>OY728119.1:1818983371-1823983371 GCA_963277665.1 Viscum album | reverse complement strand
AACCAAAACTATATGTGAATTTTATAAATAACATATTTGAGGTCACATAAAGAATTTTACTTACTTTTTTTCTATTCCATCAGGGAATTTAAGTCAACCCTAAAATTAATGGTTAAATTTTCAACATTCCCCTACCTCAAAATATCAAATAATTTAGATTAATTTAATATAATATCACCTATATTTGGATCTTCATCACGAATATGGAAAGAAAGTGTTTTAAATTAACCAAAATAATGATGAAAGGAATAAAATACCATACGTTCAACAAATGTAATAATGATTTTTATGTCCTCATGTAGTAAATTATGCATCTACCAATCTTGGTGTCACTAGTTAAAAGGAGGAAACTCATTATTTTTGTAGAATATCTAGAGAGTAAACTTAGAATGTTGATTACCCAAAAAAATGATGTCAAGAAATAAAATATCATATATTATATAAACATTAAAATACTTAATGTTGAGGCATCATATTGTAACATTGAGAAGAGATGCCTTGGGATGATCATTTTGGTATAAAAGCTGTGAAATTACCTACAACACCAAGAGATCCATTTGGTGTCTCGAATTAACCCTCTCAAGTAATCATGATTTATATGAGGATTATTTGAAATTTATCATGATGGGTTTTCTTTTTATTGAAATTCATTATTCAATTATTATCATTGAAATTAATCAAATGGTGGCCCTTAGAAAATTTTCTTATAATTCATCCCACTCAAGAAAACATACCAGTGGATATGAGACTATTATATGAAGAGTTAGTCACTATTTTAAATCCTCCCCAAGTGTGGTAAATGTATTTTTATGGGGACTTTAAAATTAAAACAAGGAAACTAATTGATAATCTAAAGGAAAATCAGTTTTTCCTATTAATTTTCCTCATCTTCCCAAAAAGTGTGATAATTCCTTATTCATTTTTTCTATCAGATGTTTTCTCTAATAATGAATTTGAATAACCATTCCTCATCATTTTATTGGAGCTATCTCTCTAGTTTTCTATAGCCCAATTATATATCAAACATGACTTATAAAAAGTGATCGACAAATTAATTAATAATATTTCATAATGAAATAGATATTGGTCTATATAAATGGTTATTATAAGAATTTTTTTGAAGAAGTTTTTCCTGATCTAACTCTAACCCATGTCTCACACTCACAATACACTTGTACTAAGGCATAGCCCAATATCATTGATGATTTGAAAATTTTTGGATCAATATGATCTGATTTTTGGAAATTCCCATCGATAGATCGTCTCTTCATTTATCATCTATAACATGGAAGAAATAAAATAGGTACACACTCCATCTGACTTGGAATATATATAACCTTTATGGTCAGAAATAACCAGTGATTGGATGTCCCTAAATATTTAATATCACTAGAATGGGATGATCCTATCATAGAGAGCATAAAAGAAATAAATTTATCACCGCATGGTGAACTCCATCCTTCGTAATGAACCTAATTCTGAAATAGTACCCTATAAATTATGATTTTACAAAATTATCCTTATATGTATAGTGAGATAGGAATCTGCCACCATCATGTATGATTTCCTTTCTAGAGCATGCATCACCCACCAATCATGATCCAGTTTCTCATATAAATTCAATATTATATTTTAATTTTGGGTAACAATGATAAATAATTGCACAGAGTTTTCTAAAAGGATTCATTCAGGATAGATACATGTAAATTTCATCTATCAAACCCCGTGTTATTACATGTGGAAATGTAGTCTTGTCCAACTGTTGTATGTGGTATTGATGTTACGGGGCCACACCCCCCAACCATATCCAAGAAGTGAAATTATATCTTCATTTCCATATACGTCTTCAACAAAATGGTAGAGGCTATAAACTTCAAATAAGTTGATAGCAAGGCTATCATTAACTTTTTAAGGACACATAATATCACTATATTTGGTGTCCCTTACATGATACTGATAGAAAATGGAACAAGATTTTGTACCGCTTAGTTAAAGGTGTTGTATAAATAGGAAATCATACATTCCAATCATTTATCATGTCATCATACATTAAAAAATGGATAGATAGAGGATTTCAACAATACACTATTAAATATTCTTTAGAAAATGGTAGATACAGACAAGAACTCTTAGCTAGATAATTTTGTGTATTCTTTGTGGGAATATCTAACCACAACCTATATGGATACACAAGAAATCCCATATATTCCTATGTATGGGAATGAGGTAGTGCTACCCATCATGATTCGGGTCCCATCGCTTCAAGTGGCCATCTAAAATCAACAATATAAAGATGAAGAGTCCTAGAAGTGACTCAGTGAACATGATAGCCTTGATGAGAAGTGGTTACGTACTTTACACAATCATGAAATTCACCAAAACCAAATCACTTAATATTTTAATAAAAAGGTTTAACTTTGTTAATTCATGGTTGGATAGTTAGTATTAGCCTTAGGCACCCAAATTATTTTGAGAAAGAGTCTAAGGAAATTAGTTCCAAAATGGGAGTGGGCCTTGTGGTACACAAGATCATCTCATATCACCATGGATAAACGTCACATGACACTCACCACAAAGTCTATATTTATTAAAAAATACTTTAAATAATTAATAATAAAAAGTATTAGCTATAATACCTTTAACTAAATAGATCCAACATCCATCATGTATTGTCACACCTGGGTTTTTTTGACCCAGTTCCTTTTTGGGTTTCAATTTTTCTCTTGGGGATCGGGTCTGATAGGTCTTCGATTTTGAGGTAATCATTCCACTTATTCTTGTTATAGATTATCCCCTAGGGTTATATTTTTTTGGAGAAAAATGGGAAGTTGGGTTTAAACAACCTATGGACCATGGTTGGCTCATGGTTAGTGGAAACCATGCAACTTGGCCCAATTAACTGTGCAGTAGGCTTAATTTTTCAAATACAAACTACAAAAATAGCTTCTAAATGGTTAATCAATCCATGTAGACTAATTGATTTTTAGGTTACTCTTAGGTAAATATGGTTTCATGGTCACCTAATGGTTTGACTAACTGTGTGGGATAGCCGTGTGTAAGGTCTGGGTCATTAAATGTTTTTTAAAATCCCATTTGTTTCCACTCGGGATTTAACCTTAATTCCACCCTCATCCACCAACCCAGGATTATTTACCATGGGATCCTCCTCCAAGCTCTCCCAGACTCCTTGTTCACCATTTCATAGGTTAATTTGGAAAGAAAACTCCAAGATATCATCATGTAAATCCCTCTTCCGTTGATTTTTTCCATATTTCATAGGTTCTGAAATTCAAGTGGGGTGTTTGACCAAAGATGGGTTTGATCATGTGTATTTAAGTGAGAACATGATGGTTTTTGTTAAATATTTCCTTATTAGGTGATTTTTTTGGTGTTATTTTAGTTTCCCATGGTTTTTCAGAAGTTTCTATGCTTGAGGTAGGTTGTTCCTTGATTTATCATTTTTATATAATTTTATCTTTCTTTCTTGAGTTTATAAATATTCTATATGATTTATTTTTTTGGTTTGAAATATGTTTTGGAAATGTTTTGACTTTATTATATGATTAATATTGATTTTCTAAGGTAAATGCATATGTGTTCATATGTGCCTTTTTGTGAAGTTTCTTGGGAATTTTTTATGAATTTTATAAGGGATGAAAAAATGTGTTTTTAAAGGAACTTGAGATTTTAATGTATTTGAAAGCGAGGTATTAAAAGGAAATGGATATTTATGGAAATATGACATTATTATTGTGTAATTTTAATTTGAATTGTGAATTTTTTATATGTTGGGAAACATGTTTAAAGTTGAATCACTTTATTTTCTTATTTTAATGGTTTCCCTTGAAAATAGATAAATTAATTATGTGTTTTTATTGAAATTTTTACAAATTGGTTTCATTGATTATGCAAGTAGTGTGAAAAGTGTCTCTAAATGATTTTGGCATGTATAAAATGGAAAGTGGTTTGGTTTGTGGGATATGGTGATTTTTAGTGTGTTTATAATTCTTGGCATGTGTATATAAAAGTGATTATTTGTGTAACATGTGAAATGATAATTTGAGCACAAAGAGAATTTCAATTATTTGAGTGGGATGACTGGTTCTAGTACAGTAGTGATTCGGAAGTGTCTTGTACTATTTTCACTTAGCAAGATTGACACTTAAAACACTATCAAAATTATGATTATGTTTAGAGACTACTGGTCCCATGGGGTGTCCCCTATTACTGGATCATGCATGAGAAATCTTTGATTTTGGTTTCTATACCACCCTTCACTAAGTTATGAGGTTCTAGTGTCCCAATTGATCTAGATTATCCTTAGGTATTATCCCATGGTGCTCACTTTTTACATGTGTCTTATGTTATGTGGTTCCATCCATCGTCATATGGTGGACCTTGAGTGAATAAAATTTTAAAGTGTGTTTATTATAGTAAATATTCTTTTTAAAATGTTACATTTAAAATTTATTTCCTTGGCTATATTATGCTAAGAAATTTTCCCTTAAAATTGTTTTTTACTTTAAAATGATTTCCTAGATATGTTTCAAAGGATTTTAAGTAAATGAGTATGTTAATTTGTATTTTAATGTTATGTCATGGAATCTTTTACTTTGGGTGGAATCCTATTGGGCTTTAGCTCACACCCTACATGCACCTTTGGGTGTATGTAGACTTATTTTTTTGTATGACCCAGGTAAAGGAAATATAAGTTTTGATGATTTCGAGTTTGGGTTTCTAGTGTTCTACTTATTGTAGGTATTAGTAGTGGTGGCTTGCGGGTAATGTCCCGAATGATTCATGAAGGTTCTGGGACATTTTTTAGTTTCCCTTTTTGTTGTAGTAATTCCAATTTTTGTTTAAAGTGTAAAACCTTGATTTTGAAAACGATTGAGCCTTGTTTGGTCTTTGTTATTTCCTATTGTGATTTCCATTTACATTGGTTTTTTATGTTTATATAAATGGGTGAAATCACTCCCAAGGTATAATCTTGATACCCAAGCACTAGATGTAGCATGTGGGGATCAAGAATGGCCTTGGGTCTATTCCACAAGCCGGGTAAGGTGTCGGGTTAGATGATACCCCGTCTTGGTTCATGAAAATATGGTACAAAATCATGTTACACTTTTTTGGGTCATGTTATTTGGGGAAGGGTCTAGGTATACCAGATCTACGATTTTCGAGACTTGATGTTCTGATTATGAGTAGGGTGCCTGGATAGCACACCTTGTGATATGAATCGAGTTACTGGGATAAGTTAGATTTATTTTTTATTGTTTAGGTCTTATTAGTTGTTTTGTATTTGGGAAATGAAAATTGAGCTGGCATAATGGTCTCTATGAGCTCGTAGGGCCTAGAAAACCATAAGGATTCTAGAACATGGTCTTAGAATACTCTATGTGATAGTGGTGTGATTGGAATATGTCCACCATCCATATGTCCATGTCACCCACCGACATTATTTTCTAATTGTAAATTTTTTCGTATCTTTTTTTGTTCTAAATTTTTTTTTGAAACCCCTTATTTTGGAATTGTGAAATACTAGAATTTAAAATGGAATTTTTTTTGTCTTGGGAAGATGGACAATGGATTTTCAGAATAATTTTGATGTAAGATTTAGAAAATTTGATTCTTGTAAAAAAAATTGAATGAATGGGGGATTAGTTCAATGAGAATTTAATTTTTATAGTAAAAAATTTTCGTTTAGTAAAATTAATTGTTTTGAAAGAATGAATTGTTTTCAATACAGGTTGTGGAAATTTATTTCAAATGGAATTTATTGAATAGATGAAATACATTTTGAAAGGGGGGAATATTTTTTGGAATAATGTGTGGAGTTTGAAAATGGGTTCTGATCTAGGGGTTAGATCTCCATAATTTTTTTAGGAAATCATGAAATTTGAAGGTGGGTTGAATGTTTTTCCTTGAAAAGTGGAAAAGTATTGTTTTGTCCTTTGGTATTTTTATAAGTGACCACATGAATAGGATATGTTGGGAAAGGTGGATGAATTTATAGTTTGGAATGAAAATATTCATATGTGAGACTTCATGGAATTTCATTGGCGAGTGTTCAATCAACCAATCTGGTTTTATTTTTAAAGGTTCTTTTAAGAGAAAACATGGTGTTTTGTGTTTGAAAACTATTCTTGTTTAAATGTTCTTTGAAGTATGAGTCCTTTTCGATAGTTAGGTTTTTAGACAATGGTTAGTGGGTTATTTTAAGGAATTATTTGCAAAAAAATAGTTGTTTCCCTCTTATGTGTTCGTAGTTTGTTTGCGGTGATTTTTGACTGATAGATTAGCCTTGATTGAGTTTCTTGTCTCCTTGTTTCCAAGTGCATGCCCACACAAGGTTTCAATGGATATTTTAGGTGTGTACCACTTTTGGTTAAAAATATAAAGACCCTCTGGTATAAAAGTCCATAGAGTTCCTTATTTATTTTTTGATATTGAATCTTCCTGTCTCTTATGGTCAAGCAGGTCCTCTCAAAGTGGAATAGTGGACATCTAAAGTTGAAAGATAATTTCGTTTCCTTGAGTTTTCTGAATCATTAAAGGTTATTTTTTCCACTCTTAGGCTTAAGATTAATATCTAGAAATGGTGAGGATAAATTCTAGTAATTGGAAGTGGACAGAGGATATTAGTGTTGGTTGTTGAATCTTCCTTTAACCATGGAATCCAACTATGTCGTTATTGTGGCAAGTTGGGTCATAAAATGTTGTCATGTCTATTTGTAGAAATAGTGTACTTTTGAGACTTGTTTTTAAAGTTAATTTATTTATAATGCCTATTTTTTGGTAATGATCATTTTCAGTGGTGTTTTTTAGTATTGAAATCTCTTCTAAATACAAAGGTGTATATTGTGGAATATTTATAGAACATCTATTTTAATATAAGTGTGTCTTTCTGTTGGGAATTACAAATTTTTCTGTTTTAAATGGAAGTGTCATATACGTGTTCTAGTTTCTGTTTTTTTCGTATTTGAGGTGAAAAGTGGGTTTTTTAGTGCATCTTTTAAGAACCTGTCCTTGTGGAAGCACCATGTTGACGCGATGTAAGTTCCATGGAATTCTATGCTTCTTTGGTTCAACCTAGAGTGTCTTTTGGTCACTTATAAAACCAAATAAAGTGTTCTAGTAGATATATTTCATGCCTAATTAAGAGGAATGATATATTTTAAACAGAAAATATCCATCCAGAGTCCCTGGAGTGAAGCTGTTTCATAGTAAGAATTCACGTGGGGTGTGAGGGACCCTGGTCCAGCTTGGTCTTCGTTGTTTGATGGGGACAGTTTAAGCTTCTTATGTGGTCCTTCCATTTTTAGTTGTCCCCTTGTTTCTTATAAATATCCATGTGGTTTTCCTTGTTTGTTCAGACTTGTAAATCAGTTTTATTCTTGGTATGTACTCGTCCAGAAGTAGTTGTGTCCCATGGGGAATGATGAGTTGTGTAGTGTTTTCTATTTGGTTGACTATTTCTCTTATCAAATCCCTTGTGAAGGGGGTTTGTTGGTTCGTGTTCGTTGGTCCATGTGGGAAGTTCCTATGTTTGTCCTTTTTGGGATCCCATATCTTCATGTTCTAATTAATAAATTAGGTTGGTACTAATGGTGGGGAGACCCACCGCAGGTCTCGCTGAAATTTATTATAGTGTAAAGCAGTGCCGATTTTTTTCTAATAGTGGGGATTCTATTTAGGCCTCCTCGTATTGATAATGTGATTTAGTTTCTAGTGTTGGATTGGAAGTGGGTATTCTAATTCAGATCTATCTAATTTTGAGTTCCCTCATTGAGTAAATATTGGTGATAGAGTGTGTCCATCAGTTTTGTTGAAGTGATGTTATGGAATTATTCATCAAGATGTGGTATGAATTAATTTTCTCATTTTAGGTAAGTGGTATGAGTTTCATTTGGTAATTTCTATAGATTTTTTGGATTAGGAGGTTGAATTATGTGCTATGAGGATTCCATTTCTTTTGATAAATCAACTGGAGGTGTTTTAGCACATGAGCCTAAGCCCAGTTGGTGAGTTATCTTTAAGTTCATCCATAATACCCAGGTTCAAAAAACCGGTAGAGGCATATTTTCTAGTACTGTAGTAGCACTGTAGCAGGTACTGTAGCAGTACTGTAGCAGTATTGTACACTGTGTGGGTACTATAGAAGAACTATACATTGTACAGGTATTGTAGCAGGACTGCACACTGTGCGGTACTGTAGTAGGCACAGTAGCAGTTACTATAGCAGGTATTGTTCGATACTGTAGCAGCTGGAACTATTCACCTTGAGCCACCATTTTGGGCTTGGAGTCCTTAAGGCTTTTGGGCCACCTAGGCCTTCGGGTCAGTAGGGATTTTAGGCCACCTTTAAGGCCTTCGGCCACCTCAAGGCCTTCGGGCCACATGCAGTTTCCCCAAACACACTACAAAAAAGGAGCATCCCCAGAAGACGATTCAGAGCAGGTGCACTCACCAGAGAAGAGCCAAATGGATTTTTCATAATGAGAGGGTATGGCTATGCCATCGGGACCAGCCTATGCTTGCATAGGAAGCCTAGCTAGATGGTCATTCAAAGTTTGAGAGCTACTATCATGATGCAGATGCTTGGGAGGGTCAGTTCCTTGTAGATAGTCTGGTTGAATTCCTTAAGACCTTCGGGTCATGTAATCTCCTAAGATTACGGTCCATGTAATCTCTAAACCTACGGGCCTTGTAAGGGTTACCCTTCATCCCTTGAAATGGGGGTTATCAAAAATCAATAAAAATGAAGGCCTTCGGGCCATTTAGTCCTGGAGGTGTTGTATCTTTCTGGGGGTGCATCTTGGGCCTGGTAACTATGTGGTGGGTTGGAGTTTTTAGACAGAAGCTACCCCAAAACTTATGCATTGTAAGTCAGTCCATGTGGACTAACTATGTGGTGGGTTTCTATTAGAAATAGAGGGGCACATGGTTTCTATATGGTTTGACTAAATGTGTGGGATAACCATGTGTGGAGTATAGGTCATTAAAACAAATTAAAATATAATTTGTTTCCTCTAGGGATTTAACACTAATTCCACACCCATCCTCCCCACTCTAGATTTTCTACTATTAGATCCTCATCGAAGCTCTCCTAGACTCCATGGTAACTATTTCATGGGTGGATTTGTCAAGGAAACTCTAAGTAATCGACAATTAAGTTTTTCCTCCTTCGATTTCTTCCATCTATCTAGGGTTCCCTTCCCTCTTTATTGGGTTCTCAAATTCCAATGGTGTGTTTGACCTAGGATGGGTTCAATCTTTTGTATTTGACTGAGAACATGACATTTGTCGTTAAATATTTAATTTTTAGGTTCATGTGGTTGTGTGATTGGAGTTTCTCATGGTTTTTTCTAAGTTTTTATGTTTAAGGTAGGTGTTTCTATTCTTTATCATTTTTATATGATTTCATCTTGCCTTCTAGAGTTTGTAAATATTCTCTATGATTGATTTTTTTGGGGAAAAATATGTTTTAAAAATGTTTTGACATGCGTATATGATGATATTGGATTTTATAAGGGAAATATATATGTTTTCATGGGTCCCATGTTGTGCAATTTCTTGGTAATGTTTTATCAATTTTTTGGGGGATGAAAAATTGTGTTTTCAAAGGAACTTGACGTTTGAATGTATTTTAAAGTAATGTTTTCAAAGGAAATGGATTTTTATGGATAGATGACTTTATTATTTTGTATATTAAATTTTAAATTTGAATTGTTTAGATTGTGGGAAACATGCATAACATGGAATATCTTTATGTGTGGATTTGAAAGGGTACCCATGGAAATAGTTAAGTTGATTATGTTTTTTTTAATGTTTCCAAATGTGTTTCATAGATTATGCAAGTAGTGTGAAAAGTGTTTTGAAATCATTTTGGCATATATAACAGGAAACTGTTTTGGTTTACGGAAAATAGTGATTTCATAGTGTATTTATAATTCTTGGAATTTGTGTATAAAAGTTATGATTCGTGTGAAATTTTAAATGATAATTTGAACACAAAGGAAATCTTAAGTATCTATGTGGGATGACCAGTTCTAGTACACTAGTGATTTGGAAGTGGCTTGTCCTAGTTTCACTTATAATTATTGACGCTTACAACACTAACTAAACATTGATGATATTTGGAGACAACTAGGACCATGGTCTATCCCCTCCTAGTAGCTCATGCCTGAGAAACTTATGATTATGGTTTCTATACCACCCTTCACTGAGGTACGATGTTCTAGTGTCCCACTCGAACAATATTATCCTTAGGGATTTACCTATGGTGCTCACCATTGACATGTGGATTATGTAATGTGGTTCTAGAAATTGTAATATGGTTAACATTGAGTGGATTTTGTTTTAAAGAATTTTTATTTTAGTAAAAGTTCTCTTTTTAAATGTTACATATAAAATTTCTTTCCTTAAATGTATTGTGCGGAAAATGGTCCCATGAAAAAAATTGTTTTCCCTTTAAAAAGATTTCATGGAAATTTTTCAATGTATTTTAAATAAATGAAAATGTTAATTTCTCTCGTAATATTATGGAATGGAATATTTTACTTTGTTTTTCATCCTACTAGGTTTTGGATCACACCCTATAGGCACATTTTGTTGTATGTGGACTTATTTGTTTGTATGACCCAGGTAAAGGAAAGATGAGTCTTGGTGATGTCGGGTTTGGTTTTCTAGTGTTCCAATTGTTATCAGGTATTGGTGGTGGTGGATTATAGGTAATTTACCTCATGTTTCCAAATGTTTTAGTACATTTTGTAGTTTCCCTTTTTTATTTATTAATTCTGGTTTTTGGTTAGAGTGTAAAACCCTGATTCTGAAAATTGTTGACCCTTGTTTGGTCTTAATTAATTATTATTATGATGTTAATTTCCATAGGTTTTTTATGTTTATATAAATGTTTAAAATCGTTCACAAGGTATAATCTTGATACCCGAGAACTAGATTTTAGCCTTTGGGGATTAGGAACGTCCTTCAGGCCATGCCACAGACTGGGTCATGTGTCGGGTTAAATGGAACCCCAGCTTGGTTTGTGACATGTGCAATTATAAAATACCTAGAATTTCATCCTATTCATGCAATTTTAAACTATATGTAAACATCCTTACCACTTTATGAAAAAAATGCATGGTACGTTCTTATAAAATGATCGTAAACTATGTCAATTAAACAACATGGGCTTTAATTCCCATTTCTATGGGATATGTAAGACACATATCTAGGGTATTAATCCTAATATAATCAGTCCACCTTCTCATCCTCATAAGGTTGTATTCCTCATGATATATCTTATTTTATTCCTCACCCAATCATGTCCCTATAATCTTGTACATACCGTACCCCAGGGTCATATCCTAGTGGAAACCTTTCTTATTGGGCCGTATTCCCAACAATTAAACAATTCCCCCACATAGAGGTCCATATTGTATATAAGTGTCATTATATTTCCTTTTTTAGGAAATATTCCTGTCAATATCATACTATTTATCAATGATCTATATTCCTACTATCCATCCCTATCCATTCTCATTGGTACATAATCCCTTTGAGGATAACTAGAAAGGGCTACTCATGGATAAGTTTTAGAAGCTCAATTTTCATGCATATATTTAAACAATTTTCAATGATTTTTAATCAATGTCAATGAATAATACCCTTGTATTACATTATTTTATCAAACTGTGGGAAAATATTAACATGAAATTAAAATTAATAAAAATGAATAAATTTTTTAAGAATTGTATATTTTTTAATTTTATTTGGATACATTTTTGATTATATAATAAATATATGTTCATATTTTTTAGGAATATATTTTATTTTGAAAAGGATAGACAGCCTAAAACCTCAAGAAATGAATCCACCTATCCATCCTAAAAGTTCTGGCCAGCCAAGAAATACCCATGTGAGAGAGGACCATCCGGTGGGTGGAGAATAGTAGTCCTGAAGGCCAGCGTGGGCTAAGAGGTGTGGTCTAGCCCATGTGGGTGTGTGAGAGTGTGTGTGGGAGCATATACTTGTTATAGTCATTTGAGCCATTCAACACAAAAATTTCATTATAATCCATCACTACATAACTTCTCAGTTTCAATTTCAGACACAATTAATATGGGTATTGTTCATCATGTTCTGAAATTTCATTATACCACTCTGGCATTATTGGCTCAACCTTGGACAAACTGTTATGCCCTCCTCCACCACGCTTCTTCCGCTCGTCTTCACTGGTCGGATTTTATACATGCCTGAACAACCACAACCGATATCCGCAAAGATTGAGGTTAAAATAAATCTCCATGTTGAGGAATGTAATCACTATGGATCATCTCCTAAGTCTTCATAAAATGGTCGTGATCAAATTCTGATCTCCCTCTAGCCACCTTTAAGTCCATAGGGTTTTAAGAAGAGGAAACCATCTGTTGAGACACTACTTCTTTTATGTTTCCCCAATACCAACTTATCTTCCACATACCACAACCCATGAAAGCCCCAATCAAATCCATACAAAAATACAATGCCATGCTATAATTTGAGATATTATTAACTGGAAACACTCAATCATCAGGTATATTTTTGAACACCATCGGTCTCACAGTAGATCTTCAAAAAAAATTAGATCTTCCATCGAAGGGGAGATATGGGAAAAAGTGATATATCCATTTCCTATAAAAGAATACAATGAACACTTGAGAAAGTAGTTTGACACTATGGAGGAGGGAATCCACTGCTGATACTGTCCATTCTTGTTCCATTTTAAATTTTCTTTTAGTTTTTATATCTTTTGTAATATTAATTTCTTTTAATAAATAATTCATTCAGGTATATTTTTATTTATATGTTTCACCCAATGCCACCCATTTTCTTCTTCTTCACATTATTCTTATTCTTTTTAATTTCTTATTATATTATTCATTTAACATTATATCTATATATTATATATATTTATTTTATTTTATTTTACTATTCATTCTTATTATCCATCATTTCCTTAAATTTTTATTTTATTATTTCATGTATTTATCTTATTTATTTATTTTTATTTTATAATTATCATTCTTATCTCTCTCTCTCCAAATATATTCTTTTTATTTTATATATATCATTATTATTCTCTTCTTTCAATCCACCGATGTGATCTCTTACACTCAACAGTGAGGGGTTGACATGAGGCTTGGCCCCGAGGAGGTCAATGTGTTCTTGAATTCTTTCTTAAGTTTTATTTAATGTTTTTGTTGATATGATTAGCGTGATCTAGAATAATTATTATCCCACATGACATGAAACAAAAATATACTTCTATTTATTTTTTTTATTTTCCCTCTCTTCATCTGATTAGTTCTTCACACGATGATGTTGAGTTAATAAATGGATGAAACTATACATGATGGAGCTAGATCCTAGAATATGCCACCCTCAAGACTGAGGTGTTCCATCAACCTTACTTATAAAAGGAGGTGGAATTTATATTTCTTAAAATAATTCAAGGTTTCAAAACACTAAATAAAAGGATAGTGATTCATCATGTGATTTCACTATTGTATTATCAAAATAAATTTTAAAAAATAAAGGAGAATAGTTATTGAACCCACAAACAAACATAAAACCATGTTTTTTCTTTCTTAACTCATTTTTTAGAATTTCGTGTTAGTATAAGATTAAATTTTCATTTTTTATTGTATTTTCATTATTTTAGAAATTAATCAAAACCCCAATAATTTAGAATTATTTTCTTAAAATAAAAAAAAGAACAAGAAGATGTAGTTTAAGTGAAATAGAGTAAGTGAGTGAACTAATGTAAATCTCCTCATGTGATATAACCCTGGTTATCCTTTATGCTGCATTAGGAAAATAAATTTTCTTTCTTACATGCCCTATGATAGGAATTAATTCAAAACTGGTGCCCTTTTTGAGGATTTAATTCGAAATTTATTTTCTTTATTTATTATCATAGTATTTTTTAATTTCCTTTTTAACAAAACGTAAAAAAAGAATATTTTTAGGTGATATTTTCACGTGATTATTTATTAAATTCATGAAACAATTAGTCACTGGGGGAAGAACTAGAAACATACTATAATGAAGATTATATCCAATAAAGGGCTAATGATCTTATGATAATGGTAAATAATAACCACAAAGTCATAGAGATAGGCATCTCACCTTAATATTTAATGGGAACGGTCTATCAAATCTAAATTTTCTTGCAAAGATTTTATACCGAGAAGCAGATTCCACTGGTTTTCCATAATTTCAATGAATACATACAATAATTTGAGGCGAAAATCATGGAATATCAACATACAAACCATTTGAGGTACCAGATCCAAGATATCCATGATGAGCTAGAGTGGATCCATGATGAGGAAGAACTATATGTTGAGGAACATGTGGGGGATCAACAAGATTTGGATAACTTCTGGAATGATTATAAGGTACAACTTGATCTCCCTGGTCCCTAAAAAGTATAACATTTCACACCTTTACATATTTTTTTCCATGGAGAAAGACATCGTCCATGTGGTGGAATTTCAAGAAAATATGGAGGATCCCGACTACCTACCTCCATCCACAACCACCCAACTCCAAGACGCACTATAAATTGAAGATAATATTTAATATGAACAAACGAAGGGATTTGATATTATCTCAAACTATATTTACATTAATTTTATTCAATCTGAATATATTATTAATTACCACTTATTTAATTTTTTAGATTCAGAATTTCTTTTCTATTCCATAGAGGAAGTTGAAGAAACTGCATGTGAAACTGATGAGGAACACATGGAGCCCCCTAATTTTGATTAACATAAGCTTTTTGAGGCCTAGGAAGTATTCCAATAATATGATACTAATATAATAAAGGAATAGGATGATCGTATTGAAAGGGATAAATTTATTATTAATAATTAAAATTCAAATTTGGTTAAACTAAAAATACTTTCTTACATTCCCTTTAAATATTCAATTCATGCATCCCATGTTAAGCTATCACTTGAAAAGAAAACATGTGGATTAAAAATAAAACACCTGTAAGGATGATGATTCATACTCTAACCCCCACCATCCAATCTATACTTAATTATGAATGTGATGGATCCAGTATATTTTATCTATTGATCATTTATCACATAAATAAAGAATAAGTAGAAGTTGGGAAAACCCAAATGTTGTGGTCCAAATCCAAGAATATTTATCCACCATTAGAATTTAAATAACAACTGTTACTTCCCTTTAGAGGTAGTAAAAAACTAGGACCCACTTGGGGATTCATACCTATATATATCTTCTCTTACATTTTATTACAGTCAATTTCAGTTTTATTAGTTATTATAGCATACATACCCACTCGCTCTGTCATTTAGAACTTTAATGACATCATCCTTATTCTTAATTTATAAATTTACTTTTATGGGATCGTGATGGGATAATTTAGTCCTAAAATTTCAAGGAGAAAAGAGGAATAAAATTCATGGGAATGGGAGTTTACTTTTAATGTGTATCTATTAAACTCTTTCCATTTTTTCCAATATGTTTTGATATTTAAAATGAAAATTGAATTCCCATACATGAATTTGTGATTTACTTTATTTACCCAGGAAAAATAATTTTATTAGGAATCCTATGATGTAATGTTTTAGATTTCAATTATAATGATATTGAATATGTAAAATTAATAACATAATGATTAAATTAAATAATGTATATTTAAATGGGGACTTTTAATTTAATGTAATTAATTAATTATTGTAGTTGATATTTACCTAAAATTTTTAATGCATTGAATTTATGAAATTCATGTGAATTGATTTATTATTATTATTCATGCCTTGGGTGATTTTTCAAAATCAAATGTATCATTCCTGATAGGATTTTTAGACCAAGAACTTCCTATTTTATCTTGATCATATTTCTTGATGATCTTGGGACATGTCACCTTCTAGAACTTTCATTTGAAATTATCAAATCTATGACTGAAAAAAGACAGATTTAATATTATTGAATCGTCTATTTAAAATCATTTTTCCTTAAAGACCATATTTACATCAATACTTTATAAATCATAGAAACCATGAATGACCTTGTTAGGAGTGAGCCGTATTTCAAGCCACTTTTATCCATTTCTACCCTCATCTTATTTTCATGATATTTTTATGTTTAATGAGTGGGGTTTAAGGGTGTAATAGCGGAAGGGATGAAATTAATTATAAGTAAAAAAGTTGTGTGGGTGATACTATTATAACGCCCCGACCCCGGTTACCCAGAGTCAGTGCATTATTACATAACATTTGTATGATCACAAAAGATCAAGTCTTGGAAGACTGATTAGTTTAGTAGCCTTGGAATCAGTGTATACATTCATAAAGTTTACATTACATCATAAAGTAAAAAACTACAATAGCATCTTTTCTCCATAGACCACACTCATATCCCCTCATACTATCCCTATAGGTCATTCATAAAATAATTCTTCACATCCTAGGAAAAATAAAACATAGAAATGGGTTAGCTCAGATGCCCAGTAAGGATAACAATATAGCGGAAACATTCATAAATAAGCATAAACATTTAAGGCAATTGATAACTAAAACAAAATCCTTTTAAACAAGAAATTTAGCATAATATGGCAGAAATAAAATGAAATAAATTCATTTACTTATTCAAATGGATATTCTACTAATAAAATAATCACATGCAATATCAGTAACCACTTTCATAATAATGGAATGCATAATTCCATACTATCATAACCACATAAGTCAAGGAATTGTGCCAAGACAACAAATAATATTTTTTCAAGGCCTTGTTCCAAAACACTAGTTTGTCTCAGGATACATACCGATGCATCGAGGAGCAATATCGGGCTCCACACATCACTTATTAAGTCCAATGTATTCCATATTTGAACAGGTTTAAACATAACATAAACATTCGTATTAAAACTAGCATATGAAATGTCAATACTTTCTCAATAAACCATGAATGGTATAAAAATAACATATCCACAATCAAACATACCACAAAACCTTCAATACAGTATGGATTTTTTGTATCATAATAAATAAACTTCAAATAAGTTTAAAATCCATCAAAGTATGTTGACATAGATGAAATCAAAACTATTTGAGAGAAATATCTCTTTTTTTGAAATCATTTAAAAGTCACATTATTATAAAATAAAACATTTACTTTTAAAACATCCTTATAAGATTGTAAGGGAAGCTTTGAAGATTTTATAATGGTGTAAAATATCTTCACCTTCGTATAAGTTAAAAATTACATTGTTGCCTTAATTCTGTCGAAAAGGTTAAAAAGGACCTTGTTTGGAAAACGACAGAAAGTTTACTTTATAAACTTCTTATAAAATTTCAAAAAAGGGTATAAATTAATTTAACCCATAGCCTGTCAAATAGTAAGAATAATTTCAAATACATTTTTAAGAAACATGGATGTGGATGATAAAGAGATCCCATTATATAATTACGTATAAACAACCTCGGATAATGAAGAGATTGTGAAATAAACCCTTAAATTGCACTTTTCCTTGGTCAACGGTAGATTAACCTCTTTTATAATGGTGAAATAATTGTTATTAAATTATAAAATAATCATATACATTAAAATGATATCATATATTATCTGTTAACATTGCTTTGTTAATAATATCTTTGTATTATCGTTGTTTCGGGTGTTAACTGATTCGTTTTCCTTTATATACTTTGTTACGTAAGTTGTGTTTGTTATGGATAGGTTGTATCTTATTCATATCCATAATGATATTAATTCATTAAACATTATTTTTAACCGTCAAATGAAAATTATTCTTGAATGGATATGATGGGGAATGAATCTCACTGCATTCGTGGAGACGGTAGCCCGTATGTACGCATGAGCGACAATATCATTCTTTTGATATTAAAATCGTATATAATTGGATGGTATATCATATATACAGAATATTTATAATTTTATATTTATTATTTACTTCAATTACACATCATTATCATACCCATCCAAATAATAATGTTTTGAATAACAATTACACCACGACATGGAGACGGTAAGCCGTACGTACGCACGTATGGTGACATGTCATTCAAAGGATGGATAGAATACTAAATATGGTTGTACCATATTTATAATAACATCACAGTATATAGAAGATACTGGAGTTATTATTTTGAAATGTAAATATCAAAGAAAGAAGAAGTGGAAGAAGAAATGAACTTGAAAGAGGGTGGTGAAAACATTACCTCTTCTTCGGGTTCTTCCTTTTGATTTGATCAAAAGGGATCCTTAGGTTGTATTTATGATCAAACTAAGGCCTCTATGTTAAATTGAGGTAATTTTAGAGGATATTTGGTCAGGTTTTGGCCGAACCAAAAGGATTTTAAGGTATGAATTTGAGAGTAGGGGGGGTGCCCTTTTATAAGAGGGGTGAGGGGCACCTTAGGAAAAGCTTAAAATATTATTTTATAATAAATTTATATTCGGTTTATAATGGCTAAAAAGTGACTTATTTAAAGGATAAGGTGGATATGGGACTAAATCCACTCAACCAATATATTTTAGATAGGTTTGGGTCACTATATTAACCTTATCATTTATATTTAACTCTTAGATAAATAGTTTGGCATTTACCATGTCTCTTTGTATTTTTATACTATATGGTTAATAAACTTACTATAACAAGCCAAGATAACCCCAAGTGGTTCATTTTTAATATATATAACCTTATCTAAGTCATTTTTTCTATCCTTATATTTTTATGATATGATATCAATTAATAATATAATATTTGTTTAAAATACTCCTTTATGTCAATTTTGACACTAACTGGCATTTTGTTTTTAATAAATTTATAACAGCATTATTACTTCAAAAACAATTAATATAACCAAACAAAATATGTTATATTAACCTATAAAATTAGTTTAATTTATAAAATGTCTTAAATTACATTAATTTTGATGTTTATAATATCAATTATTTTAATATTTCATTAATTAGGTTATTACTGCACCACTATTGTGTCATGAATAAATTAACTTATTTAATGTATAAAAATTATAAATAAAATATAATTATTTAGGAAATCATTTTATATTTCTAATGAATATTTATAATCTAATTTATCTTCTGTATAACCCTATATTTAAAATGTTTTATTTATTTAACTTTGATTTTATCTCTTTTAACTCTTCTTTGAATTAAATAATAATAAACATCTTAATCTAATCCAAGTGGACCAAAGAGGTTCATGTCTTATTCCTAAGGTTTTTTTCAGTCTAATTATACATATCCAATAGAATTAGGGCATGTGTTAGGGTAATAATAATATCATTTTTACCCTTAATTACCCTATTTACTTTTAATTGTGGTAAATAAAAGTAAAAAGATACTATTCACCAAAAATTATTTTTATCTTATTAAAGAAAATTTTACTCTTTGATATTAACCATGTTTCTCATATTTTTGAAATTCCACTCAAAGAAGCGGTAAAATTAAGTTTTATGTGAATTAGAAAATTCTCCTAGGATGTGGGTAAAAGACGGTGAAAAGTTCAATAGAATTTTTATATATCTAAAATTATTATAAACTGAATCCAATGAATTACCTTGAACTTATATAGGTATTATGTATCTATTTTGACCTAAAATAAATTTAAATAAAATAAATAATTATTTAAATAAAAATTCGGTTTTAAACTATAACTCAGTGTTTTTCACTATTCATCATAAATTGAATGTTTTCAGAAAAATACCAAAAATTCACCCTAAGATAATTTAGATATTCCGAATCAAAAAATGAAGTCTGTTTTAAAAGATAAAATTTTTAAAATTTCAAAAATTTGGTATTACTATTCATAATGGCTAGTTTGATTGGTTGTGGTGTGTGTTAGAACTCGAAGTTGCGTACCACACACGCTATTGTATTATTCAAAGAGAAGTGTACCGTGGAAGCTTGGGGTGTTACATTATCCCCTCCTTAAAATAATTTTGTCCTTGAAATTTCTAGAATACTAACACATGAAAATACTCGGGTGGTTCTTCATCATAAGTTCCTCGGGTTCCCACGTTGCCTCTTCCATCTTATGGTTTTCCATAGAACTTTTACCAGACAAGTCGTACGGTTTCTCATCACTTGTTCTCTTGTATCAGGAATCCTGAAGGGTTCTTCGCAATAAGACAGATTAGGTTCCAATTCAACTTCCTCATAGGTTAGTACATACATTGGGTCAGGCATTTATTTTCTCAACAGTGATACGTGGAACACATCGTCAACTTTGGAGAGATTTGGCAGCATTGCCAAACGATAAGCTACATCCCCAATTCGTTCTAGAATTTCGAAAGTTCTAATCTACCTGGGACTCAATTTACCTTTCTTAATGAAAAGTATAAATCCATTCCACGGATATACCTTCAGGAAAACATGATCTCCTACCTGGAATTCCAAATCCTTCCTTTGGTTGTCAGCATAGATCTTCTGCCTACTTTTGAGCTTCTTTAATGTGGTTTTGGATTACCTTCACCTTTTCCATCGTTTCCTCGGCTAGTTCTGGACCTACGAGTTTTCTTTCGCCAACATCACCCCAATATGTTGGTGTGTGACATCTATTTCTGTATAACACTTGATATGGTGCCATCTGAATACTCGAATGGAAGCTATTGTTATAAGAAAATTCTAACAGAGGTAAATATTTATCCCACATACCCTGAGGTCAAGTGAGCAAGATCTCAACATGTCTTCTAAGGTTTGTATAGTCGGTTTTGATTGTCCATCTATTTGAGGGTGGTAGGAAGTGCTCAAACGAAGTTCATTATCCAAGGCCTTCCGAAGACTCTTCCATAGTCTTGAAGTAAAATGGGGATAATGATCAGAAACAATCGATAGGGGTACTCCATGAAGTCTCAAAAATTTGTTAATATATAGTCTTTCTAGAAGTTCAAGTGGTATATCTTCTCTTATAGAACGAAAATGTGATGACTTGGTAAGACGATCAACAATGACCCATATTGCATCGTTCATTCTAGGAGTCTTTGGTAGTCCCATGACAAAGTCCATCGTGATATTATCCCATTTCCACTCAGGTATGGGAAGAGGTTGCATGACTCCTCCAGGCTATTGCCTTCCAGCTTTCACTTGTTGAAAAACCATACATCTTGATACAAAATCAGAAATATCTCTCTCCATATTGTCCCACCAAAAATGTTCCGTCATATCTCTATAAATTTTGGTGCTCCCTGGGTGTATAGTGAAATTGGAACTATGAGCATTATCCAACATTTCCCATTTTAGATCAGGTATATCGGGAACAAAAAGTCTCTTCCCAAATTTCAAAATTCCTTATTCATACACAAAGTCTCTCAATCTCCCATCATTCATAGCTTTAATCTTCTTTTGAAATTCGTCATCATCAGTCTGAGAACTCTTACTCCTTTCTAGTAAATATGGTTTGGAAACCATTTGAAAAAAGTATTGATGTTTCACCTTCCATGGTGATTCCCATATTCATCTCTACTAGATCCATGTATATAGGATCCTTTTCAACTCTCGTCTTGTTCAAAACTCCATGATTCTTTCTACTCAAAGCATCATCCACATTATTTTCCTTCCCCATGTGGTAGTGTATCGTGCGATCATAATCATTGAGTAATTGAAGCCATCTAATTTTCCTCATGTTGAGTTCTTTCTGTGAGAAAATATACTTCAAACTCTTGTGATCGGTATATATATTACATTTTTTACCATAGTGATAGTGTCTCCAAATATTCAAAGTAAATATTAGGATAGATTTTCTCATGAATTTTCAGTTGTCGTGATCCATAGGCAATAACCCTATCATTCTGTATAAGGACACAACCAAGTCCTTTCTTCGATGCATCACTATAAATAACGAACCCATCATTCCCCGATGGTAGAGTCAATATAGGAGCATTGACTAAAATTATCTTCAGTTATTCAAAACATTATTCACACTCTTTTGTCCAAACAAATTTAAACCCTTTTCGTGTGAGCTTCGTTAATGGGTTAGCCAATCGGGCAAAATTCTGGACGAAATGCCGATAATAACCTGCTAAACCAATAAAACTGCATACCTTAGTTATACTCTTCGGTGTTGGTCATTCATGGATTACTATTGTCTTAGAAGGATCAATAGAGATTCCATCCTTAGAGACAATATTTCCAAGAAAAGAAATCTCAAAAAGACAGAATTCACACTTGTTAAACTTCCCATATAATTCATGTCTTCTAAGAGTCTTCAGGATAATACGCAAGTGATTTTCATGATCTTCATAGTTTTTGGAGTATACCAAGATATAATCAATAAATACCACTAAAAATCATCGATATATTCCTTTAAAAACTTTTTATTAGATCCATGAATACAGAGGGTGCATTAGTCAATCCAAAAGGCATTACTGTAAACTCGTAATGCCCGTACCTGGTTCAAAATATTGTCTTCAGAATGTCTTACTTCTTCACACACAACTAATGGTATCTAGAGAGAAGGTCAATATTTGAAAAGTATTGATCTCCATGTATCTGGTCAAATAAATCATCAATGCGAGGTAGGGGATACTTGTTCTTTATTGTTATAGCATTGATTTCCTTGTAGTCGATACATAACCTCATAGATCCATCTTTCTTCTTAACAAAAAGGACAGGGGCTCCCCATAGAGAAACACTTAGGAAAATAAATCCCTTATTACAAAATTCCTCTAGTTGTTTCTTTAGTTCAACTAATTCCACAGTGGCCATTCTATAAGGGGTCTTCGATATAGGCCTTGAACTAGGAATTAAATCAATGGAAAACTCAATTTCTTTTTCTGGAGGATGTCTAGGTAAATCTTCCAAAAACGCATCTACATATTCTTTCACAATAGTTACATCCTGTATTTGAAAATTAATTTCCTCAACCATAGTTATTTCATTCTCTTCCTCCCTAATAATTGAATTTAGTTGAGCTAATGGGGTGGATCTAGATAAGAATTAGGCAGTGACGATTCTTCTCTAAAGATAAGATGTTCTTTATCATCATCATAAAAAATAGTAACCTCCTTCTTCTTACAATAAATTTTTGCATCATGGTCCGAAATTCAATCCATACCAAGTATTATATCAAATTAAATCATGTGTATGATGATGAGATCAACAGATAAAGAACATTTATGTGCTCTAATAGGGACTGATTCACAAAACATTATTGCAATGATACTTCCCTTAAGAGTTTTAACTGAAAAATAACTTGTTTAATAAAATTGTAAATATCTAATTTTCTTAGAAAATTCGGAAGATATGAAACAATAAGATGATCCAGAATAAAATAATGCATTTAGTAAACTTTAAGAAACCATTAAATTACCTACCACCGCGTCTTTCAGAGCTTCTACCTCAGAAGTAGTGATAGCATAATCTTGGCCTTTATCCCTTGGCCTTTTCTGAGGTAAGTTCCCCTGATGCTTAGGAAATTCATTTTCATAATGTCTCATCTCACTACAGTTGTAGCATTGAACATCGATAGCTTATTTCTTCCCCTTGCAATCACGAGCTTGGTGGCCTTTTTCACCACACTTGTAACAGACTCCCATTCCTTTCAAGAAAGTACCGGGGTGTTTCTTCCCACATTTACTGTAGGATGGATATTCAAATTTTCCCTTCTTCCCATTATTTTCATTCCTAGAGTGATCAGAACATCTCTTCTTCTCTTGATTTTCTTTAAATTCTTAAGACTTAGAGAATTTCTTTTCTGTCTTGATAGCATATAAGACAATATCTTCGTACGATGAGAAGGATTGTGAGACTAATGATCAATGGAGAAATAGTTTTAACCCCTCAAAGAAATGATCAATATTACTCCTTGGGCTACGTATATAATCTTTTGCATTCCTCGTTATCCTTGTAAAGTTAGCCTTATACTTTGCGACATTATCATCCTCCTTTTGTCTCAGACTCAGAAATTTCCTTTCCATATATGCTCGATGGTCATGAGGAAATTATTTTTCTAATAAAATCTCTTTAAACTCCCTCCATTCCATATTTTATAATTTATCATCTTCCTTCGTGTTTTGAATCAATGACCACCATTGATTAACATCTCCAGTGAGGCGGTAAACTGCCATGGTAACTTTTTCCCTTTCACTACTCCCCAAGGCATGGAATATTTTCTATAATAAATTTATCCATTGCTCATATACTAGTGGATTTTTACCCCCATTGAATGTTGGTGGTTTTTTCCTCACGAAGTGATCTAACATTGATCCTCCATGCTGTGGATCAAGGTTCTCTATAAGGGTAAGGTTATTATTCATAACCTGAGTGAGTTGTCCCAATATGGTGATTAGCTGATCAACACCAGTTTCATTACCAGCTCCACTATAATTATCTTGAGCAGGAGGGAAATCCCTACATTGAGTTCATGCATTGATACGGTTCTCATTCCTTCCACTAGGCACCATTTCTAATCAATGGCATAAACTAGATTAGTTTATGAATCGAAATACATAATTCAAAACTTGTAAAACACTTAACATAAATTGAATAGTTTATGGATATAATCCATAATCATAAAATGGTTTTCTTTGAGGAAGTATATACTCATAAAACCTTCATAATGGTTTGTAAAGAAAATGAGAATTATCCTAAGCATATCCCATGAATGTGTCGTAACCAAGAGTGCAGCAAGGCCCATTTTCGTGCACCTGTTCCTGTTTGATTCTATCTTAAAGCAGTTTTTTTGGGTTTTACCCCTAGGTACATCTGTGTCAGATCCGCCTCTACCTGCTCATATCCAGACAGGAATGTATTGCTCGGAAAACTCACAAAATCTCTACAATACCAAAATTCTAGGAAATTCTTCTATACTAATCCTCAAATTCTATCTTAGGGCTATGTGCTCTAATCAGAGTTTATCTAAATCTAGTTTCCAAGGTTTTTACTAAACGTTCTCTGATACCAACTGTAACTCCCCGACCCCAGTTACCTAGAGTCGGTGCATTATTACATAACATTGGCATGATCACAAAATATCATGTCTTGAAAGACCGATTAGTTTAGTAGCCTTGGAATCACTAGATACATTCATAAAGTTTACATTACATCATAAAGTGAAAAAATACAACAACATATTGTCTCCATATACCACACACATATCCCCTCACACTATCCCGGCAGGTCATTCATAAAATACTTCTTTACATACTTGGAAAAATAAAACATTGAAAGGGGTGAGCTCAGATGACCGGTATGGATAAAATATAGATGAAACTTTCAGAAATAAGCATAAACATTTAAGGAAATGTATAACTAAAACAAAAGAATTTTAAACTTGAAATTCAGAATAATATGGCAGAAATAAAATTAAATAATTCCATTTACTTATCCACATGGATATTCTACTAATCTAATAATCACATGCAATATCAATAACCACTTTCATAATGATGGAATTCATAATTCCAGGCTATCTTAACCACATAGTCAAGGCCTTGTGCCAAGACTACAAATAAGATTTTGTAAAGGTCTTGTGTCAAGACACTAGTTTGTCTCATGAGACCTACCGACACATTGAGAAGCTATAGCGGGCTCCACCCGTCACTTATTAAGTCCAATGCATTCCTCATATGAATAGATTTAAACATAACATAAACATTCATATTAAAACTAGCATACGAAATGTCAATACTTTCTCCATAAACCATGAATGGTATAAAAATAACACATCCATAGTCATAAATATCACAAAGCCTTCAATACAATATGGAATTTTTGTATCATAATAAATCTACTTCAAATAAGCTTAAAATCCATCAAAGGATGTTGACATTGATGAAATCAAAACAATTTGAGAGAAATATCTCTTTTTTTGAAATCATTTAAAAGTCACATAATTATAAAATAAAACATTTAATTTTAAAATATCCTTATAAAATTTTAAGGGAAGAATTTAATATTTTATAATGGCAGGACATAGCCGCACCCGCTGTATAAGTTAAAAAGGACATTCTTACATTAATTCTGTCGAAAAGGTTAAAAAGGACCTTGTTTGAAAAATGACAGAAATATTGCTTTATAAAATTCTTATAAAAAGTTAAACAAGGGTATAAATGACTTTAACCCATAGTCTATAAAATAGTAAGAATGATTTTAAATACATTTTTAAGAAACATGGATGTGGATGATAAAGAGGTCCCAGTAGATAATTCTGTATAAACAACCTCGGATAATGAAGAGATTGTGAAATAAACCCTTACCTTGTACTTTTCCTTGGTCGAGGGTAGTTTAACCTCATGTATAATGGTGAAATAATTTTTATTAAATTATAAAAGAATCATATACATTAATATGATATCATATATAATCTTTTAACCTTGATTTGTTAATAATATCTTTCTATTATCGTTGTTTCGGGTGTTAACTGATTCATTTTCCTTTATATGATTTGTTATGTAAGTCATGTTTGTTATGGATAGGTTGTATCTTATTCATATCCAGAATGATATTAAGTCTTTAAACATTTTTTTTAACCTTCAAATGAAAATTATTCTTGAATGGATACGATGGGGAATGAATCTCCTCGCGTTCGTGGAGATGGTAGTCAGTACGTACGAACGAGCGACAATATAATTATTTTGATATTAAAATAATATATAAATAGATGCTATATCATATATAAATAATAATTATAGTGTTATATTTATCATTTACTTAAATTACACATCATTATCATACCCATCCAAATAATAATGTTTTGAATAACAATTACACCACGACGTGGAGACGGTAAGTCGTGCGTACACACCTATGGTGACATGTCATTCAAGGGATGGATAGAATACTGAATATGGTTGTAAAATATTTATAATAACATCATAGTATATAGAAAATACTGTAGTTATTATTTTAAAATGGAAATATTAAAGAAATAAGAAGTGGAAGAAGAAAGGAACTTGAAAGAGGGTGGTGAAAACATTACCTCTTCTTCAGGTTCTTCCTTTTGATTTGATCAAAAGGGATCCATAGGTTAGATTTATGATCAAACTAAGGCCTATAGGTGAAATTGAGGGATGTTAAGAGGATATGTGGTCATGTTTTGGCCGAACCAAAATGCTTTTAAGGTATGAATATGAGAGTAGGGGGAGTGCCCTTTTATAAGAGGGGTGAGGGGAACCTTAGGAAAAACATAAAATATTATTTTATAATAAAATCATATTCGGTTTATAATGGCTCCAAGGTGAATTATTTCTAGGATAAGGTGGGTATGGGTATAAATACACCCAACCAATAGATTTTATACAGGTTTGTTTCACTATATTAACCTTTTCATTTATATTTAACTCTTAATTAAATAGTTTGACATTTACCATGTATCTTTGTATTTTTATACTATATCGTTAATAAACATACTATAACAAGACAAGAGAACCCCAAATGGTTAATTATTAATATATATAACCTTATATAAGTCATTAGTCAGAACCTTTTATTTTTATGAATAGAATATCAATTAATAATATAATATTTGTTTTAAATACTCCTTTATGTCAATTTTGACACTATTTGGTATTTTGTTTTTTTTTAATTCATAACAGCATTATTACTTTGAAAACAATTCATATAACCAACCTTAATATGTTATATTAACCTATAAAATTAGTTGAATTTATAAAAAGTCTTAAATTACATTTATTTTTATATTTATAATATCAATTATTTTAATATTTCATTAATTAGGTAATTACAGCATCACCATTGTGTCATAAATAATATAACTTATTTAATGTATAAAATTTATAAATAGAATATCATTATGTCGGAAATTTTTTTATCTTTCTAATAAATATTTATAATCTAATTTATCTTATGTATAACCCTATATTAAAAATGTTTTAGTTATTTAACGTTGATTTTATCTCTTTTAACTCTTCTTTGAATTAAATAATAATAAATGTCCTAATCTAATCCAGGTGGACCAAAGAGGTTCATATTTTAGTCCTAAAGTTTTTTTTGTTAGAATTATAGTTATCCAATAGAATTAGGACATGTTTTAGGGTAATGATAATGTCATTTTTACCCTTAATCACCATATTTACTTTTAACTGTGGTAAATAAAAGTAAAAAGTTACTATTCACCAAAAATTATTTTTATCTTATTGAACCACATTTTACTTCTTGATATTAACCGTGTCTCTCGGATTTTCGAAATTCCACTCACAGAAGCAGTAAATTTAAGATTTATGTGAATTTTAAAATTCTCCTAGGATGTGGGTAAAAGACGGTGAAAAGTTCAATAAAAATTTTATATATCTAAAATTAATATAAACTAACTCCAATGAATTACGTTGAACTTATATAGGTATTATGTATCTATTTTGACCTAAAATAAATTTATATAAAATAAATAATTATTTAAATAAAAATTTGGTTTTAAACTATAACTCGGTGTTTTTCACTATTCATTAAAAATTGGATGTTTTCAGAAAAATACCAAAAATTCACCCTAAGCTAGTTTCAATATTCAGAATCCAAAAATGAAGTCCATTTTGAAAGATAAAATTTGTAAATTTCAAAAAGTGTGTATTACTATTCATAATGGCTAATTTGATTGGTTGTGGTGTGTGTTAGAACTCAATGTTGCGTATAACACAAGCTACTGTATTATTCAAAGAGAATCGTACTGTGGAATCTTGGGGTATTACAACTATGGGTAATAATAAAGGTCATTTAATTCATTCATTTTACATTCACTTTTTTTCCTTCTTAGAAAAAAATGAAAAAATATGAATGGTTTGTGACTTTGAAGAATAAAAAATAATCACCATTGGATCGATGATTTTTATTATATTTGGTATGGTGGATTATGTAATGTTTATTCTAAGTATAAAATTTGAAAGAGTAAAAAAATGTAAAAAAATTACTTTGAAAAGATGTATAAAATTCAGAAAAATCATGAAGGTGAACATCACTCATTATTTTTTCTTTATTCGTGACAATTACTTTGAGTTTTGGGAAAGTGGGAGTTTTCAAAATTGGATAAAGAAATTTAATTGAACTTTAAATTTTGATATCATGCTTTGAACATTAAGATAGAAACCCCCTCTTTGAGCCTTAATTTTTAAAACATCCATTCCTACCAACCTTAAGCCTCATAGTCATTTTAACCTTTATTGCAAGTCAGGATTTATGTGACTTCTATCTTTAGAAATTTGGGAAACTAATTCCTTTATAATCTTATAGATAAAGATCATGTATTCATTATATGATAATAAATCTTCATGAATAAATAACATTAGTGATGAGTGAAAATTTTCAAATGATATGTAGTTCGTGATTTAACATGATTAATAATAATTAATTAAGAAGCATGAATGAATGAGAAGAGAACTACCATTATTTTAAAATGAGGAAAAGTAAAATATTTGAGTTGATTGTTACTTTGAAAATTAAAAAAAATAATTTATATTTTATTTGGAAATTGTAAATTTTATTGAAAATTGATAATATTTTCATTTTTTTTCTATGAAATATGAATATTAGTAGAATTGGTGCCCTCTGATTTTCTATGTTTAGATTTTATGCTTAAATAAATCTTGGTATTATTGTTGGGTATTTGAAGTACTAAATTTTCTTACATATTTGTAATCAATTTTCAATGATTTTAAACGAATTTTATTAAATATATCCCTTGTATTACATAGTTTTATCTTAATGTGGGAAAATGTGAACGTTGAATAACAATGAATAAAATGAATAAAAAATTTAAGAATTAGAAGTTTGAGATTTCTATGGATATATTGTTGTTAATTTACTAAATATTTTTTCATATTTTTAAATAACCAAATCTACCATTAAATTATGCCAAGGATGGCCAACCTTCATCCTCAAGCCATGAATTCACCTTGATAGCCCAAGAAGGCTATCCGGCCAAGTATTGCCCAAGGGAGAGCCAGTTAGCTGGCTTATGGATAATAGTGGGCCCAAAGGCCTGTGTGGTCCAGGTGGTGCAGCCTGGCCCATGTGGGTATGTGAGTTTGTATATTGGACCTCATCCCCACCACAGGAATTAGATCCCTTCACTACAGTTATTTCATAATAAACTAACATCGGGATACTTATTAGTTTTGATGCGGGACACGGTTAATATGGGTATTGTTCATCAATTGTTGAAACACCATTTTCTCACTCCATATTTACTCACTCACCCTCAGACACACTAATACTCCCTACATCATCATGTTGTTTTCACTCATCCTCATCAGTCGTCGATGAAACATGCTAGAACCACCATAGCTGATGTCCATAAAGCTCGATCTCAAGTTTAATATCCATGTCGAGTCCTGAAATCCTTAGGGATTATCTCTTACACCCTTAGATGAATATCATGATCACATTTCAAGATCTATCCAACCACCTCAAAGTATAGAGGGGTTGAGGAAGGTGAGATCATCCAAGGATCCACTAATTCTTCTCCACTACCCTAAACCAAGCCAGCTTCCACATCCCATAGCCCATGCAATATCCCATTCACGTAGTGAAAAAATAGAATGGTGTGTTTTCACATTGGATGTATTTAAATAGAAACACTTGATCATTGGTTTTATCTTTGAACATCATGGGTATCATGGGATATCTTCAAAAAACAATCCAAATATCCCTCTAATGGGGAGATCAAGTCCAAGGCACTCCATACATTTCATATAATGGATGCATCTACCACTTGAGAAAGAATTTTGACACTACATAAGAGGTAATCCATTGAATCTAATGTCCATTTTTTCTGTTTTAAAATTTTATTTTAGTTTTCATTCCATTTTTAATTGTTATTTCTTTTAATAAGTTTCTCATGAATGCTTATTTCTATTTAAGTGTTTCACCCAATTCCACCTATTTTATTTTTCTTCTTGTTCTTATTATTTTTTTATTTATTCTTCTCTTGTTCATTTAACATTTTCTCTATATATTATATATATTTATTTTATTTTATTACTTTTTATTATTCTCTCTCATCTTCTTCAAAAAAAATATTATTTCATGTGTTTATCTTCTTCTTTTATTTTTATTTTTTTCTTATTCTTATCTCTTTATCTCTCTTATATTATATTCATTTTTATTTTGTTTATTTTATTATTATTCTCTTATTTATATCCACCAAAGAAATATCTTACCCATGGAAATTATGGGATGACCTAAGGCTTGGTTTGGGGGAGGTTATGGTGTTATTGAATTATTGTATTAGGTTTATTTTATGTTTTTGGTATACATGTGTGGAATGCAGGAGAATGAAGATTGTCCCATATGAAATGAACCTAAAATATACTTATATTATTGTATTTTATTTATTCTCCATCTCTTCATTTGATTACTTCTTCACATGATGAAGTTGAGTTAATTAATGGATTAAATGGAACAGGATGGAGTTAGGTCCTAGAAGATGTCACACTCTCAAATGAGGGGTTCCATAATTTTTTATTAGAAGAAGAGGTGGAACTTAGATGTTTTAATAGATTTTGAGGTTTCAAAACCCTAAATAAAAGGATTGTGATTTATCATGATATTTCATGATTTAATTATCAAATTAATTTAAAAAATAAATTAAAATAATGGTTAAACCAAAAACCAAACTCAGGACCATGTTCTTTCTCTCTTAACTCATTTTGTTCATCATTTATAGTTACTATAAGTATTATTTTTTATTATAAATGTCCTTTCATTAGTTTTAATGTAATCAAAAATCTAACAATTTATCATTTTTTACACAAAATAAAAAAAATAAAAAGAAATATTTTATTTGAGTTAGAATAAGTGATTGATCAATTGTGAAGCTCCTCAAGTGAGAAAAACTTGTTCAACCTTTGTGTTGTATTAGGAAAATAAATTTTATTTTTCAACATCCTAGGGATTTCATTTAAAGTCCCACACCAAAAAATTCTAGGAATATTTTTCTTAATATTCTATGTCAGATGATGAAAAAAATCATGAAAACATCTATTTCACATGTTGTTAAACTCCACAACAGGTCTGAGCTCTAAGATCTTAAATGACATAGAACACTTTTCTCATCTACATGACCATAAACTATGTCATACCATAATAATTTTCATAAGAAACTAAATTAAGTGGAAATATATCTTAACTGTATAATGAGAAACTACATTTCTAAAATCTTATTAATAGGATGTTAAAACTTCATGGAATCCATCCTCTTTCCCATTACAAAGGTACCATAATAATGTACAATAAATCATCCAATTTCCCATTATTTCACATAGAAAACATGACTAATGTTATCATAGAGTCTTTCTTCAAATTCTTAATACAATCCTTAACATCTCAATTCATAGGTTTCCTAATTTTATGAATTATGTTCAGTCTTGATTCCCATCACCATGGGATACATAGTGACATCCAGTAGCTCTACCTTGGACACAACTTCGAACCTACCATTAAAAAATATGAATGGTAACCCATTTCCTTTTATTTTTAGCCATATATATGTAGGTAGCCTCCGTTTTTGAATTAAGTTTAGATTGATTCCTATATTATAGGATACGTAGTTATTCCCATATATCCTATACTAGTCTTAATCTTAATTTCTAAAAAAAATTCTATTCCTATATATGAGTTAGATCTATATAGGGTAATCCTATTAAATAACTATTTGTGGATTGATTACTACTTCAGAAATATTCATACCGAAACACATATCCATTACTTCAGTCCCAACCATAGTTCTCTTAACACTTATCCCCCTTTGAGAAATTGTTTTGTGTCACAATTGATTTTCCCTCATTCTCAAACTTGATCCAGATCCATAAAAGTACACTTTCAAAAACAACATGTGACTTGATTTATTGTCCAATAGGATATTTCATGATGCCTTATCCCCATTTATTAGGTCTAAACACCAGTTAAAAAATAATCATAATCCTAATAAGAAATTTTATTTTCCTCTTTATATGTGATAGATCTATGAAGATGGTTCGATAATGTCTTGAGAATCATAACTATAAACTAAATACCACTAATTCTATCCTTGATTCATGAATTCAAACTACCCAATATGTGGAAGAAGACTTGTATAATTATTTTCGATGTCAATATTCTGACCATCTTCCATCTTATTCAAAAACTTTAATATAGCCATATTTTAAAGAACTACATGTGATTTGATTATAATATCATATGATACATCGTAATGCATGGAAATTATATTCCAGGCCCTGAAACTGATCGTGAAATAAATCCATCTGAATCTTATATGTGATTCATATTTCATATGAGGTGGAAGAAATATTGAATAACTATGTGATGATTGATTATTAATTATTTTAGGATATGAATTGTCGTATAATCCCCTTGTAATGTACCTAGAAACAATTTATGTTAAATTTCCCTTCTCATGTGAATTTAGTAGGTCTATGTAAGAGTAACAAGCATAAGAGCTATGTAACAATATTTTATCCCCTAAAATACATATTGATATACCAACCTCTTATAATCCATGTGTTTCAGTCAGGTTGCTAACCCATATTCCCATATTTGGTCAAAGAATTGTGACTATAAACCTCAGCCAATGTACCTATATGAAAATACCACCACCATCAAATCCATTTTTTTATAATTTCAAAAGAAACTTTTAAAGGCTAAGTGTGAACCCTACAATTTCCACACACAGAAACATTTTCATCGTCCAAGTATTCAAACACAAACCCACTTACACACATCAACAAAAATAAAAATCACCCCACCTGTCTCCAAACTTCTAATTCAAAATTCAAAACAAACTGAAGCCCACCACATCTGGACCGGAAGCCTCCTCGAAACATTCTTTTACCGACTCCAGCACCAAACAAAAACCAGGGACATAATTTAAAATTCAAAAAATAACGCAAACACCAAGGTGGCCGGAACCACGAGGCACCGCGTCAGCCATCACGTCATCTCCAGATGCTCAAACCCTCCCTGGGTAGATCTTCAAACACAAACCTACTTCATAAATTTCACACATGGTGAACACCAATCAAATATGTAACCTTGATCATGCACTCTCTTATTTTTCAGTGATGATAAGTGGTAACATGGTTTTTAATCAGTAAAAATGGACCCTTCATTACATAGTGAAAAAATAAAAATATACACCATGTAAACCCTTGAGTATACATTGGTCCTCAAGGAAAGGACCCCATAACCCCATGTTCTATATTTGGATGATGTGGAACTGGAGTATCGTTACCATTGGTTAACTGTATCCCACATATCTCAATCATCTGGTCATCAAAGTGTTCATTTTTTATGATATACACTTTCAATAATCCATCTATTCTTTTGTATCCAAGTATCCTCAATGTTACATGTTCTTACATTTTCTTCATCTTCAAGGAAATATTGTTGTCATCCAACTATTGCACCATTTCATAACATGTTGGAAATTTCCATTATGTATACTTTATACAACCTTATACATAATTATTTATTTTGGTCTTAATATCCTTACTATAAAAAATTGATAGAGACAGAAAACATGTCAAGTTGAAAACCCATAAAGGGGGACCTGTGAAAAGTCTGATTCTTCAATCATTAAACTTCACCTGTATGAATTTAAAATAAAAAATTTATGGAATGAAAATAAAAAGTCATAAAACATGTGGGGTTCATCACATGAAACTAAAAAAATAAAAAACATGATGGACAGACCCCTTGTTTTAGGTAAAATTTTCATTAATGGTATATTATATTCATTTTTATTTATGGTGTGCTCAATTAAATTTGGTGAAAATTCTGGGGTACTAAAACCCTTCTTGAATATCTCTCCATTACATAAACATGTTTCATTTCACAAGTGGTTATATCTCCATCAAACATTCATGGATAGATTAATTGAGAATCTCTAACTTAGAGGGACACTTTTTCTTATCTGTGTGTACATGGCCCAATATAGTTTCACATATGTACACTATATGGTCTACCAAAAATAGGCATCGTTATTTGGAGTGAAGGGAATTTATCACCATAATACCTAGAAGCATCATAATGAAACTCATCAAACTAATCCTAGTTAGTTATCATCAATTTTATACAAATCCCATCCCACTATAATTGATTCAAAATCCTTGATTTATGATCTACATAGTCAAAAATATTACATATTCAAGTGGATTTGATACCCATAGTTTTATAACTTTGTACAACGTACTCGATTTCTGGACAAGAGTATAATTCTCTATTATTTAACCATTATGTAGAACCTCATATTTAATCTTTCTAAGTTGTATAACCTTAAACATAAATGATATTTGGTCCAAAATATTTTACTATAAATAGTAATCATAGGGTTTATATCAGTTAAACTAAAAAATAGATACATAAAACATATCAAATAGATAACCCACAATGGGATTTCTTAGAAATATCTAAGTATTTTCCCACTAAGTCCTCCCTTATATAATATTTTGGTAGGGTAGATGATAAAAAAGGTTAAAATCTAATGGGTTCACTATATGACTCAATAAAAGTATGATCTATGATTTATAGGATCTTTTCCAAAGTAGAAAAATTAAATAACCCTTCTAATCATAGTCACAATCACAATTTTTCCCTATTGCTGAATCATTCATAACCCATGTCTAGATGGGATGACCCTAGTGTGATAGTGATGGTTCATATACCTATACATGTGCGTTTACCTCAAAAAAAAGTAATTGTTTGTTATTTGGGTATCTATAATGTGAAGTGTCTTATTTAAAATTCAAGGAATCTCAAAGGAGAGTATCCAATTCTTCATAACAGGGTCCTCTTATCTTCTTCTTGATATATTTTTTTAGGTGGGTAATTTGCATATTCCCTCTATAAGAAAATTAATTATAATAAGTGGTGAAAATATGAAAATTACAAGTTTCTTTTTGGTACAATGTCACTTAGAGGAAAAAACACTTCAATCTCGTATCGCATGACATCTTGATTGACAAGCAACTGGGTTATGTGATCACTTAATTATGCTACTATCATGTGATGATTTAGGTTCATGTGATCTCTTGACCCCATTATCATCATGAAATGGGTATAGATATTTCTTTCAACAATGTCCATGTTTATGGTCCCTATGGATTTCATGATGCTGCCAAGATATATGATTTATTGACTCTGATAGGATCAAAAAATGGGCTTGGAAATTATTTCCATGAATGATTGATTCAAGGTTATTAATGGTCACATGATTATTCTATTAAAAAAGATTTCATTTTATTAGTGACACACCTAATGTGACGATTCAGTCATGTGATCCATAGAAGTCATGAGATACTCACATTATTGTTTTCCACTTCCATAGAAACACAACTAGATCACCTACATTAAGAAGTTGTAAAATTATCAGAGGTTTATGTCAATAATAACCCAATCCTCCATTCAGAAAAAAGAATAGAAACACACATAGACATGAGAGATAATGAAGGTGCTCGGAGGTTTTCACTCTCGATGAAACTCTCTAGGTAATCATGTGTGCCTCACCCATGTATTTATTTATGTGATGTCCATCACTCAACATGTTATAAATAATGTAATCACATGAACACCTATATAAAACCTTGATATTTTATGATTAGTTTTATAAAAATTAATTTTATTTTTTTGATAGCTTTCATTGCACACAATACCATGTTTAAGATCACTATGTTATACTATTGAAATATTATTATTATTTAATGTGATTCTTATCTTCTAGAAATTATATTGGAAGGACAGAATGGGCCTAACTAAATATTGAATAATTTTAGGTTTACATTTGTATAAAATAAAATCAATAGTTATCAAATGATTATAAAAATAATTATTATTATATTTAATTAAAAGAAATGTTTTTCTGAAAAACTATTTTATGCATGAAATGAGTTTTTATCTTAATAAATTAAATTAATCACTATTGGTGAATGATTTTATTAAAATTTATATATTATATATATTCAATAAAATTTTCAAAATCAATATAATGTTTATTCTAGGAATGGGATAAGAATAAATATGGTTTTATGCATAAAACTATATTTTTCAAAAGAAATGGTTTTCATCATGTATTGCGCACTTATTAGAAAAGTAATTTCTTCAACTTATAAAAATTTAATGTAACATACCAGCATGGATGCCACTAATATTTTTCCCTGATCCATTGGGTTACGAGGCCCCAAGATCACCTCCCCATATTCCATAGGCTACCAACTAGTCGTGAGGGCCTTGGGTGTGATAGTAGGGATACTATGCCCTTATATTCAGTAATAAAATAGTATAAATAGCTATGTATCATAAAAAAAAGTAAATAAATAGAGAGAGAAATTAGTAAATAAACTAAAATAGAATATTTTGTAAAAAGAAATGAAGATTTTTAAAATCATAAATAGTTATTCCATACATAAAACACTCATCACCCACTAATCTGACTGTACAAATAAATGAGTATAAGAGAAACTGAAATAAAATTACAAATTTCTACAAATATCTTTGATCCAGACCATGTACCCAGTCTCCATAAACTATTGAACTATTACATACTGATCATAAGAACCCACATGAGCAGCACCACTCGATCATACAACTCTATGCCTCATCCCTATCCACCATGCAACTATGTTCAACTGAAAAGTAGACATATGGTCTACGCATAAACTGAGGTTCACATGAAGGGGTAATAAATAGTCTCATTAGGAAACCCTGGGGATGAAACTATAACATATGATTCAATAAGTGAATGAAAAATCAAGGTGCTCAGCCTAGCCGATACACAACTGAATTTATAAGAAAAATTAAAAGGTGAACCCAAAATTGAAAATAGGGTCTGTAATCTCGGTCAACTGGAAAGTTCCACCATGGATATCCATATATATATACATATACATGTATATTCCCATACCAATACATATATAAATAAATATTACTATTCATGAGTTAGATGAAATAAATAACATAAAAACAATCTATTGTCGATCCTTGGGTCTATAATCCCAATCGTCTGGACATCCTATAGAAGGGCATTGAGCTGGATGTTTTACCACTCAATACTTGTATCATTAAGTCAATATTTGGGTCTTCAATCATAATTGACAAATAACTACCTTGTACATTTCTAGAAATATCTCTTATCAAGCTACATTACCACATGAGGATACTCATCCTACACCTGTGTTCACCCGTAATCACCTTCAATCACTGTAAAAAGGATTCTAGGGAAGTACATATGGACATCCTCTAAATATCCACTTATATGGTCTTAATATTGTTCATTACATGTAATTCCAATCCTATTTTTGAGCACTAGGACTCAGTTCGTAGCCAGTCATGACATTCAGAACTTGGATGAACACTAAGGGTATGACCCTTAGGTGATCTGTTGGAGATCTCATCGGTGAGATACCAAAAATCACCCCTCAAGTCCCTAATAAGGTGGAGTCTAATCATACCTTAATATGTAATAGTTTAATCATTTTGGGTATCCATTGGTATGTGATTCCATGCACCACACCATGGTCAATTAACGAATTAAGGAGAGCATAATCATCTATATCCTTTGTGAGAGCGTAATCATCCATGAGTTTATTTAGATCAAGGAGAGCGTAATCATCCTCATCACATGTCAAAAAAATGATAGAGGAATCATCCTCATTACTCAAGAGAGAGGATTAATCCATTAGTATCATTACTAGGGACGTTATGCCTGTATATCATAGAAGTAGGATAAACATCCAGATTCTAGGAAACACCTCTAGACATCCCAACAATATAATAATAAAATATACAGGATCAACAGCCAAATTCTAGGTATTATCTCTTAGTATAATGTTAAATATCCAAAAAACATTGTAAAAAACATGGCTCCCATGAAATAACGTCTAGGAATACCAACTAATAAGATGGATCCTAGAAAGAATATCTAGGAATCTCAAAGAGAAATATAAACACCTCACGTTAGGTTCAATTTCCACCAACTGGGTAGTACCTCTAGTAAAAATCATTGCATCAGCAATAAACATATAAATGATAAACATAGAGTGAGTTTCATCAAACTCCTAAACCCAACACTACAGTCATACCCCTATGGGATTACATGTTTGGCATGGATTCTAAGGTGACACCTGCTACAAAATCTACCCAAACATGATGTTATATCTTAGGGTCGGTCAAACAACAGGTCACCCACTGGGTTCCTCAAGTCAAACACTGAGTGTCATCCTACTGGGTATCCTGTAGGTATACACATAAGTTAATTCACCCTACTTTAGATCCTTATCTATTAAGTTAAAGGAGGAATCTTATATGGGATCATTGAACGACAAGTAAATAGATGAATCCTACTTGGGATCCTCAGAATGGTACTTAGGAAAAAGGAACCCTAAACACGGCCCTCAAGATACCATAATTAGCAGAGGAATCTAACATGGGATCCTCAAAATAGTACATAGGTAAAAAAATCCTACAAGGGACTCCCTAAGTGAGAATACAAGCAAAGGCATCCCTCGGGGGATCCTTGATACAGAAAGAAGATAAACGCATCCTACTTGGGATCCTCAAGGTTGAAACAGAAATAGATGAATCCTATCAGGGATACTTAAAAACAATCGGTTTCACATATTCATATACTAAAAGGGAACGTCTTACAAGGGATATTTATTCAATGAAAAACCTAAAAAAGAATAGGTCAAGGGAGATATCTCATGGATCATATCTAAATTGTAATGTCCCGGTTCTGGGTGCCTCCCAGAAGTTCCCCGTACCCGGTTGGTCACATGGCCTCAAGCACATTTCCTCAAATTCCAGAGCCTGCCGACTAGTAGTGAGGTCCTTGGGTGTGATATTATGGAAATTATGCCCTCATTGGCAGAGTAACACAGTGGAAATAAATAGATAATAGTAGCGGAAGTAGTAATAATAACATGCAACAGTAAATAGCAGAAGACTACAAGTAGATAAACAACTTGAGTACATATATAAATGATGCATGTCACATATTTCTAGGAAATCATCCAAAAAAGTCACAATGATGGAATAAAATACTACACCAAATTATAAGGTAAAAAAGTAAATAAATATATAAGCATCTCAACCCTTAGTTTCGTCCCATTCTTTCTAGCTCTACAGCAATCAAGTACCAAAAGTAAAAGGGTGCTTTCCATTTTCTATACCTGCAACAATATAATTTTTTTGGGCCCAAAATCATGACCCAAACAGGATGTGAGATGAATCCCAGTAGAAAACCACACAAATATTTGTGCCTAATAGTCAGTGAATATATATGGTAGGAAATAATAAAAATGAAGCAATAAACAAATAAGTACTCAAAAGTAAACAATCCTATAGTTTCAATTGCATTCATTTTCACATATCAAGTAAGAATCTAATAAAATAAAAGTAGCCCTATGGTAAGTACTCACATCCTAAACCCTCTAGTTCAACTAATCAAACACAAAAAACCCTCTAGGAGTACTCACTGTCCATCCCTTCTGGTTCAGCTTTAGAAAAGACTCTCTGAGGAAGCATTCACCGTCAATTCCCCATATGGTCTTGTATCGGTAACTATAAACACTCTGAGGAAGCACTCAACATAAAATTCCCCCTGTATTCTCGCAACATGGAACTAAATACACTCTAAGGGAAAACAAAGTCCATCCACCCTATGCTCTCGCAATGTAAAAGTAAACAGACACTCTGGATAAGCCCTCAGCATGCATTCCCCCTATGGTCTACTATACCAGGTTCTCACAGCCCTGTGTAAGTAAATAGTGCACAGTGATGTTCAACATCCTAAGTAAACCTTATGAACTACTTTTCTAACATATATAAGCATAAAACACCATCAGATAATATCACTCCATCCTAAAAACACTAGTCATAGAAAAAAATATCCTAACTATAAAATCTTGACCAAACGGTCAATACCAAAACAAACATGGGAAACACATCCATATCATGGAAATTAACCTTATTCACAATCAAACAACCTTTACTTAGGCATACAAGGCGTAGCAGAAATTAACAGGGCTAAAATCCTTAACCATGCAATACCCCGAACTATGGAATTGGAAAACATTTCACATATAATTCAAAGTCAAACTACGGAAAGGCACAAAACACCTACATTAGTGTTTTACGATTGATATACTATAGCGTCGACCTGTGAATCGGCCTAGAACAATGAACATCTACAAAAACTTCTAAAACGTTCAACCAAGGATATCTCATGAGAGAGGAGAAATCAAGAGGTGAGGCTATAGAAGAAAGAAGAAATCGTCGTGGAAATTCCAATGCAATCGACGGCAGTTGATTCGGATCACGTACTTCCGATTAGGGGTTCAGAGTATAATTTTCACTATCGGTTTCTCCTAGATGAGATGAAGCCAGAAGAAGGGATTTCTTCCAATTAGATGAGACCCCAATCCATTTAATCAAATAAAAAAAGAAAAGTACATCGCATGTTCATTTAATGCACACACTGTGTACATGCCTTAACCGAGCTCCACTTTAGGCAGTCTCTAGGTCACCTCACACAGCCATGTACTCAGCCGTTAGACGGCCAATACACGATCACCCATGATAACCGGGTACATAGAGTTTACTCCAAAGTAAACATCCTATACTTCTTACATTTAAAGATTCTATTATTTTCTTAAAAGCATAAGTAAAATAGGATCCATAACTGAAAAGAAGATATAGGTTCTTACAAACTTCCCCCCTTAAGGAAATTGTTCCTCGAATTTCCCTAAGAAGGTGGAAAAGAAGAAGAATTATCGAACAGCTCTGGCCATTGTGATAGCACATCAGCCTCCCTCTCCCAAGTCTCGTTCTATACTCACCAATGCTGCCATAGAACCCATACCAGAGGAATAGACCAGCCACATAAAACCTTTATGCTTCGATCAACAATCCGGATAGGATGCTCCTATAATGAGGTGTCCACCTCTAACTCACCTCCTCAGGTTGAAAAACATGAGACAGTTTTGAGAAGTAACATTGTAGTTGAGAAACATGGAAGACTTTGTGTATAGCCTAGTACCTCTATGGTAATTGTAACCGATAGGAAACCGGCCCGACCCTCTCTAAACCCTCAAACGGCCCGACATATCTTGGTGAAAGATTACCCTATCTTCTAATACTCTTGTGTCCCAACCTCAGTGTGACACGTAGGAAAACCTGATCTCTGACCTTGAACTCTATATGTCATCTCCATCAATCAGCATAAGACTTCTGTCATGACTGTGTTGTAGCCATCCTATTCTGAATCAACTCTATCTGTTCCATGGTCTATTGGACATGATTTGGTCTCAAAATAGATACCTCTCCTTGCTCCATCCAACATAAGGGTGATCAACATGTCCTACCATACAAAGCATCATAAGGTGCCATTTTAATAGTTTCTAGAAAACTATTATTGTAGGAAAACTCTATTAAAGGTATGTGTTTCCCCCAAAAACCACCAAAATCTAGGTTACATGCTCAAAGAATGTCCTCAAGCACCTAAATCATACGCTCAGACATGAAATCTATCGAGAGATGGTAAGCTATACTCAGAAGTACCTGTGTACCCAAATCTCTCTGTAGTCCTTTCCAGATCTAAGAAGTAAAATGGCCATCCATTTCTGAAACAATGGAGTGCAGAACTCCATGTAAATATACAATATCTCGGATGTAAAACCTTCCCAAATATTCAAAACTAAAGGTCTCCTTGATCATCAAGAAGTGAGAAACCTTCATGAGTCTGTCAATGACAACCTGAACTACATCATTCCCTCGAAGAGACCTCAGGAAACCTGTCACAAAATCCATCGTGACATCATTCCACTTCCACTCGGGAATGGGTAACTGCTGCAAAAGCCTTGTTGGTCGATGATGCTCCACCTTCACTTGCTGATAGGTGGAACACCTCATAACAAACCCAAAAACATCTCTCTTCATACCTGGACACCAATACTGATGGTGTAGATCACGACACATCTTGGTGACACCAGGATGAACTACCCAAACTGAGGAATGAAAGTCCCGCATCATCTCATAGCATATATCTGCTAACACCCATACGCACACATGAAAATGAAATATCTCATCCTCACCTATGGTCCATACATGAATAGGGTCCTCTCCTGACACACTTTTCCATAGGAATGGGCCTTCATAATCTGATAGGTTCCTCATTTGAACTCGATCAAGTAGAGTATAGGTAATAGACATATAACAAAGAAACATCTACCCATGTCTGTCATGAACGTCCGAATGTATCTCAGAGAACAAAGTCAGATGTTTTCACGAACTACTAGCCTCCTGAACTGCTTGTATCTAAGTCCTCCTGCTCAATGCATCAGCTACTATGTTTCCTTTCTCAGGTGTGTAGTAAAGCTCAAAATCAAAAGACTGAAGGTACTCAACCCACCTTCGTTGTATCATATACAGATCGTGATGAGTAAAGCTATACTTTATACTTTTGTGTTCTGTGAAAACCACAAAATTCTCTCCCAAAAGATAATGTCTCAAAAAAAGTAAAGCATGAACAACTGAAGCCAACTCGAGATCATGTGTGGGGTAATTCCTCTCATGTGGCATAAACTGCCAAGACCCATATGCAACAACTCCTTCTCCCTGCATAAGCACTGTTCCCATCCCGACACCTGATGAATCACATTATACATTATATATCTTTCCCGGTTCTAACAAAACTAGTATAGGTGTTGAATTCAACCTCCCTTTCAGCTCATGAAAGGCTGACTCACAAGGATCTGTCCACAGGTACTTATCACCCTTCTTATTCAGGCCCGTCAGTGGTGCTGCTAAGCATGAAAAGTCTTGTATGAAACATCTATAGTAACCAACCATCCCTAGAAAACCCCATACCTAAAACAAGTTCTTCTGCTTCTCTTCAGGAACTAATGCTCTCACTTTCTCTAGGTCTACTAATACTCCTATCTCTGAGATAACATAACCTAAGAAGTGAATCTGGTCCATCCAAAAGTGGAAGTTTGAGATCTTAGCATATAACTAATTCTCTCTCAATGTACTCAAAATATTCTTAAGATGTGTGGCATAGTCGTATCGAGTGTGAGATTACACCAAGATATCATCCACAAAAAACCACCAAAAAGGAATCCAAGTATGGATGGAACACTCGGTTCATTAGTGCCATGAAAACTGTAGGTGCCTTCGTGAGACTGAACGGCATAACCACGCACTAGTATAGACCATACCTAGTCTGAAAGGATGTAATATTTATATCAGATGGTCTAACATGAAACTGATGAAAACCAGATCTCAAGTCAATCTTCAAGAACACCCAGTATCCATGAATCTAATCAAAGAGATCATCAATCCTTGGAAAGGGATATCGGTTCTTAATAGTCAACTGGTTTAGCTTCTGATAATACACGAAAATTATGAGGGTATTGTACGTCTTATTCACAAACAGGATAAGAGAACCCCAAGGAGAAGTAGTGGGTAAGATGAAACACTTTTCTTGAAACTCCTCTAATTGTTTCTTGATCTCATGTAACTCTGGTGTGGAAATCCTATAAGGAGGAATGGACACCGGTTCTACTCCTGAAACAAGATCAATATAAATTTCCACCTCTCGCTCCAAAGGAAAACCTCAAAAGTCCTATGGAAATACATCCTTGAAACGATCGACCACTAGAGGAAAGTCCAACTGTGAAGTCCCCTAGTCATCCAGATGCAGACTAGCAATCGGAGTTGTAACTCCTCCCAACCCATGATGCTCTATTCTTGCTCTAATTTCTTGGAAATACCATTCGCCCTTATGTAAGAAAAAACCACCCTCTAGTGATGTGAAACTCACCCTATGGTGATATAAGTCTACAAAATCATAAAAGGGAACTAACCATTTAATTCCAAGAATGACATCATAGCTTGTCATATCTAGGATATAGAGGTCCCAGAATAAGTGACACCCACTAACCTTAAGAAGGCACTCTTTGTTCTGACGTACACTATACATTCTAGTCCCCAAAGGATTTTATAGAATCAATACATATGCAGAAGTAAAGATAAAGAGCCCAAAGCTCTCCATAATAGCAACAGATATGATACTATGGGAAGACCCTGTATCAAAAAGTGAAGAATCTAAAACTGAGGCAACTAGGATTGTACCTCTGACTATAGTGGGTCTGGGATCGTACTTCTGCTAGTTTTGCTTCACTGCAAAAGTTTGACCTGTACTGTGGCCCTACGACCCTGCCTATCCCCCCTGAGTTTATCCACCCCGTTGTCACTGAAATCATGGAAACTAGCTACCACGGCCATGACCCCCACCTTGGCATGAACGTCTGGATGAACTCTAGTTATCTGACTGATGAGAAACTGGTGGTCATGTTCTTGAATAAAGAGTCATAGAAGAACCTATGTCACCAGCTGGTGGTGAGAAAAACTGACATAACCATTGAAGATGGCCCATCTTGCTGCAAGATCGGCACTCAACTAGGTCTCTCAGGCAATGTGGCCTTGTATTACCACTCTTCCCACACTGGTAGCACACCACCTAGACACCAGAATAATTATTCCGCCTACTCGTATATCCACGCATTGACTCCCTATGGAACTTCCTGTTATCATTCAGAGGGGTACCAACTCTAGATGTCGATCCACCCTGGCACATAGATCTAAAATCCCTTAGGTTGCGCTTTTTGATCAATGTCTATTTGACTACAGAAGTGATGGAAGTCATTCTAAATATATTCACCTAAGATCGGATTTCATGCCTGAGACCATCCTCAAACTTCCTCATAAGGAATTAATCATCACCCCCTATAATTGGTGTGAAGTGATACAACTTTGTGAAGTGAGAAGAATACTCCATGAATGAAAGAGTACCGTGCTTCAGACTCATGAACTCTCAGGCTTGATCGGCCCTCAAATTCTCTGGGTATAAGTAATCATAGAAGGCACGATGAAACTCATCCCAAGCCATAACCTATTGGATCCCAACCTGTGATGTCACATCCCACCATCTCTTAGTGGAATACTGAAGCATGTAGGTAGTGAGCTTCACCCTCCTCTTTGGAGGCGTCTCTATATGCTCGAAGATCGACAGTATGGAATCTAACCATGAATCTATAGCCTGAGGTCCTCCATCCCCTTAGAAGGTTGGAGTATACTACTACTGAAAGATCCACAACAACTATGCCATTGACGGGGCAGGATGCAGTACTCCCCTGAAGGTTTGTGTAAACCACAAGAATCCCTCTCATAACTATACATCAGCACGTGTATCTGGGATAATGGTTGGTGCCAAGATAGGCATAACTGGAGAATCTACTAGTAGTCCATGATCATCCATGTCTGGTGTCTAGTCACTACCCTAAATCTAGCGTACAACTGAAGGACATCATGGTGTCATGATTCTAAAAGTTCAAGCGCACACCTCAATTCAATATAATTAAGGACTGAAACATAGAAGTACGAGAAAGGAACAAAATAAGGAAGGCATTGATGTTTTCAAAATAGGGATACACGGAATGTATAAACCCTACACGGTGTGTTCCTTTAACCCTTTACGTGGGCATGTACTTCTTCCAAAACTATTTGTGTAACACCCCAACACACGGCATGTTCCTCCCAAGGACACGGCATGTACTTGAATCATTTTCCTCTGCCGGAGTTTTTTTACATGACTAACCCACACGGTTATCCTAGAACGAGATTACACAGCATGTTCGTGCCAAACACAGTTTTTACTAGAAGGATTTCACCGACCTGTATTGATAGTCACACGGCCGAATACATGATCGAATCTACACAACATGTTCAAGATAGACACATCATGTACTACCTGAGTTTCATCCATCACTGTTATTAGTCACATGGGTGGTAACATGGTCTATAAAACATGGCGTGTGCCACCAGATATTTCCCAACCCCATATCTCTACCCACACAGGCAGTAACACAGTTAAAGACTACACAGCGTGTACCCAAAGTACATGGCGTGTACTTAAGAAAAAAAATCATTCCCGAACATAAAGATACATGGCGTGTATTCTTCAATACACACTGTGTATTCTGGATTTTTTCAGATAGTAAGCCTCAGAAACTACTCTGAAACCCATAAAACACTGAAATGAACATTAATGTGTCAAATTCCAACCTGTGGGGTCCCATACTCCCTGCGAATCAAATCTTTTCATCTTATGCATGTCATATACAAGGAATAACAGTGCAATGATCCACCAAATTCTGATCCATGAGGGCCCATAACACCTTAGGAACCAAAGTTTGGCGTTTATTCAAATGAAATTTAAATATTTATAATACCCTATCAAACCACAAGTATTATATCAAGGAATCTATCACAACAACATGTATATATGGCACAACATCTATCACAACAACATGTAATCCGTAATGCACCCTAAATGGAATGATAAGAATGCATAACATGTGATCTCTAGCAAGTGACTATATGATGCATGAGATGGAATACCCTCATCTCATTGGGTTGCAATAGAAATAGAACCTCAATAATATCAAAAATAATAGCACAAAACATATGAATCACCCAATGGTGAAATCAAATCAACTGTAATAATTGAAAAACTAGAAAAATAACAATATACGAGGTAAATTAGATTTTCCCTGTACACGGGTTATCTACTCATGGAAACAGCTTATTACAAACTACATATTCATTCTTATACCTAACTATAGGCTCCAAATAATAATTCAAGAATAAAATAACCCCCTTTGATACCACTTTTTAACATCCTGGTTCCGGGTGCCGCCTAGAGGTTCCCCATACCCAGTTGGTCACATGGCCTCAAGTGCATTTCTCCAAATACCAATGGTTTATGACTAGCAGTGAGGGCCTTGGGTTTGATAGTGGGAAAATTATTCCCTCATCGGAAGAGTAACATGGTGGAAATAAATAGATAACCGTAGTGGAAGCAGTAATAATAACATGCAATAGTAAAGAGCGGAAGACTACAAGTAGATAAACAACTTGAGAACATATATAAATGATGCATGTCACATATGTACAGGAAAGCAGTCAAACAAGTCACAATGAAGGAATACAGTACTAAACCAAAGTACAAGGGAAACAAGTAAATAAATATAGAAGTATCACAATCCTCATCTTGGTCTCATGCTTTCCATCTCTACAGTAATAAAGTACCTTAAGTAGAAGGGTGCTTTCCCTTATCTATACCTGCAAAAATATAATCTTTTTGGGCCCAAAATCATGACCCAAATAGGGTATGAGATGAATCCTAGTAGGAAACCACCCAATGATATGTCCCTAATAGTCAGTGAATATATATGGCAGGCAATAAGAAAAATAAAGTAGTAAACAATGAAGTAATCAAAAGTAAACAAACCTACAGTTTCAATTGCATTCATTTTCACATATCAGGTAATCAGATAATAAAATACCAGTAAGCCTCTGAGAAGTACTCACAACCTAACCCTTCTGGTTCAACCAATAAAACACAAGAAACCCTATGGGAGTACTCAGAGTCCAACCCTTATAGTTCAGATTTAGCAAAGACTCTCTGAGGAAGCACTCACCATCAATTCCCCCTGTGGTCTCATATCGATAACTATAGACACTCTGAGGAAGCACTCAACATCCAAATACCCCTATTTTCTCTCTATGTGGAACTACAGACACTTTAAGGGAGCACAAATTCCATCCCCCATATGGTCTCACAACGTAAAAGTAAACAGACACTCTGGAGAAGCCTTTAGCCTCTATTGCCCCTATGGTCTATGACACTAGGTTCCCATAACCCTGTGTAAGTCAATCATGCACAATGATGTTCAATAGACAAAGTAAACCTTAATAACTACTTGGATAATAAATATAAGCATAAAACAACATCAAATAATATCAATCCATCTTAACAACACTAGGCATGGAAAACAAGCAGCCTAACTGGAAAAGATAGACCAAATGGTCAATATCAAAACAAACATGGGAAACACATCCATAGTATGGAAAATAACCCTATTAACAATTGAAAAAACTATACTAAGGTACACAAGTAATAGCAGGCATTAACAGGGCTAAAATCCCTAACCACGCAATACCCAAACTAGGGTATTGGGAAATTTTCCACATAATTCAAAGACAAACTATGGAAAGGTACAAACCACCTACATTGGTGTTTCATGATTGATATAATCTAGAATCGGCCCTTGAATCGCATAGAATGACATATATCTACAGAAATTTCTAAAATGTTCCACCAAGGATATCTCATCATAGAGGAGAAATCAAGAGGTGAGGCTCTAGAAGAAGGAAGAACTCACTGTGGTGATTCCAATGCAATCTACAGTGGTTGATTCAGATCACGGACGGTCGATTGGGATCTTGAAGAATAATCGTTGCTTCTAGACTCTCCTATATGAGACGGAGCCAAAAAAAGGGTTTTATGCAAATTAGACACAACCCCGATCTATTTAATCAAATAAAGAGAAAAAATTACTCGGCGTGTTCATTTAATTTAAACGTTGTGTACATGACTTAACTGTGATCCTCTTTAGGCAGTCTCTAGGTCACTGCACATGGCCATGTACTCGAACATTACACGACCAGTACATAGTCACCCACGGAAACTGGGTACAGGGAATGTACTCCAAAGAACACGAGATGTACTCATTAAAGTTTTAGATTCTCTTCTTTTTCTCAAAATAGCAGAAAAATAAGATCCATACCTGAATAGAAGATCTAGGTTCTTACATTAACAGTTCTCACCCTCTAGAGACATTGGATTCAACTATATGAAGAATAACCTCTCTATTAATAAATTAAAAAAATGCCACTTAGGATTCCTCAAAACACTTCTTGTGTCTTACCATAATGATTTATGTGAAAAAATACTTAGAATGGTCCACTCATGGTTCCAATTCTGACTCTTAGGATAAAAGGTAAAAAAACTCAAAGGTTAGAAGTTGGGGGAAGTACACAACACGTCTCTGTGATCACACAGTTTGTACCACCAAAGCCCTGCTTGGGCATGTACTCCCATCATCCTTGGTGTTTAAACCCCCCATGTACACACCATGTAATGAAATAACATGGTGTAATTTTTTATGTCCATCAACCTTCCAAACCATATACTTGGCTAGGTCATGTACTTGGACATGGCATGCTTCCCACACAGCGTTTAGCAGTGTACTCTACTCGATCATTTACCCCTACACTGGTATCCTAGAAGTGTAATCGACTAAACAACTGAGACCCAATATATGGAGTTTACACTCTAGTACATATATTGTACTTAGAAAAAAAATTATTCCCCAAATAGAAATAATACCTGGAATTTCACCCTTAACCACATATTGTGTAGCATGGTTTTACTAAATATAAAACCTACAGATCATCTAAATCCCATGTTTTCACCCCCAAAATCAACAGTTCATGCCTCAAGGATCCATAAGAAAGAATAATAAGGGGTTTGAAACCTATAAATGATTAATCTAAGGGTATTTTTAGTATATCTTAAAAATTCTTACTTTTGTGCAGAAACAGGCAAAGCATCGCAAGAATCTGTAGTCCATGATTGTCACACGTCGATCCAGTGCATCAAGGGCTCAGTAACAGTACCCTAATCTCTCCACCTATATTTCTATTTTTCCATCTCCCTCTCCTCCCTCAGTTGTGTGGGGAAGGGACCCATAGAAATGAGTACATGATAAGTAGGAGAGGGAGATGGAAAAATAGAAATATAGGTGGAGATATTAGGGTACCGTTACTGAGCCCTTGATGCATTGGATCGACGTGTGATAATCATTTGTGTGGGGAAGGGACCCATAGAAATGAGTACAGGATTAGTAGGAGAAAGAAAGAAAGAAAATAAAAGTAAAAGAAAGAAAAAAATGAATAAAAAGAAAAATAAAATAAAAAGGGGCCTGACACAGTCCCCATGCGCAACTCAATATTATGCTCCACCAAGGAAATAATCCTTATTCTAGACTCAATAGAAAGCATAGAATATCAATATGACACTTGGTTCAAATGATATGGATGAACAAACCTGTATAAATAATTTCAAATTTATTTCATTAAATATTGAATATTAATTATTCTGCTAAAATTCGAATGGCTCAATTTTACAAAAAAACATCTGTAATAGGGTAAAAAACTATTTTAAGACCAAAGCAATAGTCAAAAAAATAATTTGAGATCACCTTATGTGGGAAAAAGACCATTTTATCCCTTATAATCATATGAAAGAAAAATTTAAACTTTTTCTCAAAAATGATGTCCCAAAAAACATGGGTCCTTACTAACTCCCCACCATAAACCTTCTCATCCCTAAGAATTGAGGTTTTAAGACTAGAGTCCATGATCTTAACCTGAGCATCTTCACAACCAAACTATCTGAACTATCCAATGACCAGTCTCATAGCATTAACAACTATCTTTTGCGTGGGAGACACTCAACCGTGATCGATCAGGTACCCTCCCCCATAGGAATACCCTTATCGCCATATCAAAACCAATATCGGATATCAATAGTCCATGTAAATTCTGAATTTAAATGGAAAATGAGATTCACCACCCTCAAGAAGCTAATGGTATACTCCCTTCCATATGGATTACATTAAACCTATCCTTGAGCACAACCTCAACCGGTTTCCTCATCCAACCAGAAAGGACATTGAAAATAAAAGAAGCTCGTTGTAGGGACAATGCTCTCTGAGTGTACACAAGATGAATTCATGATAGATCATGACTGTCTCTAATCATGAGTACGCAAATAATCTAAAAATAGTGACTACTTCTCCCTCTGAGCCACACTCAGATCCTATAAACACTTAACTATGATTTATCCATGGTTTATCCATCTTGCAGTTCCCCATTCACTCACTATATAACCTCTACCAAGGAGTGGAATTTTTCATTTAACCACAAATCCCATGCAACCAAGACCACAAAAAGTCCTTGAAACCATCGATACTCGGATATCACTAAGCCACTCACCGATTATGCTTCAAATTATATCACATGAAAAAAAGCATGTACCTTTATCACCTGACTCATACTCTATTGATCCATCCTGCATGAGGCTAAGAATATTTTGCAACATGGAACTTCAGTAGCATTAACCCAGAAGCTCCATTGGAACTCCTATTCAAAAAGGATCACCCCAAATGTGCCATGATTTTATTCCATGACCACCCATTACATGGTGTTGTTATTGTCAAGGGTATCTACCCAAGTTCTAAATACATTAGTAATAGTTGGAAAACTGGTCAACCAGTCCCTACACTGGAAAAATCTTTCCAATTGAATCCAGTATTGATACCCAAACACCCTAGGTTCTTCATCAAAAGTTGTGGCATCAACAAGCCTATAACGCAAAAATCTAGAACCTATCATTACTCAATCTCAAAACAAGCATAGAACCAAGAACACCACCTAAAAAGGCATCTGAAAACATGGGACAACATCTCTCTTGTAGTCTTCCCTTTAAAAAATAGGCGTCGACCAACAAGGGTTAAAGTCAAAACTAAGGGTCTCTAGGTCTCCCACCTAGCCCTACAGAACACGTCTCTCTACTGGGTCACAAGTTCTAACCACCTAGCACAAAATATCAAACCTCTAAAAGAAGTTAAATATTACAATGATCAATATGGGTCAAAAATGAAAATGTTTAATACAAGGGACTAATCCTCACTGATCATTCTCATAAGGAACTTATCCCTAGAGGACACGATGCCAATATAGAAGATAAAATGAACTAACACTCATCGAGAATCTGCATATAGTAATACCTCTCTTAGTATATTTCTTGAGAGAAGTCATGGTACCTATAAAAGTCATACTTAGAGATATGACTAGGTAACCAAGACCAGAGAAACAAAAACCTACAAGGGGTACAATATAAGGGAATCATGTGCCATGTCATCCTACTAGGGTCAATACACCTCTCATGGCCGAGGACAAAGTTATCAGCCTCAAAAAAAATGCCTCATTGTAGATCCACATTAACTTCCATCAAAATGAAATATATATATATATATATAGGTAGGCCCGATTAAATAGGCCTCCTTTATTAGTAAAAGCATGCACTAATAGGCTTATAAGATATGAGTCCTACATGCCAAATATGATGCATGAGACACATTTTTCCTCTCACAGTCCAGAGTCAAAAATCCATCATTGGCCTCTTTCCAATGGAAATAATCTAGAGTTCCATAATAAATCATAACATCCATGCAATATGTGAGTCGATCAAGGTGAAAATCATATACAATTGTAACATCGCAAATCAGATCGACAATACCATATTGATGGAAACCAGTACTTCTTACCTGAATAAGTGTTCGTGATGCAGCAAAATTGTAATGTCCCGGTTCCGGGTGCCACTCAATGGGTGCCCCGAACCCGGTTTTCCACATGACCTCAAGAAAATTTCCCTAAATTCCAGAGGCTGCCGACTAGCAGTGAGGGCCTAGGTCTGATAGTGGGTAAACTATGCCCTCATTTGTCAAAGTGTAGTGCAGTTGAATACAAAATAAAACATACATCAACAGTGGAAGCAGTAAACCATACACAACTGAAATAACCAACAGCAGTGAATATAACCAACAGTATGTAAATGATGATTCTACATGTCTTAAGTTCTAAGAAAACATCCATAACATGTTATACATCAATACAGTACAACCAAAAGCAGAGTACAACAAAACAAAGAAAAATAGCTGGCAGTGGCATCACGAGCCTAGGCTCGGTTCCATGCCCTCCTACTCCTCAGAAACAGTCAAGTACCTGTATAGGGACTCTTTCCCCTATCCACACCTACAGAAACGTAATCTATTTGGGCCGAAAAGCGTGGCCCAAACAGGGTGTGATAAATATATCTCAGTAGGCACCCACCAAAGGCCCGTGCCGAACTACGTGTAGGCTTGCATCAATAGTGTGCAGTAGTAAAATTCAATAAAGTAAGTATCACTCAAAAGTAACTAATTACCAGTTATATTTCCATTTTATTATCCATTTAATCCATTCCATTTAAAATACCACCACAGTGAATATTCTAAATAACCAGCTAATGTCCTCAGACACGTAAACTCCTACCCTCAGGTAAAGAGTATCCAACACAAGAATCTTCCCTCAGTCATAACAGAGTTTTCCCTCAGGCGTAGGTAGTGTCGCCCCCAGGCACAGAATCAGCTACCCTCAGGCACGGAAGAAGTTGCCCTCAGGCCGAAATAACTATTGCCCTTAGGCTAAAAAGTGCAGTTCCCACAGGCTAATCACAACAACGCCCTCAGGCTAAACAGATAACCGGGCCATGACCAACATGTCAAAATGTAGTAAACAAGAAATTCCTCTCAAGGAAATTCTACAATTGCTACATTAAAGGCATACCCTCGGGTATCCTGGCCAAACGGCTAAATAGTGGAACACACCCCCGGGGTGGTTCCGGATCCAGGAAATGATCCCAACCAGTATTTTAATATCATAATTAAAAACCTAATCAATTCTAGGTGTTTAATAAAGCAATGGCCTCATCCACATGACACCCCAACATGGTTTCGTGGCACAAAAATGCACAAAACACACAGCAGTTGGAAAACTAAACACCAAGCCGCCTACCTTATATGCCAACGATCGTTATACCCGAACGCAGACTCTAGAAACGCCCAAGAACGGCATAGATCTGACGAAGAATAAAACCCATTCAAACGTAAATAACTTACGTTAGGAGAATAATTGGTAAGAAACACTCCAGGAGAAGAGAGGGCTTACCCGTGCGGTTCCAACGAGATCGCCCGAAGCAGAATTGGATTCCAGACGAACACCCGACGAATCTTCAAAAAGTCTGACCTCCTCCTTTGGCTCCAAAACGGATCAAATGCCTCCTCTGCCAAATGAAGAGGCTACTTCCCATTTTAATCTGAAAAAACAAAGTACATGGCATGTACTTCCAAGTACACGGCGTGTACTCTCTTCATTTAACTGTTCACCTAGAGGCTTCCCGCCAACGTGGCACTATTCACTTCCCGACATGAGTACACGACATGTAGTCCTGAGTACACGGCGTGTACTGGCGCCCAGCTGGCGGCTTTTCCACCGCCTTACTGTTTAGGCATGCCGACTGACTACACGGCATGTAAAGGACCACTACACGGTATGTAGTCGGTTCCTACACCCTTTGTCGCCAGCAAGGCAACACGCCCTGTGTACTCATCCCACACACGTCCAGAAGTACTCGGTGTGTAGTTCCAAAATTTAGGGTTATTCCCCATTTTCCATATTTTCTCAAAAACACTTAAAGAAAAGGGAAAAGAAGAAGCTCGTACCTCAAAGAGAAGAACCGGGTTCTTACAAACTTCCCCCTTATAGCAATTCTCCCCAAATTTCCCTTCCAAGGGTGGTGAAGATATAGCCGTGAACAACTTCGGCCACTGAGCACATACATCGGCCTCCCGCTCCCAAGTCTCGTCTTGTACTCGGCCATGTTTCAATAGCACCCGTACAAGAGGAACTGACCGGCCTCGGAGAACCATCGTTCTCCTGTCAATGATACGAATCAGATGCTCCTCAAAGGATGTATATGCCTCCAGCTCAACCTCCTCAGGCTGAAAGACGTGAGACGGGTCTGAATGATAGCGGTGCAACTGAGATACGTGGAAGACATCGTGCATGGCTCGGTACCGCTGTGGTAACCGCAACCGATAAGCAACCAGCCCGACTCTCTCTACAATCTCAAATGGCCCCACATACCGCGGTGAAAGTTTACCCTGTCTCATGATCTGCTTGTGTCCCAGCCTCGACGAAACACGTAGAAAAACCTGATCTCCGACCACGAACTCCAAAGGTCGTCTGTGGTGATCAGAATATGACTTCTGATGAGACTTTGCGGTAGTCATCCGCTTCTAAATCAACTATACCTGCTCAGATGTCTCCTGTATGAGATGTGGTCCTAGAAAAGCTGCCTCACCTGCCTCTAACCAGCACAAAGGTGATCAGCATGGCCTACCGTATAAAGCCTCATATGGTGCCATCTCAATAGTCACCTGGAAGATACTTTTATAGGAAAACTTGACTAAGGGTATATGCTTCTCCCAAGAGCCCCCAAAGTCTAGGACGCATGCTCGCAGCATTTCCTCAAGCACCTGTATAGTACGCTCTAACTGGTCATCGGTCTGAGGGTGGTAAGTTGTGCTCAGAAGCACCTGTGTACCTAGTGCCCTCTGAAAACTCTGCCATAAATGAGATGTAAAGCAGGAATACCTATTAGAAACGATAGAACGAGGGACCCCATGAAGACGTACGATCTCTCAGATATACAGCCTTCCGAGCTCGTCAACAACGAAGGTCTCCTTAATCATAAAAAAGTGAGCTACCTTCATGAGTCTATCCACAACGACCCATACGACATCATTTCCACGAGGTGACCTCGGCAACCCAGTCACGAAATCCATCACGACATCGTCCCATTTCCACTCCGGAATGGGTATCTGTTGTAACAGCCTAGTTGGTATTTGATGATCTGCCTTCACCTGCTGACAGATGGAACACCTCGTAACAAAACCAGCTACATCTCTCTTCATACCCGACCACCAGTACTGACGTCTCAAGTCACGGTACATCTTGGTAACCCCGGGATGAACTTCCCGAGATGAAGCATGAAACTCCCACATAATATCCTTACGTAAATCCCCTGGAACCCATACTCGTCCATGGAAACGCAGAACTTCGTCATCACCTATCGTCCAACCAGGAGGAGGGTCCTCACTTGCCACCAACTCCCGCAGAACTGGGCCTTATGAATCCGATAGTTGTCTCATCCTCACTCTATCCAGGAGGGTATAAATCACAACTAAAGAGGAAATATAAGTCTTCCCCTGACTGTCATGAACCTATAGATGCATCTTAGAGAACAAATCCATGAGCTGCCACTCGCCACTGTCCTCCTACACTGCTTGTATCTGAGTTTTCTGGCTCAGTGCATCAGCTACTGCATTACCTTTACCAGGTGTATAGGCAAGCTCAAAATCAAAATACTGTAGGTACTCAACCCACCTTCGCCTACCTCAGATTCGGGTCACGCTATGTATAGATATAATTGATGCTTTTTTGGTCAGTGAAAACAAGAAAATGCTCCCCTAATAGATAATGTCTGTAATAGGGAAACAACTGCTGCTAACTCAAGATCATGCGTTGGGTAATTCCTCTCATGTGGCCTCAACTTCCGAGACCCGTATGCAACAACTCGATCACCCTGCATCAACACTGCTCCCAGCCCAATACCGAATGCATCATAGTAAACTGTATAGCTCGTCCCCTACTCTGGAAGTATCAGGATCGGTGCTGATGTCAGCCTTCCTTTCAGGTCTTGAAAGGCTGTCTCACAAGCTTCCGACCAAACGAACATCACACTCTTCTTAGTCAAGCCCGTCAATGGCACTGCTAAGAGGGAGAAGTCCTGTATAATATTCATGTAGTAACCAGCCAGCCCTAAGAAACATCTTATTTCAAACACGTTCTTAGGCTGCTCCCAGGAAACCACTGCTCTCACCTTCTCCGGGTCTACTAAAACTTCTGCCTCTGAGATGATATGACCCAGGAAGTGAATCTGGTCCATCCAAAAGTGGAACCTTGAGAGCATAGCATATAGCTGATGCTCTCTCAGTGTTCTCAATATGATCTCAAGATGGGTGGCATGGTCATGTCGAGTGCGAGAGTACACCAAGATTTCTTCCATGAATACTACCAAAAAAGAGTCAAGATACGGATGGAACACACGATTCATCAGAGCCATGAAAACTGATGGTGCATTCATGAGTTCGAATGACATAACCGTATACTCATATAGACCATACCTACTCCAGAAATCTGTGAGAGGTATATCAGATGGTCTCACGTGCAGCTGATGGTATCCTGATCTCAAGTAAATCTTCGAGAACACTCGTGCTCCACGAAGCTAATAAAAAAGATCATCAATCCTTGGTAAGGGATATCGGTTCTTAACCGTCAACTGGTTCAGCTTCCGATAATCCACGCAAAGTCTGAGGGTACCATCCGCCTTTTCGCAAAAAGGACCGGCGATCCCCCTGGAGAAGTACTGGGTCAGATAAATCCATTTTCCCGTAACTCCTCTAACGGCCTCTTGATCTCCTACAACTCAGGCGTGGCCATCCTATATGGAGGAATGGACACTGGTGCTTCTCCTGGCACAAGCTCAATAGAGAAATCCACCTCTCGCTCCAGAGGTAGACCTGAAAAGTCGTCCGGGAAGACATCCCTGAAACGATCAACCACTAGAGGGAAAACTGTATGACAAGTCCCCTGGTCATCCAGATATAAGCTCGTAATCTAGGCTGTGACTCCACCTCGCCCACGATGCTCTGGTCCAACTTGACTTTCCTGAACATCCCATTCTCCCTTGTATAAAAACTCTCCACCCTCTGGTGACGTGAAACGCACCCTGCGACGATAGCAGTCTACAAAGGCTCGAAAGGGAACCAACCAGTCCATCTTGATAATGACATCATAGCTCATCATCTCGAAGAAATAAAGGTCCCAAAGAAAGTGACACCCACCAACCTCAAGGGGGAACTCCTTGCACTGACGCACACCAGCCGTTTTAATCCCCGACAGAGTGTCTAGAGTCATAATATCAGAAGAAGTAGAAACATAGAGCCCAAGGCTCTCCACAATGGGTACAAATATAAAACTATGTGTAGAAATCATATCAAAAAGTACTGAAGAAAAGACATAAGCTACTAAAATAGTACCTCTGACTGTAGAAGGTCCGGGATCCTGCTCTTGCTGGGTCTGTTGCACTGCATATGCCTACCCAGTGCCGCGGCCATGTGACACAGCCTACCTACCCTGAGCTGCCCCGCCCTGCTACCTCTGAGATCCTGGTGTCTGGCTACCATAGCCACGACCACCATCTTTACCTGCACGCCCTAAATTATTCCAATTCCCTGACTGGTTAGAAGCCATCGGTCCTACCCCCGCACGCGGAGTCTGCACAGAACCCCTCTCACTATCCACTGGTAAAAACGCCCTACAAAAGTGTTATAGATGACCCATCTTGCCGCAATCTCGGCACTCCACTGGGTCTCATGGACACTGTGGCCTCTTGTGCCCCTCTCTACCACATTGGTAGCACATAACCCGGCCACCTGAAGCATTCTTCTAACTGGTACTGCCGACCTGAGAGAAGTATGCCTGTATCTTCCTCTTGCCAACAGAAAAAATACCAGTAACTGGTGCAGAACCGCCCTGTCCCACACCACCAGATTCCCGAAGGTTCCTCTCTGTAATCAGCGCCTGGTTCATAATAGCGTGTATATTAGGCAACCTGAAGACATTCACCAGCGCTCGGATGTCATACCGAATACCATCCTAAAAAAGTCTGTCTCTCAACATCTCATCACCCACCAGCACGGGTGCAAAGCGCTGAAGCTCTGTAAAACAAGAAGAATAGTCCATCACTGACATAGCGCCATGCTGCAGATTCATGAACTCTCGAGCTCTATCTGCCCTTAGCGTCTCCGGGAAGAAAAAATTCATAGAAGACTGCATAAAATTATTCCCACGCCATGTCCCTGTGATGCTCTAACTGGGTGGTAACATCCCACCATCTCTTGGCGAAATCATGCAGCATGTATGTCGTGAGCTTCACCCTCCACCCTAGAGGCATCCCAAGATGCTCGAAAATAGTCTGCATCGACCCCAGCCAAAACTCCGCAGCCTGTGGTCCGCCATCCCCTGAAAATGTCGGAGAATACTGCTACTGGAATATATGTGTCAGCTTGGCCATAGATGTGGCAACCTGCGGTGCTCCCTGATAGGTCTGCATGAACCGCAATAAGCCTTCATGGAATTGCACCTCCGCGCATGTGTCCGGTATAACAGTTGGTGCCGCATCTGGCCCTACCGGAGGATCAACTTGTAGCCCATGGCCCACCATATTTGGAGTAAAGTCGTCACCGCTCTCCTGGAGAACAACGCGTGGTCGTCTAGGTGGCATGACACTACAAGGTCAAAAGCACACCTTAGATTCAAGATTATTAAGTCTGAAATGAAGAAACCACAAAGGGAACAAGAGGAAGAAGGCATATCAAAATTTGTAAAACAAGGCTACACAGCGTGCATACTAACTACACGGCGTGTACTTGACTTTCCTTCCCCTTCCCGGATCCTTCGACACGGCTAATCCACACGGCTCCCGTTAAAAAAACTACACGGCGTGTACTTAAGCTACACAACGTGTATGGTGTTATTTTCCAACTGCCCGTGTCGCTTGTGACACGGCTGACTACTCGGCTTGAAACTACACGGCGTGTTACACCCGCACACGGCGTGTACATCACCCCGTTTCCCTATCCACCCGGCTAAGTCCACACGGTCTGTCCTCCGAAAAGACTACATGGAATGTCCTCAAAGGTACACGGCGTGTTCAAGGAACGGTGACATCGACCCGTGTTGTTAGTTATACGAACGAGTCCCCAGGTCACACTACACGGCGTGTTCATTTTTGACACGGCATGTTCTGTACAGGAGTTCACTGACCTGTGTTGTTAGTTACACGGAAGGAATCTGGTTCAAAACTACACGGCGTGTATATTTGGTACACGACATGTTTTACCCAAGCCCTTCCCTACCCCGTGTCGCCGCCCACATGGTTTATGACACGGGAAGAGACTACACGGCGTGTACTCAGAGTACACAGCGTGTACTTAAAAATTGCATTTTCTTCCCGAACAGAAGGCCATACACAGCGTGTGTAAAAATACTACACGGTGTGTATACTGGGTTTCTGGACAGTACGCCTCATAAACTTCCCTGGAACCCAGAAAATACCGAAAAATAACACCTAAGTGTCAAATTATGACCCGTGAGGTCCCATACTCCCCATGAATAAAAGTTTTACAGCTTATCTGTGTTAAAATATAATAAACAGTCAATGATCCACCAAATTCTGGTCAATGGTGGCCCATACTCCCCAAAAACAAAAGTTTGGCATCCATTCTATAAACATCTCACACAAAAATTACCCTATCAAATAGCAGGTATTTCATCAGTGCACCTATCACAACAGCATGCTTTTCTAGCACATCAACTATCACAACAACATGTAATTTTCTAATGCTTTTACATGGCATGGAAACTATGCATGGAATGTGATTCTAGCATGTGCCTAAATGATGCATGAGATGGCATACCCTCATCTCATTGGGATGCAACTAAATAGAACCCACGGATAAATTATAACAGCACAATCTCAAGTGTGTCACCCAACGGTGAAGACATTTCAACTGTAAAATTTTCAAAACCAAATTAATTGAAAAATACGAGGTAGACTAGCTTTTCCCTATATGCAGGTTAGCTACACCTGGGCACAGCTTATTACCAACTACCAGTCTGTCCTATCCCTGACTAATGCTCCAAATATTAAGTCAAAGAAAAGAACTCCGCTGATACCACTTTGTAATGTCCCGGTTCTGGGTGCCACTCAACAGGTGCCCCGAACACGGTTCACCACATGACCTCAATCACATTTCCCCAAACAACAGAGGCTTCCGACTAGCAGTGAGGGCATAGGTCTGATAGTGGGGAAACTATGACCTCATTTGTCAAAAGTGCAGCACAGTGGAATAAAAAATAAAACATACATCAATAGTGGAAGCAGTAAACCATACACAACTGAAATAACCAACAGCAATGAATATAACCAACAGTATGTAAATGATGATGCTACATGTCTCAAGTTCTAAGAAAACAGCCAAAACATGTTATACATCAATACAGTATAACCAAAAGCAGAGTACATCAAAACAAAGAAAAACAGCTGGCAGCGGCATCCTGAGCCTAGGCTTGGTCCCATGCCCTCCTACTCCTCAGCAATAGTCAAGTACCTGTATAGGGACTCTTTCCCCTATCCACACCTGTAGAAACGTAATCTATTTGGGCCGAAAAGTGTGGCCCAAACAGGGTGTGAGAAATATATCTCAGTAGGCACCCACCAAAGGCTCGTGCCTAACTGCGTGTAGGAGTGCATCAATAGTGTGCAGTAGTAAAATGAAATAAAGTAAGAAACATTAAAAAGTAACTAATTACCGGTTATATTGCCATTTTATTATCCATTTAATCCATTCCATTTAAAATACCACCACAATGAATATTCAAAATAACCAGCTAATGCCCTAAGACAAGTAAAATCCTACCCTCAGGTAAAGAGTATCCAACACAAGAATATGCCCTCAGGCATAATAGAGTTTTCCCTTAGGAGTAGGTAGTGTTTCCCTCAGGCATAGAATCAGCTACCCTCAGGAACGGAAGAGGTTTCCCTCAGGCCGAAATAACTACTGCCCTCAGGCTAAAAAGTGCAGTGCCCACAGGTTAATCACAACAACGCCCTCAGGATAAACATACTATCGGTTCATGCCCAACATGTAAAAATGTAGTAAACAAGCAATTCCTCTAAAGTAAATTCTAAAATTTCTACATTAAAGGCATACCCTCGGGTATCCTGGACAAACGGCTAAACAGTGGAACACACCCCTGGGGTGGTTCCAGATCCAGGCAACGATCCCATCCAGCATTTTAATATCATAATTAAAAACCTAAACAATTCTAGTTGTTTAATATAGAAACGGACTCAGCCACATGACACCCCAACATGGGTTTGTGGCACAAAAACACACAAAACACAAAGCAATTGGAAAACTAAACACCAAGCCACCTACCTTATACGCCAACGATCGTTATACCCGAACACCGACTCCAGAAATGCCCAAGAATGGCGTAGATCTGACAAAGAACGAAACCCATTCAAACGTAAATAACTTACGTTAGGAGAAGAATTGGTAAAAAACACTCCAGGAGAAGAGATGGATTACCCGTGCGGTTCCAACGAGATTGTCCGAAGCGGAATCGGATTCCAGATGAACACCCGGTGGATCTTCAAAGGTCTGGCCTCCTCCTTTGGCTCCAAAACGGCTCAAATGCCTCCTATGCCAAATGAGGAGGCTACTGCCCATTTTAAGCCAAAAAAACAAATTACAGGGTGTGTACTTCCAAGTACATGACATGTACTCCCTTCATTTAACTATTCACATGGCAGCTTCCTGCCAGCGTGGCACTGTTCACTTGCCGACAAGAGTACACGGCATGTACTCCTGAGTACACGGCGTGTACTGGCGCCCAGCTGGCAGCTTTTCCACCGCCTTACTATTTAGGCCTGCTGACTGACTACACGGCATGTAAAGGACCACTACACGGCATGTTGTTAGTTCCTACACCCTTTGTTGCCAGCAAGGCTACACGCCCTGTGTACTCATCCCACACACGGCCAGAAGTACCCGACGTGTGGAAAAAGTACACGGTGTGTAGTTCCAAAATTTAGGGTTATTCCCATTTTCCATATTTTCTCAAAAACACTTAAGGAAAAGGGAAAATAAGAATCATGTACCTCAAAGAGAAGAACCGGGTTCTTACAAAAATGATATCCCTTACATTTTCTAAAACTTTTATAATAATCCTATCTACCATATCCCAACTAGTAAATCAAATGAAATGTACACCTCTAATACAAATTTGTAATCTCCCAGCCTAGATTCCACTAAAATGGTTCCCCGATCCAATGGGTTACAAGACCACAAGCATGCCTCCTCGTAAACCAAAGGCTTCCAACTTGTAGTGAGGGCTGAAGGTGTGATAGTTGGGAGAATATTCCCTTATATCACAGTAAGAAAATAGTGGAAATAACTAATTATCATACACAATATTAAATAAATTGAGTGTAGAAGTAGTAAATAAACTTGAATATAACAAGATATAATAATAAATGAAAAGTTGTAAAATCCTAAACAGTTATTCCATATATACAACATTGGTCACCCACTAGGTCAATCATACAGATATAGGAGTACAAAAGAATCTAAAATAAAATTATAGGGCTCTACTACTAACTCTAAGTTATAACACGTACTCAGTCTCTAAACACTATCTAACTACACCAGTCTCATCAAAAGAACCCACATGATCAGTGCCTATTGATCATGTAACTCTGGTCCTCAGGCCTATCCAACATCTAATTGTGCTCAACCTAAAATGTAGACATGAAGTGTGCACATACACTGATGTGTATGTTCATGGGTGAGAAATAATATTTTTAGTCCACCCCAATGAGGATACTATAAATTATGATGTTTTAAGTGTATGAAAATTCAAGGTGCTCAGCCTAGCCAAGACATAATAAAAAAGAAAAAAAACAAAATATGAAACTGCAGTCAAACCTTGGGTCCATAATCATGGTCAATTGGCATGTTCCACAATGGATTTTTATATCTATATACATATACATGTATAGTCCCATAACTATAAATATATACATAAATATAAATATTCAATAGTAAGGTGAATGAAATAACATAAAAACAATTTGAATTCGATCCTTGGGTCTGTAATCCTGATCACCTGGACATCCTATGCAAGGGAATTGATCTATATTTCATACCACTTAAGTCATGTATCATTAAGTCGGTCTCTGGGTATGTAATCCCAATTAAAATATACCTTACTTGTCCAACACTGGAAATATTTTTGAGAAATCTAAGTCACCATAGAAGGATACTCACCCTATACTTGTGTTCACCCATACTCAACTCCAATCACTATAAAGATGGATTCCAGGGAGGTACATTTAGAAATCCTCTAAAACTTCCCTGAGCTATTCATTATACTACTCATTCCATATAAATCCATTCCAATTTATGAGCCCTAAGACAAAATCCATAGGTGGTCACAACATTATGAAATTGGATGAACCCTAAGGGTATGACCTTTAGGCAATCTGTCGAAGAGATCACCAGTGATATTCCATAATTACCCCTTGAGTCCCTAATATGGGAGAGTGTAATCATCCCTTCATCTGGAAGAGTGTAGTCATTCCTGGTATCTAATGAATTGAGACATCATGCACCACATCGCATTCAAGTAACAAATCAGGGAGAGATTATTAATTCATATCCCTTGGGAGAGTGTAATCATCCATGAGTATATTTAGATTGAGGAGATCATAATAATCATCATCACATGTCAAAAAGATTAGGTCAAAATAATCCTCATCACTCATGAAAAAAAATCATCCATGAGTGTCATTTTTAGGGACCCCATGCCCATATATCATAGTAGAAGGCTCACTATCAAGATTCCAAGAAACACTAATGGATATCCCAATAATATAATGATCAAATATATAGGCTCAACATCAAAATCGAATGTAGTGTCTTTGGGTATAATAGTAAATATCATAAATAACATGGCTCAAAAACTGAATCCCAGGAAATAACCTATGGGAATCCCAATGTATAAGACGGATCCTAGGAATACTAACTTGGCATCATAAAGAGAAAGTCAAAAGCCTCATGCCAGGATCAACATCCACCAGCCATGTAGTACCTCTGGTAAACATATGTGCATCATCAATAAACATGTCAAGGATAAACAAAGAGTGACGGTGTAAAATCACTAAAACCCAACACTACATCCACATCCCTACGGTCTATAATGTTTTTCATGTGGTCTAAGGTGACACACACTACCATCTCTACCCAAAATTTATGTACTAGCTCAGGGTCAGTCAAACAATGGGGAACCCACTATATCCCTCAATCTAAACACTGAGAGGCATCCTACATGGGATCATTGAGGTATACACATAAGAGAAGGCATCCTACATGAGATCCTTAGATGTAAAGGTAAATTATGAATCCTAAATGAGATCCTCAAATGTCAAGAAAATGGATTAATCTTACTTTGTATCCTCTGAATGGTTATTAGATAAAAGTCATACTATATGGAACCCTTGAGATAACATAAGAAACAGAAGCATCCTACATTGGATCCTCAAAACGGTGCACAGCTAAAGGAATCCAAAAAGGGGATCCCTAAGTCAACATACCATAAAATTCATCCCTCAGGGGATCCTCAATATAGAAAGAAGATAGAGGTATCCTACTTGGGATCCTCTAGGTTGAAACGGAAAGAGTGGAATCCAACAAGGGATCCTCAATAACAACTGGTCTCATGGCCTCATAGTCTATAAGGTAATATCTCAGAAGGGAGATATCCTCAAAAGAAAATCTACACATGAATATGTCAAGAGAGATAGCTCATGGATCATCTCTGAATAGTTATCTCTCTTAAGAGTCATTGGATTAAGCTATTGAAGGAATAACATATCCATTAAGAAAATTAGGAAACACCACCTAGGGGTCCTCAAAACACCTTACAGGTCTTACCATTGCAGTCTATGTGAAAAGATACTTGGAATGGATTGATCATGGGTCCAATTCTGACTCCCGAGAAAAAGGTATAAAAATCCATCAAAGGGTTGAATAAGGGGGAAATACAAATGATGGATCCCTGACCGAACAGTGTGTACTACCAAATCTCCACTTGGGCGTGTACTCTTACCATCCTGGTCATATAAATTCTCAAGGTACATATTGTGTAAGGTGGTAACATAGAATGTACCCAACATGGGGTACCTATCCATGTCCCTCAATTGACCTATCCATATACTTGGTTAGGTTGTGTACTTGCACATGACTTTCTACCCACACGATGTTTGGTCATGTACTCTTCACAGCCATGTACCCCTACACTGGTAGCCTGGATAGGTACTTGGCTACATGGATAAGACTGATTACATGGTGTATACACACTATCACATGGTGTGTACATACTAGCATATGGTGTGTACTTAAAAAAATCATCTTTCCAAATTAGAAGAACACACGTCAAGTCACCCTTAACCAATGGTCGTGTAACCTAGTTTTCCCAAAATAGAAAACCTCTGGATCACCCTAAACCCTCGTTTTTACCCCTAAATCAACAGATTAATCCTCAATGGACCATAATCAAGAATAATAAGTGTTTTAAAACTTAAAAAAGATGAATATGTGTGTATTTTTCATAAATCATAAAAATTCCAACCTTTGGGTAGAATTTGTCGATGATTTGCCCAAATATACAGTTCATGATTATCGTATGTCGATCCAGCGTGTTAAGAGATCTGTAATGGTACCCCCATATCTTACCCTCTATTTTTATTTCTACTTATACCTCTCCTCCCATGGTCACATGCTAAAGGAACCCAATAAGGGATGTATGTGAGAAAAGGGAGGAAAAATGAAATAAAATAAAAGGAAAACAATGAAAAAAGAAAGAAAAAAAATAAAAAGGTGTTCTACCCAACCCTAGTACCGAACTCATGTTTATGTCCCGCCTAGGAAAAAATACCCATTAAGAACTCAAAAATGGAGGAGGACTCTCAATTTGACACACCATTCAAAATATATGGCCAAACATACCACAACAAATAATTTAATATTTATTTTATTAAATGTAAATATTAATTATTCTACTAAAATTTGAATGGATCGAGTTTACACCAAACTCCTATCCTAGGATAAAAATCCTATTTTGAGACCATCACGGTGGTCATTAAAATTATCTGAGATCTCCTTCTAGGAGAAAAATACCATTTTACCCCTTTTAAATATCTAAAAGAAAAAATTCAATCTTCTGATCAAAAATGTTTTCCGTAAAAAAACACTGGTCCTTACATTGAATATTGAAAAATGGATTCCATGTTTGGAATTTTGAGGTTTAAATTTAATAAATATTTCCATTTTGCTTTTTTTTAATTAATAATAACCATGGTAAATATTTTCCACCTTAGTAAGGATAAATAGGTAAAATAAGGTAAAACCAAGAGATAAGGCCTCAAAATAAAAAAACATACATTTATTTCATTTGAATAAATCAATTAGACCACAGACATAACAAGTTTGAATACATTTTATTTTTATTCCATTTTAACTAAATAATTAAATTAATATTATTTTAATTAAAGAATATTTAAAAATGTCACTCTCTTGAATGTAATATCTCTAAAATTATTACATAAGGAAAAAAGAGGGTAAGTTTAGTTATAAATGTTAATTTAAAAGAAGAATTAATATTTTTATAATGGTAATTTTAACTCACTATTATTTTTTATAAAATATTTCACTTTAAATAATTTTATTTCGTTAATAGCTTGTGTTGCACACAACAACGAGTTTAAACAAACCATAATATACTATTAAAATGTTATTATTTTAACATGGATTCTATAACCTAGACACTGAATTTGTGGTTATGAATATGAATAGCCATATTATAAAATATCTTTTTAATTTTTAATTCAATAAACTTTTATTTATTAATTATTTGGAAATTAACACTTGTGTTTTACTAATGTCATTTTATTCTTCAAAAATATGTTTTCTTCAAAAAATGATTTTTATTTATTTCTATGAGAACAAAAGTATAATTACTTTTAACAGTTTTTGAAAATTTATTTTAAAAAATAACTTTCTTTATTGAATTAATCATTTCAAAAAAAATTAGGATGAATTTTTGAGATTTTTCTAAAAAGATTCAATTTTTAATAAAGAGTTAAAATATTGATTTACATTGAAAACTGTATTTTCTTTTAATAAATTTGAAAATTCATGTTCTATTTTAGATTATTCTTTAATATAATTAGTTTATTTTAATATAATTTTAATCTTTCAAATTAATTTTATACATGAATTTATTATAAAATCATTTTATACTTAAAAATGGAATTTTTCAAAAAGAAAAATTGTTGCATTTTTCTAGTTTAATATTAAATTAATTTTTGACAATTAAGTGTTTTCAATTTTGAAAAATGGATTCAATACTTGTAAACATGAGGAAACAATTTATTAAATAGACCGCTTTTATTTTTTCTAATATTAATAATATGCTTAGTAATTTTTGTTACCATGGTAAAGGGTAAATCAGGTAATTAAGAGTAAAAATACTATGATAAGTGTTACAAAATTATGCTAAAACAAGTAAAAACTTTATTAGATGATTAATTATAAAAATAATCATCCACTGTCCTAATTTTTTACCATTTTAGTCTACTTGGTTATGATTATTACCTTTATAGTATTTTATTTAAAGAAAAGTCAAACATGTCACACTTATGTTTTTAATAAGTATAATATTTTTAATATGGTTCAATCCAATGGATATGTTAGAATATAAATATAATTTTGAACTCTAAAAAATTTATCTTAATCATGATAATTTATTTTTAATTTTAAGTGAATAAATAATTACCTTAATTTATTACACAATGCTGATGTGGTCATTATTCAATTAATAGAAAAATAAAATAACTGATGTTTAATGTATTAAAATAAATATAATGTGAGATATTTAAGGTGATACATGAATTTTATATATTACCATGACATTTTTAAGATATAATAAAATAGTTTTTATGAGTTTTACTCTTTCTCTTGATGTTTTTAATTTCAAAGTAATGAATAGTATGAAAATTGTGTATAATGTTATTTTATGGGATTATTATTTTATTAAATTATATAAAAATAGAAAAAATATTAATTAAGAAAGAATCAGATAATATATGGTCAAAAAATCTATCCCTTATGAATTTATAGTTTATTTTTAAGCATTTGGCACTAGAATAGGGTTATTATATTTTAATCTCTTGAGAAATTTCTAAAGTGCCCCTCACCTCCATTATAAAAGGAAATATCCTCCCTCACTTCATTTCACAACATTTATACTTCTATATTTACCATTATATGAATAATTATCTTATAAACTTTATTAAACACATTCTAGAGGTTTTTTCCTTCCCATAAGACCAACCCTGGATCCCTTTAGAGGAGATCTAAAGGAGTCATTTGAAAGAAGAGGTCAGATTTCTAACCAATCAATTTATTTATATATTATTAATTACCTCATATAAGTACATGACATATATCATAAAATAAAATAAAATTATACTCAATGTGATTAAATATTATTATTGTTATGAAAACACCATTATACACCATCTTTCCAATCAAACAAGGAATGAAAGTATTGTTCGTGCGTTCGTATGGCTTGTCATCTCCCCGTAGCAAAATAAAAAATTATTCATCACCATATTTTATGTATGCATATTATTATGGGTTTAATGTTTATATATTATATTTATGAAATATCTATAATTGTTTAATGATAATATCATTTATATTTTTTTATCATCCAATATTTTGGGAAACGGTAATGTTGCTCATGATTTTGTATGGACTATCATCTCCACGATGTGATGTGAATAATTTTTCATTTATATATAAAATGGATTTTAATAATGATTTATTTTATGAATATTAATTATATAATAATTATTCTTGAAATAATGGGACTGTGATCAAATTATAAGGACCATGACTGCTGAACCGAAACATACTTGCAAAATAATGTAATTATCACCCAGAATTGTGAATTTAATAATAAAAATTTATAAATAAATAGGTGGTAAGATTTTAAAAATAAATCATACATGGTATGATTGATATATTTTTATATAATAAATATATAATAAACTCTTATTTTCTATACATGAGTTTTTAACGTGAATGAGGAAAGGTGATACTTGAGGTAAGGAATTTTCATCTCACTTTTATTTTTACGGGACACATGCCATATTCACCACATGTTTCTTTTGAGTGGTTTATATACATCCAATGAATTTATTTTATTACAAATATTATGAATTTTATTGGTATTTACATATCCAATTATGTGTATTAACTTCATGGAGTTATGATTTAAATTATTCCAAAGCGGTAAGGGTTTATTTCACCAGCTCGTCATTATTCAGAATTGATTGTGTTTATGCCTCCATTGGGGAAGATTTCTCTTCCATGACCATGTTTTATAAAAAAGTTTTCAAAAAAGTTTTTAAAAATTATCCTACATTTATTTGAAATAATTTCTACCCATGTTTGACTTTTTTAAATGAAACATTTTATTATTTTTTAAATGTGGTTCTTTGTGACTATTCTAATAAAAATACGAAAATAACAATTTTTTAAGATATAAATTATGAGTGGATTTTCCCACCATCATGGAATCTTAATTATTTGAATCTTACTTTATAATATTACAATTTTAGTTTCAATAAAAAAAATTCCTTTGTAATTTCATGGATTTTAAAATAAATGCTTTCAAAATGGGAAGGATATTTTCCTCAATAATTATTTCAAGTGATCTTTCAAAATAATTTTTTATATAATATAACATTATTTTATGTTACTAGTCCATTAATATGAATATTATCCAAGGATATTGTCCTTACTCTTTCTCTGGTTGGATTATGTTTATGATGGTATGATATTTATGATACATGTTCCATTTCCATGGGTTATGTTCTGATGAAATATTTATGAAACTAATTTATTTAAATGGGTAATAATATGATGAATGATTTATGTTCTTTTGGAAAATCTATATATGGTTTTCAGTATGTGATGGGTGGTACCTATATCTCCCTCAAATTTAATGATTTTTATCTTATGATATATACATGAATAGAATGGGAAGTTAAACTTGTTCCATAAGGGACACTGTTTTCTATGATAGTCTGGGGAGTGAACCCTAGATAATATTATGGATTGGTAAGTAAACCCATTCCACTATAATTTTATTGGGAATGATTCCTTATTACTAAGGAAATGTTTTTATATTCTTATGTGTATTCTAAAATTCCATGCCTCATGCCAATGTTACTATTTCAAGGCGCATGTACCTTTATGATTCATGTCTTACAAATTGTCATGATTTATTCCATAACCCAATATTATGATTCTTGATATGAAAGGTATAATTTTCAAATGTTATGATCATGTTCGTATTCCCTCATGCACATGTTATAATTAATATATCTATTTTATAACTTTATTGATAATTTGATCTCACCCTTTTCATATGTTTCTTTTCCCAATATTATGAATAAATGCATTAAGTATGATATGTAAAAAATTATTCTAGTTATGAAGGAACAAGTGGGAGATTATGTAGATATATTACTAACCATTTTTTATGTTTAAAAGTTTACAAAGGAAGTAGACCTATAGGGTTTTGAAATAGATTTTTTATTTCATATAATGAATATTTATCTACAACTGTGTAATGTCTATGTAGAAAAACCTTGTTTTATTATAGTAATTAATTTATAATTTTTAAAAATTGAATATTTATCTTAAATTCGTATGAACATAGACATGGTATGTATTCAATTAATAGAAAAATAAAATAGACGATTTTAAAAATAATTAAGGCAACATAATTTGAGTGAATTATTTTTTACATAAATTTTAAAGATTAATATAACATATTGGTTATATTTAAAAGGTTTATATTCTAATTCTATTTCTATCATTTTGTTTTTAATGTCAAATTTTTTGAATAGTTCTTAAAATGAAATTAATAGTATTTTATAATAATTAATTTTATTAAATAACTTAGAAATCATAAAACTCTTTAAAGAGGACAATTAGGATGATAAATGGTCTAAAATTTCATCCCTTTAACATTTATGGGCTAATTTTTACCTTATATGTAAAATTGTAACCATTTAATATTAAAAAAGTCAATACCATAGTTGAGCTCAAAATTAGGTAACCAAGGGGTTAAACCAAAAGATAATTTTTAAAAATACACTAAAACATCTATAAATTTAATTATATGATAATAATAGACCTTATACTCTTTTTTTCAAATAAATATCCATTTGTAAGTATTTTTATTGAGAATTAGTTATTTATATTTTAATCTTATTAGTAATTAGAAGTGTTTCCTTTCCCTACCATATAAAAGGATACCCCTTATATCGTTTATTTACACCAATTTGTGAGATATTGATTGAAAATTCCCTAAAACTTTATCTTATAAAAATACTTATACATGATTTATATGTTTTCTTCTTCTTAAAATACCATTCTTAGGTTCCTTAAGAATGGATCTAAACGAGGCCTACCAAAGAATAGGTAATCCTCCTACCAAACCCCTTTCAATTTATTTCTTCTTATACCTCATATAAATATATCGTATTCATCATAAAATAATGTATTAAATAAAATAATTATACTTAAATGCTATTATGATCATTAATCCACCATTATCCCCCCTCTTTTCTATCAAATGGTAAGTGAAGGTATCACTTATGCATATGTGTGGACTACAACCACCACATAGAGATACATTTCAATATTCATCACCATATGTCATATATAGTTATTATGATGGGTTTAAAGATTATATTTTATATTTATTAAATAATTATAATTCTATAATTATAATATCATATCTACCTTCTACCTTCCAATTCATCAGAAAATGAAAATGTTTTTCATACATACATGTAGGCTACCACCTCTATGAAGCGATGTCATTAATCTTTTGTTTCCTATTTTAATAGATTTTAATAAGGATAGATTTAATGAATATATATTATTTATATGATAAAATAATGATATTTAGAAGGTGAATTATTATTTACCTTTCTTTGGTTCCATCTGTCAAAAAGTGAAAACAATGTTCATGCATACGTATATCCAACCATCTCAATGAACAGTGTACTTCATTTTTCTATATCTATATTTTATGGGAGAAAATAAATGTGTGTATAAAGAATAAATATTATATTTATAACAAAATTAATATTCTATATATGATAAAACTATGGTCAATGTACAAAGACTAGAACAACAATACTGCAATACCAATGAAAAAAATAAAACATTTAACACCCATAAAAGATGAATTTAATAAAGAGTAATTAATAAATGGGTGTTAAATTTTTATATGTGAATAATATATGATATTATAGGTATTAAAATGACTCTGTTATATAATTATAATAAATTAACTTTTATTATATCGGAGCTTAGAGTACCTTTATAGCAATTTGAACTTGAGGAAAGGGAATTATATTTCAGTCTAATTTTAATTGGGATTATTTGTAATTGAATTAAAATTTAATATAATATATCAACCTTTAATAATAAATAAATTTAAATTTATTATCCACTATATATTTCTTAAAAATACAATTTTTTATTTCATTTTCTTTATTTTAACTACTCATGAGACTGAAAGATCATTTTTAAGGAAAACAAAATTTATTTGACTCTTTAGTTAAAAATAATTTTCCTTCCATGTATATGTTTTCAAAAAAAAATTAAAATTTATTTTTACTATTATATGATTATTTTTAATTTCATTTTAACCCATGTTTTAATTTTTATAATGGTATAAAAAGAATATTATTTTCATTTTCTAAACTAGGTACTTTAAATGTTTTACCAAAAATTAAAATGGAATCATTATTTTAATGTACATGACATGAATGAAATTTTTAGAATTAATGAACTATCAATGCATTGAATAATACTTTACACATTTCTATGGTTTTTTTCAAAGAAAATTTTTTCAATCAATTATGGTAAATTTTTTATATTTTAATATGTGATTTAAAAATTAAAAGGATTCCTTCCTCAAGAAATACTCCACTGGTCATTTGTTATAATTTTTAATATATGATAACATCCATTGATGTTATTTAGGATTTACTTGGGATATGATCCAATGATACCATACTTATTCATTCTAAGGATGATTTTTTATTATGATGATGAAATATCAATGAAACCCATTTTCATTCCCATGTGTTAACTTATGGGGAATGTTTTTATGATATTGGGGTATACATATAATTTTATTTAAGATTATGTGATGGTTGGGACCATAATCATCTATCCCTATAATTCATTGTGTAAATATTAATGTTTTTTGAGATCAAATGGTGTGAGAAATGTTATCTCAAGCCTAAAATATGCTACATAAAAGGTTATTCCAAGCCTGAAGCAGGTACATGGGTGGTCATCCCAAGCCTAATATGTTATTAATTTATTTGAAGGTATCCTTGAAATAATATTTCTGTTATTATTAATTTTCTACTACTTATTCCATGCTTTTATGATGTGATCTAATGCCAATGTTATTTTCTCATAGATTATATTCTTTAATCCCTTTGGGATTCATGGATTATAAACTACCAAGATTTGTGTTAAGAATCATGTTTATGATCAAAGAATTGTTTGGTATGATTTTCAATGGATAATATCATGTTCTTATACCATTTTTGTTTGTGTTGTGATTAAATTATTAATCATATATCTGTTTTTTACCCTTACTAAGAATATGAGGTCACCATTTCTTATGTTTCATTTTCTTATGTTATAAAGAAATATTTTATATAGGGTGTGTCTATGAAGATTTCTATGTGGTAAGATCTTTATGGGAGATGCTTAAAATCCTATATGAAATAATAAGATTGTATATTTAGAATCTAAAGAAAATAAATCTACATAGTTATATAATTGATCATAATGTTATATAATGAGTATTTATATAATAAGATATGATATTCATATATGAAAAAGGATGGGTCTCTATAGTTGGTATTCGAGATTTTTTTAGTTAATATTTATAGATTAATATTATAGAACTATGTTAAAATACTAAGGGACGAGTCTAATTATAGGATAACACCTTAAAGTTTTGGTAATAAAGTGATTATCTATTTTTATATGAAATACATCCATGTATGGATACTAAAAGTGTAATCAGTTTTGGTAGATATGCATCTAGAGTAAAAACTTTAAAAGAGTTAGTTGAGTATATCTCAGTCATCACTCTGGTGCATGGTGAGTGTGCCCTTACAATACACATGTTTTGACACTTTCAGGCGATATGATTGTTATAATTCATTTTTTTTAATTAAATATTATGAAAAATATTAATATATGATGACCCTAAATTACCTAGGATAAACCTAAGGTGTCATAGATTGAAAATATGGTGTTATTATTTAGACATCCCATAAATAATTTTTTATGATTATATGGTTTACCACTATGATTATTTTTACTCACACCTTTCTTTTTGGTTTTAGCCAATGGATGTAACATGAAGGTATAGTAATGAAAGACTTTTATACATAGATAATATATATTTTTAGATGAATATTCATCACTTTACACAAACACATTCCTGAGGATCATAAAGGTATCATGTCTTTGGAAACATAAAAAACTGGTTCATAAAATATATGCATCTTCTCTAACTTATTCCTTAATATATAGAACTCTTTTCCCAGTATCATACATAATACCATTCTTCATATCCAATTGAAATGAAACATTGGAAAAGGATAAGCTCATATATTCAGTAAGGCTAAACAATGGGAGATATCAATCAAAACCTGAGAATAATGGATTTAGAACATGAATATAACATTTAAAAAAATAACCTTCATATCAAATATCATATTATTGAGTCATTGAATAAATGATGGCAGTTCATAATACGTGAATCATAAATGAACATGATCTATGAGAGAATAAAATTGGCATAAGATATGATATTTTTGAAAACACAAAAGCATATAAAATAATTTCTTTAGTAGTCAATAATTTTTCCTAAAGTATCATAGTGGGAAGGATTCACTATAGAAAACATCATAGCAGTCATAGTTTAATCCTAATACTATCATAGTGTACAATTTCACTTACTGAATTGGTTTCACTCCCATTATATTCCTTTTTATCTCATGAGATATCAATCTTAACACAATTCATTAGAGGAAGATATAAGTCCCACCCACAATATAATGAAAATCATACATATGTCTACCGTAAGATCATAAATAATTCATTAAATCAGAACCCAGGAAAATAAATGGGTTTTATAAAAATTTCATCATAGTATAACCCATGTAAGATAAATGGGTTTCATAAAAATTTCATCATTTCACCATAAAAATAAACCATCCTGAGAAATAATAAAGATTTTATCCTTATATCATACCCCCATTATATCTTATGTAACATAAAAGTATGTCTTCTTATATGTAATATTATTTCTAAATATCACTTTGAATAATTCTTATGTAAAATATCTTTTATATCTTAAAATAACTTCTCTTTTTAATAAAAGATTATAAAGTTATAAACGAAAACATTTTATTTCATAATTAAATATTAATTTTGAAAAGAAAACATCAAAAAATTGAGGAATCGTGATAGTGAGAGAATTACATCTTTTAAACATAGTTAAAAATAATTTCTTTTATAGTTTTATTAGAAAATTCACAGAGTACCTCATTTAGAAAATGAAAAAAAAATCCCTTCAAACCATTTTGTAAAAAATCATGTATTGGTAAAGATAAATTCAAACAATCATAGGTGAATGGTAAAAAATATTTAGAAATTATTTTTAAAAAATATGGATATATAAGATAAATACTCCCCAATAGATACTTAAACAAAAACAATCTGAAATATTGGTGAGATTGTGAAATAAAACCCTTACCTAAAGTATCATATTTCTTTGTTCACTTTCAAATCACATTTATAATATATATTGATATATTATATGTTGGTTGGAGTGAGTATATTTAGAGGGGGTTAATTGAGTACCCAGTAAAAATTTTGGTTAAAAATAGTTTAAAATAAAAACCCCTAATTTATTAAGAATAGCATAGTTAACCAGCACAGCTGATCGATATAAGTCTGTAACTTTTAAAAGAATTATCAATGATTTATTTGGTCTTAGTTAAATAATATATAATAATAAATTAATGAACTCAATTTACTCAATCAAAATATTTTATAAACACTAATTAAGGTTAACTATCAAAATAGTGGTTTTGGTTAAAGTTTAAAAAATATTCAGTTTTAAAGCTTAGAGAAAAGGTAAAAAAAGACAAAATACATATTAGAAAATGAATACAAGAGGTTCAGTCTGAAGTTAAGACTTAATCCTCTCCACCTAGAAATCACCTTCTTACAAGAATACTATATACCAATAATCTATTATCAAAAACCCTGATCAGGATAAAATAGTAAAATAATTTTCTAGGCCATGAAAGACCTCTTCCACAATACTGGTGGGAGTAAAACAACAGACAAGTCACAATCAGACCTCTAACACAACTTGTGGGAAAATAGGTAAATAGAGTGTTGAGAAGATATCTAGTATCTTTTAGTTTTATTGTAGGATATAATGTATGTTTTTAGAGATACAGAATATAGACACTGCTCATAATGTAAATGAAATAGAAAAATAGAGAAATTAAAGGTGTAAGAAGATGTTATTTTCTCTATCTGATAATCTATGCACCTTGTGACTCCTTGAATGTGTTCTGAAACGATTCTCTAGTCATATTTCTAAAATTTGATATATAATAGTGTCATAGAATCTTTGTTTTTTAAGATTCACTGTTTCATATATGTTCAAAGACATGCAGTAACATGTAATCTCTCAGAAAATGGTGTTATTTAGGTTCTTTAATATGTTTTCATCCCACTTTTCATGTGCATGGTGATCTATCAGTGTATGTGTATATTTTCTTGTCACTTTTTAGTGCATATTCACATTAGAGAGCCTAATCCAACTTTTGATAGCATCATTAGTAGGGAGAATCATCTAGATCCTATGTAGCTCATATTGCATGTCTAACATGAAATTTAATGAATATATTTATAACATTTAAGAAAATTTATTAAAATATGTTTTGGCATTAAATTCCATAATATATACGTTAAAAATATTATGTTAAAAATAAATAGAAAATAATAGCAGTGAGTCTTTAGAATTTTGAGATAGTCTTTGGATGTGTCTTGATCTGGTGGTGACTGGATCTAGAAGTGACAGAGTTTGGCAGTGAGTAAGACTGACAGTGACTCAACTCAATGGTAAGTTAATAAAAACTCTAAAAAATCCATTTTGGTGGAAGTTTGCCTCAACGGTGACTCAAGTCTGATGGTAGGTCATCTTAATAGTTATATAATTTTTCATTCTGGAAGTTACTTCACTCTGACAGTAGGTTTATGCAACACTGTCAAATATTTTGTCCAAGGATGAGTCATCCTCTATTAGTGAGACATTCCATACATTACCAAATTTACATTCTGGATGTGATTCATAGCCAACAGTGAGTGTGTACAAGACTTTTCTATTTTACCACATTGACAGTGAGTTTTCATCAATGGTGAGACATTGTATATTAGTGACTCATACTTAGTCAAATTTCACTAATCTATATTATATTGTAAAATGCTAACAAAAAAAATAAAACTCATTAATATCATAATAAGCTTGATTTTGTGGTCATTAAAACGAGGTTTTCAATAACCTCGACAAGGTTTCTAACATTATAAATGTATTTCATAACCATATTTATATCTATCATATCATGTATTATTTATTCATAAAATATCATCACTCATTTATAATTTGTTTTATTAAAATCCTTGTTCTTGGTGGAAAAGTCTTTTTTTTCAAGCATATTTAAGATCGAGAGTCTCAGTCCTTATAATTTGATCGTGGTCCTATAATGTGAAGAATTTTAATCATGGTATATAAATAAAATATATTAATTATATACATATTTATAATCATTCATGAAAATATGAGATAGAAAAATGAATTACACCATCTGTGGAGATAGTTGGTTGTACGTACACATGAACGTTGTTTCCAAAATTCGACTAATAGAATGAAAGATAGGTAAATAATAATTATACTTTTAATAATTATTATTATATAATATATAACATTAATATGAATTATATTCATCCTTATTATCATCCATGTGAAATATAAATGAAAAATTTATCACATCTCATTGTGGATATGGTAGTGCATACGTACGCATGAGCGACGATGTCATTTCCCAAAAGAATGGATGATAAGAAGGTAAAAATAATATTAAAATTTAATAAGTATAATTGCGTCATAAATATCATATATAAATATAAAAACCATCATAATAACCATCCATAAAATATGTGGGTGAAAAATGAATTATATCGTTACATGGAGAGGGTAAGTCATACGTATTCATGAGCAATACTATCACTTCTAGATTGATGGTAATGAGGGTATATAATGGTTTTTCATAATCATAATAAAATTTAAAAATATTTATGAAACACAATATATTATTTTATTATAAATATGATAAATTCAAAGGAGTTAAATAATATTATAAAATAATCTGATCGTTTTAAGGCGATTACCTCTTCAAAGAAAGAACTCCTTTAAATCTCCTCTTAATGACTTTATATTTGGATTTTTGAGAAGACCGACACCTCTGGAATTTTATAGGGAAGTAGAGAATATAATTTGGTATATTATGGTCAAGATAAAAGTCTATATGTAGTTTAATTAAGTTGAGGAGGAAGTTCTATTTTATAATTGAGGTGGGGGCACTTTTGGAATCACCAAAAATATTAAATTAATATAAATTAATATTGATTAAAAATGGATGAAAATGATTTATTTATATAATAGGATAATTATAGGTGTAAATAATTTCATAAAATAATTTCTATATGAGATTAGGCCACATTTTTATCCTTATCATTTCTGTTTAACCCATCTTTAACCCTTTTCAAACTAATCATTACAATAAAGAATTTTACATTTTGAGGGTCAATATAGATACAATGAATGGAAAAAAGCCCATAAATGTAACCCAAATTAAATTATAAAATATATCTTAATTAATTGTATGATTCAAATATTTTTAGCAATTTTATATCATTTAAAAATATATTATTTATTTTAAAATATCTATAATTTCAATTTTTATAACTATTGATTACATTGACCTTAATAATATATATATATATAACTTATAATTTGAACCAAAAATTTTATTAAATCCATAAAATTTCATGATAATATAAAAAATTCACGTATCACATAATTTATCTCAAATTATATTATTGTTAATATTTATAATATTATTTTTTTTATTTTTTTATTTTTTTTATTAATTAAATAATTACCACATCAGTGTTGTGTAAGAATTTAAGGGAATTATTTATTCACTAAAAAATTAAAATAAATGAAAATTATGAAGATAAATATTTTATCTTTAAAAATTATATTTTTATTCTACCATATCCTTTTGATAACCACATATAAAAAATATTGTAGTTATTAAAAACAAGAGTGTGACATGACTATATTTTCTTAAATTAAATATTCTAAAGGTTATAATCTCACTAAAATGGTCATAAAGTGTCATTAAATAAAATATTGGCTTAATATAAACATAATTAAATGATAAAATAAAATTATTTAAAGTTTTTTTTTAAATTTATAATCCTTGTCAATTTATTTTTAAGTTTAATTACCTGATTTACCCATTATCATGGTAACAAAAATTACTAGGGTTTCCATTCATACTGACCAAAAATAAAAGGGGAAATAATTACCAAATATGATCCTATTGATTCTAATTATTTAATTCATTTTATCATATTCAATACCTATAAGTGGTAAAAATTATATTTTAATGTAAGTGTGCAAAATGTGAAAAACAACTACTTTTTAGGAAAAATGAATTTTTATGAATAAAATTAGATTTATTCTTATCCTATTCTTAGAAAACTATTTTTTTAATGTATAAGAAATTTTATAAGGTAAATAATATATACATTCTATTTAAATAATTCACCAGTATGGATTAATTTGATATATTTATATAATAATCATGGTAACAATAAAAAAAATTCCCATAAAAACGTCACTTTTATTTTTAAAATAATTTTGTTTTTAATTCTAACATTGGATTTATTTTATAAATGTATATACTATGTATTTTACATAATTTAGATATTACTATTTGTAATTTACAATATTATGATAGGGAGATAATAGACACATAATATTTTATTAATGTTATATGGTTCCTCTAAACTCGATGTTGTGTGCAACACAAGCTATCAAAGAAATAAAATTATTTAAAGAGAATTATTTCATAAAAATCTTGAGGTGTTACATTCAACCCCAATTAAATTGAATTTCTCCCTCAAAATTTTTCACTTGGATACAAACAGATGAGGAAACATATAACTTATCACATCCTCTAGTTCCCACATATATTCCTCAAATTGGTGGGCTGGCCGCAAAACATTAACCCGACGAGCGGTCTTGTTTCATAGAACATTATCTATATGATCTAGTATCTCTACCATTTTTTCTTCATTAGAAATTTATTTTTATAATTTTATAACCTTTGATTTTTGTACATCTGAAGGATTGGGTATGTACATACTTATGAGATATATATAGAACACCTCATGAACTTGAGAGAGATTTTTTGAAAGCACCAATTAATAAAATATCATCCTAATACGATCAGGAATTCCTAAAGGACTAGTATACCTCTTTACCTTATTTAAAAAACCCATTACTCTCTTCCATAGGAATATACATATGAATATTCTATCACCCACTTCAAACTCTAGATCTTTCCAATTATTTTTAGTAAAACTTTCTTGTCAACTCTGAGATGCTCTTATGTTCTATTGAATATATTTGACCATATTTACCATCTAATCATCCAGATCAAGTACTAATATATTTCATTATATATCATCATTTAAATATGTTTTGGTTCTACACTTCTTACCACATAGGGCTTCATAAGGATCCATTTGAATGATAGAGTGAAATCTATTTTTATAAGAAAATTATACCAAATGAAGGTGTTCATCCCAACCACCTTTTAAATCCTTATAGAAACCTATCACCATGTATTATAGAGTTTTAATGTTCTTATTAGACTAAAAATATACAATAGGATGATTAGTAATTCTTAAATATTATTCTATATCCATATCATGCTGAAGACTTCACTATAACATCGAGGTAAACCTCATATACCAATCAGATACAATGGAAAGAGGTAATCCATAAAATATTACCACTTAATTAATATATATTTTGGTATTTTCATCAATAAAATAATCTTATTAAATAGTATTGAAGTGTTTTAACTTCTTAAGGCAGTCAATTATAACCCATATAGCATTATAGCCTTTAGATTTTGTGGGGAATCCGATGACAAAATCCATGGCTATGTTTTCCCATTTACATTAAAGTATGGTTAGTGGTTATATCATACCATTAGACTTATGTATCACCCTGTAAAATTACTGAAAAACCAATCACTGAAAACTATACTCTGCAATACATCTCTTCATTCCATCCCACCTGAAATACTCTTTTGGGTCTCTATACATCTTTTTACTTCAATGATGAATAAATATTGATGAACTATGAGAATAATCCAATAGCTCATTATCAAAATATTGTATGGGTGGGACACATACATGGTTTCTGAACATTATTAGTCTATCACAATCAAGGTTAAACTCTGGAACATTTCTTAATTTATTTTTCAACTCTACATATTCCTTCTATGCCTCTTTAATGTTCACTTGGATAAATGGTTGAACATTAATTTTATCTAGATAATATTTCTTAATGTAAATTAATATTTATAGATCATTCATTTGTAAATCCTTAAATATTTGATCTTTTATAATCTTCATCATAGATAAGCTAGTATGATCCTTTCAGCTCAAATAATATGCCACCTTTTTCACATTTCCAAGGTTGTAATGTATTAAGTAGTCATAATCTTTAATCATATCCAACCATCTTCTTTAGCATGTGTTCAAATATTTTTGAGTGAAAATATACATTAAACATTTTTTATTAGTATATATGTCACACAATGCTTCTTAAAGGTAGTTCCTTAATATATTTAATAAAAATATTAACGTAACTACCTCTAAATCATGAGTTAGGAAATTTTTTTCATGGACGTTAAATTGGTGTGAGGAATAAGCTATCACCATAACATTGTTAATTAGAACAAATCCCAGTCCCTTCTTTGATATGTCATTATATATCACAATTCTCCACTATAGATTTGTGTAATTACAGATGCACTAACCCACCTTCTTTTTATCTCCTTGAAATTCTCTTCACATTCCTCTAACTATGTGAACTTAACTCCTTTCTAAGTAAACATGGTGAGTGGATTAAATTTTGATAAGAAATATTTTACAAGACATCAATAATATCCATCCAACCCAAGAAAACTATATATTTCATCCATTTTAATAGTTATATTACAATTATCAACAACTTATATCATTCAAGTATCCATGTATATACCCTCACTTGAGATTACATGACCCAAAAAATTGAAATTTTTAATCCAAAATTCACACTTAGTAAATTTTTAATAATGATTCAAATTCCTTTGAGTTTTTAAAACAATCCTCACGTAATATTTATTCTCTTCCTTTCTCTATGAATATACAAGAATATCACATATATGTTACACCAAAAACTAATCAAGATAGTCTCTAAATACTCTACTCATTAATTCCTTGAAGATATTAGGGGAATTCATAAGATCAAAAGGCATCACTATAAATTCATAGTGTCCATACCTATATGGAATGTAATAGTGTTTATATCTTCCTTCATGATCCTTGATTGATGATATCCTAGACAAAGGTCAATCTTGGAAGATTATTGAGCTCGTTGTAGTTGATCAAATAATTAATCAATATTGGAAATAAGATACTTGTTATTGATAGTAATATTATTATTTTCCTCATAATCAATGAAAATATGCATTGACCTATCTTTCTTTATAAAAAATAGAATATGTGTACCCCAAGGTTATGCACTAGCTAATATGAGTCCCTTATAAATATTCTTCTACAGTTTCTTCTTGAATTCCTGCAACTCAACTAGTTCCATTCTTTATGGAGTCTTCAAAATAGTTATAGCACTATCTTTGAGTTCTATTGAAAACATAAATTCATGATTTGGTGGAAGAACTAAAAATTATTCTATAAATACATTAACAAACTCCCATAAAATATGTGTCTCCTTAATTTTGAGTTTTTATCCAACTATCTAAGATTGATAACCATAATGTACATGAATTAATACCCACAATATGGAAGAAATTTCCATTAGAAGTTAATGTTCATCCTTGCATGGATATATGATTATAGGGTCATTCAGAATATGAAACGTGACATATATTCCTCTAAAATTAATATGAACTCTATATATAGAAATCCATTCCATGACAAAAATCTCATCAAATTCAACTAAATAGAGATTCACTGGATATATAGGAAGAAATTTCACAAAACATCAATGAGAGAAGAACTATAAAATTTTTATGTGATGAGTTTACATTAACAGTTTTTATAGATAAATCAACATATAATCATAGATTTGATATGGTAATACCCTTATAAAATTCTTAAGAAATAAAATAGTGGGTGGATCCAAAGTCAAATAAGATATCAGTTGTTCTGAAGTAGATGATAAGTATACCTTTCATTACATTATTTTGGTAACGCACTTCAGATGTTGTTATTCCATGAGATTTCACAATGTCTTTGGGATTAAGATGATGTTTATGATGATCATCAGAAACCATCATATTGATAAACTAATTGGATTAATACCTATAATCTTTTCATTTGGAGATTTGGACCATGGGTGGGGAATTATATGCAGATTTTTCAGTATTCACATCATTCGATAACATATTCCAATAAATTCATTATTATATTTCCCAATGAACTTTTTTTATACAATTTAATAATTTAACAGTACCCTTAAGAAAATTTCCACCATGTTTCCTTCCACACATTGAGTATATATGAAATCTCATCTTCTTTTCTCATTTTTTTTATAAATTCATTTTAATTCCATTTTCCTTTAAATATAAAAACATTGATATTGATTGGTAACTCCAATCACCATCTCCACCTTGATATCACATCGATCAATTTACTTTTAGGTACTAAAGTATCTTATATCTAATTACTTTCAAAGAATTAGTTTTAAACAATCCAATAATTGACCAATTTTATTTTCAAGGTTGATTATTAAAATATTGTCACACCTTGAATGAATTATAAAACTTTTCTCATAGTTACCAATGGATTCATCATCCTTTTTCTTTAACTCAAGAAATTCATTCTCCATCTTTATATGTAAAATATGAAGTCTGTACTTTATGGGCAATATACCCTTAAACTCATCACATTACATGGATTCAATTTCTTTTTCATCCCTCATATTTTGAATATAATTCCACCATTTATATGCTTTTCCTTCTATATGATAAATAGGTAGGAAAACTTTTTCATGTCTCAAGCATTGAAAAATATAAAATATTTTATCAATGGTGTTGATCCATTTCTCCAGAACTTGTGGATCAGAAGATCCATTAAAATAAGGTAATTGTTTCCTCATAAATTATTCAACATTATATTGTTTCCTCCACTGATCATTTGAAAACTCAATATAGTTCATAGTCTGAGAAAGTTGGATGATCCTATAAGAATAATTCGTCATTCCAACTCTGATAAAATTAAGTTTCTTAGGAAGAAAATAATTGAATTGTCCATCACATTTAGCATTGGAACAATTCCTTCAGGTTCCAACCATTAACTAAAATCGATAATCATACTGGAAAATCACATAATTCTGAAAATATAATTTATAGGATGTAAAAATTGCAACACCGTATTTTATGACACCTTAAGTTTGTCCTAGGTTATTCATGATCATTATGAATACTTAAAGATTTTTTTTCTTATATTTAGAGTTATCCTAAATGTTTCCTCATCCTAGTTTCTGAAGGTTAACTAAACCTATACTTTGATTTCAACTATAGTGATCCATGATTTTCATACATATATATTACATATTTTTAGAGGAATATGCAACAATTTATTCAAACACACACTGTAAGAACTCATACCATCGTTCAGGTATGTTTTTCCGTCTTTCTAGAGTTTTTAAGAAAAATGGTTTTTCTAGAAATTTTCAAAGTACACGCTGTGTAATTTCTGAGTACACGTCGTGTACTCTGTTCTGGCTCGAAGCCGTATGCTGGTCATGTCCAAGTCACACACATGGTGTGTAAGACTGAGGTGGAGGCCGGATTTTTCAGAGTACGGAAAATTTGAAGTACACGCCGTGTACCCAAAAAGTACACGTCGTGTACTTTATTTTTTTTCATTAAACGGATAGGGGTTGCGCCTAACCCCCATATTCATCTTCTTCTTCAGTTTTCGACCGTCCGGGAGCGTCCGTACGGTCGAATATTCTCTGAGCTCCTACCTCACCGTCTGTTCTCCGATTCGATCACGGTTGATTGCATTGGAATCGCAGCGGTGAGTTCTTCCTTCTACTTGAGCCTTGTTTCTTGATTCCTCCTTATTTTCAAGTTATTGTGGGATGAAGGTTTTGTGTGTTTTCTCAAATCTACGTCGTTCTAAGGGGAATCTGTCATCGAGTTTCACGTATATTGATCTCCTAGGATCGGGGTAGGTGGTTTGTGCCTTTTCTTAGAAAGTTGATGGATATTTTGTGCAATTTCCAACAATACCCTTGAACGGGGTATTTCGTGTTTCCTGTTTGCCCTTGTTGCTGGCCTGCTTTTCTTGATTGCTTTAGTATAGGTTATTGCTTGTGATTAGAGTAATTTGTTGTGCTCATATTGCTTTGCCATGCTTGCTCTGCCTGTTTGGCATTTTTCCAGTTTCCATGCCTAGTCGTAGGATAGTGGAACTGTTGTTTTATTTTGCTATTGAGACTTAGTTGATAGCGAAGTAGTTCTTGAGGTTTACTTGGATGATACACGCATTGAGAATGTTTAGTTACTCAGGACTGTGAGAACCTATAGTAGTAGACCAAAGGGAGAATTGACAGAAGGGCTTCTCCAGAGTGTCTTTTAAATCACGAAGCGATACCAAGTGGAGAATTGACAAAAAGGGCTTCTCTAGAGTGTCTTTTAACGACGGCATGGGCCATAGGTGGAATTGATGTTGAGTGCTTCCCCATAGATCCTTTATCACGATATGAGACTATATGGGGAATTGAGGGTGAGTGCTTCCCCAGAGAGTCTACTTATTTTACGTAGCTGAACCAGAGGGGTGAGACTGTGTGTGCCTCCTAGAGGGTTGCAAGTACTTAGAGGTTAAACCATAGGGGTTAGACTGTGAGAGATACCCAGAGGGTTACCTGTTTTCTTCTTGTTGTTGGCTTCTTAGTTGTGGGTTATACTTGTTAGAACTGTGGATTGTAGTTGTTTGCGCTTTTCTGTTTACTGCTTCTTGTTTTATTACTGCCATGTATTCATTGACTGTTAGGAACAAATCTTTGGGTGATTGACTACTGGGATTGTATCTCACACCCTGTTTGGGCCATGCTTTTGGGCCCAAGAAGACTATGTTACTGCAGGTATGGACGAGGGCAAGCGCCCTTCTACTGCAGGATCTTGATTGCACCAGGAGCTGGGGAGCATGGGACCGAGCCGTGGCTCGCGATGCTGAGGAGCTTTCTTTGTTTTTTTTCACTTGGTTTCCGTTGTATTTCAGCACGTTGTTGTGTTTGCTATTTTCCTTAGAAACTTGTACCTTCTGCATTATTATCATCATTATTATATATCTGCATTGATTCCACTGTTTGGTTTCTGTTGTCATGCATGTTGGTTGCTGATCCTACTGTTTTTGTGGTTTTCATACCTTGTATACCTTACCGAATGAGGGCATAGTTTCCCCACTGACTCACCAAGGCCCTTGCTTCTAGTCGGAAGCCTCTGCCATTCGGGGAAGCGCGGTTGAGATCATGTGGAGAACCGGGTACGGGGCACCAGTGGAGGGGATCCGGACTCAGGACGTTACAAAGTGGTATCAGAGGAGTTATTTTCTCTTGATTTATTGTTTAGAGACCTTATCCAGGGATATGATAGATTCGGTACTTGGCGTTAAGCTGTGCTCGGGAGTAGCTACCCCGTGTACAGGGAAAAGCAATACTACCTCGTTAATTGCAGTTTTCTGGTTTTGAGATTTTATGGTTGGTATGTTTTCACCTAGAGTGATTCGTATGACTTGTACGGTTATTGTTTTGATATTTCGGTTCTATTTCTGTCGCAACCTGATGAGATGAGGGTATGCCATCTCATTCATCATATAGGCACTTGTAGAAATCACATGTCATGCATTCTTACCATGCCATCTAGGGTGAATTATCAATTGCATGCTGTTGTGATAGACTTTATGTATATTATGCATGTTGTTGTGAGAGTTGTTTGATAGATTCTCTGCTTTTCTGTTAGAAAACTGTTTCTTTGTTCCTTGCTTAAAATGAACACTGAATTTTGGTTCTTGAGGTGTTACGGGCCCTCACAGATCGAAATTTGGAACCCCTTTTTCCCTTGTTTTAGTGTTTCTATAATTTTGCGCAGTTTCTGAGCTACTGCCCAGAAAAACTCAGAATACATGGCGTGTACTTTTTGGATACACGCCGTGTAGTTTTCAGGCCAAGTCACTGACCGTACGAGCAGAACACGGTGTCGTAGGAGCAACTTCGGGAACACGATGTGTACCATTGGTACACGCCGTGTGAGTTTGGAGTCGTGTACCCAGCCGTGTCACTAACAACACGGGTCAGGGAAGCTCGGGTAGAACACGCCGTGTCCGTAGGGAACATGTTGTGTAGTCCTATCCAGGTGCCCGGCCGTGTCACGAACAACACGGTCCGGCGTGACCTTCTTTTCCACACGCCGTGTTTGTTCAGAACACGCCATGTAGTCTTGCTTAGGTACCCAGCCATGTCACGAACAATACGCGATGGTGTCGCCTTCTCCTATGCACGCCATGCTTGTTTGGAGCACACTGTGTAAGGTCCAGCCATGTAGACAACCTTGTTCTCAATAACACGGACCGCCGAAGCCTCATCTAGTGCACACCGTGTTTTATTCGAACACGTTGTGTAGTCTTGGGTTGAGTCGGACCGTGTGGGTTAGCCATGTGAGAAGACACGGGCAGGGGAATAGTTTTCAATCAAATGCTGTGTGTGGGGGTCAACACGTCGTGGAGTTTGAAGTGTACATGACTTGTAGGGTGAGAGTACACGCCATGTCAGTGGTTTAAGTAGACACGCCATGTAGTTTTATACACGCTGTGTAGTCGTGTTTTGCAATCTTGTGTGTTTTTCTTCCCATGTTCCCATTTTGTACTCTTGTGTTCTCTGTCCTTGTTTTCCTGATCTAAGGTGTGATTTTGATTTTTTAGAGCTATGCCTCTGAGACGTCCTCCAGTCATACGTCTTTCATCAGGAAGTGATCAGACACCAGACTTCCTGTCGATCCCCCAGCCGAGCCAGCCTTGGCACCTGTTGTTGTACCAGTTGCGGGTGCCGATGCGTAGTTTAGGGAGGGTTTCATGAGAATGATGCAGGACTTCCTGGGAGCACTGCCTCCTGCCTCGTCTATGGAAGAGTTAGTGTGGGTCTTTCAACAGCAACATCCTTCCATGTTCTCGGGGGAGGGAGGACCTCAGGCTGCATAGTCATGGCTAGAAGCCATGCTGACTATATTCGAGCATCTGGAGATGCCTCCAGAGAAGCGGGTCAAGCTTGCCACCTACATTCTCCGAGACTCCACCAAGAGGTGGTGGGACGTGATCTCACAGGCGGGTCAGCAGCAGGCTATGACTTGGGAGGAGTTCCAGTGTGTGTTTTATGACTACTTCTACCCGGAGACCCAGAGGGCCGATCAAGCCCGGGAGTTCATGATCTTAGAGGAGGGTAATATATCGGTCATAGAGTATTCCTCTCGTTTCACTGAGATGCAGTGTTTTACACCCCTTCGGGATGGGAGTGGGGTGTTCTTGGCGAGGAAGTTTGAGGATGGACTCAAGTGGGAGATTCGCTCACAGGTGAACATCTTCCAGCTGACTTCCATTACTTCCATCTTCAACCAGGCACTGATTACAAAGCGTAGTCTGAGAGACTCTAGAGCAGCGAGTTAGGGCGGTTCTGCTTCCAGAGCTAGCTTTTCTTCAGATGACAGCAAGAAGAACTGTAGGGAGCCTACGCACGGTGATTCGAGGAAGCGAGATGCATCATCAGGCAGCCAGGTGACGTGATACCAGTGTGGCCGGACAGGGCACAAGAGGCCGTAGTGCCATAGAGACCCTGTGGAGTGCCGATCTTGCGGTAATTTTGGTCACCTTCATCGTTTCTGCCAGGTTTTCTCACCAGCAGCAGGTGACCGGGGTTCTTCCATGACTCCTCTTTTAGGAGCATCCCCACCAGTCTCTCACCAGTCAGGGAACTGGAGTTCGTCCGGCCATTCGGGCCGAGGTGGAGGTCGAGGTCGTGGCGGTCAGCCACCAGTTCCTCATCACCAGCAGGGAGGTTCAACTCAGAGTGGTCAGTCAGGGGCACAGGGCCGCGGTGCAGGCCAGTCATTCGCTGTGGAGCAGAGTTATCATGAGCAGGATCTCGGCCCTTATACTGTTTGAGGTACGATTTTAGTAGCCTCAGTTTTATCTTCATCCCTTTTCGATACTGGTGATACGCATAGCTTTATCTCTATTGTTGTTGTGGAGAGCCTTGGACTCTGCATCTTTTCTTCTTCCGACTCATTGACACTAGACACACCTTTGGGAATGAGGACATCTAGTGTACACCAGTGTACAGAGTGCCCTCTCGAGGTTGCAGGGTATCTCTTCTTATAGGACCTCTATGTCCTAGAGATGACAGGCTATGATGTCATCCTTGGCATGGACTGGTTGATTCCCTTCTGGGCAGTCGTCGACTGCTATCGCCGCAGAGTCAGTTTCATTTCACGAGAGGGTGAATCTTTCCTTCACAGAGGCGAATGGGACGTATGGGCGAGTAGGGCAGGACTCGAGCATCTTGGGCTAAGAGGAGTGATGAACCATATTGTATTCTTCATCTAGATGATGAGGGGACTACACAGTTGGAATTTCCTCCAGTGGTGGATCACTTCCGGGATGTCTTTCTAGAGGACTTTTCAGGTTTTCCTCCGGAGCGTGATGTAGACTTTTCCATTGAGCTCATTCCAGGAGCGGCACCGGTGTCCATTCCTCCCTATAGGATGGCCACACCTGAGTTTCAGGAGCTCAAGAAGCAGTTGGAGGAGCTACAGGCTAAGGGTTTCATCTGAACTAGTACTTATCCTTGGGGTTCGCCTATCCTATTTGCAAGGAAGGCAGACGGTACCCTTCGGCTTTGTGTGGATTATCAGAAGCTGAACCAGTTGACGGTCAAAAACTGATATCCATTACCGCGGATTGATGACCTTTTAGATCATCTTCGAGGAGCCCGGGTGTTCTCAAAGATCGACTTGAGGTCTGGTTATCATCAGTTGCGCGTTAGACCATCAGTGTAACGCCTCAACCCCAGCTACCCAGAGTCGGTGCATTACTTCGTAACTTTGGCATGATCACAAAATATCAAGTCTCGGAAGACCGATTAGTTTAGTAGCCTTGGAAACACTAGATACATTAATAAATGTTACATTACTTCATAAAGTGAAAAACTAATAACAAAGTCATCATAGTCCACACTCATATCCTCTTTTGACTATCCCTGCAGGTCATTCATAAAATACTTCTTCACATCCTGGAAAATATTCAAACATTGAAAGGGGTGAGCTCAGATGCTCAGTAAGGATAACAATATTGCGGAAGCTTTCATAAATAAACATAAACATTTAAGGCAATGTAAAACTAAAACAAAAGCCTTTTAAACTTGAACATCAACGTAATATGGCAAAAGTAAAATGAGATAATGCCATTTACTTCTTCACATGGATATTCTACTGGTCGAATAATCTCATGCAATATCAATAACCACTTTTATAATGATGGAATGCATAATGGCAGACATTCTGAAACATTTTGTCAAGGCCTCGGCCAAGACGTCTAAAATGATTAAGGCCTCGGCCAAAACCATAAATCAAATTGGGAAAGGGCCTCGGCCAATTCAATGTCTAGTTGTCTCATGAGACCTACCGATGAAATTTTTTTAGAAGATACTTACATTTAAAATTTCTCAAATATACTCCAGTGTTTTTCTGAAAACATTATGCAAGCTTCTGAAAACAAAATAACTAATTCTGAGACTGCTCGACAAATTACAGGCCATGATTTGTCCACGCCCAATCCCTTCCTGTCTACCACACTCTAGAGTTGGGTTTTCTGAAATCATTTTTAAGCTTGCATTAAATACGTATACATTTGCACTGGATTTTCATATATCTGAGAGAAGTATCTCTCTCTTTTTTTAAATCATTTAAAAAAAGTTATGGCATATTGAGGAAGATGAAACTAAAATAATGGTCACGGTGGTAGAGAAGTCGTTGTCGCTGCATACGTAAGACAAAACATTCCTTTTTTAATTTAGTAAAAACGCTTCGTATAAAAATATTCCTTTTGAATAAAAGTAAAAGTCAAAGGGGTTTATACACCGTATAAAAGAAAGTTGTGTATAAAACAAAATATGCCTCAATGAATGGAGATTGAGACGAAGTACTTACAAAGATCATTTTTAAATAAAATAGATCTATTATGTGTATTCACTATAATTACACATAAAGAAAGTAAAAATACAAGATAGGACATAATAATATCATGACATAATTTGAAAGTAGGAGATTTACCCAAAGAATGGAAATTGGGTTAAGAAATTCCCTTACCTCGTGTCCGACTTGACTCAACTGTTATTTAACCTCCTGAATAATAAACTAGAGTTAATATCTACCTTATTAATAACCATTTTCAATTTCATTATCCTTTTTATATCACTTATTACAATGTTATGAACATTATGTAATTATTTAAGTTAATAACGGTCGTTTTGTCGATCTTTGGTACTTGAGTCAACAATAAACTTCTTATAATTACGAGTTGTTAATGTGATGAAATATCCATTATATCCAGAATTATATTCATGATGTAGATATCATAAATATCATATATATCCAGTATATAAATTCATTCATAATATTACGTAACATTTGGAGGTAAGAAATGAAATGCACCGTTCATGGAGACGGTAAGTCGTACGTACGCATGAACGCTACTTTCATTTCTATTTCGTATTTAATGGAATGAAATCATAATTATATAAATGTAAAATATAATTCCAGTATAATATAGCATAAAATACCATTTACTCCATCCTTTATACATCCCACATATGGTATTAACGATTCAAATCACTTTGAGGGGGCGGTAGTCCGCACTTCCTAAAATGAAATTATCGCGTTTACCCATAATGGAAATCATAACGTATGCCATAAATGATAAATACAGAAGCATAAGTAAAACATAAACATATTATATATCATATATAAATATGGTGACATCTTAATGGCCACCTTTGAAGGTGTTATATGAGTGTTGAACAATCATCGTTTCGTGAGGCAGAAATTCACCATCCACAGAAACAGTATGTTCTTTAACCATTAGATGTAGGTGTGTGTAAGTGTAGCACGAATACTTCTTATAGGAACATCCTAGTATATTGAGGATACTGGTTTTGTTACAAAAGAAATGAATAAAAAGAGTTTAATGGGTTGGAGAAGCTAAATAAAACAAAATAGCATTAGAGAAGACATTACCTAAAAATCGGGTAACTCTTTTTGATTTGAGCCAAAGGCTTCCTTGGGAAGAATTATGCCCAAAGTGAGGCTTCTAGGAGTAAGGGAGGGAAGTTGGGAGGGTATTTGGGCAGAGTTTGGATGATCCAAATGGATTTAAAGTGTGAATGAGGTGGTAGAGGTGGGGGCCTTTTATAAGAGGAGAGGAGGGGCACTTTTAGAAAGTAAGGAAATTTTATATTATTATACAATGATTTTCGGATTCTAAAGGTCCCACACTTATATAATTCGTGGATAAGGTGATAAAGGTTCTAAATCTCCTCATCCAATATTTTTGTACATGTGTAGGTCTTAGATATTACATTATCTTTCCATTTTATTTAAATCGTTAAATAATGAGGTCATCGCTGCATCATCATGATGTCATAAATAATTTAATTTATTTAATGTCTAAAAATCATAAAAAAAATACTATGATGTAGTAAATAGTTTTATATTTCAAATGACTATTTATAGTCAAATATATGACTTGTATAACCCCATGTAAAAATTGTTTTAGTAAAACATTTCATGTTTGTGTCATTTTTTACTTTAACATTAAATAAAAGGTATTTATGTCATTTTCCAACTAAAGTGGCTCCATGGGGTCCCCAAGTTGACCCATGGATTTTATTGGTCGGCCATGGAACATCCAATGAGGGTATGACATGTTTCAAGCTCATCTCATATTATTAAAATATTATTTTTACCTTAAACTACACTAATTACCTCTAATCGCGATTAAGAACTTAAAAGTTACTATTCACCAAAAATTATTTTAATCTCATTGAACCACATTTTACTTCTTAATGACAACCATGTATGTCGTATTTTTTAAAATCAAAACACAGAAGTGGTAATATTTCATTTAAACGAAAAATTAGTTATTTAACTACCACATAGTGGTTTCACTATTCATCAAAAATTGAAGTTTTTCAGAACAATGCCAAAATTTCACCCTAAGCTATAATTGATATTCCGAATTCAAAAATGATGTATATTTTACAAAATTACAAACATATAAGTTGCATTAATTAATTTTATAATTAATTCCCGCTGTCACAACAAATAGCGTGTTTTTAAGAAACAATTTATATCAAAAGATTGGCAATTGTTTATGTCCAATTTCAATGTTAAATTAATTCTAATTACCACCATTGGATAAAATCGTAAAAATATATTCTAATTATACTTTAAAACCACTAAATAGTATAATTTATCACTATAAATTATTTTGAATAAAAAAGTTGTTTAAAGTATTTTTCACTATTCATAAAAAATTGAAAGTTCTCAAAAAATTACAAAAAAACTCAACTTAGGATAATTTCGATATTCCGAATACAAAAATGAAGTCCATTTTGAAATATAAAATCTATATAATTTCAAAAAAGTGGGTATTACTATTCATAACGGCTACTTTGATTAGTTGCGGTGTGTTAGAACTCGATGTTGCGTACAATGCAAGCTATTGCATTATTGAATGAGAAGCGTATCATAGAAGCTCGGGGTGTTACAATCAAACATACCTCTGACAGCCTTCAAGAGCAGGTGCGGTCTTTACGAGTATACAGTCATGTCGTTCGGTCTCACGAACGCACCTGCAGTTTTCATGGCGCTGATGAACCGAGTGTTCCATCCTTACTTGGACTCCTTCATCGTGGTCTTCATGGATGATATCTTGGTGTACTCTCACACTCGACATGACCATGCCACCCATCTTGAGATCGTTCTAATTACACTGAAGGAGTATCAGCTTTATGCTAGACTCTCGAAGTGCCACTTCTGTATGGATCAGATTCACTTCTTGGGTCATGTCATCTTAGAGACAGGAGTATCTGTGGACCCAGATAAAGTGAGAGCTGTAGTTTCTTGGGATCAGCCGAAGAATGTTTTTGAGGAATGGAGCTTCCTAGGGCTGGCTAGATACTATAGACGCTTCATTCGGGACTTTTCTCATTTAGCATCACCCTTTACATGTCTGACCAAGAAGGGGGCGAAGTTCTTATGGTCATATTCTTGTGAGTCAGCCTTTCAGGAGCTGAAATGGAGGTTGACGTCAGCACCGATACTAGTCTTGTCAGAGCCAGGCAAAAGATACACTGTTTACTATGATGCTTCGGGTATCGGGCTGGGAGCTGTGCTTATGCAGGAAGATAGAGTCGTTGCGTATGGGTCTCGGCAGCTGAGGCCACCTGAGAGGAACTACCCTACGCATGATCTGGAGTTGGCAGCTGTTGTTCATGCTTTTCACTGTTGGAGACACTATCTTCTGGGAGATCACTTTGTGGTCTTCACTGACCACAAGAGTCTCAAGTATGTCTTCACTCAGAGTGATCTGAATCTGAGGCAGCACAGGTGGGTTGAGTATCTACAGTCCTTTGACTTCGAGCTTGCCTATATGACGGGAAAGGGCAACGCCGTGACAGATGCGTTGAGAAGGAGAACTCAGATCCAAGCAGTTCAGGAGGCCAGTAGTGAGTGGAAGTTGATGGATTTGTTCTATGAGATGCATCTAGAGGTGCACGACAGACAGGGACAGAATTTTCTATCTTCTGTAGCTGTTACCTCCACGCTACTTTATCGGGTAAGGATGAGGCAACTATCAGACTCGGAAGGCTTAGTCTTGCGGGAGAGTGTGTCAGGAGAGGACCCTCTTCCTGTATGGACAGTAGGCAAGGATGAGATCTTTTGTTTCCAAGGACGCGTATGGGTGCCAGAAGGCATACTCGAGGAGATGATGCGGGATTTCCATTCCTCAGTTTGGGCAGTTCATCCCGGCATCACCAAGATGTATCAGGATCTTCATCGCCAGTACTGGTGGCCAGTTATGAAGAAGGATGTTGCTGGTTGTGTCATGAGATGTTCTACTTGTCAGCAGGTGAAATCAGAGCATCAGTGACCAACGGGGCTCTTACAGCAGTTACCCATTCCGGAGTGGAAGTGTAACAATGTTGCGATGGACGTCGTGACCGGGTTGCCGATATCACCTCGAGGGAACGATGCTGTTTGGGTTGTTGTCGACAGGCTTACGAAGGTTGCTCACTTCTTGCCGATCAAGGAGACCTTTAGTGTCGATGATCTGGGATGACTTTACATTAGAGAGTTTGTGCGTCTCCATGGAGTTCTGCACTCTATTGTTTCAGACAGAGATGCACGCTTTACCTCTCGGTTCTGGCAGGGACTTCATAAGGCCTTGGGTACACAAGTACTTTTGAGTACAGCATACCATCCCCAGACGGATGGCCAGTCCGAGCGCACGATCCAGGTGCTTGAGGATATGCTCCAAGATTGCATCCTTGACTTTGGCGGTTCTTGGGAGAAGCATATTACTCTGGTGGAGTTCACCTACAACAATAGTTTCCAGGAGACCATCCAGATGGCACCATGTGAGGCTTTGTACGACAGGCCATGTCGATCACCCTTATGCTGGCTGGAGGAAGGAGAGGCATCTTTGCTGGGACCTTGTCTTGTTCAGGAGACTTCAGAGCAGATAGAGCCGATTCGGAAGAGGATGGATACAGCATAGTCTCGGCAGAAGTCTTATGCTGATCAGCGGAGACGACCTCTGGAGTTCGAGGTCGGTGATCGGGTTTTCCTAAGTGTCGAACCTAGGTTGGTACACAAGAGGATTCGGAGACAGGGTAAGCTTTCTCCACGATACGTCAGGTCGTTTCAGGTTTTGGAGAGAGTGAGGACAGTCGCCTATCGGTTGCAGCTACCTCAGAGGTATCGGGCCATGCACGATGTCTTCCACATCTCTCAGCTCCGACGTTACTTTTCAGACCTATCTCACGTCTTTCAGCCAGAGGAAGTAGAGCTTGAAGCGGATGCATCATTCGAGGAGCATCCTATCCGGATTGTCGATCATAGTACGAAGGTTCTCTGTGGGCGGTATGTTCCTCTGGTACGAGTGCTATGGCAGCACGGGCGAGTACAGGGCGAGACCTCGGAGAGGGAGGTCGATGTACAATTACAGTGGCCGGAGCTGTTCGGGGATCCTTCTTCTCCACATCGTTAGGGAAATTTGGGGACGAATTTCTTTAAGGGGGGAAGTTTGTAAGAACCCGGACCTTCGTTCAGGTATGTTTTTCCGTTTTTCTAAAGTTTTTAAAAAAAATGGTTTTTCTGGAAATTTTCAAAGTACACACCGTGTACTTTCTGAGTACACGCCGTGTACTTTCTGAGTACATGCCGTGTACTCTGTTCCGGCTCGAAGCTGTGTGTTGGTCATGTCTAGTCCACACACACAGTGTGTAAGGATGAGGTGGAGGCCGGATTTTTCGGAGTACAGAAAATTCAAAGTACACACCATGTACCCAAAAAGTACACACCTTGTACTTTCTTTTTTTCATTAAAAGGACCAGGGTCGCGCCTAACCCCCATATTCATCTTCTTCTTCAGTTTTAGACCGTCTGGGAGCGTCCGTACGTCCGAATCTTCTCCGAGCTCTTGCCTCGCCGTTCGTTTTCCGATTTGAGCACGGTTGATTGCGTTGGAATCGCAGCAGTGAGTTCTTCCTTCTTCTTGAGTCTTGTTTCTTGATTCCTCCTTGTTTTCAAGTTATCGTGGGATGAACGTTTTGTGCGTTTTATCTGATCTATGTCGTTATAAGGGGAATCTATCGTCAAGGTTCACGTATATCGATCTCCTAGGATCGAGGTAGGTGGTTTGTTCCTTTCTGTAGAAAGTTGATGGATATTTTGTGCAATTTCCACCAATACCCTTGAATGGGGTATTGCGTGTTTCCTCTTTGTCCTTGTTGCTTTCCTTCTTTGCTTGATTGCTTTAGTAGAGGTTATTGATTGTGATTAGAGTAATTTGTTGTGCTCAGATTGCTTTTCCATGCATGCTCTGCCTGTTTGGAATTTTTCCAGTTGCCATGCCTAGTCGTAGGATAGTGGAACTGTTGTTTTATTTTTCTGTTGAGCCTTAGTTGATAGCCAAGTAGTTCATGAGGTTTAATTGGAAGATACACGCGTTGAGCATGTTTATTTACTCAAGACTGTGAGAACCTAGAGTAGTAGACCAAAGGGAGAATTGACGGAAGGGCTTCTCCAGAGTATCTTTTAAATCACGAAGCGAGACCAAGTGGAGAATTGACGGAAAGGGCTTCTCCAGAGTGTCTTTTAACGACGACGCAGGCCATAGGGGGAATTGATGTTGAGTGCTTCCCTAGAGATCCTTTAGCACGATACGAGACTATAGGGGGAATTTCCGGTGAGTTCTTCCCTAGAGAGTCTGCTTATTTTACGTAGCTGAACTAGAGGAGTGAGACTGTGTGTGCCTCCCATAGGGTTGTTAGGACTTAGAGGTTGAACCATAAGGGTTAGACTGTGAGAGCTACCCATAGGGTTACATGTTTTCTTCTTGTTATTTGCTACTTACTTGTGGGTTATACTTGTTAGAATGGTGGATTGTAGCTGTTTTCGCCTTTGCGTTTACTGGTTATTGTTTTATTACTGCCATGTATTCATTGACTGTTAGGCACAAATCTTTGGGTGATTGCCTACTGGGATTGTATCTCACACCCTGTTTGGGCCATGCTTTTGGGCCCAAGCAGACTATGTTGCTGCAGGTATGGACAAGGGCAAGCGCCCTTCTACTTCAGGATCTTTATTGCACTAGGAGCTGGGGAGCATGGGACCGAGCCATGGCTCACGATGCTGAGGAGCTTTCTTTGTTTTCTTTTTCACTTGGTTTCAGTTGTATTTCAGCACGTTGTTGTGTTTTCTGTTTTCCTTAGATACTTGTACCTGCTGCATTATTATCATCATTGTTATATATCTGCATTGCTTCCGCTGTTTGGTTTCTGTTGTCACGCATGTTGGTTGTTGTTCCCGCTGTTTTTGTGGTTTTCTTACCTCGTATACCTTACTGAATGAGGTCATAGTTTCCCCACTGACTCACCAAGGCCCTCACTGCTAGTTGGCAGCCTCTGGAATTCAGGGAAGCGCGCTTGAGGTCATGTGGCGAACCAGGTATGGGGCACCAGTGGAGGGGCTCCGAACTCGGGATGTTACACACACTTATGGATCATAAAGTTATAGTAACTTTTGAAATTTGGAAACATAAACTACTAGTTCATAAAATTTATATATGATCTTACACTTACGTCTTCATAACTAGAATACTTTTTGACATATCATTCTTAATACATTTCTTCATATCATAGGTAAAGGAAACATAAGAAAATGGTGATCTCTGATTCTCAATAAGCGTAAAAAAGGGTGATATCAATTATAATATGAGCATAAGAGAATAAGAACATGAACATAACATTTGAAAATTTAAACCTTTCATATAAAAGATCATATTCTTGATTCATAGAATAAATATTTATAGTTCAAAATAAATTAATCATAAAATAACATGATAAATTAGATATTAACATTGGAATAGGATGTAGAATTTTGCAATACACATGAGTATAGAAAATCATTACCTTAGTAGTCAAGGGTTTTTTCCTATATTATGATAGTGGAAAGGGTTCACTCCCCAAAATATTTTATTATTCAAGGTTCACTCCCATGACTAAAATAGTGTAAAATTTCCCTGACTAAACTGGGTTTACTCCTATTCCAATCCTGTTTATATCATCAGATATAAATACTTACACAATTCACCGGTGGAAATATAGGTCTCACCAATCACATAATGAAAATCATACATGTGTTCCACAAGAACATAAAAAATTTATCATATAAAAAATAGTGGAAATAAATTGGGTTTCTAAACATTTCATCAAAGCATAACCAATACAAAAGAAATGGATTTCCTAAATATTTCATTAAAACATAACCCCTGGAAAAGAAATGGGTTTCATAAACATTTCATATTTTAACCATAAATATAAAAAATTCATAGAAAGAATAAAGATGGTATCCTTAATTAATATCCCCATTAATGTTTAAGTAACATCAAAGGATTTCATCTTACTTTGAAAATTATTTTAAAATGTCACTTGGAATAATTCTATAGGAAAATAACTTTTCCGCCTTAAAATCACTTATCTTTAAAAAAATTGCATACATATAAATTAAGACATTTTATTTGTAAATAATATTTTATACTTTTAGAATAATATTTAAATCATTGATGATTCATTAAGGTAAAAAAATAAACTCATTCCCTATAAGTTAAAAAACAGTCCTTCTATAGGTTTATTGTAAATGTCATAAAGTACCCTGTTTGGAAAATGAGAAAAAATTCCATTCAAAGTGTTTTGTAAAAATTAAAGTATAGATTAAAATAAAATCCAAAAATAACAAGAGAATAGTAAAAAATGATTCGAAACATGGATATTTAATAGAAATATTCCCCAAAGGATACTTAAACATAAACAATATCTAATATTTGTGAGATTATGAAATAAAACCCTTACCTTAACTCCCACCTTTCTTCGTTCACATTCAAAAATACTTTATAATAAAAATGGATTTATTATAAATGTATTACATAACCATATTCATATATATAATACCTTTTATTATTTATTTATAAAATCTTATCACCTATTTTTTTAATAATTTGTTATTAAAATCACTCTTCTTGGTGATAACTGCTTCATTTTACAAGCATGTTCTGATTCAACAGTTCTGGCTCCTATAATTTGATCTTAATCCCATAATTTAGGGAATTTTAATCATTGTATAAACATAGTATATATTAATTATATACATGATTATAATAATTCATGAAAATTAGATATATAAAAATGAATTACACTATTTATGGAGATGGTAGGTTTTGTGTACGGATGAAAGTTGTAACCATTTTTTGACATATGAAATGAAAAAAAGGTAAAAAATAATTCACGTTTACAAAATAATTATGATATAATATATATATATATATAGTCCTTATTACCATTAATTTTAAATTTAAATAAAAAAACAAATCACATTGCATCATTGATATGGTAGTTTATACTTACACACGAGCGATGTTATCGTTTCCAAAAAGATTGGATTATACGAAGGCAGACATAATATCACTATTTAATAAGTATAATTAAGTCATAAATATAATATATAAATATAAAAACCATAATAATACCCATCTATAAAACTTTGTGGTGAAAATAGAATTGTATTCATATGTGGAGATGGTAATCCGTACATATACATGAGCGGTACTTTCACTTATAGTTTGATAGGAAATGTGGTGTATAATGGTGTTTTCATAAAAACAATAAAATATAAGTATATTTAGGATACTGAAATTATTATTTTATGATAAATATCATATATTTATTAGATTAAAATAATATTATAAAATAAAGTGATCATTTTAAGACGATTACCTCTTATTGGAAGGAACTCCTTTAAATAGCCTCTTAAGGGCTCTAAAGTTGGTCCTTTGAGAAGACATGAACCACTAAAATGTATATATGGAAGTGGAGAATATAATTTCTTAAAGGATGGTCAATCTAGAAGGTTGTATGTAGTGTAATTATGTGAAGGTGGAAGTGCGAATTTATAATTGAGGTGAGAGGTACTTTTGGAATCTCTTAAAATATTAAATTAATATTGAATTTCATATGGATAAAAACTAATTTATTTAGAATATAGGATTAGGATGGGTAGAAATCCTCTCATCCAATAATTTTTGGATAAATTTAGGTACCATTTTTATCCTTATCGTTTCAATTTAACCCTTCATTAACCCTTTTTAAACTAATAGTGACAATAAATAATTTTACTTATTTAGGGTTAAAATAATTACTATAAATTGAAAAAATACCCATAAATAGACCATGGTTGACATTATCAACAATATCATAATTACTTTTCCAAATATAATATTTTTTGTAATTTTATATAATTTAATAAAATGTTATTTATTTTAAAATATCAATAATATCAATTTTTAAAAATATTCATTAAATTGACTTTAATAGTATAAATATGACACATAAAATTCAAAAATAATTATATCTATAACACATAATGGTGATATATAAAATTCATGGATCACAAAAGTTTTCTCAAATTATATTACTTTTAATATTTTTAATATTATTTTTTTTATTTTCTATTAATTAAATAATACCTCCATCAGCGTTATGCTGGAATTTATGGTGATTATTTCATTACTAAAAATTAATAATAAATTACCATGATGAAGATAAATCGATTATTTTTAAAAATTATATTTATATTATAACATATTTTCTATATAACCATATATTAAAAATATTATAGTTATTAAAAATAAAAGTGAGACTTGTTTGAGTTTTCATAAAATAAAATACTATAAAGAATATAATCTCATTAAAATGGCCATAAAGTGTAATATAATCAAATATGTGATGAACATGGATTAACTTTTCTCATTAAAAATTGTCAGTTGTTTGGGTCATTTTATAATCCTTATCATTTTATTTTTATCTTTAATTACCTGATTTACTCATTACCATGGTAGTAAAGAATATTGTGGTTACTATTCATAATGATCAAAAATAAAAGAGGATTAATTATGAAATTGTATCCTTATAATTCTAAATATGTAACTAATTTTATCTAATTCAATAATTATAATTGGATAAAAATAAAGTTTAATGTAAGTGTAAAAAATGTGAAATAACCATATTTTTAAGAAAAATACATTTTTGAACATAAAACTTGATTTATTATTAATCTATACTTATAAAAATATATATTGAATTTATAAAAAAAATTACCAGGTAAATAATATAAAAATTTCATTAAAATAATTTACCAATAGAGATTAATTTAATATATTTGTATAAATTTCATTATACGCATAAAACAATTTTGTTTTGCAAAAACATCACTTAAATTTTAAATTAATTGTTGTTTTTAATTATAATCATGAATTTAGTTTATAAATGTATAGACCAAATATTTTTCATAATTTAGTTATTATAATTCTTTCCTTTAAATCTAACAATTAGGTTATAATGTAAATGTAATATTAAAATAATGTTACATGGTTTGTTTAAAAATTTTGTTTCGTGCAACTTAAGCTATCGAAGAAATAAAATTATTTAAAGAGAAATATTTTAAAAAAATATAGGGTTTTTATGTAAGGATCCATTTTAATGTTTAATTTTATAGACAATCTAATGATTTTCTACTAATAAATTTCATTATGGGAGATAGAATATAAAATTTTATTTCTATGCTTATATAACTTTCTTAATCCATGAATCATGATAAGATTCCAAATGAGAAAATAATAGAACAATGTTATGTTGAATCATTCATAAAGAAATATCCACGTTATTTTAGTGGGTCTTCTAATACACTATTTTCTGATAAATTTAGAATTACCATTGGAAATATATTTTTCATTCCCCAGTGCTCAAAACTTGAAAAGGTTGTTTTAGTTTTTTGTATTTTTGAAGGAGAATTAGATCAATGGTGGGATATTGTCAAGAACATGGGGAAATAGTAATAAATTGATATTATCAAGAAATATGTGTTTATAAGGATATTTTTTAACAATTAATTTTCTCTTATTATTCATACAAAAAAAGTGAAGGAGTTCTTTAATCTATGAAACAAGGATTATGATTCTATTAGTGTATATGAGGTGAATTTTAAAATAATTTAATGGTACACTTATAGTAATATCCTCCAAAGTAAAGTACAGTTGATAGATTCTTTAGTAGCCTAAAAACAAGTCTCCAAATGGAATTATCCATAAGAGACTTTAGTATCTAGGAAGAAAACCTTTGATGTGTTATCAAGGTGGAAATATAGATTGGATTTACCCATCAATCTCATGGTTTTGATAAGAAAATAAAGATTGTATTCATAAGAAATTATAATTATAAAAACCCTAGAGGTGAGAATATGATCATTTTATTCTAATTGATGTGTGCAAGGATGCATAAAGAAAATTTCCATAAGGAGAGTATTAAATTATTTAGATTTAGAAAGAAAGGTCATTGGGAAATAAAATTTCAAAGTAATGGGAATAAGTTATCCAATTATAGTGGAAAAGCACTACAAAATTCACCATGCACACTCCAGTGTTTTTAATTTCAGGATTATGGGAATTATGATAACCACTACTCAAACCTAAAGGTTAATTATTATGATTGATTTTTGAAACCACTTAATCCCAAATAAAAAGTAAATCACTTAAGGTCACAATTGTTTATGTGTGGTATGATAATGATGTGGTGAAAGGTTCACATATCATCCACTCCATAACTATTAATGTTTTATATGATTCTAGATCTACCAACTCTTTTATAACAGAATAATTTGATTAGGGTATCACAATACCACGTCAATAATTAGATGTTGAATTAAAATTGAAAAACACTAATGTAATTATAATCACTTCAGAAGTATACGGTTATTCTATGGTCGATGTTCTTGGGAATGGTCTTTATAAAAATATCATTTTTATCCATCTAGTTGAATTTTACATTATTATAGTCATGGATTAGATTTATTTAGATAAATCCCACATCAATTTTTAAGTAATGGAAAATATGTTGGATATTCTATACCAACCTATGATCATCTATCAGTGTGATGATAAAGGTGAAAATCTGATGGAAATCACATATACGATATGGTTCTTTTTTCAATTTCAAAAGGGGGATTTATCTCAAATGGTTGGAGGTAAATAAACATTGAAGATATGCCTATTTCATGGGAGTTTGTTGATGTATTTCATGAATTGTTTCATAGTCTTCCACCAAATCATGAAGATTAGTTTTCAATATAAAATATATCAGGTTCTTAAAATATTTCAAAGATTCCATATATAATATCATCGATTGAGTTGTAGAAACTAAATAATAAATTCTATAAAAATCTTCAAAAGGTATTCATTTAGCCAATTATGTCACCTTGGGGTGTACATATTCTTTTTTTAGAATAAATCCCGATTAATATGATTATTTATTTATTATCAAGAACTTAACATGATGACTAATAAGAACAAGTATCATATACCATGTATTGATTAAATTATTTATCAACTATGTTGAGCTCAATACTTTTTCCAAGTTTGAACTTAATTCTGGATATCATCAATTAAGTTTCAAGAAGGATGATATACCAAAAACATTATTCCATACATGGTATAGACACTATGAATTTATAGTGAAGTAATTTTGCCTTATTAATTCCACTACTATCTTTATAAATTTAATGAATAAAGTCTTTATAGATTACCTTCATAAGTTTTTGGTTGTCTTTCTATATGATATTCTTATATATTCAGAAAAACAAGTAATAGCCTAAACATTACTTTTGGATTATACTAAAGACCCTAAGGAAGGATAATATATTGGTAAAATTTACAAAGTGTGTATTTTGGATGCAAAAAGGTTTCATTTTTGGGTCATATAATCTTAAGAGAGGGTATATTAGTGGATCCATCAAATATATAAGTTATTAAATGTTGGCCCATAGAAACCACTATGAATGTGATCTATAGTTTTCTTGTTTTGGTTAGATATTATCGACATATTTTATAGAATTTATCATACATGTCTATTATAATTACCAAGTTAACATAGAAGGGATCAATGTTATTTTTGATGGATGAATTTGAAGAAAAGTTCGAGAAACAGAAGAGAAGGTTAGTTAGTTCACCTTTTCTTATTTTACCCTATAGTGGAGAAGCTTTTTTGATCTATAGTTATGTATCGAGGAATGGATTGAGATTATTCCTAATGAATAATGATAGGTTCATAACTGATTCCTCCCACTAATATATAGTTCTTGATCAAAATTATCCAAATCCTGAATTTGAGTTAGTTGTGGTAATTTTTTCCGTAAATATATAGTAGAATTACTTTTATGGATAAAGGTGTGAAATATATACTAATAATAATAGTTTAATGTATATATTCACTCAAAAATAGTCGAATATGCACCCTAGAATATGGTTCGAGTTGATTAAATATTATGACTTCTCAATACATTACCACCCTTCCAAAGATATCTAGGTGGTTGATGATTTGATTCAAAATATCATGCTATATTATATATGATAAGGATAAAAAAATTTATAATACTTCTAAATTTTCAAATTATTTATCAAGAAATGTTTAGGGAATTGTATAAATACTACTGTGTTTAAACATCTATCCATGTGAGGATTAAAGAGCTACCAAAAGAAGCAGTGGAACCATAGATGAAGGTCAAAAATATTCTTGAGTTCAACTGTGATTATAATGTAATGTTAATATTTAGGTTGTGTTTATTTTTTTCTTCCATACCAGATTTAAATATTCGTTTGGTAGATAAATATCATAGTTTATAAATCACTATTCATCATGTATGTATGAAGATTTATAGTGATTTGAAAGATTAATTCATGTGGGATAATATAAAAATATATATTTCAAAGTATGTATCTATGTGATTGTTATATATTTATGTTAAGGATGAGATACATAATTATAATGGGTTGTTACAACCATTATTTAAATAAAAATATAAATAAGAAAACAACATCGTGGATTTTTTAATCGAACTCCCAAAAATGTTTAAAGCTCATAACCCTATTTGGGTTTTAGTCGATCTCCTTAAAAAGTCAAAACAATTTATTTATATCAAAAAATATTAATCTCTTCATCAACTTGGAATAATATATGTTAAATTAGTGGTGAGGTGGTATTTAGTACCACAATCAAATGTATTTTATTGTGGTATGTTGTTTACCTCAATGTTCTTGAAAAGTATTCAGAAGGATTTGGATATAAATTTGAGTTTCAGTACTGGTTATCATCCTCAAAATGATGATTGATTTGATAGACCCATTAAAACCCTTGATGATATTATGATATATTTTACTATTTATTTCAAAGGTGGTTTGGATCAACACCTCCCTCTAGTTGAGTTTTCAAAAAACAAAAGATTTTACTCAAGAATTCATATGGATCCTTATGAAGACATCTAGGGAAAGAAATGTATTACTATAATGTGAGGGTCTAAATTTAGATGAAGAAAGATATTTAGTCTTGATATAGTTAAGGAAATAGAAGATAAGGTCATAACCAGTCAGCACGACATCATGGCAGTCCAAAGTCAATAGAAAAGTTATACTGACAATCATCGGTGAAATCTAGAATTAGAGGTTGGTGACAATGTATTCCTGTGAATTTCTCTATGAAATAATGTTGTGCTATTTAGAAAGAAAGTTAAGTTAATACATTGGTATATTATCCCCTTTAATATTATTGATCAGGAAGGAATGGTATCTTATCACTTTGAACTTACACCAAACCTCCGCCAAGTTCAGTATGTGTTCTATATATCTCCTCTAAGGAAGTACATACCTAATCCACCACATGTATTGAACTTAGAGTTTGTGCCACTAGAGCTTCATATTTCATTTGAAGAAAAAATGGTATAAATCTTGAAGTTTATAGATAAATATCAATGGAATAATATTACTCACATGGTTAAAGATCTTTCGAAGAATTAGAAATTTTAAAAAGCTACTTGGATCTCTATGGTATGATGAAAAAAATATATCATCATTTTTTTATATAAATGTAATGGAATTTCAATGTTAAAATTAATTTTAAGGCTTTTATAATGTAATAATATTAGTTTTTTATATATATTTTTATGTAATTAAATTTGATTTCTTGGATATATTTCTTTGTATACAGAACCGAGTTTAAACAAATTGTGTTATACTACTGAAAATTTATTATTTAATGTGACTGTTATAAACTATCTATTAGATTGAAGAGACTGAATAAAAATATATAAATTATTAAAAATTTATGTTTTACACATGTATAAAATTAACTCATTGGTTATAAATTTTTTAAAATTTAAAATAAAATTCATTTTAAATTAAAAGATATTTTTCTCAGAAAGATGATTTTATGCTCACAATGTGTTTTTATAATAATAAATTAAATAATTAAACTTTTTTGAATACATTTAATGAAATATATATATTATATATTAAAAAAATGTTTCAATATTCATCTAATGTATTTTCTAAGAATGGTATAGGAATAAATCTAGTTTTACACTTTAAAATGTATTTTCTAAAAAACAATCCATTGGGATTTGCACACTTATTTAAAAATTAATTTTCTTCACTAATAAAAATTGAATATTTTAAAAAGGATTCCATATTTTTAATGATAATGTTCAAATTTGTTAAATACTTCTTTTTTATTTTTTTCCATTTTGAATAGTAATTGTGGTTAGTATTTTTCACCTTAGTAAGGGTAAATTCGGTGAAACAGGGTTAAAATCATGATATAAGGTCTCAAAATCAACCCAACACTTTAATTTAATTAATTATATTGAATAAATTCTACTATAGACATAAATAATATAATATATGGCATTTTGGTTCTATTTTCAAATGAGAATGAAATTTTTATTATTTTATGTAAAGAAAATTCCAATATGTGACTCTCTAGAATTTAATATGACTAAAATTATTACTTAAGAATAATAAGAGTGTAATTTTAGTTATAAATATTAATTTGAAATAAAAACAAATTTATCATGGTAATTTATTTATTATTTTAAATGATTGATTAATTACCTTAAATGCTTATGCAACACCTACACTGTATTTATTCAATAAATAGAAAAATAAAAATAATTGATTTTTTATATATTCAAATAAATAAATTTGGGTAATTTATTATGTTCCGTGAATTTTTTATATCAATATAAAATATTTTATATATTTTAAATATTTATATTTTAATTACATTGTTTTCAGGTTGTTTTCAAAGTCAAATTAAGTGAATAGTTCTTAAAATGACATTAATAATATTTTATGATAAAAATAATATATTAAATTACATAAAAATAATATAAATATTTAAAGAGGTCAATAAGGATTTAAAATGGTCTAAAATATCATCCCATTATAATTTATGATCCAATTGAAACCTTATAAGTAATATTATATCCTTTTAATATTAAAATAGTCATTCCCATAGTTATGATTACAATTGGATAACAAAGGGGTTAAACCGAAATATAAGGTTTATAATGACACAAAACAAATAAATTCTCATTGGATTATGATATTACAATCTTTTTATCTTTTTCTTCGAATTTGTTTCCATTATGAATCATATTTATTGAGAATTGATGATTTATATTTTAATCTTTTTTAGTAATTCCTAGTGTTTCATTCCCCTCCCATATAAATGGATACCCCTTATCTATTTTATTTTCACCAATTTGAGCCATATATCTTGATTAAATGATACCCAGGTATCTTATAAACTTAAATATACATTATTTATTGGGTTTTTATTCTTAAAGAACCATTCCAATGTTCTTTAATAAGAGATATAAATGAGGCCTACAGAAGATGAGGTAATCTTCTTGACCAACCTCTTTCAATTTATTTCTTCTTAAAATCATCTAAATATATGTTATTATTCATAAAATACTAAAATTATTATAATAAATGTACTGAAATATTATTATTAAAATAAAGCTAACATTATCTACCATCTTTTTCATCAAATGGGAAGTACAAGTGTCGCTCGTGCAAATGTGTGGACTACCACCTCCACAGAGAAATACAATTCATTTTCCATCACCATCATTAATGGATGGTTATTATAATAGGATTCATTTTTTTATATCATATTTATTAAATAATTATTCTTCTATAATTTTAATATAATATCTAACTTCCTACCTTTCAATCCTTTGGAAAAAGACACTGTCGCTCGTGCATACGTGTGGACAACCACCTATACAAAACGATGTGACCTATTCTTCATTTTATATTTTAATTAGATGGAAATAAGGTTAAATTTAACAAATATATATGATATTTATGAAATTTTAATGATTCTATATATGTGAATTATAATTTACCTTTATGTGGTTCCATCGATTGAAAGGTGAAAATAATTTTCCTGTGTACGTATGACTTACCATCTCTGTGAACGGTGTAATTCATTTTCCTATATCTGAATTTTAATGAAGACTATAAATATGTATATAATTAATATATATAATATTTATATCATAATTAATATTATATATATTGTGAAACCCAGATTATAGTACAAGTACAAGAACTCCCAAACTAAAATACTCACGAAAAAGAATTGTTGACACACATAAAAGAAAATTTTTATAAGATTTATTAATAAATGGGTGTTAAAACGTTATAAGTGGTTAATATATGATATTATAAGTATGTATTAACTATGTTATATAATAAAAAAAAATATTTATTATACATGGGGTTAGATCACCTTCCAAGCAATCCAAACTTTTGGTAATAGATTTTTGTTTCAATATCATTTTAATCAAGATTGTTTATGTTTTAGTTTCCATTGAAGGAAAATATGTGATAGTTTCCAAATAATTTACATTAATTTTATTCTCCTATGGTTATTTATATATAATATGTGTTTTAATTTAATTTTTCTCGCTTTATTTACATAATATATTGGAATAAATGTTTAGTGGAAAATCAACATTATATATCTCTTCGGTAAAACAAATTCTTCAAATTCCATGTTTTCTTACAAAAATCAAGAATTTTTTTACTATTATATTATTATTTTTAAATTAATTTTTACCATGGTTGGAATTTTTATAAAATGTTTTAAAATTAATCTTCTTTTCTTTCTCAAAATGTACTTTTCATTTATATAAAAAATGTTAATGGAATCATTATTTTAACATACATGACATGGGTAAAATGTCCCATAATTATATCCATTACGTGATTTGAATATTATTTTATAAGTTTACAAGGTAATTTTTAAAAAATAATCCTTAATATTTGTGAAATTTTTAGATTTTAATATGTTATTTAAAAATGAAAATGGTATTTTCCTCGAAAAAATATTCTAATGATCTTCTAAAGGAATTTTTCATCTATGATGAAATCCTTAAATGTTACGTAGGATCTACTATAAATATGATACAATGATAAAACAATTATTGATTATATGGATGGTTTATGATTATGGTGATGAAATATCTATGAAACTCTTTTTTCTTTTCCATGGGTTAAATTACAATGAATGTTTTTATGATCTTGTGTAATACTTGTGAATGGATTTAAGATTATCTGACAGGTGGTCCTGGAATTATATTTATCCCCAATTAATTGGGTGAAGATAAATTTTATATAAGCTCAAAGGGTATAAAAGAGGTTATCTCTAGCCAAATATAGGATACACATGAATTTAACCCATGGTTGGAGTAGTTTCATGGGCAGTTATCCCAAGCCTGCCATATTTTGAATGTCTTAGTGGGTCACCTTAACATAATATTTCTATGATTATGATTATGTCACACTCTATACCACAAATTTATGGCATGATCATATGATAATTTTATTTTCTCGTGGATCATGTTCTTTGATCCCATCATGATTCATGTCTTATGAACTACCAGGTTTTATTCCATGACTTATGTTTGTGATCTAAGAAATTTTGGGTATTATTTTTAACAGTTAATATCATGTTCTCATACCCTTTATGATAATACTATTTTTAAATGACCATTTATATCTCCCTTTTTTACCCTTATTGAGCATCTAATCTCATCCTTTCTTTTTTTTCCTTTTCTAGGGTTATAAATAATGTTTTTATATAGGGTATGCTTAGAAGAGTACTGTGTGGGAATATATTTATGGGAGATATTGGAAAACTTTCATGAAGTAAGAATATTGTGTATATAGTATACAAAGACAATAAACCAATATTATTTTGGAATGGATCATACAAATATTTAATGAATATTCCTTTAATAAGATTTAATATTTATGTATGAAAAGTATGGATTGTTATAACATATCCATTATGAGATCGCATGACCTCTTTATTCACCACTTGATTTACTAACCACACTATAGTTCAAGTAGTAACCGATCACATAAAAGGACATGTTGTTGATAGTGGAGTGGGTATATAGTCTCTTGAATTCATGTGTCTCTAATTATGATACCAGGATTCATGCGGTCCTATATAAAAAATACGTGAAGAGAGATGCCCCAACTTATGAGTTCATTACCCCTTCTCGGTTATGTGATTTATTATCATTTATTTGTTTATATGATTAACTAACCCTCATGGATAAATTGGGTACTTATTCTTGTGAAATTTATTCCAAGGTCCACCATACCAAACAAACATATTTAAAATACTCGCATGATCATACTTCCTTATAGATCATAGGAAAATGAATGAGCACATAACTTGGGCATCCACTTTTATGTGAGTCCCTAAAATTTCAATATCATAGGGACACATTTTATGTGAGTCTAATTATCCTTACTTCTCCATTAGTAATAAACCCATGCCTTTTTAATCCACATTGGTGTAAGTCCATACTGTTTCTATATCATAGGGTCATATTCACTATGAGTCTAATTATCCTTCACATTCCATTAATGAGAAAGAAATAAACCCATACTTTAGGAATATGTTATAATGAAAGAGCCATCCTTTTTATTACTTTCCATATTTCTTGTAGACTATAACCATATCTTGGTCTTCTATACTAGTTTAACACCCTTAAATTTTCCTATCATGAGTCCATATCCCCCAGGAGCCTAATTATCCTCCTCCTTCCACTAATGGGATAAGATAAAATTATATCAGGATGCTTATATATAAGTCTCATTAGTCCCTCATTCCATGTAACAAGATATCTATGGCCTCTTATTTCTCATACCATGTTTATCTCACAAGGTATAAATTGTTATGGTTAGTTATTTAAAGTCCAATTTCACAAACCCACATATTTAATATATTCCATTAAACTACATGGTCACCATCATAAATACAGATATTCTAATGCCTATATTCACAAGATACGTAAGATTCCACTTTAAGGCTCAAGACCCAAAATATTTTACATTCAAATTACTCATTTATATATATATATAATATGTATATATATTTCTCTATTTCCCATTTTCTACACAATCTGAAAGGGAAAACCAAAACCCCATATTCCATATAGTTTCCACACCACCATATCCCGCATGGAAATCCTATATTCGAATTTCATGATGTCGAAATTCATGAAACTTGAACTATATAGAATCTAATTAATTTTTAAACAAGATATTTAGGACACCTATTCGAAGGTCAAGTACCTATATCAAATCCTCATATTTCATAAATTGGAACCATATGGAGTATAATTCCATTTTATATAGGGTATATCAGAAATATTATTAAGGCTCGATCCCCATAGCTAATATAAAAATGTCCCCACAATACATTACACCCTATAAAGTAGATGGAGAACCTCTTATACATATATATGTGTGTCTCAATTTCCATTTAATCGTGATCAACCATTTTTATGGTGTTAGCCATGATATTAACAAAATTATTGGGTAAGATTCATTGATACGTCTTAAATCTATAAGAGAGTATTTGAGTTGAAAAAAACCCTCTCTATGGTTTAGATAAGCTCAATATCTCATCCTATGAATTTTACATGTATTAAAGGAGTCACTAGTATGTCCCAATGACCTTCTTCCTTTATAAATAAAGACTTTGAATGATATTAAACCAAATAGACTTGATTCATAGTCAAAATAGTATTATAGCTCTTCCTTAATTCCATAGACACTCAGTGGTTTCATTCATTAAAAACTATCCAATATTTTATTTCTTGTCATAGAGAATCATCCCCATACATCACCAATGAACCATGTTAGTAACCATGTTTAGATTTCAAACATTCATATATAGGAATCCTACAATGATAATTTTATTATCACTACCATGCTCAAATAGAGGATTATTTTTCTCGATAAGCCTCCAACTCCACCCCCAAAATACATGGTAGGTTCTCCTAAAATTAAAATCATTTCCTATTTTTGAGACAGTGTACTCGACCAGATTAGAAACTCACCAGTCATTCCGCTATTACATCAACCACCATGAAAAATAAATGTCCCTCACACTATGACACCAATAGACTCTAAATCAAAATCAATTATATCCCACCCCAAATGAAATATATAAAATATATAATCAATAATCTCATACATTAAGTATTTATGTTAATAGTTTACTCTTTACCACTGTTTTCTTAGAGCTACACCCAAGTATCTCCAACCAATATGTCCGCATGTAACACTATAAACCTCATAAATTCCCACCCCATTTTAGATTTCATTATAATATATCATGAATACCTATATTATTAAATTTTAATCACCATGATAGTTATTTTCGTAAATCTAAAATTCCTCAGTTACCAAATGCACATACATAATTAGAAAATACCTAGCCAATATTTAAAAATGGATATTATCGACTAACTCATTACATTTTCAGGCTTTTATCCAATCACTAAAAAAACTCTCAATGATAAAGGGTAATTTTTTAAATAACATCACCCTCTATGTTCACTAAAATTATTTTTTAAAAAATTCATTCCCTCAATCCATTAATGGTGTACTTATTAAGTAATATTTCTCCCATCAACATTCTATAAGTAATAGATTATTCGAATTCCATAATTACTTGAACATCATCATTCATGATTCAATCTCATTATAACCCAGTAGACCCATCCCATGTGCCTCAATCTAGGGTCTATAATCATCACTGTGTTCCATGCCACCACTATAAAAACTAACAGACTATCATAACAGCACGAAGTGCAGATAATTTCTCCCAAAATTGGTGAATCTAATAATTTCCATGAAACAATCATGTTTAATCTTATTATGGACTCTATAACATTCTTATATAAGTTAAATAAATTCATTTTTTCTATATTTCTATAGTTGAGGAACTCTATAGATTCCTCAATAATCATATTGATCCACTTAGCACACTAATTTTTTATATAACCCATTGGTTATCCCATTATCCTTCACGTTACTCAAGAGGCCATATCTCACACCCTTACAACTGAACATGTTATCTTAAAAGTTTCTTTCACAGACCCTTGTGGTTGTTGTTTAATAATATCATGGATATACCATCTTCTATACTGATCATAACCCATTCAAATGGTTCTCATAGGTCAATATACACTCAACCATTCTCAAATATTCTTGTTCTCTAACTAAAAAACAACATAATATCATAAGGGATATACCTTTTTTCCATTTTTAGTTAAAGATTATATGTATCATACCTTTTAATTGGTTATCCCATATCAGATCACACCCTAAGTATAATTACATATTTATGTCCAACTAGATTCACATGACTTATCTCTAAGCATTTAAGGAATATATAGAGTCTTAACATTCATCACAACACATCAAAACCACTCATGGTCTAATACCCAATACAATTATCATAAAACTGACCATAAATCCTAGTTTTACATATATTATATACTAAGAAGGTTTGAATGTAACCATCACGCATCATTTATCATCATTGTAAACTTCACATTAATTCATGGGACCATCATTACTAAATCTCACTATACAATATATTTTCAAAATTAATTCAATTAGAATATCCTAGATACTATCCAACACAAATCACACTTCTATGAGTGTTATCCCATCATTCATAGGCTCACATGTCAAATTTAAAAATCATGCATATTGTAAAAATCCATCTATATTCACCCAGAGTAATCTCTATGATTTTATACACAATATATATCAATAAAATCTAAAAACACAAAATAATAACTCAATAACGCAAATTATGTGTTTTATTTCCTCTATGTAATGAAATTAACTATGTCTTATATATATAATGAAACTAATTCATCATTATTATCCTTCTAGATCAATATGCCTCACAAAATTGAAGTTACCAGGGTGAATGGAAGAAGCTGGTGGGCTATGGATTTAAATATATTTCACCTAATATATATTTAACTACTTATTTTCTGGTGAAGCTCATCCTTGTTAATATCCTGAGGATCTCACGTGATAAATTTTTAGAAAAAAATCAAAATAAAGAATATGTTGTTCAATCTAAAGTTGCGATCAACATCTTCTCATCATTGGTGATAGTTTCTTGAAGGATCTGAAATCTTACCCCTCTAGATCATCCACACACACTTTTATAGTCTATGGGAACATTGATCATCGAATTTTGAGTGCTAGTGTTGATATCTGATGATGGCTTCGATGTTTCAATGGTCACTATTGCATCGATCCATCAATCCATGAATTTTTACATTGATTTAATGCCAATATCATGTATTATCTCTATTAGAATTGGTATAGGAGTGAAAGTATCTCATCAAATATGTGATTAATAGTAAAACGCATAGGAGTCTCCCCTTGTATATATAGTGAGTTAATACATTACCCATAAAGGGTCATCGAGACATAAATATTTATTACTCACTATAAACAACATCTTATAACTGCTTTACTGAGTCATAAATATCGTTTTTATTTTTATCACTTACTTTTAATATAATTAATATATTACATGAAAAAAATGATCAATTAACTTGACTCTTCATTCCCATAAATATTAAATAAACCTTGAATGTTAAAATAATTTTCATTTGAATTAGATATTCCCGTGAATTTAATTTAATACTTATAAATACATTTAATAAATAAATTCAGTACCAATTATTATATACTAAAATAAAATGAATTTATTTATTTCATGGTGATTGAATATTTTTTAACATCACTCGGATCTCATGGTGAGGTCCACCCAGTCATTAACTCATATTCATTGGATATACTTTTGAATACACTCGGTGTTTGGATCTATAGGACCTTATCTTGATAGTATAAAATACTATTTACAGACCAAAGAAAATTTTAGTAACCCATAAAGTGTTCTAAAGAGATAATTAGTAGTCATATAAATGAAAACCTTTCTAAAAACACATTCTATATAAGATAATCTATTTGTCTTGTGATATCTCATAAAGTAGGACACATAGTTTGTGTCATTGTCATTTTCATGCTTTATTATTCATTGAATATACTGGACAGTGTTCCCATCTTATACCATTTCCTTGGATTTAAAAAAAACTACCATTATGATCAATTGGGCCCCAAATATCCCTTCCTTTTAGAAGAAAAAATTCCTCTCTTGATCATTCAACTAATTCCATAACCCCAAAGACTCGCCCAACATAAGCTACCACACCAAGACTTAAATTCCATGGTTTCTTCCTTACATCTATGTACATGATCAAATGGTAAATATTGATATATTTATCATATTCGGAGAGAAATACATTTTTTCACATAGAGGAACTACCTATGAAACCTAAAACAAGTGATGTTCATATTGAAGCATTAGTCCTCATGATCTCATCTACTATAGATCACCAGGTGTGAAATTCATGAGAAGAAGTCCCAATGCTTATGATCCCCTGACACATGATAGTTATAAATCATTTATTTCCAGTCATAATGAAGTATTTAGATCATACGACATATGTTTATGATTAATGTTAAAGTATCATGAGTATCTCATTGTGTCCTAGGAACTTCTATAACCTTTTTATGTGACAAATATATATGGAAATTACCATGTAAGTAATAGATTTGGAAATTTCAAAACTATTATGGAAAGTGTACATCGTGAATAATTCATGGTATACATGATATGGTAATTGAAAAGTACTGTTGAAGTTGGGTCTAGGGAACCCACTATTACAACACTCCCACTTAAACTAGAGACAAATTGCTAACTATTATTTTTCACTCTCTCATGATATGATCATGTTTCTGTTGATTTATATCTTTAGTCATGGTTCTATTATGTCTCTAATTCATGGCTACTCGGTAATCTGTGACTTCACCTCCTTGATAAAAACTTCTCAAGAGATGATATCCCCATGTATATTAAAATTTTTCATTGTTGAAACTTGTAATATTGGATAGTACTTGTAATATAATTATCATAATTTATAGTATGATAACACTTTACTTATTAGGTGTGATTCAAAGAACATGATAAAATCATTGTGTATTATACACTACTTATTTAGCTACCTTAGAAGACCCAACACATTTTTTATTTTTAGATATGGATACTACTAGCTTAAATAATCTTTTCAGGTTCATTATATTATCCTTTCCATGATATTAAATCGCATTAATCTAAAATAATACTAGTTTGTGTCCCCTCAAAACTAGAGTCCCTTTATCTCCACAAACTTGGTACATATCCTTTGTCATTAATCAAGTAAACTATGATAGTTTGGACTGCTTCCCATGCATTTCTCCTAGAAAAAAATAATATTTTTATACTATAAAATTTATGTTGGAAATGTAATTTGTAGAACATAACATGGAATATGTGATAGTTCTATTATTGGTGCTTATGGAATTTCAATCATCACTTTAATCTCCTCTTATTTCCCATTCATGTCTTCTGGGAGATATTTATTCCATTTGACACTAGAAACAATTCTCTCTCAAATTGTTCCAACTTTTATTTTTCAATACCTTATCAATATATGTATTATTTACTAGTTCTAAGAAACTTTTAGATCTTCCACAGTTGATCCCTTTCCCTAGAACTTTTTTTTTCTAATTTAAATCACTTTTTGGAGTGATATACTCATTCTAGTCTTAATTAAATGCAAGACTAATAGTTTTTTTCCATATTCTATACAACAAATTTTCCTTGAAAAATTTTTATGCTCCCACTATCCTCTTGTATAACCATGTAAAAAATAATTCTAAATGAATATCATATGATCATACTTGTTACTTCAATCTAGAAATAGATTTGAGTAACATGCACCGTTCATTATAATTATATAGTGTGTGCATCAATTTCTGGTGGTATCATATTGGCACATTCCATGATTGATGTTCTTAACATATAATGCTCAATATAATGGTCATTTAATGTAGATATGATAATTAAAGTTGTAATGGATTTAGGCATAATGACTTTTTATTACCAATAAATCATTATTGGTACCACACATGTACCACCCATGAAAATCCTCACCTGAATACCCATCATAGTATTCAATATAATATGACTATGTGTTGTGATACATGGAATCCATTATTAAATTTGAATTAATATTTTCAAACTTATCTTTTTTCCATTTATTGTTAACTTATAAGATTCAATACTGTCACTAAATAATGTATCATAGGCCGCAGTGACTATAAATCCATCTCTATGATGTTATAATTTCTTCATGCTATGTTTCCCTCAAATATTCCTTTTCCACTATCTCTTTTTCAACTTTCACTCATGCTAAATTTTTTTCACTTTGGTATTTAACAAATCAAAGTAAACCTTTCTGCCACTATCTCAAATAGATATGGGAACCACTTTTATAGAAATATATTCTATCACTTGACTATAAATTTTTTTACCTCATGGATTTATATAATATCCTTTGAAAACATTAGGATAATTACTTTATATGCATATTTTGTTTTTCTATGAATGTTATTTTATATCCTTAACAAACACAGTGAATCTAAACACATAGTCTCCTGAAATAATGGATTTATATCATACTCTAACTCATATGATATTTATTTTTCATTATAGTTGGCTTATAGTTATGGTATTATACAATTATTTTTGAAACATGTCTCAAAAAATAATGTAATTTTCTTCAATGTATATTAGTCTCAACATTGATGCTCATTTTACATGCATCATAAATATGAAATGTATATGGAAATGTGTATTTAGAAATTAATCCATTCTAAATTTTATTAATCACTGTTAACATGTAAAAATCATCCTCAATCCTTTTTATTTAAATCAAAACATCGATGTCTACAATGAAATGTATGATTATTAATTACTCCATTCTATATTATAATGATTGATGAATTCCTATTCATGAAATTTTCCATCACGTGAGCTTGATGTAACTCAAATATTATTACCATGTATATTTCGTACATAACATTTACATTCCATAAAACTCTTAATGTAATCCTATGAAGTATAAAATATTAAATCTAGCTTAACCTTGTAAAATTTCAATCTCTTTAGCTGAACTAATTACAAAATATTTATGGCCTACCTTTATTCTTAATTTTGTATTTGTCAAAAAATAAATAAATAAATGTGTAGATAATACTTATTTTCATTAACTCCAAAGAATCTATAACCATATTGGTTATATCCTTGAAATTACTTAGTTATTATTGGTAAAGAATTATCTTTCCGAAATTTGTTATTACTAAGTCTAAATTTTTACATTTATCAATTATCACCATTGATTCAAACATTACTGAACATTTTGTTGAGTATAGAAAAACCAACAATATTCATTCAGATATGGAATAATGTCTCCATGTGTGCAATAGAAATATGAAATAAGGTTTTTCTAAATAATAAATCGTAGTTAAATAGAATCATTAAACTTGGAAATTAAAATTTATGCACTTCTCGCCACAGACATAGGAATCACCCTTCCTCATCCACCTGGAGAATTGACCTTATATTTAATAATGATTCTTTTCATTCAGAGTAAATTTATTAAAATACACATATGTGATAATTATATTTTATTCAATACCTGAGAAGTATTATAGAAATATTGCATACAATTAATGAATATACATGAAAAATTAGAGACCACTTTATTCTTTAGTTCAGTTCATTGCATTAAATATTTCATAAAATTATTTGATGACATGGGAAGAAAATTAAATTATGTTTGATGTCTTTCCTATTTACTTCTAAGGAAGTTGAGAAGGTGACTTTGGAATCATAGTTTTCATTGGCCTTTTCTCATTGTCATTCAACTTGTTCATCATAAGAGATAAAGATATAACCTTCTTAAGGTTTTTATTTTCTTGGTGAACATTACCCAAAAAGTAATAAAACATTTTATCTATACTTTTCATTATGTAACCTTAAATGAAACTATAGTATTTGTGTGAAAATATATAAAATGGATGTATTGAAATATTTTGGTCCATATTTCAATATACATTTATCAAGTGTACGTATCTCCCTATTCATATCTTACATCACTTTTCTCCTCACAAGCTTCTCAGAGATGAGAAAACTTGTGAAATAATCCATGTTCTGTTGTTTTATCCAAAACTCACTTCAAACATTTATTTATAATTTAAACACCAAATTCATCATACATGAGTCTCATGTATGCATTTTTCTCAACCTTGCTTCTTGAGGTACCTCAACAGGCATTGGGGACTCTAGAACCTTGAATTTATTATGTCATGGTATGTTGTACAATGGTCCATAATACTCATTATAAAATCATGTCAATTATGTCATATTATTTTCATATAGTAATCATAGTATCCTTGTGGTTTTAAATTCCATTTTCTACAAAAATAGATCTAGAATATTAGTAATTGTATCTTGATTACTGATTAAACATTGATGATTAATTAAATCATTAAATGTCTCCCACTGTGTTTTTTGAACTCTAGTACCCCTCTATACTAGACTCGGAATACTATGTTAATTTTAGTATTATAGTTGAAAGGATCCATGAAATTTCTCCACATGGACTATATGTTATGGATAAGATACTACTTGGATATTTCTATAGTAGAAACTAGATTGGCCAACCACATAGAATAGATGCTCCTAGATCTTTTCAGTGAAGTTCCAGCTTCTAAAAATCATTAACTTTATTTACTCAACACTTTTACTCTAAAGATTCAACAAACTATCTATGGAGATTTCTTTTCTACAATATTTAGTCAATTCAACCAATATCCCTTGTAATAACTCCCCAATATTGGAATTCACCCTAAACTAGGGATGATGAGCACCCCATAAAAATGGTTTTATTCAAATTTGAATGACAGAAGGAATTTTCTAGTGTATCATACCTGGTTAACTCATAAGAAACCATACCTGATTGGCTACACAGCCTCAAGCGTGCCTCCCTGTACCCCATAGGCTACCAACTGGTGGTGAGGTCCAAGGTTTCATATGTGGAAAGACTATTCCCTATGTTTAGAGTGGGGTATAATGTGGAATAATAGAAAAATCAGTGAAATAAATGTAACAATAAAAACATTGAAATAAAAATTAAATAATCTAGATAAAGAATATCACTAATGTCAAATAAAAAATGATGATCATGCCATGATAATATAAAAAAAATAAAAATACATAGGATATAGAGAAACAAGAATATACAAAATGTTATACAATAAGATAATAAATGACCCAATATATCTCCAATTGCATCATGAGAATAAGCTCATTCCTATTCCCATGTACTCTATCCCAGTATAGTAAATCTAGAATTCATATCCAAATGCTTTACATTGTACCTACCAACATCCAAGAATTCTTTTTGGGTACCAATCATTGTCCCCAACATGGTGTCAGATATATTAAATAGGACACCACCAACGGAGTCTAGTATTATCCATACGTGAATATAAAATTGTAGTGTGTAGAAATAAAAATGTAATGAAAAATCACAAATTGTAGAAGAGTCATCTCTAGTTCATAAAGGAGACAAGAATGAAACTACTTGCTTCATCCTAATCTGAGATATCTATGAACATGTGTCACCATATATATATATAATTATATGTATATGTATATATATATATGTGTGTGTGTGTGTTATATGTATTAACATATATAACCATATATATAGATAAGTAGTACTAGTTAGGACCTAAGGTTAAACCTAGGAATCCATGCATATGCATAAGAGTCTCATATTATAGATAAGGGTAACAGCTTGAGCATTTGATCAAGCATACGAATGTCATCATATTTTCAACCTAATGAGAGAAGTGAAACTTCATATCCAACAACCTATGGGGAAACAAGAAACGTCATGTCCACCATTCAATAAAATATGTGAGACGTCATGATCAACATCACATGTCAAGGGATTGTGAAGCCTCATGTCCAAAACTAGCATTATCCGTGTCTTAATAACCATTATACATTGGTGATATATAATAATAATAATATATCATAGATGTAATGCTTTAACATAATCTAGGATATTGTTTCCAACCATTTAAAATTTAATTATCCAATGTTGTAATCAAATATTTATAAAAAGGAATTGTACATGGTCATACCATTCACTTCCATTTATCTGAACTAATACATATAAATTTAATTCACAAGCCAACCCCACATAGAAGGTGGGTTGGTCACATAAGTAATTCCAAAGTCAAGGAATATCATAATCACACCTCATGAGGTGGAACTAGTCCTAAGGAACGTCCTTCAATAATGAAAAGAGAGTAAAGGGAATTTAAATCATGACTAAACATTTAGATTAAGAAAATTTATAGTTTTAAGGAAATATGTGGAAATTTTGTAATTATTACATCATGTTTAATAGTATATAACAATGAGACTTTATGGATAAATACTAGACCACCTAATTTATGGAGGTATATGATTCCTTATCTAGTATAAGCTTTATATTAGATCTAGAATGGATGTTGTTGATGAAATAGAAAAATTTCCTATAAATAGGTCATATTTTCTCACCTATAAATAGTATTAATGAGGAATAGAGAAACAAGGAAAGGAATAAAGGAGATTTATGATATTACCTTTAGTTATCCAATTCAATCAACGGTGATCTAGTATGAGTTTTGATGGGTAACATATCTCAAAGCCTAAATTTGATAGAGGAAGGAGAGATCAATAAATCAGGAGGATGCTATATGTTAAAATGGGAGAAGGTAATTGAAAAGGTAGGAGGGGAAATATGGGAAAGAAACCCATTTTTAAAGGGTGCATATTTTAGCCACGTGATATTTCTAAACTGTCCACCCACCATGTGCACCCACTGGATAAGATGCACTAACCGTATAGGTTAGGCACATGGTTTTGGAAAACTGTGCATAGACTGTGATACCCTTTACAAAACATCTTTATCACCCCTCACACTTTTAACAAACCATGCACCAGTTCTATTTTCTATAATAACTAGAGATCCAGGATATAAAAAGGCCTCGACCACACCTGAAACCTCTTTGAATTTGTTAATAAATAATATAAGGTTAAAAATGATGATTCAAATTAAAATTAAAAGGATCTTTACCTCATAACAAATTTTGTGACATTACAAACTCCCATCCTTAAAACTACTCATCCCCAAGATTCCCTTCCAAGGGTGGTAAAACATCATCTAAGAATTGTTTTGGACACCAAGAACATAAGTTGGTCTCTCTCTCCTATCTCTCATCCTTTACATGACTTTACTCCCATAGAATCTGAATAAGAGGAATTATACTACCTTCAAGATCCTTCTTTCTCTGGTGGATGACATGAATAGGATTATCCTCAAAAGAAGCATCAACCTCAAACTCAATATCCATAGGATCGAAAGAATGAGACTAGTCAGAATAATAATAGTCAATACAAAATACATAGAAGATGTCATGCATGTCCCAATACCTCTAAGGTAAGTCCAAATAATATGATATCGACTTGACTCTCTACAGGATCTAAAAATTATATACATAATGAGGCGATAACTGTCCCAATTTTTAAATTATTCTATGACCCAACCTAGGCCAAACATTCCAAATGAACTGGTGTCCCACCTCAAAATCCAAAGGCCAGTGGTGATGATCGGTATAACACTTCTTCCTAGACTGATCTATGTCCATACACATATGGATATGTTGTACATGATTTGATGTGTCTTGAATGATATGAGATCCTATTAGTTTTTTCTCACCTACCTCTAACCAGCATAATGGTGAATGCCATATCCTACAGTATAAGGTATCATATGGACCCAAATTAATAGTTTCCTAAAAAATATTATAGTATGAAAATTTGGAAAGAGCTAGTTGTTTCCCCCAAGAACCTCAAAAATCAAGGAATAGTGATCTAATCATGTAATCAAAAACATGTATCATATGTTTAGACTAACCATCAATCTGAGGGTGATACAAGGTACACATAAGATCCTATGAACCTAGTACTTCCTTCAATGATTTACAGAACATAGATGTAAATAGAGTGTCCCTGTTTTATACAATTTAATGGGGAATAACATAAAGTCTTATAACCTCCTAGACATAAATTCCCCAAAGATAATCCACAGAAAATGTCTCTCTGATAGTTAAAAAGTGAGAACCATTGGTCAACCTATCAATAATCACCCATACTACGTCACTACCTCGAGGGGATCTCATCAAAACAATCACAAAATATATTGTGACATAATCCCATTTCTACACTGGAATTGAAAAAGGATATAAATGTCTAGAAGGTCACTATGCTCTACCTTCACCTGATGATAGGTGGAACACCATGTGATAAAACCTGAAATCTACCTCTTCATACCATGACGAAAATAATAAAGGCATATATCATGGTACATCTTAGTAAGCCCGGAATTTACATCCAAAATAAAAATATGAGACTCTCACATAAACTCATTATGCATGTCTATAGGAACCCAAACATGCCCATTAATGTGCATAATATCATCTACATCAATAACCCAACCAGGTGGTGGGTCATCACCTAAGACACTCTTCCTTAGGACTAAGTGCTTAGGATCATAAAGATATATCATATTGACTCTCCCTAAAAGAGAAAATTTTACTACCAATGCAGCTAAAATAGGTGTCTCATGATACTCCTAAACCTCTATATGCATCTCAAAAAACATAGCCATCAACTGCCATTCATTACTAAACTCTTCAATGTACTATGTCAATGTCTTCTGTCTCAGTGTGTCATCCACTGCATTACCCTTACCAGGTGTATAAGAAATATCAATGTCAAAAAACTATAGGTTTTCTAACCATCTACGCTATCTTATATTCATGGCACACTGAGTGTAAATGTATTTGATACTTTTATGTTCTATGTAAATGGTGTACCATTATACCAATAAATATTTCCTCCAACAACATAAAGCATGAACCACAATGGCCAACTTGGTTCATGCATTGGGTAATTTTGCTAATGAGGCCTCAACTGATGAGACTGTTATTTCATGACTCAATATCCATGCATTATAATGGATCCCATCCTAATTATTGATGCTTCATGATAAATCATGTATCCTTTCTAGGGTCAAATTGAACTAGGTTCAACACTCAAGACAGTTCCCCCTTATGCTCTTGGAAATATTTTTCAAAAACATCATCCCATATAAACAAAACACCCTTCTCTTTTAATATTGTAAGAAGTGTTTCAAAGCATGATAATTCTTTAATAAAGCTCATATAATATCCATCCATCCCCAAAAATATTTTTATGTCAAATAAGTTCTTGTGATTCTCCTAGTAAACCACATCTCACGCCTTCTCTAGGTCAACAAATACTCCGATCGTAGAGATAATGCGACCTAGGAAGTGAACTTTATCAATCTAAAAGTTACATTTTCTGAGATTATAATACATTTGGTGCTTTCTATGTGTATTCATTACAATATCAATTTGATTGGAATAGTCATTGGAAGAGTGATAATAATCCAAGATTTCAACCATGAATACCACCACAAATGAATCCAAATACAGTTGAAAGAACTAATTCGTCAAGGTTATTAAAATTTAGGCATGTTCATAAGACCGAAAGACATTAGAAGATACTATTAAAGTCCATATATTCTATGTAAATCCATAAATGGTATATCTAAATCCCAAATCCCACCAAATGATACTCCAACTATAGATCGATCTTTAAGAATACCCTCACTCCTCATAGCTAGTCGAGGTGGTCATCTATATAGGGTAGAGGATACTTGTTCTTGTCTGTAAGATGGTTTAGACACTGGTTGTCCCCAAAAATATGGGGGCACTATCTAGATTCCTAGAAAAAAGGACATGTGAACCCAATGATGAATTATTGGATCATATAAACCCCTTAATTCCAAATCCTTCAACTCTCTCTTGGGATACTAAAGAACTTTAGGACCCACCCTATAGGGAGTAATGGATGTTGGTGCTACTCCTAAAACTAACTCAATACTCAACTCTACCTATCTCTCAAAAGGTATTCTATAAATATTTTTAGGGATGAATTACCTAAAAAGATGTAGTAATGGATGGAATTTAGTCATCCTCAAGCTCATAAAGTGACTAGAAATCTGGGTTGTCACTCTGTCTAGCCCACAATGCTCTGTTCCAACACAAGTTTCCCATATATCCCATTCTCCCTTATGCATGTAGTCACCTCTCTTAGGTGATGAGAAAGTCACCCTCCACCCATAAAAATAAATATGGGATCAATGAAGTTATAACTACTCAATTCTAATAATGACTTAATTACCAATCATCTTTAGGATGATGAGGTTTCATAATAAACAAAATCTATTAACCTCAAGGGGACAATCCTAACATCATAAAATACTCTCTAATCATGTTACCGGCATAGTATCCAAACTTATTACCCCAAAAAATTTCTCAATTTTCAGGCCCAAACATTCCATAATAGTTTCATAAATAAAATAATTTTAAGCACCTATGTCAAATAGTGTAGACACTAACACAGAGGCTACTAAAATTATAACTCAAACTGTAGAAGGACGGATGCGATGCTCCTCTAGTATAAGATATAATACCTGAAGTTGGCTAGTACCATGACCCTGATCCACATACTGGCTGTCTTGAGTAGGATAGCTATGTTGGAGTTGAATCTAATAAGACTAGCTCTCATGGACACATCCACCTCCTTGGCCTAATCGTTCAGTAGTAGTTTATCTTTTGAAATGACTTGAAGCTTCTTATCAAGCTCTTGAATATTGAATCAGTGTATACCACTTATCACTGAGAACTAGGGTAAATTTATGAAAATAGTTCTATAGATGGCCCATTTTTTTACAAGCTAAGAATTCAACTAGGTATTTTTTGTATTAGGGCTTCATGTGACTGGGCTTCCTATAGTAGTGGCATATAACGTAACTGTCAGCATGTGTTGTATGACTGGCACTGCCTCCACAAGAAAACTCAAAGCACTACTTATGGACAATATATGATTTTCTTCCATATCATGATAATTAATCATCCAGACGAACACCATCACCCTCCCTCAATTTCTTCTCAGATATGATGTCTTGGTTCACTACCTCTGAAACAGTAGTCAAATAAAAGATATTAACTTAATATAAGATGGAAGATACAATTCAATCCTCAACCTGTCTCATTTTCATCATATCATGTTCAGCGATAGTAGTTGTGAAATTCTTTAGATCCATGAAATTAGTAGAACATTACATATTGGATATAACACCCTAGTAAAGGTATATAAATTTCCTAGCCCACTCATATTTATGTGTCTACAGGAAAATGTAATCATATAACGTTATCTATAAATTCTTAAAAACCATATGTCTATGTTGACCCACCTTTCTAGAGGTGTCTCCCTATGATTAAATATAGATAACAACACATCCTCATATTCCCTAGGCTTTCAACTAGCAGTGATGGTCTAGGGTGTGTCTGTAGGGGGACTATGTTCTCTGGACAAAGTGGATCACAGTGGAGAATAATAGAAAATTAGTGGAAGTAGTGTAATAATAATAAATAGGATAAGAAGAAGTAAATAATATATATAATTAAGATCACTAATTTTATATAAAAAACTATGATCATTTCATGATACAATAAAACAAAATGAAAATACACTGGATAAATATCAATACAAATATACAACATGTTATTAAAAAGATAACAAGATGCCCAAGATATCTCCAATAGAATCAAAAACATAAGAACAGCCTTCTACTCCCACACTCCATCCTAATACATACAATCAAACATCCATAGTTGGACCATTTTCGATGTACCTTTAACTACAACAAAAAAGTATTTTCAGGTAGCAATCGGCAGCCCGCACAAGGTGTGAGATATACTCAGTAGGCCACCACCAACAACGTCTAGTGTGATCCATCCAGTACATATAAATTGGAAGTGTATAGATATAACAATGTAAATAAGAAACCTAAACTATAAATGAGTCGGTTTTGGTTCCTAAAGGACACCAGGCTTACACTACCTGCTTTGGTCCAAGCCGGGATACCATAGACCATGTTTCACCATATATATATACGTATATATATATACATATATATATATATCTATGTGTATGTATTTATGTATGTATGTATATTCACTATATATGTAGTAATATATATATCCACATATATATATACTTAGTACAATTCATGACCATTGGAATAAATCGGGCATCCATGCATAGGAATAAGAGTCTCATGTTATAGATAAGGGTACCAGCCTAATCATTTAATCCAGGATATAGATTTCATAATATCTATCAACCAAATGAGTGAAGAAAAAAATCATTTCCAACAACCTAGAGGGGAATGTGAAACATTATGTCCACCATTTAATAAATGATGTGAGACATCATCCCAACAACACACATAAAGGGAGAATGAAGTTTCATGTCCAAGTCTATCGTTAACTATGTCTTAACGTCCATTATACATGGGTAAAAAATAATAATAATAATCCATCATGTATGTAATGCTTTAACATAAGCCAATATATAGTTTCCAACCATTGAACATTTAATTATCCAAGAGTATAATCTAATATTTATTTAAAGGAATGTGACAAGGTTTTACCATTCACTTACTTTTAATTTAACTATTACATTTCAATTTAATTCACAAAACAACCTCACTTAGATGGTGGGTTGGTCACATAAGCAATTCCAAGGTCAAGGCATTTTAGAAACACACCTCAAGGGGTGGTACTAATTGAAAGAAACACCCTAATATAATGAAAATAGTTTAAATTTAATTTCTAGTTTGACTAAAAATTTAGATTAAGGAAATTTATAGTTTTACTAGTATAAAAACCTTTTTTACATCGGTTTTTTAAGCTTTTTAACGTCAGTTTTGAGGCGATGTTATTGAGAGCGATGTGAAAAATATGATTTTTTACATCGGTTATTTAATAACCGATGTTAAAAATGTGTTTTTATGGTTTTTAACATTGGTTTTTGAAAAACTGATGTGAAAGATATTCTGAAAATGATGAAAAAATCCATTTTTTACATCGGTTTTTAAAAAAACCGATGTTAAAAGTCATTTTTTATGTCAGTTATTTAAAAACCGAAGTTAAAAGTCATTTTTAACGTCTTTTTTTTAATAAATGATGTAAAAAATGTTTAGCATCTTGGAGATAATTTACTAATATTTGATTTGACAGGTCGTAGAGCTCAAATGAAGTTACAGATCAAAAGTTACGACCATCAGAAGTTTGATGTATTTTTTCGAGGAAAGATCGAATGAGCCAACCGTAGCTTCGTCTTAGAAGAAATTTTAGAATCTATGGGAGGATTGGTAGTTTTAATATGATATAAAGAATTATGCATCATTATAATAAAATAATAATTATTAAATTGTATATCAGTTAATAAAGATACTCATAAAAAATATAAATCTTGGAAATATAATTACAAATACCTTGATGATATCGCGGAAAGAAGAAATAGTGGATTCACGTGGAAAATCAAACCAGTTGATTCGGTGGAATGATGATAGTTGAAATAAATGATCTTTGAATGGTATATCAATTAAGAAAACAAATCATAAAAACCATAAATCATGGATAGATAATTAAAAATACCTTGACGAGATCTCAGAAAGAAGAAATAATTGATCCACATTGAAGATCAAACGAGTCGAGTTGGGGGAACGATGGTGGTTGAAATAAATGATAATTAAATTTGGATATGTTTATAATGAAAACATATAATTGAGATGATAAAAAACGTGATATTAAAATTTTTAGGCAGGAATTGGAAATTTTGATGTCACGATGTAAAAAAATTGAAATTTCGTGTTGGTGAGATATTTGAATTATCTTCCACGTCAATTTTATGATAACAGTCGTGATAAGATATTAAAATTTTCACTGATTTTTTTACATATTTTATATAATAACCGATTTGAAAAATCTATTTTTCTGACTTTAATTTTCACGTCGGTTCTAAATAACTGACGTGAAAAATCAATTTTCATGAATTTTTCACGTCAGTTATTTAATAACCGATGTTAAAAGGTATTTTTCACATCAGTTATTTAATAACCGACATGAAAAATGTTTACAAACATGTATTTTATTTCCCAATATTCGATTTGACAGGTCATAGAGCTCAAATGGAGTTATCGATTAAAAGTTATGGCCTTTGAAAATTGGCATTCCTTAAGACTTCGTTTAGATATGATCAACTTCTGATGACCATAACTTTTGATCTGTAACTCCTTTTAAGCTTTGTGACATATCAAATCGAATATTGAAAAATCAAATAAATTTTTGTAAACATTTTTCATGTTAGTTATTAAATAACCTATGTGAAACATACCTTTTAACGTCGGTTATTAAATAACCAATGTGAGAAAATCATGAAAAATCAGCAAAAATGGATTTTCAGATATTTTCACGTTGGTTATAGAATAAATGACGTGAAAAATTGATTTTTAGATATTTTTACATCGGTTCTAAAAAAGTGACATGAAAAAGGAAATGTTAAAAGTAGTTTTTGTACTAGTGTTTTAATGAAAATACATAGAAAGTTTGGTGTTGCTGCATCACAGAGCATAGTTTATAGTAATGATACATTAGGGATAAATACTAGGCCACCTACCTTGTGGTAGTAGACAATTCCTTATCCAATATCATCTTCGTATTCGAACTAGAATGGAATAAATCGATGAAATAGACAAATTCCCTAAAAATATGGAATATTAGGTCACTTATATATAACATTCATGAGGGAATGATAAATGTTGAAAGGAAGTAATAGGATTTAATATCATACTGTTAGCTATCCAATGCAACTGACAGTGAGCAATTCCGACTTCAGATGAGGAACCCCACCCAAAGCCTGACTTTAATTGTGGAAGGAGAGTTCAATAGAGGAGAAGACTATTGTGTGAGAAAATGGAAGAAGAAGGGACAAAGTTAAGAGTAATGGGAAATGGGAAATTCACCCATTTTTAGAGGGTGTACAATTTGGGCACACAGTTTGGACAAGTCCTACGCCAATCGAGTGCACCCACTACCTAAGTGATACTAACCATGTGAGCGAGACACACAGTTTTGGGAAATTGTGTGGGGACCCTGTGCCCCTTTGCAGACCGGTTGCAGCACCTCTCATGGTTTTAACAAACTGTGTGTCTGGTCTGTTTCCTCCAAGAATTGGAACTCTAGGATTTGGACAATCTCTAGATGCTCTTAAAACATACTTTACCTCCTTAAGCACTATCATAAGCTTAAAATGGATGATTCAAACTACAATTTAAAGAATCTATAACTCATAAGAAATTTCAAGGTGTTACATTTGAGATTAATATTTCTTTGAGGGTTTTTATTATTTATTGACGAATGAAATCATTTTCTATATGATATGCATGTTCTATGTGATTTCACACACAACTTGATATGGAATAAATTAAAAAAACATTCATCACATCATAAATTGATTTCATATATGCATTTTTTATGTATAAATTTTTTATATGATTGTGTAATCATCAATATTAATAAAATAATAGACAATGCATATATTAAATACACCACTTGACTAATTTTGGGCATTTTTAATTGGTTAATCCATTTCAACTCAATGGATCAACCATTTCCTAGAGGTATAATTAATGATTCGAGTCTTGTCTAGTATTGTAGCTCATACATTGGTCATCATCTCATCCGGATTATCACCTCGCCACAACATAGTTTGTATCTTATATCATCATCTTCATATTACATAAATACTCTTTTGTAGGGGAGGGGGTCACCAGAAATGAAAAATATAAAAAAAACATTTAGCTTGGTGTGCAGAATCTTATACATATTAAACAACAAAATGCGATGACGTGAAGATCATGTTATTTAAATAATAAATCAAATGCATCACACTGAATTGAAATAAATAAATAATTAATTAAAATCTGAAATATACATCGGTTGGTCGATGCTCATGACCATTCTATGGGTAAAATAAATATGAAATTAAATTAAAATGAAATGAATTTAAGTTCTAGGGTAATTCAAAAAATTAGATTAATTATTTAAATTTAAATATTTTAATTTCGTTTGGTTGGGGAAGGAAACCACCACAGCTAGGGTTTGGACCGGGGCAGCGGCTGGGAGTGGGTCATGTAGGACTCCTTGAGGTGGCACGGCGGATGGCTAGGTCTTGGCATGATGGCGAGGGGGTTTTCCGATGGAGTCAGTGAAGGTAACTCGTGACGGTAACATGCGATGGCCAGAGGCTGGGATCCCACTGCACTACATGGGGCGGAAGAGCTCACCTAGGATCCAGCAGTGACGGAGGTGATTAGGTGGCCATGACAACGGCAGACTGGGGAGGAGGAATAGATGACGACATCTTCGGGAGGCTGGGGCGGTAAACTATGCCAGGGAGGGAGGGAAGTCGTGAATCTTTGAGTTTTTTTTAAAATAATTTTTTTAAAATTTTTTTTAAAAAAAAAATAGGCTAGGTTAAAAAAATTCGAAAATACGCCACAAAGGCGGCATCCTAGATGTCGCCTTTCCCCTAAAACAGAAAAAAAAAATCTAGAATTTATATTTATTATTATTTTTTTTGTTTATATATATATATATATATATATAAACAAAACAAAACAAAACAAAAACAAAAATAAAATTTTCACCAGAATTTATCCGCTATTTAAAATCCAGCAGTACTGCCATTACAGCAATCTGGATTCTGATAGAAGCTCTCATTGAGGGATCCTTTTTATAAGAGAGCTTACCCTGGAAATCATTCTGCATTTCCGATGTGGGATTCTGGTACTCCATTTCCTGCACAGAACATTCTGCATTTCTGATGCGGGATTCTATTTCAAGTACGTGACTTTGAAAGACTATAAAATATAAACTATAAGGCCAGTATAAATGAAACTGAAAACATGGATTAAACATATAAAAAATAGTTGAAAACAAAAAAAAATCATAAAAAATGATGATAAAAAATAATTTATAAGCTTTCAAAACCACTTACTTTAAACATAAGATGTTTCAAGTACGTGATTTTGAAAGCTTATAAAATATAAATTATATGACCAATATAAATGGAACTTAATACATGAATTAAACACAAAACAAATATTTCAAAATAAAAAGAATTTCATAAAAAATATTGATGAAATATAATTTATAAGCTTTCAAAACGACCAACATGAAACTTAAAAATGTTTCAAGCACGTGACTTTGAAAGCCTATAAAATATAAAATATAAGACCGATATAAATGAAACATAAAACACGGATTAAACATATAACAAATAGTCGAAAATAAAAAGAATTTTGTAAAAAATGTTCATGAAAAATAATTTATAAGCTTTCAAAACCACCTACTTGAAACTTAAAATGATTAAAGTATGCGGTTTTGAAACACTCAAATATAAACTATAAGACCGATATATTTTAAAGTTAAAACATGGATTAAACATATAATAATTTATTTAACTATTAAATTAATATTATTAATAATTAATTATATAATAGTTAATTAGTAATATAATTATTCATTATAATTATTCATTAGTAATTATTAAAAATTATTATATAATAAATAAGTAGTTAATTAGTAATATATTTATTCATTATAATTATTCATTATAACTATTTATTATTATTTATTGTTTATATAATACTTAATTAGTAATATAATGATTAATTATATAATTATTAACTATATAATAAATAATTATTTAATTAGTAATATCATTATTAATTATATAATAATTAATTAGTTAATTATAAATAAGATAATTAATTATAATAAGTAATTATAATTATTAATTAGTACTTATTAATAGATAATTATGTAAAAATTAATTAGTTAATTAATAATATTATTATTAATTATATAATAATTAATTTTTTAAATTTGTAATATGATTTTTAATTATAATTATTCATTATAATAATTAATTAGTAAATTTGTAATATGATTTTTAATTATAATTATTCATTATAATTATTAATTAGTAATTAATAATAATTAATTATATAAAAATTAGTTAGTTAATTTGTAATATTATTATTAATTATATAATAATAAATTACTAAAATAGTAATATAATTTTTAATTACATTTATTCATTATAATTATTAATTAGTAATTAGTAATTAGTAATTAGTAATTATTAATTATTAATTAGTTAATTAGTAATATAAATATTAATTACAATTAGTCATTATAATTATTAATTATTAATAATTAATAATTAATTATATAATAGTTAGTTAGTTCATTAGTTATATAATTATTAATTATATAACAATTAATTAGTAAATTAGTAATATAATTTTTAATTGCATTTATTCATTATAATTTTTAATTATAAATTAGTAATTATTAATAATTAAATATTTCATAATTAATTAGTTAATTAGTAATATTATCATTAATTATATAATAATTAATTAGTAATATAATTATTACATATATAATAAATATTTTGTTAATTAGAAATACAATTAATAATTATAACTAATTAATTAGTAATTAGTAAATATTAATTATTAATTAGTTAATTAGTAATATAAATAATTATTATAATTATTCATTATAATTAGTAATTAGTAATTAACAATTATTAATAAGTAATTATTAATTATTAATTAGTTAATTAGTAATATAAATATTAATTATAACTATTCATTAAATTATTAATTATTAATTATTACTCATTAATTATTACTTATATAATAATTAATTAGTTAATTATTAATATAACTATTAATTATATAATAATTAATTAGTTAATTAGTAATATAATTATAATCTTTCAAAGTCACATACTTGAAACATTTTTAAGTTTCAAGTAGGCGGTTTTGAAAGCTTATAAATTATTTTTCATTAACATTTTTTTGGAAATTGCTTTTGATTTCAACTATTTCTTATATGTTTAATCAATTTTTAACGTTTCATTTATATTGGTCTTCATTTTTATGTTTTATGGTCTTTCCAATTCACACACTTGAAAAATTTTAAGTTTGAATTATGCGGTTTTGAAAGCCTATAAATTACTTTTCATCAACATTTTTTTGGAAATTTCTTTTGTTTTCAACTATTTATTATATGTTTAATCAATTTTTAAAGTTTCAATTATATTCGGTTTATAGTTTATATTTTACTGTCTTTCAAATTCACGTATTTGAAACATTTTTAAGTTTCAAGTAGGCGGTTTTAAAAGGTTATAGATTATTTTTCATCAACATTTTTGAGGAAATTCTTTTTGTTTTCAACTATTTATTATATGTTTAATCAATGTTTAAAATTTCATTTATATTGGCTTTATAGTTTATATTTTATTGCATTTCAAAGTCCCGTACTTGAAACAGAATCCCACATCGGAAATGCAGAATGTAGTGCACAGTAAAGGTAGAACCTGAATCCCACATCGAAAATGCCGAATGATTTTCAGGGAAAACCCTCTTATAGAAGGCAGGCCTGGGTAAGAGTTTCCGTCAGAATCCAGACTGTTGTAATGGCTGTAGCGCTGGATCTTTAATAGTAGAGAAATTCTGCTAAAATGTTTTGTTTTGTTTATATATATATATATATATATATATATAAACAAAACAAAACAAAAAAAATAAAAATAAAAATTTTCAAAAAAAATATTTTTTTAGGAGAAAGTCGGCATCGCGGATGCCACCTTTCACCCTCAGCGCAAAGGCGGCATCGCAGATGCCGCCTTGCCCCCGAAATGAAAAGGCAGTTTCTGGGATGCCGCCTTTGAGGTGCATTTTTTTAAAAAAAATTTCGTAAGTGTTTCCTGGAAAATATTTTTTTTTTAAACGTAAACAAAATCCTGAATCTTCCTTTGGAAGCTTCAACTTAAAAAATATACTTTTTTGGCCCTTAGCTAAACCAGTGCCCCGCCAACACCTCGTGTGTGGGTCTTTAATTAATTTTCTTTTCTTCTTATAATAGTTGAGTTTTTTTTAATATATGATTAAAAGGTGGCATACCCATGCCGCCTTTCGGTTCAATTGATAGGTGGTAAGGTCACTGTCGTCTCCCTCACCCCATCCATTCTACTACCATTCCCCAAATCAATATCATAGAAAAGGTGGTGGGCAGGGGAAGGGGGTTGCCACGTTTTTCCTAAAGACGATGCGAATGGAGGCAGCGGAGGTTTCGCCTTTCACCTAACGTAAATGCGAAAGGTGGAACCCTCATTCTCCCCACTTCCAATTTCACTCATCTCTCTACATTCTATAGTTTCTCTCTCTAAAAAAGTCATTTTTGTGTGTGATGGATCTATTGTTTTAAAGAAGTCCCACTTTTTATGAAGCATCATTTAGAGGTATTTTTTTATTTAATTTTAAGTTATTTATTTATTTAATCGATTTTTTTAGTTAGATTTATATTTTTCATTTAATAACTAGTTTAGTTCTAAATATTTTATTTATTTAGTAGTTTATTTAGTTATATATAGTTTGAAATAATAGTTATTATTAGTAATGATTATGTATAGAATAATTAATGAATAAATTAAGATTAAACGTTCTATAATTTTGGTAGCATAATGATTATGTGGTTATCTAAACAATCAAGTCTCTGTATGGATACAAACAAGTTGATGCGGCTCCGACACAGATATACTTTGAAGTAACAACTTCGACAAGGTGTTTCGGTCTTGACTCGGGGTAACCTGGTATATGGAAATGGGTCTTGTTGTACTCCTGGTTTGACACTCCTGAGGGATATGCTTTAGATGATTCATATTTTCTTTATAAACTACTAAAATACCTATGAAAAGAAAGCATCAAATCAGTATATATATATATCAATGATAAAATGATAATTATAAACTGATAAAATTAAATGGGCAAGTAAAAGTTGTACAAAGAAACATTAATACCATTGTTTATGATATAAGAAGATGATCTAAAATTTTAGTATCATAAAGAATATATAGTTTAGAAATAATAGTTTTTTTTAATAATGATTAAGTATAGATTAATTAATGAATAACTTAGGATTAAAAAATGAATACATATGATGATTGGTTAATAAAACTTATCATTGATAAAATGAAAATTATGATCATATAAAGTTAAACTAAGAAGAACAAACACATTAAATAACACATGAATGTTTTACAACATACAATAAATATTTTAACATTTTTCGATAGAACATGGTTTTGATGAGATGACGCTCACTTCAGGCATGAGGTAATATCCAACTTATTTTTAATTGCTAGCTTAATATCATCTTCTAAAGGGATGTACTTAACTTTTGAATTTTCAAAAGTTTTCATCATTCTAATGACATCTAAGATATGTCATTAGAAGGCCAAAATCTTTTGAAAATTCAAATGTCAAGGAGATCCATTTAGAAGATGCTATTAAGCTGTCAATTGAAAATAAGATGGATTTTACCCCATGCCCGAAGTGAGGCTCATCGGATCCAAGCCATGTTCTATTAAAAAATGTCATAGTATTTTTTGTTTGTTGTACATCATTCATGTGCTATTTAATGTGTTTGTTCTTCTCCATTTCACTTTTTATGATCATAATTTTCCTTTTGTGAATGATAAATAAACTGATTTTATGTTTTATCTTCTTTTCACCTTGGTTTCCAAAACATTTTGTGACTTATATTTTAATAAACTTTTATATAACAAAACATCAATATCATATTTTAGGGTATAAAAAGATGTTCTAAAATTTCAGTATAATAAATATTATATGGTCAACCATCATTTTCAATATTAGTTACACTATCAGAATCTTGATTAAAATACATTTTTGATGTAGAGAGTCGTGTTTGTCTATGCATACTACTACAGGGAGGTTATTCAAACTAAACAAGGATCTTATTTTAGTACACAACCAACAACAATGGTTAGTACAACTAATTGTGTAACCCTAAGTGAAATTCAAGATAGAATTCGTGGTTCCTTAAATCTGGGACCTTATCTAGAGATCAAGTCTATGAGCTATAAACATTTTCAATTCCCGACTTCATTGTGGAATCTAGCTTGTCTATTGGTTACTGATGCATAGTGGGTCCGAGAAATAAATTTATTTCCCCAATGTTTGGATGGTACCATTATGAAGTTATATGTTGATGTTTCCACTGCACAACAACAACATCAATTTTTATGAAGATGTAGACAAACAAGAGTGGTTGAAGATGGTCTGCCCCATGAAATTAATCCTATTCCAAATGATGTCGAAGAGGAAAACCTAGATGATCTCTTGGATATACATGTAAACTCAAATTGCGATGAGTATTTTTGTAATTATGGAACAAATGGTGACAACAGTGTTGACAAGGAGAGAGAAACATAAGTTGGGGAAGAAATTTCTTGAAATTCATTAGTTACATAGCAAACTTGACCCACAATAAATCTTCCACCACTCTTCGCATCTTGGTCGGAATCAATGACATGTGTGCCTAAATACGACTACAATGTTCTCACACCTGTAACTGAGTTTCCCGGAGTTGTACCAGATTTGTTTAGTGAGCTGGAAAAAATCTTATATGTTGGAAGATATTTCCAAGTAAAGATGCATTAAAAACATTCTACAAGAGAGTTCACATTGAGAGAAATTGTAGGCATATAGTTTTGGAATCATTCTATAAAAAATACCTCATACAGTGTGAAATGTATGGCGATGATTATAGATTATGCTTGAGGGTGATTCCGGACATTTCATTTAGAGGTTAGAGAATCTTGAAGATTGAGGAAACTCATATTTGTGTTCGGCCAAACCTGACACAAGATCATACCACAATGGATGCTATATTTGTGCTATCCATTTTCATCAAGATGATTAGGACATGCCAAGATGTTCCTATATCCCTTGTGCAAGAGTGGATACAATAAACATTCAGTTATAATATTTCTTATAATAAGGCATTACTAGTGAAACAGAAGGCAATTGTGATGGTCTATGGTGATTGGGATGAGTCGTATTGGGTGTTTCCACAATTGCTAGCCATAATAAGACATAATGACCAAGTTGTGTTTCATCTTCATACGAACAAACATGTGTCTCAAGCTAACCGACTTGATCCATCTCGTGTTCAATTTCATTAGTTGTTCTCAGCATTCCTCCCCTATATCTCTACATTTTGTTTCAAAAAAACATTCATGCATATTGATGAAACTTTTCTGTAAGGAAAATACAAGGGTGTATTGTTGATTTCAGCAACCCAATATGGAAACCGTTCACCTCTTCCACTTTTCTTTTCCATTACATAGAAGGAAAACTATGAATCATGGCGTTGGTTTTTGGCATGTATCATCAAGTATTTAATTCACATTCATGGTGTCTATTTGATATCTAATCAGCATCGGGCTATCAATGAGGCAATCAATTAAGACCCTAATACATGGAGTCCTCCAAATGTACATCATCCATACTTCACCAGACACATTACTAGTAATGTGTGGAAAACATTCCATAACGAACCTATGAAGAAAGCAATCTTGAGGCTTGGTACACATTGCCTTTGTTTTTTATAAAATTTCAATATAAATATAAAAATCATTTTATGTGAAATATAATCACTTCTTTGTAGAATATGAGTTTGATCAATGGAGGTTTGAAGAACGTTTTGAACAAATATGCAATTATAGTTAAGAAGTGTATGATTATATGATGTAGATTCTAAAATAAAAATGTACATTGATATATGATGAGGGGAAAAAGTAAAAACACATGGCCACAAACATTGTGGAGTGTATCAATGGTGTCTTAAAGGGTCTCCACAAGTTACCCATAACTACTCTAGTTTAGGAGACTTTTTATCATTGTGTGATGTACTATTTTGTTAGAAAAAAATATCCTCAAGTGGGATTTAGTAGGGGATAAGGTAAAGAAGGCACTATCAACAAGAGATTGAAAATAACATTAAAGAAGCTTCTGGTTATCATGTTTTCATTTTCCATCAAGAAGAATCTCTATTTGAATTTCAATAGCATTTGGACCTCATCACAAATAGAATTGATGAAAAAATGGTGGCATTATTAGAAGGAAGACAATGTCAATGTGGAAACTTCGTGGCCTTACAGTTTCCATGTGCACACTCCATCACAATATGTGCCTCTATGAAGATATCAGGGGAGGAATATGTTGATCCAGTATACTAGATGGACACCATTGCTAATGGTTATGCTTCACCATGGATTCCTATTGGGGAGATTTGATATTTCCTAATTCTATAAGGTCATCCGATAGTGATACCTAACATTAACTGGTTTCATAAACTAGGAAGACCAAAGTCCAAAAGCATGCATAATGAGATAGAATTTCTTCAAGAATAAGGGAACATTTTGATATGCACCATATGTCATCAATAATGTCATAACTAGAAATGATTACCTAACATTGTTGGGTCGAGTTCACACTCTCATCCAAGATGATGTATTGTATTCATTTTGATATTCCCATATTGTAAAATTTATGGTGTTAATATAATATCCTTTATTTTTTATAATTGTCTGACATTTCTGAAAGATTATCAAAATTCAAAATTTAGTTACATTCTTTTGGAAGATTTCATTGATCTAGCACATAAAAATAAACTGGATTTTTCCTCTCTTCCGAAGTTAGTCTCATCTCATCCAAACCATGTTCTATGAAAATGATGATAATGATGACGATGATGTAAAACCATCCCATAATTGAGAAGAGTAAATAACCAAGAAGAGGAAGAAAGTGATGAAAGAGAATAAAGAGAAGAAAACAAAGAAAGCGAATAAAGAAAACAAAGAGAAGAAAGTGAAGAAAGTGAAGAAAGTGAAGAAAGAGAAGAAAGATAATAATGAGAAGATGAGACATTAACGCATAATAAATATATCCATGTCTAAACCATAAATCAATCATGTGAGAAAATAATCATGAATCAAACCATCATGTGAGAAATGATAAATAAATTACAAAGCACACCATTTTCTAATATACTTTTAGATTAAAAAAATTATACATATATATATATATAACCATATCTTACAAAACACCCCTTTATAGGTAAAAAAGTATCTTAGAAACACTTTCAAAATATGATTTGAGAAACCTGAAGACAAGCCCTTTTATTCTGGTAAAAAATAACTTCATAAAACAATGTGAATAATCGTGGAATGTCTTACATTCTACAAGTCATAACATTCTGTTGATCATAACATTATATTTACATTTTAAACTTATGAATCATTCCATTTTTTATATACATATGTTGGATACTATACTACTCACTATGTAGAATAGGCATGTCTCCCAAGCTATGCTATAGAGTAGTGAGGTTTGAAAAATCAGGGTGCGTCGAGCTCACAATTTTCATCACAAACTGCCTCCACGCACCATTATAACATACTTATGTCATGTTGGCTTCTACGACATTACAATATCTAATTTCACATTTTTTGAACATCACCTTCTTTCTTCCCTTATTGAGAGGTGGAGACCAGAGATTCACATGTTCCACCTACCTGAGGGAGATATGACCATCACCCATGAGAACGTGGCAATCCTTCTTGGTTCTCTTATTCACGGGGAAGCTTTTATTGGACCCACTCATGTATATTGGCAGGACCTTGTTTAGAGATTGCTAGTCATAGACATTTTGGTGAACCCTAGTGCTACAGATGGAAGATCAAATTCTTTGAGTTATCTTGAGGGACACTTTTTACATTTACCTGATGACGCTGACAAGTGTATTATCATGTGTCATGCCCATGCATATATATTATGGATCATTAGAGGAACCATGTGCACTAATAACTCAGGTATGCATGTGAACATGATGTATCTAGGGCTGCTGGAGGACTTTAATTGGGCTGGAATGTGCATATGGGGATTTTTGTGCTTGACTTACACTTACAGAGCATTATGAATGGCACACTGTGTAGACTGCAAGGATCTCAAGTGATGTATCATCCTTCTTCAGATGTGGGCATGGGACCACATCCCTATACTCTTACCTCGTCTTGCTAGTCACCCACTGCCTATAGAGGTGTTGAATTTTTCTATCCATGAATGTTGGTATGATCACTCATCTATATTGGTTTCTGATTCTAGTATGAGTTATTGAATTTAATTTTTTATTATTTATCACTTTAAATGTTGTATTTTACAGGTGAACTCAGAAACAAAAATTCAATAGCATTCTGACACACCATTTGGGTGCATATTGTTTCATGTTGGATAGTCTCCTAATTATATAAAATATATCATTGTCTAAAAAATTTAATTATAGAATCAATTTTGGATTTTAGTAAGGAATGTTTTTTACCAATTTCACATGTCATTTCATATTTCATGGATGTCATACTAGGATTTATTGGACCAGTTTCAAGCATACTACACTTATGGAGTGCCACTCATTCACCTTAATATTATTGAGTGGTAGCATCCTGATAGATTCATGTGCCAGTTTGGCTGTGTTCATCCCATTTTATTACCACCGAGGTAGTTACATGATCTTCATGACTTGATGCTGATGGGGAGGCAGGATGAGGACTGGCGCTGATGACATGCATAGTATCTCAACCTCTGTGGAAGACGAGTAGAGCATCATATATAGGGTGTACCTATGATGCGATTTCATCTTTTAAAGAAGGCTGAGTATGAGCCATGGTATAGTCTAATGTCTATAGTGTATCTCATCTGACACGACATAGTTATTCAAGATATGGTAAATTAATAAATTTTCATTATTTTGTTTAATGAAATGTTTTATAATTCAGTTTGAATCTATTTACAGAGTACTCGATCATATAAGATTATTTTCATGAATGATCTAGAGGAGGAGGGGGTCTCTAGATAGGCATTAATCCATGTTACAATGCTAGATTTGAGGTCTTATTATCATATGATTCATGAGAAAATCTTAAATATTCCACCCCAAAGAGTGGGGGTTCCTCCTTAGGGAGTGGAGGTTCTAGATCAAAAACCTCCTCTAGTAGATTCTGATGCTAAGAAGACACCATGAAGATGACATGGACTACATCATCCTATACGTCAGACCTTACCTATTCTACAGGCAGAGGTCATCCCTCTAGCATTCTAGCCTCAACTGATTATGGATGTGCATCAAGAGGCACGGGATCCATCTTTCTTGACAGGATATCTGTAGTTCTATCTATATTTGGGTCTAGATCCATCGTACCCTATATGGTTCCCAAAGATGATGATGGAGGGTCCTTGTTCAACCCTAGTGGGAGAAGGATCAGGTGCACAATATGACATCTGGTTGACACCTCCTCTCACTGACACACAGGCGGATCATGTGAAAGTCAACATTCCAATTCCTGAGCATCATTCCTCTCCAGGTCATCAGACTCCACCCTAGCATGGAGCTCAGTGATCTCGATACAGTTTTTTGATTCATAGACCACCAAATATGACATAATGTACCCATAAACATTGTTTGTACTCATTCATGAATTTTGAATTGTTGGATTATGTACTTTATAACCTGTATTAATGAATTTAGTTGGTATGTTTATGTGAATATGATGAGTCAAAATTATGAAACTTATGAAAAATTCAATGAGTTTTATAATGAATTACACAATCAATTTGGAAAATATATTAATATTCACCAATCAAATCAAGGTGTTGAATACTTGAGCTAAGAATTCATAATCATATAAGAGATTATAGAATTGTTTCACAACTCACTCCTCATGGAAAACCATAGTTTAACAGTGTGTCTAATATAACGAATCATGCCTGATTGGACATGGTTCAATCAATGACGAGTTAGTGTGATCGTATTATTTCATTATGTGGGTATACTATGAAAATAGTTTCATTTTTACTTAAAAAATTTCTATCTAATGTGGTCATAAATACACTAAATTATATAATCAATGGTAAATGTCCCAAAACATCTTTTATTAATATTTTGGGTTGTGAATCACTCATATGAAAATTGGTTTCTAATAAACATAACCCCACATTAGTGAAAAGATTATTTTTTGTCTATCTTAAGGAAACTATGCGGTATTATTTCTAAAATCTAACAGAACATAGTGTGTTTGAGGATAAAACTAGTATATTCTTTGAGAATGAATATATTAATTGAAGATCCAATGGGATGAAAGTCAATATAATATAAGTTAAGGACCATAAAAAAGGTTCTTCTCATATGGAAGTTGAGTTAGTTCCATAAAGAGTTGTGGAAGAATAACTAATTCAAGTTACACAATAACCTCAATGATCTTTTAGGATTCATCAGGAGCCTAAGATATATGAATTTATTATGAAAATTTTTGATGAAGTAATGTTTATATATGATAAACCTAATCCCTATTGAGAGTATATTGAGAGTTCTAATTATAATAAATAGTTAAAAAATATAGAATCTAAAATGTACTCCATGTACATACACCAAGTTTGGAACTTAGTGGATGCATATGAAGGGGTCAGACCCATAGGTTTTAAGTGGGTTTTTATAAGAAAAACAATATGGATAGTTATTTTCCTACCTATAAATAACACTTGGTGGAAAACGTTACAAAAAATTAATGGTATTGACTATGAATAAACATTTTCATCTTTTGCGATGATAAAGTCTATTCAAATATTTCTTATAATGACGTAGATCTCATATAAATATTATTACATCATTTAAATCATAAAAATAAATATAATACTCCCAAAAATTTATAGATCCAACATCTATGGGAATTTGGTACATAATAAAAACAATAACATATTCTTGTATTCCCATATCCATAATTCCTTCTAGACCTCACCTTACTCTTACTGCATGGAATATCTTTGAGACATACATAAATTAAATGGTGATCTATAAATACCATTAAGGTTTTCACATGATAAAATTGGATAATATATCATGAGATTCAATAATCATAGAATGAAAACAAAAAGGGAACGATTATAAAGAATCACTTAAATACATGGAATAAGAGTCAAATATCATAAGAGCATGGTAAACATAAGAGAGTATAAAGTGAGACACAACCATAAGACATTTAATCATAATGTATATATTTATAATGAATAATAATATTATAGTTATATAATTATTACAAAAAAATTTGTATTTAACCAAACAAAATGACAAATAAAACCCTATATAATTAATTTATAACTATATATATATATATCATAATATAAAAACCAATATATTTATAAATATAAAAATATGTCTATTTTTTTGAAATGTGGTAGAGGGCCTTCCGCCTTTCAAGCATATATTTTAAAATATTTTTACCCTACACATATTTAAATTTATTTTCAAAAAAATCAAAAAAATAATCCTTTGTTGTTTGGTCCCATAATAAAATTTGTAAAAAAAGTATATGATTAGCCTTTAATTTTTAAAATAAATTTTATTTTTTTATAAAAGATTGTTCCATAGCCTTTTAAATAAAATAAATATTATTATAATATAACTTTTCCACAAAATGGTGGAAGGAACCCCCATGAAAAACCCTATTTCAGCCATCTAGGACATGGATGGAAAATGATTTTCATCATAAAAGCATCTAGAATTGAAATCAATGAAAAAAATTATATATACATTCATATACATACATATATATATATATATCTAAATATGTGTGTTTGTGTGTCTGTGTGTCTGTGTTTTCTTCAAAAACTAACACTAAGATTTCAATTCATATTAAATACTTTGGATGACCATAACCCGACCATCATTTTGCAGACTGACACATTGTCTTCAACATTGGGATCATAGTGATTCCCTCTACACATATTTATTATATGTTTATTTTTTATTAACTTGAAACATACCATGACCAATATAATAACTATTAAAGGTACTAGGGTGAAAAACAGAAGCTGATCGGCCGAAAATTTTAGAATTTTTCACTGAATATCAATGTAACTACATCATCTCCAGTGAAGCGCAACCCTGATAAAAGACTAAATATCTTATTTGATGAATTTTATGTATAAAATATAATTGAAGAATACCTCAATCGATCTTATGTCTTTCTCCACATCTAATATTAAACAATAATAATTTTTTTAAAGTAAGTGAAGTCAAAACCATTTAAATCATCCAAATTCGTTTCAAAAGTCAATGAGAACATCGATCGTCGACTTTTGGGTGATAGAGTGTAGAGCTGACGATGCCTATAACATCCCAAAAATCACATCTACATCAATCCATCGATCAATGATGTTGAACATCGATTGATGTCTTGGATAGAGTTTTTCTATCTCTATGAAGTGGGAGAGGAGTGATAGCCTCCCATCCAACATGTGATGAATAGTATAATGCATGGGATCCTCTACTCACTTATATAGTGAGTTAATAAATTACCTGGAAAGGGTCTTCAACCCCCAAATATTTATTGATCACTATAAAATACATCTTATGAATTCTTTACTAAATGATAAATATCATTTATATTTTTATCAATTTATTGTAATATAACAAATATAATATGTGATAAAATAAATCCATTAACTTGACTCGGTGTTCCCTCAAATATTAAAGGAACCTTGAATATTAAAATAATATTTGTTCAAATAATATACTCCCATGTAATTACTTTAATACTTATAAATAAATTTAATAAATAAATGAAGTACTAATTATTCTGAGCTTGAATAATATTATGTTATTTATTTCAAGGTGATTGTATATTCTTGGACATCCCTTTGATGCTGCGGTGATCCCACAATATCCTAACCTCATATTTATCAGAATAGGCCATATTTTTCAATATTCTTAGCTTTTGACCCTCTAGTACATTATATTTATAGTAGTGAACACAATTCATAGACAATAATTAGAGTCTAGAAAACTTTCAATGCCCCCAAATAGATAAGAGGTAGTTAAGTCATGAAAAACCTCCTACAAACACACACCATGTAATACAATCTCTATGTCTCACGATATCTCATAATGCTTGATCCATACTTTGTTTCATCATCCTTTTATTTCATTATTATTAATTGAACTTCCTAAATAAACTTACATTATTCTAATATAGTCATGGATTTAATGAAGTTACTACAATCATGATCAATCGGGACTGAGATATCACTTTCTTTTAGTAGAAAAAATTATATCTTAGTCATTCAACCATTTTCATGCCCCCAATGATACACCCAAAACATGTTACCTTTCCATGAATTCAAGGACATGTATTTTTCCTTATATAAAAGTATTTAGTAAAATGGTATAATTGATAATGATCTCAATTCAGGAGACCAATAAATGTGTTTTCAAATAAGAACTACCAATGACAACTAAAGCATTTCATGTTCCTATTGGTGGGTCAGTCCTCATGATCATATCTACTCTAGATCACCAAGTGTGAACATAATGAGAAGAAGCCTCAATGATTATGAGAACTCAAGACATAATAGTCATATATCATCTATTTCCAGTAAAAATGATGTATCTTGACCATAATACATATGTTTAAGATTAATTTCATCATATCTCATGGTTCCCACTATATCATAGGAACTGCTATCACCTTTTGATATGATAAATAATCTATGGAAACTATCTTCTAAATAATGTACATAGTTATATATACAATAAAATTGTATGTGTGGGTCATGAATAACTCATTGTATTCATGATATGGTTATCAAAAATCAATGTTCATTTTGGTTCTAGGATACCCACTAATACAAAAAAATCACAACCCATATCAAGAAGAAATAATCAAAGAATCATGATATTCTTCTAACAAACTCAACTCACACAACCTTCCTATCATCACTAAGATCCATATCTAGTCTATCAATATCATACCTCATTCTGATCATAACTACTACCGAAACACGTAGAATTTTTTATTGATTAGATCAAGGTAAAACAATATGACACACAACCAATCTATGGATCTCGTCCACATAGGGTGTTCCTCATACCCATACTACCTACTCTAGGGTCATCATTATCACAAACATGTTAATATAAATGAAGGAATCAATGTCAAGTGATGAATTTATAGTAAGTTATCATGATTTGGTTATCTTAATTAATTAACCAATAATAATTTATTTATTAAGATAATTAATAAGTTATTATGTTTTAAATAATTAAAAACCCATTTTTGTACATATCCTCTTTCAACCCTAAACCAAGAGTAAATAAATAACACACATAAACATATGAGCCTATGTGGAAATTATGATTCATCTACAAACCATCTTTCCACCATAAATTAAGAGTAAAAAAATAAACCATACAAATATAATACTTTATCAAAATAGAATAACATTAACATCAAAAATCCATAACCATATTTTAAACTTCCTAGTAACTTTGATATTTTCTCTTACTTGTACCTGTCAGTCTCAAATAATAATGTTATCCCATGTTTTGATCATTTATATTCAATTTACCAAGTACCATATGAAAAAAAAATTAAGAAACACTCTGATTCCATTTTTTAATATTTTACCATGGGTTACCACCCGTGATGATCAAACTAGTGTCAAACATACCACATCTATGACCTCCTGTATTTCCAAGGATTCTAACTAGAAATGATGGTCAGATAATTTATTTAATAAATATTACACACTTAGTATCATTGTATACAGTATTAGGTAAATAGTAGAACAATATAGGATAAAATGAAATATAAAAGTGAAGTATATTTAATTACTATAAAATAAATACCATAATCAATATCAAACACAATACAATAAAAAACTAAACTCACACTTTTTCATATTATTAATATATCACAAGGAAAAATTTCTTAGGGATCCAATACTATATATTACACAAGTAAAATAAAAATAAATAATAAATAAAGGAGGAACCACTACACATTCTCAGCCTCACCTTGAAAAAATATGCACTCTTCATTATATCCTTTGACCCACTAACATGGGTTAGGACCCCTACTCTATCTTGGATACCAAAAATAATCTCTAAAAATCCCTCAAGATACATAATTAGGGAATAAGAATATAACTCAGTAAGACACCACAAATAAGGACCATAATAAAGCCAATATATATAATAATGTATATACAAAAAGAAATAATTGTGGTATTAGTAACATGAATTACATATATTCTACTATGAGTATTTTATGAAACCACCACAATAGTCATCATTTACATGCTTTATCCCTTAATAGTATTTTGGACTTCAACTAATAATTATAGGTATTGGGATGGATATTCATAAGGTACACTATTATACATCAGGTGGCCAATATCCATCCTAATAACACTCATCAAGATCATGTGGCTAGCATTCATCTTTTCCAATACTCTAACACTCATCATTAATTCCTTATCTATGGAATGTTACCTCAATAGTTGACATTAAGGCATACATCTTTATAAAAGGAACATTTCACTATAATGATCATACCCACCCAACTCACAACATAACCCTCAATGGTTAATACATAGAAATGTACCCCATATCACGGTGTGCATCTTTGTGATAGGTAATAATTCCTACCCAAATCAATCCATATCACCTCAACAAATAAATATTAGGAATATACCATAAATCATGACATGCATTAGATGAAAAGTAATTTTTCCTACCCAATTCTTACAATAACACTAATTAGTTGATACTCAATCATTCATACTATATCAAAATGTGCTACATAGTGATAAGTAATAATACCCATACAACCGATGGAATATTCCTTCTATAACTAAAACTCAAGAATACACCTTATATAATATGGTGAATTTTGAGGAGATGGAATTTTTTCCACTCATATTCTGAATTTTACTTGAGCCACTAGAACCATTCCAATGTCTATCATCTCTATTGATCCCCAAATAATAAGAATGTCATCTATTATACCATCCTTAAAACTAATTAATATATTTGGAAAATAATTTTAACTAAGAATTATAACACTAGAATAGACCAATCCATTTACTAATAATGCATTGAAACAAGTATATTGTATACACATAACCCTAGTGAAAACATCAACTATATCCCTCACTAGTCATTTCACTGATATCACAGGGCCCTAGGACACCACTCAATAAATCAACACCACAAGGTCATGATATAGACCTAACATTAATCACACTTTAGTAACCTACCCTGGATTAGTTATCACTTCTTATAATAATAAACCACCCTTTGAGTATGCCATTTAGCACCTTTCTATCTTATGAGTCACCTCTCACATGGTGACTTGTCTATAAAGATCTTTCCTAACCCATTCCTAGTATCCCAAGTATAATTGATCACTATGTGGATAAATTTTGTATTTTCCCTTGGGGGAACTTCATTTATGATAAATATAGGTATTAAGAGAAATATTTTCGTAATTTCATCCCCCCATAATGGATTACTACATTTGGATAACACAAATCCCATGAGATTGATCAACAACCCCATTAATTGAAACACCCCTAGCCCATAGCTCTAGGTGTAATACCACAAAGTATTTCCATAGACCTTACCAATTCACTTGAGACACTGATTATGTTTAGACACACCCCATATAATCCTCTCAAAATTCTATCTAAATCCCATCACATTATGGAATTTTTAAGTGATACAATCTCTTGAGGAAATGTTTGGTCCATTTTTGACAACACAATAGGTCACATATGTTACCTCATAATCCCCCCAATCACTAATAACTCACACATAGGTTTTAAAACTCTCTTTTCCCCACATTAAAATCATACAACATAAGAAATTGAATATATAGCTGAGATATTTGGGACCACCTACCTCATCATATATTTAACCCCCTTTTATAAATTATTATCTATACCTATAAAATGTTTTATTGATATTTTTTAACCATATGAGCTTCTATATATTTACAAAAGGCTAAATAATTAATTACAAAATATTAATAATTAAATTCCATAATTAATTAAAAATTAACATAATTTAATAAATCGTCATTGAGTGGTGTAACCTCACTAAAGCCTCATGCAAAAAAAGTATAGATTCCCCATAGATGATTCTTGATACCACTATAAAAAAAACCTAAAATAATATGTTGATACATAAACCTATTGCACCAAAAATTGATAAAAATAAAATAAATTTCCAGAGAGAAAATTATCTTTATTAAAATGATGAGCAACGATTCGTAATCATCCTCTCTTAGCCTCCTATAGATTCTGCACATAAAATACCCATATTTTAAATAAAATTAATTATTATTTGATGGAATCATAATAAATACCAAAACCGTGATAATGAAATTATAGGCGATGAGTATGAGAAGGAAAAAAATGGAGTATGAGGGAATATTAACTTAAATTACGGTGAGGAATGATTCCAAATCAACCAAGATCAAAGGGGGAATGAGAGGGGAATAAAGGGTAGTGGGGCTTAGTCTCCCATTGTTATCATCATATAATAAATAATACCTTGGTAAAGGGGTATTAATGAAAACCATAAAATATAAATCTTCCCTTCCTAAAAAATAGCCTAGGTACCACCAAGTACCCATTTGGTACCAACAAGATTCTCAATAACCATCATGGTTCTTTTCTTTTCTATATTGTCTTCTCAATGAGTACCAAATATAGCTCCACCAGATACTTGGTGATATCCATTACAGTTATAAGAAACACAAAACAACTACCTATGTATATGTTACACCTTCATCAGGTGTCTAATGGTTTATATTGTTCTTTATAGAAAGAGTACCACTTCCCTATTTCATGAGTTAAACCTCCAATTTTCAATTTAAACCCATATTTAACAACTTATGCATAACTGATGTGTCACCTTATTGAATTAATTCAAAAAATAAAATGCATCCCAACTCCAAATTTTCTAAATTATTACTCTCCCTTAATTCCATTAACACTAATCATTGTGGGTCATTATAGACAACACTAAAATCCCCATTCCTATATCTGATTTCATTCCTAATATGTGTAATAACACAATGAGACTCACACATCCATCATGATGTGATTGAAGGTTATAAGTTTGATAACTCAGTGAGATATCATCAAAATATCCTCAACACTAGTTGAATATTGTCATATCATAGGACTTTATACAATACCCAATCCCAAGAAACCCCCAATAACTAGTACATATAGTAATTAAAATCAATTAAATACATATCATAAAATGTAAATGTCATATGTTATTACCAAACCATTATGGTTTCTGGCCATACCTACTCTAATTCATGCTTGAAATGAATCATGATTTTTTTTGAATATCATACAAATATTTATCTAATATATGTTCTGTCATAGAAACCATAATGGATGAAACATGTTTCTATAAGAACACTAAAAAATTCAGTGTCCCAAAACATGGATGATTCACCTTACCCAAATCCCCACACTAAGTTCAATTTACTCTATCATATTCAAACTTAACTCACAAATACATGAAATGAAAAACCTAAAAGAAAATGAATGTATGAAATCCAAAAGAAGTTTTATATAGTTTATATTTTTTTTATACACCCATGAGGAAAACATTGCAATTTTTACTCCATCATAATATATGTTTTACAAAACCTATGACCAGATAAGCACATATATCATTAAACTCAACGATTGTATGATACCTCATTATGTTGTCGCACAATCTATATAATTTTGGTCACATTTAGTCACCCAATTTCTCTACATTTTTACTTTTCTAGGGATTTATATAGTGAAATTAAAAACTAATAATTCTATAGAGAATTCCTTCTTATGATTTCTAAACACTTATATATGAAAATTACTATAAAAATGAACTTTTTTATTAAAAAACATGATGGAAGTTAATTAAATGACAAGATTATATAACTTATACTGAACTAAAAACACCATGATCAATCATACTGTGAGCTGAACACAATGTGCATGCATCTGTTATAAATTCAAATACTATAACCACATCACATAAAACCATTGAAAACCTATTTCCATTGATCTTACAAGACTGGAGAAACTACTATAATTTATTCTTATGGTATTTTAAATCCATCACCTGAAAAGGCTTTATAGAACCAAACAATCTCTCAATTAAAGATTGTTTCATGGAATTCGATGCTATCCTCCAACACTTTGGAACACCTCAACATCCAACATCTACTACATGAAATGATCCATCAACGCTTCCATTAACCCAAGTACAAATAATGCTAAATATTTACTCAAACACTCCTAAACTATGAAGTTAGTGAACTTATTGACCATATTTTCCTTTTATTAACATTCTAATAATCAATTCCTTCATCCCATGACATTTTTTAGATAAATTGGTACTTTTGGTCTTTTTTTATTACATGGAACACAAGATTTAAAGCCAATTGGATTGCACTTTAACTATTGTATTAACTTAGCATATACTTCTAGATGATTTTAAGCTCCTCAATTATAAGCCTTAACCATATATTTTCCTTATTTTATTTCATATCTACTACATACAATTATTCTACAGTGGAAGTTGAAATCACTGATTTAAACCTAGATATCCAACTGATCGTGGTTCATCCAAATGTGAAAACATATCCAATTTTTCTATTACATTATTCCAAGTTAAGCCCAAAGTCTCTATCAATATACCCCATAAACAAAATAATTTTCTCTAAAACAGACAATGATATATTCCATTCCTTTGGGGTTTAGATAAAGTAATTCACATAGTCCATATAATCTTTCCTCGGGTTCCTCATATACTATATGACTACTACCAATACATGAGTAATGTATGGATGAGAACATGCCATGTAATACATAGACTTCCTAATACTGATGAAAAGATTACATGCCAATGTTTTTCCTCTTCCTAAATCCATGGTTCTAGTTACATTAAAAGTTTAGAGAGAACAACAAGAGGTCTTGAGAGTAAATTAAAACCTATCATATCAAACCTTTCAACAATATTCCAAATTTTTTATTTTAGTGATAGACTCAGAACTCTAGTATTTTGGTCTTGTTAAATTATTATGCATAATATATTCCTTTATTGTATACGATATTTCATTTCATAATTTCCAAAAAAGTCTTTATGCATCTCTAGAATCTATTAAATTGATGGATCCACATGTATAATTTCATCTATATACAACATAAAAAATTATGAATTACCCAAATATTGTACTCATTCTTACAACATTAAAAATATGTGATTCCTATCATTAAATAATTATCCTCCATGAAATATTTTAACATAAAATTCCATTCCTTTGGTGTTTTTTTAAAACCATAAATACTTTTCATGAGTTTTCACACCATACCCTGATTCTACTGATCTACGAAACCAATAGGTTTCTTCACGTAGATCTCTTTTTCAATATACCGAAGAGGAAAACTCATCTTCACATATATATTTTCTCAATGTAATCCTTTGGAGGAAACCAATATTATCATTTTGGTATGCTTTTCTATTGGATAAAACATTTCAAAAAATTATATTACCTCAATTTTTTGAAACCCTTTAGCTACCATCCCTTTCTTATACCTTCTTATTCTATCATCTTATTCCTTTAACTTAAAAACACTTGTTTCCAAGTGATATCTTTCTGATTCATAGTTCCACTAGATCATAAGTTTTATTTACATGAAGTGAATCCAACTCATCCATCATTTAAAACTCCCACATACCAAAATCATTATGGATATATTTTCTTCTAGGATCTTTGGTTCTCCCCCATACATTAAAATAAAGAAAGGAAAGTTGGATTGATACCTTGTTATCATCCATGTAAAAAATATTTATCTCTATATTTCTATCTATAGATCTCCTCTGCCAAGATATGAATTCAATGTAATTTAATCCTCCATGAAACTATACGGAGCCTCACAATTTCTCAAGATTTTAGGTTTGTCTTTATCTGGATGAACTTTAAAACTCTATGTGATTCCATATGAACTTTACTCTCTAATTTTCAACATTTATTATATTCAAATACATCTAAAATATATGAAATTTTAACTACCCCAAAACCTCCACTGAGATCAACTTTGATTTAATTTGATTATAATTATACAACTTCTTTCTATACTAAATTCTTGTCAATCTAATGGAATTTCACATTAAAGAGCACATTTCTACTTTGGATGGATTGACTTTTGTCACCATCACAAAGAAAAAATCCCTTATTTTTATCTCCATATTCCATAAAGAAACATGTATGATACTAATTTTAATATTATATCTATCTTTTTAATCCACATATATATAGGATAAACTTATAAGGACCATAATATGAGTAAATTATAATGATTTACCTATCCAAAATTTTTTTGGTTGATCATATCCCATTAGTGTTGAAGGTTGATTAAATACATTAATGCGTAGACTACATCAATCCAAATTCAATTGGAATTATTGTGTGTGGTTTTATGATAATTTATCATTAATTAGACATAAAATTCATCCTATAATCTACTAATGTTTTTTCAAAAAATAATATTACCATATATTCATTCTCGATTCCCATGTGTTTATAAAAAATTTGAAAACTTCTTTTGATATACTCACCACCATTTTATGACCTCGATCTCTTTGAATTACTTTTGTTTTCTCATTAAACAATCGCTTTCCACTGAATAATTTTTCAAAACACTCTATATTTATGTTTAAGGAAATATATATATAATTTCTCTATGGAGTTCACAATGTATTTTTATCTACCATTAGATTTGATGGGGTGGGATCCCAGAACATCCATATAAACTAGTTTAGGTTTCTATAATTTTTGTTTTCTTCTACTCAAATTAAAATAAATATTATATTCATTATAAAGTATACCAATATAAAACATTATAAAGATTAAATGGTCCATCTTCATCATTCCTTTTCTCGTTATAACATTTATACTCTTTCCACTGAGGTTCCTAAGTTGGAAGCACCATAATTTTGAACTTATGGAAGTTAAAGCACCAGAAAGAGTTATTCCATATACCCTTATATTAAAATAATGTGTACCATCCTGTTCAACTCTTGTTATAACCAAGGTTTTCCAAGTAATTTTCCATACTCCATTTTCAATTTTTTTTCCATAAAACACATTATCCAACTATATAATTGAAATAAAATTCTTCCAAATACCTAGATTATATATTATATCTTTTAGTTCATGGAAAATATTGATATTAATCCATATTTTCACATCCATCATCCCCACTATGTCAATAGATCCATCGTCTACTAGATACACTCTTTAATAACTTATAAATATATAATTTTTATGCATCCCATTTCACCATTGGAGTGTAAAGATTCTAAAAAATATATAATAAGTGATTTCATCAAAATATTTACACTCTATAATAGATTAAAACTACCTTAGAATTATATTTGAATAAACTTATTAATCTGGATGTTTCCCTTTAATAATTTCATTTACATTTTTTGGAAATCATTCATGAGACAGTCCCTTTTACCATGATGCCAACATATTGGGTGAGGTCTGGTAGATCTACCTATACATGTCTCTCTATTAGTGTATATTTTGATTATGTTATAATTTTTTATTGAGTTCTACACCCTCTTAAATCTATATTATATGAATTTTTGAAAGATTATTGAATCTCCCTCTTTTAGAGCTCTTTATTTAGTATCATATTTTAGAAATAATTAAATATGAAGTTGATATTTTGTTGGATTTTATCACTTCTATTAGAATTTCATTCCTTTATATTAACAAATATGATGATAACTTTATTACTCACACGTTATCCATGAAATTCACTTTCACATACTCAAGCATGCTTCAGATCATGTGAAAATAATTCAAACGTTTCTTTGTATACTTTCATTTTATTTTATTCATGATAAATATTACTCACATCAAAAAAAATATGTTAAGTTTAGTAAGATCCTTATATATATTTTCTAGAACTAACACTGATTCTTTTGTAGTCTTATTCTCCTGTATTCTTAGAACCACATTCAAAGATAATGAAATCATCGCCGGTCTCTATGACTTTCTATCAAGACCATTTTTTCTCCTTTATCCATTACCTATAACATAATTCCCTGCAATGGAATTTAAAATTTATTCTTTATGAGGGAGTCCTACATGTAAATCCTCAATAATTAGAAAATATTTCCATAAATTTTTTCTTTCAATAATTTTTTATCTTTTGATTTCATTATTCCCATGATAGTAACTCCCACTAAAATAAAAATGCATCTAATCAATAAATAATTTTACCAGAACTACTTTTAAGTGAACTATTGATCCTCTAATAAGAGAACTTTTTCTCTAATACTAATTATTTAAATTCATATCTAGATCTTCAACCACTATATGTTTAATTACCAAATCCATAATAGTAATAACATTTTCCAACAAAAACTCTCTATGTATCAGTGTACAAAAACATGATTCTCCTCAACCAAATATCTACATTTAAGTCAACTTACTCTAGCCTAATAACTTCAAACTCAATCAAATATTTAATTAAAAACATGAAAGAATATGAAAATAAGAAAGAATAAGAATATTTACATGGTTTATAATATCATCCAACATCCATGGGGGTGCATTGAAATCCTTCATTTCATCAGAAGTAAAAGGTTTAAAATCAATTATAATATAAAACCACACAGATCACAAAACTCAATACTCACTCGACCCCTAAACATGTGGTCCCACCCATTATATATTGTTGGTTACACCAAGTCAACTAGTTGCACCAACCTTCTACTTTTATGGGGATCTATCCTATTGGTCGTAGTATAAAACTCAATAGGGGGTGAATTGAGTTTCGAATTAATTTTTTTTAAATATATTTAAAAATAAAACTAAAATATTATAAAATACTACCAATTAATAGAAATAGTAGAGTTATATTATTTGATATTTTCAAAAAGTTTTTAAAATATAAATAAAAACATAGTTAAAATAATTTTGAAAACACTTTAACTTTTGAAACTAATTTACTAGTATCTAACATGATTTATAAAACAAATATTAAATATAACTGACAATTTAATTTTTTTTATATAGTTTTGAAAATATATAGTGGATTTTTTTAAAAATTTACTAAAAAATAGATAAAAACACACAATGGAATAAAAAGGGGTTCAGTCTCAAGTCAAGACCTAATACCCTCCACTTAGAAATAACCCTCTACAAAGAAATATATTATAAAATAAATTGATCCACAACCTGGATCAAATATTTTATAATATAACACAACTATATATAGGTTTTATAGAGTATCTTCCATAGTTCTACATGGGAGAAATAAAATAGAAACTGAAAGCAGGAAGCCTATGCTACATATCCCCTTACAATGTTCTTTATGGGAGTAATGAGGAATAAATAAGGGAGAGTGTGTCTTTAACTCTCCATTTTAGTACATAATCCAGTGTTAAATAATAAATAAATTATGTCACACACATCTCAAATGTAAATAAAATAACCTAAGATAATGAAATAATTTTGTACAGTATATTATGATGTTCAGTTGTTCTGTAGAAGATTCATCTATACTAATTTTTATAATTTTATTTCGAATTGATGCATGAAGATGTTTATACATTTTATTAACGTGTTGATGATTTTAAGGTGGGGAGAGGGTGTTGTAGATATTCAAAATTGAGTAAATGGTATCCATTTATTGTTTAGAAAAAGTTATTATGCCTCCATGTCACACATGTTTATTTTTATATTTCCCCTCTCTTTGTTCCCTATATATATCGTTATCTTCACATCATGCATCTATAGTATTTTAAATTCTTTATCCAAAAAATATCCATTGATAATTTATCATTGAATATTATTGTAATCTGTCCTGAAATCCAGATCATTAAATTATTCTTAAATACATGTATTTCTACATAGAAAATTGGTTGGATTAATATATTTAACAATATAATAATGTTATACATACCTTTAGACATGGCTGTTTATAATTTTTTCGCGTCTGCATCAACAGTGGATTTTATAATAACCCTATTAATTATTAAACATTAATTCATGATTTATTACATTAAATTAATCATAATAAATCTTGAAAGATCAATAATTCTTGTATCTTTGGAATTTAGGTACATATAATAATTTCTTGAACTTGGGATACAACAAAATCATTGAAAACATCCTTAACATTCTTTTAAATCTGTATGTCTTTTAAAACTACATGGGATAGCCTTGGGGAAACATAAGAAAGGGGTGAGATATAAAGCCTATTAAGAGAATAAATATAGAATACCATGATACATGATAGATAATATGAATATTAATTGGTCATAAAAAGAGTTGGAATCATAAACATGAATAATGATACATGCTATAGCATGATAATCATAACATGGTAAATGTGGAAACAACTAAAAACACTACATCATAAACATTGGTCAAAGATAAACCGCTAAGAAATAATGGTGGAAAAATTACCATAAAATAATTAGGTTTACTCCCTATTCCAACATGATGTATCATGATACTAAACATTTCTCAATTCAATGGAACAATATATAATTCCAGGAGCACCTGTCACTTTCATTTCATTCTCATGCTTAAGTGTGCCACATAGACCGATAACATGAGTTCATTCATCTTCATATTTATTCCAAAATCAAGTAGTGTGGAATAAATACATGTAATTCCCATTTCAAAGAGGTATGATTTTATATAGGTGAATACCCTTAATAAGAAATTGGCATCGTATTCACTACAAAATTGTTTTGGCTTGAAAAAATCACGGTGAAATTTCAGTAGTATAATAATGTCACTTAAAATTTTATAAAATGGGTTTATGAGAGATAAAGGGATCTATAAATATGTTTAAAAAAATTCAATATAAGGGGGATATTTAATTACATGTCCCATCATAAGTAAATGATGTTAAAAGACATAAGGAAAAGAGGATACTTGAATAAAGAGGAGAAAGGAAAAGAACCCTTACTTGAGTGTGTGCCTATAAATTATTGGGAGGAGATTATTGTGAGCTCAGTGGTGACATGTGTAACACCCCAGGTAAATAAAGAATATGAAATTTCATATTTATCTATATTTGTGAATAAAATATTGAAATGACTTTAAATGGGAAGCTATGCTCTATGGCGTACCCAACACGCAACAACGAGTTTCTTGGGAATCTTACGTTGCACTCTAATAATAAAATAATATTATTTTAAATGGTAGTTAATATGTAGCCGTTGTATTGGTGGGAATGGATATAAATAACTAAAATATGATTATATATGTTCTTAAATATTTTTACATTTATACAATAAAAGATAAAGACTTAAAATACGGAAAGAATTCAATTTTTGGTGTATATGCCCTAGTTTTCACTAAAGGTTCACTTATCACCTTTTGATGGAGAACTGTCATTAAATATAGTTTTGTTCACTCTTAAACATTCTTTTGGACCAAATAAAACTCTTATTAATAATCGGGACATCAAAATTTACTTTGTGTAAATTTTTGGTATCTTTCTGATAAAGTGCATTTTTTTAATGAATAGTGTAAAATGTTGTATTTTAATTCAAAACCACTTTTTAATCTAATTTATTTATATGATTAGATTATATTTTGAATTGGTTTTAAAGTGAAATTATAAAATATTTTTACCATTAAATCCAATAGTGGTCGTTGGAATCAATTTCACTTTGAAATCAGACTTAAACTAGTGTCAATCTTTTGATACTTATTGTTTCATAAAACACGCTATTTGTCATGACAGCGGGAATTAATTATTAAATTAATTAATGTGACTTATATGTTTTGAATTTTGTAAAAAGGACTTCATTTTTGAATTAAGAATATCAAATATATCTTAGCGTGAATTTTTGGTAATTTTCTGAAAAACTTCAATTTTTGATGAATAGGGAAACCACTAAATGGTAATCAAGCAAACTGATTTTTCAGTTAAATGAAAGTTTACCACTAATGTGTTTTGAATTTTGAAAATACTACATACATGGTTGTAATTAAGAAGTAAAATGTGGTTCAATGAGATTAAAATAATTTTTTGGTGAATAGTAACTTATTAAGTTTTTAATCGCGATTAGTGGTAATTAGTGTAGTTTAAGGTATAAATAATGCTTTAATGATATGAAATGACCTAGACACATGTCCCAACCTTATTTGTTGTGTCATGGCCGACCGAGACAAGACATGGGTCAACTTGGGGACCCCATGGATCCACTTTGGTTGGGAAATGACATAAATAACATTTTATTTAATGTAAAAGTAAAATTGACACAAACATGATATGTTTTACTAAAAAAAATTTAAGTGGGGTTATACAAGTCATCTTTTTTATTATAAATATTAATTGGAAAGATAAAACGATTTCCTAAATAATAGTATTTTTTTATAATTTTTAGACATTAAATAAATTAAATTATTTATGACATAATAATGATGCAGCGATGATATCATTATTTGACGATTTAAATAAAATGGAAAGATAATGTAAAATCTATGAACTACACATGTAAAAAACTTATTGGATGAGTGGATTTCGAAGCCTTATCACCTTATCCACGAATTATATCATTGTGGGATCTTTTAAAACCGAAACACATTTTCAAATAAAGTAATATTTCTTTACTTTCCAAAAGTACCCCTCCTCTCCTCTTATAAAAGGCCCCCACCTCTACCTCATTTAACACACTCCTCAAGCCTTTTGCTCGTCCAAACCCTGCCCATTTACTCTCTCAACATCCCTCTCCTCATCTTAGAGGACTCCCTTTGGGCAGAATCCTTTCAAAGGAAGTCTTTAGGCTAAAATCAAAAGGAGTTACACTTTTAAAGGTAATTCATTCTCTCATGTTCATTTGTTTTATTTTGCTTCTACAACCCCCTAAACAATTTTTATTTACTTATTTTGTAACAACTCTAGTATATTCAATATACTAGGATGTTGTTATAAGATTTATTCGAGCTACACTCTCACACAACTACATCAAATGGTTAAAGAACATACGGTTTCTGTGGATGGTGAAATTCTGCCTCCCGAAACGATGATTGTTCAATACTCATTTAACACATTCAAAGGTGGTCATTATGATGTCACTATTTTTATATATGATATATAATATGTTTATGTTTTATTTATGCTTCTGTATTTTTCATTTTTTTCTTACCTTTATGGCTTCCATTATGGGTATACGCGATATCTTCATTTAAGGAAGTGCGGACTACCGCCCCCTCAAAGTGATTTGATTCGTTAAAAACCATATGTGGGATGTATAAAGGATGGAAATATGATATTATATATGATATTATACTGGAATTATAATATACCTTTATATCATTATTATTCCATTCTATAAAATACGAAATAGAAATGAAAGTAGCGTTCATGCGTACGTACGGCTTACCGTCTCCATGAACGGTGCATTTCATTTCTTACCTCTAAATGATTATGTAATGTTATAAATGCATGAATGTACTGGATATATATGAAATATATTATATCTACATAATGAATACAATTCTGGATATAATAAACATTTGGCCACACGAACAACATGTAATTGTAAGAAGACCACTTTCGACTTAAGAACCAAATATCGACAAAACAAATATTATTAACTTAAATGATTACATAATGTTTGTGACATGGTAATAAGTGGTATAAAAGTAATAATGAAATTGAAAAAGGGTTCTTAAGGAATTAGAAATTAACTCAAGTTTATTATTCAGGAGATTAAAGAACGATCGAGTCAAGTCGGACCCGAGGTAAGGGATCCTACTCCTCTCTTTCTTTTTAAGTATACACTTTTATGTCATTCCTTTTAAAGCTCATCTTTCTTATTATTGGAATGATATTTTATATTAAATTTACTGTAATTTTTATGTTCATGTGATGAGAGACCCTATTCTCTCTCATCAATCCATTTTGGAAGTTTTAAGTGGCGCCGTTAGGCTGCTGAGTTTTCGTAAGGGATTTTTCATCTCACTTTTATTCTCTTGAGATTTATGCTACATTTGCCACAAATTCCATTGAGTGGTGTATGTACTGCCCATTATTATACTCTTTGTGTAATATACATTCATTTATGAGTATTTACATCAATGATCTATTGTCCTTCTTTCATGGGGTGTATGTTTTGAAAGATACCCAAGTCGGTAAGGGAACCTTTCACCCTCCTCTTTTTTAAAAGACTTCTTTTGTTGGGTCTTTTAATTTAAATATTGTTATGTTGGGATATGTTCTCATATATCCTTATTGATGTAAATTTGATGTCCAAGTGATGAGATACACTTTTTATCTCTCATCAACTCATTTTGATGTGATGCCGTTAGGCTGTCAAGGGAACTTTTTAACCCAATTTCGATTTCTTTGGGTTCAACATGTAGTCATTGAATATGCCATCCATTGAATATGTGCGAATGAACTTTTATTGTTTTACACTTAATATCCACTTATATTGGGTGTATTTATATTTTTCACACATATTTTTGAGATTGATTTGTCCTTAATTTAAGGATACCTTCTTTATAAGGGATTTCATCACATTTGACATTTCTATTGAGGGTTCATTGTTGTTATGCACCAATTCACTCTTATATGGTGTATATACTGTCCTTTGGAGTATTATATCATGAATCCATTTATTCTCATGATATTATAAAGTTTTGACTAAATTTTATTCCTCAACTATTGTATTCAAGTGTCTCTAATTTTGGTAAACCCCCTTTAACGAAAATATCGTTTTAAATGTTTTAATTATTTGTTCTTATTAATATCCATGTTTTAAAAATGGTTTTAAGGATTTATTTATATGGATATTAATGGTTTAAAATGTTAAAAGCTTCAAGGTGGTATGGGACACTTTGATTCAAAAATCTCTTTATTAAATGTTTTAAATGGTTTTGGAAATGGTTTCTTTTTGAATGGATTCATTATTTCAATATACTAAAATGTTATATTGTGATTGAAATGTGGAAATACTATGCATGTTTTATGTGATACGATTATGTTATGGTCCTTGGGTATTGTTATAAAGAACGGGTGGTTCCGTGATAAACTAAGGGCGGGTGAGCCCGTTATAGCTCTCCAATGCATTGGGTAACGCGAAGGAGTGAAACGTTAAGGTTTCTCCCAAGAGATTTAGGGAATATACTGTGATGGGTATTCCAAACGTAACCAAGAGGGTTACTCCCTACGTAAGAATGTTATGAATGCCTCAAGTTACCTTTATGTCTTATGATTTCTATGATTTATTCATGGTTTGATGAGGTATGTTAAAGTGCCTTTGTTTTATGGGTAAAGTATGATTTCATTCTTATGTATTTATGAACTCATGTTTCCTTTCCATATTTTTATAACTCTTACTGAGCTTTTTATGCTCATCCCAAGTTTTTGAAATGTTTTTCACAGGTCATGGGAAAGGTACATGATGTGATGATAGTGTCATGGATGTGTCAAGAAAGAATCCGTGTTATATTTTAAATATGTTCCCGTTGATGGGAAGAATGAATACTGTCTTTTATGTAACCACTTTGTTTAAATGTGGAATGTAATGCAAGTTTCATGATCTAATTCTCTAAAACTCTAAACCTGAAAAGATCCTCAATGTGTAATCTTGTAATAACTCAAGATTAAGTAAGGTTTAAGTGTGTGACCTTATAGTTGGTATCAAAGGTCAGTTTAGATAACTTTAGAGGTTAGGGTATTCTTTAAGAATAATTGACAATTACCATAATGGTTAGGATTTTAGAAAGAGTCTTAGTTTTAGATAAAGTGAATGAGTAAGTATATCTTATTGTCTATCTTACTCATTAGTACATGATGGTTTTGTTGATATACTCACACTGACATTTCTATTTTTAGTGAATGGATGGATCTAGCAGGCACCAAAGAGACAACAGGTTTGAAGGAAACTGTGGTGGTTCTCTGATTAAGATACTAGATAAAATGAAGGATTCAATGAGGAAACTCGTGGTTGTTCTAAACGAAATATCAAGGAGTCATGATCAACCACTTCAACCTTGGTGAGTTCTCTAATGCATCAGGTACGAGATGGCCAATTCGATGTGGAAATTCAGGTAATAATTATTAAGGTAACCATTAGGGTTTATATGATACTTAATTTTTAGGTAATTATGGGTTACTCTATGATATGATGGAAAATGAAAGGAATGAGATAAACTTGAGGATAAAATATGTTATGATTATTCTTGAAGATTTTATCTCATTTGGGGGAATGTTTTAAGAATTATATAGTTTTGGAAAAAGGACAACACGCAGACCGTGTGACATCCCGTCGCGTCGGACAAAGCTGCGGGAATCGAACCCACAACCAATGTGCGACTGGTATTTATCGCCTACCACTGGACTACGTGAAGTCCCTGGTTAGTTTGAATGATTCATTCTAGTTATATGAATTTATGAATTAAGAGTAAGTTGATTTTGGGTTATTTTTGAAAATGATTAACCTATCATGGAGGATATGTGATTAGGTTAATTACTTTTCAAAACGAGACTTTAGGAGAAACTGATATTGTTTGGAGATAAATGTTACAATTTATCTTGGAAGACTATGCGACTAAATCCTTCAAATATTTGGGTTTCAATCTTATATTGGTTTACTTTGAAGAATTTTATGGACAAATTTATTATAGAATGGTCCTCGTTGAACTTTGGGTTTTGTTGGACAAATTTTGGAGATTAAGAATAGATTTTCTTTTTATAAAGGGTTATCCTTTTCTGGATTATCTGATCTTGTACTAGCCTTTTTGGTTTTTTATTTGGTTAAAGTCTAAAGACATGGGAAGTATATAGTTCTATTTTGTGGATTAGGTGATTCTCTAGAAGTTGATTATAATACTCTTAATGTGAACAAGTCTTCCTAAATACTCATCTTTTGGAGAAAATATGAGTTTGTGTAAGGAATCTAATAAAGGTTGAAAGTCAATATGATAAGTGATTATGTTTCCTTATGAATAAATTCCTCAATAAAAAGTAACTTAAAACAAAAATGTTGTCTATTAACTTTTCCTACTGGGGAATCGAAGACCGTTTAACCCATCACAAGTTTGTGATTTTCTCATGGTTAACTTTATCCTAAACATGTTTTCTATCACTCTCCATCAGAACATGACCCTTTGTTTTTTCCTCCATGTCCATATTTTCATACTTGGAATCCTAGTATGGGTTAACTCGGGTGACCTTTGTACTTATCTTTCTTTATTTTAAATTGTTTGTTTTACCTACTTTTGTTCCGATGTGGGACTTTCAAGGATGCTTCCAAGCGCAATTTTAAAATTGCGAGGACGCAATTCCCAAAAGGGGGGAAGGATGTAACACACCAGGTAAATAAAGAATATGACATTTCATATTTATCTATATTTGTGAATAAAATATTGAAATGACTTTAAAGGGGAATCTATGCTCGATGGCGTACCCAACACGCAACAACGAGTTTCTTGGGAATCTTACGTTGCACTCTAATAATAAAATAATATTATTTTAAATGGTAGTTAATATGTAGCCGTTGTATTGGTGGGAATGGATAGAAATAACTAAAATATGATTATATATGTTCTTAAATATTTTTACATTTATACAATAAAATATAAAGGCTTAAAATACGGAAAGAATTCAATTTTTGGCGTATATGCCCTAGTTTTCACTAAAGGTTCACTTATCACCTTTTCATGGAGAACCGTCATTAAATATAGTTTCGTTCACTCTTAAACATTCTTTTGGACCAAATAAAACTCTTATTAAGAATCGGGACATCAAAATTTACTTTGTGTAAATTTTTGGTATCTTTCTGATAAAGTTCATTTTTTTAATGAATAGTGTAAAATGTTGTATTTTAATTCAAAACCACTTTTTAATATAATTTATTTATATGATTAGATTACATTTTGAATTGGTTTTAAAGTGAAATTAGAAAATATTTTTACCATTAAATCCAATAGTGGTCGTTGGAATCAATTTCACTTTGAAATCAGACTTAAACTAGTGTCAATCTTTTGATACTTATTGTTTCATAAAACACGCTATTTGTCATGACAGCGGGAATTAATTATTAAATTAATTAATGTGACTTATATGTTTTGAATTTTGTAAAAAGGACTTCATTTTTGAATTCAGAATATCAAATATAGCTTAGGGTGAATTTTTGGTAATTTTCTGAAAAACTTCAATTTTTGATGAATAGTGAAACCACTAAGTGGTAATCAAGCAAACTGATTTTTCAGTTAAATGAAAGTTTACCACTAATGTGTTTTGAATTTTGAAAATCCGACATACATGGTTGTCATTAAGAAGTAAAATGTGGTTCAATGAGATTAAAATAATTTTTTGGTGAATAGTAACTTATTAAGTTTTTAATCGCGATTAGTGGTAATTAGTGTAGTTTAAGGTATAAATAATGATTTAATGATATGAAATGACCTAGACACATGTCCCAACCTTATTGGTTGTGTCATGGCCGACCAAGACAAGCCATGGGTCAACTTGGGGACCCCATGGATCCACTTTGGTTGGGAAATGACATAAATAACATTTTATTTAATGTAAAAGTAAAATTGACACAAACATGATATGTTTTACTAAAAAAACATTTAAGTGGGGTTATACAAGTCATTGTTTTGATTATAAATATTCATTTTAAAGCTAAAACTATTTCCTACATAATAGTATTTTTTTTATAATTTTTAGACATTAAATAAATTAAATTATTTATGACATAATAATGATGCAGCGATGATATCATTATTTGACGATTTAAATAAAATGGAATGATAATGTAAAATCTATGAACTAAACATGTACAAAACTTATTGTATGAGTGGATTTCGAAGCCTTATCACCTTATACACTAATTCTATCAATGTGGGACCTTTTAAAACCGAAACACATTTTCAAATAAAGTAATATTTCTTTACTTTCCAAAAGTACCCCTCCTCTCCTCTTATAAAAGGCCCCCACCTCTACCTCATTTAACACACTCCTCAAGCCTTTTTCTCGGCCCAACCCTGACCATTTACTCTCTCCACATCCCTCTCCTCATCCTAGAGGACTCCCTTTGGGCAGAATCCTTTCAAAGGAAGCCTTTAGGCTTAAATCAAAAGGAGTTACACTTTTAAAGGTAATTCATTCTCTCATGTTCATTTGTTTTATTTTGCTTCTCCAACCCCCTAAAATATTTTTATTTACTTATTTTATAACAACACCAGTATCTTAAATATACTAGGATGTTGTTATAAGATTTATTCGAGCTACACTCTCACACAACTACATCAAATGGTTAAAGAACATACGGTTTCTGTGGATGGTGAAATTCTGCCTCCCGAAACGATGATTGTTCAATACTCATTTAACACATTCAAAGGTGGCCATTATGATGTCACTATTTTTATATATGATATATAATATTTTTATGTTTTATTTATGCTTCTGTATTTTTCATTTTTTGTCTTACCTTTATGGCTTCCATTATGGGTATACGCGATATCTTCATTTAAGGAAGTGCGGACTACCGCCCCCTCAAAGTGATTTGATTCGTTAAAAACCATATGTGGGATGTATAAAGGATGGAAATATGATATTATATATGATATTATACTGGAATTATAATATACCTTTATATCATTATTATTCAATTCTATAAAATACGAAATAGAAATAAAAGTAGCGTTCATGCGTACGTACGGCTTACCGTCTCCATGAACGGTGCATTTCATTTCTTACCTCTAAATGATTATGTAATGTTATAAATGCATGCATGTACTGGATATATATTACATATATGATATATAAATAATGAATAAAATTCTTGATATAATAAACATTTGGCCACACGAACAACATGTAATTGTAAGAAGTCCACTTTCGACTTAAGAACCAAATATCGGCAAAACAAATATTATTAACTTAAATGATTACATAATGTTTGTGACATGGTAATAAGTGGTATAAAAGTAATAATGAACTTGAAAAAGGGTTCTTAAGGAATTATAAATTAACTCAAGTTTATTATTCAGGAGATTAAAGAACGATCGAGTCAAGTCGGGCCCGAGGTAAGGGATCCTACTCCTCTCTTTCTTTTTAAGTATACACTTTTATGTCATTCCTTTTAAAGCTCATCTTTCTTGTTATTGGGATGATATTTTATATTAAATTTAATTTAATTTTTATGTTCATGTGATGAGAGACCCTATTCTCTCTCATCAATCCATTTTGGAAGTTTTAAGTGGCGTCGTTAGGCTGCTGAGTTTTCGTAAGGGATTTTTCATCTCACTTTTATTCTCGTGAGATTTATGCTACATTTGCCACAAATTCCATTGAGTGGTGTATTTACTGCCCATTATTATACTCTTTGTGTAATATAAATTCATTTATGAGTATTTACATCAATGATCTATTGTCCTTCTTTCATGGGGTGTATGTTTTGAAAGATACCCAAGTCGGTAAGGGAACCTTCACCCTCCTCTTTTTTAAAAGACTTCTTTTGTTGGGTCTTTTAATTTAAATATTGTTATGTTGGGATATGTTCTCATATATCCTTATTGATATAAATTTGATGTCCAAGTGATGAGATACACTTTTTATCTCTCATCAACTCATTTTGATGTGATGTCGTTAGGCTGTCAAGGGAACTTTTTAACCCAATTTCGATTTCTTTGGGTTCAACATGTAGTCGATGAATATGTCGTCCATTGAATATGTGTGAATGACCTTTTATTGTTTTACACTTAATATCCACTTATATTGGGTGTATTTATATTTTTCTCACATATTTTTGAGATTGATTTGTCCTTAATTTAAGGATACCTTCTTTATAAGGGATTTCATCACATTTGACATTTCTATTGAGGGTTCATTGTTGTTATGCACCAATTCACTCTTATATGGGGTATATACTGTCCTTTGGAGTATTATATCATGAATCCATTTATTCTCATGATATTATAAAGTTTTGACTAAATGTTATTCCTCAACTATTGTATTCAAGTGTCTCTAATTTTGGTAAAACCCCTTTAACCAAAATATCGTTTTAAATGTTTTAATTATTTGTTCTTATTAATATCCATGTTTTAAAAATGGTTTTAAGGATTTATTTATATGGATATTAATGGTTTAAAATGTTAAAAGCTTCAAAATGGTATGGGACACTTTGATTCAAAAATCTCTTTATTAAATGTTTTAAATGGTTTTGGAAATGGTTTCTTTTTGAATGGATTCATTATTTCAATATACTAAAATGTTATATTGTGATTGAAATGAGGAAATACTATGCATGTTTTATGTGATACGATTATGTTATGGTCCTTGGGTATTGTTATGAAGAACGGGTGGTTCCGTGATAAACTAAGGGCGGGTGAGCCCGTTATAGCTCTCCAATGCATTGGGTAACGCGAAGGAGTGAAACGTTAAGGTTTCTCCGAAGAGATTTAGGGAATATACTGTGATGGGTATTCCAAACGTAACCAAGAGGGTTACTCCCTACGTAAGAATGTTATGAATGCCTCAAGTTACCTTTATGTCTTATGATTTCTATGATTTATTCATGGTTTGATGAGGTATGTTAAAGTTCCTTTGTTTTATGGGTAAAGTATGATTTCATTCTTATGTATTTATGAACTCATGTTTCCTTTCCATATTTTTATAATTCTTACTGAGCTTTTTATGCTCATCCCAAGTTTTTGAAATGTTTTTCACAGGTCAAGGGAAAGGTACATGATGTGATGATAGTGTCAAGGATGTGTCAAGAAAGAATCTGTGTTATATTTTAAATATGTTCCCGTTGATGGGAAGAATGAATATTGTCTTTTATGTAACCACTTTGTTTAAATGTGGAATGTAATGCAAGTTTCATGATCTAATTCTCTAAAACTCTAGACCTAAAAAGATCCTCAATGTGTAATCTTGTAATAACTCAAGATTAAGTAAGGTTTAAGGCTGGGGCCTTATAACATGGGAGGACTCTAGATATTTTAGGGAAGAGTATGGAAGTTCTAGAAGAGGTTTCAGTGAAGATAAATGGGAGTTTGGGTGGGTTTATATAGGAAATGAAGGGGATTTGTTTATTATTTTGGGTTTGGACTCTACATAATAAAATAACCAAAACTACATACCATCCCATGGTTTTTTAGGGTTTCAACCAAATGGGATTGTTTTTAATTACTTTATAATCCCAAATACATAAATTATTATAACAATTCCCATTCTTATGTGGAGGTTTGTTATACTATTAAGGAAATTATTTTAAAACCTTAAAATATATTAATGGTTTTGGATGATTCATAAAGGATTTATAAAATTAAACAAATAAAAATAAAATCATAGTATTTTAAATTGAAAACATATATTTGGTCATGGATACCTTTTATATTATTTATTACATCACTTTTCGGTCACTATGATGTCATAATATACAAAGTATATTTATAAGGTATTTAATTTTTACCCAAAAATTTGGATGTCTCAGAAAATTATGAAAAATTCCCTATTGGATAATTTAAATGTCTTGATTGAAAAAATAATATTAATTTTATATTAATAATTTATTATATATTTGATTTCTTAATTTTAAAATAGAACCATCATTTATTAAGAAATGTTGTGTTTTTTGACAATAACAGTTTTCAAAACCTTATAAATATTACATTTTACTTCATAAAAAGTATATTATCATCTATATTTAATAAAAATTATTTAAAAATAATATTGTATCAAAATATTATTTATTTAAAAAATACATTAATTCATCAAAATCAATTCCTTAATTTAATTTGAATGGTAACCAAAAATACTATTTATATTTTATTGAATAAAAAATAATTTATAAATTAACAATTATAGGATGAAAATATATTAATAATTATATAAAAAATAATGTACATTATAATATTTTTAAGGTATTGATACATATTTGTTTAATACACCTGTAAACACCCTAAGAGTAAAGTGTGAGATAATGAGACTTTCACGGGGCGGTTCAATACAAATGGTTTAGGTCATGATATCGATGAGCTTGAAATTCTCATGTAAACTATTTCTATCATACATAAGTTGTTGTATCATAGCTAGTGATTAATAAAGGGAAAATACCGTAGATTCTATCTCCTTTATAAGCTCTGATAAATGGGATTCATAGGGTATGATCCAACTGGTTGATATCATCACTTCCTTTATCGGCGTCAATTGCATTTGTTAAAGCCCTATATTTATACATATCATGTGACCACTATTCAATGACTATATTATCAAAGGAAATGATACTTTTAAGGTCATTTTAAAATTCCAAACAAGTTCTTGTTTGTTCTATAACCATATTACATAATAATCCATTTAAATAAATTAATAGGAGAATTTTATTTATAAAAATTTAGGTAATTAAAATCTTCCCTCCTTCAGAAATTTCATCCTAGAAATTTTCATTTCCCACAATAAAACTGAAGAGGGTAACTTTTTTTCATCAACTCCTATGATTACCATGCATCTTACTCAAACTTTTTTTTTCCTCACAAGACTTTTATAAGGTAAATTGGCTTATTTCATAAAAATTTGTCTCTACGATCTATGATCTTCACAGGTTACTCCTCATACGAGAGATCATTTTACAATGGTACCACGTATGGATTGAGTACATGTAAGGTTTTTTATATGTACTTTATAAATATGGATACATGGAATATATCATGTACTGGAGATAGGTTAGGTGCGAGTGAAAGTTGGTATGTCATTTCTCAAATGTGACCAAGGATCTCAAAGGGAATGATGTATCTTAGATTAAGATTTACCTTAGTCCCATTCTCATCACTTTCTTACATGGATATATATGGGGAAATACCAAGTATCCAAAATCAAACTCTAGGTATCATCGATGATTGTCAGCATAGTTCTTCTCTTGACTCTGAGTAGCCTTGATGTGCTACTAAATGATCTTAACCTTTTCCACAATATCCTTGACCATTTCAAGACCTAGATGTTTTCATTCCCCAAATTTATCCCAGCAAGCAGGTGTTCTACACCTATTACTAGAAAGAGATTCATAGGAGGAATTTGGTTGTTTGAGTGGAAACTATTTTTTATGAGAACTCAACCATAGGAAGGTGTTGGTTCCATCCTCCTTTTAAGTTAATTGAGTATGGTCTAACATATCCTCAAGTTTATGGATAGTTCGCTCAGATTGGACATTCATTTGAGGGTGATAATCCATGATGAAGTTCAACTTAGTATTTATAGCATTTTGAATCCATTTCTTGAACTTAGATATGAATCTTGGATCTCGATCATATATAATCAATATTGGTACTCTATGCATCCTTACCACTTCTCTGATGTATATCCGTAAATGTTGATCCAGTGAGAAATCTTCTCAAATCACAATTAATTTTGTTGTTTTTATAAGATGATAAACCACAACCCATATAGAATTATTCCCTCTAGATGTCTTTAGAAGACTAGTGACAAATTCCAAGGTGATTTTTCCCATTTCTGTGTTGGTAAGGGTAATGGTTTCATCATCACCTTAGACTTATACCTTTCATCCTTCACTTTCTAATATACTTGGCACATTGATTTATATTCAGTGATCTCTTTCTTCATATTGTCCCACCAATAGTACTCCTAGAGATCTTGATACATCTTTGGGATTCTTGGGTGAATGAAGAAAGTTGAACTACATGCATCATCGAACAATTCCTTATTTAACTCAGGATTTGATAGTATATATAGTCATGAACTTAATCTCAGAAATCCTTCTCCATTAACAATGAGCTCTAAGGATTTCCCTTTTCCTATAGTTTTCAGTTTCTTCTGAATTCCCACGTCATCCCTTTGAGAATCCTTTATCTTTTCCAAAAGAGAAAGTTGACAAATCATTTGTGAAATGATTTATGATGTTCCTTCATTTATGAATTCCATGTCCATCCTATTCAATTTTAAGAAGATTAGATCCTTCTCAATCTTATCAATGATAAAATTTCTAGATCCTTTCCACATAAAGAATCTCAAAATTTATTCACTTTCCCAGGATTGTAGTGAATTAAGCATTCATAGTCCTTGATCAGATCTAACCATCTTCCCCGCAATCCATTTTTTTATTATTTAAAAAAACACTTTTTGGTAAAGTGAGAACCATACATGATCCACCAGTACACACAAATCCTAAATAACCTTAAACCACTACACACCACATTAAAAAATTCAAAACTTTAAAAATTATTAGAAACCACCACTCTAGATACACATTTCAAAATTCAAATTTCAAAAAACCATCATACCGAGAAACCACGTCATCGCACTGTCAACCTATCATCATCACTGCTAGCGTCGCTTCACCTTCGTCAAAACCATCTTCACACATCATGCCTGGTCATCGTCTTCATCAAAGATTCCAGAAATAAACTGACATCACTGCTTCCCTATCATCGCCGGAGCTGATAACTGGAGCGTCCGAAAACATAGAGACCCCATCATCCATGATTCACCTTCACCCAACAACCAAAAGATCTTTACCTGGAGAACTGAGAACTAACCGAACACCACCTCACAAAGCTATGACGAACCATCGGTACTGACTGACCTGTAGAGGAGAAGTGGGACTCGGGGCCAGGGCTGGGTTAAAGTATATTAAGCTTCCGGGGAACGATCTTTTGGCCAAGAACAAACCCAGCATACCACACCAAACAACATCGCACCAAAAATCTTGGCCATGCCAGTATCATCATTGAACCGAACCAACACCGAAAAATAGACACCACCAATGTCATCAACCATCGCGAGCACAAAACGAACAACCACCATCGACGTCAACCCCATTATCGATGGAAACACCATAACACTAAAAGACAAAAGGCACTGATTCAAACAAAGAACCAAACTAACATCAGAAAACCTCATCCACCATTGTCGAACCATCACGAACACCAGGAGGGAACTTCCCCCAGAACCAATAAAAATCGTTGCTAGTAGAAACCCAAGGGAAGGAGCGAAACCAACGAGGATGTGCCTCTTGGACCACTATCGAACTCTCAGACCACACATACCAAAACTTACTAGTAACCACTGCACCAGACCGGACAGGGAGAGAAGCGGAGGAATATGAAGCCAGAGCAGAGTATGAGCGGACGAGGGCTTCAACAGAGAGACAAAACCTTCGACAGGACCACAATCCCCTTCCATCAGGCCATCTCCAAATGAATGAACACTTGCAAAAACACCACCATGGACGGAGAACCACCAGAAGAATATGAAACAAACAACCCATCACCAGGAAAAGCGTTGCTAGGAGAAACCCATGGGAAGGAGAGAAACCAATGAGTATGTGCCTCTTGGACCACCATCGACCTCTCGAATGGCACATCCCAAAACTTACTTGTAACCACTACACCAGACCAGACTGGGAGAGAAGCGGAGGAACTTGAAGCCAGAGCAGAGTACGAGCGGATGAGGTCTTCAATAGAGAGACATAACCTTCGCCAAGACCACAATCCCATTCCATCAGGCCACCTCTAAACGAACGCACACCTGAAATTCCACATGAAGCCATCTCGGCCACTACGGAATGAAGTTTACCACATCGCCATCACCCATCTGAATCACCCTCTGTAACACCTCACGAAGCGAACACCGATGCTAGGAACTCTCTGCCGCTGATGAAGCCGAAGGGACGTCGTCCGTATATATTTCACACTTCTACCCAAAGAGTTATTTCCACCATATTTTCAAAATTAATATCACTATATCCATATTCATATCATTCATTGGGTAGTTTGGTTCGTGAAATTTAAACTTTTTTGAAGCATAGGATATGAATTTTTCCTTTGGAAATAACACTTATCCCAATCACTTCGTTAAATTATCCCTGAATTACATGAAAATATCTCACTTTTGGGTAGTTTTAGAAAACCTGTAGTGATAAGAATCATTTTCAACCCCTTGAGTCTCTCTTTTCATTCATCATTCCAAAAAAACTTGACTCCATTCGGAGTTATCTTGGTTATAGGGTTTGAAAATCATCATAAATTTTCTCAATAATCAACGATAATACCCAACTAATTTAGGAAAACTATGGATATATATCATAGATGTTGGACTCATACATACTTCAATTGATTCTATTTTTAAGGGTTAATAGATATCCTATTTCATGTGATGATATGTCCTAAGAATGAGAATTCCTTCAACCAGAACTCACATTTACTAAACATTCCATAAATCTTCTCCTTTCACAGGGTCTTTAGCCCAGTTCTCAGATGTTCCTCATGATGCTACTTGGTTTTGGAGTATATTATAATATCATCTATAAAGACTACATCAATTTTTGTGGGTAATCTCTAAATACTATATTCATCAAGTCAATGAATATTTATAGAGCATTAGTGAGTCTGAATGGCATTACTATGAACATATAGTTCCAATAACTTGTACGAAAAGTATTCATGGGGATATCCTCTTTCTTCACCCTAACATGGTAATATCTTGACCAAAAATTCACCTTGGAGAATTATTGTGATCCATGTAGCGAATTTATAAATTCATCAATCTGTGTAAGGGGATACTTGTTCTTTATCGTGAACTTGTTGAGCTCACGATAATCAATGGAATGTCACATTGACCCATCCTTATTCTTGATGAAGAGGACTGTTTCACCTTATAGTGAGGCACTTGGGTGTATGAAACCATTATAGAAATTCTCATATAGTTGTTTCTTTAGATCCTCATGTTCCACAACAGTCATTCTATATAGATTCTTGGATAATGGTAACACCCCATTCATATGCTCAATTGAAAATTCAACCTCTCAACTAGGAGCACTAGTGTAGAAAACGTTTTTTATGTTGTTTATTTTTTATTTTTATGTTGTTTTTTCCAAAAGTTATCATAGGAGACTTTAAAAATATCATTTTTTTACATCGGTTATTTTAAAACCAACATAAAAAACATAAATCTGAAGCATTTTTCACGTCGATTCCTAAATAACTGACGTGGAAAACACTTCGATGTCGTTATTTATTATATTGGTTTTTAAATAACCAACATGGTATATAGTTTATTACATCGGTTATGTAAAAACTAACATAATAAACTGCACCTTTGATGATTTTTTTCATTGGTCATTAAAAATCTGATGTGAAAAACAAATTTATCATCTCAGTTAATTTCATAACCGACGTGATAAACCAGTCTGCGAATCATTTTTTTCATTTCATTTATTTTTTAACTAACGTGAAAACATATATATACTATGATGGTTATTAAATAACTGACATATAAAAACCATTACCATTCATTTATTACATCATTTAGTTTATAACCGACGTAAAAACCAGTCTGCGAAGCATTTTTCATGTCGGTTATTGTTTAAACAATGTGAGAATATATATACTATGTCGGTTATTAAATAACTGATGTAAAAAATCATTCCCATGCATTTATTACATCGGTTAAGAAATAATCGACGTAAAAACCATTTTTTTTAATAAAACCGTTCGACCATTACTATAATCTTCCAAAGAAGAACTGAAAGAAGAAGAAAAAAGACCAAAACCAGACCAAAACTAGACGAGAATACATACCAGAAAAATAGCATAACTAGACCAAAACAAGAAGAACCAAAGCAAAATTAAACATTCACTTACATAACATTAAAAAATTACAATGTCAACTAAAAAAACCTAAACCCCCTGCACAGCCGCTAACCCCATGGACAACCCCCACCCCACTAGACAGCCCCAACCCCTAGAACATCCTCCCACCCCATGGAAAATCCCCCTAGACATCCCCCACCCCCTATACACCCTCCCACCCCACTGGACAACCCCCACCCCCTGGACACCCTCCCACCCACTGGACACCACCCCACCCCACTGGATAACCCCCACCCCTGGACACCCACCCACCCCCTAGACACCCCACCCCTGGACATCCTCCCATACTCCCTGGAAATCCCCCACCCCCCTGTAAACCCCCCTAGACACCCTATCACCCCTATACACCCCCACCCCCTAAACACCCCCACCCCCTGGATAGCCCCCTACCCCCTGGAAAACTCCCACCCCCTGGACACCAAGACCCCCTGGACACCCCCAATCCCCTGGATAGCCCCTAACCACTAGACAGCCCCCACCCCTAGATACCCTTCCACCCCTGGAAACCCCCACCCCCTAGACACCCCCACCCCTAGACAACCCCCTACCCCGGGACAACCGCACCCCCTGGACACCCCTACCCCTTGGACACCCCTACCTCCCTGGACATCCCCCACCCCCTGGACACCCTCCTACCCCCTTGGACAGCCCCTACCCCCTAGACTACCCCTCCACCCCCCCCCCGACAGCCCCACCCCCTCCACATCCCCCAACCCATAGACACCCCCACCCCCCGGACACCCCCACTCCCGAACACCCCCACCCCTGGACACCCCCACCCCATGGACACCCCCACCCCCCTGGACACCCCCACCCCCTTGGACACCCCCACCCCACAGACACCCCCACCCCTGGACACCCTCCCACCCCGTGATACCCCCACTCTTGGACCTTCCTCTCACCCCCCCCCCCCTGTATAGCCCCCCAACCCCTTGACACCACCCCACCCCAGTGGACACCCCCACCCCCCGAGACACCCACCCACCCCTAGACACCACCCCACCCCACTGGACACCCGCCCACCCCCTAGACACCCCCACCCCTAGACACCACCCCCTGGACACCCCCACCCCCATTGACAGCCCCCACCCCCTGGACACCCTCCCACCCCCACCCCTGAACATCCCCCACCCCCCTGGATAGCCCCCACCCCCTGGACACCCTCCTACCCTACCCCTTTGGACACCCTCCCACCCCCTAGACACCACCCCTCCCCCATGGAAAACCCCCACCCATGTACACACCCGCCCCCTAGATACCCCCTACCCCTTGGATATTCCACCCACCCCCCTAGACAACCCCCACCCCCTAGACACCACCCACCCCACCCCCTGGAAACCCTCCCACCCCCTACACCCTTAGAAACCCTCCCACCCCCTAGACACCAGCCCACCCCCCATGGATAACCCCCCCACCCCTGGAAACCCCACCCCCTAGACACCCCCTACCCCTTGGAACCTGACCCCACCCCCATGAAACCATTACTATGATCTAACAAAGTATGAAACAAGCAAAAAGCAGACCAAAAGCAGACCAAAACCAGACCAGAATCCATACCATAAAAACATTAGAACTAGACCAAAACAATAAGAACCAAAGAAAAATTAAACATTCACATATATAACATTAAAAACATACAATGTCAACTAAAAAAACCTAAATCTAATCAAAACAACTACCAAATACACAATTATAATTACAATATTAAAAATTACATTTTACACTACAAACAAACTAAAATCCAATCAACCCTGAAAAATAATTTGACCATTCCACCTGTAAGTGTTTGACCTCTTGAAAACTATAGGGTTGAGGGTTATCAAATAAATACAAATTAAACTTATAGTAGTTAACATTTATAATGAATAAAATAAATGAAATATTATGGTAAAGATTATAAGGAAATCTTACCAGGTCAAACTTCCAAAGTGTTCCAGCTGTAATTATTCCATACGTAAATCTTAACAAATAATATATGCATTCGACGATTCCTTGTTGTTCATGAAAATTATGTTTAAATTAATGTCAATTAAAAAAATATTTTTTATGTAATACATCTAAAAGTACAAATTATAAATGGATATTTACCTTTACTTTTACATATTTGATCTTGGAACTCTTTTTCTTTTTGTTTTTTCGAAAGTAGACCCATCCCCTGTTAGAAAATAATATGAATGGGATAAATTTAAAATTCATTATAATATAAACAACTATTAAGAAATTGAAACTTACTTTTCCAAAATATTCTTAAAACATCCCCTCACATCGCCATGGACAGAGCATATCCAATAAAGTGTTTTATCCCTTGGAAAAAAAACTTAACATCCAATGATCACTAATATAAAAGAAAATTTAAGGTTAGTTGTTTTTTTATGTTAAAAGATAATGAACACTTTTCTAGATATATGTTTCATACCTCTCAAAAAAAGGCATCATCCAACACTACGTGATTATATTTTATTCAAACCGTTTAGCAATATAAAGTGTTCTTTGTTCTTCATCCAATTCATGTGCTTTAGGGGAAATCAAATGCGGGTCCATGAATCCATATACATATGTCTACTCATTCTTCTCACAAATGTTATAAAGATACCTAACACAAAAAGACATAAGTATACATTTTTAATAAATATAATGCAGGGAAAGGTGTTAAGACTTACATGGAAAAATATTTACACCACATTAATGCCCAACTTATCTCTAGTAACAAGATTTGTGATATAATTTTTCACAATCCCCCCATTTATTTCACATCCAAAAACATGATCTTATATTAGAAAATCATAATGATCCACCAACAAATTTAAATATATTGACAATCTCTCAAGACTACTAGAATCTGTATCTGATGTAATAGCCATTTTTCTTTGTTGTTGTCTATACAATATTTCTTTACCTTTGAAGTATTTTTGTAAAAATAAATAGAAAAATATATTAGTTATAAAATGTTAAAAAAATTTAATAAAAAATAAAATAAACGATATAACATACATACCTCTATGGTAATGAGTTGCAGAAGTCTGGATAACCAAAATAAAAAGTGGCTGATATTATGTCCAACTGTCATCACCTCATCTGTAGGTAATGGTACTCGAGCTGATCTATCTATTATATCTTGTACAATGACAATATGATTCTCTACCTCTAACTATTGAGGATGTATTGTATCTTCTATACAATATACCAGCCCATATGAAACTATATTATGATGGGGATAATCAACATATAACTCACAATAAGTAAGAAGTTGTGGCAGAGGAGTAGGATAAAAAATGGGGTCAGTGGGCTGAGGTGGGGATGTGGGAGCTAATGGCGGAGGTGGAGGATAAATAGTGGGGTCTGCAGGGGGAGTTGGAGGATTTGGAGCTGCAATCTGAAATTGTCTTTGCATGTCTACAAACATAGACTATATCAAAGCTCTAATCTTTTCCTACATCATCACATTAATATTATGAACTTCAGCCTCCAAGGATTCTTTTTTTATAAACACCCCCAATGGAAGAAGTTGAAGAACGTGGCAACACTTTTCTTACAAATACACCCGTCAGATATCCTCATACATGACCAGGGTGTTCGGGCTTTCCCAATGATGTAGATAAAATATATTACCTCCCAGCTACTGTAAATACCCCATGTAAGCTCTGCTCCTTAAGAGAATCATATATTAATTAATTGAACATTTCTATAATGATTCAAATTATATAAAGAATATAATTAACTTAAATAATTAAAATAAATATCTTACAATCCTCTCATCTATGATTCTCAATTATTCCAAAAGATATTTCCCCTTTTTTGTCATCTGATCTCTCTTCCATTTTTCATGTCTATATGAAGGGGATGGAGGGGAAACCTCTCTAGATCTTGAAGACTCTGCTCTAAGTTTTTGTAATTTTTCCACCATCATTTAGACTTCCAATAATGTATACCCTCCCTGAGATAAACTATGAGGGTATACATTTTTAGATTGGATTTACTGATGATATGTCCTTGTTTTCTGTAAATTAAGAATAAGAAATAATTAACAAAACATTAATAAGATCATTTATATAAGAAAGTTTATAAAAGATTACATTGACCTTAATAAAAATGAATCTTTTCTTCTAATTTCAACAAATTGTCTCCATGTGTATTCATCTATGAAAGGATATATATGACATGGATTGTCATGATTCCTATGACCAATAATGAAATCAGATGTGAGGGTTGATTTTAAATCCCTTCATCTCCTTATAACCATTGATAAACATTTCCTCCTGACTCCATAATTTCAGAAATATCAAATGTCATCTAATAAAGAATAGATAAAACATATTATACTAGAAAAATTTAAAGATGAGTCAAGAAATATAAAAAGATCTTACCAAAATCATCTCCCACAACTGAAATATTATTGCTTTGTCCACATTTCTCCAATCATCATACAAAATTATTACTTTTCTTTTACCCAGATTTGATACAAAACTCTTAAAATCTTTTGCATTTAGACCTCTAGGAATATCATTCTCATCAAACTTAATGAGTATCCACTGGTCCTGGCTATGGGCAAGTGATAATTTTGGTAAATGTGTGAAGCCATGTTTACCAACTCTTGAACTCTTCTTTGTCATTATGGGACCACATGAGAAAGATTGGGGAACATCAAGAGGATCAAGTGAATGTTTCTCCCTAGAGGTATGATCACGATGCTCATCTCCAGAATCATGTGGTTGATCAAGTGATTGATATTTCATTATTCTTCAAGTCAAAAAATCAAACATTAGTTCACAAATACACAAATTCAAATTTTACAATACTAACGTAAACAATAAATGAAAAAATGAACCAAGTTACGTAATAATAAATATGGTAAATATGGTAATCATGTTAAACAATGGTAAAGATGGTAAACATGGTAGTGTAATTTTAATTCAACAAAATCAATAAAAATATAAGTTATGCAAAGGTAAACTATGGTAAACTATGCTAAACTATGGTAAACATGGTAAACATGGTAAATATGGTCAACATGGTAAACATGGTAAACATGGTAAACATGGTAAACATGGTAAACATGGTAAACATGGTAAACATTGTAAACATGGTAAACATGGTAAACATGGTAAACATGGAAAACATGGTAAACATGGCAAACATGGTAAACATGGAAAACATGGTAAACATGGAAAACATGGTAAACATGGCAAACATGGTAAACATGGTAAACATGGTAAACATGGTAAACATGGTATAGTAATTTTCATTCAACAAAATCAATAGATATATAAGTTATGTAATAGTAAACATGATAAAATAAACAAAACAAAATTAAAATAAATAAAAATTTCTATCATTTTATGAAAAAAATTAATGTAAACAAGAAATAAACATATGTTACCTCTAATATTAGGAATGTAAAAATGGATTTTTTCCAAAATTCCTTTTTCATGATCATTACTTATGAAAAACCATTTCTTCAATATGATCATCATTATTTTCTACTAATATTTCTATTAAAGTAGGGATATCACATAAATTAGGATCTTCATCAAGTTTATCCTCACCAATAAATTGTTTTTCCCTTGTAAAACAACAGACCACTACATATCTGATTGATCAAATATAGAAAATAGGTTTTGCATGTGTTTCTATTATAAAATAATACACTGTGTCTTCAAATCTATTCAGATTAACAATTGTCATTCCAAATTCATTGTGTCTGAAACTGTTGTTAACGAAAAACCATTTTTAGTTAAAAACGTGAACTTTAATTTTTAAGAAATAAACCTCCCATATTTCTTCACTGACTCTATAATGTGCACTTGATGAAGAAATTGGGTTTTTGTATTTATAACTTGAATAATGCATTGCTTCTGTAAACACCAATACACCACTATTCTGAACTGTACTTATGTTGTCCTGAGATTTTGTATGAAATGTATATCCATTAATGTCATACCCATACCATGTTATCACATTTAAACAAGGACCACCCAGTAACCATCTTAATTTCTCTAATACATCTGATCTACCAAGAAATGTCTTTTTAAACCATGGAAAAGATGTTTTGTTGTGCACATTCAAAATATGCATTTCTTTCTTCTTTGGATGACATTATTTCAACTCATTAATATGCAATGTGATATACAGTTGAGAATCATATATGTTATTCAAGATGTATAATTCTACCTTCTTTATCTGTTCAGCTTAAAACGATTTCACTTTCAAGCCACGAATCCCCTTTCCCTTATTATTAACTCATTCATGGTGATATGTAGGCAACCTATGTGCTCCTCCATAGCCAAGTAGCTCATACAAAATTCTGCAACCTCCTCAGAAATATACTTTTCAATAATGGAGGCTTCAGAATGATATAGATTCTTACCATACCCCTTCAATATTTTCATATTCCTTTCAAAAGGATACATCCAAAAAAGATATACAGGTCCACAAAGCATTATTTCTCGAACCAGATGAACCATTAAATACACCATTATATCAAAAAATATAGAGGAAAATACATTTCCAATTGAAAAATTATATAAATTCCATCCTTTTACAAAATGTTCAAATAATTCACATCAATCACCTTATTACAAATTGAATTGAAAAAATAACACAACTTCCTTATAGTCTTTCTGACATGGATGGACAATATTCCACACAATGCAACTGGTATATGTTGTTGCATCATGACGTGAAAATCATAAGATTTCATACCTATCAACTTCAAATCATTCAAAGAGACAATTTTTTTTACATTTTAAGAATAAACTTGAGGCACTTTGATATCATGAAGACATTGAAAAAATCTAATTTTCTCCCTCTTGGATAATGTATGACATGCGTAGGGAAGAAATGTTCATCTTCCATTAGAAGTGGGAGCTAACTCCGAACGTATTCCCATTGATATTAAGTCTAATCTTGCATTCAACCCATCTTTAGTATTTCCTTTAATATCTAACAATGTTCCAATAAAAATGTTACTGATATTATTCTCCATGTGCATGACATTAATATTATGTTTCACTTAATGATATCTCCAATATGGTAGCTCAAAAAATATTGACCTTTTCTTCCAAATATGTCTATCATTACCAGATTTATGTGTCTTTCCCAATGTCACATCAAGGTTTTTCACCCTCTCAAAATACACATCAAGGGATAATGGTTTTGGAGAAATATTAAATTCTTGTGAGCCATTGAATTCCTTTTTTAGTCTTCTATAAGAGTGATACATAGGAAAAACCATTTGATGAACCATGTATACTATTTTCCTCCCATGATGTAATTGACAATGTGGAGTTTTTTTTCTCAAATTGGACATGATTTATGCCCCTTAACACTATATCCAGAAAAATTTCCATATGTTGGGAAGTCATTTATAGTGAACATAAGCACTACATGTAGTTAAAAATATTCCATTTTATAATAATCATGCACCCAAATACCATCCTCCCATAAAAGTTTCAAATCATCAATTAATGGTGACTAGAAAACATCAATATCATTTCTGGGTTGCTTCAGACCAGATATCATTATACTCAACATGACATATTTGCGCTCCATACAAACTTCAGGATAGAGGTTGTAAATCACCAATAAAACAGGCCATGAACTATGTGTGCTACTGAGGGTTAAATATGGATTCATTCTATCTGTGCACAACCCAAGTATGAGATTTCTAATTTCATTTCCAAATTTATGATACTGCTCATAAATTTTCTTCTGTTGTGGACAATCAACTAGATAATGTATTTTTCCATCACATATCCACTCATCAGTATTCCATCTTAACCTTTTTGAATCATGTGAATTAACAAATAAACATTTCAAATAATGAATTATAGGAAGATACTAAAATACCTTGGTAGGGATCTCTATAATCTCTAAATCAGCCTCTGATTTTTCTTTCAACTTATACCGTGATGTCCCATATTTAGGAAAATCTAATAAAAATTCATATTCCTTCCTATATATCATACATTCATTGGGATAGACATGTATTTTCTTGTATCCCAATCCCATTAGGCATAATATTTTCTTGGCCTTATAATGTGAATTTGTAAGATCATTGTCTTTTGGAAGAATGTATTTCAACAATTTTAGAAGCTCTGTAAAACGTTTGTCACTCCATCCATGTTTTTCCTTCAGGTCAATCAATATTAACACTGCCGAAAAACCATAAATTCAATACAACGAGGATATAATGGTTTTTTAGTATCACCATATAGATGCAAAACTATCAGTTCTATCTCAATTTTTTCTATTGCAATATCACAAATCATTTCTTCAATTTCATTGGAGTTACCATCTTGCAAATCATCATCAGTAGACCTAACATTATGTCTAGTTTCACCATGTCAAATCCAAGGGCTGTAACTCGGATTAAAACCATGAAATATCAGTTGATATTTTATCTCTCTACTTTTCAACTTCTTCATATTCAAACATTTCAGGAATGGATAGAAAAAAATGCTGCTTCTTGGAACATTTCATTTAGAAAATTCAAAAAAGGCATCAACATCTTCCTCATATTCATTACTAATTTGATGTTCCATAATCCAAATTAGACTCATTGTTACCTATAACAAATATCAAAATTATAAATCTTATAAAGATAAGATAATTTTATATTTATATGAAAAATATCATAATTTGAATGTAAAACAATTTGGAAATATAAAACAACTATATGCGTATTTGAAAAAGATACGCATGAAAATGATTTTAAAAAGAAAATGTAGTTAGATATAACAATTTTATATTTATATGAAAATCATTTTAGGATTACATATCTCTCATATGGATCATGATATAATAGTATAAATTCATCTTGGGTCCTTTCTTCTTAAGGTACACAAAGAATAAATCCTAGTGCAACTAGATACCAAATTCACCCTTTCGTAAACAAGAAATATGAAGTATAAATATTAAAATATGTATACATTCACTACTAAAAATTACACCTGTCCCAATGATTTGAAACCATTGAGATATCCCCTGAAACCATTGGGATATAATATCCCAACAGTTTTACACACTGTTGGCATAATGATCATTGTAATAGCCCTATACCAATAGTTCTACAGGAACCATTGGTATAGACTCCATGAACAAGGGAGTATGGGGTGTCTAGGGGGTGGGGGTATTGTCCAGGGGGGTGAGGGGGCTATAAACCCCCTACCCCCATGGACAACCCACCACCTGGACACCCTCACCCCCCTGGACACCCCAACCCCCATGGACAGCCCCCCAACCCCTTGGACAACCCCCACCCCCGGAACACCCCCACCAACCCCGGACACCCCTACCCCATTAGACATCCCCCTCACCCCCATGGACACCAACCCCACCCCTAGACACCCCTACCCCCTTGGAAAGCCCCCACCCCTAGACAACCCCACCCCTTGGACATCCTCCCACCCCCAGGACACCCTCACCCCTAGACACCCCCACCCCAATGGAAAACCCCCAACCTCCTAGAAAGCCCCCACCCCCCAAACACCCCACCCCCTGGACACCCCCAACCCCATGGATAGGCCCCCAACCCTGTGGACAACCCCCCCCCCCCCCCACCCCTCGGACACCCCCACCCCTAGACACCCAATATCCCCTTGGACATCCCCCTCACCCTCTGTATACACCCTACCCCCTTGGAAAGATCCTCACCCCCTAGAAACCACCCCCATCCCATTGGACACCCCCTGGATACCCCCCCTTGGACAGCCCCCACCCCCTGGACACCCCCACCCCCGGGACACCCCCACCCCTAGACACTCGACCCCCTAGACACCCCATACCCCCTTGAATAGCCCTTCACCCCCCATGGACACCACCCTCCACCCCCTAAACACCCCTACCCCCTTGGATAGACCCCTAACCCCCTGGAAACAACCCCCACCCCCTTAAACACCCTTGGAAACCCCACCCCCTTGGACATCCCCCCACCCCCTAGACAACCCCACCCTCTGGACAACCCCCGTCCCCTGGACACCCCACCCCCTGGACACACCCTACCCCCTTAGACATCCCCCTCACCCCATGGACACCACCCCCAACCCCTAGAAACCCCTAACCTCTTCAATATCCCCCACCCCCTAGACACCACACCCACCCCCTTGGACACTCATGGACACCCCCACCCCCTTGGATAGCCCCAACCCCTAGACACCCCCACCACCCTAGAAAAACCCCCCTGGACACCCCCACCCCCTGGAAACCCCCACCCCATAGACAATCCCAAACCCCATGGACATCCCCCCTCCCACCCCCACCCCCCAGACACCCCAACCCCATTGACACCCCCTACCCCTTGCACAGCCCCCTCACCCCCCTAGACACCACCCCCACCCCTTGAACACCCCTACCCCTTGGAAAGCCCCCTCACCCCTGGACACCCCCACCCCCTTGGACACCCCCTGGAGAGCACCACCCCTTGGATAGCCCCACCCCTAGAAATCCCCCCCCCCACACACCCTGGACACCCCCACCCCTGGAAACCCCCACCCCCCTAGACCCCCCCCCCCCCACACACACACATGAATGTACACACACACACACACATGATAGAACACACATGGTAGCAACAAAAATCGTAGAACATGCATGATATCCCTCCAATGATTTATTTTACCGGAAAAAAATTTAGCATGGTATAAAAGAACACTATGACACTTACCATGATAACAATAACAAAGATAGAAAAATAATATCTCAAAACATAAGTTTAGGGCATCTCAAAAAATAAAAAATGAAACTGAGGCATGTGATTCATACTTGAGTATTGTGAGTCAACCTGATAGATTTTGTGATAATACATATGATGAATGATGTTGGAAAAATGAGGTTGGAGGGCACGATTTTGAAGAATCCTTTCTAGGTTTTCCACATGAGAGAGACTAGTAATAGGTCACCCGGTTGAAGAAAACTAAATGATAGAATACGGGGCATGATAAATCATTTAAAATATTAATCACATCAGTTATTAAATAACCGATGTGATAAACATTTTTTTATGTTTATAATGTCAGTTATTTAATAACCAATGTAGAAAATACTTTATCACATCAGTTATTTTATAACTGATGTGATAAATTGACAAGTTTGATTTACCAGCTCGGTTATTTTATAACCGATATGATAAATCACGTAGATTCAATCTGTCACATCTGTTATAAAATAACCAACATGATAAATCTAATCACAGTATTTTTACGTCAGTTATTTTATAACCGACATAAAAAATCGATTCTCGTTGATTTATCACATCTATTATAAAATAACTGACATGATAAACCAATTTTTCTAGCTTTTCACATCGGTTATATAGAATCTACATGAAAAGAGTTGATGTGTTAAACACTTTTTGCACTAGTGGTGGAAGATTAGACAATTCCTCAAGAAAACATCAGTGTAATCCCTCACAATAGGCATGCATTAGAGGATGGTTTTTTTATTTAAAATCAATAATTTGATCTTGAAATTATTAATAATTGGACAATAATATCCATGATTTATATTTTGGTGGAAAAAAACATTCATCCTCCTCCTTTAATTTGTATAGAATCGGGTGTTTATTCGCAATACGAAGTGTGATTTCCTTCTCATGGTAATTTATGTTGGATCTATATAGGGAAAGAAAATCCATGACTGTAATTATTTTAAATTATACCAATCGAAGTATTAAAATAGTCTTTAGAAAGTTCATCCCACAAGTCGTGATAGTATAAGAGTTATATACTCAGGATGCAATAATTTCCCCATTTTTCATTTTCACCAATAACTACACTTCCATGATTTGTGGTGGAGTTTGAATAATTCTAGTAAACTTTGATGATATTAAGGAATTCATATGACCATAATCAAAAAGTATGTTTTCTATCCTTGAATGAATAACTAGTGTACCTGTCACCACTTTATTGTTAAGATCCACCTTAGTGATTATGTAGGAAAATATCACCCTTTCTACCTTGAATATTTTTGGTTGACTCTAAAAACCCTTAGATTATTGCATTTGCTTGTAAATTTCCATAGATCCTTGAAGTTTTAGCAATGAAAAATGCACTGAGGGTTGACTGGCGCATTACCTTCCTCTATCAAATTAGAGGGTTTCTCCTATCAGTAATCGTTAGCTAGGTGTCCTTCCTTCCCACACATAAAGCACTTCCTCACCCCCTTAGTAAATTTCTGGGGTTCTTATTCCCCTACCTTTGACTCTGCTTCTTATGTTGGATTGAAATGTTTATGAATATGGCTAAATACAAGAGGGGGAATGAATTTTATATTTAAAATCATTAATTTTTAAACATTAAGGAACTTAGTTTAACAAGGTTAAGCTAATTTTATTCATAAAACCTCTTAGGTATTTAAATGGTAATCAGGATCGGACCTCGGGTCTGATGATGAAAGTATCGTAATCAAGTAGATTTTGAAATATATTCCACAAGTTGAAATGAGATTCTATATTAACATCATATAGAATCATAATCAATTAGTAGTGGTAATGAATTCAGAGTTTAATCATATTCACAGTAGAAATGATTTAATCAGATTAAGAACAAAAGGTATCGCAATCACAATGGTTACAATAAATCAAAGTATTACAAAAGTAGTGATTCTATCTTAAAGTATATAGAATCATAATTAGAGTAATAACATATTCCCAAAGTAATACAGGGTAGAAATATTGTACCATAATTAACATTATTACGATAAAAAAGATAAAAATAAAAAGATTAACATAAAAAGGATTAACATTCAATTACAATTACAGTGGAAATAAAAAACTTGTAATAAAACAAGTAAATGAATATAATTGTTTTATCCCAAAGAGTAGGGTATCCAATCACCAAGGATAAATTTCCCTTATTTTATACTTACAATAATCTTTGTCTTTACCTTAACAAGGAAATACCACGATGTGATGATCTATTTGTCTCATTATCCTCATGATCCCTCGATACAATGATCATATTCTCTATCTTTATATCCTAGTGAGACCTTGATACGATGATCATATTTTCTATCTTGCTATCCCCATGAGCACTTGATATGCTGATCAGCTTTTCCATCTCACTATCCCTGTAATCCCTCGATCTTATTCACAATCAGAACTCACAAAGAAAATATGAACTTCAAAACATCACAAGTATGACGAACAAGTAGTTCCGTATTATGATCTTTAGAGCCCTCACACAATGATATTTATGTAAATGAAAATGATCAACACTTTGCTAAAAACACTTCAAATGGATGGGTATTTTTAGGCAACTCGCCAATGGTCATATTGATCCTTTAATGGTCATATTTCTCTCAGTTTTTCAAAATTACATGGAAACCTATCACTTCAATTGTCATATTATAACAGAATTTATGATGCCAATATGATATACACCATTTTCAGTGTAAAAAGTATTCCATTATAATAGAATATAACTTTTTGTATCAAGATTTTAAACTTAGGTAAATGTGATGGACTTAATTACAGGATGTCATTATGATTTTCTATATGAGTATGCTTCTAATGCTATTGGATATGATGAAAAGTATAATTAAAAAACATTATCATTAAAAATGAAAGATATAAATTCTTTAAATCATCTTTTATAAAGGTGAATCCGATCATTATCAGATCTATGATCAATGTGATAATTGTAATGAATAATGTAATTTTATATTTATAAACACTTTAAAACAATATTTAAGTACAATAAAACATATATGTTTTCTATAAAAACATTCTTAAAATACTTAGGACATGAAATATATAGTAATAAATTATTTAAGAAAGTGTTTGTGCTTTCCAAAACAAAAGCAATGGAAAAGATATAAAGAAAATTTTGGCTCAATAATCTCCCCCATTTTGGAAAACAAAAACTAGATGACTTAAATAGAAAATAAATTTTAAAAATATAATTCTATTATTATTTTTAATAACTCCATATTAAGAATAATACATTAATACTTATCACTTTATGAGTTTATAACTCATCTAAATATAATGATGAATAGGAATAAATACCCCTAGGATAAAAATCCCTAAGGATTGTATTATCTTCTTTTATAAGTATTTCTCCCCCTTACTTAAGAAATATTCCCTTATTTAAAACCTTCTCCCCCATTGTTTAAAATTATCCCCCTTTGTGATTTTTCAAAAAGGAATATGGAAAGGTCTTGTAATACCTGAAAAGGTTAGAGAAAATACTATAAGAAACAAAATAATAGAGTAATTGATCATCTAGAATAAATTAAATAACATTAAACCAAAATAATTGGAATATATTTAGTCAAATTATCAGTATATGAAAAAGTATTTCATTGATAGTTCAATGGAAAAAAATATAATAAGAGTTTTAAAAAATCAATCTTTCTTCAACATAAAAGATAAGACAATTATTTTCAACTTCTTAAACTCATTCCTATATTATTCTTCCTTTTCTATAAAATTATCATGAGTCTTTTTTCCAGCTCTTAAATCCAAATTCTATCATCCTGCACTTTAACCTTTTATTCTTGAGATTGAATCTTTTCTTCCACAAGTTTATTCTGATATTCTGGGTCTTTGATAACTTTAGATAAAACATTATTCTAATTATTCAAATAACAATTATCATCTTTATAGAACTTGAATATCTAAATATGATGAAGTAGAAACTTTAATCTTGTTTGTAAATAAGTGATATCGTGAGTTTGTTTCCTAGAATTACTTTGGAACTAGTTGAGGTATTTTACCCTGGTGACCACATCCTTTTCAAGAATACTAAAAGCAACATCAATTTCATTCAAAGCCTTCTTGAACTTTTCAAAATTATCATCAAGAATATTGAAATCATTTTCAACACTATTAGACAATTTAACTATCTTGTTACAAAATTTCCTATGATATTCAACAATTTCATTGAAAATATTGAAATCTACTTCTAATTGTATTAACCTATATGTTAAAGATTTCACTGAATCTACAACCAAATAATCCATGGTCTCCAAACTAGAAAAATAAGGAATTGTTTTCTCCAATATTCTCAAATAATGAAAGGTGTAATAAATACATTGATCTTTGATTGTATTTAGAGAATCTAAGGCCGATTGATTATTTTTGTGACTAGTTTCTATCTCTTTATGAGCAGATTTTTTTCTCTATATTTGAAACTGATATTTCTTTTGCATCAAAGATTTCAATTCCATTAACAACAACTATTTTACTTTATTCATCCTTTTAGTTTTGATTTTGTTCATCCCTCTTGGATGTAAATACATGTTCCTAAAAAGGAGGAGTTTTTTTATTTTAACTAATTGAATTTTGATTATGATTTACCAAAGAAGATAATTGTTTTTAAGTGGATTGGGAAGTCCTTATAGAGAGATTATCAGATTTTTTGTCATCCTCCTTTTCTTCAGATTATGGTTTCTCTTGATTATCATCCAGTTACATGGATTCACTTTATTCTTTTTCTTCTATGCTTCCTTATCCTTATTCACCTTATTCTTCATGATACTTTTAAATTTGTTATAACACATTTTATTCTTCCAAACTTTCACCAGTACCTTCTTTAAATAGATTATGAAGATGTGACTCTGATATTAAGTCTACTTTCCCAATATGAATTGATTCCTTATAAACCACAATTTCTTTTTCATTATCTTTAATAGAGGGAACATCAATATTGACAATTTATAATTATTGAAATACCAAATCGACATCAGTATGTAAAAAAACTTTTTCATAAGCATCCTAAAACCATTTCACCAATATATAAACTAAAGATTCACTTTTATGTTTCTTCTTTTGTTTCTTTTCCCTTTATTTTTTTATAGAATTTCATCACCATGTATCCTTATAAAAAGGGCTTCAGCTGGGTTGAGTTCGAACTAATGATGTACTTATTTTATTTTAGCCTTCTTCCTTCTCCATTCTTAAGATAATACATCAAAAAAATTCTTTTTATTTTTTTATTTCTTTGTTAATGGAAAAAAATCAACATTTATTTTCATAACAAATTTCTCAGATTTCTTTTTGAAAGAAGTTTATGCCTCTGATGAAGAAACTTTAGTACTCTTGATAATTTTGTTTTATTTTGGATCAAAAATATACTTTATTCTTCTAATTGTATCATCAATGATAAAAACAATATTTTCACTGATGGGTTTGTACTTGATTGTAATATTGAAACGCCTCATGATCATTTCAGTCATCTTACTAATCAATCCTAGAAACAATATTATATGTGACTTAATAGACTTGGATTTGATATTTTAAATAGTAAAAATAATAAAACCGACCAATTTTTCCCTCATATTGACTATGTAATCTAGAATGAAAATATCAGATACTTTTAAAGTATATCGATCACCTTTTCTCAGAATAAGAGAACATTACATCCAAATATCTAAAACTATATGATCTAGAATTAGATGAGTAACTTTTCTCAGTTTATCATCTGATACATTATTGAAAAAAAATACTTTTTGACTCTATCTCTTAAAAATTTACCATTTGAATACAATTATTTATGAGATAGGAAATATAAATCTCCTTCATTAGAAATTACAAGAAAACTATTTTCTTCTATCAGTTTCATATTATATGACTTCACAGAAATATCATAAGAAAACATTTCATTTCCATATTATTTAAAGAAATTTATAGAATCATAAAAATTTCTGACCTAATCCAAATAAATAGAATCAAAATTGGGATCATATTTTTATACACATAAAGATTCCCAACCATGAAAATATGTCACCTTTTTCAAAGATAAATTAAAATTCTTGTAAAATAATCTTGCAACTAACCTTTCACAGAGTACAAACCACTTGTTGTAATCCTTTTATGGGGCCATCATGTTTGGATTGAAAATTGAGGATTCAGTCATAAAGAAAGAAATCAAACTTAGAGTCTTACGCGAGGTAATTCTTCATGGGAATAAATTTTGAAATATCCGATGTGGGACAAAATAGAGGGGGTCCCCTTTAAATAGGCGATGAAACACGACGGTTCATATTCCAAATAGATCTGATGACTAAGATTTGATCTATTTTATATAATGGTTGTGATATTTCCTGAAGAAATATTTTAAAAAATATATATAAACTCTTGAGGTTTAAAAAAATATATCGTATTGGGTGAATACAAAGAAATTGAAAAACGATTTTTATCATATTGGGTGAATAAGATTAAAATGAATTTGAAAAGTAAAAAAAATTAAAATTTTATAATAACAACAAACAAGTATGAAACTAATCACAATAGAATAATGTTAAAATATAAATTAAATAAGAATACATTTCGGAGTGGATTCATTGATATGATAATTTTTTCTTCTTTGTTTTAACATATTATAGTTTTAAAAAGACATTTTTTTAAATGAACTAAAATAGTTGAATACGATAAATTTGATTACATAAAAATTTAAAAGAGAAACCCAAATCTGAAAATCTGATTATGAAAAATTATTTGATTACAAAAATCCAAATATGAAGAAAAATTCAAATTTGATTTGAATTAAACATAAGTCCTAAAAACTCATCACGATTTTTTTAAGGAAAAACTAAAAATTTGAAACACAAAAGAAATGTAAAACATCAATCATATGTACCCCCCATAAAAGGAGTTAAAAAATGTAAGGAGATGGTAAAATCAATAAGTAGATACAAATTATTACTTAATAGTGTTAATTCCCATATTATAATTAATGTATTCAAATATATTGGAGGGTAATAATTTTTTTAACAATATCAGTAAGTTGTTCTTGAATTCCGATGAATTGTAAAATGATATCGCCCTTATGTGTGTTATCCTTAAGAGAGTGATGCCTAATATCTATGTGATTTTAATTAGAGTTATTTTTAGGGTTTTTAATTAAATTAATGACACTAGTGTTATTACATAGTATTTGAGTTTTAGTAAATATCATTCCAAAATCTATGATTGTGTGTCGCATCCATAACACTTGAGCACAACAACTTCCAACTGCTATATATTCAGCTTTAGTAGTGGAAAGTGATACAAAGTTTTGTTTCTTACAACACCAAGAAAATAACGAGTCTCCTATGAAAGAAAAAGTTCTAGATTTCTTTATTCTATATATTATACACATACCAAAGTCAACATTCGAAAAAAAAATTATTTCAAAACCATTTCCATAAGAATAGAGAAGTCCTAAATCCAGAGTTCCCTTTAGATAAATTTTTTTTATTTAACTATTTTTAAATGAGATTAATTTGGACTATATTAATATATTTCACATAAGAACATAGAAAACATTAAGTCTAGGCGACTATTAGTTAATTATAGTAGGTTTCCTATCATAACTCTATTTTTTGATCAAATGGTTGTCCAGCTTCATCAATATCAAGTGTATTTGAGGTACCAATTGGAGTATATATAATTTTTGTATTATCTTATCCATAATATTTTAAGAATATTTTTGGTATATTTATTTTTAGATATATAAGTACTTTCTAGTTTTTGAGAAATTTGAAAACCAATAAAAATGTTAACTTGCCCATTATACTCGTTTCAATATCATATTTCACAAGATTCACAAAATAATCTATTAGAGATTTTTGAGTTCATATGAATATAACGTCATCAACATATATTTGTAAAATCAAAAAAAAAATATTTTTTTTATAAATTTATTTGAATTAGAATTTCCTTTAACATAATTATTTTTTAAAAGAAATCCTTTTAATCTATCATACTAGGCTTTTGGGGAATGTTTAAGTCCATATAAATCCTCAGTAAGTTTAAAAACATATGAAAGATGTTTTCAATATTTAAAACCAGGATTGTTTAAGCATAATCTTCTTCATATACATATTTATTAAGGAAATAACACTTCACATTCATTTGAAATTAAAGAATGATGCAAAGGCTAATATAATACAAATAGATTCAAGTCTATCTACTGGTGTATAGGTTTCTTCATAAACTATTCCTTCTTGTCTATTATAACCTTTAGAATCAAGTATTTGTTTATTTCTAATATTATTCTACTTTAATTAAATTTGTTTCTAAAACACGTATTACTCCAATTATTAAATTTTCATTAGCTCTTTCAACCAAGGTCCAGACATTATTCCTTTCGAATTTATTTAGTTCAACTTGAATTTCTTTTATCTAATATTCATCAACTAAAGCCTCATTAGGATATTTAGGTTCAAACTGAAAAAAAGAAATATTTTATATTTCATTTCTTAAAAAACCTCTAGTCCTAAATGGTTGATTATCATCACCAATGATACTATCACTATGATGATTCATAAGAAATTACGAACTTGGGTTTTTTAAGGTCTTTCCATCAACATAAGGTAGAAAGTATTATCGAGTAAATACTTTAGAAAAACTTTCTTGATAATTTTAATTATAATAATAATCTTCTATCAATGTTTTAGCATCATCTTTGGAAAAAACATTTGAGGATGTTGATTGGGTATGTTTTTAAAAAATAATCAGATTCATCAAATTTAACTTGTATTTATTTTCTCAACAGTACAATAATTTTTAACAAATACTCTATATACCTTAGAAATAGTGCAATAACTTAAGAATATAACTTCATTAGATTTGGGTGTGAATTTTTATAAACTATCTTTTGTATTAAAGATGATTATTTTACCTTCAAATACTCTAAATAAGAAACTTTTGGTTTTCATCTAGTCCACAACTCAAAAGGTGTTTTATTAAGAAAGGGTCTTATTAAAACTTGATTTATAGTATAAAAAGCAGTACTAATAACTTCATCCCAAAAATTTTTATCAATTGAGTATTCACTCAACATGGTTCTTGTTATTTCTTGAAACTTCTTTTAACAACACCATTTTTCTGAGTAGTTCTAAGTGATGAAAAGTTAAGTGTAATAAATTTTTTACTAGAAAAAGATTAAAAATCACAATTTACAAATTCTAAACCATTATCACTATGAATAGTTATCAAGGTAAGGGTTTTATAATTTTTAACTTTGGATACAAAGGTTTTTAAATAACAAAATGATTTACATTTCTTTTCTAGAAAATAAACCCATGTATATCTAGTGTAATCACCAACTAAAAAATACATAATACTTGTCTATAATAGATATGGTTTAGGTAGTATTTAATAAATACATATTCAATAGATATAAAACATCATAATTTGAGACTTCACTAAGAGAATACGTTTCTGACCGTATTGAAAAGTGTCATAGACTTTTGAAGAATCAAATCTACGATCTGGTAAATCCTTAAAAACTATTTTCTTATTCAATTTGCATAAGTTTATATGGTTACAGTGTTTTATCCTCCTATTCCATAACCATGATTTATCTTACATTTCACTAAGTCGTGTTAATTCATGTATGCTAATTTCTTCTAAGTTAAGAGTGTAAAAATTATCATGATGATGGGAAGAAAGAATGAATTCATACTTGGAATTGTGTAATATACATTTATCATTACTAAAATTCACAAGGTAAAGATATTTAAATCATTAAATTATTCTTATAAGTTTGTACTTAAGACCTTTAACAAATAAAACAATTTAAATTGGGGATTTACCAAGAAGAACAATATTACCTAAATAGATAATATCTCCTTGAACAATATCCTCAAAGGGGTATATCCCACCTTTCATATTGATAATCCTTTTAAAGAAATATTTGTTACCAATAATATGTCTAGAACAACCACTATCCACATACCATTTATTCTTTTTGTTGGTATTACCTTTTTTTCGACAACAAAATAATTAGACTTTCAGAACCCAAACCTTTTGGGTTTGGAAATGTTAGAAAAAAAAGATTTTAGGAATCCACATTTGTTTCGAGAAATAGGATTTGTGAAACCCTAAGGATTGAATTTTATTTAAAGAACAATTATTTTCCCAATTTACTCCACTTTTACATTTAGTACAAAAATAAATCATTTTTAGAAAAAAATAACTTATTATTAAAAAAAAGGTTTTCTATAACTATATCCTATTCTTGAACTAGTACCATGTGGATAGATTTGTTAATACATTTTTTCAAAACCTACCTTACTAGAATTAAAGTTAAATAAATGTTTATTTAGTGGATAAATTGTAGAGTTTATTTTTAAAACTAAATTCTTACCCACATCTGTATTAGTTTTGGAATTGAGTTTCTCAAAAATAGTTTTCGAACAATCCTTTCAGAAATAAATTTTACAAAATTATTAGAAATAAAATATTATTTGGAATTTTATTTATCATGATCTTTTGATATATCTGATATTTCATTTGTTAAAATATCAATTCTTGAATTATGTTTTGAATGTTTTTCATTTTAATTATCATGTTTCTATACATTTTATAATTTTTATTTTCCAAAAGTTTTGAAAAACAAGAAACTTATTCAAAAGAAGGTGAAAAATTATCATCACTAGCTAGGGGGGATCCTTCATATGAAGATGTAAAATTCTTCTCATCAAGGTAATTTTAATTTAAAAAATATATTAGTTAATGAATCATAAATTCGTACCTTAGTAATAAAACATCTATTTTCAATAATTGTTTTAGTAAGAAGACCAATATTCTTATGATATAGAATTTTATTATCTAAGGAATTGTCTGAAGAATCAACTCCACTGGAACCCTAAGTGTCATAAACTTTAAGAACAATCTTAAATTTTGACTTATAATACTTCTTATAATTCCTATCATAATGTTGACTCTTTTTTTCTTTTCTTTTCAACTTGGGATAAGAAAGTCGAATATGTAAAACTCTTTTTCACTCATAACAAGTAACTTAAGAACCATTCTTTCCATTTCTATACTTGTTACTTTTTTTGTAACAATACTAAAAATACTTTTTACCAATAATATTATTCATTCTTTAAGAAATATCTACTAATTCATCCTCAGAATGTTAAAAATCACTTTCATTAGATTGAAGGATAGCTTTATTTTTTTGTAGACTTAATAACGTTATTAGGAGTCTAGGATTTTATCATATTTGAAATAGTGGTAAAACAATTCCACCATTATTCCTCTTTTACTTTATCTACATCTATTTTAAACCCACCCTAATATTGAAAAAGTGTTATAAATAAATCATCAAGATTGAGATTTATTATCTTGATTCATCAATGGATATTCTCTTAGATTATCACTCACTAAGCATAATATCAATTATCTTTTCAACAAGGATTTCATCTTCCAATACTTTCTATCCCATTGATTGTAAACTATTGACTATTTTCATACACATTTGTTGTACATTTTCAAAAGGTTCTCCAAAAGGAAATTCAAATTCTTGATAGTTATCTTTATGTCCTGATTTTCTAGTATCAATAACTTCTGAAGTTCCAAAATTAGTAATCTGTAGCTTTTTTTATATACTATAATCAGCTTCACAAGAAGAAATATGACTGTAAATTCTTCTAGTCATAGAACATAACAAAGTGTTTCCAACTATATAATTCAATTGATACTCTTGTTTTTCATGATTTTTAAAAGTAGTCACTTCATTTTTAGGGATCTTTCAATCTTCATTTAACATGAGAAAATTGTCAAATCTAGTATTTATAAGAAATATATTCATTTTATCTCTCCAATACTCATAATCATATCCAACAAAAATAGTTGGTCTATTTGGATTTAGGTTATTAATTGAAACAACATTTATTCCTACCATATTTAAAAACAAATACAAAACTTCTATTCCACAATACACATTAGTGTAGACAATATTTATAAATAAAGAGTTTATAAAATTTAAAAAGTCTTGAAAAATTAAAGAAGATAAAGGTAAAAACTATTATCAGCGGAAACCCCCTTTTATAAAAAATTTAAGCATCATTATAACAGAGTCTTGGCTCTAATACCAATTAATGGATCTAAATGTACATGATAATGGCTAAAGGCAAGAGTTGGTGAATTGTAAACTTAAAAATTTTTGTTTTTAAACTTAAAAGAATGTTGTTTAATAAGGTTAAACTAATTGTATTCACAAAAAAATTTAGGTATTTAAATGTTAACCAGACTTGGACCTTAGGTATGATGATAAACATATCGTAATAAAGTACATTTTGGTATATATTCCACAATTCGTAATGATATTCTATCATAACAGAATATATAATCATAATCAATAAGCAGTGGTAATGAATTTAGAGTTTAATCATATTTATAGTAGAAATTATTTAATCAGAGTAAGCCCAAAAGGAATCTTAATCTCAATGTTTAGGATAAATCATAGTATTACAAATGCATTCACAAAGCAATATAGGGTTGAATGATTGTATTTTAATTAATTCTATTATGATAAATAAAATACAAATAGAAATATGATCATAAAATGATTCACTTTCCATTACAATTGAAATGGAAATGAAATACTTTTAATAAAACAAGTAAGTGAATACACTTCTTTTATCTCAAAGAGTAGGGTATCCAATCACCTGGGATAAAGGTCCCTTATTTTATACTTGAAAGAAAGTCTATATTTCCCTTACTAGGGATTCCCTAGATATGATGATCATTCTATCTCAATATCCTCGTGATCTCTCGATATGATGATCGACTTCTATGTCTTTCTATCCCCACAAGCCCTCAATTCAATGGCCGCCTTGTCTATATCGCTATCCTTGTGGTCCCTCGATAAGATGATCAGATTTTTTGTATCGCTATCCTTATGGCCCCTCGATCATATTCACCATTGTAATGCACAAATAAAATACAAACCCTAAAATATCACAAGTACAAAGAAGAAGTAGTTCACTCTTATAATCTTTAGAGCTCTCGTATATTGAGATTTTTGAAAATGAAAATGATTAGAACTTTGATAAAAACTCTTTGAATGGCTATGAATTTATAGGAAACTTAACAATGGTAATCTTGATCCTCCAATGGTCATATTTCTAAAAATATTTAACAATGAATTAGACACTTGGAACTTCAACAGTCATATTATAATATAATTTGTTATGTCATTTTGATATACATTATGACATCCCGACCTGGGAGCCACTGAACGGTGCCTCGAGCCGGTTGGCCACATTCCCTCAAGTGCGCCTCCCCATATGCCAGAGGGTGCCAACTTGTAGCAAGGGTCTGGTAAGTTAGTATTGGGGAGAGTATTCCCTCTGTTATTAGAATAAAACACCAATAGATGCAAATTAAAATAATCACGTGAGAAAGTGTATATAAATAACCAGAACAGATACCAAGACTTATGATAGTCAAAACCAGAAAACACAATATTCAACTGAAAGGTAAAACATTCTATGATAATAAAAGTTTTACGTGTATATAATGCAACTGAAAGTAAAGACCCAATGACTCAAATATGGGTCCCGAACCATGATCGGTTCCCTATCCCATGCTCTAAACCCAAACAGCAATGGCTTTGCCCTTATCCCGTCCTGTAATAACAGAGTCTGCTCAGGTGATGATTAGGAGGTCCAAATAGGGTGTGAGTACAACTCAGTAGGCCACCACCAACGGTGTCTAAAATGAGTCCAGTCAAAAGATAGTGCATACAGTTTTATGAAGTAATAAATAAAATGCATAATTTAAATAGTTATCATATTTTCATTTAATCATTAATTTACACATTAGGCCAATTTCAATTCATGTTTCCCATTTGAATCATCATTCTTTATCATTAATCATTTGGTGTAGGTAGTCATTCCTAGCACCCCAAATATCATTTTAATCATCATTCATTATTATCATTAATCATTTGGTTTAGAACACCATTCTTAGCACCACAAATCTCATTGAGTGTAGAACTTCATTATTATCACTTCAATTCTCATTCGGTGTAGGTCATGTAACTCCCCAAAACTAGTTACCCAGATTCGGTGCATTATTACATAACATTGGAATGATCACAAGAGATCAATTCTCAAAAGACTAATTATTTTATTAGCCTTTTAAGTACTAGATACATACATAAGTTTTATGTTACATCATGAAATAATCAAAAACAACATTGTGTCCCCATTGAAAACACTCATATCCTTTGGCCTATCCCTGAAAGTTAATCATAATATACTTCTTCACATATTGGGAAAAGGAAAACATAAGAAAGGGGTGAGATCAGATTCTAAGTTGGGATAACAATATAGCTGAAACTATCATAAATAAGCATAAACATTTAAAGCAATGTATAAGACTAAAACACAAACCTTTTAAACTTAAACTTGAGCATAATATAGAATAGATAAATCAAATAATTCCATTTAATTATTCACATGGATATTATACTAATCGAATAATCACATGTAATATCAATATCTAATTTCATAATGATAGAATTCATAATGCTAGACATCATAACCACATAGTCAAGGCCTTGTGTTAAGACTACAAGTAAGATTTTTTCAAGTACTTGTGACAATAAACTAGTTTGTATCATGAGACCTAAAAATGCATCGAGGAGCTGTAGCGGGAAACACTTATCACTTACTAAGTCCAATGCATTCCTCATATGAAAAGGTTGGAACATAATCTAAACATTTATATTAAAACTAGCATTTGAAATGTCAATATTTTAACCACAAACCATGCATGGTATTAAAATAGAACATCCATAGTAAAACATAACCCATTAAATATAATATAGAAGATTTTATTATAATAAATAGACCTCAATCAAGAATAAATAAGGATATTAACATAAATGAAAATAACCAGTAAAACTATTTGAGAGAAATATCGCTTTTTTAAAAACATTTAAAATTCTCACTATTTATTAAGAAGCTGTTTAAAAGAGATTTTTGAATCAAAGTGTACCATACAACTTTGAAACATTTAAAATGAATTTTAATTTTAAAACATTCATGTCCATATAAATAAATCCTTAAAACCATTTTTAAAACATGGACATTAATGAGAAAAATTTAGAAGAATAAATTTTTAAAACATTTAAAATGATATTTCAGTTAGAGTTCCTAACCAAAAGAGAGATGCTTGAATAAAAATAATTGAGGTAATAAAAACCATATAATATCATGAGAATAAATGGATTCATGATATACTATATTAAAGTACAGTATATACACCATATAAAATTGAATTGGTGAATCACTACAAAGAAGTCTCAATGGAATGTAAATTGAGATGAAATCCCTTATAAATATTGTATCCTTAGGTAATGGATAAATAAATGACATAATTATGAGTTAGAAATATAAATACACTCAATATGATTGGATATTTAGTGTAAATAAATCAGAGTACATTCACACATATTTTGGTAAAAACAACACCAATGACTTGGATGTTTAACTCAATGAACGAAAATTGAGTTAAGATTACTCTTATCAAGTCTATATCGATGACTTGAGAATTTATCAATGGATTGATTATATGTGTAAAAAGTATATCAAAACAAAGGGGAGTGGAAATTATTACATAAATAAATAAATAATGATTTCACACATAATCTTGGAGTAAAATAATCAATGAAGTTTGCGTAAAACCCAATGAGTGGAAATTGAAATTAGAAATTCCCTTACCGATTTGGAAACATACAAAACATACACACTATGAAATAATGATCATAAAATTAAGTTTTAAATACCCATAAATTAAAGTATATTACACAAATAATATAATCATGGGCAGTACATACACCACACAAAAAGAAATAGTGGCAAATATAGCATAAATCTCACGGGAATAAAGAGTGAGATGAAAACCCCTTACCTTGTACTTTTATTCAGTAGAGGGTAGGTTAAACTCCTTTATAATGGTGAAATCATTTTTATTAAAATATACACGAACTACATACATAAATATGATATAATATACGATCTTCTAATATTACATTATTAATTATATTTCAGTAGTATCATTGTTTTGGGTGTTAACTGGTTCATTTTCCTTTATATGTTTTGTTACGTAAGTAATGTTTGTTATGGATAGGATGTATTTTATTCATAGAAATAATGATATTAAGTTATTAAACATTATTTTTAATCATCAAATGGAAATTAATCTTCAATGGTTACGATGGGGAATGAAATCTCATCGCGTTGTGGAGACGGTAAGCCGTACGTACGCACGAGCGACAATATCATTCAATGAGTGGTAAAATTGTATGTAATTGGACAGTATATTATATATAAAAAATAATTAACATGTTATATTTATTATTTACATCATTTATACTCATTATTATACCCATCCAAATAATGAAGTATTGAATAACAAACTACACCACGACGTGGAGACGGTAATCCGTATGTACGCATGTATGGTGAATTTTTCATTTATAGGATGTATAGAATAATGAATATGGTTGTAAAATATTTATAATAAAATCACAGTATTTATAAGGTACTGTAGTTATTATTTTGGTTTGGAAACCACAATGAAAGAGGAAGTGGAAGAAGAAAAGAACATTGAAAAAGGCGATGAAATTATTACCTCTTCTTCAGGTGCTTCCATTTGATTTGATCAAAAGGGATCCTTAGGTTGACTTTATGATCAAAGTAAGAATTATAGGTTAAATTTAGGGTAGTTGGGAAGATATTTTAGTAGGTTTTATTTCAAGAAAAATGGATTTGGAGGTGTGATTTTGAGAGAAGGGGAAGTACCCTTTTATAAGAGAGGTGAGGGTCACTTTAGAAAAAACTTGAAATATTATTTTATTATAAAATAATTTTCGGTTTATAATGGCTAAAAATGGATTTATTTAGAGAATAATGTGGTTATGGGTCGAGTTAATCTCCACCAATAGTTTTTATAAAATTTTATGTCACCATATTAACCTCATCATTTAGATTTAATTCTTAGTTAAATAGTTTAACTTTTACAATGTCTTCTTGTATTTTATATTACATGGTTAATAAACTTACTATAAAATTACAAGAGGAACTAAATTAGTTCATTAATGACATATATATAAATATATAATCATTTTGTATTAACCTTATATTTTTAAGAATATTATATCATTTAATAATTTAGTATTTGTTTTAAATACTCATTTATGTCAATTTTGAAACTATTTTGTATTTGATTTTGGGGAAAGACAATAAAACATGATTACTTAGAAAAAAATAAATTAAATAAACCATAACATGTAATATTAAACTATAAAATTTTTGGAATTCATAAAAATTCTCAATTTACATTTATTTTTATATTTTAATATAAATTATTTTAATATTTCATTAATAAGGTAATTACTGCATCATCAATGTGTCATAAATAAATTTAATTATTTAATGTATAAAAAATATAAATAAGATACCATGATATATGAAATCATTTTATCTTTATAATTAATATTTATAGTCGAATTTATCTTATTTATAAACCTATATTAAAAATGGTTTAGTTATTAAACCATGAATTTAACACTTTTAACTATTCTTTAAATAAAATAATAATAAATGTACTAATCTAATCCCTGTTGATCAAAAGGATAATATTTTATTCATAAGGTTTATTTTGTTCTAAATACACTTATCCAATAGAATTATGACATGCGTTAGGTTAATTATAATATCATTTTTACCTTTAATTACCCTCTTTACTTTTAACCGTGGTAAATAAAATTCAAAAGTTACTATTCAAAAAAATTATTTTCATCCTATTGAACCAAATTTGATTTAATGATGTCAACTGTGTCTCTTGAAATTTTTAAATTCAATTCATAGAAGAAGTAAAATTATGTTTTATGCAAATTAGCAAATGTGCTTAGAAGGTGAGTAAAAGACGGTAAAAAGTTCAATAAAATTATATATATATAATCTTATTATAAAATGAATTCAATGAATTAAATTGGAATAATATAGGTATTATGTATCTATTTTGACTATAAAATAAATTGAAAACTAATTATTTAAATTTAAAAGTTGGCTTTAAACAATAATGTAATGTTTTTTACTATTCATCAAAAATTGAAAGTTTTTAGAAAAATACCCAAAATTTACCCAAAGATAATTTTGATATTAAAAATTCAAAAATGATGTCTTTTTTACCAAATTATAAACATAAAAGTTGTATAAATTAATTTATTAAAAATATTCCCATTGTCAAAACCAGAAAGTAGGTTTTTGAGAAGTTAAAATTATCAAAAGATTGATATGTGTTTATGTATAATTTAAATGTAAAATTACTTCCAATGACCAAAATTAGATTGAATGATAAAAATATAATCTAATTATACTTCAAAACCATTCAAATGTATAATTTAATACTATAAATTATTTTGATTAAAAAAGTTGTTTTCAATTAAAATTTAGTATTTTTCACTATTCATCAAAATATGAAAATTATCAGAAAAGCACCGAAAATTTATCCAAACTAAATTTTTATATCCCAATTATAAAGAAGTTGTTTATTTTTTCAAATTGAATATATAAAAGTGTAAAATATTTGATTTAATAATTCTTCTCCATTAAAAGGCGGTAAAATTGAATTTTTTGAAAAATACTTATTTTATCTGAAAAATTGAAGTTGTTATTATATTATGTATAAGAAACAAATAATATGGATGTTATAATTATATAGAGTATATAAAATTAAAAATTTAGTTAATACTATTCATAACCATTTTTTTAACGGCTAGTTTGATAATTCCTGGTGCACTTGAACTCGGTGTTGTGTGTAGATCAAGCTATTTAATTACTTTACAGAAAATAACTTACTATGAAATCTTGGGGTGTTACATCCTTCCTATCTTTTTGAAATTGAATCCTAAAATTTTTAAAATTGGTCTTGGGAACTTCATTGAAAGTTCCACGTCAGAAAAAGTGTCAATAAAACTATCACTTTAAAAGAAAGAAAGAGAATTACAAAGGTCACCTAATATAACCCATACTAGGGTTCCATGTCAAAGAATATGGATATGGAAGATAAACTAAGTGTCAAGTTATGATTAAGAGTGTTAGAAATCATGATCAGAATAAAGTTCACAACAAGAAAACCATAAAATTGTGATGGGTTAAATGGTCATTAATTTCCCTGTAGGAAAAGTAAACAGACAACATTTTTTTGTTTTAAGTTCCATTTCATAAAGTTGAGGAATTTATTTATGAAATTGACTAAGAACATAAATATATATACTTAATTTTTAAGTAGAGTTTCATCCTTTAATAAATTTCTACCACTAACTAATCTTTTCTCCAAACGATGTGTAACGCCCCGACCCTAGAATCTAGGAGATGGTGCATTATTTTAATACATTGGCATGATTACAAAAGTCCCGAATGACCGATCAGTTTAGTAGTATTGGAAACAAGATACATACATAAGTTCAACATTACAACTTGAAAAGAAAAACAACACTAATTTATTCCATTATAAACATCCAAGCTTCCAAGATTATTCCTGCAAGTCACTCATAACAAACTTTTTCATATGCTGGAAAAATGAAACATAAGAAAGGGGTGAGTTCAAATGATAAATAAGAGTAAGAAATATATCTGAATATAACATAAACATTAGGCATGGTGGATAATTGAAAACACATTCCTTTACAAATAGTATACATGAACACTTTATGGCAGGAATATGGGATGAGTAAATAATGCCATAATAAAACATAGTCATGGGTATTCTACTAGTCGAATAACCACACGAAATATCAATAAATAATCTCATAATGATGGAATACATAATGGCGGACATCATAACCACATAGTCAAGGCCTCGTGCCATGAATACAAATAAAATTTTGGCAAGGCCTTGTGCCAAGACACTAGTTTGTCTCATGATACCTACAGATTCATTAAGGAGCTATAGCAGGCTCCACCCGTCACTTACTAATTCCAATGCATTCCTCATATGAAAATGATGAAACATAACATAAACATTCATATTAAAATAGCATATGAAATTTAAATACTTTAACTGTAAACCATGAATGGTAAAAAAATAGCACATCCACAGTAAAAAACAACTCATTCAATACAATATGGAATATTATGTTATAATAAATTAACCTCAATTGAGAATAATAAACGATATTGACATAGATGAAAATAATCATCAAAACTATTTGAGAGAAATATCCCCCTTTTTCTTGAAAACATTTAAAAGTAACATTATTTATCAAGAAGCTATTTAAAATAGATTTTTGAATAAAAGTGTCACATACCACTTTGAAACATTTAAAATGAATTTTAATTTTATAACATTAAGGTCCATATAAATAAATCCTTAAAACCATTTTTAAAACATGGACATTAATGAGAAATATTTAGAAGAATAAATCTTCAAAACATTTAAAATGATATTTTTGTTAGAGTTAAAAACCCAATGAGAGACACTTGATAAAAAATAATTGAGGTAATAAAAAATTTATAATATCATGAGAATAAATGGATTCATGAGATACTATATCAAATTACATTACATACACCATATAAAATTGAATTGTTGTATAACAACTAATAAGTATCAATGGAATGTAAATTGAGATGAAATCCACTATAATGACCGTATCCTTAGGTTAATGATAAATCATTGACATAATTATGTGTGAAAAATATAAATACACTCTATATGATTGGATATTCAGTGTAAATCAATCATTGGAAATTCACACATATTCGTGAAAAAACAACACCAATGACTTGGATGTTTAACTCAATGAATGGAAATTGAGTTAAGATTACTCTTATCAAGTTCATATCATTGACTTGAGAAATTATCAATGGAGTGATTGTGTGTATCAAAATTATATCCACACAAATGAGAGTGGAAATTAATACATAAATAATAAATATTGATTCCACACATAATCTTGGAGTAAAATAATCATTGGAGTATGCGTAAATCCCAATGAGTGGAAATTGAAATTTGAAATTTATTTACCAATTTGGTAACTCACGAAACATACACCCCATGAAAGAAGGATCATAAAATGAAGTTGTAAATACCCATAGATTAAATTATATTAAACAAGGAATACAATCATGGTCAGTACATACACCACACAAAAAAATAGTGGCAATATAGTGTGAATCTCACGGGAATAAGAAGTGAGATGAAATCCCCTTACCACGTTGTAATCAATCGAGTCGTATGAACAAAAGTTAATAACCACCAAATAATTCACAAAATACGATGAATATAATGAGAATCGTGATAATATATGTATATAAAATGGCAGTACACAATACACCGCATGCAATAAATAAGTGGCGAACAATGGAAATATCATGGAATTAAAAGTGAGATAAGAAACCCCTTACCTCAAGTCTGACTTGTCTTGTATGTTCCTTGTTCTTACTGAATAATAAACTTAAGTTAATTTCTATTTGATTAAGAAAATTTTTCAAGTTTATTATTGCTTTTATATCACTTATTACCTTTCTATAACAATTAGTTAATTATTTTTAGTTCATATTGGATATTTTATCGATGTTCGGAACTTGAGTCAAAAATGAACTTGTTATAATTACAAATTTTCCATGTGGTCAAAAGTACATTATCTCCAGAATGATATAAATTATTTAGATATCATATATATATATATATATTATATCCAGTATATATATTCATTTATAACAGTACATAACATTTGGAGATAAGAAATGAAATGCATCGTTCATGGAGACGGTAAGCCGTACGTACGCATGAACGTTACTTTCATTTCTATTTTGTGTTTTAATGGAATTAAAACATAATGATACATAGATATATTATAATTCCAGTATAATATCATATATTATATCATTACCTCCATCCTTTATGCATCCCATATAAGTAATTAATTAGTCATATCACTTTGAGGGGGCAGTAGTCCGCACTTCCTTAAATGAAATTATCGTGTTTTACCCATAATGGAAACCATATAGGAATGATATAAATGGAAAATAAAAAAGAATAAATAAAACATAAACATAATATATATCATATATAAATACATTTACATCTTAATGGCCACCATGAGAGGTGGTAGGATATAATTTAACAATCATCGTTTCGTGAGGCGTCAGTTTGCTATCCGCAGAAACAATATTTTATTTACCCATTAGAATGAGGTGTGTATAATTTTAGTTCAAATACTTCTCATAAAAACATCCTAGTATATTTTGGATACTGTTTTTGTTATAAAATAAAGGAATAAAAATATTTTAGTGGTTGGAGAAGTAAAATAAAAGAAAAGAAGTTAAGAGAAACCATTACCTTTAATTTGGGTAACTCCCTTTGGTTTGAACCAGACAGAATTTCTAAAGTGACTTCTGCCTAAAGTAAGGCTTATATGTATAATAGAGGGATATTTATTGATTATTTGGGTAGGGTTTGGATGATCCAAGGGGCTTTAGTTGTGTGAGGAATGATTTAGAAGTGGTTTCCTTTTATAAGGGAGAGGAGGGGCTCTTTAGGGAATTTTGAAAATGTTATTTTATTATAAACTTATATTCGGTTTCAAAAAGTTAAAAAACTCATTAAAGTAGAATATAAGATGACTCATGTTTAATATAAATTATCCAATAAGAATTGGATAGGTTTTGGATATTTTTTTAATATTAATAATCTTATTTATTTAAATCATTTATTAATGAGGTAAATACTGCATCATTATTGTGTCAGAAATAATTTAATTTATTTCATGTATAAAAATTATAAAAAAAAATACCAAAATTTAGAAAATATTTTTAGCTTTCCAATGATTATTTATAGTCGAAAAGATGACTTATATAACCCCATGTAAAAATTGATATACTGAAAGATATTTGTTAATGTCATTTTTGTCTTTACTTTAAGTTAATTAAAATAAAGTGTCATTATCATTATTAAGTGGCTTTATGGGGTCCCAAAATCGACCCAAGTATTCCCATGGTTTACCATGACTCATAAAATAAGTTTAGGACAAGTATTAATGTAATTGTGTATTATTATAACATTTTTTTACCTTAATTACCCTATTTACCTTTAACCGCGGTAAATAAAAGTCAAAAGTTACTATTCAAAAAAATTATTTTCATCTTATTGAACCACATTTTACTAACTAATAACAACCATGTATGTCGGATTTTTAAAATTCAATTCACAGAAGCAATAAAATTTCATTTAAATGAAAAATTCAATTTTTTTAACTATTACTAAGTGGTTTTACTATTCATCAAAAATTGAAGTTTTTCAGAAAATACCAAAAATTCAGCCTAACATATATTTGATATTCCGAATTCAAAAATTATTTTTATTTTACCAAATTAAAAACATATAAGTTGTATTAATTAATTTAAAATTAATTCACGTTGTCAAAACAAATATCGTGTTTTTAAGAAATAATAACAATAAAAAGATTGGCACTTGTTTATGTATAATTTCAAAGTGAAATTAATTCTAATGACCCACATTGAATTAAATGGTAAAAATATAATCTAATTATACTTAAAAACCATTCAAATTTATTATTTAACAATATAAATTATTCTGATTTAAAAAAATTTCAATTAAAAATTAGTATTTTTCACTATTCACACAAATATGAAAGTTATCAGAAAAACACCAAAAAATATATCGAAACTAAATTTTTATGTACCTATTCTAAATAAAAAGTTTATTTTTTCAAATTTAATATATAAAAGTGTCAAATATTGGATTTAAAAGGGTTCACCGTTAAAAGGTGGTAAAATTGCATTTTTGAAAAATACTTCTTTTATTTGAAAAATTGAATTTTTTCTTATATTATGTATAAAAAACACATAATATGGATTCTAAAATTATATGCAGTATATAAAATTTAAAATTCAGTTAATAAAATTCATAACCACTTTTTGAACGGCTAGTTTAGTAAGTCAAGGTGCGCTCAAACTCGGTGTTGCGTGTAGCGCAAGCTATTGAATTACTTTAAAGAAGATAACTTATTATGAAATCTTGGGGTGTTACATGATGAGTATTCAAGATGACTTGGTCAGACTTGATGTGCTAGAATCAACTTCTAGAGAATTACATACTCCAAAATGGATGAACTATATATTTCCCTTGTCTTTTGAGATTAACCAAAACCAAATGGTTAGTATAGGATCAGATGATCCCCTAAATAGATAATCCATTATAGAAAGAAATACTAATCTTAATTTCCAAAATTAAACAAACAATACCCAAAGTTCAATAAAGATTATTTAATAAACAATTTTCCTTAAAATCCTTCAATATAATCCAAACTAACATTGAAACCTGAAACTCAAAAGAATTTAATCACATAGTCTTTCATACTAAATCTTAACATTTCTCTCCAAATAAAATAAACTACTCTTAAAGTCTCATACATAAGTGTAACTAACCAAATCACATATTCCTTATGATAGGTTAATCATTTCCATTAATAGCTTGATTATCTAAAAAACATAGATACTTCTAAAATAATAATATCCACCATTACTCCTCAAATAAAATATCATAGTATTATATTTTCCTTAGGCATATAGTGTTCCCAACAGAGTGAACGTCTTACAAAATAACATTTATCACTTAATCAACAAATCATTTTCCTATACTAAGGATATCCATTTGATAACAAATAAAATCCCAAAACAACTTATTATTGATCAATAAAATCATTTAACTAAAAATAAGTATTCACACTAACCAGGGACTTCACGTAGTCTAGTGGTAGGAGATAAATCCCAATCACACTTTTTTTGTGGGTTTGATTCCCTCATCTTTGTCTGATGTGATGGGTTGTCACATGACCTATATGTTTTCTTTTTTCAAAAACTTTATTTTATTACATTCCCAAAATGAGATAAATGAATAAAAAATAACCATAAAAAATTTAACCACAAATTTTATATCATACATCGCATTTTCATCACAAAAATTAATAACCTATAATTGCGTCAAATTCTAGGATCATATAAACCCAAATGGTTCTTTATAACTATATCCAAAAAAGAAAATATAATTATTCCTAAAAAATTAATTTTCATATAAAAAATTGCAGGGTTACACATACAATAGAAAAGTCTTCCAAAGTAATCCCATCGAAAAAGAGCATTAATAATTTTAAATATTTTCCATCCATTTATGTCCACATAGGTTCTTCCTTGACCTAGTGGTTATCCTATAGAATAGTGCATTGACTCGGGTAATGCCCAGGTCCCCTACATTTATGGAAAATGAATGTAAATTGATTCTTAGGATTATTTTTATTCTATTCCATAATATTCATCATTTACCCTCAACAACTCTTTACTTTATGTCCTTCTTTACCATACATAAATCACTTCTTTGTTCAATTGAGACACTTTATAGGGTGTCTTCATCCACATTTTCAGCATGATTGAAATTGACTTTTCTTTTCTCCATAGTCTCAACTGCTAGAGCTCTTATCATTCTCCACCTTTATCTTCTTTGATGGATTTGGGAGTTTGTTAATGTATATATTGTTGATCATATTTTTGGAAACCTACTTTGGTATGAAGATGATATATTTTACACTTATCAACATTTCATTTAGTTTCTCATTTCCACCATCATGAACACCTTGTACATCATGTTCAATGTTACTATAAATTCCTTGGAATCAAGGCATTGACTAAAACCAAAAAGCATAGTGTGAGTAAAAATAGTTAAAAAATCATTTAGAGAACATCATGAAAACTTATTTTCAATCTAAAACACCTTAGGATTAACCAAGGTTATTTATTCTCATCATATATTAAAATCCTTCAAGTCAGTTTGTAAAGAAAATGTGAATTATCCTAAGTATATCCCTCGGGAGTGTCATAACCAAGAGTGCAGTAAGGCCTGTTGTCGTGCACTATGTCCCGTTCGAGTCTAAATCAAATTGGCATTTTCAGGTTTTACCCCTAGGTACATCTATTCTAGATACACCTCTACCTTCTCATATCCAGAAAAGGATGTTTTTCTTGGAGAACATGCATAATATTTACATTAAAAAAAAATTTGGATGTTCTTCTATACTATTCCTAAAATTCTATCTTAGGGTAGTGTTTTCGAATCAGAGTTTTTCTAAATCTAGTTTCCAAGGTTTGTAATAAACTTTCTCGGATACCCACTATAATGCCCCGACCCTAGTTACCCATATTCAGTTCATTATTACATAACATTGACATGATCGCAAGAGATCAAGTCTCAAAAGTCCGATTAGTTTAGTAGCCTTGAAAGTACTATATACATACATAAGTTTTACATTAAATCATGAAATAATGAAAAACAACATTATTTCCCCTTAGAACACACTAATTTACTTTATCTTATCCCTATAAGTTAATCATAGTATACTTCTTCACATCCTAGGAAAAATAAAACATAAGAAAGGGGTGAGCTCAGATGATTAGTAGGGATACAATATAGGAGAAACTATAATAAATAAGAATAAACATTTAAGGTAAGGTATAAGACTAAAACACAAGCCTTTTAAACGTAAAATTCAGCATAATATGGGAAAGATAAATCAAATAATTCCATTTAATTATTAACATGAATATTATACTAATCGAATAATCACATGTAATATCAATATATAATTTCATATTGATGGAATGAATAATTCTAGACATTATAACCACATAGATAAGGCCTCATGCCAAGACTACAAATAATATTTTTTCAAGGCCTTGGCCAAGACACTAGTTTGTCTCAAGAGACCTACCAATGAATCAAGGATATATTGTAGGCTCCAATAGTCACTTACTAATTCCAATGCATTCCTCATATGAAAAGTTTGGAACACAATCTAAACATTCATATTAAAACTAACATACAAAATGTCAATATTTTAAACACAAACCATGAATGGTATAAAAATAGCACAACCGAATTCAAAAATGACTCATTCAATACAATATGGAAGATTTTATTATATTAAATCAACCTCAATCAAGAATAATTAAGTATATTAACATAGATGAAAATAACCAGTAAAAATATTTGAGATAAATATCCCTTTTTTAAAAACATTTAAAAGTATCATTATTTATCCGGAAGTCGTTTAAAAGAGATTTTTGAATCAAATTGTCCCATTCCATTTTAAAGCATTTAAAAGGAATTTTAATTTTAAAATTTCCATTTCCATGTAAATAAATCCTTAAAACCATTTTTAAAACATGGACATTAATGAGAAAGATTTAGAAGAATAAAATTTTAAAACATTTAAAATGATATTTTAGTTAGAGTATATAACCAAATGAGATATGCTTGAATACAAATAATTGAGGTAATAAAAACCTTATAATTTTATGAGAATAAATATATTCATTATATACTATGTCAAAGTACAATATGTACACCATATAAAATTGAATTGGCGTATAACAACAAAGAAGTCTCAATGGAATGTAAATTGAGATGAAATCCCTTATAAAGACCGTATACTAAGATTAAAGATAAATCATTGACATAATTATGAGTGAGATATATAAATACAATCAATATGATTTTATATTCAGTGTAAATCAATCATATTACATTCACACATATTCTTGTAAACACAACACCAATGACTTGGATGTTTAACTCAATGAATGGAAATTGAGTTAAGATTACTGTTATCAAGTTTGTATCGATGACATGAGAATTTATAAATGGAGTGATTATGTGTGTCAAAATTATATCCACACAAAATGGTGTAAAAATAACTACATAAATAAATAAATAGTGATTTCACACATAATCTTGGAGTAAAATAATCAATGAAGTTTGCGTAAAACCCAATGAGTGGAAATTAAAATTCGAAATTCCCTTACCGATTTGGTAACTTACGAAACATACACCCCATGAAATAAGGATAATAAAATGAAGTTTTAAATAACCATAAATTAATGTATATTGCACAAAAAAGATAATCATGGGAAGTATATACACCACACAAAAGGAAATAGTGGCAAATATAGCATGAATCTCACGGGAATAAAAAGTGAGACAAAAACACCTTACCTTGTACTTTTCCTTAGTTGAGGGTAGGTTAACCTCATGTATAATGGTGAAATAATTGTTATTAAATTATACAATAATCAAATACATAAATATGATATCATATATGATCTTCTAATATTACTTTGTTAATGATATTTCAGTAGTATGATTATTTTGGATGTTAACTGATTCATTTTTCATTATATGTTTTGTTATGTAAGCCATGATTGTTATGGATAGGATGTATTTTATTCATATATATAGTTATATTAAATTATTAAACATTATTTTTAATCATTAAATGAAAATTATTCTTTAATGGTTACGATGGGGAACCAAATCTCATCACGTCGTGGAGACGGTGAGTCGTACGTATGCACGAGTGACAATATCATTCTATTAGTGGTAAAATCATATGTAATTGGATGGAATATTATATATAAATAATCATAAACATGTTTTATTTATTATTTAAATCATTTATACTCATTATTATACCCATCCAAATAATGAAGTGGTGAATAACAAACTACACCACGACGTGGAGACGGTAAGCATTATGTACGCACGTATGGTGACTTTGACGTTCATAGGATAGATAGAATAATGAATATGGTTGTACCATATTTATAATAACATAAAAATATGTATAATTTACTGGAGTTATTATTTTGGTATGGAAACAACAATGAAAGAGTAATTGTAAGATGAAAAGAAATTTTAAAGAGGTGATGAAAGTATTACCTCTTCTTCAGGTGCTTCCTTTTGATTTGATCAAAAGGGCTCCTTAGGCTGGCTTTATAATAAATGTAATGCCTCTAGGTTAAATTGAGGGTAGTTTGGAGGATATTGAATCAGGGTTAGGCCATGAAAAATGGCTTTGGAGGTGTGATTTTTGGGGGAAGGGTAAGTACCCTTTTATAAGAGAGGTGAGGGTCACTTTAGGAAAAGCTTGAAATATTATTTTATTATAAAATAATTTTAGGTTTATAATGGATCAAAATGGATTTATTTAGAGGCTAAGGTGAGTATGGGTATAAATCCTCTCAAAAAACATTTTTTAGACAAGTTTAGGTCACCATATTAACCTCATATTTTAGATTTAATTCTTAGTTAAATAGTTTAACTTTTACCATGTCTTCTTGTAAATTTATATTAAATGTTTAATAAAATTACTATAAAATTCCAATAGAACCTCAAGTGGTTAATTAATGACATATATAAAATTATATAAGTCGTTTGGATGAATCTTATATTTTTTTGAATATTATATCATTTAATAATATAGTAGTTTTTTTTAAATACTCATTTATGTCAATTTTGACACTATTGTGTATTTGTTTTTTTGAAAGTCAAGAAAACTTGATTACTACGAAAAAATACATAAAATCAACCCTAAAATATTATATTTTCCTATAGAATTTGTGTAATGCATCAAAAGTCTCAATTTACCTTTATTTTTATATTTATAATATAAATTATTTTAATCTTTCATTAATAAGGTAATTACTGCATCATCATTGTGTCTTAAGTAAAGTTAATTATTTAATGTATAAAAATTATAAATAAAATAAAATTAAGTTCAAAATACATTTATCTTTATAATTAATATTTATAATTGAATTTATTTTTTGTATAACCCTATATTAAATTTTTTTAGTTATTAAACTTTGAATTTAAAACTTTTAACTCTTCTTTAAATAAAATAATAACAAATGTCCTAATCTAATAAAAGTGGATCAAAAGGATAATATTTTATTTCTAAGGTTGATTTTGGTCGATATAAGCTTATTAAATAGAATTAGGACATGTGGCAGGTTAATTATAATACCATTTTTACCTTTAATTACTCTATTTACTTTTAACCGTGGTAAATTAAATTCAAAAGTTACTATTCAAAAAAATCATTTTCATCTTATTGAACCATATTTTATTTAATGATGCCAATCATGTCTCTTGAATTTTTAAAATTCAATTCACAGAAGCGGTAATGTAACATCCCAATTAATTAATGAATAATATATATTCTTATCTATGTCTATTCATGAATTATATAGTGTTTTAGAGGCTTAAAATGAGAATAAATCCAATCTTAAGCATGAAATACACTAATAATTTTTAAAGATTGTTTTACTGCCTTTTGATGGCAAACCATTTTTAAATCAAGCTTTTGAAAATTTTATAAGATCTATTTGTCAAAATAAACCTATTCTTTATGATTGGGACATTGAAATTTACATTGGATAATTTTTTGATAATTTTCTGACAATGTTCATTTTTCAATGAATAGTGAAAAATACTGCATTTTACATCAAAATTGCATTTTCATCTAATTTAGTTATATGGTTATATTATATTTTTAATTGGTTTTAAAGTTTAAATAAAATATATTTTTACCATGTAATCTAATGGTGATCATTGGGTTTAATTTCACTTTGGAATTGGGCATAAACAAGTGCCAAACTTTTCATTGATATTATTTCTAAAAAACCCGCTATTTGTTTTGACAACGGGAATTATTTTTAAATTAATTATTTCAATTTCTGTGTTTGGAATTTGGTAAAATGGATTACATATTTGTAATCAGAAGGTCCAAATTATGTAATCAAGACTCTTTTGTTTTTGGACATTATGAATAGTAACGACGGTAATTATCTTTAATTATCTTGATTAATTAGTAATCGGGTAGTTAAGGATAACAAAATAATACCATAATAATAAAAAATTACCACAACATGTGTCCTAATTCTACTGGTTGTGTCATGGATGACCATGGGATGCCTTGTGCCAATATTGGGGACCCCATGGAATCACTATTGTGTGATAATGACTTTTTATCTTTTTATTTTTAAAGAAAGTTAAATATAACAAAGAATGTATCACCTGAGTAAAACATTTTTAATATTGTCTACCTAAATTATCTATTGGACTATAAATATTAATTTAAAATATAAAAATATTTCCTACATCATAGTATTTTTATTATAATTTTTATACATTAAATAAATTAAATTATTTATGACATCATGATGATGCAGCGATTACCTCATTAATGAACGATTTAAATAAAATGAAAAGATAATGTCAAATATAAGACTTACACTTGTCAAAGACCTATTGGATGAGTATATTTTGAACCCTTATCACCTTATCCTCTAAATACATCAATTTTTGACCTTTAAAATCCTAAAATCATTTGAAAATAAAGTAACATTTTATACCTTTCCAAGAGTGCCCCTCCTCTCCTCTTATAAAAGGCCTCCACCTCTACCTCCTTACCCACACCTATCAAGCCTTTTTCTCAGCCAAGATCTTATCATTTTGTCTCTCCACATCCCTCTCCTCATTCTAGAAGCCTTAACTTAGTCAGTAATCTCTTCAAGAAACCCTTTTGGTTCAAACCAAAGGGAGTTACCCTATTTAAAGGTAAAGTCTTCTCTAATGTTCTTTGGTTTTATTTTGCTTTTCCAACCCCCTAAACTCTTTTTATTAATTTCTTTTGTAAAAACACCAGTATTTTAAATATACTAGGATGTTTTTATGATAATTTTTCTAGCTACACTTACACACACCTATATATAATGGTTAAAGAACATACTGTTTCTGTGGATGGCGAATTTCTGCCTCACGAAATGATGATTGTTCAATATTCTTATAAAACCTTCAAAGGTGGACATTAAGATGTCACTATATTTATATATGATATATAATATATTTATGTTTTCCTTAAGCTTATGTATTTTTCATTTATGGCATACCTTTATGGCTTCCATTATGGGTATACGCGATATCTTCATTTTAGGAAGTGCGGACTACCGCCCCCTCAAAGTGATTTGATTCGTTAATGCCATATGTGGGATGTATAAAGGATGTAATTAATGATATTATATATGATATTATACTAGAATTATAATATACCTTTATATCATTATGATTCCATTCCATAAAATACGAAATAGAAATGAAAGTAGCGTTCTTGCGTACGTACGGCTTACCGTCTCCATGAACGGTGAATTTCATTTCTTACCTCTAAATGTTATGTAATATTATAAATGCATGCATATACTGGATATATATGATATATATGATATCTACATCATGAATATAATTCTTTATATAATCAATATTTTACCACATGAACAAATTGTAATTATAAAGAGTTTATTTTTGACTCAAGTACCAATGATCAACAAAATGACCATTATTAACTTAAATAATTACATAGTGTTCATGAAATGATAATAAGTGATATAAAAGGAATAATGAACTTGAAAAAGGTTCTCAAGAAAGTAGAAATTTACTCAAGTTTATTATTCAGGAGTTTAAAGAACGAACGAGTCAAGTCAGACCCGAGGTAAGGGACATCGTCTCAATCTCCTTTCATTGAGGCATATTTTGTTTTATACACAACTTTCTTTTATACGGTGTATAAACCCCTTTTACTTTTACATTTATTCAAAAGGAATATTTTTTTATGCGAAGCACTTACTAAACGACAAAAGGGAATGTTTTTTTGTCGTACGTATGAGGCGACAATGACTTCTCTGCCCCCGTGACCATTATTTGAGCTTCGGCTTCCTATAAAATCCATAACCTTTTTTTAAATTAAAAAATCAATACCATGTTTTACTTTTCTTATATTTTGGTATTGAAAATGGTTTTCATAATGTTTTTATATCAATGTGTTGTATTGATATCTTGTGATTGAAAAGTGGAAATGTTATGTTTACTTTATGTATGTTTTATGTGATACAATTATGTTATGGTTCTTGGGAATTGTTATGAAGATGGGAGGTTCTGTGATAAACTAAGGGCGGGTGGGCCCGATATAGCTCTCCATTGCATTGGGTAATGCGAAGGAGTTAAACGTTAAGGTTTCTCCGAAGAGATTTAGGGAATATACTGTGATGGGTATTCCAAACATAACCATGAGGGTTACTCCCTATGTAAGAATGTTATGAATGCCTCAAGTTACCTTTATGTCTTATGATTTCTATGATTTATTCATGATTTGATGAGGTATGTTAAAGTGATTATGTTTTATGAGTAAAGTATGATTTCATACATGGACTAATGTTTTCATTTTGTACTTTTATATCCCTTACTGAGCTTTGTATGCTCATCCCAAGTTTTTGAAATGTTTTTCATAGGTCAGGGGAAAGGTACATGATGTGGTGATAGTTTCAAGGAAGTGTCAAGAAAGAATCCATGTTTTATTTTAAATATGTTTCCGTTTATGGTAAAAATGAGTACTATCTTTTATGTAACCACTTTTTTTAAATGTGGAATGTAATGCATGATTTATGATCTAATTATATAAAACTCTAAACCTGAAAATATCCTCAATGTGTATTCTTGAAGTAACTAAAGATTAAGTAAGGTTTAAGGTTGGGGCCTTATAGTTGGTATCAGAGGTCGGTTTAGATAACTTTAGGAGTTAGAATTCTATTAAATGATTATCCAAAAATATTTTTTTTATGGTCCAATTTAAATGATATAGGATTTGAAAATTACCATGTTGCTTCATCTAAGTCATGTGTATTCAGAATGGTTTTCCGCAGAGGAAATAGGGAAGCAGTGCTAGGAAGGCATACAGAAGTAAATGACCTTCCGAATCAGCATCCTGAGATGGTCGAAATTGGAACTGAATAGTTTGTTGCAGTATTGGCGTAGTTGACTCAAGCGATAAATGGTGGTGGTATCCATGCACGAGATCAGCCAGATCAACCACAGAGGAACATGTCAGTGGTGGAACATTTCATGAGGCAACATCCACCATCATTTATAGGATCACTTGACCTTGTGCTAGCTAAAGGGTGGATTAAATCACTGGAGAATATTTTCGATGTCATGGGGTGTTTAGACAATCAAAAGGTTAGTCTTGTTATTTACCGTTTGGAGGGTGAAGCAGATCAGTGGTGGTCGATGGTTAAAAATATCAGGGATGCTGATGAGATTGATGCTCTTGACTGGGATGAATTCAAAGGTATGTTTCTTGAGAAGTATTTTCCTAAGGCTATTTGACTTAGGATGGAAAAACAATTCCTGGAATTGAGGCAAGAGGAAGACTCAGTGTATGCCTATGAAGAAAGGTTCACTCGATTGGCAAGGTATGCTCCAAATTTTATCCAAGACCTTGATAGTAAAATAAATCGTTTTTACTCAGTATTAAAGACAAAATATCGAAGGGCTTTAGTTTCTCATGAGTTCAAGAGTTATGAAAAGCTTGTTCGATGTGCTAATAAGGTGGAAATAGAGTTTTCTGATGATCAAGTGTTCTATAAAAACCAGCAGAAGAAGAGACCGAGGTGGTAGGAGAAAGGAAATAATTCTTCAAAAAGGACTGACGGTAAGAAAACTAAGTTTCCAGTTTGTGATAAATGTGGTAAAAGGCATGCTAGAGAATGTCTTCTGAATTCTGGAAAGTGCTACTGATGCGGTAAGATGGTACATAAGGCTCGTGATTTCACTAAAAAAGATCAGGGTGATGGTAAGAACAAATTTGATTTACAGTTAGTGAAATGTTTTAAGTGAAATGAGATGGGTCACTATGAAAATGAGTGTCCGACAAAGAGCTCGAGTGATAGGAAGCAGTTAGACTACAAACAGAAAGTGGTGGTGAAATCCTTTGCAACTAATTCAGGAGATGTCGGGCCATCACATGAAGTTGTATCAGGTACTTTGTTTGTTTTTTCAGATTATGCCTGTGTGTTGTTTGATTCGGGGTCTACACATTCTTTCATCTCTGAAAACATTTCTAGTAAAATGGGAATACCATCTCAAGAAATGACTCCTGAACTTGTGGTAAAAACACCTGGGGGAAATGTTGAGGCAAAAAGAATTTATAAGAATCTACTTATCCTTATCCGTGGAAAGAACCTACTTGCAAACCTTATTTTTTTACCTCTAGTAGAGTTTGATGTTATCCTGGGTATGGATTGTCTCTCTATTTACCATGCTAAGATTGACTGTAGAGATAAAGAATTTTCTTTTGATAAAGACTTTCAGTTTGTTTACAATAATGAACCCTTACTATTTATAACATATCAAGAGGCCGAGAAACTTGTAAAAGATGGAAATGAATGTTACCTTGCACATATCGTTGAAAACAAGGGAACTGTTCAGATTAATGACGTGCTAGTGGTAAATGAGTATCCTGATATTTTTCCTGATGAGTTTCCTGGAATAATACTAGATCGGGAAGTTGAGTTTACTGTTGACTTAGTTCCTAATGCTAATCCAATTTCAAAACCCCCTTATCGAATGGCTCAAACTGAACTTTTAGAGTTTAAGGAGCAATTTCAAGATTTATTAGAGAAAGGTTTCATTCGACCTAGTACATCACCATGGGGTGCTCTTGTTTTATTTTTTAAAAATAAATATGGTTCAATGAGACTTTTCATTACTGTTAAGAACAAATATCATTTGCCTCATATCGATGATTTGTTTGATCAGCTCCAGGGAGCTCAGTTTTTTTCAATGATTGACCTGAGATCGGGGTACCATCAGTTGAAGGTAAAGGAAGAAGATATTCTAAAGACCGCATTTCGAACAAGATATGACAATTATGAATTTTTAGTAATGCATTTTGGGCTAACCAATGCACCTACTGTATTCATGGACCTTATGAATAGAATTTTCCATGAGTTCTTGGTTAAGTTTGTGGTTGTTTTCATTGATGATATTTTGGTGTTTTCTAAAAGTAAAGAGGAGAATGAAAGACATTTAAGGGTTTTTTTTTTTTGAAAACATTAAAAGAAAAGAAACTTTATGGGAAATTCAGAAAGTGTGAGTTTTGGTTGCAACAAATTTATTTCCTTGGTCACATTGTTTCTAAAGATGGGATAACTGTTGATCCTACAAAAACAAAGGTTGTTGAAGAATGTCCAAGACCCACAAATGTAACTGAGATTCGTAGCTTCCTTGGTTTGGCAGGCTATTACCGAAGGTTTGTTAGAAATTTTTCACTATTATCTAGTCCAATGACTAAGCTAACTCGGAAGGGTGTTAAGTTTATCTGGACAAAAGAATGTGATGATTGTTTTCAGGAACTGAAAATAAGATTGGTGAATGCTTCAGTTTTGGCACTACCTTCCAGGAATGATGAGTTTTTTATCTACAGTGATGCTTCATTGAAAGGACTTGGTTGCGTCCTAATGAAGAATGATCAGATAATTTATTATACTTCACGACAGTTGAAAACTCATGAGGTAAATTACCCTACACATGATTTGGAATTAGCTGCTATTGTTTTCACTTTAAAATTTTGGAGGTATCATTTGTATGGAGAAAAGTGTGAAATATATACCGATCAAAAAAGTTTAAAGTATATATTCACTCAGAAAGAATTGAACATGAGATAGAGGAGATGGCTAGAATTAATCAAGGATTATGATTGTACAATTCATTACCATCCGGGAAAATCAAATAAAGTGGTTGATGCTTTGAGTCGAAAAAGTAATGATTCATTAACAATGTTGCATTTGGAACGTGATCCTTTGGTTAAAGATTTGATGAAATTTGGAAAAGAAGTTGTTGGTGCAGGATTTCCTTCTGTCTTGTTTCAAGTATCAGTGAAATCTTCTCTCTCAGACAGAATTAAGAAAGCATAGAAGCAAGACAGTGAGTTGTAGAAAAAGGTAGAGATGGTTCAGAAGGGTAAGTTTCCTGAATTCAACATTGATAATGATTGTTTTTTGAGATTTAGGAAGATATTGTGTGTGCCTTGTGATTCAAAGTTGAAGAGAGAGTTTTTATGTGAAGCTCATAGTTCTCCGTTTTCAGTTCATCCAGGCAGTACTAAGATGTATAGAGATCTTCGGGAGTATTACTGGTGGGACGGAATGAAAAGAGATATTGCTGATTTTACTGTGAAGTGTTTGACTTGCCAACAGGTAAAAGTAGAGAGATAGTTACCGAAAGGGATGTTTCAGCCTTTACCATTACCAGAGTGGAAATGGGATAATATATCCATGTACTTCATTGTGGGATTGCCAAAGACACATAGAGGTAATAATGCAATCTGGGTTATTATTGATCGCTTAACTAAATCTGCTCATTTCCTTGCTATACGAGATACGTTTTCCCTAGATCAACTTTTCCTGTTTCTATCTTAAAGTGATAGTCAGGTTACATGGAGTTCCTCTCTCCATTGTATCTGATCGTGATCCCAGGTTTACTTCTAACTTTTGGAAATGCATTCAGAAGTCGTTGGGTACTGAATTAAATTTTAGTACAGCTTTTCATCCTCAATCTGATGGGCAGTCAGAATGAACGATTTAGACTTTGGAGGATATGCTATGTTCTTGTTTGATGGATTATCAGGGAAGTTGGGACCAACATCTTTCTTCGGTTGATTTTTCTTATAATAACAGTTTTCATTCCAGTATACAGATGGCACCATTTGAGGCATTATATGGGAAGCGTTGTCGAACTCCAGATTTTTGGGATGAAGTGGGTGAAAGGAAGTTGATGGGACCAGAATTGGTAGAAGAGTTGGCAAGAAAAAGTCCAGATGATACAGAAAAACATGAGAACAGCTCAGAGCAGGCAGAAGAGTTATGTAGACAACAGGAGGAAGGATCTCTCTTTTGAGGTATGTGATCATGTTTTTCTCAAAGTTTCACCATGGAAAAGTGTGATGCGATTTGGTAAGAAAGGAAAGATGAGTCCAAGGTTCATTGGACCATATGAAATTCTGCAGAGAGTTGGATCAGTTTCATACCGAGTGCCTTTACCTCCGAGTTTATCTCAGGTACACAATGTTTTTTATGTTTTAGTGTTAAGGAAGTACATGCCAGATCCATCTCATGTTTTGAGTCCAGAGGTGGTTCAACTAGAAGAGAATCTATCTTATAAGGAAAAAAAATCCAGATTCTTGAACACTGAGAGCAAGTGTTGTGGAATAAGGTGATTCATCAAGTAAAGGTTTTTTTGGAAAAACCACATGAGTGAAGAGGCAACATGGGAATCTGAAAATGCAATGAGGGATAAATACCCCCACTTATTCGTTAAGTAAATAAATTACGGGGACACAATTTCCTAAAGAGGGGAAGGATGTAACATCCCAAGTAAGTAATGAATAATATATATTATTATCTATGTATATTCATGAATTATATAGTGTTTTAGAGGCTTAAAGTGAGAATAAATCCAATCTTAAGCATAGAATACACTAATATTTTTAAAAGATTGTTTTACTGCCTTTTGATGGAAAACCATTTTTAAATCAAACTTTTGAGAATTTTATAAGTTCTATTTGTCAAAATAAACTTATTATTTATTATTGGGACATTGAAATTTACATTGGATAATTTTTTGGTAATTTTCTGACAATGTTCATTTTTCAATGAATAGTGAAAAATACTGCATTTTACATCAAAACTGCATTTTCATCTAATTTAATTTTATGGTTATATTATCTTATTAATTGGTTTTAAAGCGTAAATAGAATATATTTTTACCATGTAATCCAATGGTGGTAATTGGTATTAATTTCACTTTGGAATTGGGAATAAACAAGTGCCAAACGTTTCATTGATATTATTTATAAAAAACCCGCTATTTGTTTTGACAACGTGAATTATTTTTAAATTAATTATTGCAATTTCTGTGTTTGTAATTTGGTAAAATAGATCACATATTTTTAATCATAAGGTCCAAATTATGTAATCAAGACTCTTTTGTTTTTGGACATTATGAATAGTAACGACGGTAATTATCTTTAATTATCTTGATTAATTAGTAATCGGGTAGTTAAGGATAATAAAATAATATCATAATAATAACAAATGACCACAAAATGTGTCCTAATTCTACTGGTTGTGTCATGACCGACCATTTGATTCCTTGTTCCAATCCTGGGGACCCCATGGAATCACTTTTGTGTGATAATGACTTTTTATCTTTTTATTTTTAAAGAAAGATAAATATAACAAAGAATATATCACCTGAGTAAAACATTTTTAATTTTTTCTAACTAAATTATTTATTGGACTATAAATATTCATTGGAAAGATAAAAATATTTCCTACATCATAGTATTTTGTTTATAATTTTTATACATTAAATAAATTGAATTATTTATGACATCATGATGATGTAGCGATTACCTCATTAATGAATGATTTAAATAAAATGAAAAGATAATATAAAATCTAAGACTTAAACTTATCAAAGACCTATTTTATGAGTATATTTAGAACCCTTATCACCTTATCCTCAAAATAAATCAATTTGGGAGCTTTAAAATCCTATACTCATTTGAAAATAAAGTAACATTTTATACCTTTCCAAGATTGCCCCTCCTCTCCTCTTATAAAAGGCCCCCACATCTACCTCCTTACCCACACCTATAAAGCCTTTTGTTCTTCCAATATCTGCTCATTTTGTCTCTACACATCCCTCTCCTCATCCTAGAAGCCTTACCTTAGGCAGGAAGCTCTTCAGGAAACCCTTTTGGCTCAAACCAAAGGGAGTTACCCGATTTAAAGGTAAAGTCTTCTCTAATGTTCTTTTGTTTTATTTTGCTTATCCAACACCCTAAACACTTTTTATTCATTTCTTTTTTAACAAAAAAAGTATGTTCAATATACTAGGATGTTGTTATAATAAGTTTTCGAGCTACACCTACACACACCTACATCTAATGGTTAAAGAACACACTGTTTCCGTGGATGGCGAATTTCTGCCTCACGAAACGATGATTGTTATATATTCTTATAACACATTAAAAGTTGTCCATTAAGATGTCACTATATTTATATATGATATATAATATGTTTATTTTTTCCTTAAGCTTCTGTATTTTTCATTTATGGCATACCTTTATGGCTTCCATTATCGGTATACGCGATATCTTCATTTTAGGAAGTGCGGACTACCGCCCCCTCAAAGTGATTTGATTCGTTAATGCCATATGTGGGACATATAAAGGATAGAATTAATTATATTATATATGATATTATACTGGAATTATAATATACCTTTATATCATTATAATTCCATTCCATAAAATATGAAATAGAAATGAAAGTAGCGTTCATTGTACGTATGGCTTACCGTCTCCATGAACGGTGTATTTCATTTCTTACCTCTAAATGTTATGTAATATTATAAATGCATGAATATACTGGATATATATGATATATATGATATATAAATCATGAATATAATTATGTATATAATGGATATTTTACCACATGAACAACTTGTAATTATAAAGAGTTTATTTTTGACTCAAGTACCAATGATCAACAAAACGACCATTATTAACATAAATAATTACATAGTGTTAATGAAATGGTAATAAGTGATATAAAAGGAATAATTAACATGAAGAAGGTTCTCAAGAAAGTATAAATTAACTCAAGTTTATTATTCAAGAGGTTAAAGAACGATCGAGTTAAGGGACATCGTCTCAATCTCCTTTCATTGAGGCATATTTTGTTTTATACACAACATTCTTTTATACGGTGTATAAACCCCTTTGACTTTTACGTTTATTCAAAATGAATATTTTTTTTATACGAAGCGCTTACTAAATGACAAAAGGGAATGTTTTTTTGTCGTACGTATGCGGCGACAAAAACTTCTCCATCGCTGTGACCATTATTTGAGCTTCTGCTTCCTCTACAAGCCATAACCTTTTTTTAAAATGAAAAAATAAATACCATGTTTTACTTTTATTTTATTTTGGTATTGAAAATGGTTTTCATAATGTTTTTATATCAATGTGTTGTATTTATATCTTGTGATTGAAAAGTGGAAATGTTATGTTTCCTTTTTTCATGTTTTATGTGATACAATTATGTTTTGGTTCTTGGGCATTTTTATGAAGACGGGTGGTTCCGTGATAAACTAAGGGCGGGTGAGCCCGATATAGCTCTCTAATGCATTGGGTAACGTGAAGGAGTTAAACGTTAAGGTTTCTCCGAAGAGATTTAGGGAATATACTGTGATGGGTATTCCAAATGTAACCATGAGGGTTACTCCCTATGTAAGAATGTTATGAATTCCTCAAGTTACCTTTATGTATTATGATTTCTATGATTTTTTCATGATTTTATGAGGTATGTTAAAGTGATTATGTTTTATGAGTAAATTATGATTTCATACATGGACTAATGTTTTCATTTCGTACTTTTATATCCCTTAGTGAGCTTTTTATGCTCATCCCAAGTTTTTGAAATGTTTTTCATAGGTCAAGGGAAAGGTACATGATGTGATGATAGTGTCAAGGAAGTGTTAAGAAAGAATCCATGTTTTATTTTAAATATGTTTCCGTTGATGGGAAAAATGAGTACTATCTTTTATGTAACCACTTTGTTTAAATATAGAATGTAATGCATGATTTATGATCGAATTCTCTAAAACTCTAAACCTGAAAATATCCTCAACGTGTATTCTTGAAGTAACTCAAGATTAAGTAAGGTTTAAGGCTGGGGCCTTACAGGTAAAATTATGTTTTATGCAAATTTGTAAATGTGCCTAGAAGGTGAGTAAAGGACGATAAATAGTTCAATAAAATTTTATATATATAATTTTATTATAAAATGAATTCAATGAATTAAATTAGACTAATATTGGTATTATGTATCTATTTTTACTTTAGAATAAATTAAAAAAAATAACTATTTAAATAAAAAGTCGGCTTTAAACAATAACGTAGTGTTTTTCACTATTCATCAAAAATTGAAAGTTTTTAGAAAACTACCAAAAATTTTACCAAAGATAATTTTGATATTCCAAATTCAAAAATTATTTCTATTTTACCAAATTCTAAACATAGAATTTGTATTAATTAATTTAATAAAAATATTCCCATTCTAAAAACCAGAAAGCGGGTTTTTGAGAAGTAAAAACTATCAAAAAATTGATATGTGTTTATGTCCAATTTAAATGTAAAATTAATTTCGATGAACAAAATTAGATTGAATGATAAAAATATAATCTAATTATACTTAAAAATAATTCAAAGGTATAATTTAACACTATAGGTTATTTTTATTAAAAAAGTTGTTTTCAATTAAAATTTAGTATTTTTCACTATTCATCAAAATATGAAAGTTATCAGAAAGGCACCAAAAATTTATCCAAAATAAATTTGTATTTCACTATTCTAAATAATAAATTCATTTTTTCAAATTTAATATTTAAATCTGTCAAATATTGGATTTAAAAAGGCTTCACCATTAAAATGCGGTAAAATTTCATTTTTTGAAAAATAATTCTTTTATTTGAAAAATTGAATTTGTTCTTATATTATGTCTAAGAAACACAAAATATGGATGTTAAAATTATATAGAGTACATAAAATTAAAAATATAGTTAATACTATTCATATCCATTTTTTGAACGGCTGGTTTGGTAAGTCGTGGTGCGCTCGAACTCGATATTGCATGTAGCGCAAGCTATTTAATTACTTTAATGAAAATAACTTACTATGAAATCTTAGGGTGTTACATCCTTCCCCATTTTGTAAATTACATCCTCACAATTTTAAAATTGGGCTTGGAAACACCATTGAAAGTACCACATCAAAAAAAGTGTCAATAAAACTACCACTTTAAAAGAAAGAAAGAGAAGTACAAAGGTCACCTGAGATAACCCATAATAGGGTTACATATAGGAAAACATGGATATGGAAGATAAACTAAGTGTCAAGTTCTTATGGAGAGTGATAGAATACATGATCAGGAGGAAGTTAAAAATAAGAAAACCACAAACTTATGATGGGTTAAACAGCAATTAATTTCCCAGTAGGAAAAGTAAATAGACAACAATTTTTTTGTTTTAAGTTCCATTTCATAAAATTGAGAAATTTATTTATGAGATTGAATAAAAACATAAAGTTATATACTTAATTTCTAAGTATAGTTTCATCCTTTAATAAATTTCTACCACTAACTCTTCTTTTCTTCAAACAATGAGTATTCAAGATGAGTTGGTCACACTTGATGTGCTAGAATCAACTTCTAGATAATTACATAATCCAAAAATTATGTCTTTAGATATTAACCAAAACCAAATGGTAAGTACAAGATCATATGATCCCCAAAATAGAAAAATATTTATAGAAATAAATACCAATATTAATTTCCAAAATTAAACAAACAATACCCAAAGTTCAATAAATACCATTCAATAAACAATTGTCCTTAAAATCCTTCAATATAATCTAAACTAATATGGAAACCCAAAACTCAGAAGAATTTAATCACGTAGTCTTTCATAGTAAATCTTAACATTTATCTTTAAATAACATCAACTACTCTTAAAGTCTTATACAGAAGTGTAACTAACCAAATCACATATTCTTTATGATAGGTTAATCATTTCCATTAATATCCTTAATCTCTATAAAAAACATATATTATTCCAAAAAAAAAATTACACCATTACCCCTCAAATGAAATCCCAAAGTATTCTATTTTCCTTAGGCATATAGTGTTCCCAACAGAGAAAATGTCTTCCAAAATAACATTTATCACATAATCACCAAATAATTTTACTATAATAAGGATATCCATTTGATAAAACATAAGATCCTAGATCAACTTATTATTGATCAATAATATCATTTAACTAAAAATAATTAGTCACACTACACAGATACTTCACATAGTCTAGTGGTAGGTGATAAATCCCAGTCGCACTTTGGTTGTGGGTTCGATTCCCAAAACATTTCCTGACACAATGGATAGTCACATAGTCTGCGTGTTGTCCTTTTTCAAAAACTATATTTTATGACATTCCCAAAATGAGATAAATGACTCAAAATAACCATAACATAATTTAACCATAAATTTTATCTCATACCTCGCATTTTCATCCCAAAAATTAATTACTTATATTTACCTCAAATTCAAGGATCATATAAACCCAAATGGTTCTTTATAACTATATCCACAAAAGAAAAGATAATTCTTCCTCAAATAGCATTTTCACATAACAAACTATAGGGTTACACATACAAGAGAAAATTCTTCCAATGTAATCACATCAACAAAGAGAATTAATACATTTAAACATTTCTCCATCCATTTATGTCTACATAGATTCTTTCTTGACCTAGTGACTATTCATAGAATTGTTAATTAACTCGGGTAATTCCCAGGTCCACTACATTTACGACAGATGACTATAAATGAATTCTTAGGGCCATTTGTATTTTATTTCATAGTAATATTTGTTTTCTCTCGGCAATTATTTAATTTATGGACTTATTTCTCACACATAAAGCATTTATTTATTCCATTGAGACACTTTCCTGGGTGTCTCCTTCCACATTTCCGGAATTATTGAAATTGAGCTTTCTTTTCTCCACTGTCTTCACTGCTGGAGCTCTTATAATTCTCTGCCTTTCTCTTCTTTGTTGAGTTTGGGAGTTGGTTAATGTATATATTTTTTATCAACTTTTTGGAAACCTACTTTGGCATGAACATGATATATATAATTCCTATCAAAATTCCATTTAGTTTCTCATTTTCACTATCATTACCACCTTGTACATCATGTTCAATGTTACTATAACTTCCTTGGGATCCAACCATTGACTAAAACCAAAAATAATAGTGTGAGTAAAAATAGTCATAAAATAATTTAGAGAATATCATGACAACTTATTTTCAATCTAAAACACCTTAGGATTATCCAATTTTATTTATTCCCATCATATATTAAAATCCTTTAAATAAGTTTGTAAAGAAAATGTGAATTATCTTAAACATATCCCTTGGGAGTGTCTTAACCAAGAGTGCAGCAAGGTCTGTTGTCGTGCACCAGTTTATGTTCGAGTCTAGCTCAAAGAGGTGTTTCTGGGTTTTACCCCAAGGTACATATGCTCTAGAGCCATCTCTACCTGCTCATATCTAGAAATGGATGTATTTCTTAGATAACCCACATAATATTTACGTTAGCAAATTTTTTTTGTATTTTTTCTATACTAATCCTCAAATTCTATCTTATGGTAGTGTTTTGTAATCAGATGTTTTCTAAACCTAGTTTCCAAGGTTTGTACTAAACTTTCTCTGATACCAACTGTAATTCCCCAAATCTTGTTACCCAGAGTTGGTGCATTATTACATAACATTGGCATGATCACAAGAGATCAATTTTTGAAAGACCGATTAGTTTTGTAGCCTTGGAAGTACTAGATACATACATAAGTTTTACATTACATCATGAAATAATGAAAAAAAAATTGTGTCCCCTTTTAACACCCTCATATCCTTTGGAATATCCCTACAAGTTAATCATAATATACTTCTTCACATCCTAGGAAGAAGAAGACATAAGAAAGGGGTGAGCTCAGATGCTCAGTAGGGATAAAAATATAGCAGAGACTGTCATAAATAATCATAAACGTTTAAGGAAATGTATAAGAATAAAACAAAAGCCTTTTAAACTTAAACTTTAGCATAATATAGAAAAGATAAATCAAATAATTCCATTTACTTATTAACATGGATATTCTACTAATTGAATAATCACATGTAACATCAATAGCTAATTTCATAATGATGGAATGCATAGTGTTGGACATCATAACCACATAGTCAAGGCCTCGTGCCAAGACTAAAAATAAGATTTTGTCAAGGCCTTGTGCTAAGACACTGGTTTGTCTCATGATACCTACCAATGCATCGAGAATCTACAGCAGGCTCCACCCATCACTTACTAAATCCAATGCATTCCTCATATGAAAAGGTTGGAATATAATCTAAACATTTGTATTAAAATTAGCATACGAAATGTCAATATTTTAACCACAAACCATGAATGGTATAAAAATAGCACATCCATAGTCAAACCTAGCTCATTCAATATAATATGGATAATTTATTATAATAAATCAACCTCAATGAATAATAATGAAGGATATTAACATAGATGAAAATAATCAGTAAAACTATTTGAGAGAAATATCCTTTTTTTGGAAAACATTTAAAAGTCTAACTATTTATCAAGAATCTATTTTAAATATATTTTTGAATCAAAGTGTCCCATAACAATTTCAAACATTTAAAAGTAATTTTAATTTTAAAACATTCATGTCTATATAAATAAATCCTTAAAACCATTTTTAAAACATGGACATTAATTAGAAATATTTAGATGAATAAATTTTTAAAACATTTAAAATGATATTTTAGTTAGAGTTCCTAACCAAATGAGATATGCTTGAATAAAAATAATTGAGGTAATAAAAACCTTATAATATCTTGAGAATAAAAGGATTCATGATATACTATGTCAAAGTGAAATATATACACCATATAAAAGTGAATTGGCACATAACAACAAAGAAGTCTCAATGGAATGTAAATTGGGATGAAATCTCATATAAAGACCGAATCCTTAGGTTAAGTATAAATCAATGACATAATTATGAGCGATAAATACAAATACATTCAATATGATTGGATATTTAGTTTAAATCAATTATATTACATTCACACATATTCTTGTAAAAACAACACCAATGAATTGGATGTTTAAGTAAATGGATGGAATTTGAGTTAAGATTACTTTTATCAAGTTCTTATCGGTGACTTGATAATTTATAAATGGATTGATTATGTGTGTAAAAAGTATATCCACACAAAGGGGAGTGAAAATTACTACATAAATAAATAAATAGGGATTTCACACATAATCTTGGAGTAAAATAATCAATGAAGTTTGCGTAAAACCCACTGAGTAGAAATTGAAATTAGAAATCCCCTTACCAATTTGGTAACTTATGAAACATACACCCCATGAAATAAGTATCATACAATGAAGTTGTAAATACCCACAAATTAAAGTATATTACACAAATAATATAATAATGGGTAGTATATACATCACACAAAAGGAAATAGTGGCTAATATAGCATGAATCTCACGGGAATAAAAAGTGAGATTAAAACCCCTTACCTTGTACTTTTCACTAATAGAGGGTAGGTTAAACTCCTGTATAATGGTGAAATCATTATTATTAAATTATTAAATAACAACATAAATAAATATGATATCATTTTTGATGCTCCTTTCTGTCACAGAGTCTAACGAATTGAAAAAATAAATACCTTGAACCCATAGTGATTCATCCTTTGAAGAAACTTCAAAAATCGACAAAGGAATGAAGAAGGATTTCTTCCCACTTGGGTCGCTCAAGTTTCATAATTGTCATGTAAGTATACTTGCGTTCCACATAGTGGTCGCGCAGGTGATTTGCGCACCCACATTGATTTTCTCCCAGGGTCTTCAGCAACCTATAAATACCCCTATGCCCCCCCCCTATTTCAAGGACGGAAAAAATTCCAAAACTAATATTCAAGATCTAGTCGCCCAAGTCTTTTCTAGAATTCTTCCAAACACTTCTAAGGTAATTTCTTACCTAGAATGGAAGGTCTAAACAGGGGAAACAAGGCCTAAGTGTTGAAACTCATCAACACTTGCATGCCTAAATGGCCAACCCTTAAGGGAAATGGACACACATGTGTGCCGCCTAACCCCTTCAACAGAACTTGTGTGCCACTCTTCTGGAAGCCTCTAGGGATAGTACTAAGGGCTTGACCTAAGTCTCACCAAATAATTACCCTAATGTTTGACCTTCACACAAGTACCCCTATGTCGTGCAAGTATACTTGCATGACCAAGACATGTGCGCCCATGAAGGACTGGCACGCCTCTCTCTTTTTGGGTGCCCCTCCTGCCTATTCACCTCTCTTATTCAAATCCACCTCTCCTCTTCAAGTTTAAGCCTTCAGAACCCTCTTCAAATCCATTCATGGCATGATTTATTGTTTTGGATTCCTTATCTGAAAAGAATTTTGTGTAATATCTCTCAAAACTTAGTGATTTACATATCTTCATATCACTAAGGTGAGAGACTTCATTCATTCAACCTCATAATTTAAAGATAAGAGGTTCCCCTAACCTGGGACTTCTTTTTAGGAGTAATCCCTAGTCATAATTTCTCTCATTTGGATATCCTCTTTAAGAGTATGCCCGAAGTCCCCTAACCTGGGCCTCCTTTTCAGGAATAAGCCCTAGTCTTCAAGTTCCAATAATTTTTGGGAATCCTCCTTATAAGTAAGCCCCAAGTTCCCAAAATCCAAATATCCTTAACCTAGGACTCCTTTTCAGGAGTAAGACCCAGTCATAATTCCCCTTAACCTGGGCCTCCTTTTCAGGAGTAAGCCCCAGTCATAATTCCCCTTAACCTGGGCCTCATTTTTAGGAGTAACCCCAGTCATAATTTCTCTTAACTAGTCTTAATTTACGTTTTTATTTGGGCTTCCTACTCAGGAGTAAGACCTAATCATAAGTCCCCTCCTAATTTTGGAATCCTCCTCATGAATAAGCCCCAAGTTAGACTATCCAAATCTCCATAAAGCACATATACCTTTATGGACCTTGTTCCCGGATTTCTTCCCCAAAGTAAATCCTAAATCTTCATTCATTTGGGTAGTCATGCATACATAAGCCCCAAATCATTTCTTATAATTGCATCTTTCATGGCACAAATTGTCGGGTTTTACCAATACCCCTTGTTTCTCACACCGAGCATGACTCACGTGAGCTTAGAGTGTAAAAGTAATTATGAAATCTTTCTTTGAGCCATAAATCATGCATAAACCTCATACTTCTTTACTCGAACTACATGGGTTATAATTCCTTTTCTAAAACAAAGGATACGTAGGTAGCCCATCTGCGGGTATGATCCCAACTCTGAAATAATCTATGTCCTTTTGAATGATAATAAACTTCAAGTGCCCCATTGAGTGTGTTTAAAACTAGTATGGTTATCATAATGACCAAGAGATTTCTATATAATGTGTCGAAGGATACCATTGAATAAGAATCTATAACAAATACAAATGATTCTCTATCGATGAAGAACCTAGAATACATATAAAAGATTCTATAAATCTCATACATATTAATAATTGATTGTCAGATCTAAAGGAAATCTCATTTTCATACTTGGTAGTGTAATAAGGATTCACGAACATAACTTAAATCTATAAAGAGAGTCCTAGAGTAGACAATAATTCCCCCCAAAAGGGTTTGATGAGTCCGACCTCCCATCCTCTCGACCAATGAAAATTATTAAGTCTCATCAGTTCACAACTAATGAGCACATACCTTTGGAAAGTAGGTCCAAATAGATATGGAATCATTGGATGTTTCCGGTTCTATGAACAAAACCATTAGAAGCCGCTTGGAATGTTTGAACCTTAAATCAACGAGGTCATTACCATTTCTAGAGGAAACAAAAATGGTGAACCTGACGTGAATCCTTAACCAAGTAAAATAACATTTTACTTATTTATTAGGACCCTATTTAAAACTCAATGAGAGGGCCAACAAAGAAATGAATAACATATGTGCTCATCCAAAAGATATAGCAGCTGAACTTATCTTGATTATGTTTGTTATATCAAACATGCACTCTTTTCCAAAGATCTTCTGCATTATAAGAATAGATTTTCTTAAGTTCGCGTCTATGAATGCCTCTACTGTGAAAACATCTGCTGTGAATGAATCTGATGCTAATCCTGCTGGATCGTCGTCCGCTCTGAGGACGAAATCACCTACTCAGCATCTTCAACGCTGGGTATCAAATGCGTTGGTTAAGGAGTACCGTCAACACGGTACCATTCCAACTTTGGATGCTGCTAGACAAGCCCTCCAAGTCAATAACTCACCCTAGTCGTCCGGATAGCGACGACCAGCGATCAAGAAGCAGGCGGTGCTAAATAACGTCTCCAACCGTTTCAGGTCGGTATCCCCAGAACACAATCACCATTCCCTCCCGTATTCTAGGGAGGTGAATGAGCAGGTCCCTCAGGGCCTTATCTCAAAGAGACAGGAGTACTTCCTGAGGGCTCCCATCAACAATCACCGCCAGACTCGTGCGGCAGTGTGCCCTCAACATGATGAGGGTGTCGTCTCCAGGCGTTCGGCTCAGGTTCCTTGAACTCGAGAAGGAAAAACGAACCACCGGGCGCGAAAACCGGTTAACACTGAGCAGGTTCTTATCTCTGCTGTTTCTGGAGAAGTCCACCAACCTAACTTGGTGGCAAGCAACGAGTGGGCACACACACCCGTCTATTTTAATTCCGTTGTCCAACAGACTCAACTGGCAGCAACACGTCAATCCCTCTAGGAAATTCCGGTGGAGTACTACAGACAAGAACATACACCTATTAGTCATCAGCTAGTCAGCAGGCTCATCTGACTACATATGATGAAGCCCGAAAACCCAATGTGTTGACAACTAGTAAACAGACACATACACCTTCTTACACTCATCAGTCATGCCAGCAGCCTCGTTTGCCAGTATTAAAGGAAGATCGTCAACCACGTTTGGTGGAGTGCAATCAGCAGGCACATACACCTGCTAGTATTGATCAATCCTACCAACAGTTTCGTTTGGTAGCACCTGGAGAAGTCATTCGGAAAGCTCCGACGACAAATAGGAGGCAGACTCAACTCTCTGCCCCCACACTTAAGTACTGTCAAAATTCAATAACAAGAAAAGGAGGACATGAGCAGGAACACACACCTACTCCAAGAACGAAATGGACGTATATTCTCGTTCTGGCAGCTGAAGTCACCAAGAATATTCTATCAATGGTGAAAGAGTAGAAGCAAATCCCTGGTCATATTCTGGATGCCTGCCAGGATATTATAACAGTTTTACCAGTATCACAGGGGAAGAAATGAAAATATATCCCTATCAGTGGAGTGACACATCAACAGTTTACTCCAGAACAGACACACACCTTTGTTCCAGTCCAAGAGGGTTGTGGGGCGTACTCCCCCATATCATACGGACAACCAAGTCAGGAACATACACCTGATTTGAGTGGAGATAATCATCCTAACCTGATCCATTATCCTAAGCAGGCACATACACCCACCCAAAATAGCCTCTTTTGTTAACAAGTGGTTCCTAAAGAGAGTAAGAAGGCATCTAAAAAGAAGACCCACCCAGCACAGTCAAGAAATCAGGAGACAATCTCTAACAAGGCTTTACTCAATGTTGGAGTTCTTGATGCACTCAGACATTTATCTTTTGCAACTCAAGATTCTACTCTCTCAATTCCCAATAGTCGAGACATTAATTTTGAAGGTCTATATCACACACTTCCTCATGAAGGCTTGCTTCATGACAATTCGGTTGATCTCAAAGTTTCATCTTCAGATGAGATCCACAAGAATCCTCTGTGTGGCCAGAAGATCAAGAAGAAAAATGTTTCATCTTTTACTGTAACCCACTATGGTGGTCCACCCCATGATGATGAATTTATCTGCAAAAGTCCTCTCCGTAGTAGTAATTCACATTGTCTGGAAAATGCTCCAATAGACAATGTAGTGATGAGAAATCCCTCTTATATTGAGGCACTTGAAAATGTGAAGCCAGTCATGTCTGATACTTTACCACTAGCAGGTGAAACACTTTCTCAATCAGAAGATATCCTGGGGTTTAGGTCATTCTATGAACCACCCGTGAGTCATGCATCTTCTAGTTTGATCAGTGAATTATATACCGATCTTGTTGAATCTGACGAAGAAACAAAGAAGAACCATCTTTGGTCTAAACAAGTAGAAGAATCTTCATTAAATGATAATGAGGAAGTACTTAATATGAGAAAAAAACTGGCGAAAGGTGAAGTGCTAGTTATGTTTTGGCCTTTGGCTAATTCTCAGTATGTCATTCCAGAGATGTTGATAGAAGATGGAATTCATGATATTCCTCTCAACATGTGGAAAAATCTTTGTTAGTTGAAAAAGAAAATATTATCTTATGATGAATATGAAAATCATGTAAAGATAATAGAAGGGTTACAACGCCAAATTGACTTGGCATCTCTCTCAGTTCCTCGATATCCGAAGGATGAAAAGCAGCAGAGAGCCCTTCAGCATTCATGCCTTGACGCACTAAGAAGATTGCACCAGTTAATTGCCAATTCCCCATCTGGTATTCATATCAGAAGATTGGGTATCCATGGAGTACTACATTTCACTGCACTCTCCACTAAGCAAAGACTACCAAAAATGGTCTCATGCAATGTTATTGCCCATGGCCGGCCACAGCCAATGGGATTTGTTTGTAATCAAAGGCTTTCTCAAGAACAGGCCTCAACTAGTTCTTCTAAAAATCAAGCATACAGAGAACAAGTTGTTGAGTTACTCCTACATCAAGAAAACGAGAATATTGAACATTCCTCTCATTTGGAGGAAGCACATCATCAAGTGACAGAAGTGTCAGAAATCATCCAACGGTCTTTTGAAGCGGGTTATAAGAGTGGATGCAGGTTAATGCATCCAGCCAATTTCTAGACTAAAGTCCGTAAGATCAAGAGAGATTTTAAGAAGGTCTCAGATATAGCAACTCAAGAGCCACCCCAACTTTCCAGACTGGGGACTCTTTTAACCCAACCCTCAGAATCAACAAATAGGATTCGAGGAGTTGAGAAGAAACAGAAGGAACATCCCCAGTCCATCGGGATGGGGACTTTTTCAAATCCTCAATATCTTCCTCAGAGAAAGGCAGTCTTATCTCGATTAGGTAAGAAGCCCCAAGAGGAATGAAGAGCCAAATTATCAGGAGATTCCCTCCACATTACGGTTCGTCAATAAGTTCCCAAGGGATCAAATCAACAAAAGGTAGTATCTCAATAAGGACATGGAAGAAGGAAATATCGCAGAAATGATGATAAAAGAGATGAAATGCGTTATGAATCAATCAATGTCATCAATTCCGTTGTTGTTGATCCCCTAGATGAGGCTCACTTAGAGGGATCAGATGAGAAAGCTCATGCTCAAGAGGTTGTATTCACAGACACAAATGAAGAAGGTGTGCGTACATGAAATCAAAGGATTGCCCAGAATCTAGGTAATCCTTCAAGTAACCCACTTCCCCCTCTATGAAAGGTGTCCAATAAGGGGAAGGGAAAGAATCAGGTTACATAACCTTCCTATGGAGAAGTCCAATCGCTCTCATTAGAGAAAATATTCGAACAACAAGAGGAAGAGATGAAGGAATTAAGGAGGTTGAATGCAGAACTACTTCAAAGTAGTCTTCCTCCTAAGCGTGCTGGAGTTAGTCATCCAAGGGAATTTTTTGTGGCTACTGAGATGGATCAATAGTATCCTCCTTTACCAGTACACCCTCACAGGTCTTCACCTATCGGTCAGGCGCAACAACAACTGGTAATGTTATCCTCAGTTGCGGTACCAGTCGCCACACTTATCCAATCTCCAGTTATTGCACCTGCACAGGTCCCAGCTCAACCGGATGTTTCTCAAAAGTTAATGACTACCATTGAATCATTAACAGCTCAGTTGGAAGCTATGGAAGTAAAGTGTGCACCGGTTCAATCGGAGAAGAAATCTTACCCTGAATGGGTAGACGCAATTCCTCCCCCATCAAATTTTGAAAGTACCACATTCCCAATATTTAATGGTTCGGGAGACCCAGAGAAACACTTAACACATTTAGTTTCTCATTGTGATCCTATGACAGGAACCCATCAGCAACAAGAAGCAGTTAAGCTCAGGTGTTTTGTGCATTCATCACAAGGGCCTGCTTTTGTCTGGTATACAAGCTTTCAATCTAGGTCAATTACCATGTGGGAGGATCTTCATCAACAATTCCTTCTTCAATTCAGTTTAACTTTTCCAAAGACAATAGTTTTTTATCTTAAAAATAGTAAGAAAAGGTATAATGAAAGGGTTTCAGATTTCATTGCTTGCTAGAAGGGATTAACCTATTCCATGAGCTTAGCACTCCCTCAAGAAGAATTATTTCTAATTTGTGTGGCGAATTTTCATGATGAGTTGCGCACACTGTTGATCCCTGTGAAATACATAGGAGGGTTTTGAGACCTTACTTAAATCACTCAACAGATTGAAGACTCTCTTATAAAGACTAAGGATAAAGCTAGTGTAATTCCATCAGATCTAGGAAAGAGAATGGGTAAAGAAGAGACTTCTACAGTTATGCTTAAACAAGCACCTGTACCTACTTCCACTTCAAGACCTTCAACTTCTCGAAGGTCTCCGCCTCCTGAGCATCAACAACAGAGGTCGTTTCTTCAAGATTATCAAAGAGATCAAAGACAAAAACAATTTGAGGATTTAAAGAGAAAAACATACTCTTTCTGAAATGAACAATTTCTTGGTTACTTCATTTCGGCTCTAGAAAATAATTTGGTTCAATTTCCAAGGCCCAAAAGGCCGAACAAGGAAGGAGATGAAGACCGTCTCAACTATTGCCCATTTCATCAGATGTTGGGGCATCCCATTAAGGAGTGTTTTGTCTTCAAAGACCTCTTGAAAAAAACGGTGGACTCAGGACAAGTCAAGTTGAAAGGTTCTTTAGATCCTGTAGCATGTGTAACTACTACGAATCCAGAGGAAGAGGGCAAGTGGCAAGAAGTCAAGAACAAAAATGCACAAAAATATGATGATTGGTTGTTCAGAAAAACGATTTACTGAACTCGTGCCATTTTGCGAACGTAATTGAAGAAACCAATTGTGTCTTCTGCAATGAATGCCGCAGAAAAACCCTCTTCATCAGAGGAAAAATCCTAAAAAAGATGGCATAGTTCAAAGAAAGAGTAACAATCAGAAGAAGATGAGATAGTGTCAAAGCCCAAATTGTCTTTGACTCTGGCATATTTTATTCCATATACTTCGAAGCAATGGGCACCGTCCCAACAAATGGCATAGCCTGAAGTGGCTAATCAGGCAGAGTCTTCATCGGATGAAGAATTGATTTTTGGTTCTGTTAATATGATTCATTTAATAGGTCCTTATGCCAGTCACAGTTTTGATTTTGATGAACCTGAATTCCCTATATCAAACAGAGGAATCAGAGGGAGTTCCAGAGGCTCAGTGTACAGGGGAAGACATGGATCTTTCAGAGGCCACTATTCCAATTCTACCCCTTATAGAACCGTGTATGCAGTAGAAACTCATGGAAGCACCCTTCAACGAGCTCAACAAGAACAAGAAAGTTCTTCTACATAAGGAAGATTCAATCCTGGAACAGTTATTCTGGAAGATCGGTTGGAGGTTCCACCTTCTTCCTCTCAGAAAGTAAATAGACCTAATCGGTCTAATATTCCAAATCCATGAGTGTTACCAACTCCTATCCCGGTACAAGATGCATCAACTTCCAAAGCATCAACTTCTAAGGAACCTGTGAAACCACATGTTCCTATTGGGAAACACAGACATTTGGATCAAAAGAATGATGTATTGAAACACTTGAACCAAGTACCGGCCAAGTTATCAATTCTTGATTCCTTGAATTTATCAAAGGATCTTCAGGATGCACTCATTGAGGCTTTGTCAAGTCCTCAAGAGTTTGAAACTGAAATTGATGCGGCTGAAGCCTACCATGTTGACAATAATCCTGCAGAATTCCATGTAGTGATATCTTTCACAGATGAAGATGAAGATGATATCATGCATGGACATATTAGAAATTTATAATTATCTGGAAAGTTCAATGGTGTAGACGTCCGAAGATCTTTCATTGATAATGGCTCAGGAGTCAACCTCATCCCCATTCGTACACTTCATCGATTGGTCTTCACGGAATCTAATTTATCTCCTTCTACTATGATGTTTCAAGGATATGATAAAAATGAACAAGAACCATTGGGCGAGATTACACTCAGAACTTAGTTTGGATATCTTGTATCCAATTCAGATTTCATGGTTGATGATCAAGACTCAGCCTTCAACATCTTGCTTGGTAGACCCTGGCTACATCAACATGCGGCTCTCCCTTCATCATACCATCAATGTCTCAAATATTGTTTCGATGGTCAAATTGGGACATTGTATGGTGATAAGTCCCCGTTCAAGACATGTGAATCTCAATACATTTAGGCGGAATTCTATCACATGAAGGGAAAGGAGAAATCCACAACAAGGTAGATTACCAAAGTTAATGCTCCATATGGTTTGGAAAAGATTCCAGTAAACCCATTTACACATGTTAGTACAGATTATGTATTTCCTATCAGTCAAATTGACAGGATAGACCCAAATCAAAATACTCTTATGGAAAACTCCATAATTTCAATTACGGAAATCAAGCCAGACAGCATGGGAGAAAGTGGTGATTCACCAAGAAATTATGAAATCTTGAATGGATATGTCTTCATTTCATCTGCTGAAATCCATCAAGTCTATACTTCGCCAATTAGGCCAGAAGAAGTTATAGCAATGTTAGAGGTGAACGATGATGTCGATTCTCAATCCATCATCTCCTCTTTATTACCCAAGGAAGACCCTTCATCATCAATTGGGTCAGAAATGGAAACTTCTTCTTCAAGATGTTCAAATTTTAACATCACTTCTTATCATGAAAATTCTACTTCATCATCTGCTATGAAAGTAGAAACAGAAGAAATAACACATGTTGAAGAAGAAGAGGAAGATCTCTGGGATGCTCCTCCAATATTTGAAGAGGGTATCTCTACCACTGTGGATGAACTCAGAGAAATAAATCTGGGTACAAAAGAAGATCCACGCCCCCCTTTAATTAGTGTGTCCATGAATCTTGAAGAGAAAGAGATGTATATTTATTTTTTAAAGAAAATTAGAGATATATTTGCTTGGAAATATATAGAGATGCCAGGGCTTGATCCTGATGTTGCCACTCATCATTTGGGTTTTCCAGAAGAACATTGAGGATTCAAACAAGCCTCTAGAAGAACACACCCAACCTATGCTTCCAAAATTGAAGCTGAGGTGGATAAGATTATAAAAGCTAACTTCATTAGGGAAGTTCAATATCCCAAGTGGTTGGATAATATTTTCCCTGTGAAAAAGAAGAACGGACAAATTAGATTTTTCATTGATTTCAGATATCTTAATTGGCATTGTCCTAAGGATGATTTTCCAGTTCCGATTACAGAAATCTTGATTGATGCAAAAACTGGCTATGAATCACTTTCCTTCATGGATGGATATTCTTGATATAATCAAATCCGAATGGCTCCAAAAGATGAGGAATCTACAGCCTTCAGAGCCCCTCAGGGTGTGTTTTGCTATTGGGTAATTCCCTTTGGGCTAAAGAATCCAGGCGCAACATATCAGTGTGTCATGCATCGTATCTTCAAACCTTTTTTAGGGAAATTTGTTGAATGTTATGTGGACTAATTGGTGGTTAAATCCAAACAATGTTCTAATCACTTGGCTGATTTGGAAATCATATTCCACAAACTTTGGAAACATAATTTGAAGATGAACCCATTAAAATGTGCTTTTGGGGTAACCTCAGGAACATTTCTCGGCTTTTTTGTACGCCATCATGGTATCGAGGTTGATCCTGAGAAGACAAAGTCAATACTTCGTATGTCACCTCCTTGAAATTTAAAGTAATTAAGAGGAATTCAAGGAAAATTGGCCTATATTCGGCGTTTCATCCCCAATTTAGCAGGAAAAAGTTTACCCTTCACCAAATTGATGAAGAAGGGAGTCACTTACCAGTGGACTGAAGAATTTCAAGAAGCATTCGATATTCTCAAGAAATATCTCTTGAGTCCACCGGTATTAATGCCACCTGTTTAAGGAAGACCACTTATCCTCTATGTGACAGCTTTAGAGCGATCATTGGGTGCCTTTCTTGCTCAGAAGAATGATGCTGGGAATGAAAACAACCTCTACAATCTCAGTCAGACTATGCCTGAAGCAGAAACCCGGTATTCAAATAATGATAAGTGCTGCCTAGCGTTAATCTTTGTAGTTCAGAAGTTGAGACACTATCTGCAACATCATGAGTTCCAATTGGTATCTCACAATAACCCGCTCAAATTCATCCTTAGTCGTCCAATGCTTATAGGACTTCTGGAAAGGTGGGTAGTTATTTTGCAGTAATTTGATATTTAATATGTGTCTTGAAAGGAAATAAAGGGCCAAGATCTGGATGATTTCCTTGTTGAACATACTTCAGTAGAAGATACATATCCAGATATTGAACTTCCTGATGAGGAAGTATTATTTATTCAAGATAGTCTTCAAACCTGGTAAATGTACATTGTTGGTGCTTCTAGAAGTCCAACAGGGAGGAAAATGAAAGATCCTAAGTTCAAAAAAGTTGGGTTAGGAGTTGTACTCATTTCCCCAGAAAAGGCAGTGGTACCTTATTCCTTCTCATTGTTGTGAGGCGGTACAAATAATGAAGCAGAATACCAAGTTCTTATTATAGGATTGGAGTTGGTACTTCAAGCATAAGTTAATCAGTTAAATGTGAAAGGTGATTCAGACCTGGTAATCAAACAATTCAATGGGGATTATGCAATCAGAAAATAAGAATTAATCCCTTTGTATTATTACATCAGAGAGTTAATGGCGGAATTTCCTTCGGAACTGACATTTTCTTATGTCCCGAGATCACAAAATGCCCAAGCTAATGCACTAGATAATATAGCCATAGCTCTAGAAGATCCAAATCAGGACGAGACAACCATCAGTATTTCCCACCGTCGAACAATTTCACCTTATGTTCAAATCAGAACATAGGAAATCAAGGAAATTAGTCCCATCTCTGAACCATATGGTCATGATATAGGATGGATTACACCTATCAGGGAATACCTTCAAAATGGAACACTTCCACCTGATAGAGCTAGGAAAGAACAAGTCCAGAGATGTGTGGTCAATTTTACTCTTTATGATATCCCTGATCACCTAGGAAAAATTCTCTACAAAAGAGGTTTTGATGGAATTCTCTTCAGATGCATTGATGGCGAAGAGACAATGGCTGTCATGAAAGAAGTACATGTAGGAGTCTGTGGTTCCCATCAATCTGGACACGGATTATCTGATCAAATTCAAAGGCTTGGATACTTTTGGCCTTCAATGATACAAGATTGTGTTGATTTCACAAAGAAGTGTCATTCTTTCCAAGTACATTCCAACTTCATTCATCAACCCCCAGAGTTGCTTCATACAGCTAAATACTCGTGGCCATTTTCCACATTGGGAATGGATGTAGTGGGACCTTATCATTCAGCTACATCCAAGCAGTTTAAGTACATTATTACTGCTACTGACTTCTTTTCCAAATGGGAAGAGGAAATACCCCTCAAATAAGTTAGTTCTAAATGCATTGTTAGCTTCATCAAGTCTAACATCATTACCAGATATGGTGTCCCCCATACCATATTGATGGACAATGGAACCAACTTCTGTTCATCCGAGGTGGGAAATTTGTATCAAGAATACAACATTAAATCCAATCATTCATCTCGGTATCATGCAGCAGCCAATGGCCAGATAAAAGCTTTCAACAAGACTCTTTCAAAACTACTGCAAAAGATGGTGGATAAAGATAATAAATCATGGCCTAATAAACTCTTTCATGCTTTATGGGATTATCGAACCACCACCCGCACTACAATGCGGTCAACTCCATATTCATTGGTATATATAATGGAAGAAATCTTTCCTATTGAGGTTCAATTACCCTCACTCAGAGTATCCATTTGTGATCAGTCGTCTATAGATGAACAATCTCAAAAGCTATTGGATGAATTGGAATGGTTAGATGAGAAAGGTTTGTGTACCCTGCACCACTTAGAATTCTATCAAAATCGAATAGCACGAGCTTTCAAAAAAAGGTTCATCTTCATTCATTCATTCAGGGAGATTTGGTATTGGTTCTCAAAACTCCAATGATACCAGGAAAGAAACCTCCCAAGCTGGAACCAAAATGGGATGGACCTTATTCAATACATTAGGTATACTCCAACGGAGCTTATTCTTTAATCTCAATGGATGGAGAACTCATCACTACACTAACCAATGCTATATTTCTAAAGAATTATTTTGTGTAACACAAATACTTTATCGTCCAACATGACTTTAAACTCTGCCATCGTCCAGTAAGATGTTAAACTGCAGCATCAACAGTCCAGGCATATGACCTTAAACTATTTTCACCCTCATCCAACATGAAATTAAATTGTGACATCCTAACTACATGACTCTAAACTATACATAAGTCCCTTACATCCAAAAAGACGTTAAATTTCATAATCTCTGGTCCATGCATATGACTTTAAACTATTCGCACCATCGTCCAACATGATGTTAAACTATGGAAGAGTCCATAATACGTCCAAAATGACATTAAATCGTGTCCTCGTTTGTCCTCACTGCATGATATTAAACTGCACAATCCCCCCTTTTGTCCAACATGACGTTAAACTGCATTGTCCTCATCGTCTTAGCTACATGATGCTAAACTGTACAACACCCTTACATCCAACATGACATTAAACTGTGTCCCTATATTTTTCCTACATGATGTAAAATTGAATAAAGTCCCTTAATAAATCCTACATGATGTTAAACCGTATTTTGTCCCTACTACATGACACTGAACTATGAAGCCCCAATAGTCCTCACAGCAAGACTTTAAACTGCATAGTCCCTTCATATGTCCTACATGACATTAAATTGTGCATTGTTAAGGTTGTTTCTACCTCTTGTTTCTCACACTGAGTATGACTCGCGTGAGCTTAGATTAAACATCAACCATAACACCCTCTCTGGGCCGCTAACCATGCGTAAGTCCCAACACCATTTTTTAGGTCACTTTCCCCAAGAACAACTTAATCACTAATTAATTCTTCAATTGAACTATGCGGACTTTGATCCTTGCCTTTTAGGATGGGTACGTAGTCAACCACCTGAGGTTCAAGCCCAAAACCATTCTCTTCACGTCATTTCACCTCCATCTTATATGATTTTGATATGTGAAGCATCCCCAGAACCAATATAATCACATTAGATCACCTTTGTCCTTGCTACATGACGTTAAACTGTACATCACTGTTGTCCTGTACTACAATAAACTACAACATTCTTTGACACCCTCACCTTAGAGGGAATCGTTATTTACATTTTTAATCATGTTATATTCCAAAGACTATGTGCATACATGGCAATGACTGGACCTTTTATCTTGGGTCAAACCATCATTGCACTAAAGTCCCCTTTTCACCCTTCATATGTACAAACCAAATCTGTACAGAGGGTATTTCAAGAACTACATGCGGCTTGATTCCCATCCTTATGGTATACGTAGGAACATTCGAGCATCCCTTGAATCCAGCCCCAAGTATTTGGGCCTAACCCCAAATTCTACTTTTAGTCCTCTGGATAAAAAGTCCCCATGAAAACACACACTATGTATTCCTTATAATGGTCTGAGTTCTATGACCATAAACTAAGATTTCCTATACTTTCGTCCCACATGACATTAAACTGTGTTTCAAGAACTACGTATGGCTTGATTCCCATCCTTATGGGATACGTAGTGAAGTCTAGCACCTCAATTCAGGACCCAGCCACCACATGTTTATGGTTAGCATTGATCTATGTATCTCATTCATGCATTGAACAATACCCATTTTCATGTGTCATACTCCTAACCATAAATACTTCTGGATCTCCATAACACTTTTATTGACTTCTGGTCACAAAATGTCCAATTTCTGAGAGTTGTTTTTCCTGATCATGCAGCACGTTCCCTTAGGCGGCCTTGCATAAACAGTCTATATAACAGACTTTTCAGACAAAAGATGCTATTATTTGACTATGAAGCTAATGCCCTTATGTGGCCCTGCATAATTCAACCCACAAATGGGTTTTTCAAATAGTGGTAACTTCATTCTTGGGAAGAAAATTTCTTTTGTCCTTAGTTGTCTTAATGACAATATGTAGGGATCCGCAAAAATGGCCATCCTTAACATATCTATCCCATACTTTTTTTTCATGATCTGAAAGTATTCAAGTCTATGGTTTATATTTTCCTTCCCTACGTTTGGGTCAGACCTTCATAAGAGTAACATTCATTCAGTTCATAGACAATCCTGTTTGGAAATATCTTTTCCATATTCATGTACCTCTCCCCAAACAGCAACTCTATGCTTTGGAAAATTTGAATCCCCATAAACTTCCAATGGCTTTTTAGCAGTAGAAAGGTAAATTTCTGAGAGTTCTTTTTTCTGACTATGTAGCTAATGCCCTTAGGCGGCCTTTCATAAACAGTCTACATAACAGACTTGTCATCCAAAAGATGCTATTATTTTACTATATAGCCAATGCCCTTAGGTGGCCCTGCATAATTCAACCCTCTAACAGGTTTGTTAAAGAGTGTTAACTTCATTCTTGGGAACTACTTCTTCTAATGCTTTTTTATCCATTTTTCATATCATTCCTCAGATTAAAAATTTCTTAAGTCATCGTTTACATATTTTCCTTCATACTTGAACATGGTAATATGTTTTCAGATAAATTATCAAGGAATTGAGTCAATGTTAATCCATTTGGTCAAAGCTATTTCGACCTTAAACATTAGCCTTTTTAATGTCCGACATTCATGAATTTAAACTGCTGATAACCATAAAGACCCCTGGTTTCTCTTTTTTCTTCAAAGTCAAATCCTCTTTTCTCTCCAAGTCCAACTATGAGGGGGACGTTTTTTGAAACTCCTTTCCATCACAGAGTCTAACGAATTGAAAAGGGAAATACCATGAACCCAAAGTGATTAATCCTTTAAAGAAACATCAAAAATAGACAAAGGTATAAAGAAGGATTTCTTCCCACTTGGGTCTCACAAGTTTCATCATGGTCACGCAAGTATAATTGTGCGCCGCATAGTGGTCACATAGTTGATTTGCGTGCTCTCTTTGATTTTCACGCAGGGTCTTCAGCAGCCTATAAATACCCCTATGTCCCCCCCCCCCATTTTAGGGACAGAAAAAGTTCCAAAACTCATATTCGAGCTCTAGTCGCCCAAGTCTCTTCTGGAAGTCTTTCGAACACTTATAAGGTAATTTCTTACCTAGAATGGGAGGTCTAAATAGGGGAAACAAGGCCTAAGTGTTGAAACTCATCAACACTTGCGCGCCTAAGTGGCCAGCCCTTAAGGGAAATGGCCAGACTTACGCGCCACCTAAACCCTTCAACAGAACTTGCGCGCCACTCTTCTGGAAGCCTCTAGGGATAGTACTAAGGGCTTGAGCCAAGTCTCCTCCAAGTATTACCCTAAGGGTTAACCGTCGCGCAAGTACCCCTATGTCGCACAAGTATACTTGCGTGACCAGGACTTACGCGCCCACGCAGGACTTGCACACCTCTCTCTTTTTGGGTTCCCCTCCTGCCTATTCACCTCTCCTATTCAAATCCACCTCTCCTCTTCAAGTTTAAGCCTTTATAGCCCTCTTCAAAGCCATTCATGGAATGATTTCTTGGTTTGGATTCCTTATCTAAAAGGAATTCTGTGGAATATATCTCAAAACATAGTGATTTACATATCTTTATGTCACTAAGGTGAGAGACTTCATTCATTCAACCTCATCCTTTAAAGATGAGAGGTTCCCCTAACCTGGGCCTTCTTTACAGGAGTAATCCCCAATCATAATTTCTCTCATTTGGGTATCCTCCTTAGGATTAATCCCCAAGTACCCTAACCTAGGCCTCCTTTTCAGGAATCATCCCCAGTCTTCAAGTTCCCATAATTTTTGGGCATCCTCCTTAGGAGTAATCCCCAAGTTCCCAAAATCCAAATCTCCTTAACCTAGTCCTCCTTTTCAGTAGTAAGCCCCAGTCATGATTCCCCTTAACCTGGGTCTCCTTTTCAGGAGTAATCCCCAGTCATAATTTCTTTTAACCAGTATTAATTTACTTTTTGATTTGGGCTTCCTTCTCAAGAGTAAGACCTAATCACAAGTCCCCTCCTAATTTGGGCATCCTACTCAGGAATAAGCCCCAAGTTAGAGTATCCAAATCTCTATAAAGATATACCTTTATGGACCTTGTTCTTGGATTTCTTCCCTGAAGTAAATCCTAAATATTCATTCATCTGGGTAGTCATACATACATAATCCCCACATCATTTCTTATAATTGCATATTTCATGGCACAAATTGTCTTATTTTACCAATACCTCTTGTTTCTCACACCGAGCATGACTCACGTGAGATTAGAGTGTAAAAGTAATTATGACATATTTCTTTGAGCCATCAATCATGCATAAACATCATACTTATTTACTCGAACTACATGGGTTCTGATTCCTTTTCTAAAACAAAGGATACGTGGGTAGCCCATCTGCGGGTATGATCCCAACTCTGAAATAATCTATGTCCTTCTGAATGACAATAAACATCAAGTACCCCACTGAGTGGCTTTAAAACCAGTATGGTTATCATAATGACCAAGATATTTCTATATAGTGTGTCGAAGGATACCATTGACTAATAATCTCTAACACATGCAAATGATTATTTATCGATAAATAACCTAGAATACATATAAAAGATTCTCTAAATCTCATACATATTAATCATTGATTGTCAGATCTAAAGGAAAGCTCATATTCATACTTGGTAGTGTAATAAGGATTCACGAACATAACTTAAATCTATATAGAGAGTCCCGGAGTAGACAATAATTCCCCCAAAAAGGGTGTGATGAGTCCGACCTCCCATCCTCTCGACCAATGAAAATTCTAAAGTCTCATCAGTTCACAACTAATGAGAACCTACCTTTGGAAAGTAGGTCCAAATGGATATGGAATCATTTGTTGTTTCCGGTTCTACGAACAACCCCGTTAGAAACCTCTTGGAATGTTTGAACCTTAAATCAATGTGTTCATTCCCATTTCTAGATGAAATAATCATATATGATTTTCTAATATTTCTTTGTTAATGATATTTCAGTAGTATCATTATTTTGGGTGTTAACTGATTCATTTTCCTTTATCTGTTTTTTTACGTAAGTAATGTTTTTTTATGGATAGGATGTATTTGATTCATATCCATAATGATATTAAGTTCTTAAAAATTATTTTTAATCATAAAATTAAAATTATTCTTGAATGTTTATGATGGGGAACAAAATCTCATCGCATAGTGGAGACGGTAAGTCGTACGTACGCACGAGCGAAAATATCATTCTATTAGTGGTGAAATTGTATGTAATTGGAAGTTATAGTTTATATAAATAATCATTATAATGTTATATTTATTATTTTCATCAATTATTCACATTATTATACCCATCCAAATAAAGAATTGTTGAATAACAAACTACACGACGACGTGGAGACGGTAAGTCGTACGTACACACCTATGGTGACGTTTTCATTCATAGGATGGATATAATAATGAATATAGTTTTACCATATTTATAATAAAATCAAATTATATAGAAGGTACTATAGTTATTATTTTTTTATGGAAACAACAGTGAAAGAGGGAGTGGAAGAAGAAAAGAACTTTGAAAGAGGTGATGAAATTATCACCTCTTCTTCTGGGGCTTCCTTTTGATTTGATCAAATTGGATCCTTACGTTGGATTTATGATCAAAGTATGGCCTATAGGTTTAATTTAGGGTAGTTGGGAGGATATTTTAGTAGGGTTTGGCTTGGAAAAATAGCTTTGGAGGTGTGATTTTGAGAGAAGGGGAAGTACCCTTTTATAAGAGAGGCGAGGGTCACTTTAGGAAAAGCTTGAAATATTATTTTATTATATAATAATTTTCGGTTTATAATAGATAAAATTGAATTTATTTAGAGGATAAGGTGGGTATGGGTCTAAATCCTCTCAACCAATAGGTTTTATACAAGTTTTGGTCTCCATATTAACCTCATATTTTAGATTTAATTCTTAGTTAAATAATTTAACTTTTACCATGTCTTCTTGTATTTTTATACTACATGGTTAATAAAGTTACTATAAAATGAAAATAGAACCTAAAGTGGTTCATTAGTGACATATATATCATTATATAAGTCCTTTTTCTGAACCTAATATTTTTAGGAATATTATATCATATAATAATATACTATTTTTTAAATACTCATTTATGTCAATTTTGAAACTATTGTGTATTTGGTTTTTGTGAAAGTAAAAAAAACTTAATTACTTCGAAAAAAATACATTAAATCGAATCTAACATGTCATATTAACCTATAAAATTCTCGGAATACATAAAAAGTCTCAATTTACATTTATATTTATATTTATAATATAAACTATTTTATTCCTTCATTAATATGGTAATTATTACATCATCATTGTTTCATAAATAAAGTTAATTATTTAATGTCTAAAAATTATAAATAAAATAAAATTATGTAGGAACTTTTTTTAGCTTTATAATTAATATATATAGTCAATTTTATCTTTTGTATAACTCTATATTAAAAATGGTTTAGTTATTAAACTTTGAATTTAACACTTTTAACTCTTCTTTAAATATAATAATATTAAATGTCTTAATCTAATCCATGTAGATAAAAAGGATAATATTTTATTCCTAAGTTTTATTTTGGTCTAAATACACTTATCCAATAGAATAAGTACATGTGTTAGGATAATTATAATATCATTTTACCTTTAATTATCCTATTTACTTTTAACCGTGGTAAATAAAATTCAAAAGTTACTATTCAACAAAAATTATATTCATCCGATTGAACCAATTTTTTTTAATGATGTCAACCTTGTCTCTAATATTTTTTAAATTTAATTCACAGAAGCGGTAAAATTATGTTTTATACAAATTTTCAAATGTGCTTAAAAGGTGAGTAAAAGACAATAAAAAGTTCAATAAAATTTTATATATCTAATATTATTATAAAATGACTTCATTGAATTATATTGGACTAATATAAGTATATTTTATATATTTTTACTTTAAAATAAATTAAAAAATAATTATTTAGATAAAAATTCATCTTTAAATAATAACGCAATTTTTTTCACTATTCATCAAAAATTGAAAGTTTCTAGAAAAATACCTAAAATTAACCCAAAGCTAATTTTGATATTTCAAATTCAAAAATGATGTATATTTTACCAAATTATAAACATATAATTTTTATTAATTAATTTAATAAAAAAAATTCCCATTGTCAAAACTAGAAAGCAGGTTTTTGAGAAGTAAAATCTATCAAAAGATTGATACATGTTTATGTCAAATTTAAATGTAAAATTATTTACAATGACAGAAATTGGATTGAATGATAAAAATATAATCTAATTATACTTAAAAACCATTCAAATTTATAATTTAACACTATAAATTATTTGGATTAAAAATGTTGTCTTCAATTAAAATTTGGTATTTTTTACTATTCATCAAAATATGAAAGTTATCAGAAAAATAGAGAAAATTTATCCATACTAAATTTTTATATCCCTATTTTAAATAAGAATTTTTTTTATTTCAAATTAAATATATAAAAGTGTCAAATATTGTATTTAAAAATGATTCTCTATTAAAAGGCGGTAAAATTGCATTTTTTGAAAAATACTTCTTTTATTTGAAAAATTGAATTTGTTCTTATATTATGTCTAAGAAACACATAATATGAATGTTAAAATTATATGGAGTATATAAAATAAAAAATGTATACTATTCATAACCATTTTTTGAACGGCTAGTTTGGTAAGTCGTGGTGCGTTCAAACTTGGCGTTGCATGTAGCGCAAGCTATTTAATTACTTTAAAGAAAATAACTTACTATGAAATCTTGGGGTGTTACAGGTCATCATTCCTAACGCCCTTATATCTAATAGCTTAGATAACTATTGGGGAGGAACGCCATGTTCAAGTCCCAAATTCTACATTAGTCTAGGATGACATACCTAGCACCACAAAATCTCATCCATTTAATCATTATTTAATTATCAAGAATTTTCCACATTATTCATTTACAAATCCAATGATTAGTTGAACATTTCAAAGGCCATTAGTTAATTTAAAAATTAACCAATCACATAACCCATTAATTAATTCATCAATTAATTAATCAATCAAAACCATTTTCATTCCATAATTAATTCTTCACAATTAATTATCAATTTAAAAATCACCAAGTTGTAATTAATTATCACAATTAATTATCTTTAATCACATCATGAGACATAATTAATTCTACCAATTAATTATCTTTGGTCAACTTTTTGGAACATAAATAATTCTCACAATTAATTATCTTACATAGACAAACATAATCACATAATTAATTACCCCCAATTAATTATCTTTCCTCAATCAATTTAATATCTCTAATACAACATCGAACCTTCAAAAGATCAATTTGGTAAACCTCCCATCATTTTTTCCATGATTCAATTATCAATTAACCGCCAAGGAAAATCACATGTCAAAACCATATTCCTAATTATTCCAATTTAGGAATTCTATTATCAATAGAATCTAGAAATTTCATAACTCATACACAATCACAAATCATGACTATGAGAGTTAAGTTTAGACCACCTACCTCAGTTTATTGATATAAGTTAGCCCTATGGAAATCCCAAAAATCCAAGCATCACAACACCGTCGATCAAACTCTGAATCTATATCCCTAAAACCAAAATTAATATCAAAAGCCTCAAGATCATGATAAACTAGATCTAGATCTAAAATCCTAGATCTTGATCTTAAATCATAGGTTTAGATCTAAGAAAAAGTTGAAGATCCTCCATTATAATATTTAAGAAAGATGGAGGAAAGAACTGGAGAAGCATCGGGATGAAATCCACTTACCGAGAGGAGAGATGATCTTCAATACAGGCTTTAAATCTTGAAGAAAGGTGTTTAGATTGCATTGGAATCCCTCCAAAATTCTTTAGAAAACCTAGAATTTGTCAAACTTGAGCCAACGTCGAAATATGGGAGTCCTAGGGGGTTTGGGTGGTCTTAAAAGATATTTTCGGATATTAAAAAACGCATGCATAGTTTCCTAGGCATTGGCACACAATTAGGAAAACCATGCGCCAACCGTGTAAACTCCACTACCTAGTTTTTCACGGTTGACACGGTTTGGTCACACTATTCTTCAAACCGTGAGCAAACCGTGTGGACTCCTCTGTCCAGTTTCACACGCTTGGCACAATTTGGTCGCATGGTTTTTCAAACCATGCGCAAACCATGCATATCCCACTACCCTTTTGTTTTCCTTAAAATTTCACCCAAAATTACCCCAGGCCACTACTCTAAGTTAATGGAACTTAAAAACATCAAAAGTACCTGAAAAAATGCTCAAGATGACTCTAAAAAGGCCAAGATCTTACAATCTCCCCGCCTTATAACAACTCATCCTCGAGCTGCACTCCCTAACTTCTCTAAGATTCTAAGCCAAAAAGATAGGTCCACTGAGCCCTCATGTCTGCTTCTTGTTCCCAAGTTTCCTCTTGAACATTAACATGTTTCCATAACACATGAACTAACGACACAGTCTTTCCTCATAACACTTTCTCACTGAGACCCAGCACACGTATCAGATGCTGCTCAAAGGATGCATCTATCTCAAGATAAACCTCTTACACATCAATCACATGGGAAGGGTCGAGGGTGATATCTCCATTGTTATGAAACATGAAAAACATCATGCATAGCGCTTAACTTCTGTGGAAGTGCTAATCGGTACGCCACTGGACCGATTCTCTCCAGCACCTCAAATGGTCCCATGAACCTGGGCACTAACTTTCCCTCCCTCTGTATCATGTGGTGACCCAATCTTGGAAAAACCCAAAGGAATACCCGATCACCCTATGTAAACTCTATGGGTCGTATCTGTCTATCAACATATGAATTATTCCTATTCTGAGGTGTATCCATACACTTTTGAATCAACTGTACCTGCTCTGATGTCTCCTAAACAAGACTTAGTCTTAACAGCTCCCACTCACCCACCTCTAACCAACATAATGGTGATGTACAAGGTCTACCATAAATTTCTTTGTATGGTGCTATCTGTATAGTTTCCTGATAACTGTTATTATAGGCAAACTTCATTAAATACAAGTTCTTCTCCAAAGAACCACCAATGTCAAGCACACATGCTTGCAGCATGTCCTCTAACACATGTATGGTACACTCCGACTACCCATCTGTCTTTGGGTGTAAAGTCATACTTAATAGAACCTTTATACCAAGAACCTTCTGTAAGCCCCGCCAGAAGCCTGAAGTAAAGCGCAGATTGTGATCTGAGACTATAGTTTGTGACACCCTGTGAAAACAAACTATCTCTCTCATGTACAGTTCTCCCAATTGCTCTACTTTAAAGGATTATTTGACAGTAAAGAAGTGTTATACTTTTGTTAGTCAGTCCACAATGACCCAAATATCATAATTCTTCTTAAGTATATTTGGAAGTACTACAAATAAGTCCATAGTCACGTCATCCCAATTCCATTCTAGAATAGGTAGCAGCTACAATAGGCCTCCAAGTTGTTGATGCTCTACCTTCACCTGCTGACTGGCGAAACATCTTGTTACAAACCCTGCTATCTCTTTTTTCATGCCTGGCCACCAAAACTATCATCAATGGTCATGGTAAATATTTGTCACCCCAGGATGTACCTCCCACCTTGAAGCACAAAATTCTCATATGAGTTCCTCTCGCATACTCGTAGGCACAACAACCCGATTTTTCACAGAGATGATCTCATTTTCATCTATTTTCTATTCTGAAGGTGTCGACCCACCTTCAAGGATTTCCCTCAAGGCTAAGCACTCCAGATCCTCATACTTCATGTCTCTGATCCATATCAAGAGTGTAGAATCAACTACTAATAAAATCAGAGTCATCCTCTCCTGAATCTCTCGAACTACCACATGCATTTCTGCTAGAAAATTCATCATCTTCCACTCTGCACTCGACTCATGTACCAACTGAGTTTGAGTTTTTCTACTCAAAGAATCAGAAAAACTATTCCCCTTTCCGGGTGTATATTCCAGTTCAAAATAAAAGTATTGCATATACTCCACCCATCTTCGCTGCCAAAGATTCACGTCGCGCTGTGAAAATAGATACTTCAAGCTTTTGCGATCCGTAAAAACTGTAAACTTTTCACCCAAAAGATAGTGTCTCCAAAACTTAAGAGCATAAACCACTACTGAAAACTCGAGTTCATGTATTGGATAGTTACATTTATGTGGCCTCAATTGATGAGACCCATAAGTAATGACTCTACCCCTTTGATCAACACAGCTTCGAGTCCGAACCCAGAAGAGTCACAATACACAATGTAATCCTCACCTGACTCAGGTAAGATCAAAATTGGTGCCAAATTCAAGCGCTTCTTAAAATACTAGAAATAATTCTCACATGATTCTACCCAAATAAACTTTACCTCTTTATTTTTCAAACTATTAAGCGGTGCATTCAACTGGGAAAATTTCTGGATGAATCTCTTGTAATAACCAGCTAATCCCAAAAATCTTTGAATATCATAAACATTCTTGGGCTGCTCCCAAGAAATCACAGCCTGCACTTTTTCTGGGTCCACTGCCACACCTTCTTCTGAGATCATGTTCCCAAAAAAGTGTACCATGTCAATCAAAAAGTGACATTTAGATATCTTGACATATAGTCGATGCTCTATCAATGTACCCAGGATGATGTCAAGATTTTGAGAATGATCTCCATGAGTCTTAGAGTACACTAAGATGTCATCCGCAAACACCTCCAAAAACTAATCTAAGTACGGATGAAAGATCATGTTTATCAAGGACATAAACATTGCTAGATCATTAGTCAACCCAAATGACATTACAAAAAACTCATAAAGTCCATACTTGCTCCTGAAAGCAGTTCTTGGTATATTAGAAGTCCAAACTCTCACCTGATGATACCCTAATCTCAGATTGATTTTTGAGAATACACTATCCCCCTCCAGCTAGTCAAATAAATCATCGATACGTGGAAGAGCATATCAGTTCTTCATAGTCATTTTATTCAACTTCCTCGAATTGACACATAAGCATAGACTCCCATCTGCATTCTTTGCAAACAAAACTGGTGATCCCCAAGGTGACGTACTTGGAAGGATAAAACCTTTATCCTCTAACTCCTCCAACTGTGTTTTGAGATCTTGAAGCTCAGTATGTTCCATTCTATAAGGTGGAATAGATACCGACTCAACCCCCAGCATAAACTCAATAGTGAATTCCACATATCTCTTTGGTGGAAAACCTGACAATTCTTCAGGAAAGACATCATGAAACAGTTTTAATACTGGTGGAGGAACATCTTTCCTACCACCACTACCATCATCCAGAAAAATATTAGCAACTTGGTCCATGAGTTCTCCCAGTTGCTAAGTAATTGGCTCAGATCTTTCTTCATGGATATCCCATTCTCCACGGTGAACATACTGGTCACCCTTACGAGATATAAATGTCACTCTCTTACGGTAACAATCTATGTGGGCTCGGTATGCGACTAGGCAGTCTATACCCATAATTAGTTCGAATCCCATTATATAAAGGACTTAGAAATCCCAAAGGAAATGATACTCTCTGATCTCTAGCAAACATCCCTTACATAAAAAGATATCCCTAGTTCATGTTCCCAATAGTGTATTGATATTCATCATCCCGCTTACAGGCTTCACCTCCAGGATCAAGACATTGACAAGATTTGTAGATATAAAGGAATAAGAGGAACCAGTATCAAATAAGGCATTAGATAAAGTATAAGCAAATAGAATAGTACCTCTCACTATCGATGGACCAGCCTCTCTCTCCACAAGCATAGGTTGCACTACATGTAACTGTACTGCCCATCTTCCTTGTGGTGTCGTCCGACTCCCCTAAGTAGCACCACTTTGCTGTTATGGGAACTCAAACCCTAAAGAACCATGCCCACTTCTTCTACCACCTCTTCCAGTAGAACTCAAGCTGTTAGACCTATATGGTGTAGAATACCCCCTTCCCACACTCTGACTCTGTGCAGCTGCTCACTCAGCACCAACCTGTCACTACTTCCTTCAAAACCTATATAGATGTCCCATCTTTCCACAAAACCGACACTCCACTAGTGGTCACGGAAAATGTGTATGATAGAGTCACTACCTACCGCATTAGTGTAAAATCAAATGAGGAACATTTGGTGTAACTATTAATCATAACTATCCACCTTACTTTCCATTGTCTAGACTAAGATTCTCATGGCGGTGCTTCATACTCTCAGAAGGCCCACTCCCTAATCGTCCAACTACCTGTGCAGTACTGGAATCTTCTTTCAGGTTCCCCTCTGAAATTTAGAGCCTAATTAACAACTTCTGAAAATTTCTTCAGCCTAAATATATTCACTTGGGACTTAATTTCACACTTAAGTCCGTCCTGAAATCGTTTTGCCAAAGATGCCTCATATGCCACCAAAACTGGAGCAAAACACTATCAATATATGAAACGTTCAACGTAATCCATTATGGGCATACTCCCTTGTGTCAGATTCATAAAATCTAAAGCCTTCTCTTACCTCAGCATGTCTAGGTAGAAGTACTCTAATAACTTCTCCAGAAAGTCCTTCCATAACATATCATCAGTCTATCTAGATCATACCCAAAGGTCCCACAAGCACTTCGCGGAACCCCGCAGCATATAAGTAGCCTACTTAAACCTCCTCTCAGTTGGAGTCTCCAAATGGTTAAGTATAATATTTATGGATTTAATCTAGAATTCATCTCCCTCAGGTCCACCCTCTCCAGTAAAAGTAGGAGGGTGCTGCAGTTGAAACTCCATTGTCAACTTAGACATGATTTTTTGAACCCACCCTAGGTCTCTCTACATGAATTACATGAAACGAGAAATGTTCTATTGGAACTTCTCTCCTTCCTCATCTTGCACCAATGGTGCCTCAGTCTCCCTTGTTGGAAGTTCATTCCAGGCTGTACCCCTTGGTCTCTCCCTCAACAAGCATCATTGAGGCATATTTCTACAAATCCAAACACACATCTTAGGTCTCATAACTCAACCTTATAACATTTACGTAAGAGGAGAAACTAACACAACAAGTTTCAACATATCCTTTCCACCTTTTTCTTGCCACACGGTCAACACCGAGGCCTTTTCACTACCCTTAACCACCCTACTCCTAGGTCTTGGTTGACAAAAAAATATTCATTCTCATTAATTAATCCATCCATTAATTAATCACATTATTTCAAATTAATTAATTCAACAAATAATTGATTTATTATTCCCATTTCATCAATCAAGGTTCTCCTTAAACACCCATTATACTCATTTTGAATCATTGTTTCAATATCACATCAAGGAAAAAAGTTCAAGTCTAAAAACTTACCCATTACCCATTTTTTTGTGAGTTTCAAGAATGATGAATATGACAACAACCCTGAGTGCCTAGAATGATTCATTTAGACTCAACTATTGTGCCTTTTTATTCCATGAATTAAATTTCAACAATTGTAAAAACAAATATCACATCACACCACAAGTGAATCACCCAAGGTTAAATAATATACAATTGTAACAACACACATCAATCACAACAATACCACCCTCAGTACTCGTATTTTCCACCATACATGGGTTTGAAACTCCCATGCATGAGCTCATTACCAAAACTCAACTCTTCCAAGTCTCCAATCAACCTTTTCCCAAAACAGTAAGAAAAAAAGAATAATAAAGAAAAGAAAACACCTCTTATACCACTTTGTGACGTCCCGACCTGGGAGACACTAAACGGTACCCTGATCCGGTTGGCCACATGCCCTAAAGCACACCTCCCCATATGCTAGAGGGTGCCGACTAGCAGAGAGGGTATGGTAAGTCAATCTTGAGAGACTATACCCTATGTTATCAAAATAAAACACCAGCGGATGAAAATAAAAATAACCACGTGCACAAGTGTATATAAATAACCAGAATAGATACCATGACATATGATAGTCAAAACCAGAAAATACGATATTCAACTAAAAGGTAAATCATTCTATGATAATGAAAGTGATAAGTGTCTACAATGAAACTGAAAGTAAAGACACAATGACTCCAAAATGGGTCCTGAAACATGACCAGTTCCCTCTCCCATGCTCCAAACCAAAACAACAATCTATCCTAGGGCCTTTCCCTTATCCAATCCTAAAATAACAAAGTCTGATTGAGTGCCGATCAAGAAGTCCAAATAAGGTGTGAGTAAAACTCAGTAGAACACCACCAACAGTGACTAAAGCGAGTCCAGGTGCATGAAGTTTTATGAAGTAATAAATATAATGCATAATTTAAACATTTATCACATTGTCATTTAATATTTAATCTACACATTAGGACAATTTTAATTCATGTTTCCAATTTGAATCATCATTCATTATCATTAATCATTTGGTGTAGGTAGTCATGTGTATCACCTCAAATATCATTTGAATCATCATTCATTATTATCATTAATCATTTGGTGTAGGGCATCATTCCTAGCACCACAAATCTCGTTGAGTGTAGGATGTCATGCCTAGCACTCTAATTCTTATTTGGTGTAGGTCATCATGCCTAACACCCTTACATCTAAGTGGTTAGATAACTATTGTGGAGGAACACCATGTCCAAGTCCCAACTTATACATTGGTCTAGGATGTCATACCTAGTACCAAAAATTCTCATCCATTTAATAATTATCTAATTCTGAATAATTTTCCACATTATTCATTTACTAATCCAATGATTATTTAAACATTTCAACGGCCATTAGTTAATTCAACAATTAACTAAGAACATAACCCATTAATTAATTAATCAACTATTTAATCAATCAAAACCATTTCTATTCCATAAATAATTCTTCAAAATTAATTATCCATATAAAAATCACCAAGTCATAATTAATTCTCACAATTAATTTTCTTTAATCACATCATGACACATAATTAATTCTCCCAATTAATTATCTTTGGTCATCTTCTTCGAACATAATTAATTCTCACAATTAATTATCTTACATAGCCAAACATAATATCATAATTAACTCCCCCAAGTGAATTATATTTACACAATCAATTTAATATATCAAATACAACATCAAACCTTAAAAAGATCAATTTGGGCAACCCCCATCATTTGTTCCGTGATTCAATTATCAATTAACCACCAAGGAAAATCACATGTCAAACCATATTCTTGATTACTCCAATTTAAGAGTTATATTATCAAGGGAATCTATAAATTTAATTAATCATACACATATCACAAATCATGAATATGGGAGTTCAATTTATACCACCTAACTCAATTTATTGATGGAAATTATCCCTACATAAATCCCCAAAATCTGAGCAGAACAACGTCATCGATCAAACTCCAGATCTAAGTCCCTAAAACCAAAATTAAGATCAAATGCATCAAGGAATTGAAAAACTAGATCTATATCTTAACACATAGGTTTATATATATAAAAAAGGTGAAGATCCTCCATGGAAATATTTAAGAAGGATGGAGTAAAGAACGAGAGAAGCATCAGGATGAAATCTACTTATTGAGAGGAGAGCGGATCTTTAATCCAGGATTTCAATCTCAAAGAATGGTGTTAAGATCACCTTGGAATCCCTCTGTAAGGATTTGAGAACACCTAGAATTTTTAAATCTAGATCCAAGGTCAAAATATAAGATTCCTAGGGAGTTTGAGTTGTTTTAAAAGAGTTTTTCCGATATTAAAAACCACATGCACTGTTTCCTGGGCAGAGGCACACAGTTAGGCAAACTATGCGCCAACTGTGTGGACTCCACTGCCTAGTTTTGCAAGGTTGGCACAGTTTGGTCACACCATTTTTCAAACCATGTGAAAACTATGCAGACTCCTCTGTCCAGTTTCACACGCTTGGCATAGTTTGGTTACATAGTTTGTCAAACTGTGTGCAAACCGTGCACAACCCACTGCCTGTTAGTTTTCCTTAAAAGTTCACCCAAACTCACCTAAGACACTAATATAAGTTAATGGTACTTAGAAACATTTAAACTTACTTGAAAACATGCCTAATATGACTCCAGAAAATGCTGGGATCTTACATACACCATTTTCAGTGTAAAAGGTATTCCATTTATAATAGAATATGATTTCCCATATCCAGAATTTAAACTTAGGTAAATATGATGGAATTTCTTACATGATGTCATTATGATTTTCTATATGAGTATTATTATGATGATATCGGCTCAGATGTCAATTCCTATTAAAAAAAATTCATTATGAATGCAAATAAAAAATTCTTTAAATCAGATTTGATAAAGGTTAATCCAATCATTATCAGATCTATTCTCAATATGAAAATTGTAATGAATAAAGTAATTTTATATTCATGAACACATTAAAACTAAATATATTTATGGTAAAACATATATATTTTCTATAAAAACATTCTTAAAATACACAGGACATTAAATAGTTAGTAATTAAGTATTTTAGAAAGACTTGGTGACGTCCAAAACAAAAGGAATGGAAAATTCATAAAGAAACTTTTGATTCAACATCTTATCCTTGTGATACCCTTGAGATTATCCGATCTCCATTTAAACTATGAGGGAATATTAAAAAAATTATCATTTCTATCAAATTCATGGATCAACAAGGATATTTGTATATTAGGTTTTATTCCACCAAAGAAGAGGTCGACATTTCATTTGTGTGCAATGAAAAATTTAGAGGTGTATCATTCAAGTCTTATGATGTTTTACTTGTATTCCCAGATATATTTATCATTTTTTTCTTGAGGGAAAGAAAAATCCCTTTCCATTTTATTTTGAAGAGTGCGAGGAAAATATTTATAGAAAAAAATTCCATAATTCCTTCTACTCAATCACTTTGATCTCTTTCTCAGTCTTTGTATTCTTGATCAATTTCAACCACTAATTAGCTTCTCCCTCCATATGATAAATATCCATCAGAACATTCTCTTGTTCGGAAAATTGAAGGATGTATAAGATCTTTTCAATGGAGTTGATCCATTGTTCCATGATTAAGGGATTAGATGATCCTTTGAATCTTAAAGGTCATTATCACATAAAAGAGTTAATCGTAGCTTGTTATCTCTTTGGGGGATTTGAACGATCCTATTATCCAGGTTTCTATTCATAACCTAATTCTTCTGAGAGAGTATCATCATAAATTTTTCCATTCCTGCTCCCATTAGATTAAAAAACTCATTGGGGTAGTCATAACATTTCCCTTCACATCGATTGTTTACCCAATTCCTCCTATTTCCATCCATTGGCTAGAATAAAAGGAAAATTAGTTATGATTATTTTAAACTATAAAAGAAATGAATTCAAATCTGAGGAAATTAATGGGATAAATTATAAATTAAATTTATTTCTTAACTTATGAATTTCTAGGCTTTAATATATGTTATCTGTAAAGAACCATAAATTACGTATATTTTTTTTAAATTATATGGAATTATTATGGGATTGCGAAAATTGAAGACACTTGATTTCAAATCCTGGAGAGCCTGGAATGGAATTTTGAAATTTTTTTAAGTTACATTAAATAAACATGTAAATAGGTTTTTCTATCATTTTAACTGATACTTAGATTAAAAATATAGGGGCACTGTTGAATTCATAGTGCCAAGATTCTCTTAGACAAAGCTTAACTTTGACCGGAAAGGGTCAGATGAAAAAGAAATTTTTTGGACTTTTAGAAAAAAATATAGGTTATTTTATTATTTTCTTCCACCGTTGAGTGACAGTTAGCAGGTTTGCAATGTAACGACGGTCATTAAATGAATAAAAATTAATGACTCATTTATTTGGTTGTGTAACCAAAATGCCCGTGTGTTTAATAGGTTCATTAGTTAAGATTCATTAATGAACCATTATATTGAACACAACGTGGGGATTAATTCTTTTATTAATCAAACTGTTGACAAGAAAATTCACAAACCATGGGAGCAAGCTATGATGAAATGTCGATGATGTCACCCACAAATTAAGAATGGTGATCGATCGACGACCATTGGAGAACTCAAACCAGACAATGACGAACGACTTCGAACTCGGATTCCTTCTTTAATCTGCAATAGATTCCACCAAATCTAGGTAGGGGAATTAAATTGATTTCTATGTGTTTTATGATTCCTCTCATCTCTTTCTTGGAAAATACGATGAACACGGATCAACTGACTAATGGGTTGATCTGCATATCATTTGTTTCTGCGGGTGGTTGTTGCAGGGTCTTAATTGGGGTTTGTTCTATCTAAATGATGTTTTTTTCACCCCTTGTTAAAATGCTAACATAGAGGGTGCAGGCCAATCTGAACAAGTCCTGAACCCTCTGCCGCTCTTGGATTTTGAGCGTTCTTTGTGGGCGACTGCGAAATGTGGCGGAAAGTTGAATCCAGGGGCTTCACGGAGAATGAAGCGACTCAGGAGGCCTATAGACACATATGGGAAGGAAAATGGACCACTAGAGCATCTCTGGTGGCCCATGAAAGTATCTGTTGATGCAACGACGACAATGACCGGTGGTGGTAGCCGACCAATGCCGGTTACGTGGATAAGTGGCCCCTACAGGCACCTCGGTGGAAAGAGCCATGACCAGCTAGGCCATGGCGGGTGGAGATGTGGCACTGGGGCACCGCATGGGAGAGGAGTGGCCTACTCAGGCCGCTCGGCTGGACGCAATAGCTGGCTCCATCCGACCATTTTATATAGGGGGTGATGCCCCTCTGGCGTCGCCAGCTGGAAAAAACTAGATGCTTTGTGTCCAGTCCAGCAAAACTGACCCACAAGTGGGCTAGGTTTTCTAGGTAGGTCGGACCTGCAGGCCGGGATGGACTCACCTGTGGGGCCAAACCCCTACCGGACCCAGACACGATCGACTCCATTTCACTAAATCTAACATAACTCACAATCTAAGCATCAAATTAACGTGCCATCTACGGCGTGAGGACCCTTGCGATGAGGAGGTGCTTTTGATATAATACAATTTTTTTTGGAGGAATTTGGAGTACAATTGGGTTGGATTGGACTCGAATCCAACCAGGCCCTATTTACCTTTTTGCCTATATCTTACAGACTGGGCGTCTGATTAACACACTGTCTATCGCGTTGGAACCCTTACAACAAGACAGTACTTTGAGTTACTTTTTAGTGAGATTTTGGGGTAGTTGAGGTATGAACAATATTACGAGGAATAGAACCTCTAGAAATCAAGTGCACTAAGTCCATAAATCTTGTGGTTGGTTATCAAGTGAAAAGCAACCCTCCGTGGATCGGCATGAGAGTGACCCTCTATGGATCGATAGTAGTGTGACCCTTTATGGATCAGCAATAGAGAGAACCTATATGGATCATCATGAGAGATACCCTCTATGGATATTTAGTATTGAAACCCTTTATGGATCGACAGTAGTGCGACCCTCTATGGATCGACAGTAGAGAGACCCTTTGTGGATTAGCAGTATAACGACCCTTCGTGGATCAGAATTAGAACCTCTCAAGAGAATAAAATGATCTATCTCAAGAATAATATTCTTTATTACTTTTGTCTAAGTTTTATACCTGGTTTGACCTGTCTTTTAGTTTTTTCTTTGTGATTGAGATCATGCTTTGTGGTTTTTCCTCTATGGAATTATAAGAGACCTTTGAGAGTCTCAGGGTCCCTACTGAGTATTGTTATAATCACCCCTGCACGGGCTTCGCCTGCACCTTGTTGTGTCTTGTGTAGACAATGGGAAGCCTGATTGAGACTTTGGAGAGCCAGGGCTAGACAGTACATGGAGGAGACCGATTGACACGGTGAGTCGTAGTGACGAGCTATACCTACCCTTCCAGTAGGATCCTTGGAGGATGATCAATGAATATTTTTTTCTTTTTTGATATAATACTCTTTCATTTGGTATTGTATACTATCCCCTTTACTTTTAGTACTTACTTTTACTCTCAGTGGTGGTTTTTAGTAGTGACTGTACTTTTACTTTTCCATTGTGTTTTACTTGTGCACAGTGTGCCCTGTCTGTGTGTGTACAGGTTTAAAAAAAATGCCTTCCCTTTTTGGGGTTCTCCTTTCTGGTGCTAGTCACTAGCCCCTGGCCTAAGGAAGGTGGGCTTAGGGTAGTCACGGCATGGGCCCCGGGGGAGAGGTCGTGACAAAGTGGTATCATAGGGCAGTAAGTTCTACCAGAAGAACTATGAATCTATGTTTTCAATGGAACAACAGTTTTATGTGTCTTGAGTTTGGATTATAGTCCAGGAGGTCCGGTATTGGTGTGGTGGCTGACATATCCATATACCAGAACCCTGAACTCTATCTTCTAACTCATTACACACACAAAATATTTTCATGTGTCTTGAAAATGTTGTTTTTATCTTGATCTATTTTGAGTTAGCTTACTAGGTATAACTTATTGACCATGGCGCATCTGGTCTTTTACAGAATACCTCCACATAGACAGCCATCTAGGATTCTAGTGAAATATCATGATGATGTCCCACCGAGCAATGAGGTTTCAATGAAAGGCCCTCTTATGGAGATAACACCTTCGAGTGGTGTACCGGCAACACCGCCACCCGTAGGGTATTAGTTACCACCAGCCCCACCAGAAGATTGTGCATGCTGACTGAGCATGTTTCACGAGTTCTAGAGACATATGTCTCCAAGATTTTGAGTTGAGATAGATCCCCAGGCAGCTGAGTACTGGTTGGAGATTGTGGCATGAGTTTTCTACCTGGTGGAGACACCAGTAGACCAGATGGTGATCCTAACTACTAGCCTCTTTCATGGTACAACAGGTGGTGGGCTTCAGTTTGATGTATTTCTGCCAACACCCTTAGGTTGTCCACCCCGACCTTAGGGAGCATGTGGATAGGGATGAGCTCAACTTCAGGCAGTAGAGGCTTATGACTGTGACAATCCAGCTATTATTTGAGGTATGATTTGTGTCTAATCCACCCTAGCTATAATTCTTATAGACATAGGGTCGAGTCACTCTTTTATTACCATGGATCTCATTCAGATCTCATAGATTCTGGTGGAGTCATTGGCTTGATCCTTATGATTATAGACTCCTATAGGAGAGGATTCGATAATTACACACTGGTGCCGGCAGTGTGACCTTACTCTAGGAGGTAAGAGCTTCGGATAGGATATCATAGTAGAAGAATCAAGGCATTATGATGTCATATTGGGTATGCAATGGTTATACACAGTCCATGCTCAGATTTACTGTTTTAGGCACAAAGTATAGTGTTTCCATGGGGATGGGACAAAGTTTTCATTCACCGGTGAGAAGGAAACCTTTGTAGCGTAGGATGGAATTTCTCGGAGTAGGGTGCAGCCGATAACTCATAAGTTTCCTAGCCTCACCCTCAGTATAGTGGATAATAAGAGTATGAGATATCATCTAGTGTTGGACCAGTATGCTGATGTCTTTTTTGAAGATGTTCCGGGACTACCTCCTCGTAGAGATGTAGACTTCTACATCGACCTGTACCCCAGGAAGAAACCATTATCTACACCATCATTTTAAATGTCTCCCATGGAGATTCATGAGTTTAGGGTACAGTTGGAGGACTTGTAGAGGAAGGGGTTCATAAGATCCAGTGTCTCTCTATGGGTAGCCTCGATTTTGTTCACCAAGAAGGTAGATGGGAGTTTGAGGATTTGTGTGGACTATCTACACCTAAACCAGGTGACCATGAAGAACAAGTATCCTTTACCAAGGATTGATGATCTCTTTGATCAGCTGAAGGGAGCTCAATGGTTTTAGAAGATAGACCTCAGATCATGCTATCATCCGCTTCAGGTTCCGGATGAGGATGTACTGAAGATAGCCTTTAGATTCCGGTATGGCCACTACGAGTTCTTGGTGATGCATTTCAGCGTGAACAATGCTCCAACAGTATTCATGGGACTCATGAATATGATCTTCTAGCCTTACCTCGATCACTTTGTTGTGGTCTTCATTGATGACATATTGGTGTACTCAACATCAAAGGAGGAGCACTCCACAAATCTACAGATAGTTCTGGATACACTCCGAGGGCACCCGTTTTATGGAAAGATCTCGAAGTGCTAGTTAAAGGTTGGGGTTGAAGCATCATTTTATTATAAAAGAAAATAAAATACCACTTTTTAACTGGTCAGAGGGAGACCCATTACATATCCCAAAGTCCCAGTGGGAATATATCCCATTACATAGCCCGTAGTCCCATTTTTTTGGCCCATGGTCCATTATGTGAATAGTACTACTACGGTACCCACCTACTATAGTACCACCACTTCTACATTTCCCTACTTCCGCTATAGTGCTCGTCGTTGCTACAATATCTCCACTGCTACAGTACCACTACAGTACTACAAAACCTGCCCCCAATGGGTTTTGAACCCCCATTTTTCATGTAGGATTACGAGGTTCTTACCACTAATCCAAACCCAAACTAATCTTGAAGTGCCAGTTCTGGATATGGGATGTCCACTTTGTAGGACATGTTATCTCAGAGGCTAGAGTTGTAGTGGATCTGGAAAAGATAAAGGCAGTGCTTTTTGGGGAGCCACCCAGGAGTGTGACCGAGGTGAGAAATTTCCTAGGATTGGTAGGGTAATACCATAGATTGGTACCTGACTTTTCCAGAGTAGCGGAACCCTAGTCAGATTTGAAAAAAAGGGACAACCCTTTATATGGATGGATAGATTCCAGTAGAGTTTCTAGGAGCTAAGGCAAGGACTAATGAATGCCCCCATCATAAGGCTACTAGAAGAGGGAATTGGGTATGTAGTCTACTACGGCGCATCAAGGACCAGATTGGGGTGTGTCCTGATGCAAGAGAGAGTTGTGATCACCTACAGCTCACGAATACTGAGTTAACATGAGTAGAACTATGCGACCCATGACCTAGAGTTATCATTAGTGGACTTTGTGTTGAAGATGTGGCGGCACTACTTGAGGGGTGAATGGTTTACTATCTACTCTGATCACAAGAGTCTCAGGTATATCTTCTCACAGAAGAAACCGAACCCGAGACATCAGCGATGGATGGAGTTCTTCCAGGCCTATAACTTTTAGATATTCTACACTCATGGTAAGAAAAATGTTGTGGAAGACACACTCAACAAGAGGTTGGGAGTACAACTACTGAGTTAGGAAACATAACAGCTATCCACATTGCAGATATAATTTTTGGATAGATATGGAGAGACATAACTCCAGTCTATGACTGTCACTCCCCCACTCCTTTAGCGAGTTTGGGAGGCACAGCTTAGGGATGTTGACTGCGAGGCCTGATGTGCTCAGATATCCTCAGGACATGCTCCTGATGGATTTTCGATAGGTGGGGAGAACATCATACTTTTTAGAGGATGCATCACGGTACTGGTGACATTTTGGGAGGAGGTGTTGAGGGAGTTCCCCACATCCCCTTTGGCGGTACATCCTAGAGTGGTGAAGATATACCAGAACCTCCGACATCAGTATTGGTGGACAGGGATGAAGAAAGTAGTGGTAGAGTTCGTATCGTGATGCATCACTTGTCAACAAATGAAGGTCGAGTATCAGGTTCTAGCAAGCTTAACACAACCACTAGAGGTACTGGAATAGAAGAAGGATGGTATCTCCATGGAGTTCATGGATGGGTTACCATGCACGACCAGGGGCCACGACTCTATATGGGTTATCATTGACCGACTCACCATGTCGGCCTATTTTATACCCATCTAAGAATAGGGATCAATATAGGGCTTGAGAGTTCTCTTCATCCAGTAGATAGTACGGCTTCATGAGGAACCATCGAAGATCTTTTCAGATCATGATGATTTTTTTACATCCCGATTATGGAATGGATTACAAGATGTGTTCGGGACTCATCTACGCTTGAGCACCACCTTTCACCCTTAGATAGGTGGTCAGATGAAGTGGACCATATAGACACTTGAGAACATGCATTGTGCTTGCATCATTGATTTTGGCCACAGTTGGGAGGACCACCTACCACTGGCGGAGTTCAAATACAATAATAGATATCACTCCACCATCGTCATGAAACCATTTGGGGACTTATATAGGAAACCATGTAGATCACCACAATGCTGAACAGACCCAGTGGAGTCAGCACCAATGGGTCCAGAGTTGGTGCGGACTACTACTAAGAAGGTACATGTCATCCAGGAGCAGATAAAGACTGCACAGAGTAGGAATAAGTCTTATGCTGACAGGAGATAGAGACCATTGGAGTTCGAGAAGGGTAGTCATGTTTTCCTTCGAGTCTCAAATCAATGAGGATTGTGGAGATTTTTTCGGGGCAGCAAGCTATCTCCAAGGTTCATCGGACCTTTCTAGATCCTAATAAAATTTGGCGAGGTGGAATACCACTTAGCTCTTCCCCCACAAATTCATCAGGTGCATGAAATTTTCCACATGTCACAACTGAGGAGATACATGCATGATCCATCGCACATCATCGACTAGGGAGAGCTAGAAATTGATGATGGGGTGAATTTTACAGAGTTCCTGGTAGAGATAGTGGATCGACATGAGTGTGTCCTTCATGGATGTTCGATCCCTCTGGTGCATGTTTGGTGGCAGCACGGGAACCTCTAGGAGAGCACATGGGAGTGGGAGGATTAGATTCACGCTCAGTACCCCCATTTGTTTTCTTAACTTTTTTTGTGGCTTTTGGGGATGTAAAGAACAAAGGTGGGGAGAATTTAAAGACCCAGAAATTCAGTATAATTTGTCATAATTATATGGAATTATTACAAGATTGTGAAAAATGAAGTCACGTGATTACGAGGCCCAGAGAGCCCAAAAATGAATTTTGATCCTTTTAAGGTATGTTCAGTAAACGTGCGAGTGATTTTTTCTATCTTTTTAACTGGTTCTCAGATTGAAAATCTGAGGGCACCATTGAATTCTCAGTGATGAGATTCACTTAGGTGAATCTTAACTTCAACCGGCAAGGGTTGAACAAAAAAGACAATTTTTGGACTTTCAGAAATAATAATAAAATAACTATAAGTTATTTTATTCTTTTCTTCCACCATTGAGAGAAAGTTGGAAGAACCGTAGTGTAATGATGGCCATTAAATGAATAATAATTAATGACTCATTTCTTTGGTTGTGTAATCGAAATACCTGTATGTTTAATAGGATCATTAATTAAGATTCATTAATAAACTATAATAATGAATGCAACGTGGGGATTAATTATTTAATTAATCAAAACATTGGAAAGAAAATTCAAAAACCATGGGCGGAAGCTTTGATGAAACATGGATGATGTCAACCTCCAATTAAGAATTATGATCGATCGATGACCATTGGAGAACTCAAACCAGAAAACGATGAACGACTTCGAATGTAGATTGCTTCCTTCATCTGCAACAGAGTCCACCGAATCCAGGTAGAGAAATTAAATTGATTTCTAAGTGTTTTATGATTCCTCTAATCCCATTTGTGGAAAATAAAATGAACTCAGATCAACCGACTAATGGGTTGATCTGCGTCTCGTTTGTTCTTGCAGTTGGTTGTTGTAAGGTCTTAATTTGGGGTTTGTTCATTCTAAATGATGATTGTTATCACCCCTTGTTAAAACAACGTGAAAAGTACGGGCCAATCTAAATAAGGCCTAACCCCTCCACCACTCTTGGATTTTGAGCATTCTTCGTGGGAGACTGGGTAACATGGAAGCAAGATGAATCCAAGGGCTTCATAGAGAAGGCATCGACCCGTGAGGCCCATGGGAGCAGATGGGAAGGAAAACGGACCACCAGAGCATCTCCTGTTGCCCATGAAATTAGCCACTGGTGTGACACAAATGGAGTATCAGTGATAGTGACCACTGAAAATGGATAACCCATGCCAGCCTCATAGAGAAGCGGCACCCGCAGGTGTCACCACGGCAAGAGCCGCGGCCAGTCGGGCCACAGCGGGTGGAGACGCGATGTCGGTGCACCGTGTGGGAGAGGAGTAGCCCGCTCGGGCTGCTAAGATGGATGCAATGGCTCTCTCCATCTGGCTGTTTCGAAAGGAGGGGCAGTTCCCCGCTAGCGCTGCCAACTTGGAAAAACCAGACGCTTTGCATTCGGTCCCGCATAACCGACTCGCATACGAGCCGAGTTTTCTAGGTGGGCCTAACCCATGATCTGGGCCAGACACGACATCTAAGATGGACCCACCATATGGTCCGGACCCACGATCCGGGCCCGACCCAAAGGCGTAATGGTTTGTCCAGACCCCTTCCAGAACCAGACCCAACCGACCTTGTTTCACTAAATCTAAGAGACCTTCGGGAGTCTCAGGGTTCCCACTGATTATTGTAATACTCACCCCTACATGGGATTCACCCACGCCATGTTGTGTCTTGTGCAGATGATGGGTAGCTTGATTGGGACTTTGGAGAGTTAGGGATAGATGGTACATAGAGGCTACTAATTGATGTTGTGATCCACAATGACAAGTTGTACCTACCCTTCAGGTAGGATTCTTGGATAATGATCTCTAGAGCTTATTTTTCCTTTTTGATGTACTCTTCTTTCTGTTCGTATTTTATACTAGCCCCTTTACTTTCAGTACTTACTTTTACTCTCAGTGGTGATTTTTAGTAGTGACTATAATTTTCCTTTTCCATTGTGTATTACTTGTGCACAGTGTGCCCTATATGTGTGTGTATAGGTTTGAATGAAATTTCTTTCCTTTTTGGGTTTCGTCTTTTCGGGGCTAGTCACCAACCCAGGCGGGCTTGGGGTAGTCACAACACGTGCCCTGGGGGACGGGTTTTGACATTATTCATGATATATTTACAAAAATACATTCTCATGGTAATTGTTTTATTCCATTAATAATGGTTCATATTGAGATTATGAATTTACCAAATCATATCCTCGAAGAGTTTCAAACAAGGTTCATAGTAAGGACCATTTTCATGTACCAAGTTACACCAAGTCAGGCCCATCACACCTAGTTAGAGTTGTTACCCTAGGTAAATCTATGCTAGAACCACATCCAATTATAATATCCAAATATGGATTTATTTTCTTGATAAAACAATTACTTTATACTTACTAAATTTTAGGGATATTTTCTTATACATTGTCTAACCCTGAAGTATTTCACTAGTGTTTTCTAATCTTAATCCAAAAACTGACAAAACTTTTCCTTTGATACCAACTATAAAAACCATGTTCTTTATTACACATTAATTGACAATTTATTAAATAAAATTACCCATAATAAAAACTAAAAGATCGATAATACTAGAATATTTGGGAATTAGGTACATAACATGACATCTTGATCATGGGAGACAACAAAATTATTGAAAACTTATTTAACATGCTTCTAAAATTCCATGGATTTTAAAACTGCACAGGATAACCGGGAAAAAACATAAGAAAGGGGTGAGCTATAAATCATAATGAGCGAATAAACATGGAATAAGGTGATACATGTTATACAATAGGCGTATCAATGGGGCATAAAAAGATTAGTAATCATAAACATGACAATGATACATGATATAACATTATAACCATAACATGGGAAATGTAGCAACAATATAAAACAATTCATCATAAACATAGGTTAATGATAAAACAAAAAGACATCATGGTGGAAAAATCACCAGAAATGAATTAGGTTCACTTCATATCCCAATATTATATCTCATGATACTAAAAATTACCCAATTCATTAGAGCACCATATAATTCTGGGTGCACCCATAATATTTATTTCATTCAAATGCATAAGTGTGCCACATAAATCATACAGCATGAATTCATTCATCTTCATAATTTATTACATGATCAAAGAGTACTTAATAAACATATTTAATTCCCATGTCAAAGTGGTATAAGTTTATGAAAGTGAATACCATTTATAGAAAATGGGTATGGTATTCACTACACAATTGTTTTGGCATGGAAAAATCACGGTGAATATTCGGCAGCATAATGGCTTTGCTTAAAAATTTATAAAATGAGTTTATGAGAGATAAAGTGGTATCTAATAATTTTTACATAAATTGGGAAGTTATGGGGATGTTTAGTGACATATTCCATCCTAGGTAATTGATTATAAAAGACATAAGGCAAGGATGATACTTAAATAAACAGGAGAAAGTAAAAGATCTGTTACATGAGTGAGTGCTTCTAAATGATTAGGAGGAGCTTCTTGAGAGATTGTGGGTGCATTGGGAGGACTATATAGAGTGTATAAAAGAGTATTTATGTACTCTAAGGAGTTTTAGTGATGATTAATTGTAATTTGGGTGTGTTTATATAGGAAATGAGTGGTATTTTTTTAATTATTTAGGTTTCAGACTCTACATAATAAAATAACTAAAACCACAAAACATCCCATGGTTGTTGCCCGTTTCTTATTCCAAATAGGATTTTTTTCATTATATAATAATTACAAGGTCCTAAAGTATTAAAATAATTCCCTTTTTTATGTTGAGGTGATTCATACTCTTAAAGAAATTATTTTTAAACCTTAAAATATATTAGTGGTTTCGGAAGATTCATAAAGGATTTATAAAAATAAGAAAATAAACATAAAATCACATTATTTTAAATGATAAAAATTTATTTTGTCATTTATACCTTTTATAGTACTTATTACATCACTTTTGGGTCATTATTATGTCATAATATATAATGTATAATCATACGATATTTAATTTTACCCAAAAAATCGATTATCTCAAAAAATTATGAAAAATTAACTATTTGATAATTTTGAAATTATGATTCCTAAAATAATATTAATTTGATCTAAATAGTTGTCTAAGAAAGTGATTTTTCACTTTTAAAATAAAATAAACATTTATTATGAAATGATGGGTTTTTTTTATGATAACAGTTTTCGAACCCTTATAAAAATTACATTTGACTTCATAAAACATATATGCTCATTTATATTTAATAAAAATTATTTAAGAATTATATTTTATTAAAATAATATTTATTTCAAAAATACATTAATTATTAAAAATAAATTCCATAGTTGAATTTGAATATTTACCAAAAATACCATTTGTGTTTTATTGAATCAAATTAAAATTCATTTATAAAGTAATAATAATAGAATGAAAATATATTCATTATTCTATAAAAAATAATTTATATACTCATATTTCTAGGGTCTTTATACATATCATTTTAATACACGTGAAAACTCCCTAAGACTAAGGTGCGCGACGGTGATACTCTCATGGTGTGGTTCGACATAAATGGTTTACTCTATGATCTCAATGAGATTTAACTTATCCTATAAATGGTTTCAATCATGTTTAAGTTATTAGATCCTAGATTGGTCTTGGTTATGTTAAAATCTTATTGATTCAATCTCCCTTAGAAGCTCTGATAAATGGGCTTCCTAGGGTATAGTCTTACTGGTTGATGCCATCACTTCCTTTGTCTCTGTCAATTGGATTTGTTAAAAAACTATATTTATACATACCATGTGACCAATTTTAAAGAGATATATTATCAATGGTAATGCTAATTTTATGGTTTTTTTATAATCCTAGTGAAGTTTATGTGTTTTATATTACCATATTACATAATAAAACATTTAATTAAATCAAAAGATGAATTTTATTTATAATAGTTCTGGTTGTTATAGAGTTCCCTTTAAAATATTACACACCAAAAAATATGGTCTCTTTAACACTGTGATATTTATAGTTATATCTCTTGATAGTTTTCACTATCAAACACTTTTTCTTATGTTCAATTGGATAAACTTATGACTGATAACTTTTTACTTGTGGTCAATCTAATAATTTTTCAATTTTACCACTACTAATGAAGGTCTCTTAATTTGGTCATGTGGTCAATTATTTACTTTATTGAAATTATACAAATTATAAATGGATTTTCACTTGATCTTTTGGTCACATCATTTCTATTCTTTTCAATCTTTTAGGCTTGTGGTCAATCAACTTGTCATGTGATTCATTCATTCCTTTTGAAATTTGATCATAATGGTTTATTTAGATAACATGTGGTCATACTGTTCTTCTTTTGATTTCTTGTTTCATTCTTATAGTCTCTGAGTTTCTTCTTATGGTCACTTGGTACCTTTTTTTATACTTTCCAAGTTTGATCATGTGGTCATATAGTCGATTTCATGTACTATGTGGTCAATTCCAGACTTAATAAAATTTTCATTCTTTTCCAGAGAATGAATTTTCAATCATAAAACCTTAAATGGATTATAAATATCACAAAAATTACTTTTGATTATTAAAATAAGGAATTTTTAAACTAATCCAACAATATCCCCCCTTTTGATGATCGCAAATCATGTAATATCAAATTATCCAATGAATCAATTTTTAGGCATTACATATTATAATCTATTGTAGTTCACTCATATAAAATAATTTATTCATTTTGTATTTATGCTATATATTTTACTTCTCATTTTAGATTATGAAAAATAATTTATAAAGTGTTATAGAGTAAATAATAAATTGAAAGAAGTAAATTATAAAAATAATAAAATGATCAAACATACATAAATAAGAATGAAAATGTTTTTTTATTAATTTTTTAAAAAAGTATTCATAATCCATATTAGTGTCTAATAAAAATAACAATCCTCTGGATATGGATGGGAAAAAGGGTCAAAGGGGTACTTCCCTTTTATAAAATTTGGATAATGAGGTCTAGGAGTAGGAGGAGGCCTAGGTTTTGTGGTATATTTAGAGACTTACATGATCTATCCAATGTCTTGAGAAATAGAAAGACCAAAAGATATGCTAAGAGGTATAGGTAAGGTAGCGGGTGTAAATGATATGGAAATAGTTGAGTCTTGTATAATAGAGGTAGAAATGTGAGGTAAAGGAAGATCATGAGGTGATAACATAGGGTTATTAGAAACATACATGTAAGAATATAATACCCTTGTGATATTATACACATCTATCGTTTTATGTTCCATCACTTGAAGGAATTCATCTTTCTCTAACATGAGTTGATTAAGAAGTGTATTAATTACCAATAACCACACTAAAATTTATTTGAATGTAGATATCAGTGGTGTAGTCTTTAAATATATTTACAAATACTTTAATGTAGTATTTAGATAATCTTTTGTGTAAAACCTTTTAAGATAGTACATTATCACACCCTTTATTACATCATTATATTTTTCAGACATGGATGTTTCTTATTTAATCAAATCAAGTTTATTTTCACCCTAAGAAGCAATGTCCATTTGAACTTGATTTATGATATCAAACACATTATCCAAGATATTTTTAACTTATTCATAGATCGAACATAAAATCAAATCCTCATTAAATGAAACTAAAATAGGGCAAGGTTATGATGAAAAATATAATGGTTTTTAAGTATTATTTATCACCAAGAGATATATTTTATCCATAGTATCCAACATGCCTAACAAATATTTTTTTAGGGTTCAAATTTTACTTCTAAAACATTCCATTTTACTTCTAAAAGATCTAATTTATTGGTGCATATGATCTATTTTAAGAATCACCCTACGATGAATGTGTGAAACACCACATTGAATCATGTATGATATATATTTCTCTCATTCATGAGTATTATCCCAATTGATACTAGAAAAAAATTCAATACATATAAAATATCATTCTTAAAATTATTTAAGTCTTCCAAGGTTATTACATAGGGTAGTATAGAAGAATTTATAGATTCTTGAGATCGAGCATCTTGAGCATGAGAATTAGTAGGTTCATAAATAAAATCATCTTCTAGATCTGAATAATGAGAATAAAACATATGATTATGTCAGAAGGATTCTATTTTTGGGTATAAGACCCCATGTGGTCTCTTAATTACCATTGAAGAGGTCTTATATTCCTTCCTATAATCTTCGATTTCCATAACTTAGGTTCTTAGAGAATATTAATAAATTTAATCTTCTTCATAAAGGCTATTAGAAACAAATTTTGGAAAAGGTTGGGTATCCAACAACTTCAAAAAATCGTCATCAGAGTCTGGTCTATTTGGCCTTTTTGAAGTAGGAGTAGCATGAATCTTTGGATCAACATATCTGTCTTTTATTGAAGAAAAATAATAGAAACTCCATCATGATATCCTTTTGGATTATCATCATCATCATTTTCATTATTATCATCTTTAGCATCTTCGTTATCATCCTTTTCATCATTATTTTCATCATAACTAATAGGATAAGATACACCCGAATAAAAGAAAGGTGTATCTAGAGGTTATTCTTCATTAGAAGGAGAGGAACCAAAAATGGGAGCCCCGTATCTCAAATATAGGTTTATTCTCCAATACAATGGAATACATAACCTATTCACTCGTTAAATATATAAGGGTTGGTCCAAAAAAATTGACCATTGAATTTTTCCCCCTTGGGAAATATATCTTCTATTAATTATTCATCCAAATAAGTTAAAGCATGTTCTCTTACCACTTCAACATGAACTTATAAAGACTATGTAACATCAAGAAAATAAGATACCTCTTATCTTATAGTTTCTCATTTTTCTAGAGATTCATAAACAAGAGTGGTTTCTAAAATATCCTAAAAAGCACTTCTATATTTCTTAGACATATGCACAATATCTTATGACTCTTCTTCATTAGAGGAGTAATCAAGATCAAAAATTTCATCGGGTTCCAAACCACAGTCAATTAAATCTTTTTTTCTAGAGTTATGAGTGATTGGATTGAAATTCTAATAAAAAAATTATCACTATATATCCATATCATTTTCAAAGGATTCCAATTGATCTTCATCCTCTTATAGGTAGTACGATTCAAAAAGACTCTACATGGGAACACTGCCCTCTAAACTCTAATATACACTAAAATTCTATATTAGAGAAAAACATAAATAAAATTCATATATGGAAGAGTGTTAAATATTGAGGTTAGGTTAATTAAATCATCTATATATTTCATTAATAAACATTATAGACTAAAATAAATTCCATGTAAAATCAATTCTAGGAAGAAAACTTCTTAATACATCACAGAACTAAAATCTCCATTCTCTAGGATGATAGAGTGTTGAATGATCATCGAAAAAATTCTATATTCTGCACTCAGGTCATTAAAAACTAGTATTATATATTTTATTTCATATGTTACTTCCTCTAATGCATTTCCAATTTTGAAAGGAGGATGATTCATGGGGTAAGAGATTTGATAGTACTCATATTATCTAATATTCATGACTCTCAGATAGTTATCCCATAAGGTTGAGGTAAACTCACACTATTGACCATCTATGACTATTCGAATCACATCCTCATACTATCTAGATTCAAACACCTTGTTAAGATAAAATTACTTTATAGGGTCCAGAAAAAAAATGTCCATTATCATTTAAAAACCGTTGGGTTTACTTATGATGCAAAAAACATATCCATAGAAAATATTGACTAGTTATAAACCATTAAAAGATGACTTCTCTTTCATCTATGAATTTACAAGAATTCAGATAAGGTTTCAAAAGCATCCTATAATTTCTTGAGTGGGAATTTGATCTCCTAGACAATTAGATAGCTTATTCTATTAAATATCTCTTCATATCTACTAATCACATAGAGAAATTCAATATGGGCACTATATATTTGAAAAATAAGTTCAATAAATACGATCAAAAGGGAGTTTTGTTTGGGTAAGAAAAGGTGAAATTATTCGGCTCTGATTTTAAATATTAATCATTTATTTATTTTACTCATACAACAACATGTGAGATATAATAATACACATTTAATATATTCATAAAAAGAATATGATATATTCTAAAATGAAATAACTAAACAAAATATATAATAAAATTTGAACATATATATATCTATAAAATTATTTATAATAAAATTAAAAGGAATGTTCAAAAAATTCTAAAAACATTTTTAAAGAAAGTTATCCATAGATAATTCATGTCTAATATAGCTTAGTCTCTCATAATTTAATTTTTTTTAAAATGTTAGTAAGATGATTCACTCTGCCAATAAATTATTGAGTGGTGTATTGTTTTTGAAAATGATGTCTCAAAAAGTGATGTCTTATATCAATGTTCTTTTTCCTAGAATGTGATATAGGATTATTAGTAATGTTTATAGAACTTTTATTATCTCGATTTAAAGGGACATTTATGAATTAAAATCCATAGTCCAAAAATGTGTGTTTCATTTAAAAATATGTACATAATAACTACCTTTATCTATGTACTCATATTCAATAATAGATAATTCAATAGAATTCTTTATCTTACAACACTATGAAACTAAGGACTTGACCAAAGATGATGTGTTCGAGTGGTGATCTTTATATATAACTTATAACCACAAAATAATTATCCAAATAACTAACTAATTCAAATGAAATCACATTATCATAATAAAATACAGATTCTTTGTATTCTTTATGTATTTAAAAATTATTTTAACATCAATTAAATGATATTCTTTTAGATGTTACTTAAAAAGGCTTAGATGCATACTCTAATCATAATATCCATCCAGCTAGCAGTTAATTATAATAAAAAACCAGTTATACCTCTATAAGTGTTTTTATCTAGTTTTATTCTAGTTTCATCAAGATATAGATTAAAAATGTCACTCGTGAAATTATCATTGATTTTGGTGATATCCAAGCCAAAAAATTAAAAGATCCTTTGTTTATTTTCTTTGATTCGATTCAATGACTTATTTTTTTTGAAAAAATTGAAATCCAAGAAATTATTTTTACTCACCCATTAAACTAACTTCAAATTAATTTTTTATCATTTTTGAAAACTCAATACACAATTATTGTTAGGATGGTCCAAAACTAATGTCATCAACATAAATTTTAAAAAATAAATATTCATTAAAATTGTCTTTATAAATTTAATAGGTCTAGAAACACAATTTTTAAAACCATTTGAAATTATAACTATGTTGATCCTATCATATGAATATCTAGGATCTTATTTTAAACCACATAAATCTTTTATTAATTTAAAACCATGATTTGGAAAATGAGGGTTTTGAAATCTAAAAGTTTTTCCAAAAAATAAATCCTCAATAATATTACCATTAAGAATTTAGTCTTGAATTCCATTTGAAATAATTTAAAATCCAAATGTGTTTAAAAAATAATCAATATTATTATAGATTCAACTCGAAATTCTTGTGAAACGTTTTCCTCATAGTAAATACCATCTCATTTACTATATCCATGTATATCCAATCAAGATTCGTTTCTAATTATAGTGCATGAATCATCTAACTTATTCCTAAACATCCACTTAGTTCCAATGGTCAAGAATTACATAGGCATTTATACTAATTCTCATAATTTATTTATATTAAACTAATTAAATCCTTCTTAAATTTCTATTACCCATAATATATCATTTACTCCTTTAGTGAATTTTTATGGTTTAATATATGACAATAAGGCTTGATGTTAAACTTGGTTTACAAGTGAATCTCTAGTATGAGTTCCTTTATTTATATCTATAACTATGGAATCTATGGGATGGTCTCCATGAGTCCTAATTCATTTAGGTACACAATTATTTGATACTTAATTTTATTCAATGGGTTTTGGATCAAACAGTTCCCCTGAATAGGGTGAATTAGTTTATATCAGGTTTGATAGAACTATTACTAGGTTTGGCATTGATATCTAAATTTGAAAGTTCATCCTCAATGTTTTATAAATAGGTCTTAGGTTCATGTGGATATATTTCATTAAATTTTACATTTATAGATTATTTTAAAAATATATTAATTTTATTTAATACCCTGTATTATTTACTGGATGTTGAATAATCAAGGAAATCCCTTCTTCAATTTTGGTTGAAAATATGTAAAAATTATTCTTTGTATTGAGTATAAATACCTTGTATCCAAAATATCCAACGTAATTGATTTTTTTTTCTAAAATTCCATAACTCATAAGTTTTTTTCATTAAAATTTGTCTAATAATAACTCAATTAATAATACATAATGATATATTCACAACCTCTTCCTAAAAATAAGTTGGTATATCCTTGTCATTTTTCATGCTTTAGAAAATATTCAGAAGAGTTATATTTCATCCTTCTACCATACCATTATTTTGTGGAGTCCTAGGAGTATAAAATTTGTTATTATAGCCATGTTTTTAGAATAAATATTCAAATTTCATATTTTTAAACTCACTTATATGATCACTTCTTAAGGTCTTAATTATAAGTCCACTCATATTTTCTACAAATTTTGAATATTTGCAAAAATATGAACAAACATCGCATTTTTGAGATAAATATAATATCCACGTGCATCTATAAAAGTATTATACAAGAAGTAAAAGAATAGTTATTTACATTTAGGCTATAAAATCTAGAGGGTCCAAAAAAATTATATGTAAACTTCAATGGGTAGAGAAGTCGAAACTTATTTCTTTGGTTTCAAAGAGATCCTTTGTTTCTTACCTTTTTAACATGGGTTACAAATTTTTTCTATTGAGAACTCTATTTTGGGATACATTTAACTAATAATTTTCTTGTTAGAATCATAAGTGAGTGTAGGTTTCACTGGACTAGTCTCGTGATCCAAATATAATACTATTTATGAATGAATCTTAAATAAGATTTTTTTCTGAGAAAATAATGTATTAAAATCAATATAATAGAAATTATCAATTCACATTGCATTTAAAACTAAAAAATTGATTTGAATCATAAATTTTCAAGAATAATTTTCAATTTTGACATTATAACTATCATAAAATAGTTGTGAGACACTATGTAGAGTATAATTTAATACATCTATAAATAAGACTTTGGAAATCAAAACATTAGTAGATTTACCGATTTGACCATGTCTAATTATCTTTCCTTTGGTGTTGTCACTATAAGTGACATGTCCACCATCTACTTTAATAAGGTTCTTGAAACTTGAGTACACCCCAATCATGTGTCTCGAACATCCATTGTACAAATACCATAATTTCTTATTGTTACTCTTCAAGAATGTTCTCTACAAAAAAGTTAAAATAGAAATAATTTTTTTCCATACTTTATTGGGTCTAGAAATGTTAGTAATAAGAGCCTTAGGAATCCAAATATGTTTAATAGGTTTCCTATAAATATAGTTTAAACATTTATAAATTAAAACATTATTATATCTATAACAATTATTATTATTTACAAAAAAAGTCATCACTTGAACTAGGAACTCATTTTTTCTTATAAATTATCCTTTATCCAGGTTTATAACCCATCCTATTGGTATACTTAAAAGAGGTTTGGTTACAGAGAACATTTTTTCTAAGTTTCTCTACCATTTATAAATCATTATATATCCTTATTAATTTTATTATTTATCATCTTGAGTTTATTTTTTTCCTTTAATAATTTAACATTTTTATCCTTTTTAAAAGATAAATGAGATTTAAAGTGAGAAAACAAATAATGATTCCTATTGAAACATTTATATTTATATTTTTTAAAATTAAATAATTCTTATAGCATATTAGAGTATTAAAAAAATCCTCACTGCTCATATTTTCATTATTTTATTCATTCTTAGAAGGATTTGAAATATATTTAGGAGATGTAGAAATAGTATTTAATACCTCAGATGTATTTTTCAGGAAACACATGTTACCTATTTTATTTTTGTCTTCTTTTCTAAATTTTGGGTCACTTGAACTATCCTCTGAGGCACTTTATGTGGATTTCATATCCTTATTTATCTTTTTTCCTTGTTCCTCATATTTCTTATATGTTTTAACTTTGGAAATTTATCATTAATATGCCCTTTTATTTTTCACTCACAGTAGCTTACTTATCCAGACTGATCATCCTTTCTCGAATTTCCTTGTTTATTGTACTTTCCTTTGTAAATTTTCTTCTTGATTAATTTATTCTTCCTAAATAATTTCTTGAATCATCTGGATAAGTGGTACACTTCTTCATTACTATCTGAGGGTCCCTCTTCATCACCATAACTATAATTTTTGATCTTTACTTTCAATTTTGAGTCAAATGGCTTTAACCTAAACTAATTTCCTGTTAGTTTTGTCTTCTTTGTCTCTGTTTACTTTTATTTATTCATCTTAAATAAAAATCTATCCAATAATATATTTTTCTGGTAATTTTATGATGTCACAGGTTTCTTTGATAGAAACATAGGTTCCTCTCCACCCATCAGGTAAACATCTCATAAGTCACACCACTTGATCTTTGTTTGTTATTTTCTTCACAAATGGATGAATTATTCTCATAATATCATTAAACATAACGTACATATCAAAAATTTATTCATTATGATTCATCTTAAATGTATCTTATTTAATTTTTTAATTATTTAACCTAATTTCTTTAACATTTTAGGTCTCCCCATGAGATATTATGAGAGTATCCCATATTTAAAAAGTAGTATAACATATAGATATTATATTAAAATCATATTATCCTAATGAAAAATATAACCCATTCATAGATTTTCAATAATATTCATATGCAACCTTCATGGAAACAATCCATTTACCTACATTAGTATTAGTTTTTTATATTTTTTCTTGATATTAGTTCTGATATCAAATCCCATGCTCTATATATAGATTTTCATCTTAATATTCCATTGACCATAGTTATCCCCATTAAAACAAGGAGACTAATTATTGGTAGTCCCTTACAAATGGTTTATATCCATAAACATATAAATTTATAACTAAAATAAATTTTGATATTTAGATAAAGCTATTTCACTATTAAAAATTATTTTTAATGAAATAAAAAACTCCTCTAATACCAAATGTTGGTTGGATTAGAAAACTTAATCAAGGGGGGATGAAATGTATTTCCAATTAAAATTTATGTAGAATATAATTTCAAATAAATTCCCCAATTTATAAAATATACCTAGTTAACTAAAATATTAATGTAATATAATTTGGTACTTTCAAAAATATTCACAAAGATCATTTATATTTCAATTAAAATAATTTAAAAAACACTTAAACTTTTGAAACTAATTCACTAGCATAAAACATGGTACATAAATCACTAATTAAATCTAACTATCAAAGTAATGTTTTTACATTATTTTGAAAAAAGATGTTACTTTTTAAAAAAATATAAAAAAAAGTGAGTAAAAACACAAAGTAAAATAAATAAGGGTTTTTGTTTTAGGTAAGAACAAATCCACTTCACTAGGAAATAACCCCCTAACAATTATTTTATTATAAAATAAAATGATCCAAAAAATGGATTGGGTTTTACACAGTATCACAAAAGGCTATCTAGTCTTCATAAAGCCTCTTCCATAGTTCTATATAGGAGAAATAAAATAACAACTCCACATAACCAGTCCATGATACATAGCCTCTTCTACTATACTTTATGGGACTTAAAATAAACTAATAACTAAGAGAATTTCATTGAAACCAAATTTCATTACATTAACATGTTCTAAAGAATAAATAGTGTTAAATACATAAAGATCAAAAGTAAATAAAATAGAGTAAGTGATATTAAAAATTTTGTGGATAAACGTATGTTTTTTTGTTCTTTAGAATATTCTTCTCCGCCTGTTATAATATTTATTTTATAATTGATGTGATAATATGGTTATATATTCCCTTGATTATTTATTTAGTTTATAGTGAGATCAGGGAAACACAAAAATTCAAAATAGAGTAAATGTTATTTATTTTTATTTATGAAAATTTCGGGTGTAAATGTTATGTGTGTATTATTACTTATATTTCCCCTCTCATTGTTCACTATATGTTTCATTACATTCACACCATTCATCTTTGGTATTTTGAATTATTTCTATAAAACATATCTATTTGAATTCATTATTAATTGTCCTTGTACTTTGGTCGAAAATCCATCACATTAAATGCTCTGGACCAATATTTAGTTCTATATAGAAAAGTGGTTAGATTAATATATATAATAATATAATAATATAAAAAAATATTTATACACAGTTGATTTATTGTTTTCTATGTTAGTTTCTATAGTGGTGGATGGTTTTAGATATTCCACATTAGTATTTACAGTACCTTTAACACTGTGATATTTCTATTTGTATCTCTTGAAAGTTTGTACAGTCAAAAAATTGTTCTTATGGTCAATCGAATAAACATACAATCGATCAATTTGAGATTTCATTCAATCCAATATTTTATTAATTTTTTGAATACTTACCATAATAAATACATTTAGTATTAAAGTGAATTATTTACTTTTTTAATGTCCATACATTAAATACAGTTATTTTAACTTGATCTTGTGGTCACATAGTTGCCTTTGCGGTCTAACTATTAAACTTGTTGTCAAACCACTTATCATGTGGCCAATCCATGCCTTTTCAACTTTGATCGTGATAGTCACTTGAGACAACATGCTTTCATTATGTTATTTTTTTTCACTTGGATCCTTCTTAAAATCTCTTGGTTTCGTCTTAGTGTATCTTGATTCATATTTCATATACATTCAATGGTTGATCAGGCGGTCATGCAGTCAATTTATTTTATTATGCGATCAATTCCAAAATTAAATGAAATTTTCATTCCTTTCTAGAGAATAAATTTTTATTTATAATGAACAAAATGGATTAGAAATAATATAAACATCACTTGTGATTATTAACATAAGAAATTGTTAGACCAAGAAAACATGTCCATTTCCCTAGACAACCAATAATTATTTATATCATTCCTTAGTTTAAACTCTGAAAATCTATAGACAAATAGTGATCTAACACCTCAAACCTTTATTACAAAACCAAATATAAGTTAATTAATTAAATAAGGTATCCAAATTTTGGTGAAATGAAAACACCATGCCTAAATATCTATTTTTCTAACCACTATGTGCATGAATCAATCAAAAATTCAAATTTTTGATCATATCATAGCTAACTATTGAATAAAACCTACCAATACTCTTATAATATCCTAGTGTCTACCATGAATTTCCTTCTTTTTAAATGACACAAACACTTGATGTGGTTTCACAAAAACCAACAAAAATTAAATTATGGTAATAATTTCTTTAGTCTAATAGTAATATCACTAATTCTTGAAATTATACCTTAGGACCTAAATATAAGATAATTCAAAGATTTATATATAAATCATAAACTTAAAAACCCCCTAAAATAATATATAATAGTTATAACATCAAAAATATAATTTAAAAGTAATACATAGTAGGGTGTGGGAAGCCCCTCTATATAAATCCAAATTTAAAAGTAAATAGCTCTAAGATGTATCCTAAATTTATATCCCATATACTAAGGCATCTTTCTTTTACCTATAACATCATACATATAATATGTATTAATATTATTTTTTTGAAAATGTATAATGAGATAAATATTTAATGGAAACCACTAAATACCCAAATATAGAATCCTCAACTCCAGTAACCTAGAGACAATGCATATTTATTACATTGTAAAAATATACAAGGTATCACATCATGTAGGATCAATCATTTTAGAAGTCTTGAGAGGATAGATATGTACTTTATTTCCATATTAAATTATAAAAACAAAACATATAATGAAAAAATTTATGTACCCTTAAAGACCATTCAAATAATTTTTTGTTATATCTTAAATAAAGGAAAAAATAATAAAAATATGTTCAAAAATTATTAGTAAGGAAAAGAATAAAATATAAGATATAATGAGTAAATAAAATTTAATTAATATGTAAGATTGGATAATCTAAATAAATTCAATATTTATAAACAACTTGACTTTAAATTACACTCATGGCTAACATCAATATAGAAATTACATGGACATTGAAGAATGAATTATCAATAAAGTAAATTTATAAATATAAAAATTAATGATCTTTCCATCAAGTCCTCATCCATGTTATCATGAATCATACCATCAAGGACTTGGATAACAAAATTTTGTTTTATAGGTAGGTATATACCAATTCACAACAAATGTGGTCACCAATTTTGCCTCATGAGACTTGTTGATGAATCAAGGGGATATAAATAACTGGTCCCACCCATAACTTGTAAATCCTATGAATTCCTCACATATATAATGATAAATATAATTCATTCTAAAAATTAATTTTAAATCAACATTTATTTGTATTTAATCAAGCATACATAATATTTTCCTAGTCAAAAAATAACTTTATTTACAAACCTACTTCAAATGATACCATATATAGAAATAGAAAACGGTTGATACAATATCAAATTTTTGGAAATAATTTCATAAAAATACTTGAAACATAAAATATTTAAATATAGTATAAATTTATGTCCAATGTAATGATGGAGAGTGAGAGGGAACATGATCAAGATAAATTTAATGTCCATGAAAACTATAAATCAATACTGGATAAAATTAGAGCATCAATCCATTTGAAATAAATGTATTATAGTAAAATAATGACATTAAAAATTTAAAAATAAAATTGAATCACAAAATTTAAAATGACTTCATTATAACTTTGTGTAAAAACGAAATTATAAATCACTTTCAAAATTATTTTCTTTCCTTTAAGAAAATAATTTCCTTTATTTTTATAACATTTTAAACAAAAAATCCCAAAATATTGAGAAAAATGTTTTCTTTGAAAATAACTATGAAATCTTGTAAATTAATATTTATGGAAAAAAAATTTAATGATAATGGGAAAATTAATTCAGGGGTTTTATATTAAAAGAAAACATTTTTTCACACTTTTCGTAAAAATTCAAGAAAATGATAAGGTTATAATTTTTAAAAAAATATTCCTTTTCAACCTATTAAAATAAAATAAAATTTAGTTAAAATAATATATTAAAACCCATTTATATTAAAAAACTTTTATAAAATAATTTTAAGAACAGAAATATGAAAGAAAAAGATTCCTGACTGAATAGAAGAAATAAGGTCGGTATCCCTTACACGTAACTGACTTGTTGATTCTTGATTCAATAAGATAACTAATTGAAAATAAATAGGTAAACCAAAAACATAACCAAAGGATAATAAATGTGATAGGGTGTAAGATATTACTATTGTATAATTTTCAAAAAATAAATCTGAACATAAAAATCCTAAAATAAAATGATATTATAAATAAATTCCTATTCAACTTTGGTAACCTCTGAATCGAAGAATCATATAAGATATAAACTTTGTTGGATTTTTAAATCCATATAATTTTGAAAAAAATAATCATAAAATGAATTTAAAGTTATTATATAAACCTCACAAAAGTAAAAAGTGGTGAATATGGAATTTGTCACACATAAATAAACATTTGATGAAAACCCATTACCTTGGATCTCTACATAGTAATACGTGCTTAATCCTCATTCATAATGTTTTTTATATTTGATACTCAATAATAATAGAAACAAATTCATACTTATGTTACCAAATTTTATTCAACCATAACATCCTATAACCTATTTATTAACAATTATTTGTTAACATCGTCATCTTGGGTGTTAATTGTTATGTTTTTCAGGTATGTATCGATTCAACAGTTTTTTTCATTGAATCATGGTCATGGTTTTATAATCTAAACAATATTAATAATTTTATATTTATCATATTTATTCATTATATAATCTTTTATATCACCCTACATGGTGGTGATCAAAAAATGGATTATATCACTTATTGGAGATGGTAGTCTACACATACACACAAATGATGTTTAGACTTTTTGATGGGTAGAGAAGAAAATAAGTAAAAAATATTTAATATTTATAGAATAATTATTATACTTTATAAATCATATATATTCTTTAAATATACCTTATTATTATATATTATAATAATAAATGAAAAATAATCACATAACTTCATGGAAGTGGTTGTACACATGTAAGCATGAGAGACATTATTATCTTCTATGAATAGAAAATAAATAGGTGGGTAATATATTATCTTTTAAGAAACATTATTTTTTAATAAATAATATATATTTTCATTAAATCCATCATAATGAGTAGACTTTTTAGGTGGTGATGAAAACTGAAACACATTGTCTCATAGAGGTGGTAGTCCACACGTACACATGAGCGATGTCTTAATTTACCATATGAAGGAAAAATATATAAATATGGGTTGTTACATAATAATAATAACATTTAAATAAATATAAGACAACAATTTAATTATATTATTTTTTTAGTATATAATTAAAGGATTTAGAATAATAAATTAAATGATGGAATACAGTTAATAGTTATACCTCTTCTTTGTAAATCTTCCTTTAACTTACACCTTATACCTTCTTAGGATAGTATTATAGAAAGAAAATAAGAACTATGAAGTTTAGAAATTATATATGATGGTTGTTTTGGAATATATTGTCTTTAATAAGTGGATCATGATGTTTTGGGAAGTGAAGATATGTGTTTCCCTTTGACAAGTGATGGTGGCACACTTCTAACAATTCTAAATGTCAAATTAATATAATATTATTTTCATAGAAAATTTTCTCATAAATTCATCAATTTTGTAGGTAGGATTATATCGGTTCAAAATAAATATATAAAATAGTATTTAGATATGTTTTGAGGTTATTAAAACCACTATCAATTTTGTCTAACCATGTTTTACCCCTTTTGACCCATACTGCGGTTACACAATACTTAGTCTTTAACAGGATATAATATCATTCCAAAAGGGAAAGTGGATCATAAGTTAAAAATTGTTGAAATTATATAACATTTATCATTAAAATGGCAAAATATAATAATTTTATGATTTTTAACACAATTAAATAAATATTTATTAATATAAAGTACCATTAAATTTATTTTTGGGACTATTCACATAATTTGACATTAAAAACATAAATAATGCCCTGGAGTTCAAATTTTAATATTTAAAAAATTAAATACATTTAATTATTATCCAAAAAAATGTAAAAGACTTTAACGTGTTCAATTCAAATTAATTTTAATATTTTCATTCAATTTTCATAGGTTGTTCCCATGTTTGCACATGCGTTGCATCAGTGATGAGTAACCATTTTGGGTAATTATACCATTACTAATAATTAAAAAAATTATATTAAAAAAATAATTTATTAATATTCAAAATAACCATTTATATATATTCGTAAAATATTTTTATTTCGATGAAAACACATTAAAAATATTAAAAGAATGAGCGTGACATTTTGTATTTATTCTAAACATAATGTAATATATATTTAATGGTCCCAGCCAAATGGAACAAAAAATCAATATATTCGATGTTTGTATACATATTATTGAATTAATCACATTCAATTATATAAATTCAAGTGTCTGGTTTATTTGGAGGCCTTATCCCATGGTTTTAACCTTAATTAACTAGTGTTATACATTCCTGTAGTGAAAAATTATTACCATGGATACTATTAATTTTGAAAAAAGAGAAATTGAAATATTTATAAAATTTAAACCTCATGATTATAAATATTAAATATATTTTTCGAGATTCAATTTCAAGAATTTGTAGAAATTTATTTTAATATAAGTATGTAAAGCACATCGAAAATAGTTTAAAAAAATGCATTTTTATGCATGAAAATAAACTTACACCAATTTAAAATATAGTTATGATTCTTATGGAATTATTTATGTTAGTTTAAAAAAAGTGTTATTATGTTACATTAAACAAATAAAAAATATCATGTTTCTCTTAAATTACATAGTTTAACGAAATGAAATCACTGTTCTAAAAATTGCGCTTCTTTTACTATCCCATAAAAAATCAATATTTTCATAAAAATATCAAAAATTCACTCTAATACTATTAGGATATTATTATTTAAAAGATGATATAATTTTTTTCAAATTAAATTTATAAATTTTTCATAAATTAGTTATAATATCCATACACAAAATGCAATAAAACCCATTTTTGAAGAAAATATATTTTAAAAGAAAAAAATGAGTTCATTCTCATTACTTTCCTAATAACTATAATAAAAGGAATAAAAAATCATTTAATTTAACATATAATATACTTATTTCAATATAGTAATTTATCAATAATAATTAATTTAATCTATTTTTATCTAAATACATTGCCCATATAAAATCCATTTTAAGAAAAATATTTGTTTTCCTTCAAAATATTATATCTTCAATTCAAAAAAAAATTAATAATAAATTTATGATTGATTATTAAATTTATTAAGGAAATAAAATTTACAAATATTATATTATATGTTTATTCTTATTAATACACACCAACTCATCTACAAAGTTATAACATTCATATTTAAATAATATTAGTTCACGGTTCGTTTAAGCTTGGGGTTCTGTGTGGTGTGCATTATTGAATATAGTTTTCTATAAAAATAAATTATAAAATAAAATATTAGGGTATTACATTCACTTCTCATTAAAAACACTTCCTAAATTTTATAATTATTATTTCATAAACCAAATATATCATAACTTATTATCAAAATCATATATAACTTTTATTAGTAACATTTTTTTTGGATTATGACCATAAAACATATTATGCATGTACCTCTAGATGAATTATACTTACAAATGATATTATGGAAATATTTATTTGTTCTTCAGTGTTACATTACACATAAGACTCGATAAATTTCTCTTAATATTTCTTGAGTTTGAGAAATATTATTACCATTGGGACATAATGTATGAAAAAATTTACTTATATGATTTCATAACATTATATAATCATGATTTCACCCTTAGATGTTCATCATAATGTTCATGAATAATTTTTCATTCATCCATAACTAAAATAACATTTATATTGACTATAATATTTGTAAAATGATAACAAGTTACTCATGTTGTTTAAAATGAAAATGGTTAGCACAAGCTAAAATAAATACCAATATGAATAAACCTTAATAAAATTTAATCTCTAAAATTTTATTAATAACCAAATAAAAATTTAAAAGTGATCAAATATACTTGGTTAAATTTGAACAAAAAAGAAGAATGGTTTGATTAGTTATTCTTATAAAGCCATGTTTTTTACCCCCAATCAACCTTTATCACTCAAATATGTATATTCCCCAATTAAATATTCTGAAATATAATTTAAACCAAATAAACTACAAAAACATATTGTTAATTTCACCAATTATAACCTTGTCATATCACATAAAAGCGCAAAATTAATCTATACATTTTTATTAAATATCTCCATAAATATCACTTTTTATGGTGATTGATAACATTCAACATATATTTCCAAAATTCACATTTTCTAGATTTTCCATACAAATACATATTATTAGAAAAAACTATGGATATTTTCTCTTAATACTCATACTATTCTACCATTGATAAAAATCCCCACATCATAACCATATATTCTACTATTTAACTATAATTACACAAAATTCAAATCCTTAAAGGTTGAATTCATCCACGGGGGAAATTATTTTATTTAATTTTGTCTTAGAATGATCAATATATATATTATACATGGATACAATATTTATATGAAAAGAAACTTCCTGAAATCAATATTTACATTTACTAAATTTATCATATAATTTTTTCCCTCTAAAATATTCAAGAATGATTATTTTGTTATTTTTATGATCTTTATAAAATTTATTGTATTTTTTTATATAATTAATAAATATTAAAAAAATATCATGAAAATCCCTACATTGAATATGGGTTTTGATTCCCTGCCATATTCTGGGCACCTTCCCTAAAAAATGGATCTCACTGAGTTAGCCCAAATTCATCATTAATATTGAGCTGTGGAATAAAAATTCATAAAAATTTCTCAACTACTCTAAGGGGTTATCATAATGATCATGTTTGATATGTTAATCTAAAATATATTTCTCGAGAGTTATATTAAACTTTCATTGATACCAAATATAGAATCCATGAATCCAATAACCCAATGACAGTGCTTAATTATTATATTGGAACAAGATACAAGGGATCACACCATGAAGGATCGATTTGTTTTTTAGTCTTATGAGACTACATAAATTTACAAATTACATTGGGAAAATAATAAATTTTACAAAAACATTGTTATATCATTTAATATCAATAAAATATTATTTCTTTATATCATTGAGAATGGAAATAATAATAAAGGGTGAGCTCAGATGCTTTATAAGGGAATGTTTACAGAAAATATTTCACGGGTAGGTAAGGAATAATTGATTTAGAGAATTTGATAATAAAAAATTTCAATTTAAATAAAAAAAACTTGAGTTACAATTACATTCATGGATAAGATGAACATAAAAACAAAAAAGATACTAAAGAATAAATTTTTAATAATGGTAAAATTATAAATCTATGAATTCATGATATTTACATCAAGGTATTATCAAAGTTATTATGAATTACACCATCAAGGACTTTTAGAATAAATTTTCATTGTATAGGTATGTGTACACTAATTACCCACCTATTTTTTTCACATGTTTTATGTCATGAGACCTGTCAATGTAGCAAGGGGATATCAATAATTTCCCCCACCTATTCATCGCATTTCTTATTAATTCATAATTTTTTTAATCATAAATAAAATTCATTCTAAGAAATCCTTATAAATCAACCTTTTTCTATTTTGAATTAGGAATATGAAATATAACATCTGTAAATGAAATCACTTTCTTAATAAATATTCTTAAACAGAATCCAAAAATAAGGATTTTATATGGTTGAGACAACATCAAAGTGGTATAAATGATGTTGTATAAATATATTTATCTTCACATTTTTACATGGAGGTGAAAATAATATCCACTGAAATAATGGAGAGTGATACGTAATATGTTCATAAGAAATTTAATGACCACAAAAAAATAAATCAGTGAAGGACAATAGAAGACCATAAATTCATTATAAGTGAATATTATGTAGTAAATCAAATACTTTTGAAACTAAAAATTAAATAAAATCATAATATTAAAAATAACTTCCTTAGTACGTTTTTGAAAAAATGAAGATATAATTCCACTGTATAATTCATTTCATTCCTTTAAGAAAATAATTACCACTTATTTTGATAAAATTTTAAATAAAAAATCATAGAATATTATTAAAAATATTTTCATTCAAAATAAATAGGGAAAATTATTAATGAATATTAAATTTAAAGTATGATCATGAGAATTGGAAAAGTAATTCATGTTATATTCTTTGAAATAGATCATCATTTTCACACTTTTTTTAAACATCAATAAATTGAATTATTTATAAAAATTTAATAAAATATTCCTTTTAAACCATTTAAAATATATTATAAGGTATTGAAAATGATTATTTAAAAACATTTCATGTTTGGTTAAAAATTTACATAAAACAATTTGAATAACATGGACATAGAAGACAAATATTACTAACATAAAAGAAGAAATAAGGTTGGTATCCTTTACATGAAACTTAAGTATTAATTCTTAATCCAAAAAGAAAAGAAATGGAAAATAATATAAATAAAAAACATAAACAGAGGAGAATAAAGGGTATAAGGTTTCAGAGAATGGGATCCTATAATTTAAGAAGTGAATATGAACATAAAAATCTTGAAATAAAATGAGATTATAACAAAAATCCTTTATAGCTTTAGTAGTCTATTAATTAAAGCCTCATATAATAGGGAACCTTAGTTATATTTTTAAATCCCCATAATTTCCATAATAATAATAATAAATGATACCCATAGGTATTATTTTCACAATAAAAAATAAAAAAGTGGTTAAAATGGAATATGCCATGGAGAAATAAAAGTGAGACAAGGAGCCCTTAGTTTGGGTCACCACATAGTTTTATGTTCTTAATCCTATGGTATGATGATTTTGTAAATTTTAACCACTAATAATAGAACCATATTAATTATTATCTTACTATATATAATTAACAAATAACATCCTATCACCTATTTAAAAAATTTAATATTAACTCATCATCCCAGGTGTAAATTGTTCTGTTTTCCATGTATAATTTGATTAAGTAGTTTTGTTCCTTGCATATTTTTCAAGAATTTAGCATCTAAAAAATATTAATTATTTAATAATTATAATATTTATTCATTATATAAATTTTTACAACCAACCCTGTATGTTGGTGATGAAAAATGAATTATATCACTTCGTGGAGATGGTAGTTTGTACATACACAAGAATGATGTTTCCACTTTTCGATGGATAAAACAAAATATTGATAAATAATAATTCACCATTAATAAATTTTTATTATATAAAATATATATATATATATATATCGTATATATATTCACTAAATATATTATTATTAATATTCATGTAAAATAAATAAGAAAAATGAATCAAATCCCTCTCTAGAGGTGGTAGTCTACATGTTTGCGTGAGAAAAGTTATCATGTTCAAAAAAAATATTAAGGTAATAAGGTAGAAAATATATTATATTTTTAGAATAAAAAATATATAATGAATATCATATATATTTAATAAATTCATTATATTAACCATACTTTTTATGAGATTATGATAAAAAATACATCACTTTGTGGAGTTGGTAGTCCACACGTTCGTACGAGATATGTTTTCAATTTTTATATGATGTAAAATGAGATGAATAAGGGTTGTTAAAATAACATAATATTTTTTTTATATTTAAGATAATATTGTTATAATATCATCATGTTTAGGATACAATTCAAGGACATATAAGAATAAATAAAATGAATGAACTTTGTTAATAGTTTTACCACTTATTTGGAAATCCCCTTTGGAAAACAAATTAAGACTTCTTATGATGGAATTGGGGGAAGAAAAAATTATATAGAAATTATATATGGAATATAGAATGTTATTTTAGTAGATATTTTGGTATATAAATGGATCAGTTATTATAATGAATAGAGGGTAAGTGGTTTCCTTTTATAAGTGAGGTGAAAGGCACACTTGTAATTATTCTAATCATCAAAATAATATAAGTTTATTTTCTTGAAAATGTGGCACTAAATTTGATAAATATTGAAGGTGGTATAATATAGGGTCAAACTAATGTGAACCAATATGATTTATGGAATTTTTTAGTTTATTGTAACCCTTATCTCTTTAGTTTAACCTCTTGTTACCCCTTTTTAACACTTACCGTGGTAACATGATACTTAGTCTTTAAGGGTCATTATGCCATTCTAAAAGGGAAATTGGATCATAAGTTGAAAATTGTTGATATTATTGGCTTGTAAAAACTAAAATTACATATGACAATAATTTTATGATTTTTAAAATAATTATTTATTTATTTATTCACATAAAATATACTTAAATTCATTTCCAGGACCATTCCCATAATTTAACATTGAAGACATCCATATTTCCATGAAATTAAAATTTTAGTATTTCAAACATTATTTAAATTTAATTTTTAACAATAAAAACTTTAAATAATATAAATTATCCAAAATTCATCAGTTTTAAAATTTTAAAACTATTTATAGATTTTCACTAACTTTCACCAGAATTGTAGAATCAATGAGTTAGCATTTTAGTAATTATACAATTAAAAAATTAAAAATAAATTACTATCATAAAAAATAATCCTATTAAAAATAAAAATTTTGGTTTTTTCATAACATATTTGTATTCCTATGAAAACATATTATATATATTATTTGAATAAGGGTGATAATTGGTATTAATTCTTTACTTAAAGTATTATAAATGTCATTATTAAAGAAAAATAGAACCAAAATGCCATATATTAGATGTTAGGAATCATATGTCATAATTAAACTTGTTCAAAGAAATAAATAAAAGTTTTGTGTTTATTTTGATACCTTATCACATATTTTTAACTTTTATTAGCTGGTTTTACCCATTAACGATGTGATAATTTTTTATCATAGGCACAGATCATTTTTACAAAAAATTAAATAAACCTACGTACCAAATTTGAACCCCTTATTATAAATATTAAATCAATTTTTAATTTTTCACTTCCTATAATGGGTAGAAATTTATTTCAATATATGTACGTCAAACACATCGAAAATAGTTTCTAGAAAATGCATTTTAAGCATAAAAATAAACTTATAGCAAAATCAAATATAATGCTTTTTCTTATGGAATTAACTATATTATTTTTATTTAAATTGATATTAATTTACTTTAAAACCAATCAAAAAAGATAATGGTACTCTTAAATTACTAGATTTTATGAAGATAATTTTCAATTTTTCGAATATCAACATTCTTTACTATTCACTCAAAAATCAAAATTTTTAGAAAAATCTAAAAAAATAAATCCTAAGCCAATTATGAAATTATGTTTTCAAAAATGATATTCTTTTTTTTAAAATTAAATTTATTTAAGTGGTGAAATTAATAATAATATTCATACACAAAATTCAATAAAAAACCCATTTTTGAAGATGTATTTTTTAGATCATAAAATGAATTTATTATCATTACTTGTATAATAACCATAATTATGTGAATTTAATTTAATTTAATTGTTTATATAATATAAATATTTAATTAGAATAATTTTCAATAGTAATTATTTTGATCTATTATGATAAAAATACATTACACGTATAAATATTTTTTATGAAAAATGTCGCCTTTATCTTCAATATATTTTCTATTCATTTACAACCAATTAATAATCAATATATGATTAATTATTATTTTTAGGAAGTAAAAGTTTCTACATATATTTTTTAATATTTGTATTCCTATTCATACCCACCAACCCAATGACTAGGTTATAATAGATATACCTAAATAATATTCCTTCGCAATGTGTTTAAGGTTGGGGTTTTCTAGGGTTTATACTATCAAACATAGTGTTATTTAAAAAGAAAATATAATATAAAGTATTGGGGTATTACACCAAAAATACATTTAATTTTTAAAATATCATATATATAAGTTTAAACTCTATTAAATTATTTAACAATATCATTTATAACTTACAATTTAAAGTATTTTGTGTTAACCAAGACATGTAATTAACCACACATTTTCTTCGATAGATGTTAGTGATAACTCTAATGTAAACCATGGAACATAGTATCCAAACATATTTCTTAAGTACATATTATTCCAAACACATGGTATTTAATAAATTATTATGTCTAGCATATATACCAGACAAACCCATCCATTATATAACACTACATCATGTCATAGCCTACCCCAAGGATCCCTGCAAGTATCTGAGTTCATGAAACATTCATGACAAAAGAGTTATGTCAAAATTTCTATAAAACAACATTAATTTTAATAAAATTTTACAAAAAAAATCACCCCTATTTATTCAATATAAATAAATTATATATCTTATAAATAAAATGAAAATACTTTTAATCCCAAAATAAACTTTTAATTCATTTTTGAAAAATTTCAAGAAAGTTAGTTTAAAATAAAAACCCCATTTAAAAAACCTAAATACACGATTCAATAAATTAAACATTAACCAAGAATTATCCCTTTTATTTTCTACTTACATTATTCAAAATGTAATTTTTAAAAATAAAATATAATTTTACAACTCAAGATATTCTTTATGAAGTCAACAATACACATTATTATCTCCTATAATTCATTAATATTTGTTTCAAAAATTCTATAATTATTTTTATTCAAAATTATAATTTCTTTATCATTGAAACTCAATAAAAATATATATATTATCATAAAAGTATTTCAAAATAATTCAATCCAATTTTCACTACCATAGGTAAAATTCAAATAGATGAACACATTACTTTAACATAACCAAACAATAACAAAACATCACTTTAAGCCTATACAAATTCAATTTTAGTTTCCTTAATAATGATACATTCAAATTTAAAAATTATCTAACCATTTATTCTATTAAATCATTCTTTACACATATAATTTCACATTCCCAGTATAAAAATAAATTAAAAAATATGTCTATCTCGTAAAAATTAATACAAAATCATTTTCAATTAATTAAACTTAATTATCATATCACTAATCTCACATAAATCACTAAATTAAAATAGTTGTCCATATAAAATTAAAAAATTAAATTATAAAGAGTGTGATAAGTCATGTACACTTTAGTAGACAAATACTCCACACAGAAACATACCTTTAACTCCACCTGAAACATAAATAATTCACACATTTTTGAAAATATAACTATAAAAGGATAACTAAATTTTTGGAAGTAACTAAATATTGATTAATTTTTATAAATAATATAAATAATTATAACCACTTGCTAAAATAAAATCTAATTCCATAAAAATATGAAAATTTCACCAAGAGATGAAGTATAAATCACTTTAATAATGTTGACAGGGAAAGTAGTTGATTAAAGAGAAATATTTCCACAAAATGACACCATATTAATTGAAAAAAAATTATAAATAAATTTAAAACAAAATGATACAATTCACCAGTTAAATAAATTGTGATGAAAATCGCTAGACTTATGGTGGACCCCCAAAAAATGTCTGTTGGATCACTAGGGTCCTGATACTAGCCAGAAACATCCAAGTGGAATCACTAGGAACTATAGTAATTCCATTGAACTGATACTAGTTTCCACCACATTTCTAGTAATATGATACTATAAATATCTTTTCAACTCAATTCCATATCCTCCCAAAAATTAATCCAATATCACCAACCCAAAAACCATTTTAAAAAACTCCAATTAAATCAAGATACAATAAAAATAGAATACAAAAATATACCTCATAGCTTGTAGTCTTCAAAAATTTCCAACCATTGGGATTATTTTCCTTGAGAATAAACATTGATACTCTCCAATGAATAACTCCATACATTGGGATTTTATTTTTACTTTTCCCTCCCAAGTATAACCATTCATAGTTCCTTGATTCCATAAAACATCAAAATGATTTATATATTTTTCACAAAATCTCTTATCACCATAATCAATAGTCTACACCATTCATTATATTAAAAAAAATTGATTATAACTCAACATCATCACACAAAAACACCAGATATGGATCTGATTTATAATTCCTTAGTTATGATACAATAAAAACATCATGAATGTTCCTAAATATTTAAGGTATTTCTAAAGTATAATAAACCTCCTTGAACCTCTCTATTTTAAATTTTACCATAACATTAGATCCAAATTCCCTTGTTTTCTAGGTTTATGATGTACTAATAGATGTGAAACAAGAATAAATACATTTTATCTAACATTAAACTCATAAGGAAAACCCCTTCATTTACTATATGACTTATTCATTATATAATCTATATAAAATATCTTTATAATCATATAAACTTGATTAGTGATGATACTATTTTTTGTTTGTGTTATATTATTTGTTAATAAGACATTAAGTGATTAATCAATTTAAATTTAAATATTTATTGGAAAATAAGAACATCTTAGAAGAATGTTATAGACCCGAAGAATGTTTCTGAAGATGAGATCATTCTATGATGAGTTCAAAGGTCACATATTATATTTTTTATTAATTACATTTTAACTGTGATGATTGAATAACTGCTCTACATGTTTAAAGAAAATATTTAGTGGGTAGTACGTTATCTACAAAAATGAAGAGTAATTAAAGAATTCCATGGAATATTTTACTATTACATGAGTACCATACAAAATATTGAAGTCCATGTAGATATTTATTTTTATTAACATTGACATATATTTTTTGAAGTTATTTTTTCATTTATATAGAGAGATGATTTGAAATTATATTATATACATAGAATTAAACTATATGTTATCTGATGGGACTTAACAAAAACATAGTCCAACCATAATACAACTAAGGAACACCTCAACCACATATATGGCCTAGATGATCAAAAAAATATGTAGACGTTAACCTGGACAGCCCATAGTAGCAGTTCCATGAGATGGGTATTGTATAATTTCTATAGTGAACACACATATAGGTGTGAGAGTCACCACACAATGACATGGTGTAGTGGTGTGATTGATGGTTTGTGTGTGTGTTTGGGTTACATGAGTGGACCTTGGGCTACACCCATATACCAATTGAAAGGAATGAAGAGAAGTATAAATTAGATCTCTACCAAATAAAAGATCAATGTGGGATCATGGAACAACCTTATTGTTCCTGTGCTAAAAACATATTGATAAAATGTTATGCCCCATGATCCAATCTATCCAATCTATCTGGTAATGAAACATCCTCATCTTAAAAAATTTACTTATGAAGGGAATCTGTGTGAAATAAAGTTACCATTACATGGGTTAAACAGACATGAGTTACCCATATATAGGTAATGGAAGACACTTTGGTACCCATAATTAGTGTTTGACACAACTCCAACATTTGATGACGACTCCAAGATTAAAAAAAAATTACACCAACTATATCTATTGACCAAAATTAGAAAAATAAAATAATAAATTCATTAAATAATACATGTAATCTATATATTCCACACATGTGATTATTCAATGTCATTTATACCATTAAATCAAAATTTTGATTAAAAAACATTGACAATATAAATCCATTACATGAAAATCTATGTATGTGTAAAGGTTTTTTCATGGATAACCTTCATCACATTAAGCTATTAGTATTTATTTTTTAGGTCCTCCAAGGTTTCATATTATCAAATGAAACTAATCATTTGATCACTTATCCAATATATCAACACATTATGACGATGTGACTTTTGGAATCTGATATCCTAGAGATACACCAAGATCTTTGAGTATTAATGAACCATGGCTCAACATGACTTCTAGAGGAGAGGAAGTAGTTTCTTATCTATAAATAATAATTTACCAATCCAAATTACATTGTTTTTAGATTACTCTTGGGAGATATATATCTCCCAACCAAATAAATAAATATTCTATGAAATATTTGTTTCATGAAGAAATGTTCCACTTAAGATATTCACATGAGGCAAGTGAGAATCCACAGGAACCCTTAATTAAAAGTAGAATAAAATCTCATGTAATTTATTAAGATCAAGGAGAATAAATTGTGTATATCCTTAGGTACATAAACAAGTAAATGAAACTATGTACTTTTTTACATGAAGTAGAAGAAGTTCCTACTATCCTCTTAGGGTTTTTGAAGGTGGAAATCCAAAATATAATTTCTGATATTCATGAAGGTAGTGAGGACATATGAAGAATTATATCATGTGATCCTTGTTTCATAAATGAACCAGGACATCATTTATAAATAAACCTTTTACATGATTTATATTCACTTATATAAGACAAATACAACATTCTCATTTTCATTCATATGAATAACCTAGTGTATTCTGTCATTGAAAATCACATGAAATTCATATGAAAATTTTGAGATGTAACACATAAAATAATTAATAATAATAATTTCCTTTTGTGATAAAGTTAAATAAAATTGAATCCCATTAAAATTATCCTATTTTTTAAAGAAAATTTCAGTTTATTGGGAATTAGATACTGTAATATGATATCTTATATTGTCTATTGAATATCCAAAGTAGAACAAGAATTAGTAACCAAGTCAATAGAAGATAATTATCATTTTTTAACGATTAATTATGAGATATAAAATCAGTGTTATATAGATATTATTTATAAAAAATTATAATAAGCAGAATACCTTTTGATTATATCATATATAAAATATCCCACTAATTACTAAATTTGAGGAATCCTTTTGAATGATTCAATTCAAAAAACTTGATCAAAAATATTTAAGTCAATTGTAGAATACTTGTTATACACTATTTATTATATCAATCGAGACATTTATATATCCTTTAAACTTGTGATTTAAAGTTTAAAATTGTATAGAACCTGGTACGTGTTAGGAAAACGGGTCTAAACACATCTCTTTATTAAGGAATTATTTTATAATAAAAAGGAATATTTTTATGAGTGGGGTAATAACCACCATTCACGTGGGAAAAAATAAACCACATTAGATTAGATCCTCATAAAAAAATCCTGGAATTTACATGCTTTATTGTTTTATATGAAACCTTTCTAACAAAAAGTGTAGAAAAAGAGAGCCTTTAACTAAAGAAGTGATAGAGGTAAAAAATAGTGATAAATTTTTTAAATAATTAATAATTAATCCAGAATTTATTCACCCCCTCTCAATTTGGTCATCCCAAAGTGATCCTAAAAAGTAGTATTAGAGTGACATGTCATACCTCTGATTGGATTCTTTGATTTTAATCTTGTTGAAGATATGTTTTCTATTCTTAATTCAGAGTAGAGTGAAAACATGGAGGAGTTATGTCTATTTCATATCAGAATTTAATATTTGAAAATACCATAAATAATATAATGAATAAGGAATTTTGAAATATGAAGAAGATATACTGCTCATTAAAATTTGATAATAAATCAATTTCCGTGTGTTTTAATTCTATTAAAGGAAATTCAAACATGGAAGTAAAAGATTTGGTGGTACAGACAACTACCAAAGAGAAGAACAATAGTTATACCTCATATATTTCCTTATCCCTAACTGAGGAGGAGGAAAATAATCTCTTGAAAAAATGCTCCACATAGAGATCCAATAATTAATGGATGTGATCATATATATGAGGAGTTTAATGATGAATCATTTGATACTTTGAATGATATACTACCTAACAGTACCAAATAAATAGTTACATGTATTTGAGGCTTATTCAAAGGAATGTAGGAAAATAGCCTCAATATTAAAGAATATTTAGAGAACATGGAGAAATAATTTTAAGAATTATTTCAAGGAAATATCAATCTCTCTAAGATAATTGGATCCAATTATGTAGAGATAGTTGAACATGAATAATGATGCTCTAATTTTGAAGATCATTGGTAAAATAAAATTCAATAGAATTATTATTCCACTAAAGAACTTTAAAATAAGTACCATGAATTTGAAGAACAATATAAATCCATCATATATGTCAAGAATAGTGGACTTGATATTAAATAATACATGATAATAGATATTCAAACATTAATACAATTGTATAATTGATTGTAATATGATGAATATTTAATGATCAAAAGGGGATGTGAATACAAATTGAAATTAGTGGAGGATAATAAATTCATCCTAAATATAAAATGTCCTAGAATCAGATTCAAACTGGTGAATATTAAAAAAAATCAAGTTGAGTCTTCACAATAAGCTAAAACAAGTGTTGTTACAACAATATCTACAACCAAAAACAACTTCTAAGGAAGAAAATTATCCTAATAGACCTCTAATTTATTATAATAACATATTTAAATCATATAATGATCAATATCATATGGTTTATATGATGAAGGTACCATCTATCTTTGATAATAAAGTCTATTCAAATTTTTTTTTATACATAGTTCAGGTTTAAAATTAAAACCTATTCATAAGTGGATGAATAAAGGTGATAAAGAGACAGCCATTACTTTTTTGATGAAGGAAGATAAGTGTAAAATAAGGTGGTTCCCTAAATAAAATCATCAGGATAATGAAAATAAAAAAATAACATGTATACCAATATTTTCCATAGTATAATAATGTAGAAGAGATCATTATTTTTGGATACTATTGGTGTTGTGACAGATTCAAGAACATAGAATATTATTTTTGGTTTAATAAGAAAGTATCTGAAAATAAAATCATTCCTACATCAAGGGGGTGATAATTAGTAATGAATAAAATTCCATATAAGGAAATAAAGAGTCTAATAGTTATAAATACATTCAAACATTTGATGAATATAAGTGTTATTTTCAATGGAATGGGTCACTATGAAGCGGTATAGAATTACAATTTATTCAAACATGACACTAAAATAATTTAGAAGAAAATACCACAAGATCTGGATAATAGATAGCATTCAAAATTTAGAAAGAACCTGTTGAAAACTATTCCTAATAATCCAATAAATAATATAGATAATTTAACCTTAGATGAAAATAAAAATAAGGATAATAAAAAAAAAATAAGATCAAGAAGGGTTCTACTAAAAATGGTATAAGCTGCTTCTTTTTTGGAAAAATTGGCCACACCATGGACCACTATAAATAATCCAAGGATATTTCAATAGAAGGAGGAAATCTCACGAAACAAAAAGTGAGACAAGTACACGAGAAAAATAAAAGGACTGAAGTTTTAAATTTCAAACTTGAGAGGCCATGTGGATCTAAAATGCATGTTATACATATTAAAAATTACATATATGTAATTTTTCTAGCTGATTTGGAAATAAAAAAATAAAATTTGAAGAAGCATAGATAATGCATGATTTTAAAGGTAAGTAGAAAATTACACAAAAAGAAATATAATTTCATGGGATATTTTAAAAAAATAATAACCAAAAAATATTTTGAGTACTATGTGGTTGGTATAAAGGGGGTATAAATATATTTTAAAATTTCTTGTTTATAACACCATCTCAATAATAAATACTAAATAAGAATAATAAAGCACTTAGTGGTGAATGTTCCTTTATGGAAAATGTGAAAATTATGGTTAAAAAAACTTAAAAAAATCAAATATTTAATGATACCCAAAACATCAAAGAAATTTAGAAAAATAAGCATGAAGAGTTCACCCTCATATGGAGTAGAAAATAAATTAGTCTTATGGTTGAGAAGAAATTATAATTCTTGTTACTATCATTGAATAACAAAGTAGATCCACTTTATTCCCATCTACTTTGTGTTTTTAATTACTTGTAGGTACTTTATGGTGATACACATATTTTCTTGGGAGAATTGATGAATAAATTATATTTTTACATTTAAATCATGAATATTACGTCCATGTTTTATGGAATTCACTATCCTAGTTTGATATATATATTTTTATCTTAAATAATATTTTTTGTAAGATTTCAAATATAATCCTTATTGAATACTATCAAGCTACCATAGTTGATAAAAAAAAATTAATTCACGATCATGGATGTGATAAAAATGTATATTCACATCAAATAAAGCTTATAAGAATAAATAATTACAAGATCCATCTTGATAAAGTGAAACAATAAATCATCCCTTGAGGGGGAGTTTTCAAAAAAGTTCTTAGAAGATTATACATGATTCAAAACTAATATCTATGGAAGGTAGATGTTTAAGAACTCAATTATGATGTATGTTGGTCTTCACTACTATATTTATTCAAAAAATTGAAATGAAGTATGATTTTAAGGGGGAAATTAAATTAATAAATGAAATTAACAAAATAATCTTGAATAAGATCTAGGATTGAATTTAAAAACATAACCATCGGCACTACCCTCATGTAATGTCACCTACTATGGGGGGTCTAGTCCATCTCATTGAGATCTAGATCATAACCATCTCTCCATACTTTAATTTAAGTCCAGTATCCCATAATAATAGTATAAAGAAGAATCATTGAGGTCATCATACACTTGGCTCTAACAAGGATTCCACACATTCATTCCATTCTCACTCCCTAGTACCGACCATGCAAAGACACTTTCTAACCAAAGGAAAACCATGGCGGTTCCCATCACCTAGAAAACATTTCAGAGGTTCCAACCGGGCCAAAAATATGATATTAAAAAACTACCTTTCAAGAACCATATCAAAATACCTAATGATATAGTGTAGATGATAATCCTAAATAGTTTTCCAAAGATACATTGAAATGTACCAAAAAGGCCTTAACATTTGATATCTAAAACCATTTCGAATTAAAATACCATTCATTCCAAAATAATTCCCAAAATCCAAATTAATCATCCAAATATGTTCTCATGGTTCTAAATATTCCTGAAAAGAAAGTACTATAAAAACCATTTGAATACTTATTTGGGAGAAATTTGGAAACCAAGAAACCATTTAGAAAGTTTTTATACATTTAGAAAACATTTGAAGAAAAAAAGGTTTTAGGAAAACAATATTCTTTAGAATCAACCATTTATATGCATGCATAAATCTATATGTACATCCCATGCACATATATACATGTATATTGTAAATTTACATACATATGAACATCCATATGAAGGTCATGTTTCAAAAAAATAGACACAATGGGAGTATCACATCCAAGAACAAGAGTTCTCATATAAAAAACATAACCAAAACAGTCCAAAATACCATACAAAGCACAATTCCAATTTCTACCCAATTATACCAAGATCCAACAAGTCCAAAAATTGTTTTAAAAAACTCAAATCTATTTTAAAGTCCCCTTTTAATTTTATCATACACCATGTATATATATAATTTATACACTTATAGGCATAACCATATAAATCCTTTGAAAACCCCATTTTTAAAAACCACCAACATTGAAAATCTATAATAATTAATTTAAACTGACTAAAATAATATATAAGATAATAAAAATTCATTTGGAAAAGCTCAAACACTGCATGGAATGTTTTTTAAATGAAATGGATGGAAACACCTAACTTAACAATGTGTGAATGTGAAAAAAACTCTATAAGAGGATAGAACTAAGCCCAAGAGAAAAATTGTACACCCTATGATCAAAATAAAAAAAACCAACATTATCTAACCATCACTATTGTGTTCCAAAAATATTGGGCCATTCTAACCAAGGGGACGAAACTAGGTAATGAAGTAAGGATATGGAGAAGAAGACATACCCAAGGAAGAACACACCAAATATTAAAGAGGGAGACACCTAAAAATCTAATGAGAAGATAGAAGGAGGTATCCTAAGGCTCCAAATATACCATTGAAATGAATGGGAGAACAGAAAAGTCGATTAGACCTTAAAACATAATAGGAGAAAACATTAAATTTCATTTTTTAATAACTCATGGAATCTCCATATTTAGGTCGTACGATTTTCCAAAATATATAAAAACCATGTGCTAACAATGCATACCCTACTGAAAAGGCACTAGAGCGTTGCATGGTTTATGTACATGGTTTAAAGACCATGCACCAATAATTATCCCTATTCTATAAGGACAAACACCCTTAAAAAATGTGTGAACATGTTTTTAGAGATTATGCACCAACCATGATAAATTCCACAAAAAATTATGCAGGCCCGTTTTCAATCTTGTCATACGGTTTCTGTTAACAATGTACAAACTATGTGTTGGGTCTTATACTTCCATTTCTGTCCATGAAATTAATCCTTTATCTCACACGGTTTTGAAAAAACTATATGATAACCATTCAAAATATACATAGAAAAAATGAACTAGTAAATCCCTTTTCATTCACGAGTTATAGGGATTAACTCTAAAATGTGCACAGTAACCGTGAATAGAGGAAAAAACAACCTGAAACTCTATGAAATAAAAATTACCATACATAAATGTACCCAAGAATCAACCAATATCATGAAAACAAATACATAAATAAAATTAAAAGAATAATCAAGGTCTATGTGTGACAATTCCCCCCACCACAAGAAATTTATTCCCCCACAAAGTCAGCAAGTTCAAACTGAGAGTCATAATAAGAACTGTTTAACCCAAAGTAAATCCCCAAGAATGAAACTGACAAAGTAAAATAAGCTAAATGAGATAATAAACTATATTTTGACATTTTAACTCCATAAGTATCACTTGGCCAAGCTCCATAGAAAATAACATAGAGATGTAGGGTTGGTCACTTCTCTCTTTGAAGATCAATTAAATATTAACAAATTAGGAATGGACGATTAACCAAGTATTTTCTAGTGGTGTGGAATGATTTTTTGTATTTTTGTATTAAAAAACTATGATAAAAATAAACAAAATACATTATTTAATGATTATAAAAGGAAATTTCAAGAATATCCAAATGGGATTTGAAATTATCTAATCCAAGCCTAATCTAATGAGGGGGATTTGGATGAGAGACCTAACATCTAATCGAGGAGCACAAGAGAAAATATAAAGGAATGATTTGAAAGGTAGACCAGAATAAGGCTTCACCAAGGGGAGTTCTCTTATATTGTATTTATTGATTCTTCTTAGGGGTTTTCCATTAGTAAAGTGTTATAACATCTTTTGAGTGTTTTTATGAATATGTTTTCTTTGTAATTTTCATCTAAGAAACTATTATTTATGATACTATTTGGAATTCTATTTTCATCAATGAATTTATTTGTGTTGATCTAAATTTTTATTCTTCTTTTTCTTCTCTTAAGGCATTGACCTGTTAGAGTTGGATTGGGGTATCAAGTGATAAAATTATAAACTCTTTCATTCTTTTTATTTCAAAACAATTATAATATGAATTTGTTTTTGGATTTAGTAAAAGTAATAATGGTTGAAGATTATATCCAAATATTTTCTTTATTTTATAAAACTATTCTTTAAATTAATCTATTTTAATGGTTGTTTATTTCTATAATATGAGGTTTTCTCCCTATGTTTATAGTAGTAGTTTTAGTTATCAATTTTGTAGTTTATCATTGTTTTCTTATATATATTATTCATAATTGAATGATGTGATATTGGTTCAATGAAAATGAAAAAATACCAACATTTTTATTATTATTTCAATGTGGTTCATCTTAATAATATAGATCTTTTAGGAATGAAATCATATTTTAATAGCCTAAAATGATCATAGTTCCCTATAATCATAAAACGAAAAAAAGCATCAACTATTTTCAAACTCAATTAATATTTTTCTAATACTCTTAACCTTTATATAATTTAATTTAATTATTATAATTTCAATTCTACAAAAATCTATTTCATTCAAAAATAAACTTCATGTTATTTTCAATAGTGTAGAAATAGTAAAATCCCTTATAATTTTCACACACCTTCTCTTGGATTCGACCCTTCACTACTCTTCTAGCATAAGAAATAAAATATAATATTTTAATAGTAAAGATGAAATCCAAACTGATCAAAATTGGGAATCATTTCTAGTGAATGCATAGAATTTTGTTTCTAAGGGTTTAAATAAAAAAACTATTTGTTTTCTATATTGTCTTTTGTGTGTTTAAAATGAAAATTTAAAAAATGAAATCTTAATTTTTTATTTTAGTGTAGTTTATAGTGAAATATAATTGTCGTTCATTTGATAATTCAATTAAATCTAATGTTGTTGAATCTTTTTATAATAAATTTCAAACATCAGAACATTAATAAATATATAGGGATTCTATATTGCTACATAGGTAATTTAGGAACTTGATAACTGATTTCATTTTAGGAAATGAAAATGGTTTTTGTGATGCATGGGTAGGTTCAAAAAAAATTATTAAATTTACTAAACATGATTATTTTTTATGATTTTTGTTACACTGTTTTTATAGAAGATTAAATTATAATTATTTACATGCTTTCGATAAAATAATAAATGCATTTTTATTTTACAATAGTAATAAACAACTACTAGAATTATTTATTGACTTAAGAAGAAGAAATATGAATAAATATCAACTCTTGAATGATAAATTCACATATATAGAGTCACAAAATTAAAATATATTAGTCTTGGTGTTTAGTATATAATGATTTTTTCTATTTTTTTAAAGATAAAGTTTCTTAAAATAATGAAATAATCTGAAATAGGATTTTTTTGTTAAAAAAATATGTCAACATTACCAAATATATTTTTAAACCAAATGATAAATTTTTACAAGAAATTTAAAATCAAATCCAAACATTTGAAAAATAATAAAAATCATTTGTTTCAAAACAAATAACTTGAAGAGGTTAATCAAAATATACTTGTGATAAAAGTGAAACCCACATATCTAGAAATTAAAAATGAAGTTTTTGACCATTTTTGTGTATAATTTATTAGGATAAGGTTTCATTTGGAACTCTTTGATCATTTTTAAACTATAGACTCATATTTAGATATTGAAGTAGAAACCTAGTGTGATGAATTGTGTCCTAAATGTGAGAATATTCAATTATATAATTTAAAAGTAGAAAAAATAAGTATTTTTATTTTTTTTTAAACATAGAAAAATATATCTCCAAAACTAATTCATTAAACTCGATTGTGTTTACACATGTTTCCATGGATTTAGAGAGAGTTTGGATTAGAATAGATATGAGAATTGTAATGCAACTTTGGAAGTTCCCCATTTATTATTTTCACTTCGAAATAACATGAAATGCTATATTTATCAACAAAATCTTGAAGTGAAAAAATATCAAGTTTTAATCATAAGCATATGATGTTATATAATAAAAATGGTATTCCAATGATATTTTGGGTTTGTTTACATTATGTTTTAAATCCCATCAGGTTATATTTTTACCCAAATATGAGTAGGTTTACAATATATGGTGGTTTATGGATGAGTCACCAAATATTTTATGTGATAATGGATAGTTTCTTAAGAGTTTATGACTAAGGAATTTAATACTAACTTAGAATGGTAGGAAAACCATGACTTTATTTTGTTTAATAAAATACCTTGATTTCAATATATAACATTCAAATACTTGATTTTTTTAATCTCACTCTATAAATGACTTATTAAGTATCATGAGTTATTCCATAGCATCAAGTATAGGATAGTAAGTAGAATTAGTTTGTTCTTAGTGCATTATAATAAACACTACTGGATTTGAATGTAATTTCATACCCTAGTAACTCTAAACATGTATGAATTTTGGTTAAAATTTAAATGAAACAATATATTGTGTACATTGGTCACCTTTAGGTTTTAAGAGCATCCAAGTTATTTGTTAGTGCTAATTTTTTTTGATATTTTCAACTAGTTTTAGGGATATGAAAATTTATTATTTTTCATCATGTCAAAAAATGAGTTTTATCTATTATCCTTGCCCTTAGAGATCCATACTATCAAATTCAAGTATTGTCATTAATTTTGGTTACATCTTTAATGATATTTAACTATAGTCCTCTGATACTTAAATTTTTTTATAACACCATAAGTTTTTATATATATTTTTTGAAATAGATTAAATTTATTTGGAAGATTTAGATAAATTAAATAAAATTTTAATATTGTTCTACATGCAACACTGGGATAGCTTTCATTACACAGAACACCGATATTTAACAAAACCAAGATATATTATTAAAATAGTTATTCAAACATGAGTGTTATAACCTAGCTATTAAACTAAGTGGTGTGAATAGTAATGAATACTTCATAAGTTTTAATTATAGATAATTTATATAAACTAAAAATATATATAAAAATTACAAAATTTTCGGTAAAGTCTTTATATGGTTCGGAAATAATATTTTCTCAAAAAATTATCATTTATTTATTTTTTTGAACATTAATAAATTAAATTTTCACACTTTTATAAAATTAATTTGGAAAAATAAACTTAATTTTTGAAATATTCATGTCAAAATTAGCTTAGGGTGATTTTTTAGGATTTTTCTAAAAAGTTTTTTTTGATGAATAATGACAAATATAGACTTTTAATAGAAAACAATATTTTTATATAATTTATTTATAAATTTAAGTTATATTTTAAATTGGTTTTAGTATAAAATTATTTCATTTATAAATAAATTACATCAATTTAAGTAACTATAATTAATTTCACATTGGATTTTTATTTAAAAACATTTTAAACATTTGAACATTTTCTCTTTAAAAAATGTTTTCTCATCGCATCAGAGAGATTAATTTTAAATTATAATTTTTCAAATTTTCTGAATGTAATTTAAAAAAAATATTTTATATTTTTAAACAACATAATTCTTATTATATATTAAGTTTAACCTAAATTTTCACCAAAATTAATAGTAAAAGCAGTAAAATTTATTTACTAAGTTTGAGGTAAAAATTGGTTTACCAGGGGGTTAAACTAAAATGATAAGTGTTAGAAAAAACCAAATAATTTACATAACACATTTTATGACCATATTTAGACTTTATATCTTATAGGATATATAAGGGTCCATTTTTTAATATTTTTCATGATAAAATCATAGGTATATGTTTTTATTTCAAAAAAATTCCAATATGCCACTCACTACACTTATAAAAGGCCACCCCATCTCCTACATATTTCACACCATAAAAACCTTTTAGTTCAGATAATACCTACCAAAATAAAATTCCAAATTCTATCCTCTCATCTTATAATCCTTTTTGGGACATAAATAAATGCTAGGAAGGGTTTTGGTGCAAACCTAGGTAGGATACCTGAAGAAGAGGTAACGTTCATCAATGAGTGTTTTTGTTTTATTTTTTCCTCCACCTCATTAAATTATTATTATAAAATGATGATATAATAACTACATTATATACTATTAAATTATATGTTATTATGTTATGGTAATTTCTTACAACCATCTCCATATCCATCAAATGTGTTACGAAATCATTGTTCGTGTGTACAATGGACTACCGCCTCACGAATCAATGTCATTCATTCTTCCATTACTATGTATCAAGAATGGTCAAAAAGATTTATTTATTAATTATATATAATATTTATGATTATTTTATACTTATGGAATTATTATATCACAAATACATTCATACTCTCTGTACTATGAGAATACAATAATGTCTCCTGGGTCAATTAGAGTGAGCGGGAACTCTGCTGTGATTTCAGATCCTAATCAGTGACAGTGGTGGCCTTCAAGCAGGTTCTTCCCCCTTCATAGGAGGGACCTTAGCCATCTCTCACAATATTAGAATCTTCATTTATCCTATTCTCTAATCCATATTTCATTCCTCCATTCCCTCCAAGTTTCTTGAGCTCTAAGGTGCCAGATCTTCACGATGGATGACCTAATATTCCGATTTAGGTTGAAGAGTTTAACAAAGATTCATCCATCCATAGTCTGACTTTGGTCGCTCAATTATCGAAGAGAAGAACCTCAGTTGATCAGTTTTATAGATTTGTGTCTGGTTCCTGGGATTTTCAAGAAATGGAAGTCATAGGTTTGTTGGATAATAGGAATATTTTGATCTGTTTTTCTTGAGAGGAAGACCTAATAAAGGCCTGGTCGAGGGCTCCCCGCAACAGTAATGGATCGCGTTTTTACCAGTACTGATGGTCGTATGATTTCTATATGAAACATGATTCACCCTCAGTGGAGGTTTGGTTAAGTTTTTTGAATCTCCCTCCACCGTTTCAAAATCCATAGATTGTTAAAATGCTTGGAATCCTCCTGGGAAGATACATGTGTTCTGATAGCCGGACAAATGTTGTCTATCGTCTGGTTAACCCTCGAGTGTGTGTGGAGGTTGATGCATCAAGGGTGCTATAAGAATTCGTTTAGATCACTGTAGGTGATTAATTCCGGTGTAAAATACCTATTGTCTACGGATTTTGGTTCCATTTTTGTTCTACTTGCAAAAGGTTGGGTTACTCGCTAGAGAACTGTAAGCGGGGGGTAATGAATACTGGCTTTCAAAAGAATGTGTGCAATGATATTAGAAAAAATCCTGAGAATATCATGGTGGAGGGTTCATTGGTTGAATTACTGGATGGGGAAATATGAAATAGATCCTATGAAGGTAGGGATATACCAGGCACTGCTCGGGTTGTCCAAAATGATGGTCAGGTCCATCATGACCATGATTCTAGCACAAATTCAGTTGGAACTGGTCCTTCGAACTCATGTGTAGCCAAATAGGTGAGGTAAAGGAAGCCTCTTTCTTAGCCTCCTGATCTAAAATTCCAAGATGTCTTTATCATATTGATAGGTGATCTCCATGGAGTGAGAAATCCAGTCACAGTCACTAATGGTAATGCAGTTTCCAAGATTGTTCAGTTTATTCTTGAAGGTGATTATCAATATTAAATCAATGATGAATGTCCTATGGTGAAATAATATTGTGAAATACAATTTTTGACATTAGAGGACACTAAAAAGCAGCCTCAGTTCATGGGGAGTGGCTTCACACAGTCCATCCATGCTGAGGCAACATGCCAGATGTCGCTGGATGGGGAGGCTGGTTTGGGTATACAGAATACTCTTTTGGGTGGTGGTGGTTGTTATATGATTGGTAAGAAATTTAAAATGGTGGATGAGGGAGGGGGTCCCGACTTGATTCAGACTTCAGTTCCCTTGTGCAATAGGTTCAAAGGCATCCCATAGGCTGATGTGAATTCTAATCCCATTTCTCCAGGTGAGGGATATAGGGTCCATGTGAAGGATTCCAAAGGGAGTGAACATGGACAATCGACAAATGAGGATTCAAGTCCAAAGAGTAATAGGGATTTCAAGATGAGGAAGGGGAAGAAGGACTACTCTTTACTACCTCCTCTTATGGAGACTTTATCTGCAAAGAATATGAATGAAAAGAAGCTATACATGGAGTCTCTGACCCATCAGAGGATAGGGGAACAAGGTGATCAGGACTTGGTTCACCATTTAAGTTCTGAATAAGAAGTGATTGAGTAGGTCTTGATGCTTAACTCAAATAACAAGGAGGCAACTAAAATGATGGGGAGGTCTCTAGAGGTGCCTCTCAATGAGGAAAAACTTTCATGGATTGACACACGTGACTCAATTCTGGTAGGGGGCTTCAACAGAGGGAAGATCAGCGTTGAAGAGTACATTCAGTCCTGGGACCAACTTGTTTCTAAATTTGAGAAGAGGATGTTAGTGGTAGATGACTTACAGGTTTCATCTTTATATTTGAAACTTTTTAGGGAGAGGTATTCAGGTAATATTAAGTTTTCATTTAATGATTCTACTTATGTTGGTGGATTTGGTCGATTGGTTTGAGAGGATTGTTAGTGAGATATGTTCAGTCCTTTGGATATTCCCGTTGTTTGTATTTGTTTGGATGTTTGGTTCTTGTTTCTAGATCTCTACTTGGACCTATTCCAGAATCAGATCAGAGCATGATGTCTTCACTGGTGCAGTCCTTTGGGATTTGGATGCTTTAGAGGGTATGGATCTGCCATCGATACCATGCCTGTGCACTTCTGCATGAGACTGCTTTCCAAAGGGTCTTGTGTTGGTGAAGGCTTATTGTCATGGCACAATTGATGGGTTGGTGTAGGTTTGGTAGTTTTATCTTGTTTTTTATTTATTTTCTTTATTATTATTTTTTTGAATTTTTTAGAGTTATTTTGTGGTTTCTCACTTTTTTTTAAAAGTGTTTTAATAATAACAAAGTAATTTTCAGTCAGTCGCCCGTGTGTAGGGCAGACTGCCATCCTACAAAGTAATGTGATTCATTAATGATTTACATGGAAATAAATAAGGATATTATTAATGAATATATTAGATATATATGACATGAAAATTATTTTTGGATGACAATATATCATTTTCCTTTCTTTCATTCAATCCGAAAAGAAAATGAAAATAGAGTTCATGCGTGCGTATGATATGCCATCTCCATAGATGGTGTATTGCATTTTTATCACAAAATTTTATGGATTACTAGAAATAAAAATATACTAAATATTTATAATATTTATATTGGGGTTAAAATTATGGATATTATTAAATCATTATCAAATTAGGAGGATCAAAAATAAAAAATCAAAACATATACGAAAAACAAAGCAGTTATTATCCAAAACAAAACTTTAACATGGAATTGTTTATAAATGGGTAATAAAAAGTCATAAAAAATAATATAAGGTAATATATATATATATGTAATAAATTTATAATAAACTTATATTCATTATATAAGAGTATTTAATGTGCACAATGGAATTCAAGACTTATGTTATGGTATTTTTGTCACAATTTTCCTTCTTTGAGAAGTACATTATATTATGCACCTATATTCTTTCATGATATGTATATACATACCTTTTGAAATGTAATAAAATTATTTTATTTATCCTCATTATATTTTAAGTTCAATTTAATCTTATTTTTTAATGAGTATTATGATTCAATGTTACCAAATTTTTAATTATTTTATATTACAATCTCATCCTTTATCAGGATTGTTTATGATTATGTTTCTGATGATAAACTATTATGATAAATATCAAAAAAACACATAAATTAAATTATATTATGGTATCTCATGACATTTTAAAGTAATATTACCATTTCTCCACTCATTAGTACTAAAAAATTAACAATTTTTTTAATAAAATCATACATTGTTTCTCTCTTCGGTCAGAAATCCATTTTCTTCCAAAACAAAGTTATCTAAAAAAAATTTCAAAAAGGAATTCAAACCTTGTTAAATGATTAATTAAATAAATTATTACCAATTATTTAATTTTTTACAATATTTTATAGAATAAATCTTTGACTGCACCATAATTAACTGTTTTATTTAACCCTAATACCGCTGTATTGAACTGATTTTGTATTATAAATTATAAATATAATAAAAAATTGGACATCATGTTGATTAAATTAATTAAAATTTTATTACTATTAAAAAGGTATATTTTACTTTTTTTATCTTTCTATTATAGGTTTAGGTTATTTGAAGGGTCCCAGATGAAGTTGAAGAGAAATGGGTCAAAATACACAGAATTACAAGCACGTATGCGGGTTCAAACCTACAATGTAGCTAATATTTAGATTCAATTAGGGTAATATTTGGTGTATAGATCCTAAATTAAGTGGGATAAAACTCATAAAAATACAAAAATACTAATTTTTTAAAAAAAAAGGGGGCCCAACCAAACCGATCTCTCCAAGAAACTGAATCTGCACAGAGTCAAAATTTTGATTATGTATTTCATCCAAATATCAGTTTTTGGTTTTCCAAATGATACCAAATTTTCAGGGGAGGTATTAAAGGGTTTTGGAATAAACTTTTTAATATTTTAAAAAGTGAGACAATATTGTATAGTCACCCAAAACCATGTGTGAATTGGTATTTTTAAATCCGGGTGTCCAAAACTACCTCCCATATAGGCTATAAAAGGGTATCTTGGGTACCTCATTTGTAAGCTCAAACAAAGATTGATTTATTTCCATTTTGGATTCCCTTAGTATTAATCTCATAATCATATAGGATTTAGATGCCCTATCATCATAGGGATAACAATAATTAATTCAAAGTTCCACATGATCTTTCTCCTCTTAATGGTGAGCTAAATATTGGATGATCTTTGTGAGGAACCTAAACATCATGTAAAAGGAGTTATGAAAAATTTTCAGTTACTAGTTTTATGTATTTTTTGTTTGAAATCATTTTATTCTAAATTATATTGATTTTATTCTGATATTATTTCTTTTTTATATAATATTTAATGAAATTCTCTTTACTTTTGACAAATTTTTGTAAGGTTTAGAGTGTGTAACTTGTCTTGCACCGATTATAAGACACAAGAATAATTTTTCATTCCCAAAAAAATTGATATTTAATTTTCATTTGTAAGTTCTTATACAATTAATAAGATCTAAAAATTTACTATATGATTGTTATTTCAATGGATAGTTCTATACGAATCAATATAAAAATATAAGGAGTAATTTGGATTTTTATTAATATGAACCAAATATCAACTCAAACCTAAATGAAACCCTTAGAAAAATGAAATTAAAATGTGTGTAGTGAACTAAAAATGATCCCTTTTCTCTTGTTTTTAAAAATCCTCTATCATTTTAAACTATTAAACCCTTTAAATTATGTTATTTTATTTTGAATCTGCAATTAAAACCCCCACCATTGTTAATTTTAATTTTGAATAAATTATTGTAAGTGGACACTCTAAACCTATAAATTCTCATTGATATATGACCTAGGGTTAACACTATTCTATAAAATCATCTTTAAATAATAATAAATTTTATGTGTCATAACAATGTGGTAAATTTTTGAATCGTTTTCAGGGGCCGCTTCAATTTTTAGTGTGTTCTTTTAATAAGATATTTGTAATTTTTTTGAATATTTATTTGTTTTATCTTATATATTTATATGTGTGTGTGTGTGTTCTGATTTATTTATTATTTAGTTTCTATGAATTATGCATTCTACTCAAGGAGATTTACCTCCTTTCAAACCGAATTAGAGATGATCCTATGTCAGCGACACTGAGACACACAGGACAACCCTTTGAAGGAGGACACACCACACCTTGAGATTTTTCTAAACCCCTATTCATCTATAACCAAACTAGAAACTGAAATTAATTTGTATAACATGGATGAAAATAAATAAGCACTAAAATAACTAACCTTGGATGAAATTAATATCTAACCAACATATATTGTAGTATAACTTGAAGCACCAAACATCAAACACAAATCTATATTAATTCACTTATTACCATGATTCCATGGAATCACTAGAGAAGATCCACATAATCACTGAAAATAATTTCACATAGTGTGTTTGAAATTCAAACCAAAAAATTTATATTAATAACAAGTAAATCATAGTTCATTCCATTTATCATTATAAGACACTATAAAATATTGCTTATAATTTTTCAACTCCCCTATTAGAGGCTGGGAAAACATGAAACACCATTTTATTAAAAAATACCTCATAACCTCTCAAAATAAAACTATAAGAAAATAAATTTGTGTTATAAGTAAATCTCTAGATGAAAAATTCATGAATTTTAGGAATACTTTAAAAGGTTATGTTCAAGATTTCCACACCACAAAATTATTGATAAACTTTTAATACAATATTTTTATGAAGTTATAATTACTATTGATCATAACATGATTTATGATGATGCATGTGTGAGATATATGATAAGACCCCAATTACTGTAATAACCATAATAGAAAACATGGAATAGAATAATAAACAATCTAGTTCAAGTCCTAGTGTACCCATTTGATGTGTTTATGAGGTATGTATTTATAAGATTGATAAAAAGGTGAACATAATGTCTGAATAGGTAAGTACCCTTTTATAAAAACTTACTCTTTCCAAAGGGAAATCACAAAATCCTTCTCCTATCCATTTTGGTAGCTATTCTTCTAGAAACCAATATTTTGACCAATTCCCTTGTAAGAACACGGTTTTTAGTTTTGAGGTACAGGTTTCTTCTTTTCTCTTTTCCTTAAGTGTTTTTGAGAAAATAAGGAAAATGGAGAAAAATAATAAATTTTGGGACAACACGCCATGTACTTATCTACACGCCATGTACTTTGGCCATTTGGGATGAGTACATAGGGTGTGTAGCCCTGTTGGCAATGAAAGGTGTAAAAACCGACCACACGCCGTGTAGTTTGTATTTACACGCCATGTATTCAGTTGGCAGGAAAATAGTAAGGCAGTGGAGGCAGCTGCCAGCTGAGCGTCAGTACACACCGTGTACTCATGGATTACACACCGTTTACTCATTTCTACTGATGAACAGTGCCACACTAGCGAGAAGCCGTTAGAGGAACAGTTAAAAAAATAAAAACTACACACCGTGTACCCAATAGTACATGCCGTGTAGTCTATTTTTTCACTTAAAATGGGAAGTAGCCTCTCCTGTTCACAGGGAAGGCTTAGAACCAGAGGAGGAGTCGGGAGAGAGGTCCAAACCTTCGAGGAGCTCTAGATCGCATGCTGGGAATCCGTTTCCGCCTCTGAAGATCTCGTTGGAATCATACGGGTAAGACTATCCTTCTTCTTAAGTCGTTCTTACCAATTATTTCCTGAGGGAAAGTTATTTACGTTTGAACGAGTTTTATTTCACCTCATATCTTCATTGTTCTTAGACGATTAGAGGAGCATAGTTCAAGTATACCAATCAGGGGAGATCGAGGTAGGTGGCTTGGTGTTTAAATTCCAACTGTTGTTCATTTTTGTGTGCCATTGTGATACGCGCCCATGAATGGGGTGTCGTATGGCTGAGGCCTTGTTGAATTAAAAACCTATAATTGCATAGGTAGTTTAATGAACATGTATAAATGTTGTTTGGGATCGCTACTTGGATCCAGGACCACCCCAGGGGTGCGTTCCTCTGTTTAGTCATTTGGCCAGGTTACCCGAGGGTATACCGTAAAATGTAGCATGCTTTAAATTTCCTTGAGAGGAATTTTATATGATTTCTTATTTACATGTTGGGAATGGCTCGGTTATTTTCACCTGAGGGATGTGTTCTTTTCAGAATGAGGGCATTGTTTTTTAGCCTGAGGGAAAGGTACTGCTTAGCCTAAGGGAAACGTTCTATTTCACCAGAGGTAAAACCTTCATATGCCTGAGGGCAGTGAATTCTGTGCCTAAGGGTGACACTTCGTATGCCTTAGTGCAATATCTATTATGCCTGATGGAAATGCCTGAGGGCAAGATTCTGATTACCTGAGGGTAAGCCAGAGGGCGTGGTTATATTAGCCTAAGGGCAAGGTTCTGATTAACTCTAGGGCTTAGTTCTGAGGAACATTGAATATTATTAAATTTAATTTCTAAAAGAATATTTAAATTGAAATGAAACTGGTAAATTTAGTTACTTTTGAGTAATGCTTATTTTATTTCATTTACTAATGCGCACTGTTGTGGCATATTTTCACACAGTTGGGCACGTGCCTTTGGTGGGTGCCTACTGGGATTTATTTCTCACACTCTGTTTGGGTCATGTCTTAGACCCAAACAGATTATGTTTCTATAGGTATGGATAAGGTCAAGGTTCCCTATACAGGTACCTGATTGTTGTTGGGGAGTAGGGGAGCATGGGACTGCGCTTAGGCTCGCGATGCTTCCGGCTATACTGTTTTGTTCTGTTGTACCTGTAATTTCTATTGTATTGTATTGTACTGATGTGTAACATGTTCTGGCTATTTTCTTAGAACTAGATACATGTTACATCATTATCTATATAACTGTTGGTTATATTTTACTGCATTTGTTCATTTTAAATGTGTATGGTTTATTGCTTCCATTCTTGTTGTATATTATTTATCTTTTCCACTGCGTTGCACTTTGAAAAATGAGGGTATAGCTTCCCCACTATCAGACCTGGGCCCTCACTACTAGTTGCCAACCTCTGGCATTTGGGGAAATGCACTTGAGGTCATGTAACCAACCAGGTTCAGGGCACCCGTTGAGTGGCACCCGGATCTGGGAAGTTACATCCCTCAACTAAGATAACCATCTGAGAGTTGTAAGGAAATATTTCTAGTACACCCCTATAACCAACCCATTAGGAAAGAACCATACTATCAATCCAACTCTGGGTGGTATTAAAACCAAGACTATAGGCAAGGTGGTATTCAAACCAACCTCAAAAATAATGGAACCAACCAGGGTAGAGTAGTCATCCACCACCACCACCCAAAAATACTCAACCATGAAAAAGTCCTATATTACAACCCTAATTAAAATCCAAGCATATCCTAGAGGACATGATTAAATACAAGGATAAAAATAATATATGATTCCAAGAAACCTTTAAATATTCCATGCATGACCTTAAAACTCAATTAGGATAACTCTTCAACTCATTGGGGGAAATCCAAATTCATGAGTTGGTTAAACTACCTTCTCAACCACTGGTCAACCCTAGGGATAAGGGATATTTTAGTCACATCACCCTTCCAAGTGGAAAATAAATTAAAATCAAAATGACCCCTATATTTGAGTCACCCCTTCCAAAGGAAACCACCATCAAAACCATTCAGAATAGTCTAAATGAGGGAAACATTTATCCTGAGAGAAGCCCCGCTAAAGGAAAGAGAGTTTTTTTTTTGATTAACCACTAAGACAAACCATTCCTCTTCCATTTCCCCAAAGGTCCACCCAACCAAGGAAAAAAATGAAATTAAACATGATAAATAAATCATGAAAACTTTAAAAAAATTGTAGGTTAACATCCCCTTGATTGATGCGATGAAGAAAATTACATGATACACCATGTATTTAAAGAAGATGCCTACACACCAAAGGTGAATTCAAGGGGATGAAAAGGTGAGATTTGGGAGTAACATATCATAATTTATAGATCCATAATTTCTCATAAAATGAAATGATCCTGGAACATTCTTGATTCTATGCACCATTGGTGAGTATTTTTTATGATGTTATTCTTAATGTGGGTGGTTCTATAAATAGGATGTCTAACTACATTTTATCTTCACTGAATCTTGGGGAATTGAATACCATGATATTTTTTGTACAACTAGAAAACCATAGTACTAAAAACCCCACTGGTGTGTTAGAGTATGTTGTTGTGAGGGTGAAAATTTTAATTTTTCTTTATGATTTTAATTTTGTACTAGTTCATAAAAATTTCAAGCTTGTTCTTTAATTGATGCTTTCTTAAGAATTGAGGATCCCATGACTATCGATAATACTTATATTCTTATAAACACTTATTCTAAATATTAAAATGTTAACATTGAGTAGGTATATTAGATAATTGACCTATAACTTTTATATCCACTCCCATAAATCCAAAAATCCCCTTTAATTGAAACATAAACCACTACCTCAAAATTTGAAATATTCATATCTTGATAATGGAATCAAGAATCCTATCATCATTTCAAGTTCTCTCACTCTAGATCATGAATTTGGACTTCTTAACCTTTCAAGGGAATATATATAAGCATTATTATAGACATTTTCAGACATTCCCAGCATTATCCCATCAATTTTCATGAATTATGTATTGTTAAATTACAAGGCTAAACCGGTGAGGTTTACACAATAATGAATGATCCCAAAACTACTTGTTGTTGTAAAATAGTATGTAACAAAATTATTAGCTACTGGAACTATTAACTCCATATCTGATAGCCAATGGGTTAGTCCAGCGCTAGTAGCTCCAAAAAACTGGCCTAACGATAATAAAAATGAAAACAATGAATTAGTTCCAACTCATGTGAAGAATAAATGGTGTGGATTTATATACATTCACTTACTAAACCAACACACTAGGAAGAACCATTTCCCATTATAGTTCATTGGATATATTCAAGATAGGATAGAAGGGAAGTCTCACTACTATTTTCTTGATGGGTATTTTGGATACTTTTATATCCATATTTCCTCATGGAATTAGGAAAATACAACCTTTAATTACCCCTTTAGTAAATTTTCACATATGAGTATACCATTTGGTCTATGCAATACTCCAAGTACTTTATAGAAATTCATGGTTAGTATATTTTCGGATTACCTAGATAATTTCAAGTAATTATTCATGGACGATTTCATAGTTTATCACTCTTATTTTTTTAGTCTTTGAGTAGTCCTGGTTCTATCGTATATTTCTTTATTTAAAAGAATCTTGTATTAAATCATGATAACTTCCATTTCTTGGTGTTAAGAGGTATAGTACTTGGACACATCATTTCTAATCGTGCTATCAAATTATATAACTCAAAACTAGACATCCTTTATTCCATAACATTCCCCAAAAATGTATGAGATGATTTTTCTTTCTTAGGTCATGAAAGAATTTATATTCACTTCATATATAAATTTAGTATAATTTTACTTCCCATATCCTTATTAATCCAAAATGAAAAATAATTTGTGTTTGATAAAAATATTTAGGAAACTTTTAACAAATTAAAACATAGTGTCACATCCCCCCTAGTAATCCAACCACCTAGGTGGGATTGACCATTTGATCTCATGTGTGATGCCTCAGAATATGTAGTTGGGGAAGTCATATTACAATAGATCGATCGATCTCCACATTTCATAGTATATGCCTCATGCATATTGTACCTTTCCCAATAAAACTACACCAAATCTAAAAAATAATTATTCACCATTGTTATTTCCTTGGATAAATTCAGGTCAAAACTTTTAGGGTCCAAATCTATTATGTTATCAGAATATGAAACTCTCCAGTATATCCATAAGAAATCAGAAGTAAAAACATGTCTCATTCATTGTATGCTCCCACTTCATGAATTTAATCTAGAAATTATGTATTAAAAAGGATCATAGAATTTTATGACTAACTATATCAGTAGAGTCCTCCCATCATCAAACATTTACTCATCCCCTTGTATTAACAAAAATGATATGTTTCCTAATGAGAAATTGTACCAAGTGAAATATGTTATTCCTTAGTATTCTGAAATTTTAAATTATTTGGTATTATCTTGAATTACTACTGATTTAAACAAAAACCAATAATATCATATAAAACATGAGTATTATTGATATTTTTGGGATAACCCCTACCTTTATCACACATGTAGTGATCAATTCCTCATGTTGCGTGCTCCCAATAGAGAGTTTCATTCTATCATTTAGTTTTTCACGCCATTTATTATGGGGGAAACTTTTTTCCCCAATTGACTACTCATAAGGTCTTAGAATTTTTCTCTCATGTTTAATACTATTTTGGGATGCCCATTATTTCTATAAATATTTTACTCACCCTAAAGGAATAGGGAATGTCTGTAGAAAAAATGAAATTCTACAAAAAAAAAATTCACTTTCATGACATTTTTTATATTTGGGGAATTGGAATTATTGGATCATTTCTACATTCAATGGAAAAATTTTACATTATTATAGAATAATAATATTTGTCAAAATTTTTAAAGGCATGAACCACTAGGAAAAATGATTCAAAGAATGTTGTGGAATTTTTGAGAACAAAATTTTCTTGGAGTTTTGGATTACCTAGGTTCATCATCAGTGACTAGGGTTATCATTTTTAAAATAGAAAAACTCAATCACTTTTTTGTTAGTATGGGGCGAGGCATTGAGTTTTTACTACATATCACCAACAAAGAAATGGTCAAGTTGAGGTGTTAAATAGAGAGGTAAAAAAATTCTAGAAAAAATAGTTTAACCAAATATAAAATATTAGAGTCTTATACTCTATGGTTCATTATGGTACTATCATACTACTTTAATAAATCCCATTTATATGTCACCATATTAGACAGTTATTTGGAAGAGTTGTCACCTCCCCATTAAGATAGGTCACCAGGCCTATTGGGATATTAAAGAAATGAAATTGTAATATTTCTGGTGTAGTTTCTCAAAGGAAGATATAGATTCATGAACTAAAGGAAATGATAATATAATCATATAATAACATCCTGATTTATAGGGATATAACCAAGTCTATCCATGACCACCTCATCCTTTATCATCAATTACACATTGAGAATAAGGTCCTCCTTTTCAATACAAGGTGAAAGCTATAACCAGGTAAGCTTTGTTCCCTCTAGTTTGTACCATACCATGTTACTAATGTTTATCCATATGATTTTTTTAGGTTAAAAATGAATAAAGAAATAAAACCTTCACTATCAATGGGAATTGGTTGGAACACTTTCATGAATCCATACTGGATTCTTCTATGTAGGAATTGTATGTTCAAGAAGAAACCTACCAATCAAACCCACCAGTTTTTATCCTTCCATCCCACATTATCTTTTATACAAATAATATATTTCATACTCTTGGTGTGGGGGATTTGTACATTCTTATGTTCATTAGTATTTTCATCACCTTTCTTCTTTTTCTCGTTTTCTCTTTCTACATAGTATTTTTAACTTCCATCCCTTAATATTATGCTAGAATGTTAATTTTTTATGCCCACTTATTCATGAAATTATTGAAAATTCATGAGGATTTTTCCTATTTCAAGTTGTTTTAACATTTAATTTTTTTCTCTCACTGATGCAATGTGTGTATTAGCATGAAATTAACATTGAGGTGTGAATTTTTCTAGAAAATTGTTTTTTTAGAGGATATAAATGGTTCTATCACTTCTAAACCATTGAGAATATTGATACCATTTGTGTGAGTAGTTTATAGGAAAATTGTGTCCCTTAATATTTCGACACATATTTTCACTAAAACATGAAGGGTGAATATTTATTGCTTGATATAAGGTAAATATATTTTTGTTTAATATTTATTAGATTTATAAAAGAATTTTCTATATGATTTCTTTTTATCCATTATTTTTTATTACTATATTGGATTTACCTATGCATGTGCTCATGTTATTCGAATGTTGTGCACCCTAAAAAAATAAAAAAATAAAAAATTGGGTTCTATCTTGGGAAGGAAAAAATATCTCTTCCTGAACCTTTAATATTTTAATAACTAATACAATTACAATAATGAGGATATCAAACAGGGGTTGACAGATGTGTTTGATATTTTTTCCAAGTGAAACTTTTGAAAAAAACATCAAACAAAAAAATTATAATTGAGGGGGTGATCAGATGTAAAAAAATATGGGGTTATCTATGTTGGGAGCTTAAGGTTTGACTCTCAGAAATATGTATGTGGGTGGTTCATGAAATTTGAATGCAAAGGATGCAAGGTAGTTTTGGTGGATGAAATTATGTAAGCATATTTTTTTAAATACCCTATATTTACTGGAAAGAAAGTTGGAAGAATTTTATGAAATGTTTATCACATACACATATGGAGAGTTAGTGAAATGGTTGAATTTTGAATTATTTTCTTAGATTGGTGTCATAAATCTCCTAGAATTTTGTTCGAATACAATTTAGGATACATCCTTTTCCATGTTCCTTGAAAACAACTTTGTGGTGTAGTTTTTTTATCACATTGCTATCAAAAATTAAGTATTCAATTTAAAATCATCATGAAGTTGGTAATATAACTATGCATAATTTTTGGAAATGTGACTTTTCCAAGGAGTGAAATGTTTAGGTGTATGGGGTGTGATCTCACCAAAATTCACTATTTTATTTCACTGTTACACCACTGTATTACACTGATTTTTTGTTATAAATTTAAAATGTAATAACAAATTTTTATTCTTGTATATTAAATTATTTAATGTTTACCACTAATAAAAAGTGTTATTTCACTTTTTTTGATGTTTTAATTATATGTTGAGGTGATTTCGAGGGCCCAAGATGAAGTTGAAGAAAAAAGCACCAAACTGCACATGATTCCAAGTATAAATATGGAATCAAATGCATACTATAACAAATAAGTGACTCAAATTTGGATATAATTTTTTTCTATGGTCCAAAATTCGTTTTGATATTACTCTTCAGAAGATACCCTATCCAAATTCTTTGATAAATGGGTCTAACCAAAATAATGTGTCCAAGAAACTGAATATGATCGAAGTCAAAAGTTTGATTTGGTATTTCTTCTATATCTCAGGATTTAGTTTTCCAAATGATGAAAGAAAATTATTATATATATTAAATATATGTAGAAAATACTTTTTATTTATTTAAAAAGTGATATAAGACTTTATGGTCTCCAAAACCCACGTTTCAAGTGGTATTTCAAAATCTGGGCTCCCAAAACCACCTACCATCACGGCTATAATAGGGACCCTGGGAACCCCATTTCTAAGTGCTAGGACCAAGCTGATGATGAATGTTATTATATTCATGTGTTGTTGTTTTCTGTCAAAGATGTATTAGAAGAAAGGGAAAATAACCTCACTTTTTATTTGATGAAATTCAGACTTACCATCAGATTCATAGAATCATACTCACAGTGCCTAAGAAGGTCCATTGTATTCAGGTAAAGCTGGCTAGAAGAACAATCTCTTCTAATTCACATTAAATCTCGAATGAGAAGATTGATCGTATTGAGGAAAAATATGGCTGGAAGTAAATTATCATCAAAATCATTCTGAAACTAGTTGATTAACAATCTATGTCTGCATGATTGGAGTCTACATGACTATAATAAATCAAATGTGATGATGATTTGATGATATCATAGTTCTCATAAATCATAATTAAAATTTGAAACTCATGATGAAATATTGATGAAATAAAGGGGGAGTGAATGAGATGATGCTGATTATATTTAGATTCATTGAAATAAATAAGGGTAATGGAGATCAAATTTGGCCAAGATCGTATTCCAACCAATCAGATTCATGATAATCATATCCAGGCTGAAGTGAGAAAGATAGGTATTGTTGACATAAAAGGGAAGTTATAATACTTTCCAATGAAATTTATATGAGGATAAAGCTGAACATAAATGAATTCAAAGTCATAAAAGAATTTATGATACATGGAGAATATTAAAGAAGAAGAAATCCAATGATGCCTTTGAATTGAGATCATCAAATTCATAAAGGCCAAAACTTTTGTGGAAAATGTGAGAAACCAAAGAACTGGTTTCTAGTCAGATCAAAAGAAAAAATAAACAAATATTCGGGGAATGAAGTTAATAGAAAATTGAAATAATTTTCTCAAGTGGAATCATATTTAGAAGGTAAATAATATACTAATTAGATTTATAATGCCATTGTATTTAGAGAAAAAAATGTTTAGAAAAGAAAAGAATGTGATAAAAAATGTATTCAACCATTTAGGGGATGAATTACTTTGTTTAATTTTCAATAAGGTTTCAACTGGGTCAAGTGAATAGTTGAAGAAGATTATTGTGTGTGATGTATAGGAGGATCATGAAACATGAATAATAATTGTAATTAGTACAGATTATCAGATTCAAATATTTGAATGGAGAAACAAAATTGGATTAAGAAAATTAGATTAAAAACTTATATCCAAACAAGAATTTGAAAAAAAAATGAAAATCTAAAGTTGATAGATGATTAAATATGGATAGATATGATTTGATAAGAGTTTAAGTGGCCAATATTTACCCTAAATTTCAAGAAACATAAAAATTCAGGAAATTTGGGCGTGTGGGAAGGTTTTGGGGATTCTTTCCAAAACCTCTCATGGGTCACCTAAAAAAGGAGAAAAGTAATTTGTACTTTATCTGACATTTTTACTATTCAATGAAGAGATATAATCTCCAAATTTCTAGGGATAGAATGATGTTTATGTATTGTGTTTTTTTTAATAAGTTTCGATAGAGATAAGTGAAAGAAGAAGATACAATATTGCAATGTTGTATTCAGTTGTCCATCATATTTAATAATCATCATATTTAGATGTTTATCATATTCAGCTAGTCATAAGTTCTAGATAAGTTAATTGGATTGGATATTTTTATATTGTGATTTCCAGACTGAGGAAGTAAGTTTTCTAAATTTTCTTGAACAAATTCTGATAGAGTTATATCTAATCGGATTGGGTTATTGGATCTAGAGAATTGGAGTGAGAAGATCGAACTAGAAAACCAGACTTGAATTCTATATCAAATTCTGTGAATATATTACCATATTATAGGTATTAAATTGAATAATTTTTTTCCAAATAATACATTTTTTGAAATTTAAAAGAATCATAGGTAACATGAAGTGTTACAAAAACTTTTTATTATCCTATTTGTACTAAGAGGGTAGACACAAAATTCAGGAATATCTTCAAATTATTACACAAGTGAAAGGGAATATCCTACTTATTGTAATACAAGGATTGTTTTTTAATGGATTGGGTAGTATTAGATTATCTCCAAACCATACCAAGTATGTATCTATTCATATTAAATAGTGAACCTTGTAAATACATGTGTTCCCACAGATGTGTGTTTGAATTGTTTTTAGTAGGGAATAGATTCTTTAACTAGTGGTGAAGGATTTATCAATTGGAAGGGAATATAAAAAAATTATCACTAATTCACCCCTACCCCTCTCAGTGATACAATTATCTTAACTAGGTGCTTTCAAGGGGTATTATATGTAGGTTCACTTCACTTATTCTTTGCTGATGGAGAATTTAAATTATGATAATAGTAAAGGTATTCCGATTTTTTATGGAAATAATTATCATATCTGGAATGAAAGCATGTTGCCTTATCTTATTTCTATTAGATATGATGTTCTTGAAGTTGCAATAGATGGGTTTCCTCCCATTAATTTTAAAGATCCTCTTATATCTGTTGATAAGAAGAATCTGTAGAATGATGGAAGGGACAAAAATAATATATTATTATCACTTTCTAAAAATTAATTCCTAACATTGAAATGTGTATCCACAACCAAATGTACATGGGATAAATTTGAGAACATACATGAAGTCAATATAAAAGGGATGAAGGAAAAAATATAAATCTTGTTATCAAAATATGAAGACTTAAACATGGGTGAGTATGAATCTATTGGGCAATTCTTTACAAGGGTAAATAAAATTATTATTACTATAATATGTCTTGGTGAAACGTTTTATGATTCTATAGTGGTTGAAAATATTTTAAGAATCCTTCCTGATAAGTTTGATGTAAATTTTTTTTATTGGAAGACATAGATCCTGAAACATTATCTCTTGATGACTTACATATCTCTATCATCACTTATGAAATGAGAAGGGTGAAATTTATGAATATAATAACAATTATTGATAGATAAATGTATTTCAAGGCAATAAATAATGAAAAGTTAAAGAAGATTCTTATTGAATATGAAGCTGGTGAATCTGATCCTGAAAATGAGGTATGTAAAAATTTTGATGAAATTTTATCCTTGTTTTTAGAAAATGTGAGAAGAGGTGTATGGAAATACAAAGAAAAAACATCCCTTAAAATGTTTTGAATGTGTACCCATTGGTCAATTTTCCATCAATTGTCTCTAAAGAAAGAAATAATAAAATAGTGATGAAGAATAAATAAATCCAAGAATATTATGGAAGAAATAGGTTGATAACCAAAAATCATATTCCATAGGGAATGATAAAAAATTATTCAAATCCAAAATAATATTTTTCTTATCTAAATATGAAGAAAAATAATTCATTAACGTTGAATCTGAAAAATCTATTGAGTATGGTGTTTAAAATAATTTTATTTCAATAGTGAGTGATGAAGAGTTCAAAAGTAGTTGTTTCAAAGAAGAAGAAACTCAACTTGAATATCATTTGAAATAAGAGTTGAAATAATGTCAATTTATTATTAGAAGGATTAAAAAAGAAAAAAAGTTGGAAGAATAATGATCCTCAACAAGAAAACAAGAATGATTTTATGATGAAAAATAATGGATGGTAAAATAGATTGATGATTTGAAGAAATATCTTGAGGAAGAAAAGAATCGTAGAGACTATATGTAAGTGAAGATGAAGGCAACATAATAAGAGTTAGAACATGTCCAAAAAAACATTTCAAAAGTTGAATAGATAAAAATAAGTTTCAAAAACTCTATCTCTAAAGTTGGTGAATGTTCATGAAAAGATAAACCTACGAAGGATCAAAAAAATATATCTCAAAAGATTTAGAAGAAAGATGAAATTGTTTCTGAAAAGAAGGAATCTGGGGAAGTTATATATGTGGTCAAGACCCCCAAGGTAGGGAATTTAGAAATATTAAAGAATCCTAAATATAAAATTTTTTTGAAATAATATTAATTTAAAAAAGTATCAAATACTTCTGGTTTTAATAAAGTAGAAAAGAAAATAAAAATACTCTGATTGAGAAATGAAAGGCTGGTTGTCCAAAAAATAAATAGAAAAAGGTAACTAAAAAATGTATTCACAATTCCGGACAGTATAGATGTTTTAAAGAAAAGTATTCTTTTTATGTATATTTAATGTATTTTGGTGAATTTAGACATATAGAACATATGTGTTGGTTTAACCAAACAATTACTATTATTCTATATGTTATGAAAGGAAAAGGTTGATGGAGAGTCAATTCCCTCAAAATAAGAATTCTGAAAAGGTATTTTTGAAGAAAATTGAGAAAGGTGGAGTAAGAATTGAAGAAGGGTTCCAACATTCAGAAACTATTTATGAAAGATGTTGACAACTTTTACTTCTTTAAAAATGATGTCATGTTTTGTTACTGACATAAAAAAAGATTCTTAACAATTCTCAAAAGATGACGGTGAAGAAAGAAAATGAATAATAAAAAGCTCTTGTTGTTAAAACTACATTGAAAGAATTAAAATGAGAAAAACCTTGGATTTATGATAGTTGTTTTTCCTCACATATGACATGATATTTTAGGTTATTAAAGAAATTTAAAGATTTTATATAAGTAGTAGTGACATTTGGAAATGTTGAATCCTTCAAAATCAAAGGTGGTGGATCATCCACCATTGAAAAAAAGATGAAATCCCAAAAATATTTGTATGTTCATGGGATGAAACACAATTTTCTTAAGTGTGTTAATATTTTTTGATGAGGTTAACAAAGTTATCTTAAAAAAATATATTTTTTTTGTGAAAATTGAAGAAGAAGGAATGATAGTTACAAGAGTCCAAAACACAAAAAGAAACTTGTTTGAGGTTAGTAAAATAAAAAACTCTTGTTACATGAGTACGATGGAAGATAATCAATTATGGTATAAAAGGTTGGGAAACATGTTTCAAAGAAACATTAGCTAATTGAAAAAGAGATACATTTTCCAAGACATTTATAATTTTCCAAGAAGAAGAGATTGGTGTTGCACTATTTTCCAGAAAGGAAGGATTATAAATGTTTTGCATAAGAACGTTCAGATTAGTTCAAAACAACCCATGGAGCTTATTCATTATGATATATATGAGACAAATAGAAAATGATTAAGAAATTGATATGTGTAATTAATCACCTTTATAGATTATTTTACTCAAACTAATTGTGTTATGTATATGAAACATAAATCATATACTTTGAAAATTTTTAAATGTTTCAGAATGAAATATGAGAATGAATGTGAGTATTTAGTGAATAAGTTGAGAACATAAATTAGTGGTGAATACATAAGTGAATAATTTGAATGTTATCTTTAGAAGAATATAATTCATCATTATTATAGTTCCTCATACACTCCTCAACAAAATAGAGTTTTTAAAATAAATAATAGATGTTTGGTGGAAATGGGAAGAACCATGTTACTTGAACATTGAATTTCTCATTACTTTTGGAGTGAATCCATGAGTATGCCTATTAATATTTAGAACCTTTTTTTCTAGAGTCCTCATTCATATATGACTCCATAAGAACTATTTTATAGAAAAATCTAAGTTTTAAATAGTTTAATGTTCTTGGGAGTCCATGTATTAAAAAGAATAAAGGTGGGAACTATGGAAAGTTTGAGTAGAAATGTGAAGATGGAATATTTCATGGATATGCTCTAGAAGGAACATGATATAGATGTTTCAATAAAGAAATATGAATAATTGTTGATTCATATAATAAGAAAGTAATTGAAAAGGCAGAATAATATAAACATTCTCAGGTGAAATAGAAGGTTGAGAAAAATACTTTTGATTTTTTTTTATAAGGATACAGATAATTGTAATCCTATTTAAGAAGAAGAATTGAACTCAAATATTTCCAGTGACGAGGAAGATACTCAAAAATCTTATCCTAGGATAAGGAAGCAAGTGGAAGCTTATAAAATTATTGGTGATCAACATCAGAAGGTTCAAACAAGAAGAACAACCAATTCCATTACATGTACTTATTTCTATTCCAAAGTGGAGTTGAATGATGTAAAAGAAGATTTTTGGTATCCGGAATGGGTTCAAGAAATTAATGAAGGGTTGGATGAAATTGAAAATAATGATACATGGTAACTCATACCCAAGATAGAAAAAAAAAGACACCATTTGTATAAAATGGGTTTTCCAGAACAAACTGAATAAAGAAGGTGAAGTAATAAGAAATAAATAAAGATTTGTTTGAAAAGTGTATTCATAAATTGAAGGTATTGATTTTGATGAAACGTTGCTTTAATAGAAAGGTTAGAAACAATCAGAATGTTTTTTTTCTGTTAATGCAAAACAAGGCTGGAATATATTTCAAATGGATTTTAAATCCACATTCTTAAATGGACATCCTGATGAGGAAGTTTATATTGACCAACTTATGGATATATTTTTTGCAAAGATGAAAGTTATATGTACAGATTAAAAAATACCTTATATTAGATAAAACAAGATCTAAGTGCATGGTATTCCAAATTGGTTACATGCTTAAAAAATTCGAGTTTTCAGATATGAAGGGTGGATATCTATCTTTACATGAGAAAAAATCAATATTATTCCCTCATTATAATTTTTTATGTTTATGAAATTATCCTTGATGGTAATGATGAAAGAAGTTATGGAAGGTTTTTTAAATAAATAAAAAAGGTGTTTGAAATGTCAATGCTGGAAAAAATGAAATACTTTCTTGGGTTAAAAATAAAAAAAAGGAAGGAATAATTTTTTATTTATCAAGAAAAGTATGACAAGGAACTTATTAAGAGGTTCAACATGGAAAACATAAAATATGTTTTTCCACTGATATCAATGGGAACAAAGTTTCATAAAGTTGGAGAAGGAAAATAAGTTTTTCAGAAAGAATTTCGAAATCTGATTGGAAGTTTGTTTAATTTGACTACCTCAAGACCTAAAATTGTTTATGATGTTACCTTATGTACAATATTTTAGAGTGATAAAAATGAATCACATTTAATTTATGGAAGAGTAATTCTTAGATACATCAATGGAATAAAATAATTTTGAATCATATATTATAGCTCAAAAAGTATTGACTTGTTTGGGTATTTAGATACTGATTTGATTAGAAACATTGATGATAAAAGATCCACATCTGATAGAGTATTATTTCTAGGAAATAATTTTGTTAATTAGCATTCAAAGAAACAAAATTTTGTAATACTCAGTATGGATAAATCTGGGTATGTTTCTTCCACCCAAGTCATTTCTGAACTTATGTGGATGAAAACTCAATTAGATGATTTACTTGGTAATGTGAATTTATCCTTTCTCTTGGGTTGTGATAATCAAAGTACAATCAATCTCACCAGGAATCCAGTTCAAAATTCTCATTAAAAACATATTTTTATCAAATTTCATTTCATCAAAGAGCATGTGGAGAAGAATGGGTTGAAGCTGGAATATATTCTGACATCAAAAAAAGTTACTGACATTTTCACAAAACCATTACTAAAGGAATCATTCTCTGAATTGAGGTAGAACATGGGATTACAACCTATGTCTCATCATGGTTGAGGTATGTGTTTCTCTACCCTCTCTCATCTTACATTTGGATTGTATAATCAAGGGGGATAATTGTTTCATAAATCAATTTTTATTTCATATAAAAATAGGGAGTTGTGGGTAAAATTTGAATTTAGCATGGTATTATGAGTATACTATTCTAACTATTTTTTGGAGTGGTTGTAGGAAAAAAATGTATTGTCTTCCAGGAAAGAGGAAGATATAAGGAAGATAAACTGGGGAAGAAATATAAATATGGTTTTCATAATCACTGCTATTTTACATCTTGATTTTGATGTAAATAATTATTATTTCCTACAATGAGTTAGCCCACGTAGGCTAAGAATTGTTGGAAAGTGATCCATTTATCCAGGATACAAAGTTTAGATATTTATAAAACTTGATTGAAAACCAAATCCAAAGGGTTATATTTTTAGGACCAATCTGATGATGAAGGTGATTGTATTCACATGATGAACTTTGTAGTTAGAGAAGTTTAATAAGAAAGGTAAAATTACTTCACTTAGTATTTGATGAAATTCAGACTAACCATCAGATTCAGAGAATTAGACACAAAATACCTAACAAGGTCCATTTTATTCTAGTAAATATGGCTGGAAGAATAGCCTCATAGGATTCACATTAAATCTATAATGAGAAAACAAAATATACTGAGGAAGAATCTTTCTAGAAGTAAATGATCATTGGATTCACTTGGAATCCAATTGATATTGAATTGGAATCTGCATGATCAGAGTCTACATGACTATGATAAATCAAATGTGACGATGCATTTCTGATCTTGTATTTATCATAAATCCTATATAAATTGTGAAACTTATGATGAAAGCATGATGAAATAAAGGGGGAGTGAAAGAGATGCTGTTGATTTTATTCAAATTCATTAGAAGAAGGAATAGTGCTAGAGGTCATATTTAGCTAGGATCGTATTCAGACCAATCATATTCACAAAAATCAGATCTAGGATGAAGTGGGAAATATAGGTGTTTTGGAAAGAAATAGAAGTTATAATACATTCCAACAAAGATCTTACGATGATGAAGATGAAATCAAATTCATTAAAAGTCATGAAGAAATTCATGATACATGAAAAAAATTTAAGAAGAATAAAGTTGATGAATCCATTATATTGAGCTTGTCAAATTCATAAAGGTTGAGAAAAATTGTGGAAAACACAACTGAAAAAATTGGTTATTTCCACAGTTCAAAATCCTATAAATATGGCCCAAAACCATAGTCATAGACCATGGCCACAGTTTTTCCCAACCGTGGGTGCTATCACTATGGAAGTAGGGTCTGACCTATGGGCATAGTTTTAACCATGGTAATAGGTTTCATACTGCCACAGTGTTGAAAACTGTGGCAATAGGTGTCTACACTGTCAACCATGGTAGTTGACCTTTGCCCACAGTTTTAACTGTGATAATAGGTGGCCTATTTCCATAGTTTTAACCATGTCTATAGCCTTATAAAACTGTTTCAATAGCCGAAATATAATGTGTTCCTAGCTAGATTTGATCCCATCATCTTGCCTTCACATTTTAGAATCCTAACCACTACACCACCACAACTTTTGTGTGTACATATATAATATGTTATATATATTATTAAAAACTATGGCAATATCCTTAAAACCGTGGAAATAGTTCTTCCCATCATTTTTTTGCGGGAAATTTTTTCTCCCATGAAAGGGTGGGAGACCTATAGCCACGATTTTTAAAAACCGTGTCTACAGCCCTTTGAAAAAAGACTTATTTCCACAGTTTTCAAAACTGTGGCTATAGGACACATAACTATGGCTATAGGTGTAGTCTATAGCCACATTTTTGAAAATTGTGGCTATAGACCATGAAAAAAAGATCTATATCCATGGTTTTAAAACCTTGGTTATAAGAAAAATATCCATGTCCATAGCCACTAATAGCCACTATTTTAAAACCATGACTATAGGTCTCTGGGAATAGCCTATTTTTCTAGTAGTGAAATTAAAGAAACTTAAGGTGCTAGTTTTTAGTTAGACCAAAAGAAAAAAGAAAGAAATATTTATGGAATTAAGTTAATGGAAAATAGAAATAAGTTTATGAAGTGGAATCATATTCATAAGAGAAATAATTTATTGATCGGATTCAGAATGTCACCGTATTTAGAGAAATATTTGTTTGGAAAAGAAAAGAATGTGATCAATAATTTATTAAACCATTTATAGGTTGAATTAATTTGTTTAATTTTAAAGAGGCTTTTAATTGGGTCAATAGAATAGTTTAAGGAGATTTATAAATGTGTTGTAAAGGTGGGGCTTGAAACTTAAAGAATACATTGAATTTTTAAAAAGAATCAAATTCTGTAATTGGAATAGAGAAACAAAATCAGATTATGAAAATCAGATTTAGAAATTAGATCCAGACTAGCATTTGAAAATAAAATCAAAGGAATAAATGAAGTTGATAGATTATTTAAGAAGGATTGAGAAGATTTTAGAAGAGTTTATGAGGTCACGATTCACCCTAAATTTTATAAAACAAGCAAATTTGGGAAATTTGGGTGAGTTGGAATGTTTTGGGGGTTCCTACTAAAACCTCTCATGGGTCTCCTATAAAAAGAGAAAAGTAATTTGTACTTTATTTAATGGATGTATTGTTCACTTAATAGGGAGAAGATTCAAAATTATAGGGAGATAAAAAAGTTTGTTGCATTATGTTTTGTTGAATAAGTTTTTATGGAGAGAAGTAAAAGAAAAAGAGACAAGATCAAAACATTTTATTCAACTATCTATCATATTCGATGATCATTGTATTCAGCTGTCTATCATATCTGGATGGTCCTCAAATCTATCTGAATTAATTGGATTGGGGATTTCTGTATTGGGATTTAAAGACTGAGTAATGAAGTGTTCTGAATTGTCTCAATCATATTTTTACATAGCTATATCTAATTGTATTGTGTGATTAGGTTTGGAGAATCGGATTGAGAAGATCATATTGGACAATCTAACTTGAATTCTATATCAAATTCCTTGAATTTATTACCCTATTCTGGGTAAGAAATTGAAAAATTGTTTTCCAAAGATTAAATTTATTGAAATTGAAAAGAATTATAGGTTACATGAGTTGTTACACCAAATTTTTATTAACTGATTTTTGCTAAGAGGGTGTTCATGTACTTTTGGATTGTCTTAAAAGTACTACATTATTGAAAGGGAACACCCTACTCAGTGTAATCCAATGATTTTTTTCTAGTAGATTGTGTGGTATTGTATTGGATTATCTCCAAACCATACCAAGGACGTAGCTATTCATATTGAATAGTAAACCTTATAATTAACTGTGTTCATTTGGATGTATGTTTTAATTTTTTTTCAATTGGGAAAGGAATATTTAACAAGTGGTGAATGTTGTTTCAATTGAAAGGGAATGTAAAAGAAAAAGTATCACTGATTCACCCCTCATCTTCTCAAAGATAAAATCATCCTGACTAGGCACTTTCAGTAAGCTCAAACAATGAATTAAATTTTTCCATTTTTTAGTCCCATATGATTCCTCCCATCACCTTGGAGGTTCTAGAGCCCCCTATCATCATAGTTATATAAAACATGAAGTTATAGTTCCACATGAACTTCCTACTCCTCTCGATGGTGTGATAAACTTTGGGTGATCATTACAATGGAGACATAGATCATGTCATGGGTGTTCTGGTATATGTTTATCTATTATTTTGATGTATTTTGGGTTTAAAAAAATTGATTATAAATTATATTACTTCTATTATGATATTAATTATTTTTAGATTTGATCAAATGAAATGATCTTTACTTTTGACTGATTAGTGTGAAGTTTTGAGTGTGTGGCTTGTGTTGTACCAATTGAACAACACAATAATCCTTTTCAACACTAAAAATTTGATATTTCAATTTTCATTGGAATTTATTATACCATTCATTATATCTAAAAAATTTCTATATTATTTTTATGTAAAGGTTCTGTTGTATATGGATCGATATAAGAGCATAGAGAGTAATTGAGATTTCAATTAATCTCAACCAATGCTCTACTCCAAACCCAAATAAACCCCTAATAATAATGAACTTGAAATGTGTGCAGTTAACTCAAAACAATATCTTTTTGAATATTTTTCAAAATATAATTTTATTTTAAAATATTTAACTCTTTAAATTATGTGATTTTCTTTTGAATCACCAATTAAACCCCCTATTTTCTTTTTTATTTTTGAAAAACATAATGTAAATACACACTCTAAACCTATAAATAATCCTTATAAGACCACATATAGTCTAACCTGTTATATAAAATAATCACTAAATCATAACCAACTTGACTTATCAGGACGAAAAGGTCAATATTTATGTCATTTTTGAAACAATACATGTTTTGAATTTATCAAAGTTGGGAAATAAATCATTATTTTAACATGTACGACATAAACGATACTTCTCTTCATCATGAAAATTATTTTATTTGCCGATTACATTGTAATTAATCAAGGTTATTTTCATTTAAAAATATTTTTAAAACGTTTTATGTTTTAAAAAGTGTTTTTCAAAGTTGATATAATATTTTACTAAAGAGATGTTTTAAATTCTCATTCAAAACCATTTTCCATCTAAGATGACATCCATTTTTGTTACATATTCCCTAGTGGGGATAAGATCCAAAGATACCAATATTATTAATTTTAAAAATGGTTTATGCTTTTGATTTCATGATGTTTATGAAACTAATTTCTCTTCCACTGGTTATACCATGCTAAAATTCTAATGAAACCCGCTTCTTTCTCCATGGGTTATGCTACGATGAAGTAATAAAATGATTCTGAAACCATTATCTTCTCTACTGGTTATGATATGATGATATATTTATGAAACTCATTTCATTTCTTGGGTTATGATATTATAAATGTTAATGACATTATTTCATGAATAAATATGGTTTTAATTATGAGACAAGTGGTATGTATATCTATCTCCAATGAATTGGTTAATTATTTACATCTCATGAGATCGACATGAATGGAATGGGGAGTGAACCCAGTTTGTCAAGGGACTTTCTCTTCTATGATAGTCTTGGGAACGAACTGTGATTACTCTGATGGTTTGTCGAGTGAACCCATTCCACTATGATATCCTTAGAAATGATCATTGACAACTATGGAAATGATTTTCCATGATTATGTTTATTCAAAAAACCTGTCTTATTCCAATTTTATGCTCTCAGGACTCTTGTTGTTTGATTCCCTTATGATTCATGTCTTATGAACTATCAATATTATTCCATGATTCAATATTATTATATTTGATATACAAGGAAAAATTTTCAAATTTTATACCCATGTTTTCATACCCTTATGTTAATGATATGCTCTATTATCTCTCATGATTACCCTTACTGAGAATCTAAGCTCACCCATTCTTATGTTTCCTTTACCAAGGTTATGATGAAATATATTATATATGATATGTCTATGAAATGTTCTAGTTATTAATATCATAGTGGGATATTATTTATTTTACCTATGGAGTAGTTTTTTGTGTTTCCAAGTTTCCAAATACACTAAACTATTACAGTAATCTAGCATGTGTTTGTGTAATTTAATGAATATTCATAAAAAATGATGTAATATATATATATGATAAGCCTAGGTCTCTATAGTTAGTATCATAGGATAGGTTTCATTAACCACTGGAAACTATGATGAGAAAACCTTGGTGAGATCCCTAAGGATATATCTAAGTATAAGTCTATAGTTGGTTCAAAGTACAAGAAAATGTCCTAGAATTTTACTAAAGGAAAGAGTGAGTAGTTTCTATGCAATTACTTATCTGTCTGGATACTACTAGTGTATGTGGATTTTGTAAAAAGTTACCTAGGTGTAATAACTCTAAAAGGGTGAATTTTAACAAACTCGGTCTTCACCTGGTGCATGATAGTGGGCCTTAGGGCACTCATGATTTGACACTCAGGGAGGATACACTTTGATAAGAAGAAGAAAATGGAATTCAATAGAAAATATAAGAACCTTGTAAAGAAGAATATAAGATTTCATTTATGCTCATAGTTTGGGAAGATGCATAGAGGAAATTTTATTAAGGGGACTATTCAACATTTTAAGTATGGAAGGTCATCAACTAATTTATTTATGAAATTATGGGAAGAAGTTAGACAACTATGCGAATAGAGATAAAGTTACACAGAATACACCACCCACACTCCAGTGATTCACATGCAGTGAGAATGGGAACTATACTAACCAATGACCAAATATAGAGGTTAATGATGATGATTGATGTACAAAACCTCTTAAGACAATATATAAATGGAAATAGCATGTGATAAATATTTCGGATAAGGGGTGTGATAATGACATGGTGAAAGCTACACCTATCATCAACTCTAGAACTTTTATTATCTTATTTGACTTTGGATCTACCCATTCATTCATATATGAATAATTTTATAAGGGTATAAAGATTCCACCCAATAAATTATATATATAATTATTATTGAAACCCCATAATGGTATGATGATATCATCTCGAGCTTATGATTCCTCTCTAGTCGACATCAGTAGGAATGTTTTTCCTGCAAATCTTTTCATTCTTCCTCTGGTTGAATTTGATGTTATCAAGGGCATGGAATAGATTTATCTAAATTAATCCCACATAAATTTTCAAGGAAGGTAAGTTATATTTTATATCCTAAACCAACCTATGATCATCTTACATTGTGATGATAAGTATGAACTTTTGATGGTGATTACATCAATTGTATGGATCTTAATTCCCATTCAGAAGGGGTGTTTTTCTCAATTGGTTGGGGAAACATGAAATCAATGATATGATTATTGTGTGGAATTTTTTTGATGACTTTATAGAGTATTTTATTATACTTAAATAAAAACATGAAGTTGAATTCTCAATATAACTCATACATGATTCCAAACCAACAACAAAGACACCTTATAGAAGGGACCTGATTGAGTTGCAAGGATTGAAGAAGAAACTCTAGGAAAACATTGAAAATGGATTATTTTTAATAAGTGTGTCAACTAAGGGTTCACCTATTATTTTTGTTAAAAATAAATATGGATCAATTCTACAGAGTAGTGATTATCTAGAGTTTAAAAATATCACAATTAATAACAAGTATCCATATCTCTGTATTGCTGAATTTTTTGATCAACTGTGCAGAGATCAATAATTTCCCAAGATTTTCTTATGTTATGAATATCATCAATGGACATTCAAGAAGGAGGATATACCTAATAAGAAATTTCTTACAAGGTATGGACACTAATAATATATAGTTATTCCATATGGTCTTACTAATTACCTTGTTATCTATATGGATTTAATGAATAAAGTCTTCAGGGATTACCTTAATTAATTTATGGTACTGTTTATAAATGATATTATTTTCTATTAAAAGGTAAATTAAGAGCTTTAAGAAAAAATTATAATTGTACTAAGGACCTCAAAGAAGAATAAAATATATGAAAATTTAACAATTTTTGAATTTTGTCTTCAGAAGGTCTTATTTTGGGTTATATAATCTCAAGAGAGGGTATATCAGTATATCCATCAAAGACAAATGATATTGAATGTTGGACTAGAACAACCATGGTGATTGAGATCTACAGTTTTCTTGGTTTTTATGGATATTATCGATGTATTGTGGATATTTTATCATGACTATATAATCATGTGACCAAGTTAGCTCATATGGGAGACAAGTTCCTCTAGACAGATGAACATGATAAAAATTTCAAAGGAAAACTAAAGAGAATATTAGTCAGTGCACTTTTAAATACATTACCCTATAGTGGATAAGGGTTTTTAATCCATAGTGATGCATCCAAGAAGGAATTGTGATTTTTTATTATACATAATGACATGTTTATAGTTCATTCTTCACCACAATTGAAGATTCATGAAAAAATTACCCAAATCATTATTTGGAGTAAGTTGTGACAATTTGTTTATTAAATAAAGAGAGGAATTATATTTTTAGAGAAAATTATGATATATATATACCAATCATAAAATTTTAAAGTATATATTCACATATAATGAGTTTAATATGAACCAAATAAGATGGTTAGATATAATTAATGATTATGATTTCTCAATACATTGCCACCCTCGGAAAGCAAACAAGGTGGATGATGTGTTGAGAAAAAAGAATCATGCTAGATTATACATAAAGAGGATTAAAAGAGATCAAATATTTATGGATTTTAAAAGTATGGATCTGTAAATACTGAAGGAATAGAAAAATATTATCTTTCTCAATTGATTGTTAAAACATCTATCCACATTAAGATTTGAGAGGCGTAGGTGGAAGATATAGAGCTGGAAAAGAAGGTAATAAATGTACATATGTTTAAACTTTATCATGATGGGAAGATATATTTTAGGAACTATGTATGTGTTCCATACATATCATATTTAAATAAGGATTTTTATAATAATCTCATAGTTCTACTTTCTCTATTCATATAAGAAGTACAATGATATATAGATATTTGAAAGAGTATTTCTAGAGGGATAGCCTATAAACATATACTATAGAGTTTGTATCTTAGTTCTAGGTATGACAACTAGTTAAGTCTAAAATAAAAAAAATTAAGGGGATGTTAACTCCATTACCCATACCGGAACGGAAATGGGAAAATGACACCATGGATTTTGTTGTTACATTCCTAAAAATTTATAAAGGGTATAATGATATATGGGGTATAGTCTATCACCTTACTAAGTCATCACACTTCATCTCTGTTAATAAATACTTCTATATGAATTATATTTTCAGGATATAAATTAAGAAAGTGGTAAGGTTTCATAGAGTACCACATTCCACTATGTAAGATCAATATCTGAGGTTTACCTCAAATTTCTAGAGAAGTATCCAGCAATCCCTTTTTACAGAGTTGAGTTTTATCCCTAAATATAATCCTTAGAAAGATTCTCAATATGAGAGAAAAATTCAAATCCTAGAGGATATGTTGGCATCTAATACTTTGTAAATCAAATGTGGTTTGGATCAAAACTGTCATATAGTAGAGTTTTATTACAAAAAATATATTTCACTCAATCATTCATATAGATCCTTATAAATTCCTATATTAAATTAATTATAGGGCTTCAATGTGTTGGAATGAAGTTGAAGAAATAAATCTATTGTAACTTGATATAGCTAAAGAAATGGAAAAGACGGTTAGACCCATTTAGCCACACATCAAGGAAACTCAGAGTCAACAAAAACTTTATACTGATAATCACCGAAGTGAACTATAATTTTAGTTGTTGAAAATGAGTTTCTTTGAATTTATCAATGGAAAAAGGTTATGAGATTTGGGAAGAAATATAAACTAAGACATATGTATTTCATTACCTTTGAAATAATTGATTGTATTGTGGTTTAATCTTATCACTTTTCACGTACACCAAACTTATCTCAAGTCCATGATGTGTTTCACATATCTATCCTCAAGAATTACAAACATAACCATTCACATGTATTGATCTCAGAGGTCATGCCACTGGTGAAAGATCATTCTTATAAAGAATAAATGGTGGAGGTTTTGGATCATACAGAGAAAGTTCTATAAAAAGGACTACTCACCTGGTCAAAGTTTGGGGGGGAAACCATCAGTTTGAAGAAGCTATATGGGAACCTAATGAAATAATGAATTATGAGTATACTCATTTGTTTGTATTAGAATAAAAAAATTTGAGGAAGAAATTAATTTTAATTGGGGTACAATGTTACACCCTATGATTTTATATACTATGTTTTGAGTGAATTAAATTTCTTCAACACATTTCAATTCATACAACACTAATTTAAGATTTTTCTACACATAACACTGGGATATCTTATGCCACACTTGTCACTGAGTTTTAACAAAACCATAATATATTATTGATATAGTTATTTAAATTATATTGTTATAACCTAGTCATTAAGAATAGAGATATGAATATTAATAAATAATTTTTAAATATTAATTATAATTATTTTTTATAAAAGAAACATATTAATAAAAATAACTTATTTTTTTTATAAAGTCTTTCTATATTTCGAAAACATTGTATTCTCAAAAAATTATTTTCAATTATTTTTGTTAACATTAATAATTTCTTTTCAGAATTTTATCAAATACATTTTATAAAATAAAATTCATCATTGAAATAATCATGTTAAAATAATATTACGGTGATTCTTTTAGAATTTTTTGAAAAGTTTTATTTTTTGATGAATAGGGAACATTATTGAATTTTAATTGAAAACTTCCCTTTCATTTAATTTATTTATAAACATAATTTATATTTTAAATTTTTTTCAAAGTAAAAATAGTTCAATTATACATCCATTAATCCAATTTAGTTCATAGGAATCAATTTATTATTTAATTTTTAAATAAAAACTTTGTAAACATTTAAACATTTTCACTTTGAAAACTCACTTTCTCGTTGCATCAGTAGGATTAATTTTAAATTATTTTTTTTCAATTGTTTTAATGGAATTTATAGAAATATATTTCATATTTTTAATAATTAAAATTTATATTTTCTAATAAGGTCATCTTAAATTTTTTACCAAAATAAGTAGTAAAAATAGTAAAAAATATTAACCACGGTTAAGGTAAAAATGGGTTTACCAGGGGTAAAACTAAAAAATTAGGGTTAAAAATACTCAAAACTTTTCCAAAACACATTTTATGGGCATACTTATATCGTATCACTTATATTCAAGATAATGGTACATTTTGGAACCTTTTTTTCATGAAATAAACATTAGTATATATTTTTTTTAAAAAAATTACAAGTGTGCCACTCACCTCACTTATAAAAAGAAACCCTCTATCCTTTCTTTTTTACACCAAAAAACTCATTTATGTAACAACCCAAGATTTCATAGTACGTTATTTCTTCAAAGTAATTCAATAACTTGTGGTACATGCAACACCGAGTTTGAGCGCACCACGATTTACCAAACTAGCTGTTCAAAAGTGGTTATGAATAGTATTATCTTCATTTTGAATTTTATATATTCCATATAAATTTTAACATCCATATTATGTGTTTCTTAGACATAATATAAGAACAAATTCATTTTTTTTAGATAAAGGAAGTATTTTTCAAAAAATGAAATTTTACTACCTTTTAATGGAGAACCCTTTTTAAATCCAATATTTGACACGTTTCTATATTAAATTTGACAAAATAAACTTCTTCTTTAGAATCGGGACATAAATATTTAGTTTTGATAAAATTTTGGTGTTTTCTGATAACTTTCATATTTGGGTGAATAGTGAAAAATACTAAATTTTAATTGAAAACAACTTTTTTAATCAAAATAATTTATAGTGTTAAATTATAAATTTGAATGGTTTGGAAGTATAATTAGATTATATTTTTATCATTTAATACAATTTAGGTAATTATAAGTAATTTCACATATAAATTTGACATAAACACATGTCAATCTTTTGATAGTTTTTACTTTTCAAAAACCTGCATTTTTGTTTTGACAATGGGAATTAATTTTAAATTTATAAATGAAACTTATATGTTTTAAATTTGTTAAAATATACTTAATTTTTGAATTCAGAATATCAAAATTAGATTAGGGTGACTTTTTGGTATTTTTCTGAGAACTTTCAATTTTTGTTGAATAGTGAAAAACAGTGCGTTATTATTTAAAAATGAATTTTTATTTAAATAATTATTTATTTTATTTTAATTTAAAATATATATATATATAATACCTATATAAGTTCAATGTAATTCATTGGAGTTGTTTTATAATAAAATTATATGTATAAAATTTTATTGATCCTTTTAACGTTTTTTTACCCACCATCTAGGAGCATTTGCAAATTTGCATAAAAATTAATTTTACCACTTCTGTGAGTTGGATTTAAAAAATTCAAGAGACACAGTTAACATCAGTAAGTAAAATATGGTTTAATAAGATGAAAATAATATTTTGTGAATAGTAACTTTTGACTTTTATTTACCACGGTTAAAAGTAAACAGGGTAATTAAGGGTAAAAATGATATCATAATTACCCTAACACATGTTCTAATTATATTTAATAAGTGTAATTATAAAAATAAAAACCTTAGGAATAAAATATGATCCTCTTTGGTCCACTTGGATTATATTAGGACATTTATTATTATTTTATTTAAAGAAGTGTTAAAAGTGTTAAATTCAAAGATTAATAACTAAACCATTTTTATATAGGGTTAAACACAATATAAATTATACTATAAATATTAATTAGAAAGATAAAAGTATTTACTACATAATGGTATTTTATTTATAATTTTTAAACATTAAATAATTTAATTTATTTATAACACAATGATGATGCAGTAATTACCTTATTAATGAAATATTAAAAAAATTGATATTATAAATATCCAAATAAATTTAAATTGAGACTTATGATGAATTAAACTAATTTTATAGGTTAATATGAAATTTTAGGGTTGATTAAGTATTTTTTTTTTTGAAGTTATAAGGTTGTAATGACTTTCAAAAAAACAAAATACCAAATAGTGTCAAAATTGACATAAATTAATTTTTAAAACAAATACTATATTATTGGTTGATATAATATTTCAAAAAATATAAGGTTCAGAAAAACGGCTTAAATAATATTATATATGTCATTACTGAACCACTTGATGTTATATTGGAAGTTTAGAGTATATTTATTAACCATATAGTGTAAGAATACAAGAAGACATAATAAAAGTTAAACTATTTGACTAAGAGTTAAATCTAAAAGATAAGGTTAAAATGTTAACCTAAACTTGTCTAAAACCTATTGGTTGAGAGGATTTAGACCCATAACCACCTAAGGAGCGAAATATATTAATTTTGAGCCATTATAAACTGAATATTATTGTATAATAAATTAACATTTTAATCCTTTCCTAAAGTGACAATCACCCTCTTATAAAAGGGCACTTCCCCTTCTATAAAAATCACACCTCCAAAGCCATTTTACTCAGCCAAACCCTGATAAAATCTCCTCCCAATTTCTCTACCATCAACCTAGAGTCCTTACTTTGACCAGAAATCTAACCTAAATATCCCTTTTTATCAACTCAAACAGAAACACCTGTAGAAGAGGTAATAATTTCACTAACCTCTTTCAAGTTATTTTCTTCTTAGACTTCCTATTTATTTATTGTTACCATACCAAAATAATAAATCCAGTACTTCCTACATACTGTGATGTTATTATAAATATGGTACAATCATATTCATTATTTTATCCATCCTATAAATTACAAAGTCACCATACGTGCGTACATACGGCTTACCGTCTCCATGTCGTGGTATAGTTTGTTATTCAAACACTTCATTATTTGGATGGGTATAATAATGAGTATAAATAATGTAAATTATATATATAACATTTTAATGATTATTTTTATATGATATACCATCCAATTTAATATGATTTCACCATCAATATAATGATATTTTCGTTCGTGCGTACGTACAGATTACCGTCTCCATGAACGCGATGAGATTCATTCCCCATCGTAATCATTCAAGAATAATTTTTATTTTATGATTAAAAATAATGTTTAAGAACTTAATATCATTCTTTAAATGAAACAAATACATCCTATTCATATCAAACATGACTTACGTAACCAAGCATATTAAGGAAAATGAATCAGTTAACACTATAAACGATGATACTACTAAAATATTATTAACAAAGAAATTTTACAAGATCATATATGATATCATATTTATTTATATGGTTTTTGTATAATTTAATAACAAATATTCAACTATTATACATGAGGTTAACATACCCTTGACAAATAAAAAGTACAAGGTAAGGGTTAATTCCACAATCTCTTTATTATCTGAGGTTGATTTTACGTAAGTATCTACTAGGATATATTTATTATCCATGTACATGTTTCATAAAAGAGTTATCAAAGGGATTATTTTTAAGGGAATCATTTCCTATAACATCATTTTAAATGTTTTAAATATTTATTCTTCTAAACCTTTCTCATTAATTTCCATGTTTTCAAAATGGATTTATAGATTTATTTATATGGACATCATTATTTTAAAATGTTAATTACTTTAAAGGTTTCAAAGTGGTATGGGAAAATTTTACACAAAAATGTATTTAAATGTATTCATTTCTAAATTATATGACTTTTAAATTATTTAAAAAAAAGATATATTTTTCTCAAATAGTTTTGATTTCATCTATGTCAACATCCTTTGATGGATTTTACACTTGTTTGAAGTTGATTCATTATGATACAAATCTTCTATATTTTATTGAAGGTTTTGTGATATGTTTGACTATGGATATGTTATTTTTTTTACCATTCATGGTTTATAGATAAAGTATTGACATTTATTATTCTAGTTTTAATATGAATGTTTATGTTATGATTAAACCTTTTCATATGAGGAATGCATTGGACTTATTAAGTGATGGGTGGAGCCCGTTATAGCTCCTTGATGCATCGGTAGGTCTCATGAGACAAACTAGTGTGTTGGAACTACGACTTGACAAAATTTTATTTGTATTCTTGGCACAAGGCATTGACAATGTGGTTATCAAGTCTGGAATTATGTATTCCATCATTATGAAATTGGCTATTAAAATTACATGTGATTATTAGAGTAGTAAAATATCCATGTGAATAATTAAATGGAATTATTTGATTTATCTTTTCCATATTATTATGAAGTTTAAGTGTAAAAGGCTTGTGTTTTAATATTATACATTGCCTTAAATGTTAATGATTATTTATGAAAGTTTCCACTATATTGTTATCCTTACTGAGCATCTAAGCTCACCCATTTATTATGTTTTATTTTCCCAGGATTTCAAGAAGTGTATTATGATTGATAATCAGGGTTAAGATAGGGGATTAATAGAATTCTCAAAGGATATTTTATGTTGTGTTTTTGTTTTCTAATGTGTAATATAACGCTCATGTATGTAATCTATTTTCAAGACTGCTAAACTGATCAGTCTTTCAAGACTTGATTCCTTGTAATCATGCCAATGTATTAAGATAATGCACTGGCTCCGGGCTTCTGGGGTCGGGGCATTATAGTTGGTATTAGAGGATGTTTAGAAACAACCTTGGAAATAGATTTAGATAAACTCTGATTATAGAACATTATACTTAGATAGACTTTGAGTATTAATATAGAATAACCTCCTAGAATTTTAGTAATGTAGAGATTTTGTGTATTTTCTAAGCAATACATCCATGTCTGGATACGAGTAGGTAGAGGCAGATCTGGCACAGATGTACTTAGGAGTGAAAACTCCAACAAGGAGTTTCGGTCTTGACCCGGGGTATCCTGGTACACAACAACGGAACTTGCTGCACTCTGTGTTACGAAACTCTTGGGGGATATGCTTAAGATAATTCACAATTTCGTTATAAGACATTATGAAGGATTTATGAGTAAATAATTCCTCAAAGAAAACATTTTATGATTATAGATTATATGAATAATCTTTTTAATTTACGTTAGGTATTTTAAAAGTTTGGAATTGTGCATTGTGATTCATAAACTAACATAGTGTGTGCCATTTTTTAGAAATGGTGCCTAATATAAGGAATGATAATTCTAGTAATACACATGATCGAATGATTAAGAAGGATCATATCTTTCATGGTATTAAGACAACATTAAAAAAGGAAATAGTCTCCGATATATTCTCATCATATGAAGAAATAATATAATGTGTTTATAAGATAAGTAAGGAATTATTTGAGTCCTATGGCTTTTAAGGGAAGCAGGAGAAGAAAATGATGTAAGAGAGAATGATGGATAAAGGGAAGAGGGGAAAGAAGGATTTTCCCATATGTGATAACCGTTGAAAGAATAACCTTGGTAAATGCTTTAAGGGAATGAGAGTTTGTTATAAGTGTGGGGAAAAAGGACACCAAGTATGTGATTGAAAGGGTAATAAAAAGGTTTCAAATGTATAATGTTTCATCTGTAAGGATTTAGGACACTACGTGAATTAATATCAAAATCATCAGAGTATACCCCAAATGATGCTATTGGATAATAATAAAGTTATGATACTACTTAAGAAGAAGAGGAATGGTTAGAGATCTTATATTGTTATTAAATTATTGTTTCATTTGAGTATTTTATTAATGATGTACATGTTATAAGAATTATAAAGTATATAAGGATTATACTGCAGTACTATTTAATTAAGGACTTGAGATTGTGTGGAACCAAGAAAAGTGACTCAATGGCAGGTTATTTTTTTTAGAAAATATATGGTTGAGAGAAAGATAAACCATAATATGGTTCTGATACTGAGGTTGTGATTTTAGAATAATATATGATTGATTTGGATAAATTATATTGAGTATTCTTGACTACCTTGAAACTGATTAATGATTTGTATATTCAATAATTGTTGGAGTTTACAACATTTTTGGATAGAAGGAGTATATCAAGTATTCTATAAGGAATAAAGGATCATGAATGTAATCAATAAGGTATTATGGTAATTCAGGGTGTGATAATGTTTTAAAATAATACATGATGAAGGTATTCACATATTATTATGTGGAAAAAAGGATCTTCATTATGTTTAACTTTCTTATAAATTTTGAACTGTGAGTTTGGATAGAAGTATTTTGGATAAGTTTAAAGGTTGGAATCTATTAAGTTTGACATTGGATACTATTGTTAAGGTTAAATAATTTCTTGCAAATATTTTTTGATATTCATAAAAAGGACAACCCAGAGGTCGGGCGACAACCTGTTCCGTTCGACAAGGCCGAGAGACTTGAACCCGCAACCGATGGGCAACAAGGTTTGATCACCTACCACTGGAATATGTGATGTCCTAGTTTGTATAATTTACTTTTTTTAATAGTCTGACAAATTAATTATAAATTCATTATTTTTGGAACCTTATACGATTAGGATAAATAGAATATTTTTGAATTCTATTATATTTTGGAGTGAAAGATGAGTTTGTGGTAGGAATTAGTTGAAGGATGAAACTCTACTTGTCAAGTATATATATATTCCTCTTATCTTATGAATAAATTAATTCTTAAACTTTAGGGAAGGGATATTAAAACCAAAAATGTGTTATTCTAACACCTTATGTTTCGTTGAACCGATGATATTTTAAATCATCATAGATTGATGGCTTTGAGGTCCTCAATTTTACACTTGTTTGTGATTGATTACCTCAATAACTCCCTATAAATATTTACATTTTCCTTCCAATTATGTGTCTCTAATTTCCACCAATGTTCTAATAATCTAGATCATAATTTAGTGGTGAATTTTTCATTTCCATTTCCCTCTTATTAATACTATATTTTATTAACCCAATTTCTGATGTGGGTTTTCCACAAAGGTATTTTTCTATTTTTAACCTTTTATTTTTGAAGAAAAATTCAAATTTATAGGATGAAACTTATTGAAGGAGGGGAGAATATAACACCCCAATATTTCATAGTACATTATTTCTTCAAAGTAATTCAACAACTTGTGTTACACGCAACATCGAGTTCAAGCGCACCACGACTTACCAAACTCGTTGTTTAAAAAGCGGTTATGAATAGTATTATCTATATTTTTAATTTTATATATTCCATATAAATTTTAATATCCATATTGTGTTTCTTAGATATAATATAAGAACAAATTCATTTTTTTCTAGAAAAAAGAAGTATTTTTTAGAAAATGAAATTTTGCCGCCTTTTATTAGAGAACTCTTTTTAAAAAAAATATTTGTCATGTTTATATATTTTATTTTAAAAAATAAACTTCTTATTTAGAATCAAGACATAAAAATTTAGTTTTGATAATTTTTGGGGGTTTTCTGATAACTTTCATATTTGGGTGAATATTAAAAAATACTAAATTTTAATTGAAAAAAAAACTTTTTTAATAAAAATAATTTAGTTTTGAATTATAAATTTTAATGTTTTGGAAGTATAATTAGATTATTTTTTTATCATTTAACACAATTTATTTCATTATAAGTAATTTCACATTTAAATTTGACATAAACACATGTAAATTTTTTGATCGTTTCTACTTTTTAAAAACCTTATTTTTGGTTTTGACATCGGGAATTAATTTTAAATTTACAAATGAAAATTCTATCTTTTTAATTTGGTAAAATAGAATTCATTTTTGAATTCAAAATATCAAAATTATATTAGGGTGAATTTTTGGTATTTTTCTGAAAACTTTCAATTTTTATGAATAGTGAAAAACACTGCATTATTATTTAAAACCGACTTTTTATTTAAATAATTATTTATTTTATTTAAATTTATTTTAAGTAAAAATAGATATATAATACCTATATAAGTTCAATTTAATTCATTAGATTCATTTTGTAATAAAATTATATGTATAAAATTTTATTGAACTTTTTAACATTTTTTACCCACCTTCTAGGAGCATTTGAAAATTTGCATAAAACTTAATTTTACCACTTTTTTGAGTTGAATTTAAAACATTTGAGAGACAAAATTGAAATCATTAAGTAAAATATGGTTCAATAAGATGAAATAAGTTTTGGTGAATTGTAACTTTTGACTTTTATTTACCACGGTTAAAAGTAAATAGGGCAATTATGGGTAAAAATGATATTATAATTACCCTAACACATGTCATAATTAAATTGGAAAAGTTAAATTAGACCAAAAACAACCTTAGGAATAAAATAGGATCATATTTTGTCCACTTGGATTTGATTAGGACATTTATTATTATTTTATTTAAAGAAGAGTTAAAAGTGTTAAATTCAAAGTTTAATAACTAAATCATTTTTAATATAGGGTAACACACAATATAGATTTGACTATAAATATTAATTAGAAAGGTAAACAGATTTAACAAATAATGTTATGTTATTTATAATTTTTTTACATTAAATAATTTAATTTATTTATAACACAATGATGATGTAGTAATTACCTTATTAATGAAATATTAAAATAATTGATATTATAAATATCCAAATAAATATAAATTGAGAAGTATGATGAATTACACTAATTTTATAGCTTAATATGACATTTTAGGGTTTATTAGATATTTTTTTCATAATGGTGAGGTTTTTATGACTTTCAAAAAACAAAATACCAAATTGTGTCAAAATTGACATCAATTAATGTTTAAACAAAATACTACATTATTGGTTGATAGAATATTCCTAAAAATATAAGGTTCAGCAAAAGGGCTTAAATAATATTATATATGTAATTAATGAACCACTTTAGGTTCTCTTGGAAGATTAGAGTATGTTTATTAACCATATAGTGTAAGAATACCAGAAGACACAGTAAAAGTTAAACTATTTAATTAAGAGTTAAATCTAAAAGATAAGGTTAAAATGGTAACCTAAACTTGTCTAAAACATATTGGTTGAGATTATTTCGACCCATAACCACCTAAGTCTATAAATAAATTCATTTTGAGCCATTATAAACCGAATATGATTGTATAATAAATTAATCTTTTAATCTTTTTCTAAAGTGACCCTCACCCCTCTTATAAAAGGGCACTTCCCCTTCTCTCAAAATCGCACCTCCAAATCCATTTGGCTAGGAAAAACCCTGAACAAATCTCCTACCAAATTCCCTCACATTAACCTAGATTCCTTAATATGATCATAAATCCAACCTAAGGAGCCCTTTTTATCAACTCAATAGGAAACACCTGAATAAGCGGTAATAATTTCACCACCCTCTTTCAAGTTCTTTTCTTCTTCCACTTCCTCTTTCTTTGTTGTTTCCATAACAAAATAATAACTCCAGTACCTAATACATACTATGATGTTATTTTAAATATGTTACAACTATATTTTTTATTATATCTGTCCTATAAATGACAAAGTCATCATACGTGTGTGCGTACGGCTTATCATCTCCATGTCGTGGTGTAGTTTGTTATTCAAACACTTCATTATTTAGATGGGTATAATAATGAGTATAACTGATGTAAATAATATATATAACATGTTAATTATTATGTATATATTATATACTATCCAATTTCATACGATTTCACCATCAATATAATGATATTGTCGCTCGTGCGTACGTACGGATTACCGTCTCCACGAACGCAATGAGATTCATTCCCCATCGTAATAAATCAAGAATATTTTTCATTTTATGATTAAAAATAATGTTTAAGAACTTAATATCATTTTGGATATGAATTAAATACATCCTATCCATATCAAAAATGACTTACGTAACCAAGCATATAAAGGAAAATGAATCAGTTAACACCTGAAACGATGATACTACTGAAATATTATTAGCAAAGCAATATTATAAGATCATATATGATATCATATTTATCTATATGTTTATTATATAATTTAGTAACAATTATTTATCTATTATACAGGAGTTTAACGTACCCTCGACCAAGGAAAATTACAAGGTAAGGGTTAATTCCACAATCTATTTATTATCCAAGGTTGTTTTTACATAAGTATCTATTGGGACATTTTTATTATCCATGTCCATGTTTCATAAAAGAGTTTTCAAAGGGATTATTATTAAGATACTCTTTTCGTAAAACATAATTTTATATGTTTTAAATATTTATTCTTATAAACCTTTCTCATTAATGTCCATGTTTTTAAAATGGTTTTAAGGATTTATTTATATGTACATCATTTTTTTAAAATGTTAATTCATTTCAAAGTTTCAAAGTGGTATGGGACACTTTTATTCAAAAATGTATTTAAATTTATTACTTTCTAAATTATGTTACTTTTAAATGATTTAAAAAAATTAAATAGATATTTCTCTCAAATAGTTTTGATTTCATCTATGTCAACATCCTTTGATGGATATTACCCTTGTTTGAAGTTGATTCATTGTGATACAAATCTTCTATATTGTATTGAAGTTTTTGTGTTATGTTTGACTGTGGATGTGTTATTTTTGTACCATTCATGTTTTATGGATAATTTATTGACATTTTATATGCTAGTTTTAATACAAATGTTTATGTTATGTTTAAAAAAATTTATATGAGGAATGCATTGTACTTATTAAGTGATGGGTGAAGCCCACTAGAGCTCCTCGATGAATCGGTAGGTCTCATGAGACATTCTAGTTTCTTCGAACAAGGACTTAAAAAATCTTATTTGCAGTCTTGGAACAAGGACTTGACTATGTGGCTATGAAGTCTGGCATTATGAATTCCTTCATTATGAAATTGGATATTGATATTACATGTGATTATTCGACTAGTAGAATATCCATGTGAAAAAGTAAATGGAATTATTTAATTTATTTTTTCCATATTATGAAAAAGGTTAAGTTTAAAATGAACATGTTTTAGTCTTATAAATTTCCTTAAATTTTTATGCTTATTTATGAAAGTTTCTGCAATATTGTTATCCTTAGTGACCATCTGAGCTCACCCATTTCTTATGTTTTATTTTCCTAGGATTCCAAGAGGTGTATTATAATTGATAACCATGGTTAATCTAGGGGATTAATGTAATTCTCAAAGAATCATTTATTTTGTATTTTATTTTCTAATGTGTAATTTTACATTCATGTATGTAATCTATTTTATAAGACTGCTAAACTGATCTATCTCTCGGGACTTGATTACTTGTAATCATGCTTATGTATTAAAATAATGCACAGACTCTGGGCTTCTGGGGTCGGGGAGTTAAAGTTTAGTCAATACAATAACTACTAAAATAACTTATAAACTTCTATCCTATTATATTATATGAACTATTTTGGATATAAATCCAATCTTGGATGTCTTTTGGGGAAAACCTATAGAGGATACCCAAAGAAGAGGCAACGTTCATCAGTGAGTGTTTTTGTTTTCTTTCTTGATCTAACTCATTCAATTATTATTATAATATGATAATATAATAACAAAAATATATTAATTATAATGAGATGTTTTAATGTTGAGGTAATGACATATAACCATCTCTAATTCCATCAAGTGGGTTATGAAATCATTGTTCTTATGTATGACATACTACCACCTCGCGAACCAATGTCATTTGTTTTTACATTACCACATCCCAAGGATGAAAATAATGATTAATTTATTATTTATATAAGATATTTATGATATTATTATACTTCTCAAATTATGACATCAGAAATACCTTCATACTCTCCATATTATGGGAATACAATAACACCACTCATGTGTATGACGGACTACTGACACGCGAAGTGATGTGATTCTCTCACGATTTATTTGAAAGGTAATAAGGATAGTTTCAATGAATATACATGATATATATGACATAAAAATGTATCTTTAAACCCAAAAATAAAATTAAAATAGCATTCATGTGTACATATGATCTACCGTCTCCATGAATGATGTATTTCATTATCTATCACTACTTTTTATGGATTATATTAATAAATATATACTAAATATATATGATATTTATATCATGGTTAAAATTATTTAGATGATGAAATAATGATAAAATTAATAGGACAAAAAAAACCAATTCAAAACATATATAAAGCAAAGCGGTTATTACCCAAAACATAACTTTAACATGGAATTGTTGATAAATGAGTAATAAAATAGCATAAGTAAATCATATATGGTATAATATATAAAAATATTTTTCTATAAGAGATGAATTATAAAACTATATTATTATAAATAAGTTTTGAACATGTATGCTTGAATTCATAAATTAAGGTAAGGTTTTTTTGCCACAATTTTTATTTTTTGAGATGTATGTTATGTTATGCACCAATATCCTTTCACAAGGTGTATATACATCCCCTTTGAAATGAAATATCATTCATTTATCTATCCTCATGATATTTTAATTTTCATTTTATGTTATTACTTCAATGGTCTTATGATCCAAAGTAACCAAATTTTTAATGATTTTATGTTGTAATCTCATAATTTATCAACATTGTTTATGATTATGTTTCTCATAATGAAATATTATGATTAATCTCTCAAGAAACTCAGGAATTTTATTCTCATGTTGTTATTCATTATATTTTCAAGTAATGGTACCATTTTTACACTCTAATTTACTTAAAATGATTGTTAATTTTTTTTAAAAAAATCTAACATTATTTATTTCTTTGAGGGGAAAACTTTTTTCACCCAAAACCTTGTTTTCTAAAAAAAATTAGAAATATTTTTAATATTTTTGAAATTATTTTTAAAATTAATTATTTTCCATGTTCTAATTTTTAAAAAATGATTTAAATGAATCTTAATTTAATTTTCTAAACAATTATAATTTTTCTTTTTCAAAAATTGTGATTGGAATATTTGTTTTAACATGTACGACATGAACAAAACATCTAGTCTTCATGACCATTTTTTTTTAATCTTCCTTTGTAAGTTTTAATGATTATTTTCAAATATTTTTTTTGAATTTTTTATGTTTTGAAAAGTTTTCTACAATGCGGAAAGTATATTTTTCTCTATGATAACATCTATTGATATTACCTATGCCTTATTAGGAATATGATAAAATGATTTCATTTTTATTATTTATCTGAATGTTTTATGTTTATGATATCATGAAGTTTATGATACCCATTTCTCCTCCAAATATTTTTCTGTGATATAATTCTTATGAATCCAACTTATTTTTCCATAGGTTATGTTATGATTAAATGATGAAATGATTATCAAACTTGTCTATTTTATACCAGTTATGATATGAAGAAATATATATTAAACCCATTTCATTTAAAGGGTTGTGATATAAAGAATGTTTTATGATCTTTTGGTACTCATAAATATTTATTTAATTATGATATTGGTGGGACCAATATCTCCCACCAATGTGTCAGGTAGATATTTATATCTCAATAGATAGATAGGATTAGAACAGGGAGTTAACCTGATTCAATAAAGGACTTTTTACACTATGATGGCCTTGTTAATGAACCTTGAATACTATTAAATTTTTTTTAGTTCACCGATTAAACTATGTTATCCATGGAAATAATCTATTACCAATATAGAAATTATATTATATGATTATGTTTATGCCACAAATTTTGGTCTTATGCCAATTTTATGCTCTCATGGATCATTTTTATTGATTCCCTTATGATTCGTGCCTTATGAAATACCAATAATTATTCCATGAATCAAGATTCTCATCTTTGATATGCAGTGTATTCTTTTCAAATGTTATGCTCATGTTCGAATACCCTTATTATTATATTATGCTTATGTATCTCCTATGTTTACCCTTACAGAGTATTTGAGATCTCCCTTTATTATGTTTTCATTCCCCATGTTGTGAAGAAATTTATTATGTACAATATTTCTTATAAAGGTGATATTTTTTAAGATCATAGTTAGAGATGATTTAGTTAACCTATTGACTATTTTTTTTTACCACATTTACAAAGTCACTAAACCATTATGGTCCTCATGCATGTGTTTATGTAATGTAATTAATATTCATAAAAATTGATAAAATATCTATATATGATAAGTATGGGTCAATATAATTTTACTTGTAGGTATTATTTGTTAGAACTCAGGATGAACTTCATGATTAGGAAATTGATCAACCTATATATAATTTAGTATAAAAACTATTAATATCAATAGATTATTGAAATTTATATTGATAATATTTATTTAAAAGTTTTAATATTTAAAATTTCATTAATTCTTACATAATTGATTATTGGTTTTTAATTTGAAATATTATTTAGTGTTACTGAAATTATTGTATTATATACTAGTTTTTTATTTTGTTGAATATATTTTTAAAAAATAACTATTAACTTGGATGTAATTATTGTAATATAACTTGAAAAAGTACTAGGATTCTGATAAAAATGTAATTTTAAAAAACAATTATCATCCTTTTATATTCTTTAGGATAATAAATTTTAAAAAAATTAAAAAAATTAAATTATATCTTACAATTTATAGTTCAACATTAAGGATAATGTTGAGTTTTAAGTGTGGGTTAAGGGTGTAGTTTTGTGACTAAACTATTTCTCAAGGTATGAAAATCAAAATTCCATAAAATTATCAAAAAATGGGTTTCCATGATAAGTATTTGTCATGATTGGAATGTGAAAAAAATTCTAAAAATTGAAGTATGTTTTTCATACATTGATATGATTATTAATTTATTTTTATCCTTGGATTCAATCAGGTACATCTTAAAAACTATTATCCTAAAAATATTTTTTTTGTAATATTTTGGGAGTGTGTTTAATATTTTTTATTAAATTTATAATCATTAATTTTTTAAATTCTGTTTTCAAATGACATGGAAAAGGAACACCAAATCCATGGTTGAGATATATGTGTTTATAGTTGTTGTATAGATGTGTTTTAAATATTATAAGATTTATTTATATCTTTTAATCACTCATTAATCATACATGAGGAGATATTTAATTTTATTCATATTGAGATATTAATTATTGCTTAATTATTGAGTTTTTCATGTTTTTAACCATAGAGAAAAGGTGAATTTTGAAAGAACACTTGAATACGAAATAATGTTGGATTAATTTCTCTAAAAATTCAAAAAAATTATCTTCTTTTTAAAAACTCAAAATAAAACATTTACCAAAAAAAATTTTAGAGAGAAATATTCCATTTTTTTCTAGATAGGTTTCTTAGAGGGAAACACTTTTGAAAATCACTTCATTGTGTAAATTTTAATCTTTTTTAGAATAATTTAAGTTTATATATTTTTTTTAATAGAATTGTTGAGGATAATAAAATAACTAAGTTTAGGGTAATTTGATATGGATATATTTTTATAAATTTTCCAGGTAATTATTATTAAATTTTGGTTTTTCTTTGTTCAAATATGATTAAATTGTTAAATTATTGATTTTTTCAGCAATATCAATGAGGAAATAATTTTCTTTAGATTTTCTTTAGAAAATAAGATTTCCATGTTGAAATTTTGGTTTTGTGATAATGGGTTAAGAATATTTTTCATATTACTTAAATTTTATAAAACTCCATAAGTTTATCATAACCTTATTTTTAGATACATATTAGGATTTTTTTGGTGTTTTAGATTATTTTTTATTATTGAATTGAATTTTTGAAATTGAATATTTTTTTTGGAATGTGTTTATTTTAATTTAATTAATCATTGAAAATATGGTTTTCAAGTGATGAATGTTTAAATTTTGTGATCCATGAAAATTAATTTTTAATTTTATGTGAAGTTAAATTTTTATGTATTTTGTGTTTAAGTGTCGTATATAAGATATTTCTTATTTTTCAGGGAGATACATATAGTTTTTTACAAAATTCAAGGGAAACATCAAATTCAACACTTTATAAGATTTTAAAAAATTATCTACCTCATGTGAGTTTAACTCATTACTCACATGTGATTAAATAAATCTTTTAAGGCCTTATGTGTCATTGGATCATTTTATAAATATTTTATGTGTGGTTAAATTAGTTACAGAAGAGGTTTTAAAAGATATTAAAACACTTGCCTAAAGTTTTGAAGATCATGTGTAAGATATTAAGGTGCTACATGATATTAATTTTCTCTCAATGTCAGATTAAAATAATGAATAATTGAGAATCATAGGAAGAATTAAAGAAGGAAATAACTTGATCCATCCTATTTTCATCTAAAGAAATTTCATGTATCTATTTATTCTAAGAAAAAATCTAATATCATTGGCCAATTAGTTCTTTTAAAATTAATTAAATAAAAATTAGTTAAGCCTGTAAGTTAGAACACTGTTTTTTAGTGATACTGTATGGTTTTTTGGGATTCATTTATAATAATATAATGAAGGAGAGTAACAAATTGGAGGATTTAGATACTATAAAAGAGAATTTCAGGATGATTCAAAGGGGGTTCGATCTTGTCTATTCTAGACCTAATCTAATGAGGGGAATATTATTAGGGAAATAACATTTTACAAAAGAGATCAATATCTATCTTTAATTTCTATGTTGAGAGGCAGAATATAATAAGGATTCACCAACATGATTAATATTCTCTTATTATCAATTATTTATTTAGTTTTTTATATTATATATGTGATGTTAATTTATTTTTTATTATTTTAATTAATATGTAGTTTACATAATTTTTATCTATGGAAATAATCTTTATAATCCTATTTTAAAACCTGATTTCCTCCATGAATTTAATCATGTCAATATGTATTATTATTCTTTAACATATTTTTAGGTCTTGACCTATTATATCAAGACTAAGGTACCAAAATATAAAATATACAATCCTTCATTATTTTCATTTAAAAAAAGTTTAAAATAAATTTTTTATTGATTTATCCTAAGTAACAATGCTTGAATATTAGATCCAAATATTTTCATCATTTTAGAAAACTATTATATAAATTACACTAGTCGATAGGATATATCTTTGTATAGAGTGGAACTTTCTCAACAAGTCTACAACAATAGATTCTAATGGTGATGATTGATATTTTTCTTTTTTTCCTAGTTTTAAGATTTATAATCAATATTAAAGATATTTTTTTCAATGGTAATGATTAGTTCTAGATAAATATTTTTCATTTTTAGTGTTGTTCATCTTTTCATTGTGTATCTTTAAAGAATAAAAGGATCTTTTGATATGTTAAAAATATCAATGTTCCTTAGCATCATAAAATAAGTCATAGATTCACCTATTTTTCAGAACTAAAACAGTTTTTATAATGCTCTTAATATCTCATACACTCACTATAATTATTTTCATTATTTTTTTACATTTCTCATTCAATAACCAATAAACTTCTTACTATTTTAAGTAATGTAGAAATAGGGAAATTCTTAGAACACACACAAAAATTTCCTTGGGTTTGACCCTTCACTTCAATTCTCATATTAGAAATATAAATTCATATTTTTATAGTCATAATGACTTTTTTATTGATCACATGTAAAATTATTTCACCTCTAAAAAGAATAAATCCCAAATATTTACACAATTATCGATAATAATGATAATTGATAAGGACCTATTGATGGACTCCTATATAATACCAAAAGGGGTATTACTAGTAAAAACTCTTGATAAAATCTCATTTTCTAAATCCATGTGAGATAGAAAAAAATAAAAATAAAAATAAAAGGAATCATCATAAAATAAAATGTTGACCAAGTTAGAGGTAACCAACATTTCACCATTAACTATAAATGACCATTAACTAAGAAACACTAACTCATGATCAATAAAAATTAATTCACTAATACCCACACCTAAACCACTCACTTGGGTCACTTAACCCTCACACACTACATATGCTCACTAAAACTCTCCCTGAGAATCCTTACCACCTTTATAACCAGAACTCTCAAAGGAAAAATGGCCAGAGCTCTACTCTTATGTAATATACCATGCATGAGATACCAACATAAAATCTAAATCATGACATCCACCCCTCAAAGATCAATTCTAATATTTTTTTGAATATTTCCAACTTTATCATAAGAGTTACACTCTTTTGGATATCTAAATAAAATGGATTGAGTATGTCCCATTCAATCACATTGATTATACACAAATAGAAAATTTTATATAGAAGAAAGAGAAGAAAACATCTTCCCATAGGAACCTGATCACTCATTATCCTTGTGATACTCACCCCTTCCTCTTCCTACTAATACCAAATCGAAAGTCTCCCACAAAATTCATTCATTATTTATAAAAATACTTCTCATTAATTAGATCAATGTTTACCACTTCTATTGATGTTGGTAAAACAATATTTTAACCTTCAATTGAATCTAAAATTTCAACCCATATTTGAAATGTTGATATTTATAAATCCCATCACCTCCCTAGGGAAAACAAAAATGGAAAACGTCAATTAACATATAGGATTAATCAGAAAGAAACATGTTCTCTTACTTCATCTCCATGAAATCATGGCCTCTATCTATCCACAATGTCTGTTGGTAGAATTTATCATAGAATATATCCTAGATAGAATCTCATATAATCTGATAGAGCCACTTTTCATCAAAAAATATATCTCACTGATGCCAATAAGGTCCATTGATAATAAAGATATCAAGCCTTACTTTTTTATTATATTAACCGATGATGGGTTTATAAGGGTTGAATAACATATACTCAATATAGAGGAATACAATAGAAACTATAATTCCAAATATCATCAAGATTGGAAATATTGAAAACATTTTTAAATAAATTTAAGAAAAATTACCTTTTGCCAAATATAGTTATTACTACTCTCACCAATCAAGTGTTCTATGAACACCACTGAGTAACAACCAAATGACTCTTACCACCAAGGTGTATCCATGGGATTATCAAAATTATATAGTGACTGGGTATATTTCCAACAAATTTTATGGTATTATAGTACCTCTTGGTAGGAAAGGGAGAAGTTTTTAGAGATATTTGGCAGAATTAGTTAGAGTTTAGGATAATATTGATCATCCATATCAATAGTATTGAACTTTTATATAGTCCATTAAGATACTCCTCGAGAATCTATATTATTTTCTCATATGTCATATAATATGTCAGTTAATATCATTTGTTATAAATTTTATAACCTTAAGTCATTTTTTATCTCCCCAATATTTCATCTTATATAATTTTCATATTTAAAGATAGTAGGTATGTAAGTTATTTGAAATTTTACTACTTAACATTAAAAGACATTGATTAATCATTAAGTGGAACATGGATCATGAAATATGATTCTCAATGCATTAAGATAGAGCTATGTCATATAGTACTATTGGGTAAGATAGCTCAAATACAAAACATCTAAATCAAATGAATGATATGCCCAAAAATATACAATATTCATTTTATATCATGAATTTCATACCTTATGAAATCACCATATTTCACAATATGTGATAAACCTAAATATTTTATTTTTGTAGAGTATTTAGGGAATATATCTGTCAATCACACACTTATAGTAACATCTCATCAACTTAGTTTAATTTCACCTTATATCATATCATATAAAATAAATTATGAAACCACATCCAAAAATCATATTGGATATCATCAAAAAAGACCTTCAGAAAGCTATCATCAAATTTAATGTGCATCAAATTATATGTAATACCTTATATGTATATATCCATAACTCCATTTGGATAAAATATAAAACCCCTATTAGGGCATATTTCTATGTTTCATAAATCTCAATCCCCATTTATTCAAACACAATTTATGACCCCAAGGGTAATTTTAGAATTGAAAAAATATGAATTATAGAATATGTAATTGTAATAAAATATCATCCTTTAGAAAAGAATCAGTTATACTCAAGCTACAAATGGATCTGTAATGATCATTATCAAACACATGTTTATATATACTTTTGTTCACTAGTTGTATCATATGCAAGTATTCATTTTTATATGATTTATTTGTTCATGAAATTAAGTAAACATGGGACATAGAGTATATCAATCCCACATTTCATACTTATATGTTCTTGATTTTCAAAGTATATACTAACCAATTTGATGAATATATCACATGACTCTCATCTAAATAATGAACACATATCATGCCCCACCTACTTATAGATAAGAACATCATATATACCTTATCTAGGTATATTTATACACATCCTTAATCAATATCAATTGAAGGCCTTGATGTCATACATATCATGTGGTAGTAAAAATTACATCTTTGTTAAGCATCAACCTATAAAATGATCATCAACATACAAAACCCCACCTGATTAACTATGACTCATAAATTTCATAAGAAAGATATCAAAGTACAAATTTTCTCATTCAACATATTTTCTAACCTTGGTTATAAGGATTAAATATAAAACATGCTCCTCTAATTTTCTAATGATATAGTGTATAAAAATCTATGTTGTATATTTAATGTAAGATCTTGACTTAGATCACCCTATGAACAGTAACTAGACTGAACAACCAAGTAACCTCATGCATTCCTCCCAGAATGCAAGAGGCTACTAACTAGATACAAGGCTTTAAGAAGGTACCATGGGGAGTATATACCCCTAGTATTATAGTGAATAATAAATAATAAATAACCTAAAATCATATGAAAAAATAAATAAATAGTATGAGTAAATAATAAATAAATCATATATAATAACAAAATAAATGGGGGAGCATACATATAGTTATACAAACTGATCACCCACTAGGACGACCACATATACAGAATAGTATAAATGATATAAAAAATAAGAGGCTACATTGTATCTTTCATCCTTGCCTCTCCCAATCTCTAGACTAATATAATATATTTGGAAAAATAATAAGCATCACTAGGAAATTCCTAACATATTCTCTCAACGAGTGAGAGATGACCAAGTACATAATTACAGTGGTCACTTGAGAAGGGTGTGAGTACATAACTTAATAGTTCATCACAAATTTGGTCATGCACATAACTAGTAAATACAATGATATGTGCATGTAACATGCCCAAAATAAATAAAAAAAACATCAAAAAATAAACACACAAAATTTCCAAAAATATATGTTCCAACCTGATGCCAGAATGTCTTTGATCACGTCATGTGGACTGTGACACCCCAATATAAAAGACTCAAGTCTATCCAGTTTACAAAATTGTAACACACACCTCCAATATATGAGTTTTTTCATCCTATACATAGCCCATTAAGTATCAAAAACCTAGTTAAATCTCTATTAAAACCCCATCCTAGTATATCATATCTACCTTAACTACATATCCCTAGAAACCCCACCAATTGTATCAAAGATCTACCCTATGGGAGTTTTCTCATCCAAGGTAATATCACATAGGTATGATAGAACTACCCTTCTATATTTTTTCACTTTATCACCAAAATACACTAATATTTCATATACAATAACCCATTATAACATAAAATAAACTATAAGTGAAATCCAAATTCTTAAAATTTCCATTACATCCCATAACCCAATTCACCCTCTCACTAAGGTCAACATATTTAGGGAACCAAAAGGGGTACCTTAGGTCACTACAAAAGTAGGTCACCCAACATAGTGTCCCTATTATTGGTCAATCCTTAAGTCATCACCTACCTCATAGAGGGAATCATGCTCTTTAGCATTGTCCTATAAAAGAATACTTAGCCTCATATCCTAGATAAGAAATCTCTCCTAAGAGATGGATTAGATAACATCTCAAGACCCAAGTCACCAATAGGTCAATCCAAGAACCTAACCAATTGTTAGCTACACAGGGCCTACCCTCATGATTGACACAACTTAAAGGGAAGGAACACTCATCCTAGGACCAATTAAATAGTCAAAATGGATCTAAGGTGTCAATAGAGTCACATACAACCCACCTGAATGAACTCCATCTCTAGGACACTAAACTTATGTTGAGTGGTCCCAAGGGTGTCCTACATAGGAACCACATGGTCACAATTTATATGGTTACACCCATCAAGGGGTATGGAAGTTACATGGAATCTCAAGGGTCAAGCCTCAACCATCAGTATCCAAGGCATCAAGTTGGCACATAAGGCCTCATGTGGACCCTATCACTTAGCTCGATTCATTCATGGAATACAATCAATTTCATCATTATTTTTTTAAATTAACCATTTAATACAACATGATTTCTTAGTTTAACCAAGGTGAATAACCACCCTTGTAAATCCTACATGCCTCATTCATCTTAAATAATTCATATAAATCGTAGGGTTAGAATAAGATACTACCTACCTCATTTCAAAATTTTCCTCTATTTGACAATGACTAGGAACTACTTCCAAGGCTGGTCCAAGCCTCATCCAAGTCCACATCAAATCCATTTTGATGAATGTATATCTAACTCAATAAAAACATCAAACATTAATTAATTACAACATTTATAATTAATTATGTTATTTAATAAAATGGGTTTTAATTTTCATCTCCCTTTTATGCAACCCTGTCATATCCGAACCATGACCAAAAAATCATTGGAGGTCCATTGAAGACCCTGGATAACAACCCAAGACAAAGGACAAATATAAAATGTTGATTCTATAATTAATTCAAGATATATTTTATGAAAACCCTAGAAAATTCACTATTTCATAATAACTTGTTGAAATAGTGTGTGGTATCTTGCTAATAGTATCTTGAGATTTCCTCTTCCTAATTAGAATTAAAGATCCATAATATTTGGCCAATTCCACCATGATCTAGTTGAATTGAGACCAAACCACTAATCAAAGAAAATAAAAAATTATAAATATGGATATAGGGGACCAATTGGGATTAAAGAATGGAAAAACATGAATTTGATCAATAGAGGATACCACCAAAAATACCCTCTTGAATGACACTTAAGAAGGAGACCAAGGGGGAGAAGACCACCTACCATGCATGAAGAAGAGGGAATAGAAAGCGTGATACCCCCTTAAAACCTCAAGTGGTAAAATAGTCATTTACACTATTAAGGGACATTGACTAGATGGTACTGAGCCACCAAATATCTGGTGAGCCTAGCTAGGCTTCTAAGCCATTGGCCAAGCCATCGACCAACCAGTGGCCTACTAGTGGATGAAGATTATATCCTCGACTACTTGGAACTCCTATGGGGATTTCATATTTTTTCTAAAATCTCTATATGTCTACATCCATGTGTGAAAAAACATATTTGAGGTGACCAAACCTCAATAATTCTCTTCCAAACCCTAGATCAAATTTTTCCCATCCACTAAATACAAAAAATCCATTTGTAATTTTCCAACCTATACAGACACTATAAAATATAAATTACCCACTATAATAATTCTCATCATATATAATTTATAATGTTCATACAGTTATACATGTTAAAATTCCTTGATTATCCACTAACATTCAAAATGGTCATGTTCCTATCCTAAAATCTTAACATACTCTTACAGATAAATCGAAAACATAAGGCTCTTAAACTACCAAAACAAGAGTAATCAATTGAATTAATTTCAAAAACATTAAGTGGGTTATATTAGGATATTATTTATTCCAATAAAAGCATTTTACTTCATCTAATAGATCACCCATAAAATGGTTCTCCCCACCATACAGATCAGAATATGAAATCCAATTCTAAGTCAAGGAACCTCTACCATTGGAATCATCTACCTAAGAATGCTTCTATAATCCTAATAAAAATCCTAGTGTGGTTTCCAATACCCACAAAAAATCACAAATGATAACACCAATATAACATTATTATAACTTATTATTCTTGATTCCAAAGAAAAATTGAAGTGTACCCGTCATCTATTTCAAAACCCATACATTTTGGATTTTCCTTAAAAGGCCCGACTAATTCTCAAATTCCCCATCCATATCTAAAATGATTCTCATATATTTTTATCAATGTCAAAATAAATAATTATACAAAATTCCATGGTTAAGTCATCAAACAAAAAATTCCACCTTGTATCATACACTGATAACTAACACACTATCAATAACATCATGTATAGATCTCATCAGACCATCCTGAGCCAATTGACAACACTCAAACAGCATCTATCATTACATCTGAATAAAAAATATAGTATTTAAATTGGGAAAGATAAATCTATTTTAAAACTCATTAGAATACAAGAACCTCTTGGACCATCTAAATACTAGTGAAGTCACACCAAAAAACTTTACAGGACAAGGTTTTTACCTTCATGGACCACACTCCATCCATTACAACATCTAATTATTGGATGTGATTGTTTATATTACAAATTAGTGTCAACACAAAATCAGTTTTTTCATGTTCCCTAATAGAAGAAAAATCAAACTATAATCCTTTAAAATTTCCATTATAAAATGAGGGTCACCCACCAATAGCCTATGGTAGACTCCATACCATATAGATTTACTTTTAAAACACTTCAAGCATAAACTCAATGCGAACTATTTGAAAACACATGTGCCACTCATCCCCATCCACATTTACCTCATCTAAAGAAACAAATTCCTTCAATTATCTTGATTGACCATGTCACCACTCCCAATTATTTTACAATACGTACTCTACTATAGGGAAACATTCCGAAATCCCCATTCAAAATTGAGGAAATCATGCTGGTAAGCATCACATCAAAACTCCTCAGCCCTTGTCTTGCACGTTGCTATTTACCAATTCAAAACTCAACAACGCCATGTGTATCCAATAGACACTACCTCGATCTCATCAAAAAATGAATAGGTTAAAACTTCAGAACTTTCCAACCAAAGAACCCAACTTAGACTCTCATGACCCACATCACATCAAAACAAGGCTTTCACACCTAAAACATTTACCATAATCTACAAAATTTCAATCTAATTTTTCTAGATTCAACCTTGGATCTCCTTTTTATAATAGGCATATCCCATATTCAATGGTATATCTAAAAATAACTTCCCAAGAATTATCATTAAAAAACTACAAGTTTCTACCCATTCTTTAACTTCATTCAGAATCACATTCAAATCACATTTCCAAACACTTGATCTTTCCTACCCGTATTTTCTCGTTTTAGTACTAAACCCTATAACTCAAGGTGATTTCACCATTTTTATCCATTAAAGAATCACCATACATATATCATATACCAAGTTTAACATTATGATTACCAGTATCATACATAGAATAACATACATGAACTTTATATTTCTAAAGAGATTATAACTAGGGATAAATCTTTATTCGAGTTACACATACGTACCATCTCTCAATGTATCACTAAAATACGGAGTCATTTATCAATGGTCACTAGGGTATCATGTAATTTATGGTCATGGAAGAAGTGGCTGCATGACATGAAAAACATGGATTTTAGTATTAATTTATGAATAATTATTTCAATACATAAATATTAACTTCATGAAAAAAATCATAGATTACTTGAATAAATTACATGTTGAAACCATAAGAGAAGGATCTTCAAATGTAGTTAATAATTAATTTAAAAACAAATCTACAAATACCTAAACATAAAATTATGTCTCTGTAGATGATCTGATTAACTCGATCTTGTCATACAATCATTGTTCTATCAGATCCAATTGAATAATATCTCTAGTGTTGATCCACACATATATGAAAATCATTGAACATTGTTTTAGAATCATTGGGTTCTAGTGTAGCCAATATCGATCACTTGCGTCATTTGTGGTTGGTCAAAATAGAATTATTCAATGAGGTCAAAGAACTCTTGGTGATCTCTCAGATGTATAATAGAATAGAATAAGATAGAAAACTTTTAGATCTATTGAACTCAATAAAAAAATTGAGAGAGATTCTCTTGATCCATTGAAGTATACCAAGATTTTATATGTATTCACTTTTAAATAAATCTTGAAGTATTTGAAATATTTCTATATACGCAACCCCAAGCCTATATGAATCATGATTGAGAAAACCATTATAACCCAACTATTAAATTAGAAGATATGAATAGTAATAACCACTTTATGAAAAACATTTATAAAATTATTTATTAAAAAAAATTATTTATTAATTCATTATAAATAAGCACTTTATTTTCATTAAAGTCATTTTAAGATTTAAAAATACATTTTCTTCAAAAATGGGTTTTATCAAAAAAAATAGACAAAATTTATTATTAATTTTCACCATTTTTGGAAATTTAATCTAAATAAATTAATATCATTTTTAAAATCAGTATATCAATATTATATTTGGTTTAATTTTAAGTATTTTTTAAAAAATTATTTATTTTTAGTGAATAGTGAAAATATGGTTTTTTGTAAAAATTGTAATTTATATTCATGTAAATGTACCATTATGTTTTTAATTTGATAATAAGTTAACCTTATTATACTTTAATTATAAATAATTTAATTAATTACAAATTAATCATTATTATAATTTATTTTTGTATAGGTTAATTTTTTCTCTTAAAACACATTTCTTTAAAAACTTTTTTTATACGCACATTATGTTTTTATTTTAAAAAATTAAATTAATATAAATTGATTATTGGTTTTAATGAAATTTATAGATTATATATTAAATATATTATTTTAAAATTCATTTAATGGTTTTTATAAGGTGTGGAATGGATGTACATTAAGTTTTACGTGTAAAATATCATTTTTTTTAAATGAGTTTTCATTGTGGTTTTCATGATCAATAAAAATTAAATTATACCACTTATAGAAATTTAATCTTGTAAAATAAATTTTAATTTTTTAATTACAAATAATTAATATAATTTAATATGGTGAACTTAATTTTTTTTCATAGTTAATAGTAAAAATAGAAAAATTATGTTCCCTTGATTGAGGTTTAAACAGGTTTACCGGGGGTTAAACCATGAGATAAGGGTAGGATTGCCAAAAAAAACCTATGAAATATATTCTGGTTAAAGATATTTAATAATTATAGTATTGTACCTTATAATCCCTACCAATTCAAAGCCAATTTCCCATGAAAGTGACCTTAAATCATTGAAATGTTTTAAGAAAATTCATTTGTGTATCTCCCTTGACTTATAAAAGGGCCCCTATTCTCCTCCCTTATTCACACTATTTTTTCACTTATATAACAAAATACATGATTCAAAACCTTAAAATAATCATTTCCTTCACCATATATATTATGGTATTCTATTAAGTCCAATCCTTCAATGATCAAGGAGTAAAGCAGTTGTGGTATCTCAAAGAAAAGATATAGATCTTAACCAGGATCTTTAAATTTTATTTATCCCTCTAATAAATTTAAAATATTTATCTCTATAAAAAATTATTAATCAAATATCCTTAATATTCTAAGATGTTATTATTATGATAGTATAATCATTTATCACATCTTCTCAATCCAATGGGAAATGAAAGTATCACTTATGCGTACGTGTGGACCACCACCTCCACATAGTGATACAAATAATTTTCCACCACCATCATTAATGGTCAGTTATTATGATTTTTTTACTATTTATATATGGTATTTATGTTATAATAATTACACTTGAAATATTAATAAATATTTTACTTTCTTTTGCACCATCCATCAAAAAATGGAAACCTCACTCATGGGTGTGTATAGACTACTGCCTCCACATTATGATGTAGTTCATTTATCATCACATAATAATATTAATGGTTGTAAATATGTACATAATGAATATATATGATAATTATATTATGATTTTAATTCTGATTATTAAGTAACCATGATCAATGTGAAAGGACCCTAACCGCTGAACCAAAAAAATATGAAAAATGAAGCAGTTGACACCCGAAATATGGATAATAATGGATGATTGTTAATGAATGAGTGATAAAATCTTATAATTAAAACATTCATGGTATTATAGATATTATTATGGATATATTAAATAACTATAATAATTTTAAATTTATTATAAATGATTTTAGAGAACTTATGAATCAAGATAGACTATAAGTAAGTGTTTTCTGTTAAAATATCATTTAAAGGGATTATTTATGATTAAATTTTATGATTATGAAATTATAATATATATATATTCAAATACTTATGTATTTTATTATTCTATGTTCATTTCAATAGATGTCATGTTTTCCTCTCATTTTCCTCTCTTTGATTACTCAAGAGATTGAAATAATGTTTTCAAGGAAAATCAATAATGTTTTGTCTTTAGTATGGAATTTTTACTTCCATGTATAAATTTAATTTAAAATTTATTCAAGAAGGTTTTTAAAATTATAAAAATATTTATTAATGTAATTTTTACACATATTTTATTTTCTACAAAAAAATTATATGAATTTTCTATTCATTATCTGAATAAGGTGATTCTTAATTTTTACTCATAATGTGAAATAATTTTTTGCTTTCATATACACCGAATAAATGCATCTATCTATCATCATGAAAAAAATTTATTTGAATATTCCATTATAATTTTCCTTAATTATTTTTAAAATAAAAAATTGTCCTTAAATTTTTTAATATTGATATATTAAATAATTTATTTCAAAATGAAAAGGGTAATTTACTCAATAATTGTTCTAATGACATGTTAAAGGTATTTTATTAAGTTTTATTATGATTTATTTGGAATATGATATAATGTTACCATATTTATTCTTTCTCTAGATGGTTTATGGTTATAATGATTAATTTATTTTAAAAATTGTATCCATTCCATGGGTTATCATTTGATGATATGATGAATGTTTTCTAACTTTATGGCACACATATGTATGGTTTTAATTATGTGATGGGTAATCCTGGAAATTATATCGACCTAAAATAAATTGTTTAAATATTGATATATCATGATATAATATGGACTATAATGTGGAATGAACCTAGTTTAATATGGGAAATTTTTTAAAAAGATATTATTGGGGGTAAACATTGAGTAAGGAAATGATGGAATGGAGAGTAATCCCAATCCACTATGATATTCTTGGAAATGAGCCTTGACTAGAAAAATTATTATCTATGATTATGTTCATGTCACAAACTTTTTTATTATTCACGTGATTTGTTCTCACAGATCATAACAGAAAATTTATAATTTCACACATTGATGTCTTATGTAGTTTGTTTTACAAAACCTTACTCCTTGTTTCATGATTAAAGTTACTTGATGGATTGGGTATGATTATTATATGTGTTGATAATTTTCTGATATTCTTATGATTATCTCATACTCACTTATGATCATTTATTAATATCTATTATATTTACCTTATTGAGCATCTGATATCACTCTTTCTAATGTTCCCATTCCTTAGGTTATGAGGATATTTTTTTTGTAAATAAATAAATGGGAAATGATATAGATATTTTTTGCCCCATTTTTTATGTACCCAAGTTTTGGAAGACACTAAAACACTATGGCCCTCAGTCATGTATTATTGTGGATTTAATGTAAAATTAATCCAAAATAATTTAATATTTATTTATGAAAATTATTGGTTTCTATATTTGGTATGAGAGGCAAGGTTTAGTATCTTTTAGAAATTAGGATGAGGAAACTTTTTTGAGAGCCCTTAGAATAATCGTATGTATAGGAGAACATCATAATTTTTTCTAAATAAAAGAGTATGGCATCCCAAATAAAATACATCTCTATCTTCATACTACAAGTGTAATTGGGTTCAATATAGATTTATCTAGGTGTAATAATTCTAAAAATAGTTGTTTGAGTATATCTCATCTATTATTCTAGTACACTATGAATGATCCCTTACTGTGAACCTAGTTTTACACTCCTAGTGGATATTTTTAGGTTAATTCAAATTTTCTTTAATATCCATTATGAAATATTTGAATAGAAAATGACTATGAATGAACTATTTCAAACCTATAACATTATAAAATGAAAATAATGCGTCATGATGTTGACATTATATAAAATATTTCATTATTATATGATTTCCCATTATGATTATTGTTTCTCATACAATAATTTTTGGTTTAAATCAATGATTGGAACCAGAAGAAACCATTTTAATGAAAAATGTGATGTAAAATGAAATTATCCCCCCCCCAATCAATTTAATGTTATGTGATATGGATTATAAAATCATGTTTCTATTCTTACATAAATATTTCAATCCATGAATCATGTTAGGATTCCAAATTAGAAATTAAAGGAACAAAATATTGTGGAGTCCATCAGGAGGGAAGTCCCTTCGTCTTTTAGTGGGTCCATTGATCCACAAATTGATGATAAATGGATTAGTACCACTATAATTTTTTTCATTCATTATTTCTCATAACTTGAAAAGGATACCATAGATATTTATTATTTAGAAGGTAATGTGAATCAATGGTGGAATATTATAAGTAATATGAGGCAACAAGAATAAATTTACTCCATATAGTGGGATGAGTTTAGTTTCTTATTTTTAAAATAATTAATTTCCTCATATTCTTAATACTAAGAATAGGAAGGAATTATTTAAGGTTTAGAATAAGGATGATGTATCATTTGATACCAATGAAGAATAATTTACAAAAAATGTGAGGTATGCTTCTAGTATTATTGTTGAACCAAAATGTAAGATTGATCAATAATTTAGTGGCTTTAAACCATGTCTCCAAAGGGTGTTAGCCATAATATACATTAGTAACTTTTAAGAAATGATTCAATGTGCTATCTAAGTTTAAATTAATATTGGTGTCACCCTTGAATCTTATGCTTTTTATAAGAAAATGAAAATTAAATTCCAAGGAAATTCTAAAAAGACATAAAAAGAAGAATATGATTTTCCTTTACTCCATAATTATAGATAGAATAATGGAGGAAATTATATTATAGGGACTAGTAAATGATTTAAGGATATATGTGAAGGCGATAAGAAAATAAAATTCCCAAGTAATTATAGGAAATTATCTAATGAAGAAAATGGAGTGAAACCTCTAAAGAAAAGAACCACCCACAATCCAATGATATAATTTTCAAGGAGTGTGGACATTATGTTAACTTGTTCTTGAATATGAGTGTTAATGATGATGATTGACATCAAAAACCTCTTAATCCTATAGAAAAATGGAAATCGCATGGAATTACTATTGATGATGTGGGGTGTGATAAAAAACTGGTGAATGGTACACTTACCATCCACTCTTGAAACACTAGTGTCTTATTTTATCTCAATATACCCAATATTTTATGTCTAAATTTTTTATAAGGGTATCACATTACCTCCTCAATGACTAGATGTTGAAATAGAAGAAAAAACTTCTAATGGTATGATGATCTCATATAGAGTCTATGAATATTCCATAATTGAATTTTATGGTAATTTACTTTCTAAAAATATTTTTAATCTTCCCCTATTTATATTTTCTATGATTTTGGGCATGGATTTTATTTCCTTATATAAATCCCATAGAATTTTTTGAGGAAGGGAAGTCACATTTTATATTCTGAAGAAACCTATGATTGTGTTTCAGTGTGAGGATTTATGTGAACTTCCAATGGAAATTACATCCATTTCACAAGTATTCATTCATATTCAATGTGGGTATTTATCTCATATGGTTTGGGAGAAAATCAATTTTGATGATATGCCTATTGTATATGGTATTGTTGATGTCTTTATAGAAAAGATTCCAAATATTCCTCTAAATAAAAATGTTGTGGTTTTAATATATTTCATACCTAGTGATACACCTATTTCAAATACTCCATATATAATGAAACTTATTAATTTGATATAATTTAAGAAGAAACTATAGGATAATATTGACTGGGGATTCTTTTGTCCAAGTGTGTCAACATGGGTCACACCTGTACTTTTTGTTAAAAATAAATATTGATCAATGCAACTCTTCATTGGTTGTTTGGAACATAAAAAATCATGATCAAGAATAAGTATCATATACCCTGTATTAATGATTTGTTTGATCAATTATGTAGAGATAAATATTTTTCGAAGTATGATCTTCAATATGGATACTATACTTTGAAGGTCAAAAGTGATAACTGAAACATCCCGATCCGGGTTACACTACATTGTGCCTCGAGCTGGTAAGTGGCATGGAATCAACTGTACTTCCCCATATTATAGAAGCCTTTGAATAGAGTCAAGGGCCTAGGGTTTGTCTATGGGGAGATGATAATATTTTTTTAGAGTGTATCACATCAGTAATAATCATATCTACTAAGTAGTATAAGCGTATAAAATAATTGAACATCCGAGAGAGCGTAGAGATCTAGAAGACTATAATAATAAATAGTAAAAAGTGTTCATATTTAATATGATTATCATATTAAATCTCTATAAAAAAAGTTAGAAAATTCATGGAAAACTATCAACTAATATAGTACATGTATCAAAATATAAAAAGAAAAAAAGAACTATCTTAGATAACATCTCAAGCCTTGCTCGGTCCTATGCTCCCCTACTCTTATGCATTAGAAATAAAGCATCGTATAATGGGTGTTTTCACCAATACCTAAATACATATATGATGTCTTTCCAGGTACCCAATGGTGGCCCTAACAGGATGCGAGATAACACTCAGTAGGCCACCTCCAGTGGTGTCTCTAACAAGTCTAGTTTTTATAATGTAAATGATAAGCATTCTGAAATATATAACAGGTATGGAAGTACTAAAAGTAAAGTGCCAAAATGAAAATGTGGCCCTATCTAGCCATACGAGGTTTCCTTTAAACAATATTCAGGATCTCAAATACAAGGGAAACTTTAAAGTATAAATAATTTAGGTGTGATACTATCAAGTCTAACAACTAAAATCAGATACCCATCCTCGGGCTATATGTATGCCTAGAAAACTATCCACAATGGCCATGCTTTGAAATCCCATGTATAAAATACACAATGGCCATGTTTTGTAAACCAGTGTTAGAACACAAAGTTCCATATCCAAGGTATAGATGACAAATTCATCCTCATTGAGCCACTAGAGCATCTCTATGGAAACTCAATAAAGGCATGGGTGGAGTATAAAGAGCATGTCAACCGAGTATATTAATTAGGGTCTAATAAAGATAGATCTAATGGGTATAAAGGCCCATGGTATTCTATAGAATCAGGATCTGATGAGTAAATATTTACAAGGAATCCACTGCCTTAATCATGATCTATGTAGTGGAAATTTCCCTAACATCTAATAGAATTAGAATCCAAGGAGATTTTCCAAGGATTCCACTACCATTATCATTTCAACAACCAATTCACAATCCATAATTTTATCTAAACCATATTCACATTTTCCATTTAAAAAATTATTCCATTTAAACATCAAGTAATCACTTGGTAATGAGGTATACCCATCTCTTATCAATTCAATTCAATTCAATTCATTCCTATCATTTACAAATTAATAGGTAAAATAAGGTGTTGAAAACCTTAAGAAATCCATTAAATTCTCATTAATGAAACCACTAGGATTTTTGATCTCACAAACACCCAAATGGGTGGTACAATATAGGGTATATACAGAGGCACACCCAATTTATGGCCTAGTTTTGGGATAACAACCAAAAACCATAAAAAGAAACTTATTGGGAAAACTAATCAGGTTACAACAATTAGTTCAAGATGATCAATTAAATTTTCTGTAAAATATAGGAATTTTAGAATGTGTAACAATTACATAACAACTTATAAAACATGAAACTTTAATGGGAATTTATATACCATATAAAATAGATATGTGGTTGGATACTTGTCCAGTATCGACCACTGATTCGGGGTAGATCAAGAGAAAATTAATAACTGATGAAAATAATTGAAATAGGTAATATTAACTTTCCCCAAAATAACACCATATATATGAAGAAAAATTAATAATGACATAAGGATAAAATTGAACATACTCCCATGGATCGAAAAATACAAACGATGTTCGAATCGAGTGTCGGATGGATGAGTTACACCCTAACCTAGATTTATTCTTCCATGAAATTCAATGGGAGTAGAAAAGATTTACATGGATGGAGAATTAGGTAAATATATATGAGGGTTAAACATTTAATTCCTTAAATTAGAAATAGTAATTTTTCCCAAAACACTGGATGACATGGTTTGGCAGCATAATTGGCCAAACCATGCGCCAAATGTGCACCCTTCATGCCTCAAGGTAGACCTCACAAAGTTCATGATCACAATTTGGGAAATAGTTTCCAAAACTTGTTTCACACATATGTTAACAAATTTAGATCTATCTAATGGGAATGATCCCCTGAATTCATTTTTTCTTAAAAACATATATCCTACTACTTCTCTCTATTTATCCCCACATGGTTTACTCCAATAATGTGTCCTGGGTTGCATGATTTCTACTAACCGTGAGGCCCAATTTCCTTCTCTAAAAAATGATCCTCCGGGATCTAAATAATCCCCATACCCTCTTGAGACTCTGGTGATATTTTTATATAATCTCATTAGGCCAAAACCAATGATTTTAACTAATATTTAGAAGATCGTTACCTCAAAAGAAACCTAGGATCTTATAATACCCCATAAAAAATCATCTAAGAATTGACCTTATAAGGGTGGTAAATAATTTCCTGATAATAACTCTATCCAAAGAGAATATACATCGGTATCCCATTCCCAAGTCTTACTCTGTAAATAGGCATGCTACCATTGACCTCATAATAGAGGAACTAACTAGCCTAATATAACCTTCATGCTATTTTCAATGATACAAATATGATTCTTCTTTAAAGACTCATCTACCTACAACTCAACCTCATCTGGCTACAGAGTGTGAAATAATTATGAGGGATAATGAAATAGCTGAGATATATGGAAGACATCATTCATGGATCAATGCCTCTAAAGTTATTTCAAATACTAGGCTACTAGACCGACTCTCTCTAGAATCTCAAATACCCTAACATATCACTTTGAAAAATCACCATATCTCACAATCCATCTATGTCCCATCCTTGGTGAGATACCAAAAAAGACCAAATCACCATCATTGAACACTAGGTCTTTGATGATGATTGACATAATATTTCCTTCTAGACTATGTGGTAGAAATCTATTTCCAAATCAACTGGTCCTTCTTCGAAGTCTCCTAAATGAGATGAGGTCTGAGCAACACTGCCTCTCCTACCTCTAACTAGCACATGGGTGATTGTAGTGTTCTACTGTGAAAATCATTATAATGTTCAATCTATATAGTCACAAGATACATATTATTGTAGTTGAAGTCATGTTAGGTCTATTAAACTAGATAACCTAAGGGGTAGGGGTGAATCATGGTATGATAGATTAAAACAAATTCCCCTTTTTGATATTGTTTCGTTGTTAGACAAAACTCTCTTTTCTCTCCTTCCCATTACAGAGAATAAAAAAATATTAAAACATAAACATGAAACATCAATTTTAATTGGTTCACCCTCACTAGTCTATGCCCAAAAATAATACACTAGAAATGTGCTGATGTACCAAATATACAATAAGTGCACTACTGTTTACAAGTTTGGAGTGGACTCACTGTGCCTCCTGGTTTACAACCAACCACAGTGTGAAATATCACTACTCTCTCAACTGAAGTGTGATCATTGCTTCTTCAAAAGATACATTCACAGTTTATAGACTTTTAGATCCCTTAATTATCTCTAATGAATGCATCCTCCACTATATGTAGATGCTCTATTTATTTTCCACTTTCATCCACTGATGAATACAACTTCACAACAGTATTACTGGGCAACCTCAAATCTTTCACGCAACCCTTACTCTGTATTGCATGCAACTTTAATGCCTTGCACGCAAGATTCCACTTTTTTTCACAAAACACCCCTTGCATACAAATTCAATCTTATAGGAAACTCAAATCTTAAGCGCAACTTTCTTATCTTGCGGGTAACTCAAATTATTTCATGAAACTCCCTTTGCATGAAATTATTACACAATCCAGAGCTCGAATTATCTCTAAGTGTTGAGATTCTTTGAATGAGGGGGGTCACCTCATACTTATAAGCATCAATAACCCCTATGTAGAAGATTTACTATGTCACGCAAGATCCTCTTCGAGCACGCAAAACCCCTTTTGATGTCTTATTGGGTGCAAGAGTTTCTTTCACACAACCCCATAATTCGTGCAACTCTAAATCTTTCACGCACTTCATGCCTTTTCCATTTCTCAACATTCGGATCTTGAAACAAGATTTATGTTCAAGTTCCCATACCATCATTAATCTTGTGCACAACTTCCTTTACGAAAAACATGTTTCCCCATTTTCTGATTTTGAGGCCCAAAAATTTGGAAAACAATGGAAAATAGTGCCACCTTGTATCTATTCTATTTGTACCACATCTAGACCATCCATTCCTTTTTCATGGTTCTTTTTCAACATAGGTTATCAATAATATCTCTAGAACTCAAAAAATCACCATGGAAACCTTCTTTGTCAATAAGAAAATCCATCTTTTTCAACAAACACAAACACCTTAAAAATGGTTCAATGTTACCTTAAGGGATTTTTGGCCAACAATATCCCACATTGGGTTTGTTGAAAATTATTATAATAAAAACTCTCTACACTTTTATATCTCAATAAATCTCATTCCATCATCAACTATCATTCACCTATTTCAATTTAAATATTGACCAAAGATTCACTCGCTACGTACTCTAAGCCCACATGAGCAATACTCAGATTGAGAAACATGAGTAGTATGAAAAGTTCATCAATGAATCAATTCATTTCTGAAACCAATATTTTATACCATAATTGTACCAATAAACTAATTTCATCACAAACCTGATATGTCATGATATCTAATATTTGATCAATCACTTCAAGCATCATCAGATTTATCACTCTCCTTATTCACTTCTTGGGTTCTTGTGTTGTCCAAGCTAAGCTCTGGCTGATAACTTTGAACACCACATACTCTCATCATGTTACTCCCCTATCATCTTATTCACTTGTCTTGATAAACTTCTCATATCCCACTTCTTTACCTATCAGCTTATCCCCATGTCTTTGAAAAATACATTGAGTGTGGGGAGTCAACTGAACTCCCAGAGCCAGTCGATGCCTCTCAAACGCTTCCTTGGGTAAGGCCTTCATCAGAATATCATAAACTTGTAGCCCTGTAGGAACATATTCCAACTTCACTATCATCTGCTACACATTCTCCTTAATAAAATTATATTTTATTTCAATGTGTTTGGTCCTTGAATGATGGACGAGATTTTTTCTAAGATTTATATAACTTGAGTTATCACACTAGATTCTGACCGAAGACTTAATTTCAACTCCCATATCATCAAGCTACTACTTCATCCACAATAACTATGTATATGCCTGAGTGACCGCAATATTATCATCTTCTGTGGTTCTCGATGAAATTCAATCTTGATTATTGCTTATCTAAGAAATAAACAATCCATCAAGATATAAAACACCACCTAATGTTGATTTTCTATCATTTTCTGAACCGGAACAATCTCCATCTGTATATCCCAAAATATCTGGTTGAGATTTATCATTATACATCAAATAAAAATCCACAGTGCCCTTAATATACCAAAGTATTTTTTCACTATAAGCATGTGACTTTCCTTGGGATTACATTGATATCGTGCTTCTTGGCATGTTGTGAAAACAATATCAGGTCTTGTCTCTATCAGGAACAGTAAACATCCAATAACCTACCAGTATTTTGTTACATTAACTTATATTCCATCATCATATTTTGATAATTTCGTCTGGGTGGAAACCAGAGTCTTCGTATCTTTAGAATTTTCCCTTCTAAATCTTCTCAAAACTTCTTTGGCATATTTGGATTGAGAAATGAAAGTGACATTCCTTTTTTGTGTCACCTGTAAACTAAGGAAAAATGTTAGCTCTCCGATCATTGACAATTCAAACTCACTTTTTATGAATTTGGAAAACTACATGCATTGAGATTTATCAGAACCATCATTCTTTGATTACTATCGTTGTTGAAATATAGATTATAATCAACTCCACCACACTAAAAACCAAGACTTTTCAAATACAGATCAATCCTTGAGTACCATGCACTTGGTTATTGTTTCAGATCATATAGTGATTTCTTCAACTAAAAAACAATATTCTCATATTCATAAATGAGAAAACCATATGGCTGATCAATGTAAACTTATTCTATAACACCATTCAAAAATGAATATTTGGTGTCTATCTAGAATACATTGAACTTCTGTTTTACTATATTGGATAGGAATAACCTAATTTTCTCTAGCCTTGTAACTGGTGAAAATGTCTCATCAACATCTATTCCCTCTATCTGGGAGTATCATTTTCACACTAGTCATGCTTTGTTTTGAATCACTGTTCTATATTCATTCATCCTGTTATAATAGACCCATATAGTCTCGATGAAATTCTTTTCTGTTGGCCTTGAAACAATGTCCCACATATGATTCTTCTCAATCTGATCTAGATCTTCATTTATATCCTGAAGCCAGTTTTATCTTTATCTGCATCAACAAAGTATTTAGGATCTACCTAAGATAAGAAGGATGTATTCTATTGATATTTCATTATTCTTGTATGAACATGAATTGTCTGATCACCAATGATATTTTTCCTATCAATTTCAGCCTTACTCTTTGGCTTCTATATAGATACTGACTTTACTTCCTCTTTTTCATCATCAGTATCTTTTTCTGAATCAATATCTTCCACTTTTACTCCCCATGTACTGTTTTCCTCTTCATCACTTTCATCAAGAAACTATTCACTGTGATGTTTAGTATTCTCTTCATTTTCCACAATAGTGACATCATTGCTCTCAACTAATTTTCTAAGCCTCTTATTAAAGAATTTGTATGCTTTTATTTTTTCTGAGTATCTAAGGAATATTACCTCATCTCTACATGACTGAAATTTCCTATGATTTTCTTTCTTTAGAATTAAGAAATTACTTCCAAAGATTAAAAAGTATTTCACTGTTGGATTCTTTCTATACCACATCTCATATGGAGTATTTCATTACTTCAGACACAACAGAGCTCTATTAGAAATGTAGACCGATGTCAAAACTGCTTCCTTCTGAAATTTCTATGGTAGGTCCTTTTCAGTGAGCATCATTTTGGCCATGTTGTTGATGATATGATTTATCCTTTAAACTACTCCATTATATTGGGGGGTTGTCACTAAAGAAACTTGATACCTTATCCCGTGTTTCTCAAGATAGTCTTCCAACTGAATGTTTATGAATTCCATACCACTGTTAGTACGAAACTTCATAATTTTCTACCCAAGCATCCTTTAAAATTCCCTCTGGTACTATTTTAGGAAACTAAACACATTGGACTTATGGGAAATGACGAATACCCATGCAATTTTTCTATAATCATCAATTAAAATAATGTAATACATCTTCCTATCAATTGATCTTTGTGATATGGGTCCACAGACATCAGTATGCACCAATTCAAGCACTCATGTTGACTTTTTTTCCTCTTATTTGTACGTCTTTCTGATGATCTTCCCTTGTTGAAAAGAATCACACACATGTGTATGATCATGTTATAGCTTAGGGAGGTCTCTAGATCTATCATATTTCATCATATCTTCCAGGGATGGTTGGCATAGATGACCAAGTCATTTATTCCATATCTTTTTTTCTTCCTCTCCAGATAGAAAACACATATCTTCTTCTCCACAACCTATTATAGATTTCCCTTTGTCCTTTTTCCCTATAGGATCACTATACCATCTATTCCCTTGAAGACCCAAATATTCTTGGTAAACCGTATATAATTCCCTGAGTTACACAGTTTATTAAATCTAAGAAAATTTTGACTAAGACCTTTTACAACCAAGACATCAACACGCCTTATTTATTTTTCCCCCCAACCTGGCCTTTACCAATCCGATTATCTTCAGGACTTCATTGTTTCCAAACTTTGAAACTTCTTCTTTGTTATATTTTATGTTGTAACCAGATCTTTATTTTTTGTCATGTGAGATGTGCAAACACTATCAAAGATCTATACACCAGAACAATCTAATTCTTTAAGGGAAATTTCAGTAACCAATTCCTTCTATTCTCTCTTATTCTTGGTCCATATTTTTGTATTCACACCTGGCATAGATTTAGATTACTGATCATTCTTAGAGTATGATGGACCAGCTTCATCTTGAAAAGATGCAAATCTATTTTTAATTTTCAACTCACCTTTAGTTCATTGATCTGATTCTTGCAAACAGTTTGATTATGCTTTGACTCATTCCTATCTATTTTCGATGTACAGAATCTATCCAGGTTCCAAAAATCCTCTGCACCAAAAACTGTTTCCTTTGAAATATGTTATATATAACTGATATTTGTTTGGTTGCCACCTCTTTTCTTATGCCCTTCAATATCTTCTGTCTATAGAACACACATTTTGTGAGTGTCCTATCTTTCCGTAGTAATAACACCTGATGAAAGGTTCATTACTCCATGTCACTTATGTACTACTATTAGTCCCTTTGGTTCTTCTAATTTTCTAATTTATCTTTGTACCTGCATCAATTTTCATTCTTCAAATAAGAACTTGCAGTCTTACTTCAACCCTAACTGCTTTCTGTTTCTGATCAAGCCCCAAATCAGCCCTAAAATCTGAGATCATTTGCTGCTTCTTTCATGTTTAACTACTAGGATCATATTTCATCTTTTTAGTCTTATGAATGATCTGATTTCCGGATAACATTTTGGTAATTAGAAGTTATTCTTTGTCCTTAAGTTTTTATTGCAGACCGCTAACTTCTCCTTCAAGTTCATCGATATTCTTGATTTTATCTTTCATTGTGTTATTCAAACCATCAATATCCCTTTTCTATTCTTAAATATTTATTTTATACTCACTAACCGATTCTGATTCCTCTGGTGTTGATGACTTGAGTTTCTCAATTTATTTCAACAACTCTGACTTCTCTTCTTCCTACTGTTGCATATAGAGTTTGGTGGCATGAACTACTTTGATAGATTTCTTTGTTTTGGATCTTTAAACATCTATCACTTCAATAGAATCCTATAACTCATATTTCATATCAAATATTCCTTCAACTTCTTCTTCTTCATCGATGTCGGTTATGTCCTTTTTCTGAGTACTACCGATAACAGCCACCATATCGTTTTCTCTATGATCTTTATAGTTTTCAATATCCTTAACCTCTTCAACCTCAGACTCATATGAACTATCAAATTCTTGTGAAAGAAGATTCTTCTTCTTGAAAAAATTTATCTTTAACTGTTTCTTCCCTTTCACATAGGATGAAGACTTTGTTTTGGGAATTTCAACTTCATCATCATCATTATCGACACCTTGAAACTTTTTGGGGAACCTTGCCACAAGATGACCAACCTTTCTACATATAATGCATGCAAGTGGAAGTTTCCCTTTAAACTTTCCTTTTTCTCTTTTCATATTTGAATGAAGTAATGACATCACCTCATCCATCTCTTCTTATTCATGAGTATCTTCAATGGTGAGCTTCTTCATAGGCTTGAATGACACATCTTTGGATTTATCCTTTTCCACAGCCTCATTTTCATTGTTACTCATTTAATATGCAACCAAGGTACTGTGAAAATTGTCCAGTGTCGGCTCTTTTGGATATTTATCTTCTAGTACTGAAAATCTTGGATTGAACCGAGGTGGAAGTTTCCTCAAGATGCTCTTCATGATCTTTATGTATTCAATGAATTCTCCAAGACCTCACATATCTTCCAAAACAATATTTACCATGTCATAGAATTAGTCAATAAACTCATTCGAGTTCATTTTCATATATTCATACTTATTCCACAAAACTTGATGATTTTCTTCTATAACCTTTGAATCCCCTTCATATATGTTAAAATGATTTTCCAATATGGCATGCGATGTTTTTCAGGAAATCATCTTTGTATAGATAGAATTGTATAGGGCTACCCCTAAAGAATTTATTCCATTGGAGTCATCATCTTATTCTCTTCATTCAGCTTCTGATAATGCACCACTATTAATATCGACAGTTATATCATGCATTTCTACTGTAAATACATCCATTCTCAGAGATCAAAAGTATTGTTGCATCTGATTCTTCTATAGATAAAAATGGTTCCCATCAAAGATTATAATCCTTTTTTGATTAGTGACCCCCATTTGAGAGAGAAACACTAATATTAACCTTTCCCTCTAATACAAATTTTTAGGTCCACTGGGCTAGATTCCCTAAGAGGGGGGTGTGAATCAGGGTATGATAGATTAAAACAAATTCCCCTTTTTTATCTTGTTTTGTTGTTATACAAAACTCTATTTTATCTCCTTCCCATTACAGAGAATGAAAAAAGATTAAAAATGAAAAAGACACAACAACTTTACTTGGTTCACCCTCACTAGGCTATGTTAAAGGAGAATACACTAGCAATGTTCTGATGTACCAAATCTACTATAAGTGCACTGTTGTTTACAAGTTCAGAGTAGACTCATTGTCCCTCCTGGTTTACAACCAACCACAATGTGAAATCTCACTTCTCTCTCAACTAAAGTGTGATCACTTCTTATTTAGAAGATCTACTCATAGTTTATAGGCTTGTATGTCCCTTAATTATCTCTAATGAATGAATCCTCCACTATATATAGATGCTTTATTGATGTTCCACTTTAGTCCAGTGGTGAATACAACTTTACCACAGTATTTCTGGGAAACCTCATATCTTTTGTGCAACCCTTTTTGTATCTTGCACACAACATTAATTCCTTGCATACAGGATTTCACTTTTTTTGTGAAACACCCCTTTCAAACTACTTCAATCTTACGATCAACTCAAATCTTATGTGCAACTTTATTAGAATGCATGCAACTCAAAATCTTTCACGCAACTCCCTTTTCATGATATTCTTACGTGACCCAGAGCTTGAATTCTCTCTAAGTATTGAGCTTCTTCGAATGAGGGGGTCACCTCATATTTATAGGCATCTCCGACCCCTGTGTGGAAGATTCACCATGTCGCGTAAGATCCTCTTCGAGCGCGCAAAACCCCTTTTGACGTCACATTGGGATTGGAAGTTTCTTTCGTGCAACACCATATTTCGTACAACCCCAAATCTTTCTCGAATTTCATTCCTTTGACATATCTCAACATTATTATCCTGAAACAAGATTTGCATGCAAGTTCCCATACCATCTTTAATCTTGCATGCAAATTCCTTTTCCAAAAACATGTTTCCCCATTTTCCAATTTTGAGGCCCAAAAATTTTTCAAACACTGGAAAAAGGTGTCACTTTGTATCTATTCTTTTTTTACCTCCTCCAAATCAGCCATTCCTTTTTTTCATGGTTATTTATCATAATAGGTTGTGAAAAATATCTGTGGAACTTGACAACTCACCATGGAAACCTTGTTTTTCAACAAACAATCCATCTTTGTCAACAAACACAAACACCTCAAAAATGGTTCAATGTTACCTTGAGGGATTTTTTTTCAACAACTCAACAAGGGGGTATATGCCTCTCCCAAGATCCCTAAAAATATAGGAAAAACACTCTAATATTTTCATAAAGAAATTGATTTTTGAGATCTGATTGGCCATCAATATGAGGGTGGTATGTTGTACATAAAATCACCTGGGTACCCAATTCCCTATGTAGAATCTACCTAAAATGAGATGTAAACCATGATTCCCTATCTGATACAATGGCCTGAGGATCCCCAGGAAGGATCACAATATCAAGTATATACAACCACTATAAGATCATCTATTGAGAAGGTCTCCATCATTGGTATAAAATGAGTGACCTTCAATATTCTATCCACAATAACTCATATAGAATCTCTACCACTAGGAGACCTCAGAAAACTAATCACAAATTTCATCACAAGATCTTCTAATTCCCACTCAATAATGGGTAAATTATAAAAAATACAAGTTGTTTTTTGGTGTTCTTCCTTCTACTACTGATAGGCGGAACACCTTGTGGAAAAACTAGATAACTCCTGTTTCATCCCTTGCCACCAATACTGACCACACAATTCAGGATTCATCATGGTAACTCTTGGATGTACATCCAAATATGTGGCATGATATTCTCACATCAACTCTTCAATTATGTATACTAGAACACAAACTTGACCATGAATACTCAAAATTTCATCCTCACCCACAGTCCAACCATGAAGTGGGTCCTCACCTACCACATTCTCCCATAAGACTAGGCCCTCATCATCATATAACTATTTTATCGTCACTCTATACAGAAGGGTAGTTTTCAATTTTTAGGAAGAGATAAAAAAAATTCCATGTATATCCTACTCCTCCAAGTGCATCTATAAAAAAAATCCATAAGACACCACTTTCTACTGGCATGATGAACTTCATGTATCTGATTCCTCCTACTCAGTGCATCATCAATTGAATTGCCCTTCCTAATGGTATCAACAAGATTGAATTCAAAAGACTATATGTACTCAACCCATATCTGTTGCATAAAATTCAAGTCATGTTTTTTAAATATGCACTTTAGTATTTTTCCGGTCCATATATGCCAAAAAACACTCTCATAGTAATTAACGTCTCTAGCAGTGCAAGGCATGTACCATAGTGACAAACTAGAGATCATGCACCATTTAATTCCTCTCATGTAGCCTCAATTGAAAAGACATGTATTCCACAACTCTATCCACCAAAATTTGAACTACTCCTATCTCGATACCTTATTCATCATAGTACATAGTGTAGATCCTACCCAGCTTTGATAAAATTCAGACTAGTACTAAAGTTAGTCTCCATTTCAGCTATTGAAAGGATGTATTATAGTTATCTAACCATACAAAAATCAAAAAAAAAATATTATTCAATACCTTGATAGGTAATTCTAAGGGTGATAATCCCTATATTAAATGCATGTAATATCCCTTATCCCCAATAAAATTTGTATTTCAAAGATGTTCATGGGACGCTCCCAGGAAACTACATATTTCACCTTCTTTGGGTTAACTAATTTTTCTATCTCTATGATAATATAAACCAGGAAGTATATATTGTTCATACATAATTGGAACTTTGTGTGCATAGAATATAAATGATGTTCTCTCAGTATGTCCAAAATTATCACATGATTTTTGGCATGATCGTGTCAATTGTGGGAATACACCTAGATATCATCTATGAATACCACCACAAATGATTCCAAATATGGATATAAAAATTGATTCATCATCACTAGGAAAATTGTTTGCTCATTCAAGACACCAAGAAACATAACCAAATACTCATACAAACCATACCTCCTATGAAAAGCTATACGAGGTGTATATATAGGTCGAACTCTTACCTAGTGATAACGTGACCTAAAATCAATCTTCGAGAAAACACAAGATCCTTCGATATTTTCAAGAATATGATCTATACGCAGCAATGGGTATTGGTTCTTAACTATATACTGGTTCTATTTTTGATAATCCATGTATAGACTAGGGTTACATCAACCTTTTTTAACAAAAAGAACTAGAAAACCCATAAATAAGTACTAGGTTGTATAAACACCTTTTCCCCAAAATCCTATAGCTATCTCTTAGGCTCTTGAAACATTTTATTATCCATCATATAAGGAGGAATGGATATAGATGAATCTCCAAGAACTAGCTTTAAAATAAATCCACCTCTCATTAAATAAGTGAACCAAAAAAGTCATTTGAAAAAAAATCCCTGAAAAGATCAACCACTGGATTGAAATCATCCAAATGTGATACCTAATCATCTAGATATAAACTAGTTTTTTGGGTTTTTATCCCGCTCATCCCACGATGATTTGGTCCATATCATTATTCATGGACATCCCATTCAATATTCTTAGTAAAAACACTTCCCTCTAGGGATGTGATGGCCACCCTCCGGTGATAGAAATCAACATGGTATCAATAAGACGCCATCCAATCCATCCTAATTATAATGTTAAACCTGGTCATCTTATGTATAAAAAGATTCCATATGAACTGACACCCACCAATCTCAAAGGGTAACTCCTTGAATTAGCATACACCCTCCATTCTAATAACCAACAGAGTGTCCAAAGTCATAAGTCCATCCAAAAACTGAACAATGAGAACATGCATTTTCACAACAGGTATAGATAAGAAAATATGAGGTGTATCTTTAGCATAAATAGAAGGTACTAGAGTAGAGGCTATTGTGATCATACCTCTCACTGTAGAAGGTCAGACACTCTATTCCTTAGGTGTAAGATTTAAAAAATATATTTGGACTAAACCGTGGCCCTGTAAAAAAACCTCACTACCTAGAGAAAGCCCAATATGTTCTCTAGGTACAACTAGTCCCTTGTTTCCCATCCACGACCACTAATTCATCCAAAAAAATAGGCACTACTCAAACTCCCAGACTGACTCAGATCTATGAATCCCACTCTTAATCGTGGTGTTAGAGTCGATCCCAATACACTACCACCAAGAGGTAAGGTCCTATAGAAATTTTTCACATGGTCCATCCTACATCTTTCTTATCGCTCAAATGGGTATATATCATATTGGATCATTAAATACCCCCATCTCCAACACTGATGATAAAATATTGAACTACCAAAACTAATAACCTGGCTAGTATTCCCCTTGAGGGAAACCTCAAAACGCCACTTTCTGACACTAAAAGATAAATCACTAGGTCGAGAGACCAAAAAACCCTTCTCTATTCCCCCAGAGTCCCTCAGGTTATGCTCGGTAATAAGCACATGATTAACTATCTCTACAATAGTATTCAACTAAAACATGTTATCCTAAGATCGAACAACATGTTCGAGACCTTCCTCGAAGTGTCTCACCCTTGATGGTTTATTAGAAATATAAATTGGTAAAAAAACTGAATCTCTATAAATCATACTAAATAATCCATAATGGTCATCTCTCCCTACTATAGATGCATAAACTCTCCATCCCTTTTAGCTATCAGGGTATTTGGAAAATTGTAGTCATAAAACATGGATTGTAAATCCCTCCAAACCATATCTCTTATTATATAAACCTAAATCAAAAAATCCCACCAGTGCTTCACTGATCCCCAATGAAAATATGTTACAAGATTCACTCTCCTCACAAGACGGGGTATCAAGATGATCGAAGATAAATATGTATTATCAAAATGCATCTTAGTAGCCTATGGACCACCATCCAACAAAAATGTTGGAGGATTATATTGTTTGAACACATTTTTCAGCTCTTCCATAGATGAGGTAGGTTGTGGGGCTCCTTGACCAGTCTTCATAAAGCACATAAAAATCTAATGGAACTATAAATCAACACCCATATCAAGTATAATCAATGGTTTATTATCCAGGACTACTAGAGGTTCTATTTTTAGCTTATGTACCACCACCAATAGGTCATATTCATTACCACCTTCTTGGAACATGACTAGAGGTCATTGTGGTGGAATGTTTCTACAATTCCAAACACACACCTTTAAGAAGATCAAAAAGTTACCAAATCAAAGATATAAATGAATAGTATGGTTCGAATCCTTTCTATACACAAGTCACACCCCTTGGTCTATTCAAAAATCTTGGACTGGTTAATAGGAATAACCATAAAAAGTACTAAATGAACTTCCTACTAACACTCTAAATCCAGGCCTAGGTCAAGTTCTCTATTTCACAATTTCTATTTAATTTATATTCATATTTACTTATAATTTTATTTGAGTTGTTTAACCAAATGGGCCACCAATTATAATTCATAAGGGCACATACACCTCTTGAGCTTAATTGTGGTGTCTACTTAATCCAAATTGTAACACATTATAGTCCATGTGAAAAATGGTCCATCACTAAATGTTCTATAATTATCTTCTTAAATTCATTGTTGTAGAACAAGAAAGAAAAAACTATTTAGGTTTCAACATTAACACTAAGTACCAATCATGTTTCTCAATTCCCTACAAAAATCATTTATCAAATAATAGATATATCACACAGGGGACACTTAATAAATTCCATGTGGTAGAGCAATACATCTTATATGGAATGATAGATGCATGAAATGAAAATTATATCAATTTTATTAGATGATGCATGATATGGAATTACATTTTCTCATAGATCCAAGTATAAATATCTGTAATCATTATAAACATAAAACATTATGTGTGTTACCCAATAGTGGAATCAAATCTATTGTAATATGAAAAATCTAGAAAATAGTAATTTCCATTCTATGAAATTTGGTGTTTTTATATACATGGGCCAGATACTCCCAGACATAACTAATTACCAAATCCCAATACCTTCCTAACCACCTTTCTATTATCCCAAAATACTAAATCCAAAAAATAAAAAATTTTGATACTACTTTGTAATGTCCCAACCTGGGTTCTATTACATGGTGCCCCAGGATGACGGGTCACATAGCCTCAAGCGCACCTCTATATATGTTGGAGGCTGCCGATTAGTCGGATGGAACTTGATTGTGTCTCTAGAGAGACTATTCTATAATTTCATAGTGTAGCACAATGGTAGTAATTATATCAATCAAGTCAAAAAGGAAGATAAAACAATTTAACAACATATAGAAGGTAAACATCTCAAATATTGTAATAAAAAATAGCCGGATGTAGACATATACAACATAATGATCATATCATGACTCTATAAAAAAGTTATAAAAAACATGAAAATGTGAAATTAATACAATACATGTATCAAAATACAAAAAGACAAAAAAAAAATATCTCAGATAGCATCACGATACTAGCTCGGTCCTATGATCCCCCACTAATAAGAACAAACAATAAAGTATTGTACAATGGGAACTTTCTCTAGTCCCTACCTATATTGATGAACTATATCTAGGTACCCTACAATATCCCAAAAGGGTCTGAGATAACACTCAATATACCACCACTGATGATGTCTATAAAAATTCTATTTTTTGTAGTATAAATAGAATAAGTGTGTAATATATCACTGGTATAGTAGTACTAAAAGTAAAGTTTCAAAATGAAATTGTGGTCTAATCCAGAAAAACCTAGATTCCTATAAAAAGTAGTCAATATCCAAAATACAAGTTCAACTGTAAAGCATAAATAAAGCAGATTTCATACTGTCCAGTCTAACAGATAAAATGGGATACCCATTCCAAGACTATTTGTAAGCATAAAAAATATCCATAATGAAAATGTTGTGTAATCCCATCTATAACATCCATTCCATGTAATCCAGTTTCAAACCACTAAGGGATGGATACAAGGTATAGCTGACCAAGGAATCCTTATTGAGTCCCATGAAAATCTCAACAGAAACTCTGAAAATACTTTTGTGGAGTCCAAGTATTATGTCAATAGATCATGTCCAATGCAACTCCATGAAATATGGATCCAAGGGGTATCAAGGCCCATGAAGTCCTATGGAATCAAGATCTAGGGCATCTTATACTATAATCAAGATCTATAGAGTAGAAATATCTATGACATCTAATGGAATCAGGATCCAAGGATCTCATCCAAGGCATCCACTACCATTATCAACTCATGAAACAATTAATAATCTATGATTTTATCAAACAAATATTCACATCTTACATTTAAACAAATAAAACATTTAAAAACTAACTAATCACTTGGAAATGAGGCATAACCTTCACCTATCAATTCAATGAAATTCATTCCATTCATTTACAAATGAATAGGGAGAACAATGTTTTCACAAACTTAAACAATCCATTAAACTCTCATTAAGGCTCCCAATACTATTGGTAAGCTCACACACAACCAAAAGGGTGGTACAAAGTTGGGAAGACACACATTCACTCTAAATGGGTGGCATGGGTTGGTGCTAATAACCACCAATGATAAAAATGTGCTAAGTGGGAAAACTAATTAGGTTCCAACTATTAATTCAAGATGTTTAATTAATTTTAGGGAAAATTATAGATATTCCAATGTTAAACACAAATTAAACACAACCTATGAGACATAAAAATTTAAGGTAAATGTATAAATCACCTACTTTAGGTCGATAATAGAAAAATCATCCAGTATCAACCTATGATTTGGTGTAGATTGAGAGAAAAATTAAGAATGGGTGAAAATCATAAAAATATTCTATATTAGCTTACACCAAATTAACTTTTTTGATATGAAGAAAAAATAATAATTACACAACAAGAATGTAGAACTTATTTTGGTGGATCCAATGAGATAAACGGTGTTCGAATCAGGAATCAAATGGATGAGTCACACCCTATCCAAGCTTTGGGATTCCGTGGAATTAAAAAGTAGGATAAAAGCTATCCATGACTGCAGAATGATGAAAATAGATAGGAGAGTTAAAATTTTAATTCATTAAGTATAAAATGTAATTTTTCCAAAAACACTGGGTTGTATGGTTTTTCCACATGGTTGTCCAAACTATGCGCCAACCGTACACCCTTGTATTCCTCAAGAGGTATCCCACACGGTTCGTGAATATAGTTTGGGAAACTATTTTAAAAACATGTTACGTGATTATATTTAAAATTATAGATCTTCTCCATGGGTGTGCACCCCTGGATTCTTTGTCTACTGAAACTATTCATCCCATTTCTTCCCTCTATCTAATGCCACACATTTTACTCAAACCATGTGGCCTAGTTTTCATGGTTTCTACTAACTATGTGGCTCAGTTTCATTTTCCAAAAAATTGTCCCTTTAGGATTTGAACAAGCCCCAAACGCACTTGAAACTCCCATGATATCATTAGATACTCAAATTAGGTCAAAACCAAGGATTGAAACTAAAATTTATAATATCTTTTGATGTGAGTGTTTTTGTCATGAAAAAATCAATCAATAATTTTATCCTCAATAATAATGCAATATAGAAATCCCTAGATTGTCTCTTGAGGAGGTTGCAAATTGAATAACAAAACTGTCACTTTTGTTTTGTATATTTTTTCAAAAAGAGAAGTTTGGATTGATTAAAAATTATAAAATAGAATATAAATAAAAAATAAATCACTAGAAAAATTAAGTACAAGATAGAAAATTTATAGAAAATAAAACACGTTTTGAAACCAGAATCAAAACAATGGTTACAAACAAGCTTTAACCTCCCAGACAGTCCCCTCTTCCTTGTTTAAAAATATTTCCCAAATGAATCACCCAATTTCTACCCAAATACCTCAGTATAAACACATAATTTTTCAAGGATATCATATCAAAAACTCAATATGATTTTCCCCTCCTATAGAAGTGATTTAATTACTTGAATACCTCCAAATAATCAAACCTAATTGAAATCACTATGCTCAGCGGTAAGACCTCGCCGAAGAAATTTAACTACTGAAATAAACTATTTTACTTAATATATTGGGAAAATATCCAAAACAAACAAGTTTAAAATATTTTCAATAAATAAAACAACCTCCATCATTCAAGAAATATAATTTCAACAGAGATTACTAGTGAAAAAAATGTTTAACACATCGATGTTTTTCACTTAGGTTTTATATTACCGACGTGAAAAGCTAGAAAAATTGGTTTATCACATCAGTTATTTTATAACTGATGTGATAATTCAACGAGAATCGATTTTTTTATGTCGGTTATAAAATAACTGATGTGAAATATCAAATCTGGGTGCTTTATAATGTTGGTTATAAAAATGAACAATGTGATAAATCAAATCTCAACAATTTATCACATCGGTTATAAAATAATTGACATCATAAAACACCATCTATCACGCGAGTTATAAATTTTCTGATGTGATAAAGGATTTTCTATGTCGATTATTAAATAAATGACATTATAAACAAAAAAATAGTTTATTACATCGGTTATTTAATTACCGATGTGATGATGATTTTAAATGATTTATCATGCCCCATATTTCGTCATTCTGTTATCTTCGATCGGGCGACCTATGACTCGTCTCTCTTACGTAAAAAAACTAGAAAGGATTATTCGAAGTCATGCCCTCCAACCTTGTTTTTCCAACATCATACATCATCTTTATTGTCACCAGATCTATCAGGTCAACTCGCAATACTCAAGTAAGCCTCACACGCCTCAGTTTCATTTTTTATTTTTCGCAATGACCTAAACTTATGTTTTGAGATTTTATTTTTTCATATTTGTTCTTGATATCATGATAAGTGTCATAGTGTTCTTTTATACCATGATAAACTCTTTTCTATTAAAATAAACCAAGTGAGTGATATCATGAATGTTCTTTGTTTTTTTTGCTACCATGTGTGTTCTATCATGTGTGTGTGTGTACTTTCATGTGGGGGGTGTCTAGGGGGTGGGGGTGTCCAGGGGGTGGGGGAGGGTGTCCAGGGGGTGGGGGCTGTCCCAGGGGTGGTAGGGCTTTCCAAGGGGGCGGTGGTTTCTAGGGGGTGTCCAAGGGGGTGGGTCCATTGGTGTGAGGGGGTTGTCCAAGGGGGTAGGGGGTGTCCAGGGGGTGGGGGTGTCTGGGGGTGGGGGTGGGGGTGGGAGGGAGGCTATATAGGAGGAAGGGGGGAAATCCATGGGGTGGGGGTGTCCAGGGGGTGGGGGTGTCTAGGGGGTGGGGGGATGTCCAAGGTGGTGGGGGTGTCTAGGGGGGTTGTCCAAGAAGGTGGGGGTGTCCAAGGGGATGGGGGTGGTGTCTAGGGGTGAAGGGGTTGTCCAATAGGGTAGGGGTGTTCAGGGGGTGGTTTCCAAGGGTGAGGGGGTTGTCCATGGGGGTAGGGGGTGTCTATGGGTGGGGTGTCTAGGGGGTGGGGGTGTCCATGGGTGTCCAGAGGGTGTCCAGGGGGGTGAGGGGGTTGTCCAATGGGGTAGGGGTGTCCAGGGGGTGGGGGTGGTGTCTAGGGGGTGAGGGGACTGTCCAAGGGGGTAGGGGTGTTCAGGGGGTGGGGTGTCTGGGGGATGGGGGGGTTTGTCCATGGGGGTGGTGGTGTCCAGGGGGTGTCCAAGGGGGTGGGGGTGGTGTCTAGGGGGTGAGGGGATTTCCAAGGGGGTAGGGGTGTCTTAAAGGGTGGGGATGGTGTCCAGGGGTGAGAGGGTGTCTAAGGGGGTAGGGGGTGTTCGGGGGGAAGGGGTGTCTAGGGTGTTGGGGGGCATGTCCATGGGGGTGGGGGTGTCTAGGCGGGTGGGGTTTCTAGGGGGTGGGGGGAGGCTGTCCAGGGGTGTGGGGGGGTATCCAGGAGTGTGGGTGGCTATCCAGGGGGTTAGGGGTGTCCAGGGGGGTGGGTGGGGGTGTCATGGGGGTCTCTCTAAGGGGTGGGGTGTCTAGGGGGTGGGTGGGGGCTGTCCAAGGTGTGGGGGTGTCCAAATGGGAGGGGGTGTCCAGGGGGTGAGGGGGTTTTCCAAGGGGGTAGGGGTGTCCAGGGGGTGGGGGTGTCGTGGTGGGTGAGGGGGATTTCCAATGGGGTAGGGGGTGTCCAGGGGGTATCAGGGTGTGGGGGTTGTCCAGGGGGTGGGGGGATTTCCATGGGGGTGGGGGTGTCTAGGGGGTGGGGGGATGTCCAAGGGGGTAGGGGTTGGATAACCCCCTAAACCCCTGGACACCACCCCCACCCCATGGACACCCCACCCCCTTGTTCAGGCAGTCTATACCAACAGTTCTTGTAGAACTATTGGTATAGGGATATTACAATGACCATAATGCCAACAGTGTGTGAAACCGTTGGGATATTCTATCCAAACAGTTTCAGAGGCTATCCCAATGGTTTCAAATCACTGGTATATGTGTAATTTTCAGTAGTGTATGTATACCTATTTTAATATTTATACTTCATATTTCTTGATTAAGGATGGTTGAATTTGGTATTTAGTTTCACCAGGATGTATTCTTTGTGTACCTTAAGAGCAAAGGATCTAAGATGAATTTATACTATTATATAATGATCTATATGAGAGAGATGTAATCCTAAAATTATTTTCATATAAATATAAAACTGTTATATCTAAATATATTTTCTTTTTAGAATCATTTTCATGCATATATTTTTTCAAATACGCATATATTTTTTTAAATTTCAAAATTGTTTTACATTCAAATTATGATATTTTCATATAAATTTAAAATTGGCTTTTCTTAACAAGATGTATAATTTTGATATTTATTATAGGTAATAATGAGTTGATGTTTGATTACGACACATAAAATGAGTAATGACTATGAGGTAGGTGTTGATGCCTTTTTGGAATTTTCTAAACGAAATGTTCAAAGTAGAAACATTTTTTTCTGTCCATGCATGAAATATTTGACTATGAAGAAGTTGAAAAGTAGAGAGATAAAAAATCATCTGATTTGTCATAGTTTTAATCTGAGTTACAACCCTTGGATTTGGAATTGTGAAACTAGACATAATTTTAGATCTACTGATGATGATGAATTACAAGAAGGTAACTCCAATGGAATTGAAGAAATGATTCGTGATATTGCAGTAGAACAAATTGAGATAGATCTTAAAGTTGTGAGTCAATATGGTGATGCTGAAAAACCGTTGTCTCTTGGTAGTATAGAATTTACAGTTTTGTCAGTGGCGTTAATATTGATTAACCTAAAGGTGAAACATGGATGGAGTGATAGAAGTTTTATAGAGCTGCTACAATTGTCTAAAGACATTCTTCCAAAAGACAATGATCTTCCATATTCACATTATAAGGCCAAGAAAATATTATGCCCGATGGGATTGGGATACAAGAAAATACATGCCTATCCAAATGACTGTATGATATATAATAATGAATATGAATTTCTGTTAGAGTTTCCTAAATGTGGGACAACATAGTATAAGTTGAAAGAAAAATCACAGGCTGATGTAGAGATTACATAGATCCCTGCCAAGGTATTTTGGTATCTTCTTATAATTCATAGTTTGAAACTTTTATTTGTTAATTCACGTGATGCAAAAAGGTTAAGATTGTAACAACCCAATGTTTTCAATGGAATCCCTTCTTATAATTATTTCATATAATAACATGGTGTCACAACACAATGAACTACTAAGTACTATGTGTCCTTTAAACATAAGTTTGTCACTTAGGTGTTTTTAATTTCGAAAAACGGTCATCTACAATTGTGATCAGTAAGTTATTTAGAGTTTGATAAGACAAAAATAATTTTTTATGAATAGTAACATACCCTTATGAATAGTAGCAAACCTTTATGAATAGTAATGAATAGTAATGAATAGAAAATTGGCCAAAAAAATAGAAACTTCACCAATGAATGTACAAATACAATTTTGACATCTTAAAAGTCAAAAAATGATCATAGTATAAGAATTGGTATTTTTGTATGTCAAAAATATTTTATTTACAATTTTATGTTTAATTTAATAATTAAAAATGGAAATTTATTTTCATAAAATTTAATAATAAATTTTTTATTTTCTTATAGTTATAATATAATTTTATGGGACTTTGAATAATTTTTCAAGGTGTTATAAAATGAGTTATTGTTTTAAAGTTGATTTTGTTGAATAAATTATGATTTTATTTAAAAATTAAATTAAAAATATTGATAATTTTTTTCAAAAAATGGAGTTTATTTTTGAGTTCTGCATGTTGAAAAATTGTTGGGGTGAATTTTGGGGATTTTTCTAAAATACATGAATTTTTCATGAATAGTACAAATACAATTTTGAGTTTTCGGTATATTTGATGACATCATAATGATGTAATAATTTATAAAAATTTCTGGTAGACTTATGTACAGTAAAATAATATAATATGTTCCCCAAGTGGATAATACCATGGGAAAATAACATGTTAAAGCCAATGGTTTTACAAAAACCGCTAATGAGGTGTCTTTTTAAATTAATAAAAAATCCTCTCTCTTTTACTATAAATACCCTCTCATCCATTCATTTTATTTCATTCAAAATCCATCCTCCTCAAAGATATGGTGTTTTTACCTCTCTAGTATCCCTTCCAAGGCATCCTCAATCCCCTAAGGTCCCAACCTTCATGTTTTAGGAGCTACTCCACAAGGTAAGGGAACCTTTCACGCTCCTCTTTTTGTCAACACTTCTTTTATGTTATCTCTTTAGATTTACATTATCATATGTTGGTGTTTGATATTTTGTATCACTCTTATTGTAATTTATCTTTAAATATGATGATATACCCTCTACTCTCTCATCAATTCATTTTATAAAATTTTAAGTGACACCGTTAGGGTGCCGAATTTTCATAAGGTATCTCTAAACTTTTCTTTCATTTCCAAGTTCATCTCTTTTATTTTTCTTTCATCATCTCCTTTTATGAAAATTTTTTGATGACTCCAGTACCTTAAATTTACTAGATTTATGTAATTATAAATTAATAATTCTTCATCATCTATATTTTATTTTTATATATATACTAAAATGAAAATACCATCTAAGATGTGCTAACTTACCACATTCATGGATGATGGGTTTTCAATTTATGTTATTGTCTTAAATTATAGCCATGAAACCATTTTCATGCTTGAAATAGACCATAATATATTTATTATGTCTCATCTATGGTTTTGTAATTATTTTGTACACAATATTTTTATTTATAAAACAAAACATGTTCCTGGTGGTCAAAAACCACCAACTAACCCAAACGTTTATCATTAAATAATTTATATAATGATTCATCTTCATGAAAAGTAACCAAATGAAATTTAAAATCATTTAACCTCCTGTTTTTTTACTAATAACATATAACTCCAATTCTGGATAATCATCCCCATTTTACAAGATTCTTTGAACATGAATATAAGTGAATCGATCATTAGAACCAAGGAAACAAAAGACTCGAACAATGAAATTGAACCTCGTAACCAATCAAAAGGTTATGAATGAACTCAACCCGATTTAACTAAATCATTTTCATATATAATAGGTTCTAGAATTATTAATTAATGAAATTAATTTTATTATTCCAGTCATTAATATCAAGTGGAGAACACCATTAGACTTAAGGTACGAGATTCTACCCAAACCACCTTTATTCCTTTGGGTTGCTCTATCTTTATTTCTACCCAAAAGAAGTTGTCTTTTATTTTTATGAAAAAATAATAAATTCTGTTTATATTCTTCAAACACATGTTTCAAGATCTATCATGCATTCCCTTTCAGGGATATACATGTTTTTAAGTGATTCCCTCCTTAATTCATCCTGATAAGAAAACCTATTTCAAGGGAACATCCCGAATTCTTACCTGATTTCAAGTTCACTATATCCTCTATTTTAATCCACCATTGCATTTATAAAATCAGTCCTTTTATTATGAAAACATTTTTGATTAAATTATGGTTTTATATAAAATAATTTCCTCTTTTCTATTTTAAAATCTCTATAGTATTTTCCTTAAAATCGCACAAAAATGTTTTAATGATAATGTTTCTAAAAAATATTTATGATATGTTTTCACTTCTATTTGACATAACTTTCAATGTTATATGCATATTTTACCTTATTAACGTCCATTTATATTCTAATACCATTCTTTTATGGACACTTTCATGATACACCCATTGGTTATGCTTTATGTCATGACTGTGGTACCCAATTCTTTCCATGGGTACCCTTCTATTTATGTATGGTTGATTATGTATGATTATTTATGTGCCAAGAATATTCATGAAAATGTTGATACGGGTGAAACTAGATAGCGCTACAATGCATTGGTTAAAGTAAAGTCTCATGAGATGCGATGTGAAACAGGATTGGTGGTTAGCCTTGACTCGTACTACTATGGGAAACAAGATTGGCGGTTATCCTTGACTCGTACTAAATACATGTTTTATGTTTCTTCCACATTTATATGATTCCATGTTTATATGATCCCATGTTTATATTTTATTATTCCATATGTTCCATGCTTTCTATATAAATATGTCAAGCCTCCTAACTTATTCCCTTAAGTTTTATTCTTATGTTCATTTCCTTACTGGGCCTTTTAGCTCATCTCTTTGTTCATATGTTTCCCTAGGATATACTATGCAGATGAATGAGAACAATGGAAGTTAGGATCTTGTTATGGAGACTAAATAATGATGTTCTTTATCCCATGTTTTATGTTTTATGTACCTAGTTTTCAAATACACTAGACTTCACGATCCTTGGCTTGTAATCTGATGAATATTTATGCGTAAAATCATGTAATGTTATATGTAAAAGGCTAGGGTAACTATATTTGGTATTAGAGGATGTTCTAGTTATTTTTGGAGATTAGTAATAGAGCACTTTAGTAGGAACCTGAAGGATGTGACAAAGTATAAGAAACCATCCCTAAATTTTGGTAAGTATAGAGTAAGTGGTTTATCAAGAAAATACTCCCCTGTCTAGATACAAATAGGTAGAGGCGACTCTGGCATAGATGTACCTAGGAGTGAAAACTCCAACAAGGAGTTTCAGGCTTGTCTTGGGGTATCCTGGTAAAAGAAAACAGGCCTTACTTCACTCTAGGTATTGACACCCTTGGGGGATATGCCTTGGTAATTCCGGATCTTGGTACAACCCGTTATAAACAAAAGAAAACCATAAGAATATAAGAAAAGAAATATATCAATCCCTCTAATTTTATGTTCTTTTTCTTAGTTAATGGAGGGAAATATAAGAACACGTTCCAATAATCAATGTGAAATGTAATGTGAAGATTATCCAAATGATATGCCTGATATGATAGGAACGGGTGCTCAAAACATCATGACAGTACTTGCTCAGCTAACTCAAGTTATGAATAATAACTTGATTCATGTAAAATTCCCTCCTCCTCCAAGAAGAGAGCAAGTTGTCGTTGAATCCTTCATGAGGAAAATTCCCCCCATGTTTATCGGATCTTTTGATCCCCTCCTCTCGAAACAGTGGATTAACTCCATTGAAAATATATTCACTATCCTCTAGTGCTCAGAAGAAGAGAAATTTGTACTGGTAGTCTCTAATTTTGATGGGGAAGCTTATCAGTGGTGGACACTGATCAAGAATACAAAGTCTTAAGAGGAAATTTATTCCATGGATTTGGAGGAATTCAAGAGGGTGTTTTTAAATAAATATTTTCCCTGAACCCTCCTTATCAAGATGGAAACAGAGTTCCTCAAACTCAAGTAGTAGGAAGATGAGTCCATCACAGTGTATGAAGAAAACTTTACAAGGCTTTCAAGGTACACCTCTGTCTTTTTTATGAAAACTAAAAGCAAGGTGGATCACTTCTTTAGTAGACTAAATCCGAGTCTACAAAAAGCAGTGGCGATTCAATCCTTTGAAAGCTATGAGGTGATTATCCGTTGTTCCCTCAAGGTTGAAATGGATATTGGAGACTCTCAGTGGTCTCATGGGCCTAGTGAAAAGAAGTAAAAATTGGAGAACAACATGGGTAGTTCAACAAAAAAAATCCCATGATGAAAATAAGCCCAAATATCCCACTTATAAAAGTTGTTGGAAGAAGAATCCTCATAACTGTTTAAAGGGAACCAATAATTTCTTCAAATGTGGAAAGTTTGGTCATTTGGCTAAAAACTGCTGAAGGGATATGAAAAATCCCACTAACGTAGAAGAAGAAAGGAAGGTTCAAATCAACACTCAGCTGGTGGTGAAGTGTTACAACTTCAAGGAGCATGGGAATTATGAAAACAATTTCCCTAAGCCAAGGGTTTTCAGAGGAAATCAACAATAACCTCCAAGGAAAAAAGTAAGGGATTATGCTATCACTACTGCTGAGGTGGAGTCAGACAATGATGTGGTGATAGGTAAAAAGTTATTCATTAAATAATAGAGAATGTACTATTTTATTCTGGTTCTAATAATTCTTTCATATCTTTCAAATTTATTAGAACTATTCAACCACTAACTCAAAATTTGGAGGAAAATTTATCTGTGAGAATAGAGAATGGAGAAATTATTGTGTCCATGGTTTATAACTCCTCCCCGATTTACTTTTTTGGACTAAAACTCCCAGAAAATCTGGTCATACTTCCTTTAGTGGAGTTTGATTCTCTATTGGTCATTGATTGGCTATATTTATTAAAATACAACATCAACTATCGGGAAAGGAAGATCACTCTTCACATCCAAAACAATCCTATGATTCTTTACACGTGTAAAGAGGAAGATGACTTTCCTATAGAATCATTTTCTCAATTGTGGATATTATTTCCTTATGAGAAAGAATATCAAGCTCAATTGATTTAGAAAAAGAAGATAATCATGCTTGAAGACATGACCATTATAAGGGATTACACTGATGTATTCTCTGAAGATTTTCTTGGTCTTCCTATTGATTGAGAGGTTGATTTATCAATTGAACTTATCCTTGTATCTCTTCCTATCTCAAAGAAACCTTACAGAATGGCCACCATAGAGCTGGAAGAGCTGAAGAGGTAGTTACAGGAGAATATAGAGAAGGGTTTTTTTAATCCTGAGTGCTTCACTATGGGGTGGGATAGTCCTCTTCATCAAGAAGAAGGATGGAACAATGCATCTCTGCATTGATTATCATAAGCTCAATAAAATCGCGATAAAGAACAAGTATCCCCTTCCACAAATATATGACTTGTTCAATCAGCTTCGTGGGTCCTGTTATTTCTCTAAGGTGTACCTTCGGTCGGGATATCACCAATTAAAGGTGAGGAAGGAAGATATTCCCAATACTTCCTTTTGAATGAGGTATGGACACTATGAGTTCATATTGATTCCCTTAGGACTCACTAATGATCCTAAAATTTTCATGGATTTAATTAATAGAGTCTTTAGAGATTACCTCAACAATTTTGTGGTAGTCTTTATTGACGATATTTTGATATAATCAAATAGCAAGGAGGAACATGAAGAGAATTTGAATACTATGTTAAAGACTTTGTAAGGAGATAATTTTTATGAAAAGTACAGTAAATATGAGTTCTGGATGGAGGAAGTATCATTCTTGGGGCATGTTATCACCATAAAAGGGATATCTATAGACTCTTCCAAGACAAAGGAAATTGAAGAGTGGCCTAGGACTACTTCTGTAATAGAGATCCACAGTTTTCTGGGTCTAGCTGGGTATTATCGACGATTTGTGAAGAAATTTTCATGATTGTAAAACCCAATTAACAAGCTGACATAGAAGGGAGTAATGTTTTTTGGACTCAGAAATGTGAAGACTATTTCAAGGAGTTGAAAAAGAGGCTAATCACTGTTCCAGTACTCACACTCCCAGCAAGTGGAGAAATTTTTGTGGTGTATAGTGATGCTTCTAAGAATGGATTAGGTTGTGTGATGATGCAGAATGATAAAGTGATAGAATATTCCTCAAGGAAGCTGAAAATCCATGAGAAAAACTATCCTATGCATAATCTGGAGTTGGCAGCGGTTATCTTTGCGTTGAAAATCCGGTGGAATTATCTCTATGGGGAGAAGTGTGAGATATAAACTTACCAAAAGAGTCTCAAATATATATTCACACAAAAAGAGGTTAATATTCTCCAACTAAGATGGATTATGAATGCTCAATCCACTGCCATCCTAGTAAGGAAAATAAGGTGGAAGATGCTCTAAGTAGAAAATATCCTGCATCTTTATCAATGATGAGAATTGAAAAGGATCTGATCTTGTTATATTTGTAGAAAATGGAAATGGAAATAATTAAGGGAGGAATATAATCAATCATTTCTGAAATTATTGTTCAGCCATCTCTCTTGGAGAAAATAAAGGATTCTCAAAGAAAGGATGTAGAACTTTTGAAAAAGGTGGAAGCTATCAGAAGTGTAAAATCCTTTGAGTTCATGATTGACGAGGAAGGAGTTGTAAGATTTGGGTCATGATTATATGTACCATACGATCCATAGATAAAGAAGGATCTTCTGAATGATGAACATATATCAACATTATCTATCCACCCAGGGAGCACAAAGATGTATCGAGATCTTTGAGAGAACTTCTGGTGGGAAAATATGAAAAGGGAGATTGCTGAATATACATCAAAGTGTCTGGTATGTCAACAAGTGATGGCTAAAAGACAAAAGTCTAAAGGGATGATGCAACCACTACCCATACCAACATGGGAGTGGGAGAACATCACCATGGACTTTGTCAGTGGACTTCCAAAGAAATCCAGAGGAAACAATGCTATATAGATCGTTGTGGATCGTCTTACGAAGAAAACTCACTTTATCGTGATTCAAGAGGAATTATAATTGGATCAACTTGCATGGATATATATCAAGGAAGTGGTAAGGCTTCATGGAGTACCACTATCTATTGTATCTGATCATGGTCTGAGATTCACCTCGAATTTCTGGAAAAGTATTTAACATGCTTTAAGCATTGAACTGAAATTTAGTATGGCCTATCATCCTCAAATTGATTTCCAAACTAAGCAAACTATTCAGAAACTGGAAGATATGTTGAGAGCATGTTATATGGTCTTCAAAGAAGGATGATACCAACATCTTATGTTGTTTTAATTCTCCTATAATAACAGTTTCCACTCGATCATCTGAATGGCACCATATGAATCCCTTTATGGGAAAAGGTGCAGAACACCGGCGTGTTGGGATGAAGTCAGTTAGAATAAGCTTTAAGGACCTGAAATGGTTGAAGAAATGGTGGAGAAGGTGAAAACCATTCAGTAACACATCAAGGCATCCCAAAGTCAACAAAAAAGTTATGAAAACAATCGTCCATGAGACCTTGAGTTCAAAGTGGGAGACATGGTATTTCTATGCATATCTCTATGGAAGAAGGTCATGAGGTTTGGAAAGAAAGGGAAACTAAATCTTAGGTACATCATCCCCTTCGAGATACTTGATCGATTTTGACTTGTGGCCTATCGACTAGCACATCCACCTACCATTCCAAAGTACATGATGTCTTTCATGTATCCTTCTTAAAGAAGTAAATACCAGACTCTTCACATGTACTCTCCTCAGAGGTGGTACAGTTGGAGGATGATCTTTCTTACGATGATAAGTCAGTGAAGATCTTGGATCGTAGAAATAAAGATCTACGTAACAAGACTACTCATCTGTTCCAGGTATTATGGCTGAACCATAAGTATGAAGATGCAACATGGGAATTGGAGGATGTAATGAAGGAAAAGTACCTGCACCTATTTTTGGCCTATAATGTAAACTAAAATTTTGATGGTGAAATTTCTTAAGGGGGGAAGAATTTAACGACCCAAAGTTTTCAATGGAATTCCTTCTTATAATTATGTCATATCATAACATAGAGTCACAACACAATGAACTACTAAGTACTATGTGACCTTTAAACAAAATTTTGTCACTTGTGTGTTTTTAATTTCGAAAAAAGGTCATCTACAATTGTGATCACTAAGTTATTTAAAGTTTTATAAGACAAAAATATTTTTTTATGAATAGTAACATACCCTTATGAATAGTATCATACCTTTATGAATAGTAATGAATATAAAATAGGCCAAAAAATAGAAACTTCACCCATGAATGTATAAATACAATTTTGACATCTTAAAAGTGAAAAAATGATTATAGTATAAGAATTGGTATTTTGTATGTCAAAAATATTTTATTTACTATTTTATGTTTAATTTATTAATTTAAAATGGAAATTTATTTAGATAAAATTTAATCATAAATTTTTAATTTATTATCTTATGGTTATAAGATAATTTTATGGGACATTGAATAATTTTTCAAGGTGTTATAAAACGAGTTATAATTTTAATGTTGATTTTGTTGAATAAATTATGATTTTATTTAAAAATTAAATTAAAAATATTTATAAAATTATTTTCAAAAAATAAATGTCATTTTTTAATTATATATGTTGAAAAATGGTTAGGGTGAATTTTTGGGATTTTTCTAAAATACATGAATTTTTTGTGAATAGTAAAAATGCAGTTTTGAGTTTTCAGTATATTTGATGACATCATAATGATGTAATAATTAATAAAAATTTATGGTATAATTTTGTACATTAAAATAAGATATTAGCTATCCTAATTGGTTAATACCATGGGCAATCCCGTGGTTTTACAAAAAAACCACTAATGAGGTGTCTTTTTAAATTAACAACAAATTCTCTCTTTTACTATAAATACCCACTCATTCATTCATTTTATTTCATTCCAAACCACTCCTCCTATATGCTTTGGTGTTTTTACCTCCCTAGTATCCCTCCCAAGGTGTCCTCAAGCCCCAAAGATCCCAACCTTCTTGTTTTAGGAGCTACTTCACAAGGTAAGGGAACCTTTCACCCTCCTCTTTTTGTCAAAACTTTTTTTTGTTATCTATTTAGATTTACATTATCATATGTTGGGGTTTGATATTTTTTATAAGTATTACTGTCCTTTTTTTCATTATGAGATAACTTCTTCTCTCTTATTAATTCATTTTATAAAATTTTAAGTGACACCTTTAGGCTGCCGAATTTTCATAAGAGATCCTTAAACTTTTCTTTCATTTTCAAGTTCATCTCTTTTCCTTTTCTTTACTAATATTCTTTTATCCAAATGTTGTAATGAATCTAGTTCCATACATGTACTGGACTTTTTTCCTAATAAATGAATAATTCTTCATCATCTATTCTTTCTTATATATATATATATATACTAAAATGAAAATACCATCCGAGATGTGCTAATTTACCACATTCATGGATGATGGGTTTTCAATTTATGTTATTGTCTTCAATTATGGTCATGAAACCATTTTCATGGTTGAACCAGACCATAATATATGTATTATGTCTCCTCTATGGTTATATAATCCTTTCTTACACAAGGTTTTGATTTATAAAACAAAACATGTTTCTGGTGGTCAAAAACCACCAATTAACCCAAACAGTTATCATTAAATAATTTATATAATGATTCATCTTCATGCAAAGTAACCAAATAAAATTTACAATCATGTAACCTCCTGGTTTTGAAATAATAACATATAACTCCAATTATATACAATCATCCCCATTTTAAAATATTCTTCAAACATGAATATAAGTGAACTGATCATTAGAACCAAGGAAACAATGGACCCGAACAATGAAATTGAACCTCGTAACAAATCAAAAGGTTATGAATGAAATCAAACTGGTGTAACTAAATAATTTTCTTATGGAAGGGGTTTTGGATTTATAAATTAATGAACTTAATTTGATTATTCAGGTCATTAATATCAAGTGTAGAACACCATCAGACTTAAGGTAATAGATTCTACCTGAATCACCTTTATTCCTTTGGGTTGGATCATCATCATCATTATTATATTTTTATTCAATATATAGAATACAAGAGACCATATTAACTAAGATAAATGCATCACCAGGACTAGGGTGGTTTAATGTAATGGAGACCTAGGGCATCCCCATGAATTAAATTAACCCCCTCTGTCTTTAGGGATGTTGCATCGGAAATGCAGGTGACATCAGAGCCAGGGATGGAAAGGGAAGCCAGGTAATTCGCAACTTTATTCCCCTCTCTCTATGTGTGTGTAACTTGAATGTTGCTCTTCGGGATTTCCTTACATCTTTTAATGGTGTACCTGACCGACCAAGGGATGTATCCTCTATCCAGCAGGGATTCATGGATGATATTCGAGTCAATTTCCACATGAGATATGTCCATATTTTTCTAATTACAAAAAATGAGTCCAGTGAGATGTGCCTTGGCCTCCACCTGAAGTGCGTTTCCATTACCAAAGTGATTCGTGAATGTAAGGAGCACACCCCCTCCTGAGTTATGAACCACTCCTCCTCCTCTCATGATACTTTAGGTGCATGATACATTAGTGTTTAGCTTTAAACCTTATGTTGGGGGATTCCATCTTACCCACTCCCCCTACATACCCACAGTGGGAGCAGCCAGGTCGAGGAAAGCCCTCAATATTTGGAGGGAGGGATCTTCTTTCCATCCCTTGATAAGGGTGACAATATCAATGAGAAGGAATTTTCTTCGCACAATTATGGACCTCCGTGATGATTTTATCCCCTCATATCTAGATTTATTTCATGCCTTCCAGAGACACAAACATACAAAACTGAGTACCATCAAACGTGACATCCTCACTGGGCCTTTATCCGGTGTTCCCTAGAACTGTCTCTCAAGTAACATAGATCCTCGAATCGCGTTAGAGGATACCACTGTAGAGACACCAAAAAACTACCATACATCCTTAGCCCATTCTCCTTTAAAGAATTTATTATTGGTGGTATCCTCGCTTTTGTTGCTATAACACTGGAACTAGGAGGCAAGTCTGATTCCCACTTTCTTGATGCTCTTGTCGGAAGGGATCACTAAGTTACTAACACTCCAGACAATAAATTTGTATTGGGATGGTACTTTTTTGCACCATGTTAGCTCGAACCAGTTACCCTGCTGAGCCTAGGGGAGAGAAATCATGTGAAAGTCCTTTGCGGTGAACTTCCCAGAATGAGACGGGGTAAACATGCACTTGTCCGGCTCTGAGATGATGAGGATAGAATCAAAATTTTCTTTCTGTCTCTTGTCCAAAACATATTTAATTAAATCTGAATACAATATCACCTCCTTGAAGGTAATCCTATGGGAAGGGCACCCCGAGAAACCAATCACAAAGCCTGCACAGTTACTGTTCCAGAATAAGATATTGTCATCTCCCACAAGCCAGTGGGAATGATAATGAAGGTTCAAACTAGGGGAAAAATCATCTTCCAGAAGGTGGATCCCTGGACACTTTTAGTTTTGGTAAAACCAGTGTACCTGTATTGCATGATCTTCCTCTAGATGGTTTGATTCTCTACGATCTCCCAAGATAACTTGTCTTGCAAGCACTTCACCGTCCACTCGACACTTATTACGGATAGGTCGAGCCATTCTTCCCCAAGATACCTAGTGCCTCTTCCCTTCCCCAAGATTATCCAAGAGAAAACCTTCCAAGATCCTATCGATGGTTATGATAACCCCTTTTGTAACTAATGTAGAATCCATTTCATGAAACGGTATGGCAACCAGAACGCTGTTGATGAGAGAGATACACCCACCAAAATAAAGAGAGTGGTGTTTCCAGTTGAGTATCCGGATAGTGATCCTACTCAAAAATTGATAATATTACCACACTCATAGACTTATTTAAGAAATTAGAGAGCCTAGATACTCCATTGGAAGAGATCCCGCCTTCATGTCCATTCTACAGCACAGGGCATCAGCTCGGGTCACCGTACATTTTTTGGAAATGTACAGGTTACTTTTGGTATGATTAATCAACTACCCACTCCAATAGTAGTACTCCTACAAGATTCCTCTTAATTCCCTATGCAGACCTCCTCCCTACATTTGAGAAAATAATTGTATCATCCCCAAAAATCAGGTGAGAAATGTATGGCATGTTACTTTTCCTCTGGAAAAGAATTATACTGCCATTGGAAATTCCTCTATTGAGAAGCCTCTAAAGAATATCCTACATAAGAATGAAAATACTTGGGGAAATTGGATCACCTTTCTGTAAGCCTCGAGTAACCTTGAATAATCCTCAAATTTTCCCCATAAATGAGACGACCATCCAAGGAGAGCTAAATCATATGAAAAGAATTTCCAAGGCCTTGGGAGATATTCCCATGCATATCAGGATCCTTGATGTTATTAATATTTTCATGACTTATTATATTCCCCCTTTACTTATTTTATATGAAATGTGCATAATTTGTGTGAAATATTAATGTTTTAATATTAAGTATAATATTTGAGCATTTTTAGAAGTAGTCAAATTGAGTCAGTTTAATTTTTTACTTATAACTATCACTATACTGATCAAAATTGTGTGTTTCTTGTTTTTTAGGATTCTCCTTTCAATATACAACATTTCATTAGAAGGCACCATGATCCAATTCTGCCATTTGAAGGGTCATATGGTCCTCACAAACAAGACCAAAGAATCTGTGAAGAAACTGGACTATTCATGAAGATTGATTTACTGGGCTCAATCCAGAAGTTCAAAAACCTTAACTCTCCACTGTAATTCGGGGGACACTACATGTCATCTTTTATAAAAATTTCATGGCCCAAATACAAGTACAAGGGGCCCAAATAAATCTTTGAAGTCCAGCCCACCATTCTGGCCGAGAATGAAAATCAGTATAGTATGCATGACATATCTCCTGATGTAATCATCCAAGAGAGCTGAGATTTTTCAGTGTGAAAGCGGAGATATATGTGGCCGACTTTGTTGAAGAAACAATTCGTATTTGAAGGCATATTCATATTAAAAAACCCTTTCACATTATGGACTTCAAAAAGACTGTATTGAAATGGACAGTTTAAGTTTGTTTAATCAACCAGCCATAACTTTTGATCCTTAAGTCCAACTGACTCCAAATTTTGAGATTAGTCGTCCAACGTTATTTTATACAACTTTTAAGAAGGAGATATTTGAAGATTCGGCTGTCTGAATAGCTCAATTGGCAATGCAAGTGGAGGGACAGATTGGGAAAGCAAACAGTCCACTCCTTGGGCTATAAATACTCTCTCCTTTTCTCCTTGAGAGGGGTTGGCATTTCAGAAGAGAGGAGATCATATTGGCACGACCAAATCTTTTCCAAAGGCTTGGGAGGACCTTCCATACTCAAGTTTACACTTGAGAGACCTTTCCTCCTCTTTTTCTTTTCACTTACTTTTGTGTTCTTCATTTTTGTAATCTTGTAATTCTCTTTCTTTGTAATTCTGTTTTAATGCAAGTTACTTCTTCAATATCTCTTATTATCTTCCACCTTCTGTATTTTAATATTAATGTTCTTAAAATAGTTTAAATTCAGTTCAATCCCCTTCCCTTATTTAGCTTCCTCATTCAATCGAAATCTCGTTTTTAATTATCATCATTGTTCGTGTGTGTGTGTCGACGTACCACTCTTTTCTTATCCCTTTCTTTTTCTTCTCTTATTAATTTATAATCATAATCATTATAACCAGATTATTAATCACCCAAATGTCTGAGTAAATCTCTCATTGGGGTGAGTTATAATTTAGGTATGTTAAGTGATTGAGAGCTTCTGCTCGATGAATATTCTTTGAATTAACATTGTGTATGTTGGACTTAACATGTCATGGATTAATGACTTGTTTTGTTTAACATGTGGTTTCCATGGATTATTGGAACCATAAATACACAACCATAAATAAGATCTGATTGAGATTATAACCTTAAGTTAAGTTAAGTCTTGGTTTAAAGCCTTAACACTTAAGAATTCTAATCAACATCATCTTGTGACATGGGTGTTAATTTAAATGCAATATAAAGAAAAGCTCGAGGATATCACAAGCTTAACTAACCTAATGATGAACTCACCCCAATATTTATCAATTTGGTAAATCAAACATCATCCATAAATCATTTCAATTAAGCTCTGCAAACAAACCCCCCTAATCAAAATACAATCAACTAAAAACAAACGACTACTACAAAGTATCATCGCCGAGGATTCGACCCGAGTGCTGCTATACACATTAACAGAGCACCGGAACCTTGAACGGTCGATAGGCGACAATCGGCCGCACTTTAAAATGGCACCGTTGCCGGGGATGGTGCTTTAAGTATTCATTAGTTTTTGGTTATTGTAAAAAAAACCCAAAAAAAATACAAAAGTTTAAAAAAAATTGAAAAAAAAAACACAAAGAAAAACCCATCTTCCTCTTAAAAATCATAAACTGAAAAAAAAATACAAAGAAAAACCCATCTTCCTCTTTCTTCCAAAATCTCTCTGAATGCCCCGTAGCCTTCCAAACAATCCCTCGGATTTGTTTGACCCTGAAATTGAGCGAACACTTCACCAACTTAGGAGGAACATAAGAGATACTCAAATAATTCAAGAACCAGTCCTCATCCAACCAGTTGAAATTGAAATGGCCAATCCTAGGGAACAAACCCTAAAAGAACTTGCTACCCCTGATATGAATTACCAACCTCTTGGAATTCAATATCCAAACATTGAAGCTGACTTCGAACTCAAATCGGGTTTGATTCATCTTCTCCCTCATTTTCACGGGCTAGCCGGTGAGGATCCACATCTTCACCTTAAAGAGTTCCAAGTAGTATGCTCTACCATGAAGCCTCAAGGGGTTTCTGAAGAACAAATCAAGCTTAGAGCTTTCCCCTTTTCCCTAGCGGATTCTGCCAAGTCTTGGCTCTATTACCTCCCACCTGGTTCCATAAACTCATGGGTTGACATGAAGAGACTTTTCCTTGAGAAGTTCTTTCCCGCTTCCCGAACAGCTTCTATCCGAAAGGAAATAAGCGGCATCCGTCAATTCCCTAATGAATCACTCCATGAGTATTGGGAGAGGTTCAAAAAACTTGTGGCAACTTGTCCACACCATCAAATCCCTGACCAACTCCTGATCCAATACTTCTATGAGGGGTTATTGGCTATGGAACGAACTCTCATTGATGCCGCAAGTGGCGGTGCTCTTGTTGACAAAACTCCTGCAGCTTCAAGAGATCTCATAAGTAACATGGCTGCAAAAACGCAGCAATTCCATACTCGAGCACATGCTCAAGTGAAACAAGCCCAAGAGAATCAATCCATAGAGCCCAACAAGATGACTGAGTGGATGAGTGAACTTACAGGTCTTGTGCGTCAACTAGCGGTGGCTACCAAAGCCCCAACCTCATCTTCTCCACAGTCACTATTCCCTGGACCTATCAAGAATTGTGGAATCTGCAACTCTCCATCTCATCCAACTGACACATGTCCACAACTTCAAGATGATCCATCTGATTCATCTAGTCCAATGGATCTCAATGCGGCATATGCTCAGCGAAACTTCAACCCTCAACAATCAGGTCAGTTTGTTAGAAACTTCAACCAACCCCACTCTGAGCCCTTCTCTTCTACCTTTAACCCACCTCTGAGGTATGGTAATCCCATTTCTCATCCTCCGCAATTCCCTCCTCAAAACCCAAACCAGTTTCAATACAGTCAAGGTGTTGGTAACTTCCAACAACCTTACCCTTTTGTCCCTAAACCCCAAAGGAACAATCCTCCTCCTGGATTCCACTATCCTAACGAGCCTTCCCAATTCCCCACCCAATACAATAGCTTTCCCAAGAACCAAAATCAAGGCCAACCCAATTTGGGACAAGCCTCTTCTTCTAAACAACCATGGGAAACTGCTGTAGAGGATCTTGCTTCCTTCACCCGTTCTAGCCTCAAGAACATTGAAACCCAAATAGGTCAACTTGCATCCCACCTTAGCCAGCAACAACCATCCAATTCATCCCAACTCCCAGCTCAACCATTACCCAACCCTAAGGGTAATGTAAGTGCAATTGCACTTAGATCGGGAAAGCAAATTGCAATGCCCCATGCTGATTTCTCTACCTCCCCTTTCGATGTTGATCTAGAAAATGAAAAGAAAAAAAAGCTGGAAAAGGAACTTGAATCCACTCCTTCACCTCCTTCCATTCCTCTAAGGAACCCAATTCCTTTTCCTCAAGCCATCTCCAAGCCTAAGAAGTCCTTTGAACCTGATCCTGAAATGCTTGACATGTTTAGACGTGTTGAAGTGAACATCCCCCTCTTAGATTCCATCAAACAAATCCCTAAGTATGCCAAGTTTCTTAAGGAATTGTGCACCCATAAGAGGCAACTTAGGAACATTGAAAATGTTTCAACCCAACAGTCCATTCCCATGAAGTGCAAAGATCCAGGGACCTTCACGGTTCCATGTCAAATAGGGAGTTCCAACTTTGATGATGCACTCATAGACCTTGGAGCCTCAATAAATTTCATGCCCAAATCCATTTTCTCCAACCTTGGTCTAGGTCCCTTGCACCCAATGGGTATTGTCATTCAATTAGCCAATTGAAGCACTGCCAGTCCTGAGGGGATAATTGAGGATGTTCTTGTTCGGGTCAATGATCTTATCTTCCCAGCTGATTTCTATGTCCTTGACATGGAAGGTGAGACGACCTCTTCTCGATCTCCCCTAATTATAGGAAGACCATTCCTCATGACTGCGAGAACCAAGATTTATGTCCATTCAGGCATCTTATCCATGGAATTCGGTGACCAACTGGTCAAGTTCAACATTTTCCAAGCCATGCGATACCCATCTGAGGATCACTCTGCATTCTCAATCCATTCTTTTGAGGACACTTCTAAGATTCAATCGAACCCCAATCCACCATGTTCTTCATGTTATAATGATAAAGGATCTTGTGAAATCTGCACCATGATTAACAAAGTCATAAATGGTGAAGTTGATGTGGACCTCTCATTCATAGACTCCATAAATCTGGAGGAACTTGAAAACTCTCTTGAATCCCACATCAACTCTGATCTCTACTGCTCCACCTTGGACAGTGTTGAGGAAAATGATCCAAACCCATCTGGAATCCCTTCTCCTTCTCCTAACTTGTCTAGCTCTCAAATCAAGGCTGAAACTGATCTAAAACCACTTCCTTCACACCTCAAGTATGCATTCCTTTTCCATAATCCCTCCTACCCTGTCATTATCTCTGCTTCACTTTCTGAAACTGAGGAGTCCCAACTTGTTCAAGTGTTAGAAGAAAACAAAAATGCCTTAGGTTGGACCCTAGAGGATATTCCAAAAATCAACCCTTCCCTTTGCATGCATCACATCCATCTAGAGGAATCATCCAAACCAATTAGGCAACCTCAAAGAAGACTCAATCCACTCATACTTGAGGTAGTTAGGGAAGATATTACCAAGCTTCTTCAAGCTGGTATTATCTACCCAATTTCTGATAGTGAATGGGTTAGTCCAATTCAAGTCGTTCCTAAGAAGGGCGGGATAACAGTTGTCACAAATGAACATGGAGAAGTGGTCACAACTCGAGTGAAAAACAAATGGCGTGTGTGCATCGATTATCGCAAATTGAATGCTGAAACACGAAAATATCACTACCCACTTCCTTTCCTTGACCAAATGCTTGAGAGATTGGCCGGAAAGTCACACTATTGCTTTCTTGATGGTTACACCGGCTACTTCCAAATTCCAATCGCACCTCAAGACCAAGAAAAGACCACATTCACTTGCCCCTTTGGAACCTATGCCTATAGGCGAATGCCTTTTGGCCTTTGTAATGCTCCTGCAACATTCGAGCGGTGTATGATGAGTATCTTTTCTGAATTCATTGAGAATTGCATGGAGGTCTTCATGGATGACTTTACCATTTATGGCGAGTCATTTGAATCGTGCTTATATTCACTCTCTTTGGTCCTTCAAAAGTGTGTCAAGTGCAACCTTGTGCTGAATTTTGAGAAATGTCACTTCATGGTTTCAAATGGGATTGTTCTAGGGCACATAATTTCTCAAGAGGGTATCCAAGTTGATCCAGCCAAAATTGAGGTGATCCAATCACTTCCTGAACCCAAATCAGTTCGAGACATTCGGTCCTTCCTTGGTCATGCCGGTTTCTATCGACGATTCATTCAGAAATTCAGCAAGATTTCCCTCCCACTCACTCGTTTACTTCAAAATGATGTAACATTCAATTTTGATGAGGCTTGCAAGAGATCCTTCATTGAACTCAAATCTTCTCTCACATCTGCTCCAATAATCCAACCCCCAGATTGGTCCTTACCATTTGAATTGATGTGTGATGCTTCTGATAGGGCCATTGGGGCTGTTCTTGGTCAAAGAAGAGAAAACATTCCTCATGTCATCTTTTATGCCTCAAAAACATTGGATGAAACTCAATCACACTACACTATGACTGAAAAAGAACTTTTAGCTGTGGTTTTTGCCTTGGATAAATTCCGGCCCTATCTCTTAGGTGCCAAAATCATCATCTTCACGGACCACTCAGCATTAAAGTTCTTACTTAAGAAAAGTGATTCCAAACCAAGGCTAATAATATGGATTTTAATGCTCCAAGAGTTTGACCTCGTGATAAAAGATAAACCTGGAAAAGAAAACCCTGTAGCTGATCACCTGAGTAGAATTTCTAATTCTTCTCATTCTGAAATAATTGATCCTGAATTTCCAATTGAACACCTCTCATCTATCACTCCAAAGTTACCATGGTATGCCCCAATTGTCAATTACTTGGTTTCTGGTGTTTTCCATGAATATTTTTCAAAAGAACAAAAAGAAAAGATGAGAAGTGATTCAAATCATTATTTTTGGGAAGATAATAAACTTTGGAAAACTGGGGCTGACATGGTAATTACGAGATGTGTTGATGAAACTGAACAATCCTCCATCTTGGAATTCTGCCACTCAATGCCTGGAGGTGGCCACTTTGGACCACAAAGGACTTCTCGAAAGGTCCTAGATTCTGGATTCTTTTGGCCTTCACTCTTCAAGTACTCACACGAGTTCTGTCAATCATGTCCCACTTGCCAAAAGTTTGGCACAATTTCCAAAAGAAACGAAATGCCTCAAAATCCATTAATCTTCTGTGAGCTTTTCGATGTTTGGGGAATCGATTTCATGGGACCATTTCCCCCTTCCAATGGATTCTCATACATTCTTCTTGCGGTCGATTATGTTTCTAGGTGGGTCGAGGCCAAACCCACTAGGAAAGATGATGCTCAAACTGTGAGTGAGTTCCTCAAAACCCATATCTTCCATCGATTCGGAACACCACGTGCTTTGATAAGTGACTTAGGAACTCATTTCTGTAATAGAACCATGGAGTCACTTTTGAAAAAGAATGGGGTTGTACATAAAACATCCACTGCATATCACCCTCAAACAAATGGAATGGATGAACTTTCTAACAGAGAAGTGAAAAGAGTGCTTGAAAGAATTGTTAAGCCCACAAGAAAAGACTGGCCCGATAGACTTGGTGAAGCACTTTGGGCCTATCGAACAGCCTATAAGACACCCATTGGGATGTCTCCATTTAGGCTAGTTTTTGGTAAAGCCTGTCATTTACCAGTTGAAATCCAACATAAGTCATTTTGGGCTGTCAAAACTTGTAATTTTGATTGTGAAAAATCTGGTGAAGAAAGATTGTTGCAGTTGAATGAATTGGAGGAGCTTCGACTCGATTCGTATGAGAACTCCATTCTCTACAAAGAAAAGGCAAAGTCACTCCATGACAAGAACATTCTTCGAAAGGTATTTCATGAAGCTGAAAAGGTAATGCTCTTCAATTCTCGATTTCGACTTCACCCAGGTAAGCTTAATTCTCGTTGGGAAGGTCCTTTTGTTATTACTAACGTTTACCCATTTGGTGCAGTGCAAGTCCAAGACCCTTCTTCAAAAAGAACATTCATGGTAAATGGACACCGGTTAAAGCATCACCATGAGAGGTCTCACAATCCAGGAACCACATCGACTTCCATCGAAACCCCATCCACTTCAATAGAACCACCACTGGATGGAGACCCGCCAAATCCAAACCAGGGGGAACCTCTTTCCCTTTAACTCTATCTCTCCTCAATCTCTCTTCCCTCTCTTCTTCTCTCTATTTCTTCTTCTTCCTCTCTCCCTCTCATTTTTTTTACAACATTCTTCCACAACCTTTTTTCTATTTTCTCTTTTGTGTGGATCTTTCATTAAAAATAAAAAAATTTAAAAAAAAATAATTAAAAACAAATGAAAATTGAAAAACAGGGGTGTCATAATTACTCATCATCCAATATTGAAATTTTTTCCAACCATTTTGGGGAGTCAAAAGGCTTGTTTTAAACTCAAATATATTGAATTTTTATCTCAAACTTGGAAAAAAAATTTGTGTCAATAACAAACATTTTGAATGAACAATTTTTGGTGGAAAATGATTCTCCCCTACCGTGAGGAATAACATTAGCCTTCATGCCAAGGTCATCTATGGCCATCTTTTTCATTGTGTGTCTTCACCACTGATTGTGAGTCTTGAGTTTGTGGACCTTCGAGCTTAATTTCCATCTTTTGTGTGCATTAATATGATAGAGGCATTTTCTAAGCCACATGAGAATCAGAATAGCCAAATAGCCTCCCGTTACCCTTACATTGATCCTACTTTTGAAAGCCCCTTTGAGCCTATGAAAACCTTTATTTTGATAGCCACATTACAAGCCTAATACCTTGTCCCACCCAACATCTTCATGGAATTTCATTGTACAATTTATTGAAATTTAAGTGTGGGGGGAATAGACTTCATTTTTGGGCGTACTTTCATTGATTTCCAATGTGTCATCATATGCTTGAGGGCAAGCTTCCATTCAAGTGTGGGGGAGAGGTTGTAATTCTGTGAGCTTTGGGGTGTATATGTGTAATTGTCATTTGTACAAAAGTCATTGAAAAGTGTTCAAAAAAAATGAAAAAAATTATATAAAAAAAAATGAAAAAAAAAGGGAATGGGTTCTGTCTTGGGTGGGTCAAAAATCATTCATCATCAACCTTTGTTCGTGTTATAAATTAGTTCCATGTGGAGATCAAGCATGGGTTGGGAGATGACTATGAGACCTGTTTCAAGCACAACTTTCGAAAAAAAAAGAGCAAAAAGAGAGAAAAAAAAAGAACACTTGAATCATCTTGTATTGTGCCATTATTGGAAGTCTTCCATGTTGTACATATTCCATCATCTCAACCTATTCCATTTTCTATCTCCCTCACTTTTCATTCATCACACATTAATGCCCTTGTAAATATTTGTTTCTATTTCCTTTCAAATCAAATTTCAAAAAAAAATGTGCATTGATTTTTCCATGTTGGTGTTTTTAACCCCTCTTTTCCTTTGGACATTATATACCTACCGTCCCATAGCCACTGAAAAACCCCTTAAAAGACCTCTTGATTCTTGTACACATTAGATTTGGGAATGGAAGCTGAGAGCTCTTACAAACTCTTGATTTTCACTTTTTGTTGGTGAATGAGTGAACCTCCTAAAATACATTTTTATCATCTTGAGAGGAGTAAGTTTTGAGTGCCTACATTTTCTAATTCAAACCTTGAACATGAAAAAATGAATTGTTTCTGATGCATTATTGTGAACCAAATTTGTGATGGAATTCAATATGGATGAGTGAAATAGTCTAAACCTCCCCTGATTGGAGAAAACAAAATTTTAATATTTGTTGGTGAGTGAAAATGATTTTGTCATTTTTTTATATTTGTTGCACATGAGGACACGCGCAAATCTAAGTGTGGGGGAGTTGATGTTATTAATATTTTCATGACTTATTATATTCCCCCTTTACTTATTTTATATGAAATGTGCATAATTTGTGTGAAATATTAATGTTTTAATATTAAGTATAATATTTGAGCATTTTTAGAAGTAGTCAAATTGAGTCAGTTTAATGTTTTACTTATAACTATCACTATACGGATCCAAATTGTGTGGTTCTTGTTTTGTAGGATTCTCCTTTCAATATACAACATTTCATTAGAAGGCACCATGATCCAATTCTGCCATTTGAAGGGTCATATGGTCCTCACAAACAAGACCAAAGAATCTGTGAAGAAACTGGACTATTCATGAAGATTGATTTACTGGGCTCAATCCAGAAGTTCAAAAACCTTAACTCTCCACCATAATTCGGGGGACACTACATGTCATATTGGATAAAAATTTCATGGCCCAAATCCAAGTACAAGGGGCCCAAATAAATCTTTGAAGTCCAGCCCACCATTCTGGCCAAGAATGAAAATCAGTATAGTATGCATGACATATCTCCTAATGTAATCATCCAAGCGAGCTGAGATTTTTCAGTGTGAAAGAGGAGATATAGTTGGCCGACGTTTTTGAAGAAAAAATTCTTATTTGAAGGCATATTAATATTCAAAAACCCTTTCACATTATGGACTTCAAAAAGACTGTATTGAAATGGACAGTTTTAGATTTTTTATCAACCGGCCATAACTTTTTATCCTTAAGTCCAAATGACTCCAAATTTTGAGAGTAGTCGGAAAACATTATTGTCTACAACTTTTAAGAAGGAGCTATTTGAAGATTAGGCTGTCTGAATAGCTCAATTGGCGATGCAAGTGGAGGGACAGATTGGGAAAGCAAACAGTCCACTCCTTGGGCTATAAATACTCTCTCCTTCTCTCCTTGAGAGGGGTTGGCATTTCAGAAGAGAGGAGATCATATTGGCACGACCAAAGCTTTGCCAAAGGCTTGGGAGGACCTGCCATACTCAAGTTTACACTTGAGAGACCTTTCCTCCTCTCTTTCTTTTCACTTACTTTTGTGTTCTTCATTTTTGTAATCTTGTAATTCTCTTTCTTTGTAATTCTGTTTTAATGCAAGTTACTTCTTCAATATCTCTTATTCTCTTCCACCTTCTGTATTTTAATATTAATGTTCTTAAAATAGTTTAAATTCAGTTCAATCCCCTTCCCTTATTTAGCTTCCTCATTCAATCGAAAGCTCGTTTTTAATTATCATCATTGTTCGTGTGCGTGTGTCGACGTACCACTCTTTTCTTATCCCTTTCTTTTTCTTCTCTTATTAATTTATAATCATAATCATTATAACCAGATTATTAATCACCCAAATGGATGAGTAAATATCTCATTGGGGTGAGTTATAATTTAGGTATGTTAAGTGATTGAGAGATTCTGCTCGATGAATATTCTTTGAATTAACATTGTGTATGTTGGACTTAACATGTCATGGATTAATGACTTGTTTTGTTTAACATGTGGTTTCCATGGATTATTGGAACCATAAATACAAAACCATAAATAAGATCTGATTGAGATTATAACCTTAAGTTAAGTTAAGTCTTGGTTTAAAGCCTTAACACTTAAGAATTATAATCAACATCATCTTGTGACATGGGTGTTAATTTAAATGCAATATAAAGCAAAGCTCGAGGATATCACAAGCTTAACTAACCTAATGATGAACTCACCCCAATATTTATCAATTTGGTAAATCAAACATCATCCATAAATCATTTCAATTAAGCTCTGCAAACAAACCCCCCTAATCAAAATACAATCAACTAAAAACAAACGACTACTACAAAGTATCATCGCCGAGGATTCGACCCGAGTGCTGCTATACACATTAGCAGAGCATCGGAACCTTGAACGGTCGATAGGCGACAATCGGCCGCACTTTCAATCCTATTGATAAAGCCCCATTCCAATATGTTGTACACATTACTCGTGTCTAGTTTCATGACCATATTGGATCCATGGGTCTTGTTATTCAGGTCCTTGAACATATCTTGAGCTAGAGCGATCACCCCTAGAATTTATCTCCCCCTCACAAAACTGTATTGTTCATTGGATATCCACCAGGGAAGACCCATGGATAGACTCATGTTGATGATGCTCACAAAAACCTTATAGGGAAAATTGCACATGCTCATTGGACGATACTAAATCAGGGAGGAGGGGTCTCTCACTTTTGGGATAATAACTAAAGTCATGGTGCTTGCAACACGTGGGAGAGCTCCTCCTCCAAAAAAATCATGAACAACAGAAACGATATCCTCCTTGAAAACTTCCCACGAAGCTTTGTAGAATGATCTCTGGAAACAATCTGGCCCCAGAGAACTATCCGGGTCGAGGCTCAGCATTACCACATGGATCTTAGTCTTATCTAGGATTCCTTCCAAGAAGGTTTTGTCCTCATTAGAAACTCAGTTGGGAATCACATCCCATATATCAGTCTTTGGGTTTATCCATCTTTCTTTCTACCCAAAAAAATTTGCCTTTTTATTTTTATGAACAACTTCTAAATTCTGTTTATATGCTCCAAAAACATGTTTCAAGATCTATCCCTCATTCTCTTTCGGGGATATAAATTTTTTAAAGTGATTCCCTCCTTAATTCACCCCGATAAGGAAACCTATTTTAAGGGAACGTCCAAAATTATTACCTGATTTCAAGGGAACTCTATACTCTATTTTAAGCCGACATTATCATTATAAAATCAGTCCTTTTATTATGAAAACATTCTTTGTTAAATTATAGTTTTATATAAAAGATTTTCCTCTTTTATTTTTTAAAATCTCTATAGTATTTTCCTTAAAACCACACAAAAATGTTTTAATGCTAATGTTTCTCAAAAACATTTCTTATATGATGTCAATTATGTTTGACATCACATACCATTTTATATGCCTATTTTACCTTATGAAAATCCAAGTATGTTCTAATACCTTTCATTCATGGACACTTTCATGATTTTCCCATTGGTTATGCTTTATGTCATGATTGTGGTACCCAATTCTTTCTATGAGTACCCTTATTTTTATGTATGGTTGATTATGTATGATTATTCATGTGGAAAGAATATTCATGAAAATTTTGAGATGGGTGTGCCCAGATAGCACTCTAATGCATTGGGTATAGTTACGTCTCATGAGATGTGATGTGAAACGGGATTGGCGGTCAGCCTTGACCCATACTACTATGGGAAACAAGATTGGCGGTTAGCCTTGACTCGAACTAAAGACATGTTTAATGTTTCTACAACATTTATATGATTCCATGTTTATATGATCCCATGTTCATACGTTATGATTCCATATGTTCCATACTTTTTCTATCAATATGTCATTCCTCTAAACTCATGTGCTTAATCTTTATTCTTATGTTCATTCCCTTACATGGATTTTTAGCTCATCCCTTTGTTCATATATTTCCCCAGGATATCCTATGAAGATGTATGACCATAATGAAAGTTAGGATATCATTATGGAGACTAGATAATGAAGTTTTTTTAGCCCATGTTTTATGTTTTATGTACTAAGTTTTCAAAGACACTATAATATGCGATCCTTGGCTTGTAATCGGATGTATATTTATGATTAAAATCATTAAATGTTATATGTAAAATGCTACGGTCGCTATAAATATGGAATGCTGATGAGAAGATATGTGATGGAAAAATACGTCATCCAGTTTATTTTCTATAATGTAAGAAAATTGATAAACATTATCCAACATTTGGAAATGAAATTAGAAATCTCATACTTGGGTTGTGCACAGATGTAATGAATCCATACTGAACCCACAGTAGTATATATAGTTCAGGACCTATTTTATTGGTAATTTAAAACCTCTCTCTAGAAGTTTTTATGTTTCCCAAATATATCATGTTGAGTATAATGATCTCTGGTCTTAAGAAACCTGGAAATGATATTGTTGTTTTCTTGTCACCATTGATTGATTATTTGAAAATTTTTGGGAGGATGGTATTTGTAACACCTAGAAATTTTATGAGAAATATTCTTTTTAATTTTTTGATGTCTTGTGTTGTATGATACACTAAGATTAGCTTGAACTATACGCAAAATTATATTAGCTTGTAGTATATGCATCACTCTTCTTGGCTTTTGTTTCATGCAAGAGTAACCTTTCTCAATAGCGTGTGTTGTACGCAATACCGAGTTTCACTAAACAACGATATATTGTTATAATATTATTATGAACTAGATATTATGAATATTATTGACCATATTTTTAATTTTATAACATTATCATTCATCTTACACATATTCTAGAACATGTTCTGAGAACAAAATTAATTTTTCAGATAAAAGAAGTATTTTTCAAAAAATGCAGTTTTGTCACCTTTTGATGGCGCACCCATTTTAAATCTAATTTTTGACAAGTTTATAAGTTCAATTTGACAAATTAAAATTCTTCTTTTGAATCAGGATATGAAAATTTACGTTGAATAAAATTTTGATATTATTTTGATAACCTTCATATTTTTATGAATAGTAAAAATATGCTTAATTTTAATTAAAAAAAATTCATCGAGATAATTTATATGGTTAAATTATAATATTGAATGGTTTTAAAGTATAAATATAATATATTTTTAATATTTAATATAATTTATGTCATTATCATTAATTTTACATTGAATTCATAGGGAAAAACATTTCAATCTTTTGCAATTTTAAAAAAAAACTCATTTTTTCGACAACGGGATTAATTTTAGATTAATTACAACATATTATGTGTTTTGAATTTTGAAAAATAGATTCCATATTTAGAATCATTATTTCCAAATTATGTTAATAGTCTACTTTATTTTTTTCCATTATGAATAGTAACTATGGTAAATTTTATTTACCATAGTTAAAGGTAAATTGGGTAATTAAGGGTAAAAATAATTTTATAAAATTACTCTAACACTTATCTTAATATAATTGGATGATTATATTTCGTCCTAAAATATACTTGGGTTGAAATTTTATCTATTGGAACCCACTTGGATGATATTAAGACCTTTAATTTATTTTATTTAAAGAAAAGTGAAATATGTCTCACTCAAACTTTAATAATTAATTTTTTTTAATATAAGGATAATTGAATATAAATTATATTATAAATACTAATTTGAAATATAAAATGTTATTTTTATCATGTAAATTTATTTTTAATTTTTATGAAATATATAATTACCTTAATATCTTATACATTAATGATGAAGAAATTATTTATTTAGTGAAAAATCAATAATATAGTTTTTATTAAAATAATAATACCCATAAAAAGGCCAAAAATTTGACCAAAACTTATTTTTCGAGTATATATTCACCATAAGAATCCAATTGTCGACTTGTGGAACATTTGGAGCCTTATAAAATAGATTATGACATATAAATTATTTTATTTTAAATGATGTCAAAGTTTTCACCTTCATAATTTAATAAAGATAACATTTTAAAAGTTGGTTGTTTTAGAAGATAAATTAGACTAAAAGTGTTATTATGAAATAAATTAGATTTATATTAATTATAGTTTTTTATTTATAATTTTTATGCAAAAAATATGTATAATAAATAACTATACAAAAAATGTTGTAGTAATTATTTTATTAAGAAAAATATCAAATAAATGGTTTTAGAAATATTAAAATAAATACTATATGAACTAATTAATGTGATCCACGAATTTTATAGTTAAATATGACATGTTAGGAATCTATAAAATATTTTGGTTAGAACATATCTTCTATGTGGATTTTATTTAGATTCAAATAATTGAATAGTGTCAAAATTGACACTATTGGTATTTTATCAAAATCACATGTTATTAAATTGTTTAAAAATCACAAAAATATTTAAAAATTACAAATTGAAAATTATATTCTCGAAAATTTCAGAATTTATCTAAATATGGACAATTAACAACACATAATTAAGTATTTATAACAATTTAAAATTTATAATGTTATTACCACAAATAAAATCAAATAATTTAAATAAGGATAAATCAAAATGATAGGGTTTAAAATAAATTCAAAACATTTCTAAATTTTATTGGTTGATTATATTACCACCCTATATCATCTCATATTTAAATTTGAGTCATTTTATAGGTTTTTAAGTGGGGTTTGATTTTATTATAAATTAATATTTTTGAGAATTTCTTAAAGTGCCCCTCTCCTCTCTTATAAAAGGGCACATCCTCCCTCTCCTCTTCACACCATTTTGAGCTTTCAAACTCTACCAAACCCTGCCAATTTATCTTATAAACTTTCTTAGAGACATAATAGAGGTCCTTTACTTCTTCAAATACCAACATTAGTGACCTAAGAGGAGGTTTAGAAGAGGCACATTGAAGAAGAGGTAATATCCTTTACCGATTCTTTCTAACTTATTTACTCTACAACTTCCTCTATATGAGTTGTTTAATAATTAGGTTATAACTCCAGTATCACTTGTATACTGATATATTATTATGAATATTAAATAATTATATCCCATATTCTATCCATCCAATGAAAAATGAAATCACCACGCATTTGTACGTACGACCTACCGTCTCCACGTCGTGGTGTAATCTGTTTTTCATAACCAACCTACTTGGATGGGTATAATAATGGAAGAAATAACTATATATGATTATTATTAAATGATAATAATTATGATATATTATATCATACACTCCAATTCCATTCAATAAATATGGTAATGAAATCATCGCTCGTGAGTACATACGGATTACTGTCTCCACAACGCGATGAGATTCATTCTCCATGTTAACCATTCAAGAATGATTATAAAGTATATATAATGAATAATAATATTATATAATAATGCTTCTAGATTTATGTATATATATATTTACATACCATCTACTTACTTCCATTCAAGTCAATAAGTAAAGGAAAACTGTGTTCATGCGTATATACGGCCTACCGTCTCCATGAATGGTGTATTTCATTTCATTTATCTATCTATTATATATATATAATGAATATATATATTATTTATAAATCATGTTTCACATTCTAGAAGTAATTAAATTATGATATACGTAATATCAAGAACAACAAGTCTAAACACGTACGATAAATGAAACGATTATTACCCAAAACATTGCTTCAACATGGAATTGAAAAATGAACTAGTAATATAAAGTTGTAAGTGAATCATATATGATGTCATAAAAATGACTATGATCCTTGAATAATTCAATTAAATTATTTAAATCATTATATAGGAGGTTCAGTCACATAAGGAAGAAATCAAACCTAAGGTAAGGGATTATTTTGTCTCACTTTTATTTCTATGAGACATATGCCTTAATCACCATCTATTTCTTTTGAATGGTGTTTATGCTTCCCATGACTGTTTTATGATTTTTGTTATGAATTATATGATATTTATATATGTATGTAATTTTATTTATTTTATGACACGTATGATTCCACCAATTATAAATGGTAAGGGATAATTTTGCAATCTCACTTTTTCCTGAGATTGCTTATACGTAAGTATTTACTAGGATTATAATTATCATCCATGTCCATATTTTCTAAAAAAAATTTCATAAATTGTCTATTATTCTTCCATGTATGTTTAAATTCATTTTTATCCTTTTTTTACTTTTACCACATTGTATGGAAGGAATTTGTCTTTTTTTTACCATACGAGGTACTTTTTGACTTTTCCATCAAAAGTACGAGGAGAATGTTTTTTTAACTTATACAGCTTGAATGGATTTTTACAGTTTTATAACACCATATTTAAATGATGCTTCCTATAAAATATTTCATGATTATTTTCAATGAAATTATTTTCTTTTAAAATTGCATGGCATTTTGAGAAAAATAAAATGATTTTGAAGAAGAAAGGATATTTTCCTCAAGAATTCATTTCAAGTGTTTTATCAAAACTATTTTTTATCTAAGTTGAAATTATTTAATATGGATATGTTTCATGTATAATTTCCCTATTATTTTAATGGTTTTATTTTGTTTATGATGAAATTATATCCATTGTTTTATATGGATTATGTTATGATGGGATGATGTATATGAAACACATTTTATTCATTGGGTTATGATGAATGATTTATGTTTATTTTGTGGAACACGAAAGTATGATTTCATTATGAGTTGGGTGGGACCTAAATCTCCCTCTAATTCATTGGGTAATTATTTGTATCTCATGAGATAGATATGTATAGAATGACAAGTTAATCTGGTTCAGTGATACAGGACTCGAGCAAGGAGTGAACTCGGTTCAGTAATGGACATTGTCTGCTACTATGGTCTTGGAAATGATCCATGACTAATATGAAATGATTTTCTATGCTTATGTGTGTATGAAACAATGTTTCATGTATTATTTTATAATGATTGGGAGTACATTGAAGTTCTATGAATTATCCCATGACATGATATTATAACCTCTTATGTAGGATAAGATTTTTAAACATTATGATCTTAAGAATATGATATGATTGAAATTTCATTTTTTTATCCTTACTGGGCATTTCAGATCACCCTTTCTATGTTTTATTTTCCCCATGACATAAATAAAGGTTTTAGGTAAGAAAACAAAAGGGGAATATCTTTATGGGAGATGTTCAAGATCTTTCACCATGATTAGAAGACTATGTTTCGAGTTTCCAAAGACACTAAACTATTACGGTCCTTGGGTGTCTATTTTTGTTATGTATTAAGTATTCTGAAAAAGTGATGTAATGTAAATGTATGTCAACAATGGGCCTCTTATAGTTGGTATTAGAGGGAAGGTTTGGTTAACCTTTGGAAACTAGGATGCGAAAACTTTAGTGAGATCCCTATAGATATATCTAAGGTATGTCTAGGGATGCTCGTAAGGTTAAGTATAAAGTATAGGTTACAATCCTAGAATTATGAAAATGATCATGAATAACCTAGGATTAAACCTAAGATGTTAGATATTTAACTTACTCCCCCTTGATTATGTTGTTTTATTAGTATTATTTTGGCCTCTCACACATTTCTTTTTGGGTTTTAGATAATGGATGGAACCCAAAGGAACCGTGTTAATGATCAATGCACTAGGAAATGCAATGATTTTCCTCCTAAAAAACCAAATGTTATGGTAAATGGAGTGATAAATCTATTTTTATACTTACAAAAGCTATGAATCATTCTGGATTTCCACATGAGTAGATAAGGTAACAATATTCTATTACTTCCTTCATGAGGCAATGCCTACCTTCTTTCAGTGGGTCTTCTGATCCAGTTGTTGATGAACAATGGATCAATGACATTGAAAAGATATTTTACATAAATCTTTGTTCAAAACATGAAAAATCTATTTTGGTTGTTTACCATTTATAAGTTGAAGCAGACCAGTGGTGGACTCTAATTAAGAATACAAGGCCCCAAGATGAAATTGAATCCATGGAATGGGACGAGTTCAAGAACTTGTTTTTCAATAAGTGATTCCATCATATTCTTCAAACAAAGATGGAAAAGGATTTCCTTGATCTTAAAAAAAAGTAAGATGAATCTGTTGGTATATTGAAGTCTAATTTTACAAGTCTTTCAAGGTATGAATATGGATTTATCGTCCAACCTGAAAGTGAAGTTGATCGATTCTGTAGTGGAATAAAACCATGTCTTCGAAAGGCATTAGCTATAAGAGACTTCAGTAGCTATGAATAGATTGTGCATTGTGGTATCAAGGTAGAAATGTAATTTGGTGTTACATATCCATCTCATGGTTTTGATAAGAAACAAAAGATGGAGTTCAAGAAAAAATCTCAAAACAATGGTGAAAAGAAGATGAATGTTTTGTTATTCTCAAAGGGTGGAAAAAGCATAGTTAAGATTGTCTTAAAGGGACTAGAAAATGTTTTAATTGTGGAAAAGAAGGTCATATAGAAGCTGAGTATTGAAGTAATGGGAAAAAGCTATCTAATTATGTGAATAGAGAAAAGAATATAGAGAACGAACCATCAACACTTCAATGCTACAATTGCAAGGAAATGGGGAATTATGCTAACCAATTCCCTAATCCAACAGTTAATGATGATCGACATCAACAACCTATTAAAGAAAAAGTAAAAAGGGATGTCACATGCGATCATTATTGGAGATGTTGAATATAGAAACGAATTGGTGGAATGATTAAGTGTTTATGTAATCAGATTCCAAAATAGTGTTGTGGAATCTCATTTATAGTATCGTAGAATATTGGAATATCTATGTATTGGTTTATTGTGGTTTTTAATAATTATATGGTATTGGTAACCATGAAAAGTGATTGAAATATTTTTGGAAGGCAGATGATATGCACACGATGAAGGGATAAGGAGAAAATAATATGTATGATATTATTAATGAGCTCATGACTCATATAAGGACAAAGTGATATCATGGTTTGAGTATATAGAATTTTTTGGATTTTGGTTCGTGGAAAGAGTTTTCTTTTGACAGCATTCATGTTTTCACTAATGTTCTATGATAATTCATGTTTCAAGAATACATGATTAAGGTATTCACATGTTTCTAATGTGACCAACAAGATATATCTTATGATATATGAGGGATAAATGATGGTATTCACATGCTTGTTATATGACCATTCTAGAAATAATTTTCTTTATATTGTGAGCTTGGAAAAAAGTATTTTGGATAATCCTAAATGTTGAAATGTATTAATTTGGACATCAGATATTATTTTTTAAGACTAGAAATTTTTTCGATATTATTTCTGGAATGTTATAATGGTGTAGTTTTAAAAAAAGACAACTCGTAGGACGAGCGACAACCCATCACGTCAGACAAGGCTGCGAGAATCGAACCCACAACCGAAGTGCGACAAGCCTTTATCACCTACCATTGGCCTACAGGAAGTCCCTAGTTAGTAGAAATTAGTTTTATTTTATTAAACGGTATGATAGATGAAATATAAGTCCATTTTTGGAATCATATATGGTTAATCTCACCATAGATGGACTTATGTATATTTAATAATTTTTGCTAACCTTTTTCTGATAAAGACTGATGGAATGATCTATCATTCTATCGCATGATATTCTAACACTTCAAGAATGAAAAATTCAACTTAATTTCTTCAAATAATATATAAAGTGAAAAAATTTCATGGAATGACCAACGATGACATTACACTGAAATCATTTAAGTATTTCTCCTTATGAAAAAATTCATCAATGTTAGGGAAATGATCTCGAAAACCAAAAACATTGTCCTAGTACCCTCATATCTGATGACTCAGATGGTACCATAGATCCTCACAAATTTATGGCTTTGTGATTTTTGTATTTTTTATAGCCATGTTCACTACCACTCTTCATCAGAACTTCATGGTTAGATTTCTCTTTCATATCCATGTTTTCACCTATGTTCTCCTATGTGGAAACCCGGTGATGAGTTAATTTGGGTAACCATTATATTTCTTACTTTACTTTTTAAAATTAAGTTTTAGTATTCCTTTTTATGATGTGGGTTCCTATGAAAGAAACTTTCATGTATTAAACCATTTATAACCCCGACGAATTTCGAGGGCGAAATTCATTTTAAGGAGGGTAGAATGTAACACCCCGAAATTTTATGATAAATATTATTTTTAATTTCTTTGATGTATTTTGTTGTACACTAAACAAAGATTAGCTTGTGCTATATGAAACACCATATTAGCTATTAGTATATTAAACACTATTTTTGGATTGTGGTTCACGCAAGAGCGACCTTCCTCAATAGTGTGTGTTGTACGCAATACCAAGTTTCACTAAATAATGATATATTATTATAATATTATTATGAACTAGCTGTTATGAATATTATTTGACGAATTTTGAATTTTATAAAATTATAATTCATATTATACATATTCTAGAACATCGTATGAGAACAAAATTAATTTTTTAGATAAAAGAAGTATTTTTCAAAAAATGCAATTTTGTCGCCTTTTGATGGAGCACCTGTTTTAAATATAATTTTTGAAAAGTTTATAAGTTCAATTTGACAAATTAAAATTCTTCTTTTAAATCAGGATATAAAAATTTATGTTGAATAAATTTTTGACATTATTATGATAACCTTCATATTTTGATGAATAGTAAAAATACCCTAAATTTTAATTAAAAACAACTTTTTTCATTGAGATAATTTATATAGTTAAATTATAATATTGAATGGTTTTAAAGTATAAATAGAATATATTTTTACCATTTAATATAATTTATTTCATTATCTATAATTTTACATTGAATTCATAAGTAAAAACATTTCAATCTTTTGCTGTTTTTTAAATAAAAACCCATTTTTTTCGACAACGGGATTAATTTTAGATTAATTACTGCATATTATGTGTTTTGAATTTTGAAAAATAGATTCCATATTTATAATCCGTAGTTCCAAATTATTTTAATAGGCTACTTTTATTTTTTTCCATTATGAATAATAACTACGGTGAATTTTATTTACCATAGTTAAAGGTATATCGGGTAATTAATGGTAAAATTAATATTATAAAATTACCCTAACACTTGTATTAATATAATTGGATGATTATATTTAATCCTAAAATATACTTGGGTTGAAATTTTATCTATTGGAACCCACTGGGATGAGATTAAGACCTTTAATTAATTTTATTTAAAGGAAAGCGAAATATGTCTCACTCAATATTTAATAATTAAATTATTTTTAATATAAAGATAAATGTAATGTAAATTCAATTATAAATATACATTTGAAAACTAAAATTTGTTTCTTTATCATGGTAATTTATTTTTAATTTTTAAGAAATATATAATTACATAAATAGATTATACATTAATGATGCAAGAAATTATTTATTTGGTGAAAAATCAATAATATAGTTTTTATTAAAACAATAATACCCATAAAAGGCCCAAAAACTTGACCAAAACTTATTGGTCGAGTATATATACACCAAAATCATACAATTGTCGACTTGTGGACCATTTTTAGCCTTATAAAATATATTATGACATTTATATTATATTATTTTAAATGATGTCAAAGTTGCCACCTTCATAATTTAATAAAAATAACATTTTAAAAGTTGGTGGTTTTAGAATATAAATATGATTAAAAGTGTTATTGTCAAATATATTAGATTTATCTTAATCATAGTATTTTATTTTTAATTTTTATGTAACAAATAAGTATAATAAATAATTATACAAAAATGATGTAGTAATTATTTTATTAATAAAAATATCAAATAAATGGTTTTAAAAATATTAAAATAAATATTATATGAACTAATTAATGTTATCCAAGACTTTTATAGATAAATATGACATGTTAGGAATCTATTAAATATTGTTTTTTGAACATATATTCTATTTGGATTCTATTTAAATTCAAATAAATGAATAGTGTCAAATTTGACACTATTGGTATTTTATAAAAATAGCATATTATTAAATTGTTTAAAAATCAAAACAAAAATTACAAAATTAAAAAATTGAAGATTATATGGTATAAAATGTCATAATTTATATAATTATGGACAATTAACAACACATAATTATGTATTTATAACTATTTAAAATTTAGAATATTATTACCACAAATAGAATCAAATAGATTAAATAAGGATAAATCAAAATGATAAGGTTTAAAATAAATTCCAAACATGTATAAATTTTATTGGTTGATGATATTATCACTTTATATCATCTCATATTATAATTTGAGTCATTTTGGAGGTTTTTATGTGGGGTTTGATTTTATTATAAATTAATATTTTTGAGAGTTTCCTAAAGTGCCCCTCTCCTCTCTTATAAAAGGGCACCTCCTCCCTATCCTATTAACACCATTTTGAGCTTTCCAACTCGTCCAAACCCTAAAAAATCCTCTTATAAACTTTCCAAGAGACATACTAGAGGTCTTTTACTTCTTCAAATACCAGCCTTAGTGCCCTAAGAGGAGGTTTAGAAGAGGCAAGTCAAAGAAGAGGTAATATCCTTTATCGATCTTTTCAAACTTATTTCTTCTTCTACATCCTCTATATGAGATGTTTAATCATTAAGGAATAACTCCAGTATCAATTGTATACTGATATGTTATTATGAATATTAAACAACCATATCCCGTCTTCTATCCAACCTATGAAAAATGAAATCACCACGCGTGCGTACGTATGGATTACCGTCTCCACGTCGTGGTGTAATCTGTTTTTCACAACCAACCTACTTGGATGGGTATAATAATGAAATAAATAACTATATATGATTATTATAACATGATAATAATAATGAGATATTATATCATCCACTCCAATTCCATTCAATAAATATGGGAATGATATCATCGCTCGTGCGTACATACGGATTACTGTCTCCACAACTCGATGAGATTCATTATACATGTTAACCATTAAAGAATGATTATAAAGTATATATAATAAATAATAATATGAAATAATAATACTACTGGATTTATTTTTATATATATCATCTAATTAATTTTATTCAAGTCAATAAGGAAAGGAAAACAGCGTTCATGCGTACGTACGGCCTACCGTCTCAATGAACGGTGTATTTCATTTCATTTATCTATCTATTATATATATATATATAATGAATATATATATGATATATAAATCATTTTTTACATTCTGGAAGTTAGTAAATCATGATATATGTAATAATATCAAGAACAACAAATCCAAACATGTACGATAAATGAAATGATTATTACCCAAAACGTTGCTTCAACATGGAATTGACAAATGAACGAGTAATATAAAGTCGTAGGTGAATCATATATGATATCATAAAAATGAACATGATTCTTGAATAAGTAAATGTCATTATTTAAATTATTATACAGGAGTTTTGTACACATAAGGAAGAAATCATACCAAAGGTAAGGGATTATTTCGTCACACTTTTATTTCTATGAGACATATGCCTTAATCACCATATATTTATTTTGTATAGTGTTTATGCTTCCCATGAATGTTTTATGATTTTTATTATGAAGGATATAATATTTACATATGCATGTAATTTTATTTATTTTATGACATGTATGATTCCACCAATTATAAATGGTAAGGGATAATTTTGCAATCTCATTTTTACCTGATATTGCATATACGTAAGTATTTACTGGGGTTATAATTATCATCCATGTAAATTTTTTCTAAAAATGTTTTCATAAAATGTTTATTAATTTTCCATGTATGTTTAAATTCATTTTTACCCTTGGTTGACTTTTACACATTGTATAGAAGTAATCTTTCTTTTGTTTACCATGCGAGGTACTTTTTGACTTTTCCAGCAAAAGTATGAGGAGAATGTTTTTTTAACTTATACGACATGAATGAATTTTTATAGTTTCATAACGCCTTATTTCCATGAAAATTACTCTAAAATATTTCATGATTATTTTCAATGAAATTCTTTTCTTTTAAAAGTGCATGGGATTTTGAGAAAAAAATGATTTTGAAGAAGAAAGGATATTTTCCTCAAGAATTCATATCAAGTGTTTTATCAAAACTATTTTCCATCTAAGATGAAATTATTTAATATGGATATGTTTAATGTTTAATGTCCCTATTATTTACATGGTTTTATTTTTTTTATGATGAAATTATATCCATTGTTTTATATGGATTATGTTATGATGGGATGATATATATGAACCACATTTTATTCATTGGGTTATGATGAATGATTTATGTTTATTTTGTGGAACATGAAAGAATGATTTCATTGTGAAATGGGTGGGACCTATATCTCCCTCCAATGAATTCGGTAAATATTTGTATCTCATGAGATAAACATGGCTGGAATGGAAAGTTAATCTAGTTCAGTGATACAGGACTGGAATGAGGAGTGAACTCAGTTCAGTAATGGACATTGTCTGCTATGATGGTCTTGGAAATGATCCATGACTAATATAAAATTATTTTCTATGCTTATGTGTTTAAGCCACAAAGTTTCATGTCTTATTTTACAATGATTGGGCGTACATTACAGTTCTATGATTTATCCCATGGCATGATATTATGACCTCTTATACAGGATAATATTTTCAAACGTTATGATCTTAAGAATATGATATGAATGACATTTCATTTGTTTACCCTTACTGAGAATTTGAGATCACCCTTTCTATGTTTTCATTTCCCCAGGACATAAAGAAAGGTTTTAGGTAAGAAAACAAAAGGGTAATATTTTTATGGTGTTGGATCGGATTACACCAAATATACACAAGAGGGGGGAAAATTGTGACTTTTCAAAAATCTTTGCGAGATTGTGTTCTGCCTTTTAACTTTAATCAGATAAAATGATGCAGCGGAAATTTAAATAGCAGAAACACAAGATGTATAGTGGTTCGGGGAACAGAAGGCCCCTAGTCCCCTTCACCAATGCTCTACTCCATGAGCTTGGTGATTTTCACTATCTGTTCCTCGTTTCAACAGACCGGTTCACAATTGAGTACAGTCAGTTGACACCTTTACAATCCAAGGAAAAACAAAGCCTTCTGGTTCACTTACAGAACCTACATAGCTTAGTACGAGAAGCCAATCACTCAATAATAGAAAGAAAAGATTTTCATATTTTGAAAATACTTTCCAGATGTTATTCACAATTGAAACAGCATGCAATTGATAGTAGATAGATCTTCACCTTCAGAAATAATAATCTTCACATAAGAAATGTTCTAAGTCGATCCCATTGCAATAGATATGGAAATATAATTCATAACTTCATCTATAGAAAATTCACAGTAGATCTTCATTGAAGAACAAGTGAATCTTCTATCATGTTCCTTCCTTTTTTTAACAAACAGAGCTTTGATGCTCCTTTTGAACCAGCAGATCGGTGTGTTTCAATAGTCTCTGTTTTTCTTCTTTTTTAAGAATAATCAAAATATCACACACGATCAATAATCGTCGATGCAGTTTAAAAAAATCATATAAATAAAATAACGATAAGAACTTCTCCTGTAAAATTAGATCCAAAAAATTCACCTTTTTACTCGTGATAGTCAAACATTTGAATTTACTGAGTATTCGTAACTTCCCTGAAGACTCGGCATAAAATCTCCTTTTAATTTGATTATAAAATCATTGATGAAACTGTTTTCAATCTGTCAAAATAGTACTTTAAAATCAGCTTTAAATCTGGCTTGAAATCCTCCTAATAATCAGCGTATTGACCGTTGCATAAAAATATCGACTTTAAATTCTCTCATGCCAAACGTAAGGTTAAGTTGAACTGTAAGAATCCTCTGAACATAAGGTTGATGACATAGTCTTCAAACGTAATTTTCACAACGTAAGGTTGACAACGTAATGTTGAAAACGAACGTAAGGTTCATTCAAAATGTAGGGTTGGTCATCCATACTTTTCTCTTCAACTTTCAAATGTACGATAAAAGATCCATACTTTTTCTTGATCCATACTTTTCCAAGAATGTATGGTTGTTTACAAAAGTAAGGTTGCTGAACCATACTTTTGAGAAAAAAATGTAACTTTTAATATTTACATATGGTTCTCCTTCCATACTTTTCTGATATCCCAAACATAGGGTTCCTTCCTAACGTAGGTTTCTTCTTCCATACTTTGCCGATAACGTATGATTGTTTAACCATACTTTTTCCTTATCTCAAAAAGTATACATATTTTCTATCCTTACGCTATATTTATCCATGTAGGGTATAAACAGTGTTTCCAAAACACATTCAAGCAGATTCCGAATAAGTAGCACATAAATAGTGTTTCCATAACATGCTAAAATACGAATACTTTAATAATAAATTCCCGTAATTTCAAGAGTAAAATAAAATGATAAATTCCTGAAAAATTCTTAACAAATAAAATCATTAGAAAATAATTAAGGGTATTTGTGAGCATCAAAATTGTCATAAAGAGATAGAGTATTAATATAAACTCCCCCTTTAAATAACAATATTATGTATTGTTGAAAACAACACTTGCTCAACAATCTCCCCCTTTTTGATGATCACAAAACCCATAAAATAATAAGACTAATTAAATGAAATTAACTTTCAAAATTAGTTACATAAAGTTTTATAATTTTAAGAGGATAAAACAATATTTAATTTTAACAATATCATTTCAATAAATAAAAATTTCTCCCCCTTCATGAAATTAAAATAATTTTTCTTTAAAAATAAAAGTAAAGAATAAAATAAAAGTTTATAGTTTTAATCAAATTTCTCCCTCTGAATAAAAAGTAAAAGAAAATTTCCCTTTATAATAAATGACTGTTAATAACTTAAAATAGTATTCTATATAATTATAAATCTGTATAAATCCAAAAAAAATTAAATATACAGGAAATCATTTAAATAAAAAATTTAAAATAAAATGTTGTGTTTATCCAAATTTCTCCCCCTTTTTGTGATATCAAAAAGAATGTTAAATCATAGATTTTAACACATTTAATATTGCACTGAACTATAGGTAAATGCTATTATTAAATGTTTATCAATAATTAAATCTGGAGTAATGGAATATCAAAATAAAGATAGTAAAACAAATAGAATGAAAGAAACAAATTTTCATTAAAAGTCAAAAATATATACAAGAATGATAAACACAGGAATCAAGGTTTTCTTTTTTGCAATGAACAGGTAGGGTTTATCTTCGCTGGATTGTAGACTTGATTTATGCTAAATGTTCTCTCAACCTTTTCATTAATCCATCACCAAGCTTAATAATAAGATCTTTGGCCTCTTGAGTCATATAAATATCTTCAATGAGATTGAATCTGAAAAACTTGTGAAGCCTTTCTTCTTTCTCCATAAACAAAGACAGCTTCTCTATGAATTTTTATAAGACAGAACAGATTCCTAGCTCACTGGATGTTAACTGATCAATTAAGAATTTCTGATTATCTATAAGAACAGATAATGGAGCATTGTTGCACTGAAGATCTTGCAACCTGTCATTCATATTGCTCATTGCAGCTGTGATAGCTTGAAATATTTTGATTAAATCAGGTGAAGTTCCTAATCCACTAGCAGCACTATTTCCAATTGATGCAAATTGTGTCTCCAGAAACAACTTAAGATCTGAGAAATATGACTTCATAACCATTTCATATTTCAATTTGGCAAAAAAAATTATCATATCCTCTTTAAAAATTTCAACTTCTTATCTTGAAACAGTACTCTCCTTAAGATTTTGAAATTTCAACTGTTCGGATGCTAATATGCTTCTCAGAGAATCATTCTCACATTGTAGTTGAGATAACTTTTTGTACAACTCTTCAGCATCCATATTCCTTGAATCCGAAGCACCCTGTGCTTGATTCGAATTCTCAGGTTCTTTGTGATGTATTAGTACTAAAGGTAATGATTCAGCATAAGATTTTTATTTCTCCTTGGACTAAGTAGGTTGGTCTATAGATTTTTCCTTAGAGTCCTTTCTAGACTATTCCATAGAAAAATCCTCTTGAAGAACTTCTGTGTGAGCTTCAGAATCATGCTCATCATGAATATCTGCAATTTTTTCATCTAATGAAATATCTAAAATGATATTCTCTTGAGTTTCCTAAGGTCTGGACACTTCCTCACCAGGATCTGTCTCCTTTTCTTGTTGAATTTCAATAGAAACATCAGCTACAGCCTGTTGTTCTAATTTTTCAACTACAGTCCTTTCATGATCAGGATCTGTAATAGTGACATTCTGTTCTTGAGGTTGTTTAACAAACTTTTCTCTGAAAAAGCTGTAAGAGAGTAAATATCCTATAGTTAAATCAGGGGAATTAAGTTCCTCAGTCACAGGTCTTTTCCTCTATGTTTGAAGTCCCTCCTGACTTCTTTCTTCCTCAGTTTCTACCACTTCAAATCTGATCCTCTTTGCCGCAGTGCTGACTCTCGATTCAGCTTGTTCTTCCTTGAACTTTGCAGATTGAGCTGGAGCACTCTCTGATTCATCATCTTCTCCTACTGGAAAAATATTTAATTTGATATTACTCCAGAAATATCCAATATTCCTTAAAGTTCCATCATTAAACACATAACTGTGATGACAGTGTACTCTGGCATCCACCAATCTCAACATGTCCTTCTTAAGAAACAGCTTGGAAATGAATCGACCAAAAGGATAAAAGTTCATTCAGGCATCACTCTTATAACAATATCTTAGGTATCTAACCCTATACCTAGGAAAATTGAGTTTGACATCACTGAGAAAAAGATACATTATATACATATCGGGATATAATATATTTTCTATCTCAGACATCCTCGGTGCAATCCCTATTTGCAAAAATTTGACCAAAATTTTCTTATCAGACTCCAAATCCTTGATAAAAATTTTCTTTACAGTCTTAATACCAAAAAGAAACAACATTATGTCCTCTGATTTATGCACAGAATCTCCAATATTTTTCAAATTGAAATGAAAAACTCCCTCATGAGGGAAGTTGAGAATATGACCAATTTCTACTGACGAGATTGAGAAATCCATATCCTCTATCTTATCCATCATACTATCATCAGTATCTCCCAGACTAAACTGTACAGATTTGAAGAAGTATCTAAGTTCTACCTCATATAGAAATTCCTTATTTTCACTGTTGAATGTCTGTTCAAGGTTCTGAAACGAAAGTGCTTGTTTCAATAGTAGATTTGTCTGAAATAACTGGTCGATATCGATTACCTTTCCCTGTAAGATTTTTCTTCCTTCAGAACGTTGTCTCTTGGAATTGATTGTCTCGGCTTCACTGGCTCTTTTAGTCCTTACCATCTCTACGAGAATCTCTGAAGGTTTGAAGGTTAGGGTTTCAGAGGTTTGAGGATTAGGGTTCACGAGCAGAGGTGTGGTTTGGGGGTTAGAAAATGTTTTGATAGAAATGAAACGGTTTAGAAGTCGAAAGGGTTTTTGAAAACCTTGATTCCCGTGTTTTTAATAATCATTACATATATTTTAAAAATAAATAAAATAGATTACGTGGGGAAAATAAAATTATTCTGTTTGAAAAAAAAATAGCTAAATTATTTTAAGCAAAATTAAAATAAATAACTACCATTGTAAAATAAAATTATATTTAAAATCAAATAAACCTAGCTCCCCCTTAATAAAATCAAACCGTGCAGTGGGAAGTGGTTTAGTAAAAATATCAGCTAATTGAATTTCAGTACTTACAAATTCCAAATATATATCCTTTTTAAGAACATAATCTCTTAGAAAATGATGTTTGATATCAATATGCTTAGTTCTAGAATAATTAATAGGATTTTTTGAAATATTTATAGCACTAGTATTATCACATAGAATAAGAGTATTATTAAAATTTAGTCCAAATTCCATAAGAGTGTTTTTCATCCATAACACATGTGCACAGCAACTTCCAGCAGAAACATATTCTGCCTCAGCTGTTGACAGGGAAACTGAATTTTGTTTCTTACTTGACCATGACACTAAAGATTTTCCTAAAAAGTGACAAGTTCCTGAACTGATTTTCCTATCTAATCTACAACTCCCAAAGTCTGCATCTGAATATGAAATCAAATTGAAATCAGATGTTTTGGGGTAAATAAGAGATTGAAAAACATTTCCTTTTAAATATCTAAAAATTATTTTAACAGCAGTTAGATGAGATTCTTTAGGATTTGATTAAAATCCTTCACAAAGACATACTCAATACATTATATCTGGACTGTTAGCAGTAAGATATAATAAACTACCAATCATACTTCTATATAACTTGTTGTCAACTGATTTTCTAGTTTCATCCAAATCAAGTTTTATATTAGTACACATAGGAGTTGTATATGTCTTGCTGTTTTCAAGTCCAAATTTCTTTAAAAAATCAGTAATGTATTTTCTTTGATTCAAAACATTTCCAAAATATTTTTGATAAATTTTATGTCCTAAAAATAAATTTAGTTCTACCATCATACTCATTTCAAATTCTTTTTGCATTAACTTTGAAAAATCATGGCAAAGGGTTTTATTAGTTCATCCAAAAATTATATCATCAACATAAATTTGAACCAATAAAATATTAGAATTCACAGTTTTCTTAAACAGTGTTGGGTCTTCCATTCCAACAGTAAAATCATTTTTCAAAAGAAAAGAGCTTAATCATTCATACCAAGCACTAGGTGCTTGTTTAAGTCCATAGAGAGCTTTAGTAAGTTTAAAAACAGAATCTGGTTTTTGAGAATTTTCAAAACCAAGAGGTTGCTCAACATAAACTTCCTCCATTAAATAAACATTTAAAAAGGAAAACTTAACATCCATCTGAAATAATTTAAAGTTCATATGAGATGCATAGGCTAAGAGGATTATAATGGCTTCTAGTCTAGCTACAGGTGCAAAGGTATCATCATAATATATACCTTCTTCATGATTATATCCTTTAGCTAAAAGTCTAGCTTTATTTCTAGTTATTATTCCTTGATCATCTTGCTTATTTCTAAAGACCCATTTGGTTCCTATTACTGGATAGTTTTGTGGTCTTTCAACTAATTCTCAGACTTCATTTCTTTTGAACTGGTTTAATTCCTCTTGCATTTCTATCATCTAGCTTTCATCATCTAAAGCTTCTTCTATAGTCTTGGGTTATAATTGGGATATAAAGGAAGATAATTCTACAAGATTTCCTATATTTCTTCTAGTTTTTATTTCTGTATCTAAGTCTCCTATTATAGTTTCTAAAGGGTGATTCTTTAGGGTTCTAGTCTGTCTAGGAAACACACTTATAGGTTCTTTAGTATCATGTTCTTCTGAACTGGACTGAATTTTATTTATATCTTTTTCAAAATAATTTTTCAAGTTCTCAAGCCTCATGTTATCATTAGAGTCAGATTCATCCATTTGATTTTTCCTTTTCTCAAAGGGATCAGATTCATCAAATTTCACATGAACTGATTCTTAAACAATCCTTTACTTCTTATTATAAATTCTATAAGCTTTGGAAGTAGCTAAATATCCTAAGAAAATTCCTTCATCAGATTTTGGATCGAACTTACCAAGATTATCCTTGGTGTTTAAGATGTAAACTTTTCATCCAAAAACTTTAAAGTAGTTAACTTTAGGTTTTCTGTTATTCCAAAGTTCATAGGGTGTCTTTTTCAAAAGAGGTATAATTAAAACTCTATTCATTATATAGCAGGCTGTGCTTACAGCTTCTGCCCAAAAGTAGGTAGGAAGGCTATATTCATTTAGCATAGTCCTAGCCATTTCCTGAATAGTCCTATTTCTTCTTTCAACAATTCCATTTTGTTGATGTGTTCTAGGTGCAGAGAAGGTGTGTTTAATACCCATATTTGAGCAGAAGGAATTAAATTGTTGATTCTCAAATTCTCCACCATGATCACTTCTTAATGAAATTATTTTAAAACCTTTTTCATTTTGAACAGCTTTACAAAAACTTTCAAATAAAGTAAAAGCTTCATTTTTAAATTTCAAAAAGATAATCCATGTAAATCAAGAATAGTCATCAACTAAAACATATACATATAATTTACCAACCAAGCTTGATAATCTTTATGGTCCAAACAAATCTATATGAATATGTTCTAGATGTTTAGATGTAGAAATTTTGTTGACAGATTTGAAGGATGATTTGTGTTTCTTTCCAAGTTGACATGCATCACAGAATCTGTCACTTTCAAATTTGAGACTAGGCAAATCAGAAACTAAATGTTTCTTAGATAACTTATTTAAAAAAATATATATTACAATGTCCAAGTATCCTATTCCAGATCCAAGATTCATTAATTTTATTAGTCAAGCAATTTAGTTGTTGTTTACACAAGGAATTTAAATCCAGGGTATACACATTATCAGTTCTTGGTGCTCTAAATTTAAGCAATTTATTTTTGAAAACAAACAACAATTGTTAGAAAAATCAACAGCATAACCATCATCACATAGTTGAGAGATACTTATCAGATTCTGTTTCAATCCTTGTATATAAAGTACTTTATTAATTGAGACAACTTCTGGATCTCTAACTATTCCAATACCAATGATTTTTCCTTTGGCATTGTCACAAAAAGTTACAATTCCACCATCTTTTTGAGTTAGTGTAAATAAATTCAATGAGTTTCCACTCATATGTCTTGAGAAGCCACTGTCCATAAACCATATGTCCTTTTTGCTCTTGTGACCTGCTCCTTGCAATGACATTTACACAGATTTCTTTGGTACCCATATTTGTTTGGGTCCAGTAGTGTTAGATAGAAAGGATATGGGAATCCAGACTTGCTTTGTTTTTCTAATTTCACATGAGTCGAATAGATCATTTGATATAAAATATTTCTTAATGTCACTTATTTGGGGTTGTCTTAAGAAACAGTTTTTAGAAATATGTCCCCTTATTCCACAGTAATTTCAATTTAGTCTTTTTTCACTTGGAATAAAATAGTTTTTGTATAGCTTGGGTTTTTCACCTTTACTGCCAATTCCAAATCTTTCCTTTTTAATGACATTTTTCCCAAGGATTTCATTTAAAGTATTTTCTCCTTTAGTAAAACCAAGGGCTGCAGTTTTATAAGTGTCTACTTCAGTTTGTAGTGATTTTATCTTTGATTCATAATCTGTATTGTTAGAATTAATTGAATCAAATTTTTCAGTTAACTCCTTATATTTTTTCAGCATTGTATCTCTTTCATCAGAAACATCCTTATTAACATTATTTAAAGACTTATGCTTCTTAAATAGAGAGTCATATTTTTCTTCAAGCATATTGCAGTAGGCTGCAAGTTTTTCATTAGCGTAATTAGATTTAGAACTAGAATCAGAAGAGTAGTAAGATTGTACCTCATCTGTTTCGGCCATAAAACACATGTTGGCTTTCAGATTTTCTTCCTCCTTCTTTGAGTCTGATTGAAAAGTACTACTGGAGTCTTCGGATACACTCCAAGTAGCTTTCATGGCTTTCTTGTCCTTATTCTCATAGTCATTTCTTTTGAAAAAATTCTTTCTCTTGTCTTCTTTTAACTGAGGACAGCCAGGTCTGATATGCCCCATTTTCTTGCATTCATAGCATCTTACTTCCTTATCATCTTTATTAAAGTATTTTTTGAATCTTCTTTTCTTTCTATAGAATTTTGTGAATCTTCGGGCTAGCTGAGCCAATTCCACATCAGAATTAGATAACTCAGAACTCTCTGACTTCTCTTTTTCATTTTTCTTTATCTTTCTATTTTTTCTCTGTGATGATACTTTCAAGGCAGTATCTTCTCTTTTGATTATCACTTTATGTTCATTATCTTCATCCTCCATCTCATCTTCATACATCATTAATGTTCCAATTATTTCTCTCATGGTTAAATCTTTGACAGATGTCGACTGTCTGATTGATACAGAGATTCCATTCCATTTTGTAGGCAGTACTCTCAATACTTTTAAAGATTGATCATCTTGCTTAATGGGATATCCCAAGGAAGTTATGTTATTGACAATCTCTGTCAATCTTCCATTCATTTGAGTAATACTCTCATCTTCAACCATTCTGAATGTATCAAATTTAAGCTTTGCAGTTGCATATCTCATTTCCCTGATATTGTGAGTTCCTTCGTAAGCAACAGAAATAGTTTTCCACATTTCATATGTTGTTGGGCATTGAGATACTCTGTTAAAATCATCAGGTCCTAGACCACATATAATTGCATTCATTGCCTTCGAATTCATATCATACTCTGGTTCATTAGCTTCACTCCATGTTTCAGGTTTTTCTGGTATTTCATATGGAGTTATAATCTTATAATAGACTCTGTGTCCAAGATTTTTCAGATAGATAATCATTCAAGACTCCCCCAACATCCATAGTTTTCTCCATTGAAGTACGGTGCTCTGAACATAGACATTACCTCTCTTGTATCAGTCATCTTGCTCTGTGTATAATCACTTTCATCTTGTTAAATCTTTGTCAAAAAGCTCAACCTCTGATACAAATTATTGGATCGGATTACACCAAATATACACAAGAGGGGGGTGAATTGTGTCTTTTCAAAAATCTTTATGAGATTGTGTTCTGACTTTTAAATTTAATCAGATAAAATGATGCAGCAGAAATTTAAATAGTAGAAACACAAGATGTATAGTGGTTCGAGGAACATAAGTCCCCTAGTACACTCCACTAACTCTCTACTCCATGAGCTTGGTGATTTTCACTATCTGGTCCTCATTTCAACTGACCAGTTCACAACTGAGTATAGGCAGTTGACACCTTTACAATCCAAGTAAAAACAAAGCCTTATGGTTTACTTATAGAACATACATAGCTTAGTACTAGAATCTGATCACTCAAGAATAGAAAGAAAATATTTTCATATTTTGAAAATACTTTACAGATGTTCTTCACAATTGCAACAGAATGCAATTGACAGTAGATAGATCGTTTCATTTAGAAATAATAATCTTCATATAAGAAATGTTCCGAGTCGATCCTGTTGCAGTAGATATAGAAATATAATTCACAACTTCAGCAGTAGCAAATTCACAGTAGATCTTCATTTTAGAACAAGTGAATCTTTTATCGTGTTCCTTCCATTTTTTAACAAAAAGAGATTTGATGCTCCTTTTGAACCAGCAGATCAGTGTGTTTCAGTAGTGTATGTTTTTCTTATTTTTCAGAATAATAAAAAGATCACACATGATCAATAATCATCGATGCAGTTTAAAAAAACATATAAATAAAAGAACGATAAGAACTTCTCTTATAAAATTAGATCCACAATAGTCACCTTTTTACTCGCGATATTCAAACATTTGAATTTATAGAGCAGTCGTAACTTCCCTGAAGACTTAGCATAAAAAGATCCTTTTAATTCGATTATCAAATCATTGATGAAACTGTTTTGAATCAGTCAAAATCGTACTTTAAAATCAGCTTCAAATCTGGCTTGAAATCCGCCTAATAATCAATGTATTGACCGTTGCATAAACATATCGACTTTAAATTCTCTAATGCCAAACGTAAGGTTAAGTTGAACTGTATGCGTCCTCTGAACATAAGGTTGATGACATAGTCTTCAAACGTAAGGTTCAAAATTTAAGGTTGAAAATGTAAGGTTGACAACGAACGTAAGGTTCATTCAAAACATAGGGTTGGTCATCCATACTTTTCTCTTCAACATTCAAACGTACGATAAAATATCCATACTTTTACTTGATCCATACATTTCCAAGAACGTATGGTTGTTTACAAAAGTAAAGTTGATAAACCATACTTTTGAGAAACAAACATAATGTTTAATATTTACGTATGGTTCTCCTTCTATACTTTTCTGATATCCCAAACATAGGGTTCCTCCCTAACGTAGGGTTCTTCTTCCATACTTTGCTGATAACGTATGATTGTTTAACCATACCTTTTTCTTATGTCAAAAAGTATACACGGTTTCTATCCTTACGCTATGTTTATCCACAAAGGGTATGAACAGTGTTTCCAGAACGCGCTCAAGCAGATTCCGAATAATTAGTGCATGAACAGTGTTTCCAGAACACGCTAAAATACGAATACTTTAATAATAAATTCCCGTAATTTCAAGATTAAAATAAAATGATTAATTCCTACAAAATTATTAACAAATAAAATCATTAGAAAATAATTAAGGGTATTTAAGGGAATCAAAATTATCATAAAGAGATTAGAGTATTAATATAAATTCCCCCTTTAAATAACAATATTATGTATTGTTGAAAACAACACTTGCTTAACATATGGGAGATGTTGAAGATATTTCACCATGATTAGAAGATTATGTTCTGAGTTTCCAAAGACATTAAACTATTGCAGTCCTTGGGTGTCTGTTTTTGTATGTCAATCATGAGTATATTATAGTTGGTATCAGAGATAAGTTTTAGTTAACCTTTTGAAACTACGATGTGAAAACTTTAGTGAGATCCCTAGAGATATATCTAAGGTATGTCTAGGGATGCCCGTAAGGTTAATTATAAAGTATAGGTTACAATACTAGAATTATGATAATGATCATGGATAACCTGGGATTAAACCTAAGATGTTAGAGATTGAACGTACTACCCCTTGATTATGTTGTTTTTATAGTATGATTTTTGCCTCTCATACTATTCTTTGTGGGTTTTAAATTATGGCTGGAACCCGAAGGAACCGTGTTAATGATCAATTCCCTAGGCAATGCAATGATTTTCCTCCTGAACAACCAAATGTTATGGGAAATGGAGTGAAAATTCTAATTTCTATATTTACACAAGCTATGAATCATTATGGACTTCCACATGAGCATAAAAGAGAACAATATTCTATTAATTCCATTCATGAGGCAACTCCCACATTCTTTCAATGGGACTTATGATCCACTTGTTGCTGAACAATAGATCAGTACCATTGAAAATATATTTTCCATATATTGCTATTGAAAACATGAAAAATTAATTTTGGATATTTACCATTTAGAAGGAGAAGTAGACCAGTGGTGGACTCTAATTTAGAATATAAGGCCCCAAGATAAAATTGAATCCATGGAGTGGGATAAGTTCAAGAACTTGTTTTTCAATAAGTACTTCCATCATATTCTTCGATCAAATATGGAAAAGGACTTCTTTGAGCTTAAGAAAAAGGATGATGAATCTGTTGGTATATATGAGGTGAATTTTATAAGGCTTTCAAGGTATTCATCTGGCTTTATCATCCAACCCGAAAGTAAATTTGATTGATTCTTTAGTGGCTTAAAACCAAGTCTTCGAAAGGCATTAGCTATAAGAGACTTTAATATCTATGAAGATATTGGGTGTTTTGCTATCAAGGTAGAACTAGAAGTTGGTGTTATATATCCATCTCATGGTTTTTACAAGAAACGAAAGATGGAGTTCAAGGAAAAATCTCAAAACAATGGTGAAAAGAAGACGAATATTTTGTTATGCTCAAAGTGTAGAATGAAGCATAGTGGAGATTATCTTAAAGGGACTAGAAAATATTTTAAGTGTGGAAAATAAGGTCATAAAGTAGTTGAGTGTCGAAGTAATGGGAAAAAGGTAGCTAATGATCTGAATAGAGAAAAGACTACAGAGAACGCACCACCAACACTTCAATGCTACAAGTGCAAGGAAATGGGGCAGTATGCTAACCAATGCCCTAATCCAAGGGTTAATGATGGTTGACATAAATAACCTCTTAATGAAAAGGACAAAGGGAAGTCACATGCAATCACTATTGGTGATGTTGAATATGACAAAAAAGCGGTAGAATGATTAAGTGTTTATATAGCGAGATTCCAAAATAGTGTTGTGGAATCTCATTTATAGTATTGTGGAATACTGGAATATCTATATATTGTTTTATTGTGGTTTTCAATAATTATATAGTACCAGTAACCATGAAAAGTGATTGAAATATTTTTGGAAAGCAGATGCTATGCACATAATGAAGGGATAAGGAGAAAATAATATGTTGGATATTATTAATGAGCTTATGACTGATATAAGGAAAAAGTGATATCATGGTTTGATTATATAGAGTTTTGGGGACTTTGGTGTGTGGAATGAGTTAACTTTTGACAACATTCATGTTTTCACTAAGGTTCTATGGTAATTAATGTTTCAATAATACATGATTAAGGTATTAACATTTTTCGAATGTGACCAACAAGATATATGTTATGATATATGGGGTATAAATGATGGTATTCACATACTTGTTATATGACCTTTATAGAAATCATTTTCTTTATACTGTGAGTTTGGATAGAAGTGTTTTGGATAAGCCTAATGGTTGAAATGTATTAATTTGTACATCAGATAGTATTGTTTAAGACTAGGACTTTTTTGATATTATTTTTGGAATGCTTTAAGGGTGTAGTTTTAGAAAAAGGACAACCCGTAAGATGGATGACAACCCATCGCGTCAGACAAGGCTGTGAGAATCAAACCCACAACTGAAGTGTGACAGAACTTTATTTCCTGCCACTGGCCTACAGAAAGTCCATGGTTAGTATAAATTAGTTTTATTTTATTAAGCAGTATGATAGATGAAGTATAAGTCCATTTTTGGAATCATATACAGTTAATCTCACCATAGATGGACTTATGTATATTTAATAATGTGTGCCAACCGTTTTGTGATAAAGACTGATGGAATGACCTATCATTCTATCGTATGATCTGCTAACACTTCAAGAATAAAAAATTAAACTTCATTTCTTTAAATAAGAGATGAATTGTAAATTTTTCATGGAATGACCAATGATGATATTACACTAAAATCAAGTAAGTATTTCTTCTTATGAAAAAATTCATCAACTTTAGGGAAATGATATTGAAAACCAAAAACATTGTCCTAGTACCCTAATATCTGATGAATTATATGGTGCCTTAGATCATCACAAATTTATGGCTTTGTGATTGTTGGATTTTTCATATCCATGTTCTCTACCACTCTCTATCAGAACTTGATGGTTAGATTTCTCTTCCATATCCATGTTTTCACCTATGTTCTCTTATGCAGAAATATGGTGATGAGTTAATTTGGGTAACCGTTATATTTCTTACTTTAATTTTTAAAATTAAGTATTAGTATTTCCTTTTAAAATGTGGGTTTTTATGAAATAAACTTTCATGTATTAAACCATTTATAACCCCGATGAATTTCGAGGGTGAAATTAATTTAAAGGGGGGTAGAATGTAACACCCCGAAATTATATGAGAAATATTCTTTTTAATTTATTTTATGTTATGTGTTGTGTGATACACCAATATTAGCTTGTGCTATACACAACACCATATTAGCTTTTAGTATACACAAAACTATTCTTGTCTTGTGTTGCACGCAAGAGATACCTTCCTCAATAGCGTGTGTTGTACGCAATACCGAGTTTCACTAAACAATGATATATTGTTATAACATTATTATGAACTAGACATTATGAATAGTATTGACCACATTTTTAATTTTATAATATTATAATTCATCGTACACGTATTCTAGAACATGTTATGAGAACAAAATTAATTTTTCGGATAAAAGAAGTATTTTTCAAAAAATGCAATTTTGTCGCCTTTTGATGGCGCACACATTTTAAATCTAATTTTTGACAAGTTTATAAGTTCAATTTGAAAATGTAAACTTATTTTTTTTAATCAGGATATAAAAATTTATATTGAATAAATTTTTGACATTATTCTGATAACCTTCATATTTTGATGAATAGTAAAAATACCCTAAATTTTAATTAAAAACAACTTTTTTCATTAAGATAATTTATATGGTTAAATTATAATATTTAATGGTTTTAAATTATAAATAGAATATATTTTTACAATTTAATATAATTTATTTCATTATCATTAATTTTACATTGAATTCATAAGTAAAAACATTTCAATCTGTTGCAATGTTTTAAATAAAAACCCATTTTTTTCAACAACAGGATTAATTTTAGATTAATTACTGCATGTTTTGTGTTTTGAATTTGGAAAAATGGAATCCATATTTGGAATAATTAATTCCAAATTATGTTAATAGGCTACTTTTATTTTTTACCATTATGAATAGTAACTATGGTAAATTTTATTTACCATAGTTAAAGGTAAATAGGGTAATTAAGGGTAAAAATAATATTATAAAATTACTCTAACACTTGTCTTAATATAATTGGATGATTATATTTTGTCCTAAAATATACTTTGGTTGAAATATTATCTATTGGAACCCACTTGGATGAGATTAAGACCTTTAATTTATATTATTTAAAGGAAAGTGAAATATGTCTCACTCAAACTTTAATAATTAAATTATTTTTAATATAAGGTTAAACGGAATATAAATTCAATTATAAATACTCATTTTAAAGATAAAATGTTTTTCTTTATCATGTTAATTTATTTTTAATTCTTAATAAATATATAATTACCTTAATATCTTATACATTAATGATGCATGAATTTTTTATTTAGTGAAAAAACAATAATATAGTTTTTATTAAAATAATAATACCCATAAAAAGGCCCAGACACTTAAACAAAACTTATTGTTCTAGTATTTATACACCATAATCATACAATTTTAGACTTTTAGACCATTTGGAGCCTTATAAAACAGATTATGACATTTATATTATTTTATTTTAAATGATGTAAAAGTTGTCACCTTCATAATTTAATAAAGACAACATTTTAAAAGTTAGACGTTTTATAAGATAAATTCAAATAAAAGTGTTCTTATGAAATTTATTAGATTGAAATTAATCCTAGTATTTTATTTTTAATTTTTATGCAACAAATAAGTATAATAAATAATTATACAAAAATGTTGTAGTAATTATTTTATTAAGAACAATATCAAATAAATGGTTTTAAAAATATTAAAATAAATATTACATGAACTAATTAATATTATCTACGAATTTTATAGATAAATGTGACATTTTAGGAATCTATTAAATATTTTTGTTCCAACATATATTCTATTTGGATTTTATTTAAATTCAAATAATTGAATAGTTTTAAAATTGATACTATTGGTATTTTATAAAAATAACATATTATTAAATTGTTTAAAAATCAAAAAAATATATACAAATTACAAATTGAAAATTATATGGTCTAAAATTTCATAAGGTATCTAATTATGGATAATTCAAAACACATAATTAAGTATTTATAACTATTTAAAATTTAGAATATTATTACCCCAAATAAAGTCAAATAGATTAAATAAGGATAAATCAAAATGATAAGGATTAAAATAAATTCCAAACATGTCTATATTTTATTGGTTGATGAGATTACCACCCTATCTCATCTCATATTCAAATTTGAGTCATTTTTGAGGTTTTTAAGTTGGGTTTGATTTTATTATAAATTAATATTTTTGAGAGTTTCCTAAAGTGTCCCTCTCCTCTCTTATAAAAGGGCACCTCCTCCCTCTCCTCTTCACACCATTGTGAGCTTTCAAACTCAGTGAAACCCTGCCCATTTATCTTATAAACTTCCCTAGAGACATACTAAAGGTATTTTACTTCTTCAAATACCAACCTTAGTTCCCTAAGAGGAGTTTTAAAAGAGTCACGTCGAAGAAGAGGTAATATCCTTTACCGATTCTTTAAAACTTATGTCTTCTTCTACCTCCTCTATATATGTTTTCTCATTATTAGATATATGAAAATATTGAAGGGTTATGTTAAGAATTCATATCAACCCGAAGCCTCCATTATTGAAAATTATAATTCTGTGGAGGTTGTGGAGTTTTTTACGAGCTACTTGGATGCGGCGGAGCACATAGGTTTGTCTCCATCTCTCCATGAACGAGTTAATAATGAGGGGAAGGGGATTACTGGCTTGAAAGTCAAATCGTTGTCAGATGAACAGATGAAGAAGGTAGAATTATACATCTTGAATGACATAGATGATACTAAATTGTATATCACACTGCATATTAATGAGTTGAAACAATTTCATCCAAAGAAGAAAGAAATGTGGATTTTGAATGACCACAACAAAACATTTTTGATATGGTTTGAAAAGAACTTGTTTGGTAGATCAGATGTTTCAGAGAAATTAATATGATTAGTGGTTGGTCAATGTTTAAATTTGATAACATGGTCCAGGTATGACATTAATGGATATACATTTCATACAAAATCTTAGGACAACAGAAGTGCAGTTAAGAATAATGGTGTATTGGTGTTTGCAGAAGCAATGATTTTTCCGAGTTCTAAAGTCAAAAACACAATTTATGCATCAATTTCATATTATGGATTCATTGAAGTAATATGGTAGGTTTATTAATTTAAAATTAAAGTTCATATTTTTAACTTTAAATGGTTTATCGGTAACAATAGTGTCAGATATGGTGAATTTGGAATGATAGTTGTTAATCTGAATAGATTAGAAGACACAAAAGATTCTTTTATAATGGAAACACATGAAAAATAGATTTTCTATGTAGTTAATCAATCAGATATGTAGTGGTCTATTGTTTTACAAGGGAAAAAACAGTATTTTGGTGATGATCAACTTGAGGAAGATGCTGATTTATGTGAGATCCTAACTTGCAAGGAATGATTAGTAGAAAATAATGATGAGAATGTTGAAGACATGTTTTGTGCTATAAGGAATGATCATGATGAAGTAATTTGGGAAAAATCTATTTTTACATTCCTAATATTACAGGTAACATATGTTTATTTCTTTCTTACATTTATTATTTTCATAAAATGTTAGAATTTTTTTGTTTATTTTAATTTTGTTTAGTATAGTTTCTCATGTTTACCATTACGTAACTTATATATCTATTTATTTTGTTGAATGAAAATTACTTTACCGTGTTTACCATGTTTACCATGTTTACTGAGGTTATCATGTTTACCATGTTTACCATGTTTACCATGTTTACCATGTTTACCATGTTTACCATGTTTACCAAAGTTTACCATAGTTTACCATAGTTTAACTTTACGTAACTTGTATATTTATTGATTTTGTTGAATGAAAATTACAATACCATGTTTACTATGTTTACCATGTTTACTATTGTTTAACATGATTACCATATTTACCATGTTTACTATTACATAACTTAGTTCAGTTTTCTATTTTTTGTTTACATTAATATTGTAATATTTTAATTTTTATATTTTTGAACTAATGTTTGATTTTTTTATTTGAAGGATAATGTCAGATCAATTAGTTGATCAACCACATGATTTTGTAGATGAGAATCATGATCATACCTTTGGGGAGGAACATTCACATGCTCCTATTGATGTTTCCCAATCTTCCTCATGTGCTCCCACAACAACAAAGAAGAGTTCAAGAGTTGGTAAACGTGGCTACACAAGTTTACCAAAATTATCACTTTCCCATAGCCAGGAACAGAGGATACTCATTGAGTTTAATGAGAATGATATTCTTAGAGGTCCAAATGAATTTTTTTAAGAGTTTTTTATCAACTTATGGTAATCATTTTGTATGATAATTGGAGAAGTGTGGACAAAGCGATAATATCTTAGTTGTGGGAGATGATTTTGGTAAGATCTTTTTCTATTTTTTGTCTAATCTTTAAATGTTTCTAGTATAATATGTTTTACCTCTTCTTTATCAGATAAAATTTGATATTCTTGACACTGGAGGAGTCAGGAGGAAATGTCTATTGATGGCTGCAAGGATATAGAGGGATTCATAGGAACCATGACAATTCATGTCATATATATCCTTTCATAGATGAAGACACATGGAGACAATTTGTTGAAAGAATAAAAAAATATTCATTTTTGGTAATGGAAATGTAAAAGTTTATAGGATTTCTTATATAAATGATCTTATTAATATTTTGTTAATGATTTATTATTATTAATTTATCGAAAACAAGGACATATCATCAGGAGATCCAATCTAAAAATGTATACCCTCATAGTTTCTCTTGGAGAGGGTATGCATTATTGGAAGAACAAATGATGGAGGAAAAATTACAAAAAATTGAGAGTTGAGTCTTCAAGATCTGAAGAGGTTTCCCCTCCATCCCAACCATCTAGACACGAAAAATAGAAGAGAGATCAGATGTGAAAAAGGGGGAAATATCTTTCGGAAGAATCGAGAATCTTAGATAAGAGGATTTTAAGATATTTATTTTATTTATTTAAGTTAATTATATTATTTATATAATTTGAATCATTACAGAAATCTTCAATTAATTAATACAGGATTCTCTTGAGGAGTAGAGCTCACATGACATATTTACAGCTATTGGTAGGAAATATATTTTATCTGCAGCATTAAGAAATATTGAACACCCTGGTCGTGTATGAGGATATCTTACGGGTGTATCGGTAAGAAAAGTGTTACAAAGTTATTAAAATTATTTAATTGAGGTTGTTTATAAAAAAATAAAATCTATGGAGGCTGAATTTCATAATATTAATGTGACTATGGAGGAAAATATTAGAGCATCGGTACAGTCTATGTTTACATACATGCAAAGACAATTTCAAACTGTAACTCCCACTCCACCTCCCCATGTAGACCCCATTATTTATCATCCACCTTCACCAGTAGCTTCCACTCCCCCACCTCAGCCTGCGAACCACATTTTTTATCCTAATCATACACCACAACTTCCTACTTAGTGTGAGTTGTATGTTGATGATCCTCACCATCATATAGTTGCATATGGGCTGGTATATTATATAGGATATACAATTCATCATCAACAGTTATAGGTAGATCATCATAGGTTCATTGTAAAGGATATTATAGATAGATCAGCTTGAGTACCATTACCTATAGATGAGGTGACGACAGTTGTACATAGTATTGTCTATTTTTTAGTTTGTCCATATAGAATTATTCAACTCATTACCATAGAGGTATGTATGTTATATATTTTATTTTATTTTTTATTAAAGTTGTTTTAACATTTAAAAACTAATATATTTTTCTATTTATTTTTACAGGAATAATTCAAAGGTAAAGAAATACTATATAGACAACAACAAAGGCAAATGTCTTTGACATCAGATAAAGATTCTAGTAGTCTAGACAGATTGTCAATATATTCAAATTTTTTGGCGGATAATTATGAGTTTCCAATGGAATCTCATGTTTTTGGACATGAAATAAATATGGGGATTGCGAAAAATGATATCACGGAGCTTATTACTGGAGATAAGTTTGGCATCAACATGGTGAAAATTTTTTCCATGTAATTCTTAACACCTTTCCCTGTGTTATATTTATTAAAAAGGTATACTTATGTATTTTTTGTATTAGGTATCTTTATAACATGTGTGAGAAGAATGAGAGGACCGATGTATATGGATTCATGGAACCAAATTTTATTTCCCCTAAATCACATGCATTGGATAAGGAACAAAGAACACTTTATATTGCTGAATGATTTGAACAGAATATAATCACGCAGTGTTGGATGATGTATTTTTGTGAGAGGTATGAAGCATATATCTATCAAAATATTCATTATCTTTTAACATAAAAAACCACTAACCTTAAATTTTCTTTTATATCAGTGATCATTGGATGTTATGTGTTTTTTGTCCAAGGGAGAAAACACTTTATTGGATATGATCTATCAATGGAGATGTGAGGGGAAGTTTTAAGAATATTTTGGAAAAGTAAGTTTAAATTTCTTAATAGTTTTTTATATTAAAATTAATTTTAAATTTATCCCATTCGTATTATTTTCTGATATGGGATTTTTCTACTTTTGAAAAAACACAATGAAAAAAGTTCCAAGATAAAATATGTAAAAGTAAAGGTAAATATCCATTTATAATTTGTACTTTTCTATGTATTGCATAAAAATGATATTTTTAATAGACACTCATTTAAACAGAATTTCCATCAACAACAAGGCGTCATCAAATGCATATATTATATGTCAAGATTCATGTATGAAATAATTACAAATGGAACACTTGTGAAGTTTGACCTCATAATATTTCCTTATAAACTTTTCCATAATATTTCATTTGATTTATTCATTATAGATTTTAACTACTATCATTTTAATTTGTAGCTATTTTATGACTTTCAACCCTATAGTTCTCAAGAGGTCAAACACTTACAAGTGTAATGGTAAAATTATTTTATAGGTTTGATTGGATTTTAGTTTTTTTAGTGTAAAATGTAATTTAGAATATTGTAATTATAATTCTGTATTTGGTAGTTGTTTTGGTTGGATTTAGGTTTTTTTTAGTTGAAATTGTAAGTTTTTAATGTTATATATGTGAATGTTTAAATTTTATATGGTTCTTCTTGTTTTGGTCTAGATCTGATGTTTATCTAGTATAGATCCTGGTCTGGTTTTTGTATGCTTTTGGTCAACTTTTGGTCTGGTTTCTGCTTGTTTCATACTTTGGCAGAGCATTGTAATGGTTTCATGGAGGGTGGGGGTGTCCAAGGGGTAGGGGTGTCTAGGGGGTGGGGGTGTCCAGAGGAGGGGGGTGGTGTCTAGGGGGAGGGGGCTGTCTAGGGTGGTGGGGGCATGTCCAAGGGGTAGGGGGTGTCCATGGGGTGGGAGTTGTCCATGGGGGGTGGGGTGGTGTCTAGGGGGCGGGAGGATGTCCAAGAGGGTAGGGGTGGGAGGGTGTCCAAGGGGGTAAGGGGGTGGGAGGGTTTCTAGGGGCTGGGGGTTGTCCAGTGAGGTAGGGGCTGTCAAGGTGGGTGGGGGAGTGAGGGTGTCTAGGGGTGGGGAGCTCTCCAAGGGGTGAGGGTGTCTAGGGGGTGGGGGATGTCTATGGGGGTGGGGGTGTTCAGGGGGTGGGCGGGTGTCTAGTGGGGTGGGGTGGTGTCTAGGGGTGGGAGGGTGTCTAGGGGTGGGGGCTTTCAAGTGGGGTGGGGTGGTGTCTAGGGGGCGGGGGATGTCCAGGGGGAGATCCAGGGGGTGGGGTGGGGGATGTCCAGGGGGTGGGGGTTTCCAGGGTGTGTGTGTGTGGGGGGGGGGGTCCAATGGGTGGGAGGGTGTCCAGGGGGGGTGGGGTTTTCCAGGGGTAGAGGGGTTGTTCAGGGGGGTGGTGGTGGTTGGGGGTGTCCAAGGGGTGTGAGGGTGTCCAGGGGTGGGGGTGTCCAGGGGGTGGGGGGATATCTAGTAGGGTGGGGTGGTGTACAGTGGGTGGGAGGGTGTTTAGGGGGTGGGGTAGGGGGGTTGTCTACGGGGTGGGAGGGTGTCCAGGGGGGCTATCCAGGGGGGTTGTCCATGGGGTTGGGAGGGTGTCCTAGGAGGTGGGGGCTATCCAGTGGGGGGGGGGGTTTCCATGGGGTTAGGGGACGTCCAACGGGTTTTAGGTTTTTTTAGTTGACATTTTATGTTTGGAATTTTATGTATGTGAATGTTTAATTATGGTTTTGTTCTTCTTGTTTTGTTCTAGTTCTGATGTTTTTCCGGTATGTATTCTAGTCTGGTTTTGGTCTGGTTTCTGATTGTTTTAGGTATTCTTTGGCGGAGTATAGTAATGGTTGAACAGTTTTATTAATTTTTTTTGGTTTTTTACATTGGTTATAACCTACATAACAAATTCATGGTAATGGTTTTTTATGTCATTTATTTATTAATCGATGTATTATATATGTTTTCGCATCAGTTAAACAATAACCGACGTGATGAATGCTTCACAGACTGGTTTTTATGTCGGTTATAAAATAAATAACATAATAAATGCAATGGGTATGGTTTTTTACATTGGTTATTTAATAACCGATATAGTATATATGTTTGCACTTGGGTTAAAGAATAACCAATATAAAAAAACTCTTTATAGACTGGTTTATCACGTCTGTTTTTTAATAACCGGTGTGAAAAATGCTTCGGAGGCATAGTTTATTATGTCGGTTATTACATAACTGATGTAATAAACTATATACCACATCGGTTATTAAAAAACCGACGTAATAAATCATGAATCTGAATCATTTTCCACATCGGTTTTTTAGGAATAGATGTGGAAAATGCTTCGGATTTATGTTTTTTACATCGGTTTTGAAATAACCAATGAAAAAAATATATTTATAACTTCTCCTGTAATAACGTTGGACAAATAAATGATGTAAAAAAATAAAAATAACCAATGTAAAAAACGTTTTCTGGGCTATATTCAATAGAGATTACACATGAATATCAAACTTGGAAGGGAGTGTTCGTTGGTTGTCGGTGTCCGCAACCACTTGGTGCTTAGCCTCACATCACTTTAGCAGCCCATATCATCTCAATTAAAAAAATAGTACAAACCAACATTATCAATGTTTCTATCTTCAACCTCGCCTTTTCTCTCCCAATCTAATCCCCTTGAAATGATTAAGAAATGGAAATACAAGGAGAAGGGAGGAGGCTAGAAATCTGCTATCAAGATTCTATCTCTCAGAATATGTGTCATGTTTCTCCCCCCTAACTGGACGAATAAACCTCTGGGTTTTTCTAAAGAGATTTTCTAAATTATAACCTATTTAGAACCTCCAATTTTCAGAAGATTTATACATGTACAATAAATGTTATTAATTAATTACTCAACATCTCTTACTCTATTTTAGGAGACTCTTCATCTTCCATTTTTTAACTCACTCACATATTTCCATAATAATATAATTTCACCTTGAAACTCATCATTCATGTGATCCTCCAAGTCCTATTGCATTTAATATTGTAATAAATGACTTTATACACCTACAACTAGAGTTATGGATCTTTTAATGAGGTGGGGTCCACTCTTCCAACTATAAAAACTTTCCAAAAATCCTGATTTGTTTGGGCCTGCAGATGATCTATTTAGAACTTGGTCTATTTGAAAAATATTAATACCATATTCCAGGGGTTCCTAAAAAAATAATCATTCTAATTTTATCACTATAAAAAAATATGTGCCCGAAACATCAAACTATTGAAAAACTGCTAAAAATCCAAACTTAGGGAATTTTCACAATTTATCTCAAAACACAAAAAAATTCCAAAAATGATGCAATGTCACAAATAATGAAATATTGGTGGGGATTAAATCATTGAAATGTAGATAAAATATATTTCAAATATCAGCTCTATCAATTCCCCCACAATTAGAACTTGGACTCCTGAACAAGTGAGCATCAAAATCAAACCAATGCATATTCAAAACACAGACCAATGAAGTTCACCAATTAATAATCAATAATGAAAAGGTATTACACCTTATCAAAAAACACAAATTTAATGTTCTCAATTTAGATCCTTCAATCCATTTACACTTCTTTTCTCCTCCCATTAACACAACATACTTACCTCACATAAATTTTCTCTCAACACACAAATATGGATTTCTAGCAAGGTTTTTCTCATCCAAAATCATGCAAGAATCACCACAGTCTTGAAAATTTTCTACATATCCACCCAATATGAGCCATGAAAATGTGATCATACTGATTTATTTTCAAGTTTTCTATATGGATAAATTTTGGTGGGTTTCAAATTTCAAAAATTCTAAGGCTGAATAAGGAGGATTTGGCTCTTTTGGAAGCAAAAATGCATGAATCTAATTTTCACTCATGTGTGGTCTCCTATGTAATCACCCCCAAAAAAAATTATCAATGAGAATATTTTATAATATCTTATCAATATCATTCCATAAATATTTTAACATCAAAAATAACATTTCTATTCTCTTTTATTTTTTTGAAAGCTACAGATTGGGCACATTTTTCTTCCATTGAGAGCTCCAGAAAGGCACATATCTATTTCCGTTGGGAACTCTGGGGAAGAAAAGATCTATGAAAAACATTTTCCAGTAGAAAAAACATATCATTAGAGTTTTAATCACCACCCAAAGAAACAAAATATGAGGTAGCACACCATACGTCATCTCCCCACACACTTAAGTTCTACTAGATCATGCATTTATACTTCCAGAGTAGGTTGGAAAGGGATAATGGATTGTAATGAGGCTAACCTAAAAGGTTGTACATGGATACTAAGGGATCAATAAATATCAATTATACAAGGTGGGAAATAATAAAATGGATAATCATGTAAATGTAGATTCAAAATCCAAATAAACACCTCGGTTATTTCAATCACAATCACATCAACCATTAAGTTTTTATAGAAATAGATCAAGTTTTGGTTCAAAAAACAGGGATTAGTTTACTCGAGAAAATATGTGAATGTATAGAAGAAGTAATAATGGGTTAAAGAGACTCACATTAAAGGTAATTTCAATGATGAATACAATGATATGTGGCATTAGATTCAAAAATCATAGGTCTCTTCATGAAATTTTCAAAAAAAATGAACTTGAAACAATGTTTGTTTCAGCATTAATTTATGTTCAGTTTCAATGGATCAATTGATTCACTCATGGAAATGGTTTTCAAAAGTTACAAAGTTCATCATTTAATCTCACAAGTTTTTTTCACCAAATTTTAAATAAGACACAAAAAATTTGATAAAGAATAGAAGAAAACTAAAACACTAAAAATTGAAAGAAAAACTAGGAAAAAATCAATAAAAGAACACAAAATCCTAATCTACATAGTATGTTACTCTCCCCACATATTTTTTTTGAAATTTCCTCATTGTAAAGAAATGTTTATGTGAAAATTAAATTCAAGAAATTAAATACATAATAAAATTAAAAGTTATAATAAAAAACACAACCTAGATTCAATTGTATTTACCTTCATGAATATGGATCTCCTCACATAGAGGATCTTTCACAATCTATCTAAACAGCTTCAACTTATTCCCATTGACTATTTAGGGTTTCCCTTTATCTGGTTCTTTTATCTAGATTACACCAAAAGGTAAAACATGAGTAACAATGAAGGGGCCATACCATTTGTAATGAAATTTACCCAGGAACAACTTCAATCTTGAATCAAAGAGAAACACTTTGTCTCCTTCCTTAAAGTTTTTGTTGAGAATCATCTTATCATGAAATTATTTTGTTATTTCCATGTACAACATTGAAATTTCATATGCATTTTTTGGATCTCCTCCAACTCCTACAAACAAAATTTTCTTTCTTCTCCAATAGAAAATAGATTCATGTTAGAGTTTTAACAACCCAGAAAGGTTTTTGTTCTAACTCAAAATGTAGGTGAAAATCCTTTCCATATAAAAATATAAATTTTGACATGATAATATGGGATTTTAATGTTTTCCTATAAGCCCGGAGTGAATCATCAAGTCTCAAACACTAATCCTATCTATTTGGGTTCCCATATTTTTGAAAAAATCATTTGATTTCTCTGTTGTACAACATAACCATTCCATTTTTTGATGGTTATAGGGTGTATATACCCTATGATTAACTCCAAATTTCTTCAAAATTGATTCCAAATTCTAGTTAAAAAAGTGAGTACCTTGATCTGTAATTAAAAAATTTGTGAATCCAAACCATGAAATGAAATTGATGTTTACAAACATGGATAGTTTTGGAATCATCATATATTTTGGGAAAAACATCTACCAACATGGATACATAATCAATAGTAATAAATATGTAAAGTTATCCAAAATAATTTAGAAAATGTCCCATGAAATCCATATCCCAAACATCAAATACATCAAAAAAAAGAGGTTGTTGTTGAATCTCATTCCATTTGAAAATGATCCCTTGAAATTGAAAATTTATACATGTCCAAAAAATTCAAAATAATCTCTAAAAATGGTTCACCAATACAAACTTGACTCAATAACTTTTCTTATAGTTCATTGAGGCCCAATTTTTCCTATATATCTCAAAGTGTGACAAATATTTAAGACCGATTGAAAATTGGAATTTGGAATGCATCTCCTAATCATTTGATCACTACCAATATGCCACAATCAAAAGTCAAACCAAATTTAATGTTTTTAATCACTCACAAGTTTAGAAATTTTATGCTTAGAAAACTAGGGGAACTTTATCAGAAGACAAATAATTCACTAGATCATTAAACCATGGTCTTTTAGTTTGAAAAGAATACAACTCCTCATATGGAAAGGTTTCTTTAATTGGTGGTAAGATCATAATTTTCCCATTCAAAATAGATAGTATCCATCTCAAATGATCATAAACAAGGTTCTCACATCCTTTCTTTATCATTTATTTCAAAATTAAACTCTTGTAAAAACAAGATCCATCTCCAAAGTCTTGGTTTTGCATCAGGTTTCATCATAAAAAATTTGATTGCAGAATGATCAGTGAAAACAATCACCTTGGATCCCAATAGATAAAATTTAAATTTGTCTAAAAAAGACAACAACAAACATTTTTTTCTAAATTGTTCAGTGGTCTGATTAGGCCTGATATAATGTTCTGGAGGCATTGGAAATCAGATGATATTTATTTTCCAACCTTTGACTTAATACTTACCTAATATAAATGTCAGATGCATCAATCATGATTTCAAAGGGAAAGTCCCATTTGGGAGGTTGAACAATGGGAGGGGTTATCATTTTTTTATTTCAGCTCCCCAAATCCATGTTTACAATTCTCATCAAAGACAAACAGTGTATCATTTTAGATCTATCTATAAAATAGAAGCTCAATCTTACTAAAATCCTTATTGAATATTCTATAAAAACAAGCATTACCAAGGAAATATCTCATATTATCTGACTATTTTTGGGTATGAAAATAAATTAATGAACTCAAATTTGGATTGATCAACTTGAATTACTTTTAGAGAAACAATGTGACCAAGAAAAATGCCTTTACCCACCATGAAATGACATTTTTCATAATTATGAACAATATTATTATAAAATGAAAGTTTCAAGAACATGATTCAAAAATTTCAAATATCTTTCAAATGATGAGTCATAAAAAGTGAATTCATCCATAAAAACTTCCATGCATGTTACAAGAAATTCAAAGAAAATGCTCATAATACATTTTTGAAAAGTTCCAGGACCATTACACAAACCAAAGGACATACTATTATAAGTAAAGGTTCCAAAGGGGCACATGAAAGTGGTTTTTTCTAGATCCTCTAGTTTAATGTGAGTTTGTAAATAACCAGAGAATCCATCAAGAAAAAAATTGTGGGATTTCCCAGCATGTATTTCAAGAAACTGATCAATAAATGGAAATGGGAAGTGGTATTTCCTTGTTAAAAAATTATCTTCCTATAATCAATGCACATTCTCCATTTATTTGGAAGGTTAATAGAGAAAAGCTCACCAAATTCATTCCTTGAGATTTTAAATCCACCTTTTTTGGGAACAACTTATATTTGACTCACCCATTGACTATCAGAGATGGTAAAAATAATTCCATCATCCAAAAGGGTGGTGAATTATTTCTTAACAACCTCTAAAAGTGTTGGATTCAACCTCCATTTAAATTGTCTCACTAGTTTAGCATTTTCCTCCCTAAAAATTCTATGCAGGAATACCGAGGGACTAATTTTGGTTAATTCAGATAGAGTACATCCAATAGATTTCTTCTGGGTTTTGATGACTTCTAATAGTTGGTTCTCTTAATCCATTGATAGATATTTTTAAATGATGATAGGGAATTTTTCATTTTCACCTAATAAAACATATTTGAGGTTCTCAAGAAGTGGTTTCAACTCTAAATCAGTTGGGGTATTTTCATTGATCAAGGGAAACTGCTCACATGTGTGATTATTTATTGGAGTTCCATATTTTAAAGTATATTCACCATGATAATCAATTTCCATGTCTTCAATATTTATTTCAAGTGTAAAATTTTCATCTTTTCAAGGGAGACTACTAGAAGGTTCGTGGATATCTAGAAAGAAATATTCATCAATGATAAGACCAATAGACTCTTTTAAGTGGTCTTAACATTCCAAGACTCATCACTAGCTTCCTTTTCCCTCTCCTATTGATCGAATTTAGAAACAAACAAATTTCTATAATTGAAAAAAACATTTGTTTTTTCATCACAAGAAAAATCTGGGAACATATAATTGGAAAACCAATCAATCATATTTACCTGGGGGGATTAATGATCCTAAACTGGGTGTTTCATGGAATAAATAATATTGCAATGAACAACATCTCCTCCAAACTCCAGTGAAAGTGTTCCCTTATGAACATTGATGATTACTTTTGAATTTTTCTAGAATGGTCTCCCTAGAATTAAAAGTGAATAGGTACTAAACCAATCATCTTCTATATCCAATACAAATAAATCCACAAGAAAAATCATGTCTCTCACCTAAATGAGAACATCCTCTATAACTCCAGTAGTCTTGGTAGTACTTCGGTTGGAAAGTTGAATGATAATTACAGAGTGTTTTAGATTTCCAACAAGAAGTGATGAGTAACAGAATTTGGAATAACATTTATGTATTCCCTTAAATAAAGCATAAAATTCTTTAATGGATATTTCCCAATGGTTCAAGGAATGGTAAAGGTTCTTGGGTCTTTATATTTGACAATAAAATCATGTTGAATAATGTATAAAACATTCATCCCTAAGTTGAACTTTTTCCCTCCATTGAATTTCCTCTTGTGGGTACAAATTTCATTGAGAAAATTTTCATACCTTGGAATTTGTTTCACAACAAAAAGAAAAGGTATGGTGACTTGAACTTTCCTAAAAGTTTTTAAAACCTCCTTATCCAACACTTTTTCAGCACTTGACTCCACCAGTAGTTCACTCCTAGGATATATAAGTGGTGGTTTGAAGGATTCTGGGATATTCTGAGCACTAATTTGAGAATCAAAAGGAACAAACCTCCTCTTCTAATCCCTCTTTATTCTTTCAAGAAAAATTTATTCTCTTGAAATTAGGTTTCCTTTCAAAGAACATCTATATTTTCTAGCATTTCCATCTGTGGTAAAATTCTCATTAACAGTTTCAACAACAAGTTTGAGTTTCTTAGTTTGAGGTTTATGCAATATTTTTTCACTCATAATTTCAATTAAACTCACCTATTCTTCGTCGATGATTGCATTATATTTTCCAGAGCTACCCACAATGAGTGTACCGACATATGCCAGGTAATTCAACAGTATGAGCGGGCCTCTGGACAAACGATCAACCATGGAAAATCAGAAATTTCTTTCAGCTATGGAGTCCCTCGGCCAAAAAGAGAATAACTCTGTTCTACAGCAGGCATCCCGATGGTTGAAAAGCATCAGAAGTATCTTGGGCTCCCGACAGTGGTTGGTCAGTCCAAGAAAGAAATTTGTACAGCTATTGTGGATCGTATTGAGAAAAAAATCCAAGGATGGGCCCCAGAAAAAATCTCCAAAGCCGGCAAGGAAACTCTCATTAAGGCAGCTCTTCTATCCATTCCCATCTATTTTATGTCTATACTTAAGCTTCCTTCCGCGGTGATTACCCAGATTCACTCCAGCACAACCAACTTCTGGTGGGGTCAAAATGATGGCAGAAATAAAGTCCACTAGATCGCCTGGCCTACACTTTGCCAACCCAAATCCAAAGGCGGAATGGGCTTCTGGGACCTTTCTCTCTTTAATGATGCACTGCTGGCTAAACAAGGATGGTGCCTTATTAATCATCCATCATCTCTCTGTATGCGAGTTTTCTGGGATAAATATTTCCCACATAAGGATTTCCTGGAATCCCATCTTGGCTACCGACCTAGCTTTATCTGGAGAAGTATTTGGGGTGCTCGCAATCTTTTGAGTAAAGGACTTGGATGGCGGATTGGAAATGGGTTAACGGTTAACATTTGGTCTGATCCCTGTCTCATTGATTCGGCAGGCATGAAGGCATCATCTCCTATCCATCCAGGCTCCGAACACGCCACAGTCCAATGCCTTTTTGCTGATCAGGGGGCGGGGTGGTGCATGGAAAAAAGTCTACTCTTGGTTCAATGAGAGGGACAAAAGGATCATTCTGAGTATCCCCTGTATTCCAGATGCAGACCCAGACCATCTCTACTAGACCAATGACACCTCGGGGTCTTACATGGTGAAATTCGGTTACCGGCTCGCTCTCGTTTCTCGCACAACTGAAGGGGATGTGAAGCCCTAGAAATCAATTTGGAACCTCAATGTTCCCCCTAAAATCCACTTTTTCTGGTGGCAGGTATGCACTGGTATCCTTCCTACCAAGAGCCTCCTAGCCTTCCGACATTTTTCAAATGACAATTCATGCCCCTTCTGCCCTTCTGTCCCTGAATCCCCTCTTCATGCTCTCATTCAATGCCCCGGGGCCCAGGAGGTTTGGAATTGCTGGGGATCTTCCACGGATCTTTACCTGGACGCTACCTCGGATCTTACTTCTCTCATGATGCGATGGTGCTCCTCTTTTTCACCGGTTAAAGCAGTCTCCCTGTGCATTTTGGCCTGGATTATCTGGGATCGGCATAACGAAGCCGTTTTCAATCTTTTTCTTAGGCCCCCCAGATTTAGGATTGATCGAGCATCATCTTGGATTGCGGGTTGGAAGCACCACATTGAGCAGCAAAGATTTTTCACCCATTTTCCTCACTCCCAACATTGGATCCCCCCACCAGAAGGGACTATTAAGATTAATGTGGATGAATATCTCCCTAAGGATGGACCAGCTGGATTAGGTATGTTGGCCCGGGACAACCATGGAAATCTTATTGCATCCAAACATGAATCTCGCCACGCACTTTGGGAGCCCTCAGTCGCGGAGGCTTCCGCCATCCTTTCTGGGTTAAATTTTGCAAAAGACCGTGGATGGGACCCAATCCACATCGAATCTGATAGTCTCACCATAATCAATGCCATAAATCTCAACGACGGTGGGCTACAATCTTTTGGATCCATCACTCAGAGTATTCACTCTCTCAGGCAAAGCTTCATATCCTGCATTTTCTCATTCATCAAAAGGGAAGGGAACGAGGCCGCTCACCAGCTGGCAGCCGTTGGCCCTCCTTACGATGATCTGCTCTGGCTTGAACACTTCCCACCTTGGTTATGTGCTTGTATTTCTATTGATCACCGTCTTTAATGAATTTCGCCTTTAGTCAAAAAAAACTCACCTTTTCCTTACCTCTATCTCTTGAATTCACTTAAGGTTGTGATGCAAAACCTCTACTCATTTGATTTTTGATGCAACTAAGATCATAGGAAAGTTGACCCATTTGAGTCATCAGGGTATTCAACATGTTTTGTTTTTTATCTTGTGTTTGTTTCATTGTCTCGTGTTATTTCCTCAGTTCTTCTTCAATGTTGCTCTCTAAATTTTTAGTGGGTGGGGCAGGATAAATGTTTCTTCCAGAATGATCATTGGATTACTCATTCAAATATATTCATTATGAATTTCTTGATTGTCCTTGTAAGAAGATTCTATGTTGTTCAAGTTGTAAAAATATTTCATTATATTGGTTGTTCCAGCCTTTATTGAAATTTTGGTTTGCTTTAAATGGCCTTTATTGGTTTGATTGAAAAGGGTTTTCCAGGAAAAACAACATTTCAGTTCTTATAAGGTTCTTTCATTTATGGGAATTGGTCACTAAAATTATCATTGGAAGAACAAATTCCACAATGGAAGTGCATTTGAAATGTTTCTTCAGGTTTGGGTTATGTTAGTGGGTTTTTGTAAAACCTTATCAACCTCACCATGGTGTTAAGATCATAAATTTGACTCACAATTATATTGTTTTCAGGACTAGTAGTGGGGAACTCTTGGGTATATTTCACATGAAGAAGGCCTCTTGTTCAAAAATTTTGAGCATTTAGTGTCTTGTTTGCAATTAATTTCCTAGTATCATTTAGTGTTTTGTCAAATAAATCCACTCCTATAGTAGCATCAATCATGCTTCTATTAGTAAGATCCAATCCCATATAAAAATATTGAATCAAAATTTGTCCACTGATTTGAAGGTGGGGAAAACTAAAACACAGTCTTTTGAAACATTCCTAATACTCATGAAATGTTTCACCTTGAGTCCTACTAAGTCCAAAAATCTCTTTTATAATGGAAGAAGTTATAGAATTATGGAAAAAATTCAAGAAAAAGTTTCTTCAATTAATTCCAATCTCTAATCAAAGTAGAATTTGAATAGAAAACCCATTATTTAGAAAATCCTTCTAACAAAAAAGGAAATTCCCTTAATTTCATTTGATTTGCATAAAATCCATGAGGTTTCATGTTGAAACAAAGATAAATAAATTATTTAAGGTGTTTATGTGGATATTCACAAGGAAAACTATTAAATTTTGGAAGTTTGTGGATGAAACAATATTTAATTTCTAACCTAGTAGGTGCATCAAGATATTCAACTGGATTTTCTATATTTTCATCATAAGATGAAGCCAATTATTTTAAGGTTCTATTTTCAGACACTGTAATTTATATTTTAACCAAGTTCCTTCTAAGCTTGTTAATGGAACATTCACAACTTAGTACATGGGTAATTTTGATGGCTATAACCCTAGAGTGAAATGTTCTATCAATTTCATAATCCAATGGTAACAAATTCGGGTTGGAATTTTGGGTCATGAAAAAACAATTCCCAAAAAAAATCAACACAAGTAACCTCCTTGAAAAATTCACAATTTGATGTGAGGTATTTTTTCAAGAAAACCCCAATCAATAAGTTTATCCTCAATAGTAATGATATATATAAGTCCGTGGATTTTCTTTCGAGGAGGTTACAAATTGAGTTGCAAAACTTTTGATTTTATTTTGTATGTTTTTGAAAAAAGAGAAGTTTTGATTGATTAAAAATTATAAAATAAAATATAGATAAATAATATAGAGAAAGAAAAATTAAGAACAGGATAAAAAATTTATAGAAAATAAAATATTTTTTGAAACAAGAATCAAAACAGAGTTTACTGACAAGCTTTAACCTCTAAAACACTCCTCTCTTCCTTGTTTAAAAATATTTTCCAAATGAATCTCTCAATTCCTTCCCAAATACATCTGTATAAACACCATATTTTGCAAGGATATCATATCAAAACTTTGATATGACTTTCCCCTCCTATAAAAGTGATTCAATTACTTGAAGACCTCCAAATAATCAAACCTAACCAAAATAAATATGCTCAATGGTAAGACCACACTGAAGAAATTTAACTAGTGAAATTGACTATTTTACTTCATAAATTGGGAAACCATCCAAAAAAAACAAGTTGAAAATAAATTCAAAAAATAAAACAATAGTTTCCTTCAAGAAATATAAGTTAAAGAGAGATTCAATAGAGATTACACATGATGATCAAAACTTGGAAGGGAGTGTCTGTCAGTTGTCACCATCCGCAACCACTTGGTTCTTAGCTTCACATCACTTGATCAGTCCACATCATCTCAATTCCAACAATAGTGAAACCCATATTTATCAAGATATCTATCTTCATCCTATCCTTTTCTCTCTCAATACATCCCCTTGAAATGATGAAGAAATGGAAATACATGGAGAAGGGAGGGGGTGTAAAATTGCTATCAAGATTTTATCTGTCAGAAGTTAGCTCTTGTTTCTCACCCTAACTGGCTGAATCAACCTCTAGGATCTTCTATAAAGTTGTTATAAATTATATCCTCTATTTACCATACAATATTCAAAAAAAATTGACATGTGGTTTAAAAGTTATAAATTATTTACTCAACATCCCTTGCTTTTCTCGAGGAGACTATTCATCTTCAACTGTTTTGACTCACTCACGTAGTGCCATAATGATATAATTTCACTTTGAAAATCATCATGCACGAGCCCTTAAAGTCCTATTGAAATTTAAATTGTAATAAATTAATTTTTACCCATATATATGGATTTATAAATATTTTAATGAGGTGGGGTCCACTCTTCTGACCATAAAAACTTTACACAAATCCTTATTTATTTGGGCCTCTATATAGATGATTTAGAACTTGGTTCAACTGAAAAAGATTAAGACCATATTATAGGGGTTCCAAGAAAAAGAATAATTCAAATTGGAAAATTAAAAAAGATATTCACAAAACATAAAACCAATGAAAAATTGTTAAAAATACATAATAAGGGAGTTTTCATAATTTTTCTCAAAACACAACAAAAATCCAAAAATGATGCAATTTCCCAAATAATGACACATTTGTGGGGATGAAATCATTGAAATATAGATAAAATATACTAAGAATATCAGTTTTATCATCTGTACTTTAATAAAAGTTTGAGATCATACAAAAACATACCCAATATGGATTTTAATTCAAGGTACAAATAGTAAATTTATAGTGACTCCATTTTTTTTACTAATACCCCTTCTATATGAAAATATTTAATTAATAGTGTATTTATAGATTACCCTAATCATTTTTTAGTAGTATATATAGATTACATTCATATATATTCTAAGATAAATGAAGAGCATGAATATCAGTTACGGATTATACTGAAGACACAAATGATAATTTTTATGAAAAAATTACCAAGTGTGGTTTTTGGATATATAAAGCTTCATTTTTTAGTCATATAATCTGAAGAAAGGGTATATCAGTGGATATATTAAAGATAGAATTTATTTAACATTGTCTAAAACCATAGTCTATGAATAAAATCTATATTTTTTTAGATTAAATTAATATTATCAATGCATTGTGAAGTATTTCTCATGTCAATCTAATACACTCACCATGTTAACATGGAAGGGATTTAAGTTCTACTATAATGATGAATGTAAATAAAATTTCATGTAACTAAAGATAAGGATGGTCATTGAACCTATTTTCACACTACCCTATAGTGGAGAATGATTTTTGATTTATAGTTATGTATCAAAAAAAATTCTATTGTTTTTCTTTATGTAGAATGATATAGTGATAGATTATGCCTCATTCCAATTGAAGGTTCATGAGTGAAATTACCTGAATCATTATTTAGAGTTAGTGGTGGTAATATTCTCATTAAATATCTAGAAGCATTATATTTTTAGTGAATGTTATGAAATATATAGTGATCATAAAATTTTAATGTATATATATTAACACAAAAGAGTTGAATATGTTCTGGAGTAAATTTTTGGAGTTGATTAAAGATTGTGAATTCTCAATACACTACCACCTTGGGAAATCTAATAAGGGGTATGATGCTTTGAATCAGAAGGATCATGCTAGCTTATCTATGATGAGGATAAAAAAAGATCCAATATTTATGGATTTTAAAAGGATGAAACTTGAAATCTTAATTAAAGGGGAGAAATATTATCTTTCTCAAATGAGTGTTAAACCATATATCTATGTAAAGATTATAGAGGATAAAAAGGATGATGTGGATCTACAGAATATGGTTGTAAATATTCCTGAGTTCAACCTTGATTGTGATGGAATGATAAGGTTTAGAAACTATGTAAGTCCCTTCAATACAAATCCTGAAGAAGGAAGTATTTGAAGAATTTCATAGCTCTCCATTCAAAATCTATCCTAGAAGTATGAAGATGTATAGAGAGATGCATGAGTATTTCCTTTGGTAAAACATTAAATATGATATTATAGATTATTTATCTCACTGATTGGTACAGATGAAAGTTAAGGCATAGATATAAAAGTATATAGGGATGTTATAACCATTAACCATACTAGAATGGAAATGGGAAACATCACCATGGATTTTATTGGCAAACTCCCCAAAAAATATAAAGTCCATAATGTTATTTGTGTTATAGTATATCACCATACAACGTCAATGCACTTCATTTCTATTAGATAATATTTCTTTCTTGATTATTTTTCTAGGATATACATTAATTAAGTGGTAATGTTACATGGGGTACCATATTCTATTGTATTTTATTGGGATCTATGTTTTACCAAGATGTTCTAAGGAAGTATTGTATGATATCAAGATATAGATTTATTTTTCATAATTTCTTATCATAATAAAATATATTGTCAGTAGGTTAGGACCATTGAAGTCCAAAAGGATATTTTAAGATATTTTTCGCAAGATTTCAATGGTGGTTGGGATTAACACCTTCTAATAGTCTAGTTTTCCTATGAAAATAGCTTTAAATAAAGCATTCACATGGCTTCTAATGAATCTAAATATTAAAGATACTTGGATGAAGGTGGAGAGATAAAGCTACAAAGACTATATCTAGTAGAGGAAATGGATGTGAAGGTTATAGTCACTCAGTAGAACATCAAGGCACCTTAGAGTCGATAGAAGAGTTATGTTACCAATTGTTGATGTGATCTAGAATTCATTATTCATGTGATGGGTTTCAGATGAATTTACTTATGGAATATGGTTATGAAAATCATAAATAATGAAAACTTATCCCAAGGTATATTGTTCCATCTAAGATTTGTTATTGAGTAGAGATTGTATCTTGTCACATGGCACTCTAACCAAATCTCTCTCTAGTTCTAGATGTGTTCCTTGTTTCCCACCTGAGGAGTTATATACTTGATATTTCAAATGTACTAAACTAGAAGTTTTTACCCTAGGAGAAAGATCTTTCTTATTAATAATATATTGTATAAATCTTGGATAATAGAGATAATGTTTTAAATAATTATACTACTATCCTTGTTAAAGTTCTTTATAGGAATTTGAAATTTAAGGATGCAACATGAGAACCTGAGTATGTAATGAAGTAGAGAAATCCAATTATTTTATACTAGAGTGATCAAATTTTGAGAGGGAAATTCATTTTATAGGGGATTTAATGTAACACCACATGATTTTATATGTATTTCCTTTTAAATAAATCATTAATTATTTGGTAGATTTCCATATACGTAACCCCCAGTCTATATAGAACTATGAAATAATATAATGTTATAAACTAGACATTAATTTGGCACGTATAAATAGTAATAACCAATTTATAAAAAATATGTACAATTTTTTTATTTATTAAAATGTATTTATTAATTCATAATAAATAATTACTCACATTTTTTAAAATTCATTTTATGCTTTAAAAATATATTTTCTTCAAAATTGGTTTTCATTTCATTTTTTCATGGGACCTTTAAAATTAATGGTTCTAATGATATATATATATATATATATATTATATTCAATATAATATTTTAACATTCATTTTTTTGGTTTTTCAAGGTAAGGTATTGAACTAGATTAAATTTTACACTTAAAAATCCATTTTTTGAAAATGGCCTTTCATTAGGTTTTGCAGGCTTAGTTAAAATTAAGTTTTAGAACTTATTGAAATTTAAATCTATAAAATGGATTCCATATTTTTAATAATCATATTTAATATAATTTCTTTTTTTAAACATAATTTTTGGTCCCATTGAATATTAAAAACATAAATATTTTGTGACCATGGTTAAGGTTAAAACCAGTTTACCAAGGGTTAAACCAAGAGATAACAAAAGCATTGACACTAAAACACGTACAATTATTATTTTTAAAATATATTTAAACTTTATCTTTTCCTACCTTAAAATTGTTATACATTTGGATCCACATTCCCATAAATTTAACATTAAATCATTAAAATCTCTTAAAAAATTACATGTGAGATCCTCCCCTCACGTACAAAAGAGAACCTATTATACTCCCTTATTCAAATAATTTGTTATGTATAACTAATAATATCCATAATAAAAAACCATTATCTAATTCTTCTATTCATTCTAAGGATTATGGTATTCTCCTACGAAAAATAAATGAAGTATTAAGGAATAAGCCAAAGGAGGTGTCTTAAAGAAGAGGTGTAGATCTTAAGAAATATTTTTCAATTTTATTTACTCATTTAATTAATATAAAATTATTTTATACATAAAATACATAATCAATTTATAATAATAAATATAGTAGGTTTTTATTTTTATTATGACATAACCATTTACCACCTCTTCTCAATCCATTGGGATATGAAAGTATTTCTTGTGCATAGATGTGGACTACCACATCCATATAGAAAAAATGACTCATTTTCCACCACCATCATTAATGGTTAGTTATTATGATATATTTAATATTTATATATGATATTTATGTTATAATAATTATTCTAGAATCTGAATTAATAATTTCCTTTCCTTTATTCCATCCATCCAAAAATGGAAATGTCACTCATGCATATGTAGAGACTGTAGTCTCCATATAGTGATGTAATTAAGTTTTCATCACCACATTATATGAATGGTTATAAATATTTAAATAATTAATATATATGAAATTTATATCATAAAAAATTACATTAAGAAAACAAGATAAAAGTGAAAGGACCATTACCGCTAAACCAAAACATAAATGAAAAATGAAGTAGTTAACACTTGAAATGATTATGATATTGAAATATTATTAATGAAAGAGAGATAAGGTGATATAATTAAACCATGTATGGTATTATAAGTATTATTATGGTTATATAATATAATTATAATAAATTTAAATTTATTATAAATTTTTTTAGAGATCTTAATAAGAGAGAAATACTTGAGTTAAGGGTTTTATGTTACAATCTCGTTTTAGCTAGGATTATTTATGACTAAATTTTACGATGATGGAATTAAATAATCTGTATCTTCAAATGCATATTTATTTTACTATACAGTGGTTATTTATGGATATATCATGTTTTCCTATCATTTCCCTCTATTCAAGTACTCAAGAGACCAAAGAATGTATTTTTATGAAAACCTACCTTGTTTTTTCTTTGGTTAAGAATCCTTTATTACATGTATATATATTTCTTTAAATGTTGGCAATATTTTTTATAATATTATAAAAATATTTATTAAAGTCCTTTTTACACATTTATTTTTCTATAAAATTGTTTTAATGTATTATTCTTATCATTTTCCAAATAAGGTGTTCTAACTTTTTACTAAAAATGTGGAAGAGATTTTTTTCACATACACCACATGAATGAAATTATCTATTATCCTGAATATTTTATCATTATAAGACTATTTTATAATTTTCATTTATTATTTTCAATGAAAAAAATTCCCTTAATATTTTATAAAAACTTAGATATTAAATAAGTTATTTCAAAACGAAAAGGGTATTTTCCTAAAGAATTATTTTTAATGAAATTTTAATGGTATTTTTATCTATAACATGATCCTTTGATGTTTCTTATGATTTACCAAGGATATAATACAATGTTACCATCTTTGTTTATTATCTATATGGTTTATGATTATGATTATTAAATTTTTATGAAACCTTTATCCTTTTTATGGGTTATAATTTAATGATATAATGATTGATTTATTATTTTATGGAATATATATATATGGTCTAATTATGTGATCAGTGGGACCTAAATTATATATCACTTTATTATAATGGGTAAATATAGATATAAAATGATATAATAATTATTATAATTGGGAGTGAACCTAGTTCAGTAAGGATCATTGCCAAATAAGATAGTCTTGGGGGTGAAACTTTACGAAGGAAATGATGGGATATGGAGTGCACCCAATCCACTATGATAGTCTTGACAATGATATTTGACTATAGAAATGATTTTTTATTCTTATTTTTCTTCCAAAAACTTATGTATTATTATTATGATATTTTCTCAGGGATCATGAATGATTATTGATTATTTGGCATGTTTATGACATGTCATTTTTTGGAAAAACCGTACACTCTGTTTCCTGATTAAAGATATTTTACTGATTAGGTATGATTATTATAAGTCTTAATATAAGCATCCAACCATAAAATTTACATAATCTAGTGTCTTTATACTATAATTTTCTTTATTACATTTTGAGGATCTTTACGGATTGAAGTTTTAGAAAATTATGTCATAACACTTTCATAAAAAACCCATATATTAGAAGGTTGAAACTTCTTTTCAGAATCCATTTTTAAAGAAATATAAAACTTTTAAAATGAAACATGTTTTACTTTTATGAAAAATATTAATTACTTTCAAATTGATTTATTCTTTGTTCTTAATGATCCTTAATCCTTGTAAAAAAACATTTAAAAACATGTAATGAGAAAAAAAATAGTAATTGACATAAAAGAAAGAAATATGTTAGTCTAGTGAAAAACATCAAAAACCCTAAAATTTTTACCTTTATAAATAATTTATTTGAGGATATTAAATAAATAATATCCACATGAAGAAAACTTTTTTTCTCAAATAAAACCTTTAAATCCCATACAAATAAAATTAAAACTCTTTCAGAAAATATAGATCATTAGATTCATAAATCTTGTTAGAAATAACAGAAGACTAGTTAAATACATAATAGAAACATATATAGTAAAATACCTCATTATTTTCAATGAATAAAAGGAAAATTACCAAATTAATTAGATCTCTATACCAGGTTCACCCATTCTTATAAGCTGTATTAGGCTCACTCTTTTATATAAGTTGTATCAAAATCACCCATTTAAAAAAGATATATCAGGATCACTAGTTCCTATAAGTTTTATGGGGCTTAAACATCATCATATTTAATTATAAAGTAGAATATAATATATATAAAAATCTATTTTTCCCTTTTTCCTCTTAAATCCCTTGGAAATCTCTTTTGAAACCATATGAAAAAAAATGCAGATATTGAAATACCCTTTCATTTTAAAACCCCATTTTCAAAAATAAAATACCCAAAATAAAAGTAAATAATCATATTTCATTGAATAAAACATGGAAGCTTGTAATGGAAGAAAAATAAAAAATAAATTTTACAATGGAATATATAAAAATGATTACATATATGTTAAAATGGATTATTCATTTTTTTCATTTATAAAGAAATTAAAAACATTCCATATTAAATTGTAAAAATATTACTTTTTATTTTTTTAATAAATTAAATCATAATAAATTTTTAATTATAAATAATTTATTTCTATATAAATACATTAATAAAATAATTTTATTAATATAGACAAAGAATAAAATCATTAAGAAAATAAATCTTTAAAATATTTAAAATTAGGTTTAAAGTAAATGTTCCCCTTACCTCAAGTATGAATCTTCACGTACGTCATTTATCTTCCTTAATAATAAAATTATGTTAATTATTTAATTACTTAATAACCCTTTTCAAGTTTTTTATTCTTTTTTTTACCATGTTATATAAAACTTCTTAGTCAATAAAGTTCATGTCAAAAGTTTTGATGATATTCTACTCATATGTCCCAAACGACATTGCTATGATGACTATGGTGAAATCAGTAATTACTCCATCATATCCAGAATAATAATCATTAAATAATTATAATTTTTATAAATTAATTATAATTTTAAAACCATCCATGAGAGATGGTTATGAAAAAATAACTATATTACAATTAGGGAGACGGTTGGTCGTACGTACACATGTGTAACATTTCCATTTTGCAATAATACTGAAGGAAAGAAGATAAGTATTACTTTTTATTTATAAAATTATTAATATATCATATATATCATATTTTATCTTTAAATAAATATTATATATCATAAATATGATGTGGTGATGAAAAATAAATCATGTCACTTCATAGAGGTAGTTATCCATATGTACACACGAATGAAGTTATCATTTTTAATGGATGGAGTGGTGATAAAGTAGATAATGTATTATATTTTATGAATATTAATTATTCAATTAATATAATAAATATTAATAAAACCCATCATAGTAAATATCGATGGGAATAGATGATGGAAAACAAAACACATCGCTTCGTGGAGGTGGCAATCCACACAGATGTGTGAGTGATTATTTTATTTCCCGTATGATGGAAGAGGATATGAAAAAGGGTTTTGAAATAATCATAAAAAAATATAAGTATATTTAAGATACTTATTTTATTATTTAATCACGTTTAAACAATATTTTAATGATGTGGGAGAATAAATAAACTTCAAATATGTCAGTTATGACTTATAACTTCTCCTCAAACAACCTCTTTGGATTAAACCTTATTCCCCATAGGATGGTTTTAAAATTAGTACAATGCTTATAATAAGTTTAGATTGATGTTTTGTAGTTACATTGGTAAGTATTTTGTGAATGACAATGCTCATAATGTGTGAGGAAAAGTGGATAGGAGACTCCCTTTCATAAGTGAGGGGAGGAAAACTCTTTGAAATAATTCACGTATTACATTAATTTAAATTAATTTTTTAGAAAAAATGGTTCCAACTTTATATAATTATAATTTAGTATTGATATTATTTGAAATAATGTTTTAAAAAAATTAATATATTTATAATATGTTTTTATTTATATCTCTTAATTTTAACCCATTGTTAACCCCTTTGACAATTACTATGATATTAATGATTTTTACTCTATAGGTGTCAGAAACGTTACTTTCAAAAGGATAAGTGACATATAAATGTACCATGGTTGATATTTTAATCTATATCACATTTACTTGGAAGAAGATAGGTTTTTTTATGAATTTTAAATAATTTAATAAAATATTATTTTTTATAAAATACGATTAATGTCATTATTGAAAATATACAAATAATTTGACTTTGAAAACTACATAAAAGTAATTTAATTAGAATATAAACAATTAAAAAACAATATTTTTTATATTTATCTTTAAAATTATTTTAAAACTTTAATTCACCATAACAATATTACTTTTAGAGTTTTTAAAATATTCTACTTAATGTTTTTACTATTTTCATAGGCACTTTGTCGATGTTATGTAAGCATTTAAAGTAATTACCATTTCACTAAAATTTAAAAGTAATTTACTATGACAATAAAAAATAATTAATATTTAAAATAATCATTTACAAAAAAAATATCCACATTTTAACATTATATAACAAATATAGAGATATTAATGTCAAGAGAGTGATCTTTATAATTCTTTTTAATTAAAATAATATAAATGTCATTATCAAGGGTAAATGGCAACAAAATTCCATATATTATAATTTTTTATATATATGGTATAATTTCTCTATAAAATGAAATTAATTCTAGTTTTTGTTTTATTTTGAGACCTTATTTCACTGTTTTAACCTTGATTTGCTCATTTTTCCCTTACCAACGTGATAAAATATTGAGCACAATTTCTATTTAGAATGACCACAAATAAAAGTGAAATATTTAAAAAAATTGAACCTCATGATTCAAAATATATCATTTATTTTTTAATATTAATTTATTATAAGTTTTAGAAACTAATTTAAGATAATAACGCAAAATGAAATGAAAATTTATTTTTTAGAAAAATTCTTTTTTATTATAAAAATGTCTATTCTAAATTCAATCATAAAAAAATATTATAATTAACATAATTTGATTATTAATAATATAATTTAATTTAATTTAATTTTAAAACATTTTAAAACCTAAAATTACTTGGTAAATTCTTGAATTAAAAAAACAATTTAAAAAAATCAGTAATTTTAACTATTCATTAAAAAATTAATTATTTCCAATAATTATAAAAAATTCAGCCTAACATAATTTTGATAATATTATATAAAAAATTAATTCATTTTATAAAATTAAAATTCTCATATTTATAAATTATGTATTTAAATTAAACCTTATTAGAAAAGGAGTTTAATAGGAATAAAATTGTTTCTGTTTTGATTAAAAAATTGCTTTATATTCCTATAATGAATATAACTATATAGAATCTAATTAATAATTAAAAATAAGAAATTTAATTTATTATTATATTTACTTGGTTTTTTATATTCTTCTCACCTTTAGGAAATTTCATCCTCAAAAATTTATTCATTACTTAAATAAGTGGGGATATTTTTTTATACCATTTTATGATTACCATGTTGCTTCTACAACCATATGGGATTCCAAAAAAAATATTAAATTTTGGAATTAACTCATTCAAAAATACTTTTTCTCAATGGTAGAGAATCTATGTTGAATATTCCTCATATGAAAGGTTTTCTTCCAATTTAACTACCTCAGGGATCAAAATATGAGTTACATCTGGAACATATTTTCCTGTCAATGAAACAAGAAATATGTCATGTGCTTGAGATAAGTTGGAGAAAAGGTCACTCAGAAATAAAAAGGTCAAAATTTATCCAGGAGTTTATATAGTCCAATAAACCTTGTCTATAGCTTACCTTTTTTACCCAAAACATGTAACACTTTTCCATAAAGTTACTTTGAAAAAACCATGATCAACTACCTCGAAAGGATGATCTTTCCTTCAGTTATCCACAAAACATTTCTTCCTACTATGAACTATTCTCATATATCACTGAATCATGTTCATATTATCATTAATTTATTCTACTAACCCTAGTCCCTTAAACTACCTGTTGGTTGGAGTAGTTTACTCAAGAGGGGAGGGGTGAATTGAGTAACTATAAAAAATTTCTGTTAAAAGAATATTATTTTCGAAATAAATGGTTTCCCCAAAAATAGATACAGCCCAGTTAATCAAGGTTATATTGTTATAAGAGTTTGAATTTTTAAACATCTTATTTGAACATTGAATAATTATTATTAATCTTAATTTGTATTATTAATATTACTTTTTAAGTTATCCTACTAAGACAAACTAGTTATAACTTCTTTCTAAGTCTAACTATCAAAGTGAAATTGGTGATTTCTGGATTATGCAATAAATCAGTAAAATATAGAAGACTAAATTTAAACAGCACAGTAGATATGAAACAAGTGGTTCATTCTCAATCCGAGACCTAATCCACTCCACTTGGTGATCACCTTCCACCAAGAATTTTATATAAATAAACTTTGATCTACACCCTGGATCGGGTTTAACAACAGTACACAGACTGTCCAGGTCACACAGGGACCACTTCCACAGTTTTCATGGGTAAAAAAAATAATAACTAGGCCACATAGGGACCTCTTCCACAGTTTTCATGGGTAAAAAAAGTATAAAGAGTTTGGTGTAAGGATTTCAGTTTCCTCCAGTTCAGCTCAGGAGTCAGTGTGTATCAAAACAGACAGGGGCATACACTGCTCATAATGTAAATAAAAAGATGATCGCAGTCGAGCAAGAATATATATATGAGGTTATAATGCTCTTATGTGATGTCAATGAAGCTCTAGACTTATTTGTATTGAAGCAGATGAAGCTTTGAGTCTTTATTTGGAAGTTGTGCGAAAAACAGAGTGTCGCGATTCAGCTTGTGTTCTTCACGAGTTTTGATAATGCGAATATGTTCTCTGGATTTCAGTTTACTTCGTATGTTATTTAGCAGATTCATATTTCATGCATGTAACAATGATTCCTTTTAAAAATATTTCAATATGTTCTTTACGGTCGTGCTCACAGGCTTGTTTTTTGTTCAGTATCGCTCTCTATTGTTCTTGGGCACACTTCGCTCTTTATCTTCGAATTCTTGAGTTTTAGCCAACAGGTTCCATGTGTTCTGCACCTCTTACCTCGTACTGTCTGATGATATGTATACAAAGAGACAATAATTATGTCAGTGCATTAAAGACATCAAATATTACAGTTAGAAATTAAATTTAAAGACGACAAAATAGTTTAAGAAATGGTTTCACAATAAGTTATGAAAATGGTGTCTCCTTCACATGGTGTCTAGACTGATCACGGTGTCTGAGTGTCACGGTGTCTCACTTACGGTGTCTTGTTCACAGTTTCTTGTTCACGGTGTCTAGTTTACGATGTCTGGTTTACAGTGTCTGGTTTATGGTGTTTGGCTTCACGGAGTCTTGTTCAGAGTGTCTGGTTTCATAGTGTCTGGTTTACGGTGTCTGGATTCACGGTGTCTTGCTTCACGGTGTCTTGCTTCACGGTGTCTAGTTTACGATGTCTGGCTTTATGGTGTCTTGCTTCACGGTGTCTGGTTTACGGTGTCTGGCTTCACGGTGTCTTGTTCACGGTGTCTGGTTTACGGTGTCTGGCTTCACGGTGTCTTTCTTCATGGTGTCTGGTTTACGGTGTCTAGCTTCACGGTGTCTTGTTCTTAGGAAAATAATTGTATTCAGACTTAAACAGTGATATGAATGAAATGGATTGAGCTTAACCATTATAAGTCATGAGAGAACTTGAAACATAAATACACATGATTGGATATAATTTATATGAGTTAACTAGGTTGAATAAGATTTGTGATCATTAAAACATGATTAATACATAATGAGTCCAACAATCTCCCCCTTTTTGATGATCACAAATCATGTACAGTTAAAGTGTAAATTGGAAGAAACTATATAGAAAATAACATATATAATCTTTATGAAAAAACTTCTACCCGTTTTGGGATTATCAAAAAGTTGAAAGGGAAAACAGGGCACATTCCATTAAGAGTAAACATATTTTAGTACAAAATAAATGATAAATACAAAAACATTGGAATTCCCATCAAAAGGAGTAAGTATTGGTCTTCTTCAGGGATTGGCCTTCTCTTTTCCTTTAGCAGAAACAGAAGAGGAAGCTATAGGGGAAGTGGTTGATATAGAAGAAGGCATAGACATGGTAGATAAAGAGGGTAAAGGGAGACCTTCAAAGAACGAGGGAGCCAAGGTAGGAGTAGTAGAAGATCTAGGAAGTTTCTGATCAAGAATCACAGGCCTGATCTGACTGAGAGTTTGGCCAACAGACATGGTAGTTGAGGCTAAGGCAGAGGTGAAGGTAGGTAGCCTAGGTCTGAGAGGTGCAGTCGCTGGAGAAACAATTTCTATACTCTAGACATGAAGATAAGGTCTTAGGAGTTTGATAAAGACTGCAATAATCTCTCCACCATACTTCATGTCTTTTTCAAAGTCATATTTGTTTTCCATAAACTTTTCCAACAATCAGGTAAAGTCGGTTAGCTTCTGGACTTGGTTTCTTAAGGCTTGAGTCACAGGAGGAATTCCCAGATTCTCTACGAGGTATTTGAAGTGGTTGGTCATATCATTCTTGGAAAAAATTCGGTTGAAATATAATTCTACTTTCTTATAAATCTCATGTTAGGCATCATTTTCAATCTTGGAGTGAATTTGTACAAGGTCAATAACTCTATCACTGTTCTTGAAAACTTCAGATAAAGAAGCCACATTAAATCCACTGAAAAAATTCTGAAGCTCTTCTTTGACTATAGATATGAGAAAATTACTTTCCAAGGAAGGTGTATAGGATCGACCATGGGTATTAGAAGCTTTGACGGCTTTTTTCAGAGATTTGAGCTAATTTAGTACCTTTTCAAGACAACCAGTGTACTCATTAATGAGTTTATTAAGGTTCACTACAAGCTCTCTCATCTCCTTCAACATCTGTTTGTGCCTTTCTGTAACCTTTTCATCAAAGGATGCCAGATTAGGCTGAATCTAAGACACAATATCTTGAGGGATTTGAGAAATAGTGGGTGCTAGAGGAGCAGTAACATGCTCTGATCTCGTATGCAACTCTTTCTGCATGTACCTTCATGAGGTATCCTAAGGCATGAAGCCCATAATCTCGAAGATAAGGAGAATCTTTGGCCATTAACCCAGCTCCTTACAACATAAATTTCACCATAATCAAAAGAGAACTGTACATATGGGTATAACTGAGCCACTAACCTGGGATAGATGGGTCTATTCTCCCTTTAGAACCACTCTAACCATCCTTGTTCTCTTAACACTTTCAATACCATAGATTTTCTAGACATAAGCCATTCAGGGAAAATTTATTTCTCAGGTACAACACTGCGATTTACCAGATTCAGATTTAAAGGTCCTTTGGGTGTCAGCTTAGGTGCAATCTTCTTCTTCTTCAAGTTGCGCTTCTTAGGTGTGGATGATGACGAACGTTTCATTCTTGGAATCCAATGAAGGTTCAAGAGAGATAGAGAAATAGAGAGAGTTTCAAGGTTTAAAGGGTTCAAAACAAGTGAATAGAAGACATCCCGAGTAAAGAACCGAGTGAAACTTTTTCTTTTATCATTTAAGAATGTCAAACGTCACAAAAATAAAAATGTGGGAAAATAAAAGATGTTAAATAATAACTACTGTGATATGGGTTTAAAGAAAAACATAAAGAATTTTCATGGTGAGATCATGAGTGGTCGTTACGGTGAGACAGCGAGTGGTCATCATAGTGAGACAGTGAGTGGTCGTCACGGTGAGATAGAGAGTGAAATTTTCAGTGCACGTTACGGTGAGACAGTAAATGTCAGACCGTAAGTAAAAAGTGCTAACGGTGAGACCGTAAACATAAGAAACAATAACTGAGAAACTGTAATCATGAAACAATAAATTATAACATAGTAAAATGTTGAACAGTAAGACAAGTAAGATATCTATTTTAGATTTATCATTCCAAGATCATGTATGATGTAGTCTATTCTCTCAGAATTTAATGGTTTAGTGAATATATCAGCAAGTTGATATTCAGTACCAATGAATTCCAAGGTGATATCACCTTTTTGATAATTATCTCTCAAAAAGTGATGTATTACATCAATATGTATTGTCCTAGAATGTGAAACAATATTTTTTGAGATATTAATAGCACTTTTGTTGTCACAATTTATTAGTACATGTCTGAATTGATATCCATAATCTAGTAATGTGTGTTTCATCCACAAAATTTGTGCACAACAATTTCCAGCAACTATGTATTCAGCTTCTACAGTAGATAATGCAACAAAATTTTGTTTCTTACTACACCATGATACTAGTGACTTGCCTAAAAGGTGACATGTTCCAGAGGTTCTCTTTCTATCTAACTTATAGTCACCGAAGTCAGCATTAAAATAACTAACTAGTTCAAATGATTGTCCTTTAGGATAGAACAGTCCTAGATTGGGTGTATGCTTGAGGTATTTGAAAAAACTCTTTATAGCATTTAAATGATATTCTTTAGGGTTTTCTTGAAAACGAGCACACATACACACACTAAACATAATGTTCGGACGGCTAGCAGTTAAGTAGAGTAAACTTCCAATCATTCCTCTATAAGTGGTTTGATCAAAAAAAATCCATCTTTATCCAGATCCAATTTATAGGTGGTACTCATGGCAGTGTCATTACTTTTAGTGTTATCTAATCCAAAACTTCTTAGAAGATATCTAGTGTATTTACTTTGAGTTAAAACAATTTCATCATTATTTTGAAAGATTTGAAATCCAGGAAAGAATTTTAGTTCACCCATTAAACTCATTTCAAATTCATTTTACATCATTTTAAAAAAATCAATACATAAATAACTTTTTTAAGATCCAAAATTAATATCATCTACTTAGATTTGAACAACTAAAACATCATTAGAAATTCGTTTTATAAAGATGGTAGGATCAGCTATTCCTTTTGTAAAACCTTTGGAAATGAGAAAAGTACTCAATCTATGATACCAATATCTTGGAGCTTGATTTAAACCATATAAAGCTTTTAATAGTGTGAAAATATGATTGGGAAAATGAGGATTTGTAAATCCATGGGGTTGTTGAAAAAATACATCCTTAGCTATATACCCATTTAAGAATTCACTCTTAACATCCATTTGATATAGTTTGAAATTCAGATGTGCAGCATATACAAGTAGGATTCTGATGGCTTCAAGACTGGCTACTAGTGTAAAGGTCTCCTCATAGTCAATTCTTTCTTCTTGACTATAGCCTTGTGCAACTAATCTAGACTTGTTCCTAACTATATTTCCAGCTTCATCTACCTTATTTTTAAACACCCATTTAGTGCCTATGATGAATGTGTCCTTGGGTCTTTCAACAAGTTTCCAAACTTTGTTTCTTTCAAACTAATTAAGTTCTTCTTGCACAGTGATTACCCAAAATTCATCATTGATGGCATCATCAATGTTTTTAGTTTCAAGTTGTGACAAGAAGGATTGATGTTTAACTTGATTTCTAAGAGAAGCTCTAGTTTGTGTTACTTTCTCTAAGTCTCCTACAACAACATCAAAGGGATGGTTTTTAAGGGTTCTAACCTTTATAGAAAAAGAGGGACTAGTGATTTCAGGTTCATCCACAGATTCAGGTTCATTATGACTTGATTGTAGGGAATTTCCAGAATTAGAAGTTTTTACAGATTATTTCATAGAGGAATTTGAGGATTTTGAGTTGATGTTCAGATTTGATACATCATCCTCCAGATTTTATAGGATGGTTCTAGGCTCATGTGAATCTATTTCATCAAACTTGATATGAACAGATTCTTCCACACATTTAGTTCTCTTATTACATACTCAGAAAGATTTACTTAATATTGAGTAACCTAGGAAAATTCCTTCATCACTTTTGGATGCAAATTTTTCAAGATTATCCTTAGTGTTGATAATTAAGACTTTGCAACCAAAAACTCTAAAGTAATTAACCTTAGGCTTCCTATTTTTCCAGAGTTCATACGGGGTATTTTTGATAATTGGTCTAATCAAGACTCTATTGATTATGTAGCATGTTGTATTAACAGTTTCAGCCCAAAAGTAAATAGGTAAGTCATATTCACTAAGAATTTTTATAGCAATTTCTTGCAGGGTTCTATTTCTTCTTTCTATAACACCATTCTGTTGAGGTGTTCTAGGGGCAGAGAAATTGTGACTATAACCATTTTGTGAGCAAAAGGATTCAAACTCTTGATTTTTAAACTCATGGACATGATCACTTCTTAAAGATTTAATTTTAAGGCCACTAAGATTTTCTATAGACTTGGAATACTTAGTAAAATAAGAGCAGGCTTCACTTTCATGAGCCATGAATAATGTCCATGTATATCTAGAAAAATCATCTACCAGAACATAAACATAGTGCTTCCTATTTAAACTAGAAACTCTATATAGTCCAAACAAATCCTTGTGAACAAATTTGAGAGGTTGAGAAGTAAAAACTTCTTTCTTTGTTTTGAAAGAGATTTTGTGTTATTTTCCCTTTTGAAAAGGGTTACATACTTTGTCATGTAGAAACTCAATTTTGGGTAAGTCTTTAACTAGGAATTTTTCTAGTTATCTTTCTAAGGGAGTGAACATTACAGTGTCCTAGTCTTCTATGACAGAGCCAAGATTATTTATGAAATACACTTAATCATGAAGAATTTTGAGAATCTAAAGAATATAAATTAACAGAATAAAAGTTTTCATTACTTGATGCAGAAAATACTAACTCATCTTTAGAATTAAATATATTACAATCATCATTTTCGAATTTAACATGGTATCCATCATCACATAATTGTGAGATACTAAGCAGATTATATTTTAATCCATTAATAAACAGTACTTTAGAAATTAAAATTGAATTAGTGTTACCAATCTGGCCTAAGCTAATGATTTTCCCTTTGACATTGTCACCAAATGTGACATGTCCTCCATATACTTTTATTAGGTTCTTGAATCATGAGTAGTATCATGTCATGCGCCTTGAACATCCACTGTCCAAGTACCATAGATTTTTGCAGGAGCTCTTTAAGCAGCTTTCCTATAACATGATCAAGAAAAGACATATTTTGGTACTCATACTCGTTTGGGTCTAGTAACATTAGTAATAAATGCTTTAGGAACCCATATTTTTCTCATAGGTTTCCTATAAGCATTATGTAAAGTATTTTAAAAATAAACTGTTTTTGGTCCAAAAAAACTTGAAGCAGTAGAATATGTATCATGACTTGAGCTAGTTGAGTTGTGTCTAGAACTGGGAACAAAACTATATGTCCTAGACTTTGAAACAAAATTCGTTCTACTAAGGTTTCTTTTACCAGGTTGATAACCAATGCCAGTATTGTATTTAGGGGCAATTTTTTTCCTAGAATTTGGGTAAGGGTAATTTTTCCATTATTAAACTTTTCTAAGTCACTTTTTAATTGCTCATTAGACATTTTTTATTCATTTTTTTCTTTGAGCATTTGAGAATTTTTCTCATTTTTAGTAGTAAGTTTAGATTTAACATTTACAGTGAGAGCATGTTGTTTCTTCAATGATTTATATTTATCTTTTAATTCATTACATGTCTCTTCAAGAATGTTATATTATTCAAACATTTCTTCATTAGTCATATTTTCATAGTCACTTTCCTCTTAAGAATAGTATTAATTATGTACAGAAGAGTTCTGTGTTACCTCATATGTGTTTTTCATAAAACACATATTGGCTTTGTTAGCCTATTTATCATGTGATGTCTCTGAGTCACTTAAACTATCCTTAGAGGCACTCTAGGTTTCTTTCATTGCCTTTTTGTACTTCTTGTCCTTGTACTCATATTTCTTCTTATACTTGAAATTTGGATAGTAAACCTTTATATGTCCTTTTCACTTACATTCATAGCCTACAATTTCATCAGTTTTGTCACTTCTTTTCCAGTCCTTTTTTCAGTTTCCTTTTAGATCATACCTGCCCTTGAAGTTAGGCTTTCTGAAAAAGTTCTTCTTTTTGTAAAATCGTTTGAATCTCCTGGCCAGTTGATCCATCTCCTCATCAATGTCAGGTGATGATTGTTCAGTGGTGGAACTTTCTAAAGAAGCTTCCAGTTTCTCTTTGTCTTTGTACTTTGAGGAGGTGGTCTTGAATGATACAGATTTACTCTTTGGTTCATCCTCATCTTCTTTGTTGACTTTCAGCTCTTCCTTATACATCATCAGTTTCCCACTTAGTTATTTTACAAGTATCTTGCTGATATAGAATGATTCTCTAATAGAGATAGAGTTTCTCTTCCATCTATCAGGTAGACATCTAAGGATTTTAATGATCTATTCTTTGGCACTGACTTCTCTTCTAAGAGAAATCATTGTGTTGATAATATCATTGAACCTGAGATACATGTTAGAAATAGGATCATCGGGTTTCATTTTAAAATTATCATATTTTATAGTATAAGTATTAAGTCTCATTTCTTTCACACTATATGTGCCTTCATGTGAGACAGACAAGGTATCCTAAATTTCATGGGCAGTTTTACAAGCAGAAATCCTATTAAATTATTCATCTCCTATAGAATAGTACAAATCATTCATGTATTTTTAATTGTTATTATAGGCAAGTTTCATAGGTTCATCCCATAAAATTCTATCAGTCACAGGAAGTTTGTATTCATCTATAATAGATGACCAAATTTCAAAACTCATACTCTCTAGATGCATTTTCATTTTAATTTTCCATTGAGCATAGTTGGTTCCATTAAAGAATGGTGGTCTGCTAGTTGTAGCACCTTCCAATCTATTATCCATACTAACGTATTACTTTAAAAGAGCTAGAAATTTAGAATTAACATAAATTTATAGATCTTTAAAGTACAACTACAATCACAGTTGAGTAAGATTATACAGAGTCCTAATAAAGAAACCTTTGATACCAAATGTTGGTCGGAGTAGTTTACTCGAGAGGGGAGGGGTGAATTGAGTAACTTGAAAAAATTTCTGTTAAAAGAATATTATTTTCGAAATAAATGGTTTCCCCAAAAATAGATACAGCCCAGTTAATCAAGGTTATACTGTTATAGGAGTTTGACATTCTAAACAGCTTCTTAGAAGATTGATTAATTATCAGTAATCTTAATTAGTATTATTAATATTACTTTTGAAGTTATCCTACTAAGACAAAACAGTTATAACTTCTTTCTAAGACTAGCTATCAAAGTGAAATTGGTGATTTCTGGATTATGCAATAAAGTAGTAAAACATAAAAGACTAAATTTAAATAGCACAACGGATATAAAACAAGTGGTTCAGTCTCAAGTCGAGACCTAATCCACTCCACTTGGTGATCACCTTCCACCAAGCAGTTTATATAAACAAACTTTGATCCACACCCTGGATCGGGGTTAACAACAGTACATAGACTTTCCAGGTCACACAGGGACCTCTTCCACAGTTTTCATGGGTAAACAAAAATAATAACTCGGCCACACAGGGACCTATTCCACTGTTTTTGTGGAAAAACAAAAGTATAAAGAGTTTGGTGTAATTATTTCAGTATCCTCTAGTTTAGATCAAGAGTCAATGTGTGTCAAAAAAGACAGGGGCACACACTTCTCATAATGTAAATAAAAAGATGATTGTAGTCGAGCAAGAATATAGAGATGAGGTTAGAATGCTCTTGTGTGATGTCAATGTAGATCTGGACTTCTTTGGATTGAATCATATGAAGCTTTGAGTCCTTCTTTGGAAGTTGTGTGAAAAATAGAGTGTCACAATTCAGCTTGTTTTCTTCACGAATTTTGATAATGCGAAGATGTTCTCTGGATTCAAGTGTACTTCGTATGTTCTTTAGCAGAGTCGGATTGCATGAATGTAACAATGCTTCCTTTTGAAAACCGTGCAATATGTTCTTTGCGGTCGTGCTCACAGGCTTGTTTTTCGTTCAGTATCTCTATCTATTGTTCTTGGGCACACTTCACTCTTTATCTTCAAATGCATGAGTTTTAGCCGATAGGTTCCATGTTTTCTGCACCTCATACCTCGTACTGTCAGATGATATGTCTACAAAGAAACATTAATTATGTCAGTGCATTAAAGGCATCAAATATGACCGTTAGAAATTAAATTTAAATATGACAAAATAGTTTAAGAAATAGTGTTACAGTAAGTTATGAAAATGGTGTCTCCTTCACACGGTGTCTAGAATGATCACGATGTTTGAGTGTCACAGTGTCTCATTTACGATGTATTGTTCATGGAGTCTGGTTTATGGTGTCTGGTTTACGGTGTTTGGTTTACGGTTTCTGGCTTCATGGTGTCTTGTTCATGGTGTTTGGTTTCATGGGGTCTGGTTTACTATATCTGGCTTCACGGTTTCTTGCTTCATGGTGTCTTGCTTTACGGTGTCTGGTTTACGGTATCTGGCTTCACAGTGTATTGCTTCACGGTGTCTGGTTTGCTGTGTCTGGATTCAAGGTGTCTTGTTCACGGTGTCTGGTTTACAGTGTCTAGCTTCACAGTGTCTTTCTTCACGGTGTCTGGTTTACGGTGTCTGGCTTCACGGTGTCTTGTTCTTAGAAAATAACTGTATTCAGACTTAAACAGTGATATGCATGAAATGGATTGAGCTTAACCATTATAAAGAATGAGATAACTTGAAACATAAATACACATGATTGGATATAATTTATAGGAGTTAAGTAGGTTGAATAATATTTGTAATCATTAAAACATGATTAATACAAGAGGAGTCCAACACTACCTTTATTCTACTTCATCCCGGTAAGCAAGAGATTGACACCACTTTCAATATAATGCCTCAAAATTTTCCATATGTATACTAGAATGTAAAATATTATTATAATAAAACTAAACTAAAGAAATATAGTGATCCCAAATTCCTTGGGGATCTATTGAATAGTTAAAAAGAATTTTTTCCATGGTAATAGTTTTTCACTTGGATTTACCATCATATTGAGAATGAAAAGATGAATTTAAATTTAATATAATACCCAAAAACTTTTGAAGGCCTATTTAGATATTAGATGTGAATCTCAGATGATGAACTGATACAATAGAGAAAGGAAATCTATGTCACCTGACTATATTCATAAGTTATAGTCAAGAAAGATAACATAAAGACTTAGTATATCGAATCTGACATAAATTGGAAGATATAGTTAGTGGATCAACAACAACCCAAATTTTAATATTACCTCAATATGTCCTCGGTAATCCCACCATGAAATTTGTGGGTATAATTTCTTATTTCCACTTCGTCACTAGAAATGGTTGAACAATCCCCCTTTTTAATTATCTTTTGGATTTAACATGTTGATAAGTTAAACATTTGATGGAAAATTTTTCAATTTATGTTGTTATTCTATCATACTAGTAAATATCTTGAAGGTATTTTCATATTTTAGTACTGTCCGGGTGAATAGAAAAGGGAGATATGTGATCTTCACTAAAAATTTCCTTTTTCAATTGGAAATCACAAGTCAACCATAATATCTTTAAAAATATAAAAACACCTTACTTTTAATGAAATAATTATGCAACATGCCTTTTCTTACATGTTCCACCTTTTCTCGTATATCATGCTCCTCCTTCAGAGTTAATTTAATTCTATCTAGTAGATATGATTTCCTTAAAACCTGAAACAAAATGGAGGATGATCCTATATGCACAATTTCTTGGCCAAAATTCATAAAAACATAAACTAATGGGTCATGTTACAATTCTAACATGGTAAATATATCATTATATTTCTAATACAAAGCATTGGATGCATTTTTATCTATTTTAGGATGGTAATACATCACATATTTATAATCTTTTATCAGTTCATTAATCTTCTATACCTTATTTTCAAATCATTCTAAGTTAATATTTACTTAAAAAAATTATGATAAGTTTATATTTCAAACTTTAATCCACACAAATTATGCCGCAAAATTTTTAAAACAAATACCAAAATATATAATTCCATATCTTTTGTATGATAATATTATTCAAGATATTTTAATTAACATAAAGAACATGCAATTACCTAATCATTCTACATCGTAACGCAACCAAGAAAGATGAAATGTACACTATTTCTAGAGGGAATACCCAAAACTGGAGCATTAAAAAATCTTATTTTTAGTTCTTAGAAACAATCATGCACTATTTCATCCAGATGAATTTAGATCATTTTTTATTTAACATAGTCAGTGGGTTAGATAACCAAGAAAATGTTTCAACAAACTACTTGTAGTATCCCAATAATACAAGAGAAATATGAATCTATATGACATTTTTAGGTCATTAAAATATTTAATAATATTTGTTTTAGTGTGGAAAATAGTTATTCTATATTTATAAAAAATATTCCCAACGAATTAAATATGTTCTAACCAACAATCACATTTACAAAATTTTACATACAACTTCTTTTGTTTCTGGGTTTAAAAAATAGTACCTAGGTTTCTTTCATGATAATCATGAATTTAATATAATACCAAAATATCATCAATAAACATCACCATAAATTTATCTAAAAATTCATGAAAAATTCTATTCATAATATCCATGAATACAACCATTACATTTGAAACCACAAAGTGCATAAATAAAAACTCATAATTCTTGTATCTAGTTTAAAATGATTTCTTTGAAATATATTACTCCTTCACAAAAAAAAATTGGTTCCATAATTTTAGATCAATCTTCAAAAAATATTCTGTGACCTAGAGATGATAAAAAAATCATTGATATGAGGAAAATGATAATTTTTCATAATAGTAATGTTATTTAAGTCTCTATAATCAATGAAAATTTTCATTTAAACTGTTTTTTTTAAATAGGGGCACCACATGGGGAAGTGCTGTGAAAAATAGATCCTTTATCTACAAGATCATGCAACTGCTTTTTCAATTCCAAAATGTTTACTTGATCCATTTGATACGGGGGTTTTGAAATTGGTTTAACATCAATAAATAAGTCAATATAAAACTCCACATATTGATATGGAATAACACCACGAAATTAATCATGAAAAATTTCCATATATTCATGTAATACTTTCACATCACTAATTTGAATAGTTTATTTCTTTTCAATAACATGTGAAAGGTAACTTTCACTATTATCTTTAATCAATTTCTCAACTTCTTGATATGTTATCAAAGTTATGAAATTATTGACTATTACCTTATTAGATTAAAAATGTATATTAGAATGATAAATTAAAAGACAATCTATACCCATAATAATATCAATCTCTACTATGGAAATTTCAGTGAGACTTTCTAATATGACCATCCCATTGATGAAAATTGGAATATTATTAAAAAATCATGGTTTCTTTAATATTTCAACCTAGAGTTTTTAGAAACATTTATATTAATATTCGATGAGTTTATATTCCCATTTTTCATTAAAATTTATTATAAATAAATGAATATAAAGATCCATAGTCAAAAAGGTAATTATCACAATTCTAATAAACAAGTAGCATACCTATAAAAACTTTATTATATGACTAAACATTAACCATTATAGTAGAAAATGATTTTCCACAATTTTTTCCTTTCAAACCTGATGATTTTCACAATGAGTAACAAAATTCTGACACAAATTAGTATACTTCACCAATTAACTACATTTAAAACATCACATTATTAGCTAGTTATCTATTAATGTATTTGTAGATTCGATATTACTCTTTTATTTGTATTCATGACAGCTATGGCCAAATATACCACACTAATAACACTTTCAAGATCCATTTAAACATTTAATAGAATTTTTTTTACTAAACTTGTCAAATGACTTAAATTTCTCATGTATTTTTTTTTGGATGTTGTACAGATTATTTTTGAGACCAAACACTAAGACATCATGCAATTCTAAGACTTAGTGTTCCAAGAATAAATATTTAAAATATACTAAATATAATAAATAGCACACACACATAGTTTTACAGAACAAGTTAAATAACTTTTAAAATGGGGGAATAGATCAAAAATATGAGGGAACCGTTGATTTTAAGATGTGGGTTTTTCCCTATAAGTGATATAATTTTTTTCATGGGGAATTTTTGGAAAAGTCATTGTAAGTTTAAAATAAATAAAACAATTAAATAAAATGATATTATTTAACTGTTGAAACAATGGCATAATTTTTTATTTAAATACACACTTACAGAAAATTTTTAGGGTTAGATTCATAACCATATAAATAATTTTGGAGCCATTGGAGAGTGTTAAATGATATTCTATTGGTGGAAGATGACCAGATCAATGATCGATAACCTGTGTAAGATAGAATTTGAGGATCTAACCAACGATCAAGAATTCTGCTCGTTCTTCATCAGTGATTGATCCATCTCAATGTAGGATGTTTATTGTGTTTGTTTTCTTTACTAATTTTCTTTTTCTATGATGAATATGGATCAATCAACCAACAAATTGATCTGTAGATCATGCGTATCGCCGGATGGGATTATTTTTGGGTTTTAATGGGATAAATTTCTTTTTGATTGTTTGATCATCTCTTTATTTCTTATTCTAATAGAAATTTATTATGAACGACACAAACATAAACTGAGGTATACTCCTCATGATTGTTCTTTGTGATTTCTCCCCTATTTTTTGGTTCATCATGGGTGTTCTTCTTTGGCCCAAGGTTCGATATCCATTATGGAATCTGTAACACCAAAATGTTTTTATGAAATATTTTTCTATAAATAATTTTAATTCTTCAATATATTTCATTGTATTCAATCATGAGTTTAAACAAACCATGAGATGACATAGGTATAAAATAAAAATTATACACTAGCCATTAATTTTGCAGTAATAAATATAACTAACATATTAAAATGTATGGAAATTTCTTCAGCTACCATTTTATTATGAAAATCATAAACCAATTACATGTAAAGAAAATATTTGTATTTTTGTATTAATAAATTAAGTGATTAAAAATTAGTAAATGAAATTAATGAAATATTTATGTTATATATTTAATAAAATATTTTTTATATTCGTCCAATAGATATTTTAGTCATTGGGTTTTAATAAACCTTATTTTATGTATAAAACCTATATTTTTCAAAAGGGTAATTTAAACACATTTTAATGGATAACCCTTTTTAAATTAATATTTTGACCCATTAATAATTTTTATATGACAACATAAACCTATTATTTGGAATTTTTATATAAACATTTACTTTGGATAAATGTTTTATATTTTTATGATAACTTTCAAGTTTTCATGAATAGTAAAAATATACTAAATTTTAATTAAAAAAATCATTTAAAAAAATTATATGGATAAATTATATTATTTTATGGTTTAAAAGTATAAATAGATTATATTTTTATTAGTTAATATAACGTAGTCCATTGTAATTAATTTTACATTAAATTTAAATGCAAAAACATTTTAATCATTTGTAATGTTTGAACTTTTAAAACCCCTTTTCTCATTTCAATAACAAAGTTAATTTTAAATTAATTATTGAAACTTTTGTGTTTTGAAATTTGAAAAATTGATTCCATATATTAAATCAGTAGGTCTAAATTATGTAAATATATTTATTTTATTTTTAGGCATTATGTATAGTAACATCAGTTATTTTTTTAATATGATAAAATAGTGAATTAGGTAATTAAGGGTAAAAATAATGTTATAAAATTAACCTAAAACTTGTTAAAATATTATTTCATGATTTTTTTTTTGCCTAAATAATCATTGGGTCTAAATATTTTCTTTTGGGAGCCAGTTTGATGATTTTAAGACATTTAATTTATTTTATTTAAAGAAAAGTTAAATATGTCTCACTCAAATTTGGAAAAATATATCATTTTTAATATAAGTTTATATAGAAGATAAATTTGATTATAAATAATCCTTTTAAATATTAAATGTTTTTATTTATCATGGTTATTTTTTTAAATTTTTAGGAAATAAATAATTACCTTAAAGGCTTATACATTGATGATGTATAAATTATTAAATTGATGAGAAATCAATAAAATAATTTTATTAAAATCATAATAACAATTAAAAGACCCAAAAACTTGACCAAATCTTATTGGTAGAGTATATATTGATAATAATAATCCAAGGGTATATTTATTTACCATTTGGAGCCATATGGGAAAGATTATGACACTTATAAGATTTTATTTAAAGTGATGTTAAAGTTGTCACATTTATGTTTTAATAAATATAACATTTTTAATATAGAATTTTCCAGAAGATATGTTCGACTATAAATATTCTTTTACAATCTATTGGATTTATCTTCTTTATAGTATTTTATTTTTAATTTTTATTTGATAAATATGAATATTAAATAATTACACAAAATTAATTTAGTAATTATTTTATTAATAAAGATAAAAAATAAATGTGATTAAAAATATTAAAACAAATATAATTTGGGATAATTAATATATCAAGAAAAATTTCTATACGAACTTGAACTATTAGGAATATAAAAAGATATTTGGTTCGAAGTTAGGTTGTTATCTTAATATTTTTTAAAAATCAATGAATTGAATAGTGAAAAAATTGACACTTGATTTTTTATCAAAATAATGTTTTATTAAATTATTCAAAAAAATAAAACATTTTTTAAAAATTTATAATAGTTATTAGATGGTCTAAAATTTTCTAAAGTATTTATTTATGGTCTAATTTATATAAAATAGGTAAATATTTTACCCTTTTAATGTTGAAATATTTGTTACCTTAGTAAATAATTAAATAGAATAACTAAGTGTTAATTTAAATAATATGGTTTAAATTGACAAAAAAACGTGTCTAAAATTTATATTTTGATGATATTAAATACTTATATCATATCATATTCTAAATTAGTGCATTTTTAGGTTTTTGAAAGTGTTTTGATTTTATTACAAATTAATATTTTTGAAGTTTCCAAAAGGGCCCCTCACCTCAATTATAAAAAAGAACTTCCTCCCTCATTTATTCACTTCACAATTATCCTTCAATATCGTCCACCCCTGATCATTTACCTTTTCAACATCCTTAGTCACATTCAAGATGTTATGGTCTTCTCTAAAGACCAACCCTAGTGATTTAAGAGGTGATCTAGAGGGATCTCTTCAAAGAAGAGGTAATATCCTCTATCAGTTCTTTCAAACTTATTTCTTATTCAACTTCCTCTTCATGGGTTATTTACATTATAAATTAATAAGTACATCATCAATTATATAATTATATGTTATTATTATTGTTATTATTTAACTGTAACACCCCAGAATGATAAAGGGTTAAATGACTAAATGATAAGACTCATGTCAACAAGGTGCACCTTCCTTTTTGGGGGACGACCTGATTAGAACTCCACAATTAATATTTCTTGGCCTAGATTAGTGATTAGGATGGGTGACCTTCTCAGGGTGTGTGTGAGTAAGGACAAAGTACACAGGAAAGAACACGTGTTGTCTTGTGGGGACGATAATTGGTCCGATGACCCGTTCGAGTACATGGGTGGGCCCCATGGTGGGGACCACATGTATGTGGGGAAACTAGTGGTTCATTGCAGTCTAGGACCCGATCACCATGTTAAAGGCGGTGGTGTCGGTGTTGTCATTGGGACCCAATTGTTACATTTGGGATCTGAGAATGAACCCAGCCTTCAGTGTGGTGCACTTTCGGGGTTGAGATATGGATCTCACAACGAGGACGTTGTACTCTAAGGGGGGTGAATGTAACACCCTAGAATGATAAAGGGTTAAATGAATAAATGATATGACTCATGTCTAAAAGGTGCACCTTTCTTTTTGGAAGCATACTTGATTAGAACTCCACAATTAAGCGTGCTTTTCTTGGAGTAGCAATTAGGATGGGTGACCTTATGGTAAGTTTCCTAGGGTGTGTGTGAGTGAGGACAAAGCATACTGGAAAGGACATATGTTGGCCTGTGGGGACAATCATTAGTCAGATGACCCGCATGGGTGGGCCCTAGGGTGGGGACCATGTGTCTGTGGGGAAACTAGTGGTACTTGGAAGGCCAGGACCTGATGACCATGTTAAGGCAGAGTGTATGTGTTGTCACCAGGACCCAGTTGTTACATTAACAACCATATTCCACCTTCTATTTGTCCTACTAAAAATTAAATCACAACGCATGAGTACATATGACTTACCATCTCTATGTCGTGGTGTAAACTGTTTTTCACCACCACTTACTTGGATGGATATAATGAAGGAAATAATATATATATATGATTATTATAACATGATATGTATTCTAGAACAAATATAAACCATCCACTTCCATACTATTTTATAGTTATGGGGATGATATCATCGCTCGTGCGTACGTACATCCTACCACCTCCATGACGTGATGCGATTCATTATACATGGTATCCATTAAATCATGATTATATATAGATATAAAATTAATAAATAAGATATATATTATGTTAATATCATTTCAGAATGATATAACTATAACCTAATAAGGAGAACCAGATGTTATTCAATAAAACATGCATAAGAAAATGAAGCAGTTAATACCCAAATAATGAGTAATAATGAAATGTTATTAAAACACAGATGATAATATGATAATATATGATATCATAAAAATGACCATGATTCTATAATAAGTTAATGACATTATTTAAATCATTATATATGAGGTTCAGATACATGCAAAGGATATTATACCTAAGGTAAGGGATAATTTCGAAATCTCATTATTATCTGAGATTGTTTATACATAAGTATTCACCGAGGTATATTTATCATTCATGTACATGTTTCCAAAATATGAATTTCAAAATATTATTTATATTCTTATATAAAATTTTAAACTCGATTTTACCCATTAGTGATTTTTTAGTAAATGGTATGAAAGAAATGTTTTGTCGTTTTCGATACGAGGTACTTTTTGGCTTATTCGACAAAAGTATGATAAGAATGTTTAATTTTAACTTATACGGCATGAAAATATTTTTAGCTTTTTGTATTTACTTATTTACATGAAGATTATTTTACAAGATTTCAAGTTTATTTTGAAATAAATTATTTTCTTTTAAAATTTCATGGCATTTTGAGAAAAGAAAATGTGTTTGAAGAGGAAAGGATATTTTCTTCAAGAATTAATTTCAAGGGTTGAATAAAAATTATTATCCTTCTAAGATGGAATTATTTAATAGGGTTATGTTTCAAGTATAATATCCCAATTATTCCTTTGGTTTTATTATTCTTATGATGGAATTATATTTATGAAATCCATTTTTTTACATGGATTATGTTAAAATGGAATGATGTTTAAGAAACCCATTTTATTCCTTGGATTATGCTATGATGAATCAATTATGTTTTTATGGAACATGTAAGAATGATTTCATTATGATATGGGTAGGACCTATATCTACCACCAATGCATTGGGTAAAGATTTATGTCTCATGAGATTGACAGGGTTAGAATGGGAAACGATCTAGATTCAGTAATACAGGGCTGGAATGAGGAGTAAACTTAGTTCAGTAATGGAATTTGTCTGCTATAATATTCTTGGAAATGAGCCTTGAATAATATGAAATGATTTTCTATTATTTTGGGTATTCCAAAAAAATTCATGTCTTCTGTTATGAATTTTGGGAATACGTTCATTGATTCTTATGAGCTTTTATTATTTATCCCATTACATGGTATCATGATCATTCATATACAGGATAAGATTTTCAAATGTTATATTCTTATGTCTTATGATTATGATATGATTGATATCTAAATTTTTTACCCTTACTGAGAATCTGAGCTCAACATTTGTTATGTTTCTTTTCCCAAGTTCATGAAAAAGGGTATTAAGTAAGATATTTCAAAAGGGGTTTAGTTATGAATAAATAAGTAGGATAAAATATATATGTCTTATGAACCAGTTGTTTATGTTTCCCAGTTTCTAAAGAAACTAAACCTATACAGTCCTGGTATTTTTTTGTTATGTTTTTTAATGAATATTGTTAAATTTGGAAGTAATATATATGTATGTAAAGTATGTTCCATTATATTTGGTATCAGAAAAAAGTTATAGTTAACCATTGGAAACCAGGATGAGAAAACCATAGTAGGAACCCTAAGGATATGTCGAAGTATAGGTTAAAATCCTAGTGTTTTATAAATGATCCCGAATAAGATAAAATAAAACCTAAAGTATCCTAAATTAAAATTTTATTCTATATTATGTGGTTTTCCATTATGATTAATGTTTCTCAAACTATGCTTCTTGGTTTTAGTCAATGGATGGAACCTGAAGGAACCATGTTAATGCTAAATGTGAGGGGAAATGAAATGATTATACTCCTGAGAAACCAAATATTATGGGATCTAGAATAAAAAATATCATGGCTATTATCACACAAATTTCTCAATATATGAATCATTCAATAATTCCAATCAAGCAAAGGAGGGAACAATGTTCTATTGAGTCCTTAATGAAGTATCGTCCAACTTCTTTCAGTAGGTCTTCAGATCCATTAGTGGCTGAAAATGGAATAGTACCACTGAAAATATATTTTCAGTTCCCCAATGTTAAAAACATGATAATTTCATCTTAGAAGTCTATCATTTATAAGGTGAAGTGGATAAATGGTAAACACTTATCAAGAATATGATGAAAAGAGATGAAATTGAATCCATGGACTAGGATGAGATCAAGAACATATTTTTTAATGAGTACTTTCATCGTATTACTTGAAAAATATGGGCAAGGAGTTCCTTGAGATTAAGAAAAATAATGATGAATTAGTTGGTACCTATAAAGAAAATTTCACAAGACTTTCAAGGTATACATCTAGAATTATTATCCAACCTGAGAGTAAAATTAGTCGATTATTTAGTGGCTTAAAACCAAGTCTCTAAAGGGCATTACCCATAAGGGACCTCAATAGCTATGAGGAAATTTTTCAATGTTCTCTCAAGGTTGATATAGAGATTGGAGTAACCCATAAGTCTTATAGGGTTGATAAGAAGATAAAAATGGAATTCAAGGGTAAATCTAAAGACCATACTAAAAAGAAGATGACTTTTACTGTATGCTCAAAGTGTGGAAAGAAACATAGAGGAAATTTTCTTAAAAGATATATCAAATGTTTTTAGTGTGGGAGAGAAGGTCATCAAGACGTTTAATGTAGATGTGATGGAAAAATATATCTAATGATGTGAATAGAGAAAATGCTACACAAAATTACCCTCCTACACTTCAATGATACATGTTAAAGAAAATAGTGTATTATGACAACCAATTCCCTAATCCAATTTTTATCAATAATGACCGATGTTAGTAAAATATTAAGGCCAAATACAAAGTGAAGTCACATGTGATCACTATCAGTGATGTGGAGTACGATAATGAAGTTTTGAAAGGTACACTTACCAACCACTCTAAAGTAGAAATTTTTTATTTGATTTTGGATCAACCCAATCTTTCATTTTTGGAGAATTTTCTAAGAGTATCACCATATTACCTCAGAAATTAGATGATGAGTTAGATGTGACAAATACTAATGGCACAATAGTTGCATCAAAAGTTTATAATTCTTTTCTAGTTAATGTTTGTGGGAAATTTCTTCTTCCAGATCTTTTGATCCTTCCTTTAGTGTAATTTGATATGATTATTGGAATGGATTGGATTTCTCTATATGGAGCTCTTGTTAATATCCAAAGAAAGGAAGTCACATTTCACATTATAGATAAATCTATGATCATCTATCGATGTAAGGATGAGTATGACCTCCCAGTGTAAATTTATTCCATCTTATGGATCTTGATTCTCATAAATTAAGGTTATCTAACTCAATTAGTTGGGGAGAAACTCACCATTAATAATACACCTACTGTACTTGAGTTTTATGATGTATTTCCAGAAGAATTTACAAGTCTTCCACCGAATCATGAAGCTGAGTTTTAAATAGAACTCATACTGGTTTCTATGACTATTTCAAAGATACGTTATAGAATTTAACCAATAGAGTTGTAGGAATTGAAGAAGAAACTCTAAGAGAATCTTGATGAGGGATTCATACACCCTCGTGCGTCACCTTGGGGTGCACGAGTTCTATTTGTTAAGAAGAAATATGGATCAATGAGAATATGAAATGATTATCAAGAACCTAACAATATCACTATCAAGAACAAATATTCTCTTCCCCACATTTATAACTTATTTTACCAACTACACAAAGATAAATACTTTTCCAAGATTGATCTACATTCAGGATATTATCAATTAAGGGTCAAGAAGGAGGATATACCAAAGGTGTCATTTTGCACAAGGTATGGACACTATGAATTTATAGTGATGCCTTTTGGTCTTACTAATTCCCCTATTATATTCATGGATCTAATGAGTATAGTCTTTAGATAATATCTTGTTCACTTTGTGGTAGTCTTTATAGATGATATTCTTTCATATTTAAAGAGTAAGGAAGAGAATGAATATCACTTGAGAATTGTACTAAGGACCCTAAGAAAAGATAAACTTTATGAAAAATTTACCAAGTGTGAATTTTGGCTTCATAAAGATTCACTTTTTGGTCACATAATCACAGGAGAGGGGATATCATTGGATCCTGAAAAAAAATAGATGTAATTGAATGTTCACCCAGACTAAAAATAGTAACTGATATCATAATTTTTCTTGGTTTTGATGGATATTATCAATGTTTTGTGAATGATTTTTCATTGCCATCTAATCCACTAAACTAGTTGACCCGGAAAGGTGTTATGTTCATGTGGACGGAGGAATGTGAAGAGAATTTCAAATAGATAAAAAGAAGGTTATCCAGTGTACCTGTGCTCACACTTCCTTATAGTGGAAAAGGGTTTGTGATCTATAGTGATGCGTCCAAGAAGGTATTGGGATGTATTATTATGAAAAATGATATGGTGATATCTTAGGCCTCATGAAAATTGAAAATACTTGGGAAAAAGTACCCAATGAATGATTTGGAGTTAGCTGTGATAATATTTGCATTAAAGATATAGAGGCATTATATTTATGGGTAAAGGTGTAATATTTATACTAATCATAAAAGTTTAAAGCATATTTTCACACAAAAGGAGATGAATATGCACCAAATAAGATGGTTGGAGTTGATTAAAGATTATGACTGCTCAATACATACCACCATGAACAAAAACAAGGTGGAAGATGCTTTGATTTGAAAAGACCGTGCTAGCCTATCCATGATAAAGATAACAAAAGATCCAATATTTATGGATTTGAGAAGGATAGATCTTAAAATTTTAAAGGAAGGGGAAAATATTATATTTCTCAAATAAATGTTCAACCATATATACAAGTGAATATTTAGGAGTCACAAAAGGAAGATGTAGAGTTACAAAAAAAGGAGAGAAATGTTCTTGAATTAAACCATGATTTTGATGGAATAATAAGGTTTAGTAATAGTGTTTGTATTACTCCCATACCAAAATTAAATAAGGATAAGTTGGATGATGCTTATATTTTTTCATTCTCTATTCACACTACCACGAAATTGGGTTTTTGCAGTGCCCCCCTTTAATAGTGTTTTTTATCACTGTTAAAGGGGTCCCCTTTATCAGCACTTTTTGTAGTAGTGTTGATAAAGGGGGAGATTTATTATTGCTTTTTCCTAATTCTGATAAAGTGTACATTTCAAAAAAATAACTTTTCATAAAAAATAATATATATTTTTTAAATATGTTTTAGATAAGTATAAATAAACATTTTCACTTAATATGTAAGATATATAGTGAAAATGGATTATAAAATATCTTAAAAAATTATTTATTAATAATTTTATAATTATCATTGACTAATAATCATTTAATAACACTTTGAAGACACAAAATATCAAAATAATAATAATAAAAGATCTAAAATAAGTTGAAAACGTAACTCAAACTTCAAACAACCATAACTTTTGATCCAGGAGTCTATTTGAGCTCTACAACATATCAAATCAAAGCCTGAAATGAGATCTATATTTTGTTACCCAATGTATCATTCTGTCACATTTTTTAAGGCCATAAAAGGCCCATAAGTCCTCCAAAACTGAGTTTTTAGTCCGGATACCCAAATTTTTTAACATTAGATCGAATTTTGTCCTCGTTTCAGGGGGTCTTTTTGACCTTTATCATTGTGTACTAAATTTATTCTGAGGGGTTACATTTATATTTATATTATGGCTTTAAAATTTTATCATTTTTCATAATGTAATGTTACTTATAATCAATTATATAACAATATATACATATTTTTTATATATTCACCCATAAAAATTTAATTTTATAAATATATAATTGATCATATTTACATATAAAGTATATTTCTCAATATATAAGGCTTATATAAATAAAAAACTAAAATTAATTTTATTTAAAATAAAAATATATTAATATTTATATACCTATATGATGTGTGTGTGTGTGTGTTTGTATATTTGTGTGTGTCTGTATTGATAAACTGATATATATTATATATATATTCTAAACATATGTATATACATATTAATATATAATATTTGTAAATATATATAAATATTTATAAATATACTTACAAAGACACATATAATGTGTGTGTGTGTTGTATATGTGTATTTATTTATTTATAAACTCACACAAAAAAGAATATTTTATAAATTCATTTAAAACTGGTCTTATAAATATATATTAATATATGAATAAATGTATTAATATATAAATATAACTGTATATATATATATATATATATATATTAATATATATATATATATTAATATATGGATATATATATATATATTAATATATAGATATATATATTAATATAACTAAATATATATATTAATATAACTATATATATATCTAAATATATATATTAATATAACTATATATATATATATTAATATAAATATATATTAATATATGTGTAAATATAACTATATATATATATATATAAATAAATAGATATATTAATAAATGAAGAGCAAAGCAATATAGTGGAGTGGTAAAGTCTTAGGCGCGTAGGCAAAATGTCCCGAATTTGAATCTAGGGGGAGGCAGGTCACACGTGTGGGTGGGGAATTATAGATAGGGCTGTTAAAGGGGGTTGGGGTACTGTTAAAGGCTTTGGGGGGTCATTGGGGTGTACGGGATGGGGTGGGTTGGGGTGGGGGTGCTGTTAAAGGGGGCTTCAAGCGTTGTTGAACCCCCTGCCCGAATTGTAGGAATATTTATTTTTTTATGTTTTGTAACTTTTATCAGCGCTTTTTTAAAAGAATTGATAAAATTGGACTTTTATTAGTGCTAAAAAGGGATGATAAAAGACCCATTTATCATCTCTTTTTTTAGCACTGATAAAAGACCCATTTTCTCTGTGTTTTTTTTAGCGTTGATAAAAGGGGTATTTATCAGCACTTTTTTTAACATTATTATAGGGGACCCCCTTTATCTTCACCTCTATTAACAGTGCTTTTATAGCTTTGTTAATGCCTTTTTCTAGCACTGATAAAGGCCATATTTTCATTAGTGTCATCCTAGAAGCACAAAGATGTATAGGGACTTGAAAGAGAATATGTGGTGGGATGGCATGGAAAGAGATGTTGCTAAATATGTCTCTCAGTTCTTGGTTTTACATCAACTTAAGCCTGATAGATAGAAGTATAAGGGGATGTTACAACCATTTCCCATACTAGAATGAAAATGGGAAAACATCACTATAGACTTTGTAGTCATAATTCCCAAGACATCCAAAGGCTATATTGCTATATTAGTTATAGTTAATTACCTTATGAAGTCAGCATGCTTCATTGATATTAGAGAGAATTTCTCTATTGATCAACTTACCATGATATATATAAAAAAAGTGATAATATTTCATAGAGGACCACTTTCTAATATATGTGATTGGGATTCAAGGTTTACCTAGAAGTTAAGGAGAAGTCTTCAACAGACTCTAGATACATGGTTAAGTTTCAACACTTCTTATCATCCTCAGATAAATGGTAAGTTTAAGATAAATATTTAAACTCAAGAAGATATGTTGAGAGATTTATCTATGTATTTCAAAGGTGTTTGGGATCAACACCCACCTTTCATATAATTTTCTTATAATAACATATTTCACTCCAGTGTTCAGATTGCTCCTTATGAATCCCACTTTGGAATAAAGTTCATAACTCCAACTTTCAGGGATAAAGTTTTGTAAAGAAATATATTAGGACCTGATCATTTTGATTATATGGTTGTAAAGGTCGGACCTATTCAACAACACATAATAGAATCTCACAGTCGACAAAAAAATTATGATGAAAACTGAAGAAAAGACCTATAGTTTGAAGTGGGTGACAAGGTGTTTCTAAGAATGTATCCATGGAATAGAGTAATGAGATTTGGAGTTAAGGGAAAGCTAGTACCTAGTTATATTTCTCCTTTTTAAATTCTGGATCGTGTTGGGAAGGTAGCTTACCGATTGGAACTTCCATCAAATATCTCTCAAGTTCATGATGTATTCCATGTATCTCTCTTAAGAAAGTACATATCTAATCCTTCAAATGTACTAAACTCATAATTTATACTACAGGAGAAATACCTTTCTTATGAAGAACAACTGATAGAGATTTTGGATCGTAGAAAAAAAGTTCTACAAAAAAAGACCACTCGCTTCATTAAAGTTTTATGGAGGAACCACCAATTTGAAGAAGATACCTGGGAACATGAGGATGTGAAAAGGTAGAAGTATCCTCATATTCTTGTATCCAAGTGATGAATTTTGTGGACAAAATTCACTTTAAGGGGGGTATAATGTGACACCCAGATGTTTTTATAAAATATTTTATTTAAATAATTTTAATTCTTCAATAGCTTGCATTGCATGAAATCGTGAGTTTAAAAGAACCATGAGATTCCCTTGTATAAAATTACCATTATAACCTATATATTAAGTTAAAAAGAATAAATATAACTAATATAATAAAATTTATGTTTAATTCTTTGGCTACTAATTATTTATGAAAAATATAAACCAATTAAATATAAAGGAATTTTTTGTATTTTGTTATTAATAAATTAAGTGAATTACAATTAGTAAACGAAATTAATATAATATATATGTTATATATTTAATAAAATATTTTTCTATATTCATTCATTAGATATTTTAGTCAATGGGTATAAATAAACTCTATTTTATGTATAAAAACCTATAATTTTCAAAAGGGCAATTTTACCACCTTTTAATGGAGAACCCTTTTTAAATTAAAAATATGACACATTAATAATTATGATATGAAAAAATAAATCTATTTTTTAGAAGTGGGTTATAAAAATTTAATTTTGATTAATTTTTTATTTTTTTCCGATAACTTTAACATTTTGATGAATAGTAAAAATATAATAAATTTTAATTTAAAAAAGAAAATCATCAAAATAATTTATATGGATAAATTATATTATTTAATGGTTTAAAAGTATAAATAGAATATATTTATTCATTTAATACAATTTATGTCATTTTTATTAACTTCACATTAAATTTAGATGTAAAAACAATCTGATTTTTTGCAATGTTTTATCTTTTAAACCTCGTTTTCTCACTCTGACAATGAGATTAATTTTCAATAAATTACTAAAAATTATATGTTTTGAATTTTGAAAAATGGATTCCATATTTATAATCATTAGATCTAAATTATTTAAATAACATTATTTCATTTTTTGGCATTAAGAATAGTAACGTTGGTAATTTTTATTATTACAGTAAAATGGTAAATCAAATAATTAAGGGTAAAAATAATATTATAAAATTTCCCTAATATTTTTCCTAATATCATTGAATGATTTTTTAGACCAAAATCATCCTTGGGTCAAAATGGTTTCCATTATAAGTAACTTGGATGAGATTAGGACATTTATTTTATTTTATTTAAATAAAAGTTAAATATGTCTCACTCAAATTTTAATATCTATATCATTTTAAATATAATATTATACATAAGATAAATTCAATTATAAATAATCTATTTAAATCTAAAATTATTTTATTTATCAAGATAATTTATTTTTAGTATTTAGGAAATAAATAATTACCATGAAGGCCTTTACATTGATGATACAAAAATTATTTAAGTGATGAGAAATCAATAAAATAATTTTATTTAAATGATAATGACCATTAAAGGTCTAAAACACTTGAAAAAATATCATTTTTAAAGTATATCTAGACCATAATAATCCAAGGGTCTAGTTATTTACCATTTCAAGCCATATGGAAAAGATTATGACACTTATAATATTATATTTAAAGTGATGTTAAATTTGTCATATTCATTTTTTAATAAATATAACATTTTTAATGTAGGAATTTTCTAGAAGATATGTTCAACTATAAGTATTATTTTGAAATCTATACAATTTATCTTCTTCATAGTATTTTATTTTTAATTTTTATTCAACAAATAACTATAGTAAATAATTACAAAATATTGATGTTGTAATTATTTTATAAATGGAGATAACAAATAAATGTGGTTAAGAATTTTAAAATAAATATAATTTGGGATAATTAATATTTCCAAAAAAAATCTATATGAACTTGACCTCGTAGGAATATAATAAAATATTTTTTCGAATTTAACTTATTATATTAATATTTTTAAAAATCATTGAATTGAAGAGTGTAAAAATTGACATTATTGATTGTTAATCAAAATAATGATCATTGAATTATTTAAAAATAATAATTTTTTAAAAATATATATTAATTATTATTTGTTATAAAATGTTTTAAATTGTTTATTTTTTGTCTAATTTACATAAAATAAGTAAATATATCAGCCTTTTAATGTTGAAATATTTTTTACCATAGTTAAAAATTAAATAGAATAACTAAGTGTTAATTAAAAAGATAATGTTTAAATTTATAAAAAACATGTCTAAATTTTATTAGATTATGATATTAAAACCTTATCTCATCTCATGTTCTAAATTAGTACATTTTTCATATTTTTGGATGTGGTTTTATTTTATTATAAATTAATATTTTTGGAGTTTCCAAAAGTACCCCTCACCTCAATTATAAAAGGGCCCCTCCTCAACCACTTATTCACTTCACTTTGAGCCTTAAAGCTCATCCATCCCCTACCCATTTCCATTTTCAACTTCCCTAGTCACATTCTCGTGTTTATGGTCTTCTCCAAATACCAACCATAGTGATTTAATAGGTGATCTAGAGGGAGCTCGTTGAAGAAGAGGTAATCTCCTCTATCGATTCTTTCAAACTTCATTATTCTTATACTTCCTCTTCATGAGTTGTTTCTATTATAAAGTAATAAATACAGTTCAATATATATAGTTATATATTATTATGATTATGGAACAACCATATTTCACCATCTACCCATCTTATAAAAAACAAAATCACTAAGCATGCGTATGTATGACTTACCGTCTCCACGCCATGGTCTAATCTGTCCTTCACCACCACCTTACATGGATTGGTATAATGATGGAAATAATAAATATATATTATTATTATTACATGATATATATATTATGAAAAAAATATATTCAATCCAATTCCATACCATTTCACAATTATGAGGATGATATTGTCGCTCGTGTGTACGTACAACCTACCGTATCTATGACGCGATGTGATTCATTCTATATGATATCTATTAAATCATGATTATATAAATGTATATAATAAATAAATATGATATATATTATTTTAGTATCATTTTGGAATGATATAACTATTCCATAATAAATAGAACCAGAACTTATTTAATAAAACATGCATAAGAAAATGAAGCAGTTAATACCCTAATAACGAGTAATAATTAAATTTTATTAACAAAAAGATGATTATATGATCATATATGATATCATAAAAATGACTATGATAATGGAATAAGTCAATGAAATTATTTAAATCACTATACAGGAGGTTCAGATACATACAAAGGATATCAAACCTAAGGTAAGGAATAATTTCTCAAACAGAGTATTATATGAGATTTTTTATACATAAGTATTTATCGGAGTATATTTATCATCCAGGTCCATGTTTCCAAAATATGTTTTCCAAAATATTATTTATATTCTTCTAAAATTGTTTAAAGTCAATTTTACCCATTGGTGAATTTTTAGTAAATGGTATGAAAGGAATGTTTTGTCGTTTTCCATAATAGGTACTTTTTGACATATTTGAAAAAAGTAATAGAAGAATTTTATCTTTTAACTTACAAGGAATGAATTGATTTTTATGTTTTCATAAGTCATTATTTACATGAATATTCTTTCACAATATTTCAAGTTTATTTTCAAATAAATTCTTTTCTGTTAAAATTGTGTGGCATTTTGAGAAAAGATAACATTTTTGAAGAAGAAATGATATTTTCCTCAAGAATTAATCTCAAGTGTTCTATCAAACATATTTTCCATATATGATGTAATTATTTAATAGAATTATTTTTCAAGTATAATATACTTATTATTCCTATGTTTTCATTATTTTTATGATGGAATTATATTTATGAACTCCATTTGTTTTATAGGGATTATGTTATGATGAAATGATGTTTAAGAAACCAATTTTATTCATTGGTTTATGCTATGATGAATGATTTATGTTTTTATGGAACATGAAATAATGTTTTCATTATGATATTGGGTGGTACCTATATCTCCCTTCAATTCATTGGTTAATGAATTATATCTCATGATATGGATATGGATAGAATGGAAAATGATATCAGTTCAATAATACAGGGCTGGAACGAGGAGTGAACTTGGTTCATTAATAGACTTTTTCTACTATGATGGTCTTAGAAATGATCCTTAACTAATATGAAATTATTTTATATGATTATGTGTATTCCAAATATTTTATTTCTTATGTTATGACTTTTGGGAATACATTCATTAATTATTATGAACTTTTATGATTTATCCCATGAAATGATGTCATTATCTTTCATATACATGATAAGATTTTAAATTGTTATGTTATTATGTCTTATTATTATGATATGATTAATATCACCATTGTTTACCCTTACTATGAATCTGAGACAAACCTTTATTATATTTCTTTTCCTCGGGTCATGAAGAAGGCTGTTGAGTAAGATATGTCAAAAGGGGTCTAGTTATGATTAAATAAGTTAGAGAAAATGTAGATGTGTTATGAAAAAATTGTTTATATTTCCCATTCTATAAATAAACTAAACCTATATGACCATGGCGTGGTTTTTTTAGGTTTTTTAATGAATATTATTCAATTTTGAGGTAATATATATATGTATGTAAAGTATGGATCATTATAGATTCGATCGTTGCACACCCATTTCTTGGTTAAACTATCCGATATTGTAGGTCTAGGATTAGCACAACATTATGGTGGTGCAATTACAAAAATGGAAGCAGGTCATATAACTTAGATACTGGATTTTCCTATTATTTTGTGCGAAAGGAAGAACATTGTTCAAAGGTATTTTAAAAATGAGTCAAAGGGATGAAACATTTTGATCGAAAATGGCATGACTCATGGGGACATGTCTCTTGATTTTATAGGGAATAGATTTTATGGAATGAAAGATGGAGGAGCAGATGAATATGCGGGATCTAGATCTCAGACTGTGAAAAAATCCACCATACACAACATGTATATCAGAGCTACACTCTATGTGGTTCCCTTCTAGTGGTGGCTAGGGTTTTGGGAGGGAGTCGAAAATCACATAGTGTATGACATTTTTACATATCATGTGGCCTCCCTTTGATTACTTGGCATGTACCATAGAGGGTACACAGACACGGAATAGAGTACATGAGCTAGAGCACAACATGCACACCCACACACACATGGCATGTAAAAAAGGTACACATGATAACCCATGTACCACTGTTACATAGAAACAGGCACAAATATAGACGTAGGCCATTTACAGGGGTAGGACCTGAGGTCAAAGGTACATGACATGTACTACTATTACATGTCATGTACTCCCTTGATGTTTTCTTGGGTCCCTTCTCCTATATATCTGAAGAAATTATCATTAGGGTATGTTCCCCATATCCATTACCCAAGGGTTGTTATGGAATCACCTCCTACACATAGAACAATAATCCCTTCAGTATGAATTCTTAAATAGAGTTGTTGAAACCCTTCTGTGAGGCTCGGAGCAAGACCCTCTATTATTCTTTGTGCCCTAGGTGGAGTTTTTCATTTATTCATGAACAATACTATATGGTATTCAATCCTCTACTTATAAGGTTAATCTAGATTAAGTTATTGGCATACACTATATCCTTTTTATTTATCCTCATCTTTGAATCATATATCTTTGGAATTTATGCATGTACATCCTATGGTGAGACCAGACGAGATATACCTCTTGAATGGATGTCATTAGTACTATCAGACTCATGGAGTGTGTTCTCTAGAATGAGTGCTTTGTGGAACCTTCGAGATGGAAATCCTAGTCTAGAATTATGGTCGTGAATTACCTTTTTCTATTAAGTATATCTAGATAATATTATTATATATGATTTAGACATATACCCATGTAGATATGACTGCTATTCCTTTTTTGTATGCTTTATTATTTTGGGGTGTCCTTCTGAGTATTTTTGTACTCACCCCTACCCAGTAATTGCCAGAACATGCCATGTATCATACATATGATCAACATTTTGATAAATTTATAGACACACCAGGACCAGATAGTTCTTAGTTAGACTGGATAGACCAAGGTGTGTTCCTGTAGCATCTTAAATGCATTTCCCAGTATTAATTTCAGGTTGGTCTTTTTTTAAACTCTTTAGGGTGGGCTTGTATTTTTCCATATTTACTTTCCTTTAATTCATGAATAAATCTAGTTGTGGGATTTAGATGTATGCATTCATGGTTGTTAGTTTTTTTTTTTACATTTTACTATTTTATAGGCTTGGATATGTGTGCGTAATTATAGGTACATAGGCAAAGGCATCCCATGTCAGTGATATGAATTCTCAGTGCTACTCACTATCCCCAGGCCTATTGTGGGTGGGCTTGGGGAGTCATGGAACAATACCCTTTGGTATGGCTCATGACATAGTGGTATCATATATAGTTAGGTCTACATTAGGAACAAAGCCTATGAGATTGGTTTGGGGAAACATTTTTATGAGATTCGAGTTACACTTTCATGACACAAACTCCTATTTTGGTGCGGTGACTGATGTATCCAAACACCAGGACTCTAATCACCTACTTTTTGATTTGGTATATGAGAACATTGGTTATGGGTAAAATGGTACATTCATCATTTAGGACTGGGTTTTGTTTTCCATGTCCTTATTTAGTAACCTCTCTATATATACTCATTGACTATATTATATCATGTTTATTTCAAGTTTCCTCTACGATGCATGCCATATAAGATTAACCATCAGGGTCATGAGGATGATAACCTTAGTGATGAGGGGTCTATATAGGGACCAATTCCATATATGTCACCACTAAGTGGTACACTAGATATACCATCACTTGTAGAGTAGCAAATGGTACCCACAATACCAGCTAATGAGGTGTACAAGCTAAGAGCACTTCACATGTTTCAACGATAGAGACACTCAGTTTTTTTAGGCGATCTTGACTCACAGGTGGATAAAGATTGTCTTGAGGCAGTGAACTGAGTTTTCTGTCTAGTTAGGAAACTAGTAGATCAGATTGTGGTACCGGCAGCGAGCCTTCTTTATGGATCAATGGGATGATGGTGGGGTTTGGTGACCTAGTCTTATAAAGATTTTACTCTTTTATGATCTAAGTTTGTGATCCTTTTAATAGAGGATTTCTCTCCAGATACACTGAGGGTTCTATCTATCTAGGATCTTCTGCAAATTCTGTAGGGAATAATGATGGTAACTATGCATTTATCGAGGTTTACCAACCTCTCTAGGTGGTAGATGGATATGGTTCATGGCCGGTTTTCCTAGACTTGGACCTTTGATAGAGGAATATATAGAGATATATGAGAAAATGTTATCCCTATATAGGTTCTTTCCTATGTTGGGGTGCTAGAGAAATATTTGGTGGTTAAGAGTTTATTTTATAAGAAGACACAACTAGTTGATGTCGGTAGTGAGAACATAGGATAAGAGACCTTGGAAGCAATGAGACAACATTAGTCTCAGGGACCTGGACGTACGAGATGTTTTGGGAGGAGGTCCCAGGATAGAGGGTTTGTGGTTCAGTTCTCCAATGATGGATCTAGTCAACATAGAGAGAAGTAGTGTTAATCATGTAATGTTAGGGTATATCTTTCATGAGATTATGTGACCTACCATAAAACTGACAATGAGATCATGGATGGGCCTATGAGGTAGAGGTAGAGGCATTGGCCAGAGAATACAGGTTAGCAAGGTGGCATATACAGCAAAGGAGATGGGAGATCACTAGAGGTGGTAGAAACTTTGACTTTTTACCACCACCACACTCCATGTGGTCCACTCCAGGCTCTAAGAGCTAGATGAAAGCGGCAAGGACAGTTTTAGGTGGTCAAGGATTATAACCCAGATACTCTGGGAATTATTAGAGGTACAATATATTTATTTTATAAATTATTTATATTATTGATTGATACATGATCTAGTCATTCATTTCATGAAACCTAACTAGTTCTAGACATAAATATTATGGTAAATCCATTGGATCGACCCTTTCACTTAGATATTCTAATTAGAGATGATTAAATGACCGAAAACATGTTCTGATAGTTTGACTTAACTCTGGGAGGTGTGATATTCTGTTGGGATCTATTTTTAGCAGGGATGTGGTATTATGATTTTATCTTATGTATGGAATACTTATCCATAGTTCATGACCATATTGACTATTTTAGGTTGAGGATGTGGTATTTTCTTAATGATGGGACTAGGTTCTCCTTTTTTGGTTAAAATGAAACCCAAATAGCATAGGATGGACTCATGCATATGATAGTGTAGCTGGTTACTCACCATTTTTCTAGAATGAACCTTGGTGTAGTAGATGTTATGAGTTACCAGTTTCTTATAGTGGTGGTGGATTATGAGGACTTCTTCCCTGATGATGTTACAAGATTACCTCTCCACCGAGGGATAGACTTCTTTAGTGATATACACACCAGGACGACACCACTATGTACACCAACATATCAGATGGATCATGTTGATTTTCACAAGATGAGGGTGAATTTGTTGGAATTATAGAGGAAGGCCATTATTTTACATTGTGTTTCACATGGGGAATACCTATTTTTGTTAACCAAGAATATGGAGGGAAGATTGAGGTTATGTGTGGACTAATAGTGCTTAAACCAGGTGATCATGAAGAACATATATCTGATACTGAGGATCAATGATCTATTTTATTAGTTGAGAGGGTCATGATGATTCTCAAAGGGTGACCTTAAGTTTGGCTATCACTAGTTATAGGTACATGAAGTGGATATAGAGAAGAATGAATTAAGATGTCGATACAGTCACTATGAGTACTTGGTGATGCCATTTGGCATGATGAATGACCCATAATTTTTTCATGGGACTCTAGAACAAGATCTTTCATCCTTTCTTAGACTGGTTCATGGTAGTCATAATTAATGATATCCTTGTGTACTTATAATCCAAGGAGGATCATGCGAGACACTTGAGGATAATATTGGATGTACTTTGAGAGCACCATATTTATAGGAATCTCTTGAATTATTAGTTATGGATTCAGGAGGTCCACTTTTTGGGGCATTTTATCTCAATAGATGGAGTGGTATTAGACCCATCCATGGTCAAGGAAATTTTATCTTGGGAGCCACCCAAGAGTGCAACGTAGTCTTGAAGCTTCTGTGGGTTGGCATGCTATTATTGGAGACTCATAACTAATTAGTATAGAAGCACCCATGAAATATTTGACCCTAAAGGGGAATACTTTCATGTTGACTAAGAGGTGAAAGTGAGATTTTTAGAAGTTAAGGCAGAGGTTGACGAGAAATCCCATCTTTAGATTACCATAGGAGGGTGTCAAGTACATAGTGTTCTCTAATGCATCAATAACCTAGATTGGTTATGTTACAATGTAGTGACAGGAAGTGATTGTATATAGTTAAATTCTATGGAGACCACATGAATAGAACTATGTGACCCATGATCTTGAGATAGAAATAGTAGTCTGCACACAAAATATGTGGTGACACTACCAGATGAGAAAGAAATTTATCATTTATTCTAATAACAAGAGTCCTAAGTGTATATTCTATTAGAAGGATCTTAACTTGAGACAAAAAATATTGCTATAGATCCTCTAGGATTATGACTTCAAGAATTTCTATAAAATTGGGAAGGGGGACATGGTAGAAGATTATATAAATAAGATATTTGTTTCATTGTTGTTGAATAAGGAATTAGAGTAGTTGGCCTCATTTCATTTATCCTTTGTGTATGGATATGAAGCATCATACCTCCAATCAATGGTTGTTACCATGCCACTTTTATAGCGGTTCTGGGAGGCACAAATTTGGGTTATCGATTGTAAGAACCTATATACTGAAATATCCATTGTACATGCTCCTGATGGATTTTATGATGGTGAGGAGCATTTCATTCGTTTAGAAGGATTTATGATGGTACTGGTGATGTTGCGGGAGGAGATCCTAAGAGAGTTTCATACATCTCCTTTGGTGGTAAATCTAAGTGTGTCATAGATATACCATGACCTTCAAAATCAGTTTTGGTGGCTATGATTGATGAAGGTATTTGCTGAGTTTTTCCCCTGAATCCATACTTGTCAGCAAGTGAAGGCTTAGCACCTTGTTTCTGCGATTTTAGATCAACCCCTTGAGGTTCCAAAGTGGAAGTGGGATGGAATATCCTTATACATTAGGACGATTTTACCATTTACATAAATGGGAAAATATTCCATCTCAGTGGTCATAGAAAAACGCACCATATCATCTCACTTAATCGCTATTTGGGAGAATAGATCACTAGAGATCTTGGGATGAATCTACTTGTAATAGATAGTCCAACTCCATAGATTTCCATTGATAGTAATTTCTAACTGTGATGCTTGATTCACATCTCAGTTATGGAATGGATTAAATAAGGACTTTGGACTCTGTTACACTTAGGCACATCGTTTCACCCCCAGATAGATGACCAAACAGATTGAACCATTCAAGTTCTGGAGGACATGATGTTAGATTTCATGTTGGACTTTGACTATAGTTTGGTGGATCACCTACCACTAGTGGGGTTTTTATTCAACAACATATATCATCCCACCATTGGTATGGTACCATTCTAGGAGTTATATGGGAAATCAAACAAGTCACCAATTTTTTGGATTGACCCATGAGAGATGACACTAATGGGCCCATAGTTGGTGTGAGTAACTACAGAGAAAGTGATGATCATCCAGGAGAAGATGAAGACTAAAAAGAGCTGTCAGAAGTCTTATAAAGATAGACAATGGAGGCCTTTGGAATTTGAGTAGGAAGACCATGTGTTCCTATGGGTTTCACCTCAATCTAGAAAATGAAGATTTGGCTTGGGTGGTAAGATATCTCCAAGATTTATTGTCCCATTATAAATAATATGTATAGATGGTGAGGTGGAATAACACTTTTCTCTACCACATCAGTTAGACTGGATACACAAAGTCTTCCACATGTCATAGGTGAGTAGGTACTTTCCTGACCCATTACACGTTATCGACTAGGGTGAGATAAACATTGAGGATTAATATACCTTTTCTATATACCGGGTTTATATTGAGGATCAACTGGAGATGATCCTTTTTGGGTGATATGTTCCTTCAGTGTGTGTCAGGTGGAAGCATGAGAATCAACAGGAGAGAACCTAGGATTAGGATGCTCAAATACCTACTCACTACTCACATCTCTTTATGTAGCCAATTATTTTAAATTATTGGGGACGTAAAGCCCCATAGTTGGGGGAATGTATTGTCTATCATATTTAATGTATTATTTTTGGATATTTTATGGATTATTTTTAAGACCATGTATGAATAAAGCATGGTATTTTGAGGCCCGGTGTGCCTGAAATAAATATTTGAAATATTTAAAATAAATTAAACAGCATTCACATGAAGTTTTCCTAAAAAAGTGTAATAACTTCTAAAAGGTGTCCTAGATCAAAAATTTGAGGGCACTATTGAGTTTAGAATGTAGGTTTTACCCTAGTTTTGACATAACCTTTGTCAGCATAGGGTGTTTGGGGAAAATTCATTGTAGGAATAAAATAATTAAAATAATTAAATAAAATTACATTTTTTAACTGTTGATGCAGCAACCAAATGTTTTCATTAAATAAACATTTATGGAAAAAATTTAGGGTTAGCTACATAACCTTTTAAATCATTTTAGAACAATTGGATAGTGTGAAAGAAGATTATGTTGGGTGATGATGACCAGATCAAAGATCGATGACCGTTGCAAGAAGAAATTAGAGGATCTCCCTAATGATCACGACGTAGGATTAATATTCATCAGTGATTGATCCATATTGAGGTAGTACATTTTTTGTGTTTGGTTTATTTCCACACTTTCTTTTCATATGAATAACACATATCAATCAACCAATTGATTGATCTGTGGATTATGCATATTGTGGGAAGGATTATTGCAAGGTTTTATTTTGAGAAATATATTTGTGAATATATGATTGTATCATCATTATTTATCCTAACAAAAATGAAGTGAGGTCAACCCAAACATCAATCTAGGTCCATCATTCATGATTGTTCTTAGTTCTTATCTTCCCCAATTTCTTCATCCATTGTGGGTGTTCTTTGTTGGACTAGGGTTTGACATCCACTGAGGAATCAATCATTGCACACCTATCTCTTAGTGAAATGATCTGATATTGTAGATATAGGATTGACAAAAAATGATAGTGTTGAGATGATGAAAATGGTAGAAGATAGGATTAAATAGATACCTAGTTTTTTTCTTCAACATGAAAAAAAGAACACCATTTGAAGTCATTTTCTAAATAGATTGAAGGGACAGAACATGTTGATCAATGATGGAATAACTCATCGGGACATGGCTCTCGATTCTCTAGTGAGAGGCTTTAATGAAATGAAGGCCAAAAGAACAATTGAATTCATGGGATATAGATATGATATTCTAAAAAAATATGTCTTACATGGTGTGCAATTCAAAACTACACGTTATGTGGGACCATTAAAATAGCGGATAGAATTCATGGAGGGAGTTAAGTATGACACGGTGTCTGACCTTGTCACATGTCATGGAGTTCCAATTTAATAGCTTGTAATATATTGTGGTGGGTACATAGAAACAGACTGTAGTACACAGGATAGAGCACAAATTTTACTTCCACTTGTACATGTCTTAAAAAAAGGTCATGGGATAACTCATGTACTGGAACATGGGAAGAAGTACACAGGAAGCCACATGTTGTGTAATATTACACAGATAAAGGAAAAGACCTAGACATGAGTCGTTTACATGGTCATAACCAAGGTTAAAGGGACACGGGGTGTACCCCTATTACATGTCATGTACTCCCTTGATTTTTTCATGGAGCCCTTTCTTAGGACCAAGATAATGATGAAGGTGATGGATTTCATGTGTTTTTTATGTTATCTAAGAAGGTTTTATGAAAGGAAATCTCCTATCTTTGTTTTGGAAAGAATTGTAATAAGTTTTGGTTTCCAACAGAATCTAAACATGTTTTCTAATGGAATCAAAACCTATTTTTCAAAGGTATTAGAACCTATTTTTCAAAGGAATCAGAATATGATTTTGGGAAGAATCAAAGTCTGATTTTCAAAAGAATCAGAGTCTAGTTTTCAGAAGAATTAGATTTTGATTTTCATAATAATCAGAGTTTATTTTTCAGAAGAATCGGATTCTAATTTTTAGAAGAGCTGGAGTTTAGTTTTCAGAAGCATTGAAGCCTATCTTTCAAAAGAACCAGATTCTGATTTTCAGAAGAATCGGAGCATGATTTTTGAGTGAATCGGAATGGAAGGGTTGGTTATTGTGATGGTGAATTAGAGTCACTATGACTATAATGTTCTCATTATGATGATGCTCTGCTTATTTTTATTACTCATTGATCATGAGTTAATGTGAGAACTTGTGATGCAAGCCTTATGGAAGAAAGGAGGAAAGAAAAAGTGGAATCGATGGATGCTGAAAAAGTGGTACCAATGGGTGTTGAATATGTGGTACTGATGGCCAATGAAAAAGTGATTCCATTTAAATAGGTTCCAAGAGAGAGAGAAAATGGCAAGAAATCATGATGTCAAGGTAAAAGTGGTGTCAATGGGAAAGTGATACCAAGAGAAAGTAGTGCTGATTAGAAAGCGGTGCTGAGAAGAGTGAAGTTGTGATGACGATGAAGAAAATGTTGATGGAAAGTGATGCCATGAGAAATGTTGTCCAACATTAGAGTGATCATATTCATAAATATTCATACCCAATATGATCAGAACTAGATTTTATCATATCCTGAAATAGTATTTCTCTAGATGGTCTTCAAATTCCTTCATCAAATGGGTCAAGAGAAGTGAATAGGAAGTGTATATTTTCTGAGTGGGTAAAGAGAAGTGAAGAAGAAATATGTTTTTCATCATGTAGATCAAGAGATGTAATGAATAAGTGTGTTGTATCAAGTGAGTCAAGAGATAACAAAAGATATGGAGATTGATGAATGGTTTGATGAGGGGGAGATGAACTTTCAAATACAAGATTTTGATTCCAATCTGCTCTACAGAATTGGATTGAGAAATCCACATGGTAGAATTAGAATCTGATGTTCGGATCATTGTGATCCTAATGATCGTAATTAGTCTTAGCAATCAAAGTCCGAATGAAGGTTGAAGAAGCTTTGAGAAGAATTGAGAAGAGTTGATGAAGTGAAAATTGCGCCAAGATTTTAGGGGAAATGGTGATTTAGAGTGAATTTAGGTGAGTGGGAAAACTTTTTGGGATTACCGCCTAACCCATTTTGGGTCACCTATAAAAGGTGAGAAAGTACATTGTACTGAGTGAAGTCTGAAAATGGAGTATTGTTCATCGCAGAAGATAGAAAAGATCTGAAGGCTCATAGAGATAATGTGATACCAGCTTTCTTGTATTGAATATATTGAAATGGGGAGAATTATGTGTTTGTATGGATATAGTACCATTATGATCTAATCAGAATTTGGTTGTCTTACCGAAAGGAACTAATAGGAATGAGATTTTGGTACTAGGTATCACCATACCGGGTGCCTCGAACTGAGGAATAATCAGAATGAGGTTTTCATACTGGGTTTTACCAAACTAAATATTTCTAGATTGAGGAAGAATCGTACTGAGTTTCAGCATATTCAGGGATTGAAGTGGTGTTGATTTAGCTGTATCCGGTAGAATCAAATTTAGATTATTATATTGGGAAATCAGACTCTGAGTTTCTTAACTTAATTCCAAGAAGTTATTACCTTTTTTGGGTAAGGAATAGAAGAATTGTGTCACACATGAATACACTTCATGAAATAAATATAATACCTGGTAACATGAGTTGTTACAAAATAAATTTTTTACCCAATTGTGCTAAGAGGGTGCAAATTCACTAGTGGTATTGTTTCATAGTGCTACATGAGTGTAAGTGTAAATCCTACTCATTGTAATCCAAGGATTGTTTTCTACCATATTGTATGTTATTGGATTATTTCCAACCATACCAAGGATATATCTATTCTTATTGAATAGTGAGCCTTGAAAATACCTAAATTCTTATGGATGTATGTTTGTTTTGTTTTCGATGGTGAATTGAATATTTAATTAGAGGAAATAAATGTTTCAACTAAAAGGGAACTTAAAAGAAAAAGATTATCACTGATTCACCCCTCCCCCTCTCAGTGATACATTACTCCTACTAGGCACTTACAAGTGGTATCAGAGATGAAGGTTTCCTTCACAATTCTTTGCTGATGGAAAATTTTAATTGTGTGAACAATAAAGGTATTGTGATCTTGGTGGAAAGAATTATCATATCTAGAAAGATAGAATGATGACATATCTTGTGTATATTAGTTATTACATTCTTGAAGTTATAACAGTTGGTTTCCCCCCATTGATGACAAATATCCACTTACACTTGTTGAAAAGATGTTTCTTGAGAATTATGGATGGGAAAATAATGTTGTTTTATCATCACTTTCTAAAAGATAATTCTTAAGAGTGAATGGTGTTTCCATAACCAAATGTATATGGGACATAATAAAAATCATATATGAAGGAAATTCAAAAATTGTGAAATAAAAACTTCAAATCTAGTGGTTAAAGTATAAAGACTCAAAAATGGGTTAACATGAATCAGTTGGGGATTTCTTTACCAGGGTGAATGAAATTGTAAGTACTATTATATGCCTTGGAGAAAATATAGATGACTCTATAATTGTTAAAAATATCTTGAGAATCCTAAATGACAAATTCAATAAAAAAAATTATTAATTAGAATACAAAGACTCTGAGACATTGTCTCTTGATGACTTCTATAACACTCTTATTACTTATGAGATGAGAAGAGATAAAGCTATGAAGAACAAGAAAAAATTTGACAGAGAGATGTCTTTCAAGGCTATGAAGAAGTTGGATTCAAAGAAGATTCTAATAAAAGAAGAAGATGGTGATTCAGATTCTTAAAATGTTGTATGTAAAAATCTTAATGATATTTTATCCTTGGTTTTGAGGAATGTTAAAAGAGGTATAGGTAAATATGAAGGGAATATTCCTGTAAATTGTTTTGAATGTGGAGGCATTGGTCACTTTGGGGATAATTTTACTCAGAAAAAAAAATGAATAGGATAGTGATGGAGAATAAATAAATACAATAATATCATGGAAGAAATTGGGTGATAAAGGAAAGTTAGGGAAAGAAAAGAAATTCTTCAAGTCCATAAGAAGAAGTTTACTATCTAAAAATGAATAAAAAGAAAGAAGTGATGTTGAATCTGAAAATTCAGTTGATTATGGTATTAAAAATACTTTCATTTCAATAGTGAGTGATGAAGAATATGAAATTGATAGTTCTGAAGAAGAAGAAGAAACTCAACTTGAAATGAATTTTAAATAAGAGTTGAAGGAATTTTTAAGAAACATTGGAAGGATTGAAAATAAAAACAAAAAATTGGAAGATGAATGTTCTTCAATGTGAAAATAATAAGGTTTTAAAGAAAATCCTGTGAAAAATATTGATGATTTGAAGAAGTCTCTTGAAGATGAGATGAATTGTAATGAGCATCTGGAAGTGAAGCTGAAGGAAAAAGAAGAAGATTTAGGACTTGTTCAACAAAAAATACAAGAAACCGAGTTGAGGAACACATGTATTCAAAACTCTATCACTAAGTATGGTGAATGTTCTCGACAAGAGAATCCAAAGATGATTGATATAAGTTCCCCTAAAAGGGTGATAATAAGAATGAATTTGTTTCCCTAAATAATAATGCTGGGAATGTTACTTATGTGTCCAAGACCAACAATGCTGGAAATTCTGAAGTCTTAAGGAAACATATGTCTGAAAATGATTTAAAACAATTTGAATCTAAGAAGGTTTCAAATACATATAAATACAATAAAGTAGAAAAGAAGCAGAATAACCTTGTTGATAATATAAAGGTTGGTGGATTAAGAAAAAAAGTGGCTAAGAAACATATTCATGATTCTGATCAGTATAGGAGATTCATAGGAAAATACTCTTTCTAGGGTATTGTTGGTATTATGTTGGATTAGGGAATATAGAAAGTATGTGTTGGTTCAACCAACAACATTACTATTATCCCACAAATTATTAAAGGAATATATTGAGGGGGAGTCAATCTACTCAAAGAAAGAAGAATGAGAAGGTTGTTGAAAATAATTTTTAAAAGAATAGAATGAATGTAAAGGCCTGGAAATCCCGTGGATTTTTTTTTAAATACATGGGAATTTTACGAGTCTGCAAAAATTTACGGTTCTTGATTATGAGGCCTGGTGTGCCTGAAATCAATTTCTGAAAAAAAATTTGGGTACGTTCAGTAAACGTACGAGCGGGATTTTATAAATTTTGAACTCGTTCTCGAAATTGAAATCTGAGGGCACTGTTGAACTCATAGCACTGGTATTCGCTTAAGAAGACTTTCACCTTGACGACAGTTGGTTGACAATAAAAGTTAGTTTTTGGATTTTTATAAAAAAAATAAAGTGTACAACACTTTATTTTATTTTAAGCTACCATGTGAGTGATTGTTGGTTAGAACCTCCACTTAGGAGTTGGAGGTGGGACCACCACACCCTAACCTCCCATGAGAGGTTATGGTGGTGCCCCCCCCCCCCCCCGAGCATAACCTCCTGTGAGAGGTTATGATGTGGGGACCACACAAGACTTAACCCCCCCCCCAATTAATGGGGGGAGAGAGGAAACCTCTCAACCCCCTCAATTAATTTTATGTGTCGATGTAAAATTAATTGCTTCCAATTTAATTTTATGTGTCAACGTGAAATTAAATGCTTCCAATTAATTTTATGTGTCAACATAAAATTAAAACGATAAATTAATTTCAAGTGTCAACATAAAATTAATTGTTGTTAATTAATTTTATGTGTCAACATAAAATTAAATTATGCTAATTGTTTTGTTATTGGATATTTCTTTTCCTTGGTGGTGGAATTGGGGAAAGGCTTGGCTTTAGAGAATTGGGAGGACCTCTAGGAGAAAGCCTCTCCAACAAAGAACGCTTCCTCCATGAAGAAAATGAAGAACGCCGTCGACGTTTTCTTCTTTGACTTCCTTCCAAAAATCCTACGGACGTGGAGCATCGTCAATGAGCCGACGCAGCTTGGGATTTGAGACGTACGGCGGACGCGGCGAACAACGACCGGCGAATCAAAGGTAGGGGGTTTATTGCTTGATGATGTTATACCCTTCTTCTTATCTTCTTCATTCGATAAAAAGGGATTGTTGCGGACGTGTTGTTGATCATCTGCTATTCTTGATGAGACAACTAATACCTCCCTAAACGCGGAGGGTGCGGGCCAACCTAACATGGCCCAACACCCTCCGTTGATTTTTCTTTATTGGTGTTCTACGGCATGGAGATGAGGCAACGACGAAAAAGGTAGCAACGACGAAGTCTGCGCTACCCGCGGCCTCCGAAAATCGCGCCGCCCATGTGGTGCACCGATGCTTCCGGTCGAACACTGCTGGCCCGAGCGGCGCCCGACCCGCCTACCCGTGGCCTCCTAGCACCCTGCCCAGTGCGTGGCCCGCCTGCCCACGACCTCCCGGCGCCCTGTTCGGCGCGTGGCCCGCCTTCCCGTGGCCTCCCAGTGCCTTACCCGACGCGCGGCCCGCCTGCCCGCGGCTGCTGCAGCCTGCCCGGCGCACCCGCGGCCTGCCTGACCCCTGCCACGCCCTGCCCAGCGCCCCCGCGGCCTCTCGACACCCTGTCGCGCCCTGAACAGCGCCCCCGCGGCCTACCCGACACCCTGTCAGGCTCTGCCCGGCGCACCTGCGGCCTGCCCGACCCCTGTCGCGCCCTGCCCGGTGGACCCACGGCTTGCCCAGCGTTCAGTCGGCCTACCCGCACCCTGGGCCCCTCACGCCCTACCTGCGGCCTGCCCGCTGGTCTCCTGACCGGCCTGACCTCTGGGGCCGAGTTTCTCGAGCCGCGTCTCTCGTGGCACTGGCCGAACCGGCCCCGACCTTTGGGCCAAGTCACCTACGTGGCGACCTCCAGGCCGAACCGCCCTCGCAGTCTGCTGGGTCGGGCCCAGCGGACCGGGCCAAACTTAGTGGGCTGACCGGGTCGACCCAGACCAGGTTGGCCTAGACTGGGTTGGGCCGAGTCGGTCCGACCGGGTCAGACCAGACCCGGGCTCACTACTGACCCCATACTTTATTGGGCCATAACTTTGGCACCGGACAACCGTTTGACGAACCGTCAATGGCGCTAGTATTCTTGGAGCGCGACGGTCCCTTTGAGTTTACCCCACTAGATTTCGGGGTAATTTTGAGATACAGTCAGGTTGGATCGTACACGAATCCAACCGGGACCTTGGGACTAAAATGATAATAACTCATAGATCGAGCGTATGTTTGACACGTCGTCTGTTGCGTTGAGATCCCTATGACAAGACAGACCTTTGAGATACTTCTTTGTGGGACTTGGTGGTAGTTGACTTGTCGAAACTTGGCTTGAGGAGCGGACCCTCTCAGAATCGAGCGTACTTTGTGAAAACCCTGCGGCTGGCTGCGCCCTGACGACTGTTCCTAGATCCTATGTGGGTCCGATAGTTCTGACTTTTGTTCCTGGATCCTGTGTGGGTATGAAAGAATAGTTAGTCTTGGATCCTATGTGGGTCTGACAACTTAGCCAATCCTGGATCCTGTGTGGGTCTGACAGCTCCGACTACTGTTCCTGGATCTTGTGTGAGTCCGACAGTTCCAACTACTGGTCCTGGATCCTGTGTGGGTCTGACAGGTTAGATGAATCAGTGACTATATCTGATCATCTCTATCACTCTACAAAAGTTTTTTACCTGTTTGAGCTGAGTCAGTGACTTCTATGTTTTCCTCATGATTGAGATGGGTTACTAGTTAACTTAGGTATATGTATGGGCATATACCTAAGTAATGATTATCCATTGATTTCATACTATGTGGTTTATCCTTGTTGTATTTTGTGAGACCTTTAGGGTCTCGGGGTCCCTAATGAGTATCGTTATACTCAACCCGGCACGGGCTATGCCTGTGCCTCATTGTGTTGGATGCAGACGACAGACAGCGCTGAAGGAGGCTGAGAGCGCTAGGACTGGATGGTACCTGGAGGTGGACCTTATGACAAGATGGTACACTAAGGAGTCTGACGGACGTGGAGTGCTAAGGAGTCTGTATGTAACTACCCTTCTGGTAGGATTCTTAGTGGACGATCCAGGAGTTTCTTCCACCTTTTAGTTGTTTTGTCCCTTTTTAGTTGTACTTGTACTTTACAGTTCGACTTGTATTTCTGGACCCTTTTATTTTCCATCACTTCTTTTCTATATAGTTTTACTTAGTGTTTACTTCCAACTCATACTCTATTGTGTGTTTTTTCAGTTTATAAAGGCAATGTCTTCCTAGTTTTTAGGGATTTTATGCCTTTGGTGCTTGTCACTAGCCTCTGGCCTATGGAAGGCAGGCTTGGGGTAGTCACGGCATGGGCCCCGGGGGTCGGGTCATGACAAATTGGTATCAGAGGATTCGGTTCTACCGCAGAACTTAGGACTCTAATCTTTCTTTCAATGAAGTAATAGTTTTAAGGGTACTGAGTGTGGTTTTCAGTTAAGGGAGTCCAGTGTTGGTGCGGCGGCCGACGTATCCATACACCAGGACCCTGACTTTTTATTTTCGACTCAGTGCACGAAAACACTGATGTGTGTGTGTTTTCAAGAGTTTTCTTATGATATCTTGAGTCAGCTCACTAGGTATAACTTATTGACCGTGGCGCACCTGTTTCTTTTTAGGATGCCTCCACGCAGACAGCCAGCCAGGGTTTTGAGAGTTGTACAAGATGGAATCCCACCGAGCGACGAGGCCTCGGTGCAAGGCCCCATCATAGTGGAGGCTCCAGTGGTATCACTACCCATTGGAACACCAATACCACCAGCCCCAGTAGTAGACGATGCATGCCGCTGGACCCACAAGCAGCTGAGGATTGGCTGGATGTTGTGGTGAGAGTCTTCAGGCTAGTAGGGACACCATCAAACTTTATGGTGATCCTTACCGCGAGTCTCCTTCAGGTAGCAACAGGCAGATGGTGGAGCCTGATGTTCCAGGTTCATGATGAGTTAATACTACTCTGGGCTAACTTTGAGAGCCTATTTCAGGCAGAGTTTGTCCCATCCACCCTACATGTGGTGCGGATCCAGGATCTACTACATCTACAGCAGGGTAGAATGACGGTGGCACAGTACTCAGTGAGGTTCACCGACCTCTCACATTACTTAATAGATATGGTGAGGGACCCTTTCTTCAAGGCCCAGACCTTGTATCAAGGGCTCAGGTGAGATATTAGAGCTTCAATGATCTCCCTCAGCATCCCGATCCAGGCAAGGGTGTTGGAGAGAGCCCTCTTAGTAGAGAGTTTCCTTACTGAGTAGTCATCAGCAGCAAGACCCACCACCAGGCATCACGTAGCGGAGTCTTCTGCAGCAGGTAGCAGATAGATGTCGTAGAGGTCCAAGCAGACCAGACCATCCGGTGGACGACCTCAAGACACGGGTTTGGTTGTGCGGGGCACACGAGACAAAGCCAGTCATGTGAGGAACATGCAGTGTTTCTCATGTGGCGGGGAGGGTCACATGGCTCGTGACTGTCTGACCCGCCATACGGATGATCAGCAGACGGTCGAAGGACCACCGAGGCAGAGACATAGATTTGATCGAGTCGGTTCGCAGGGAGTAGGCGGACGTGGCAGAGGAGATGGTCGAGCAGCTGGCGGTGGGCGACGTTTCGAGGTGTTACTGCCACCACCACTAGGAGGTCCTCCCCGACTGTACGGAGCAGGTGGACAGGGGAGAGCTCAGATCCAGGAAGCTGAGGCATACAACCATGCCGCTCCAGAGATGATTCGAGGTATGATCTATGTCTACTCAACCTTAGTTTCAGTTCTTATAGACACAGGTGCCAGTCACTCTTTCATTGCCACTGCCCTCATTCAGAGCTCAGAGATTCCGATGGAGCCGTTGGCTCGATCCTTATGGCTAGAGACTCCTACAAGAGCAGACTTGATGATTACGCACTGGTTCCAATAGTGTGATATTACTCTAGGAGACAAGAGCTTTAGCTGGGATATCCTCATAACGGCGTCGAGGCCTTATGACGTCATCTTGGGTATGGGCTGGTTATCTACAATCCATGCTCAGATTGACTATATTAGGCGCAAAGTGCGGTGTGTTCGCACGGATGGGACCAGGTTCACCTTCACCTATTAGAAGGGAGCCTTTGCAGTGCAGGATGGACTTACTCGGAGGAGGGTGTAGTCGATCACTCATCAGTTAGCCTTCCTTACCCTATGAGCAATTGATGCGGACAGTCTGAGATATCCTGCAATGGTGGACCAGTACGCGGATGTTTTCCCTGACGATGTTCTAGGACTACCTCCTTGCAGAGAGGTGGACTTCTACATTGACCTGTACCCCAAGACGACACCGATATCTACTCCAGAATATTGGATGGCTCCTGATGAGCTTTGTGAGCTGAGGGTACAGCTAGAGGACTTGCAGGGGAAGGGATTCATCCAGTCCGGTGTTTCTCCTTGGGTATCCCCAATTCTGTTCGCCAAGAAGGCAGATGGGAGCTTGAGGCTCTGTATCGACTACTGTCGCCTGAACCAGGTGACCGTGAAGAATAGGTACCCACTCCCGAAGATTGAAAACCTCTTTGATCAGCTGAAGGGAGCATTGTGGTTCTCGAAGATAGACCTCAGATCAGGTGATCACCAACTCAGAGTTCGAGATGAGGATGTGTAGAATACGACCTTCAGGTGTCGGTATGGCCACTATGAGTTCTTGGTTATGCCATTTGGCATAATAAATGCTCTAGCATTATTCATGGGACTCATGAACAGGATCTTCCAGCCATACCATGATCTCTTTTTCGTAGTCTTCATCAACGACATTTTGATCTACTCGACTACTTAGGAGGATCATGCATACTATTTGCAGGTAGTACTAAACACACTCCGAGATCTCCAGTTTTATGGTAAGCTCTCAAAGTGAAAGTTCTGGATCTGAGAGGTAGATTTCTTGGGACATGTCATCTCGGAGGTTGGAGTTTCAGTGGATCCAGCAAAGATTGAGGCGGTACTTGCTTGGGAGCCACCCAGGAGTGTGACGGAGGTATGGAGTTTTCTTGGGTTTGGTTGGATATTACCGGAGGTTCGTACCATACTTCTCCAGAGTTTCAACACTGCTATCAGCCTTGACGAAGGAGAAACCCTTCATATGGTCAGAGAGATTCCAGTAGAGCTTTCAGGAGCTTAGGCAAAGGCTGACTAATGCCCTCATCTTGAGGCTTCCAGAGGAAGGCGTAGGGTACGTAGTCTACTGTGAAGAATCAGGGACCGTACTCGGGTGTGTCCTAATACAGGAGTGAGCAGTGATCGCGTATGTTTCTCATTAGCTGAGACAACATGAGCAGAACTACGCTACCCATAACCTAGAGTTAGAAATAGTGGTCTTTGCCTTGTAGATTTGGTGACACTATCTGATGGGAAAACATTTTACTATGTACTCTGATCACAATAGTCTTAGGTATGTCTTCTCTCAGAAGGACCTGAACCTGAGACAGCGGCGATGACTTGAGTTCCTCCACGACTATGACTTCGAGATAGTATATACTCATGTGAAGGGGAACGTTGTAGCAGATGCACTCAGTAGGAGATCTGGTATACAGCTGCTAGGTGAGGCGATAGAGTAGCTGGCTTCTTTGCAGATATCCTTTGTGGATAGAGATGGAGTAGCCTTTCTACATTAACTTATGGTCACTCCCCCAATCCTTCAACGATTTAGGGAAGCACAACATGGGGATGCTGACTGCGAGACACGATGTGATCAGATGTCCACAGGGCAGGCACCTGATGGATTTTATGAAGGTGGGGACCACGTCATTCTCTTTAGAGGACGTACTATGGTTCCAGTGTCACTTCAAGAGGAAGTGTTGAGGGATTTCCACATGTCCCCTATAGTGGTACATACAGGAGTGGCGAAGATATACCAGGACCTTTGAAGACAGCACCGGTGGCTAGGTATGAAGAAGGCGGTAGCGGAGTTTGTCTCTTGATGCCTCACTTTCTAGCAAGTAAAGGCGGAGCATTAGGTACCAGCAAGATTGGTTCATCATTTAGAGGTCCCAGAGTGAAAGTGGTATGGGATATACATGGGTTTCGTGATGGGTCTTCCACGTACATCCAGGGGACATGACTCGATTTGGGTGATCATTGACCGACTCACCAAGTCGGCCCACTTCCTACCGATCAGAGAGCAGGGTTCAGTAGAGATCTTGGGACGCCTCTATGTATAGGAGATTGTGTGGATACATGAAGTACCTTCTTCTATTTTCTTCAATCGTGATGAACTCTTTACTTCATGGCTATGGAAGAGGTTGCAGGAAGCTTTTGGAACACAGCTTCGTCAGAGCACCACCTTCCATCCACAGACGGATGGCCAGATTGAGAGGACCATTAAGACCCTCAAGGATATGTTGTGTGCTTGTGTCCTCAACTTCGGTCACAGCTGGGAGGATCACTTACCTTTGTGGGAATTTTCCTACAACAACAGATATCACTCCACAATTGGTATGACACCTTTTGAGGCCTTGTATGGTCAACCCTGCAGATCGCCACTGTGCTGGATAAACCCTGGGGAGTCAGCACTAGTGGGACTAGAGATGGTACGAGCTACCACCGAGAAGGTGCAGATCATCCAGGAGCGGATGAAGACTGCACAGAGCAGGAAGAAGTCGTATGTTGATAGGAGACGGAGACCTCTGGAGTTCAAGGATGGCGACCATGTCTTTCTACGGGTCTCACCTAGGGGTGTCCATGGGTCGGGTCGGGTTGGGTCGTAGGCGTTTTAGGGCCCGACCCGAACCAAAAGGTTTGGGTCAGGTCGGGTTGGGTCACATGCTTCATGAGCGGCTAACCCGACCCAACCCAACCCGTTGGGGTCGGGTTACCCGTCGGATGCCCGAAAGACCTGACCCAACCCAACCCACTGTGAGTCGGGTCAATTTGGGTCGGGTTATATGTGTAAACCCGACCCAACCCGCCCCAACCCAATGGAACCGAACCATCCACTTAGACCCAACCCCCCTAAACAAAACCCGATGGACCCCTGTTTCCCCCCCTGCTACACACCAGCATCTTTCTTGTACCCCCCTACAGATCAGTCGGCCCCCTCCCCCACCCTGCACTACACAGCCTCAGCCTTCCCCTCTCCCCCCTACACACAAAACCCATCCCCCTCCCCCTGCACTGAACCCCTGCCCCCTCCCCCCTGCACCCCCTCCCCCTCCCCCCTCCACACCAGTCACCAAACCCAGCCTCCCCCTGCTGCACACCAGCACAAAAACACCCCTGCACTAGCCTCCTTACACCCCTCCCCCGCTCCCCCCTACATACTCCCCCTGCAAACCAGCACACAAACACCCCTGCACCAGCCTCCTTAAACCCATGCCCCCCCTCTCCACCTGCCTACACACCAGACCCACCCTCCCCCCAGCACACACCACCTCCCCCCCCCCCACCATGCACACCAGCCTCCCCCTTGTAAGTGAAAACCAGCCAGCCTCCCCCTCCCCTCTCCCCCCCTTCCTGCACACTAGACCATGACCCAGCCTCCCCCCCACCTGCACCCCTACACCATCCTGCCTCCCTCTCCACTGAACCCTTGCCTACCTCCCCCCTGCACTGCACCCCTGCCTCCCTCTCCCCCCCATGCACTGCACCCCTGCCCCCCTCTCCCCCCTACACACACCTGCTTCCCCCTCCCTCCAGCACACAAACACCCCTACAAAACAGCCTTCCCCCTGCACAAAACCCCTCCACCCTTGCATTTTCACCCTTTTACCAACCTCCTTACACCCCTGCCCCCCTCCCACCATGCACACCAGCCCCCCCTGCAACTGTAAACCAGCTAGCCTCCCCCCTCTCCCCCCTTCCTGCACACTAGACCCAGCCTCCCCCCCCCCCACCTGCACCCCTACACCAGCCTGCCTCCTTCCCCACTGAACCCCTGCCCACCTCCCCCCCTGCACTGCACCGCACCCCTGCCCCCCTCTCCCCCCTGCACACACCAGCCTCCCCCCCCCCCCTTCCTGCACACTAGACCCAGCCTCCCCCCAACCTGCACCCCTGCACCAGCCTGCCTCCCTCCCCACTGAACCCCTGCCTACTCCCCCCCCCCCCTGCCCTCCACCCCTGCCCCCCTCTCCCCCCTGCACACACGAGCCTCCCCCTCCCCCTGCACACACCAACCTCCCCCTCCCCCTGCACACACCAGACTAGACCCATCACAACACCTCCCCCCTGCACTGCACCCCTACCTCCCTCTCCCCCCTGCACACACCAGCCTCCCCCTCCCCCCTGCACCACCAGCCCCCCTGTTGCACCCCTGCACCAACTAAGCTAGCAGCATGCACCCCTTCCCCAGACCAAACTCAAACACTAAACAGACAGTGAACACATGGAGAAAACAAAAAACAACATCTATTTGTATTAAATGTAGAATACTAAATACTAAATATGTTTTCTTTATAAAAATCATCATATAAAGGTGAAGTCAATCACACCAATAATAAACATGGAGAAAACAAAAAACAGCATCTAATTAGGCCAAAATTCCAATAAGGTAAGGTTCAGATCAGGATTCATAAGTGTAGATATTCAGAAAATGTGTATGCTACGTATAGGTAAGAAAACCTGTTGCAAAAAGAAATTAGCCAGCAGCATCCAAACTTCTGAGAGCAGAGACTCCACCATCTTTCACCCTATATAAGTTCAAAGTTTTTGACAATTTAAGAACAAAATTAAGAAGGGAATAAAATAGAAGAACAACCACGTTTAACTTACAAGTTAAGAATCAGCCACCCAGATCAATTTTAGGAAACAGATAATATAAAATTGGAAGCCGTCAGGGCTTACATATCTGCACAACAAAACTGAAAAAATCACCCAGTAAAAATATGTGTCTCAACAACCTCGAAATTTTAAGAAACAACTTTAAAAACACACACGAAATGATGGCACAAATGATTTTTCACTGAGCAAGTTTATCATTTTCCAAAATTCAGAAAAAAAAATGACATGAAATTTCTATCCTTGTAAGTATATAGAGGGTACAGTCAAGAAGGTTAAAAATCCAAGGTTTTAATGACTGTTGATAGGAGAATGTCCCTATGCTATGAAAGGGAATGAAATTAAAAAAACCACAGAAAAAGGCATGCATGCAAGAAGATGGAAGAAGTTAAGAAGGCATGTCAGCATCCCAAAAATATTGGTCAAACAAAGAAAGAGTGTTTAGTTTTGGCCTGATCAATTGGACAAGACTAAAAAAATTAATAAAGCATAATCCAATGCTAAGAACAAATAAGAACATGTGCTTGTATTTCATGAGGTGTCATCCACAAAATATGCCTTGAAAAAAAACTGAGATAGATGAAACAAAAATGAAGAATCAATTCATGGGAAGAAACTATATATTCTTTTTTTTGTGGGTGATCTATGTATGTGATGACAGTATTATGAAAAGAATTTGTAAAACAACCATAAATTTATACCTTAATGGAGATTTCTCCATCCATCCATCATCTTTTCCTCTACTACTACTTTAGACGGTGAAAATATAATCATGAATTGTGGTGTATGATGGCATATCTTAAAAAAACACAAAAAAAATAAAGAACAAGTCATTATTTTATTTTTTCAAACAAAAGTTTTTAATTGAAAAATGAAAAAATATAAAAAATCATAATATTTTTAATAGTACCTGATTCAATCGATTCCATTACTTCTAGTTGCTTTCAAATGTCAATTGGTTTCGACTTTCTATACCAATTTTGTGAGCAAATCAATACTTCAACGGTGTTCAGATTCAAACAACTATGAAACGGATCAAGGACTCATCCTCCTGTACTAAAAGCAGACTCTGAAGATACAACAGTTAATGGAATTGCTAGAATATATCTAGCAATTCATGAGAGAACATGATATTTGCTTGACTTTCCTTTCCACCAACTTAAAATATAAAATCCTTCGAAATAATCCTCACAATCATCAATCTCAAGATATCTCTCTAGTTCATTCCTTTGTTGTGTCAATTGCCTTTTCCTTTTCTTTAATCTATATGCATCTTTCCATTTCTCATCATCCTCACTATCGGTACTAGCATCATCAATATGTGACTCTTGATGTGAACTTGAATCACATTTATCAATAATTGGAATGAGATATTTACATTTGTAAAACTTATAGAGATTATTCAGCTCCTCTGTTAATTTATTGATCAACTGATTTTTGTCTTCTTCATCATCAAACATAATTTTAAAACTATCCCGAACATATTCCAATTTATATCGGGGATCAATAACAACTTCCGCAAGTAAGAGATAATTAAAATTTGAACCAATACCCCAATACTTGTCCAACTTAAGTTTCATTGTAATAGCCATTGCACTCACAGTAATATCATGACTCTTCATCCATTTCATGATTTTTCTATATATGTCACAAAGAGTATGAAAGAATGTGTGACATGTCACATACATAGAACCAGAAAACTCAACAGTGCTATCATAAAAAAAAAATTAAGAACATGACATATACACGAGCACACTCCCAATCATATGATGTAGGAGCCCCACCTTCACAGACAAGAGCACTCCTAAAACTTCCATCCTCCTCGAGGTGAATAAATACTTTCTCATACTTCTATGCAACATTCAACATAAAGTAACAAGAATTCCGCCTAGTAGGCACATCAAGAATTATGGCCTGTTTACTGGGAAGTTTTAACTCCTCGGCTATGCTCTTGAAAAGAGCCAATCTTGAAGGTGAACTTCTCACAAATTTGTAGGAAACTCTGATTCTAGAAATTGATGTTGATATTTCCTTTAGCCCATCACTAACAATAAGGTTTAAAATATGTGCACAACATCTCATATGCATATACTCTCCATTAAGAATAGACCCATTCCAATCATTAACCCTCCTCACCAAATAACTGATTGTTGTATTATTAGAACTAGCATTGTCCACGGTAACAGTATTAATCCTTTCAATCCTCCATTATTTCAATGTCTATTCTAATACTCTACCAATTGTTTCCCCTTTATGATCCGCAACAAGACAAAACCGGATGATTTTTTTATTTAAGATCCAATTATCATCAATAAAATGTGCAGTCACACACATATAATTCAGATTTTGAATTGATGTCCATGTGTCGGTTGTAAGACATACCATGTGAGAGAAAATATCAAACATAGACTTCAATTTTTCTTTCTCATCCAAATATAACTGCAAGCAATCCCTAGCAACTGTTTGTCTAGATGGAACTTGAAATTGAGGCTGAAGAACTTCAATAAATTCTCTAAAACCTTGATTCTCAACATATTTAAATGATAAATCATCAATGATTATAATTTTAGCAAGATCTATTCTACACTCTTCTTGGTTAAAATGGGTTACTAAAATTTTAATTATCCTGTCATCCTCATCTTCACACTTCTTTGTAAGACCAAGAGTGTTTTGACTTTTGTCAAGATTTTTGTGTGGATTTTTGTTTCACTTTATCAAATGCCTATTCAAATTACTAGTTCCATGTTGGCCAGATGTGCAAGCATAATCTTTTCCACAATAATTACAAAAATCCCTTCCATTTTTCTTATGAAAACGATCCCAAGCTTGAGAAATTATAGAACTAGTAGGTTTATGAATTTTTACCTTAGGATACCTCTTAGTACCCTCACTTTCTTCAACTGGTATTCAACTACTCCCCCCTCCTATTTCTATTGAATGTGTAGTTGGAGTAGACCCCATCTGACTTTGGGTTCCTGCGCCAACTGGAGGATTAGAACCACTTATTTTATCACCACCTCCTTCCATGAATCGCTAGCTAGAAGTGTTGTCAGCTCGTGGCACACACACCCCTGGGCCCTGGTAGAATAATGAGAATAAATTTTAAAACCAATATATGGATTTGAAATTATAATACAAATACAAGGATAATCAATGATAAAATTTTAAGAAGAGTTTTTAAATGATTATAAGGCGCATCATGCCTTGAGCCCAACACGACACCTACTCAACAACCAAGGTTGCTTCGACCACTGCTCATCATCAAAAAAATCCCACAATTTACATTACTATAACCAACAATATCAATAGACCATCGTTGACATCATCGATGATGAAACACCAAAAACCAATATTATTATTGTCAGACTATCACAAAAAAACCAGGGACACCAAGAAAACCCAATGCCACCAGAAAACACAACTGACCACAAAACAATTTAGAATTGACTTGAGACCAAATGGCAGTTGAGACAAGACCACATCATCACCATCACATCACAAGACCACCAGTAGTAAACAAGGAAACCCCAAACTACCACCATCAAAGGAAAAATGAAACTCGAATGAAGAAATGAAACCAAGGCTAGTCGTCCTGCCTCGTGTAAAATTAAATTTTTGGATTCTAAAACAACACGTCCTAAAATCCCTACAAAAACCACATCACCAAACCAGAATTGGGCCTACTTGCAGTGAAATAGTTCAAACAAAAGGTTCAAGGTGTAAAGGTTGAGTCGAACTAGGTAACGGTAACCAGTGGATGTGTGACTAAACCAAAATTTTACAGGAGTAGAAAAATAAAATTGAGAACTCATATATAATGGAAAGGAAAACATAATTTAAAATAACATGATAAAAAGAAAATCAATTGCTTACCACCACTACACCCACACATAACAGCAGCAGAAGGAGGGGGTCACCCGAGCCAAGGGATTTCACCCAAATCCCGAACCCAAATTGATGCTGAGTTGAGGTGTATTTTGTGGGAGAAGGAAAACTAGGATACCTTTTCCAAGTGGGTTCGGAGGTGCAAAAGGAGGCAAGAGGAGAGGAGGATGGAAGAAGGGTTTTTTCGCGGTAGGAGAGGGGTTTGGGAAGCTCGGGGAATAAAGGAGGAAGGAAGAAGAGGGGCGTCGCCTCACCTGTCGCAGGGTTTCTTCACCATGAACGAGGGAAGGTAGGAGTCGGGTAGCGGGGAGAGGAAGGAAGGCGATCATGAGGAGCCCGACGGGAGCGTGCGTGGGGGAGGGAGGGAGGGCGACGCGAGTCATGACTGAGCGAGAGAGAGAGATAGGTTAGATTTTTTTTAGGCCGGCACCTATCGGTTCACGGGTCAGGTTGGGTCTAAATGACTTCAACCCGATACCCAACCCAACCCATGCATGGTTCGACCCGTTATGAACCCAACCCGAGTTTTTTTTTGTGTAACCCGACCCAACCCGACCCAACCCGGATGGGTCGGGTCGAACCCATCGGGTCGGGCCAGTTATGGACACCCCTAGTCTCACCTCGATGAGGTCTACAGAGATTTGGCCGAGGAAGCAAGTTATCTCCGAGATTTATTGGACCTTTCCAGGTCCTCAGCAGAGTAGGCAAGGTGGATTATTGCCAGGCTCTTCCACCTCAGTTGCACCGGGTGCACGACGTCTTCCACATATCCCAGTTGAGGAGATACGTGCACGACCCTTCACACATCATCGACCATGGGGAGTTAGACGTCGATGATGGGGCGACTTTTACGGAGGTTCTAGTGGAGATTGAGGATAGACAGGAGAGGGTCCTATGTAGACGGTCAATACCTATGGTGCATGTTCGTTGACAGAACGGGAACCTCTAGGAGAGCACATGGGAGCGGGAGGCTCAGATGTGTGCTCAGTACCCCCAATTGTTCCCTTAGTTTGAGTTGTAGCTTATGGGGACGTAAAGCCCTGAGGTGGGGAGAATGTAAAGACCTGGAAATCCAATGGAATTTTTTTTAAATACATGAGAATTTTATAAGTCCACAAAAATTTATGGCGCTTGATTCTGAGGCCCGATGTGCCCGAAATCAATTTTTGAAGTTTTGTTTGGGTACGTTCAGTAAATGTATGAGTGGGATTTTATAACTTTTAAACCGGTGCTTGGAACTGAAATTTGAAAGCACCGTTGAACTCGCTGCACCGGTATTCACTTAAGAAGACTTTCACCTCGATGGCAGTTGGTTGAGAATAAAAGTAAGTTTTTTGATTTTATTAAAAAAAATAAAAATAAAGTGTACAACACTTTATTTTATTTTAAGCTGTCATGTGAGGGATTGTTGGTTAGAATCTCCACTTGGGAGTTATAGGTGGGACCGCCACATCCTAACCTCCCATGAGAGGTTAGAGTGGTGGGTCCCACCTGAGCATAACCTCCTGTGAGAGGTTATGATGTTCGGACCACACGAGACTTAACCCCCCCCCCCCACCCCCAATTAATGGGGAGGGAGAGGAAACCTCTCAAACCCCTCAATTAATTTTATGTGTCGGTGTAAAATTAATTGCTTCCAATTTAATTTTATGTGTCAATGTGAAATTAAATGCTTACAATTAATTTTATGTGTCAACATAAAATTAATTGTTGTCAAATTAATTTTATGTGTCAACATAAAATTAAAACTATCAATTAATTTAATGTGTCAACATAAAATTAAATCATGCCAATTGTTTTGTTATTGGCTATTTCTTTTCCCTGGTGGTGGAATTGGGGAAAGGCTTGGCTTTAGAGAATTGGGAGGAGCTCTGGGAGAAAGCCTCTCCAACGAAGAACGCTTCCTCCACGAAGAACGCGAAGAACGCCGGTGATGTTTTCTTCTTCGACTTCCTTCCTCAAATCCTACCGACATGGAGCGTCGCCAACGAGCTGACACAGCTCGGGATTTTAAATGTGTGGCAGACGCGATGAACAAAGACCGACGAATCAAAGGTAGGGGTTTTATTTCTTGATGATGTTATACCCTTCTTCTTATCTTCTTCATTAGATAAAAAGGGATTATTGCGGACGTGTTGTTGATCATCTGCTATTCTTGATGACACAAGTGATACCTCCCTAAATGCGGAGGGTGCAAGCCAACCTAACATGGCCCAACACCCTCCGTCGATTTCTATTTCTTGGTGTTCTACGGCATGGGGATGAGGTGATGACGACAAAGGCAGCAACGAAGAAGGTCGCGCTACCCGCGACCTCTGCGAATCGTGCTGCCCCCGCAGCGCACCGATGCTTCTAGCCGAACACCACCGCCCTGAGCGGCACCCATCCCGCCCACCCGTGGCCTCCCGACGCCCTGCACGGTGCACGGCCCGCCTGCCCGCGGCCTCCCGGCACCCTGGCCGTCGCGTGGCCCGCCAGCCCGTGGCTTCTCGGCGCCCTGCGCGGTGCGCGGCCCGCCTGCCCGCGGCCTCACGGTGCCCTTCCCAGCACACGGCCCGCCTGCCCGGGGCTGCCCGGCGCCCTGCCCGGCACACGACCCCCCTGCCCGCGGTCTCCTGACGCCCTGCCTGGTGCGCCGCCCGCCTGCCCGCGACCTCACGACGCCCTGCTCGACGCCCCCGTGCCCTGCCCGGTGCCCTATCGGCGCCCCCACAGCCTTCCTGACTGCTGTCGCGCCCTCCCCGGCACCCCCGCGGCCTTCCCGTCCCCTACTCCAGCCTACCTGGTGCCCCCGTGGCCTCCCGACGCCCTGTCGCGCCCCCGCGGCCTCCCGACGCCCTGTTGTGCCCTGCCCGGTGCCCTGCCCGGTGTACCCGCGGCCTTCCCGACCCTTGTCGCACCCTCCCCGGCACACACGTGGCATCCCCAGCATCCAAACGGCCTCCACGCACCCCATGCGCCTAGCCCGCGGCCTGCCCATGCTCCACACGGCCTGACCGCTAGCCTCCTGACCGGCCCGACCTCCCGGGCTTAGTCCCCCGAGCCGCGCCCCTCGCGGCGCTGGCTGAACCGGCCCCGACCTTTGGGCCGAGTCGCCTATGTGGCGACCTCCAGGCCGAACCGCCCTCGCAGTCCGTTGGGCTGGGCCCAGCAAACCGGGCCAAACTTAGCAAGCTGATCGGGTCGACCCAGACCAGGTTGGCCCAGACGGGGTTGGGCCGAGTCGTTCCGACCGGGTCGGACCAGACCCGGGCCCACTACTAACCCCATACCTTCTTGGGCCATAACTTTGTCACTGGATGACCATTTGATGAACCGTCAGTGGCACTGGTATTCTTAGAGTGCAACGGTCCCTTTGTGTTTACCCCACTTAAGTTCGGAGTAATTTTGAGATACGGTCAGGTTGGATCGTACACGAATCCAATCGGGCCCCCAGGACTAAAAAGCTAATAACTCACAGACCGGGCGTCCGATTGACGCGTTGTCTGTTGCGTTGAGACCCCTATGACGAGACAGACCTTTGAGATACTTCTTCTTGGGACTTGGTGGCAGTTGACGTGTCAACACTTGGCTTGAGGAGAAGAGCCTCCCGGAATCGAGCGTACTTTGTGAAAACCTTGTGGTTGGTTGCGTCCTTATGACTGTTAGTCTGTTCTTGGATCCTGTGTGGGTCCGACAGTTCTAACTTCTATTCCTGGATCTTGTGTGTGTCCGACAGAATAGCTGGTCTTGGATCCAGTGTGGGTCTGACAGCTTAGCTGGTCTTGGATCATGTGTGGGTCTGATAGCTCTAACTACTATTCCTGGATCCTATATGGGTCTGACAGTTCCAACTGCTGGTCCTGGATCCTGTGCGGGTCCGACTTCTTAGATGAATCAGTGACTATATCTGATCATCTCTATCGCTCTACAATTTTTTTTTACTTGTGTGATCTGAGTCTGTGACTTCTTTGTTTTCCTCATGATTGAGATGAGTTACTTGTTAACTTAGGTATATGTATGGGTATATACCTAAATAATGACTATATGTTGATTTCATACTCTGTGGTTTATCCTTGTTGGATTTTGTGAGACCTTGAGGGTCTCGGGTTCCCTACTGAGTATCGTTATACTCACCCCTGCACGGGTTATGCCCGCACCTCATTGTGTTGGATGCAGACGACGGACATCGCTGACGGAGGCTGAGAGCGCCAGGAATGGACGGTACCTGGAGGTGGACCTTACGACGAGACGGTACATGAAGGAGTTTGACGGACGTGGATTGCTGAGGAGGTTGTCTATACCTAACCTTCAGGTGGGATCCGTGGTGGATGATCCAGGAGCTGCTTCCACCTTTCAGTTGTTTTTCCCTTTTTAGTTGTACTTGTACTTTATAGTTGGGCTTGTATTTTCATCCCCTTTTACTTTCCAGCACTTCTTTTGTATACAGTTTTACTTAGTGTTTACTTCCAGCTCGTACTCTGTGGTGTGTGTTTTCAGTTTATAAAGGAAATGCCTTCCCGGTTTTTAGGGATTTTACACCTTTGGTGCTAGTCGCCAGCCCCTGGCCTATAGAAGGCGGGCTTGAGGTAGTCACGACATGGGCCCCGGGGTCGGGTTGTGACAATGAAGATTGAAAATAGGTTCCATCCCCTAGAAATTATAGTTGAAAGATGAAAATAACCTATACATCTTGAAAAAGTATGTCTTGTTTTGTTTCTGGATCCACAAAAGATTCTTTATTCTTAGAAGCTAAATGCGGTGGATGAAATAAAAGAAGAAAAATATCTTATTGTTGAGACTGCATTGAAAGCTAGATAAAGAGAACGACCTTAGATACTTGATAGTGGGTGTTCTTCACACATGATATGAGACTTGGAATTGTTGATGGATGTAAAATATTTTAACGAAGGCACTATGACATTTGTACATGATGAAACATTAAAAATCAAAGGTGTTGGGTCATACATAATTTGTAAAGAGAATATGAAATATAAGAAACCATTTTATGTTGATGTACTGAAGTACAATCTGCTAAGTGTTTCACAATTGTGTGATGAGGGTAACCATGTTATCATCAAGAAAGATGCGTTTGTAGGAAAGGGAATTTTTTTCATGTTAGTAATACACAAAACTCTTATTATATGAGCATAGTGGAAGAGAATTAGTTGTGGCATAAAATGATTGGACACATGTGTCATAGAAACATGAGAAAGCAATCTAAAAGAGACAGTGTTTGAGATATCCTTGACTTTCCAAGAAGAAGAGATTGGCGTTACACTATCTTCCAGAAAGGAAATATTATGAATAATGTGCATAAAAAGTTGATATTTGTTCAAAGAAACACCTGGGGATGATACATTTTCATATATATGTGGGCCATTGAGAAAACAATCAAAAAAAAGAGATAAGCACTCCATCACTTTTATTGATGATTTCACTCACATTACTTGTGTTATTTTTATGAAACACAAACCAGATGCTTTGAAAATGTTTAAATATTTTAGAAGAAAAGATGGAAAAGAATGTAAGTATCATGTGAATAAGATAGGAACTGATAATAGTGGTGAATATAGAAGTGAAGAGTTTGATGATTATCTAGAAAATAATGGAATTTAGCATGATTGTAGTTTCCCATATACACCCCCAACAAAATGGGGTTGATGAATGAAAGAACACAATCTTGGGGGAAATTGGAAGAACCATGTTACTTAAACATGACCTTTATCATTAATTTTGGTGGCAAACCATGAGTACTACTATTTACATTCAGAACCGATGTTTCTACAGGACTCAATTGGATATGACTTCATGTGAATTATTTTTATGACAAAACTCCATGTCTGAAGCATGTTAGAGATTTTTGGATTCCATACATTATAAACAAGAATGGTGTAAACGATGGTAGGTTTGAGAATAAAGGTGAAGATGGAATATTTCTTGGCTATGATCTAGAAGGAAGAGTTTACAAATGATTCAACAAAGAAACAAAGAAAATTGTTGATTCTTAAGATGTAAAGGTTATCAAAAGAAGTGGAAAATAAGAACCGGTTGAAGTTGAGAAAGTTAAAGAAAACAATTTTGATAAGAATACATACAAGAGTATACCTTCTCCAGAAGAAGAATCAGACTCGTCCATTTCTAGTGATGAAGAAGATAATCAGATGTATCATCCTAATATGAGGAAATAGGTGGAAGCTAAGAATATAATTTTTGATCAACATTAGATGGTTCAAACCATAAGAACATCAAAATCCATTACACATAATTCATTATATTCAAAAGTGGAACCAAATTTTGTGAAATAATCTTTTAAGCATCCAGAATAGGTTCAACCATGAATGAAGAATTGAATCAAACTAAAAAGATTAATACATTGGAACTCATGCCCAAGCTTGAAAACAAAAACATTATTGGCACAAAATGAGTTTTTTTAGGAATAAACTGAATGAAGAAGGTGATTTTATCAAAAATAAAGAATGATTGGTTTGAAAAGGGTATTATCATATAGAAGGAATTGATTTCGATGAAACCTTTGCTCCAGTGTCCATATTGGAAACTATAAGAATATTTCTTGCTATTACAGCACAACGAGGCTACAAGATAATTTAAATGGATTTCAAATACACATTCATGAATGGTGATCTTGAAGAGGAAGTTTATATTGAACAACCTTGGGGCATTGTTTTTGGGAAATATGAAAGTTTTATATGCAGATTGAAGAAATCCTTATATGGGATAAAACAAGATCCAAGGGCATGGTATTCCAAATTGGATTCTTTCTTAAGGAAGATGAACTTCAATAAAGGAATAATGGATAACAATATATATATCAGAGAAAGTCAAGAGTTTTCCATAATCATAATAGTTTATGTTGATGATATTATCTTTGTTGGCAATGATGAAAGATGATGTGAAAGATTTACTGAAGAGATAAAGAAGGTTTTTGAAATGCTCATGTTGGGGGAAATGAAATACTTTCTTGGATTAAAAATCTTTCAAATGAAAGAATAAAATTTTATCTCCCAATAAAATTATGCTAAGGAACTTCTACAGAAGTTAGGCATGGAAAAATCAAAACCTATCTTCACACCAATTTCAGTGGGAACAAAGCTGATTAAAGATGGTGAAGGATAAAAAGTTAATTAGAAATAGTATCAGAAGCTGATTGGAAGTGAGTTATATCTGACTTCCTCAAGATCCGACATTGTTTATATTGTAACCTCATGTGAAAGGATTCAAAGTGCTCCTAAATAATTACATATTATTACTGGAGAAAGAATTATTAGATACATCAAAGGCAGAATATAATTCATAATCATGTATTATAGCTCGAATAGTATTGACTTGTTTAGGTATTCAGATGCAGATTGGGAATGAAATGTTGATGAAAGAAGATCCACATTTGTGGAGTGTTCATTATGGAAAATAATTATGTTAGTTGGAATTCAAAGAAATATAATTCAGTAACTCTCAGTACGGATGATGCTGAATATGTTGCTTCCCCTCAATCCACACTCAACTTATGTGAATAAAGACAAAGTTGGAATATTTTCTTATTGAAGTGAAGTTACCCTTGATCTTGGGGTGTGATAATAAAAGCACAATCAATCTCACCAAAACTCTAGTTCAACATTCTCATTCAAAGAATATTGATATAAAATATCATTTCATTAAAGATAATGTTGAGAAGAATGAGTTACAGATTGAATATGTTTGAACATCAGAACAAGTGGCTGACATTTTCACAAAACCCTTGCCGAAAGAATAATTATCAAAATTGAGGATGAACATGGGTTTTGAACCTCTTTCTCATCTAGGATATGTTATGTTGTTATTTACCCTATCTCATCTTAACTTTGGATTTTTTTTCAAGGGGGATAATTGTAATGTTTCATAAATCTATTGCATAAATGATAGGGTTGTGGGTAAGAAGTGAATTCATCATTGTTTAGTGTTTGAACTATTCTAACTGTTTGTTGTAGTGGTTGTAGGAAAGAAACTATTTTGTGTTCCTAGAAGGGTGAAGAAGAGATGTGGAAAGAAAAAAAAAAGAGGAATTCACTTCTTTTGGACAACATAATTTTTTTTCCAACAATTCTTGTTTCCCAAAATGAGTTAGATCACGTATGCTTCAAATTGTTGATAACTAATCCATTTCTTGAGGATACAAAGTTTGATGATTTATAAAAACTTGGTTGACAACAATATCAATGGTTGAGATTACTAGGACCAAGCTGATGATGAAGGTCTTGGTTTTCATGTGTTGTATTTTTTTTTGTTTAAGAAGGTTTGAATAAAGGAAATCACCTTTATTTTTTTGGAAATAATTAAAATAATGATTAGTTTCCAATGGAATCAGAACCTTTTTTATGGAATCAGAACCTGTTTTTCAAAGGAATCATAACCTGTTTTTTGAACGAATCAGAATCTTATTTTCGAGAAGAATCAGAGTCTGATCTTCAAAAGAATTGATGTCTGGTTTCTAGAAGAATTGGAGTCTGATTTTCAAAAGAATTGAAGTCTATTTTTTAGAATAAGAGGATTCTGATTTTCAAAAGAATTAGAGTCTGGTTTTTAGAAGCATCAGAGCCTATTTTTTAGAGGAATTGGAGTCTGATTTTCAGAAGAATCAGATCCTTCTTTTTGAGTGAATCATAATGGAAGGATTGGTTGTTTTGATGGAGAATTGGAGTTAATATGAATATGATGTTCTCATTATGATGATGCTTTGCTGATTTTTATTTCTCACAGTTCATGAGTTGATATGAGAACTTTTGGTGCAATCCTGATGGAAGAAAGGAGGAATGGAAAAGTGGTATCAATGGATGCTGAAAAAGTGGTACCGATGGGCATTGGAAATGTGGTCCTGATTGCCAATGGAAAAGTGACTCCATTAAAAGTTGTGTTGAGTGAGGTAAATGTTGGTAAGAATGAATGGTGCCAGGGGAAAAGAGGTTCCAATGGGAAAGTGGTACCGAGAAGAGATAATGCTGATCGGAAAGTAGTGTTGAGAAGAGTGAAGTCATGCTGATGATGAAGAATATGTTGATGGAATGTGATGCTGAGAGAAAGGTTGTCTAGCATCCGGATTATTTTAATTATAATGAATCATACCCAATATGATCAGAACCAGATTTGATCATATCCTAAAAGACTTTTTCTCTGGTTGGTCATCAAATGCCTTCATCAAGTGGGTCAAGAGAAGTGAAGAAGAAGTGTGTCTTTCCCAAGTAGGTCAATAGAAGTGAAGAAGAAGTAGGTTTTTTGTCAAGTAGGTAAATATAAGTAAAGAAGAAGTGTGTTGTCTCAAGTGGGTCAAGAGAGAATTAAAATAGATGGTGATTCCTGAATACATTGATGAGGGGGGGTTGAAGATTCAAATACAAGATTTTGATTCAAATCAGTTCCAAAGAATCAGATTGAGAAATTGACATGGGAGAATCCGAATATGATACTTGGACCCTTTTATTCCCGATGATCGTAATCAGTATCAGAAATATGAGTCTAAAGATGAATTAATAAAGGTTGAAGAAGCATTTAGAAGAATCGAAAAGAGTTGACGAAGTCAAAATTAATATGATATTTTAGGGAGAATGGTAATTAGAGTGAATTTAGGGGAGCGTTAAATCTTTTAGGGATTCAAGCCTAACCCATTTTGGGTCACCTATAAAAGTTGAGAAAGCACATTGTACTGAGTGATGTCTGAAAGTGGAGTATTGTTCATCGTAGAAGAGAGAGAAGCTCTAAAGGTTCAGAGAGAGAAAGTGATTCCAGGTATCTTGTATTGAATATATTGCAATGTGGAGAATGATATGTTTGGATAACTATGGTACAATGCTGATCTAATAAGAATGTGGTTGTCATACCAGGTTGAACTAATCAAAACAAGATTTCTGTATTGGGTATCACCGTACTGGGTGTCTCGGACTGAGGAAGAATCGGAACTGAGTTTTCATACCAGAATTTACCATACTGAAGATTTCTGGACTGAGGAAGAATCGTACTGATTTTCAGCATACCCAGGGGTTGAAGTGGTGTTGATTTAGCTATATTAGTGAGAATCGTATTTAGATAATCAGACTAGGAAATTAGACTTTGAGTTTCTTATCTTAAGTCCATGAAGTTCTTATATTTTTTTCGGTAAGGAATTGAATAATTTTGTTACACATGTTTACACTTGTTGAATTGAAAAGAAGCACATGTAACATGAGTTTTTACAAAAGAAGTTGTTTACCCTATTGTGCTAAGAGGGTTTACACACACTAGTGTGATTGTTTCATAGTGATACATGAGTGTCAGGGTACATCCTACTCATTGTAATCTAAGGATTGTTTTTTAGTGTATTTTATGGTATTGGATTATTTCTAAACATACCAAGGACGTAGCTATTCTTATTTAATAGTGAACCTTGTAAATAATTTTGTTCTCATGGATGTGTGTTTGTTTTGTTTTCAATGGGGAATTGAATCTGTAATAGGAGACGAAGGTTATTTCAACTGAAAGGGAACTTAAAAGAAAAAGAGTATCACTGATTCACCCCTCCACATCTCAGTGAAACATTACACTGACTGGGTACTTACACCCTTGTCCTATATATCATGAACAATCTTCATTAGGGTATGTTACTCATATCCATTCAATGAGGGTTGTTATGGAGTCGTCTCCAATAGATTGGATAATGATCCCCTCAACGTTAATTCTTGGATAGAGATTTGTTAGAATCCTTTCATGATTCCTGGAGTGAGATCCTCTATTTATCATCATACCCTATGTGGATTTCTTGGTATCTTCATGACCAACACTACCCAGGTGTTGATCCTAGACTTAGAAGAATAATCCAGATTGATTTTATGGAATACCCCATGGACTTGGTACTGATTCTCATATGTTTATCATATGTCTTCATACTTTAATCATGTACTTACAATGGAAAAAATCAAATAGTTCTACCTATCAAACGTATGTCATTAGTTCTGTCGGACTCTTGGAGTGTGTTCTCCTGGACGAGTTCTTTGTGGAACCTTCAAGTTAGAAACCCTGGGATGGAATTACAGTCATAAGTTACCTTTAGATTGTGTCTATTTGTAGAGTATATCTGAATATTCTTTTTATATGTGTTGTAGTCATATACCAGTTTAGAGATGAATATTATTCCTTTGTTGTATGATTTTTAGTTTTTGGGTGTCTTACTATGTATTGTTATACTCACCTATGCACAATATTTTCCACATGTGTTGTGTCTTGTGGAGATAATCAAACTTTTGAAAGGGTCCTAGATGGACTATGACCCAACGGTGTTTAGTGTGACTGGACTAACAGAGGTGTGTTCCTATGGTATCTTGATAGAATTCCCCAGTATTACATTCAGGTTGGTCTTGTTTTTAGACTCTTTGTGGTGAGCTTATATTTGGAACTGTTTACTTTTCTTGACTTCCTATTGTACTTTGGTTGTGGTATTTATATGTAAGCATGCATGTTTGTTCTGTTTTTTTTATATTTTATCGTTTTATAGGCTTAGATATGTGTGAATGTGTATAGGTACATCAGTTAAGTCCTCCCATGTGAGTGATATGCCTACTCGTTGCTAGTCACCATCCCCTAGAATATTAGATTTGAGCTTGGGGAATCGCGACATGCGACCTTTTGGGACAGGTCATGAAAACTTAGACCATGTCGGGGGATTACCTCTATATTTCATAGCTAACTCCCTACCCATTATTTTAACCTTGAATGCTACTTAATCTTGTTATCTCTAAAAATATACGTGTCAGGAAACTTTATCTCAACTTTCTAAGCACAACGAATAACTTTTGAATAACTTTTAAATTATCATGAGGCCAAATCACTTTGTAACTTAATTTCAATCCTAAGTACAATCTATTTTTTTATTATCAAGGTACCGAATAAAATTTGGTGCATGCCAGGCCAATATTGTAAAATTCTCTTCACACACGGCTACTGAATATTCATATTTTTTCTTAATGTGAAAAATTATTTCTCTTTCCTGAATCAAACAACCTTAGGGAAATATATCTCTATAAAAATATTCTTAAATATACCTATTTGATGGAATCAATCCCATATATCTATATATATTTGGTATTCATAACCAAATAGTTTAAGTAATTCTAAGATTACCATATGTTCAAATTTAGGATCTCTATGGTCAGAATTTCCCCATCTAATGAAATTAAGTCAGTGTTGGATTGATTTTGAAACATTACTTTATGTTTTTTACCATGATTTACCCATTTTACCCTTACTGATGTGACAAAATATTTACCATAGGTACTATTCATTGAAAAATAAACTTTTCAAAAAATTCTCAAAAATTCAACACTAAGATAATTTTGAAATCCTTATTTTAAAAAATAAATTCAAATATTGAAAGTAACCTTTTTAAAAATCTTATTAGAAAATGAGTTTAATAATAATAAAAGTATTTCCTTTTTGATTGAAATATTACATAATATTATTATAACGAATATAGCTATATAAAATATAATTCATGGATACTAGTAAAGAATTAAATTGATTATTAAATTTACCTAGTTTTTTATAGTTGGCCATGTTATCATACCCTTATGCATATCCTATGCTCAATTATGATCATTTATTGTTATATCTTATGTTTACCTTTATTGAGTATATGAGCTTTCCATTTTTTATGTTTTCCTTCCATAGATTATGGAGAAAGTTTTTAAGTATGTTATGTCTAAAGAGGGTGCTAGTTGAGAAGAACTAAATAGGAAATGATTTAGATCTTTAGTGTACAAGTTGTTTGTGTATCCATGTTTCCAAAGACACTAAACCTTTACAATCTCCATGTGTGTATTATTGTGAAATGTATTGAATATTCATCTAAAATTATGTATTATTTATGTATGGAAAGTATAGGTCACTATATCATTTTTTCATAACAAGTTTGTTTATAGAAATTGATATTATCATATATTCATTAAGGAAGGTCTAGGATTTGAAATTTATACGCAATACCCACTCCAATTACTTAATTATTAGAGAACCCATGTCTTAATAATAATATAATTATTACTCACTTGACATGTGAATCACTTAAGAATAAGTAAATATAATTTATGTCATTTCCATTAAATTTCTCTCAATTGAATGATAAGAGGATTTGAAAAAGAGGGGAAAATGGATCTCGGTTCTTCTGAGTTCACGCATTCACGTGACGCCCCAACACCTTCTCTGCTCCGGAAAAAATCGTCTAAGGTTCACTGTTGAACCTGAGGGTGAGGACGGCCAATGGATGACCACCATGTCGCGAAATTTTCAGTGAAAATTTAGACAGAAAATTTTCACCGGAAATTTCTAGGGATCTGGCGGGCATCTATTGGAGGAAACCCAACCTGAGGGGACGATTTAAATCCTCCCTGCTCAGCGCCTTCCCTGCCGGAGCATCTGGTCACCTCTCTCCCGCCTGACAGTGTTCCGCCACGGTCCTCGGCTGAACATGATGCCTCATCTGCGGCTCCGGGGCTCCGCCCCCCACGCTCAAGGAGGTCCTTTTGCAACCCCCACTGTCCCCCTTGCTGACCCCCTCCTTCCCGGAGATTCAGATCGACAACTTTAGAGCGGGCAAGGAGGGTGTCTTTCTGGTGGCCTCCTTCTAGGTCGAGTCCTACGCTGCGGCGACGGATCTTCATCGCAGGACCCTGGTGGCACGCTTTGGGATGGATAAACCCTCTCTTGGTTTTTTCAGGAACTTCGTGGATTTGTGGGGTCTAGATGGAGCGGCGCAGATTTTGGAGCTCTCCAGGAAAGCCTTTTGCATTGTTCATTCCTCCAGCGAGGACTTCGTTCGGGCGTGGTTGCAGAGGGTCCGGTATGTGGACCGGTAGAGATTCCACTTGTTCCGGTGGACCTTGGATGTCCATTTAGGTTTTTATTCTTCTCAAGAAGATACCTGGATTTCTCTGCCAGGGCTACCTCTTCCATTCTTCAACCTGGGGTTCTTGCGCGGCATTGGAGACTCCATTGGTTCCTTTCTATGCGCGGATGATAGCTCCTCTCTTCTTCAAGACTCTTCCTTGGAAAAGATCTGTGTTGAATTGGGTCTTTTGCAGCCCCAACAGAACCAGATTCTTCTACAGGTTGGGAAATCCTTCTCATGGTGGCAGAAGATTGTATATTCGGGGCTTGGCAACTTTTGTTCAGCTTGTCGGCTACACGGACACTCCCCTTCAGTTTGCAGGAAGCTTCATCCCACTCCAATTGCTAAACGTCCCATTCCTTGCCGGGATCCTGGCCCCTCTTCTATCTCTGGAGGTGCCCCTTTAGTTTCTATTCCACATGTAGAGTTGAAGGTGGTTGAATCTGGTTCTACTCTTAAAGATGCGCTGATCCCTTTTCCCCCTCCTCCTACCCGTAATACAAGCCAGGCATCTAATTCCTTGGTCCAGGGGTCTGCAACACCATGCACGGACCTGGTTCCTTATGTTCCTCCAGAGGTTTATGGGTCTGTGGATGGATGTCCCCCCATTTTAGCATCTTCTTCCCCCCTTGCAGCATGAATCTTGTGGGCCTTCGGCCAACTCTTGCGCCTTTGGTCAGCACTCCTCTTTGGCTAACAAGTTGCTTCAGCATGTTATCTCAGGAACAGGATGATCCGACTCCCAGTGCATCAGTAGGCTCTCCTGCTTCCAACGGTGTGATTACCAGATCAAAATTCAGGATGCTTTCACCTGCCTTCTCATCAAGTGTACTTGGCTCGAATAAGACTGGGGCCAAATCCAGGCGACCCAATGCCCACTGATTTCATTCGTAGTATGGAATGCACATGGTCTAGGCGCCCGTGCTAAATCTGACTTCATTTCTCATGAGTTCCTTAAGTCTCGCGCCTCTATTTTCGCTGTTCTTGAACCAAACCCGCTTGCTTCTAAAATAAAGGATTGTGCCGGAAGAATTAAAGTTCGCAATTTCATGCATCCAGAACCATTCAACCACCACATTTGGATCTTCTGGCGCCGTGATGTGTGCGTGGATCTAATTGTGGCTTCGGACCAACATGCCACTACTAAGGTGACCTCTGGCCAGTTTTCCTTTTTCATTTCCTTCATTTATGGAAAGTGTGAAGCTCAAGAAGGAAGGTGCTTATGGGCTGATCTTTGCACCTTCGACCCGGGCGATAAACCTTGGTGCATTGGTGGTGATTTCAACATTATTCTGGACTCGAATGAAAAGAAAGGTAAAGGTGACTACCCTCGAAAATCCATTATGGAGTTCTATTCTTTTATGGATAGTGTAGGTCTCTTAGACATGGGACACACGAGGGATCACTTCACCCGGTGCAACAACCAGAAGGGTAGTGGGTGGACACGGTTCCATCTTGACCGTTGCTTGGCTAACTGCAATGTGATGTCAACCTTTTCCGATGAAAAGGTTTCCCATATGGTCTGAGCCCTCTCGGACCACTCTCCCTTACTTGTTTCGCTTTCCCCTGGTATAAGATGTGGTGGGTGCTGCTTCTATACTCATTTGTGGGTGGGTTTCGATGGCTTCCATCAGGCAGTTCAATCATCATGGTCGAAGCCTTCAAGGGGTAGCCACTGGTCCAAACTTCTACGCCTTAGAGATGATCTACAACAGTGGAGAAAAATCTACCCCCGCACCTACGAGGCCTAGAAAACAACAAGAGATTGAAAAACTTGAAATTTCCATGGAGAATGTGTGGGATGAGATTCTGTTTGGGCTCTTGTTCATAAGAAGGAAATGCTAGTAGAATATCTTCTCACACAGGAGCGACTCTCTCAGGAGAGGGCCAGAGTCAAGTGGTTGAAGGAGGGAGACCGTAATACTGCATATTTTCATTCTTGTATTAAAGAGAAAAGACAACATGTTCACCCGAACATTCTCCTTTCGGATGAAACCTACACTGATGACCCTGCAGTGATTGGAGGCATGGTCACAACGCACTTCTCCTCACTTCTCGCTGGTCCCAATCCGAGCATGTACGATGGCTACCCCTCGGGATAGACTAATCTGTTTGTTGCCATCCCTCTGCAGGTTTCCAACGAGGACAACTCCATGATTTCCTCTAGTCTGGTAATGAGGAGATTTTTGAGGCTGCCAAATCCCTAGACCCTAAGAGCGCCCCTGGCCCGAATGGGATTCAAGGGTCTTTTTACATCACCTCTTGGGATCTAGTTAAGGAGGACCTGATTTCTACTATGAAGGACTTGTTTCAGGGCGGCCATCTTCTCCGTGTGGCTACCGCCACCGTGCTTGTTCTTATTCCCAAAGTTAAGTGCCCATCCTCCCTCAACCAATTTAAACCTATTAGCATGTGTAACCTTCCATATAAGGTGTTGGCCACGGTGATCCACAAATGTCTTGTGCGACATCTCCCTCACTGGATATCCTTGGAACAAAATGTATTTATTAAAGGAAGAGCTATACAAGGTGCAATTGGTTTGGCCCAAGAGATTGTTCATTACATCAACGTCAAAGCAAACGGTTTGAATATGGTTCTCAAGATTGATATGGAAAAGGCTTATGATACCCTTGAGTGTAATTTCATTATCAAAGTGCTTCGGTGCATGGGTTTCTCCCCTGGTCCATTGATTTAATGTTAGCTCGCCATGAGTTTCTATCTCTTTTATGGGGATCAAGTGCGGGGTTTTTAAATCCATGCGAGGGATGCGACAAGGTGACCCTATATCCCTGAGCCTCTTTATCATGTCTCAAAATTCTCTTTCCCTCTATATCAAGGAGTGTATTAACTCTGGTATTATCTTTCCTTACCGCTGCAGGCCAAACTCGAATGGTATATAACATTTAATGTTTGCCGATGACACTATTTTCTTTCTCAATGCTAGTAAAAGGTCCATTCGGGGCATCAACATGGTCTTGGATACATATGGGAAATGGAGTGGGAAGCTTGTTAACAAGGAGAAGAGCAACCTCTTTATATCAAAAAAAACTTGTCTATTAGCCGTGTGGGGAAAGTGGAACAATGCCCAGGCATACTCAGAAGATCCTTCCCGTTCGATTACCTTGGTGCTTCGATCTCCTACCATAGCCTAATGATCCATCATTTTGAAAAAATCGTCTCCAAAATCACTGATCGGACCACTAATTGGAAAAACAGAATCCTCTCTTTTGGCAGCCAGATAACCCTTGTGAATCATGTATTGGTATAAGTTCCCATGCATGTTCTCTTGACCCTCAAGGTTCTAAAGGGAGTTTTGTATAGCATTGACAATATTCTTAATTTGGGTTTCCCCTGTATGTGGGTTAGATACTCCCAGGAACATGCTCATTACAAAATTTCATCACTTCCTAGTCTCTTTTCTAATACCCAAACAATAAGAAAAAAGGGAAAAGAGGCTCTGATACCACATTGTAATATTCCGACAAGGGATCCAATTAACTAGGCACCGAGATGGTGGGTCACATGGCCTAATGTGAGCCTCCCCATATGCTAGAAGTCGTCGACTAGTAGCGAGCATCTAAAGAAGTATGGTGGGGAGACTATACTCTCATATTAGAGTGTCACAACAAATATAATAAATGAAAATAAAGTATCAGAATCATGATACAATAGACGGCACAATGGAATGAAAATAAAATAAATAAGTAGTGGATGTATAAACATTTAAGAAACTAAAATAATAATTAGAATCTTATAGGCTAAGTCATATTAAATGATTTTATGTCATACTAATAAACAAAAAAGGGAACATGGGATATTGGGGACAACTATATAAAACATTCTATACAAAAATACAGAAAGGGAAAATACTTCTCCACTAAAATCTTGAGCATATGCTCGGTCTTCTATTCCCATGCTCTATACTTATAAGTAAAATAGATCAAGCATCTGAAGTAGGGAACTTTCACTCATCCATACCAATAGACATGAAGTCTACTCTGGTTTCAAAGGAGGCCCGAGTAGGGTGTGAGATAAACTTAGTAGGACAACACCAATATATTTTAGAAATAATATAGTTAGTGTGCATGAAATAAAAACAATAAGAAAATCTTGAAAATAAGTCAACTTAAGATTCTATAGGACACCTCGTTGGCTATACCTGCTTTAGTGTAGGCTGAAATGAGGCTAGTCAGTAGCCATATATATAGTGATCATATATATATATATATATGAACATTATACATGAGGACTTTTGGAGACATATACTTGGATAATAGGTGCTAGCTCGACCCGGGGCATAACTCAGGCATCCCAAACTAGTCTAACAAGACTACAACTCCAATAAGGGAACAAGCCCTAAATATTATATGAATATGAGACTTGTTGCCTCTCACTTGAGATGGTGGGTGATTCATTATGCCCAACTCCCAAAGCAAGGCAATGTAAAGTGCCATGCCTATCATCTAGATAAGAGTATAATAGTATGATATGTCATACTCAACACCCAATGTAAGGGAGCATAGGACATCATTCTCAACAAATCCCTTAACCATCATTCAATAGAAAATATTAGTGTCATAATCATAATAGTAGTAATGAGAATGATAGGTTTACCTATAACGAAAATATTTCCATTTAGCACAAATTACCAAGGTAAAAAAATCATATAATTAATGTTCATAATTATAAAGCACGCGTCATGACCTTTCAACCCATTTCCATTCATTAAATTAAGGTCATTCCATTACATGGAAATCAATTTCCAAGTCAAGTCGAACACTTAGATGGTTTTTTGTCATTAAAAAAATTATGTGAAATAGGTAAAGTTAATCTAGATCACCCAAAGCGGTGGTAATCAATGAGGTCGTTATCCTCCAAAATATATAATATAGTCCGAAGGTGTAGTTGGATATGGATTAATTAATTTTGGAGGTTTAATTAATTTTATGGAATCCTAAGGAAATTACTGGCATGCGACCCAATGGTGAAATGCTACGAGAACACCGAAATATTTTGAAAACATTTCTTGAACACCTACCTTAGAGCTACAGATGACTCCTCATCTAATATTGGCTTCATGTTTGATGTAGAACAGAATAAAATGAAAGAGCATTCCAATTCACTAAAAATAGGGAGAATGAGCTTGCACAAAAATAACACAAGAAATGGGAAGATAAATGATGAAAGCACTACTACAATATAGGCCTTTAATTGCGCTTAAAATGGCATTTATCATCACTACAATAACATTGACTATTGGCGCAAGATTAAAAGCTCTAATCTTTTATTAGCACTAAAAAGCAATGATAAATGTGTCCTTTATCAATACTAAAAAAACTCTAATAAATTGATCATTATCAGTGCTTTTAGAAGTTCTAATAAAGGACAACATTTATCAGTGTTTTTATTTAGTGCTGATAAATTATACCTTTATCAGCGCTTCTAAAAGTACTGATAAAGGATGCCTTTATCAGCGCTTCTACAAGATCTGATAAAGGACCCCTTTATGAGTGATTCTATTAGCGCTGATAAAAGGGCATGCTACAATGTGTTGTAACATCACATCGTAGCACCAAAAACACCATGAAATCAGAAAAATCAAGTACCAATATAGAATTTAAATGAAATAAAATTTACAATCTAAATATAAGAAAAAACAGTATATTATAGACGTTTCAAACATTGGTTTATACAATTACTGAAGTACAAATTATTACATACATTTAAAAATATAAATATTCCTTTGTCTTTTGATCCTCACCCCTGATCGATAAAAAATGAACCTATATAAGAAAACAATTCTTATGTTATAAATAAAAAAATTAACATAAAGTGTTAATTTAAAACAAAACATTGAGTTATACCAGGAACACTGTGTATTAGATTGAGTTGTGGTTGATTCTTTCATGTCACACTATTTCTTGTTAATATTCAAGCATTATCTTTAGGAAAATTAACTAAATAAGTATAAGATAAAAATGATAAGGAAATTAATTAGTTAATAGATGATTGAATGATGAGAAAACAATCTAGGCTCATTTTCTCAGTTTTGGCGATGTGATGTGCATTTTAAATGAAAATGACACTTAATTATTGAAAAGATGCACCTAGATTCATACTGGTCTCACCATGTGACAAATTGAGGTGATGGCGATTCCTACATGTCTAAAACAAATTATGCATCATTTTCCTAATGTATTAAAATAATTAAAATGTTTTTCTTAGTTTTGAGTATGTCACTTGTCTTTTTTTCTTTCTAAAATGTCATTTTAAACTCAAAACATGCACTTTGACTCATATCGATCAAATCGTGTTTTGGTTGGATGTGAGACTGATTCCTACATGTCACAAATGAATTATGAATTTATTTAAAAAATTATCTAGACAATCCAATCATTTTTTTTATTTTTCAACGAGTGACACTTTTTTAACTAAAATATAAATTTTAAACTAATAATAGACACACTGAGTCATATCGGTAACACCATGTGTTGAATTGATATGTGGATGATTTCTACAAGTCACAAATTACTTATAGATCACTTTAATAAAGTATCAAAACAATATAAATGTTTTGGATCAATTTTGAGTAGGTCAGTTGTCCTTTTTAATAAAATTGGTGCCAGTTTTAAATAAGAATATGCACTTGGAGTCATACCGGTTACACCATGCATCAGATTGAGATCTGATTGGTTCCTACTTGTTGAAAATGAATTATTGATCATTCCCCTAAACTATTAAAATAATTACAATCCATTTTCTTATTTTTGAGTACGTCACTTGTCTTTTTTACTAAAATGTCATTTTAAACTGGAAACATCCATTTTGACTCATACTGATCCCATCATGTATCAGTTTGTTGTGAGACTATCTATTGTATGTAAAAAATTATTTATGAATCTATTTCCTAAATTATCAAGAAAATATGAGTGTATTTTCTTAGTTTTTAGTGATTGACACTTTTTGAACTAAAATATAAATTTTAAACTGATAACGGACATATTGAATCGTATCGGTCACATTGTGTGTCAGATTGAGATACGACTGATTCCTATACATCTCAAATGAATGATGTATTATTTTTCCAATGTATGAAAACAATTGAATGATTTTTCTTGGTTTTGTGTAGGTTAGTTTTCCTTCTTAGGTAAATTGATGTTAATTTTTGTATAAAAGGACACACTTGGAGTCACACCAGTCACACTATGTGTCAGATTAAGGGGAGGATGATTCCTACACATCTTAAAATACTTATTTATAGTTTTACAAATGTATCAAAACAATCTTAATGCATTTTCTTAGTTTTGAGTATGTCACGTTTCTTTTTTACTAAAATGTCATTTTGAACTGTAAACACGCACTTTGACTCATATCAATCACATTGTGTGTTGGTTTGATGTGAGACCAATTATTACATGTCAAAAATGATGTATGAATCGATGTATTAAATTATCAATACAATCTGAGCTCATTTTCTTAATTTTCAATTGGTTATTCTTTTTCAAATAAAATGTTGATTTTAAATTAATAATGGACACATTGAGTAATATAGGTCACACTGTGTGTCGCATTGTGGGGTGGCTAATTCCTACATATCCTAATTGTCATATGGATCATTTTTTCCTAAAGTATCAAAACAATATGAATGATTTTTCTTGGTTTTGAGTAGGTATGTTGACATTTTTTCTGAAATTGATGTCAATTTTAAATAAAAAGATACACTTGGAGTCATACCAATCACACTGTGCATCATATTGAGGTTTTGATGATTCCTTCATATCCCAAATGACTTACGGATAACTTTCAGTAAGTATCAAAACAATATGAATGTGTTTTCTCAGTTTTTAGTACACTACTTTTCTTTTTTTTCTAAAATGTCATTCTAAATGGGAAACACATACTTTGACTCATACCGATCACATCGTGTATCGGTTTGATGTGATATTGGTTCCTACACATCAAAAATTATTTATGAAATGATTTCTTAAATTATCAGGAAAATATAAGCTTGTTTTCTTGGTTTTCAGTGGATGAAACGTTTTGAACTAAAATGTCAATTTTAAACTAATAACAAACACTTTGAGTCATATGGGGCACATCCTATATTAGATTGAGGTGATATTGATTCCTATACATCATAATTGACATATGGATATTTTTCTTAAAGTATCATAATAATTGGAATATGTTTTCTCATTTTTGAGTATGTCAGTTTTCTTTTTTAATAAAATTAATTTGAGTTTTAAATAAAAAGAAGCACTTGGATTAATATCAATCACACTATGTGTTAGATTTGAGGTGTAGATGATTCATACATGTCCCAAAGTCTCAAGAAATCTTAACTGCTGATGTTTCCATGATTTCTATTTCCTTTTGTTTATCAAACTGCCAACATTGTATATTGACCCTATTTTCTTGTCCAAAAAACCTTTCTCATTGTTGAAAACTTGAAAATTAGAGGAAGCTCATATGGAAATTATATCATGAGAAGTCACCACAATTTTATCTAGATCTTACTCTACGATTTCATATATCAACAATGATAATGGTTTTCGGTTAAGAAAGTAGACTCAATATATAGTGTTGGAAGTTTGATAAAGGAATAGAAAGAATGGTAGCATTGGTAGAAAAGAACATTTTATCTATTTTTTGTTTTATTACCTATAGCTAAAAAATATGGCTTCTCAAAAGATCTATGAGAAAAAACTAAATAATTATAATATAAAAAAGATAAGGAAATTAGCTTACAAATAGTAGAAAAATGGTGGCAAAATTAATTAAATAAGTTATAGGAATTCACCCTTTTCATGATGGTTTTATGAATTCTTAACACATATCCTTGTTTTCATTATCTCCGTTGTAGGCTCGAAAAAAATAATCAACCTGTATAAGTGAATAATTATTTTTTGAGTAATTCTAAAAATAAATAATAATACATAAATATTAAACAATACATTAATTCTATGGATAACGATTTAACAGTGGAGATATAATTATTACCTATATGATTCAATAGTGGAGGGAACTTGAAGGAAAGTGATAAATTCCAACACTGAATGGATGAATGAGTTTTGAGGGAGAAGAATTCTATGGAAGTTTTGGTGTAGAAAGGCGTGAATGATGGAATGACCACACCATCTCGATTAGAATAATACACCTGTATAAGAAAATAATTATTATGTGAGTAATACTAAAGAAAAATAAATTAACCATAAAATATGAAACAATACATTAATTATATGGAAAATTATTTTACTGTGAAAGAATCAATATTACCTCTATGATTGAGTAGATTCAACGTCACTTCTCTTCCTACAAAGGAAATGGAGGAAACATAAATGAAAGTAATAAATGCAACACTATAGGGGTGAAAAGTTTTTAAGGGATAAGAATTCTATGGATGTTTTGGTGTAAAAAGGCAAGAAAGTTAAATAGAAATCTTCTAAAATAAATGAAATCTATAAGAAATAATGAAAATTAAATAAACTTTTCATTATATAATTTTTGGTTAAAATAGGGAAATTATATCATAAAATTACCATTAAATCTTCCCAAAGGGTTTTCTTCATTATAGTTTGTTCTTCTTAAGGACTAGTAACATCATCATGTGAAAAAGACATTGTATGTATAAGTAGTCAAATAGTTAATTTATATTATTTTAATGAATTGGAGAACATATAATATGATAAGGAAAAATCAATCTATTAAAAACACTTTTATCTTATCATTGAACTCTATTTTTTAATAGTTTTGTGGATTTGGTTCCTCTATCGAGAATCCCAATCCCCTCTTGGTGGTCCCCTCTAATACACTGTCTATATTGGGACTGAAATGAACTGATTGTGATCTCCCAATGAAAGGGTCATCCTCGATTGAATTTTCATTGGACCCGACATTTTTTTAGTCACCGGCAGGAAAATCGACCAATTATTGTTTGCTGGATCTAATATATAAAATAAATTCATTTCTTGGGATGCCATTATGAACATCTTTCATTTTCCCCTTTCGACACTAAAATCCACCTACATGAAGTCCATTTCATTATCTTTCAGTCCACTCATAATGTCAATCCATTTGCCACAGAAAACCGACACTCAAAATATTGTATAATCAAACTCGTATATCTATTCAATAATTCCAAAAACATGACATATTTTCATAAATTGGATTTCTATCCTTAGAACTAGATATGTGCATTACTTCTTCCATAATCATAACACCACTATTTTTCATTGTACTCTAGTCATTGTGTTCTTTTTTATAGAATGTATAACCATTGATTACAAAACCAATGGAAGATATAACATTGGAATTTGGTCCTCCAGCTAGCCATTGAAGCCATTCATCAATTGAATTCATATTTTCAAATAACTCCTCATAAATTTGATATCGGAACCATCCTATAAACTATTAATTATGTGCATTTGATATCTATCCTTTACCCCTTAATGGATTAAAATCACTAACAATTTCTTTGTGGGATTAAATGTATGGATGAAAATCAATACTATTATGTAAAATGTAAAGGTGTTCTTGTTCACACTCAGTATTGGTAATTGTAACAACATCTCTTCTAGAAATTCCTTCACCCATATGGCATCTGTTTTGAAAAGACTTTAGGAGACCGATGTTGTTAACATCTGATAGGTAATCGGTAGACAATTCAATACCTTATTCAACAATATATTGTTCTACAATACAACCTTCTAGATAAATTCAATTCTTGACGTACCCTTTCATAATTTTTATATACGGTTCAATATGGTACATTCATTTGTAATGGAAAGGACCACATAGTTGAACCTCTTAAACCAAGTGAACTATTAGATGGACCATTATATCAAAGAATCATAGTGGGAAGAACATCTCTAATGTAGGACCCCGGAACACCCTGAGAGGGGAGGGGTGAATCAGGGTGTCAACGTTTTCTTTTTAAAGTTGTGGATCTTGTTCCCATGTTGGTAGGAACTAGTTAAACGTGTATGATGGATATGATCAGCAATGAAACATTCACATACAACGATATGACACAATAATTTTTACTTGGTTCACCACTAAGGGCTACGTCCAAGGAGCATACGCCGACAAGTTGTCGGTCGTACCAAATTCCACTATACTTCACTAGCTATGGATTACAAAGGTTCGGGCACCGTCAATCTGTCCCAGGCTCACTGCCTTTACAAAGGTTCAGGGATAACTTACTGCTTCCCTTGGGTCACTCCCGTTGACTCCCCGTGACTCACTGCCTTTGGTGAAGTCCCACTCAGTTTATAGACATGAATGTCTCTTCAATAGATTTTCATTGAAGTCTTTGTCTCCTGTTCATCATGAGACAATGCTTGCATCAGAGTACTGAGTTGATGCTCTTTTGAATTCAATCTTCTTCTTTAGTGCTCTAATTGAATGTACTAAATCTTCTTCTTCTCTTCCTTTGATTCCCAATACTAACACCTGAGTGTATTGATATATTCCCCTCTTTCTGTGAAGTTCTGAGTTTAGTTGCATGAACCGTTCTTCTTCTCTTCGCAAAGCACAACAAGGATGTTAAACACCAGTCATGTGTGTGCGGTACCACTTCTCTTCATAAAACTAGATTGTTCACTGTTCTTCCGTCTTCGCAAACGAATACATCATCTGTTGCACTGAAGGTATCGAGCAATCTTTCATCTTTCGTGCAACTCCAAAAAGACGGGCGTACTCCAACAGCACCTGGCGCTCTTCTCCAAGCCAGGCGCGCAAGTCCCAATACAGCGCGCAAGTCTTCGGCACACATGTCCAAACTGGCGTGCAAGTGTCAGCAAAGCACATGCGCGACGCTTCCTTCCCAAACAACAAACTTGCGTGACCCACTTCCTTTCTCTCCCAAACTGCCTTGGGCACGTAGCCAACAACCGGTGCGCAGCCTCTACTTGCGCGACCCAACTACCACTTACGCGGCTCAACCACCTGCGCGACGAGAGCTCGAACAATCTCTAAGTCTTGAACTCCATTCAAAATGAGGAGGTGTGATCCTCTATTTATAGGAAAATTGGACCCCCTGTGCGGTGGTGCGCAAGTCTTCCCTCGACGCGCAGGTTCCGGCGCGCAGGTCATCCGCCCTAGCCTCTGTCGCACTGCTCACTTGCACGACCACACCAATACTTGCGCGACCCTCTTTCCTTTTCCATTTTTTGAAGTTCTGATTATGAAGAACAATAGGCGCACAAGTTTCCAGACCTCCTAGGCACCGGCGCGCAAGTCCCTTCTCGGCGCGCAGGTCACTTGCGCGACCCAACCAATACTTGCGCGACACTTATCCCTTTGCCATTTTTCCATGTTCTGATCTTGAAAAACTATAGGCACGCAAGTTTACTCTCTTTCAAGTACACGACGCACAAGTCACTTTTCCAAAACCACTTTTCTCTATTTGTCGATTTTCAGGCCCAAAAATTTGGCAAACACTGGGAAACGGCGCCACCTTAAACTATTCTTTTGTGCTGCCTCCAGATGGTCTCTTCCTTTGGAATTTCTCTCTTCACTGCTTCCCATAACCATTCTTCATCTTTCATCATGAAATTTTCTATCGTGATATATATCCTATGATAGATCAGCATCAGCATCATCTTACTTTTATACAATGTGAAGTGCATGGGCATCTCAGAATTCCAATCCCTTGCACTTTGTCTTCTTCTTCAACCGTCATTATCTACTTCATGCAAATCATATGATTAAATTCTTCAAGAAGTCTCTTGAATGGTTCTCATGAAATCATGAATAGTTGCATGGTCTTCATCAACCACCATGTCTTCTTCTTCATCCTCAGATGGATTATACCTCACCATTCTTCTCTGTTGTAAACAACATGTCGCCTTTAACACATGTTCTCTGAATTTATGATCAGTACAACAATCATCTGAATTTCCATTCCTCCATTTCATTGGAGTACTTCTTGATCTCCTTCATTTTGATCTTCATTGACAACTATTGACAAAAAATACAACCTTATACATAAAGTGGTTCCAACATCTAATTCACAGAATATTACTACAACCTTCTTATTCATGATTGGAAAATTCATTGGTTCTATAACATTACTACATATGGATGTGAAAAATAAGAAGTGTCTGGTTAATTTATGTCGTACATTTTGAGTCAGAATGAAAAACAAAGAAACAAGCATCAAATCTTGCATCAAAGCATGACAATCATGTTATTTTAGTGATTGTAACTTAAAATTATTCATTGACACGACATTCTTTATATTTTATGAATAACCCTGTAGAAATTTTAGACTATTAAGAAAAAGATAAAATTGAAATGTTCTCTATTTCTATATAGTGTAGAATGATGGAGGAAGAAACATTTTCCCTTTACCCTTCCCCAGTGCCAACTCTTCCCTTATACCGAAGTCAATCTTTTCCAATATAGCCTTGATGCAATATTTTTTTCCAAGAATATTTAGTAATGTTCTAATAAAAATTTGAAATACATTTTTCTTATATGCATGACATTAAGAATTTTTTTTACATAAAAACAAAACCAATATCGTAATTCAAAAAAAATTGCTCTCTTCATCAAACATGATTTTGTATGGTTTTTTGAAAATGGTTCATTGAAAACAATGCCAATATCTTTTACTTTATATAACACTTGATCACCCATTATTGGAGACACTATTGTATCTTTTTTGATATTCCCATCAAATATTATCATATGGGATCATTATTTATTTTTTCGAGGTAAAAATGTATGATGTCTAAAAAAACATTCTTCGGGGAATGTTTTAACAAAACTAAATGTGTGTGTTTTTAAAAAATGGGACACCCCCACATTCCTTTAATTATACATCCTGAAAAAATTCCATAAGAGGGGAAGTTATTTATCGCCCTATAAAACATATCCCTCAATGTGAATTATTTGATTTAATGAGCATCATACATTGTAACACATGTATCTCACATCAAGTTTAGATCTTCGATCAATGGATCCAAATAGACATGAAAATGATTACCGGGTTTCATTGGTCTAGATGTATACTGAGGCAACATAATGTATTTTCTCCTGGTGAATAACCATGGCGGAAAGTTATAATTTACCAACATGACATCTCATGTACTATGAGTACTAATCTTTACACCAAAAAGATTTATTCTTTATATAGATAACCCAAGATATAATTTTCTTAGCTCATTTCCAAATTTAAGATACTCATAATAAATTTTCTTCCACTGAAGATAATCTACTAAATGATGTAGGTTCCCATATTTAATTATTGTATTTGCATGCCATGTAAATTGTCTCATGGTTTCCTAACATCCATATTGTCTTATAAACCATGAAATTATAGGAAAGGGACATATAAATTTTGAAGGACTTGATTCGTTTTTCTTGTATCTATCTGTGCTATAGTAATGGAATTTTATGAGTGATTTGTGGTCTTTGAAAAATAATATGATATCATTTTGACAAGAATGTATTTTTTATATATCATGAACCCTGAGCATAGCATTTATTTAGTGTATTATGTAAGACATGGTAGTTCATTTTCTTCTGGTATCATATCATTCTAGAGACCATGTAGTTCTGTAATGATGGTGTCACTCCATCCACTGGCAATATTAAAATTATATAACTTCAATGCAGGTGCTAATGTTGTGTATTTAGTAAAAATGGTATAAAATGGTCTCTTATAATATCTATTTAAATTCTTAAACCACTATGTACAATCATGAAGGCCATTTTCAATTTTAATTGTCATTTCTTCCATATGATCTCCATTATCATTTACACAGGTATTCATATCAAATGATTCATAAACCACAGTATCATCCCCATCAGTGTTCACATTCAGTTTTTTCTCATGTTTAGTCCAATATTTATTTCTCTTATCTATTATTCAATAAATTAAATGTTCTTCCAACACTTCCAGAATAATTTTCTTTAATAAAAACAATATAAACATGGAAAAAGAATTTGAGAAGGGTTGTATGCATGCTCTATTTCAAACTTGATGAACTCTTTAACTCCATATTCATACTCTTTTGTCAAATGATTAACATGAATCCATTTTTGATTCATATACACCATATTGGGTTTATAAAATATTTATTTGGTATAATAAATAAATAAATACACTTTATATATTCATTATCAAAGGTGAAAGTTATAGATAATTCTAATAAGGGAAACCCAATATTTCATTGTTTCAAATAATTTTAGCATGATTTGAGGATAATGTGTAATTGAATATAAGAAAAGAATTAATACACTATGGTAGGTGTTATCCTCTGAATTAATCCAAAGGTGAAAGTTATAGACAACTTTCATCCTCATCAGACCATCTCTAGAATAGTTATCCATACATTTTGTTGTTTGGAACTCATAATCTATCTCTTGTGGGCATGCACCTATGTTTCTTAAAATACTCTAAGTAGTATTTATCCATAGAATCAATACTTCTCATAGAATTACAAGAATCATAAACGAGATGAGAGATGAGTCCCAAGAAAACATTGAAATAATAAATGTTCAAGAGATGAAGCTGACGAGGATGATAGTTTTACTCCATTATGTTCTCTAAAAGGGGTAATGCATCCCATTTTTGATAATTACATGGATGGTAATTAAAAATTTCTAAGGGTGGAACAAAAAAAAAAGTTAAATAATGATATTTTTTAGATGGGTTAAATTAAAACAGACATAGTATTTATTAGATGTGTAATGAAAGAAATGAAGTGATTTTTAAGAAGTATTAATGAGTGAGTAATAATTTCATAGATTCCAATATTATTACAAAGGTAGATAATAATATCCAAACCATTTTTTGATTTGTGGTCAGTAAAAATTTATTTTAATTTTCTTTAAAAGAGAAAAATGATTTTTGGAAGTGAAAAATTGATTATATTAAATAATGAGGCAATTAAATACTTACTTAAAAATGGTGGGTTGAGGTTTTTTATTATGAAAATAAAAAATTTAAAGATATTTTTTACTAATTAGAATGGGGATATTGTTAATAAATAAAATAATGATGAAACATCAGGAAAAATTAATGTTTAATTGAGTAGAATTGGGGGTAGAACACATGGTTGAGGTAGACTCAAAATAAGACATTAATGGTGAGGAAAATGAAGAAGTATTATCAACTAAAATAAATAAAATAAAGGTATAAATAAATGAATAAAATTTCATTGGTGATTGGAAAGTTTCAGTGGAAAACTCAGAGGAGTAAGACTCTACAAAAAACTTCATTTTTTCCTAATTAGATACTAAATCATTTAGAGAGGCTTAAAAGGATTACAATTAAATCAAATATATGCATGAGTAGCTTGATACTAATAAGAATAATGTGACATGGGAAATTATTCCAAGGATAGAAGACAAAAATTTTATCAAAACCAAGTGGGTGTTCTGTGATAAACTCATTGACTATAGAAAAGAGGCTCAAAATAAATAATGGAAAGTGTGTAATTGGAATTACTATATCAATGGAATTTATAGTTTTGAAAAATTTACTCTCATAGCCTGGTTGGAAGCTATTTGAATTTTTAGATATTTCAATGAAAATGTAGTTAAAAGTATACCAAATTGATTTCAAATCTATGTTCCTCAATATAGTTCTTAAGGGGGGGAGTATACAGTGAGAAAATGGATGGGTTTATTATGGATGAAAATGAGAGAAAGGTGGGTCCGTTAAAAAATTATTTAAATAAGATAAAGAAATAACTGAGGAATTGGTATTTATGGTTGGATAAATACCTAAGAAATATTTTTTAGTGATTTAGAGTTGATCACACCCTCTACATCAAGAATGATAAGGATCAAAGGTTTTTGGTACTCATAGATGTTGATGATAAAAAAAATTTGGATTGAAAAAATCAGAATGATTTTCTTTGCATCGGTTGAGGTACGATATCATGATGTCAATGATTAGCGACTTAAACATTTTTTGTAGTTTATAGGTGAACCAAGGAAATAATAGAAAATTAATTTCTCAATAAACATTAAAAAGAGGTTCCTATATGACTTTGAATGTAATATTTCAAAAGAATTACAATATCAACCGCTATATAGATGAATTTTCAAAATGTAGATGATTGCAAAGAGGTAAATGTCATGAAATATATGTATTGGTATCCTATTTTACATCAAGTCAATATGATACAACATTGGGTTTGATATATTTAAAGTCACACAGAACCAATGCTGTCCTAAGGAGAGAAACATGCTATCGAGGAAGATGATACTTCAATATATGTAAAAATTTCAAATTATGGTTTTTTTTATTATAGGATAGTGCAATTGGAGTTTTTGGGATACATGGATGTGTGCTGGGAAGGTTCATTGGATAACTGAGGGAAAGTAGAGATATTGAAAAACCAAGATTTTTTTTGATTCTAGGTTTCGTTCGACCCTTGAATCGTTCAAGACTTGGATTCATGTCTTGGAATAGTTGGAGCCTTGATTCTAGGCCAGATTCAATCTTGGACAAGACAAATAGGAGCACTGACAGCAGGTGGCTTCCCTAAAGAGCTTCAGATATCACGAACTAGTTTGATATGGTTAGGGTTTTTAAAATAGGCCAAGACACTTTTATCAGTGCTTCAAAAACGCACTCATAAATATCTCTTTTATCAGCACTAAGTTAATAAGTGTTGATAAAAATAATATTTATCGTCACTTTTTTAGCACCGATAAATCTCTATGTTCATTAGTGATAAAAAAGAACCGATAAAGATTCCTTTTATCAGCGCTTATTACTTAAGCGCTGATAAAGGATTTATAATTATAATTATAAATAATTTTTTAAAATATATTTATATAAGTAAATATATTTTTTATAATTTTATAATTATTTAAATATATAATTATTTATTTATAATTATATAAATACTTTAAAAAAATGAAATTTATATCATTATATATATTTATATAATTATATATATATGTACATATTTAAATATATATATATATAACATATATATAAATATAATTATAGTAAATATATTCATTATTTAAATAATTTTTTTGTAATTTTATAATTTTTTAAATATATAAAATTATTTAATTATAATTATATAAATACTTTTAAAAAATAATATTTATTTATTGATAATTATAAATGTATAAATATAGTAAATAAACATTTACAAACATATTTATTTTTAAATATTTTTTAATATTATTAATGTATTTAATCTTAGGTGCATGTATGTTTAAAATGATTTAAATTGAATGATTAATAATGAGTACACATTTACAATATTGAAAAAATAGATATGTTTTATTAATTAAATATAAATTATTAAAAAATTATGGATATATATTGAAATAAAGATGAATACATATTGAAAATATTAAAACATAGTAAATAAATATATATGAAATAAATAATAAAAATTGATTAAATTTCAAAAAAAAATATAAAAAAATAAAACATATTAAAAATGAGTAAATAATACATAACTTTAATAATATTGAAAATAAATAAATAAAATTTACCGATTCAAAAAATAATATATTAAATGTGTGATGTTATAATGAAATTCCTAAATGTATACTGAAATTTGAACAAATTACATAAATATTAGGTGTATGTTTCTATATAATATTTCATTAATTGGTTAAATATTTGTGTGTTTGCATCATATATAAAAATGAATTAATTACATATATGTATGAGAAATCAATATAACATGGGTTTTATCAACGTTAAATTGAAAAATAAAACGATAGTCAATTATTTTCATTACACAATGCAATTAGAAAGTATTTTTAATTCATATTAATTTTTAATTATAAACCATTACTCAGTAAATATATTACTATTTAATGTAAAAGCATAAATATTTTGCGTTATATAAATCATATTTATATACATTCATATATATTAATATATTTAATATATATATATTATTTATAAACATTATCAATGATTATTTTATTAATAATATGTTTAATATTTTTCTGAATTTACATATTTTTAATTTTTATTTGTTTAATTTTCATTTTAAAAATATCTATATATTTAATATATACTATGTTTTAGTATTTATAATATATATATAATAGAGTCAGCTTATTTATTTTTATGAATAATTATTTAATTAATTTTTTTAATAAAATCATTTTTATTTTTTATTTAATTAATTATTTAATTTGTTCAAACCTTTATCAGTGCTAAAAAAGTGATCATAAATGTTACCTTTATGGATTCTAAAAATAAAGTGCTGATAAAGTGTATCCTTTATCAGCAGTCAAAATAAAGTGCAGATAAAATGTACCTTTATAAGAAATAAAAATAAATTGCTGATAAAGGGTACCCTTTATCAACACTAAAAAAAGTGTTGATAAAGGTACCCTTTATCAGTGTTAAAAATGCGCTAAAAAATGTAATCTTTATCAATGATTATTTTAGCACATATAAAGTGAACCGTTATCAGTTCTTTTTATAACCGTTGATAAAGGCTAGTTTTGTTAAAGCCCAATTTGTAGTTGTTAAATAAGAAATATGATCCGAGGGCTTACCATTGTGTATCCAATGCTTTTGATGGTGAGTAAATTATAGTTAAGATCGAGGAGTTATCAAAATCACTATGTTATTCCATGGGAGAAATCACGGGAGAAGGGATGAGGATCCTACATCTGTAAATGAAAGGAGGAACAAGGTAAAGGGTATAAATTTTTTCAGGGGAAAAATATAAATTCACCATTAAAAATATGGGTCACACGGTTGGCCAAACCATGTATCAACTGTGCACCAGGCTCTGCCTAAGGAGGGACCCCACATGGTCTAGGTGTATGGTTTTCCTATATACGTGAAATACATGTGAAATCCCGCTATCAGAAAAGTCTAAAATGTCTCATGGGAATGTGCCTCAGCTTGTATGGTTGCATAAAAACTGTGTGGCCTCTGTTGTTCAGTATGTACCCCACACGGTTAAGTTCCAAAGTTAATACTAACCGTATGCCAACATTTTCACCCACTTTTTTCTTAAAATTCTCAAAACTAATGATATGAAAAAGACACATAAACTCTTTAAACATTCCTTAGGCCTTAGAGCATGTTTACTAGGATTAAAAAATTATTTAAACTGAAAAACAAATGAGTCATTCCTTAGAGAAAATCCAGGTCTTTATAGTTTCCAAAAAAACTGACAGTAATTGTAACATAAGAATCATAGGATTACCATTAGAAGTAAATTCAAATATCATGATTTGAAATATATTAATTGGAATTGAAGACAAATATGGAAGTGAATATGCTATATAAAGGAAATGATGATACCCAATATCATACTTGTCTCATGAATTTAGAAATGATATAAAGAAACCCTTACCATGTATTCTCAATTACTTGAATGTTCTCTAATCTTATGTGAAGTAAACAAGACTATATTAATCACCTACTTTGAAAAAAATTCATATCTATACCCATTAATAAAATTATTTTTTAACCATCTATTATAAATATATTACTTAGTTATAGTTTATTTCCATCATCACGTCTTAGGAAATTTTTATTGTTTGTTTCGTACAAGTACCACAATGAGAAGTTCAATTATTACCTATTGGTTCAAAGTTAATCATTCCTATATAATCCAACAAACTGAAACCATATTTTTTCAATGATCCATCATATCTAATTTCAATTTGGCGAATGATAAAGTTACCATTTGTGAAAAAGGAGATTGTGAAGAAAAATGTTTGTCGTGTTTAATGACCAAAAGGTGACATATTAATAAATATATAAAATATAAATTAAACCTTTCCAAATTAATTAAAAAATATCAAATAATTTATTTTTACAAGATATTATCTTTATATAATATTCTATATTCATTCATGAAATAGATATTATAACTTCGTTCTCGTGGGTGGTAAATCCAACCCAAATGGGGGCATTTTATATTAATGTATTGAGTAAGGAAATGTTTTTATATAATTATAATATAAAAATTAAATAATATTAAAAATTTAATAAATAAAATTTAACTCCATTAAATTCTTTCTTAAAACCATCAATGAATGGAAGTGATGAGAAATTAAATTCATCATTCATGGAGGTGGTAATCCGCACATATGAACAATTAATGATTCAATGTCTCAAAAAATGGAATGGAATGAAGGTAAATGATAAATTTTAATTTAAAAATAACAATTGTGAAATTGTAAACATATTAATTCATAAAATTCAACTTTTATATCATCTATGAGAGGTGGATATGAAAAATTCACCACGTCATTTTATGGAGGTAGTAGTCCACACATATACATGATCAATATTGTTTTGTTTTCTTGGTGTATGGAATAGAATAAATAATGTATTATCTAGAATTATAAAAAATTATTGTATATTAATAACAATCATATAGTTATATTACTATGGCTAGTATAATTTTTGAATAGAAGGATTTAGAATAAAATTTTAAGGAGTAAAAAATACTCACGTTGATAACTTAGTATTTATATTGGAAATATCATTGTAAATAGGTTCCTTAAGCTATATAATTGATTAAATAGGATTATGAGCATGATATAACATTATAAGAATAGAAAAATGGAACAATTTCAATATGAAATTTTATGAAATAATGTTTGATCAAATGGGTAGAAGTGTTTCCCTTTTTTAAGTAAATATAAGTGTAATTTTTTATACCCATTACTTTTCAATAATGGAATGTTATTATTCAGGGGTAAAAGGTTGAAAAATTGAAAAATATGAAGTGATTATAGTTAGTGTTCTTCTCCTCATATCCACTACTCATTTTATATAGAATATAGAGTGATTTAAGGATTTTTATATTTTATTATTTCTCCTCTTTTTACTTTTACCCAAATTTAATTTTTCCTTGGTAAAATAATGTTATGCTTGGTAATTACTTTTAATGAAAAAATTTATAAATTTTCTAATTAAATAATTTTAACATTATTATTTAAAATTTGAAAAAAAAATATCATATAAAATTTATAATATTTAGAAAATATTATTATATAACAGGCATACATAACACATAAAAATAGTTTTATAAAAAGTATATTTTTATGCTTAAAATTTATGTATAGGTTAAAATTTTCAATGTTATTAAATTTCATGGAATAAATTGGTTTATTATAAAAAATATATATTTTTTCCTTTCAAAGAGATCCAAAACCTAATTTTTCAATAAAAAAATTTAATTAAAAGAATATATTGAAAAATGTTTTTAAATTTGAATAAAATTTCACTTATGTTATAGAAATAAAGCATGTGTTTTGTAATTTTAAAATAATATTTTAAAATAAACATTTTTATTCCATAAATAATTCTTTAATATAATAAATGGTTTTATAAAAATATAGATCTTGCAAAAATATTTATAATGTTCTATAATTTTCAATTTCGGAAAAAATAGTTTTTACCTACTCACTTTAAAATAATTTTTTAGAAATAACTAAAAAATTCACCCTAATATAATTTTTAAATTATGAATTAATAAATGAAGTTAATTTTAAAAAATTAAAATTATAATATCATTTAAATAAAAATTAAATATATATATAGATAAAGAAACCATGCTTTTATTTAACATGATTTTTTTAAAACATTAAGTGTTTTTAATCTATTTTTTATGAATTTTATAATTGATTACAATATTTTTATTTACTTATAGTTTTATTATTATTAATTTTTTTAATAATAAATAGATTATTAGTAATGTTTTAGTTTGGTGGTTCATGTAGAGAAAGCTATCGAGCATGGTACTTATTTAGAAAAAAATATCCCAAAATCTTGGGTAGTTACATGCCCCCCAAATAAATTGCATTGTCAAAATTTTAATTATTGTTTGGTTTTAAAAGAAGTTAAATGATCCATAAAAAACTGAGGGTATATTTTCTACAGATATATCAAAATTAAAATCATAGATATAAGGAGACTCAAAATTTACCACATAATAAGTATGTATTGTGATTTTCCTTTATCTCAATAATTTGAACAAAATATGATTCTTTAGATGTTTTTTGTGGCATAACTTTTAGATATTCATTTTCATGTTCTTGTTTAAATATAAATAATTCAACCAAAATAATTATGGTACTATCCAATAGAATTATAGTAAACGATCATTTGAATATGAAAGCTCAAACATATGATGCCTTCTTAAATGACACTTTCTTTTTGACATATGATATTATGTCATACTTGGTTCATCCTATAACTATCTTCGTTCAGCCCCGGTTACTTTAAGTTGTATTCTTACATACTTTTTAACATAATCCCTTAATGTAATTAGGAAATAAAACCTTCATAATGGTTCTTAAAGAGCATATGATTAACTAAATAAAATCATTACGGAGTGTCTATCTAGGTACATAGTCTTAGAATCGCTCATGATGAACCAAAGTAAAGATTTAATTGATACATAATTATCCTTGTTTAGGGTGATTTACCCTAGGTTAGTGTGTGCCACATCATTATCCTCTTTCCAATATCTAGACAAGGATGTAATTTATAGGGTAGCCACACAATATCTACTTTTCCAAAAGTTCATGATGTTATCCTACACTTAGACTTTCCCCATAGATTTATCTATAGGTTTCTCAGTAAATTTATCTTACCTTAATCCTAATAATAATTAAAATAATACTAAAAAATAACTAATATATGATCTAAAACAAACTATAACAACTAAATATATCCATATATTTATTTTACATCATCTCTATGACATAATAATTAGGTATCACAATAATCAGATAATCTCAAGAATGAAAGTTTTAGTGTCTTGGAGGATCAACTAAATTAGTAACTTATTTTACATTAATTTTAAAATTTCTCTATATTCAAACTATTCTAGATCCACTTCTAGACGTCTCCTTGGTTATAATCATCCTTATAACATAGGGAAACAAAATATAAAAAAGGGGTCATCTTGAATGCTCAGTAAAGAAAAATAACTCATCAACATATAATCAAGGGTTCAATCATAAGAATATGTGAAAACATGATTATATAAATATTTATTATTAAAAATACTATAGAAAAATAAGTTTTTTTAATAAATTTTGAAGCCAGGACATGTAAACTCAAATGAAAAAACATATATGATGGTAAAATAGTATGGAATTAAGATATAATGAATCTGATTCATAGATAATAACAAAAGAAAATAATATATAATTGTGGCATAGTAATAAGCCTAAGAAATAATAAAATTGTAAACATAGCTAATGGTATCAATATCATTGTCAATCTTGTGAACATAGATAATTAGTATCATTTCCACACTCATCCTTTTGAGCGTAGTCAATATGAATTATTTTCACACACAATCTTGTGAATATAGCTAATGTTTATCATGTTCATGGTAACTTCTATGAATTTAACGATTATGATTCGTATTCACACTCAACATATTTATCTCATGTGGTATAAAACACTAAAAAGTGTATTGTAGGGTGATATAAGACCCCACCCATCAATCACCCATACATATGTGTACTACTTCAAATCTATCATTGATCATATAAAAAATAACCCATAGAAATAAAATGGGGTTTTTTAACATTTATTGATGATATGAAAAATATTTACTTCATGAATATAAATAGTTGGAACCAAAAATTCAATTTTCCAAAAGGAGTATTTAACAATAAAATTTAGAGGGTGGATCATTAAAAATTATTTCCAAGTAAATCAAACTTTATATATATAGATAAATATAGGAGGGAGATAAAAAAAGAGATTTTAAAAACCACTTTTATCTTCAACATAAAATATGTAGTTATGGTTACTTAAAAAAGTAATTTTTGATAAGGTAAAGTTAAAAACAAATTAATTTAATTTTAAAAATAATTTTCAAAATCAGGGCTTTAAAAATACATAACTATTTCAAAAAGGTGAAGTAAAAACATGTTCAAAACATTTACCATTTTAAAAAAATATATTTAAAAATGGATCCTTGAAAACTAAACGATGGTTTCAAAATGGTAAAGTAATATTTTTTGAATCATTTACTTTTAAAAATTATAATAAAAAATAAATATTAAAAAATAAAAATAGGATATAAAAAATTAATGTTGAGTGGAATATAAAACATTTTATTTTGAAATAATTTAGTACCTTTAGATTATTTTGAAATACTTTGTTGAAAACCAACAAAATAAAAATAGGTAATAAAATTTCATTTTTAAAAGTGGTAATTCAAAATAGTAGGTTAACATTATTAAAATCATATTTTTATTTCAAAATAATAAAGGTAAAAAAATTATGAACGGGATACATGGAAATAAGGGAAAACTATACTTAAAATAGATGATATTTTTTTCTTTACAAAATTCACTTTTATACGAAAGAAATTCATTGAGAAAGAATATTTTAGTTGAAAGAAGCATTTTACTCATAGAGAAAAGATGAAAAATACTATAAAATATGACATTGAATAATTTGAAAAACTTAAAAGAAGGATGATCAAGGAATAAAGTTTTTACTCAAATAATAGAAATTTGAGTTAACCAAATCCCTTACAGAGTTCATAGTTCTTAAAGAAAGAGACATTTAAAAATGTGTTTATGTGGTATAAATTAACTTACCTAGAAAAAAATTGATAATAATATATAATAAAATCAAAGATCACAATTTTTCTAAATTATATGGAATAATTTTAAGAAGGACAATCATAACTCAATTAACGGGATACAAGTTTTCAAAAACTATTATGGAAATGCTAAAATAATAATAAGAGTGTTACCATGAAATGAAAATTTAAATATCATGAAATTAAATAAATTAATTTAACTTAAAGTAAATAGGTAATTGGATTATCAATATAAAATAATTTATGGTGCCCAATGTTAAACATGTCTTATGGATTTGAAAATAAGACAAAGAAACCCTTACCATGTATTCATGCTAATTGGGATATGCTCTAACCTAATTTATAACAAAAATAACTATCTTAATAAATTATATTTAAACCTTTTACATCTAAATAACCATTCATAAAATTTTTATATAACCATATGTTATAAATATATTACTTAGTAATAGTTTATTTTCATCATTGCTTCCATTGAAATTTAAACTGATTGTTTTATATAAGTATCATGGTGACAAGGTCAGTTATTACTTACTGTTTCAAAATTAATCATTACAATATAATGAAACATACATTAATCATTATTTTTTTTATGATTCATCATATCCCATTTTAATTTGGTGAATGATAAAGGTATGGTTTGTGAAAAATGAAATTGTGAAGAACTAGTATTGATTTGTTTAATGATTGAAATGTGATACATTAATAAATATATTAAATATTAATAACAACATTACATAATAATTAAAAAATATTAAATAATATATTGATAAATTAAATTTTCCTTATATTATATTATTTAATAATTTATGAAATAATATTAAAGAATCATCCTCATAGGTGGTAAAACTTACCCAAATGGGGCCATATTATAATGATTTAATGAGAAGGGACATGATATTTATAATGTTAATATAAATTTCAAATAAATTTATAAATTTATTAAATATAATTTAACTTCACTAAATTTATTATTAGAACTATCCATGAAGGGTGGTGATGAAAAATTAAATTCATTGTTTGTGGAGGTGGTAGTATGCATGTACACATGATTAACGATTCAGTTTATCAAAAATAAGATGGAATGAATTTATATGATAAATTATCATTATAGTGTTATAATTTTAACATAATAAATATATTAATTCATAAAATCCATATTTGTTACCATTTATGAGTGGGGGATGAAAAATGAACCACATCGTTTCAAGGAGGTGGTAATCTGCATGCACCCACTATCGATGTTGTTTTGTTTTCTTAGAAGATATAAAAGGTTGAATAATGGTTGATAAAATAATATAATAAAATCATATTATATTATTAAATATATTTTCATTATATTAGGGTGGATAAAGTAATTTTGAAATAGAATGATTAAAAAAAGTCTAAGGAGTAAGAAATATTCACGTTTATAACTTAATATATCTCTTAGAAACCTCCTTGGAAATGGAGGCCTTAGTATATCTAATTGAAAACAGATACATATCAACATTAGATATGTAACACCCCAAGATTTCATAGTAAGTTAACTTCTTTAAAGTAATTCAATAGCTTTCGCTACATGCAACACCGAGTTTGAGCACACCCCGACTTACCAAACTAGCCGTTCAAAAAGTGTTTATGAATAGTATTAACTGAATTTTAAATTTTATATACTACATATAATTTTAGAATCCATATTATGTGTTTTTAGACATAATATAAGAACAAATTCAATTTTTCAAATAAAAGAACTAATTTTCAAAAATGTAATTTTACCGCCTTTTAATGGTGAACCCTTTTAAATCTAATATTTGACACTTCAATATATTAAATTTGACAAAATAAACTTCTTATTTAGAATTGGGACATAAAAATTTAGTTTCGATAAATTTTTGATGTTTTTCTGATAACTTTCATATTTGGGTGAATAGTGAAAATACTAAATTTTAATTGAATTTTTTTTAATCAGAATAATGTATAGTGTTCAATTATACATTTGAATGGTTTGGAAGTATAACTAGATTATATTTTTACCATTTAATCCAATGTTGGTCATTGGAATTAATTTCACTTTGAAATTATACATAAATAAGTGTCAATCTTTTGATAGTTATTGTTTCTTTAAAACACGCTATTTGTTTTGACAATGAAAATTAATTTTAAATTAGTTAATACAACTTCTATATTTTTAATTTGTTAAAATAAACATAATTTTTTAATTCAGAATATCAAATATAGCTTAGGCTGTATTTTCGGTATTTTTCTGAAAAACATCAATTTTTGATGAATAGTAAAACCACTTAGTAGTAGTTAAAAAAAATTGACTTTTTCATTTAAATGAAATTTTACCACTTCTGTGAATTGAATTTTAAAAATCAGATATACGTGGTTGTTATTTGTAAGTAAAATGTGGTTCAATAAGATGAAAATAATTTCTGATGAATGATAATTTTTGACTTTTATTTACCGCAGTTAAAGGTAAATAGGGTAATTTAAGGGAAAAAGAATATTATAATAATAAAAAATTACCATAACACTTGTCCTAAACTTATTTTATGAGTCCTGTCCGACCATGGGAATACTTGGGTCAATTTTGGGACCCCATAGAGTCACTTAACAATGATAATGACACTTTATTTTAATTAACTTAAAGTAAAGACAAAAATGACATTAACAAATATCTTTTAGTATATCAATTTTTACGTGGGGTCATATAAGATATCTTTTTAACTATAAATAATAATTGTAAAGATAAAAATATTTCCTACATTATGGTATTTTTTTTATAATTTTTAGAAATCACATAAATTAAATTATTTATGACACAATAATGATGCAATATTTACCTCATTAATAAATGATTTAAATAAATAAGATTATTAATATTAAAAAAATATCCAAAACCAATCCAATTAATATTAGATTATTTTATTTTGAAAATGAGTAATCTTATATTTTAATTTAATGAGTTTTGGACCTTTTGAAACCAAAGATAAGTTTATAATAAAATAACATTTTCAAACTTTCCTAAAGAGCCCCTCTTCTCCCTTATAAAAGAACACCACTTCTAACCCATTCCTCACACCTATCAAGCATTTTGGATCATCCAAAACCTGCCCAAATAATCTCTCAAGATCCCTCTCTTCCATCTAGAAGCCTTACCTTAGGTAGAAGTCACTTCAAGAAGTCTGTTTTGTTCAAACGAAAGGGAGTTACCCAAATTAAAGGTAATGGTTTCTCTTAACTTCTTTTCTTTTTATTTTACTTCTCCAACCCCTAAAATATTTCTATTCATTTATTTTATAACAACACAAGTATCCTCAATATACTAGGATGTTTTTATGATAATTATTTGAACTACACTTACACACACCTCCATCTAATGGGTAAAGAAAATATTGTTTCTGTAGATGGAAAACTAACGCCTCAAGAAACGATGATTGTTCAATTATATCCTACCGCCTATCATGGTGGATATTAATATGGAAATATATTTATATATGATATATATTATGTTTATTTTTTATTTATACTTATGTATTTTCCATTTATATCATTCCTTTATGGTTTCCATTATGGGTAAAACACGATAATTTTATTTGAGGAAATGCGGACTACCGCCCCCTCAAAGTGATATGACTCGTTGATGATTTATGTAGAACATATAAAGGATGGATTTAATGATATTATATATTATATTATACTGTAATTATAATATACCTATGTATCATTATGTTTTAATTCCATTAAAATACAAAATAGTAATGAAAGTAGTGTTCAAGCGTTCGTACTTCTTACCGTCTCCATAAACGGTGCATTTCATTTCTTATCTCCAAATGTTATGTACTCTTATAAATACATATATGTACTGGATATATAATATATATATATGATATCTAAATCATTTATATCATTATGAAGATAATGGACTTTTGACCACATAAAAAAATCATAATTATAACAAGTTCATTTGTTTACTCAAGTTCCGAACATTAATAAAATATCCAATATGAGCTCAAATAATTAACTAATTGTTATAGCAAGGTAATAAGTGATATAAGAGGAATAATAAAATTTAAAAATGTTCTTAATCATTTAGAAATTAACTTAAGTTTATTATTCAGGAAGAACAAGTAACATATAAGACAATTCAGACTTGAGGTAAGGGGTTTCTTATCTCACTTTTAATTCTGTGAGATTTCCATTGTTCACCACTTATTTATCACATGTGGTGTATTGTGTACTGCCATATGATATATATATTATCATGATTCTATTTATATTCATGGTATTATTTTAATTATTTGGTGGGTATTAACTTCTGGTCATGCGAGTCGATTGATTACAACGTTGTAAGGGGATTTCATCTCACTTCTTATTCCCATGAGATTCACACTGTATTGCCACTATTTACTTTTATATGGTGTATGTACTGGCCATGATTGTATTACTTGTGTAATATAATTTAATCTATGGGTATTTACAACTTCATTGTATGATCCTTATTTCATGGGGTGTATGTTTCGTGAGTTACCACATCGGTAAGAAAATTTCAAATTTCAATTTGCACTCATTGGGCTTTACGCATACTTCATTGATTATTTTCATCCAAGATTATATGTGGAATCAATATTTATTATTTATGTAGTAATTTACAATCTCCTTTCTGTGGATATACTTTTGATACACATAATCACTCCATTTATAATTTCTCAAGTAATTGATATGAACTTGATAAGAGTAATCTTAACTCAATTTCCATTCATTGAGTTAAACATCCAAGTCATTGGTGTTGTTCTTTCAACAATATGTGTGAATGTCCTCAGATTTATTTACATTTAATATCCAATCATATAGAGTGTATTTATATTTGTCACACATAATTATGTTGTTGATTTATTTTTAACCTAAAGATACAATCTTTATAAGGGATTTCATTTCAATTTACATTCCATTAAGACTTCTTTTTTGTTATACACCAATTCACTTTTATATGATGTATATAATTTACATTTAAATAGTATATCATGAATCCATTTATTCTCATGATATTATAAATTTTTTATTACCTCAATTATTTGTATTCAAGTGTCTCTCATTAGGTTATGAACTATAACAAAAATATCATTTTAAATGTTTTAAATATTTATTCTTTTAAATCTTTCTCATTAATGTCAATGTTTTAAAAATGGTTTTAAGGATTTATTTATATGGACATTAATGTTTTAAAATTAAAATTCCTTTTAAATATTTCAAATTGATTTGGGACACTTTGATTCAAAAATCTATTTTAAATGGATTCTTGATAAACAATGTGACTTTTAAATGTTTTCAAGAAAAGGGGGATATTTCTCTCAAATAGTTTTGATGATTATTTTCATCTATGTCAATATCCTTTATTATTTTGGATTGAGGTTAATTTATTATAATAAAATCTCCTATATTGTATTGAATGAGTTTTGTTTGACTCTGGATGTGCTATTTTTATACCATTCATAGTTTATGGTTAAATTATTGACATTTCTTATGAAAGTTTAATATGAATGTTTATGTTATGTTTCATGATTTTCATATGAGTAATGAATTGGACATAGTAAGTGATGGGTGGAGCCCTCTATAGCTCCTCGATGCATCGGTAGGTCCCACTAGACAAACTAGTGTCTTGGCACAAGGCCTTGACAAAATATTATTTGTAGTCTTGGCACGAGGCCTTGACTATGTGGTTATGATGTTTGGAATTATGCATTCCATCATTATGAGATTAGCCATTGATATTTCATGTGGTTATTTGACTAGTAGAATACCCATGACTATGTTTTATTATGATATTATTTACTCAACCCATATTCCTTCCATAAAGTGTCCATGTTTACTATTTGTAAAGGCATGTGTTTTCAATTATTCACCATGCATAATGTTTATGTTTTATTTTTCTATATTGCTTATTCTTACTATGAATTTGAGCTCACCCCTTTCTTATGTTTTATTTTACCAGGATATGAAGAAGTTAGTTATGAGTGACTTGTAGGAATAATATTAGAAGCTTTGATGTTTCTTATGGAATAAATTAGTGTTTTTTTCAAAATGTTGAACTTATGTATGAATCTTATTTCCAAAACTACTAAACTGATCGGTCCTTAGGGGATTGATTCCTTGTAATCATGCCAATGTATCAAAATAATGCACTAACTCCTGGATTCTGGGGTCGGGGCGTTACAATTGGTATCAAAGGAAGTTTAGTACAAACATTGGAAAATATATTTAGATAAACTCCGATTAGAGCACATTACCCTAAGATAAACTTTGAGGATTAGTATAGAAGAACTTACTAGAATTTTGGTAATGTTGAGATTTTGTGTATTTTACAAGAAATATATCCCTGTTTAGATATGAGAAGGTAGAGGCGGCACTGGCACAAATGTACCTAAGAGTGAAAACTCTGATAAGGAGTTTCGGGCTTGACCTGGGGTATCCTGGTACATGACAACAGGCCTTGCTACACTCTTGGTTACGACACTCCCGGTTGATATGCTTAGGATAATTTACATTTTATTTACAAACCGATTTGAAGGATTTTAATATAAGATAAGAATAAATGACCTTGGTTAATCCTAAGGTGTTTTAAATTAAAAATAAGGTGTCATGATATTCTCTAAATGATTTTATGACTATTGTTTCTCACACAATGATTTCTTGTTTTAGTCAATGGTTGAATTCCAAGGAAGTCATAGTAACTTTGAGCATGATGTACAAGGTGGGAATGGTGATTGAAATGATCAAAAAAATGGAATTTTGATAGGGGTAAAAGATATCGTGTTCAAGTCGAATCAGTTTTCCAAAAATATGATCAACAACTTATATATTAACCAACTCCCAGACTCAAAAAAGAAGAGAAAGAAGATGAATGATAAGATCTCCAGCAGTGGATACCATGGAGAAAAGAAACCTCAATTTCCGTCATGCAGGAAATGTGGAAGGAGACACCCAGGAAAGTGTCTCAATGAAACAAATAAATGCCTTACGTGTGGGAAATAAGGACATAAAGTAAATAATTTTCGAGGAGAAATGAAGAGTACTACGGAAGAAAATAAACATGTTCCCAAGAATCCATTTACAGTCATTTTCCATAAATTTAGGGGACCTAGACATTAACCGACTGAATTCCCTATTCAATAGGATGTCCTCTTGGTCAAGGAAGAAGCTATGTGGAAATAAATGGATGGAGAAACATTTAAAAGTATTAGTTCTCTTTTTTGATGGGATTACTTTGGATTAATTTTCTCTTTTATTTGTAACCCTGCATTTTTTCATGTAAAAATGACATTTGAGGAAGAATTATCTTTTCTCTTGTAGATATAGTTATAAATAACCATTTGGTGTTATATGATCATTGTGTTTGAGGCAATTACAAGTTATTAAATTTTGGGATGAAAATGCGAGGTATGAGATAACATTTGTGGTTAAATTATGTTATGGTTATTTGGAAGAATTTATCTCATTTTTTTCATGTTATAAAATATAGTTTTTGAAAAAGGACTACACACATACCGTGTGACAACCCGTCACATTGGACAAAGCTGTGGGAATCGAACCCACAACCAGAGTGCCATTGGGATTTATCACCTACCATTGGAATATGTGAAGTCCCTAGTTAGTGTGACTAATTATTTTTAGTAAAATGATTTTATTGATCAATAATAAGTTGATTTGGGATCTTATTTCATATCAAATAGATACCATTAATATAAGAAAATGATTTGGTGATTAAGTGATAAATGTTATTTTGGAAGATGTTCCCTCTATTGGGAACACTACATGCCTAAGGAAAATAGAATACAATGGTATTTGATTTGAGGAGTAATGATGGATTTTTATCTATGTTTTTATTGTGGATTTATAGTGATTTGGGTTATTTATGGAAATGATTAACCTATCATAGAGAATATGAGATTAGGTTAATTACTTTTAAGTATGTGACTTTAAGAGTAGTCGATGTCATTTGGAGATACAATTTAACGTGGAAGACTACATAACCAAATTCTTCTAAGTTTTGGGTTTCAATATTAGTTTGGATTATATTGAATGATTTTAAGGACAATTGTTTATTTAATGGTATTTATTTAACTTTGGGGTATTGTTGGTTTAATTTTATAAATTAAGATTAGCATTTCTTTCTCTAAAGGATTATCCTTTTTGGGTATCATCTGATCTTTTACTGACCATTTTGGTTTTTTCTAATCTCTAAAGACAAGGTAAATATATTTTTTATCCTTTGTGGATCATGTGATTCTCTAGAAGTTGATTCTAGCTCTTTCGGTGTGACTAAGTCATCTTGAATACACATCGTTTGAAAAAAAATATGAGTTAGTGGTAGAAATTTATTAATGAATGAAACTATACTTAAAAAGTAAGTATATCTCTTTATGTTCTTAGTCAATATCATAAATAAATTCCTCAATTTTATGAAATGGAACATTAAAAAAACGTTGTCCGTTTACTTTTCTTACTAGGAAACTAATGACCGTTTGTCCCATCACAAGTTTGTGGTTTTATTGTTGTTAAATTTTTCCTGATCATGTTTCTATCCCTCTCCATTAGAACTTGACACTTAGTTTATCTTCCATATCCATGTTTTCTTACATGGAATCCTAGTATGGGTTATCTCAAGTGACATTTGTACTTCTCTTTCTTTCTTTTAAAGTGATAGTTTTATTGACTCTTTTTCTGATGTGGGACTTTCAATGAAGCTCCCAAGCACTACTTTATAAATTGCAAGGATGCAATTTCCAAAATGGGGGAAGAATGTAACACCCCATGATTCCATAATAAGTTATATTCTTTAAAGTAAAGCAATATCTTGTGCTACACGCAACACCGAGTTTGAGCGCACACCGACTTACCAAACTAGTCGTTCAAAAAGTGGTTATGAATAGTATTAACTAAATTTTAAATTTTATATACTACATATAATTTTAGAATCCATATTATGTGTTTTTAGACATAATATAAGAACAAATTTAATTTTTCAGATAATAGGTATTTTTCAAAAATACAATTTTACTGCCTTTTAATGGTGAAACCTTTTAAATCCAATATTTGAAACTCTTATATATTAAATTTGACACTATAAACTTCTTATTTAGAATCAGGACATAAAAATTTAGTTTCGATAAAATTTTGGTGTTTTTCTGATAACTTTCATATTTGGGTGAATACTGAAAAATACTAAATTTTAATTGAAAACAACTTTTTTAATTAGAATAATTTATAGTGTTCAATTATACATATGAATGGTTTGGAAGTATAATTAGATTATATTTTTACCATTTAATCCAATTTTTTTCATTGGAATTAATTTCACTTTGAAATATTACATAAATAAGTGTCAATCTTTTGATAGTTATTGTTTCTTAAAAACACACTATTTGTTTTGACAACGAGAATTAATTTTAAAATAATTAATACAACTTCTACGTTTTTAATTTGGAAAAATAAAAATAATTTTTTAATTCATAATATAAAATATATCTTAGGCTGAATTTTTGGTATTTTTATGAAAAACTTCAATTTTTGATGAATAGTAAAACCACTTAGTAGTAGTTAAAAAAACTGTCTTTTCATTTAAATGAAATTTTACCGCTTCTGTGAATTGAATTTAAAGAATCCCACATCCATGGTTGTTATTAGTAATTAAAATGTGGTTCAATAAGAGGAAAATAATTTTTGGTGAATAATAACTTGTGACTTTTATTTACCACGGTTAAAGGTAAATAGGGTAATTCAAGGTAAAAAGAATATTATAATAATACAAAATTACCTTAACACTTGTTATAACCTTATTAGATGAGTCATGTCAAACCATGGGCATCCTTTTGTCAATTTTGGGACCCCATGGAGCCGTTTAAGAATGATAATGACACTTTATTTTAATTAACTTAAAGTAATGACAATAATGACATTAACAAATATCTTTTAGTATATCAATTTTTAAATGGGGTAATATAAGTCATATTTTAGAATATAAATAATAATTATAAAGATAAAAATATTTCCTACATTATGGTACTTGTTTTATAATTTTTATACATCAAATAAATTAAATTATTTACAACACAATAATGATGCAGTATTTACCTCATTAATAAATGATTTAAATAAATAAGATTATTAATTTTAAAACAATATACAAAACCTATCCAATTATTATTAGATAATTTTATTTCTAACATGAGTCTTATATTCAACTTTAATGAGTTTTGGACCTTTTAAAATCTAAGATAAGTTTATAATAAAATAACATTTTCAAACATTCCTAAAGAGCCCCTCCTCTCCCTTATTAAAGGAACCCACTTCTAAACCATTCCTCAGACCTCTCAATCCCTTTGGCTCGTCCAAACCCTGCCCAAATAAGCCTTAAATATCCCTCTATTCTACTTAGAAGCCTTAACTTAGGAATAATTCACATCAAGAAGTCCGTTTGGCTCAATCCAAAGGGAGTTACCCAAATTAAAGGCAATGGTTTCTCTTAACTTCTTTTATTTTATTTTACTTCTCCAACCCATAAAACCTTTTTAATACTTTATTTTATAACAAAAACAGTATCATAAATATACTAGGATGTTTTTATGAGAATAATTTGAACGACACTTACACACACCTCCATCTAATGGGTAATGAACAAATTGTTTCTGTGGATGGAAAACTAAAGCCTCACGAAACGATGATTGTTCAATTATATACTACCGCCTCTCATGGTGGAAATTAAGATGTAAATGTATTTATATATGATATATATTATGTTTATGTTTTATTTATGCTTCTTTATTTTCCATTTATATAATTCCTTTATGGTTTCCATTATGGGTAAAATGCGATAATTTTATTTGAGGAAGTGCGGACTACCACCCCCTCAAAGTGATATGACTCGTTAATGACCTATGTGGGACGTATAAAGGATGGAGTTAATGATATTAAATATGAAATTATAATGTAATTATAATATACCTATTTATCATTATGTTTTAATTCCATTAAAATACACAATAGAAATAAAGGTAGCGTTCATGCGTACGTACGGCTTACCGTCTCCATGAACGGTGCATTTCATTTCTTATCTCCAAATGTTATGTACTGTTATAAATACATATATATATATATACTGAATATATTTTATATATATGATATCTAAATCATGTATATCATTCTGAAGATAATGGAATTTTGAACACATGGAAAAATTGTAATTATAACAAGTTCATTTTTGACTCAAGTTCGGAACATCGATAAAATAACCAATATGAACTCAAATAATTAACTAATTGTTATAGCAAGGTAATAAGTGATCTAAAAGGAATAATAAACTTGAAAAATATTCTTAATCAAGTATAAATTAACTTAAGTTTATTATTCAGGAAGATCAAGTAACATACAAGACAAGTCGGACATGAGGTAAGAGGTTTCTTATCTCACTTTTAATTCTATGAGATTTCCATTGTTCACCACTTATTTATTACATGTTGTGTATTTTTTACTACCATATGATATATATATTATCATTATTCTGTTTATATTAATTTTATTATGTGAATGATTTGGTGGTTATTAACTTTTGGTCATACGACTCGATTGATTACAACGCGGTAAGGGGATTTCATCTCACTTCTAATTCAAGTGAGATTCACGCTGTATCGCCACTATTTTCTATTGTGTGGTGCATGTACTGGACATGATTGTATTACTTGTGTAATATAATTTAATATATGTGTATTTACAACTTCATTTTATGACCCTTTTTTATGGGGTGTATGCTTTGTTAGTTACCAAATCGGTAAGGAAATTTCTAATTTCAATTTCCACTCATTGGGATATACACATACTTCATTGATTATTTTTCTCCAAGTTTATGTGTGGAATCACTATTTATTATTTATGTAGTAATTTTAACTCTTCTTTGTGTGGATATAATTTTGATACACATAATCACCCCATTGATAGTTTCTCAAGTCATTGATATGAACTTGATAAGAGTAATCTTAACTCAATTTGCATTCATTGAGTTAAACATCCAAGTCATTGGTGTTGTTTTTTCAAGAATACGTGTGAATGTCCTATGATTGATTTACACTGAATATCCAATCATATATAGTGTATTCATATTTGTCACACATAATTATATCGTTGATTTATCCTTAACCTAAGGATACTATCTTTATAAGGGATTTCATCTCAATTTATATTCCATTGAGACTTCTTTATTATTATATGCCAATTCACTTTTATATGGTGTATATAATGTACTTTGACATAGTATATCATGAATCCCTTTATTATCATGATATTATAAATTTTTTATTACCTCAATTATTTGTATTCAAGTGTCTCTCATTGGGTTATGAACTCTAACAAAAATATCATTTTAAATGTTTTAAAGACTTATTCTTCTAAATCTTTCTCATTAATGTCCATGTTTTAAAAAAGGTTTTAAGGATTTATTTATATGGACATTAATGTTTTAAAATTAAAATTACTTTAAAATGTTTCAAAGTGTTATGGGACACTTGGAATCAAAAATCTATTTTAAATGGCTTCTTGATAAATAATGTGACTTTTAAATGTTTTCAAGAAAATGGGGATATTTATCTTGAATAGTTTTGATGATTATTTTCATCTATATCAATATCCTTAATTATTCTTGATTGAGGTTAATTTATTATAATACAATCTTCCTTATTGTATTGAATGATTTATGTTTGAATATGAATGTCCTATTTTTATACCATTTATGGTTTATTGTTAAAGTATTGAAATTTTCTATGCTAGTTGAATACGAATGTTTATGTTTTGTTTCATCATTTTCATATGAGGAATGCATTGGACTTAGTAAGTGACAGGTGGATCCCGCTATACCTCCTTGATGCATTAGTAGGTCTCATGAGACAAACCAGTGTATTGGCACAAGGCCTTGACAAAATCTTATTTGTAGTCTTGGCACATGGCCTTGACTATGTGATTATGATGTCTGGCATTATGCATTCCATCATTATGAGATTAGATATTGATTTTTCATGTGGTTATTAGACTATTATAATACCCATGACTATGTTTTATTATGGAATTATTTACTCATCTCATATTCTTTCCATAAAGTGTTCATGTTTACTATTTGTAAAGGCATGTGTTTTCAATTATTCACCATGCCTAATGTTTATGTTATCTACTGCCATATTGCTTACTCTTACTGAGCGTTTGAGCTCACCCATTTCTTATGTTTCATTTTCCCATGATATGAAGAAGTTATTTATGAGTGACTTACAAGAATAATCTTAGAATCTTGGATGTTTATAATGGAATAAATTAGTGTTGTTTTTCTTTTCAAGTTGTAATGTTGAACTTATGTATGTATCTTGTTTTCAAGACTACTAAATGGATCGGTCCTTCAAGAATTGATTCCTTGTAATCATGCCAATGTATTGAAATAACGAACCAGCTCCTAGATTCTAGGGTTAGGGCATTACAAGAGAGGATTATAGTTGAATCAAAATTATAGATTATCATGACGAAATTATAAGGAATAAGGGTAGTGTGAAGGGGTTGAAGTGTTCCCCTTTTACCAGTGAAGATAATGGTAATTTTGGGAGTGCCTATTACTTTTCAATAATGGAATGTTACTATTTAATGTTCAATGGTTTTAAGAAGTGTAAAATATGAAGTGTGGATAGCCATTTGGTACATTATAGTCTCCACTTCTCATTTTGAAGACAAATTGGAGATATTTAAGGCCTTTTGTTTTTACTTTTTCAATATTTACCCTAACTTACTTTTACCATGGTAATAAATTTTTAACCATGGAAAAAACATTTAATGACCAAAATTAAAAAATAAATTATCAAATAATTCGAAAATTCTAATTTAAAATTTGAAAATAATTTTACTAATTAAAATATCTATGGTTTAGAAAAGTTAATTTTATAATATAACACATAATCTGTAATATAAGTTTTTAGAAAAAGTGTGTTTTTCAGATTAATATTTATGTGTAAGTTAATATTATCAATTTTATTAACTTCCATTTAATAAATTAGATTGTTAAAAAAATATAATTTTTTTTATAGAAATAGAAAACCTTATTTTACCCTAATTTTGTTAAATTAAAATAAAAGACCAAAAAATATTTTAAAATTGGAATAAAATGTTACAAAAGTTCAAAAGATTGAACATAGTTTGTAAAATTTAAAAATTATATTTTGAAATAAGTAGTTTTAAAACTTAAATAAATCTTGAATTATTTAAAAAAATTTATAAACTTCTTATTCTTTCTTTATATTCTGATAAATTCATAAAAATAATAATTTTGGAAATAACTATATTTCTCACTATTCACAATTTTTTTTGTAAAAAAATATCAAATATAATTCCTATTATAACTTTGAAATTATAAATTAAAAAATTAATTTCATTTGGAAAAATTAAAATTCTAAAATTTATAAAATTTTCATTCAAATAAAAATTCAATATATATAATTAAATGTTGTTTTTATTGAAAAGTTTAATTTAAAAACTTTAAGCATTTTTAATAATATTTTTTATTCATTTTATAATTGAAAGAAATATATTTTTTATTTACTATATGTTTTATTATTATTAAATTTTTCATAATCATAAATATTTTGTGGATCTTTTTATCTTGGTGTTGTGTCTGGAGCAAGCTATCAAATATAATATAATTTACAAAACAAAAAATTCCAAAATCTATGGGCATTACAATAATCATTTCCACTTTATTTGTTTTTTAACCACACTATTTTTATTTACCATATTTATTTAGAGTCTCTATAATTCACATTGACCACTTCCACTACAATATTTAATTACCGCATTCCTCATTTCCTCACCTTAATAAATTTATCCCAACACTTTATTTTTTTATGAGAGTCCATTTTTATATCCAATCTCATAATTAATTTTATTTTATTAATTAATATACATATTCATAGGAATCTAAAACACCAACCATGATAACCACTATATATCACCACATCAACAAATCAAAAACAACCCACAACACCACCCTAACCACTGCCACAACATGAAACATATTTAAAACATCTACTATTGTTTTTATACAATAATTCTAGTAACATATACACAACAAAAAAATATTACAATTTCAAACAACATACAATTTCATTATATTTAATTATCACATTATCAAGTCATGTTCAACATAATAACTCAACAGACAATTCTATAATTATATTCCTTGATTCATTATTTTTTTCATTATTTAACCAATTAAAACTTCATTCATGGTATCAACAACAACATGGGAATATCAGTTGTTTCTTTGAACTAAAATCAATCAAAATTATTATATAAATTAAATATAAAAACAAGTAAAATATTCTTGAATACATTGTGATCAATTTCCACATATTTTTTTTATTAATTAAGCCAATTCCAACTCATCACCCAATGAAAACTAGAACATTTAATCCCAAATTAAAATATACAATAAAGGAGAAAGTATAATTTTTTGGAAAAAGGGTAATTTTAATAATAAATAAATTCCATTTCTTATTAATGTTTATAAATATATTTTATAGATTCATATATAATATCATAATTTTATATGTTTTTCTATTTGAAAGGATATTATATTATTCTAGCTAAAATGTTTTCCATAAAACATATGGTTTCATTTTTAAAATTAATTTTTTAAATTTTAGGTATTGAAATTGATAAAATTAACATCATTTTTGGTTTAATTATATTGATGTTACCTCTGGGAGATTTTTTTTTATTTTTCTAAAAAGATTTATTTTTATGTTAATAATGAAAAATACTGATTTTTGTAAAAAATGTCATTTCATTTCAATTAATTACAAATAACTATTTGGATTTGGACTTGTTTTAATGTGACATAATACATATTTGATTAAAAATAATATAAATAATTCAATCATAATTAGTATTATATTTAATTTTAATAAAATTCATTTTTTATGCTTAAAATTGAAATTTTTCTAAAATAGTTTTTGTCATTTTTCACCAATATATTGAAAATTAATTTATTCCACTTCAACCAATTTAATATTGTAAAATGAATTTTATATTTTGAATTATAGAGTTCAGATTTGGTAATGGTGTCAATTTCATTTTTCATAAATATGAATATTTACCATGGTAATATTTCAACAACCTAGTAGTGGTTAAAAGGGTTAACAGGGGTGAAAATAAGATATAAGGCCTCAAGTATCTCAAAAACTTAGTTAAATTTGATTATTTGAGTAAATTTTTGACATAACCTATCTTGGATTCTAAATTTTACTAAATTGGATCCACTTTCATTGAGAAATATATTTACATTATTTTAATTATTTAATTATTTACAAGAGTACCTATATTCTCACTTATAAAAGGGAACCTTTTATCAACACTTCTTTACACCTTTTGAGTAACAAAGATCTACCATAATATAGACAAATCACTTTCTAACATTCCTCCCCACTTCTTGAAGTTCATGGACTTCTCAAAATACAAATCCCATAAGTACTATGATGTAATAAAAATTGATATTTCTAAGGAGGAGAAGAGTAGAAATATGAATGAAATGATTTTGGACTTGTGTTTAGAGATATTATTTAAAAAAATATTAGTTAAATTTTACCTTCCAATTTTTTTCCATGTAGAGGTTATTTTGAATTATTTAATAATTTTCATAATTACGATTCAATGGTTTCTAAAGGTCATTTTCAATTATTTTTTACTTTATTTAGAAATAATTAAAAAATAGTATTTTCAATATTTTTTTTATAATTTATTTTTTAATTTTATATAAAAATTCAAAAAAATGTTTTTAACATATATAACAGTACCATCTATTCTCAGAATCATATCAATTATTCTTTATCAATCATATTTTACAATTATCCATCACTGTTTAAAACAAAAACCTTTACCACAATATTCAGGCAATATTTTTAGTTTTTTAAAAAATTAAAGAAATGGAATCGTCTTCTCATCATTATATGATAAAATAAAGTGTTATTTCTTATGGGTTTGAATTCCAATTCACATGGTTTTTATGGTTCAAGTAAAATCTATATTTGTTTATTAATTTTTTTTCCTTAGACATTTTAAATGAATGATGGGTGATATAAATATAGCTCTAATGATGTGTGATCCCGATATAGCCCTCTATTGCACTGGATAAGGTGACAGAGTTTAGCAGTGATAGGTTATTAATAAGATATATGAGAATTATCAGGTTAGGTGATTCCATCATAAGGGTTTATATAAAGATAAATGTAAGTATGAATGTAAATATAATGACCCAGGGTACTTAATGACATTATTTCAATGTTTTTAAGGGATATAATTTTATTTTAAAAGGTAGTTAAAATAATTTTTTTAAGGAGTGTTTATGAATTTTTACAAAAAAGTTGAAAGGATTTTTTTTTCAGAGTAACGTATTCATGGGTTTTAATTTTTTACAAGAAAACCATATTATTCTTATTTTTACTTTATGATTACATAATAAATTATTTATCTATTGATAAATTAAGTTATTTTTAAGGAAAAATCAACAGATAATTTAACTAAAATGTTTATTATGAAAAATAAAACTTTCATAAGGATTTTTCACATATACAAATAGACTAATGTATTTTTTATTTATGTCCCTAATTGAGAATTTTTTTTTCTTATAACATGTATTCAAATTATTTTTACATTAATTAAGTATGTGTAGGAACATTAATAAATACAGTGTTCTAGTTATGGGATATACCTTTAATAAAGAAAGTTTGTTTTTATGAATAACATGTTTTGTGGAAAAAATCAACACCATATGGAAATGTCCACTTTGTAAGGTAATTATTTTCTTAATTCTATGAAAATTTCAACCTAAAATGGTATCTGGGATGTAAGTGATGAAATATATTCTATAAATAATGTTCTTTATAAGATTATTATGTTCAGGTTAGTATAGTTGGAATTGGAGCCGTGGTTTTAGTAAAATTAGTGGTTATGATGATATTAAAATATAACATTAATAGATTTAGATATATGGTTATATTTAATGTGATATTTATTGAGGATTTCCATGTTTCTTTATCTAATATATGTTTTTTATTAATGGTTTTATATATAAGAAAAATAGAATCTGATTAGTAAATCATCATGGGGATAATTTCTTTCCAAACTACAAACCTAGAAGGGTTGGAACTGGAAGAGAGTAGTTTGTATCAATGTTAACTCAGTTTATGTATTTTATTAATTTAGGTACCAGTACAAGGTAGTGACCAAGTTCTCTATAGAATAATATATTGATAGTTTATAATTTCATGAAACAGTAACCTTTTGGTTTTGGTGGATTCTCAAACCCCGTGAAATCTGAAGGATGTATTAATGCTTTCGAGAATATATTTGATATTCTGGGATGTTTTTAATATTACAATGTAATTTTTTTTTATCATTTTGAAAGTGAAGCTGATCAATAGTGGTTTTCATTAAGAAAAATATAAAAAGATAATAAATTAATTCTATGTAATGAAATATATTTAAACATCTCTTCACTCAAAATTATCTTCCAAAAGTTATTCAACATTGAATAGAAAGTTAATTACTAGATTTTATGAAATAGTAAGATGATTTTTTTCATATAAATCTAATTTTAAAAATTGTCTTGGAATTCATCTAATTTAATTCTGGACCATTATAGTAAAATTTATTGATCTTATATAGGATTGAATCCAAGTTTATGAACATCCCATGTTACTTTTGAGTTTGGATGTTATGATGAAATTTTATGGTAGGTTATAAAGTCGATATGAATTTTATATAATTTGAAAACAATAATTAGAATAAGTGATACACGTATAAGAGAATGGGGAAGAATTCATCAATGAAACATGAATGTTTGAAAATTAAATTTCAGTCCAATGATAAGTGTGGTAAAAAGAATTCTGGATAATGTACTATGAGATTTCGAAAGTGTCATTGATGTGGGAATATTGGAAACAAGTCTCATGACTAAAAAAAAGAGAAATGTTAATGGTAATACCGATAATAAAAATTAGGTAGTGAAATATTTTAATTATAATCATATTTTACATTATGAATTTTTTTCCAATTAAAGATATGAGGTGTAGTTATTAGTAGCACCATAGGAAAAAAGGTGTGGAAAACCATTTTTTATTTCTAGGCCATGAAATGAAGTGGTGAAAGGTACATTTCATGTTTACTCTAAGTATATCAATGTCTTGTTTGATTTGGGATATACACATTCTTTTATTATTGATAAATTTTCTTGTAAAATGGAAACAATACCTCAAGAAATAAAGGCATGACATTTGGTAAAAAGCACATGGTGGAAATATTGAAGAAAAAAAGAGTTATATGATCCTTCCATTAATTATATGTGGAATTTTTTTTCAAAAAATCCTAGTTTTCTTACACTTAATGGAGTTTTATTTTATTCTGGGTATGGATTGTATATGAATTCATCATTTCAAGATAAATTTTAGGGATAAAGAATTCATATTCAATATTTCTTCTGAAATTAATTTTTTTATAAGAATGAGTTCATACTTTTGATATTATATCAAGTATTTTGGAAACTTATATAATGTGTGAGTGAATTTTTTCTTACAAATATTGTTAAAAACATAGAAACCATTCAAATTAGTGATGTTATGGTTTTAAATAAATATATGGATGTGCTTCAAAATTATTTTCCAAGTTTTATTCTTTATCAAGAGGTTTTTTTACTATTTATTCGGTTCATGATGAAAATCCAATTTCAAAATATCCTTGTCAAATGGATCTAGTTGAGTTAGTATAATTGAAAAAGAAGTTACAAGAATTACTTGATTAGGGTTTCACCCACCCTAGAAAATCATCTTAGTGTTCTCTTATTCAATTATATAAAAATAAATAAAGATTCATGAGACTTTAAATTGATTATAGATAACTCAATAACAAAACTATTAATAAAAATTACCCTTGGATTCATATTGATGACTTATTTGATCAACTCTAGAGAGTGTAGTATTTTCCAAATATTGACTTGAGGTTCAGGTACCATTAGCTAATGGTAAAAGTAGATGACATTATGAGGAGGGAATTTATAATTAGTTATGGTTATTATGAGTATGTGGCTATGAATTTAGGCCTAACAAACACACTCTCTATATTTATGGATCTAATAATAGAGTTTTGAAAGATATTTTGGATATTTTTTTTTGTTTCTTTATCGATGATATTCTGGTTTACTCTAAAACTAATTAGGAATGTGAGAAATATTCAAGAATGTTTCTGCAAAATTTAAAAGAAATGAAGTTTTATGTAAAATTTAAAAAACATGAATTTTTGTTGTGGTATATTTATTTCCATAGAAATATGTTTTCAAAATAGTTCATAATTAATGATCTTGTTAAACTAATGTTTTGGAAGAGTGGCCAAGGCCAACAAATTTCACTAAGACTTGAAATTTTCCTAGGCTTTTAGGTTACTGTATATGGTTTATTGAAAAAATTTCATAGATAGGTAACCTATTAACTATGTAAAATTGAAAAGGATTTATATTTATATTAATGAAGGAATGTGATAAATATTTTCAAGAATTGAAACAAATATTGGAAAATTGTCTTATGTTATTCATGCCATCAAGAAATTAGGAGTATGTTATTTAAATTGACTCTTATTTGAAGGGTCATGGTTGTGTATTAATTCAGAATGATTCTGTTAACATATATGCATCTCATCAATTAAAACCTTATGAGTAGAATTATTCTACACATGACCTTGTATAGGTTTTAGTATTGTTTTCTTTAAATAAATTGGAATATTCATATTTAAGGTGAGAAATGTGAAATATAAACTGATCATAAAAATATAAAATATATATTCCCACAAAAGGATTTGAATAGGAGGAAGGGAATATGGCTAGAACTAATTAAGTATTATCCTTTCACAATTCACTACCATCCATGTAAAATAAAAAATATAGTAAATGCTTTAAGTTGAAAATATAATTCATTATTAACTATTATATATTTATACCATGATCCATTAGTTAATGATTTAAATAATATTGGAATGGAAATTGATTGTGTAGAATCTAATCCTCTTTTGACTCATGTATTAGTACAGTCATCCTTGGAAGAATTAATTTATAAGGCTCATATGAAAGATCATTTATTACTAAAAAATCTATAATTGGTTAATGAAAGTAAATTTCAAAACATTAATATTGTAAAAGAAGCTATTATCATGTTTGGAAGAAGGTATGGGTTCTGAGGGATTCCTAGTTTAGGAAAGAATTATTAAGTAAAGATCATAATACTTTATTTTTTGTTAATCCCATATGATGTAAGATGTATAGATACCTTCATGAATATTTTTGTTAGGAAGGATTAAATATGGATATATAAAAATTTACCATGAAATGTTTAACATTTTAGAAGGTTAGAGCTGAAAGAAAACTACCGAAATGGATGCTTCAGAATTTTTCAGTGCGGGACTAGAAATGGGAGAACATATACATGGATTTCATGGAATAATTAACAAATACATCCCAATATTAATAATAAAAATTGGGTTATTATTTATTGAAATAAAATATATTAATTTTATTCCTATTTTAAATTTTATTACTTTGGATCAACTATCTAGAATTTATCTTAATGAGATAGTTAGGTCACATAGAATTGCCAAATCCATTTGATCTGGTCTTGATATTACATTTATATTAATTTTTTGGAAATTATTTAAGACTTTAAATAGTATTTAATTATATTTTAGTATAACTTTCAATCCTTAATATGATGGATAGTTAGAGAATTAAATTAATAAATTAGAAAATATTCTTCAATATTTCTCTTTAGATCATCTAGGATGTTGGGATTAGTATTTTTCTTTAGTTTAATTTTCTAATAATAATATTTTTCATTCTAGTATTTGAATGGAACCTCTTGAGGGATTATATAGAAAGTGATTCCAGGCTCCATCATATTGGGATGAAGTCAGTGAGATGAAATTATTGGGACATGAATTGGTGAAATATAACATTTAAAATGTGAAAATATTTTATGTACCACATGAGGGAAAAAAAATATTGGAAAAAAGGGTTATTCATATAACTAGAGGAAAAACCATTCATTTTAGATAGGAGGCCATGTATTTTTTAAAATATCTCATAGGTGTAGGTTCCGGGTGCAACAGAAGCACGTTGGTGGGTTAGCCCAACTTTAATTTTAACGTTAAACAACGTACAATCCGAGATCCGTCACGATATAAAACGCCGAATCTTCGGAATAGAATGAAGAACGAAAAGAAAAGAAGAGTCCCAGAACCCTTGAGGAGGATCATCATATGTTGATTATAATTAATTTAATTAATGCATAAGAATTACCTCGTTGGAATTCTTTCTTCGTTGATGTGTCCGGTCACGATTCTGTGATCCTTCGTTGCATTGTAGAATCCCAGTGTAGGATTCCTCTAGCGGTGATCCACACATGTGTCACTTATCTCCGGATGTTGCTGAAGGGATCTCCAGGTGCTAGCGCGGAAGAACCTTTGCTTGCGATGTCCGCCTTCGACCGCCTTGATCCGTTGGAGGATCTTGCTCTCGTAACTTGAGAGCATTCTTGGTGGAAAAGGAATTCTCTCTTTGGCTTGAGAGTATTTCCAAATCCATTGTGCACAACAATGGCTCTCTAATCCTATGAGAATAATGTAATTGGGATTATAATACTTAGAATAATAAAATGAATTAATTGCCCGAAATCATTTAATCATTTCATTTAATTCTTAGTAATACCACATGTATTGATAATGACAGTTGACCATCATTATTACTTGACATGCGCCCAATGTATTACTTTTAATATCATTTAATTAAATAAACAATATTTTCTCACGAATCCTGAAAAACAAACTATACAGCGTGTATATAAATATACACGGCGTGTACTTTTATTTTTTCATTTTATTTATTTCCTCCACCATATTTATTAGACCTTGAGTAATGAAAATTTATTTCTTAAATAAATGTAACTTCATTACTTGGTAATAAATATATATTATTTAACCCACAGTATATTCTCTTGAATAACTAGTGTCGAAACAAATACGATCAGGCATCCTTAAATAATTATTAAACCACAATCAGGAATAATATTTATTTAACTTTTTAAATTAATATTTAACTGAGATACATGGACACACTTAGTGTGTGACCCTCTAGGCCTCTTTCTCAGTGGAATTAGGCTGAGCCTGCCTAAAGTCCAAGGTTAGCGTCTAGAAACACGCCAAGGCACCCATAGAGAAATAAGTTAACGCCGCAATGACGTGTCACCTCCTACGAACGCTTACCGTGTAATATAATCCCTTTGTATCGATATCTCCAATCAAGCGGGTTGCATGCTAGTGCCATCAACCCATGTTCTTGATTATTCATTCTTTGACTTCCCGGAATTGAACTTGCCCATACCTTACCATGGCCATGGATTTATTTAGGCTGTATCAATTCCATCAAAGGGCTTGAGATATCTACTTCCATTATGAAACGGAAGGGACAAATCCTTTCTTACATTATCTATTAATGCAGTATTACTCGTGACGCACCCAACGTATCCTACCTTGCTGCGAACAGTGTGTCGTCACAGTTTTCGTCAATACATCTAAGTGCACGAGTTTTAATACCCATTAATAATAATTTTAAAGTATAAGGACCAATACACACGTCCGCAGATAGGAATATCCAATGACACTATGAAATGTGGATTTCCTACTGGCGGGTCTCGTTCTCATAATATCCTCCTGGATATTACCAAGGGCGCACACCATGAGAAGGTGCCTCAATGTTTTATGAGTCCTTACCCTTAATGAACTGTATTATTTGTGTCCCTCAAATAATATCATCCGGCCATAGAACATACATTCAAGAACAGTGTTATGGCACTTCCGGGTTCTCATCATAGCAGGGATCCACTACGACCCTTTAATGAAACAGCTGTCCTTAGGACATTATCACATGACATGTCATGCATAAGAACAATCAAGATGTGATAAGGCTTTTATTTAATGAATAAAGTACAAAGTAGTTGGTTCTAGACCACTAACTCCAACAATAGGAAAGGTGTAATGTGTTTTGGTAAAAAAGGTAAGTTTATCACATTATTCATTGGACCATATAAAATTCTATAGAAAGTGGGATCAACTATCATTTGGTAGCCTTAACTCAAATTTTATCTTAGGTTAATGATATGTTTGATGTTTATTTTCTAAGTAAGTACATACCTAATGAATCAAATGTTTTGAACCTTGAAGTGGTAAAGTTAGAGGTGAATCTATCTTATAAGAAAAATATAGTTCTTATTCTTAATCATAGATAAAAATTACTATGAAATATGTCATTTCATCAAGATAGTGTTTCATGGAATAATCACATGATTGAGGAAACAACATGGGGATAGAAAAAAAAATCAATTTGGGAAATATACCCTCACTTGTTTAAATAATGAAACAAATTATGAGGAAGTAATTTCAAAAAGGGGGAAGAATGTAAAAACCCAAGTAATATTAATAATAATTTAATTTTGGGTCTTATCAATGTTCATAATATATTTTATCAATTTATATATAATATTATAATTTCATATGATTTTTTAGTCTAGAAAAGAAAATGGTTCTAGCTCAATTGTTTCCATGAAATATATGGTTTTATTTTAAAATTAATTTTCTAAAATTTAGAGTTTTTAATTGACTAAATGAACTTAATTTTCAGATTAAACATATTGAAATTATCTTAGAGTTAATTTTATATATTATTTCTAAAATTGTACCATTTTGAGTTAATAGTGGAAAATAACGATTTTTACAAACACTCTCATTTCTTTTCAAGTAATTACAATTTCCCATTTAATTATTTATTTCTTTTGAAGTGAAATATTTCCCCTTTAAACAAATACAATCAAAATAATTCTATAGTAGTCATTATTAAATTTATTTTGGTATAAAATAATTTTTATAATAAATAATTTTATTTTTATAAAAAATATTTTTCATTATGTTTTGCGCACATATATTAAAATTTCGTTTCTACCACTTTTTTAAATTAAAACTTGATAAAATAATTTCATATTTGGAATCAATAGGTTCAAATTTAGTAATGTAACCACTTTTATTTTTGGTCATATTGAATAGTTACTTTAGTTACCATTAAAAGGGTTAATATGGTTGTTAAACTAATAGATAAGACATAAAATTAATCTAAATCTTACCTAAATGTAATTTATTATATGTATTTTATTCTCAATAATATTTTCATATAAATTTTAAAAAAATAGATCATGTCGCATTGAAAATACATTTATATTAATTTAAAGTTTTAATTATATAAAATATTTCCATTTTTCTTACATATAAATGGGAACCTCCGCTCCTCACTTCTTCACTCCTTTTTAGTTACCTAGATAGACAAATATCTACCCTAATCACATATCAATATCCCTCCCCATGTCATAGATGTTGTATTATTCTCAAAAGAGGAACCTATAAGTATTAATATTTATACTAAATGGATATATCTTAGGAGGATGAGGGTATACATAAGATAAAAATGAGTTGGGAGTTCTAATATGGTTATATCTTTTAAAAAACTTGTATTGACATTTTTTCCAACTTTTATCCCATATATAAGTTCTTTTAAGAATTTCAAGAATTTTCTTAATTATTCTTTAATGTTTTATAAATTTCATTTTCAATTAATTTTTATATTCATTATAGATTATTAAAATGGAATCTTATCAAAATTTTCTGTATGCATTCTTTCAATTTTTTTAGAAAAGTTCTAGAAGAGTTTATTTTTAATGTATACAACTTGATTTCTATTTCCTAAAATCATAGCCATTATTATTTTTTATTAATATTCCATTGAAATTTTATATGGCTATTAGAAAATAAAATCATTCTCATTATATTTTGGTAATTTTTTTATGTTTTATAATTTTGTTTTCTAAGGAAACAAAAACTTCTTCGCCTATTTATAAGATAACTAAATGTTTTATTTCTTATAGGACTCAATTTTAATTAAAATTGGTTTTATATTTAATGTAAAATATATATGTGTTTTATTCATTATTTTTTTCTTGGATGTTTTAAATTATTCATATGTTATCCTTATATAGATCTAATGAATGTGAGCCCAATGTAGCTCTCCAATGCATTAGTAAAGTGAAAAAATTTACCTATGATAGATTACTCCTAAAAAATATCATAATTACCTGGTTTGGTAATTTCATTATATAGTTTTATGGATGGATGTAAGGATAATTTCCCAAGGTACCCACATAATATTATTTCAATGTTCTTTAATAAAAATATTCTTATTTCAAAAGGTAAAAAAATGAGATTATGTTTTTATGGAAATTTTATGGCCTTTTCAAAAAAAGAGAGAAAGGATTGTTTTTCAAGGAATGGTATTCATGAGTTTTTATGTTTTTTATAGAAATAAAATTGATTATGATTTTATAAAAAATATTTTATGAATTTTATTTTGAATTAAATTTTTTCTTGGAAAAGTAAACTAATAATTGAGCTCAAATTTTTAATATTAAAAGCATAAAATTTCTTAAAGATTTTTTAATTTTACAAATGTATTAAAGGGTTTCATTCATTTATGTCCCTTATTGAGTGTTTCTTTGATCATCACATATTTTAAATTTACCTTCACATGGTTTAAGGATGAGTAGGTTTGTTAATAATTTCAGAGTTTGAGTTATTGTAGTTACCTAAAACAAAAAATTGTGTCTTTATAAAGAATATGTTTCATGGAAAAAATATACAATGTGTGGAAATGTTCACTATGTAATGTAAAAAATTTCCTAATTGTATAAAATTTTAAACCTAAAAAACACTTTCAGATGTGTGTGATTAAATATATTTCATAAATCATGTAATTTATGGGATAAAAATGTTTGGGTTGTTATAAAACATGTAGAAAAAATGAGGCTGTAATTAAAAAACTTTAAAAAATATGAGACCTAATTATGAAACCTCAATTATTATGAAATTATACTTAATTAATGTTAAAAAATGTCAATACAACATCAAAATATCACTTCAAGCATGAAAAAAACATAACTGGACGTAAAATAGAAGGATATGTGGAATTGGAGGAGGATGAATGGGAAGAAGAATAATAAGTAAGAATTTATCTTATTTGATACAAATCCATATTCATGGAATGTAAGAAATAAAACACTATAAAATAGATCATTCTTGGGAATCCAGTAAAATCCTAATGTTACCAACATTTAATTGGAAGAAAATAAAACCATTATAAATTCTATGAAACATTAAAATTTTTAAAAAATAGAAATACTCATAATCACTAAAAAACTACTCGTGTCATCCCATAATAGGGTTGGGTCAACTTAATATCAAGAAACCATAGTGAAAATCTCCCCCTAATATCCCCCACAAGTCCCAGTCAATGACTATTAAAAATTTATTAAAATAAGGAACGTCATGAGCTAATGGGATTCATCACACTGCAATATCTTACCCTTCAAAATTCATGGCTAATGTTTTCTTTTCTTCAATCTTCAAAATGATCAATTTCATTAAAAAAATATCTATCAAAACTAACCATGGTTTAATTTTGTCCAAAAAAATGTAATTATAAGATCCAGTAATTCTATGGCCTAAATTTATAGTAAAAACTCTTATTATCACTAACTGTAGGTACGCTATAAGAAACACTTCTATTCAAGATCCACTAACCAATAATTCATGGTAAAATAATACCCTATCATAATATGTTTTTTTGATAACTTAAAGTTTCTATATAACTCAATTCACCTTCCACTATCCAAATATAAATTCTTCTATAAAACCTTCAGCACCCCAAAAACACAAATTATAAGATGAGGAAAAATATGATCCTCTAAATTAGATACCAATAAAATGATTCACATCATTAAGAGTCATAAAAAACTTATGAATATGAATATATTCTAAAAAAAATATCCCATGAGATACCTCGCAAAAAAAATCACCATAATAAAACTAAAATGTTATAGTAGAAAAAATATGGACAATCATCTTTATATAATTCCATTCTCAATACAAAATTAAATATTAGAATTATTACAATAAAAAAACATAAAAATGACTCAATATATCGAACCTAAATCTATGTCACTTTCTCGAATGTAAATTCCTATATCCACCATGTCTTCATAAGGAATGAACCCAAGGAATGATGTGTCCCTATTACACAACATCCTTATGATCTTGAATCTCAATAGGCTGTTATAAAAAATACATCTTCTACAATATACAACTAATCATAATTAATGACATTGGAGTCATCATTAATATTACTTCAATGTTATAACACAAGGAATATATTATGAATCTGGTCCATCTATGGAAGAATATCCAAATGACAAAGCATGTCACCAAATATCTCCAAAACATTGAATGGTTCTACAAACTGAGTAGAAAGATTTAATCCTTGACTAAACCTCTACCTCCCATGATGAGGTGAAACTTTATTAAACACATGATCACTATCCTTTAAGTATTTATGTTTTCTCCTTTAAAATATATAAGATTTATTATGTTCTTGAGTAGTCTTCATCTGCTCATAGATCACTAACATCATTGATATGATACTTTTCACCTAATTTTGTTCAAGAATAAATGACATTATAATAAAATTTAAGTATAATAGATCTTTATAGACACACATACAATGACTTGAATAGATCCATTCCAATTAAATATTGATATTTAATATTATTGTCAAACTCAACCATGACAGAATGTTGCACCCATGAAAGTAAAAAACCAAGAAAAAATATGAAAATAATTCCCTCTAGAATTCAGATCAATTGATCTATCAAATCATACATAAATTAATGAAAAATTAAGTTAGGGAATAAATGAGATGCAAAATCATGTTAAAGACTCCTCTAAACCCATGCTGTAAAACAAGGATCTCGATCAGATATCATTATTCTTGAAACCCAGAAAGCCTCACCCCTCCTCTATAAGAATCTTCACAAAATCAACCACTACATTGAACTCTGTAAACATAGGTAAATGATATATATTCATCAATACATCCGAAAAACCTAAATAGAATCACATCCCCTAAATTCATGAGGAAAACCAATCAAAAAAACTATTTATATATCCTCTTATTTCCCCAGAAGAACCTCTAAAGGCTATAAAATACCCACTAGAACACTATGATTTATCTTCACCCACTTACACAACATTCTTAAATACATCTACTCTATAATTTTTATTTTCATACCCAACCATAAAAACTGATCCATCAACACATATTTAATGAATCATTCATCTAACATCCCTTAATTAAATTTGTTCTTTCACCGATTAATTTTTTTTATATTCCCCTGATATTTTTGGTTTATATTTTCATAGAATTAAAAAAACTATTAAATATCAATACCCTTTAAAAAATGTAAAATTCCACCCAATATCCTTTATTAAAAAAACTGTATTCTTAAATTTAAACTCTTTTTTCAATCAAAACACTTTCTCTTATTTTAATATAAATCCCCATAAGAAAAAATTCATACCTTCATAATGTTTCTAATCATCCTTAATCCTGGAGAAAAAACATTCAACAAGTCAGATTGAGAAAAAATTAAATAAGGGAAAATAAATTAAATTAAATCATCAGTCATTTTAATAAAATATGAAATATATAATATTTTTCCCTTTTATATAGTAAACTCTAACTCAAATATTTGTAACTTACTCATGAAATAAGATTTATTGATGATATTTTTTCATAAAACATTTTATAAGTAATAATGAAGTAAAAATAATAATAAAGTGATTTTATTAGGAAAATAAAAACCCATGAAATATAATTATTTAAAATATAACATTCCCACTTAAAAGGTTCATAAACTTTATAAAAACATGAGATCATTTTCATTCACTATAAAATCAAAATATTTCAATAAAAACTATTTTTTATCCATAGAAATGTCAAGTAAGTGACTTGGGAAATTATCTTTATAAAAAACTTACATGAACCCTTACAAATGGGATAATCTTATCAATTGATTCCAATATACTTATTAAGAGAATAAAATCATTACACTACTCAATGGAGAGCTATATTGGTCTCCCCATTCATCATGAGCTATTTTAGGCATACTAGTCATAATCAATAATGTAAAAGAGACATAAAATACATAAAAAATATATAATACTATATTTACAACATAAAATATCATAAAATATTATGTTCAACACATATATAGAAACACATTTGGGCTTCCCATAAAAATAAAAATAAATATTCTTTTTCTTTTAAAACTCTTAAAAAATATCCTAAAAGAATGGGGAAAAAATTAATTTTAAGAACAATCCAACAATATGTACGAAACTTATTACATAATAAAATTTATGATGGTGAGAAATTATTTTCATGTCGCATATATTAAAAATATTCCATTCTCAATTATAAAAAAATAACATATATATAAAATTTTAAAAAGATAAATTTCTTGAACCACTGTATGAAATTTTAAACACAATTTAAAATATAATAAATTTATTTTTTGATTATAGTAATAAAATTCATGAATTGGTTTTAATAAAAAGGGACGTGAAGGAAGAAAATTCAGAAGAAAACGTTGAAATATTTAAAAAAATATTTTTAATGAAAATACCTTACATCATCTATGAAATAAAAATAAACTTATATTAAATATTTAATTTTTTAATAAATATTTTCAGGTTTATTAAATTATAACAATCCATTTTAGTTCATTTAGAATCATTTCTTATATAATTTCTAAATTGGTTAAGTTCACATCGAATGTTTTGTGGACTTTCGATTCATAATCCCATAATAACTTTAGTAGGATGAACATGATAAAATGGGTCATGATTCCTAAATATTCATAATTTTAATAATGGAATAATTATAATTTTATTAAATTTAATTCAACTTTAGAACCATCCACTAATGTATGACATGAAAAATGAATCACAATGCTTCTTGGAAATGGTATTATACCTATACAAATGAGCGATGTTATAATTATCAAATAGGTGGAAGGAAAAAAGATAAAAAAATTATTATATTTATATGATCACAATTAGGTCATAAATATCATATATATTCATTTTATCCATCATTATATCCATACATATGAGGTGGTAATGAAACTAAACACATCTTTTCATAGAGTTAGTACTCCACACATATGCACGATCGATGCTTTCATTTCCCATAAGATTAAAAAGGGTATGAAAAAGGGTTTTACTATAAACATTATAATATTTAATTATATTTTAGACACATTTTTGATTATATAATCATGTTTATGTTAGGATTTAAGAAGTTATAATAAGAAATAAACATGAAATAACTCTATTAATAGTTATACCTCTTCTTTGGAAAAACTCCTTAATATTAAACCTAAATCCTTTTATATTTGTATTTTGGGGAGAAAATAACCTCTAGGACTTTTATAGGGATGTTGGGGAGGTATTTGGAGAGCTAAATTGAATAGGAAGTTGGGTTTCAAAGGAAAATAGAGGGGTATTTATATTTGAGGATAGTGGTGTTTTAGGGTTAAATTATTGATTATTTTATCATTCAGGCCAAAGACTTTTGAGGAGTGATGATTCAAAATATTTTTTTTAAGATTTTTATTTAAAAAATAAAGATTATTTAACATTATAACCATTAAAAAACATAATGTAATTGTTGAACCACCTTATCAAAAATAATTTTATACTTTAATAAAATAGAACTTAGGATTTAAAATTTCAAACATTTTTTTTTAAATTCAAATTAATAATTTTAAATTCACTATATTATTCTATAAATATATATTTTTACAAAAATGTCTTTTTATAATATTTTAAGTCATTCTTATATCATAATTATTTCTTAAAAGTTGTGGTATATGTAAAAATATTATTTTTCACCATTCACAAAAAATAAATCTTTTAGAAAATTCTCAAAACATTATAGAAAGATATTTTTGAAATGTTGAATTGAAAAATGAATTCAATTTTATAAAATTAAAAGTCAAATATTAATAAATTTATGTTTTAAATAAAATTATATATATAATGGAAAATGTTTTATTTAGAATAAAACTATTTATTTTTTAGTTGAAAAATTACATATAATTGTTATAGTAAATAATTATCCATACAATATACTGAAGAATATTTATAATACATGAAATTAATTTTTGTTCACAATTTTCCCCCTTAAATAAATTTTATCCTCATATTTTTATTCATTACTTAAATACTTAGGGATATTTTCCCTAAATTTCCTCTATAGGTTCCCATGTTGCTTCCAAAATCACGTGCATCTTTCAAAAAACATAAAACAGATGAGTTACCTTATTTAATAACACCTTCTATATGTGATCTTAAATGTACTCTGAATTTTCCCCGTAGGAAATATTCTCCTCAAACTGAATTAATTTAGTGCTCAAAAACATGAGATGAACTAGTTATATATTTCCTCAACAAGGAAACATGAAACACATCATGTATAATAGATGAACTTAGTGGTAAGAATACTTAATAAGTAAAAGATCGAACCATATCCATATTTTCAAACAAAACAATAAACCACAAACTTAATATTCCTTCATTTAAAAAATTAATTAAATTTTTTCAAAGATAATTTAACATAATATTATCTTATACCTCAAATGTAAGATCTTTACTCTCGTTATTTGAATAAAGTGTTTTTCTTATCTCAGCTTCCCTCAAATAAGGGTGTATCATATTTATATTTTAAACCTTATATACTACCAATTCTAGTACCAACAACATTATTTCACTAAATTAATCCCAACATGATGTAGTTCGATTCTTCTTCACATATAATTCCAAAAAAAATCCATATGTATACGGGAATGAAACCTATTATTATTTAAAATTTATACTAATAAAATATATAGATCAAATAATATATGATTGACCAATGATAAATACTAAATCAAATCCTATAAAGTGTGAAATATCACTTTTAATTTTCCATTATATTGATGATGAATGTTTTTACTAAAACATAACTTAGTACCCATTGAACTCTGATGTACTTTCCAAAAAAATCCATGTAAATCTGGGATCCCAATCAGATAAAATAGAGGAACACCATATAACCTAAATATCCCATTAAAATAAATTCTAGAAAGATGATCCAAATACATGGTATCTTGATTAGGCATAAAATGTGAAGATTTAGTCCAATGATTCATAATGACCCAAATATTTTTATTACCACAATATTTCATTTGTTATCCCATACTTAAACACATCAATATATTTTTATTTTTCCATTTAGGATTAGGAAAACACTTAACCACTCCCTTTACTAAAATTCATACCAATTTAACCTATAGGAAAGTTGAAAATTTCATGATAAAATTAGTAATATCTTTATTAATTCATTCCCACCAATAATATTTTGTAAGGTGCTTATACATATTAGTGTTTCTAGTATGAATATAAAATGTATAGTTATATGTTTCACACAAAAATTCATTCATTAACTAGGGATCACTTTCCACACATAACCTCTTTCCAAATATTATAAATTTATTTTTCAATGTTAAATTTAGGGAAATTACCCTTCTTATAAAACTACACTCTTTATTAGAAACCACGATCTTCATTTTTAGTATTATTAATTATACAAGATGAATATGACTACACTAACACATAAATGAAGAGAGGGGGGGGGGTTCTAAATGAAAAATTTCTAGGATACCATTCATTAAACCATTAACCAAAATATCATGCTCCAAATGTGTCATAGATAATGATGAATTATTATTTTTACATAAATCACCAACTAATTTGTTAGCATTACATGGATGATAGGGGATTATTTATCCATCATTATTTATCATTTCCAACCATTTTCACTATCCCACGTTCAATTATTTTTGAGTGAATTTATACTTAAAAGTTTTATGGTCATTATATATTTTAAATTTATACCCATATAAATGTCTTCCCTATATTTTTAATGAAAATAAAACTATATCTAGACCATGGTCATGTGTTGGATAATTCAATTCAAGAGGTTTTAATTAGAATTTTGTATATGAAACTACTTCATCATTTTTCATTAAAACACAACCAAGAAAATTCAATGATGACTCAAAATAAAAAATTATACAATTCTTTTTGTCAAGGATAAAATTGGTACATAAACAAATCTTAATTTCAATTCCTAAATAAATTCAGGCCATTATTTTTCCTAGATGAGTTTAACTCATTTTTAGTTAACTTATTTAGTGGGATGAATAAAAAATGAATGTTTTCAATAAACCATTGGTAGTAACCCAGTAACCAAGAAAATTTTTAATCTCAGCGAATTTCATAGGTATTTTCCATTCTTCCACCACTTTAGTTTTAGTAGGGTCAACATTTATTGAATACTTAAAAATAATATTCCAAAGGATTGAAATGTTTCGTAACAAAAACTCCCATTTATTAAAATTTCCATACAATTTTTTTCATTTAATGTTTACAGAAGAATACATAGATGTTTCTTAGGTTCCTTATAAATTATAGAATAAACTATAATTTCATCAACAAAAACATCCCCAAATTTATTAAAATAACTATGGAAAACACAATTCATAATATCCATAAATATATCTTGTTTATCATTCAACCTGAATTAAATAATCACACACTCATAATGGACATACCTAGTATGAAACACTTTCCTTGGAATATCCTTTAATTTTAATTTGAACTGATATTATCTATAATTAAGATCAATCTTTTAAAAATATTACACACTATGAATCTTGTAAAAAAATTCATCTATATGAGGAAACTGATACTTTTTCTTAATATTAATGTTAATTAGTGCTTTATAACCAATCCAAAGCCTCATAGAACCATCGTTTTTTATAAAACTATACAAAATCACCCTAAGGTGGTGTTCTTGTGTGGATGAAACCTTTATCAATATACTCTAATTTTTTAATTTCAATTACTATAATAGTTCAATTTGATAAGGGGGTGTGGAATATTGCTTAGATTCTAGAAATAATTAAATAATTAATTCAAAATCCTGATTAGGAATAACACTAGGAAAATTCCTAAGGTATACGTCCAAATAATTATTTACTATTAGAACATCACTAATCTATAAAATTTGTTTTATTTAATAAAAAATTGAAAGGAGTCTTTTAATCCCATATTTAAACAGTTTCTTAGATTCTTAATATGTTATCAGAAGTATGAAATCATTATTATATAAAAAATCAAACTCTCTAAAAATTGAATAAAACTACCTTAGTTCTATATTCTATCGTATCATGATAAATTGAAATCCAACACATGAACAGAATAAAATAAAACACAACTATAGGAAAAAGAATGATATTTTTTGAGAACCCTTTCGAAAGACAATCATAGAAAGATCCATATAAATCATTGTATTATTAATACTTCTAATAGTAATTTTTATCAATAGTTATATCTATATTTATTATGGTGATATTTCTATTTTACACTTAAATTTAACGTAAATAAAATAATTTATAGACAAAAAATTTAAAAATACATTGGAATAATATAAGAAAATAAGTAGTTTACTTTTCACTACTTCATTTGATTGTCCTTCATTTCTTGAGAGAGTAATTAATGAATTTTCCACACTCTTATACTTACAGTGTTGATGATTCCCTTCCATTATATTTATCTTATAATTTTCATTTATAAAATAATATATCTAATTACAATTTTAATTCACACTTCTTGATTTTCATTATTGGTATAAACATTAACATTACCTTTTCCATTTAATTTATGATTCATATGTATCAAAATATCAAATTGAAAAACTCCCTAGATTTCATGAGAGATTCACCAGTATGATTATTTCCACACTTATCACATAATGGAAAATTAGTCTTCTAAATATCAAATTTTTCTATGAATAATTCCACATCAATTTATACCTTGACCACTTATTTGATTTATTATTTTAAAAGTCAAAATTCACCATATTTTCCTTCTCATCACACCACACAACTTTATCATAGCTTTTAAATTCATGTGGGGCCAATCTATTTTGAAAAATTTGTTTAAATCTATAGTAAAAAAATAAATTTTTATATCATGGTCTAGGATGAAATTTTGTACATTCCTAGACAATATAGTAAAATTATCTTCACATATGGAAACATATTACTCCTATTACTTCAATTATAAAACATTCCTTTGGATACTAATTAAAAAACCCATTGAATAATACTTATTGAAGAAAAGATTCTTAAATAATATAATCTCCATTGAATTAATCTCATAATTTCCTTGAAATTATTATCCAATGACCACTATGGATCAGATTCACCTTCAGAACGGGAAATGGAAATAATTAACTTTTGATATTAAGAACAACCCAAAAAATTGTATATTTTTTCAAGAGCATTGATCCACCCTTCAGCTATAACTGGGTATGGGGTTCCACCAAATTCAATAGGATATTGTTTTCTATAAATGGTCTACAGAGTGTTTGGTCACTCACTAATAGGGTAATGAAAATAATAGAATGTGTATATTGAGTAAATAGATATAAAACATACTCTGTTTAAATTTCAACTATTCTAGGTTACTATTTTGGGAGGATATTTTTCTCACGATTCCATTCCACTTCTATAACCTTGATCCCTCTATAGAAAACCATTCTAAAAAAACATATATTAGATGAATAGTCATGAAAACCCTAAATGTTTTATAATTTTAATATAATATATATATTAACATCCCTTAAATTTATTTTCTTAATAATATTATAACCTCTATAGTTTTCTAAACCTTTCTATGATACCAACTATAATGATTAGTGATTAAAAAAAATAAAATTCAAAGTTTAATATAAATAAATTAATTTTATTACATTCATGTTATATTTTAAGTTTAGAGTTTTATATAATTAGGAAAAACTCATAAATATAAAACTCATAGAAACAAAAGTGGACACTTCAACTTAATATCTATTTTTACAATAAATAATATTCTTACATTTGAACTATTTTTTCTTTCAAAACACATTTTATTCTATTATGTTAAATCCCTGTAGAGGATAGATATACCCTACTATAGTTTCTTATCATACTTAATCTTTGTGAAAAAAACTTTTGAAAACTTGTAATGAGAAACAAATTAATAATAAGGGATAATAGAATAATTAAACATATTATTCCAATTGAAAAACAGTAAAATGTATAAAAAATACCTTTTACATAGTAAAATTTGAGATTAAATATTTTTTTACTTACTCATGAAATCATCATTATTACCTAATGTTTTTCATAAATATTTTCATAAGTAATAATGATGTAATAATAATAATAATGACGGTTTATTATGAAATAATAGATCTTAAAACAAATTCTCCTTAAAAACATACCTTTCAACCTTAAAAGGGTCATAAAATTTTATAAAACATATGCTTATATTATTTCCTTGTGAAATTAAAATATTTATATAAAAATATTTTTAAAGCATAAAAAAGTCACATAGGTTCCATAGAACATAATATTCATAGAAATATTATAAATAGAACAACCTATATGGTTAATTATAATATAATTCTCATAGAATAAACTAATTACCTAATTCATTGGAGAGATATATTGGGATCACTCATCATAATGAGCTATATAAGGCTCATCCGTCATCATAAAAAATTTACACATACCATAAAATACATTGAAAACATAGAATCTTATATTTTCAATATAAAATTTCTTAAAATATTCTATTTTACACATATATTGAAACACTTTTCGAATTTTTTTTTAAAAATAAGGATAAAATTCATTTTTTGAAATCTCTTAAAATAAATATTTTCCAAATGTACACAAAATTATTTGAAAACCCATGAATTGTTTTAGTAATATTATTAAATAATAATTTTTATGATAAATGTACATTCTATACATTATTTATTCACTAAAAATATTCCATTCACACTTTTTAAAAAATAAACCATATAGAAAACATTTAAAGGATTCCTTTTTAACACTATTAGGAATTTTAGAGATAGATGAAAATAAATTTAAACTATAATTTGACAACAAAACTAAAATTCATGAAATATTACAAGAAAAATGGATTTAAAGGAGAAATAATTAGAAGAAAACTTTGAAACATTTAAGATAATGTTTTTATGGAAAATCACTTACCTCGAGTCTAACTCACCACGTACATTATTTAAATCCAATATAATAAAAATTTATTAATTATTTAATTGTTTAATAAAATTTTCATGGTTTATTCACTTATCATAATACTTTTTATTTCATTTATTACCATGTCTTATATAGTTACTAAATCGGTAAAGTTAATGTTGGACGTTTTGAAGATGTTCGGTTCATAATCCCAAAACAACTTCGGTAGGTTAAAAATGGTAAAAGGATTCATGGTTACATAATATAAAAAATATTTATCATGAAATATTTATCATTTTTATACATTAAAAATAATTTTAAAAACATCCATGAAATTTTTACATGGAAAATGAATCACATCATTTCATAGAGATGGTAGTGCACATGTACGCACAAGAAATGTTATCATTTCCCAACAGATGGTTGGGTAAAAAGGTAAGAAATATATTATATTTATAGGATCATAATTATGTTATACATATATCATATATATTCATTTTATCAATAATTTTATGAATACATATGAGGCGGTGATTAAAATTAAACACATTGCTTCGTGGATGTGGTAGTTCACATATATGCATAAGCGATGTTTTCATTTCCTAAAGGATGTAAAATTATATGAAGAGGATTAGGAACACAAGAAAATAATATTTAATTAAATTTAAAATATTGATGTTATTATATAATTATTGTTTAAGTAGTTTTGAAGGAGGTATTGTAGAGCCCAAGGATGAATTCACCACTGAGGGGGGGGGGGTGAATTAGTGGTTTACTTTAACAAATTAATTTCTTTTCAATTACACTGCTTGAGCTTTTTAACAATATAAATCAAATAAATTATGTCTAATAATATTACCTCATATATTAAATTATAATATTGATCACATAAATTGGTATTTACATGTTCAGGTACAAATACCTACTCATTTCCATGTTGGTTAGACCTCCCAATATGAATTCTCCACTATGATATTATTATCAGTTAAAATTGTTTTGGAAGTAACTGGTTATACACCCTAATAGTCAATACTCTAATTGATCCTATTTATACCCCCCAGAAATCCATACATTCTCTATTGGTTTACTAGATCCTCCAACCCTCTACTCTTCTCTTTAACTTGTAAGATCCCACAAATGTCTACTCTTCTCCTCGACAGGTTATATCCCACAGTCTCGATCCTCTTTAACAACTAATTATACCCCATAATTACAATATATTTATTATTATTTATTTTTATCATTTTATATAAATATATTCTATATCTATTATATCCTACAAAAATTGATGTTGATCCTCCTCCACGATATTTAAAGATAAACTATCTTTCTTGTGTATACTTCAACAACCTCGGTAGCTGGTAATCAGGTCTGTTGGTCATGTTCAAGCTCTTTGGTTCTTCATTAAATGATCAGGTCTTCTTTAGTCAGTCAAAATTCTTGGGAAATAATTCTTTCCATATAATTAAATCCTAACCTCAATAAGATGCGTGAAAGATATAAAAAAACATTAATTTTATTTTATTCATGATAGAAATTACAAAATCCCAATTTATTCAATTATTTTATCCTCAACATAATTTCACAATGTGCACTTCATTCAATATACATGACTTTTGTTTAATAGTGAAACCTAAGAACACAATATTATTTTTAATTAATTTATGTTATATTTAGAAATTATATTTAGTATATCTTCTTGTTACATTTTACCCAAACTATTTAAGTAAAATGGCATGAATATAATAGGTTATTTGTTATGTTTCAGTTAACTTCTTAAGTGATTATTTATTCATAAATTCATGCATTCATGCATGAATTCATGCACTAGCATATTAGTGTTTCTTTCAACCTCATTTAGGAAAACCCTAATATATTATTATTATATCATTAATGTACCTTCACACAAACCTAAACAGATTTTCAGATCCAATTCTTCGTGAAGCTCATTGAATTTGCGTAACACAAGTGAAGGAATATTGTATCTTGTTTTTTTTCAAAAACCTATTGAGTGTGGGAGTCTTAAGAAAGATAACATGGAATCTCTTTCCCCTCACACAAGTCACAAAAGTACTTATCCTTTATAAAAAATAAATCTTCTTTTAATATTTTTCCCTTCACACAGTGGAAGCATGGATATTCTCTATTTCCCTCTAAACAAATATATCTCAAAGAAGAATTAATGTAACATCAATAGTTTTCAGTCCCTCTGTACTTATAGGACATGTCTCCACTACCTCTCATATGACATAATTTATGTGTCAAGTCTCAATAATAATATCACTAAAAATATTGACATTTAGATATTTTTAGAAGTGGGTTTCCATCTTCAAATATTCCTCATGTCAAAAAACATTGCATACATTCTTATGTGATGGTGCCTCACATTAGTATTAAAAATAAAATCAATATCTAACACTTTTTAGAAATTCAAAATCATCCCTATATTACAAATGTATCAATTCCTTGTTGTAGCTTCATATCATCCTTAGAAGAAGCATATTCTTTGAAATCTTGACCACATGCACATAATATAAGCGATGTAATAAAATTGGAATCATTTTTTATGTTGACATCACGTCATAAACTCAAGATAAAATTGATTGAGGATAAAAGATTCATGATATGATAAACTTCCCTTATTTAGAAAACCTATGAGAATTAGGAGGTTGAATAAGATCGCTCCCAATGATAATACATCTTGGATAAATTGAATCACATAGAAAGTATTATAATCATATCTATTTAATATAGATGAACAATTTGTCATGGATTGTAATTCCATGTCCGATATATAGTCACCCCATTACTCATTTTTAATACATTATATTACATAGACTCATTAGATGCGAGTAACATGGGGTCCAATCCTCAAACAAAACCACAAAAACCAGATTCAATGGGTTGTGTCTCCTTATACAGTCCCACCTATCCACCTACATGCATGTAAAATTGTGTGATTCCATGTGGAACACTTCCTAACTATGTAATAATTTTCACTCATTCTTCCATGGGAGCTACTCAGGATGGAACTCCCTTACGGTTGAATTAGCTCCCACAATAAGGTGGAGGGAGCCAACCCTTGTGGATTGTGGGGTTCGTCGTTTTTTTATAATTCCCACTAGAAATACTTATATTATTTATAATTATAGAATATAATATCAAGAAACTTACAAACCTACTCAAAATATTATTCTTGGAATCACATATCCTTCAAATAAAACTCCTCAAGAAATAATATTTTTATTTCATGGACTTATTTAATTCCACTTATTATTCATATATTATAAACAATTTTTCATCATTGAAACATGTATTTGAGAATATATTACACTAAATAAAATAATCAAAATTAATTATAATTAATACATTCTGAAGAATGAAATTAAATTCTAGTAAATGATTCAATAACTTGTATGTAAGCATCATCCCCTCAATTCAAGGCCCTTAAACACATATTGAATCATTGATAACAAATACAACACTTACTTGTGTTCAACAATCTCCCCCATTGTAATTATTTTTCAATATCTACTTACATCATAAAACATAATATGTGGTTTAAATTCATTTATCCCTCTTATTTCCAATAAAATGAAAATGATAAGTGGGGGGTATTATCATCTCATCATTTTATCCAAAACATGTTATCCCTCCATTTATTATTGTTTCTTGTACAATTTTTATATAGTGATGATATCACATGGTATTATTAGAAAAGAGACTTCAATTAATAAACTCAATGTCTATGTGGTTTAACCCAGTGTATAATTATATAGAGATATAATCAAGGTTTTCTATGTTGTCTATAAATTACCATGCATGTGAAATAATGATAAAAAGTTATCAATTCCTAATGTAGGGGTTACAATAATAAAATTTATCAATAAAATAAAAAATCCCTCACACACTTAAAACAAATCATCATAAATTTTAGGTGAAAAATATATAAATCTCCCTTCTGGGTTCAATATCAACTCCCTCTTGATAATTATTATAAATTCTTTCAAATTAAATATATTGGAGTGATTTTAATACCTCAAATTTCATTTTTTTATGTTCTTGAGAAATTTTACATTCAATGTGTATAGAATTTTTAAAATAATTAACTCATCAAAGATACCCATCAAGGAATGAATACATCTCCTTAAATTACATTCATATCAGTAAAAATTAATATATATATATATAAATTAATTAGAAGGGGACTTCTTATTCTTCTAGAGTAACATTAAAGAGGAGAACTGCCTCTCAACCTAGTCCCTTCATTTCTTCTAATCTCAGCATCAAAATATTTATTCAGACTCTTATTTCTGTTTTGAGTCCTACATGTTTGATTATAGTGTTTATTCCCTTGAACTTATTCTTTGTTTAGAATCACAGTTTCTATAGCCACTTGATTTACATTATCTTTATCAAGTTTTTCATCTTCTTCCAATTAGTTATCCAATTTCAATTGATACAACCAAAATAATAGGAAATCTTTACTGACATTCTATATCTTCTCAAAAATATTCACATTACTTAACATTGTGTTTGTGTTGATGCATATTCCCTATCAAAACATAGGGAATATATCCTGGTAGACTTTTCATATATTTCTAAACTCTATGACCCTCTTGTTTATATCTTCCACAAACTTATTTTAATAATTCATATATAGTTTAAATTGTGATATTGGATTGATTTATATTTACAATATTATATATTTGATAATATATTTTAATCTGTTCAATATGATTCCCCTTGGTTCATGCATATTTCGTAGAAATGACATGTTATACTTGTAAGAGTTGTCTTTGTGCGTGTACCTTTTACAACACCATCTAAAACCTCTAAACATGAATCTTCAACCTCTATATAAATTATATACAAACACTTGTTGTTGTTTCAATTCTTCAAAATGAGCCATATTTTTTGCAGACAATAGTTATTTTCTTGGAATATCTCTTTCTCACTTTGATGTAGGAGATGATCTCCCACTTATCTCTTGGTAAAAATTTTATTATTTTGTTCAAATTACAAGGATGACATGTCTCCTTCTTTTCTAACCTGTATCACTTTTTTTATGGTATTGTATTCACATTACCAAATTATTTTTCCATTATTGGTACTTACCAAAACTCATCATAACAATGACCACTTATATTTCAATACTCTTTTGAAGTATTTAAATCATTCAATTCTATTCTTTGTGGACATATTCATTTTATATATATTTATCTTCTCTAGTGCAGGTCATCTATTTTATTCATCTTTACTCTCCCTAAATATTGGCCTTATACTATTTTAATGAATTTTAATTTCATTTCATCATTCCAAGGCATTTTTCTTGAACATCCAGCAACACCAAAAATAGCCTATGAGTCTTCTTCTCATATTTTCTAGTGAATAATGTCATGATTTAATAGGGTTTGTGGCTTGATAATTTTGAGTGAATCCACCACTATTTTGGACACTTATTGAGGAACAACTCTTAACAAATCTTCTCTCCTACACCCTTGATATGATAGGTTCATCAATAATTTTAACCACCTATACTTTCCAATAATTGTTTTAGAACATGTATCAATAATTGAAATAACATTAGTAAATAAGAAATATTTTGGGTTATAATATACCTTCTTCTTAGAGGATGTTTCTATTTGTTTTGAGTATGATATCATTCTCTTCATAGAGTCATGAATCTCAATGAAAACTTGTGTTGAATCATCACTTTTTTCAGAAAAATGGGAAGTTATAGCTTGTGGTGATTACTTATTCTTTAATCTGACCTCTAGTTCTAAACACATCATGTTGAGGGAGTTCTTCTCATCCTCAGATGATATCAAATTATCTTCCCAATCTTTCTTCATATTATTTATTTATTCTTCATAAATTTTTATTTATTCTTGTAAATAATTGTCATTCTCTTTTACATTGTTTACATTAAACTATATTTTAGAATCCCTGAAATACATAAAGTCTTTGTGAATTTTTTCAATTGCACAAAAAGATTCTACAAATAAAATATTAAATAAATATTTCTTGTAAACATTATTTTTAATTATTTAACTAATTCATCACATCTTTCATTGAAAAGAGATATTTTTATCCTCTTCTATGAATAGTTTTGTAAGAGTGCTTCATATGAAAATAGTTTTATCAAATACTTCTTCAATATCATTATCCACTTCTTATAGATGTAGTTTTTACCCCAAAAGACCCTAGATAGTTCCAAAAAATACAACTTACCAATTCTTTGGAAACTTTCTTTATATGTTCTTGGAATTTATAATTAATATCACTAATTAATAAATTATCATCAAACCTTAAATATGACTCATTATAAGACTTATAATAAAAAAAATTATTGAAAATTAAATCTTTGAGATTACCTTTAGTTTGTGGTGTCTCTCCATTGAAAATAAGATTCTATTTCAGATTCCTTACCTTTATTTTCTTCATGTTCTACTAACTCTTGATAGAAATATCTAGATTGTTATCCTACTGAGTGACTTCTATTTTATCCATCTAAGGTAGATCACTCATTTTATAAGATCTATACATTAGAAAATATCATTCAGATATTTTGAGGGAAAATTTCTCAAATACCAACTATAGATCCCCAATTCAAATAGACCAATAATAGGGGTGAATAAATTGTTTACTTTTTAAAATTATTTTCATTTCAATTCAACCTCTTGAACTTGATACAGTTCTTGATCCACTAAATGATTTATTACAGTTTCACCTCATATTTATAAATGATACGATATAGCACATTACATAGTATTTAAAAGATTTGGTATAAATAATTACTCCTTTATATGTTGGATACACTCCCCAATATGGATTTTCTACTATAATATTGTTACCAATTACAATGTTTTAGGAAGATACTAATTATACACCCCAACAGTAGATCCTACTACTGATCCTGGTTATACCCCCATCAATCCAACTCTTCTTCCTTGGTTGGCCTGACCCCCAACCATCTACTCTTATACTTGACTGATAATACCCCCAAGTCATGGGCCTCCTTCAGAATTTTTATACCCCCCAATAATAAGATCCTTATTATTATTAGTTTTTATACTTTGATAGAAATATCTTATAATCCTAGTCTCTCATCCACCAATGGATATTGATCATCCTCTATAGTATTGATGGATCAGCTAGCCTACTCTTGTAATATTTAAGGGCCTATTCATATGGTAATCATCTCTACTATTCTTACTCATGTTATTCTCACCTTCAATAGATGATTAGGTCTTTCATGATCAATAAAAATACTTTGGAAAGAATTATTTCTTATGGTTAAGGAAGTCTTGGATATAATTATATGTATGAAAGAGATAAACATGCTTTAATATTATTTTATTCAATATAGAACTTTCAAAATCTCAATTTCTTCTCTTCTTGAATACTCAATATAACTTCACCAAGTTCACATCACGTAATATGAAGTATGTATTTTTAATAGAGCACCCCTAATCTATAATATCCCTTGTTATTATTTTATATTATATTTATAATTTATATTTACTCAAGCTACGTGGTTCATTTTACCCAAATCATTTAAGGAAAATGTATTCATTTTCATTGGATATTTATTCTATTTTAGTTAACTTCTTATGTTCTTATGCATTCACATATGCATTCATGAATGGATTGTCTTATCCTTATTTCATGCACTATCATCCATGAAAACAAGAATAAATTCTTAGTATATCATGTAATTACCTTCATGAAAACCTGTAAGGATTCACAGATCTAGGTATTCACGAATCTCTTCAAATTTTTTCAACACAAGAGAATGACCAAATGTCTTGAAGGCCTTATTTTTTTATTTTATTATGGATAATCCCCCTTTTAAGGTTTTAAGGAGAAAACGTACATGACCCGTAGGCCTAAGGCACAAGGACTGACTGCCTCGCAATACATGACCCAAAGGGCCAGAGGCATACCATGCCCAATACATGACCCGTAGGCCCAACCCACTTGAACTTCCACTCCCTAACTTCTGAATCATTGATCACCTAGCTCCCCACCTTGAATTTCTAATTGCCTAGCATTACCCCATACAAATATGCACAGTGCCTGGTCCTGATGGAGGCTGTCATACCCTCTCATTCTTCCAATCCGGTTAGCTCTGCATCTGGTAACTGCTACTCTTGTTGCTCTGATCCTCTTTTGGGGCCTGTTCTGTGTGAACTAGGCTACTCCATGGTCTTTATGGCCCGAATACCTTTGATGACCTGAAGGCCCTTGAGACCCGTAGGCCCAAACCGGTGGCCCGAAGGCCCAAATCAGGTGAATAGTTCCGGCTGCCACAGTAACTGCTACAGTGACTGCTGCAGTAGTTTCTACAGTGACTGCTATAGTACTGCTACAATTCCTGCTACAGTAATGCTACAGTGCCTACTACAGTACTGCGGCTTCAGATCTGATCCAAATTTGACGATCTGGTGCGTTGGAAGTCTGGTTTCTTCCAAATCTCTGGCACACGACTCTTGCGCAGTCGAGTTCCCTTGGTGGGGGTCTGGGTTTGAGACACATGGAGGTGGGGGAGGCTTCTCGAATGGAAGTGCGATGGTGGGGAGATGGCGGCCGACGGTGGCACGATTGGTGGCAGGGCGGTGCGGTCAGGTCATGATCCGATGTTCTCCAGTCTTCGTGGACTTAGTTTAGAAATCTGGATTTGATTCTGGTTGTTTGTGCAGCAACGACCTTGTGCGGGTTTGTGGCACCGACGGCAGACCTAGCCGATTTTTTAGGGTTTCTTAGGTTTTCCGATGTGACATTTGGATCAAAGACTTGTATTGGGTTCTATCCATCTTGGGTCTCAGATCATTGACTTATCTCTGGAATTCAGGCATTTAATGAGGGGGCTAATCCCTTTGGCCCCATGAGCATGTAATGGGTTTCCCCTACCCAGATTAAAATGGGTTTCTGTTGTATTTTTCTTATTTTTTTTAATAAAGGGGCTTGAACCCAATCCTCATGGTAAGTATCATCTCAAAACTCTTCTATATGAGAATTTCATGCAAGAGACCATGTAATCAACTTATCCTCATGAAAGTTGGGCAAGTTATTCTTATTTTTTCATGTTAAAAAATTAATGAAATCATCTACCCTTCAAACATTAAAAGTTTTGAGATTCTCTATTTCACTCTAAATATAAGATATCTCACAAACACGAATGGTAGAAGCATCTACAGACCTTGACCCCTCAGTATTTATAGGGGATGTCTCCACCGCTGCTTCTTTAAGTTTCATATCATGTCGAGGATTGAAAATATTATCAACAAACATCATGGTATTTAAATATTCTTAAAATGTAGGTTTCTATATTAAGATATCTGTGATGTTGAAATAAACGGTTTCCTTTCAATGAGATGAAGCCTCACATGTATATGAAAAATAATTTCATGCTCTGTCACTTTTAAGAATCTTTAACTCATCCCCATATTACAGTTGCATAAAAACCACATTCTAGCATCATATCATCCTCATTATAAGAATATTATTTCAACTCCTAATCACATTCACAACAAAGAACACATTCATGAAAATTAAAATCCTTTTTTATGTTGTGATTGAATCATAAACTTGATCTCATATCGATCAAGGATGACGGTTTAACGACATGTTGAACATCAAACATTTAGAAATCCTTCAAACTTTAGGTGGTTGATGAAGACCAATCATATTGATTTGATGTCTTGGATTGATCAAATTGGTTAACTAATGATATAATATTATCTTTTTTAAATGGATAAATAGTTGGTTGTGACTTGAGATCCCACATTAGAAATTCATTTGATAGATCACACATTCATAAAACATTATTTTCTAAGGACTTGACATATGCGACTATACCATGTTCTGATCCTAGAACCACACTATACCCACACGGGCTTCCATAGGCCATGCCTCTCAAAACTGGACCACCTATATGTGCATCCACTCATGCAGTCATGTGCTTCTATTTGTGAATACCTTCCTACCTATACATTTGATGTCACCCATGACACCATGTGAGCTGCTTGGGTTGGCTCTCCCATATAGTTGATCTAGATCCCATAAAATTGTAGATTGATTTATCCCTTATAGATTATGTAGATGGCCCATGTTTTTATATAAATACCACTGAAAAATACTTAATATCTTTCAAAGTATAAAATATAATATCAAGCCACTCTCAAACCTCTTCAAAAAAATTTCCATGAAATACAATATCCTTAAAATAAAACACCTCATGAAATAATATTCATATTTTTTTGGTATTATTCAATTTATATTCTTCTTCATAGGTTGTAAACAATTTCACAACATTAACATAAGTATTTGACATTAAATAAGACCATAAAAATTATTATAATTAATTAGTAAGGATAATTTCTTGAGTATGACATAAAATTACATTAAATAAATCCATAAAAGTTATCCAAGCATCACCACCTAAATTAAAAGTCACAAAAAACATATTGAATCATTAAAAACTAATGAAATACTTAAATGAGTTAAATAGGTAGAATAATAAATATACATAAAATAACATAATTAAGAGTCATACGTCTCATATGGAAAACCTTATTTGGATTAAAAATTAACCCATATAGGATAGTATTTTTGAGAGACCATAACATCTAGAACATTTATAGGGATATTAGAGATGTATTTGGAAAGGTCTTGGTTTATATAATGTGAAAGGGAAGTTGTTTTACAAGGTAAAAGAGAGGGGGTATTTATACTTGAGGGAATGGGTGTTTTAGAGTTAAAATATTGATTATCTTTTAATAAGAACTATTAATTTTAAGGAGTGATGATTCCTATTACTTTTTGGTTTATAATTAAAAAATATAGGTTCATTGAATTAAAACGATTCCAAAACTATATTTTATTCTTGAAGAAAATTTCTAAAATTAAAGAGTCAAAAATATTTTTTTTTATTTTGAACATATAACTTAGGCTTAAAGATTTCAAACATGGGTTTATAAATTTAAATTAATAAATTTAAATTCATTATTTTATTCCTTAATTACATATTTTCTAGGAAAATTTCCTTATAGTTTTTAATTCATACTTATATTATAATGATGTTATAAATGTTCTGTTATATGTAAAGATTATATTTTTAACTATTCCCAAAAATTCCAATTTTTCAGAAAAATACCAAAAAATCACCCAAAGATAATTTGGAAGTTATGAATTAAAAAATGTTTCCATTTTATCAAATTAAAATTAAAAAACTAAGAAACTTTTTTTTAAATAAAACCATATAATTCATGTAAAACAATTTACTTATAGTAACAATTTTTCTCCTTGGATTAAAAATTTACTTAAAATTATTATATTTCTTATAGTTATAGAAAATATAATAATGAATATTAATAATAAAAGAAATTAAATTTTCATTAACATAACCTAGGTATTCATATATTGATATGTCTTGGATATACAAGGATGTATGACCATAGGTAATATGTAAAACATATACAAGACTATCTCTTTTATCCATGAAAAAAAGTTATTTCAATGAAAAAATGATACTAGTCATCCTCCATCCATGCCTTTATGGAATCTCTATAAATGAAATAATATTTTCACACATCAAACTTAATATATCCTAAATAAGGCCCCACAACCTCCAAAACTAAGAGTTCGTTTACTTCCATATGATGCCAAAAAACATTTTCACTAAATTCTTCTATGTCTAGATTCAATGTTGTAAGCTCTTAAATCATCCACCGAACATCTTATGACTCATAACTGACATCAATACATGTCTTCTTAATTAGAGAATCAACAACTAAATTTCTTTTCCATGGATTAGTTGAGATCTTAAAGTCAAAATCCTTAAATAAGTCTACCTATATCTACTAATGAAATTTGAAATATAGATAATATAAGATAAAGTGAAAGATTTTGTGATCTATAAACACTAAAAAGAAATCACTGATAGAATAATGGTACAACATATTCAAGTAAAACACCACTGTAAAAATATTAAGATCATTTCATACCATAATTAAATTCACGAGGATGTAACTATTAATACCTATAGGATATCATCACTTTTTGTTCTATTAGAACAAAACACAATCAAAGATTATAAGAATTGAAAAATAATTCGATACTACTTATGGAAACTGAAGAATAGGAGTAATGATTATATTCTTATGTAGGTACTCAAATATTTCCTAACGCTAATAAATCCATATGAAATCTTAGTCTCTCTTGGTAAAAGATGTCAATGGTGTTTCAATACAAGATAAATCATAAAATAACCAATCATAATAACATATAAGTTCACAAAAACAACACAATTTTACAAAATTCCTGGGTGCTAACCATGAAACAACTACCTCAAACTTTAGGAATCATTTGTTATACTCAGATAAGATACGACATGCCAAAGGAAATACACATCCCATGTCGAAAACATGGACTTTCATAGCTTTATATACAAATGATGTCATGAAAGGATTTCTAAAATGGTACTTAAATACTCATCATGATCATCCTATAGTCATTAATATAAAAATATTTCATTAATGGGTGCTACAAAAAATTGATCCAAAAAACTCATAGGACCCAAAGTTCATCTGTCCCATGAAAATATTTGGGGTATTCATGACACTGGAAAACATAACTATGATATTAATGTATCCGTAAATACATATAAAGTGATTCTTCAAAATATACCTTCTTTTAAATTAATTTTATTACCTCTTAATAATAATAATCAGTCATTAAAAAATAGATAATTAGTCTATGGATGCTGATGGTTATTCTCCACTGCCACATTTTTGAACCGATGATAATCGATACACAACCATAAGCTACATGCATCTTTATTAATAAACAATATCGAATCACCTTATGGTGAAACAATTGACTAGATAATATATTTCTATTATATATGATCAATATACTATTCTCGTATCTCATAAGGAATTATTATATAAAGAGGCGTTAAAATTAAAGAGGCATTAGGTTGTAACTTTATATCAAAATCAATATCACAGAGATAGGGTAGTGTTACAACCTATTGGGGAAGAACATAAAAAAACACATCCATGTCTCTCAAAAAACAATTCACATAAAATTACAATAAATATAACACCAACTCTACTAACTGAGTTAAAAATTTATCTTAGTATCTAAAAATTATCCAACGACCCTTCTCGCTAATAAACAATACATTTCTACCTTCCACATCAAAGAAAAAAAATATCTAAAAGAAATTGATAAAAACATGTAATGAATACAGACTTCCCATTCTAGTATTGATATAATATTGTAATATCTATAGAAAAATTACTCTGTCTAATCAATGATGGTTCCCCATCCACAAATCACATCCCCAACACACATCAGACAAGCTAGACGATACTCTAACAAGTGTAGTCAAAATCAAAGATACCAAAATACTTTCAACATTGAGTATTAATGCATAGAATAAGGATTGAATTATATAATATTTTGGATCTTATAAATCAAATAATACATAAGTTTGTGTTAAATATAAGTATATTATACTTTGAAAAATATATTTTCCAATTAAAAAATGGAAACTTCATAACATAAATCTAACAAAACAATGTTCCTCTTCCTCAATACCCTTGATGATATCCCCTACCTCATCCACACTCATCCCTAGGTCCCTATTGGAGTATTGTATCTCAGGGTTGACCCAAACATGTTTGATCACTTCTATATTCAAAAAATTTATGAGTACCTGAATTTTGTTAATATGGCCTCATAGGTAAATGCAATTAACGATGCATCTAAAACTGGCCACATTCCCTATGATAACCACTATGAAGGATTGGAAACTAGAAACAATAATGTAATCATCCTATATAAGAGAAACCCCCCACCAAGTATCCTTTTAGAGGCCCAAGAACAACCATATATTGATAAAATGTTGAAATAATTATGAGAATAGCTACTCACTAACTGAAACCATGACTATCCATATAATTGGAACTATTATTCATAACTCTACTCATTTTTATGTTCTGATAACTTCCATATATTATGAAACTATCCCTATAAATATCTTCACTATCACCATAGCCTTCATCAATACCTTAATACATGAAGATAACATGAAAGGGATAACCTGTTGCTAAATATTTTGATGAAAAGTATCCTCAAAATTATACACCCATGCCACATCATTATGAATATGGTAATGAGAATAATGGAGAAGATTCATGAAAGAAGTTATAAATTCCCCCACAATGGAGCTCCCCCTAAAAGGGTAATAACTATTATCATTATGTCTCATTTAATTTAAACGATAAAAACATAACTTAAAGCTAACTTTGAAACACATATTATTGAGTCTTTTACACCCCTTGATTAAATATAAATAGAATTCACAATTAATGAGTCATACCCCACAACAGAATAATAAATAATAGAATCCAATTATTCTCCCTTGAAAATATTATATCAAAATAATAAATCTCCTCTATCCACCTCTCTATATCTTAATCAAAGACAGTTCTCACATACTTCAACAAGATATTGTGCCAATACTTCCATAACATATTCTTCCATTTATCTTATTACTTCTGAAAAATACCATGGATGATTAAACTAGGAATCATTACATACATCACCAACCTGAACCACATGGAGATTCCTTCCACTGCATATATCAAAAACACAAAAAGGATCCTAATCCTAGGATTTATAATTCAATAAAATTTATTTTAATTAAATGAATTTTAAATTCACAAGGGTCATAAAAAATTAAAATGCATTCATAAAAAAACATGATTATTGTACCAAACATAGGTATCTACTCTTGAATCAATATAATCTCACTATAATAAATAAACTTAAGGTCCTTACATTGTATAATAGGGGCTTTATCTATATCCTAGATAATATCTCTTGGCCACAATACACACTAATCTTGAATAATATTACTTCACTACTAGACCAATGTAATCCTCACTATTTCATAACTCCAAAATCCATTATAAATTTCAACCTAAACATTGACACTAATCATTCATGACTCGTCCATCATGTTTTAACCCCTGAATCCCACCTCCAACAATCCATGGGTTGGTGATTTCCATCAAGGTTATAAAAACAGAATATGGGATATATTTCCCAAAAAAACACCATCAATGATATAAAACAAAGACCAATAAACTATAACTAATAATATAAATAAAACCATAACCACAAAATTAATGTAATTCCATTTAATTATAATGTATTTAAAATAAAACAATATCAATATAAAATCCTATGACAGTGACTCAAACTCTAAATAAACACCATTCTAGAAGCTAGTAATGTCTACCTTCATCACCAACTTTTTACTAAAAATATACTAAAATAATATATATATATATATAATATAATATTATGAAACAAATATACTCTGTTTTGTACCCCCCAACAAGACTATATCATGTAAATATCGAATAATCACACTAAAGCCTCATTGAATAAACAATAAAATTAGCATTTCACCTATAACTAGGTCATCAATATCCCCCATATATAGCAAGGATAACTCACCAAACCTTCAAAAAAGTATAATAATGTAATATTCAAGAAAATATATCATTAAAGGTACCCCACACACAATTCCACACTAAAATATTCACCCTCATTCTCCAATGACACATGTCATTTCACTCTCACACCTTATGTATCCACATAACCAAAACCTCATACCACATATATTGCACACCATTATCACATATTGTATACTATAACCAAATATATAATTCCATTTTTATATAAATATATCATCACAAAATCACTACAATATCTCCATTTCAATTCCACATCAACAAAATATATATAGAGTAGAATGGGTATGGGGGAGTAGTTATCCCTTTATATCACCCACTTTATAGACGATATGGTACACCTAGAACCTAAAACCTCATATAGGTTCCAATTTCAGTACTTGTATCAGGTGGTAATGTAAAAGAAATTACAAAAAATATAATGGATATATAATAGAACACAAGCCCAACCTAAGGGAATTATTCCATTAACAACTACTCTACAACCATGGTCTAATACAATAACACATCATCAAAAACATCCACATCTAAATTCCATAACTAACCACATACAACCACACATTAACCACAAATATTCCATTTATTTCATATTCCATTATTGGTTCAATGTTATTTATTTTCCAACCACATTATATTCCTTTTCAATTTTAATTTATAACTACTAACATTTAAATTAATCACTTATTCTTCCTTACTTAATTACCATATTTTTATTTTAATATATTAATTCAATTATTCCAGTACTCCACTATTTAATTATATACCATTTTGTGTCAAATATAATCACAAGTTTCATTTAATTTAATAATATCTCTATCCTTGGGAGGTTCTCCAGACTTATATTCTTGTATTTGGTGCTAAGAACAGATTCTTTATACATCGACATTATGATACATACATTTCATGCATATATTTTATGGTACTTTAATACACTAATTTATATATTTTAATTTACATTATTTCAAATATATGAATTATTTTACTAGTAATTAGATTAGTTTCAATATAGAAACAATATATTTAATATGAACAAGATATATATGAATTTAGGATATCAAAGGCACTTCACACTGTGGAACATTATGTTATTGTGCGACACATGGCAATAGAAGCCAAAATAGATGACAAAGCTAGATTGAAGCTACTACATAATATGGAAATGAAACATTTAAAACATAAAACCCAGTTTACATCTTAATTATTCTAGAAGATATATTAGGCCATAGAATTATTTATTCCAAAAAGAAACATATTTCCCCATAAATTTTATGAAAATAGATGACGTTTCTGGCTGGTTTACATCGTGTTTCCATTTTAGGTCATAATTTCATCAACTTATGATGTAGTTTCTTCATGGAAGATGATTTTTAGGATTATATCTTCTTAATCCATAAATTTATCATTTATTTTATAAACACGCAGTCAATAAAAATTGTAATATACAAGATATGTGATATTCAACATGAAAATTTTATTCATTTAAGTGATTTTTTTTCAGAGGGAGGATACTGGAGAAGAGAACATGGTTGGGAAAATAGTTGGAGTATCCTCCAACTTATATCCCTAATGTTTACACCATTATTATTTGCTTAAAATTTTTTATCTTCCTACTTATGATTATCATGAGTGATTAGTTTCACAATGTCAGGTAATATGATTGTAGAGGAAGTGTGGTTTATATATTTTATATATTTTTATATTTAAATTTTGGATGTTTTAATTTTTTATCAATTAATAATCTCATTTTAGATGTATTTCATAATCGGTGTTATGTAATTTGAAGAGTGTCAGTTTACATTAGCAACTAATTTCTATAGTTTTAAAATTTTATTCAATTGGAAATTGAGGTCCATCCATAAAGAATAAGAATAAATTTCTTAAAATGTTTCATAAATTTAGAACTTGGTTGATTGATTTATGATTTGAAAATAGGAAGAAATATAACATAGAATATTTGGTTTAATAATTAAGATGTGGAGAATTTCAGGTTTAGTGATTTTTAGGTTTGTGTTCTAGGGATTCGATTAATTAAAAATTCTTTAAGGTATTTTTTTTAGAATTGTGTATTTAGGTATCCATGGTTTGGGAGACCTTAAATAATAATATAATTAAATTGATGGAAAATTCAACTACTAGGTTCTATCACATTGATGCCATGTGATATTACCCAAGATAAACATACATATATTTCACATCACTTCCATAAAATAAACATCATATCCCAAAATAATATCACAATGCCAAGAATATAACGATTAGTTTATTTTAGGATCAACTAAAAAAGAAACTTATTTTATGAAACTTGTGAGAATTTCTCCATAATTAAGACCTCCATAATTAGACAACACTATAATCCTTTCTAGTATTCTCATAAGTTATACTCATCCTCATAACCAGTGGAAAGTAAACACAATAAAGTGGTGATTCTAAAATATCGTTAAGGGAAAATATAACAACATGGAATCAAGAGTTAGATCATAATAATATGATAAAACATCCTTAAGGGAGAAATATATTATTAAAAATAACAAGAAAAAAATATTTTTCTATAAGTCATGGTATAAGGATATTTAATCTCAAATAAACAAGATATACCATGATAAAAGAATGTATACCCATAAAAATGTTCTAAGGGACATAATAAAAGGAATATAGAAATATGGATTGTCACTAAAACATAGAAAAATAAAGAATTAAGAAATATAAATTATAATATAAAATCAATTGAAATAAGTCACCCTCATCACGTTCATACAACAAATTCTGAAGAAAGTAACTCACATCACGTTTACACAACAAACGTGTGAAAAAATATAATTGCATTATGTTCACAAAAAAACATATTAGAAAAAATATATATATCATGTTCACACATAGTATATATTGAAAAATCTACCCACATCACATCCACACAATAAAAATTTGAACACAACTACCCACATCATGTTCATTCAACAAACTTGTGAAAAAAGAAACCCACATCACATTCATGAAACATTTCATCATCTCCTATGAAATAAATACTTAACCAATTTATTAGTGGATGATAAAGGAACCCACCCATTATCATCCATACATATGTGTTATAAGATAACATGAAAACATGAATTTATCATACATTAATAAATTGACCAGTGGAAAAGAGATGGGATTCATGAAAATACTTGTAGAATATTTCATAAGACATCAAGACAAAGGAAAAAGATGGTGGTATAATAACATATTCCCAATGTAACATAAATATTATTAAGGATGTTCTCTAAATCCATATTTTTATTTTCAAATAATTTAATATTTTTTTATTTGATAGCCTTAAACATTCATCAATAAATTCAAAAAAATAACATATTCAAAATTTAAACTGCATCAACCACCAATTTTTCAAAAAAATCACCAAAAAGAATAGAAATTACTCATTTTAAAAATTCAATTATTCAAATTTTAAATGTGTGAAAACTGGTGAAAGCTGGGTCACCATCGAGCATAGAGATGACCTCAAGACTGCACCCTTAACATTGAATCTATCATCAACATTGAACTAGTACCACCACTGATGAACCTAATCATTGGAAACTAAAAACCAAAACATCCACCATCATTAATGACATAACAGACTAAACCTTACAAAAAATCAAATTCTTCTAAATCAAAAAAATGAGACCTATAATAGAAAACCTCCAACCACCATAAACAAAACCAACCATAGTAGGTCGTTGAGGACATCACTTCTATTGAACCACCACCACCCTCAGTAATAAAAAAACACATATAACTAGTATGTAAGGAAAATTTAATCATCATCATGTGAGAATCAATGAACAAATCCATACAACAAATAAATTTAAAACAAATAAGAAACCACAGTCAAAAATAAAACACCAGATCTGAAAACACTGTCTTTATTCGAATTGAATCTATCATCTTCCAGAACACCTACATCACCTTCTAAAACCAAAACCATATCCTCCACAGAATATTGACCACACATCAAGAAAAAAATACATGTTAAAATGAAATCTAAAACCCTATAATGGAACCAAAACAAAAAAAAAACAGACTGAAACCACAAAAGGGTAACCACAAAGAATCAAAGGAAAAATGATATTGTGGATTAAATTAGAGATGAGTCTCCTTCATCCCTACCACTTTCACCATACAAAATAGACTAAAAAATATATATTTCTTTAATAAAAATGGGGTCTTGCATGATGGGTAAGGAAATAAGGTTAAAGGAGGATTGATGACAAGAAAGACCGGTGATGGGAGACTCAGTAACAATATGAAAAACCCAGCATAAGAAGGAATAACTTATACGATACCACTATCACCACCACAAACCACCATAATCACTAACATTATATACCAACAATGGGGTCTGATGAGCTCAGATAGATAGAAAGAGTAGAGGTGAGACCCAATGGTTACAAAGAAGGGGGAGCAAAGTTGAGGCTGAATGATAAGGGAGGACCATCCTCACTTGAGAAACATTCCTAAACAAGATAAGGGAAGAATAACATAATCCAATAAGAGGATAAATATCAAAGTTGAATGATGCGATGGATCCATCACCACTATAAAATCATTATAAAAAACCTAGATGGGAAGATGAAAATGCAAGAGCATAGGAGAACCCATAGACTATGGAGCCATGTAATTAGGGAAATTTATAGAGATAAAAATACATTTTCAATTTAGGTAAATAAATTTAAAAATAAGGGTAAATAATTCTTTTAAATTTAAAGATATTATGAATTATATTTATTTATAAGACAATTTTAATACATGGAATGAATAATTTATTGAGGAGAATAACTGTAATGATGAAAGAATGAGTTCACAAAAAAAAACCATAAAAATATACTTTAGAATTTTCTTTATTATTGTAAAAAATAATATTTTATAAGTCACTCTAAAAGGATATTTACGAAAAAGGATAATTCAAAAATACATTTAAAAAATTTTATTTTTAAGAGAATAACCTTCAATAATTGATCCATGAAATAGAAATAAATACCATATAAAGGAAATGTGAATTGGAAGATAAACTAGATAATTACAAACGAAAAAAACATTATATTACATAAAAACACCTTTCTTGAAACCAATATCATAAAAATGAGTAATATAACATCCTTTTGAAAAGTAAAAAAGGGAAAATGAAGGTGTTATGAGGTAAAAAAATTAGGGTTTCAAAATTTATAAGTAATAATTATCTAGAATAGAAAATCTATACATGGAAGAAAAATATCTTATTTGAAGAGGATGAGAATTACTCTTAACAATTTCATACTTTTATGGGGAAGAAATTCACCAAGGATGAAGATTTGAATAAAAAGTTTCAGTTTCACAAAACTGAAAAATAAAGCTCAATATAAAATATCTAGTTGGAAAAAATAAATCATATAAATATGAAGTTTCATTTGAACCATCATAACTTAAAGAAAGGGGTTTGAGTTAACCAAACCCCTTACATCATTGTAATATTTAAAATTGAAACAATTGAATGGTAAAACATGAAATGGATTTTTAAAAACTATATATTTAATTAAAAAATATATTAAAATAAATACATGAACAATATATAAAAAAAAGGAAACAAGTGGTGAATATGCATCATATATCAATGAAGAAAATTTGAGATACAAAAACCCTTTCCTTTTATATTTTTTAGTCGAATGTGATTGGACCTCCTCAATAAAAAATAACAATTTTAATAAACTATTTCAGAACATTATACATCCCTAAAAACCTTCTTCAATTTAATTTTTTATAATTATTAAAAATATATTATTTGGTTATATTTTTTTTTTAATCATATTTTATAGTTTTTATTGTTTGTTTAGTATTAGTTTTGTAATGGTGGGGTCAATTATTTAGTAAGGATTAATTGTTCATCATTTTGAGATAAGTATATGTATTGAAATATTTTTTTATAATTATTTATATTTTTATAATTTTAATTAATAATTGATTTTTTATGATTCAAAATTAAGAAATTAGAGACAAAATTTTCTTGGTAGTTTATAATGAACAAAAGGAGGTAAAATAATATTAAGTTTAATAATAGCATAAACTTTCAAGAACCGTAAAATAAATATTTTTTTTAGTTAATTTATAATAACAGTAGTAGTTAAGTTCCATAATCATCCATGATTTAAATTTATAAATTTTTTCAAGTAGGTGGTTAAAATGACCGAAACATGAACAAGTTATACTCTATGTGTGATAAAAGTTAAGAAAGTTTTTATATTAGAATAATATCATTATTAATTAGTCATAATGATATAATTTATTTTATTCTAAGGTAGTTAATCATAATTTAAGCATGTTTTATATAGAATAAAATGTTTGATAAAAAATAAAATATGTCACTTTAATATAGGTGGTAGTCTGCATGTATGCATGGGTGATGCGTTCGCTTATATAGAATGAAAATGAGGTCAGAATTGGTTTATATTTTCATAGTGTTAATAAATTTTTTATATAATATTTATTCATTAAAAACCCCCTTTTAACCATCCATCTATTTTGGTTCTAAAAAATGGTCACGTTGCATATGGAGGGAGAATTACATATATAGAAAAAGCGACATTTTAATTTTTGGAATGTTTGGGGATGATGGAAAATGGTTATCCCATAAACATAATAATATTTCAGTATAATTATGAAACTTTTTTAATCACATAAACATGGGCAGATTATATTTGGAGGAGGTATAAGAATAAAGGAAATAAAATTAATAGAAATAAAAAATGGAGTAATTTAGAATTTTACCTTACACTTTCGAAGAGATCCTTTGAAAAAATGATTAAGGATTTGAGATATAATCTTTTGATAGGAGAAAAACCTCAAGGAATTTGTTAAGAATTTTAGAGAGTTATTTTTTATATTTTGGCTCAATGTAAGAGGTGTGGAGTGTGAGGTGAAGTGGGATGGTGGGGATACTTTTATAAGTAAAGGGAGTGGCATGTTTGTAATAATATAAAAGGCCATGTCACTATTCAAAGGGAAAAGGAATAAAATAATTGAAAAAAATGAATTGGGGGATTAGTTAATCATTAAAATACCTTAACCATTAATTTTAAAATCCCTTTTTTAGTCTTTTACTTATATATTTTTTAATATTACCATTTTTTCTGTGGTAATTCAGTTTTACCTAAGTAATTAACTTTAAATGATTATTATTTTTAATTATTAAAAAATTTAGACCTATGAATTTCAAATATTAAATCAATGTTATCAAATAAAATTTCTATGCATAAGTAAAAATTAATGTTAATATTAGCATGCATAATGTGTAAAAGCCCATTTTTAGAAAAATTTTATTTTAACGCTAAATGTTATGTTTAGGATAGAATTATAAATTTCGTTTATTTTCATGACATTAATTTCTCTATTATTAAAAAAAGGTTTTTATGTGAATTTAAAATAAATCCAAGACATAATTTAACCTAGTTAAAACTTAAATAGAATAAAAAAACTAAAAAAATATTAGAAAAATATTACAAATTTTTTATAATGTTAAACATAGATTTTCTAAGTCCAAAATGGTATTTTTAAATGAATCATTTCACTACATGGAAATATTTTTGATCATAAAAAAATTATAAGTTTTTATGTTATACTTACTCCTTTATAAATTCATAAATGCTATGTTTTTAGTATAAACTATATTTTTCATTATCCACCTCAAAATCCATTATTTCTGAGATATACCAAAACTTTATCCAATGATAATTTTGACAAGATGAATTAAAAAGTTAAATTTAATTTGTAAAATGAAAATTATAAAAATTATAAATTTATTTTGTAAATAAAAAAAAATATAAAGAAAAATTTCATTTTAATGAAAAAATATAAAACTTTATGTGTTATAAATATTATTTCATTCTAATTTATAATTTAAATTGCAAATATATTATTATATAATATAATAATGATCATTTAAAAGTGGTTTATTTAATTTATTTTTATAAAATATAGAACTCTTTTAAAAATATTTATTTTTGAATGATCAAAGATATTTAATATTAAATAATATTTATTATTTATCTTCTAAATATATTTTGTTTTTGTTAAGTAATATCTTTATATTTGTTGGAGATATTATTATTCATATATTTTTCTTAATAGTTTTCATTGAATATATTGTGGATTATTTTAGTTAGGTGCTTATTAAATTGTAATCCATTAAAAATAAAGTATATTTAAAGTAAAATAATTAACATCCAAAATTTCTGGGTGTTACACTCAAGGAATCTATAACATAAACCAAAATAAAACTGTAACATCTTACCCTGAAAACTTCATTCTACTAATAAAATACATCACATGGCCTCAAGTGTCCTCCCTGATCACCAGAGGTTAAAGGATAAAATCATGATTCTAAAGATATAACTTAGGGATAAAATTACTTAATAACACCCTAGCCTAAAGGCACTCATCAGTGCATGGGATAGAGAATACATATGACTTTAAGCACACCTCCATGTATTCTAGTGGATTCGAACTAGTGATAAGGGACTAAATCATGAATTCGGGAGACTATTCCCTCTATATCAAAGCAATCTATAATAAAAAAACATCCATAATACAAACATCATACTACAAATTATCAATAAACACATCCAATATCTTGTATTTTGTTTACAAAACATTAACCAATCAACCACCGGGAAATAAAAAAATACCAAACAAAGTAAAAAAACTATTCACACACACTTCCCCTACTTCCATACCCATGGATTATCCTAATTTCCTGATACCCTCAATATACATCAGGTCAATCCACTACAAATATATACTCATCACTTAAATGAAGACATAAGTTCTACACGAGCACCAATATACCCATGTAGGGTGTGATCATAAAACATATTAATGTCACATCAATCAACCATATTATAAATTGTTATATGTTTTTTCATGTATAAAAAAAACTAATATATTAATAAATATACTCAATGGGTCATTACACACCAACTAGGCCACCATAACACTCAATGAGTATACATTCCTATGCGTCCATTGGGTTGTAACCAAGCCAAAACAGCCCTGACCATATCTAATTTGGAACTAGGTTGGAATCCACATGTCACCTTTTACCATTATATCAACCTCCACTCCATACCCAAAGAATCAATGTATAGAGGAATCCAAAACCTTGACTCAATACCCATAAAAAATGGTCATGGTTATACATCTATAATCCTAGAAATATCCCTTCACCTAGAGGGAGGTCAATTATTCTAACCTCACGTCATCCGATGACCCAGCCCCAAGGGAAATACTATATTATATTTCAACCCATTCTCTATCACTCAGGACATGGTCAGATAATCCTTCTCACTCAACAATAAGTCCCCTTCCATAATCACTAACCTATCACCCAGGGTGTTGTCTGAATACATGGACACTAACCCAAGACACATCAAGAATGATCCATAACCTAATACTTAAAGCATTATAGAACAATCATCATACCGAATCATCCATTCCAGAATCTAAATAAGTCACATAAAACTGACCTATCACCATATTCCATGGGGAGGACACCTCAATCACACTTAATAAATCCCCCTCAAGGAAAGATTCCCTATGAACAACCACAAAAGGTCACAACTCACCACATAGCTCACTCGCTAATCTGAGGGTTGTAGTCACTTTATTTTACCATTATGTCAAAAAAGCATCTCTTCTCCCATTAGGAAGTCCATGGATCATCGATACTCATCACATTCTCACCTAACTAATACCACAATGAATTGGTCACCCATCGATGAAATACCTAACCAAAGACTCTACTCAATATAGACCACAAGGAGATGAATAAGATGAAGGAAGAGAAGAATAATAAATAGATGGAATGCCAATGATTTTCTAATAGAATTCATCTAAAAAACCCCCATGGAGGTTGGTTGAATGAGAGGAAATAGAGGAAGAGGAGCTAAAAAATGGCCTCTCCCATAGAATAGATCCCTTAAAACCCTAAGTCACCTTGACCTAAAAAATGAAAAACTAATCCATAAAAAACCCCCACCATCTCATTAGTCAATCAACACTAACTATCCGATGGATCCGAGCTTTGACCTGGGATACTTTCCAAGTCACTGACTAGACTATGGCATCATGATACTAAAATTTTACATTAGGGATAATCCATACCCCCTATGATGGTCCATCTGAGTTCTTATACCACAATCTACCCTCAAACCTCATCTAAAAACTCACTTATGGATGTCCAAAATCTTAAAAACTCAATTAGAGTACCAATTATATTGGAGAACCATCCACCCAATGAAAAATTGAAATTATCCTAGGAGTTTTTAACTATTAATGACATAGGTAATTACAATATACCCACTATAATTTCTTATATCCTCAAGAATCCCTATTAGTCCTCAAACCACATATCCCGATCTGTTTAATTCACTGGTTCATAAATAACTCTACATGTTCCAAATATTAATGCAAAACATTCTTCTTTTATACACCTCAAAGAACTAACCTCTATTCACCATTTGTTGATCCACCCACTCACTACCATCACTAACATATAGATGGAACTCACGTGCACTCGTCTCTCTAGAAACAACTTAATTTAATCAACCTACTAAACATAAGGGTTATGTTGGTCCCCTCTATAACTCCCTTATTTTCAAGGTCAATTCTAACCTATGGTGTTACCCACCATATAAATATTCAACCAAAATAATTTTTCCATTAATCCACCATCTAGCTAGTCACATACCACATGATGATCCCAACAAAGTTCTACTCTCACCATGTATAACCTCACACAATAATTTTCATCAGAAATCCTCCAAATGATATTTCCTAATATGATTAATTTTACTTATCGACGTGTTAAAAAAACATCATAATTCTAATTTGAATACATAGTTATATCAACAATGTAAGATTCCAGGTTTTCCTATGAAGTATAAATATCTTTAATTTAAATTTAATTTAATTTTTTACCAAATATGAATACCTATATAGGTCACATGAGTTTAGGTGGTGTTTAGGGAATGTTCAAATCCTCGAGATGGGGATTTTAGAAAAGGAAGCTAGGATGCACAGCTAGTAGACTCCATGATACCTAGGCTACATAGTTTATCAAAACCATGTAGTGTATTTCAGAGGATAGAGAAGGGCCATTTGGTTTGAGAAAACTGTGAAACCAAGGCCACACACCCACGTGAGGGGACTAGATTTTTTAATATAGGTAAAACACATGGTTGAAACATGATTTTCCTAACTATGTTCCAGGACCATATGGGGGCGTGGGGTCAGTGGATAGAGAAGGGTGCATGGTTGGTGCATGGTTAGTGAATGGTTTAAAAAATAGTTCAGCCAAAACATGTATCATAGTTAAAAATTGGGAAGTGTTAGTTTTCCCTTGTACCTTTAAATTTTTAAACACCCTTTATTATTTCATTTTTCCATTTATAGGGGACCCCTTTTTCTTATATGAAGATATCCCAAGCTAGGCTTGGCTCCTGATTCTATATCAAGACTCAGATTCAAGCACTATTCATTTTGTTGGATCATTACCAGTGAGTTCTTTGTTTATCATATGACATTATTTATTTTTATTTGTATTGACACAGTTATTTTTGTGCAAGATAATATGAACTATTTCAAGTTAAATCATTTGTTCTTCTATTTTAATCCAATCTAGATTGAGTAAGGAGTGGATATTCGTAGAGTGGTCAACTATAGGTATACAATAGGCTGTCTATACCTTTACCTTAATGTTTGGTGTTTTATAGACCTTGTTTCCTTTGTGTTGAACACCAGACCATCTAGAGTTGCCTCTATAATTGATTTATTGCCTTGATTAAATTTATTAGAACCTTTTTAGGTTTTCTATGTAGTTCCATGATATGGTTTGAGGTTGTTAGCTTCAACCCAAACCACCAATGAGGTGTATTTATATATCTTCTCTATGATATACCACCCTATTGGATGTGAGTGAGTTATTATTTTCTATAGGGATCACTGATAAATTAAACGAGATGATAACAGAGGGTTCAAGACTCCTTTACATGTGACTAAATGTTTTAAAATATATTTCTTAATGGTTAAAGGTTACGAGAAACTTGATTTACATGCTCATTTATATATGAATGGAATTAATTGATTAAATGGGATAAATAAAAAAAATGTGAAATGGGTTGGATGAACTCATGGATTGAGACTTAATAGTGAGATGATGAATTGATAATGGTAGTGGATGCCTTGGAAATTTCTACTCCTCAAATAATAATTTCATTGGATTCCATAGAAACTTCTACTCCATGGATCGTAATTGTTGTAGTGGAATGCTTGGACATTTCTATTCCTAGGATCCCAATTCCATAAGATTCCATGGACATTTCCAGTCAATGGATCCATATTACTTGGGATTCCAAGGAAAATGATACTCCTTAGATCTAGCTTGCTTGGACTCACCTAGGACATGATTTTTAGGCTCTACCCAAGTCTTTAGCAATATGCCACCGAGATTATCTATGTACTTGAAGAGGATGCCTTGGTCATTTATACCTTTGACTTGGACCTTTATGGATTTACACTCCATTACCTAACATAGTCTATTGTTTATTCTTTATCATGATTTATAGTTAACCCATGATTACAATTTCCTATGTACAATCACCCTTTGTTTATGGGGGATTTATTATTGTTCACATGGTTTTATGTTTAGCTGGATATGATTAACTTTTCATTTGAAACATTAATTTTATTAATGTTATACCATTGATATATTGTACACTTCTTCATTATATATACAAATACTAGAATTATTATAGACACTGTTGGTGGTGGACTATTCAGTGTTACCTGACACTTAGTTTGGAACTCTATTTGGCACCTAGACATAATTCATGGATGTAGGTTCGGACTAGGGAAGGTACCCAATTTACGACGATTTATTGCTTGTGTATTAGAAAAGGAGAGAATAGGACCGGGCTATGCTCGTGATGCTAGTTGGTGATAGTTCATTTTGGTCTTTTTTTCTTTTGATACATGTATTATATGGGATGATTTATTCCATGTATTTTCTATGATTTTCTATAGATAAATTACATGATCATCATATTGTATATGAAACTGCTTTAAATTTTGATATTTATGTCATTATTTTGGATATTAATCATCCTCTTCTCATTTATTCATATTCTTCTACTATTTAATGATATTATTAAACTACAGTGATACACTCTTATCATGCGTGTATTGTATTCCCACTGTACCACCTTAGACCCTCACTTTTAGTCAACCACCACTAGTATACAGGGAGTCGTGCTTGATGCCATGTGACCCACCAGAATGGGGAAACTTTTATTGGATCCCATGTTGAGATTCTAAAAAGTGGTTTTAATGAATTTTCTTTTCTAGTTATGTTACTATTTTTAGACAATATACAGGACATTAGAAAAAAATTGGAATTTGGTGATGATCTATTCATGGGAGTAGCTACCCAAAATATATGAAATATTCAATTTTTCTAGACTGAGGAATTGATGTTCTATATTTAACTTATTATTGTTGACTTGATTCCACTGTTGAGTGATGCACATGATATGTGATGTTTTTATTGTTACAATTGAGAGTTAATTTTATCCTTGTATTGATATGGAAAGTATTTATGGAACATGTATTATTTTAGGTACCATATAGGATTCACATTCCATTAAAATTCCATTCCATATAGGATAAATTGTTTGACTACAAGAAATTTTTATGTTTTCCTTGCATCATATATCAGTGATTTGGATAATAGTTTTTTCTAGGGATTGAGATACATAGTTGGTACTTAGAGTGTCTTCCATAAAAAAATAGTGCTTTTCCGACTTAGGAAACATTTGAAAACCTAAGAAGTCAGTTATGGAACATTGAGTCACATACCATTTTTCACATGGTCTGAAACTTGTTACAGTTGGGAATAAATAGACACCATATTTTAATTTATAAGGTGTATGGGCCCATATAGATAAGAATTGGTTAACCATTTGATTCAACCATTCAAATATAATTTTAAATAAATATGAATTTAACTAAGATTGAAATTTTTAGATGGAAAGGTCTTTAATAAATGGATTGCAATTAAAACAGAAAATCCATATACCAAGACTCATGTTGTGAAATAGAGAACATGACCTTGACTCAATTTTTGAGTGGGAAGTATACAATTTTTTGTTAATGACCATCCAAGATCATTGTATCAATGAGAGGGGGAGGGTTAAATTAGTGATATTTTTTTATATTAAGTTTCCTTTATTTTGAACAACCTTAACCTCCTATTAAAGATTTATCACTTTAATGAAAACAAATCAATCACACATCCATAAAAACACAAGTATGTCTCTAGAATATAATACCAAACAATTCAGGAAAATACAAAACAATCACACATCCATGGCACAGTTTGGAAACAATATAATACCAAACAATTCACTAAAAACAATACTTTTATATTTATAAAAAAAGTATGATATACCCTTACACTTGTATATTACTATGTTCAATAAAATAGTGCATGTTATTCTTCTAGAACAACTGATATAAAAAAAGATTGTGTAAAAATTTAAGATACCTTCAATATTTGGTTCAAAAAAAGTTAGTATGATTCCTTATCAACTTACAAAAATGTAATTATTCAAAACAAAAATCTTCACTTTCTCACCCAACAGTAGGTGGATACAATCATTTTTAAATTTTTTTATGAAAACTCAACCTCATGCCTCAGTATGATTTTAATATCAGAAACCTTAGTTTGGAAAAAATATAAGAAATAATACACTAGAATAAATTATGAACCACTTGAAACATTCCTCATAAATATGTGTTTAATGGATCGGTCCAATCCAGTAACCATTGATTAATATCCTTCCTTATGGTTCTTGTAACTATATATGTTTCTAAAGAAATATTTGTCTAGAACCATTATTCTATCTTCTTGAGTTCTCTCCCTTTATTCACGTGAGAAAACTACTTCATTGTTAGAAAGTTCAAAGTACTTACTATTATTTATAGGTGTGCCAAAGGTAGTATGGGTATAAATCTGAAATTTTTTCCTACTCAACCAAATTTTATGAAACTAAAATTTCCCATTTATTTATTCTTTATGTTTGAATCATTGAACACCTACTAAATATTCTTTATTGTTATTGAAACTCCTAAAATCTTCTCATGACATCTGCTAGAATTGGACTTTGTAACCGTTCTTTATTCTGATATTGTGGTCATTCTGATGTTGTTCCTCATTAAAATGGAAAATATTCAAAACTCAAAATTTCTCATTATGGTGACCACTTGTAAAATATTAAATCCTTCTCATATCAATGCTCTATACCAAATGAAAAAACACATGTTAAAAACATTGAAAAAATAATTCTGTAAACATTATTGTAACTTTGTTAGACTTTTGTTTCTTTTAATTTTCAATAAAAATCATCCCAACTTTTAAGGATACTAGAACCTCCTTCGAAAACACATTGTAAAAAAATATTCAAAAAAATATTATTTCCTTCTTTTCCTTAGACAGCTGATCAAATGTCTAATTAAATTTGATGTCCTCCTATGTATGATGGATCAGTCTCTACCTTACTCTGATATATTAGTTTCAAGTCCATTAGAATTAATCGGAACCACTTATTGTCCAATTAATCATGACCTAATTGTGAAACAAACAATTATCCTTTTATTTTTATGTTTAACCAATTGAAATGAAACAAAAAAATCCATGAAAATGGTTAACTTCATTATTTGAACATTATCTAATTGATTGGTCTATGAAAAATTCTCATTCATCATTCCCACCAATATCAAATTATTAAATTTTCTAAAAAACAACTATTATTTTGATGAATTTGTAGATAAGTACTTCAAAAAAACTTCAAAACATAACAACCTTTATTCTACCACAAACTCATGCTTTTATCATGAATTTCTGATGACATTGAGAACATTCAGATTGACATTACATATTATGAATTAAGGTACCAAAGATATCTTCTCCCCTTTATTTCATAAGGATTTAATCACAAGTGTTTCAAACAAATTATAATATTTGAGAATTATAAATCAAAAAAGAAACACTAGATTTAGTACAGATACATTCGGATACTGATAAATTTCCTCATAGCGATTTAAAATTTCATTCCATACACATTGTGTGCCCAAAACCCAACTTCTTTCACAAAACTTATTTAGAACAAAAAACTAAAACTAATGAAATTTTATATATTCTAATTACAATTTTTACTTTCATCCTATCTTCTGATTACCAAAAATTTAAAAGTATTATGATTTCATTTTTTTGACATCAAAGGACAAAAAAAATCATAAAATTATTTCAGCATCCAAAAACCACTTCAATACATCTTGGTCCCAATAATATTCCAATTTGTATTTAGTTTTCAACCAAGGTTAATATTTCACTAAAAATTATAACCTGAATATATGGATTACTTATCAAAAATTATAATCCTATCTGAGAAAAAATTATAGGAAACAAGAATCATTGATTATAAAACCATTTTTCCTAAAGAGTGAAAAACATTATTTATATTTTAAAAATTATTCTACTTCATAAATTACTTTATTCCTTTTTTTCAATAATTTTTTTCATACAAATATCTCGAAAAACTATTAAAACAGTTCACACACCTAAGTTAATAGCTTTCCCATAACTCTCTGTAAAAACATACTTCCTTAAAATGTTTATCACATAATAATGGGAATATTTATGAAACCTATTTTCTCCCCCTTTAAAATACTATATAAATAAAATATGATGAAGGGTAACAAAAAACATTCCTCATCCTTGGAAAAAAATAGGTTTTACACCCATATTTATCCTCATCTATAAAAATTCTTCCTTTGGTAAAGGGTTTTTGAATATGTCAGCAACTTGTTCTGATATTAGAATATACTCCATATTTATTTCACCATTTTCCACATGCTCTTTGATGAAATTATATTTGATATAAATAGTTTTTTAACGATAATGTTGTACAAGGTTTCTTGTAAGGTTTATGGAACTCTGATTATCACAACCCAAGAGAAGGGTTACATTACTTCGACAAGTAATTCTTCCATCTGAGTCATTATCCACATTAGTTGGGTTATATATTGAGTGGAATCGACATAATCATATTAATAAATGTTAGTATTTAATGAGTATTTGTTCTTAGAATGAAAACATATATATCTTTCTCCTAGAAAAAAATCCACCAGATTTGGATCTTTTATCATCAACACTTCCTACCCAATCATCATCTGTGTAGCCAAACATATCAATTTTTTCTGAGATATCATACCCGATTCTAAAATATTTTATGCCTTTGATATATATCAGAATTTTTTTCTTTCTAATAGGTGGGATTATTTTAGATAACTTTAGAATCCTTCACATAATTCAACAGCAAAAACAAAGTATGGTCTTGAGGAATTCAAAAAAAAAAACTTCCAATCAAATTCTGAAACTCTTTAGAGTCAACTTCCTTACCTTATATATCATTAGTTACCCTAGTTCCCACTTGAATGGGTGTGGAAACCAGTTTTGAGTTTTCCATGCCAAAATTCTAAATAAGTTCCTTATCATAATTTTCTTGAGAAAGAAATATGTGTTTCTTATTTTCTAAGAATTGTAACCCAAGAAAGTATCTCATTTCTCCCAAAATAGATATTTCAAAAAACTTTTTCATTTTATTAGCAAACATTTGACATGTTTGTTCATAATTACTAGAAAATATATTATCATAGACATATAAAATTATATTGAGGGAAATATCCTAACATTTTTTTATGTACAAATTAATATCAACCCACCCTTTATTTAAGTTAATCTTTCTGAAACAAGTATCTAATTTGGAATAACATGCCAGCGAATATTGTTTTATCCCAGACAAAGATATCTGAAACTTTCACACATAACTGCAATTCATCCCAATAAAAACTTTTTTGTCAATTTCTCCATTTAGAAAGGATAACATCACATCCATCTAAAAAGTTTTATAACATAATTGTGTAGTAATAGGAAGAATGATTTTAATTATTTCTAACCTTTCCAATAGTAAAAAAGTCTCATCAAAATCAATGAATTCAATATTTTAGTAAGCTATTTAAACTAACATTTCATTGTTTCTTATTACTTCACCATCTTCCTTCAACTTGTTCTAGAAAACCCATTTTATACCAATAATATTTTTATCAGTTGGTTTATGTATGATTTTCCAAGAATTATTCTTCTCAAACTGATCCAAATATTCATTCATGGCTTGAATCCAATTTGTATTCTCAAAATATTAATTCACATCTTTTGGATCAACTTTTAAATATAAATAAGTATAAGTAACAACTTTTTATATTCTTCTATTTTAAACATTTTGATGTTGATCACCAATAATGTTTTGTACTTTGAACTTTTTCTTCGCCCTTGTATGAGATGTATGAAATTATTCCTCATCAATAGAAATATCTTATTCTAATTCTTCCATATGTCTAGTGTCACAATTTTATGTATCCTTGTTAGGTTTCATAATTCTATCAACCTTTTAATCTTCTTCATCTAAATTGGTTTTTGTAAAATATTCCTCAGCATTATCAAGATCTTTTACATCAACCGTGTCAATTAATATTCATGTAACATTATTGAAACATTCATATTCTCTTCCATACAAGAAATATACATGAAATATTCATATTTTCCTCTTTGATCAATCATTCTAAGGTTTCCATATATGTTCTATATGATGCAGGGACTCCAAAAAACTATTAAGTGCATCAATCTTGGATTTTTATTATAAAAAAATTCATAAGGGGTTGTATCAAAACATTTCCTATAAAAACACCAATTTTGAATATAAAGAGTTGTTCTTGTATCTATCCTCTAGAAGTAATGGGAAAGGCCATGTTAATGTAAAATAGTACACCCCATTTCCACCACACTTCTATTCATCCATTCAGAATAACCATATTTTTATAGTGTATATAGTGCACTAAACTCATGTGGAATTCTATGTTTCTCAAGATAACATCTAAAATACAAATTTTTGTACTCACAACCATTATTAGTTCTCAAAATCCTCATAGAATACCCACATTCCTTGTTATATCTTCTACAAAAAATCTTAAACATATTTACAAATTCCAATTTCAGTTTCAAATACATAACACAAGTAATTCATGTAAAATAATCAATGAATGAAATGATTTACTTATCTACTGAGGTTTTTTGTTTTCTCATCAGGCCATAAATATCAAAATTTATACGTTTCAGGGGTTGAGTTGAATGAATATCAACTTTTTTATGAACAGATTTCATAATCATTACTTTCTAAAAAATAGGACAACACCGATCTCTTATTCTTGACATATCAAAAATACTATGGACACTATCTTTCTTTGATAACTTTCTCATGTTTCTATGACACAAATATCCCAATATATTATGCCATAACTAATTTTATTCTATCATTCTTATGTAACATGTATTTTTAACATCACTAACATGGAACTAGTTTCCTTTTGTGTGTTGGCCTCTTGTAAAAACTTTTATATATTTCTCTCTTTGTACAAAAATACATCTTTTATACAAAATACATTATTGACCTAATTAAAAAGTTTTTAAACACTCAACAACTTGTGTCTCAACCCATCAATAAAAAAAATTACTAGATTTCAACTTTGCATCCCCAATAATAGTAAATCCAACACCTTTGATTCAAAGGGATTCTTCATCCACAAATTTCATTGTTAATTATTTGATATATTTTCGTCAAAAATTAAAAATCTATTATCATATTATAATAACACCCACTATCCAAGATCCAAGATCATTCTCCTTTTTTAGCTTTATGAGTGGTTTCTATAATAGGATCATTTTATTTTTCTTTATATTTACTCACATCCAGCTTCTATGAATTCTTATACAGATGTTGTTGTGATAGTAAAAAACAAGACTCCCTTTTGCAAGATGTTCAAGTTGTTCACATCTTTCACAAATAGTTTACAAATGTTGGAACCTATTATCAAATTTTAGACCAACCTTTTATGATTTCTTCAAAATATCCTTCTCAGATTTCTTCATTTGGGAGCATTGAATCCCCATAAAACTTTTAATTTTGTAATCCATAGGATAATTTTAATGTTTTTGGTTTAACCAAATCATATTTTTCATATTCCAAAATCCACTATAATACCAGCAGTAACCATAGAAAAAATACTTTCCTTTGTAACTTTTATACTTTTTGGAATTGTGTACAAGTTTATTGGAAACTTTCATCTCTTGCACATAAAAAATTTATTGACTCCCAATATTTCTTTAATGATCTAGAATCTTCTTCTTCAATTCATATTTCTTATAAACCTAACCAGAATCAGTAGAGTTATAAATTTTTTTAGACTTTTAAATTTTAGAAACTTATTAAATTACCACTTTGTCGGTTTTGAGAACATACATGAATTTCCTTGATTTATTCTTCTTAGTAACATATTTACATTTATTTCCATCCTTTGAAGGTAAATTTTAATCCTTTTTAGGTTTAAACATTCCCTAAATTTCTCCAACTTTAGATATATAATTCTTGATGCTTATAACTCCATACTAATATTTAAAAAGCATTTTTTTAATAAGTTTGAACTTTTCCTCCTTTTATTTCAACTTTAGTTCTAGATTTTCATTCTGATTATTTTATTTTCAATAGACTTTTCTTGAAAATAATTCTCTTCTAGAAACTTATAATTCTCTTCAGGAATACATTCATGGTTTTTTACTATAGGAATTTTCATCTTCAAAATCCTGATAAATTTTTCATATTTAAAATTATTTATCATACATTCTTTCAGTTATCTCTTCAGATCAAATTCTATATTTGTCTCTTCATCTTCAGATCTAATACTTCAAAAATATTCAAAATTAACTATTTCAATGTCAATTGATTCACTTGCATCTTCATTAAACATTTTATTCTCAACTTATTTATCTTCCTCTTCTTTATCTTTAGAAAAAAATCTTATCCCTTTAGATTTGGAGATTTTTTTATCATTTTACTCGGAATAAGATTTTAAATTATCATCATGTTTCTTATAAAATCTTCTAGTACTTCTATCATCTTTATAAAAATCACATTAATTCCTTATTCGAGTAAAATTCATAGAAAATCCCCCAACAGATCCACATTTGAAACATTTAAAGGGATGTTTCCCTTTATACTTTCTTATGCCTATTTTCAAATTTTTAGAAAGCAAGGTTAAAAATTCATCAAGGATTATACATACATCATTTTTTGATTTAGAGTCAGAAACTTCCTATTCTTCAAGAATCTTATTAGACCTTCATTGCTTCTAAGCCTTGAATGATATTTCCAGATAAGGTTATGTTTCTTCCTTTCATAACTTTTTACCTTCTCATTTAGAAAGTAATGAGAGTACTATGAATTTCATACAAAGATAGACTTTCAGGATCTTTATCCTCCAAAGATTAATCTTTTGCATCAAAATTATATAGAATAATTTTCATTATCTTTTCAACAATACTTGAGTCTTCCAACATTTCACCTAGATATCTTATGTTGGAAAAAATATCATTCACCCTTGTAAATAAGTCACCAGTAGATTCATACCCACCCATTTTCTAATATTCATACTTTAGACTCTATAATCGTTACTTTAATTTCATCAGCATTGTATTTCCTTCATAAATGTTCTTCAACATTTACCAGATACCTTTAACTCAATAAATTCCCTTCACTATTAGAAAATCACTTTCAGTAAGTGTTGAGAGTAATGCATTCTTATCTCTTCCACAATTCTCAATACTCATCTTGTATATAGATGTAAGACTAATATTTTCATTAATAAGTGGAAATCCATCTATAGTAGCTTCAAAAGCATCAAACCCAAGAGACATAAGATATGAAAACATTTTATCCTTCTATATATTATAGTTAATACCATAAAATATTGGAATCCAATTACTGTTCACACAATTCAGATTCTCCATGAAAACTTGTCTTCAAAAAGTTCATTAAAAATTAAATCAAGGGAACATTCAATTTGATACCAATTTTTAATGCCTAGCCAGGAACAATATATCACTAATAAGGAGATGGGGTAAATCAGTGATATCTTTTTATTTTAAGGTTCCTTTATTTTAGAACAAAATTTTCATCCTCTAAAATATTTATCATTTTTATGAAAACAAAAAAATCACACCTCCATAGGAACACAAGTATTTACAAGGTTTACTCCTTAATAAAAATCGTTATATCCTTGGAATGGTTTGGAAATAATATAACACCACACAATCCACAAGAAAAAAAATACCTTTGTGTGGATACAACAAGTAGGATATACCATTACACTTGCATAACACTATGATAAATACACTAATCCATGTTCTTATTTTAGAAAGAATTATGTAAATTTTTTTTTGTGTAAAATGTTTTGAAACCCTGAATAGTTGGTTATAAACAAGTTAATATTCTTCCTTATCAACTTCCACATATGTAATTCTTTAAAACAAAAAACATCAATTTATTACCCATCATTAGGTAGAAAAAATATTTCTATAATTTTATATTGAATCTATGTCTAATGGATCAGTATGATTCCCCAATCCGATACCTCAGTTTAGAAAATATATAAGAAATAATACCCTAGAAAAAATTATAATTCACTTCAAAATTTTCCTGAAAATGTATGGATGATGGCCTGGTCTGATATGGTAAAATATAATTACTATCCTTCCTTATGGATATTCTATCCAGAGATGTTTCTCAAAAAAACATTTTTGAGAAACCTTATTCTCTCTTCTTCAGTTCTCTCATTTTCTTCACACGTGAAAATTACTTCATTTTTTGAAAGTACAATGTACTTATTACTATTTATTAGTGTGCTAAATGTAGTATGAGCTGGAATCTAAAATGTTTCCCACTAAACCAAATTTCATGAAACTCAAATTACACATTTATTTCAACTGCATATTTGACTCTTTCAATGCTTCTTAAATATTATTAATTTTTATTGAACCTTCTCAAATCACCTCACAAAATCATCTAGCTTTGGACTGTATAATAATTTTTCAATATGATTCTAATTTCATTCTGATGTTGTTCCTAATTATGATGGAACATATGAAAAATAGAAAACTTATCATTATGATGACCCCTTGTATAAATTCAAATCCTTCTCACACCGATGCTAAATACCAACTAATAATTTTTTTTTAAATTTTTTGAAAACATTATTCTATAAAAATTAGTGCAGCTTAATTATACTTCTATTTCTTTTCTTTTTCCATAAACCACATTACAACTATTAATGATACGAACCCCTCCTTTGACTAAAATTTGGAAAAAATATTTAAAAAAATATTTTTTTTTCTAGGACCAATGATCATGAATATGATTACTTATATGTGTCAGTATGGGTCTAATGGATCCGTATGTGCCTTTCTTCGATATATGTGTGTCAATTCTAGTCCGATGAATCAAAAAAACTTCTTTTCTATCAACTATTAATTCACTTGAGAAACAAAAAATTCTATTATTATTTATTTCTTGACCCAATTGAATGAAACAAAAAAAAACAAGATGAAAAAGGTTGAATACATTGTTTTTACATCAGCTGGTTGATCGATCTTTTCACTCTTCTCATTCATCAGTCCCAAAAATATCCACCTATTGAAATGTGTCAAAATACTTCTCTTCTTCATATAGATCATTAAATAAGTACATAAGAAACAATTCAAAACATTACTAACTTTCTTATTCTTGAAAATACTGAATGTATCATGACTTTATAATGACATTGATAACATTCAGATTGAAATAGAATCATATGACTTAAGGTACCAAACATATCTTCTCCCCCTTTCTTTCACAAGGTTTACATCAAAAGTGTTTCATAAAACTTATGAAATTTGATAATTATAAGTAATAAAAGCATCATTATTTTTTATATGGATATATTCATACTCTAATACATTTCCTCATATCAATTGAATCATTCAACTTGGACACAATCGGTGTCTGAAACACAACATTATTCACCAAAATTATTTAGTACATAAAATTGAAACTGATGAAATTTATTACCAAAACTATGTCTAATCATCTGATTAATTTTCATCCTTTCATTCTATCATCCAATCACCAAAACTTATAAAGTAATTTGGTTTCATTTTCATGATAAAAAAAGACAAAACAAACATCACAAACCTCTTTTAGCATCTGAAAACCACTTCTAGACAACTTGGTTCCAACAAAGAACTTCACCTTGACCCAGATTAAGAGTGGGTATTAAGAAATGTCTATAGTGCTTTTTATGGTTGTTTATTATATCCAGTACTAGATTTAAGATAAATAAAACGGGTGTATCCTGTTTATCTGAAATATTTTACCTATCATATTCTTTTATAACTATGACTTGGTCACTATTCGATTATTTTTAGGGGATTTTATTTTGGAATTATAGATACATGACACCACGATGGCCTCCAATCATTCTTCAGGAGGGTGGAAATGACCATTATTAAGAGATAGTGGGCCCTGAACATTTATTAGAACCTTTCATAGTTCCAAAAATGGAATTTCCCATCATTGTTAATATGCATATTGATGTCCAATTTCAAGATAGTTTCATGTAATTTATAAAGACTGTTTAGGGAGTCCCATAACCTACCTCATTTATGGAATATCTGATGCATGTGTTCTAGTAGTATAATCCACCAATGTTTTTTGGGGATAACACTCCACAGGTTGTTGAGTAGTGTCTTGATAATAATTTATTGATTTTGGAGCATTTGGAGACACCTTCTAAGAGGATAGTGAATCTTAAAACATATATGCTTTTGGAAGAAGCTGAGAGTTTGTGGATGTTTTGAAACAAGATGATAGGCTTAAATATATAATTTAGAGTTATTTCCAATGTATGTTTTATGAAATTTTTTTTCTTGAGTCTCTGTGGGATGAGAGAGCTCGAACGTTTATGGGTCTGGAGAAGGTTGTGATGATCGTTGTTGATTATTCAACATGATTTATAGAGATTTGACACTTTGTTGTAATTTATCTTGATAATGATTCATAGAGGGAGAGATACTTTGAGGAAGGGATATGATATGTTGTTTGATCAAAGGTATACATGTTTTTATTGACTACTATAATAGAGATAGGGAATCTGGTGCTTATTACTGAACGTAACCTACAGATAGATGGGGGTGAAGAAAATGTCAGTGCAGCCTCTCAACCTTGTGGTTCTGTGTCTAGTGAAATAAAATTTTATTTTGGGGATTCTTGTGAAAGGAATAATATCTTGAGTGTGAGTGAAATTATTTATATATTCTATCATCATTGTGGGATATTGGGACATATGAGGAACCAATCTAATAGAGACCCAGTCGAGTGTAGAGATTTATAATGGATGGGCCAAATAAATAGATTATGCAAGACCTTCCCTCCAACAGTCAGTGGAAGGGGACCGACTCTAACTCCAGGTTTAGGAGTGAGATTCACAGGTCTGCATCAGGCTAGGATATAGAGTAGTACCATTCAGTTAGGTTGATGTGGTGGTTATTATTGAGGAATCCAGGAAAAATTTGTACCATGAAATTAGAGTGGGACTGCTCCGAGTAGTGAGGTTTTTTATCAGGTTGTAGTTCAAGAAAAATATATTCTATATATCCTACACTTGAGGAGAAGAGCATCCGAATGTATATGAATATAGGTATAGTATTAGTATATAATACTCTAGTATCTTCTATTTTTTATATATGTTATTTATATTCTTTCATATTAGTGTTTGTTGTGGAAAGCCTTAGTCCCATTGTTTTGTTTTTTGATTGAATTATGATTCTTGATACACCATTAAAAATTAGTTCAGAGGGTATAAAATAGTGTAGATAATTCCCCCTCAAGGTATGTGGGTGTCACTTTGTATGGGATCTCTTTTCCCTTGATATGATAGGGTTTGACATCATTCTTGGAATGGACTAGTTGGTTCCTTTTCACTAGTTCATTGATTTCTATCATCAAAGGGTGACTTTAACATCACCATCAGGTGGATTTTTTATCCACATGGGTAAATGGTATGTTCAGGAAGGTAGAGTTTTCCTGGGGAATCTTAGGTTAAGCGGGATGACAACCCAAATTACTATTTTATATATGTATGATCAGGGAATGTGATATACTGAATACCCTATAGTGGTTGACTGTTTCACGGGTGTTTTCCTAGAAACATATTCTTGTTTTCCATTCGGAATGAGAGGTGGAGTTCTCTAGTGAGATGGATCTAAGAGCTACATCGATATCCATTCTTCCTAATTGGATGGCTACTACTGAGAACCTCATGCTATGAAAAATGTAGATGAAAAAGTCATGCTATGTGTGGATTACTAGAAATTGAACCAGATGATGGTTGAGAACCAGTATCCATTTCTTCAAATAGAAGATCTATTTGAACAACTCTGAGGGTCTCGAGTTTTCTAGAATATCTATTTGTTGTCAAGTTGTCATCAGGTACATGTTCGACTATAAAAAAACCTCATACATTTTTTTTGTAGTAGATATAGCCTATATGACTATATGGTTATTCTATTCGGTCTCATAAATGTGATAGAAGTTTTCATGGAACTGATGAACTGATTTTTCAATCTATATCTAGATTCATTTGTGGTTGTATTCATGAATGATATATTTTTGTATTCTCAAAATCAACATGTCCATTCCAATCATATTGATATCATATTAGATAAAATAATAGAGAATTATTTATAATCTAATATCACAATGTTCTACTTTTGGATGGATAAAATTCACTTCATGGGTCATATTATCTCACAGAAAACAGTATCAGTTGACCTAGAGAAGGTGAGAGCTATAGTTTCCTAGGAGAAACCCAAGAACGTATTTGATATTTAGATTTTCTAGGGTCTAGATGGTTATTATAGGAATTTCATACAGGAATTCTCACTGTTATCATCACCCCATATGAGATTGACTAAGAAGGGTGTCAATTTTTTATGGAAAGATACCTATGATACATACTTTCAGTTGCTAAAAGGGAGACTGACTTTAGTGTAAATAAATATACTATTAGAGTCTAGAAGGAGTTATAGAGTTTACTATGATTCATATAGAATCAAACTATGATTTTTTATAATGTAGGAGGGAAGATACATGGCATATAGGTCTAATCACTTCAGGACACATGAGAGAAAATACCTAATTCATGATCTTGTGTTTTCTTTTGTTGTACATTCCATGCATTATTAGAGGTATTATTTACTTGGATAATAATTTTTGGTGTACATGGACCATAAATAACTCAATTATATATTTACACAACATGACTTGAATTTGAGGCAATGAAGTTCGGTTGAGTACCTACAATTCTTTGACTTCATGATTTATTATACACTTAGAGAAAGAAATGATATTGTCAATGCATTAATTAGGATAACTCAGATACATATAGTTTTGAAGGCCAATAGTTCGTGGAATCTTATGACCTTATCTTTATTGATGCACTTGGAGGTGTAGGATAGACATGTATAAACCTTTCTCTCATCCTTAGTGGTGACTTTATCTCTTTGGGATAGGGTGAGGATGAGACAACTATCATATTCTAAAGGATTAGTCCTATGTGAGAGTGTGGCAAGTGAGAACCCACCTCATAGCTGGACCATGGGAAAGTATGAGATTAAGTGCATAAATTATCATGTTTGGGTTTTAGAAGACATATGTGAGGAGATGATGTGAGATTTTCATATCTCATCTTGGGTAGTACATCCCAGTGTTACTAAGATGTACCTAGATTTTCATCACTAATATTTGTGGTTAGGGATGAAGAAAGAGGTATATGGTTTTGTCACTGGGTTCTCCACAAGTCAGTAGGTGAAAAAAAAACATTAGTGAATATCTAGTATTTTATAGTAGTTACCTATTACCGAGTGTAAATGAGATGATGTAGCAATGGAATTCATGACTGGGTTTCCGAGATCTCCTCAATGTATTGATTTTATATGGGTCATTGTGGAAAACCTCATGAAGTTCACTAATTTTCTATAGATCAAGGAGACCTTATCAGTAAATGAGTTTGGGAAAGTTTATATCCATGATATTATGCACCCTCATGGGGTTCCTCATACTATTTTATTAGATAAGGGTGCTCAGTTTACATCTCAGTTTTCAAAAGTCATGCAATGGGTGTTGGGTAAAAAGGTTCTTTTGAACAAAACATACCACCCTTTGACTGATGGTCAGTCAGAGCACACTATAAAAGTACTTGATGACATTCTTAAAGAATGTGGCCTCAATTTTGGGGGGGTATTGAGAGAGGAAAACACCCCTGGTTTAATTCACCTACAATAATAGATATGAGGTTATTATATAGTTGAAACCTTAAGAGGATTTGTATGGTAGGCCATGTAGATCACCTCTGTTCTAGTTAGAGGCAGGAGAGGCAGGGTTTCTCATACCATGTCTCATGAATGAGATGTTGGATTGGTCTAGTTTATTCAAAAGAGGATGTCTACTGCATAGTATAGAGATAAATCATACACCAATTTCCATCGAAAAACTATAGAGTTCGAGGTTGGGGATCCAATATTTTTACATTTTTATTGAGGATGGGATAGTAATGAATTAAGATATATGGTAATATTTCAACATGATATATCAGTCCATTAGAGATTCTAGAGGGAGTCAGAATGATATCTTATCAGTTGTAGTTACCTCAGGGGTTTTAAAGCATGCACAATGGATTCTATGTATCTTATCATCACTGATATCACTCAAACTAGTCTAATATTATTTATCTAGATGATTTTGATTTTGAGTTTGATGCGTCTTTCATAGAGAACCCTATTTGTATTGTTAATAAGATCATGAAGGCTCTCTAATGTTTATTAGTTCCTTTAGTACTGGGACTGTGACAACATGGCCGTGTAGAGGTTGAGACTTTGGAGTGGGAGGCCAATGTACATGCTCAATGGTCAGAGTTGTTCTTAGATGATTCTTGACCACCCATGAAAGAAACATTTGGGGATGAATTACTTTAATGGAAAGATTGTAGGATTTGAGGTCTTCCAATGAGGTATATATCTTTTCAATTTCAGTTTAATTTATTGGTTTCTACAAAATTTGAATTCCTAATGAGGTCACAAGAGATATACGGGTGTCCAAGGCTTGTTTAGTGCCTGGAGCACAAGTTTTTTGACAATTATGCTGGTCTGAATGGATAGTAGAATCCATGAAATGTAGGCTACATGTTTTGTGTAAACCATATGGGGTGTTTCAGAGGCTAGAGATGGGCCACATGGTTTGAGGACACCATAAAACCACGTTTATATACCCATGAAAGAGTCCTGTAGTTTTTATTAGAGTAAAAAATCTTGGTTGGCATAAATTTATTCTAACTATGTTCCATAATCATGTGAGGGCTCAATAGATAGGGAAGGGAACATGGATGTTGCATAGTTTAACCAACCAAGCTCCAAACTATATGAACTAGTTCAAAAAGTGGCAAATGTCTACTTTTCCCTTATTCCTTTAAACTTTAAAACACCCTTTATTATTTCTTTTCTCCAATGTATAGGGGAGCCCTTTTTTTCCTTGAAGAGATCTTATGATACGATTGGATCTCATTTCTCTATCTAGAATCAAATTCAAACACTATTTCCCTCATTGGATCTGTGATGGTGAGATCTTCATTCATCTTGAACCATTCTTTGTTTGTATTTTTATCAAAAGATTTATTTTAGTGCAAGATGATAATCCATATTTCTAGGGTAATCAGTCATTCTTATATTTTCTTCCAATCCGGATTGAGTTAGTAGTTGATACTAGATGAGTGTTCTACCAAAAGTATTTGGTAGGTGGTCTATACCTTTCCCTTAAATTTGGGTATTTTATATAACTATTTTTCATTCTAGTGCATGCTAGACCTTCCATTATTTCCAATAAAATTAATTGAATTCCTTTATTAAATTTATTAAAACTTATTTAGTTTTAACACTTATTTCCATGATATGGTTGGAGGTTGATAGCCTCAACCCAAGCCACTACTAAGGTGTGTCAATGTATATTCTCTATGATATACCACCCCATTGGGTGTGTGTAAGCTCGTCTTTTCTATATGAAGCTGTTTTGAATTAAATGAGATAATAGGAAAGGGTTCATGCCTCCTTTTTAGGTGATTACATGTTTTAAAATAATTATATGAATGGTTAGATTTTGTGTGAACCTTTATTCACCTAGTAATTTATATATGAATTTAATGAATTGATTAAATGGGATAAGTGGAAATTTTGAAATGGGTTGGATGAACTTATGGGTTGTGAATTATTAGTGAGATAATTAATTGATAATATTCAAAGATTCCTTGGAAATTTCTAATCCTCAGATCCTGATTCCGTTGGATGACATGAACATTTCTATTCCATGGATCCAGATTATGGTAGTGTATGACTTGTAAATTTCTACTCTTAAGATCCCAATTCTATAGGATTCCAAGGACATTTATACTTCATGGAACCCATTTACTTGGGATTCAAAAGAAATTGATACTCCTTAGTTTTTAATTTCTTCTTATCTACTTGGACGTGCTCGATGGATGTTCCCCTTTGTCTCAAACCAAGTTTTTCTGATATTCCATCGAGACACTCCATAGAATCCATGAGGATTCCTTGGTCATTTATACCTTGGATCTAGACAATTCAATCTTGAAAATCGATTACATGTCATAGGCCATTGTGGATTTTTTATCATGATTTACATTTATCCCATGATTATAGTTTCTTGTTTAAAGTTTCCCTTTGTTTATGGGTTTTTGATTATTATTACTAGGGATCCATTATTAGATGGAAAATATTAGATCTAAATTTTAGATGTTACTTTTATTATTTTTATACCTATGATATACTACACAATTCATCATTATTTATACACAAACAGGACTAGTTATGCATACTCTTGGTGGTGGCCTACTGAGTTTTTTCTCACAACTTGTTTGGGTCACTGTTGGGTACCTAGACTGAATTCACGGATGATGGTACATACAAGGGAAGGCACCCACTTTAAGATTCATAGTTTCTTGTGCATTGGAGTAGGGGAGTATAGGACTGTTCTATGCTTGTGAAGGTAGTTTTAGATAGTTTATTTTTGGTCTTTTGGTCTTTTAATACATACATTTTATGAGATTTCTATTTCCATATATTGTATTCTATTTTTTATAGATACATAACATGATCATGATATTTTATATGACAGTACTTATGGTATTGATATTTATTTAATTATTTTTGATGTTATTATTCGATTGATTAGTTATTATTATCCTTAATATTTTGATTGATATTATTATACCACTTTTATACACTCTGATCATGATGGTATAGTCTCCCATTATACCACCTAATAACCTTAATACTATTCTATATCCTTTGGTGTACTGAGAGGAATTCTTGAGGCCATGTGACCAATAGGTTTGGGGAAGCATTTAGTGGATCCTAGGTCAGGATGTTACAACCAAGGGATTAATCAATCGACTATCATATGACTCTAAGAAACAACACACTACCAGTAAAAATTTCTCCTAGATCATATTGAATTGGATGAGTGTGATTCCAATTCACCAACTCCAACCACCACCTCATAAAAATTATATTTATGGAATTGAACAATGAACCAGATCACCTAATATCTTTTCTCACATAATTATCAGGTGTTTCCTCGACTACCCAATGACTGGTATCACCGCCACTGTGACAATTCCATCATGAGGGTCACTCTTTCAGGATGATTACAATTCTCACAATTATATAAGTATCATTATCTTCAACAGGATAAGGAACCAAATTCCCATTCTTTGAGAACCAAATTTTATTTATTACCACACACAATGGCTAGATGTGGTCATCCCACTCATACCCAATCACCAACACTGAACATCAACCCCCACTTATTCTCATCTTACCTAGAATGGTATTTCCCATCATCCAATGGTGTGATCCCCACCATATGGATTCCATTACAATTACGCATGAGTGTTGACCAATATTGGTCCCATTATCATACACATGTCTATCCCCTATCTATGCACTCTCCCATCAACCCATGAAACTACGCCACCTGAATAGTCATTTTCAAGGCCCCCACTTGTGTAAACCACACCATGATACCTTGATCCTTCCCTGATATCACCTCCCGTCAATGATTTATATCTCCCATTATCATTTGAACCCCCATTCCATCAATCTTTCATGAGTATCTCCAAATGAACCATCCCCACATCTCCTCTTGGATTCATCCACAACATAAACAATTTTCAACAGACTCAAACATGGCCCATCCACCAACCAGTAACCCAACTAGGAACTATTCATTCCAAATACACACCTTCTCTTACACACCAATACATTTACAGAAGAGTATATCCACACTCTATCTCTTCCTCAGGAAGATTTATCCATTAAGAACCTACTCATAGGTTCCTAACCTCTATCCAACTAGGTCTCAACCTAACCCAACAGATGAATCTTCCTATGTAACCTGATCACACAACCTTACTTATACTCCCTTGAGTCTTTTAATTTATAACCTAGGCTTATGCGCCTAACCTATTCACCATTCCCCACATTCATATTTGCTACATAAATCTATAGAACTATCAATAAACCACTTAATGAACAATAATATCACATATTCAATAATCTATAATTTGATCATTTAACCCTCTAAAATCGTCTCAAGAACTATGAGATTCCACCCATACTCCCATCATGATACATAATTCAACTACCAAAATCCACTAAGCCAGTTAAGTAACAGATCCTACCCTCGAACCTCAACCTCAATACCAGAAATGGTCTAAGTGATTATCAATGAAAATATGAAGGCATTAAAATAAATTTTCTAAACATCCTAGTTTAGTTAACCAAGCCTAATTTCTCAAGAACACTGATTCTTAACCTCATATCACCCCTCAGGTATACCATTCATTTATCAGTTCATTTTTAAGGAATCCAATTTCCGTATCGAGACAAAATTGGTCTCTATACATCCCTTAAAAATAGGAATACATTTATATCACTAAATAACCTCAGGCCATAAGACCCTAATGAACTATCATTGAAAGGAAAAAAAATCACATTCTGAATGAGTATAATATCACCAACAACTTATATGGGAAAATTTTATATAATTTATTGATGAAACATTAAATAGTTGGACCTTTCATCGATCAAAAACCACAAGCAATCACACACACGTATTGTCTGTCATATGTGTATATATGATACATGTACATGGACTATTAACAATGATCCCATATCCAAAACCACTATAAATCATAAACTCGAAAAATCAATGTGTGTCGTCCTATTTGAAATCATAAAACTATATCATTGTAAACCAAGAATTGAAATCTATTACACCTAGTGACCATGACTTCCTATAAAAAAGGTTTTCTCAACTCACCTATCTACTATCTGTCATATGATTCCACAAATACCATAGAAACCAATCTACCATATCAATAAATCATAAAACAAAACAAATATCTGATACCACATTGAAATGTCGTGACCCAAGCCCACTCATTAGTTCTCAGACCGAATAGGTTATGATACCTTAAGAGCACCTCTTCATATGTTGAAGCCTATTGACTAGTGTTGAGGTCTTAAAACATTAATTGGGGTGTTATTCCCTTGATATCATAGTAATCATTAATAATAATAATAATAATCCATAATAAAAACATCAAAGCACACATAAAAAATAAATACATCGAATATCATACATGATACTATCATATATAACAATCATTTATCACCCAGTTGGTTGATCCCAAAAAATAGGAAAAATAAAATTTATTCACACTATCCTTAATTCTATCACTAATCCACATCCTAATCTCTTGATAACATTGAGCTACCTCATCCTGATCCACTACACATCCTATAATTCATCCTAAAATATAAACATAAGTTCTAAATGTGCATCGAGATGCATGTTCATGGCGTAAATTTAAAACTTATTAGCTTCTCACCAATCATCCCTAATATAAGCATTAATATTCATGTTTATTCAAAAGTAAATGAAATAGAAAACTCTCTCATTGGGTTTTTGTGTGATAACTAGTTATCCCGAACACTCGATAAGTACACACACCGGTCCGACCATTGGGTGATCTCTAGAACAACCCATACCTAACCATACATACTATAGATCCATGATAGTAACCACTAATCACATCATATCATATTACATATTCCTAACCCATATAGAAAGACTCAAGTATATGTGTTATCAAAAATATCAACCCAATTCCCATAGACAATGGGCACAATCATATGTGTATAATCTTCAACCCATCCTTCCTCACTTAAAAGAGGTCTATGGGACTTTACTCAAATATTCCCACTAACCAGACCCTAGTATTTCACTCTAACATTTGTAAAACCATTCCCTCTCACATAGGACATGGTCAGCCAGGCCTTTTTACTAAAGGAAAAGGCCCATTTCTCAACGATTACCTTATCACTAATGGTATGGCGTGGTAACATGCACACTAACCTAAGAAACGTATTGTATGGTCCTCAACCAAATACCCAAAACTTCAGGGAATAGTCATTATACCAAACCACCACCACTAAAATCTAGGGTGGTCACATCACACCGACCCATCACTAAAAATTTAGGGGATATATCCTCAATCACATTGATCTAATCATACTCAAGTAAAGGTCCCACAAGCATAATAATAGTTGGATTCATCCCACAACATATCTCATCAGTTGATTCCATGGTGATAGTTGATTGATTCCTTTCCCTTCATCTTATGCAAGGCTTGACTAACCCATTAGGTTGTCCATTGGATCATCCAGACCCATCACAGTCTCACCTCACTAATACCACCAAAACCCATCAACCATTGAAGACATAACTAACAAAATAATTTCTCAAACTAGACCCCAAATCTGAATCCACATCCTCACCAATCCCCTCAATACTTCTGTTCTATCTACCTAGGGATTATACAATGCTAAAACACACTAAGACCCTTTCCATCTCGATTCTAAGCCCCAAACAACACCCAAGACCCTCACCTTGGTATCATTACTGATATACTAAAGTAGATACCTCAGCCCATCATCTAGAGGAAACCCACTTCATCATAATACACCAAACACTGATGGACTCTTCTCACTCCAGTTTCATTATAAGAATCACGTATGACCCTAAGATGGAGTTATCTTTCACTCACGAGTCATTCAGTCATCTCTCTCGTCACCACTAACCCTTAAGACTCTAATTCCTACCCCTTAAAAATTGTAACCCAACCTAGTACATTCTATATATTATCTTTCATATCAGGACCTACCATGCACATCTATTTATCTAATATAATCCCTCTCCCTTTGGAGACCTAGTCACTAGGTGATCCCACAATCACCTAAGTTCTTAGATTCACTTAGTTCAACCATAGAAGGATTATCACCATCCTATCTCACCTACCTAGGGAACCATTGGCCCCTAAAATAATTTCCTAAGACTCATTTAGTATAAAGGATGAACACGAATGAACAAAAAAAACATATTTTTTAGTATTATAGGGTCCACCAACCTCAAGAAAGGAGTTATCCACTCACTAAGCTCCACCAAACCTCATCCAAGACAACCGAGCATAGCCCATACTTGTAAAAACCAGGTGTAATTCAATCCTAACACCAAAAAAGAACTAAAAATATGAAAAAGTAGGTGTAGACCAATCCTGATGCACCCCAATCATAGGATTCTTGAAATCTACAAACTATGTTCTTATTCTAATGATTAATTTTTCCTAATTTTACCAGAAACACAAGGATAAATATTTGGGAAATGTGCCTTCATAAAAAAACTTCCAAAAGTATTTAGACGACATCTCAAGAGGTACTATACAAAAACTGAGTAAATAATCCTTGGATCTCAGTAATTTACACCATTATTTAGTGGAATCGGCACCAAATACTCAAATGAATTTGAGTAAAATCACAGTGGAACCAGAAGAAGGAAGATAAGAGAACAAAACAGATTTTGCACCATGAATTTCCCACTATAAAAAATCAAATACCACCCCCATGTAGGTAGGTTTTAGGACAGAAAAGGGAAGGTGATAGGATGTCCAAAATATCCTCTCTTAAATCCCCCCAACTGAAGGCACACAACCTAGAAAAAACCAAACTACCCCCAAAAAAACACCCCCACCTGTGAGATAGTTGAGCCTTATTAGCTAGCCAGTAGCTCAATAGCTAGAAGATTGAATCCCACCCACTAGATAATGGGACTAGGTAGGGGCATAATCCACTTTCCATCCATCCATCTAGCTGGTGTTATGCCACTAACTGACTGGTGGTTTCCTATTGCTAATATTCAGCAGCAAGGCCACCCCATACTTGCTCAAATGCTCCACATGAACACCCATACCACCATCATGACTCAAACCTAATAAAAGAAACATAATTATTTAAAAAACTCCTATCCTTAGTCTAAGTCTCAATTCTATAGATAACCCACCCATTATATATAAAATTCAAATTATCTCGATAATTTACAACATATAACGACTCAAGTTGTTACATACCCTCTAATGGTTCATCGCAAAATAAATACCATAAATCATATCAAAATAATATAAATGGAATAAAAAAACAATAATTTTCTCAAAAAAGACAACATAATATTACATACATTCTCATAGGATTTATACATCAAAATAATATTTAAATTTAAAACTAAAGTACTAAAGTATGAATAATAATATTAAAATAATAAATGAATAAATGTGTGGAAAACTCTCTAACTGACTCTAAGATCATATAATTACATCTCAAATATGAATTGAGACACCATCTTCTTGCTACTGAGGAATCCATCCTTTAGTAGAAACATCATAAATATAATCTAATTGTGCATAAGGTGTGTACATGCATGGAAAGAGAATAAATCATTAGTATAAACCACTATAACCGCCATAATCCCTTGATGTTAAACATGATAATATATAAATAGTCTAAGTATTTTAAATAATTTAACAATATTTGTTTTAGCAAGAAAATAGAGTGTTAGGTGAAAAAAATTCATGAATTTAGTCCCTTACATACTTCTTCTAATGTCGGTATTATCTCAAGATCCATACATATAACATCCTATCCAAACTAATGGAACAAGATATCTATATACAAACACATGGACTCTTATATATTTTGTGGGAGTAACACAAGGCCAAGATAAACACATATATCTTACACTAATTTGAAATGTCTCATATAAACCCAAGGTTCACTATAAGTAACCAACTTAATTGAACTTTAATGAAAAAAAATAATGTAAAAAATCCAAAATAAAACTGTAATTTTATCTTAATACAATTTAAATCATCCCCTTGTTACCTAAAAAGAACAACATAACCACTTTCTGAAAACAAATGGTAACATTTGAAATTCCAATCACACTTCAATGTTCAAATACATAATATCAAGAATGAATATTTCTCCCCAAAATGCACACATTAAATCACTTGAATAAATTTCATAATCCATCAATAATTAATAATCATTTCATTTTTTAATTTTTACTTTACCATATCTACATTTCCAGTTCCAAAAATAATTCAACACTTTAAATCCAAATTTTTGTATCAAAAAATATTTAAAATACAAAACTAATCTCTCTATACCATTTATATATGTTTAAATATTTCTCATATATTTTTCAACAAAAATAAATTTTATCAATCCCACTAATCGAATGTAAACCACCATTAATATTGATAATTTAATCCCAAAAAAGAAATAAAATTTATAATACTATAATATAAATTAAAATATTATAATATTTCCCTTTAACACATAAAATTAATTTCAAATCATATATTTCATCCCACACACTCACTGTATTAACTCTTTTATCAATGTTTACATCATGTTCAAATATTAATCCATCATTCTATTCATTACTTATTTTTTTAACTAATGTAATTCTATATATTCATCTATGAAACCATTTCATTCAAAAAAAAAGAAATTCAAAATTCATAAAAAAATTTATTAGTCATCATCATGTCAAATATTTCCATGTTAATTAACTCATATAAAATATTAAATCATAATTTTTTTGTACAATTAATGTAAAATCAGAAATGAAACTACAATGAATACAAGTGATCTCAATGAGAAATATAAAAATAAATGAATCTTCAACTCCTATTATATTAAAATGAAATCCTATAATTGAAAACTAGAAGAAAATAAAGGTAATTAAAATTTTATATTGACTAAATCTTATAGCCTAATGGGAATCAAGAACCACCAATCATCATAATGACACCATCAGATGCTATAACATGTGGAATATAGCTTCGATAACCTCAATGATTAGATGATACCCCATGAACTCATTGTATATAACTAGTAATACGAATCACCCTAGCCACCACATCGAATATCCCATCTTCTTGTTCTAGATCTATATTGTTTTAAAGGAAAAATAAAAACTGAAGGATACAAGAGATTACGTGGTTTTGAAAATTTCCCCAATATCACTAGATGAGTAGTGGTATTCTCTTCTAATTAAATAGTGTATATATAAGTTATAAGTATAACTAATCTTGTATCCCTACCCAAAATCATGGAAGATAAACACTAATTACTTCGCATGATATGTTCCTATTATTGGAACTCGAGTTTATCCCCCTTATATTGCAACACATTTTAGTTAGTATCATATATTTATAATCATGGCCAATAACTTTTGTCATTAAGGCCTCTATCATATAGGTTCTATCTCAATACTACATCCTCTAATTCATGATGTGTGTCAATCATTCTATTCACATAGAGTCCAAACCCACTTCATATTGAGGGTTCCATCATGTCATTGGGTATCCCACCATCTAACTCATGTGGGAATCTCAGCATTGATGATTACAACATCGGTTTACCTATTATTTATTCTACTTATAATGTCAATAACTAGTGAACTAGTCATGTTACCATTATCATTCACACTAATGGAACTATAAAACAATTTCATTTCCACTAACAATTTTTTAAAGTCTTCCATGTATCATCACCAATGATTTTTTCATAATTCAGAACCTCTACACAAATAATAACCACCTTTTGAACTATGTTTTATGTCTATATGTTTACCTTTGCATATGTATAACTTCATCCTCTGAAACATGATTTCCCCCTGAGTTCATGTATCATACAATCCACCTCTACATTCCCACACTGAAACTCTACTGCTCTACTACTACCACTAAGATATAATCCACTTAGCCACATATATTGTACATTATATATTTAATTGTATCTACTTCATTAAATAATTTTTTAATTTAGATTTTTTGGGTAAAGGATTCGAGTGGCTTGAATCTAGACACCCTACTGGTGATGGTGTACTAACTCTATATAGATTTCTTACTAAAAAATATGAGAGATTTAATTTTTGGAATGTCTAACACTTGAACAGAAATTAAGTATAACACTAAACCTAAAAATATTCCACTTGAGAATTGTTTTTCAATGTTCAATCCTATTAACTTCTCACTCAAAGTCTATTCAATTTTTTTTTCAACGTCCCATTAGTTTGAAATATTTCATCCATGTAGAACCCATATGGATCTACTACATGTTTTACTAATCACGTATGAAACACTAAAAAAATGAATACTTAGTCCTTTAGACTAAGATTTGATTTGAATTCCCCCATAGAAATCCCTCTAAAGAAATTTTTCTAGAGTATTTTTTGAATCATATTTTAATTTCTGTTAACAATATATGTCTTATACCATATCCACAGATCTACTCTATTTAGATGCTTGTATTTCTAAAGAATCTTCCAATGATATTCTATAAATTTAATATTTCCCCAGTACACCAAACTAAAGTAATTTCATCTGAACCAACCTTCATTTGGAACTAGTAATCTTTCAAAATGTCTAATATCACTAGAAAATGAACTCCCACTAGTAAATTTGTGTGATTTTTGGTCACAATTTCTCAATCTAAAAAATTAACACATGTTTCTCCTCTAGCATGGAATGTCATCCTTGATCTATATCCTTATATAACAATAATAAATTGAAGTATTTCATATGGGTAATTTGTGATGGAACCCCATTGAAAATGGCCTGTTGTAGAAAACATCATTAGAAAAAACATTATTTGTGATATTCCATTATAAAAAACATTATTGGTGATGGGTATGTATCCTATAGAAAATAATATTCTTAAATATATAAAAACGTCTTCTACAATGAGAGGATTTTCCAGTTTTAAATAAGTATTCATGATGATTTATTATTACCATCACAAATAAGTAAAAATAATAAAAATAATAAAAAATAATAAAAATAAAATAAAAAATATTCACAATAATATAAATACGATAATATATAGAACTTTTAAAATATGAATTATTAAAAATATTATGAAAAATATGTGAATTTAAATTTTTATAAAACAAATAAATAAATAATTGAGGTGGAGTGTCATATAAAGGAGGAGGTAAAGGGAATTCCACCCCTAAACCCTAATTCAGTCATCATATGTGCTACAACATCTTCTCATGTTAGTGTTGCTGAGGCTATGGATGTATCTCCCCATATTGCTACTTCAATTGTAAATAGAGATATTCCTTATCCATATGAATGGTCTCTATTAGATCTCCCTAAGCTCACAAGTACTTATCATATAGTGCATCAAAAGATTATGAATCTCTATAAGCTCCCCTCGATCTGAATGATGACATCACAACGGTATGATAATAACTCTCAAGAATTAATCGAGAGTTGATACCAAAAACTCTAACTTTCATGATGACATACAGAGTTTCATACATCCATGATGCATAATTAAATCTGACTACAATGGTGGTATGATACTCACTATCATCCTGACACTCATCATGTGTCTAAGAAATCATGACACCATATGACTCCTTCAATTTCAATTTAAAATTAAAATATTTTAAAAATTATTTTTGGTTAAATTTAAAACTCCAAAAAATTATACTGATCACAATAGATCTCTAGAAACCACCTATTATCTATCTAGTGACGACATTTTTATACATCCTCTTATTAACATAGAACTATGTAATATTGGGATGTTCGATTTCCTATATGAGTATAAAATAAATTTTTCATATGTAAAGTTATATAATTTATTAAAACAAATTATTTTTCATATGCTGTCGATGCGTACTGAATATATGAATACTATCTCAATGTTTCACCACCTAACTGGCTCAATTTTTTCAACCTAATGATGATCTCCTATAAAAACTATCTCCCATATAGTATGAACAAAATTCATCACAAAAGTGATATGAGAAGTAATATTGTCATTAGGCATAACAAGATGGATCAAAATATGTGACTCCCACTTTATGCATGGTTATCCTCCTCATATTGTGAAAAAATATCATGGAAACACTCATGAATATAGACATCCCATGCCTCCCAGATAGAGGGCCATGTGCTATCATCAACGAGATACCATAAATACTACAAATAACTAATAATATCAAGTGAATAAAAAATAAATTTTAAAGTAAATATTATTTTTTACATACAATACAATGATTGAAAAAGAGGTTCCACACATAAATGTAAATCTAATCCCATGTTGCACAAGATCTATAAAAATAACTCCATAATATAGAACACCTGTGTCCAAAATCTAAATGAAAAAATATTTGAAAAAATAGAACAAATAATCGAACAATTAGTATATAAATAAATTAATGAAAATTAATGAAAACTAAATAAAATACACAACTAAACATACCTATGCATGTGTGGATAAAACTCAATATGTGGATTTTTCTCAGGGATAGGGTCAAGAATCATTAATCACACAAAACCATGACCCCTCCGAGTTATTGATGAACCAATAATATTATGAGGGTAAGATGATATAGTATTAGGCTCGTCACTAGGTATTGAAACCACATCCAACTAATGAAAGAGATTAGATATAAGTTCATCATCTATCTGAAACAAAAAATTAATTTTGTCAAAAAATTATTGAAAAAAATATTTTATATAGATATATATTATATATGATTATAATTATAATTTAATTTTGTTAATCTGCATCTCCATCCTCATATTCATGTATGATGGTGTTAATATATTGATATTCCACCCTAGTATCATCAATTTACATAGGAGTTTTACATTCATAATCTCTTGCTATTTAAAATTCACTTTTTATAAAAATAAAATCATTATCACCATTAACCCATAATTATGGGGTGTCATCATCGATATTCAGGTCTCTTCATGGAAAATATGGGTTTAGGGAAGTCTCTTGAAATTTTCAATTCCCTCAACTTTAGCGTAACCACATTCACATTGGATAAAAAGGTTTTCAGAAGATTTCATTTTTATTATGCTCCACTAATCACTTAATTCTCTTAAATAAAGACAATAATTTTCATAATAAATTTTATATTTTTGACGAACCAATAAAAATTTGTCATTTACTATCAGAAGGTTTTATATTTAATATCAATGATTAAATGAAATATATGAACACACAAGCCTCTCTATGTAACCAAAAAATGGCATTTAATCATAGTTTACTAGTTCTGCCCCAGATGGCAGAGTTTAATTATTTCTTCTAACATGTCATAAAATTCAAATTCACATTCTCTATGATGATATCCACTCAAGAAAACACCACTATTCATTGTTTCTTTTCGATTCCCCATATGCACATGTATGGAATATTGAATAATTCACTATATATTCATTATAATATTAATACATTTTTGGATGGTGTGTTACTCAATACAAAAAATCAATTATCAATTTAATGATCATGTTTAGATGGATGGAAAGTTGATAAAAATTGTCAATATAGTAATTAATAAATTTATTTTATATATTAAACCTTAAACAATTTACTTTACCATTTTTTGAAACCATTAGGAAATTTGTTTTTCAAAAATTATGCAAGAGAACTACTATAATTTGTGGCATTTTTTTCTTGATATGATTATCATATAATCTTAAAAAAATATTATTAATTTATTTAAAAAAAATTATATAATAAGTGATAGGACCACTGATAGTAAAAATGGTTTTATTTCTTCATAGTTGAGATAAACATAGGTATGAGCCCTGTGATGTTCATCATATGAAATCCATTATTCCTTAACTCCACCAAAACTAATTTCAAGCTAATTAAAAACTGATAATTTATTTTTCACTACATTATCAACATTTCCCTTCTTAAATCTCATGTGATTATGTTTTGGTTGATATTTAAATTCAATATAATTAGAGGAGAAAAAAGATATTTTCCCCAACAGATAATCTTATTAAATTGGTCCTTCAACCTATGCTTTGTTATGTACATTTTTCTTCAATTTCTATATGTATCTCTCGTATGGGTATATCTATCAGAACTATAACATCCCTTTATATTTTTCTTCATATAGAAAATGTAATATCAAAATGTTTCATTGAATCAAAGAAAGATGGTGGATTGTTTTTTCAATTTACATAAAATTAAAACAATATATTCTTGTATATACATAGTTCATCATTGTTTGTTGTTGCTGAAAAAATGTCTCAAAAAATATGATATTTATGTTAGTGCCTAAAAAATCATAGAATTTAGCAAACATATAAATCTAATTGGAAGAATTATTTCCATCATAACATGAGAATTATAAAATTTTATTACGATAATATGACCATTTATAATACATCTAGAAAAATGGGAAACATAACCCTATAAAAGACTAAAATCTATAATCCAATGAAAAAATAATAAATGGTTTTCTTTGGAAACATTATAATCCACTTTTGGAATCATTAACATTTATGATCAAACATTTTCAAATAGTTCAAGTTTTGGTCGCCTATATATTTGGTAAAGATCTAATCATGTCTTTACATTATATTTTATCTTACCAGGTCTATTAAAAACTTTATAAAATACATTATAAAAATATATCATCTCAAAATGAATGACATCCAACATGTTATAGAATGATAAATCAGACCCATATAGAATATCCAAAAAATGTTCCATTTTATCAAATTGTGTTATTTCCCAAAGAAATCTACTTTTTTTTTGGGTTTTAGTGGGTCCAAAGGTAATGGGAGGTAATTAAGAGATAGTAGATATTAACTCAATACTCGATATCATTGTCGGAGGTCTATCTCTTTCAATCTTCCTTCTTCTGAAATGATATTTTTTCCTCTGAAAATGATGTTTGGTAGGAAGAAATATTTGATAAATTCAGAAAAACAAGTTTTTCTTCCATTAATGAGAATAAACACTTTGTTATCTCTCATATAATATGGAAATGATTTTAGACCATGTGTACTCTATCCAGATAACATTCCATATGATGGTATTTCATTAATTTTCCACACTAATGAACTTTTTCATTATTAAATTTTGTTCCTAAATAACATCATATGTACTAACACCATTACTCCACAATAAATTTAACTGATCAATAAGTGGATTAAAATAAACATCAATATTTTTTTGGATATCCTAGAATTAATAAGGTCAAAAAGATATGTCGCACATTCATCCACATCCAAGGAGGCTAATTGTATAGAGTTATAAATATGGGTAACAAGAATATTGACTACCGTAAGAACCAAATGGACAGAATCCATTACTAGAAAGACCCAATCACACACTTAAGGATTTTTAAGAAAAATAACGATGTACTTGGTGAAAATGTTTCCATGAATCACCACCATAGTGATGATTTAAGATTTTATTAGTTGAAATATTGGTTTTGTGTCATGAAATAAATGATGTTGTGTTTTGAGACATAAATAAATGCTATAATTTGGTTGTAAGCAGTAATTAAATCAACTATTTTGTAGGAATAAATCCATATATCCTGATTGAGATCTATTGTACCTCATTTTTTCACATGTAGGACAATTAATTATGACTCAATTTCACCATAATATAAGATGCAATCATATGAACATAAATGAATCTTCTGATAACCAATACCCAAATTAAGAACCAATCTCTTTTTCTCATAGAAATTTATAGATGAAACATTTATTTCAGTTAATAGTGATTTAATTATTGTGAATATATTATAAAATTATCTATTTGACATTCCACTATTTGATTCATAGCCATAAATTTTGAAACCACTTTGTTTTTTTAATGCAACTAGGATATAAGGAATCCCTAGAAGAATTCAACATATATTAAGATTGATATGGTTCCAAATTAGGAGTTAAATCAATATCATCTTGAGTTTTAATTTTTTGAAAATATGGAGCAACCAAATCATGTACTAAATATTTAAATAGTGATTTATCACTAATATTTATTTATTTTAATTAATTGCCTCTATTTTTTAATAATTATAGTGATTTTTCAAAAACATTTACTCATTACCACTAATTTTTACTAATTACCACTAATTTTTACTAATTACCACTAATTTTTAAAAATTACCACTAATTTTTACTAATTATGGTGATTTAATATTTGTTTTTAGTAATCATTACTAATTATGAAAAAAATTTACTGATTTTTTCTAATTACGACTTATTTTTAATAATTATAGTGATTAATAGTTAATTTTTAATTAAAACTATTTATTTATCAATTATAAGTAATTACTTTCAATAAGACCCACTTGCTAACAATTAAAATAAATTATTTTAAATTAAAACAATTTACTTTAAATTAAACACATTACAACTAATTAAAACTAAATATTTCTAATTTACAATAACTATTGCATGTACTCCATCATCTGCTCGTTCTGCTGCTTCTACCTTCGACGCATGTCCTTCTCCTACTTTTGTTGTTTCCATAGATGCATCACATCCTTCCTTCCCCTATTCTGCCAGCTTCCTGAAATGTTTTTTCATGGGTGGAACAAATTGGTCCTTTCTCATCACCTAATGATTGGAAATTTTATGAGTTACACATTTTTAGTAATTTATAATTTATTTTTTTTACTTTATATTAAATTATACTTAAAATTAGGTATAATTAAGGATAATTATTTGTAATTAACACTACGTACCACTAGTTTTTAGTATGATTTAATATAATGTATTAAAATATATTGTAGATTACATAAAATGTGTAAATAATTGATTTCACAATCTTTAGGTGATGAAACCAATTTATTCCAACCATGTCCAAAATTTTCTTTGATTATCACCAAAAACGTTTATAACACATTTTATTTTCAGTTTCTTATTAATTTAAAATAATTTATACTATTTCATATTAATTTCTAACAAATTATACTAATTTAAAATATTTGTTTTCTAATTTATATATATTTTATATATTTTATAAATTTATAATATTTTTTATTATTTTTTATTAATTTAAAATAATTTATACTATTTTATATAAATTTATTATAAATTATATAAATATACTGATTTTTTTAGTTTATAACAAATTATACATAATTTTTACTAGTTTCCGCTAATTTTTTCTAATTAGTACTATTTATTACTAATTACTGCTAATTATTACTAGTTTTTGCAAATTAATACTAATTACTACTAATTATCACTAATTATTCATAATTACCACTAACTATTCCTAAGATCTATACATTATTACTACTTATTTGTCAATTAGATGTAATTACTATTAATAACACCCCCTTACTGATAACTAAAACAAGTTATTACAAATTAAAACCATTTACTTTTAATTAAAAACATTATTTCTAATTAAAAATAAATTTTTTTAAGTTAAATTAATTATTTCATTTTCTCCATCATCTTCTCATGCTGCTACTCTTACCATCGACACCTCTCCTCCACCTACTATAGTCATTGACGCGTCACATCCTATCTGCCTCGGTTCGGCCTACTTAATGAAAAATTTGGACATAGTTGACCTAAATTTCTTATAGATTTTACAATCCTATGGCGATGGAACAAATTAATGTCAACCATGCCCAAAAATTTTCATTTCTCTTCACTTGAAAATTGACGACCTATTTCATTTTTAGTTTTCAAGTAATTTATAATAATTTATATTAATTCATAATAATTTATAATAAATAATACTAATGTAAAATATGTATCTTAATTTATACGAATTTTATATGTCTAATTTTTTTTATAAATTTATAAAAAATGTTATTAATTTTTAATAAATTATATTAATTTATACTATTTTATATCAATTTATTGAAAATTGTATCAATTTACTAATTTTGTTAAGTTTATAACAATTTATAATTATGTTTGACTAATTATTACAAATTACTGTTAATTATTACTAATTACTATTAATTATTACTAATTACCTCTATTTGTTAGCAATTACCACTATTTATTACCAATTACTGCAAATCATAACCAATTACCACTAATTATTACTCATTACCGATATTTATTACAAATTGCCGCATATTATTACCAATTACTGCTTATTATTACTAATTACCACTAAATATTACTTAATTTTTACTAATTATTACAAAATATTACTATTTATTACTAATCATTACTAATTATAAGTAATTACTACTAAATAGTTCTGATTAAAAATAATTATTAATAATTAAAACTAAATACATGTAATTAAAAATAATTACTATTACTTAAAAATAATTAATGAAAAAATTAAACTAAATAATTCTAATCAAATCTAATTACAACTAATTAATAATAATTTTTACTAATAGAAATCAAAATAAATTAAGTAATAAATAAAAACATAAAATAAATACCTTAAAAATGAATATTTCAGTAGATGTAAATCTTAAAAGTTGGTCAACTACAAAATTTAAAACATTTAAAACTTTATGTTGGAGAATATGGAAGCAAAGAAGGATAGAGGAGTTCAGAGAAAATGGAATGGAAAATTTGGGGGCTATATATTGGTTAGATTAGTTGCAATGAGACTATTTTCAACGGGACCCATCGAAAATAGGACCACCGTTATTAATTACGGAGGTTGTAAAAAAATTATTTGTGACATGTCCCATAGTAAATACCCTATGTCGACCATCTTGTTGTGATATGAGATAATCCAATCACAAATAACAAATAATTACAGATATTATTTTTGATGAGACTCATTATAAATATATTCTTGCTGAAAATTTATTTTCGATGGGAGTTAACTCCCATCACAAATAACAAAAAAGGAATGAGGGCATTTATGAAGGGGGAATATTTTTATCGCAAATAGTCTTCTTGAGGTTTTTCACAAAGTGCACACCATAGGTATTTGTGACTGGAACACATTTTGGTCATAAATAATGTTTTCTTAATGACTATTTGCAATGGGATTCATTTCATGTGGCAAATAGTCTTTGTCGAGGGACTATTTGTGAGGGGAAACTAGCCCATCACAAATAAACCATCTAAAAAATACTTTTTATTGTAGTTCAAGGCCCAACCCATTCTTTTGGGTATTGTTATCTCATTACATTTATGATATTATGAAAATAATTTACCAAATCTGGAATTCATCAATGTCTTCATCACCGGCTTTACCAAAGAGAAAATACACCCTAGACTTGGGTTATCCATCTTCTATCTATAGTGTGTTCATAATCAACTTCTCCAGAGATATTGCGAATGATAGAAAAATAGATTTCCATCTTCTGGATTCTAGATTACCTCTGAAAGATACTACCCCAAATGTAAGGGAACATTCCTACCACATGTTTCAACTAAACCCAAAAACATATTATTTCATCATTTCTAGAACCTGCCACATAATAACACCATATGGTAAAATTTTGATGCAATACATCCTCCATGAATCTTCTACATTATTTTTGATGATTTAATATATTCTCTTCAAAACCTTATAATTCTTTAGGATTATTTTCCTCAAACATTATGTATACATTTTCATTAAACCTTGTGAAACACCTATTTCTCTAGGAATTATCATCTTCTTGGATTAAGTTGGTCTATATCCTTTAATCATAGTTCTTATTAATGAAAGTTAATATGAATCCTTAGAATTTTTCATTGAGTAAAAATACCCACATTATAGTTCCACTTCATCAATGAATATACTTTTTGAGTATAATAGCTTCTGTTAGATAATCAGAACTTGTATAAATTTCAATCCCCACTTCTAAATTTTGTCCACTCTTGATAAACATGCAAAAAACCATCATTTGGGAGTCTACTTCTTCTTCATGACACTATCCTTATGAATATAATCCTCCAAATATAAAAACCTTGTCCACAATTATCCATAACCATGATCCCCCCATCCTGGGTCACATGTTATCAACAATTCCTCATATTTTTCAGTTGATCATCTTTTAATTATTCTAGGACCAAGTCAAACACCTTATGATCCTTTTTCTTGATAGAACCATGGAATCCTTAGGTCTTTCAAAACATATACATATACCATCTTAGATGTAAATTCATGAGAACCCTAGAAACAAGTTTATTATCAATAAATGGGATTTTAGAATACTATGTATAAAATATAGGCACCCCTTACTTAGCTAGAATATTTACAAAACATCAAGAAATTTTACTTTCTAGGAACCAATCATCTAGTCCTAATTGTTCTATTACAATCTCCCTTTTGGGTAACTAGCTACAAATTCATAAACTTGACACCTACCTTTTAATTTATCATCAAATCCACATTTTAGGAACATATGTCAGGTCATGTGACTATAACGTTAAAGAATAATCCATGGTCTTATTATTGCGGCCTTCTGGTCTACTAAATACAATTATTATGTCAAAATCACTACCCAAAAGAATTAAAAAACCCTCTATGATAAACAACATAATAATCCTATAAGATCTATATCTTCCACCATAAAATCATCAAACTATACCTTACTCGTGAAGCACTATCCTCCAGACACTGAAATTTATCTAAATCTAAATAGAAAAGGGGTCAAGACTATTCATGGAAATCCTTAGTAGTCATCCACTATGTTTCGAATAACAACTTGAGGAATTGAACACACCACCAGACACACATATAACATAAACGATATTTTATAAAAACCATACTCTATGGTGTTGTCTATATCTATATAAGTGATCATCCTTCCATAAACTCACCACATTTCTTCACTAAGGGAACAAAGTAGTCTTATAACAAAAATATACATTTATCCCTTATAAAAGGACATGAATAAATGATATATATGATCAGGGGGACATTTTATTTCCCAAAAACACCTCTAGTACCACCACTACCATTTGAGTGAAACCATATGATTCCTTGATTAACTCATCACCAAACATCATGATTCCTAGCACTGATAAAACTTTTTGGGAAGCTAGATCTACCAATTATTAGAAGAACACCACCATATTATATATCATATAGAACATATATTTATGAAATTTAATGATTAGATGATCCCTCATGACTATAATATCCGAAATAGGGAAGACCAGGCACCAAAGACACTACACTGAATCACCTTTCCTCTAATTCTATCTCCCTACTGGATTTCATTCATGATCTTCATTCTAATATAATGAATAAAAAATCAATCATACACCATGGAAAAATAATAAAATTCAAGGAAAAAAAGGATTATATTTTTGTAAAATGTGTCATACAAACATGGGATAAAATTTGAATCTTTCATCTAAGGAAATAGAATACAAACGTGTTATAGGGATAACTAATTGCATCACCCTATCTAGACTCGTGGAAGATAAACAACAACTTTTTCGCATGACAATTACCTACTTCTAGTGATTAATTTATCCTTGTTATATTGTTTCTTCATTCGATCTACATCATATATTCTAGACTACAACCACTATCCATCAAAACTGTGGATTCTTTTCTATGGTAGTTTACTTATCACTCCATCCACTGATGCAAGATGCATGTTAGTCATTCACTTCATACATAGTCTAACCCTACTCCTTATAAAGGAGTCCAAATGGTCATTTAGTCCCACCACCATCTAACCCATGCGAGTAACCTTCCATTAATGAAAAAACCTCTATTTCTCTATATCTTATGTTATTTGACTACCAATGAAAACTACACTATTCATGCAACCATTATGATCTATAGTGATGAATCTATAAAATATTTTATTTACCAATAACCCATAAGTAATGTATTCAACATATAATCACAAAAAACTTCTCATAATCTATAACTTCTTCCCATACCAACAACATGTTCCCGGATCCATGATACATTTAGAATTTTCCACTTCCATCTACATAACGTCTTCCTTTGGAACATGGAGAAACACATAGTGAATTCATCAAATAATCCACTTCTACATTCCCATACTCACACTTCACTATGATACTAGTACTTTTATGCTATCATCTTTACATCCATGTTTATTTAAAATCATTTATTCTAGTGGCTATAATGCATATATTTAACATGTTTAATTAAAATACATCTAGTGAATGATCTTATTGGATGAATCTGGAAAACCTATGGAAAAAGTGGAATGTATCCATCTGAATTTCCCAATAATAATTACTAAACATTTAATTTCTAGAGTTCCCAACATTTTTACAAACAATAGTTATCACACCAAACCTAACAATGACATCAATCATAAGGAAATGTCACTTGAACATCTAAAAAATATAAATATAATTACACTAATGAATTGAGATTCTACCAATAATTGAAAGATAAACCATCAAATGAATTTAGATAGAGAGATATGGATTATAGTGATGAAAATTAATTGTAGAAACCCCTATAATGAATAAAAAAACAGGTTTTACATCAAATCTCATGACTAAAAAAAGATATATTTTCCCCTGTTTAAACAAAATATCTGACATGCTATCAGGTACCTAGAATATATAAAGCAAGTACTCTATGTACATAAAAGGCACAAAATAGTACTTCCACTTTAATCGAGTACCTGATGGTACCTACTAGGTTAATTACAATATATCCCACCCCTTAACCCTCCTTTATTATTCAAATTTTATCGCAATACATGAAACCTAACTCAAAATAAATGAAAAATAAATCCCAAAATAAGAAAACAAAATTAAAAAATTATTTCAATCCTTATGATGTTATAGACTCCTCACCATAAGTCTTCTCATCCTCGAGAAGCATCATCGAGTGTCGCCAATGAATTATTTCACCCATTAAGACCTCACTTCAACTTCTTTATCCCAATTATCCTCTTTTATATGTTTATGATTCCATAAAAAAATATAATTGGAATAACATTAACTTATAAACTCTTCTTTATATAATAAAAAATATTTACCTATCACATTATAAACAAAGAATCTATATCTCACTCAACATCATTACACTTAAGCACATGCAACAGATCAGGTTTTTATTTCCTCAAATGAGATACATGAAATAAACCTTTCCTAAAACTATATTTTAGAGGAAATTTAATTTGATAAAAATCATCATTGATCCTCTCTAGAATATAAAATGATCTAAAAAATTCTAGAGCCAATTTCCCTTGTTTCCTATATTCAATTTTAAAGCAAGCTAAGATATGCAAATGAAATGATCTCTAATATAAAAACCAAGAGGATGAAATCTATCATTAGAATAGGAAATCTAATTACTTTGAGACACATTTATTCCTCTATTAATCATTTAAACATGATCAAAAGTATCTCTCACTCAAAAGTCACTATAGGGAAAAAAATATTATTCCACATCACAATTATAATGTTGGTTTTTGAAAAGCTAATGTCATAACAGAAACATAAATTTTTTAGTGTTAATTTTAAATAAAACAACATTAAAAAAATTATTTATATTTGGCGTCTGTTTTTTTTAAAATGATGTAATTTTTTTACTATAAATAATAGACGGTTTTTATTAAAACCAAATAAAAATTTCTTTTAAGATTTGGACTCAGTTTTTACAACAATTGATCTGGTAGTTTTATTTTAATTTTTGACATTGGTTTAAAAAAAACTAGCATTATATGTCTTTAAAAAAACTCTTTTTTTCTTCCCCTCATTCATTTAACGAACTTTTCCCAAAAAACATAGAACCTGAAGTGAAAGACTCTCCACCCCAATTCATTTGACTCAATATTCCTCGATTGTTCTTTTTTTTGGATTTTTTTCATTGTTTTTCTTCTCTATTTCATCCTTTTGGCTTGTAATTTCGTTCATTTAGCCCATTTATCACCAATTTCCAGTCATATTTTTCATCCATCTATTTTGGAGTCATATTTTTTCATTTTTAACAATCTAAGGTTTATCTATCACCATTTCAGATATCACTATCACATATTTTTAGTATATATATATATTATAAATGGAATATTTATTTATTGTTTTTAAAATATTAATTTAGTTATTATTAGTTTTAAATTTTATTCATTTATTTACATATATATATATATATATCTTTGTTAATATTAAATTATTGTGATCTATTTTTTGACTTAGTTTTCATTATTTTACTTCTCGGTTGTGTCCATTCGGCTTGAAATTTAGTTTTTTTATCCCATCAATCTCTATTTTTGAGTCATTTATTTTCACGCCACCATTTTAGAGTCGTGTTTTTTTATTGTGTACAATTCAAGGTTCATTAATCTTAATTTTACATCTATCTATCATAGATTTTTACCATCTCTATATTTTTAAAGTGGGATATTTATTTTTTATTTTTGGGGAACTAATTTATTAGTTATTAGTTTTAAATTATATTCATTCATTTTTTTGTATATACATATTTTTCAATTATAAATTATTTTCATCTATTATTTGACTTTTTTAATCATTTTTTCTCTATTATGTCTTGTTGGTGTGTCATTTGGATCATGCGGCCCATCAATCACCCTTTTTGTCATATTTTTTCATCCTACCATTTAAGAGTCATATTTATTACTTGTTTACAATTGAAGGTTCATCAATCTACATTTCATATCTCTCCATAAACAATTTACTTCATATATATATTATAAGTGGAATAATTATTTTCTATTTTTAAAATATGAATTTAGAATTTTTACTTTTTAAATTGTATTCATTTATTTAATTATGTATACATCTTTTTCAATTATAAATTATTGTGGTCATAAAGAGTTTAATATTTTAAATGTAATTTTAATTATAAATTGATTTTATTGTGGTATATATATTTTATAATTGGAATTCTTTTTAATTATAATTGAATATATTTATAATTATTTTATAATTATTTTTTTTATAATTAATCTTATTGATAAGCAGATGATAAATTATACATATTTTAATATTGATTTTAATATTTTCAAAGTAGAGCATCTCAAATGAAGTACATCATTTTAGAGTAGGCTTAATTTAAAATGGTGCGTGAATAATAAAAAAATCCAATGTATTTATCTACTATTTACACCAAAAGGAATATTCTTTTAATATTATCTGTTACATAGTCTTTACATTTTTATTTATCTTGTTAATTTAAAATTAATCTATTTCTATAAAATCATGAAATACATTATATTTTTTTATTTAATAATATTAAAAATTAAATAAAATAAAATTATAAACACACTCATATATTTAGTATAAATTAAATTAAAATAAATATGATTATATTATGGTTATTATAAGTCATTGTGTTATTTTATTTAATCCATTATTTGTGCTTTGTTAGTTCATCACCTTTCAATCATGGGTTTAAATTTTTCAATGATATTTTTTGATTATTATGTATAATTTTTGTATCCATCAATAAATGGTTATTTTTTTAATTATACGTTTTTAAGTTTAAAATTTATCTATTTATATATATATTTTTTCAATTTTTGGATGTTTTAATATATTCACCTTTTTTATTGTGCTATTAGGTTATTAATGGATTGTAATTGGATAAACTTATGAAGAACCAAAAGTGAATATGAAAAATTATTTAATGATTTAATATAATTTTCTAAATGAAATCTTCAATGAAGATTTAATTTTATTTCCATGTTTGGAGGTGGATGCTGCAAGGCCCGCGGTCAATTGGGTATGGATCACTATTGGTGAGGAATTCAAATGGAGGCATCTCGTGATTTTCGAATCTTGGGTAGGATACTGTAACACCTGCTGTCGTCTGGGGCATATGGCGTCGAACTGTCACTCTGAGGTGATGAACAGAAGGTCCTATAACCGAAAGGGGAGAGTGGATGATTCCTCCTGGCTGGGATTGGTGTCTGCTGGGGGTGTGGCACCTAGAACTATGGAGGAGAATCGGTCGTCAGTGCCTTTGAGGACCTGTGCAAAGGACCCTTCGAATCCTGATGTATCTGCTGTGTTCAGCAGGCTTCGACACGATCTGAAGTTGGGTGATGGGGTGATTCATGCGAATACCAAGGAGGCTTGTGGTTCTGGTGAAGGGGGAGGCACTGAAGGTGTAAACATTGCTGTGAAGGAGTTACAACATGAGGTGTGTGTGTCTACACCTACTGAAATGGAGAGAAATTGGTGAAAGGAAGTAGTGACTGTGGTAAATGGAGTGCAAGATGATGTTGGTAGAGGCTGTGATATGATGAAGGTTTCAGATGGTAGGAATGGGGTGCAAGGTAGGGCTATGATTGATGGGGAGGTGGGATTCACAGTTGCTACTTCCAATCAGTTCCATGAGTTGGAAAAGGAGATGGTAGAGGAGGGAACTTCCATGATTGAGATGCAGCGTGAGGCTCCTTCACAGGAGAGAGGCAATGGGTCAAATTATGTGCTGCAGGGGACTTTAGTTCATCCGGAGTCCCCAGAACAGCCACAGTGCCTTGCTGTGATTGACACCAACGGTCAATTCTAGAAGCGTCGTGGAGGGAATGATAATTTTCAGCAGATTCTTATCCATGTAAAGTGGGGGGATTGCTATGAGAGTGATCAATATGGAGTTACGATCAAGCCTTCTTTTAGTGATGTGGTCCAAGGCGGGAAGGCGAAGGTGAGCGGGGCTCAAGAAGTCTTGACTTCCCCTCCGCGACGCAGTTCAAAGAAAGATTACTCCTACTTTCCAAAGTCGTTAGTCACTAGGTCCTCTAGTGGAAACGAGGAGCTCTTATCCTTGGAGCGGATGAATCTGCGAAGGAAATATGCTAAGGTTATGAGGAATTACGAAAGCTCGGAATGGGAAACAACCACAGTGGAGGAGGATTATGGAGATGGGTATGGGTTGTGTGACATGTAAGTTCTTTTCACTTTTCCTTTTGATGCTTGTCTACTGCACTTTTCATTTTCTTTAATAAATGGTCAGGGGGTTATCCCCTCGCAGCGATTTTCTAGTACTATGGTTTTATAATTAATTATACATGTTTGATCTGGCATGATGAAATTACTTTAATTTTAATATCTAATGATTGATGAAAATATTCAGCATGACACAAAAGATCTTATTGAAGAATTAATTCATGATGTATGAATTGAATCCACCAATAAAACATCAACTATTTAATGATTTTATGGATATTATGAGAAACCATGATTCTAATGATGCACTAAATTTACAATGTTATCAATAGAAATAAGATTTGTTAACATTAAAGCATTAAATGGGTTGAGTGAGAAAATTTTCTCTAAATTTCTTTATATTTTAAAATATAAACTTTCAAAAGGAAACAGGCTTCCAAATTCGTATTATGATGCGAAAAAAATATTATTCAAAATGGGATAAGGGTTTAGAAAAGATGGTTTACCCAATTATTGTGTGTTTTATCAATTAATATTAATTTTTATCCAAATATGATAAATGTGGGAAATCACGATATAAGACATATGAAAAATTCAACTTCGAGTCATTCCCAGGTACTCACATCAAACATCCTACTAATAAAATTTGGCAACTTTTAATAATTACACATTTTAATCAATTATTTTCGAATTAAAATGATGAAAAAATGTTATGTTGGCCTAAAAATGATCACATACTTAATGGAAACTTATGTCACCCTAATGATTCACCACAGGGGATGTGATTTGTTAAAAAATTTATTGATTTTAGATGTGAATATAGAAATCATAGAATGGGACTATAAATATATTAAATAAATCCATATTAGAGTCTTAGAAGCCAACATAGTTCATGGCTTATTTTTTTGAAAGTTTACAAATTTTTCTAAAATGTATTTATGAATAAAAATATGTAATGATAAGACTGAATATTTATAGAAAAAAACATCTAAGAAATGAGATTGATTTGTTTCTTTCACCATTTATTGGTGATTTGAAACTTATATGGGAGATATGTGTTATAATTTTTGATGTATACAAGAAAGAGTATTTTCTTTTGTGTGTTATGATACTACTCAATATAAAACATTTCCTTCATATGGAAACTTATATCGATATAGTGTTAAAGAAGATAAACCTTGTCCAATTTGTGAGGAAAATATTTCATTTTAACATTTGATAAATGGAAGAAAAATAGTGTACTTGGGACATAAAATATTTTTGTGAAAGGATTATCCTTATCATAGATTCAAAAATATATTTAATGGTATACAAAAATAATAATACCCACAACCATTTTTAGCTGAATAATATTAAAAAAAGGTGGAAAATATTTATTTCTCATTTGTAAAGAACAAATGTCCCTTTCATCAAACAAATATATGTAAGAAATAGTCTATCTTATTCAAATTACCTTATTTGAGAATTTTGGATATAAAATATAACATCAATGTTATTCATGTTAAGAAAAGATATATTATTGTTTGATTGGAACATTGTTAGAAATGAATGTAAATATAAAAAGTGGGTTGCATGCAATATTGGACTTGATATCCATGGTAGTACATTTGGAGTTATCTACCACTATAGAAGGAAATGGAACATATTTACCTTCAAATTTTCACACATTAAGAAAGAATGGGAAGTTGAATTTTTCTTAATGTATGCATTTTTCTAAGGTTACCAATGGATATTCTTAAAATATGAATAATTTGGTGTCATTAATGTATTTTAAATTAATAGATATGAAATCTCATGGTAGTAATGTATAGACAAAACAAATGTTACTGGTCACACTGTATGGTATATTATTGATACCTATCAGAAGGACTATCATTAGGTCATGTTATTTTTTAAATTCCTTTTTTAGAAAATTGGATGATCTAAATTTGTTATATGTGTTGGATAATTATGATTCCCATATACATTATCAGTTAGAAAAAAGTTTCCCCTAATTTTTTTAAATATAATAGTTTGTCTATTGATCCATTTAGTGCTAGAGATAAGAATATGATATATTGTTTATTTTTGTTTGATGTAGCCCTTTGAAATATATGTGATAATATTTAAGAGATATATGATAATTACACATCGACCAGAGGCCTATATTTTTTAAAAATATATATCAAAAGAGTTTATTGGATTTTTTACTGATTATTTTAATGAAGTTGAAAAAATTGGTATTACTATATCTTGAAATTTGATAGTAGATATTGAAGGTAGATGGATTCATGTATCAATGTTAAAGTTCATTCCATGTGATTAATTTATGTGGGTGTATTTATAAATTTTTAACAAAAAATATTAGTTATAACCATATATATCATCACATATTTTTCTGGATTGAAGGTATGATATACAAAAAGAAATGAAAAATTGGATTGATTGAGTTTAAAAAGACCTTTGCTTCATGGTTTAAAGGGAGTGTAATCAAAAAGTTATCTACTAAAAAACATTAAATGGTTGGCATGGTGACCATATCTAAATGTGATCACATGGTCTGGTTTTGATATTAATGGTTACACATTTTATATAAAAAATAAGGATGATAAGAGTACCATTTAAAATAGTAGGGTAATGGTTATCACTAAAGAATATTAGTTTTTGAGTTAAAAAAGATTAAAAAAATTAATTTCTACATCAACGATATATTTTTTAATTATTAAGGATATAATGGGAATTGATTATACTAAATTTCATTTAATAGAGTTTAAGTGTAACTGGGTTGATAGTAACAGTAGTGTGAAACATGTTGACTAAGGATTTACACTCATTGATTTGGAAAGATTTAGTTCTATAGAGGAATCATCTATCTTGGTGAAACATGAAAAGAAAATAGTTTATATTACTAGACCATCAAATGATTAGTGGTCAATCAATTTTCAAGAGACAAAAAAATCATTTGGATGATGAGGATGATGATGATGTTATAGATTTATAAGAGGTTTATTCATCTATTTTTCGGATGATAAAAGTGACTATAATGTAGGGATAATCCATGGTGTACAATATAATCATGTTGAAGGGATATAGAAAAACACTAAGATACTCTCCTAATAATATAGCTATATGTTTATATTTTATTTCTTTTTTGAAATTTACACTTGTAAAAATCTCTATTGGTTTAATTTGGATGTTTAAATCTATATATATAGATTATTTATATTAATTTTTTTGTTAAATATTACATTTAGTGGTTTTAATTAAAAAAAATTGAAATACCTAATGTACATCATTACGTTTTGGTTGAATTCACAGAATAAAAACACATTTTCCAACTGTGATATCTTAATTTATAAGTTCTGATAATTTCTTAAAAAATTGAATCATTCCTTATATTTATTATTTTAATTTACATGTTTTTTGGTTAAGAGTTATGAAATAATTATTTCATTTTGAAATTATCACATGGGTGAAACTATTATTTTACATACAGACTTTTGTATTCATTTTTTAAATATTCACTTTTCTTATAATATATATCCATATATAATATCAATATATTCATCTATTTAAATGAATGAAATGGAAGAAGATAAACATTTACCAAGGTACATGCATATTTTCTTCATATTATTAAATATTAAATGATTTAATTATTTAATGAAATTAAACTTTTAACTAGTAAAAAATTATTCATAGGACAACTAGTGATCCTACTAAATTAGAGTATTATTATTCTTCTCCAAGGATCATGATTCCAAAAGTTTGTATATGTGGGATTACATGTTTACCAAAATTTTCACTTTTGAATGAGTAATAGAGGATAAATATTAATTTTTATGATAATAATAATCCAATTGGACCAAATGAAATATAGTTTAGGAGTTATATCACGATTCATATCTATTTCATGATTAAAATTTTATATATTGATTATAATTTCATTGAAAAGATGGAAAAAGATCATTTTTGGGAGTCTATAAATATAAAATATCTCAATAGATTTATTTTTATCGCATTATTCAAATATAATATAATTTATATGACTATTATTTAATGATTTTAATTAATGATTACATTTAACTATAAAGAAAACAAATAAATTAAGAAAAAGAGTCTATCTTTATTAGATATTCTCTATAGAGTTTTTTAAATAAAATTTACAAACAATATGTTTTTGGGAAGTCACAGAATGAAAACTCATGCCTCAAGTATGGGTATTTAGATGCAGAGACATAGACTAAATTTGTCACTAGATTATATGGTGAAGAATATATGGTATTATAATTATTATACATTATAAAATTTCTTTAATAATAACTGATTATAGATTATTTTTATTTTTATGTAATAGGGATCCAAGAGATCTCATCAAGAGATCTAGTTGTAGAATTTATACCCTCATACTTTATCATGTGGAGGGTATCATTTAATGAAGGTAAAAATTATTTTAGAGATGTTTGGTTCATTAAAAACAAAATATAGTAATAGTTCATAAGTGTTAAAATTTGTTCCTCCATCTCCCCCCACTCACACTGAAAAATAAAAAAGAGTGATAATGAAAAAAAGTTTCTTACAGATCATTATAATGAAGTAGTTGACAGAATTTTATGCAATTAATTTCCAATATTATTGAATGCTTATACTTTTTAAATTTGATAGCACTAATATACCATTTTACTATTTTATTTCAATATGACCTTTAAGATAAAGTGATGTAGGAGAATTTTAACCCATAAGAAGGATGGAAATTATAGCTTCTGCTTTAGGAAAGAGAGAACACCCCAGTTACATTAGAGGATGTGAGGCAAGTGTCCATATTAAGAAACTTTTTGGTCATAAAATTTATAAATAAAGGTATGTATAAACGAATTCCTTAATAGATAAAATGGGAAATCTAAAAAAGTTCATGGGTGATAAAATTAAATTAGATGTGAAGATAATTTTTTAATAGATAAAGAGACAATCACAACCTATGTAGCCTACCTACTTTGATCATCAGCCTCCTCATTCGGAACCAACCATATACTCTAGTTTTTTTAAATACAATTTTCATTTAATTGAAAAATACTTATAATTGTTTCTTATATTAAATTTATATAAGAGTATCTAAAATCAAAAGAATCAACAAAAAAGAAAAAAAGGTTCATAAACTAGAAAATTTGGATACATGTAAGATTTATGATGGGTTAACAATATTATCCCATATTTTTTCATTCTTGAATAATATTTATGAGTTTTAAATAACATTTGATATATGGGGAGGAGACAACGCATTGAGAGTATCAAAAAAATATATCATGGATGAAATTATTTTTTATGAGAACACTGTACCTATGCTTCTTTTTTCTAAGAATGTAAATTTTTATTTAATTTTCTCTTTATTTAATAAATATGACCTTAGGTGAATTAATTTACTACATATTAAATTAGGTACATACACGTTCTTTTCATTCAAAATTATACCACTAAATTTTATGGTTTATGGATCCGGAACACATTTCAATGGTTGTAAAATATCTGAATGATTATATTTGAATTTCATATATATATATATATATTTGTGATAAATTAGAAAATAAATTTTTTGATTATTATTTTTTCCCATTAATTTATGTGTATGAAGACTAATATAATTTGAACTAACTTTCATTGTAATGTTATTAATTTTGAAATTTTTATATTGTAGTGTTCATTAAGAGTTTGGCATGTTCTTCCAAAATAAATGCACATTATTTTGGTTTTTCTATTTATTATTTTGATTTCATAAATGGTTTTTAAGAATATAAAAAAGTTTGTTTTATTCTTTTTAATAGTATAATTATTTTTAATTTATCTTGTTATACAAGTTTTTTAGTTGATATATAAAAATATTGGTCATGGAGAATGTTTAACAATGATCACTTTTTGATAGAGGAGCCAAATAAAATTAAACACATGAAAGAAAAGGTAAATAAATTTTATATTAATTAATATTTTTTTTCTTATATATATATTTATATATATATTAGTTTTATATTTCAATTTATGGTTTCATTAACTTGGTGTAATGGTTAAAAATGAAATTTAGAATGTCGTTATTATGATTTAAGATTTATGTTTGAGATCAAAACTACTAGAGTGAAAACATAATTTAAAAAGGATATTTATAATTAATATTTTAGGTTTTATATAGAAATATTCTATTTTTTAATATTATAAAATTATTTGTTATTTTATATTTTCAATAATGTCACATCATATATGAATTAAGACCTTATGAGCATTATAAGTTTTAATGCATACTATTTTTAAGTATGGGTATTTTAAAAATTTATTATCAAGTATATCTATTTTAATTAATGTTTAAAAATGAGTGTTTAGAAAATTGTTTTTTGATATATGTTGGTTGTTTCTAATTTACTAAAAACTATTTTTGGTAGTTTATATTATGCTGAAAAAATTCAGATGTTATTGGCATGCATATTTTTTTAGAATAACAAATTGAACTTTCCACTATATTTTTTAACAAATTAAGTGGAATATCCTATGTAGGACTTTGATAATGGGGTTTGACCCGAAACGATTTTAATAGTATCTTTGGATTTTGATTTTATTATAAAAGAAATATCGAAAGTTTGTTAATTTCTTTTGATCTTTCTATATCAGTTTTATGTAAAAATAGATGTCAAAAAACTCTTTTAATATTGGTTTTATTTTAAAACCAACATTAATGGTTTTTTCTATAGTTTTATGTCAGTGTTTGGGTAAAAACCAACATTAAAAGACCCAATGTAACTTTTGTTTTAAGTTTTTCAATGTCAATTTAAGGTAAAAACGAAAATTGAAATACCATTATTATTTTTAAATATTTCCATGTCTGTTAAATTATTAAACTGATGTTGAAATATCACATAAATTCCCTTTTTATATGAGGTTTCAATGCCAATTATAGAAAAAAAGACATCAAAAAAAATATTTTTAATGTCTTGTGCATTAGTGTTGATTAAAAACTAATTTTTAAATTTTAAAATCACCAATGTTAAAATATTAACTTCTATAAGTAAGAAAAAGAAATGATGCCTCACTGGATTTTATCAAACACAATTTTAATCAAAATATCCATTGATACAAATCATTAAACATAACCATCTGAATATATGCTTGATAGTTTTTATTATAAAAAAATTTACTAGAGACACATGTTCCCAAAAATAATCTTATAAATAAATTATACATTCATAAATATTATTCGAAAGAATCAAAATTGTATAATCAGATTTTTTTTCAGTTTATAGATGATAAGTCATACTCAAATTCACTTGACAACCCTAATATTATTACAAAACATTCCATAATAATGATGTGAACCCCATATCATGATTGGATAATATATTATTATGTATCCAATGAAACATCATAATTTCGGTAACATAATGACTCTTAAGTGCCTTAACTATTTGAGTCTCTCTGATCATAAGAAAATCAAAATATTTAGTTATCTTGTTAACAATAAACTATACTATATTATTCCCCTTATAATATCTTTATAATCCTATAAACATTTACATGGCAACATTATCACACTTACAATGATGATTAGGTAATGATTTAATCTTACCCATTGGACTTTGATATTATGCTTTCACATATTTTTAGGTGAAACACTTGAAACAAAACCATCCATGTCATGTTACAAAAATAGAAAAAAATGTCATCAAATATCATGATATATTATGATCAAAATAAGATGCAACACCCATAAAAAAATTTAAAAAATATATCATCACACCATATCACTAAGATATCGGAACATAAAGTAATACATGGAAATACATGATAGAATCACCAAAAAACCCAAATATAGGTATGTTCACCCCATATTTTTTTAAAAAAAATCCTTACATTCATCATTAAATATTTTTTTATTATATCATTATATTATGGATGATATGATGGTTAAAGGATCTAGGGAATCATGAAATTCATACGCATATGAAAAGGATATAGATCCAACAAAAAGGGACATTATTTACCTCTCAAACTTTGAATCTTGAACTATATCCACCTAAAAATTCCTACATAAGGATTCAGTAATGGAATTATCTTTTCATGGAGTATATATAAGATAAATATTTAAAAATTAAAGGTTTTCTACCCATATCATATTTAATAAATTTAAATTCCTATGGTAGAATGTGTACTTAAATTATTATACTCTAAGAATACTAAAAACTTCTAACCGAACAAATAATGCCACCAACATTTGAGAACATGCACTATAATAACTAATTTAATATCATGATTAGGATAATTATTCTCATATATAATGATATGTAGAGAACCATATACCATTACTTGGCCTCCATTAATCAACACACATCTTAAACCCACACCGTAAGCATCACAATAAACCCAATAGTGGTTTCTTCACTCAAGTAAGATTTGAATAGGTGTTAATTTTAATAACTTCTTTAAATAATAAAAAATAACATAATTTTATTAATAAAACTAACAATTCACTTCCGTTCTAGTCAATATCATCATCAGAATAGAAAGGAGATACAAATCATGAATAAGTTATCAATTATAACCTATAGGCCTCAAGAATGTTAAAATCATAATAACATTATTAGAAATATCCTAATGTATTATAACAACTACTTTCTCAAGATGCAACATTATCCCTGATTAAAATAAAAAATTGTTAGAATAATTTACCTCACAGCTTTAGAAATGAATTGTTGACATCATAGAATTCAAGTGATGAGATCTAAATATTTACAAAACATTATTTAAATACTACACCCAACACCTCATAGGTTTGTGAGTATATTAGTATATCATCAATAAATAAAATCTTGATTGAATCCAAATAAGGATGGAAAAAATGATTCATTATTGATATAAACTAAATTATTAACTTCTTTAATATAAATGAAATCACTAAGAATTTAAAATGCTAATACCATGTCTAAAAGGATTTCTTGGGCACATCTTTAACTCGCACCCTCAGCTAATGATAACAGGATCAAAGAAAGATATTTGAAAATAGAGGATCACCTCATATTTAGTTTAATACATCATAAATCTAGGGAAAATGATATTGAATCTTAATTTAAACCTTGTTTAATATTTAAAAATCAACTCAGAATCAAAATCATTCATATTCTTTCTTAGTATAAAACATTGGAGCTTCCCATGGAGACACACTATTCTTAGTGAATCCTTTAGACTCAAGATCTTCCTAGTCATTCTTTAACTCTTGGACCTCAGTGGAATCCAACTTATATGGTGGTATAGATATAATATTCATACCTAGTACCAGGTCAATCACAATATCCTTATCTCTCTTTGGTGGTAATATTAATGAATCTTCAAGAAATACATATGGAAATCGATCAACCATGAGAGTAAATAATGAACTATAAGCACCCTCATTTGATCCAAGAAATGTCACATCTATCATGGATACAATACTACCTATTTTCTCTTAGTTATAGTGGGTTATGATGGAATGATAGTCTCACTATCCCAAAAGAACTAAGAATTCATCACAAAATGGAAATAATTTCACACGACTTCGATAAAAATCAATATACGCTAGAAAATGTGAAAAACTATCCATCCTAATGATTACATGATATCCTTTTGTATATGGAATATAGAAGTCCCAACGTTTTTGGAAAATATAAATATCAACAATACAAATGGCAATCTACTTATAGGATCATTCCTTCTTCCCAATAGATTATTCATATAAAAAACTCTATGCCTAAACTAAATGAGAAAATCTTGGTAAAAAACTAAAAAAGTAAATAAAAATGAATTAGAAGCACCAAATTCAAGAAAAATACTGACCAAGGTAGAGGTAAAAAAAATCACACCTTTAACCATTATAAACCTTGTTAATATTCACTAGTGTAAAATAAAAAGTGAACAATTTTACAAACCTTGAACCATGACCCTACCCATGGGTATTTTGACACCCTTTCATAATATTCTCTCATTAAAAATATCCCTAAAAACCTCTATTACACCAATGGCCAAGCCTTTTATATGATATATGACGAGTTATCTATAATAGAACTATAAAACCCTCACTTTTCATACATTAACAATACATAAATTTTGTGGAATACTTAAAACATTAAACAATAAGATGACTAATGGACGTATTATTCAAGTTCCATCAGAAACATGGAAACATGAAATTTTTTTTATAAGTGATATACATTATCTCACACTAGGTTAATTTTGACTAGAACCCTTCCTATACACATAAAACATAATACATATCTTTATAACTTGGGGAAGTAAATATAAAAATTAGTGAGCTCAGATGCTCAATAATAGTAAAAAAGGGAGATATATAATAATAATCAGGAGAATAAGGGTATGAGAATATGATTATGAAAATAGAAGATCATACCCTATATATCGAAGATCATATACATGAATCATATCAAAAATCTTGGTAGTTCATACGACATGAATCATAAGGAAATATGTAACATAAGCCATGAAAGAATAACATAGGAATAAAAAATGGAATTTTGGCATACAAATAAGCATATATAATGATTTCCATAGTTGTTAAGGAATCTCTTCTAAGGCTATCTTAGTGAAAAAAGTCCTTTATTGAACTAGGTTCACACCCTATTCCAGCCCTATATTATCGAACAAAGTTTACTCCATGTTCCAACCCTATAATACCAAAATGAGTTCATTTCTCATTCCAGTGATATAATTATGAATATATTTCATTTCTAATTCCATCCATTTCTATCTCATGGGATATAAATCTTTACTCCATTCATTGTATGGAGACATAGGTCCCACCTATCTCATAATGAAATCATACATACATATTCCACAAGATCAAAAAAATCATATCTGAACCAATGAAATGAAATGGATATTATAAATGTGTAATCATATCATAACCTATGGAAAAAAGATAGGTTTCAAAATAATTACATCATAAACATAACATGTGAAAAAAAGAAGGTTTCAAAATCATATAACCTGTGAAATAGAAATAAGTTTCATAAACATCATGCCCTCAAAACATAATTCATTCAGGGAAATAATATGAATTGACACATTGAAATATTTCCCCATAAAAAAATGGGTAACACCAATAGATGTTATATTAAATGGGAAATAAATTTGAATGATATTTTAATGTCATTTATTGAAGAAAATATCATTTCTAATTTGAAAAATTCTTTTTAAAACATAAAACATTTTTGAAAAATAATTTCTTTGAAAATATCAATGAAAACATATAAAAAATATTTGAAAATAGTAAAAAAAAATTAAAATCCTTTTCCTTAAAAGAAAATTAGAGGATCATTTGAAACATTTTTTTACAAAATTTTTGAAATGATTTTTGAAAACATGTTTTTTTGAAATAAAACAAATTACCAAATAAAGAGAGAAATACAGTCAGATTTTTCATAAAAACATTTTCTTAATTTATATTAAGTACCGAATTGTAGAAAAATTGTACTAATAAATGGATATATCTTGAGTAAACAGATTATAAGAAAACTCATGAGTGTTATTGATATTTTTATCATCATATTTCTTCAAAATAATCAGAATCATTGACAATATCAAAAAGTGAAGTGATTGTTTCAATAAACATTTACCACTTTGTTACATGGGATAATACAATCAATGTAATAAAATGGAATTATATTAATCTTAAAATATCATTAAAAGAATTATATTCAGGTTATAACATGTAAAATTTAAGTATATATAAATTGAAAAAGAATTTAGGCTCATAACAAAACTTGAGTCTCAATGAAGGAATATTGAGACAAAACTATTTTACCGATTTGGTAACTTAAGAAACATTAACCCCATGAAATAAATATCATAGAATGGATATGTAAATACCCATAAATTTAATTTTTATAATCATATAATACGTCCTTGGTTAGTATACACACCCCAAAAAAGGTATGGGTGTTGAATAAAGCATGTATCTCATGGAAATAAAAGTGAGATGAAATTCCCTTACCTTGTGTCTTCACTCTCTTCATACTCGTACGATCTTCTTGTATAATAAATGTATGTTTATTATAAATATTTTATATAATAATATTATTATTTATAATACCATATATGGTTTTATTATGACCATATATTACCCGCTTGTTAAAAATAATATATTAAGGTTTCACTTTGGACAATATTTTCTTTGTTATTCGTATGTGTCTTAATTTCTTATATATTTGATCCTTATACTTATATAATGATTTCTAAAAATTACACCATGATATAAATACCATTTATATTCAGTATATTTGTATTATAATAATTTATAGAATATATAAGTATGAAATGGAATACACCGTTCATGGAGACGGCAAGTCGTACGTACGCATGAACATCATTTCTATTTTATTGTCGTATTGAATACAAGATAGTAAATGAAATATATATATATAATTAATTTAAAATAATTGTTATATAATATATATCATATAATTTCCCTAGAAACATACTCAATACATTCTATGTTGTGTGTGAATGAATCACGTTGCTTTGAGGGGCGTTAGTCCACACTTCCTCAAAAGAAATTATCATATTAACAAAAGATGAAAAGTGTAAAGGTATGTTATAAATAAAAATTAAAGAATAATAAATTCATGATAAATATCATATTTATCATATATAAATATATTTTACATCATAATTCCCCCCCAAGAGTGTTGGGCAAGGAAAAATGAACAATTATCATTTCATGATGTGGTAGTTTGTCGTACACGTAAAACATATGTTTGTTACCCATTAAATGGAAGTGTGTGTAAGTGTAGGTATAAAAATTAGCATAAAAACATCCCAGTATAGCTAGGTTAATTTTTTTTACAAAATATTGTAATAATAAGTGTTTAAGGGGTGGATAATTGAAATAATATAATAGAACTCGAGGAAGAATGTTACCTCTTATTCGGGTAACTAATTTTGGTTTTCACCAAAGGGCTTCCTTAGATATATTTCTATACAAGGTGAGGATTCTAGGATAAGGGGAGGTATTTTTAAGATATATTTGAGGAGATATATTTTAATACAAAGTGGATTGAGAGGTGTGAGGAAGTGGGAGGAGAGGTGGACTTTTTATAGTGGTTGAGGAGTGACACTCTTGTAATATTTTGAAAAAGGGATTTAATACACGTTTTAACATGAAAAGTGGATCCAATAATAGAAACAATAATATCCAAGGAATTATAGTGTCTAAATATGGCCATAAAATGGCTCTTTTACAAGTTTCTAGGTCGTTTTGGGTCTTAAACTTAAGGTTTAATACTTCATTAACCTAATTTTTCTCTTAATCATTGTAATTAATTTAAATATCTTCCACTAATATTTTTGGTCAAAAACTAAGTTGAAATTATTATAAAATATAGATTATTCTAATTAAAAATATGGATTCAATTATTCCAAATTCAAATCACATATGTTAATTTAAATTTTATCCCACCGATGGGATGACACTGCATGTTTTTAAAGTAAAAACATCCAAAAGTTTGCTATGGTTTTATACCCAATTTGAATGTGATATTGAATATAATGACCTAAATTGGATTAATTTATAAAAATATGATCTAATTAATCTTTTAAATCAATTCAAAATATAATTTAACCTTTATAGTAAATTACATGAAAAATATGTTTTGAATTAAAAATCAATATTTTTCAATATTCATCTAAAAATGAAGTTTCTAAAAAAACTCTAAAAAATTCACCCTAAGACAATTTAAATATTATAAATTAAAAAATTAATTTTATTTCATAAAATTAAATTTCTAGAAGTGTCTAAAATTAATTTTTTTATATTTCATAGAAGGACTTAAAAAGTATTTCATTTGGGGAAATCGTATTTTTAAACATATAAAGAGTTTACCAAAAATTATATCTTTTACTATCGAAATGTTTTATTTATATACAAAAAATTATGAAAATATTTGAAAAGTATTTATTATTATTCATGTTACTAAGTTTAAAGGATAGGTTATAACTATCTCATTTAAATAATATAACAATAAAATGATGTTTTGTATAAAATCAATGTCGCATGTAACTTATGCCAAGTCATTGTTTCATATAATGTATGCCAAGTAAATGTTTTTATATAACATATGATGAGTTGGTTGCATGTGAAAGGAATTTTTAACTTTTTTTTCAACGAAACATATCAATGAAAATTTAATTTATTTGAGAAAATGGGCCCATAAAAACTTAGGGTGTTACATTTTACCCCCTTAAAATGAATTTCACCCTAAAAATTAATCACTTGGGTGAAATAAAAAGAGGATAATTATGCTTCATCATATTCTTAATATCCTATGTAGATTCCTATAACTGGTGATTTCTCCACAAAACATTGACCAGGTGAGTGGTCTTTTTTCATAGAACTTTCTCTGTATGATCCAAAATTTCAATTGGTTATTTCTCATAAAAAATATTTAGATCAAATGATTTGACCTATGAGTATAGTACATGTGAAGGATTAGATATGTACATACTCAATAGAGATACATAGAACACATCATATAATTTAGAGAGATTTGTAGGATGTTTCAAGAGATAATCTACCATCCTGATACGATCAATAATTTAAATGTGACTGATATACCTAGGGTTTAGTTTCCCTTTCTTCCCATATCTCATAACTTTCTTCTAGAGATAGATTCATAGAAACAACTTCTCACCAATATCAAATTCTATATCACGCTGTTCGTTAATAGAATAAATTTTCTACTATATTTGAGATGCCTTGATATGATTCTAAATGGTTATAAAATTCTAAACCATTTCGTTAGAGATCTTAAGTCTCAATAGCATTCTTTCTCTAACTTCATCCCAACAAGTTAGATATCTAAGTTTTTTCCATTAGAGATCTTCATAAGTTTCCATATGAATTTGTGAGTGAAATATATTTTTCTAACAAAACACAACGAGAGGAAGTTGTTGATCCCAACCACCTTTTAAATCAAGACAACATGATCTCAAAATATAATCTAGGGTTTGAATTGTTATTTTAGACTTACTATCTATATAAATATGATAAGCAGTGATGAAACTCAATTCTATATCTAGTTCTTGTTGAATACTTTTCTAGAACATTGAGGAAAAACTCAGATCCCGATCTGATACAATATAATTTGGTAATCCATGAAACCTTTACACTTCATTAATGTATATCATGTAAATCTAATCCAGAGATTTGTATTTTCTAATAGCAATGAATTTTGATGAATTTGTAAGGCGATCGACTACCAACCATATATAATTAAACCCTTTATAAGTTATGGGTAATGAAACAAAAAAATCCATAGTGATGTTATCCCATTTCCATTGTAGTATGGGTAATGGATGCAACATTCCCTTAGAATTTTGTCTTTTTTCCTTAACATGTTGGCATACCAAGAACCGAGATACAAAATATGAAATATATCTCTCCATTATATCCCACTATAAGTATTATTTCAAGTCCTTATTGTAACACCCCAGGTAAATAAAGAATATGACATTTCATATTTATCCATATTTGTGAATAAAATATTTAAATAACTTTAAAGGGGACGCTATGCTCGATGGCGTACCCAACACGCAACAACGAGTTTCTTGGGAGTCTTACGTTGCACTCTAATAATAAAATAATATTATTTTAAATGGTAGTTAACATGTAGCCGTTGTAATGGCGGGAATGGATAGAAATGACTAAAATATGATTATATATGTTTTTAAATGTTTTTACATTTATCCAATAAAAGATAATGGCTTAAAATACGGAAAGAATTCAATTTTAGGCGTATATGCCCTATCTTTCACTAAAGGTTCACTTATCACCTTTTGATGGCGAACCGTCATTAAATATAGTTTTGATCACTCTTATACATTCTTTTGGACCAAATAATACTCTTATTAAGAATCGGGACATCAAAATTTACTTTGTGTAAATTTTTGGTATCTTTCCGATAAAGTTCATTTTTTTAATGAATAGTGTAAAATGTGGTATTTTAATTCAAAACCACTTTTTAATCTAATTTATTTATATGATTAGATTATATTTTGAATTGGTTTTAAAGTGAAATTATAAAATATTTTTACCATTAAATTCAATAGTGTTCGTTGGAATCAATTTCACTTTGAAATCAAACTTAAACTAGTGTCAATATTTTGATACTTATTGTTTCATAAAACACGCTATTTGTCATGACAGCGGGAATTAATTATTAAATTAATTAATGTGACTTATATGTTTTGAATTTTGTAAAACGGACTTCATTTTTGAATTCAGAATATCAAATATAGCTTAGGGTGAATTTTTGGGATTTTTCTGAAAAACTTCAATTTTTGATGAATAGTGAAACCACTAAGTGGTACTTATAAAAACTGATTTTCCGTTTAAATGAAATTTTTCCATCATTGTGTTTTGATTTTCAAAAATCCGACATACATGGTTGTCATTAAGAAGTAAAATGTGGTTCAATGAGATTAAAATAATTTTTTGGTGAATAGTAACTTATTAAGTTTTTAATCGCGATTAGTGGTAATTAGTGTAGTTTAAGGTAAAAATAATGCTTTAATAAAATGAGATGAGCTTGACACATGTCTTACCCTCATTGGTTGTATCATGGCCGACCAAGACAAGCCATGGGTCAACTTGGGGACCCCATGGATCCACTTTGGTTGGGAAATGACATAAATAACATTTTATTTAATGTAAAAGTAAAATTGACACAATCATGATATGTTTTAATAAAACAATTTTTAAGTGGGGTTATACAAGTCATCTTTTTGATTATAAATATTCATTGGAAAGATAAAAAGATTTCATACATCATAGTATTTTTTTTATAATTTTTAGACATTAAATAAATTAAATTATTTATGACATAATAATGATGCAGCGATGACATCATTATTTGACGATTTAAATAAAATGGAAAGATAATGTAAACTCTATGAACTAAAAATGTCCAAAACTTATTGGATGAGTGGATTTATAAGCCGTATCACCTTATCCACGAATTATATCAATGTGGGACCTTTTGAAACCAAAACACATTTTCAAATAAAGTGACATTTCTTTACTTTCCAAAAGTGCCCCTCCTCTCCTCTTATAAAAGGACCCCACCTCTACCTCATTTAACACACTCCTCAAGCCTTTGGATCGGCCAAACCCTGACCATTTACTCTCTCCACATCCCTCTCCTCATCCTAGAGGATTCCCTTTGGGCATAATCCTTTCAAAGGAAGCCTTTAGGCTCAAATCAAAAGGAGTTACACTTTTAAAGGTAATTCATTCTCTCATGTTTATTTGTTTTATTTTGCTTCTCCAACCCCCTAAAATCTTTTTATTTACTTATTTTGTAACAACACCAGTATATTCAATATACTAGGATGTTGTTATAAGATTTATTTGAGCTACAATCTCACACAACTACATCAAATGGTTAAAGAACATACGGTTTCCGTGGATGGTGAAATTCTGCCTCCCGAAACGATGATTGTTCAATACTCATTTAACACCTTCAAAGGTGGCCATTATGATGTAACTATTTTTATATATGATATATAATATGTTTATGTTTTATTTATGCTTCTGTATTTTTCATTTTTTTCTTACCTTTATGGCTTCCATTATGGGTATACGCGATATCTTCATTTAAGGAAGTGCGGACTACCGCCCCTCAAAGTGATTTGATTCGTTAAATACCATATGTGGGATGTATAAAGGATGGAAATATGATATTATATATTATATTATACTGGAATTATAATATACCTTTATATCATTATTATTCCATTCTATAAAATACGAAATAGAAATGAAAGTAGCGTTCATGCGTACGTACGGCTTACCGTCTCCATGAACGGTGCATTTCATTTCTTACCTCTAAATGATTATGTAATGTTATAAATGCATGAATGTACTGGATATATATGACATATATGATATCTACATAATTAATACAATTCTGGATATAATAAACATTTGGCCACACGAACAACATGTAATTGTAAGAAGTCCACTTTCGACTTAAGAACCAAATATCGGCAAAACAAATATTATTAACTTAAATGATTACATAATGTTTATGACATGGTAATAAGTGGTATAAAAGTAATAATGAACTTGAAAAAGGTTCTTAAGGAATTATAAATTAACTCAAGTTTATTATTCAGGAGATTAAAGAACGATCGAGTCAAGTCGGACCCGAGGTAAGGGATCCTACAACTCTCTTTCTTTTTAAGTACACTCTTTTATGTCATTTATTTTAAGCTCATCTTTCTTATGATTGGGATGTTATTTTATATTACATTTACTGTAATTTTTATGTTCATGTGATGAGAGACCCTATTCTCTCTCATCAATCCATTTTGGAAGTTTTGAGTGGCGCCGTTAGGCTGCCGAACTTTCGTAAGAGATCTAACCTCTCTCTTTATTTTTAAGTACTCTCCTTTATGTCACTTCTTTTAAGCTCCTCTTTGTAATGTTGGGGGATGTTCTTTTATATTACTATTTCTGTAAATTTTATTGTAATGTGATGATATACCCTATTTGATCTCATCAATCCATATTCAGAAGTTTTATGTGGCGCCGTTAGGCTGCCGAGTTTTCGTAAGGGATTTTTCATCTCACTTTTATTCTCGTGAGATTTATGCTACATTTGCCACAAATTCCATTGAGTGGTGTATTTACTACCCATTATTCTACTCTTTGTGTAATATACATTCATTCATGAGTATTTACATCAATGATCTATTGTCCTTCTTTCATGGGGTGTATGTTTTGAAAGATACCCAAGTCGGTAAGGGAACCTTTCACCCTCCTCTTTTTTAAAAAAAGACTTCTTTTGTTGGGTCTTTTAATTTACATATTGTTATGTTGGGATATGTTCTCATATATCCTTATTGATGTAAATTTTATGTCCAAGTGATGAGATACACTTTTTATCTCTCATCAACTCATTTTGATGTGATGCCGTTAGGCTGTCAAGGGAACTTTTTAACCCAATTTCGATTTCTTTGGGTTCAACATGTAGTCATTGAATATGTCATCCATTGAATATGTGTGAATGAACTTTTATTTTTTTACACTTAATATCCACTTATATTGGGTGTATTTATATTTGTCACACATATTTTTGAGATTGATTCTTCCTTAATTTAAGGATACCATCTTTATAAGGGATTTCATCACATTTGACATTTCTATTGAGGGTTCATTGTTGTTATGCACCAATTCACTCTTATATGGTGTATATACTATCCTTTGGAGTATTATATCATGAATCCATTTATTCTCATGATATTATAAAGTTCTGACTAAATGTTATTCCTCAACTATTGTATTCAAGTGTCTCTAATTTTGGTAAAACCCCTTTAACCAAAATATTGTTTTAAATGTTTTAATTATTTGTTCTTATTAATATCCATGTTTTCAAAATGGTTTTAAGGATTTATTTATATGGATACTAATGGTTTAAAATTTTAAGTTTCAAGGTGGTATGGGACACTTTGATTCAAAAATCTCTTTATTAAATGTTTTAAATGGTTTTGGTAATGGTTTCTTTTTGAATGGATTCATTATTTCAATATACTAAAATGTTATATTGTGATTGAAAAGTGGAAATGTTATGTTTCCTTTATGCATGTTTTATGTGATACGTTTATGTTATGGTTCTTGGGCATTGTTATGAAAACGGGTGGTTCCGTGATAAACTAAGGGCGGGTGAGCCCGTTATAGCTCTCCAATGCATTGGGTAACGTGAAGGAGTGAAACGTTAAGGTTTCTCCGAAGAGATTTAGGGAATATACTGTGATGGGTATTCCAAACATAACCAAGAGGGTTACTCCCCACGTAAGAATGTTATGAATGCCTCAAGTTACCTTTATGTCTTATGTTTTCTGTGATTTATTCATGGTTTGATGAGGTATGTTAAGGTGCCTATGTTTTATGGGTAAAGTATGATTTCATTCTTATGTATATATGAACTCATGTTTCCTTTCCATATTTTTATAACCCTTACTGAGCTTTTTATGCTCATCCCAAGTTTTTGAAATGTTTTTCACAGGTCAAGGGAAAGGTACATGATGTGATGATAGTGTCAAGGATGTTTCAAGAAAGAATCCGTGTTATATTTTAAATATGTTTCCGTTGATGGGAAGAATGAATACTGTCTTTTATGTAACCACTTTGTTTAAATGTGGAATGTAATGCAAGTTTCATGATCTAATTCTCTAAAACTCTAAACCTGAAAAGATCCTCAATGTGTAATCTTGTAATAACTCAATATTAAGTAAGGTTTAAGGCTGGGGCCTTATAGTTGGTATCAAAGTCCGGTTTAGATAACTTTAGAGGTTAGGGTATTCTTTAATCATAAGTGACATTACCATAATGGTTAGGATTTTAGAAAGAGTCCTAGTTTTAGATAAAGTGAATGAGTAAGTATATCTTAGTGTTTACCTTCCTCGTTAGTACATGATGGTTTTGTTGATATACTCACAATGACCTTTTTGGTTTTAGTAAATGGCTGGATCTAGCAGGCACTAAAGTGACAATGGGTTTGAAGGAAATTGTGGTGGTTCTCTGATTAAGATACTGGATGAGATGGGGGATTCAATGAGGAATCTCATGGTTTTTCTAAACCAACTATCAAGGAGTCATGATCAACCACTTGAACCTTGGTGAGTTCTCTAATGCATCATGTACGAGATGGCCAACTCGATGTGGAAATTCAGGTAATAATTATTAAGGTAACCATTAGGGTTTATATGATCCTTACTTTTGAGGTAATTATGGGTTATTATATGATATGATGGAAAATGAAGGGCATGAGATAAACTTGAGGTAAAAATATGTTATGATTATTCTTGAAGATTTTATCTCATTTTGGGGAATGTTTTAAGAATTATATAGTTTTGGAAAAAGGACAACACGCAGACCGTGTGACATCCCGTCGCGTCGGACAAAGCTGCGGGAATCGAACCCACAACCAAAGTGCGACTGGTATTTATCGCCTACCACTGGACTACGTGAAGTCCCTGGTTAGTTTGACTGATTCTTTCTGGTTATATGATTTTATTAATTAAGAGTAATATGATTTTGGGTTATTTATGAAAATGATTAACCTATCATGGAGGATATGTGATTAGGTTAATTACTTTTCAATACAGGACTTTAGGAGCAACTGATGTTGTTTGGAGATAAATGTTACGATTTAACTTGGAAGACTATGTGACTAAATCCTTAAAATTTTTGGGTTTCAATCTTAGATTGGTTTACTTTGAGGAATTTTTGTGGACAAATTTGTTTATCGGATGGTCCTCGTTGAACTTTGGATTTTGTTGGAAAAATTTTGGATATTAAGAATAGATTTTCTTTTTATAAAGGGTTATCCTTTTCTGGATTATCTGACCTTGTACTAACCTTTTTGGTTTTGGTTATGGTTAAGGTATAAAGATATGGGATGTATATAGTTCTCTTTTGTGGATTAGGTGATTCTATAGAAGTTGATTATAGTACTCTTAATTTGAACAAGTCTTCCTAAATACTCGCCTTTTGGAGAAAATATGAGTTTGTGTAAGGAATCTAATAAAAGTTGAGAGTCAACATGATAAGTGATTATGTTTCCTTATGAATAAATTCCTCAATAAAAAGTAACTTAAAACAAAAATGTTGTCTATTAACTTTTCCTACTGGGGAATCGAATACCGTTTAACCCATCACAAGTTTGTGATTTTCTCGTGGTTAACTTTCTCCTAAACATGTTTTCTATCACTCTCCATCAGAACATGACCCTTTGTTTTTTCCTCCATGTCCATATTTTCATACTTGGAATCCTAGTATGGGTTAACTCGGGTGACCTTTGTACTTATCTTTCTTTATTTTAAAGTGTTTGTTTTACCGACTTTTGTTCCGATGTGGGACTTTCAAGGATGTTTCCAAGCGCAATTTTAAAATTGCGAGGACGCAATTCCCAAAAGGGGGGAAGGATGTAACACCCCAGGTAAATAAAGAATATGAAATTTCATATTTATCCATATTTGTGAATAACATATTTAAATAACTTTAAAGGGGACGCTATGCTCGATGGCGTACCCAACACGCAACAACGAGTTTCTTGGGAATCTTACGTTGCACTCTAATAATAAAATAATATTATTTTAAATGGTAGTTAACATGTAGCCGTTGTAATGGAGGGAATGGATAGAAATAACTAAAATATGATTATATATGTTTTTAAATGTTTTTAAATTTATCCAATAAAAGATAATGGCTTAAAATACGGAAAGAATTCAATTTTAGGCGTATATGCCCTAGCTTTCACTAAAGGTTCACTTATCACCTTTTGATGGAGAACCGTCATTAAATATAGTTTTGATCACTCTTATACATTATTTTGGACCAAATAAAACTCTTATTAAGAATCGGGACATCAAAATTTACTTTGTGTAAATTTTTGGTATCTTTCCGATAAAGTTCATTTTTTTAATGAATAGTGTAAAATGTTGTATTTTAATTCAAAACCACTTTTTAATCTAATTTATTTATATGATTAGATTATATTTTGAATTGGTTTTAAAGTGAAATTAGAAAATATTTTTACCATTAAATCCAATAGTGTTCGTTGGCATCAATTTCACTTTGAAATCAAACTTAAACTAGTGTCAATCTTTTGATACTTATTATTTCATAAAACACGCTATTTGTCATGACAGCGGTAATTAATTATTAAATTAATTAATGTGACTTATATGTTTTGAATTTTGTAAAACGGACTTCATTTTTGAATTCAGAATATCAAATATAGCTTAGGGTGAATTTTTGGGATTTTTCTGAAAAACTTCAATTTTTGATGAATAGTGAAACCACTAAGTGGTACTTATAAAAACTGATTTTCCGTTTAAATGAAATTTTGCCATCATTGTGTTTTGATTTTCAAAAATCCGACATACATGGTTGTCATTAATAAGTAAAATGTGGTTCAATGAGATTAAAATAATTTTTTGGTGAATAGTAACTTATTAAGTTTTTAATCGCGATTAGTGGTAATTAGTGTAGTTTAAGGTAAAAATAATGCTTTAATAAAATGAGATGAGCTTGACACATGTCTTACCCTCAATGGTTGTATCATGGCCGACCAAGACAAGCCATGGGTCAACTTGGGGACCCCATGGATCCACTTTGGTTGGGAAATGACATAAATAACATTTTATTTAATGTAAAAGTAAAATTGACACAAACATGATATGTTTTAATAAAACAATTTTTAAGTGGGGTTATACAAGTCATATTTTTGATTATAAATATTCATTGGAAAGATAAAAATATTTCCTACATCATAGTATTTTTTTTAATAATTTTTAGACATTAAATAAATTAAATTATTTATGACATAATAATGATGCATCGATGACATCATTATTTGACGATTTAAATAAAATGGAAAGATAATGTAAACTCTATGAACTACACATGTCCAAAACTTATTGTATGAGTGGATTTCGAAGCCTTATCACCTTATCCACGAATTATATCAATGTGAGACCTTTTGAAACCGAAACACATTTTCAAATAAAGTGATATTTCTTTACTTTCCAAAAGTGCCCCTCCTCTCCTCTTATAAAAGGACCCCACCTCTACCTCATTTAACACACTCCTCAAGCCTTTGGCTCGGCCAAACCCTGCCCATTTACTCTCTCCACATCCCTCTCCTCATCCTAGAGGATTCCCTTTGGGCAGAATCCTTTCAAAGGAAGCCTTTAGGCTCAAATCAAAAGGAGTTACACTTTTAAAGGTAATTCATTCTCTCATGTTTATTTGTATTATTTTTCTTCTCCAACCCCCTAAACTCTTTTTATTTACTTCTTTTAAAACAACACCAGTATCTTCAATATACTAGGATGTTGTTATAAGATTTATTCGAGCTACACTCTCACACAACTACATCAAATGGTGAAAGAACATACGGTTTCCGTGGATGGTGAAATTCTGCCTCCCGAAACGATGATTGTTCAATACTCATTTAACACCTTCAAAGGTGGCCATTATGATGTCACTATTTTTATATATGATATATAATATGTTTATGTTTTATTTATTCTTCTTTATTTTTCATTTTTGTCTTACCTTTATGGCTTCTATTATGGGTATACGCGATATCTTCATTTAAGGAAGTGCGGACTACCGCCCCATCAAAGTGATTTGATTCGTTAAATACCATATGTGGGATGTATAAAGGATGGAAATATGATATTATATATGATATTATACTGGAATTATAATATACCTTTATATCATTATTATTCCATTCTATAAAATACGAAATAGAAATGAAAGTAGCGTTCATGCGTACGTACGGCTTACCGTCTCCATGAACGGTGCATTTCATTTCTTACCTCTAAATGATTATGTAATGTTATAAATGCATGAATGTACTGGATATATATTAAATATATGATATCTACATAATTAATACAATTCTGGATATAATAAACATTTGGCCACACGAACAACATGTAATTGTAAGAAGTCCACTTTCGACTTAAGAACCAAATATCGGCAAAACAAATATTATTAACTTAAATGATTACATAGTGTTTATGACATGGTAATAAGTGGTATAAAAGTAATAATGAACTTGAAAAAGGTTCTTAAGGAATTAGAAATTAACTCAAGTTTATTATTCAGGAGATTAAAGAACGATCGAGTCAAGTCGGACCCGAGGTAAGGGATCCTACAACTCTCTTTCTTTTTAAGTACACTCTTTTATGTAATTTATTTTAAGCTCATCTTTCTTATGATTGGGATGTTCTTTTATATTAGATTTAATGTAATTTTTATGTTCATGTGATGAGAGACCCTATTCTCTCTCATCAATCCATTTTGGAAGTTTTGAGTGGCGCCGTTAGGCTGCCGAACTTTCGTAAGAGATCTAACCTCTCTCTTTCTTTTTAAGTACTCTCCTTTATGTCACTTCTTTTAAGCTCCTCTTTGTAATGTTGGAAGATGTTCTTTTATATTCCTATTGCTGTAAATTTTATTTTAATGTGATGAGATACCCTATTTGATCTCATCAATCCATATTCAGAAGTTTTATGTGGCGCCGTTAGGCTGCCAAGTTTTCGTAAGGGATTTTTCATCTCACTTTTATTCTCGTGAGATTTATGCTACATTTGCCACAAATTCCATTGAGTGGTGTATGTACTGCCCATTATTCTACTCTTTGTGTAATATAAATTCATTCATGAGTATTTACATCAATGATCTATTGTCCTTCTTTCATGGGGTGTATGTTTTGAAAGATACCCAAGTCGGTAAGGGAACCTTTCACCCTCCTCTTTTTTAAAAAAAGACTTCTTTTATTGGGTCTTTTAATTTACATATTGTTATGTTGGGATATGTTCTCATATATCCTTATTGATGTAAATTTTATGTCCAAGTGATGAGATACACTTTTTATCTCTCATCAAATCATTTTGATGTGATGCCGTTAGGATGTCAAGGGAACTTTTTAACCCAATTTCGATTTCTTTGGGTTCAACATGTAGTCATTGAATATGTCATCCATTGAATACGTGTGAATGACCTTTTATTGTTTTACACTTAATATCCACTTATATTGGGTGTATTTATATTTGTCACACATATTTTTGAGATTGATTCTTCTTTAATTTAAGGATACCATCTTTATAAGGGATTTCATCACATTTGACATTTCTATTGAGGGTTCATTGTTGTTATGCACCAATTCACTCTTATATGGTGTATATACTGTCCTTTGGAGTATTATATCATGAATCCATTTATTCTCATGATATTATAAAGTTCTGACTAAATGTTATTCCTCAACTATTGTATTCAAGTGTCTCTAATTTTGGTAAAACCCCTTTAACGAAAATATTGTTTTAAATGTTTTAATTATTTGTTCTTATTAATATCCATGTTTTCAAAATGGTTTTACGGATTTATTTATATGGATACTAATGGTTTAAAATTTTAAGTTTCAAGGTGGTATGGGACACTTTGATTCAAAAATCTCTTTATTAAATGTTTTAAATGGTTTTGGTAATGGTTTCTTTTTGAATGGATTCATTATTTCAATATACTAAAATGTTATATTGTGATTGAAAAATGGAAATGTTATGTTTCCTTTATGCATGTTTTATGTGATACGTTTATGTTATGGTTCTTGGGCATTGTTATGAAAACGGGTGGTTCCGTGATAAACTAAGGGCGGGTGAGCCCGTTATAGCTCTCCAATGCATTGGGTAACGCGAAGGAGTGAAATGTTAAGGTTTCTCCAAAGAGATTTAGGGAATATACTGTGATGGGTATTCCAAACGTAACCAAGAGGGTTACTCCCCACGTAATAATGCTATGAATGCATCAAGTTACCTTTATGTCTTATGTTTTATATGATTTATTCATGGTTTGATGAGGTATGTTAAGGTGCCTATGTTTTATGGGTAAAGTATGATTTCATTATTATGTATATATGAACTCATGTTTCCTTTCCATATTTTTATAACCCTTACTGAGCTTTTTATGCTCATCCCAAGTTTTTGAAATGTTTTTCACAGGTCAAGGGAAAGGTACATGATGTGATGATAGTGTCAAGGATGTTTCAAGAAAGAATCCGTGTTATATTTTAAATATGTTTCCGTTGATGGGAAGAATGAATACTGTCTTTTATGTAACCACTTTGTTTAAATGTGGAATGTAATGCAAGTTTCATGATCTAATTCTCTAAAACTCTAAACCTGAAAAGATCCTCAATGTTTAATCTTGTAATAACTCAATATTAAGTAAGGTTTAAGGCTGGGGCCTTATAGTTGGTATCAAAGTCAGGTTTAGATAACTTTAGAGGTTAGGGTATTCTTTAATCATAAGTGACATTACCATAATGGTTAGGATTTTAGAAAGAGTCCTAGTTTTAGATAAAGTGAATGAGTAAGTATATCTTAGTGTTTACCTTCCTCGTTAGTACATGATGGTTTTGTTGATATACTCACAATGACCTTTTTGGTTTTAGTAAATGGCTGGATCTAGCAGGCACTAAAGTGACAATGGGTTTGAAGGAAATTGTGGTGGTTCTCTGATTAAGATACTGGATGAGATGGGGGATTCAATGAGGAATCTCATGGTTTTTCTAAACCAACTATCAAGGAGTCATGATCAACCACTTGAACCTTGGTGAGTTCTCTAATGCATCATGTACGAGATGGCCAACTCGATGTGGAAATTCAGGTAATAATTATTAAGGTAACCATTAGGGTTTATATGATCCTTACTTTTGAGGTAATTATGGGTTATTATATGATATGATGGAAAATGAAGGGCATGAGATAAACTTGAGGTAAAAATATGTTATGATTATTCTTGAAGATTTTATCTCATTTTGGGGAATGTTTTAAGAATTATATAGTTTTGGAAAAAGGACAACACGCAGACCGTGTGACATCCCGTCGCGTCGGACAAAGCTGCGGGAATCGAACCCACAACCAAAGTGCGACTGGTATTTATCGCCTACCACTGGACTACGTGAAGTCCCTGGTTAGTTTGACTGATTCTTTCTGGTTATATGATTTTATTAATTAAGAGTAATATGATTTTGGGTTATTTATGAAAATGATTAACCTATCATGGAGGATATGTGATTAGGTTAATTACTTTTCAATACAGGACTTTAGGAGCAACTGATGTTGTTTGGAGATAAATGTTACGATTTAACTTGGAAGACTATGTGACTAAATCCTTAAAATTTTTGGGTTTCAATCTTAGATTGGTTTACTTTGAGGAATTTTTGTGGACAAATTTGTTTATCGGATGGTCCTCGTTGAACTTTGGATTTTGTTGGAAAAATTTTGGATATTAAGAATAGATTTTCTTTTTATAAAGGGTTATCCTTTTCTGGATTATCTGACCTTGTACTAACCTTTTTGGTTTTGGTTATGGTTAAGGTATAAAGATATGGGATGTATATAGTTCTCTTTTGTGGATTAGGTGATTCTCTAGAAGTTGATTATAGTACTCTTAATTTGAACAAGTCTTCCTAAATACTCGCCTTTTGGAGAAAATATGAGTTTGTGTAAGGAATCTAATAAAAGTTGAGAGTCAACATGATAAGTGATTATGTTTCCTTATGAATAAATTCCTCAATAAAAAGTAACTTAAAACAAAAATGTTGTCTATTAACTTTTCCTACTGGGGAATCGAATACCGTTTAACCCATCACAAGTTTGTGATTTTCTCGTGGTTAACTTTCTCCTAAACATGTTTTCTATCACTCTCCATCAGAACATGACCCTTTGTTTTTTCCTCCATGTCCATATTTTCATACTTGGAATCCTAGTATGGGTTAACTCGGGTGACCTTTGTACTTATCTTTCTTTATTTTAAAGTGTTTGTTTTACCGACTTTTGTTCCGATGTGGGACTTTCAAGGATGTTTCCAAGCGCAATTTTAAAATTGCGAGGACGCAATTCCCAAAAGGGGGGAAGGATGTAACACCCCAGGTAAATAAAGAATATGAAATTTCATATTTATCCATATTTGTGAATAACATATTTAAATAACTTTAAAGGGGATTCTATGCTCGATGGCGTACCCAACACGCAACAACGAGTTTCTTGGGAATCTTACGTTGCACTCTAATAATAAAATAATATTATTTTAAATGGTAGTTAACATGTAGCCGTTGTAATGGCGGGAATGGATAGAAATAACTAAAATATGATTATATATGTTTTTAAATGTTTTTAAATTTATCCAATAAAAGATAATGGCTTAAAATACGGAAAGAATTCAATTTTAGGCGTATATGCCCTAGCTTTCACTAAAGGTTCACTTATCACCTTTTGATGGAGAACCGTCATTAAATATAGTTTTGATCACTCTTATACATTCTTTTGGACCAAATAAAACTCTTATTAAGAATCGAGACATCAAAATTTACTTTGTGTAAATTTTTGGTATCTTTCCGATAAAGTTCATTTTTTTAATGAATAGTGTAAAATGTTGTATTTTAATTCAAAACCACTTTTTAATCTAATTTATTTATATGATTAGATTATATTTTGAATTGGTTTTAAAGTGAAATTAGAAAATATTTTTACCATTAAATCCAATAGTGTTCGTTGGCATCAATTTCACTTTGAAATCAAACTTAAACTAGTGTCAATCTTTTGATACTTATTATTTCATAAAACACGCTATTTGTCATGACAGCGGGAATTAATTATTAAATTAATTAATGTGACTTATATGTTTTGAATTTTGTAAAACGGACTTCATTTTTGAATTCAGAATATCAAATATAGCTTAGGGTGAATTTTTGGGATTTTTCTGAAAAACTTCAATTTTTGATGAATAGTGAAACCACTAAGTGGTACTTATAAAAACTGATTTTCCGTTTAAATGAAATTTTGCCATCATTGTGTTTTGATTTTCAAAAATCCGACATACATGGTTGTCATTAATAAGTAGAATGTGGTTCAATGAGATTAAAATAATTTTTTGGTGAATAGTAACTTATTAAGTTTTTAATCGCGATTAGTGGTAATTAGTGTAGTTTAAGGTAAAAATAATGCTTTAATAAAATGAGATGAGCTTGACACATGTATTACCCTCATTGGTTGTATCATGGCCGACCAAGACAAGCCATGGGTCAACTTGGGGACCCCATGGATCCACTTTGGTTGGGAAATGACATAAATAACATTTTATTTAATGTAAAAGTAAAATTGACACAAACATGATATGTTTTAATAAAACAATTTTTAAGTGGGGTTATACAAGTCATATTTTTGATTATAAATATTCATTGGAAAGATAAAAATATTTCCTACATCATAGTATTTTTTTTAATAATTTTTAGACATTAAATAAATTAAATTATTTATGACATAATAATGATGCATCGATGACATCATTATTTGACGATTTAAATAAAATGGAAAGATAATGTAAACTCTATGAACTACACATGTCCAAAACTTATTGGATGAGTGGATTTCGAAGCCTTATCACCTTATCCACGAATTATATCAATGTGGGACCTTTTGAAACCGAAACACATTTTCAAATAAAGTGATATTTCTTTACTTTCCAAAAGTGCCCCTCCTCTCCTCTTATAAAAGGACCCCACCTCTACCTCATTTAACACACTCCTCAAGCCTTTGGCTCGGCCAAACCCTGCCCATTTACTCTCTCCACATCCCTATCCTCATCCTAGAGGATTCCCTTTGGGAAGAATCCTTTCAAAGGAAGCTTTTAGGCTCAAATCAAAAGGAGTTACACTTTTAAAGGTAATTCATTCTCTAATGTTTATTTGTTTTATTTTTCTTCTCAAACCCCCTAAACTCTTTTTATTTACTTCTTTTAAAACAACACCAGTATCTTCAATATACTAGGATGTTTTTATAAGATTTATTCGAGCTACACTCTCACACAACTACATCAAATGGTGAAAGAACATACGGTTTCCGTGGATGGTGAAATTCTGCCTCCCGAAACGATAATTGTTCAATACTCATTTAACACCTTCAAAGGTGGCCATTATGATGTCACTATTTTTATATATGATATATAATATGTTTATGTTTTATTTATGCTTCTTTATTTTTCATTTTTGTCTTACCTTTATGGCTTCTATTATGGGTATACGCGATATCTTCATTTAAGGAAGTGCGGACTACCGCCCCATCAAAGTGATTTGATTCGTTAAATACCATATGTGGGATGTATAAAGGATGGAAATATGATATTATATATGATATTATACTGGAATTATAATATACCTTTATATCATTATTATTCCATTCTATAAAATACGAAATAGAAATGAAAGTAGCGTTCATGCGTACGTACGGCTTACCGTCTCCATGAACGGTGCATTTCATTTCTTACCTCTAAATGATTATGTAATGTTATAAATGCATGAATGTACTGGATATATATGACATATATGATATCTACATAATTAATACAATTCTGGATATAATAAACATTTGGCCACACGAACAACATGTAATTGTAAGAAGTCCACTTTCGACTTAAGAACCAAATATCGGCAAAACAAATATTATTAACTTAAATGATTACATAGTGTTTATGACATGGTAATAAGTGGTATAAAAGTAATAATGAACTTGAAAAAGGTTCTTAAGGAATTAGAAATTAACTCAAGTTTATTATTCAGGAGATTAAAGAACGATCGAGTCAAGTCGGACCCGAGGTAAGGGATCCTACAACTCTCTTTCTTTTTAAGTACACTCTTTTATGTAATTTATTTTAAGCTCATCTTTCTTATGATTGGGATGTTCTTTTATATTAGATTTAATGTAATTTTTATGTTCATGTGATGAGAGACCCTATTCTCTCTCATCAATCCATTTTGGAAGTTTTGAGTGGCGCCGTTAGGCTGCCGAACTTTCGTAAGAGATCTAACCTCTCTCTTTCTTTTTAAGTACTCTCCTTTATGTCACTTCTTTTAAGCTCCTCTTTGTAATGTTGGAAGATGTTCTTTTATATTCCTATTGCTGTAAATTTTATTGTAATGTGATGAGATACCCTATTTGATCTCATCAATCCATATTCAGAAGTTTTATGTGGCGCCGTTAGGCTGCCAAGTTTTCGTAAGGGATTTTTCATCTCACTTTTATTCTCGTGAGATTTATGCTACATTTGCCACAAATTCCATTGAGTGGTGTATGTACTGCCCATTATTCTACTCTTTGTGTAATATAAATTCATTCATGAGTATTTACATCAATGATCTATTGTCCTTCTTTCATGGGGTGTATGTTTTGAAAGATACCCAAGTCGGTAAGGGAACCTTTCACCCTCCTCTTTTTTAAAAAAAGACTTCTTTTATTGGGTCTTTTAATTTACATATTGTTATGTTGGGATATGTTCTCATATATCCTTATTGATGTAAATTTTATGTCCAAGTGATGAGATACACTTTTTATCTCTCATCAAATCATTTTGATGTGATGCCGTTAGGCTATCAAGGGAACTTTTTAACCCAATTTCGATTTCTTTGGGTTCAACATGTAGTCATTGAATATGTCATCCATTGAATACGTGTGAATGACCTTTTATTGTTTTACACTTAATATCCACTTATATTGGGTGTATTTATATTTGTCACACATATTTTTGAGATTGATTCTTCTTTAATTTAAGGATACCATCTTTATAAGGGATTTCATCACATTTGACATTTCTATTGAGGGTTCATTGTTGTTATGCACCAATTCACTCTTATATGGTGTATATACTGTCCTTTGGAGTATTATATCATGAATCCATTTATTCTCATGATATTATAAAGTTCTGACTAAATGTTATTCCTCAACTATTGTATTCAAGTGTCTCTAATTTTGGTAAAACCCCTTTAACGAAAATATTGTTTTAAATGTTTTAATTATTTGTTCTTATTAATATCCATGTTTTCAAAATGGTTTTACGGATTTATTTATATGGATACTAATGGTTTAAAATTTTAAGTTTCAAGGTGGTATGGGACACTTTGATTCAAAAATCTCTTTATTAAATGTTTTAAATGGTTTTGGTAATGGTTTCTTTTTGAATGGATTCATTATTTCAATATACTAAAATGTTATATTGTGATTGAAAAATGGAAATGTTATGTTTCCTTTATGCATGTTTTATGTGATACGTTTATGTTATGGTTCTTGGGCATTGTTATGAAAACGGGTGGTTCCGTGATAAACTAAGGGCGGGTGAGCCCGTTATAGCTCTCCAATGCATTGGGTAACGCGAAGGAGTGAAATGTTAAGGTTTCTCCAAAGAGATTTAGGGAATATACTGTGATGGGTATTCCAAACGTAACCAAGAGGGTTACTCCCCACGTAATAATGTTATGAATGCATCAAGTTACCTTTATGTCTTATGTTTTATATGATTTATTCATGGTTTGATGAGGTATGTTAAGGTGCCTATGTTTTATGGGTAAAGTATGATTTCATTATTATGTATATATGAACTCATGTTTCCTTTCCATATTTTTATAACCCTTACTGAGCTTTTTATGCTCATCCCAAGTTTTTGAAATGTTTTTCACAGGTCAAGGGAAAGGTACATGATGTGATGATAGTGTCAAGGATGTTTCAAGAAAGAATCCGTGTTATATTTTAAATATGTTTCCGTTGATGGGAAGAATGAATACTGTCTTTTATGTAACCACTTTGTTTAAATGTGGAATGTAATGCAAGTTTCATGATCTAATTCTCTAAAACTCTAAACCTGAAAAGATCCTCAATGTGTAATCTTGTAATAACTCAAGATTAAGTAAGGTTTAAGGCTGGGGACTTATACTTATACATATTCATACTTCCAGGACAAATATATAATGAAGAATCGTGAGCTTCCTCTAACAAATGTTTCTACAAATCTTGTCTGGAAGGAACATATACATGGTTCATAAACCTTATCAGATCATCCAGATCAAGGATAAACTATAGAATATTTTTAACTTTCTTTTGAAACCCTACATCTTTCTTCTATGCCTCCTTAATCTTCACTTGTATAGAGATTTGAAAATTCATTTGAGAAATATAATATTTTTTTCCTTTCATCAGGATTTCTAGATCCATTTTTTTCAAATATAGAAATATTGGATCTTTTGTGATCCTCATCATGGATAAGATAGCATGGTCCATATGAGTCAAATAATCAGCCACCTTGTTTGATTTCTATGGGTGGTAATGTATTGAGTATTCACAATCCTTTATCAAATATAATAATCATCTTTAGGGAACGTTCAACTCCTTTTGTGGGAATATATATTTTATAATTTTATGATCAATATATATATCATAGTTTTTACAATAATTATAATATCTCGATATCTTTAATTGAAAAATTATCACTGCTAACTCCAAATCACAAGTTGGGTATATTTTGTTATGAATATTCAACTACAACAAGGCATAGGTAATAACCTTTTTATTATGCATAAGAACACATCCCAATCCCTTTATGTATGCATCAATATAAATTACAAATGCTTCTCCACAATAGGGTAAGCTAAGCACAAGTTCATTGATTATCCTTATCTTTAGTTCCTTGAAATTTTCCTCACATTTATCTGTCTAGAAGAATATGACACCCTTCCGAGTTAACTTGGTTAGAGGAATATATATTTGTGAGAAATTCTCCACAAATCATAGATAATATCCATAAAACTAGAAAGATATGGATCTCAGTCACTATGGTTGGTCTAGGCCAAAATTTAATAGCCCCTGTCTTTAATGGATCTATTGTTATACCATCTCTTGAGATTATGTGGCCCCAAAATGAAACCTTTTGCAGCCACAATTCACACTCGATAAATTTTTCATATAGTTTCTCATTCCTTAAGTTCTTTAGTAAAATTCTCGAGTTATATTTATTTTTTTATTTACTCTTTGAATAGATAATAATGTCATCTATAAAGACGTCCACAAACCGGTGGGGGTAATATCTAAAGACTCTATTCATCAAATCCATGAAGATAATAAGGTAATTAGTAAGACCAAACGACATCACAATATATTCATGGTGTCCATACCTTGTATAGAATTCCATCTTGGGAATATCCTCCTTATTGACCCTCAATTGATGATATCCTGAATGAAGGTCAATCTTGGAAAAGTATTGACCTTCTGTAGTTGATCAAACAAGTGATCAATATAGGGAAGAGGATACTTGTTCTTGATTTTGATCTAGTTTAACTCTCAGTAATAAATGAAGATTCACATTGGTCCCTCTTTATTTTTTAACAAAAAGAACCTATGCACCCTAGGATGACACAAATGGCTGAATAAATCCCTTATCAAGGTTTTCTTAGAGTTTCTTCTTTAAATCCTAAAACTCAATCAGGGGCATTCTATAAGGATTGTCTGAAATTAGTGTGAAACCATATATGAGTTCTATTGAGAACTTAAATTTCTGTTTTGGTGGAAGGCTATGAAACTCTTCTAGAAAGAAATCCACAAAATCCCAAACATTTGGCATATAATTTATATTTATTTTCTACACAACCATTTGAAATAAAAAACCCTTATTAATGGGAATTAAAACCCATACATTGGATGTAATCTTCATAGGAAGTTCATACTTATTGTCACATTGACGGATGATCATAATAGAGTTTGAAATATCAAACTAAACCTTCCTTACCTGATAATTTATGTTTGATTTATTCATATAAAGTAAATTTATGTCTAAGATAACATCAAATTCAACCAAAGTAAGAATTAAAATATTTTCCAGAAGCACATTCCCAAAAACATCAACTGAAAAGGAATCATATAAATGGGATGAAATAATCTTACCATTAAGTGTTTCACTGATAATTCTACATATAATAATTTTAGTGGAATATTAACACCCTTATAAAATTCTATAGATATGAAAGAATGGGAAGATCCAGAATCAAATATGACAGTAATAGTTATAGAGTGGATGGTAAATCTACTATTCACCACATTGTTATCGTACCCCTCATTAGATTTAGTGATTGCATGATATTTTAATTTTTTAGATATATTAAGAGGTTTTTGGCGTCGATCATAATCACCATCCCTTGGGTTTGGGCACTGGTTAATATAATGCCCTTTCTCCATACACCTATAGCACTAAAGCGGGGGCGGTGCATTCTATGAATCTTTCTATCTATTATCATTTTGAGCTAAAATTTCCCCATCATTTTGATAATCAATTTCATAGTGACCATTTTTTTCCACACTTAGATCATTTATTAGACTCCTTAATAAAAATTCCTCCATACTTCTTCTGAAATTTTGAGTATAAAGGAAAACTTATCTTATTTTCTCTATATTTTTTATAGTTTCCTTTGAACTCCATATTATGTTTCTTATCAAAACCATGAGGTTGATACATGACTCAACCAACATTTCAACCTTGATTTTATAATGAACAATCTCTTCGTAGCTACTAAAGTCTATTATGGCCAATTTCCTTATGAGACTTGTCATTAGAACACTGAAGAACCCATGAAGATTACCTTCCATTTGGATGATAATTCTAGAATCATACCTCGTAAGTATAATGAAATTAGCCTCATAGGTACCAATAGATTAATTATCCCTTTACTTCAACTCAAGAAACTATTTCTCCATCTTAGTACGAATGATCCTAGTAAAGTATTTCTTAAAAAAACATGTTCTTGAACTGATCCCAAACCATGGATTCAATCTTATCTTGTTTCCCTATATTCTTGATTAGAGTCAATGACTAGTCTACTTCACCTTTAAATGATAAATATCCATAATGAACTTTTCATGCTCTAGACACTAGAGAATGGAAAATATATTTTCAGTAGTACTGATCCATTTTTTAATAATAATTGGATCAGAAGATCCAATGAAAGAAGGTGGACATTCAATCATGAAAGGCTCAATAGAATGTGGTTCCCTCTTTTTCTCATTAGGGAGTTCACCATGATACATAGCTTGAGAAATATTTGTGGTTATAACAACAAGTATTTTTATTCCATCTCCCATATCATTCGGTTAATTAGGAGGAAAATCATTTCATTGTCCATCACAATCATTATTAACTCGATTACTTTGGGTTCCATCCATTAACTAAAACTTAAATCATAATGTAAGAAATAATTACCACATTGATGAACCACATAATCATGAAAATTTGCTTATAGGATGTCTAAATTATGACACCATCCTTAATCTATTACTCCATAGGTTTATCCTATTTCATTCATAAAAAACTTCTATTTAAATCATTTATGATGGCCTATGAATGATTTGTGAATTCCCAAATCATAACCCCCATGAGTGTCAAACTAGGTGTGCAGTAAGGCCCATTTTTGTGTACCAGATTACCTTGAATCAGGCCTCAGACATCTTTTCATAGTTGTTACCCCTATGTATATCTATTTCAGAGCTATATCTACTTTTAGTATCCAATGGATATATTTCCAAGAAACCACTCACTCTATCTTTTACCAAAATTCAAAGAAAATTTCCTATACTTTTTTCTTATCCTTAGAATTATCTTTAGATATGTCTATAGTGTTATAACTAAAGTTTTCTCATCCTATCTTCCAGAGGTTAACTAAACCTTTTCCCTGATACCAACTATAAGGACCCTCTATTTGCATACATTAACAACATGTAACTTTTTTAGAATACTTAAAACATTAAAGAAATAGATGTCCAAAGACTATATATTCCTAGTTTCTTTTGAAACATGGAAACATAAACATAGGTACATAATTGAGCTAAATTATATCCCACTAGGTTCATATTGACTAGAACCCTTCTTATATATATCAATCATAATACATATCTTCATAACCTGTGGAAGGAAACATAAAAATGGGTGAGATCATATGCTCAATATGAGTAAAAAAGGGGGATATCTAAAAATGATCTTAAAAATAAAGGTATGGGAATATGATCACGAAAATATTAGATCATAACTTTAACATCAAAGATCATATACATGAATCATGGCATAAATCCTGGCAGTTCATAAGACATGAATCATAAAGAAATAAAGAACATAAGTCATGGAATCATAACATTGGAATAAGACATGGAATTTTGACAGACAAATAATAAAATATAATTTTTTCTATAGTATTCAAGGCATCGCTGCTAATTCCATATTAGTGGACAAAGTCATTCCCAAAACTGGGTTCACACCCCATTCTAGTTCTGTATTACTAAACCGAGTTCACTCCTCATTCTAGCCCTATAATACTGAACCAATTTCATTTCTCATCCCACCATTGTAATACTAATTTAATTTCATTTCTCATTCCAGCCATGTCGATCTCATGAGATATAAATCTTTACCCAATGCATTGGAGGGTGATATAGGTTCCACCTTTCTTATAATGAAATCATTCATACATATGCCACAAGATCATAAATAATCATATCATAACCCGTTAAATGAAATGGGTATTAAAATCTGTAATCATATCCTATCTTGTGAAAAAAATACAGTTTTCATAATTATTCCATCATAACCATAACCCATTAAAATAATCGGGTTATAAAACAATATAACATGTGAAAGAGAAACGAGTTTCATAAACATGATTCCATCAATCCATAATCCATCCAATGAATGAATATGAATGTAAAAATTGAATAATTTCCCCAAAAAGGCATGGGTAACAAAAACAGATATTATCTTATATAGGAAATAATTTTTAAATATCTTTTAAAAAATTTTCTTGAGGAAAATATCCCATCTACACTGAAAACGCTTTTTAAAACATAAAACATTTTCAAAAGCATTTTTGTTTTAAAATAGCTTTGAAAACATATAATAGAAAATTTGAAATCAGTAAAAAAAAATTAAAATCATTTCTCCTTGAAAATTATTTTCAACGATCATTTGAAAATATTTTTGAAAACATTTTTGAAAACATGGTTTTTGGAATAAAATAGGTTTCCAACCAAAGAGATAAATACAATCATATTTTTCTTAAAAGAATTTTCTTAATTATCTTATGTACCAAAGAGTCTAAAAATTATAATAATAAATTTATATATCTTTAATAAACATAGTATAAGGAAAATAATGAGTGTTCTTGAGATATCGATCATAATATTTCATTAATAGATGCATAATAATTAACTATCTTGAAATAGGATGCGATGGTTTTAATAAACTCTTACCAATTGGTTACTTGGGATCATACACTCTTTGTAATAAAAATAAATTAAATTAGCTTAAAATATCATAAAAATAACTATATTCATGTAATAACATGTAAAATTGAAGTATATACACCTCAAAATTATAATTTAGCTGCATAACAAAACATGAGTCTCAAAAAAGGAAAATTGAGGTAAAACTATTTTACTGATTTGGTAACTTATGAAAAATTAACCAAATGAAATAATGATCATATAATGTATATTTAAATAACCATAAATTTCATTATAATAATCATTGAATAAATTTATGTTTAGTATAAACACCACACAAAAGGGATGGGTGGTGAATAAATCATGTATCTTACGGAAATAAAAGTGAGCTGAAATTCTCTTACCTTATGTCTTGACTCTCTTCATACTCATACAATATTCATGTATAATAAAATTAATTTTACTATAAATATTTTAAAAAAGATTCTTATTATATATAATGTCATATATAGTTTTATTATGACCTTATATTAACCACTTGTTAACAATCCTATGTTAAGGTTTCACTTCGGGTAGTATTCGCTTTGTTATTCACATGTGTCTTAATTTGTTATATCATTTTCCTTAAACATATATCATGATTTACAGAATTTACACAATGATATAAATATTATGTATATTTATTATATTTTTATTTTAATAATCTATATAATATAGAATTATGACATGGAATACATCGTTCATGGAGAAGGTAAGCCATATGTATGCATGAATCTTGTTTCCATTTTATTTTCGTATTGAATAAAAGATATTAAATGAAATATATTTATATATATGTATATGTATCAATATTAATCTAGCTTTATTATATCATATAATTTCACTAGACCCATCCTTAATACATTTCATGTAGTGTGTGAATGAATCACGTCGCTTTGAGGGGGTGGTAGTCCATACTTACTCAAACAAAATTATCGTATTTATACAAGATGAAAAGGTTAATAGAATATTCTAAATAAAAATTAAATAAGAATAAATTAATTATAAATATCATATTTATCATATATAAGAGGAGTTTCCATAGTAATTTCTACCATGACATGTGTTAAATGAAAAATTAGTAATCATCATTTCATGAGGCAGTAGATCACCATACACGTAAATGTAATGTTCATTACCAATTAGATGGAAGTGTGTTTTAGTGTAGGTTGAAAAAATAACATAAAAAAATCCTAGTATATTGATTTTACTGGTTTTTTATAAAATAATTTAATAATAATTGTTGCTGGGGTGGATAATTGAAATAATATAAAATAAATTAAAGAAGAATGTTTCCTATTATTCGGGTAACTCCTTTTGGTTTACACCAAAGGGATTCCTAGGATTTTTCTATTCATAATGAGAGGATTATTGAATTAAGAAAGGTATTTTGAGGAGGTATTTTTTTAGATATTTTTTGATAGAATGTTTCTTGAGAGGTGTGAGGAATTGGGAGGAGAGGAGGCCTTTTATAGTGGAGGAGTGGTACTCTTGTAATATTTTAACAAAGGAATTCCATACACATTTTTCACATTCCAAGTGGATTCAATGGTGGAACCAATTAGATCCAAGGGAGGATAGGGTATAAATATGTCCATAAAATGTATCTTAGAAAATTTTATAGGTCATTTTAGGTCTTCAATTTACGATTTAATACTTTGGTAACCTAATTTTTCTTTTAATCATTGTAATTAATTTTAATCACTATCACGAACTTTTTTCATAAAAAACTATGTTTGCCTTAATATAAATTATAAATTATTCTAATTCAAAATATGAAATTCATTTTTCCATATTTCATTCACAGAAGTGGCTAAAATTAATTTAATGTTAATCTTACAGACGAGACAACACTGTGGGTTTTAAAAGTAAAAACATCCCAAAGTTTTTATGTTTTGTACCCAATTTCAAAGTGAAATTGACCCTAATGAACTAAATTGGATTGATTTCTAAAAATATGATCTAATTAATCTTTTAAATTAGTTTAAAATAAAATATATACTTATAAATAAATTTAATGAAAAAGAAGTTTTGAATTAAAATTCAGTATTTTTCACTATTCATAAAAAAATGAAGTTTCTCAGAAAAATAAAAACAAATCACCCAAATCTAATTTCGATATTATAAATTAAAAAATTAAGTTTATTTTATCAAATTAAATTTCTATATATTCCTAAAATTAATTTTATTATTTTTCTTAGAAGGACATGAAAAGTAGTTCAGTTGGGAAAATAGTATTTTTAAACACATAAGGGCCTTATAAAAAATTAAAAATTTCATTATCAATATTTTTTGTTCATAGAAATTCATTCTGTAAAATATATGAAAATTATTTATTACTATTAATATAACTATGTTTAATGTATAGGTTATACTATTTCGTCTAAATAATTATAACAATAAAATTATGTTTCGTAGAAACATAGTGTTGCATGTAATGTACGCCAAGTCAGTGTTGCATGTAATATATGCCAATGTGATGTTCCACATAACATACACTGATTTGGTTCTATGTGAAAGGATTTTTTTCCTTAGTGAAATGCAATATATCAAGGAAAATTTAATTTATTTGAGAAAAAAAGGTCCATAAAAACTCGAGGTGTTATGTGAACAATAGATCATACAAAATATGCCTATATAAAATATGAATCTATAAGGACCCGCACTTATTTCATACATAATCTTGAAATTATTTAAGAAAACACTTCATTATACATTTAGGATCTTTTCAAGTTTAGAGCTTTAGAGAATTAAGACAAAACATTCGTAACATTACACATTGTTACATAGTGGATACCATAAAATCAGTTTCCATTATCCTCAGAATATAAAACATTAAGACACAAAACAAGACTCCTTGACAATATTTAAACATTTAACATGTCTTCCTTCCTTGTATTACTCATCATTAACCTGTGAAAAATCATTTAAAAACTTGGGATGAGCACAAAAGCTCAGTAAGGTATGAAAAAGAAGGAAAAAATCACATTAGTCCATGAATACGCATGACGTATGAAAACATTTTCAAAAGACATGATTTCCACCCATAAAATCTTTCTTAGCATAACATGAGATTTACACAAGATCCACACAAACATAATTATAATCATAGAGGTATATTGGGGCATACTTACATAATCTTGTAACCATCTTGGCTACCTTAAAATTTGTAACCCTCACAGCTACCTTACTTTGTGTAACCATCACAGTTACACTTGGAGTAACCATACGGCCGACCTCCAACTTACTCATACCCAATGCATTGGAGGGAAATATAGGTCCCACACTTCATCATAAACAATTCCCAATAACCAAAACATAATCATACAACATAAACAATAGCATAAAAATATTTCCTTTGAATCTTATAAAACAGAATTTTAAAAGAGGATTTTAGAAGAAAAGTCCCTTATAAACATCATATACTTGAAGCGAGGCTTAATAGAGTGGATTTAATATGTATATACTCTGTAAATACACATAATGAAACATAATATAAACAAAACCCATCACATAAATAATTTAAATAGCACATAAATTATAAAGTAGAATGTTAACCCAATGAATGGAAATCGGGTTAAGAATTCCCTTACCTTAGGCTTGTCTTACTTAAAAATTGTTTAAAACTCCTGTATAATGGTTAAAAGAGTGTTATTAGTATTCTACAGAAACATGATCATGTTTATAACATCTTATATGGTCATTTCATAACCTCATTTCACCCCTTAATTGTTAGTATTTTGTTCCTTGCATTATTTTGGGTGAGTTCTTTTGTGATTTTCACAATCGGTTCATGATGAATCGTTCTTTTTGATTGGAAGTGAAACTCCAGAATTGGAATGGAGTAGTATTTACATAATTCTAGTACCATAAATTATACCATTTATCACTTTGGTGCTTTATATGATGATGATTTATAAGTTAAACATTAATTATGTTCGTTTAGATAATTTAAGTGGTTCTTTGATAATTACAACTTCATTTAGTCTTGTAAATTTGAATCATGAGTACAAAAGAATTCCAGAACCTTATATGACTCATAAAACATATATTATAACCTGGTTCAACCATATAAATGGTTTCATGACCAGACTTGAAGAATTAATGGAGATTGAAAATACATCATCCACGATATCGGTAATTCGACACAAATGGACAATGTTTTTTTGATTCTTTAAATAAGTGAGGGAGGAGAGGAATAATGATTTGTAATTTTCCATAAACATGAAAACATCCAGAATATACATGATTCTGGAGATTTCATGCCTCTTGGATAAGAGGGGGTGAAGAACGAAGAGAAGGGAATCTTGAAATGAAGAAAACATGAGAAATTTCTTACAAAAATTCGACAGCCTAACAGTGTCTCTTAAAATTTAATAAAAATAAGATTGATGAGAGGAATGGAATATCTCATCATTCATACAAAATTTGGACAGTAAGGGGAAATATTAAATGAAATATCCCAACAAAAGACAAAGGGAAAGGAGGAGAATAACATAAAATGGAAGGAAATAATGAAAATGAAAGAGGATGTTTACCTCTTGATCTCTTCTCCTTGAGATCCTTCTTAAGGGCTTTGATTTTGGTCTTTTGGTGAGACCAGCAGCTCTAGGACGTGGGGAAGAAGATTGGGGAGGGAATTTGTCAGAAATTAGACATTGCTCAAGGCTTGAGAGGTGTGAGAGGAAGAGGGGAGTGAGGGTGGTATTTATAGTGGGGGAGGGGAGGTATTTTAGATTATTTTAATTATTATTATAATATTTTTATCAAGACTATGAATAATCTCAAATAAAGTGGCCTTAATTAGTGAAAATATCAAGTGAGTTCGAAGAAAGTGGCCCTGCATCACTTATGATGTCATAAATAGTGCATTTTTACTGATAAATTGATTATACGGTATTTTACCGTATTTCACTATTCACCGAAAATTCAAGAGTTTCAGAAAAATACCAAAAATTTACCCCAACCATTTTTCGATGTGTAGAATTCAAAAATGAACTCCATTTTTCAAAAATAATTTTCTAAATATTATTAATTTAATTTTTAAATAAGGTCACAGTTAATTCGAAAAATAACAATATTGAAGTGCAATATGTTTTATGTGACATTGGAAAATTAATTAAGATCCCATTATCCTATTTCCATGGGAAAATAAAATAATATTATTATTTACTATTCATGAGGTCATATTACTATTCATATTACTATTCATAAGGGCATGTTACTATTCACCAAAAAAACAAGTTTGTTCCATCAGACTCTAAATAACATACTGAACACAATTGTAGATGACAGTTTCTTGAAATTCAAAACATAGAAGAAATAAAATTATGTTTAAAGGATACTTATAAATATATACCTTAAACAAAATTTCAAGCATTTTCAATTTATTTTTAGAAAACCTTGGGATGTTACATTATCCCCACCTTCTTGAAATTGCGTCCTCGCAATTTTATTTACTTATTAAACAACTGAGGGTATTTTTCCCTCATAGCATTTTCAGACTCCCATGTTGCTTCTTCAACCATGTGGTTTCTCCACAAAACCTTTACCTGGTGGATTACCTTATTCCGCAATACCTGTTCTCTTCGATCAAGAATCTGAACCGGTTTTTCTTCATAAGAAAGGTTCTCTGCTAGCTGAACTTCTTCCAGCCTCAAGACATGTGATGAATCTGGAACATACTTTCTCAACATCGAAACATGAAAAACATTGTGTACCTGAAACAAGCTCGGAGGCAAAGCTACGCGGTACGCAACTGTTCCAACTTTATCCCAGATTTCAAAAGGACCAATGAACCGTGGACTTAGTTTCCATTTTTTACCAAAACGCATCACACTTTTCCAAGGAGAGATTTTAAGGAAAACATGGTCACCTACCTCGAAAGAGAAGTCTTTCCTTCTGTTATCTGCATAACTTTTCTGCCTGCTCTGAGCTGTCCTCATGTGTTGCTGGATCATCCTCACTTTCTCAGCCACTTCTTCTACTAATTCTAGCCCCATCAACTTCCTTTCACCGACTTCATCCCAAAACGCAGGAGTCCGACACCGCTTTCCAAACAAGGCCTCAAAAGGTGCCATCTGAATACTGGAATGGAAACTGTTATTATAAGAAAACTCAACTAGTGAAAGATGCTGATCCTAACTTCCCTGATAGTCCATTGAAAAAGCTCGAAGCATATCCTCCAAAGTTTGAATCATTCGTTCTGACTGCCCATCTGATTGAGGATGAAAAGCTGTACTGAAATTCAACTCTGTGCCCAAAGACTTCTGAAGTCCCTTCCAAAATTTAGAAGTGAACCTGGGATCTCGGTCAGACACAATGGAAAGAGGAACTCCATGTAACCTGACAATCTCTTTGAGGTACAATCGAGAAAGCTGATCTAATGACATTGTATCTCGAATAGAAAGAAAATGAGCAGACTTTGTTAGCCGATCAACAATAACCCATATCGCATTGTTACCTCGAGAAGTCTTTGGTAGTCCCACCACAAAATCCATGGATATATTCTCCCATTTCCATTCTGGCACCGGCAAAGGCTGAAGCATCCCCTTAGGTAACTGTCGCTCTTCTTTAACCTGCTGACATGTCAAACATTTCATTGTAAAATCAGCAATATCTCTTTTCATCCCATTCCACCAGTAATACTTCCGAAGGTCTCTGTACATCATAGTACTTCCAGGATGAACAGAAAATGGAGAACTATGAGCTTCACACAACAATTCTTTTTTCAGCTGGGAATCACAAGGCACACAAAACCTTTTTCCAAACCTTAAAACACAATCTTTATCAAGATTAAATTCTGGAAACTTACCCATTTTAACCAATTCTACCTTTTTCTGTAGCTCACAGTCTTCCCTCTGCGCTTTCATAATTCTGTCTGACAACGAAGACTGCACTGAAACCTGAAACAAAACAGATATATTCCCTGCACCAACAACTTCTAAGCCAAAATTTATCAAATCATTAATCAAGGGATCCCGTTCCAAACGTAGCATGGTTAATGATGCATGATTTTTCCGACTTAAGGAATCCGCTACTTTGTTTGCTTTTCCAGGATGGTAATTAATCGTGCAGTCATAATCCTTTATCAGTTCTAGCCATCTTCTCTGCCTCATGTTTAATTCCTTCTGAGTGAATATATACTTAAGACTTTTATGGTCAGTATATATTTGGCATTTGGTTCCGTATAGATGATGCCTCCATATTTTCAAAGCAAAAACCACAGTTGCCAATTCCAAATCATGTGTGGGATAATTCAGCTCATGAGGTTTAAGTTGTCTCGAAGCATAGGCAATTACCTGATCATTCTGCATCAAAACAAAACCAAGTCCCTTCAAAGAAGCATCACTGTAGATGACAAACTCACCATTCCGGGAAGGTAAGGCCAAAACTGGAGCATTCACCAATCTCTTCTTTAGTTCCAGAAAACAAACATCACATTCTTCTGTCCAAACAAATTTAACCCCTTTCCGTGTTAACTTAGTTATTGGGCTAGATAACCGTGCAAAGTTCTTAACAAAGCATCGGTAATAACTTGCTAAGCCCAGAAAACTACGAATCTCTGTAACATTTGTGGGTCTTGGCCATTCATCAACTACTTTTGTTTTGGCAGGATCAACTATTATTCCATCCTTATTTACAATGTGCCCAAGAAAAGAAATCTGTTGCAACCAAAAATCACACTTGCTGAATTTTCCATATAGTTTCTTTTCTTTTAAAGTTTGTAAAACAACCCTTAGATGTTTTTCATGCTCCTCTTTATTTTTTGAAAAAACCAGAATGTCATCAATAAATACAACCACAAACTTATCAAAGAACTCATGAAATACTCTATTCATAAGATTCATGAATACAGCAGGTGCATTAGTTAACCCAAATGGCATAACAACAAATTCATAATGCCCATATCTAGTACGAAAGGCTGTTTTCGGGATGTCATCCTCCTTCACCTTCAGCTGATGGTATCCAGATCTCAAGTCAATCTTGGAAAAGTACTGAGCTCCCTAGAGCTGATCAAACAAGTCATCAATATGAGGCAAAGGATACTTGTTTTTAACAGTGATGTTATTCAAAGCTCTATAATCAATGAAAAGTCTCATGGAACCATATTTCTTTTTGACAAACAAAACAGGGGCTCCCCATGGTGAAGTACTGGGACGAATGAAGCCTTTGACAAGCAAATCCTGCAACTAATTTTTCAATTCAAGAAGTTCTATTGGAGCCATACGATATGGGGGTTTTGAAATTGGCTTAGCATCAGGAACTAGGTCAATTGTGAATTCGACTTCTCGTTTAGGTATGACACTGGGTAAGTCCTCAGGAAAAACATCAAGGTATTCATTTACCACTGGCACATCATTAATTTGAATAGTTCCCTTATTTTCAACAATATGAGCCAGATAACTTTCATTTCCATCTTTCAGTAGTTTCTCAGCTTCTTGATATGTTATCAATTGTATGGGTTCATTCTAGTATACAAACTGAAACTCTTTCTGAAAAACAACTTCTTTAGCTCTACAGTCAATCTTAGCATGATAATCAGAAAGCCAGTCCATCCCCAGAATAACTTCAAACTCGACTAAGGGTAAAACAACAAGGTTTGCAGGTAAAGTCTTTCCACATACCACAATAGAAATATTCTTATAATTCCTCTTTGCTATAACATTTCCCCCTGGTGTTTTAACAACAAGTTCAGGTATCATTTGTTGAGGTGATATTTCCAATTCACTAGAAAATTTCTCAGAGATGAAGGAATGTGTAGACCCCGTATCAAACAAAACTTTAGCAAAATCTGAGTGAACAAACAAAGTACCTGATACAACTTCATTGGATGGCCCAACATCTGCTGACGTAGTCGCAAAGGATCTCACTACACCTTTCTGCTTTTAGTCTGGCTTCTTTGCATCATTTGGATCCCTCTTTGGACAGGAATTTTCATAGTGACCCATCTCACCACATTTAAAACACTTTACAGTTTGCTTATCAGGATTAGTCTTTGGATCATTTTCATTGCAATCTCGGGCCATATGTCCAAACTTACCACATTTAAAACACTTCCCAGTTTTTATAAGACATTCCCCATGGTGCTTCTTGCCACACTTTTCACAAACTGGAAACTGTATTTTCTTACCACCAGATTTCATTGGTTGATTCTTACCCATTGCTTTCCAATTGGACCTCTTCCTCTCTTTGTTTCCAAATTGCATGTGATCGTCAGCAAACTCCATCTCTACCCTCTCAGCACACCAGACAAGTTTCTCGTAACTTTTGAATTCACGGGAGGCCAACTCCCTTCGATACCTTGGCTTCAATACTGAGTAAAAGCGGTTGATTTTGCTATCGAGATCCAGAATAAGATTTGGAGCATACCTCGCCAGTCGGGTGAAGTTCGCCTCATACATAGCCACTGAATCTTCCTCCTTTTGTTTCAGTTCAAGGAATTGTTTCTCCATTCTAAGTCGCACCACCTTAGGAAAATATTTTTCAAGAAAAAGACTTTTAAATTCATCCCACACTAAGGCATCAAAATCTTCTCTACCCCTAATATTCCTTACCATTGACCACCACTGATCAGATTCCCCTTCAAAACGATAAATGGCAAGACTTAACTTTTGATTGTCCGAACATCCCATAACATCAAATATCTTTTCAAGGGCTTTAATCCATCCTTCTGCTGCCACTGGGTCAGAAGATCCATTGAATTCAGGAGGATGTTGTCTCATAAAATGTTCCACCACTGTCATGTTCCGTTGGGGTACTTCTATTTGTCCTCTTGCATGGATGCCACCACCATTTATTGCCTGTGTTAGCTGAGCCATTACCGTCACAAACTGCTCGGTTCCGATCCCTACCATTCCAGGATGTTGATCAGGAAGGATGTCATTCTGTCAGTGCCTATCCTCTTCAGCATCCATGTTCCTTCTGCGGACAACCATTCTAAACAAACATTTCTTAGATAAAGCAACATGGTAATCTTTAAATGCTATAACAAATTAAACATAGGGTGAGAATTATTTATGGTATTCTATTAGCATCACCTTAACCCCTAAAGTTATCTAAACCATCCTCTGATACCAACTATAAGGACCCGAACTTATTTCATACATAATCTTGAAATTATTTAAGAAAACACTTCATTATACATTGAGGATCTTTTCAAGTTTAGAGCTTTAGAGAATTAAGACAAAACATTCGTAACATTACACATTATTACATAGTGGATACCATAAAATCAGTTTCCATTATCCTCAGAATATAAAACATTAAAACACAAAACAAGACTCCTTGACAATTCTTCAACATTTAACATGTCTTCCTTCCTTGTATTACTCATCATTAACCTGTGAAAAATCATTTAAAAACTTGGGATGAGCACAAAAGCTCAGTAAGGTATGAAAAAGAAGTAAAAATCACATTAGTCCATGAATACGCATGACGTATGAAAACATTTTCAAAAGACATGATTTCCACCCATAAAATCCTTCTTAGCGTAACATGAGATTTACACAAGATCCACACAAACATAATTATAATCATAGAGGTATATTTGGGAATACTTACATAATCTTGTAACCATCTTGGCTACCTTAAAATTTGTAACCCTCACGGCTACCTTACTTTGTGTAACCATCACAGTTACACTTGGAGTAACCATACGGCCGACCTCCAACTTACTCATACCCAATGCATTGGAGGGAAATATAGGTCCCACCCTTCATCATAAACAATTCCCAATAACCAAAACATAATCATACAACATAAACAATAGCATAAAAACATTGCCTTTGAATCTTATAAAACCGAATTTTAAAAGAGGATTTTAGAAGAAAAGTCCCTTATAAACATCATATACTTGACGTGAGGCTTAATAGAGTGGATGTAATATGTATATACTCTGTAAATACACATAATGAAACATAATATAAACAAAACCCATCACATAAATAATTTAAATAGCACATAAATTATAAAGTAGAATGTTAACCCAATGAATGGAAATCGGGTTAAGAATTCCCTTACCTTAGGCTTGTCTTACTTCAAAATTGTTTAAAACTCTTGTATAATGGTTAAAAGAGTGTTATTAGTATTCTACAGAAATATGATCATGTTTATAACATCTTATATGGTCATTTCATAACCTCATTTCACCCCTTAATTGTTAGTATTTTGTTCCTTGCATTATTTTGGGTGAGTTCTTTTGTGATTTTCACAATCGGTTCATGATGAATCGTTCTTGTTGATTGGAAGTGAAACTCCAGAATTGGAATGGAGTAGTATTTACATAATTCCAGTACCATAAATTATACCATTTATCACTTTGGTGCTTTATATGATGATGATTTATAAGATAAACATTAATTATGTTCGTTTAGATAATTTAAGTGGTTCTTTGATAATTACAACTTCATTTAGTCTTGTAAATTTGAATCATGATTACAAAAGAATTCCAGAACCTTATATGATTCATAAAACATATATTATAACCTGGTTCAACCATATAAATGGTTTCATGACCAGACTTGAAGAATTAATGGATATTGAAAATACATCGTCCACGATATCGGTAATTCGACACAAATGGACAATGTTTTTTTGATTCTTTAAATAAGTGAGAGAGGAGAGGAATAATGATTTGTAATTTTACATAAACATGAAAAAATCCAGAATATACATTATTCTGGAGACTTCATTCCTCTTGGATAAGAGGGGGTGAAGAACGAAGAGAAGGGAATCTTGAAATGAAGAAAACATGAGAAATTTCTTACAAAAATTCGGCAGCCTAACGGCGTCTCTTAAAATTTCATAAAAAAAAGATTGATGAGAGGAATGGAATATCTCATCATTCATACAAAATTTGGACAGTAAGGGGAAATATTAAATGAAATATCCCAACAAAAGACAAATGGAAAGGAGGAGAATAACATAAAATGGAAGGAAAGAATGAAAATGAAAGAGGATGTTTACCTCTTGATCTCTTCTCCTTGAGATCCTTCTTAAGGGCTTTGATTTTGGTCTTTTGGTGAGACCAGCAGCTCTAGGACGTGGGGAAGAAGATTGGGGAGGGAATTTGGCAGAAATTATACAATGCTCAAGGATTGAGAGGTGTGAGAGGAAGAGGGGAGTGAGGGTGGTATTTATAGTGGGGGAGGGGAGGTATTTTAGATTATTTTAATTATTATTATAATATTTTTATCAAGACTATGAATAATCTCAAATCAAGTGGCCTTAATTAGTGAAAATATCAAGTGAGTTCGAAGCAAGTGGCCGTGCATCACTTATGATGTCCTAAATAGTTCATTTTTACTGATAAATTGATTATACGGTATTTTACCGTATTTCACTATTCACCGAAAATTCAAGAGTTTCAGAAAAATACCGAAAATTTACCCCAACCATTTTTTGATGTGTAGAATTCAAAAATGAACTCCATTTTTCAAAAATAATTTTCTAAATATTATTAATTTAATTTTTAAATAAGGTCACAGTTAATTCGAAAAATAACAATATTGAAGTGCAATTAGTTTTATGTGACATTGGAAAATTAATTAAGATCCCATTATCCTATTTCCATGGGAAAATAAAATAATAATATTATTTACTATTCATGAGGTCATATTACTATTCATATTACTATTCATAAGGGCATGTTACTATTCACAAAAAAAAAACAAGTTTGTTCCATCAGACTCTAAATAACATACTGAACACAATTGTAGATGACAGTTTCTTGAAATTCAAAACATAGAAGAAATAAAATTATGTTTAAAGGATACTTATAAATATATACCTTAAACAAAATTTCAAGCATTTTCAATTTATTTTTAGAAAACCTTGGGATGTTACAGAATCACAGTATCTAACACTTTAGTTTTACTTCTAAAAAAACTTCTATAAATTTTCTACTTTACCACAAGACCGAATAGCTTTTTGATCACTAGAGAAAATAGATCCAATATTATAATATCCTAAACTTTCGTGAAGGTACACCCTAGTTTATTTTTATGGGTTAACACACTTTTATGGTTGATGAAGTATTTTTTGAGTTCTTGAGAAGTTTTAATAATGTCTTAGGGGTGTGAGATATGAAAGCAGGTTAAAAGAGGACAAACAATTCATAATACAGGGTTAGCACAGGCTTAGTGTAAATCATGCTCATGGCCCAGAAAGCAGTGCGATATGGGAACCATTTCGGAAAATGGTCTAGTTCATGGTTACCATATGGTTTTATAAACCATGTTGGTGCTCCCAAGAAACTCTATATCTTATCCCTACTTAGATATAGGGATACAAATGGTTGGTTCATGGATTGGCTAACCGTGCGACCCTTAAAAATTGGGAATTTCTGATTTTACCCTCCCGATCCTATTTGTTTATCCCCTTATGTTTCCTCCAATTTGACCCTCTCTAGCCTAGGTGATGAACTAGTATCCCCCTCATCCTACATGGGTGATTCTCCATCAATTCTTGTGTTTTTGGAGTGAATTTGTGTGTGAATTGAAGACCCATGTGAGTTTAACTCTCTTATTTACTCTATTTTCTAGATTAGGTCTTATAGAATCTATTTTCTCTTTATGAATCCCTAAAACCCTCAATTTTCTATAATATCCTATATTAGAGATTTAAAGGATGGATAATTTCAAATCAATTGATGTGTGAACAAAATTAGTAAACCTTGAGATATGGGTACAATGAGAGTTAATGGGTAGTAAAAATTTAATTTATGAGTGGTTAAAGTTAATGGATTTATTTTAATAATTTAGAAGATGTATTTTTTAAATTATTTAATGTTTTTGAAATGATTTTGAAAATATGTTTGAGGTTGTTACCCGATTCTAGATTTGTTGATAAAAATGATATTTGGAAGTGAAAATGTTTTGAAAGGATGTGTTAACCATAGAGTTGTTTAAAATGAATTTATAAAGGCATTTCAAATGATTTTTGAGATAACGACAAGGTTCCCTATTTTTGAAAATGGTATCATGGTTGTTTTGAATGGTTGAAATGGAAATGAAAGCCTTTGGGCGTGTTTCAGTTTTCAAAGGGGAAGGAATGTGTTTTAACGGGTGGTTCCAAGATGATTTAATATAAGTATTTTAATTTTTTATACCATGATAGTGTCTTAAACCTCCATTGGGACTATAGTCTTTGAATTGATCTACAAGCTAGTGATATAAGACCCATGAAAATTATGTTGGAATATTAACATGGTTTTTACATGAACAACATGATGACTTGTATTGTTGATGAAATTTAAAAATAGGGGAGTTAGGAATAATATGGTTCAAACTTTCCCCTTAAAAGTGGCATTATAAAATAAAAAAAAATTATGGATTGTGGAGGGGATTTAGGAATAAAGATAAATGTGTTAACTTGTTATGGTTTTTATTGGTAAATGTGAAATGACTGTAACTAAGAATAAGGATAATTGTGATAAATTGAAAAAATGTAAAAAGGGAGTATTGGTATAAGTAATGTGTCCTAATGGGTTGTCAAATGTAAGTAGTAAATATTTTAATGGATTATGGTGTGAGAATTATTTATGCACCGATGAATTATTGATTTTGAATGTAATGTTATTGCTTGAATATGGATATGAAATGGTATATGTGGTAAGCAGTTTAATAAGCATGTGTATATTACTTGGTGGAGTGGTATAAATGACTGAGGCTCCTCTCACTAGTCTGGTTGGATTGATTCTCTAAAACCCACCATATAATACAAGGGTTAGGGTGTTACACTGATTCTCTAGGCCCCTATAGATGCATTATATGATTACCTGGACTAAAGATATTTAGTAAGTATGACAAACATAATTGAGACTACCTGGAATAATGTTCCAAGGAAAGTTTTCTTGTATTGTTTAATGAAATATTTATCCCTAGTTAGATAAGGAACTTTACTTATTCCCTTATTCATAGAAATTGTCTGGATTAGGCCACAATGATAATGATGTAAATTCCTAACCCATGGAACAATCGACGAGAAAGACCGAGTGAATATTGTTAACTGGCATGTGATAGTTTTTATTAGTGAACAATCCTTGTCATTAAGAGTGTGTGTAATCCATTATGCCTTATCCTAGACTTCCAATGTGACCGAAGATAATTTTTTGTTTTGTTGATAGTAGAAAAATTAATGGTAAAATGAATATTAAATTATTACTTAAATGTTTTTCTTATTTCTCAGTTTAATTATTGCACATATTACATGCATACACATTTGTATAGACTGGATATTGATTTAGTCACCGTTGGTACTGGTATGGTGAGTTGTCAATCACATCCTTCTTGGGATACTATGGTACTTGGGTACCCGAGCAGATGCAACTTTTTTTCATATATAGGTTTAGGATAGAGGCCTGGTGTTTGGTGGTACATGGGATGACGAGTTAGAGAATGGGAGGTCAGGACCGGGTTGGAACAAAGTTCCAATATTATATTCTTTTGATAGTTTTTATCTTGATTGATATTTTATGACCATATGGATTATAGTGCATTCACTATATTTTGTTATAGCAAGTGTACTAGGTTATTTATTGGTTTTTGTTGAATGTTTTCCATTTATTTTTCTAGATGTTCATTTTATCTATTAATGATACTTATATTATGGATTCAATCTATAAGTAAGTATTGTCTCCCCATGTTTTCTCTCAGACCCATGCTGCTAGTCGGAAGACTCTGGCATATGGGTGGTGCGATTGAGGTCATGTGGGGACCTGACTCTAGGTACTAGTTATAGTGACTTCTGGGTCAGGGAAATTTCAAAGTTGTATTTGAAGAGTTCTTCTTTTCTCTGACTATTTGGGGTATATTATATGGGAGACTAGGATCTTTTTAGGGCCTAGAAATGAGCTTGTTCACGGTTTAATGAATCCCACATATAAGGGAAAATCTTGGTTTTCGTGTTTGGGAATTGATGTTTTGTTTTTTTATTTTACATTTGATTATTATTTCCACCTCGAGTGGTGCCCCTGGATGTGATGTTATTGATTTATAATGTTTTATCTCTTGGACTAGTGTGGAAAGAGAGGGAGTACGAGTTCATGAATCATTCTAGGCACATTTTATAGATAGGTCATTTGCATGTTGCATGTGATTGACTTTTGAATTACATTATTATAAACCAAATGGGTATAAAAAGTGAAATCTAATGAATCAATGGGTTTTTAAAAGTGGGTTAAAATAGTTTTTAGAAAATTAAATATTTGGGTTTTTGAAAAAGGATCATGTTTGAAATGTAATTTTTGATTAACGTTGTGATTTTATTTTTGAAATTATGGGTCACAAAAAAAGGTTTTTGAAAGTGTAAATTCTTGGGTTTTGAAAATTAAATGTTTTAAAAATTTACATATTGGGTTTCAATATTATAGTTAATTTAGTGGTAAAATGGGAAAATGATAGAACTTGGGGACGTTGGTGGTGGACATCTCTTGTGCTGGTTAGTGACCCTGTGTATGGGTGGTTTGGGTAGTGAGAGTTCCTTAGTTTTAGGTCTCATGTTGGGATGTTTCAGTTGGTGGAATGTTGTTTGTCATGTACTTGGTTAGGTTTTGACCTTGAAGTTGTAAAATAGTGTTTATTAATGTGAATGTGTTGACTCCCACAGATTGAGACCTTGTGATTTGTGTTTTGAACCATAGGGTGGGTGTTTGATTGTGGTTCCAATGTATGTGTGTGAGTACCTTTGGTGTGAGACCTAAAATAAATGGTTATTCTGGGCATTAGATGTAGTATATTTGGAAAGGTAGTAGGATGAAAATCATGAACAGTTGGTTGTTAGAGGTTTGGTGTGTATGAATTAAGGAGTTCTAGTGACCTTAGCTTGGTGTGGCTCTAGTTTAGGGAGTTGGTATCATTTTAATTTGAGAATGACCTATAAGAGAGGTCGGTTAGGGTGTCAGTGATTTTGGGTGTGTGTTGCACTAGTTGAAATTTTGGACCTTGGAAGTTGTACACATGGGGTATTTCCTAGTGCAATATTAACCTAGATGGATAATTGGAAACATTAATAGTTTTAGGGGATTCATCTTTATTTTTGGTTATGACTTGAATATCATGAGAGATTTATGGTATCCTAGAGGGAGGTCAGCCCAGTGTTGTAGGTGCCTTGTAATGTGGAGCACATGTGGGTTATATCTAAGTAAATGTTTTTTTAATAGAATAAAAATGGAGAGTCCCTAGTAGTGTGAGAAATCGATTGTTTTTGGGTCTGTGGAAGGAATATTTTTGTATCTGTTTTGGTCAATGGGACTGTGTGAGATGAACTTTAGTGAGGTGATAATTATGGTTCCAAAAGGAATTATGGGCCATGAACGCTTCATAGAGGGTCTTGATGTGGCGATGAGTTTGGTTGGAGTTCCATTTTATTTTTGGTGTTTTAGTATTGATAATACATTATATAGAAAGGAAGCTTTATACCTTCATCAGATTGAGGTGTCCTCTTGGTAAGAGGTGACGATAGTGGTGGATATTTTTCGGTAGTTTCTATCAAATATTTCTTAGCATACTTTTATCCAGCGATGATCGTTCCCAATACATTGAAATCATCTCAGGTATGCTAAGAGGGATTTGGATTTATGCCGAGCAAACTAAATGTTTGATGGTTGAGAATGGAGTCTCTTGGGGAATATGATTAAGGAGCAGTATGTGTGTGAGAGATTCATGGTGAGGGGGTACACCAAAAACTAGTTTTAGGAGAATCCATTGGGATGGACTAGATGCTGATGAGTTCCATGGGTTTCGTTCTCAGATTCTAGTAACGAGCAATGAGAGATGTTTGTTTTGTTCATTCAGTGAAAGATGGATGTTATCATTAAGGTTTTTATGTTCAACCATTCTTTGAACATGGTCCACTAATTTTGATTTTTCATGAATAAAGTGGTGACACACCACTTTTAATATGGGGAGCATTATGCTTTTATTTGTTTTGTGGAGCAAGCTATAAAGTGAAATTGGTAGAATCGTGATGCTAAAGAGAAACCTATGAGATGCATGTTTGTGTTCCTTGGGGGAAAACCGGGTTGGATTTGGGTGTAATGGTTGACTGAGCCATGTGATGGATTCAGTATAGGGTTTGTTTTAAAGGTAGTTAGAGTGGTTTCATCATATATGTGTTGAGGGGTGTTGTAGAGTACGGAAACGGTTTGGAGAGTAGTGAATTTCATGATGACATAGTTTAATTGATCGTCAGGGATGAGTTTTATAGTTGTAGTTGGATGTTGGTGTTATGCTTAAAGTGAAATAGAATTGGGTCTAGGTTAATTGGTCATATACAAATATTGGAAGTTGGGAATCAATGGAGTGAGTTGACCGAGGATGGATCAACTCAGTTGGGAAAAAGGAACAGATGGGGTGGGCTATAAGCCACCTTTGGTTAATGTTGGATGGATACGTGCATTTTGGTAATGGGTATTAGTTCTAATGAAGAACCAAGATACCCTTAAATGAGTATAGATAGTGGAGGTGTCCAATCTTGGTGGTGTCGATGGATGTATTGAATACCAACATAGGATGGAATTCTAGTGGACGTTTAGGCATTGCGAGTTGGAAGAACATGTTGGGTAAGTTGTGGAAGTTGATTTGAGGTTCTATTGGATTCTTTTTTGATTATAAAAGTGCTCAATACTGGGAAAAGGGGTTGTGATGGGATAAATAATACGGTGGGAATTACTATAGTGGGTTAGTGGTCGGTTTATGACATGACCAGTAGTTCAAGTTGGATGGTCTTAGGTAGGTTCTATCTTGGTAATACAGTGTTGGTGATGGGTGATGGATGAGATGTTGACTGCTTGAGTGCCTTGAGATTAAGAGTTTGTTTGTGTTGTGCTTTTTAGATGTTTAATGATGAACTGTGGTTTTTGGGATATGAGTTGAGGACTGAGGTAGGTTGTGAGATGTGGTTAAAATCCATAAATTTCCTCTGGTGATGTTAGGCTTAGATTACCTCTAGAGCTTCGAATGAGTTTGGTTGAGATGGTGCCAAGAAATCTGGGCCATGAATTGTAGAGTGTATTGGATCGAGAGTGGCATGGTTGGTTCTCTGAGAGTAATGTAGTACTGTGTCAGTATCCTTAGTTTGGTGGTCCCGTGGAATTAAACTAAACTTTCTCTTGTTCATGGTGATGGCAATGATGGGTTGAAGTAGATGTTTCCTCTAGGAGATGCAAACTGGGTTTTTGGATCATGGTGGATTTTTTTTAGTGTAGGATGGTTTCCATGGTCCAAGAACTATTACTAAATGACCATTTTTAGGGAGAAACTTCCGAGGTGATGGTTGATTGGTGGGCTATGGTCTAACCTTTTGGTCTTAATGACTCAAAATTGCTTTAATGCATTGGTCAAGGATGAGCTGGTATAATTTTGGGAGGTTGTAAGATACTGAACTATCATGAAGGTATGTACTTGTTTAATTTTTTTGTTAATCTCTCTTTTTATGGTTTAAGAAGTGGTTTTTTAGTGCTTGAGAAGTTTTGGGAGTTTCCCGAGGGTGTGGGACACAAAAGGAGGAAAGAAGAGGCTAAACAATGCATAGTGCATGGTTAGAACATGGTTAGTTTAACCTGTGCACATGGCCTAAAAAACCATGTAGCATTGGAAAAATTTTATAAATGGGACTAGCACATGGTTACCTCAAATTTATCCAAACAATGAAAGTGTGCCCGAAAAACCATGAGGTTTGGTCCTTCTTGGACAGAAGGAGCCACATTTTTGGTTCATGGTTTGGCTAACCGTGTGACCCTTAAAATGTAGCAATTTCTGGTTTTACCCTATCGATCCTATTTATTTCTCCCCAAATTTTTTCCTCCCATTTGACCCCCTCCAGTATAGTTGAGAACCAGAAGCCCCCTCCTCCTCCATGGGTGATTCTCCTTTGATTCTTGTGATTTTGGAGTGTGTTTCGGCGTGAATCAATGACCTGAATGAGTGTAACTATCCTCTTTTCTCTATTTTATGGATTAGTTCATGTAGAATCTATTCTATCATTATGAATCCCTAAAACCCTCAATTTTAGAGAATATACAAATTTGGGGCATCAAAGGATGATTGATTTCAAATCATGGGATGTGTCTAGGCTAATAATCATCCTTGACCATGAGGTATGTGGTCTTTAAGCTTTCTCTCATATTCTCCTCATTTTATATGTGTATGTGGTTTTGAAAATGTGTTTCCTTATTGTGTTTCCTTGTCATTTATTATGGAAGGTGATTTGGACCTTATATTTAGGTGTGATACCCTTTACATACCTCATTATGTTCATCAATGATGTGAGACTGAAGCTTGGGATACCTGTGGTGTAATCTAGACCCTTGTAATTGGTAAAAAAATAAGTAAACCATGATATTTTCATACTATGATAGACAATGGGTAGTAAAAATTTAATTGATTAATGGGTAAGGTAAATATATTGTTTGGAACAATTTAAAAGTTGAATTTTGTAAATGATTGAAAGGTTTTGAAATGATCTTGAGGGTATGTTTGGGGATTTTATGTGATTTTAGATTTGTTGATTAATAATGATGTTTGGAAGAAAGAAATGTTTTAATAGAAGGTTTTGACCTCATAGTAGTTCAAAAAGGGGTTTTCTAAAGGTATTTCAACTAATGTTTTCAATAAGGTCAAGGATCCATTTTTGTGAAAATGGTTTAATTCTTGTTTTGAATGGTTTAAATAGAAATAAAAGACTGTTAGTGTCTTTTAATTTTCAATGAGGAAGACCCATGTTTTAAATGGTGTTTCCAAGATGATTTCAAATAAGTATTTTGATTTGAGTTTTATAACATGATGTGGTCATAAAGGTCCGTTGGGACCATAATCATTGAATTGTTGTATGGGCTAGTGAGATAGGACCCATGACAATTTTGTTGGCATGTTAACATGGTTTTGATATGAACTACATGAGGAATGTGCATTATTCATGACATTAAAAAATGGGGGAGTCTGACATAATGATATATGTGTTAAATAGTCATTGTTTTTGTTGGTAAATGTGAAATGAGTGTAAATGAGAATAATGTTTATTTTTCTTAAATTAAAACATGAAAAAAGGGAGTGCTCGTATAGGGAAAGCATCCTAATGGGTTGTGAAATCTATGTGGTAAAGGTGTTAATGGGTTATATCATTATAATGACATAAGTATTGATGCATTAGGGGTTTTTAATGTAATTTTATTTCTTGAATATGTATTTGAAATGGTATATTTGGTAAATGGTTGAATAAGAATGTGAAAATGGATTGGTGGTGTGGGATAAAGGACTGAGGCTCCTCCCACTGATTGGGTTGGACTAAAGCCCTAAACCACACCTTAGAATGCATAGTTTAGGGTGTTGGACTAATTATCACTACTGGAAAACTGCCCTATACCCACGGTTCAAAACCGTGGGTATAGCCCCCAAAACCGTGGGTATAGGCTATACCCACGGTTTTGGGAACCGTGGGCTGCAATGGCGTCGGGATAGGGGGGTCACCCTATACCCACGGTTTGGAGAAACCGTGGGAATAAGTTTGACACAGCGTGGAAAGTACGTGGCCACGCTGTCAAAGGATTTACCCCACGGTTCTCAAACCGTGGGGACTTAATCATCCAAAAAAATCCCCAGCGCTGGGTTTCGAACCCAGGTCCCGCACCCCCACCGCGCGAATCTGCCTATCTGTGAGACCAACTGAGCCAATAAATCATTATGATATATATATATATATCATGGTATATATATTAATAAAGCGTGTTTAATTTTTAAAAAACTCACGCGGGTTTCGAACCCGCGACTGTACTCAGAAATCGCGAATGAACGGCGTTTCGTACCAACTGAGCCGTTATTGGCAACTGTTATATAATTATATATTTGCCTATTTATATTAATATTATCAACGCGGCGCATATTAAAATTATACGCCCGTGGAGGTTTGAACCGGGGATCTGGGGCATACGAACCGAAGTACTTCACCAACCAAGCTATCAATATAATTTGTTAACTAAAATATATCAGCTTATAAATAATAATTCAAATTGTGGGAATAAATTTTCCCGCCAAATTGTTTCTATTTTCCCGCATCTATTTTTTTTTTGCCGCCATAGGCTATCCCCACGGTTTTAAAAAACCGTGGGTATAGCCCTTCTAATTTTTTTTATCCCCACGGTTTTTGAAAAACCGTGGGGATATGCCTTGAAAAAAATACCTATACCCACGGTTTTACCAAACCGTGGGTATAGGCCTTCGAAAAAAACTCTATCCCCACGGTTTTATAAGAACCGTGGGTATAGGTGACCAATACCCACGGTTTTCCAGAACCGTGGGTATAGGTTCCGACACTATACATATACCCACGGTTTTCTTAAACCGTTGGTATAGGGTACCCCTATACCCACGGTTTTTCCCAAAACCGTGGGTATAGCTCTATTTTCTAGTAGTGTATCTTGGCCCCTAAGGATGCATTAGATGATTACCTAGACGGATCCTCCCAGGTAAGTATGGTAAACTTGGTTCATACTACCTGGACTCATTCTCTTAGGCTTGTTTTTTTGTTAATGAAATGTTTATCCCCAATGAGATAGGGAATTTGGATTATTCCCTTTTTCATGGTAATTTACAAGCTTAGGGCATAGTGAAAATGATGTAAATGACTAACCTATGGAACATTCAATGAGAATGAACAATTGAATATTTTAAACTAATAATCATATGATAGTTTGTGATAATTGAACACCACTTGTGGTTAAGAGTGTGTGTAACCCCTTATGCCTTAGCCTAGACTCCCAGTGTGACCTTAGTTAATTTTTTGTTTTGTTGATACAAGAAAGCATAACAGAAAAATTAATAATAGATAATTACTTAATTTTTTTCCTTATTTAACACTTTATTTATTCAAAATATTACATGAATACACTTTTGTATAGACTATTTATTACTTTAGACAGTATTGGTGGTGACCTAACGAGTTGTACTCACACTCTACTCAAGCCACCATGGGACTTGGGTACCTGGGAAGATACTATGATTTTCTGGTATAGGTCCATGACAGAGACCTGATGGTTGGTGGTGCATGGGATGATCAGTTAGATCATGGGAAGTCAGTACTAGGTTGGGACTCAAGTCCAAGTTTAGAGTCTTTTGATTGTTTTGGTCTTGGTTGATATTTTATGACTTTATGGATTTTAGTGAATTCACTAGATTTTGTTACAACATATGTCCTTGGTTAATTGTTTTTTTATTTCATTATTACTATTTATTATTCCTTTTGGTTATTTTATATGTTGATGTTTTGTTTTTTGGGGCTTCACTCTGATAAGTGGGTATAGTCTCCCCATGTTTTAACTTATACTCACGCTGCTAGTCGTTTGAATCTACCATATGTGGAGGTGTTCCTGAGGTCATGTGGTGACCCGGATCAGGGAACTAGTTATAATGGCATCCAATTTGGGGACATTACATTTATAGCCTATTCAAACACACTAATAACACTCTAGTAGTTCCCTACCTCTAGATAAAGGAGAGTAAATAGTCTTCCATTGGCATACTAACTTCTTTCCATGCCTGTTCTATTCATATCCCTTCTTCTTCTTAATACTACTAGATCCACCTCTTGATTCCATTTTATCCTATTAAATATCCTTCTAATGCCCCAACCTCAGAATCCAAGAGTAAGTTCATTATTTTAATACATTGGAATGATTACATGGAATCATGTCCTGAAGGACCGATCAGTTTAGTAGTCTTGGAAACAAGATACATACATATGTTCAACATTATAATTTGAAAAGAAAAAAACACTAATTTATTCCATTAGAAACATCCAAGATTCCAAGATTATTCCGGAAAGTCACTAATAAAAAACTTCTTCATATCTTGGGAAAATAAAACTTAAGAAAGGGGTGAGCTCAAATGCTCAATAAGAGTAAGCAATACAGTAGAAGATAATATACACATTAGGCATGCTGAATAATTGAAAACACATGCCTTTACAAAAAGTAAACATGAACACTTTATGGCAGGAATATGGGATGAGTAAATAATTCCATAATAAAACATAATCATGGATATTCTACTAGATGAATAACCATATCAGATATCAATATCTAATCTCATAATGATGGAATGCATAATGCAGGACATCATAACCACATATTCAAGGCCTCGTGCCAAGACTACAAATAATATTTTGTCAAGGCCTTATGCCAAGACACTAGTTTGTCTCATGAGACCTACCGATGCATCAAGGAGATATAACAGGCTCCACCCATCACTTACTAAGTCCAATGAATTCCTCATATGAAAATCATAAAACATAACATAAACATTCGTATTAAACTAGCATAAAAAATCTCAATACTTTAACCATAAACCATGAATGGAAAAAAACAGCACATCTACAGTCAAACATAACTCATTCAATACAATATGGAAGATTTTATTATAATAAATTAACCTCAATCGAGAATAATGAAGGATATTGACAAAGATGAAAATAATCATCAAAACTATTTGAGAGAAATATCCCCATTTTTCTTGAAAACATTTAAAAGTCGCATTATTTATCAAGAAGCCATATAAAATAGATATTTTAACCAAAGTGTCCAATACCACTTTGAAACATTTAAAAGGAATTTTAATTTTAAAAAATTAATGTCCATATAAATAAATACTTAAAACCATTTTTAAAACATGTTCATTAATGAGAAAGATTTAGAGGAATAAATCTATAAAACATTTATAATGATATTTTTGTTAGAGTTCATAACCCAATGAGAGACACTTGAATACGAATAATTGAGGTAAAAAAAATTTATAATATCATGAGAATAAAGGGATTCATAAAATACTCTGTCAATGTACATTATATACACCATATAAAAGATAATTGGCATATAACAACAAAGAAGTCTCAATGTAATGTAAATTGAGATGAAATTCCTTATAAAGACCATATCATTAGGTTAAGGATAAATAAAAGACATAATTATGTGTGAAAAATATAAATAAACTCTATATGATTGGATATTAAGTCTAAATCAATCATAGGAAATTCAAACATATTCTTTAAAAAACAACACCAATGACTTGGATGTTTAACTCAATGAATGAAAATTGAGTTAAGATTACTCTTATCAAGTTCATATCAATGACTTGAGAAATTATCAAAGGAGTGATTATGTGTATCAAAAATATATCCACACAATGTAGAGTAGAAATTACTACATAAATAATTAATATTGATTCCACACTTAATCTTGGAGTAAAATAATCAATAAAGTATGTGTAAAGCCCAATAAGTGGAAATTGGAATTTGAAATTTCCTTAGTGATTTGGTAACTCACAAAACATACACCTCATGAAAGAAGGATCATACAATGAATTTGTAAATACCCATATATTAATTTATATTACACAAGGAATACAATCATGGCCAGTACACACCCCACACAAAAGGAAATAGTGGCAATACATGGTGAATCTTAAGGGAATAAGAAGTGAGATGAAATCCCCTTACCACATTGTAATCAATCAAGTCGTATTACCAAAAGTTAATAACCACAAAATAATTCACATAATACCATTAATATAAATATAAAAATGATAATATATATATAAAATTTAAGTACAAAATACACCACATGCAATAAATAAGTGGCGAACAATGGAAATATCATGGAATTAAAAGTGAGATAAGAAACCCCATACCTCAAGTCTGAATTCTCTTGTATGTTCCTTGTTCTTCCTGAATAATAAACTTAAGTAAATTTATAATTTAGTAAGAACATTTTTCAATTTTATTATTCCTTTTATATCAATTATTACCTTTCTATAACAATTAGTTAATTATTTGAGTTCATATTGGATATTTTATCGATGTTCGGAACATGAATCAAAAATGAACTTGTCATAATTACAATTTTTCCATGTGGTCAAAATTCCATCATCTCAAGAATGATATAAATGATTTAGATATCATATATATACTATATATATAGTATATATATGTATTTATAATAGTATATAACATTTGGAGATAAGAAATGAAGTGCACCGTTCATGGAGACGACAAGTCGTACGTACGCATGAACTCTACTTTAATTTCTATTTTTTATTTTAATGGTATTAAAACATAATTATATATAGTTTTATTATAATTGAATTATAATATAATATATAATATAATTAACTCCATCCTTTATACATCTCACATAATGCATTAACGAGTCATATCACTTTGAGGGGGCGGTAGTCCGCACTTCCTCAAAAGAAATTATCAAATTTTATCCATAATGGAAACCATAAAGTAATGATATAAATTGAAAATACAGAAGAATAAATGAAACATAAACATAATATATATCATATATAAATACAGCTCCATCTTAATGTCCACCATGAGAGGTGGTAGGATATAATTGAACAATCATCGTTTCGTGAGGTGTTAGTTTTCCATCCACAAAAACAATATGTTCTTTACCCATTAGATGTAGGTGTGTGAAAGTGTAGTTCAAATACTTCTCATAAGAAAATCCTAGTATATTGAGTATATTGGTGTTGTTATAAAATAAATAATAAAAATATTATAGGGGCTGTAGAAGTAAAATAAAAGAAAATAAGTTAATAGAAACCATTACCTTTAATTTGGGTAACTCCCTTTGGTTTGAACCAAACATACTTCTTGAAGTGACTTATACCTAAGTTAAGGCTTATAAGTGTAAGAGAGGGATCTTGAGAGCTTATTTGGGTAGAAGTTGGATGAGACAAGGATCTTGAGAGGTGTTAGGAATGGGTTAAAAGTGGTGTCCTTTTATAAGGGAGAGGAGGGGCTCTTTAGGAAAGTTTGAAAATGTTATATTATTATAAACTTATCCTCAGTTTAAAAATTTCCAAAACTCATTAGAGTATATGATAAGATGACTAATGTTATAAATAAAATCATACAATAATAATTGGACAGGTTTGGGATATTTTTTTAATACTAATAATTATATTTATTTAAACCATTTATTAATGAGGTAAATACTGCATCATTATTGTGTCATAAATAATTTAATTTATTTGATGTCCAAAAATTATAAAAAAATACCATAATGTAGGAAATATTTTTAGATTTTTAATTATTATTTATAGTTGAAATTATGACTTCTATAACCCAATGTAAAAATTGATATACAAAAAATATTTGTTAATGTCATTTTGTCTTTACTTTAAGTTAATTAAAATAAAGTGTCATTATCATTATTAAGTGGCTCAATGGGGTCCCAAAACCAACCCAAGGATGCCCATGGTCAGAAATAACTCATTAAATATGGTTAGGACAAGTGTTAAGGTAATTTTTTATTATTATAATATTATTTTTACCTTGAATTACCCTATTTACCTTTCACCGTGGTTAATAAAAGTCAAAAGTTACTATTCACCAAACATTAGTTTCATCTTATTGAACCAAATTTTACTTACTAATAACAACCATGTATGTTAGATTTTTAAAATTCAATTCACAGAAGCGGTAAAATTTCATTTAAAGGAAAAAGTCAGTTTTTTTAATACCACTAAGTTGTTTTACTATTCATAAAAATTGAAGTTTTTCAGAAAAATACCAAAAATTAAGCCTAAGATATATTTGATATTATGAATTCAAAAATTATGTTTATTTTACCAAATTCAAAACATAGAAGTTTTATTAATTAATTTAAAATTAATTCCCTTTTCAAAACAAATAGCGTCTTTTTAAGAAACAATAACTATCAAAAGATTGACACTTGTTTATGTATAATTTCAAAGTGAAATTAATTCCAATGATCAAAATTGGATTAAATTGTAAAAATATAATCTAATTATGCATCCAAACCATTCAAATGTATAATTGAATACTATAAATTATTCTGATTTAAAAAGTTATTTTCAATTAAAATTTAGTATTTTTCACTATTCACCCAAATATGAAAGTTATCAGAAAAAACACCAAAAATTTATCAAAACTAAATTTTTATGTCATGATTCTAAATAAGAAGTTTATATTGTCAAATTTAATATATAAAAGTGTCAAATATTGTATTTAAAAGAGTTCACCATTAAAAGGCGGTAAAATTGCATTTTTGAAAAATACTTCTTTTATCTGAAAAATTGAATTTGTTCTTATATTATGTATAAAAAATCACATAATATGGATTATATAATTATATGTTGTATATACAATTTAAAATTCAGTTAATAATATTCATAACCACTTTTTGAACGGCTAACTTGGTAAGTCGGGGTGCGCTCAAACTCAGTGTTGTGTGTTGCGCAAGCTATTGAATTACTTTAAAGAAGATAACTTATTTTGAAATCTTGGGGTGTTCCCTTTTGGAAATTTCGTCCTCGAAATTTTTAAAATTGGGCTTTGGAACATCATTGAAAATCCCACATCAAAACAAGAGTCAATAAAACTATCACTTTAAAAGAAAGAAAGAGAAGTACTAAGGTCACCCGAGATAACCCATACTAGGATTCCATGTAATAAAACATGGATAGAGAAGATAAAATAAGTGTAAAGTTCTGATAGGGAGGGATAGAAAACATGATCAGAAGAAAGTTAACAACAAGAAAACAAAAAACTTGTGATGGGATAAACGATCATTATTTTCACAGTAGGAAAAGTAAATGGACAGCATTTTTTTTATGTTCTGTTTCATAATGTTGAGAAATTTATTTATGAGATTGACTAAGAACATAAAGATATATACTTACTTTTTAAGTAGAGTTTAATTCTTTAATAAATTTATACCACTAACTCATCTTTTTTTTCAAACGATGAGTATTCAAGATGAATTGGTCACATTGGAAGAGCTAGAATCAACTTCTAGAGAATAACTTGATCCACAAAGGATAAAAAATATATTTACCTTGTCTTTAGAGATTAACTAAAACCAAAATAGTTAGTACAAGATCAGATGATCCCCAAAAAGGATAATACTTTAGAGAAAGAAATAATAATCTTAATTTATAATATTAAACCAACAATACCCCAAATTTAAATAAATACCATTCAATAAACAATTGTCCTTAAAATACTTCAATATAATACAAACTAATATTGAAACCCAAAACTTAGAAGAATTTGGTTATGTAGTCTTCCACGTTAAATTGTATCTCCAAATGACATCGAATACTCTTAAAGTCACATACTTATAATTAATTAACCTAATCACATATTCTCTATAATAGGTTAATAATTTCCATAAATAACCCAAATAACTATAAATCCACAATAAAAACATATATAAAATCCACCATTACTTCTCAAATAAAATCCCATAGTATTCTATTTTCCATATACATGTAGTGTTCCCAACAGAGAGAACTTCGTCCAAAAAAACATTTATCACTTAATCACCATATCATTTTCCCATACTAAGGGTATACATTTGATAAGAAATAAGATCCCAAATCAACTTATTATTGATCAATGAAATCATTTAACTAAAAAGAATTAGTCACACTAACCAGTGTGGTACGCGATAAATCCCAATCACACTCTGGTTGTGGGTTCGATTCCCACAACTTTGTTTGACACGACGGGTTGTCATACAGTCTGCGTGTTGTACTTTTTCAAAAACTATATTTTATAACATTACCAAAATGATATAAATTACTCAAAATAACCATAACATAATTTTACCACAAATGTTATCTCATACCTCACATTTTCATCCCAAAATTTAATAACTTATAATTTCCTCAAACTCAATGATCATATAAAACCAAATGGTTATTTATAACTATATCCACAAGTGAAACGATAATTCTTCCTCAAATATCATTTTCACATGAAAAACTGTAGGGTTACAAATACAAGAGAAAAGTCTTCCAAAGTAATCCCATCAACAAAGATCACTAATAATTTTACACATTTTTTCATCCATTTATTTCCACAATGCTTCTTCCTTGACCAAGAGGATATCCTATAAAGTAGGGCATTCACTCGGGTAATTTACATATCCCCTAAATTTACGGCAAATGACTATAAATGTATTCTTGGGACTTTTTTTATTTTCTTCCATAGTACTCTTCATTTTTTCTTGGAAATTCTTTACTTTATGTCCTTCTTTCCGACACGTAAAGAATTTCTTTGTTTCATTGAGACAATTTCCTAGGTGTTTCCTTCCATATTTTTTGCATGATGTAAATTGAGGTTTCTTTTCTCCATGGTCTCCACTGCTGGAGCTCTTCTCATTCACCGCCTTTCTCTTCTTTTTTGAGTCTGGGAGTTGGTTAATATATATGTTGTTGATCAGATTTTTGGAAATGTAATTCGGCATAAACACGATATCTTTTTTGCCTATCAACATTCCAACTTGTTTCTCATTTCCACCATCGTTCCCACCTTGTACATCAGGCTCAATGTTACTATGAATTCCTTGGAATTAAGCCATTGACTAAAACCAGTGAGCATTGTGTGAGTAACAATAGTCATAAAATCATTTAGAGATTATCATGACCCCTTATTTTTAATTAAAAACTCCTTAGGATTAACCAAGTTTATATATTCCAATATTATATTAAAATCCTTTAAATCATTTCGTAAAGAAAATGTAAATTATCTTAAGCATATCCCTCAGGACTGTCGTAACCAAGAGTGAAGCAAGGTCTGTTTTCCTGTACCAGGATACCCCAGGTCAAGCCCGAAACTCCTTGTCGAAGTTTTCACTCCTAGGTACATTTGTGCCAGAGCTGCCTCTACTTGCTCGTATCCAGACAGGGATGTATTTATTGGAAAATACACAAAATCTATACATTAACAAAATTCTAGGAAGTTCTTCTATACTAATCCTCAAAGTATATCTTTGGGTAATGTGCTCTAATAAAAGTTTATCTAAATCTATTTTCTAAGGTTTGTAATAAACTTCCTCTGATACCAACTATAATTCCCTGACCCTAGAATCCAGGAGCCGATGAATTATTTTAATACATTGACATGATTATAAGGAATCAAGTCCTGAAGGACCGATCCATTTAGTAGTCTGAGAAACAAGATACATACATAAGTTCAACATTACAACTTGAAATAAAAAACAACACTAATTTATTCCATTAGAAACATCCAAGATTATACTATTATTCCTACAAGTCAATCATAAATAACTTCTTAATATCCTAGGAAAATGAAACATAAGAATGGGGTGAGATCAAATGCTCAGTAAGAGTAAGCAATATAGAAGGAGATAACATAAACATTAGGCATTGTGAATAATTTAAAACATGTGCCTTTACAAATAGTAAACACAAACACTTTATGGAAGTAATATGGGATGAGTAAATAATTCCATAATAAAACATAGTCATAGGTATTCTACTAGTCGAATAACCACATGAAATATCAACATCTAATCTCATAATGATTCAATGAAGAATGCCTGACATTATAACCACATAGTCAAGGCCTCGTGCCAAGACTACAAATAAGATTCTGTCAAGGCCATGTGCCAAGACACTAGTTTGTCTCATGAGACCTATTGATGCATTGAGGAGCTATAGAGGGCACCACCCGTCACATACTAAGTCTAATGCATTCTTCATATGGAAATAATGAATTATAACATAAACATTCGTATTAAAATAGCGTAAGAAATGTCAATACTTTAACCATAAACCATGAATAGTATAAAAATAGCACATCCACAGTCAAACATAACTCATTAAATACAATATGGAAGATTGTATAATAATAAAGTAAACTCAATCGAGAATAATGACAGATATTGACATAGATGAAAATAATCATCAAAACTATTTGAGATAAATATCCCCCTTTTTCTTCATAACATTTAAAAGTCACATTATTTATCAAAAATACATTTAAAATAGATTTTTGAATCAAAGTGTCCCATACCACTTTGAAACATTTAAAAGGAATTTTAATGTTAAAACATTAATGTATATATATATATAAATCCTAAACATTTTTAAAACATGGACATTAATGAGAAATATTTAGAAGAATAAATCTTTAAAACATTTAAAATTATATTTTTGTTAGAGTTCATAACCCAATGAGAGACACTTGAATAAACACAATTGAGGTAAAGAAAATTTATAATATCATGAGAATAAACGGATTCATGATATAATATGTCAAAGTACATTATATACACAATATAAAACTGAATTGGCATATAACAACAAATAAGCCTCAATGGAATGTAAATTGAGATGAAATCCCTTATAAAGACCGTATCCTTAGGTTAAAGGGAAATCAACGACATAATTATGTGTGAAAAATATAAATACACTATATATGATTGGATTTTCAGTGTAAATAAATCATATTACATTCACATATATTCTTGAAAAAACAACACCAATGACTTGGATGTTTAACACACTGAATGGAAATTGAGTTAAGATTACTATTATCAAGTTCATATCAATGACTTGAGATATTATCAATGGAGTGATTATGTGTATCAAAAGTATGTACACATAAATTAGAGTGTAAATTAATACATAAATAATATATAGTGACTCCACACATAATCTTGGAGTAAAATAATCAATGAAGTATGCATAACTCCCAATGAGTGGAAATTGAAATTTGAAATTTCCTTACCGATTTGGTAACTCACGAAATATACACCCCATGAAAGAATAACCATAAAATGAAGTTTTAAATAACCATTGATTAAATTATATTATACAAGGAATATAATCATGGCTAGTACAAACACCACACAAGAAGAAATAGTGGCAATACAACGTGAATCTCACGGGAATAAGAAGTGAGATGAAATCCCCTTACCAAGTTGTAATCAATTGAGTCGTATGAAAAAAAGTAAATAACCACCAAATAATTCACATAATACCATGAATATAAAGATAATACTGATAATATATATATATATATATATATATATATATATCAAATGGCAGTAAACAATACACCACATGTAATAAAAAAGTGGCGAACAATAGAAATCTCACGAAATTAAAAGTGAGATAAGAAACCCCTTATCTCAAGTCCTACTTGTCATGTATGTTCCTTGTTCTTCCTGAATAATAAAATTAAGTTAATTTATACTTGATTAAGAAGATTTTTTCAAGTTTATTATTACTTTTATATCACTTATTACCTTGCTATAACAATCAGTTAATTATTTGAGTTCATATTGGATATTTTATCGATGTTCGGAACTTGAGTTCAAAATGAACTTGTTATAATTACAATTTTTCCATGTGTTCAATATTCCATTATCTCAAGAATGATATAAATGATTTATATATCATATATATATATTATATATCCAGTATATATATGTATTTATCACAGTACATAACATTTGGAGATAATAAATGAAATGCACTGTTCAAGGAGACAGTAAGCCGTACATACGCATGAACGCTACTTTCATTTCTATTTTGTATTTTAATGGAATTAAAATCATATGATACATAGGTATATTATAATTCTTGTATCATATATAATATCATTAAATCCATCCTTTATATGTCCTACATAAGGCATTAACGAGTCATATCACTTTGAGGGGGGCGGTAGTCCGAACTTCCTCAAATGAAATTATCGTGTTTTACCCATAATGGAAACCATAATGGAATGATATAAATGAAAAATAAAGAAGCATAAATAAAACCTAAAAATAATATATATCATATATAAATATATTTCCATCTTAATGGCCACCATGAGAGGTGGTAGGATATAATTAAACAATCATCGTTTTGTGAGGTGTTATTTTGCCATCCATAGAAACAATATGTTCTTTACCCATTAGATGGAGTTGTGTGTAAGTTTAGTTCAAATAATTATCATAAAAACATCCTAGTATATTGATAATATTGGTGTTGTTTTAAAATAAAGTAATAAAAAGATTTTTGGGGTTGTATAAGTAAAATAAAAGAAAGGAAGTTAAGAGAAACCATTACCTTTAATTTGGGTAACTCTCTTTGGTTTGAACCAAACAGACTTCTTGAAGTGACTTATGCCTAAGGTAAGGCTTATATATCTAAGATAGGGATCTTGAGAGATTATTTGGGCAGGGGTTCGATGAGACAAGGGGATTTAGAGGTGTAAGGGATTGGTTAAAAGTGGTGTCCTTATATAAGGGTGAGGAGGGGCTCTTTAGGAAAGATTAAAAATGTAATTTTATTATAAAATTATCATCAGTTTAAAAAAGTCCAAAACTCATTAATATAGAAGATAATATGACTAGTGTTAGTAATAAAATCATCCAATAATAATTGGACAGGTTTTTGATATTGTTTTTATATTGATAATCTTATTTATTTAAATCATTTATTAATGAGGTAAATACTACATCATTATTGTGACATAAATAATTTAATTTATTTGATGTCTAAAAATTATAAAAAATACCAAAATTTAGGAAATATATTTATTTTTACAATGATTATTTATAGTCTAAAATATGACTTATATAACCCCATGTAAAAATTGATATACTAAAAGATATTTGTTAATGTTATTTTTGTCTTTACTTTAAGTTAATTAAAATAAAGTGTCATTATCATTCTTAAGTGGCTCCATGGGGTCCCAAAATCGACCCAAGGATGACCATGGTCGGACATTACTCATCAAATAAGGTTTGGACAAGTGTTAAGGTAATTTTGTATTATTATAATATTTTTTTACCTTGAATTACCCTATTTATCTTTGACCACGGTAAATAAAATTCAAAAGTTACTATTCACCAAAAATTAGTTTCATATTATTGAACCAAATTTTACTTAATAATAACAACCATGTATGTCATATTTTATAAATTAAATTCATAGAAGTGGTAAAATTTTATTTAAATGAAAAATTTAGTTTTTTTAACTACTACTAAGTGGTTTTACTATTCATCAAAAATTGATGTTTTTCAGAAAAATACCAAAAATTCAGCCTAAGATATATTTGATATGACAAATTCAAATATTATATTTATTTTACCAAATTAAAAACATAGAATTTGAATTAATTAATTTAAAATTAAATCTTGTGGTCAAAACAAATAGCGTGTTTTTAAGAAACAATAACTATCACAAGATTGACACTTGTTTATGTATATTTTCAAAGTAAAATTATTTCAAATGACAAAAATTGGATTAAATGGTAAAAATATAATCTAATTATAATTATAAACCATTCAAATTCATAATTTATCAACACAAATTATTCTGATTAAAAAAGTTGTTTTCAATTAAAATTTGGTATTTTTCATTATTCACCCAAATATTAAAGTTATCAGAAAAACACCAAAAATTTATCGAAACTAAATTTTTATGTCTATATTCTAAATAATAAGTTTATTTTGTCAAATTATATATATATAAAAGTGTAAAATATTGTATTTAGAATGGTTCACCATTAAAAGACAAGAAAATTTCATTTTTGAAAAATACTTCTTTTATCTAAAAAATTGAATTTTTTATTATATTATGTCTAAAAAAACACATAATATGGATTATAAAATTTTATTTAGTATATAAAATTTAAAATTCAGTCAATAATATTCATAACCACTTTTTGAATGGCTATTTTGGTAAGTCAGGATGCTCTCAGACTCGATGTTGCGTGTAGCGCAAGCTATTGAATTACTTTATAAAAGATAAGTTACTATGGAATCTTTGTCTATTACAATCCTTATTTTCCATGAGATCCTTGTTTACCACTTCTAGGGAAGTAACTATACATAAGATATGGAATTCTAAAAGAATATTTAGTTTTATCACATACTCATGTCGATGGGCCTTAGAATTATCTTCACCTCCTAATGTCATATAAAATTGGGACAAGCACATAAACATAGAGGAATAGTCAATAATTTAATTATCACCTTGATTCATCTCCATAAAATATTATTTTATATCCATCCTTATTGTATATCAGTAGATCTTCTAAAACAAAAGATCATAAAAAGAATCACACCATAACCCTTTAATCTTGTTTTCATGAACCCAGATATCATACTAGTGATATGATAATCCTCAATAATAAAGAAAATATGATTAAATTTATTCTCTTCAAGGTAATCAATAAACTCAATTTTTTATCTATCCCCTATAACCACTCCTTGTCTCCGTGAGGGATAGAATATCCACTAATCATAGGAAGATAAAATTTTATAAAATCACTAATCACATAAGACACGACCATAACCTCTTGCGTAGGTATCCCTTCTATAATCTTAATTACTTTAAAAAGTACCTCAATGGTCTTCTTCTCTACTAGATTCTCAAGAGAACCTAATAGAAGAACATATTCATCTTTACCTTTCATACACCCCTCATTAAAATATTATATGTTAGCCTCATTCTCATGAGGCTCGTTTACTCACTTATTTGGTTCTATAATTCCAAAAAAAAAACAAAAAAGTTAGCAGTAAACACCAAAATTATCAGAAAATAAACACATCATTCATCACATCCTATAACTAATCACAAACTAATTAGTGAAATAATGATAATCACATTAAATCATCAAATTCATCTCCCAAATTTCAATTAATCAATATATTACTACAAGCCTATTCGATAATAAAATTATTAAATTATAAAAAATTATAGTATTTAACTAAATTTTATATCAGTTATCGGTCAAAAACACATTTACACATAGACACATCATGTCCTTAAGTGAAAAAATGATGCATGAACATCCCACCAATAACTATAAAATAGAGTGAATGTTTTACCCTAAAATATTCATTATAAATAAAGAAAATATAATCCCATTATTCCTTGGTAAATTTGACTTATATTATGGTTATCTTATACAAGGTCACACAAATATAACTTATATGTCATGTATTGAACCCTAATCTCAATAATTTAAAATAAAAACTGTCAAGACCTTGGAAACAGAACTACCTTGATAAAATTTTGTATTATCCCATCCTAGTAAAACTTTTCCACCAGGGTAAGAAATCACATAGACTCAAGTGCACTCTCAATTCAGTAGAGGTTAGATATTAGTTCTAGGGGTCTAAATATATCAAATATAGAGTGATGCAATAACAAAAAAATGCATTTTATAAAAAATTTCAAAAATTAAATCTCAAAAATAATAATAAGAAGAAACCAATAATAATAAGTTCAATAAAGTCATGAACATATCCTATACATGTCCAAATGTGTCATAAATCCAAGAAAGAATGAAATATTGAACTCATGTACCAAAGTATGAATAATAAAACAAAAATAATAAAGTAAACAAAGTGTTTAAATACCTCCATATAAATTTGAATGCATACATACATAGATCTAAAAATTCTACTAAAAATATATCATTTTCACTAAGGCCACATTCCTTTTCCTAAAATATCATGCATATAATATATATATACACAAGATGTGTATGTACATGGAGTGATGATACCCCCTCAATAAAAACCACTGAAACCTCAAAAATCCCTTATAGTTTAACAAGATTGTATATAAATAGTTTAAATAATTAAAATGATCTAAAAATATCATTTTCATCATGTCAATAAAGTTATAGGTGGAATCTAAATTAATTATATAGTCTTGTACCTCCATCGGTAAATGATGGAACTCTCTCTAATAGATGGAACATGGTATATAAACTCATGTATAATGACCGCTATATGAAAAACACATGGAATGTTATATATTTCTCAGGCCTCAAGTAAATCCATGTCAAACACATGACTCTAACATCAATATTGAATATCTTAGTATAACCCAAGGATCCTTACAAGTGACTAAATTCATAGTTATTTTTTAATAGAAAATTTAAGAAGAAAATCCCAAACATAACCTTAGTTTTAAATAAAAAAAATTAAATAATCATGTTGTTATCTAAATCATAACAACACAACTATTTTTTAAAAATACATGAAAATACTTTAAACCAACCACTATTCCATGTTGATATACATAATTTCAAAAAAGAATATTTGACACATATATCTTCACATTATATAATTTAAACCAATTTATCAATCCATTGTCATTATCAAACTAATTTCATATTTTTTATCACATTATCATATCACCAATTAAATATAAAGTATTAATTCATCACACTAAATCCAAATATTTCCATTATGAAATATTTCAATCCCAAAACAAGTTGCTCTATATTATCTGTATATGTCAACCATATTATAACGTTTATTTCCACATAAAAATCATTTAACTAGACTAAATAACCAAAATAAACATACCTTAAACATTAAAAAATTAGTCCATAACAAACTAATTGAATCAATAATTCCAAATATAATATTAAATAGCATCAAATTACTCATTATCAAATCCAATTATTTTTAAGAAAAAAATTATAGTCAGATATAGATACTCCATTAATAACACCCAAAAATTTTACACCAATTTAAAATATAAATTCATCATTTAACTCATGTGATTCTATATTTCCAAACATTAAAACATTTTATTAAAAAAAATATTAACAAAAAATTCTAGAGAAAAAATTGTTCATCATTAAAAATAATATTTACATTTCAATTAACTCACATGAATTACTAAATCATAAATTTAGTCCTTAATTCATATAAAATTACATTTGTAATACTAAAGAGTGAAAAATTTTAGCTAATTTACACTTAAAAAAATTAATTTACACAATGAATGAAAGCTCAAATCCTCTTAGAACACATGGAAATAAAAAAAGTTCAAAATAGTATCAAAGAGTAGGAATTAGAATGTGAAAGTGACTAAACCTTTCAACCTTCACTCAAAAGGATAAGGCTATTGAATATATTATTGAGATGAAGCTAACACCACTAGAAAATCATTATTTTTTAATAGTTTAAATAGAAATCACAACTTGATGTTGGGTTAAAGAGATATAGATATTATGGTGAGGTAAATTCATAGGATTATCCCCTAGAATAAAGAAAAATTAGATTTAATATCAAATATCATAACTATTTAAAGAACAATTTACCCTATTGAAAAAAATAGCACACGAATAGGTACCTAGTGCATAACCACAGAATACCTGGGGGATATCCTAGGTAACCACTCTATTTACACTTCCAATAGGTACCCATAACCATACATTAAGTACCATGTGCTAATTTCCTCGTTTATTCCAACATATTCCTCCCATTAACTCCCCTCCTTTCTTATCCATTCACCCAAATCCCCCAATGACTAAAAAATATAGTCCCTAAAGTTTAACATATTTGTGATATATATTTACTATATTATATATGATTATATTGGAATATCATTAGGAATGATAAACCATGACATTTCCCAGGTCTATCATATTGTATGATGAGACTATATCATGTGACTATATCAAAAGTGTGATTTTTTTTAAATTATATTATATGATTAATTTTTAACACTATGATTAATTGTGTGGTTGAATGATAAGTTTTAATTTTCATATATACTTCCACATAAGAAATAATTGATTATCAAACATGTCAAAAGTTTAAATAATTTAGACAATTAATTGACAGAGTGTTAGAACTGTATTGTAACCACATGCATAATTCATAACGTAGGAGTTAATAAGTAGTTTCTAACCAAGGATTTAAAAGGGTTTTCAAGTCATGTAAATGAGTTAAATGATTATTTGAGTGACCCATTCAATATTATTTCTTCTACTCTCCTATTCTCTTAGACTTTCAGATATACTATCATATCATTGGATACCTAAAACCACTTTCTAATTTTTTAGGTGATTGAGTGAAAATTGTTGATACACCATGAAGGGAGGATCCCATTTATTCCTCCTTAGTTATATTTATCAATGAAAAATTTTGAAGAAAAATAAGTAGTGTACATTCATCAGTGTAAGGTATGAACATATTTTTTTCGTTTTATTTTTTCATGGTTTTGGTTTCATGCATGGTAGATCTTGGAATTTGGGTTTTGAGTTAATTTTTCTATTGATTATGTGTTAAAAAATCTTTAGAAACCCTTTAGTGGTATCAAGTATTTACTATGTGTTTTTTATAAATTTGGGGATAAATAATATTTTTATTATGAAATAAAATACCTCTTTCAATCTGGGTAGAGGGAGACCCATTATATAGCCTATTTTACCAAGGCCAAGTGGCCCATGAACATGACCTGAAGGACTAGTGCAGTATCATACCTGCATCTTCCTGCCCATATCACTAGGACTGCATCATGTATGTGTCATCCTCTTCCAATATCATGTATGCATCACCTCTAGCTTACATCAGGTTTGTATCTCCACTAAAATCATAAATCTCCCATGGGTCTTCTTAGGATTCAAACACTAGTCATTTGGATACAAGATTATAGGGTTTACCACTCAAGAGCCTCCCTGACCGCGTCAAAAATATTTCATGTGTTTTAACTGATGAAATCACATAAAAATGAATAAATGTGTATAAAAAATGGATATAGTATTAAATATCATAAAAAAAAACGATAATTTGAATTGTATCTAGTCTTAAGATATAATGAGTCTTAATCGTTGATATGGTCGCACCATACAAAATAATATTCATAGGTTGTGATAGATCACTTTCCTCCAATTTTTAAAATAATTTAACATACGATATGGGAAGCCATATGATGTGGCAATATTGTTTCATTATATAAAAATAGTGCATCATATCATCATAGTAATATTGGGGTGTTCTGTAATATACTATTGAAAAGAACTGAAGGAGTAGCATCAATTTATCGATTTTAAAATACAATTGATAATGAAACATGTTTTAGAATATGATATACAGATATTATACAATATGGTATCATGTAAAATTAAAAAAAAAATTAATTTTCAACTATGAATTGAAATATATGGTTTATAAATTTTTTAAAAATAATGTAAAAGAGTATGTTGGGATACTAATCCAATTATTAAAACTTTTATAAATAAATTAATTATAGATTTTTTGTAATTAATTATTAAATGTTAATTAAATAATAAATAAATAAATACTTCTTAATATTAATTATTAATATGGAAATATATTTTTTAAGATTATATGGAATGATTTATAATTTAGATATAAAATGTAAATATGGAAATTATAATTATAATTATTAAAATTGTTATAAGTTAGAAGATAATAAAAAATGTAAAATAGTTTATGCAACAACCTCGACCCCAATAGTCCATAGCGAGCGGTTAATTTTATAATTTGTAATTATATACAAGTGATCACATCCTAAAAGAGGGAATAGTTTACTATTATTGTTAAAGTAGATCTTTAATTGAATCTCACATTACATTTGAAAAAATTAAATACAATACATAGTGAAAGTAAATATTCTGTATCCTCGAAGACACTCAATGATTTATTATTCATATTATAGGGAAAGGAAAAATATTAAGGGTGAGATTAGATTCATAGTAAGGGATACATACAATGGAATATATCATTAATAAAAAACCCATAATCAATATGGAGAGGTAAAGAACATAAAACACAATCCATTTAATCAATAACTTGAGAACAAAATGCATCCATGGATTATTTCAATGTAGAAATCTCATGGATAATAATAATTGAATAATTAATGAAGAAAATAATTTATATTGGATGTAATGATCTCAAAGATCATGATATCTATACTTTCAAGACCTTTCACCAAGATAGTTTAATTGATCAGTAGGTATACACCAAAAACTAATTTAATGCTAGTTTATTGATTTATCTCATGAGACCCATCGATGCATCCTGTGGATATTTATAGATAGAACCCACCCATCACTACCTATTTGATTCATTCCTCATATATTGATTAATAAATTCAATTAATAATAATATTACTCTTCAAAAAATATCTTTATTGAGTAAAGAATATAGATTTATCACTGTTTTCCCCCGATCAATCAAATATCATTCATAGTAAAACATCATATTGAAAAATGATATGTTTTTTATGAAATATGAATATATATAAAAAATAATATGAATATTTAGAGGAAATGTAATATCCAATGATCATAATAAAGGGAATGTTTCAAAGGAAATTTAATAACTACTAAAATAATTAATAATGTGAATTTAAATACTTTCTGTCATCAAACTGGTCATAAAACCATCCAGATAAAGAATAAGGAATGTATCATTACAATATATCCCCAATGTAGTATGATTAAATTAAAAGGATTATATCATTGATGAATAGAAATACCATAAAATATTATTAAAAACATCCAAGAATAAAATATTCCTTTCACTTTGAAAATAACTTTTAAAAACTAAAAATCTCAAGAATATTAAGAAAAATATTTTATTTGAAAGTAACCTTTTAAACAAATAAAGGAATCTTAAAAATAAGGAGTGTTCATTATGGTGGGATTTTTTTCATTTTAGTATTTTAAAACCAAGATTCCTTTCACATATTTGTTAAAAATTCAAAACAGTACATTGTTTAAAAAATGATAAAATATTCCTTTTAAACCATTTTTTTAAAAGTCAAAAATGGGTAAATATGTATTTAATAAATAATTGTAAAATCTTAAAAATATTCACTAACAATTTAATAAAAATATGGATATGGAAAATAAATATCCTAGAAAGGGTAGAAAAACAAGTCTGTTTTCCATAAAAACATGATTTTTGTAACATCCAGTCATTTTATCAATGGAATTTCCTTTCTTATAATTATGAAATGTAGTATATGCACATACATAAAATAGAGAATCCAACAAAACATTATTATCATAAATGAATAATGATACATTATTTAGAAAATAATCTAATAAAAAGTACAAATATTATAGTGGGGAAATAAATATAAAATAAGAGAATGATAATGAGATAATTTGGATCTTCTCAATCCACTTAAAAGACCGCACTCACAAACATAAAGGTAGAAATAAAACATAATGTTCATAATAATAAATTAAATTTGAAGATTAAAGTACAAATAACCTTGAGAGAATATAAAATTGAATGATTAATTAATGGGATAATAGATATTTATAGGATGTAGTACACCCATATAACTGTTATAAATCGAAACATTAGAATAGTAATCTGGCTGTTGGAATTGTAATCTAACTGTTGGAATAGTAATATAAACATTAGGAATTGTAATATAACTAAAAAATAGTAAGTACACCTATTAAAATGTAAAATAATATTTAGTTATATTATAAAATGAAAATATGATATATTTATATCATGGTAAAAGTAAATAAATATTTTAAAAATGATAATTTATGTTTTGGTATTTTTGTAAAATGCGAGTCATTTATTTTCAATTTTGTAACCAATAAAATGATTTAAAATAATTTTTTTTATAAAATAAATTAATAAATTAATATTATAATTCATTATAATAAAAACTTTATTTTATGGGACCATAAGTAATTTTTTAAAAGGGTTATAAATTCCATTATATTATTAATAATGAAAATTTTCAAATAAATGAAAATTGTATATAAAAAATAAATATCTCATATTTAGATAATTTTTTTTATAAAATTGATTAAAATTTTGGAATATACACATCGAAAATAATATAGATTGAATATTTGATAGTATTCTAAAATAGTTTAATTTTTGGTGAATAGTGGAATATTGTAATGTATGATATTTAACATTATAAGCCAAATACATGAATTTTTGAGTCATGTCTGATTCAAGAACCCATTAGTTAGAACTCAATTTCACTAGTTACTATATATACTGATAATAATATATACTATTTATATTCTTCATCCAAAATAATAAAATAATGAATATAAAAATAAAAAACACACCTCTCCTCCCCTTATAAATACCAACCTCACCTCCCTTTCTATTCAAACCTTATAAGATTTGGAGATTGAAAATATTCTACCCAATTCCCTTACCATGCATGTTCCCCACATTCAAGTGTTTTTTTCTCACCAAAACAACAGTTCCATGTTCCTTAAGGAGGTTCTCAAGGAGTCGTTATTCAAGATTTCAAATCCTCCATCTTTCTCTTCTAAATTATTTATTTCTAATACCTTATCCTCACCCCTACCAAAAGTGACATGATAAATATAGTATCATATATATATATATATATATAAATTTAATATCCATCATAAAATTCCTTCTCTCCTACTTTTATTGTAAAAAATAAAACATTTTCTGTAATATGTTGGTTCACCGGCTTCGTGGGAAATGAGTTTCTATTTTCTGTTATCACCTTCAAGGATGGTCATAAAACCATTATTATGGTTAAATAATATTTTAATGTATATATTATAACTTATTTTATATTTTGAAACCAATATATATATAATATTAAATAAAAGGAAACTAATTTTTGATGGTTGAAAAAACCGCCAAAACAAACTATACATTTATCATTAAAATTTTGTCAAATGAATCATCCTCATTTCAAAAAAAAGTTACATATAGGACCATTTAAAAATTTTAATTTTTATAAATTCTATATAATATCAATTCAATAGTTCTCTTCCCATTTTATAGGAATATCTAAAAATATACACAACTGAACTGACCATGGAACGAATTCTCCTGGAACGATGAAATTATTCATAATAGATCATAAAAATGGAAAAAATGAAATTAATAAAATTATAATGAAGATAATATATTTTTAATAGGTTATTAATTAAGTATTTATTGGAACTAATTTTATTATCTAAAAAATTCAATGAAACAAAGAATGCATTGAGATATATGGTAAGGGATCTCTCTAAACCACCATTTTTCCCTTGGGTTATACTTTCTATCTATTTACCCCCAATTTATTTCTATATTATTCATATATAACTATTTTAAATTACATTTATATTTTCCTAAATTTTGAATAAATCTCAATTAATTTTCATTTTATGGGGAAATACAGGTTTTAAAAGGTTCTCTTCTCAATTCCTTTCGATAAGGAATCCTGATTAAATAGAACATCTATGTTTCTTACCCATTTTCAATTACACTCCATAAACAGTGTTATTCCACCAATAATTTTTTATAAAATAACTTATTTTTTCATTTTAAAAAATTTATTTCATTTTTGGTTTTATAGAAAAATTTATTCCTTTTCATTCTTCAAAGAATCTTTATTCTTTTCTCTAAAACCACACTTAAGTGGAAAATTTATAAAGTTACCAAAACAATCTTTTCATGTTTACACATCATTTGACCATCATTTTTCATGATCTATTATTAATTCTCCTATATGAATTTTGAGTAATTATTTAAATTAATTCTTTCATGTATACCATTATGATACGCCTTTTGGTTATGTGTTAAGACATGATTATAAAACCCATTTCTTACAATGGGTAACTACTATGTTTATTTCTTATAAGTTATTATTCGTGTAGTATAAATATGAATGAACATGTAATGATGGGTGAACCCATATAGTGATCTAATAAATTGGGTAATTATTTTTCTCAAGAGGTATGATTTATGGGGTTACGGAGTAACCCTATTCCATTATGGGACTTTATCCACCATGTGATACTGTCTTGGAAGTTATACTTGACTTATGTTTATTTCATGTTATGTGTTTCTTCCATATTGTAATATTTTTGTGATGATATGATTCCATGTTTTTTATTCTATTCCTATAATTTTTTTTTCATGTTGAATTCCTTTCATTTTATTATGAAATGTCTTCTAACTCAGGTGTTATACTTATTTTCCAAGATTATTCCATTACTGTGTTTTTATCTCATCCATTTCTATCTATGTATTTCCCAAGTTATCCTATGAAGTTGTAGAAGCTCAAAGGAAATTATAATATCATTACAGATTTCAATAAAATATGTTTTATTCTTGTTTCATGTTTTATAATTATGTACCTAGTCTTACAAACACACTATAAATTTCAATCCTTTGTTTTTATGTTATAGATAGTTATGATCAAAATCATGTAATAATATTTGTAAAATTAGGCGGTCTTTATAATTTCAGTATATTTAGTACTTGAAGAGTGTAAAAATGAAATTAAAACTTATAATTTCTAAAAATAACAATATTAAAATAAAATTGTTTTTTTTTATGATTTAAAGATAAAATAATTCTCTCATTAGAGAGTTAAATATAAATAATATTGAATAAATATGAGATTATAAAATAAATCCTTACCACTTGGTAACTATTTAATTATAAAAACAATTAAATAAATTACTTTAAATTAAACATTAAAACCCATTAATATAAATATATTCATGATATAACATATCTAATGGGAAGTATATACACCTTATATAAATAAATTTGTGTATAATACCGAATATGTATTAATGGAGAAAAAATTTAGATGAAATATCTTACAAAGAACATACCGTTTAATTGCGAATAAATCAATGAAATGATTATGTGTATTAAATGTAATTACACTTAAAACAAGTTTAAATACAATTTAATTTAATAAAAATTTATTATGCACACAATTTTATAATATCAATTACAATGAAGAAGTAATATAACCCAATGAAAAGAAATCATGTTATGAAACCCCTTAACACTTGGTCACTTTCAAGTCAAATACTTTTGGATGAAATATTTAAAATTGAAACTAAAAAAACCATTATGTATGAATGATTCACTATACGAAACATTAATATCATATTATTTACACCATGTAAATTATATTAGGTTTATAATAATAAAATATGTTTCAATGAAGAAAATTGAGATGAAATCTCCTACCTTAGGTTTGACTCATTAAGTACATTCTTTTTCTTAATAAATAATAATATTACATTAGTTATTTAATTTATTAACAACATTTTTAATTGTTTTTACTAATTTTATTTTATATAATACCATGCTATATTTAATTACTAATTTAATTGAGTACACATATACGGTTTGAATATATTTAGTACATATGCCCAAAATTACTTTGGTATTTGGACTATGGTAAAAGAGGAAATTATTCCATAATATCTAAAATAATAATAACGTAATAATTATCATTTTTATACATAAATTATATATTTTAAATAAACCATGAAGTATGGTTGTGAAAACTGAAATATGTTATAATCTTTGAAATGGTATGTTATATGTACACATGAGTAACATTTCTATTTTTAAACAATCATGATGGAAAGAAAAATAATATTATTAAACATATAAGAAACTAGCGTTTAAAAAATATCTTAAAATTTATTTAAATAAACTTACTAGAAATTCTAGGATCTGGTGGAAGCCGATCCTGAAAAATATATAAAAAAATTAAGGATGAGTCAAGCATTACAATAGGTTTATACAAAAATGAGAATGGAATTTACCACACAGGTCATGCTATAACATTAGAGAATAATAATATAGGGTTGTGAAAGACCACATCATAGTTGTGTCTATGAATACTTTTTTTGACAAAACATTCACTACCAAATTTTCCTCTGATTAAGCATTTGACACAATCATGTTATGTTGAGTGGCTTTAGTAAGGAATTCAACCCCATGAGGTATGATCCGAAAAGGAAAATTCCTTCCTCTAGTTTTAAGAGGATTCACCACAAATTTAGAATCAGATTCGATCCATAATAACTTACAGTTTTACTGAACTACATATCCAACTGCATAAATTATCTCCCATATCTCACCTTCACAAGAGACCCTGATTCTAACGTGATGATGAAATCACCCCTTGAAAAATATGAAATATGTTCAAAAGACACCACCATAACTCGATGGACCTAGTGTGCCCAAGGATTCACTATTTATATTCACTTTGATCCATGGATTGATTGGAGGTATCCAGTGAATATACCTGATCATTTTTGGTTTTCATGGTTGTCATGTCACACCTAGGAGATAAAGAGTATTCAGGTCTGCCATACTATTATCCATGCTTCCAGTTTGAACAATGTCTACTTCATGAACCATACGGTGGATAGAGACCAGAGCCAACTAAGAATTTCACTATTGTGCTTTGAAGAAGTTTTTATTTTGGGTTCTCTATATAGCAGTGATAAATGTAGAGACAGCTGCCAAAAGTAGGTCGTGTACCTACATACTACAAAAAGTAATGAAAAATCACTCCAAGAAAGAATTTAGCTACATAACAATATCAAAACTCAGCCCTAACATATATCCAACATATGAACAAAGATTTTGGGAAAATTTGAATGATAGAAAAAGATATCGAACAATTTCATCAGCATTCATACATAGTGAGAAAAAAGAAGCAAGATGAATTAAATCTCTTTTAAGTTGGTCATGGGTTTGCAGCCGGTGTTACCAAATCCTCTAGAGAAGAATAAAGCTCGAAGGGAAGATGAAATGAGTGTTTAATTTCAAAACCCAAGATGGTGGTCACAGGGAGTCCCTACATCCCATTTTATAAAACTATTTGGTATTGAAATGTCCCATTCTATTTGGTTTCCATACAAGAGTGTCACGATCCAAAAAGGTATGTCATTGAATCTACAACTCTACTTGTGATGGGATCATGTTTCCATAGCTATGAAAGTATGATAAGAAATCACCAATTGAAATGTGACTATCATTCCTATAATGGATGATCAATCCATTCAGTGGTCTAATAGTTTAGATTAGAACCCCTCCTTACCATCCATTTAGACTCACAGATGATTCTATTAAAGGAATGATTGGTGTATGCAAAAATAGATGAGGCAAGATACTATTCACGCACTAAAGCTCCATAATAAGGCCCTAGTTCATCTATATATTGAGAAAGAATAGGCAAACATGGATGTTATCACAGAGTTGACAAGACAAACTCTACCATCCGAGGTCATTGCCTTCTCCTTCCACTTATCCATTTTATTAATAATACAGAATATATTCCTTCTAAATATCACCTTTTCACATTTCCCCAATAAAGGGGGGATCCAATATAGGTTAGGGGAAGAGATCCACTCCTCACCCCAAGTTGTTGGACAATCTTATTTATCCTGCCAACAAAAATAACCTCACAAAAAACCATGAAGGATTTGTCCCAACTTATGGGTTGGTTAGAAAATTCATCATAATGAGAAAAAAAGAACCTTCACAGTGAAAATGGTTTTTTTCAAAGCTTGTCCAAGTAATAAAATGTCATCAGTATAAATCAAGTGTGAGGGAACAAAATCATCCTTCCCCGCCCAAATTTTTTTATAGAGTCTATGTTGGGTGAGAAAACTAATGCATATAGTCATGTAGTCCAAATAAATGGAAAACAAAAGCCCCGATAATACTTCACCCTATCTCACACCCCTTGAGTAGTTGAAAAAACATCTAGGGGCCCCATTTTAAAACATTGATAGCCTTGAGGGACAAAGTATAATACCAATAATATTGATAAATATTTCTGAAAAACCATATCATCAAAGTACCTCAAAAATAAAACTCTAATTGAGTGTATCAAAGGCCTTAGAGATTTCAATTTTAAGCACAATATTTCTATCCTAATATATATTCTTCATGTGTTGGGGCTATGAAAAAGGAATGACATTACTTCATGGGGGTAGTAATCTACACGTATGCATGAACAACAATATCATTTTTAGATGAATCAAAGGGTAATAAATCATATGATAAATTATCTTTTCATAAAAACAAATATTTCATGAATAACACATATACATAAAGTAAAAGCATCATTAAAACTGTCTATGAGTGGTGGTGATGGAAAACTAATTTTATCGGTACACGTAGAGGTAGTCCATCATACACATGAATGATGGTTTTATTTCCCATTTGATATAATAGGATATGGATATAAGGTATTAAATAAAAATAAAAACATATAATTATATGTGATATATTAATTTTATTATATCATAATGGTTGAAAAATATTTTATGTAGTTGGAATAAAAAATAAAACAAAAATGGTTGGTTAAGAACAATACCTATTCCTCGTACAACCTCTTTATGTTTATAGGAAAATCAAAACTAATGGGATTTATAATAAATCCAAATACTCTATGATATTTTGAGGTTAGTATGTAAGGAATTTGGGTATGTATTGGCTGAAGCAAGATTTGTTTCATGTGTGGAAAAAGATAAGGGAAGATTCCATTTAATAAGTAAGGTCAGAGGCACTTTTTTAATTTATTAAAGTATTTCATTAATATAAATTAATTTTTATATTCAAATGGATACAAATTTATATTTTTCTAATAAAAAATATGTAAAATTATAAATCCCCACATCCAATAAATTTTTTTATCAATAGGTTATTATTTTCACCTTCACATTTTGTTTTAATCCATGTTAACCCTTTTTTATAATTATCATGATAAAAAATTTTTTTCTATTTAGGGGTAAATATATCTAATATAATAGGAAAATTGGCCAATAAATGTAAAATGGTTGATATTTTAAACTATATAAATTTTTCCCAAATATAAGAATTATATTAATTTTAAATCATTTAATAAAGTATTATTTATTATAAAATATCATCAATGTCATTTTTGGAACAATTCATTTAATTTGACTTTGAAAACAACATGATAGAAAATGAATTCAAATATATTCCATTAAAACCTATATTAGATGTTATATCTACCTAAAAATCATGTAATGAAATAATTATTTCAAATATATCACTTTTAATATTTTTAAAATCATTTATTTTATTTTTCTACTAATTAAATAAATATTGTGTCAGTGTTGCATAAGTATTTAAGGTAATTCAATAATTTTTAAGTATTATAAATAAATTAATATTAAGAAAATAATTTTATTATTCAAAAAATAAAAATTATTATTTATTCAAAACTTCCCCCCCTTTTAACACAAAAGATATATTTAAAATAAAGGGGTGGCATTTTATCTTTTTCATTACTTAAATTATTATATAGGTTACCTTAATAGAAGAGTTTACTATAAAAAAAATGTCAAGCCTAAGTTGATAAGGGTAAAAATAAATTCATCAATAAATATTTAAGATGAAAAATGGAGGCATTACCACTTATTTTTAACCAATATTAACAAGATTTACCCTTTTACCATGATGTCAAATATTTATGGCTTTTATTATTCATTATAACAAAAAATTAAGTTGAACTTATTATATAATATTAATTATATTAATTAAAAATATGGATTATATTTTTCCACATTTAATCTCTATAAGTGAAAAAATTCATTTTATAATAATCCCACAAAGCGCAACAGAAAGTGATTTTTTTAAGAAAAATGAATTTTTCAAAGAAACAGATGACCTTATATTAACTCTATGATAAGAAATCATGATTTTATAAATTTAAATTAATAAAAATTTATATAGAATATATATATATATATTTATATTAAATATTTCCTTATTATTTCTTGTTTTAATTTATTAAAATGGAGAAATATTATGCACTTAAAAATAGCTTTTAGAAAATTGTGTTTTTAGGCATAAGAACAAATTTATACTAAAATAATGAAAATTAATTACAAAAATGAAATGAATTATATTATTATAAATAATATGGTTCATTTTTTAACTATAATACTTATTCAAAAATATAATGGTACTTTTAAATTACTTGATTTAATGAAATGAAAGTATTTGAAAAATCGGATATTTTCACTATTCACTAAAATATTAATCATTTCAAAAAATATCAAAATTTATACTTTATTTAATTTTGATATTGTTATTTGAGAAATGATATATTTTTTATAAAATACAATTATCAATTTTTTTATGAAATAATTATATTTTCCTTGCGTAAAATGTAATAAAATTTATTTTTGAAGAAAACGTATTATCGAAGCGTAAAATAAAAATACGGAAAATTTTGTAATTATTTCATAAGAATTAATAAATACATTTATATTTATTAGTACCCTTATTTATGTTTCATAATTAAGTTAATTCTATTTTTACTTATCAATTCAATGGCTAAGTTATAATGGTAATATTCAAATGATATATTTGACAGGTCATTTAAACTTTGTGTTGTGTGTCATATACAATTTCTAACATAATGGTATTCTTTAAAATATATAGGAATTACAGTTTATATTTAATGTTATTAATTTTTCATATATTTTTAATTTAAACTATTCAAATTAAAATCTTTATTTAAATAAATTATTTAAACCATATCATAAATAATTTTGATGATTGATATGATCAATGAAAAAATAATATCTAGTGTGTGATATTCTAAATGTTTTCATAATATATGAAAAGTTCACATATAGAATGTTTATATTCTAGATATCATAAATTAAAATAAAATAATATATAAAATTTAATATAAAGTAGTCCATATTATGAATATAATATTTTTATGTTTATAAAATTATATAATATCCATAATGCATGGATAAATTATAAATTGTTTATCATTTATTTATTCATGAATTTTTTATCTCATGTTTAAATATATGAATTTTTAATTTATTAAGTTTATTCTATTTCATATTCATAAATATAATTTATACATTATCATTGGATGTATGATTTATTTAAAATTGTTAAACTTTGATTATAAACTTCCATACATTAATCTAGGGAGTTACATACTAGCTATGAGAATTGATTTAGTTTTATTCAACTTTGAATTTATCTTGTACTAGAGTATAATTCATAATTAAATGTTTTATTATAATTTATACATATTATGTTTTATAATTATGATGTAATTGAGGTGTCACTTGAGTAAATCATCTCTATATGGAGGGACTTGGGGTCAAATTACTCACTGGCTTGGAGGATATTTATTTTTCTAGAAAAATAACAGTTGGATACCTATCACTCAAGTATTACTCTTGTTTGGATTGTTAGATTCATATGATTATAATTCTTTACATGAAATGGTTTCATAGATCTTATACATGGGATGCATTTAGATATGTGTGAATATATTTTGATCCTAATTTGGTTTAGTAACACAAGATATGAGTTGTGTAAAGAGTCATACAATAATATGGTTTGAATAAATTAATTTAGTGGAAGGAATACAATCCCAAACAAAATAATAAGAAGAATTATAACTTATAATGAGTTTAACATGATAAAATATTTTTTTATTAAAATATTATTAAACTACTTTGTGTTATAAATATCCAAATAATGTAATTTGAGACTTTTGATGAATTAAAATAATTCTATAGGTTAATATGAAATGTTAGGGTTGATTAAATAATTTTTTTTCGAAGTAATCACGTTGTTATGATTTTCAAAAAAATAAAATACTAAATAGTGTCAAAATTGACACAATTGAGTTTTTAAAACAAACACTATATTATTAATTGATATAATATTCCTAAAAATATAAGGTTTAGTGAAAGGACTTAGATAAGATTATATATATTAATAATTGACCACTTGGGGTTCTCTTAGCTTGTTATAGTATGTTTATTAACCATATAATATAAAAATACAAATAGACATGGTAAATGTCAAGCTATTTATCTATGAGTTAAATCTAAACGATAAGGTTAATATGGTGACCTAAACCTGTCTAAAACCTATTGGTTGAGAGGTTCACGACCCATTCCCACCTTAGACTCGAAATAATTCATTTTGGAACCATTATAAACTGAAAATAATTTTATTATAAAATAATATTTCAAGCTTTTCCTAAAGTGACCCTCACCTCTCTTATAAAAGGGTACTTCCCCTTCCCTTAATTTCACACCTCCAAAGCTTGGCTCGGCCAAACCTACCCAAATATCCTCCAAGATTTCCTCCATTCATCCTAGAGGCCTTTCTTTGGTTAGAAAGTGAACCTAAGGAGCTATTTTGATCAAATCAAAAGGAAGAACCCGAATAAGAGGTAAATATTTCATCACCTCTTTCAAGTTCTTTTCTTCTTACAATTTTTATTTCATTGTTGTTTCCATTATAAAATAATAAATCCAGTATATTATATAAAAATTTATATTATTATAAAAATTTTACAACCATATTCTTTATTCTATCAATCATATGAATGACAAAGTCACTATACGTGCGTATGTACAACTTACCGTCTCCATGTCGTGGTGTAGTTTGTTATTCAAACACTTCATTATTTGGATGGGTATAATAATGAGTAAAACCGATGTAAATAATAAAAAAAACATGTTAATTATTATTTATATATGATATAACATCCAATTACATAACATTTAACCATCAATATAATGATATTGTTGCTCATGCATACGTACAGATTACCGTCGCCACGATCACGATGAGATTCATTCCCCATCGTAATCATTCAAGAATAATTTTCATTTTATGATTAAAAATAATTTTTAAGAACTTAATATAATTCTATATATGAATAAAATACATCTTATACATAACAAATATGGCTTACGTAACTGATCATATAAAGGAAACAAATCAGTTAACACCCGAAATGATGATACTACTGAAATATTATTAACAAAACAATATTAGAGGATCATATATGATAACATATTTAGTGTATAATTTAATAATTTTTTTTAACTATTATAAATAAGGTTAAAATACCATAAACTAAGGAAACGTACAAGGTAAGGGGTTTTCATTACACTTTTTATTCCCGTGAGATTAATGCTATATTAGATAGTATTTCCTTTTGTGCGGTGTATATACCTCCCATGATTGTATTATTGGTGTAATATACTTTAATTTTTGGGTATTTACATCTTCATTGTATGATCCTTCTTTCATGGGGAGTATATTTTGTAAGTTTCCAAATCCTGTAAGGGTTAATTTCACAATCTCGTAATATCCGAGGCTATTTTTACGTAAGTATCTACCGAGACCTCTTTATCATCCACATTCGTGTTTTATTAAAAATGTATTTCAAAACATTATTACTATTTACTAGAAAATTGGTTAAAGTCATTTATACCCTTATTTGACCTTATATGTTTTAAAATGAATCTTTCCCTAATTTTTCAAATAAGGTACTTTGTGACCTTTTCGACAAAATTAAGGTAAGAACGTTTTTTAAACTTATACGGCGGGTGCAACTATTTCTCGCGGTTATAACATCATCGAAGCTTCCCTTACAAGCTTGTAATAATATTTTAAAAATAAATATTTTCTTTTATAATTATATTACATTTAAATGATTTCAAAATAGAACGATATATTTCTCTAAATTTTTTTTTTATTTCATCTATATCAACATTCCTTTGATGGATTTTAAGCTTGTTTGAAGTTGATTTATTATGATACAAATCTTCCATATTGTATTGAAGGTTTTGTGATATTTTTGACTATGGATGTGTTATTTTTATACCATTTATGGTTTATGGATAATGTATTTACATTTCTTATGATAGTTTTCATACGAATATTTATGTAATGTTTAAACCTTTTTCATATAAGGAATGAATTGGACTTGGTAAGTGATGGGTGGAGCCCGCTATAGCTCCTCGATGCATCGGTATGTCTCATGGGAAAAATTATTTCTTGGCACAAGGCCTTAACAAAATTTTATTTGTAGTCTTGGCACAAGGCCTTGACTCTGTGGTTATGAAGTCTGACATTATGCATTCCATCATTATGTAAGTGTCTATTGATATTGCATGTGATTATTAGACTAGTAGAATATCCATGTGATTAAGTAAATGGAATTATTTGATTTTATATTTTTCATATTATGTTCATTTTTAAGTTTAAAAGGCTTTTGTTTTAGTCTTATACATTTCCTTAAATGTTTATGCTTATTTATGAAAGTTTCTGCTATATTGTTACCCTTATTGAGCATCTGAGCTCACCCATTTCTATGTTTTATTTTTCCTAGGATGCGAATAAGTATTTTATGGTTGAATTGAAAGGATATTCTAAGGATATAAGTGTGTTCAAATGGATACATTTTTTTTTGTTTTTCATTTTATAATGTAATGTAACGTTAATATATGTAATCTATTTTTTAAGGCTAATAAATTGATCAGTCCGTCAGGACTTGATTCACTGTAATCATGCCAATATATTAAAATATTGCACTGAATCTAGGTAACTGGGGTCATGGAATTATAGTTGGTATTAGAGTAAGTTTAGTACAAATCTTTGAAACTATATTTAGAAAAAATATGATTAGAGAACACTACCCTAATATAGACTTTGAGGATTAGTATAGAAGAACTTCCTATAATTTTGGTACTGTAGAGATTTTGTGAGCTTTTCAAGAAACACATCCCTGTCTGGATATGTTCAGGTAGATGTGACTCTGGCACATATGTACTTAGGGATAAAACTTCAAAACCCAGCTTTGAGCTAAACTCGAATGGAAACTAGTGCATGACAATGGGCCTTGCTGCACTCTTGGTTACGACTCTCCCGAGGGATATTCTTAGGATAATTCACATTTTCTTTACAAACCATTATAAAGGATTTATAAGTATATACTTACTCAAAGAAAACATTTTTATGATTATGGATTATATCCATAAACTGTTCAATTTTTGTTAAGTGTTTTACAAGTTCAGAATTATGTATTTTGGTTCATAAACTAATCTACTATACGCCATTATTTAGAAATGGAACCTAGTGGAAGGAATGGAAACCACATCAATGCACATAATCCATGTAGGGATTTCCCTCATATTCAAGACAATTATAGTGGATCTAGTGATGCAACTGGTGCTGATCAACTTGTTACCATACTGGGACAACTCACACAGGTTATGAATAATAACCTTACCCGTATGGAGCACCCTAATCCACAACATAGAGGATCAATGTTAGACTGATTCACGAGGCAACAACCACCAACATTTAATGGGACTACAAATAAATTTGAATCCGAGCAATGGATAGGTTCCTTAGAGAAAATTTTTCACACTTTGGGGTGTAGCGAAAGGGAAAATGTTGTCATGGCAGTTTATCGCCTCATGAGAGATGCAGATCAATGGTGGTCATTTATTCAAAACAAAAAGAAAGATAATGAAGTATCAAATATGGAATGGAGGGAGTTTCTAGTCAAAAATCCTAAGGAAAGTATCATTGAAACAATTTTTTTGTGAATCAGTTCCCATTAAGGCATATAAATGTTCTTTATCTACTGATCTGATTGTCATACCCACGATTGAATTTGATAGAATCCTCAGTATGGATTGGATTTTGGACCATGATGCAAATTTTTTTTGTAAGAATAAAGAGTTTACAATTCTCGAGTATGATAAGGAGTACATTATCTTTAGAGCAGAAATTTCACCACATGATTCTTACATAGATCCACCCCGAGTAGCTAAAATAAATTCAATTATTGGGGAGGAAGAGAATGAAATTACTATGGGTGAGGAAAGGATTGTCCAAATAGAGGATGTACCTATTGTGTAATAATATATTGATGTATTTCCAAAGGATTTACCTAGACATCCTCTAGAATGAGAAAATTAGTTTTCTATTTATTATTTCTCGGTTCAAGGCCCATATCGAAGACCCCATATAGAATGGCCATTGTGGAATTAGTGTAAGTAAAGAAACAACTAGAGTAATTGACTAATAAGTGATATATCCGCCCCAGTGTTTCTCCATGGGGAGCCCCTTTTCTTTTTTTAAGAAGAAAGATGGATTTATGAGGTTGTGTGTTGACTACAGGGAGATAAAAGCTATAATAATAAAGAAACATTATCCCCTACCTCACATTGATGATTTATTTGACCAACTTCATAGAGCTCAATATTTTTCAAAGATTGACCATCGATCTGGATATCACCAGTTGTGTGTGATGAAATAAGACATTCTGAAAACTGCATTTCAAACCAAGTATGGGCATTACGAGTTTATAGTAATGCCTTTTGGATTGACTAATGCACCCTCTATTTTCATGGATCTAATGAACATAGTTTTCAAGGAATATCTTGATGAATTTTTAGTGGTGTTTATTGATGATATCTTAGTATAATCCAAAAGATATGAAGATCATGAAAATCACTTGTGCATTATCCTAAGGACTCTTAGAAGAAATGAATTATATGGGAAGTTTAAAAGTGTGAATTCTGTCTTTAAGAGATTTATTTTCTTGGACATATTGTCTATAAGGATAGAATCCCTGTTGATCCTTCAATGACCAAGGCAATCCAAGAATAGCCAGCACCAACGAGTATAACTGAGGTATGCAGTTTTATTGGTTTGGCAGGTTATTATCGGCATTTTGTCTAGAATTTTTCCCGATTATCAATTCCATTAACCAAGCTCACACATAATGGGGTTAAATTTGTTTCGACAAAAGAGGTTGAATAATGTTTCAAAGAACTAAAGATACTATTATCCAATGATCCTATATTGAATATACCATCAGGGAATAATGAGTTTGTTAATTATAGTGATGCTTCAAAGAAAGGACTTGGTTGTGTCCTTATGAAGAATGAGAGAGTTAATGCCTATGCATCATGGAAACTAAAAAAATTTGGAACAAAACTATCCCACTCATGATATTGAGTTAGTAGATGTAATATTTTCTGTAAAAATAATAAGACACTATCTCTATGGTGAGAAATGTGAGATTTATACTGATCACAAGAGTTTGAAATATATTTTATCACAAAAAGAACTCAACATGAGGCAAAGGATATGACTTGAACTACTCAAGGATTATGATTTCACTATACACTACCACTCGAGGAAGGAAAATAAGGTGGAAAATGATTTGAGCGGAAAGGATCATGGAGTTTTGAACAAGATGAGAGTTGAAAGGGATCCTATTTTCATGGATCTAGTAAAGATGGATATGGGAATAACCATGGAAGGTGAAACATCAATACTTTTTCAAATGGTTGCAAAACCATCTTTACTAGAAAGGATAAAGAGTTCTTAGACAGATGATGAGGAGTTTCAAAAGAAGATTAAAGCTGTGAATGATGAGAGATTGAGTGACTTCATATATGAAGACAAAATTTTGAAATTTGGGAAGATCCATTATGTTCCTAATACACCTGATCTAAAAAGAGAATTGTTGGATGATGATCATAGCTCCAATTTCTCTATACACCATGGGAGCACCAATATGTATAGATATTTGAAAAAACATTTTTGGTGGGACAACATGAAGAGGGAGATTACTGATTTTGTGTCATGATGTTTGGTTTTTCAAAAAGTGAAAGCTGGAAGGAAATAGCCTGGAGGAGTCTTGAAACCTCTTCCCATACCTGAGTGGAAGTGGGATAATATTACGATGGACTTTGTCATGGGGATACCAAGACTCTGAGAAGGAGTGACACAATATGGGTCATTTTTTATCATCTTACCAAGTCAGCACATTTTCTTGCTATAAGAGAAGATTTACCACTTGAACGTATGGAAAGAATATATATTAATGAAGTTGTAAGACTTCATGGAGTACCCCTATAGATTTTTTCTAATCGTGATCACCATTTTATAACAAGATTTTGGAAAAGTCTTCAGAAATCTTGGGATACTGAACTTAGTTTGATCACTTCCCACCACCCTCAAACCGATGGACAATCAAAATGGACTATGAAAACCTTAGAAGACAGGTTGAGATCTTTCTCACTTGCCTTTCAAGGTATGTGGGATCAATATTTACCTATGGTAGAATTTTCCTATCACAATAACTTTCATTAAAGTATTCAGATGGCACCATATGAAGAGTTATATGGAAAGAGATGTCTCACAACAACTTGTTGGGATGATGTTGATGAAGGAAAACTCGTAGACCTAGAACTTGTTGAGGAAACAATGGAAAAAGTGAAGATTATCCAAACCCACATCAAAGAAGCCCAATGTAGGCAAAAGATCTATGCCAGTAACTGAAGGATAGATTTGGAATTTCAAGTAAGAGACCATGTTTTCTTGAAGGCATCTCCAAGGAAGGGTGTTATATGTTTCGGTAAGAAGGGTAAATTGAGTCCCAAGTACATCAGACCTTTCAAAATTCAAGAATTAATTGGAGTTGTAGCTTATTTTTTGGAAATGACTCCAAGTTTCTCCAAAGTTCATGATGTGTTCCACGTATCACTATTAAGAAAACATATACCTGACCCAACATATGTACTCACCTATGAGGAAATTGGATTGGAACTTGATCCGTCTTATTGTGAAGAGCCTATCAAAATTCTTGATACTAGAGAACAAGTGTCGAGAAACCAGACAACTCGCCTGGTAAAAGTTCTATGGAGAAATCATAAGATGGAAGATGCAACTTGGGAACCCAAGGAAATTATGATGAAGAACTAAAAAAATCATTTTATGCAGTAATATTCTAGAAATTTCAAGGATGAAATTATTTTAAGGCAGGGAGAATGTAACACCCCAAGCTTCCACAGTACGTTTCCCTTTGAATAATGCAATATCTTGTATTTTACGCAACTTTGAGATTCTAACACACTACTACCAATCAAAATAGCTGTTATGAATAGTAATACCCACTTTTTTAAAATTTATAAATTTTATTTTTCAAAATGGACTTAATTTTTGAATTCGGAATATCGAAATTATCTTAGGGTTAATTTTTGGTATTTTTCTAAAAACATTCAATTTTTGATGAATAGTGGAAAACACTGCGTTATTGGTTAAAACAAGATTTTTTATTTAAATAATTATTCATTTTATTTAAATTTATTTGAGGTCAAAATAGATACATAATACCTATATAAGTTAAATTTAATTCATCGGAGTCATTTTATAATAAGTTAAGATATATAAACATTTTATTGAACTTTTTACCGTCTTTTACCCACCTCCTAGGAGCATTTGCAAATTTGTATAAAAATTAATTTTACCGCTTCCGTGAGTTGAATTTCAAAAATCCAAGAGACACGGTTGATATCAGTAAGTAAAATGTGGTTCAATAAGATGAAAATAATTTTTGGTGAATAGTAACTTTTGACTTTTGTTTACCACGGTTAAAAGTAAATAGGGAAATTAAGGGTAAAAAAGATATCATAATTACCCTAACACAAGTCCTAATTCTATTGGAGAAGTGTAGTTCTACAAAAAACAACCTTAGGAATAAAATATGATCCTCTTTGGTCCACTTGGATTAGATTAGGACATTTATTATTATTTTATTTAAAGAAGAGTTAAAAGAGTTAAATTCAAAGTTTTATAACTAATACATTTTTAATATAGGGATACACACAATATAAATTCATCTATAAAAATTTATTATAAATATAAAAAGATATCCTACATAATGGTATATTATTTATAATTTTAGACATTAAATAATTTAATTTATTTATGACACAATGATGATGCAGTAATTACCTTATTAATGAAAGATTAAAATAATTGATGTTATAAATATCCAAATAAATGTAATTTGAGAATTTTGATAAATTAAACTAATTATATAGGTTAATATGACATGTTAAGGTTTATTAAATAATTTTTTTTAAAGTTATCCTGATGTTATGATTTTCACAAAAACCAAATACTAAATAGTGTCAAAATTGACATAATTGAGTTTTTAAAACAAATACTATATTATTAATTGATATAATATTACTAAAAATAGAAAGTTCATCCAAAAGACTTAGATAAGGTTATATATATTAATAATTAACTACTTTGGATTCTATTGGCTTTTTATAGTAACTTTATTAACCATATAATATAAAAATACAAAGAGGCATGGTAAATGTCAAACTATTTAACTAAGAGTTAAATCTAAAATATAAGGTTAATGTGGTGACCTAAACCTATCTAAAACCTATTGTTTGTGAGTTTTTCGACCCATCCACACCTTATACTCAAAATAATTAATTTTTGGGCCATTATAAATCGAAAATTATTTTATTATAAAATAATATTTCAAGCTTTTCCTAAAGTGACCCTCACCTCTCTTATAAAATGGTACTTCCCCTTATCTTAATTTCACACCTCAAAATCCATTTGGCTCGGCCAAACCCTATCCAAATATCCTCCCAATTATCCTCCATTCATTCTATAGGCCTTAATTTAGTTAGAAATCCAACCTAAGGATCCCTTTTGACTAAATCAAAAGGTAGAACCTGAAGAGGAGGTAAATATTTCATCACCTCTTTCAAGTTCTTTTCTTCTTCTACTTACTATTTCTTTGTTGTTTCCATTATAAAATAAGAACTCCAGTATCTTCTATATACTATGATGTTATTATAAAAATGGTAAAACCATATTAATTATTCTATCCATCATATGAATGACAAAGTCACCATACGTGTGTACGTACAACTTACCGTCTCCACTTTGTGGTGTAGTTTTTTATTCAAACAATTCATTATTTGGATCGGTATAATAATGAGTATAACTACTGTAAATAATAAATATAACATGTTGATAATTATTTATATATAATATACCATCCAATTACATATTATTTCATCATCAATAGAATGATATTGTCGCTTGTGCGTACGTACAGATTACCGTCTCCATGAATGCGATGAGATTCATTCCCCATCGTAATCATTAAAGAATAATTTTATTTTTATGATTAAAAATAATGTTTAAGAACTTAATATCATTCTGTATATGTATAAAATACATCCTATCCATTACAAATATATCTTACATAACCAATCATATAAAGGAAAACGAATCAGTTAACACCTGAAACAATGATACTACAGAAATATTAATAACAAAGAAATATTAGAGGATCATATATGATATAATATTTATGTATATAGTTATTTCATAATTTAATAACAATTTGTTAACTATTATACAGGATTTTAACATACCATCAACTAAGGAAAAGTACAAGGTAAGGGGTTTTCATCTCACTTTTTATTCCCGTGCAATTAATGCTATATTGGACACTTTTTGGTTTTGTGCGGTGTACGTACTTCCCAAGATTGTTTTATTGGTGTAATATAATTAAATTTATGGGTATTTACATCTTTAATATATGTTTTTTATTTTATGGGGTGTATGTTTCATAAGTTACCAAATCGGTAAGGGTTAATTTCACAATCTCTATATTATCCGAGGCTATTTTTACGTATGTATCTACTGAGACCTCTTTATCATCTACATCAGAGTTTTCTTAAAAATGTATTTCAAAACATTTTTAATATTTAATAGATAATTGGTTAAAGTAATTTATACCCTTATTTGACATTATATGTTTTAAAATGAATCTTTCTGTCATTTTCCAAATAAGGTACTTTATGACTTTTTTGACAAAATTAAGGTAAGAATGTTTTTTCACTTATATGGCGGGTGAGGATATTTTATACCATTATAACACCATTGAATCTTCCCTTAAAAGCTTATAATAATATTTTTAAAATAATAGATTTCTTTTATAATTATATGAATTTTAAATTATTTCAATATAGAAAGAGATATTTCTCTAAAAAAAAGTTTTTAATTCATCTATGTCAACATCCTTTTGATGGATTTTAAACTTGTTTGAAGTTGATGTATTATGATACAAATATTCCATATTGTATTGAAGGTTTTGTGATATGTTTTACTGTGGATGTTTTATTTTTATACCATTCATGGTTTAGGGATGAAGTATTTACATTTCGTATGCTAGTCTTAATACAAAAGTTTTTGTTATGTTTAAACCTTTTCATATGAGGAATGAAATGGAATTAGTAAGCGATGAGTGGAGCCCACTATATCTTCACAATGAATAGTTATATATCATGAGAAAAACTAGTGTCTTCGCACAAGGCCTTGAAAAATTTTATTTGTAGTCTTGGCACATGGCCTTGACTATATGGTTATGAAATCTGGCATTATGCATTCCATCATTATGAAAGTAGCTATTGATATTGCATGTGATTATTCGACGAGTAGTATATCCATGAGATTAACTAAATAGAATTATTTTATTTTATATTTTCCTTATTATGTTGAAGTTTATGTTTAAAATTATTTTGTTTTAGTCTTATACATTTCCTTAAATGTTTATGGTTATTTATGAAAGTTTCTGTAATATTTTTATCCTTATGGGGCATCTGAGCTCACCCCTTTCTATGTTTTATTTTTCCCAGGATGTGAAGAATTATTTTATGGTTAACCTAAAAAGATATTATAAGGATATACGTGTTTTCAAATTGAGACAATGTTTTTGTTGTTTTTCATTTTATAATGTAATGTAACATTCCTGTATGTAATATATTTTCCAAGATAGATAAACTGACCAGTCCTTCAGGACTTGATTCCTTGTATTCATGCCAATGTATTAAAATAATGTACCGACTCTAGGTAACTGGGGTTGGGGTATTAAATGACTATCTTGTTATTCATTTTTTATTAATTAATTTTAGGTATTGTCCATATATTTCATGAACAAGAACTTTTACCCACATTTGGACTCCTTTATAGCTGTCTTCATTAAATACATCATGATATATTCCAAGAAATTGTAGTCACATGCTAAACACCATAAGATTGTATTGAGTATGATTTAAGAACATCATCTTTATACCATGTTTTTGAAGGATCACTTTTGTATAAAGTAGTTTTACATCATTGGGAACATAGTTACTCATATAGAAATATTTTTTGATATGGAGAATGTAGAATGAGTCATGTCCTGGGAATAGCCTCAGAATATGTTCAATATTCAATGATTCTTTGATTTTTTAACTATTATATTAAATAAATTAATTAATATTAAAGATGATAAATACTAATGACCATGCTTACAGAGATGGTAGTAAAATATTTAGGGACATATCATAGTAAATAGGCCTTATTAATGTTAAATAAGTGGTTGGAATTATCTCGGATTATTATTTTTTCTAATACAAGAGATGGGTATCCAGTGTATTATGATGTATGTGGAATTGGATTTGGATCTATTATGATACGGGGTAATAAGGTAGTCACCTATGGGAATCATTAGCAATAGCGCCATAGTGGAACTACCCTAGTCAAGAATTATAATTGGAATCTATGGTTCATGCATTGAAATGTAGGTGAAAAAATCTATTGGTTTAAAGATTTTTCATATACATAGACTATATGAGTCTACAAAATACTTTCTCCTAGCCTGAACTGAAACATAATTAAATGTGTTCGGTGGAATACTTGTAGACATTCGACTGAGAGATGGAAAATACTCATGTGAAAGGAAATGTGTTTGTGGATGTGTTAAGTAGGAAGATACATGAATATGAATAGTGAATATTAGAAGTAGGATGGATGATCTTGTATTTTCAAGAAGACTAATAGGTTGGTTTAACTAAGGATCGAGGGAGAGTATCTTGCGCACCCTTAGTGATCATGTCCTCATTAGTGGAACAAGTGAAGGCTATTCGAGAGCCTAATCCAAAGTATGTTGTGATTCATGAGAGGTTCCCAGTGAATGGTTCTATTCTAGGGTGGATCTTAGATGGACATGATGTGATTCTGGTTCATGATAGGGTAATGATTCCTTATTCAATGAGAGAAGATTTGATGAAATCCTCTCATGTTTTAAAGTTTTTAGTGCATCCATGATTGAAAAAAATGTGTCATGATGTCAAATAGAAATTATAGTGTCTTTGTAGAAAGAGAGACATTGAAAGAGTTTCCTCCCATTGTATAAATTTTAAAAGGATCAAGGACAAATATCAATAACCTAGAGGGTTAGTATAGCCACTTCTAGTGCCTGTGTGAAGTGGGATGAGGTGACTATAGAATTTATGGAATATATTCCTAGGACCACAAGAGTTTGAGATACTGTGTGGGTTATAGTGGATCTGTTAACCAAGGTGGATCAAATCTTAATGATCCAGAAGACTAACTTAGTGGATGAGTTAGGAAATATCTATGTTCATAAAATTATAAATCTATATAGAGTTTGTTTTATGATGGTATCTGATAGAGATTCACACTTCACATCATGGTTTTGTCTAGGCTTGTATAATGTGACCAGGACATAATTGAATATGAGTACATATTTTCATCCTCAGACATAAAATAAGTTAGAAATAACAATACATATTTTTTAGGATATTATTTGGTAGTGTGTTATAGATTTTGGAGGAGCTTTTGAAAATCACATGGATCTGGTGGAGTTACCATTTAAAAATATTTTCCACCCTTTTATTTGGATGGATCTATTTGAGGCCCTTTATAAATGAATATGTCGACCACCACTATGATTGAATGATGTCGGTAAATCTTTAGTTTTTTAGCCTAGTATAGTACATGAGACCTAGTATAGTTGATTTTTAAGTGTCTGGTTATAGTTCAAAATAGATAAGGGTCATATGTTGGTTATAGGAAATGTCCATTAGAGTTCTATATGTGTGGTAGAAGTTTCATGCAGGTGTAACCTTAGTTAGGGTATAAGAATTTGAGAATGTAGGAAAAATAGAAGTCGTTATATGTTGGGTTATTTTACATAGTAAAATGCATTAGGAATGGTGACCTATTGATTAGATCACCCTACAGAGTATCAAGTTATGAATAATGTGTTCCATGTGTCACGTCTTTGGAGTTATGAGCCTGATCCAGCACATGAGATTGACTATGAGGATGTAAAACTTGAACTAGACTCAATTTTTGGAGTAAACCATTTAGATTATTAATTGAATTTAGAATGTGTTTTGATGGAATACCATTAGTCTTTCTCATGTACTATGTAAGAATGGGTGGATCCATGAGGAAACATGGGAGTGGGATATAGAAATTCAGGATCAGTGACTTGGTTTTACAAGAATGAATCCCAAAGACAATTCTCAAGGAAGTGAAGTAATTATATGGGTAGATTATAATAGGCTTGAATTAGTCAGGGGTGTTATGAGTTTATTTCATCATTTAATCTTGTTTTTTTGAACTATGAATCGATCGAGCTTGGTTTTCTGGGTTTTTGGTTGGTTTTAGAGCTTTTAGAGGGCTTTTTGAAGGTTCATGTTTTGAGAATGATTTTTCCAAAACATGATGATCCTCTAGGACACCATTATGATAATGTAAGTGAAACCTAGGGTGGACCACTATTAAGGAGCATGGTTAATCAAACTATTCATCCTCACATGAAAACTAATGAAACTCATTCCTAGGGCCAAAATAAATGCTAGTGCCCAATTTTTAAAATAATGTGGGTTCCTAGGACATGCAGTAATCCTCACACGGTTGGTACATAGTTTTTCAAGTCATGCATACTAACCATTTGTGTATTATTTAATTTTATTTAAGTCAATTTTAATGGTAATTAGTCATATATTTTGGCTTATTCTTCTTCCTACATTATAACCTCTCAAATATGGATATTCCTTGGGCCTTCCTTGATGATCTCTTTCCCATCCAAGCTCAATTATAGTGGATACAAGGTTATTGATGATATATAATTAAGGTATGTGATCTAAAACCTTAGTTCTTCAGGTTTATCCTATATCTATAACTTTTCCCTTAAAAAATCATAGATAAAGAATTTAATTGCCAAATATATTATTTTTGACACTGTCTAGAAAGGTAATTGTAAATCATTAATAGAATCGACAACCAAATACCGAGTTTTAAAATATGCACATAATTTGATGATAGACCATTATTGGTAACACATATTCTTTGGTATTTGTGATCTTGTGCTTCCATTTTGGTATCATTCCTCTTCAAATTCCACCTTGTAATTATAATCCATTCATTATGGAGATGGTTCTAGGATTTTGAGTGGTTTAATTGGACTAATACATCAACCCTTTTACTTTAAGTATAATTATACCTAAGTTAGGTGGTACATATCAATAACAGATGATTATATGGGTTCTTTGAAATATTTTTTGGAATTCATTTGTATCCCTGTGTTACATATAATTTATTTTTTGTCACACTAGGCTTGTGTGTGTAGCTTGTGGGACCTTTGGTCAATGTTTTCTTGCAGGTGGTTTGTTGCGGTTATGACTATTTCTTGAGAGACTTGATATTAAACTTTTATCATTTATCTATGTGTGGAATGAGTTGTCTTCTGAAGGTTGATCCATATAGACTATTCCATTAAGAAGGATGTGTCAGGCATTATTTGGAAGGTACATGAGATATTTCTTCCATCTGGGTGTGTAGAACATATTTAAAATGATATCACATACAGGGGGGATGTGTTAGGTGGTTGACCAATATTCCCTTCGGCATGAAATTAAATTTGGTAGAGTCGGTCTCTAAGGACTTGGATTATATGTTGTGCTTGTATAATATTCTTAATATTACTCTACATTATGATTACATTCATGTCATGAACATTTATATCTTATGAACTTATATTAAGGATCTTTGGTGGTATCCTATTTTGTTTCTTACCTATACCCTACTCAGGAATCATGGTGTTCTTGTAGATTTTATAACTAGGGGTTTAGTTAAGGGAAACGTCTCAGGGTAGGAAGTTGAGTAGGATCACCAAGAGGGTGTTCGGTTGGTTGGATAGACTTCAGGCTCGATGTATGCTTCTATTTTATTTAGTTACATTTATCTCATAAATTTTACACCTTCTATAAAAATAATTTATTTTATAATTTGGATTATATGATTGGCATTTAATACATTCATTTCATGGGTTGGAACATTATGTGTATGATGCAACTCTAATTATTAATTTATTAATTATTTGTTTACACTTTTGGTAACTTTCCCATTATGTACTCTAATGTTTACCTAATACAAAGGCCATACCCCATTGTGTCCCTCTTATCCCTCACCACTAGTTAGTAGGCTCTTGATTATAGGGAGGTGCGTATAAAGTCACATGGCATTCCAGGCTGAATATAGTGATTTAGATTGGGGTGTTGCTGGTATGAAAATAATGAATATTTTAATTTGATCATTATTTATTAAAACATTATTATATTTCCCTATCCATGTGTTTTTGGGGTTGGATTATTGTAAATGATCATTTATTTTATGTGTCTTCAATATTTTGATTAATAATTGTATAAATTTTGATTATCATTTTTGTTTAATAATTTTTTTTTGTATTTTTCTACAAATTATTATGAATAATCATTATAAGTTTCATTGTTTTTATATTTTTATTTATATTTTTATTTTTAAGACATTTTTTCTAGGTAATTTTATTAAAAATAAAATATTAATTTTATATTTTGAGAATAACAATTAATATTTTTTTCCATAAAGTTGGGTAGAAATTTTTATTGATGTTCTGATAAATATATAGATTAATTTTTATAATAAATATTATATTATATTTGATATTTATTATATAATAATTTATGTTCTTTCTTATACATTACAATGTCTTGTTTCTATAAATAATACACTTCATTATTAAATGGTTTCTGTTTTCCTAAATTAATAATTTTTATGGTTGAATATATGTTTTATGTGGATTGAGAATTAATTGTTTTATATTAATAAGTGAAAAATATATTTATTATTTATAATTTAATTATATAATAATAAATTTGATTTAATATATTGGCTTATTTTCAATAAATGTCATTTTTTAATTTTTATAACACAATGTGAATGAACTCTAATATTTTATAAGTATGTTATTTTTGTCAATGTATTTATAAAAAAACATTTAACTTATTTCTTCATTTTAGAAAATATTTTTCTACTATTTTTTAAATTATTAATCATTTTTACTAGTTTTTAATAACTTATTCATATATATTTAATAATTTCATTATGATTTTTTGTTTTCAAATTGACCACCAATCATGCTACAAAATATTCATTTTATATATAATATATGAAAAAGAGTAGTTGAAAGTAACCTTATTGGTGGAAAATTTTAAATATATCTAAATAGAACATATATTTCAACCTCATAAAATTTTTTTATGCATAAAATATATTATAAAAAATCATAGTAAGACAATTAATGTTTGAATATTGTTTTATTTTTTGAAATAAAATATATTTATTATTCATATTTGGTTTTTAATTGTTTTATAGTTATTATTTTTTCATTCAATTAATTATTATTTTTTATTGTTGTTTATAAAAGTAAACATGAATTTTAAATTTCAAAATACATTATCTTAGATTTTTTATGTAAAAGTTGATATAAGTTATAATTAATTGTTTTTGGATTGGTTCATAAAGAAAAAGTGATGAATATGAAGAATATGTTGATTGTTTTCTTGAATTCTCCAAACAAAATGTTCCAAAAATTGACATGTTTTTATATCAATAGAAAAAATAAATCAAAGATCATTTAATTTTAAATGGTTTTAATTTGATTTATAGTATTTGAATATAGAATGGTGAAATTGTAAAAAAATCATGAATAATGATGTTGTATATTTTCAAGATGATAATTCTGATGAAATTAAGGAATTGATTCTTGAAATTGAAGTGTAATAAATTAAGAAAAACATAATGATTGAATAATTATATGGTGATTCTAAAAACTCATTTTATACAGGTTCAATGAAATTTATAATTTTATTAACAATGTTGATATTGGTTAACTTAAAATTCTGGAATGGATAGAGTGACATGAGTTTTACAAAATTTCTATAACTATTGGAAGATATACATTTTGAAGACAATGATATATCATATTCAAATTATAATTCTATGATATATTATTTCTTATGGGACTAAGGTACAAGAAGATACATGTCTTCCATAATGATTGATTATTGTATATAAAAGAATATTATGGTCTTTCAGAGTGTCCAAAATGTGGGTAATCATGTTATAGGTTGAATGAAAAAACATAGGTTGATTTATAAATTTTGTTAAGTACCAAGCCACCTACTAGGAAAATTTGGTATATTCCGATAACACTTAAATTAAATAATTTATTTTAAAATTAAAATAATGAAAAAATATTATTATGACATAAAAATGAGTGAGTGTGTGATGGAAAATTACATCATCCAATTGATTGTCCACAATGAAAGAAAATTGTTTAGTAATTTCCAAAATTTGGAAATGATGTTACGAATCTCAGACTTAGACTCTGTATAGATGGAATGAATTCATATCAAAGCCTAAAAAACAAACATATTTCATCAATTTTTTATTTTTTAATTTATAACTAAGATCTAGTATTTTATATGAAACAAATAATATATCATATTAATTTTTAATTATTTTTGAACCAAAGTATACTAGTTTGATATTGATATTTACTTGAAAATTTTAATGGATTATTTGAAACTATTAATGAAGAAAGGTATTAGAGTGTAATGTTTTTATAAAAACTAAAATTTTGAAATGTATTTAATGATTATTATCACTATAAAAGACTTCCAAGTATATGGAAATTGTTCAAATATTCTGTTATGGGGCCTTAAACTTTTCTAAAATTTAAAGAAGTTAATTCATGTTATCCACTACAACATGGGACAAAAAAAGTTTTGATGAGTCAACAAATACTGATCTTTATCGATTAATCTCATAAAACATTAAAAAATAAATTTAATGGAGAAAAAAATGTTTCCAAATCATTTTTCATCCAATGAGAATATTGAGAGGGTAAAAAAAATTTATGCCACATTTAGAATGACAAAAAGATCTAGTAGTGAAATAATTATGTAAAAGAAATGAAAAATATTTCCTGAGATTCAATAATGGAGATATAATGAGGTAAAACATAACAATTATGAGATACATATTGTGAATAATATTTATGATAGTTTTATTAGAACATTGTTATATATTCAATGAAATACTAAGGATGGTTTGAATGTTAGATTAGAGTTACTATCAATGGTAGTATCTTTAAAGTTAGATCTCACTCCTAAATAAAAATATATCATACTCTACTTCTTCTTTTCATATATTATCCAATATGAAGAAGTTTTGTTTAAGTTTCTATATGGTATCATGGAGCCTGAGAGTTATTTTTAAATGTAAAAAAAATTCTAGTAACAATTTTTTTGAAGTTAATAGGATACAAATATCATAACTAATATGTTATGATCTAACACTTACTACCAGTTTCATTACATGGAATATTACCCTTTCATTTCAAAATGACTGTCATTATGGTGTGTTATTTTTTAATTCCCTTTGTAACAACTAGATGAATCTTAATTCATTGAAAAATTTGGATAATGGGGTCATCAATATACTTTTGAACATAAAATGTACATTATACCATATTTTTTTGATAACATAGTACATTTAATAGGTTATTTTCCATGTGAAGTATAGTAATTTCAACCATTATACATATGTTATATATATCATTTTGAAATTTATTTGATGATATTGAAGGGGTGTGTTATGGATCCTGAGTGAATAGAAGCCTCCATTGTTGAGTAGTAAATTTCTGAGGATATTGATGAGTTCTATATATAATAGTTTTCAACAGTGGATCATGCCGATTTTCTTACATCTCACCACGAGTGAGTTGGTTTTAGGGGAAAGTAGGTCCCTAGATTAAAAATAAATTCCCAGAAAGGTGAGAAAATAGTGATGGAATAGTTATACATATTAAATAACAGATATGAAACCTAGATAGATATAACATCCATATTAATGCATCAAAACAATGTTTTACAAATATAAAATAAATTTTAGTACTAAATTATCATAAATTTTTTTTACCTTGGTTTAAAGATAACATGACTAGTAGATTCGATGTATCAGAAACTCTGATATGGTTTTTAGGTATCCCATGTTTGAATGTATTAACATGGTCCAAGTATGACAACAGTGGCTATACATTTTATAAAAAATACTCAGAGAATATAAATGAAATTAAAAAAATCGGTTTATTGGTGTTCACTAAATCAATTCATTTTTTGAGTGAAAAGATACAGACTCAATCAACACATTAAGTGTATATTATTAAGTTATTGAAGATATATGGGATATTGGTTATATTAAATTTTTATTTCTTATGTCTAATTGTAAATGGATTATCAGTAACTTTAGTGTTAAACCTGATGAATTCAAAATTACACTAGTATATATGAATATATTGGGATGAAAAAATGAACCTTTTATCATTGAAACATAAGGAAAAATATATTCATGTTCTCAGTCAATCAAATGATCCATGTTTTGTCATTTTTCTAGGAAAAATCTGGTATTTATTTGATGGAAATGTTGTAAATGATTATTCCATATGTGAGATACCCACATATATGGAAAGATTGTTGAATTATACTAATGACTACGGTGTAAACATGGTTCATTCTATATAGAATGATCGTAAAAAAGGAATATGATAAAAAAAAATCCATAAGTAATATATTAATATTAAAGTTATTATATATTTATTTCCTACATAGATTTTAAAATTTAGAAAATTATATATTATTTATAATTATTTTTTTATTTAAGTGAAATGTCTTAAAAAACATGATAAATTTTTTTTACTTCAAAATAAATTATGCATAGTTGTTAATTTTTTTATCATATTTTTATTCTTTTATATATAACATAACATTTACTTGCTTCTCTATATATAATTTCACATCTCATAAATGTTTTTAGTATTTTTTTAGCATTTTAATCAACTAATTTAATTAATATGATAAAAAGTGTGTTTATTTTAGTTTTTTCCATTCCATTTTCCAAATGTTATTCAATTTTATTTGTCAACAGTTTTATTTATACCATCAATAATTGTTTGTTAATTTTATTTATAGGAAAATTTCATATCAAATAGATTTTTCATCTCAATATTTGTTAAAGGAGTGACCACATACTTTAGTTGAGGAACCTCTTCCTGACTCTGCACATAAGCCACTCACTTTTACAGGGAAGGGGAATTCTTCAAAGGTTGGTTAACATGGTAAAAATGGTTTACCTAAATTATCACATACATAAAGAAAAGAGAATAGGAAACCTATTGTGTTTGATGGTAATGAAAATACTATATTTATAAATTCAATACAAATTAGGAGTTTTTTTCTAATTAATCTTGAGAAAAAATAATAATTTTGATTTTTTATTAGAGAAGTGTTGACCAGAAGAGACTATCTCAACTATGGGAGGACATTTTGGTAATCTCATTTATTATTCTTTGAATAATCATGATAAGTTTTTTATAATATTAATAACTTTTTTATCTCACTGTCATAAGAAATTTTATTTTCTTAACACTAAATAATTATGGAGGGGATGCATAAATTTTTCTGCAAGGAAGTGTTGTGATTTTAAGTTAGCTCTATCTTTAAATTTTATTTTTTGTGAAATAAAAGATGAAAATAGAAGTTAACTGTATTCTTTTTAGATGAAGATACATTAATAATTTTTGTTAAAAGTATACAACATGAATATTTTTTGGTAAGTGAAATTCCAACCATGTAAATTGATTTTTTTTTAAAATCACTAAAAAAAATATTATTGATGGTTTTTTTAATCATTAAATAGTATTAATTGAGGTGACCTCATTATGAGATCAAGGTAAATAATGTATACCCTCATAATTTATCTTGTAAAGGATACCTATTACATAAAGAATACATAATGGATGAGAAGTATAAAAAATTTAGATCCAACCCTTCATGATCTATAGAGATTTCCCTTTATCCCTTTCAATACGGCATAAAAATGAAAAAGGTCTCGGATAATAAAAAGGTAGAAGTATCATATATAAGAGTAAAAGTTTATATATGACAAGACTGTCACATGAAATTTAAGTTATTTCCTTACATATTATATTTTGTAACACTAAAAAAATATCAAATAGTTTTTAGAATATCCCCTTTATGAGTAGAGGACACGGGGGGCCTTTATACCTAAGGGTACAAAGGATATTTTGGCCACTACCTTAGGAAAGGAAGATCACATGAATCATGAATGATGATATGATAATGTTTTATCAATTAAAAAATTGTTTGATCATCTAAGTACTTAAAAGGATGTATTGTGTATGGAAAAAATTCTCTTTTTAGATACTTTTTTTGGGCATTGTTGATATTACAGATGATATGATTATATCACTGATGTATCCTTTGTTTACAAATATAATGAGATGGTTTCATCCAACATATCTCACTCATCCACCTCTTCCACCATAGTTGAATGTATACTATGAGTTATATATTAAAGATCCCAAATACCATATTATAGAATATGGGGTCATACTTTATATTGTGATCAACTTAAATCATCAGTAGATAGAGATGGATTAATATATTTAACAGGAAAAGTATATTATGGATTTTTAGGCTATAGTTTCATTTCCTATGTACGAGGTTTCTACAATAAGATAGAGTGTCAGAGAGTTCTTAGTTTGGTTATCTAGACATGAATGGTAACTAATAAATGAGGTATGCATAGATCATATCCATGATTTAATATTTCAAAAAAAATTACATATACATAAGTAAATATTCTAGTAAAACCTGAAAGTTAAATACATGTAGTATAATAATCAATAACATGTTGAGTCTTTTTGTGCATTTTATACTATTAGTTCTAAAGGACTTTATAAATTATCATCATATGAAATTATGTTGTTGGATTTTTATAGTCTCCCAATAGAAACTAAATTTTTTGGGAGTAATTTTCTATTAATGATTTATAGGAAATATTTATTATATATTACAACTATATATATTTTAGGCCTCAAAGTGATGAAAATATTTTTTTTATATAATTCAATTGTCATATTTCTTTCAATTATATCCATTTTATGTAACTTACAACATATTCTTGTTTTTAATATGTATCTTTTTCAAATTAGTATTAAATAGGATACGATAAGATTGTATGGATTCATAGACCCATAATTTAAATATATAGTAATGAGGAAAATGCATGATAGATAACAAACCAAATTTATTTAACAATGATTTTATATTGAAATAGTTAAGTGTTGGATGTTTCTTTATCTTGAAATGCCTGAAAAATATATTTTATTATAGTGTAAAATTTCTCTAAATTAAATATCCAGTAACATTTTTTATAAATATTTTTGGGCATTGAATTTTTTGTGTTATTTTCAACAAGAAAAAACCACTAATAACTTATGATCCATATATGGTAATTTTTTAATCAAATTTAAATCAGTACGAGAGAATTATGTTTGATTATTTTAAGGTTGGTATATTTTAATAACTTTATATTTTATTTAATACTTTTTGTTATTTTAAGATAGGTTATGGGAGAAGAATCATCAATATGTAGGAGTAAGAAAAAGATATAACTTTTATGTTTGTGAAAAATTTACTTATTTTATAAGAACTATAGTTTACCAAATACATAAAATGTTATTTTCAATTTATAAATTATTTTTAAACAAAATTTTCATCATTAAAAGGAGTCAAATAAGGGTAATATGTACTGAGATGTTTTGTATGAAATAATTACAACTAGATATATTACATATTTTTACAATGTTACATTTTACATTTACTTTTATTAACATATAATTATATTGATAATAAATGTTTAATCATTTCTTTTCAATTAATATATTTTGGATGATCCTCACCCATATAATGAGAAAGAGATAAATCATATATTGAGAGTATGACTGATTATTTCACAATTTTGATTTTGTTTCAGTTTATCTCTCTATATTTTCAATATAGATTTTGTATATTAACTATGATATTATAATGTTTTTGTAATTTTAATCAATTTTTGATATAAATAGTTAGTAAATAATTGTATTAGATGTTCTACTACTTGAATTTTCTACTGTTTACTATATTTTTCTGTTATTATCTATTTTAGTATTGTATTTTTAAATATTTTTTTTAAAAAAATTATTTTTTACATCATTTATCTTTTAATCAATGTAAAAAATAAATTATATATAGGTTATATTAGAAACTACATGTAATGTATTTGGATTTTAAATTATAAGATTTTTTAATGTCAGTTATATTAATAATCGATGTAAAAATGGTCAGATACATCAATTAAAATAATTAATGTAAAAAATATATTTGCAGAATCTCTAAAATTTATGGATATTTATAACTGAAATTAAGAACAATGATAGAAAATAAGGTTTAAAATAATTTTATGAACTGTTGTTATATTATTAGATATTTTTTTTGTGAACATGTAGTTTTTTTAAATAATATAATATGATTGTTTTAATATATGTGGTTTATTATTCATATGATTCTATAATATAATTTAAAAGAAGATAAAATAAAAAAATTAACCATGATAAAAGTGTTTATCCAGATGTTTTTTAAAATATGTGAATATTAATCCCACCCTCCATAGAATATTTTAAATGATAAATTCTTTTTTTAGAAAAATTCTCCAAATACAATGAATACCATATAATATGTGGATGCAATTGTTTTTTCAGTAAATATTATCACTAAAAAAAATAATTTTTATTTCCTAACACAAAACAATGTGTGTATATTAGCTTGATATTATAAAGAGAATATTGTTTATAAGTGTTTAGTGGGAGTATGTTTAGACATAGATAAGTTCAAAGAAAAAAATGAAAGATTATAACAGTAAAAAAACATTGTAAATGTCACTTAATTTATTAAAAGGATTTGGGTATGTGATTAAAATACTGATGCAAATAGTTAGATTAATTTCAAAAGGATTTCAAGGGAAAATTTTGATGTAATTAGTTCCAAGGATAGTTATGTTAAACTTAAAAGAGGTCTTGGTAGAAAATCAAAGTTATTGACATTGAATCATTTGATTTAATGAAGTAAAATGGTTAAAAATCTTGTTTAAATAGTTTAAAATTTGGAATAATATTCAAAAGTTTCATGATATTCAAACTGTATTACTTTATATATGTTACTCACTAATGAATTTAGTGGGATCCTTTTATCAAATGTTCACATAGAGATGTGGAAGGAAATACATATATATTTAATGAGTTAAAAAAACCTAGAAAGTGCATAAAACCGAAATATGATATAGAAAAATATTATATATGATATGATGAGATTCTATCTTCTTTATATTATCCCAAATAGTATCTAGTATGAAAAAAATAAGAGGGGTGAATTGTAGTCAAATCCTTACTCATAATTTTTCAATAACTCAGGTATTCAATTGATTAAAAATTATGTGTTCTAATTGAATCAATCTATATACTATTAAAAAAATAAACCAAAAAATGAAAATGGTTGATTCCAAATTTAAAATATAAATAAAATTTAAAAAATGGTCTAATTAGAAAATAAAAACATGGTAATTAAAAAATGCATAGAGTTGAAGGAAAAAATTTTGAAACTCCTAAAAGGATTTTATTACAAAAAACAATTCCATGATTTTAATTCGTGGTGTGTGTAGAATATATATATATATATACTAAATACAAGGTATTAAAATTAAAAACAAGGGAATTTTCTTGACTAATCTAGCTAACATCAACATGTTCTACACCATAAACCTCTTAAATAAAATCCACAGTATGTAGCTTTAGCCCCATAAAACCCATTGATCTAACTTAATCAGTAAAAATTCTAATCACCCTACAATTTTTTAAACTCCATGGTTTGTAAGATTATTTTAATTATCCTCATAAACTCTTTGATTATAGTGATTGGTAATAGAAAATTACTCATTGGGATATTGTTAATCATGAAGATTGGAATACATAATTATAATAACCAAACTAAAATCATTACAATGAATCCTCACTATGAGATATTTTGTAGAAAGGTCACCAAAAATAAATATAGTTATAATTGTTTTAGGTAACTATATGATGCCAAATTTGACATTATTTTAAGTGTATCGAGTATCTTCGCAACTTGTGTTCCTTATTTAAATTTATAGCCTTTATTGTAACAAACTCAATCAATAAAAATCTGAGATCTTTGGGTATGGTTTATATAGAATCAAAATCTTAAACATCTAATTATAAATATAGGTCTATCTTACAAAGAATATTTTGGTGTTCAATCACATCATTCTCGCATGTTCCTGATATTAGACAGTCTAATTCACATCGTTTATGTATAAAATCATTTGTTAGAAACAACACATAAAAAATCAAACAAAAAAATTAATTTATCTTTTTTCATTATGATTATTATTTATTTTAGAAAAAAAGATACAAAATCAGTTGATTGACTTAAAAATCTCCCTAATCATCCCTTGAAAATAAATAAATAAATAAATTTAGACTAAAATATAAATTACAAAATTATTTTATATTATAAAATAATCTCCCCAATTATCAAAAAAACCATTCAATTTCTCACCATTTTAATAATTTTCACCCTTAATAAAAGAAGGGGAAACTTATTTTCATCTAATTATTTATTCTACTTTATAGTGATTTTAAAAAAGAAATTTTAAAAAAATAGAAAAAAATATTAGGAAATAAAAATTAATATATATATATATAGATATAAAGATATCTAATTATCATCTAGTTTTTTCACAAAAGGATATACATCTACCATTTTTACAATTCAATGAATAATAAGATTGAAATTTATCAATTCTATATTTTTTATATTATCCCCCTCTCAAGGAGGATAAAAGCATGCTCCCTATTTGAGATAATTATAAGGAAGTAAACATAAACGACAGATTAAATAATTAAAATATTCATTCATCAATACAAATTTATTCATTAATGTTAATTAGATTAAAAATGAGTTAATAAAACAATCGAAAAATATACACGAGATGAAAATTTGTTATTTTCTTAGATATTTATCTATAAAATTATCCAAATACCTCAATATATTCTTCATATATAATGATTAATCTTTTATTTTCAATAACTCATTATTAAGATCTTATATTATTCTATATTATTCCTATAAATTTAATTAAAAATATGTGATCACCTTGTTTAGATTTTTTTTAATTATGATCTTAATGATCACAAATAACATTAATATGATCAAATTATTTCCAGAAATTATAATTCCACTTAGGAAGATATTTTATTTTTAATATCCTTATGATTTTTATAATTAAACATTAATTTAATATTTTTAAAGTTTATACCACAATATTAATTAAAATTATAGTAGAAAATTTTATTTATACCTTCTTGTCAAGGATATACTTTAAATATTGAGAGGTTTTTGTATCCATAACATTATATTATAGATGATACATCCTTGAATCAATATATGGAATAATGAATATATTATATATTCTCTATAGTTGTTCATCCATCAAGTATTGCTATTTTTTTCTATTTTTTTTTCCACGAACTATCTTATGAAGAGAAATATTTTGAATAACACTATATCTCATCTCAGACACCTTTAACATATATTGCACCTTTTGGATGAACTCTCTTCTAATGTCATACATTCATAATATCATTGTTATTAGAGGATTGTGATTCGTAAAAGTTTTCAACATTTATTTCATTCCATCCAATAGCATATAGAAACTTTTCTTACTCAACTATCGAAGAATCAACCAACTCATCTAGTTTTGGGGGAGTCTTCCATAGAATATTTATTTTATATATTATTTTTTTATAAATATCTTAATTTTTTCTTACATGATTCATATTCTAATGAACTATAAAAGTTATATTAATTTAAATATAATAAATAATAAATTTTAAATATTTATCTTCTCAAGGTGGTGAGGGAATGAGAGTGGTTTGAGTAATGGATTCTACTTATCTTGGATTAGAAGATGGTTCTTTTTTTCTATAGCAAGGGGTGTAGATAAATTAGAAGTGGTCTCATATTTATATTGTGTTGAAATACTATTTCCATTCCAAAATACATCTCTTGATAATTATAATCTCCACTTTACTGTCTTTTTAACTCCTTGAATAAGACCTCTAATGGTCATTAGAGGCAACACTAATTTAGACTAATTAATATTCCAATAATATAAATTACTATTCTCAAACAAATTATTTAGATCCTCTTATAATATCATTGACTTATCTTATGATTTTTATAGGCTAAAAGAATTTTTTCCATAATTATTTTATTCAATATATTTTATAACTCCATAAAATTTATTTTTCAATTGATCTATATACTTTTCTATCAATATTTTTATTTTCCTTTCTTATTTTCTATTCATTCTATGAGAGGGGATTTATCTACTAGAAAATTTTCTAGTAACTTTATTTTCTTATTTATATTTTTCTTCTTCTCCTCCTATATTATCATAAGTTTAACTTTCCCCCCCTTCTATAATTTTATTTTCATCTAGCTAATATAAAAGATTCATCATGTATATCATTTCATAGTTCATATGGTTTTCCATGACTATTTATTTATCCCCATATTCTTTTAATCAATATTTCTATATGTATTTCAATAATATGTGGTTCAAGTCCTTATATAGGTAATAATTTTAAACTTTAGAATTATAAAAAAAAAATATTTGATATAGTTTTATATGAACATCATGAGGATTAATTTCCTCATGTCATAGAATAAATCTTAGACATAGATATTCTGGGTCTCATTTGTTTCCTTTATGTTTTTCCTCAGTGATAAGAAACATTATATCATATAAAATAAAATATTAGCTTCTAATTCTTGAATAACATCATTGTGAACCTTATCTATTAGATCAAAAGTAGTTTTTTATAAATCTTTCATGAATGAAGCTTACCAAAACATATGGTATCTTGGGTGAAATGAATTTGTCGTCCCCCTTAAGTGATAGTCCAACAAGTTTATAAAAATAATTTATCATATGGAGTATATAATTTTCTAGAATATTAAAAATTATATTTTTTGAAAAAACTAATTTATAAAAATATCATTTGAATAGAATTTTCAAAAAATATTAGGTTTAAATAATTGATAATCCCCGCCAGGTAGAGTAACACTTTTCTATCCTTGTAATTGAATCACCCTCTTCAATAAATGTTCATGAATCGAATACCAATTAGAATAAATCAAACATTCACATATAACATTTCAGGTTAAAATTTCTCCAAAATATTTCATATTATATTTATAAATTAAACAACCATAAAGAATAATATGATATTAGAAACCAAAATCCATTTGTATTCAATAATGAAAACTAACTATTGGTCCACATTCAATTATATAGGTAACTATCTCAACTATTTATCTAATCTGATCTAATTTTCTAAATCAATTCATACTAAATTAAAAAAACATAAAATCTTATAAAAGATTATTTTTTTTTAAAATGTGTTACTTTTTGACTAATTTATGTTTAAATAAAATACAATCAAAGTATAATAAATACCTTCTAGTATTTAAAAAATTAATTTAAAAATATGAATAAAAGATAAGAAGCTACCAAGAGTTATCTTCTAACATCATGGCCTAATGTTATTCTATGGAAGTGGCTATGGAGGTCATTCTCAAAAAAATTCTCTTATCATTCATTAAAAATAATATAAATTATAAACTCTCTCTAATTTAAGGTTATCCAATCATGAAAAAATCACCCCTAAAAAAGAATTATGATAAAAAATAAAACATTTAATTCTAAAAATATAATGAAAAAACAAAAAACATTGATATAGGGAAACAAAATAATGTAAAATAAAACATAAATAAAATATTTATGTACCCATATTTATTTCTAGTATAAAATTAACTTAGAAAAACATATATTAGAGTATTAAAAATATTTCTTGGTACTAGATATTATATTTTATTTTATGGTATATAATGATATTTACTTGGCTAGGAATTAAGATTGAGGCATTCATACATGCTTCAGTCTATGGGTGTTGACAAAAAGATTTAGAACCTAGATATTTTTTACTATTATATATTGAATGTAAAAAATCTCATTTGATATAAATCAATTTTCCCAAATATTTTAAAGGCCTTCTATTTATCTATATTTGATAATACCCCTTTCAAGGTATGAGGGGGAACCCTTAAAAGGACCATAGTTTTAGTGTATTATATGACCCAAAGGTCTTACTAGAATTGATCCCAGACATAAATACTTGGAAATTCCTCCTCCCATTGTCTAGATCGTGAATTCATATTCCCACCTTTATGTTGATTGTTTGACTAAAAATACCTATCTAGAGGTGGAAAAGCATGATCTCGATGACAATTTTTATACCCTCTCATTCATACAAATATGGATAGATTTTATTTAGGTGAAACTACCTACTCTGAGTCCTCATCTAGAGATAGTTCCTTTGTTCTATCTAGTTGCATATTCACTTCATGATCTAAGTCCTTTGTTTGGAAGAACCATTACAGGTCTTCTACTTGAAATAAATTAAAAAATGGCGTATTGTTCGATACGAAATAGTTCCTTTGTAGTGAGATCATATGGTTGATTTACATCCAATTATAGAAGATTACATATTTCATATTAATTATTTGTATATTTTTTCAAATATTTTCCTTCCCATTGGGAACTTTAATAGTAATTTATTTAGGATTTTAATTTCTGATATTAATTGAAAAACATCATTTCTATATTATGATAAAGTTAAGGTAATAGTCACACCATGATGTTTTGAACATAAAAAATTTAATTTCCTTATTAAACTAAAAAATATAAAACTTAGTATTAGAAATTGAAACATATTTAACCATAAACATAAAATTTAACTCATAAATTTAATTTATTATTTAACTAGAACATCCTTATATTCAATAAATTCAACATTGAGTTTCATATAGCTATTTTAAAATTTTAGATACATTTCTACAAAATCTAAAACATAATATTTTGTCTCATCATAAGAAGGATGAAATACTTCCTTCATAATTTTACAATGATTAATTATTCAATGAAAATAGAAAATCATCCCTCAAAGTTAAATAAGACAAAGCATTAGTTGACATCTTCCCCATAAGATATAGCTCACTTTTTTGAATTCTCATGTAAAATAAAAAATTCATTCGAATGTTATGACTATCTAAGCCACTATTATCATCTATGAATATATACACACTAATACTAAAAGTATAGTTAGTATCTCTAAAATATTTCTTTTCTAGTCTTTTAAAAGTTATTTTTTAATTTCTTTCTGTTTTCATATATTTTGGACAGTCTGGTGAGATGTGACATGGCTTCTTACACTCAATGAAGATAAGTTATAAATAATCATCCATATCATATTTATCATTTCTATAATTTATAACCTTATAATAATTAATATATAAATTCTATTTTGAGATCAACACTATAGGAATATTTTAAATTTCACTATAAGTTGGTTTTATATCACTATTATTTGGACATTTCATATAGGTAATTATCGATGGACTTGGCTTAGAGGTATGTGATCAAAAATTTAAATATATATAAGTTAAATTAAAAGGAACTAAACTTGTATTATTTCCTTGCTAATAATATCTCATAAATAATTTTTCATACTACATGAGAGCTGTAATAAAATAATTTAAGATCAACTTAGTAATTTTTTAGTTTAATCGATAGATATCCTCTTCAAATCCTATAACTTAGATAGAATATCAATACATTTTTCTACAAGATAATCATTCAATAATTAATTCTTGATAAGTGATTAAATATAGTTTATTATTTTCAAAAATATCTGGTTAATTTGATAAATCATATCACCGGGTATGAAATTAAAACATTAATAATATATATAGAGTATTTCTCTATTAGTCTCAAGAACATTCAAAGTTACAAAATTTGTGACTTCCATGTTTTATCAAATTTTATTGGATATTAAACACCAATAAACATGATATTACTTTGAATCACATGAAAAATTATATTCCTCACTTATAAATTAAGTGGTAATTCAATTCTCTCATCATGAGAAAAATCAATAACATCTTTATTTGAAATTATAACTAATAGTAATCATTATATAATTTTAAACCATGGTATTAATAAAGAATTTCATATGACTAGGATATTATTAATAATCATTTTCATAAAAAATAAATGGTTAGTTTTGATTTAGATTATCCAAACATCAAACTAGAATAAAACCTTGCATATAAAAAGTCAAATGACACATTATCTTTTACACAGTTAATATAATGAAAATTATAAATCATGAATAAAAAATGAAACCTATAAAAATATAGAGACTTAATTAAGTTTAGATTCTAACTCATATATCAATATATAAGATATGATATCAAATATTATCCTAGATAGTCAATGGTATGGAAACTACCATAGGGGTTAAATTTCAATCAAAAGTGGAATGGAATTTTTTCACCCACTCGAGTATACAATTAATCAGAAATTTCACATAATGATTGATTCACAGGCCATAAAAGTTAAAACATAAATATATATTAGATAATATATTATTCAAATTTTAAAAAAACTACCAAAAATATAACAATCAATCCAAATTAAAAATAAAAACATTGTAATTAAAACAATTTATATAGCTATGGATAAAAATCATCATACTCTTAAAAGTATATTATTAAAATAATAGTTGTATGATTTTAATCCAAAGTGTAAGGAGGATCAGTATAACACCCCCATAAAAGTGAGACTTATAATTCTAAATGTTACTACCCATGTCACCAATGTGTACCTTTATCTTTGGAATCCTACTTTATTAAAAAAAATATTTAAGTGTGATGGGACTATTGTAGTATTAGGATGGGTGACCCCCTAATTTTTTTTCAAGGTTTATCTGAGTGAGGAATAAGCACAAAGAAATAAAATGTGTTGGCATATGGGGAAAATAATTAGTTTGATATGTTGACTTGAATGTTAATAGATTGGGGTGTGTTGGGAAGGAGGCCACGGTATTATAGGAGACCGATGGGGGCAGTTTATTAGGTTCATTTCTTGGAGAGGTTGGGATATAGTGAATGGTATCAAAGCCAATACCTAGCCTTCATTACAATGGAACTAACTAGGTCTGAGTTTTGGTGTCTAAAATTAGAGTGTTTCTCTTTAAAGGGGTGATTTTAACACCTCTATAAAAGTGATACATAAAATTATAAATGTTTTTACCAAGTCACCAGGGTGAACCTTTTTTTTAAAATCCCGCCTAATTAGAAATCCATAGCTATGTTTTCATGGACTAGAATAGTGTTAGTATGGGTGACCACTTGGTAAGTTTACTGGTGTGTGACTGTGTGTGAGGTTAAAATACTCTAACAGAACATGTGTTGGCCTACTGGGAAAGTCATTAGTTTGATAATTGAAACTAGTGGGTAATTAGATGTGGTGTGCTGGGAAGGAAACCATGAAATTATAGGAGACCCATGAGGTTAGATAACTAGATTCATGGCCTAGATATTTTGGGTTGTGACAACCAGTATACAATATATAAGATATCATAATTCTGAAAACTAAAAAAATACTCAATGAATCTATTTAAAAAAAAAGTTTTACACGAAGAACATATTTGAAAATTCCAGAAGTAGGTTGATCTACCCCAAGAACCTCTTCAATCCAACACTGATTGGAAACAATTCCAATCAACCTAGACTTTTTATAACTACATGGTTTAAAAGAAGTTGTTTCCTATCCATTAAAATTATTTGATTATAGTAGTCAATATAAGATGATTCTTCACTGTAATATCATCAATAAAAATATCAAATGATGGGATTTCAGTAGAAAAAATTAGTACCATTACAATAAAACCTCACCTAGTGATATTTTTTAGAAAATACACTACAAAAAATTGAATAACTCTAGGAAAATATGTTATATATACTTAAATAATATTATAAGATTATCAGGTATCATCATAAATTCAATTCCTCAGCACATCTATTCAATTTATATCCTCTGTTTTAACAAACTCCAACGGTAAAATTATGAGATCTTTGGGTGCAGTTGTAATAGAAATAAAAGCTTCAACATCTAATGATTAATGTTGATCTAACTTCTAATAAATATTTTTAGTGAACCATAACAATGTTCCATCATGTTCTGAAAATGATATGGTCTAGTTTAGTTTATCATAACCTGAAATTGGAAAATACATACTTTACAAAAAGTTCAAATAAAAAACATCAAGTTAATTTTATTTATCAAGATTGAATTTTGATTTTCAAAATAAAGGATATAAAAATGGATTATTGCCTTTAAAATATCCTAAAAAATTCCTTATTCTTTTAGTAAACTTATAATGTTTAAGAATGTAAAATATTTCATGACATACAAATGTAAATATCTACATTATTGTTCTTTCAAATTGGTTGTATATTTATCATAATGTGAAATGATAATTTACCTCTCAAAGTATAAATTTGAGTTATCCCTAACTAATGTTATTCATATATTATTATGAGTTATGATAAAATTTTAAGGTTACTGTGAGTATGATTCTTGTATTAGAAAACATAATTTTCTCATGATGCATAAAATTCATTTTTCACACTAAATAACCCACAAAGTATGAAATATGGATTATGAAACACTATAAACTTGGTTTAATAGGGGTGCATGGTTCATATTTTTATTTCCCCAGTACCTACGATTGGAGAGATAGTGAAAATGAGAACCTTTACACATTTATTCCTTTATTTTTCAAGCCTTGAGGCTTATTTAATCAATTGATGGTCAGGTATGTTGTTAAATATATCATCAGTTAGAGATGAAAAAATATGGGATTTTTCATATCGTATAGAGAGTACTAAATTTTGGAATATGATTGTGATATATTGATAAAGTATATGACCATAACTAGATAAGAAATATGATGTGATTATCTATCGGATGAGGTTCATGTGATGTGATCATCTACAAAGGTGAATTAAATATCATGTATCTATCAACCTATCTAGTCTATAACCATATAATTTAGAATATATAAGGTGTCTATATGGGAATGAATTTATCTCTGTACTATTCTCACTCAATGTTTATAAAAAAGTAGTTTATATTAAAATTCTTGCTTTTATATAATGTTGTTTGTGGACACAGGTATAGAGATACATGCGTTTGATGAATTTCACACAAGATTACATTATAGCTTGAGTAGCACTAAAAATTAACTCAAGTAAAATAATTTATTATATTTATGAATTTAGGAATTTATATTTGTTTTAAATTATAAAAATTACAATGGGGTCACAATGTTTGGTTGATTTAATGGGGATTTATTTTTACTCGGAGAGATGCTCAAAAATGGTTTAGAGAGATCTAAAATGGGGTTTGGGTTGGGTATTAAAATGTTATTTTAAATAATTTGATATAAGTTTAAGTTTATGATATATTTCCTAATTTATTTTAAAATACATTTAAATTTTTATTGGGATACGGGTTGAAAACTTATTGTATATGAGACAATATTAGGTGGAATGGCATAGAGTCATTGAGTCTTTAGTTTTAATGTCAGATTAGTGGAGATATACCTTTAATAGCTTTATATATTTTATATATGTTGGCTATATTGTAAGTGATAATATGGAAATATTTTAAGTAATGGTAAATCATGACACTTACAATTCATACTTAGTTTATGATGAGAACATATCATATGACTATATTATAAGTGTTATAATTGTTTAAATCATATTATATGATTCATTTGGAAGACTATGATTCATTGGGTTGTGGAAAATTAAGAGTCAATTATTGAATATATTTCAATGTAATATATTATGGACAATTAAAGGTTTTATAATATGAAACGATTGGGAGAATAAATTGGTCAAGGGTTATGACAAGATTGTTACTGCATGAATAACATGGAATGTACATTTTAATGCATGAAAGCTGGTTGAGGATTTAAAAGGGTTCTTAAGGCATGAAAATTAGTTCCATTATTATGCTAATTCCACCTTCTAGATTCTCCCTACTACTATATTTATATTTTTCTTTTATCCTACAAGAGATAATAGCTTGTCGTGAGAGATGCGAGAGTCCTACCAATTTTTTGGGTGATTTTTTGAAACTTGAGCATACACCATGGAGTTACTATTCTTTTGATTATTCTTTAGTGATCATTATCAACCAAAAAAGATTTAAGAAAATACTAGTGTCCATTAATTAGTGTGGGGTTTGTGAATAAGTTTTCATCTTATTTATACATGGTTTCTATTTCAAGAATATTAAATCTTTGAATTTGTATTTCTTTGATTTTATTATTTTAAATTAATGTTAATTAATCCTTAGAAAAATTCAACTCAAAATAAATCAAAAATAAATCAACAAAAATTTACTAAAAAATATAACATACCTTATAAAATCTTGGTATGTTAAAAACCTCTCTATATAACCACATCAAAATATCACCAACATCCCACAAAAAATATCTCTAGCACTACCATAGCAGGAAACCTCCTCAAAACTCTACTATTTCTATAGAAAATCAAGAAACATATTAATAGGCTCTAACCATAAACATTATATAATATTTATTTTTGATCAATAATTGAATTTATTTTACATTGAGGATCTTTTCAATATTAGAGTTTTAGAGAAATAGGACATAACTATTACATTACATCCCAAAAAATACAAACGAGACACTTCTACTCTATCCAATTTTTTAAAATAATAAAACTCCTTAAATAAAATAAGAATTATTTTATTTATAAAATTCTTCTTGAATTCTTATTTTCTCTTATCCTTCATTATACCCCGTGAAATGTTTTTCAAAAACATGGGATGATCATAAAAAGCTCAGTAAGGAATATAAAATAAGAAATAAAAAAAATTAGTCCATGAATATTCAAAACCTCTGATAACATTTTCACATGAATAACACTCACATTTTTTTCTCAAATAAAAAAATTAAACTAATAGTAAGAAATAAAAACTCACTTAGGTGGCTTATATAATAATATATATAAAACCCTTTCAAATCTCATTCAATTGGAATAACCGTATGGTTGACTTCTAAATTAAAGATCTTTAATGGGGATCACCCTTTGTATAAGCTATATCGGGCTCACCCATGAGTTATAATGGGTCTCAACCCTTCATATAAGATGTGTTAGGCTCACCCGTGATCTATAATGGGGGTCAACTATTCGTATAAGCTGTATTGGGCCCACCTGTTTCATATAATTCTCATGTACAATTTCAAAAACACACTCATCACAGAACCCTTTTGAAAAAATCATATAATCCCAAAGGAAAAAATTTCCATATAAAAATAACATTTTAATATAAGATCCCATTTTCAATACCAACATACCCAAATAAATTAATAATGTATTTATTTACAATACATTATGGCTTGTAGAGGAATCAAAATATCAAATAATGGTTACGACGGTATAGAAGTCGTCATCTCCATATATGTTAAAAAAATAAAATTCCTTTTATTATTTTTTAAAGAATATAACATTATTTTTATAAAAAGGGTCATTTTGAAAACATTGAATGAAATTATATATAGACAAAAATTTCATTTATAATTCTTTTATATACATATAAATAAATAAGTAAATTAATAACATGAAGACTCATATTTGATAATTTAATATTTAAAGGTTCAAGGTGTCCCGTACAACTATTAAAATTTAAATATTAATCTCTATGAATTCATAAATAAAATTAGTATGGATAAAAAATTGATATTAAATGTCATAGTGGTTGTATTTACACCTTATGAAATAATATAGGTGGATATTATCAATAAATTCCCCAATGAAAGGAGATTGAGAAAAAATCCCTTAACTTGATCTGAATTGTCTCATTAGTTATTTAATTTCCTAAATAATAAAATTAGATTAATTTATACATACTTTAGAACCATTTTAAATTTTATTATTAATTTTATATCACTTATTACCATGTTATAGCAATTTGTTAATTATTTTAGTTTATATGAGACGTTTTGTTAATGTGTGGTACTTGAGTCAAAAATGAACTAATTTTGATTAAAAATTTATATTCATTCATAATTAATTCAACTCTGTAATGATATTAGTGATTTAAATATCACATATATCCATTATATATGAATTTATAATAGTCCATAACATTTGTAGACAATAAATGAAATGCATCGTTCATGGAGACGGTAGGTCATATGTACGCATGAATGCTACTTTCATTTATTTTTCATATTAAAGGAGTGAAAACTAAATTATGAATAGGTATATTATAATCCCAGTATAATATATATATTATATATGTTATATAAGTTCATTAAATATATTCTTTATATGTTCCATGTATGACTTGAACGAATCATATCACGTTGAGGGGGTGGTAGTCTGGACTTCCTCAGATGAGATTATTATATTTACACATTATATAAAGCATGATGTTATGATGTAAATAAATATTAAATAAGAATTGAGATAACATAAATATAATATATATCATATATAAGTACAGTTCCATCATAATGTTCACAAAGAGAGTTGGTATGGGAAATTTGAACAATTATCATTTCGTAAGACGGTAGTTCGTTGTCCACAGAAACAGTATGTTCGTATCCATTAGATGGAGGAGTGTTTAAGTTTAGTTCTAATAATTATCATAAAAACATCCTAGTATATTAATTTTATTGGTTTTTTTATTTAATCAAACAATAATAATATCATAGGGAGTGGATAAGGAAAATAAAGGAATGGAACATGATAGAAGACTTTAGCTCTAAATAAGGTAACATATTTTGATTTGAGCTGAAAGTTATTATTGAATTGATTTATCGAAAAGGTAAGGATTCTAGGAGTAAAAGAGGTATTTTTAAAAAAATATTTGGGTAGAATTTGGGTTATCCAAGGGCTTGAGAGGTGTGAGTTATGTGGGTAGAGGTGGTGGCCTTTTATAAGAGGGAGGATGGGCACTTTAGGAATATCATGAAATATTATTTATTATAAATTTATTTCCAGTTTAAAATGGTCCAAAAATAATTTATTTACAAATAAAAGATGATTTTGGGTAGAAAACCTCTAAACCAATAAGTTTTATACATGTTTAGTTCACAAATGTAACATTATATTTTTTTCTTTAACCCTTAGTTAAAAACATTAACTCTTACCATGTCTTCTTGCATTTCCATAATTTATGGTTACTATATTTAGTATAAAATGTCAATAAAAACAAAAGTGTATCATTAATTACATTGGTAACATTATATAAGTTAGTTTCCCAAATATTATATTTTTAGGATTATTATATCATGTAATAAAATAGTATTTGTTTTAAAAACTCATTTCTGTGAATTTGGACACTATTTAGTAATTGATTTTTATTAAAGCCATAAAAACTTTATTCTTTAGGAAAAAAATGAATTCAATCAATTATAATATTTCAATATCATCCTGAAAATTAGTTTATAGAATCAAAATAGTTATATTAAATTTATTTTAATATTTATAATATCATTTATTTCAATCTTTCATTAATAAGGTAATCACTGCATCATCATTGTGTCATAAATAATTTTATTTACTTAATGTATAAAAATTATAAATAAAATATAAAGATGTTTTAAATATTATTATATTTCTAAATACTATATTTAGTATAAGATATAACTTATATAACCCCATATAAAAATTGTTCTAGTAAAAGATACATGTTTATGTACGTTTTCTCTTTACTTTAAATTAATTTATATAAAATGTCATTATCACTCTAAAGTGGATCCATGGGGTCCTAAAATAGATACAAGGATTCCAATGGTAATAAATATCTAATCCCTTAGGATTAAAAAATGTGTTAGGGTATTTTAATATTATTATAATATTATTTTTTTACCCTTATTTACAAGATTTACACTTTAACCATGGTAAATATAATAATTACTGAAGTTTCTATTCATAATGTGTAAAAATAAAAGGTACCTATTTACACAATTTTTACCTTATGATTAAAAATAAGGAATCAATTTTTCCAAATTCAAAACATATAATTTTCAGCAATTAATTTAAAAATAATTCTCGTTGTCAAAACCAAAAAGTGAGTTTTTAAGAAGTAAAAACTATCAAAAGATTGACTTGTGATTATACCCAATTTAAAAGTACAATTACTTACTATGATCATAGTTGTATTAAATTTTAAAATGATAACCAAAATAAACATTAAAATCAATTAAAATGACAATATATCTATATAAATAAATTAGATGAAAAGGCATTTTTGAATTAAAATGCAGTATTTTTCACTATTCATTAAAAATGAACTTTATCAGAAAATTACCAAAAATTTAACCAAAGTAAATTTTATTTTCCCAATTATATTTAAGAGTATATTTTGTCAAATATAACATATAAAAGTTTTAAAAACTATATTTAAAGAGGGTTCTCTATCAAAAAATGGGTAAAACTGCATTTTTAGAAAAATATTTCTTTTATCTGAATAATTGAATTTGTTCTTATATCATATATATAAAACATATAAGATGAATTTAAAACATTACATTGAATATATAAAATATATTTTTCATTAAATAAAAATCCATAAAAAATGATATGATTTTATAAACACAATTATTCTCTTTTAAATAGGTTTTCATAATAAAGCAACCTTTATCTTCCATTGGTTTTTATTTCCACTTCAAATAAATTTGGAAACCAATGAATAATTATTTAAACATGTGTAAACAATGTTTTATAATTATTTTGATACTATTAATTCAATTCATTCAAAATTTATTAATTAACTACCAATTAAAATAATAATAATATTATTTTATTATTATTTTTCGTATAACTCAATGTTGTGTGCAACGTAAGATTTTGGAGAGACCCGTTGTTGTGTGTCGAGTACACTACCGGAAGAAGAATCCAATTTAACATAAAATTAATATATTATTTATAAAAATTAACATAAATGAAAAATTACCATTCTCTAAATACCTAGGACGTTACATCATTCCTCCCTTTTGAAAATTATGTCCTCACAATTTTAAAATTGGGCTCAGAAACCACATTGAAAATCCAACATCCGAAAAAGAGTCAATAAAAATATAACTTCAAAATAAATAAAGTTAAGTAAAAAGGTCACCTAATATAACAAATAGTAGGATTCAATGTAGGATAACATGGATATGGAAGAAAAAACTAACCATCAAGTTCTAGTTGAGAGTTATAAAAAACATGATCAGATGAAAGTTATCTATCAGAAACCCATAAAATTGTGATGGGTTAAACGGTATTTGATTCCCTAGTATGAAAATTAAATGTATAACATTTTTTTTAAGTTACTTTTCATAATTCTGAGGAATTTATTTATTAGATTGACTAAGAACATAATGAAATACACTTACTTGACCTGTATACTTTCATCATTTAATAAATTTCTACCACAAATAGATACTTTCTCCTAATGATGAGTATTCAAGATGACTTGGTCACACTTGAAGAACTGTAATAAACATCTTGAGAATCAATTAAACTAGAAAATATTAACTACATATTCATCCTATATTGAAACATTAACAAAAACCAAAATGGTTAGTACAATATCATATAATCTCCAAAAAGGAAAATCCTTTATAAAAAAAATACTACTATTAATCTCAAAAATTCAAAAAACAATACCCCAAAGTTCAAAAAAGAATATTCAATAAAAAATTTTCCTTAAAATTATTCAAATTAATCCAAACTAAGATTGAAACCAAAAAATTAGAAGGATTTGATCTCCTAGTCTTCTATTAAAAATCTTAACATCTATCTCCAAATAACATCGACTACTCTTAATGTATATTACTTAAAAGTAATTTACCTAATCACATATACTCCATGACAGGTTAATCATTTCCATAAATAACAAAAATCTATATTTCTCCACAATAAATACATATATTCTTCCAAAACAAAATTCAACCATTACTCCTCAAATAAAATTCGATATTATTCTATTTTCCTTAGGTATATAGTGTTCCCAAAAGAGTGAATGACTTCCAAAATAACAACTATCACTTAATCACAAATGTTTTTTCTATAATAAAAATATCCATTTTATAAATCACAAGTTCACAAAATAAACTTATTCTTAATATATAGAATAATTTAACTAAAAATAATAAGTCATACTAACCTAGGAAATTATGTATGCCAGTGGTAAGCAATAAATTCCAGTCATACTTTGGTTGGGGGTTTGACTACCACAACTTTGTCCAGCATGATGGGAAGTCACATAGTCTGCATGTTTTCCTTTTTCAAAAACTATATAATTTTATTACATTCCAATAAATGAGACAAATTTCTCAAAAATAACCATAATATATTTTAACCTCAAAGGTAATCTCATGCCATGCATTTTTCATCCCAAAATGTAATAACCTACAATTGCCTCAAATTCAAGGATCTTATAATCCCTAATAGTTCTTTATAACTATATCCACAAAATAAAATATAATTCCCCCTGAATTAACATTTTTATATAACAAATTAAGGGTTTCAAATACTAGAAGTCTTCCTAAGTAATCATATCATCATCTATAGATCCAACATAACTCTTCAATTCCTAAAATATATACATCTTAATCATCAAACATTCCCCATGATCATTTATGCATGTTTTTCCATCTTATTATTTTTTACTTATTTCCTATAAGCAAAATTATGCGTACGGTCTTAGGATCTAATAATGTCAAAACATTATCTAAGAAATAATCCACACCTTTCATAAGACATTTTTTGTTTCCTCATATTCAATTGGAATTGCATTAGGTATTGATAAACACATATTTTTATGGTCCTAATAATCCCATTCTCAAACATTTTTCATATGAAATCCATTTTTAATGACCATTCAGACCAAAATTAAAACATTCATTTGATCCCTCATAAATAACTTCTTTCCATTTCCTAGAGGCAACTGAATGCTTCCTTTTTCCATTTTAGGTCGCTGCTTTATAACCTTCATTACCACATCTATAACATCTTATTGTCCCTTTGAAACATTTTCCTAGGTGTTTATTTCCACATCCTTGACACATAGGTTTTTAAATATACTTAACTTTATGATTATTACATAATCTTCTATAGGGATTATTTTCTCACATATACGATTCCTTAGAAAAATCACCATAGTTGAAGTGGTCAATTACGACTCCACATAGTTGGTTAGGAATAACCACAAGAGTTCTCATTGAAACTACCATTTCATTTGTTTACTTATTTAGAAAAACACTACAGTTTCCTTCACATCCATTGTTACATTGGTGCCTACTAGATCCATCCATTTTCTAAAACCAAAAAAGGTAGTGTGATTATATCAGTAAAACCATTATATACTATCTTATGAGGATAGTAAACACTAAGATATACTTATTAATGTTGTCTTAAAATCATTCAATTTATCTAAAATAACTATTACTCTTTATAATATGATAACCACTATGGTTATATAAAACATGTAACTTATTCTTAAATAACACCCTAACCTCTAAAGTTATCTAAACTTACCTTCCATACCAACTATAAGGCCCTGACCTTTAACCTTACATAATCTTGAGTTTTTGATCTAGAATTTACGTTTTTTCACATTGAGGATATTTTCTGGTTTAGAGTTTCAGATAATTAGGCCATAAATATTACATTACATCTCAAAAATTACAAAGTATACACTTATACTCTATCAATTTTTTTCCAATAATGAAACTCCTTAATTAAAACAAGAATTATTTTCATGATAAAAGTATTATTGAATTATTACCTTTTCTTATCCTTCCTTATACATTGTGAAAAAAAATTAAAAACATGGGATGAGCATAAAAATATCAATAAGGAATATAAAATAATAAATAAAACCATTAGTACATGAATATTTAAAACCCATTAAAACATTTTCACATGAATAAATCTCATAATTTTTCCTCAAATAAAAACAGAAAACTAATAAAAAGTAATTAAAACTCACTTAGGTGACATAGAGAATCATATAAATAAAACCCTTTCAAATACCATTCAAATTGAATAACCATGTGATTGACTTCCAAATTGAATATCTTTAATGGGGATCACCCTTCGTATAAGCTATATCAGGCTCACCCATGAGTTATAATGCAGACCATCCCTTCATATAAGCTATAACGAGCTCACTCATGAATTATAATGGGGATTAACCCTTCATATGATCTTTTTTCAGCCTCACCCATGAGCTATAATGGGGATTAACCCTTCTTATAAGCTGTATAGGGCTCACCCATTTCATATAATTCTCAAGTACCATTTCAAAAACACATTCATCACAAAACCCTTTTGAAAAACTCTTATAATCCCATATGAAAAACATTTCTGTATAAAAATACCATTTTTATTTAAGATCCCATTTTCAATAAAAATATACTCAAATAAAGGAATAAGGTAATTATTTAAAATACATTAAGTCTTGTAGAGGAATCCAAATATCAAATAACGGTTACAGCAGCGATGAAGTTGTTATCATCATATAAGTTAAAACTAATAATATTTCTTTTTTCATTTTGTAAAGAATGTAAATTGAGTTGTACAAAAAGGTTTCTTTTGAAAAAATTGAATGAAATTTTAGATAGACATAAAATGTACTTTACAATCTTTTTATTTACATATAAATATATATGTAAATTAATATCATGAAGATAAATATTTGATAATTAAATATTTAAAGGTTCAAGGTGTCACATACCACTTGAAAATTTAAATCTTAATATCCATAAATTAATAAATAACATTATTATATATAAAATATGGATATTAAATGTCATAGTGGTATTGTATACACCTTATAAAATAATAGAGGTGGATATTATCAAGAAATGCCTCAATTAAAGGATATTGAGAAGAAATCCCTTACCTTGATCCAACTTGTCTCGTTCATTATTTAATTTCTTGAATAATAAACTTAGGTTAATTTATACTTTCTTTATAAACTTTTTAAAGTTTATTATTTATTTTATATAACTTATTACCATGTTTTATCAATTATTTAATTATTTGAGTTCATATTAGATGTTTTGTCAATGTTTGGTACTTGAGTAAAAAATGAACTTCATTTAATTAAAATTGTCCATGTTGTCATAAATAAATTATCTCTATAATGATATTAATAGTTTAAATATCGTATATATCCAGTATACATGTATTTATTATATTCTATAATATTTAGAGATAATAAATGAAATTCACCGTTCATGGAGACGGCATGTCGTACGTATGCATGAACACTACTTTCATTTCTTTGTCATAATAAATGTGTTAAAAATAAATGATACATAAGTATATTATAATACCAATATAATATATATGTTATATATGTTACATAAGTTCATTAATGATATCCTTTATACATTCCATGTATGGGATAAACGAATCACATCACTTTGAGGGGGCGGTAGTATGCACTTCCTCAAATGAGATTATCATATCTACACATTATAGAAGGCATAAATGTATTATATAAATAAAAATTACTGAAGAATAGAGACAATATAAATATAATATATATCATACATAAATACAGTCCCATCATAATGGTCACCAAGAGATGTGTTAGGGGAAATTTAAACAATCATCATTTCGTGAGGCAGTAGTTCACCGTCCACAGAAACAATATGTTCGTATCTATTAGATGGAGGTGTGTTAAATTGTAGTTTAAATAATTATCATAAAAAATCCATGTATATTAAGGATACTTTTTTATGTAATCAAACAATAATAATATCCTAGGTAGTGGAGAAGTAAAATAAAGGAAATGAACATGAGAGAATACATTACCTATAGAGTGGAAAAATTCTTTTGATTTGAGCTAAAAGGATTTATTGAATTGCCTTAATCAAAAGGTAAGGTTTATAGGAGTAACGGAGGTATGTTTGGATCTTATTTCAGCAGAATTTTTATTAGAAAAAGGCTTGACGGGTTTGAGTTATGTGGGTAGCGGTGGTGGCCTTTTATAAGAGGGAGGCAGGGCACTTTAAGAATATATTGAAATATTATTTTATGAAAAATTTATTTTCGTTTTCAAATGAATACAAACTCATTTATTACAAAGATAAAATGTTTTTGGGTCTAAAAACTCTCAAAAAATATGTTTTATACATGTTTAGGCCACAAATATATCCTTATATTTTTTCTTTAACCCTTAGTTAAAAACAATAACTTTTACTATGTCTTCTTTCATTTTCATAATTTATGGTTACTATATTTACTATAAAATGACAAGGGAACCACAAGTGGCTAATTAATGACATTAGTAACACTATAAAAGTCAGTTTTCTGAATCTTAGATTTTTAGGACTATTATATCATTTAATTAAATAGTATCTGTTTTAAAACTCATTTAGGTTAATTTGGACACTATTTAGTAATTGATTTTTATTAAAGTCATAACAACTTGATTACTTTTGAAAAAATTAATTAAATAAAATATGATATGTCAATATAATCAATAAAATTTTTGGATGACATAAAAATAATCATATTACATTTATTTTAATATTTATGATATCATTTATTTGAATCTTTCATTAATAATGTAATCACGAAATCATCATTGTGTCATAAATAATTTTATTTATTTATTGTATAAAATTTATAAATATAATATGAATATGTAGGAAGTATTTTTAGATTTATAATTACTATTTTTATTTGAATATATCACTTATATAACCCCATATATTTTTTTTAGTAAAATATACATGTTTATGTAATTTTTCTCTTTACTTTAAATTAATAATTATAAAATGTAATTATCAATCCAAAGTGGCTCCATGGGGTCCTAAAATCGACCCAAGAATGAGAATGGTATGTAATATCTTATAAAGTATTATTAGGTCATGCGTTAGGGTATTTTAATACTATTATAATATTATTTTTTTACCCTTATTTACCATATTTACCCTTTAACCATGGAAAATATAATAATTTATAATGTTTCTTTTCATAATGTATAAAAATAGTAGGTACCTATTTGTATAATTTAGAACTTATTTTTCAAAATATGGAATCCATTTTTACAAATTCAAAACACAGAATTTTCAGTAATTAATTTAAAAATAATTTTCGTTGTCAAAACTAAAAAACGAGTTTTTAATAAGTAAAAAATTATCAAAATATTCACATGTGATTATGTCCAATTTAAATGTGAAATTACTTCAAATGGACAGAATTTTATTAAAGGATAAAAACATAATATAATTACACTTTAAAACCAATTAGAATTATTATATAACTATATAAATAAATTAGACGAAAAGGCAGTTTTGAATTAAAATACATTATTTTTCACAATTCATTAAAAAACGAAATTCATCAAAAAATTACAAATAAAAATAACCAAAGTAAATTTTGATGTCCCGCTTCTATATAAGAAGTTTATTTTAAAAAATAGAACATAAAAAATTGAGAAAAAATAGATTTTAAGTGGGTTCTCCATCCAAAGGTGGTAAAACTGCATTTTTAGAAAAATACTTCTTTTATTCGAAAAATTGAATTTGTTCTCATATGATATCTTAGAAACATATAAAATGAATTTAGAAAATTAAATTGAATATATAAAATATATTTTTCATTAAATATATTTCCATAAATGGTGATACTATTTTATAAACACAATTATTCTCATTTAAACAGGTTTTCATAATAAGACATCCTTTATATTCCATTGGTTTTTATTTCCATTAATAATAAATTTGGTAACTGGTGAATAAATTTTTAAATATGTGTATACAATATTTCAAAACTTAGTTGATACTATTAATTCTTTCCATTCCAACAGTTAGGCATTAACTACCAATTAAAATAATAATAATAATATTTTATTATTTTTCGGTATTATTCAACGTTGTGTGCAACATATGATTTTGGAAATAACCATTATTGCATGTCGAGTACGCTATCGGTAAAATGCATTTCCATAAATATAAAATTAATATCTTATTTAGAAATATTAATATAAATGAATAGGTATTATTCTATAAATACCTGGGTCGTTACACATACACTCAAAATAATAATATCAAAATTTTAAATAAAATCTATGGAATCTCTCATTTTTATTACATAACTTTTCATTACATGGGAAAAAACAAAGATTCTTTTAAATTTTAGTTTTTTGGAAATTAGGAATATAAAACAGGTCACCATAAGCCATTATTATAATCTATATAAAATAATTCTTCACGGGTTCACCATAATTTACTTTTAATAAACATTATATCCTAGACACATACATAAAAGGAAAGGGGTGAAGATGGGCCCACTAAAGGAATAATCAAGGGAGACATTTGTCATGTGATCCTGATGCATAATAGTAAGAACATGAGTTATAACAATATAAAATGATACTAAGAACATGTGGTATATCATAATAAAAAAACATTAAACAAAACATGGAAATTTTGATACAAAATCATAATGTTCCATTCATAAGAATGTCATTATGATTTATCACCAAGGTGTCATAAATGAAAATTACCAAGGTTATTCACCAAGGTATCGTAAATCATTTCAGATATAGTAATTAAATTATTTACCTAATGTATTGGAGAAAAATCATGGTTTACCCTTTATATTTATTAATTTCATGTGATCCACATGGATCATAATAAACCATTTCATTAATAACTAGTGAAAAAAATAGAGAATGGGTTTCTTAGGAAAATCATGACACAGAAAAGTGCTTAAAATGATCATTAAAACATTCTTAACCCATGAAAATGGAATGTGGGTAACATATATTAAAATACATTAATCAATAAATCATATTAAATCTAGGTTAATTCCCATGGAAAAAGAAGAGGTTTTAGTTTTCGAAAAAAGAAAAATAAATGATAATTTCTCAAGTAAAAAAGAGAAATGAATTCAACTACATGATGGGTATAAAACAATGATTAAGGAAAGGGAAATGAGATTGTAAAAGGGTCTAAAATTGATACATTTATATTCATATAGTAAATAGATAATATAAGGTAGACAAAAAATAATTATTTTTACAATTATAAGACATAACACAAAAAAGCAAACTTGAATGCAAAAAAGAAGTGGATATTTTCATTACCTTGAAGAGTTACTCCAAAATCTCGAGGATTAGAACCTTGTGGGTAGAGGAAACCCTAAGGTAATATTAGGTAGGAAAATTGATTTGATATTCATGGTGGATTAATTTTATGTGAAGGGTAATGGAGAAATATTTGGGTATTTATATAAAAAGTTTTGAAATTGGTTAATACTATAAAAATATTTGTAATGGAAGTCTAGGTTATAGAAAATTCAAAAACATAAACTTAGCCATGGTTTTTTATCATAGTTTTTGAAATTTGAGTCACATTTTAAGATATTTTAATCCTATAAAACCATACACAATTTCATACTACTTCTTTTGGCATGGAAAAGTAAATTTTCTATAGAGTAATTTTTTTAAAATCAAATTTCCCATTTTATACATTGGAAGTTCACTAATATTTTTTGAAATAGATTAAAATTTATTAAATTACTTCATATTAATAAAATAACATATTTATTATCTTGGATTGTGATTAGTTAATTATTACTTTATTATGACATAAATATGAAGTCATAAAACAAACATAAAACCCAAAACTACATTTTTACTATCCATGAAAAAATAAAGTATTTTATAAAATTCTCATAAATTATCTTGAACCTAATTTCAACATTAGGATTTATAATGTAATTTTAATATTACCTTAATAATTATTTAAATATTATAATTTTAAATATTAAATATAATAAAACTTATTTATTGAAAAATATTAGTTTTTAAGTCATAGTCAAATTTATGACACTTATAAAAATTTTCCTAAAACATTATAAAATTTCTATATAATTTATATTTACATAATAGTGTTTTAAAATAATATTTAATTTAAAAAATATTATTCATAATACCTTATTTTTTTATAAAAATGTATTTATTTTATTAAAAAACACAATTTGGTTTTATTAGTGTACAAAAATAAATTTATCAAATTCAAATCAATTAAAAATATATTTTATTAAGGAGAACTATTCTTAAAATGGAATTGATGGAAAACAATTAGATTTAAATAAAATAATTTCACTTTAAGTAACCAATTCCTAGACACAGAACCCCTTATAAAACCCGCATACACACTAAGGGTAATGTGTGTGAGTGTGCTAGTTTCATGGGGTGACTCGGATAAAATTTATTGAGTAGTAATATCCAATAACACGAAATTATCCCATAGTAATTTTTTATCAAGAAACTCTTTTGGAATATGAGATTAGGCATGGTTAATTTAGAACCCCAGTGACACTACCTCCCTCCCAATTTTTTACAAATGGGCTTCAAAAAACATGACACTACTTGTTAAGGTCATCATTTCCCCTTTCTTTATGAATTATCATTTGGCATTACTACTTATGAACAACAATTATAATGGTAGATTTATCACCAATGAGTATAGTTCCCATTGATAAAATTGAATAATGATTATATTAAACAATGATAATATTTGACCTATAGTCATATAATAGTCCAATACCAACAATCACATTTCCCTAATAACCTATAAATTCCTCCACATTGTTTCAATAAATATTCACTACAATTACTCCCAATTTTATATATTTTCATTTTAAAATATATAGATTGGTTTAACAATATTTTGTTTTATTTATGTTGTTTTTTAAAGGGGGAATTGGTTCTCATGGATTGGGGCAGTCTATGTTTTCCCATTCTAGGTTTTTTTTCCAGTTATAATGATTTCAATTTTAATTAGTTTAGTAACTAGATAATGTAATTATGATAATTAATGAGAAAACAATTGGTTCATCTATATTTTTTATCTGTATAATTTAATATAATATGACACAAATTTTTTTAGGAAATAAATATGATTTAAAAAATCCATGGTCATTAAATTCTTCCCCCCATTGAAATATTCATCCCCAAAATTTAAACTCATATTATCAGTTGAGAATAGGTGAGGGGACTTATTTTTCATTGATTCCTATGTCTCCCATGTCACCTCTTCATACTTATTATTCCTCTACAAAACTTTGACAAGGGGCACAATATTGTTGCATAGAACTTTTTATATATGATCTAATGTCTCCATCGACTCCTCCTCATAAGCGAGGTCATATTCTAGTTATATCACCTACAGATTCAATACATGTGAGGGATAAAGTATGTAATTACACATGATAGATACATGGAATACATAATATAATTCATCCATATTTGGTGTAATATCTAGCTGATAAGACACTACTTCTATGTGATCAATGATTTAAAAGGTTCTAATGTACCTAGGGCTAAGATTCCATTTATTTAAAAAAATTCATGAATCTCTTCCATGGTATATTCAAAGGAAAAAATTTCTCCAACACCAAAATATAATTATTTTAAATGGTTTTCAGTAGAGATATTCTAAAAACACTATGTAAATTTTATATGTTGTGTAATGGAATGAACCTTTTCTATTATATTTTTCACAAGATCCGGCCCATGAAACATTCTCTCACCAATCCCAATCTGTAGGATTTAAACATCACATCACATATAAATCTTGATATGGTTCCATTTGAATAACTGATTGGAAGTTACTTTTTTTGAGAACTCTGATAATGGGTGGTGTTGATCCCATATACATTTAGATTCCATCAATAATGTTCTCATCATGTCCTCAAGTGTCTGAATAGTCATTTCAGATTGGTTATCATTTTGGGGGTGATAGGTCGTACTGAAATTCAATTCAGTATTCAGATCATGTTGAAGAATTTTCTATAATTTAGATGTGAACCTTGAAACATGATCATATATGATTTAATGTGGTTTCCTATGTATTCTCACAAATTTCCTTACATGTTGAATGGCATGTTGTTCAAGAGAGAAATATTCTTTAATAGCAATTAAATGAGCAGTCTTGGTGAGTTGATTCACTATAACCCATATCACGTTGTTTCATTCAAATGTTCTTGGGAGACCAATGAAAATGTACATAGTGATATTTCCTCACATTCATGTTGGTATGGGTAGTGGTTGCAATACCCCTTTAGTAAGTCGTTTCTCTGCATTCACTTAATGACACAACATGAACTTTGTAGTGTAGTCAATAATCTCCCTTTTCATATAACCCCACCAATAATGATCCTGAATTCCCATATACATTTTAGTGCTTCTAGGCTATATAGAGAATGTTGAGATATGAGATTTATCCATTAGATCATTCTTTATATTCATGACAGATGGGACACATAGCCTTGTACAAAATTTTATTTCATGTTTTTGATCAAAATTTAATGCAGGAATCATCCCATTCTTCACATCCTTTATCTTATTTTGTATCAAAGGATATTCTCTTTAAGAAATCTTTATCTTCTTTAGTAATGATCACTGAGAAATAATTTTTGATAGGATTTATGATTTCCCTTACCTCGTGATTTCCATGTCCAAACTTACTAGTTCCTTCATCAATGGATCTTGAATCCTCATCATTTACAGTAAAACAAGGTCTTTCCTACTTAATGAATTAGTGATTGTTTTATCTTTAATGTTGATAATGAATTGAATTGTCATATTATTTAAGAAGTTCAAACCATATCCTTTGTCACAATATCAATTCATCTTGTGCGAATATATAATTCAAATATCAGTGGTATATGTATATATCAAATTTCTCCCCATAAGGACATTGTGTCCATATTATTAGAGAAAAAATAACCATAGATAATTCTAGGTCATAAGTATGATTATTATACTCATTAGGATTTAATTTCTATGATGAATAAGTGATAACCTTGTCATATTTCATAAAGATGCACCCACTTATTTTCAGAGATACATCTCTATAAATAATAAATCCTTATTTTGTAGAGATTAGAGTTAACACATGTATAGTAACCAATATCTTCTTTAGTTTTTTGAAACTTAATTCATACTCTATTGTCCATATTAACATGTCTCCTTTTTTAGATAACCTTCTTAGTGGATTAGAAAGTCCTGAAAAGTTTTTTCACAAAACTCTTATAATGTCATTCTAAACCAAGGAAACTATGAAACTCACTCACTATTGTAGGATGATACTACTTGTTTAAATATTTCTTCTTGGAAGGGTCAATAGAGATTCATTCAGTGGTTACAATGTGTCCTAAGAATGAAACCTTTTGTAATCAGAATTCAATTTTTTTAAATTTTCCAAATATCTTCTCCTTCTTCATAATTTTCAATGTAACACTAAGATAACCCTCATGCTCATCAATAAATTTAGAGTTTATAATAATTTCATCAATAAAAACTTTGATGGATTAATCAAGGTAGTCCTTAAAGACTATATTCATCAAATATATAAATATAAAAGGAACATTATCCAAAACGAAGGTCATAACAAAATATTCATAACTCTCATATCTTTTTAGGAAGGCAGACTATGGAATATCTTCATTATTAACCCTCAATTGATGATAACCATATCAGAGGTCAATCTTGTAGAATAATTGATCCCCATGAAGTAGGTTGAGTATATCATAAATCTTTTGGAGACAGTACTTTTTATTCACAATGATCCCATTAAGTTCTATATAATCAATGCATAGTCGCATTGATCCATCCTTCTTCTTCACCAAAAGAACAAATGCTACCTAAGGAGGCACACTTCGTAAGATAAATCCATTCTTCCAAAAATATTGATGGTGTTTATTTAATTCATCTAACTCTAAATTTTATATTATATATATCGCATTCAATATCGAATTTTACCCAGGTATGATTTCAATGGAGAACTCTATCTCTCTTTCTAGGGGAGGTCCGTGTAACTCTTTAAGAAATACATCAATGGATTCCAGAATGATTGGGACATATTATATCCATATAATTTCATTTATTTATCTCCCTTCACTGATTATATCTATAAATATGGATATATAAGGTTCTTCTAAACAATTCTCAGGTCGGGATGTCTATACTTTTAAAATAACTCTAGGATTTCCATTCAAGACTTCTCAAATTTCATTTCTTTTGTAGTTGATATTATAATTATACTTTGAGATCATATTCATCTGTAGTATAGTGTTGAATTCCGCCATGGGAATGACTAATAGATTTATAATGATATTTTACTCTATAAAGTTAATATGAGAATTTCTATACATTTTTATACTAATATAATCCCTTCATGAGTCTTAAATAAAATCTCAACTTCTAGAAGTTTTTGGATTGAATATATATTCATTGAAAACATGGATAAAAAAGTGATGATTAGAACCCTAATAAAGAATATTACTTGATATATTTTATAGAACAATGAGTGTATCTTACACTATATAATTTGGAGCCTCTACTTTTGATATCGTGATAGAAAATGCCTAAATTTTCTCACTTTTCCTATGATAAGGTTGATGGTGGATTCCCTCCACTATCTTCTGATTTAAAATTTTATTGGAAAATTTTCCAAGCTTCCCAAACTTGAATAATTGGACTTTTAATTGGGCCTTCACTATATTCCATATATCATTAGTGTTTAGAAGGTGAGGATTAACCTCACTACAATAGTAATGATCTATATAACAATCTCTTCAACATTTTAACACTTTCCACTCCCAAGAAATTATTTCCCAAAATACTTATTCCAACATATTTTTCATATGCGAATTTTCTTTTTCTTTCCTATTATTCTATGATCAAAGGTATTACTTGTGTTTTGATTCGTCACTCCCTTATTTTAATTTTACCTATGTGACCACTGAATCCATCCAAAATTAAATTCATGAATCATAACACTATACATTATCTCTTCATAGATTCCAAAGTCTTGACATACCAAATTACTTCACAAATGGGGTCTTAGGCCACTTAATAATCTACCAACCAGTATCTTATAATCCATAAAAAAATAAATATTTGTATTAAGAAAGTATTATAAAGTTTATTTCATAGCTTTACATTAACTCATTTGCCTTCTAATTTATCTCTACGAATTACAACTGCATTTTTGTTCACATTGAATGGAGAAAATATTTATTGAAATAGATTAACCTTAAATATTCCCACTCAGTAGCCCCATTATCCTTTATTCACTTCAAATTTTTAGTTACTGGCTATAACTAATCAGGTTCTCCTTCTAAGTGGTCTACTTCTAGGGCGATTTTCTCTAGATATGAAACGTAGAGTATATAAAAGATCTTTTCTAAAGATTAAATCTATTTTCCAGCAATTAGTGGATCGATAGATCCACTAAAAGAATGTGGGCATTAATGCATGAAGGACTCAGTAAAAAGTTTTTCCCTTTAAGGTGAATATGGTCTCTACAATTGATTAATGTTATTATTCATAACTCAAGATAGTTGATTCATCACCCTCATGACTTATTCCTTTCTAGATTTTATCTAAAGGCAAAATTGCATCATTCATTACACTCATTATTTGTGTGATTCTTCATATTTCACACCATTTCTCTAAAATAAGAAAATCTTAGTGAGAAATGTCATACATTTTAGATTCTTATAATTTTAATGGATGTTTATGTCTTAAAATATAATTCTTTAGTATGTTAATCATTAATCTTCTCTAATAGCTACTACATTTTCAATAAATCCTTTATAAAGGATTATAAAAATCTTGTGATTAACCGAACATATGCCTTTGGAGTGTTAGAAAAGGTGTATAGAAAGGAACATTGTCATGGAACAATTCTCAAATAAATCTATCTCAATGTGGTGTTTTTGGGTGTTCCCTATAGGTACATCAATGTTAGAGCCACATCCACTTGTAGTATCTAGAAGAGGATTTATTTTGTTGGAAACCACTAACTTAATACTCACAAAAATACATGGATGTTTTCTTATATTTATACTTGTCCCTAGGATTATTACTAAATTTTTTATGCCGTAATTTCTATAAATAACTAAACCACCCTATGATATCAACTATGGAATCACACATTTTCATTACAAAACTTTTCATTACATGGGACAAAACAAAAGATATTTTAATGTTTAGTTTCTTGGAAATCGAAAAAATAATACATGGAAAAATAAGACTTTATTTTGATCCACATAAATGGATTTTGCATGGGTTCAACCTAAGTTACTTTCTCTACAACTCATATACTAGGGACATTCAGCAAAGGAAATAAGTGATCATGAGCCTAGTAATAGAATAATCAAGGGATATATTCATCATGTGATCATGATACATATCAGTAAGAACATGAGGTATAACAATATAAACTGATCAATAGAATAAGATATATATCATAATAATAAGAACATGACATGTAACATGTAAATTTGGCTATAACATAAATATGTGTCATTCATAAGCATATCACCATGGTTTTTCACCAAGGTGTCAAAAAATAAAATCACCAAGGTTATTCACCAATGTATTGTAAAACATGTCATATATAGAGATTAAATTATTTACCAAATGCATTGGATTACTATAATGGTGAACCCTTTATAGTTATTAACTTTATGTGATCCACATATATCATAATAAATGATTTCATTAACAACCCATGAAAAAATAGCAAACATGTTTGTTTTGAAAATCATGGCATAGAAAAGTGGTTAAAGTCAGGATTATGAATCATTCTTAACACATGAAAAGGGAAGGTTGTTTAAATATATTTAAATTAAAATATAATTAATTTATTTTACAACTTTTGGAATACCCTTAGAAAATTAAGTGGTTTGGTTATTTATAAAAAAAATAATGATAACTTCTCATGTAAAAGAGAGAGGAAATTGTTGCATCATGGCGGGTATAAAACATAAATTATGGAAAGGTAAATGAGAGGGGACACAAGTATACCATTTATAAAAAACCTTTATTATAGTAATGGGATAATATATGGTGGGAAAGGTAATTCTTTTCGTAATTAGAAGAAATATTACAAAAATATGAAACTTGAATAGAAGAGAGAAGTTGAGATTTCCAATACCATGAAAAGTTAGTCTTAAATCTCAAGGATTGGAAAATAGGGAGTTAAGAACATAATGGGTAACTCTTGGGGAGTAAAACTATGTATAATTTAATAGATGGTTATTTTTTAGTGAATTGTATTGGTGAAATTTGTTTTTATTTATAAAAAATTGGAGGAATTCTTTAATAATTTACAAATATAGGTCTTGGAAATCTAGGTTGTGAAAAATAAAAAACCACTCGCTTAACAATGGTTTTTTATCATGGATTTGAAAAAATGAGTCACATTTTATGATATATTAATCTAATGGAACTTAACACTATTTTTTAATACTTTTTTTGTAGAGAATATTAATTTTTTCACTAATTAATTTTTTCAAAATCAAAATTCTATTTTAGTATTTGGATAATCACTTATAGTTTTGAAAATTGATTAAAATCAATTATAATTAATAATAATAATAAAATAATATATTTTATGTCTTTTATTTTGGTTAATTAATTATTACATCATTATGAAATAAATATTAATTCATAAAACATACTAAAAACCCAATAGTCTATTTTTACAATTCACATAAAAATAAATTATTTTAAAAAATATCATATATTCACCCTAACAAAATTTCAAAATGAAAATTTCAAATATAATGTTTTTTTATCAGATGAATTGTTTAAATATGATAATTTACCTTTTAAATATAATAATCCTTATTTATTGAAAAATAAAAGTTTTTAAGACACAATAAAATTTCTAATACTTATAAAAATTCTCCAAGGACATTATAAAATTATATTATCATATATATTCAAATAACATTGTTTTAAAAGACTATTTCATTAAAAAATATTATTCATAAAACCTTAGTTTTTTATAAACATTTATATCTTTTTTAAATAATACAATTATGTTTGTCTTTCTATGGAAATAAAGTTGTCAAATTAATCTCAATTAAACATTTATTTTATTAAGAAAAACTATTCTTAAAATTGAATTAATAGGAGTAAAATATTTTTTATAAAATTTAATTACACTTAAAGTAACTAATTCTTAGACATGTAACCCATTATGACACCCACAGACACCCTAAGGGTATGGTGTAGAATGGTGGTAGTTTAATGATATGGATCTACAAACATAGACAGAGTGGTAATCTTCACTTAATTAAACTTCAACCATATGGGATTTATTTGAAGCTTAACTTGTTGAATCTCATATTGGTATTGGTTAAGGGAAAACCCCAGTGATTCTCTCTCCCTCCAATGTTCTAAAAAATGGGCATCTAATGAAATGGATCTACTGGTTGAGGCCATAATTTCTTCTTTTCCATCAATTATCCATTGTCATTACTATTTATAAACACTAATTATAATGTTAAAATTATCGCCAAAGAGAATAGTTCACAATGGTCAAATTGACCAATGGTTATATTGAACAATTGTCATATTTGACCAACAATCATATAACGTTCAAATCTTAATGGTCACATTTTTCTGATACCCTATAAATACCACATCATTATTTCAATAAAAACTCACTAAAATTGCTCCCAATATTATATATTTTCATCCTATAAGATGTTTATTGGTTTACTAATATTTTTTTCATTTCTATAGTTTTTCATATTATAAGATGATTCCAACAGATTGGGGTTATCCATATTTTTCCATTTTAGATTATTTATTTTATATTTTTTATCCAGTTGTAATGATTGGAATTTGAATTTTTTCCATAACTGACTAATGTAATGATAATTATTAATGAGAAAAACTTTTGTGGTTCCTCTATATTTTGTTTGTGTATAATATAATATAATATAATATAATATAATATAATATAATATAATATAATATAATATAATATAATATAATATAATATAATATAATATAATATAATATAATATAATATAATATAATATAATATAATATAATATAATATAATATAATATAATATAATATAATATAATATAATATAATATAATATAATATAATATAATATAATATAATATAATATAATATAATATAATATAATATAATATAATATAATATAATATAATATAATATAATATAATATAATATAATATAATATAATATAATATAATATAATATAATATAATATAATATAATATAATATAATATAATATAATATAATATAATATAATATAATATAATATAATATAATATAATATAATATAATATAATATAATATAATATAATATAACACACATTTTATCACTAAACAAATATCATTTAAAAAATCATGGGTCATTGCAACATATACATTTCATCATCCCTACACTACTACAAAATAGACCTTTAACATTGCTAAAAATAGCCTTTATTAGCACTAGAAAAACATTGAATACCAGAGCACATTTAAAATCCCAAGGATTTTATTAGTGATAGAAAATCACTGATAAAGCAGTCCTTTATCAGCCTTAAAAAGATCTCATAAAGAACTCATTTATTGGGGCTTTTAGAATCACTGATAAATGACCCCATTTATCAACAGTTTTATTAAGCGCTGATAAAGAGAGTGTTTACTAGAAATTTTTTAAAATATATGATAAAGGATCCCTTTATAAACACTTTTAGAAGTGCTGATAGATGATGGATTTATCAACACATTTATTAGTGCTAATAAAGGGTCATATTGTGTTGTGTTGTAACAGTACACTAGTGCTCTAGAAAAAGTAGCAAAAAAAGAAACATCAAGTATAAATATAGAATTTAAATGAAATAAAATTTAAAACATAAATAATAGAAAAAAATACTATATTATAGACATTTAAAACATTTAATTAAACAATTTAATTAGTAATAAAAAATTATTACATATGTTCAAAAACATCAATGTTCCTTTTCCTTTTTCCCCGGACCCCGACTCATGCTATTGTTGACCAAACCACCCATGTTCGAGAAAAAAACACACCTTTATAAGAAAACAATTCTTATGTTTGTAATAATATACATAAATTAATTAAATAAAAAATTTTAATTGAAAACTAAAATTTGAGTAATATAGGGAACATTGTGTTTTAGATTGAGTTGTGGTGGATTCTTGCATGCCACACCATTTATTGTTCATATTCCAGAATTATCTATTTGAAAATTAACTAAATAATTATAAGATAAAAATGATAAGGAATTTAGTTAATTAATACCATTTATAATGATGATGGAGAAGTCTAGGATCTTTTTCTCATTTTTGGCGATGTGATGATCTTTTTAAACTAAAATAATACATATATATTGAAAAGACTCACTTAGAGTCAAAATTTTCACAAAATAAGTATTATTAAGGTGGGGATGATTTCTATACATACCAAATGACTTATGGATCATTTCTATAATGTATCAAAACAAGATGAATGTGTTTTCTCCATTTTGAGTAAGTCAGTAGTCTTTTTCCCTAGCATTTCGTTTTAAAATGGAAACATAAAATTTGAGTCATACCGGTATCATTTCATGTCATATTGATTTGAGACTAATTAATACACATAAAAAATGACTTATAAATCATTTTCCTAAGTTATCAAGATAGTGTGAGCATGTTTTCTTTATTTTCAGTGAGTGACACTTTTTGAACTAAAATGTCATTTTTAAACTGATAACAGAAACTTTGAGTCATAGGGAGGACATCATATATTGGATTAATTTGAGACTAATTATTACACATAAAAAGTGATTAATATATCATTTTTTTCAAGTATCAAAAAATTTGAATGTGGTTTCTTGGTTTTTAGTATATCAGTTTTTGTTTTTTACTAAAATTAAAGTCAAATTTAAATAAAAAGATGTACATTGAGTCATACTGGTCACACTGTTTGTCATATTGTGGATTTTCTAGTTCCTACACATCACAAATTAAATATGAATTACTTTAATAATGTATAAAAATAATAAAAATGTGTTTCCCAGTTTTGAGTAAATCACTTGTATTTTTTACTAAAATGTCTTTTAAACTAGAAACACTCATTTTGAGTCATACCAGTCACATTATGTGTCTGTTTTATGTGATATTGATTCATAAATATCAAAAACAGGTTATGAGTCTTTTTAATAAATTATCAAGACAATACTAGTGTGTTTTATTTTTTTTCAGTGAGTGAGTCTTTTTAAACCAATGGTTCTATTATAAACTGATAGTAGACACTTTGAGTCATATCAAGACCATCATTTATCATATTGAGGTTAAAATTATTCATACACATCAAAAATGAATTATAGATCATTTAAATAAAGTATAAAAACAATGAAAATGTGTTTTCTCAGTTTTGAGTTAGTTATTTTTCTTTTTTACTAAAAATAATTTCAGTTTTAATTAAAAAGACACACTTTGAGTCATATTGGTCACACCGTGTGCCAGATTGAGGTTTAGATTATTCTTACATGTTTAAAATTATTTATGGATCATTTTCCTAAATTATTAAAATAATATTAATGTTTTTTCTCAGTTTTGAGTACATCACTTATCGTTTTTTCTAAAAATTCATAGTAAATTGGAAACATGAACATTGAGTCATATCGGTCATGTTGTGTGCCGGTTTGACATGAGACTAATTCCTAAATTTCACAAATGACTTATGAATACTTTTACTAAATTATCAAGTCAACATGATCATGTTTTATTCATTTTTAGTGAGTGAAACTTTTTGATGTAAAATTTAAATTTTTAATTGATAATAGACACTTTGACTCACCCTAATAACATCATGTATCATATTGAGTTGTGGAAGATTACTACACAACATAAATGACTTATGGTTAATTTTTTAGTAGTATCCAAAATATAAAAAAAATATTGGTTTTGAGTATGTTAATTGTCTTTTTTACTAAAATTAATGTCAAATTTAAATAAAAATGTGCACTTGTTGTCATATCAGTCACACAAGCATCAAATTGAGGTGTTGATGATCACTATAAAAACCCTGGTCTCTAGTAAACAATTAAACATTATTTATTTAAAAAAATTAACTCAATAAAACCAATAATATCTAGAGGTCTAGTGTCTTTGTGTCTTAAGAACATTACATGACTACTTAAGACATAAAATAAAACAACTTAATTGAAATCTTTTTTTACATGACCACAACATTCCTTCGTACTAAGCATTGAATGGGATGACCTGAGGATATATATAAGAAATGGGTGAGCTATAAAGACTGGTAAGGGAGTAAAAAAGGAATAAAATAAATAATATAATACATTTTAGTCAATAGGAATATCAATATAGCACAAGATAAACCTGAACATAAAGGAATGATATTTCATTATTATCATAATATGAAAATGTGGAAACAACTTAAAAAACTACATCATTAACATAAAGGAATCAGATAAACCCCTATCTCAACATGGTGGAAACATTTCTTAAAATGATTCAAGTAAAACCCTATCCCAACATGAGATATCATGATACTAAACCTTACCCAATTCATTGGTACGTTATCAGGGCACACCCTTTATAAACATTTTAATCTCAAGATTAAGTGGGCCACAAAGATCATATAACAGGGATTCATTCAACAACATCATTTATTTTATGATAAAATAATGTGTAATAAATACATGAAAGTATATAATCAATAATTATATGTTCATAAAGGTGAATACCCTTGATATAGAAATGTGAATGGTATTTACTACATGATTCTTCTGGCATGGAAAATCATGGTGCAATTTCGGCAGCCTAACGACATGACATAAAAATTCATAAAAATGTTTAATGAGAGATAAATTGGTATATTGTCATATATACATGAAATGGTCAGTAAGGGGATCATGGATCATAATATCCCAATATATCAAATAAAATTTGAGATGCATAATATTTGATAAATGCTTAATTAGAAATAAGGAGAGAGAAATCCCTTATGGAATTTCAACTAGGTAATGAGTGTACATGGTAGGTATTAATGAGATTTAAAGTGGTATACCATCCTAAAAACTTAATAATGGAAGTATGTGGGAGTTACAAAAACATACCCCATTATTTTTAATTGAAAAAAATAAAAGGGTATAACAAAATAAAGAATCTTGGAAAAAAAATGAGGAAGGAAAGTGAGGATCCCTTATAGAATTTTGGCATAGTAAAAGATTAGGTAAGGGTATAAATGGGGGATTATAAATGATACCTCATTTAAATAACATCAATTTTATAGTAATTTAATGATTAAAAACTAATTTTATTACAAGGAATTGAAATCAAAAGAACTACTTTCAAAGAAGGTGCTTGAATTCAAAGGGGTCGAGAGGAATCCCTTACTTGGATGTGTGATCCCAAAGGCTTAGGAGAGGCTTCTTGGGACCTTGGAGGCACATAGGGAGGACTCTATCAGGTAGGAGGATGATATTGGTCTAACTTAAAAGAGACTTAGTGAAGGTAAATGGGTTCTTGTGTGGGTTTACATATGAAAGGTAGGGTAATTCATTATTATTTTGGTTTTAGACCCTACACAATAAAATATTCAAAACCACAAACCAACACATGGTTTTTGCCCATGGTTTCTAGAAAATAGGAGTGGAAAAAATTATTTTATATGTAAAAGGGATGAATACATTAAAATATTATCCTTGCTTATGTGTAGGTGAGTCACACCCTTAAGGAAATGAATTTAAAATCACAAAAAAATGTTATACATTTTTGAGGATTCATTAAGTAATTATAAAATAAGTAAAATAAATCTAAAATCACATTATTTTAAAGGAAAACATATATTTGTTAGAATATAAACTTTAAATTATTTTATTACATCACTATTATTTCATTATGATATCATAAAACACATTATATATTTATACGGTATTTAATATTTACCCAAAAATTCCACTATCTCAGAAAATTATGAAAAATTCACTATTGGATAATTTCAATGTTTTGATTACAAAAATAAAATTAATTTAATCTAAATAATTTTCAAAATATTTGAATTTTCACTTTTAAAATAAAAACTGACATTTATTGAAAATTGACGGGTTTTGATAAAAATAGTTTTCAAACATTAATAAAAATTAAAATTTACTTTCTAAAAATTATAAATTCATTTAAATTAAATAAACTTAATTTAATAATAATATTTTATTAAAATATTATTTAATTCAATAAAACATTAATTCATCAAAATTTATATCTTAATTAAATTTTAATATTAACCAAAAATACTATTTGTTATTTAAAAATTATTTAGAAAGTTAAAATAATAGAATGAAATTATATTCATTATTATATAAAAAAATAATGAACATAATAATAATTCTATGATATTATTACATATAACTTTGTTACACATTCATACACCATAAGAGTAAGGTGTGCGATGGTGGGGCTTTCATGGGGTCGTTCAGTGAACATGGTTTGGATCGTGATATCGATGAGCTTATAATTCTACCGTAAAAGGTTTTGCTCATGCTTAAGTTGTTGGATATCAGCTTGGGATTAGTGTATGTTAAAGCCTAGAAATTCAATCTCCCTCGAATGTTCTGATAAATGGGCTTCAGAGGGTACAATCATACTGGTTGAGGCCATCACTTCATTTGTCTATGTCAAAAGGATTTGTTGAAACCCTATATATATTCAAGTCATGTGATCACTGTTCAATGGATATATTATCAATGGTAATTATACATAATGTTCATTTAAATATAAAAATAATAAATAAATAAATAAGTACATGTGTTCTTTATATCAATAAAACATTTAATTAAAAGAAAGGTAATTTTATTCATAAATGATCAGGTCGTTACAACTTTCCCCCTTAAAAAAATTTACCCCTTGAAATTTCATTTTCCCACACTAAAAATGACGAGGGAAACTCTACCTCATCACTTCCTCCAATTTACATGTTGCCTCTTTAAAATTGTGGTTTCTCTACAACACTTTGAAAAGGGAAATTTTCTTATTTCGTAGAACTTTTTTCTTAAGATTTAAGATCTTCATCGGATTATCTTCATAGGGGAGGTAATTAATTAATGGTACCACCTCTAGATTGAGTACATGTGACGGGTCTGGTTTGTACTTCCTTAAGAGTGATACATGGAATGCATCATGTACTTTAGATGGGTTCGATGGGAGTTCATGTTGATAGGATACTGCTCTCATGCGATCAATGATCTCAAAATGGATGATGTACCTTGGACTAAGATTTAACTTATTACAAAATCTAATCACAATCTTCCTTGGATATATGTGGAGGAAACCATATCTCCAATATCAAACACTTGGTCTTTTCTATGGTTGTCAACATATCTATTTTTTCAAATCTGAGCAGCTTTGATGTGCTACTAGATGGTCTTAACCTTCTCTACCTTTTCTTCAACCATTTCCAGACCTACAAGTTTTTTCCCCCAACTTTATCCCAACATTCTTGTGTTCTGCACTTCTTCCCATAAAGTTATTTAAAATGAGCCATTTGTATTCTTGAGTTGAAACTATTGTTGTAAGAGAACTCAACCAAAGGAAGATATTGGTCCAACCCACCTTTGAATTCCATTTAGAAAGCTCTCAAAATTTCTTCATGTTTCTAGGTAGTCAACTCAGATTGGCCATCAGTTTGAGGTTGATAAGATGTAGAGGAGTTCAGCTTAGTATTCAGAGCATGTTGGAGACTCTACAGAAATTAGAGGTGAATCTTAGATCATAATCAGATACAATAGATAGTGGTATACCATGAAACCTTACCACTTATCTAATATATATCTATGCTAGTTGATCTAGTGAGAAATCCTCTCGAATTGTAATGAAGTGTGAAATATTTGTAAGACAATACATAACAACCCAGATAGCATTGTTTCCTTTGTATGTCTTCGGAAGTATGGTGACAAAGTCCATGGTGATGTTATCCCTTTTCCATGTTTTTATGTGAAATGGTTTTTCATACCCTTAGACTTATGACTCTCAACCATCACATACTGGCATACAAGGCACATTGATGTATATTTGGTGATCTCCTTCTTTATATTGCCTAACCAATAATGATCATGGAGATCCTGATACATCTTTGTGTTTCCTGGGTGAATAGAGAAATTCAAATTATGTGCATCATCCAAAAGTTCCTTCTTTAACACCAGATTTGATGGAACAATTAGTCTTGACGCAAATCTCATAATTCCTTCTTAATTAACACTGAACCCCAAGGATTTCCATTTAATGGTAGTTTCCACATTCTTTATAATTCCCACATCAGCTTTTTGATCATCCTTTAACCTTTCCAAAAGAGACGGTTGAGCAATCATTTGGGAAAGGATTGATGATTTTCCATTCATTATTATTCCCATGTACATATTCATCAAATCTAAGAATATTGGATCCTTTTCAATTCTCATCATTGATATAATCATTGGGTCCTTTCTACTTAGAGAATCTTCCACCTTGTTCACTTTCCTAGGGTGGTAATGGATTGAGCATTTTCAAACCTTGATGAGATCTAACCATCTTTGTTGGTATATATTCTGCTCTTTTTATGTGAATATTTATTTGAGACTTTCATGATCCGTATATATTTCACACTTCTCCCCAAAGAGAAAATGATGCTATATTTTCAACACAAATATAACCGTTACTAACTTAAAATCATTTGTGGGATAGTTTTCTCATGAACTTTTAGAAACCTTGAGACATAGGTAATGTGTTTCTCACATTTCTTCAAATTCCATCGAAGGGATACTTATAATATATTCAATAATAACATTCCCACAAACTTCAAAATGTGATACAACACATATAAAAAATTTCCCTAATTATTTAATATCATTTTTAGTGGGGATTCAATGTTCTTAGAAAACCTAAAAGATATACTAATAGGACATGAATTGAAATACATTATTACATAAACTACTTTGAAATAGTGGTTACATGTAATTCATTAATCATTATCCATACTAGCATAGGACTTTTCATGCTCCCTTGTTCAAGGATATTATTGATGCTCATCATTCTTTTTACCCCTTACAATAGAGCATTGTCTTGGATAATTCCCAGATTCTCCACATTTATGACATAAAAACTGTATAAGTTGCCTAAAATGGAACTTTTTTCCATCCATCACAGTATCCATTATTTAATGTCAATTTGATACTTTGTTCCCTTCCTTCCCACACATAAAACATATCCTAGTCCCCTTATGACATTTCCCTTGGTGCCTCCTTCCACAATTTTTTCACGATGGAAATTGGGTCTTCTTTCCCTTATCACCTTTATTAGATGGACTTTCATGAGATGTCATCTTTCTCTTCCGTGATGTCCTTGGGAATTCAAAAAAGTAAAAAAATTTAACCATTATTTTCGATATCTAGTTTGTAATAATCATGATATGTCCTACATGAGCTCCCATTTGATTGAGAATCTTGTTGGGACATTCATCACATTACCCTTCACATCGATTATCAGCTTGATTCCTCATATTACTAGCCACTGGATATAATAAAAGGAAAATGAAGGATGAGTATCTTAAAAATTTTAACACATAAAGGGTAATCCAATTAGATTATGGGGAAAACTTATAAATTACATTTATCCCTCTAACTTATAAATTTCTCAGCTTCAAACTATGTTATATATGGTCTATCTCCTAACATATATTCTTATGGGATTTTTTTCTCCCTTAATAATGGTTTATACTATGATTGTAAATTTACCAAATCATATCCCCAAGAGTGTCAAACCTAGAGTGTAGCATGACCCATTTTCATGAACCAATTCTCGTTCGAGTCTAGCTCAAATTGGTGTTTTCAGGTTTTACCCCTAGATACATCTGTGTGAGATCCACCATTACTTTTTTGTATCTAGATAGGGATTTATTTTATTTATTAACCACTAAATATATAGTCACTAATATTTAGGGATGTTTTCATTATACTTAGTCTTATCCCTAAGTCTTTCACAAGGGTTTTCTTATCATAATCCCAAAATAACTAAACTTATCCTCTAATGCCAACTATAACAACCATGGTCCTTATTACACACTAAAATAAGGTTTATTGCATAAAAATGAACTTAATACAATCTATAATATCAATAGGATTAGTGTCTTTGGTGATTAAGAACATTACATGACAACATAAGACATAAAATACAACATCTTTATTGAAAACTTCTTTTATATGACCACAACATTCCTTCGTACTTCGCATTGCATGGGATAAACTGAGGACATACATAAGAAATGGGTGATCTATAAAGCTCAATAAGGGATTAAAAAAGGCACAACATGAATAATATAATATATTTTAGGAAATAGGAATATCAATGTATCATAAGAAAATATGAACATAAAGGAATGATATAACATTTTAATCATAACATAGAAATGTGGAAAAAACATAAAACACTACATCATTAACATAATGGAGTTAGGTAAACCATTTTCCCAAAATTGTGGAAACATTTACTAGAATTAATTAGGTAAAACCATGTCCCAACATGATGTATCATGATACTAAACATTACCCAATGCATTGGAGCGCTATCGGGGCACACCCCTTGTGAACATTTTAATCTCATGCTTAATTGTTCCACATAGATCAAATAACATGGATTCATTCAACATAATAATTTATTCCATGATAAATGAATTTGGAATACATACATAAAATTATACAATCAATATGTATATGATCATAAAATTGAATACCCCTGACAGAGAAATGGGCATGATATTCACTACATGATGATTTTGGCATTGAAAATCACGGTGCAATTTCTTCAGCCAAACGATTTGAAATGAAAATTCATAAAAATGGTTGATTAGAGATAAATGCGTCTCCCATCATATATACATGAAATGGGAAGTAAGGGGATCATTAATCATAATATCCCAACATATGAAATGGAATTTGATTTTCATAATATAAGAGAAATGCTTGAATGGAAATGAGGAGAGAGAAATCCTTGATGGAATTTCAGCATGGTAACAACTGTATATTGGGAGGGATTAATGAGACTAAAAGAAGTATCCCATAATAAATTCATAATAAGGTCAGTATGAGGATGTTTTTAAAACATAACCCATTATTTTTAATTGAAAAAAATAAAAGGTTACAACAATATAAGGAAACTTGGACAAAAAAATTTGATAGAAAGGAAAGTTAGGATTCCTTATGGAATTTTGGCATAGTAACGACTTAGGTAAGGGACCAAATGGTGGAGGATAAATGATCCCTACTATAAATAAAATCAAATTTTAAATTAATTTAAATATTAAAAACTAATTTCAATACAAACAATTGAATTAAAATAACTACACACAAAGAAGGTGCTTGAATTCAAAGGGGATGAGAGGAATCCCTTACTTGGATGTGTGATCGAAAAGGCTTAGGAGAGGCTTCTTGAGAGCTTAGGGGTGCCTTTGGAGGACTACAAGGAGTAGGAGTAATATAGTGGTAGAACGTAAAAGATAATTATTGAAGAGAAATGGGTTATTGTGAGGCTTTATATAGGAAAACTGGGGGAATTCAATATTATTTTGTTTTTGGACCCTACACACTAAAATATTCAAAAAAAATCCAACACATGGTTTTATCCCATGATTTGTATCCAAGGGTAGTGGAAAACATTATTTTATAAGTTCATGTGGTGGTGATATTAAAATATTATCCTTTATTATGTGGAGGTGAGTCACACCCTTAAAGAAATGAATTTAAAATCATAAAATATATTATACATTTTGGAAGATTTACTAAGGAATTATAAAATAAGTAAAAAAATATAAAATCACATTATTTTAAAGAAAAAAATATATTTGGCCCAAGATACCCTTTAAATTATTTTATGACATCATTATTAGGTCATCATGTGTCATAAAATACATTATATATTTATACGGTATTTAGTTTTTACTCAAAAATTCCACTATCTCGGATAATTAAGAAAAATTTTCTGTTGGATAATTTTGATGTCTCAATTCCAAAAATGATATTAATTTTATATAAATAATTTTCTAAATATGTTCATTTTTTCTTTTAAATAAAATCTGACATTTATTTAAAATTGATGTGTTCAAATAAAATCATTTTTCAAACCTTAATAAAAATTACAGTTGACTTCATAAAAATTATATGATCATTTGAATTTTGTAAAATTAAATTAATAATAAAATTTTAATAAATAATATGTAATTAAAAAATACATTAATTCATCAAAATATTTTTCCCAATTAAATTTGAATATTAAGAAAAAATACTATTTGTTCTTTAAAAATCATTTACAATGTAACACTAACAGAATGAAAGTACATTTATTATTCTATAAAAAAATAATGCACATAATCATAATGATATGTTCTTGTGACACATCCCTTTATTACACCATCATACACCATAAGTGTAAGGTCTGTGATGGTGGGTATTTCATGGGGTTATTCGGTGAACATGGTTTGTGTCGTGATCTCGATAATCTTGAAATTCTCCCATAAATGGTTTGGATCATTTTTAAGTTGTGGGATATTGGATTGGGATTGGTCTAGGGAAAATCCTAGAAATTCTATCTCCCTAATAATCTCTAATAAATGGGTTCATGGGCTATTATCCTACTGGTTGAGGTCATCACTTCTTTTGTCTGTTGGAACCACTTTGTGTATAGGTTTGTATTTTTTTTCAATAGTTGTCAATGGAATATCAAAATGAAAGAGATCAAGAAGTACTCCAATAAAATGGAGGAATGGAATCTCACAATGAAGGAGATCATAAAGTACTCCGATGAAGTAGAGGAGTAGTGATTCAGACGATTTTTGTGCTGATCGTATGTTCAAAGAACATGTGTCAAAGGCGATACATTGTTTACAACAATGAAGAATGTGAGGAGTAATCCATCCAAGGATGATTAAAGTAGGATGGTGTTTTTGGATGAAGACCATGCAATTCCTCCTCATTGCATAAGAACCATGGGCTTTGATGAAGACCATGAAATTCCTCATTATTGCATGAGAACAATGGGTTTTGATGAAGACCATACAATTCCTCATTATTGCATGAGAACAATGGGTTTTGATGAAGACCATGCAATTACTCATGATTGCGTGAGAACCATGCTAGAGACTTCTTGACGGATTGAATCACATGGTTTGCATGAAGTTGATCTTGACGGTTGATGAAGGAGGCAATGTGCCAATGAGTTGACTTATGAAATGACCATTCACATCACATTGTCATAGAAGATTATGGTACTAAAGTTGTTCCTTCAAATAATACATATCACAATGGTGGAGTTTGTGATAAAAGAAAAAGAGTTGCTGAAGGATACAGATCACCAAGAAGAAGTGTTGTTGAGGTGATCGTGCTTGTCGACAAAGCAAACAAACGACATACAAATTTGTTGACAAAAGAGATTCCATGGTGACATGTCGAGTTCAAGAGTTGTGGTCAACGATCTATGTTTGATTCAAGAACATCGACAGAGGAATGGATGATCTGGAGGAGGTACAAAAAGAGCAGATACAAGGTGGCGCCGTTTTCCAGTGTTTGCCAAATTTCAGGGCCTCAAAATCAACAAATGAAGAAGAGTGATTTTGGAAAATGGACTTGCGCGCCATACTCTTGGAGGATAGAAAACTTGCGCGCCATATGTTTTTGAAGATCAGAGCATCAAAATATGGCAAAGGGATAAGGGTCGCGCAAGTTTTGGTGAGGTCGCGCAGGTGAATTATGTGCCGGGAAGAGAGTTGCGCGCTGATGCCTTGAATGCATTATAACTTGCGCGCCTATGGGTTTTCGAGATCAGAAGATCCAAATTTGGCAAAGGCAAGATGTTCGTGCAAGTTTGGATGTTGATCGCGCAAGTGCCTAGCAAGGGTCGAGACTTGCGCGCCGATGGATGACTTGCGCGCCGCCGTGCAGGGGGTACAATTTGCCTATAAATACTGGACCACCCCTCCTCATTTCTTACGGAGCTCAAGACTTTGAGATTGTTCGAGCTCTCGTCGCGCAGGTGGTTGAACCGCGCAAGTGGAAGTTGGGTCGCGCAAGTAGAGGTTGCGTGCCGACTGATGGTTGAGCGCCCCAGGTGATTTGGGAAAGGAAGGAAGTGAGTCGCGCAGGTTTGAAGTTCATGAAGGCAGAGTTGCGTAGGTGATTTGGAGACACTTGCGCGCCAGGTTATACTTGCGCGCCTATGACTTGCGCTCCAGGGGAGACTTGTGTGCCGGTCTTGAAAAGAAGAGCCAGATATTGTTAAAGCATGCCCGCCTTTCTGGAGCTGCACAAGAGCTGAAAGATTTCCTGATACTTTCGGTGCAAAGCGATATTGAAGAAGAAATCTAAATGATACATGCATGACCTCATGCATACATGGTGAATTGATTCTGACGAATTCCGAGTAAGCTGAACATCATTCATTAAGAAATCACATCAGTGATTGTGATTCAGGAAAACGAAGACAAGGGGATCTAGTGCATTCAGTCATTGCACTAAAGAAGAAAGATTGAACTAAGAGGAGCATCAAATCTGAACCCTGATGCAAGAAATGTCTCATTCTGAACAGGAGACGAAGAACTTCAATGCACACCTATTGAAGAGACCTTCACGTCTATAAACTGAGTGGGACTTCACCAACGGCAGTGAGCCAGGGGGAGTCAACTAGAGTGACCCGAGGGACACAGTGAGCTATCCCTGAACAATTGTAAAGTCAGTGAGCCTGGGACAGAGTGACTGTACCCAAACCTTTGTAATCTACAGCTAGTGAAGCATAGTGGATTTAGGTACGACCGAAAACCTGTCGGCGTATACTCCTTGGACGTAGCCCTTAGTGGTGAACCAAGTAAAAATAGCTGTGTCATCTCTCTGCATGTGAATTTTTAATTAATGATCATATCCATCATATAGGTTTAAGTAGTTCCTACCAATGTGGGAATAAGATCCACAACTAAAAGAAGAAAAGGTTGCCACCCTGATTCACCCCTCCCCTCTCAGGGTGTCCCGGGGTCCTACATTATCTATGTCAAAAGGATTTATTAAAACCCTATATTTATACTAGTCATGTGACCACTTTTCAATGGCTATATTATCAATGGTAATGATACTTAATAGTAATCTAAATATAATAGTTATAAACAAATAAAAATTTCATTTGTTTTCTATATCCATTTTACATTTAATTAAAATAAATGGAATTTTATTCATAAATGATCATGCCATTACAATTAATACACATCCCATATGAATTATAGATATTTTTACTAAAGCATCAAAAAATATAAATATTTTTACTCCATTCTGAGTACGCCGCTTGTCTTTTTTTACTGAAATTTTATTTCAAAATAGAAACATGTACTTTGAACCATACTAGTCACATAATGTGTCAGTTTGAAGTGAGATTGATTACTATATTTAAATAATAAATTATGAATCATTTTCATAAATTATCAAGAAAATTCAAGTTCATTTTCATGGTTTTTAGTGAGTAAATCTTTTTGAACTAAAATTTCAATTTTTAATTGATAAGAGACACTTTGGGACATACTGTCCATATCGTGTATTAGATTGAGGTGTGGGTGATTCCTATACAATAAAATGACTTATAAATAATTTTCCTAAAGTATAAGAAAAATATGAATGTGTTTTTTCAGTTTTGAGTAATTTAATATCCTTTGTTACTAAAATAAATATCAATTTTAAATAAAAAATTCATTTTGAGTCATACTGGTCACACCGTGCATCAGATTAAGTTGTGATTAATTTCTATATGTCTCTAATGACTTAATTATAATTGTTCTAGAGTATCAAAACAATTACAATGTGTTTCATATGAAAGTGTTTGTGGAGGTTTTGGGATGGTGTTGGGGAACCCATTTGGTGCTAATAGTGTATCTCAGTAGTGCGGATCTGGAAGACTGGTGTTTATTTGGGTAGAGATTCCATTATCGAATGTTGTTCTACTCTGGTGAAGCATTTGGAGGCGGTGTTTTTGGCGATGTATTTGGTCAAGTTAAAGAGGATCATGGTGTTTTTTCATCTATTATTATGGGATTATTTATTTTTGTAATAGTGTGTAGAATTCCCATGATGATAATGTTTCAGATGATGAGTGATGTAATGGCTTGATGTGAGGTGATTAATATGGGGTTACAGCAGTTTTGGATGTGTTGGTGATGGTGTTCAGTGATGTTTTTAGTTTGGTTATTATCCCATTTTGATGCATTTTTGTAGCTGATGTTAAATCCATTTTTCTTCAAGGTTAATCGACCGTGGTTTTTCTGGTTTCGTTTAACTGAATTATTCTTTATTGAGCTATGTTCAATGTGACTATGATGTGAGGATTGTGTTAAGGTGATAGGCTAGTTAACCCATGGTTTCACAGAACCCAATGAGTTGAAAGGGGGTTCTAGACTTGATTATGGATCTTTTTCTCTTCAGTAGGAAATTTGAATTTGATATTTTGTGTTGGTTTTTGGAGATTTCTTTTCTTTGATATTTTTTTTCTTGTGGATGGTTTTGTGGTAGAGTTCCCATTTATTCCAAAAAATGGTTTATTTGAAAATAAAAAAAAATATTTTGATAAGTACTAGATAAAAATGATAAAGAAAATAAATTACAAATAGTAGATAAAATGATGTTAAAATAAATTAAATAAGAAGTATAAATTTATCCTTTCATGACGGTTTTACACATTCTTTACCAATTTCCTTATCGGCATTATCTCAGTTGGAGCCTCAAAGTACAATCCCTCACATGAATTTAAAGCTTTGAATAAACCTACCCAACTGAAACAAAAGAATCCACCTGTATAAGAAAAAAATTATTATGTAATTTATACTATACATAAATAAATTAAACACAAATATGAAACAATACATTATTTATATGGACAATGATTTTATTATGAAAACATTAGGATTACCTCTCTGATTGTATAGAGGTAGATTTGTTTATCTTCCTGTAACATCAGTGGAGGGAACTTGAAGGAGAGTGATAAATAAAAACACTGAAGGTGTGAAAATGTTTTGAGGTGGAAAAAGTCTGTGGAAGTTTTGATACAAAAAGGACTTAAAAATATATTGAAATATTCTAAAATATACAAACTCTTCATGGAATAAAAGAAATTAAATCAAGGTTTCATTATATAATGTTTTTGTTAAATAGAGATACATTTTTTTAATGTTACCATTAAATCATCCCCAAGGGTTACCTTCATTAAAGACTATTTTTCCACAAGATTGGTAACATCATCATGTGTAGATAACATTGTCTGCATAAGTAGACAAGACTTTAATTTAGATTATGTTAATGCATTAAAGAATATGTAATATTATGAGGAAAAAAATAGTATATCAAAAAACATGTTTACCTTCTCATTTAACTCGATTTTTTGAAGGATATAGGTAATTGGTTCCTCTATCAAGAATATAAATCCCCTATTTATTTACCTTTCTAACATACAAGTAATTGTCTACATTGTGATTGGAAGGAAATAATTGTGATTTATCAATGAAAGGGTCATCCTCAATTGAATTTTATTCTAACCTAACAGTTTTTCTAGTTTCCAGTAAGAAAATAAAACAATTAATTTTTATTTTATCTAAGACATAAAATAATTACACTTCATTTAATACCTTTATTAATGGATCATTATTTTCCCCTTCCCAATTAAAATTCACCTTCTCCAAACTCATTTCATCAACTTTTACTACACTCTTATTATCAAGAAATTTCCAATGAAAAATTTTCACTTGAAATTTTATATAATATAGATAATATATCTGTTAGATAATTAAAAAATATAAAGTATTTTCATAAATTTTATTTCCATACATGGAACTAGATATGTGCATTGCTTCCATGAGAAGCATAACTACACTATTTTGCATCATAATACAGTCATCATGTTCTTTTGTATTTAATGTATAACCATTGATTAAAAATCCAATATAGGATATAACATTTTCATTCTATCAACTTTATTTCTGTATAATTCATTTAGCAATTGAATTTGGATTTTCTAATCACTCCTTATAAATTTGATCTTGAAACCATACTATAAACTATTGATTTTGTGTATTTTGTATCCATCCTTTATACCTTAATGGATTAAAATCTATAATAATTTCTTCATGAAATTCAACATATTGATCAACATCTCTAATATTATTTAAAATGCAAAGATGTTCTTGATCCCACTATATAAAGGTAATTATAACAACATATCTTTTGTAAATCCCTTCATCCATAAGGAATCCACTATAACGAATCATTGGGAGACTGGTGGTGTCAACATCTGATTGGTAATCCGTATAGAATTAAACATATTTTTAAGAAATATATCATTCTATAATACATAGTTTTAGTTGACTTTAATTCATTACATACCATTTCAAAATATTCATAAAACATTCAATGTGGTACATCCATTTCTAGAAAACATGACCAAATAATTGAACCACTCTTACCGATTCAACCATCAAGTGGACCAGTATATCAAAAAATGATGGTGGTAATAACATATCTAATTAACATAGTAAAACTAAAACATCATTAATAATGATCGAAAACTATGTCAGGTCTATAAATTTACTGTATATGGCTTTGAAAACAAGAAGAGTATGGTTAATGTATGTTTGGAGTGTTTATCCAAAATGAAATAGAAATCAAAAGGCATCAAATCTTGCATCAAAACATGATAGTCATATGATTTTAGTCATTATAACTTCATGTTAGTAATTGACATGAAATTATTCATATTTGATGAATCCCCATCTATAACTTATATACTATTAATGAGAATAAAAATTAAAGAATTTTATATCTAGATAGAATGTGTACTGTTGGATGACAAAAAGTCTACCCTTTACCCTTCACTAGTGCCAAATATTCCCTTATGCTAATGCCAATAATGTCCAACCTATCCATGATTCTATATTTCAGTTTTTCATGAACATTTATTATAATTCTAATAATACTATCAAATACATTTTTTTTCTACAAAAATGAAATCAAGAAAATGTTTGATGTATAAAAAAATATCATAACAAAATTAATCTCTTCTTCCAACATAATTTCATTAGGTTTTTTGAAAATGGTTTACCATAAATAGTCTCAATATCATTTACATTTTCAAACAGTTGATCACCCACTAGCAGATATAGTATTTTACCTTTTTTTGTATCCCCATTGAATGTTTTAATCTAGGATAAATATTTATATCATTGAGGTAAAAATTACTAATGTCATAAAAACACATTCCTTGATGTTTTTTTTTCAACTAAACTGAGTGTGTTGATTCTTCACAAATGGGACACCCCAATATTACTTTAATGCTATAGCCTGAAAAAATTTCCATAAACAAGAAAGTTGTATCAAATAAACCCTAGTTTCCCTGAAACTTGGCACCTGAACTGAACCATCAAATAATCTAAGGGAGTTCCTGATCTATATGTTATGGTGACAAGCAACTCGGGCATTATATAACAAACCAGAGGGAACGATTTTATCCAACTTGAAAAAAAATATTAGATATATATATATATACAAAATAAGAAGTAATAGTGGAATCCAATAAATATATTCTATAACTGTAATAAAGATAGTGGAAACAAACAAATGTAAAAGTAGAGAAAAACTCCAACAGACAAATCAAGATATAATGGACCAAAACCAAACAGAAACTTCATGTGATGACATTGATGAACTCCAACCATCTCACCACCAGCTACCTAACTCAGATAACACTAAACCTCACCACCTCACTGTGGCATCTTGTCTTTCCCTACATTGGAATACATACAATGGTATGCACACCACCGAAAATGTTTGTAGGGTGTGAGATAATAGACTCAATAGGATCCCACCTAATGGTTCCATAACAAGTTTCTTTATACAAATTCTTGTATTATCATTTTAAATAAAACATGGAATGATAAGAAGTAAATTAGTTTTATAGAAAACATTGGAAACATTTCCTCTTTATCACAATTCTAAAATTAATGTAGGTATATCAATTTCGAATCATATTTCCCATATTATCTTTCACAATAATAAATATGCATATCAATTCTAGAACAAAAATTCAAGAAATAAAAATAAACATTAGGATCACAGGAATCACAACACCAAGGAATACAATAGGTTAGAAAACAGAGTACTTGTAACCAAAAATCTATGAACTGTGCACTACAATACCAAAAACCAATTATCTACACTCCAGGACAAGGGAGACACCCCAATGTGTGAAACCCCAATATCATATACATACCTAGAGAAACAAATATACACTCTAGGACAAGAGGAACCCCCAGACAGTGAACCCCCATAATGGATAACAATCTCAAGCTAAACCTTCCTTCTATTACCCATGGTAACCCATGTTTTCATTTTCAAAATCAACTCATTGTTTTAAAAAACCATTCAAAAAAATGTTTAATTCAACATTTAATAGGGTAAACATGCCCACTTATTGTTCACAAATCATTCAATTCTTTGAAAATAACCCTTTTATATCCATTTATCAAAAACCAAGGAAAATCCACTTTTATTCAAAATCTCATCACAACACACACAAGAAATCATTCCAATTTCATACCAATTAATTTATAAATAAATTTATAAAAATAGAAAAATACGGTTTATAAAATAAATTAGAGACAGAACCACCAACCTCAAACCTTGGGTTGCACATGACCACACTGAGATCCATCAATAATGAAAACTCAACAACATCAATGAAGGACTAGGAAGACAATCCACAACTTAAGATGGATTCAATTAAGAATAAAGGTATAGTGGAAAGAAGGAAATCCATATATATCAAGAATGAATACCCATCACACCAAAACCAACAAATGAACTTCCTTTGGGATAAGATCATTCGGTGGATGAAGAAGAATACATAAAGAAACACCAATTTAAAACCAACAAACCTGATAATGAATCCCAAAGGTGATTCTACAATCAATGGAAATAAAAAAGTGGAAATATCACTCACCCAGAGAGATGCACCACAACTGCAACGAGCATTGAACACCAAACAGATCGATCTGGAAGGAACCATGTCTCCAAAAATCACTCGAGATGAACTTTGGCTCAAGATAAAAGTAGACAAAGTAGTCGAATGGGCTCCCAAAACTCAAAAGTCACCCTAAAACTTCCCTTCATGGGGAATTACATGACATGTAAATCCTTTACACATAGTTAAATACATTATGTTTAAATATGATGAGAAATATGTCACATTAGATTAAAATCCTTTATTTGAAACATCCACGGTGTGAAATAGATCTTCACATCATGTAACATTTCACACCATGAATCCCTTTCCCATCTTTCTCCCAACAACACTTATATATCGTGTAACCTAGTTACAGGGAATGAAATCCTCCTACATCCTATATAAAAGAAAAATTAAATCTTAGAGTCCAATAAAACCCTGACTTTTCCATTATAGGTATCCTCCCAATTCCTTCTTGGGACTTTATGGACAATGAAAAAGGAAAACCATGATGAGGTTAAAGATATACCTAACAGATCGATAACGGGACGTTAAAAAATTATTTTATCATCCTACACAACATTGAACTCAATTTGAATTATTCACTTCTGTGAGCATCATGCATTGCAACACCTGTATCCCATATCAATTTCAAATCTTTGATCAGTGGAACCAATCGACATCAATATAATTATCAGGCTTCATTGTTCTAGATATAAGCAGAGACAACATAATGTATTCATGCTTTATGGATAACCATGGTGGAAATTTTTAATTTAACAACATGGTCTGACATGTACTATGAGTACTACTCTGTATAACAAAAGGATTTATTCTATTTGTAGATAGCACAAGATGAACATTTTTCAGCTCATTTCCAAATTTAGGATAATCGTAATAAATTTTCATCCACTAAGGTTAATCTTATGGATGATTTAGATTCCCATATTTGATTATTGCATCTTCATTCCATTTCAATTGTCTCGTGGTTTCCAAATATCCATATATTATTCTAAATTGTGTAATTATAGGAAAGTACCATACAACTTTCAAAGGAATTGATTCATTTTTCTTATATCGATTTCTACCAAACATAGGGCATTTTATGATTTATTCATGGTATTTTAGAAACAATATGAAATCATTTGAAAAATCATGTATTTTTTAGAGATCATTCCAATTGAATGTATAATTCATTTATTGTCATATTTTCAATAACGAAGTTTATTTTATTCTAGTAACATATCATTCTGGAGACCAAGATGTTATATAAATATGGTGTTTCTCCATCTACTACTTGATTTTAAATTATGTAACTTCAATATTGGGGAAAATGTTGTGTATTTAGTATAACTAGAATACAATGGTCTCTTAGAAAAACTATTTAACTTCTCAAACAACTTTAAAAAATCCTGATGGTTGTCTTTAAGTTCCATTGTCATTTATTCCATGTTATCTCCATTATCAACTATATCGGTATTAATATCAAATGATTAATACCCAATAGTATCATTCTAATTAGTTTGTACACTACTTTTCCCTATTTTTAGCCCAAAATTTATAGTTTTGATCTATTCCATGAAAAAGAAAATGGTCTTCCAACTCTTACACACTAATTTCTATTAAATTATAACAATGTAAACATAAAAATATGATTTAACAAGGGTCATATGCATGTTCTGTAGAAAACATGAGGAAATATTTTACTCCATATTCATATTCTTTGTCAAATGATTAGAATACATAATTTTTTTCATATCCATCCTATTATGTTCATAAAATATTCTTTTTGTATAATAAAAAAATAATTTCATGTAATATATTCATTATCAATGGTGAATGTTATGGATAATTTAAATAAGGGGAACCCAACATTTGATTGTTTCCAATAATGTTATTATACCTTAAAGGAAATGAGTAATTGAATTTAAGAAAATAATTAATCTACTATGGTAGGTGTTATCCTATTAATTCATCCAAAGGTGAAAGTTATAGACAACTATCATCATCATCAGTCTCATATCACAAAAATTTATTATTTAATTTTGTCTCTTGTGACTCATACCTTACCTCTAATGGGCACTCACCTATTTTTATTGAACTGGTATGAGAAGTAGTCATCCCATATCGGGTAGTGGTGATCATTTTAGATTACTAATTCTTAGAGTAGTTAAAGAAACATAGAAGATATGGGGTATGATTCTTAAGAAACAAACTGCAATGATAACTGTCTGGGAGATGAAGTTAATGAGGATGACAATTATACTCCATTTTATTCTGTAAAAGGGATAATCCCTCCCATTTGTTAGAATTACATAGTTTGAACTACTTATTAACTCATGACCTATTGATGGTGGGATTTTGGGGGCATACACGTTCTTATATATGATTCAAGGGGTCTCAGCAGGGATATGTTGTTATATATGACATGTTGCACATAAAAATTGCAATTCATATAATGTAATAATGAAATTACATTTAAATAATTTTAAATTAAAATTAAATAAATATGAATCATGTATAGAATTTAAAAAAGTAAAAAAAATCATAGAGTTGGGAAAATTTATGAATATCAAAATTACTTCATTCTAATATATTTAAATTAAATGGTTCATTAATTGGTGGATTTAGAAAGAACTTTATTAATTTTTATGGTGACTGCAATAAGTATTTCTAATGAATAAAATCAGAATAATAGATAATATACTAATTATTAAATTAGGAATACATAATGGGGGTAATTATTTATGTTAGTCTCATTATATTGTGAAAATGTTGAATACATTTGATCTTATTCATTTCAAGTATTCAAATACTCAATTTGACTCTAGTGTTAAATTTATTATTAATAAAGAGATAGTCCTATCCCAACATGAACATTCTAGTGCAATTTATACTTTAATGTATGTGATATAATATAATAAACCCAATATGAAATTTGTGGTTAGTAAAATGTATTGATATTCTATTAATGCTATTGTGGATCATTGGAAATGTATAATTAGAATATTTTTATGATTAAATAAGGATAAAAAATTTGAGTTAATTTTATAATGATTACCTAAAGACATTTAGAATTAACTAATTCAAGTTGAAATACCCACCTGGAAGATTATCAGTCCCAATTTGGATGGATATTTACTCTTATATATTGTGTTATTTCAAGGGTGGGTAACAAATAAATTTGAATTTCACATTCGACATTATAGTTAGAATTTAATACTTTAACAAATTGTTGAATGGGAAAAATTAATTATAAAATTATTAGTGGAATTTATGTTATGTAATATTCCAACACCTCTTATTTCCATTAATTTTGGTAGTGAAGCAAAAAATTTAAAAGGTTATTGTTAATGTATAATTTAAAGTCTAAACATATTAACTTTTGATATGATATTTGAGACAATTATTATAAAATGGAAACATAATAATTGTTTTTGTAAAATCATGTAAGAACCTTTTAGATCCGTTTATAAAATATATATCAAGGGATATTGTAGAAAAATTTAATAGATAAATTAGTCTAAACCATTAAAATGAACTATTTAGTGTAAGGCATGGTTATACACTAATGCAATACTCATCCCTAGATCTTTCCCTAAAAAACATAAGGATTCTCATGACATGTAAGTAGAGGCGAACAATAAAATATAACACATATCAATACAATAAAAAAAATTATTAAAATAGTTCAATAAACACAAACTTACTCACACATTTTAACACCCTTTAATTCACATCCCCCTTAATATTAACATAAATAACTAAATGATATAAATGACCCATGATCAATTCATATTACAATAACAAACAAATTTTCAATTATGAATCAACAAGGTGATTAACTTCAAGTGTGTATAAAAAACAAAATATTGATCTAATTTCGATAACATAGATAACATAACTTATTTCATTCAAAAAAATGATAAAATAAATCAAAATTTCCATTTGAAACCCATAAAAAACATTTAAAATAGTGAAAGGAAACAATACATCCATGTTCTTTACTAAGGGAAATAGCAACATGAAAAATTATTCAAACATTGTCTAATTCATAGAAATACTTGATAAAAACATAATGTTAATTCATTATAATTCATAAGAAATCATTACTCAAAGTCCATTTCTATTTATTCAATAAAATTCATGGGTGGAATTTTAACAAGCACTTTATGAGTGCTATTTCTATTGAAGGAAGTTGAAAACATTTAAACACAAAAAAACTCATTTGATTTTAATCAAATCCTAATAAAAAAACTTATAAATCCAAAACCACATCATGTATAATTGTAATAGAATTTACTTCAGATAAAAACATGGATTTAAAAGATGCTAGCATTCATGGATCCACATTTAAAGGAATGTGAATGGTTCCACCTACCATAATGGATTAAATCGGTGTGTGGGAAGTCTTAATACACTGTAGGGAAGTAAGAAAATTGATTCAAGGGTCAATACAGACCCAAAATCATAGAACCCCCATTATAAATACATTATACAAGGGAAAATAGTGATGGATATTGAATAATAAGAGATAATGAACAAAAAATGAAAAAAAAAATATTTCCAAACAAGCAATAATTGAGTGATAAGGATTAGAAAATATTATACCTTAGATTGAAGATTTGAATAATCCGAGAAAAAGTTGAGATATCGCCAAAGAATGGATTCGAGCCTTGTAATTTTTAAAGACTTGCTTTGATCCTTGATTCAAACTTGGATTCAATAAGGAGGAGCTCAAGCAGTAGGTGAATTGCACAGAAAGCATCAGATATCATGACTATTTCATGACTGGTTAAGGTTCTTTAAATAGACTGGAGACACTTTTATCATCACTTACATATATGTGATGATAAAGATATTTTTATGATCACTAAATTAATATTTGCTGATAAAAGGCATCTTTATCATTGCTTTTTAGAGATGATAAATATAGAGATTTATTATTGCCAAAAAACCACTAATAAAATTATTTTTTATTAGCACTAAATCTTTATCACTGATAAGGGATTTATAATTACAATTATAAATAAAAAAATTGTAAATATATTTATATAATTATATATATATATAAATAAAATTCATAAATATAAATATAGTAAATATATTCATTATTTAAATATATTTACTATAATTTTGTAATTATAAATATATTTATATCATTATAAATATTTATATAATTATCAATATATTTAATAAATAAATATAAATATAAATATAAATTTTGTAATGTATTCATTATTTAAATATATTTATCTCAATTTTCTAATTATTTAAATATTTATTTATTTATTTATAATTATATAAATTAATTTATAAAAAAATAAGATTTATATATTTATATATTTATATAATTATATATTTTTAATTTATTATATATATATATATATATATAATAAATATATACAAATATAAATATAGTTTATATATTCATTATTTAAATAAATTTAACATAATTTTATAATTATTTAAAATATATAATTATTTAAAATATATATAATTTTTTAGCTGTAATTTTATAAATACTTTTTAAAAAATAATTATTTATTTATAATTAAAAATATAAAAATTTATAAACATGGTAAATATAAATTTATATATATAAATTTTTATAAACATTTAAACATATATTTTTAATATTATTAATGAATATATAATATTAAAGGCATGCATATTAAAAAAGAGTGAAATTAAATAATTAAAATTGAGTAAACTTTAAAAATATTGAAAAATGGATGGGTTTTATTAATTGATCATATATTATTAAAACAATATAGATATAAATAGATATAAATATGAATAAATATTGAAAATATTATAACATAATAAATATATATATATATAAATAAATAATAGAAAATGAATAAATTCCCAAAAATAAAAAAATTAAAAAATATTAAAATGAATTAATACCTAACTATAATTTTAAAAATAAATAAATACATTTTTTTGATTAAATATAAAATATAATAAATGTTTCTTATTATAATTAATTTATAAAATGAATAATAAAATTTTAATAAAATACATAAATATTAGGTGTATGTGTTTCTATATAAGATTTCATTAATTATGTAAATATTTACGTATATGTGTTGTATATAGAAATACATTTACTATGTATATGTATGTGAAATCAATGTAACACACATTTAATATAGGTTAAATTGAAAAATCAAATGAAATTCAATAATGTTCATTACTCAGTTCAATTAGTCAATATTTTTTAATTAATATTAATTTTTAATTATAAATCATTATTCACTAAATATGTGACTTATTTAATGTAAATCATAAATATTTTGTATTATATGAATCATATATTTGGAAATATTATATACATTTATTTATATATATATATTAATATATTAATATATTCCTATATTAAATGAATTATACAAAAATTATGTATAAACACCATTAAAAATGAATAAGACCTTAATATGTTTTTAATTATTAAATTTTATTCATTTACTATATTTATATTTAATATATATTATTTATTACTAATTATAATTAATATAGATATGTTAAACATATTCATTTTTATTAATAATTATTTCATTAATAAATTTTCTAAGAAATTTTTAGTTTATTCGATTTTATTTTTTATTTATTACATTTTATTCATTTTTAATTTTTTCCTTTAATTATTAAAATTTATTCATTCTTTATTTTTTATTTAATTATTTCAATTTATTCATTTTTAATTTTTTAAATTATTAAAATATAATCATTTTCTATATATATATATATTTAATATATACTATTTATTAATATTTATAATCTATATATATGTATATTAAATTTATTCAATTTTATCAATAATTATTTAATTGATAAAACGTTTGATATTTTTATTAATTTATTCATTTTTTTGTTTAATTATTTTATTTTATTCATTTTACATATCTATATATTTTAGATATACTATATTTATTAGGATTAATAAATTATATATATGTATATTAAATTTATTCATTTTTATCAGTAATTGTTTAATTATAATATTTTTTAATACTTTATTTAATTTAATCTATTTTATTTTTTATTTTTTTTAATTATTTCATTTTATTAGGGACCTTTATCGGTACTAAAAATAATGTACTAATAAAGGGTACCCTTTATGGATGTTAAAATTAAAGTGTTGATAAAGGGTATCCTTTATCAGTCCTAAAAACATTGATAAAGGGTATATTTTATAAGCACTGAAAAAATCACTAATAGAAGGTCTCCTTTATTAGTGCTTTTTTAGTGTTGATGAAGGGTTCCTTTATCAGTGATTTTTTCTATCGTGGATAAATTCTAATTTTTTTAAAGACATGTTTTGTAGTAGTACTAATTATCACATGCGGGTCATGTTCTACACTACAAATCAAGAAAATATTCTATATTTACCTTTCTTTATTCATTTCTATCTTTAATTATTTAAGCAATTAAAAAGGATTCAAAACATCAATAACAACAAGTAAATCATTGTATCACTCTTTACGAAAAAATCAATTAACAACATCATCAAAATTATAATGGAAATTAGTAAAACGTTCATAACTCTCTTTCCATTAATTTTTATTTAATTATTATCTTATTTAGTTCAATTACAACTCTCTAACAAATAAGAACTAAATAATTCTAATAACACATTAACATGGTAAATAAAATAGAAATTCTAAATCACCTACCTTCAATGAGGATTTAATGGAATGACATTAAAAGAGAAGAAAACTAATAATCTAACACCAAAAAACTCAAAATGATCCTCCATGAACCAATACCCATTAATAATTCATAAAACCAATAACACATGTATAACAAAAACATCTCCAAGGGTATAAGGGAATAAGTGGAGATGGATGAAGAGGAATGGTAATTAGAATATTAGGGAACAAATTATATTGTCTGATAAAAATCCAGTTCATAGAAATTAAGAAATAAAACACCATATAAGAGAGAATTTAAAGGCACTAAAACCCATAGAGTTGATAAAGGTTAATAATAATTTAATGGAAGCATATAAAATTCAAGAAAATAAAAAAAAATTAATTAAAATAGAAATCATCAAAATCATAGAGAAATACTCATTGATACACTATAATGGTTTGGTTCAACTACATCCCCAAAAAACCATGATGAAAATCTTACCACACTCCCTAATAAGTATAAATCAATGAATATTAAAAATTTATGATAAAAAGAATAATTGTTGTGTGATTGTATTCATGAAACTGCAATGTTTAACCTTATGAAAATCACAGTGTAATACTTACCTCTCTTAATTCATCTAACCAGTCCTTCCGCCAAAACCTGATATCTACCAAAACAAACCATGGTGCACAAATAACCACCACATCAAAATAATCATCACTAGCAATTCCATGGCCAAAAACAATAGTGTAACATCTTTTGAACACCAACTAGAGGTACACCAAAATATCATAGCTTTAAGAGTTGTGGAGTAATATGATTCATCACTCTACAACCATGTAAAGTACAGTGAAACCACCAATCTACAATGACAATAGAAAACACCTTTTCATTGGATCCCCTTAATTAACAAATCAAGGTAAAATGGTAGCATTCCATGCATGGTTTTACTAAAAACTAAAAAAATCATAAAAAATAAATTCTTTTTCCATTATCCAACTCTAAACTGACCACTAACACCTTCAACACCCCCAAATACACAAATTAGATGTTCATGATAAATTTTGGACTCTATACTTACCCTATGATGCTTGAATCAACTCAAAACTATTATACATCCCCTTCAACCACTCATCTACTCCATGAATCTGGGTATCTCATATAAAGGTAAAATAATGTTAAGATCAATAATATTAAACCACATTAATAACAACTTCTACCTTTTGAGGTGATCTTCCTTTTATATTCTAAACTAATTTAAAAATACTCTTAGTAATATTTTTCTCTAGTGGAGTCTCGGGCTCTACCACTGAAAGAATATTCTAGGCCATCCCTTTCATATGACTCTCATTGGAATGATCCTACCCTTTTTTCTTCTCATGATGCTCGTTGATATTCTTATTTGAATCCCCGATTCTATAAAAATAAATACACTAATTGTCAATCAACATCAAAATTTTCAATAACCAAATACACCATACATCACTTCCTGTATAAAATGATAAAATAGTTATTCAAATCAAACTATCTATATTTAATCATTGAATTGATCTCAATTATCTAAGCTAATTTATTAAATATTAATAACTTATTTATGAAAACATTGATCAATTTTTTAATAATTCAGCATCTATCTAAAATCAAATTACTAATCAATAAAAACATATGTTCACACGCGTATTTAAAGTCCTTGTCTTCCAAAATGATACATGAAAAATCAAATATTCACCCTCCACTTTAGTAATAATAATACTCCAATATCAATTTTATAAACTAAAAAAACGCAATCCAACAATTTCCATATAATTTTTACTTCAAATATGGTTTTCTTGGTCAAATAAACATGAATAGATTTCATGCCATGTATCAAATCCTAAACTAAAATCCAATAATTTCAAAAATATCATGACCTCAAAAAAGAAACCACATTGTTTCCATTTTGTAACACCCAAATCTATTAAAATTTTTCCACTGAGTTGAATCATCACATGACCATAAGTATGCTCTTTTATCATTAGAGGTCCATGACTAGTTAAAGGGTCTATAGATATTTCATGGGGTTGATATCCTCTATAATGGTCTATGACATCAATAATAATAGCGTAAATTATACAATAAAAATAAGTTTAAAAGAACATATAACTTGAAAAATTAAGTAAAAATAACATCACATAAATGTGTATATGAATCATACATCCAAAAATACTCAATGTATGATTTAATAATCATAATGTAAAAAATAAAAAATAAAAGTATAAAATAGTAAAGTGTGTAAAAAGATTCTACATGACACTAAATTTAAAAATTATATTGATTCCATATGTATCATGATCTAATCTCAAAATTACTGAGACCTCTTGACTTTAACAGCTATATCATGCATATGATTTTATGTACATGAGGTGTGTTCATGCAGAGATTGAAAATAAACCCTCAATAGAGACCATCACAAACCTGAAAATTCCTATAGTAAAATATTATCATATATAAATGTTTTAATGATATTAAATAATTTAGAAATACCATTTACAATATGAAATTCTAACCATTACACTAAATTAGCCTCATACCTATGTCAACCAATATCTATGATAGCATTGATGCCAACCATGAAATAAAGTAACCAAACATATTTTTTGAGTATGTTTGATACCAAACCCATGGAATATAATAAATTATCAATCTTAATACAAGTCCTATATAGACTCATGGACCACATGTCATTGTTTTGTTTCATATCTTAACCTAAGTCCCTATATAAGTAACTACACATCTTTAATGACATTAATAGCATTATAATAAAAAAAAATTGAACCCCATATAAGATCATAACAATTAAACAAAAACATAAAAAAAAATAAAAATACATTTAAAAAAATGTTTGGAATATTTTTTTATCAAACATCAATTGTTAAACTCATGAATACTTTGGTATCCATTGTAAACACTAATCACCAATGTTGTGGTTGTATCCTCTTATTATACAGGTAATTCTAGTAATAAAAATATAAATCTATGGAAGATAAGAAGATAAAAATAGTATAGAATCTATCAGATGAGGAAAACTAGGTAAATATCTCATACATGGAGCACTAGAGATCTCTAAGAGACACCATTATAATTTATTAATAAAATTAATACAACACCCCTCTTATATTATATTTATAGAAATAAGGGTAATCAATAACACCCAAGGAATAAAAATTCACATGAAACCAAATGATGTCTAATAAATATCCTCTAATAGTCACTTTGAGTATTATTTAACCTCTAAAAGTGGATTAAATAACAAACCATATTAGGAGGTGCATCAATTATAATATAAACTTGTTAAAGTAAATGAAGTTCTTAAACGGTCTCTATATGTGGGATTATGAATTTTACACATGTAGTGGGACTTATAATCCTATTACTCCAAGCCCAAGCCTAAATCCAATTTGGGGATTTCTATTTTCTCATCTTTATATATTAATAATATAAAGGAATAATTATTTATATATAACATGATATTAATTATTTAATTAAATAACTATTCTTTAATTAAAGATTTAAAATTTATAAAACTAAAAAACCACATTTGTTTATTTTATAAACATAAAAAATAATTTCACATAGAATGATCACATCAGTATATAAATACTAATTAGAATTATCTAATGTGTGAATTTTTTCTGATGCTTTCAAGTCATCATGTACATTAGGGTGATGATTCATTTTTTATTTACCCCACATTTCCAATTTCCAAAGGTATGTGGCATATGTCACCATAACTACTGGTGTCATCTCCTTGGTCAAAACATGATGATGAGATGTTAGTTTCTCCTACTATGCATTCTTCATTGGAGATCATAACCTATTATAGGTCTCCCCCATAGATTTGAGCCATGTTTATCAAGCTTATTCCTGGTTTCATATTGAGGTGGAAATTGGTTTATTACATTGCTTCTGTCATGAAAGGGTTGATACTTGCATTCATAGCTAATGGTGACAGTAGACACACATATATGTATATGGAATTTTGATTTATTGGGAACTGATAAAGTATTTCTCTTTAAATGTTTAGTGAAGCTCTTGTATGAGGCATATTGGGTATTGAATCAATGTAATCCCATGTTATCCATGGGGTAATTTGTTCCAGGGGCATGAGGAATACTAGGCTCATTACCTCAGTAATATTATTTTCATCATATAGGGTAGATATTTCAATGAATTTACTGGGATCACAGGTTTAGATAGATATAGGGATATGTTATTCATAGTTTTATAATCATGTTGGTATATGTTGTTCATAGGTTTAATGTCCCATGGGGATAGGTTTCCACAGGTTTAATGTCTTATGAGAACTAATTGGTTGTAGGTTTAACGTATTTTGGGGATCGGTTGGTCAGAGGTTCAACATCTTTTGGGGATAGGTTGGGGAGGTTAAGTGTGTCCCATGGGAAGATGATCACACTTTAGAGTTCCTTTCTTCCAAGGGGGAGACATAAAAATTAAATGGTGGTGTTAGGTTATCAAGATTGAACCTTAGAGAGGAATAAAATGTGACTAGGGATTGGAAATCAAGGAGTCTTACCACATACCATGCTAGAAGATAGGGATCAAACCCCATATGGTTCTTTTGAACAGTTTAAAGTCATGTTATGGGACCAGTCCATGCAGTTTTATGTTATGTGGTAAGGAATCTTGTGTTGCGGAAGGAGAGACAACAAGGGATTGTGGGGGGCCTATACATAGGGGTTTTCAATGAGGTTAGTATCATCCAATGTGAGTCTTACATGGTTCATCCAATTTTTATCACACAAGGTATGACTATAGTTTAACATCATGCACTAAGGATGTAATTGTATAGTTTAACGTTGTAAGACTAGAATGTTAGGCTATGTGGTTTAGATTCATAAATATTAGATGTGGAGGGGACTAACCCCAAGGATACCATTTCTAGGTAGTATATGAGGATAAGGAACTATCCTTCCATATTGGGAAAGGTGAGTGGTTTCATATGATGATACCACATTCAAGGGTTACATGTCTAAAATGTTAGTGATTTTGGATGAAACAAGGCCTAAAAACGTCCACTGTGAAGTGAAACATGGGTGTCCCTACATTATGATTACTATGATTATAATCATGAGGAAAAATAAAAATCTAGGTAATTAGTTGAGAAAAGGGGCATGACATGCTGGTTGATGATATCATAAGTCATGTAGAAGGTTCGGGAATGAATAAACTGGGCTTGAATGGGTATAGGTCCGCTGAGAATTCAACTTTTTTGGTGGTATGTTCATATAAATGAGGCATCTTGTGGTGAATAATTAAGTGGGTTTCACATATTAGTGGTGTTTTGTGAAGGTTATAGGTTTCATGAACTTAAATGTTTTTTTAAAACAAGGTGGCTCTACCTTGGGGTAATGTTTATGTTAACATGAGTAAGGTTTCATGAATGATGGGTTTCTCACAAAACCCTAAGAATATCAAAGGGTTTTCATTTTGTGAGAAGGATGTTAAAATTTATGAAATTTATATACACTAAGGTATGAGTGTCTCAAGAACCCATCAGATGTTTCTCTAGAAAGATAGCAACATGTACGAATCCATCTTCACTTTTTGTTCGTAAAGGATTTTGTTTTTTAAGTTAGAGCTCCTAAAATAAGTCCAAAGGTTTCTCCCCTTAAAGTTTAGGTAAAAGGAAGTATTTATAGGTTTCTTAGATCTAGAGAAATATTTTTCATGAATGTTACCATCTTTACATAAGTTAAAACATTGTAGTGGTCAGTGGCCTTTTTAAGAAGGAATATACTGCATGGAAGTTACCATCATCATATAAGAAAAACCTTCACTATGGTCAATGACATTCCCAAGAAGTCATATGTTGTGTATAAGTTAGGTTAGCTGCATAATGTGAACTCCCATAGTGATAATGCACCCTTCATGAAGCTATTTACTTTTGCGAAGGATTTAATCCTTTGCCAATACATTCTTTAATGTGAATTTTGAGCCCGTTTTGGCCTGAATTTGTCAAAAAATTTCTAGTTATCTCTCTATGAATCTTTTAACATGTTTTTATCATAAAATAATCCACACTACCTATAATAATGAGAAATTTTGCGGGGGAGGAGTTTTAGAGTTGAAACCACTAAAAACCGGTAATCTGGAGGTCTCCGTCATGGAACATGGATCGAACCTTGGCCTATAAATAGGAGTTTTATCCCATGTGGAACCATTATTTTTTAACAAAATATTGTTTTTGACGACATTTTAATCAAACTCAAGACCTCCATGAGCGTTATGTGATTCCAATCTTTAACACTCATAAAACATTGTCACTTTTGTGGAACTTATTTTCACAAACAACTGTTGGGATGAGTACACTTTATAAATATCATATTTTGTGAATGTATGACCTTCAAAATAAAATTTTGTGAATATGGATCTAATTTTTTTAATGGCTTTAAGATTTACTTTAAAGGTGCTGAGGTTGTTATTTCTAAACAGAGGGAGATGGATCTGAACATTATGACAGGGGAGAGCATATAGATTTTTTCAGACCACAACACTCTCCCTAAGATACTAATGGAGGATCAAAATGATTAACCTTTATGATAGAGGCTATATTTATAAGGATCTATACTTATAGAAGATGTCTTTATCCTTGATACCAACCGTGATTCCCCCACATACTAGTTCAGAAGTCCAATAGGAACTATTGCATTCCACTGTTTGATGGACCAATAATCAACAATGATTACTCCATATAGATACCTAAAGAGAACATAAATATTAAGGATCTGACCACAAAGATTTCTCTAATTCAATATGATAGTATCTTCATGCTAGGACTGGTGGACCATCTTTAAGACTGGAAGGAAGAGTGGCACCTAATCTAGGGTGGAATCTTCATAGATGAGGGGGTCTAGACCTACAGGTATTTCTAGTTCTGTGATAATTTTAAGGTAGATCATAAAATATTTGGGTTGTATAAAGATGTTCAGACTTCATAGTTCCATGTTTATCACCACCCAGAGATCATGCATGAAATTCTGAGATACTGTTCATTGGGGACCAAATCCTTTAATTTTCATCGTGGGGAGGTAAGAATCAACATGTGTGACCTATAACAGATCAGAGGGATCCAAATCCAAAGGGGGAGGTATGAAGAATTCCTACCAACTGATAATGTTTTGGAATACTAGGAGAAGATTTTGATAATAGAAAGGGATCTGATGTTCTTAGTACATGGTGATAATATACAAAAGACGAGGATGAAGTATGTCCACATCAAACATTAGTTTGGATATTTTTTAGTAATACCATATAGAATAATTCTAGGAGACCCCTTCATTGTCTGAAGGCATAAGATTATGGGAAGAAAAACTCATACTAGGTGATCTTATAGGTGATTCAATTATGCTTGTGGGGGTATAGTGTGAATCCCATGGCCCCTGTGATCAAATTCGTAGGATTTATCCTGGAACTAATCTATAGGTGGATGATCCTAGATTATGATTTGAACATGGGGGTATAAATGAGAAAACTCATCCTGGTGGAAAGGTTGACAATGTGTTAGCACACTAACATGATCATACTAGTGCTAGAAAAGATATATACGGTGTTGCGACACATTAGAATGAGGAAGACTCCTTTCCATGTGTGTGGGTATTTTGACTATATGTATGGCTCAATATTTACACACATGGGGGTATGAGTAACCAAACCTCATCAGTCCTCTTAGTACCAACTTCTTTCCATTGATGCTCAACATTTATCGGAGTCATCCTCTTTAGTTGGATATAGTTGGGGTGCTTATGAGGACATGACTAATGGAACATTTCATTTTCCAGTTATTCCCTCTCGTAATGGGGAAATTACAGATGATTTTGTGGGGATAATGAAACATCACCCATACCTCTGGAAATTTTGAGGTAGGTTACTATTGGATAGGATCAACTTAAATGTGATATGTGAATAATATATACCTTACCAGTTTACCAAGAAATTATGATGCCTCTAAAGGCTCTCCATGGAGGTATACATTGAACTATGCATCAAGTGTCACACTTCGATCCTTATAAAAATATGTCACATGTTTACGCAAGAAGAAAATAGTGGAAGGAATATTATGTCGCCAATTGATGCCTCATATGGGCTCTTCCACGATTACAGATCGAGCTAGGAGAGAGCGTACCTGGGCGATTCATTGAATTACCTAGTATTTTGGGTAGATTCTAAGAAAGGGTCTCAGATTCAAGGAAATAAGTGTCTATTTTCAATGGATAAGGAATGTTTAGGAGGAAGTGTTTATCCAGTGGGGAGGGTAGTGGTTGTAGCTCCAGTAATTCCTATGCTTTCATGGTGTGCAACTTCATAGGGATGTGTGGGGGAAAACCTAAAACTCATGGTAATGTGGTTCTGAGAGGAGGGTGTAGCCTTTGAAGTAACTCTATGGGAATATTTTTTATCTCATGGAAAGTTATTGTGGATTGAAGATGTTCTTGATGATTTTATCTTCCCCGAAGCTTAGAGGGAATGGGGTTTCTTTCAAAAATTATACTCCCTTAATGAGATGTGGTTTTGACTATAGGATGATGGGATATATATTTATTGGTTGGGCCATGCCAAGTCTAGCTTCCAGTTACATTGGATGAGGTGGTGGAATATACATAGGATATAGAAAACATTATCCACTCCCATGACATGGAACACCCCTAACCTATAGGGAGAGGATACTGCTCAAAATTCCTTCCCCTAAAGACCTTCCCGGGGAAGTTGGCTGTAGTGGCTATTGGGGAAGATTTGGTGAATGACTCTTAGGATAGTGATGGATTTTGGGACTCCCCCAAGGGAAGATAACCCACTGCTGATGAGGTTAAAATCCATATTTTTTGGGTTTTGGTCATCTGTAAATCTGTTAAAATCCGTATTATAGTAAATTAGAGACTCTAGCCAATGGATGACCCTCCTCGATGAAGTAAATATAAGTTCTTACTTAAATTCTCTATGTGCATATTTTCTGAATCTCTATCATATTAACAATATGAACAACTATAAACTTCTATCCAACATGAGTCATGATTAGTTTTAGAAACAAGATATAAATAGAAAATAATATTATTAAATGGGATTTATAGATAGGTAGATAAAAAATGAGGGTTATAATTACCCATCGACCATCTGACGTGTCATGACTAGGAAATCTATGGTTGAAGAGTGGGACTTTTCAAAGCTGACTTACTTTCCCAATGTACGCAGGTGCATGAGTGGGGTAATGATAAGGGAGTTGGATTCTACATATAAAAATGGGATTATGGAGGATGTGAATCAACACATACATTATTTGGAACACAAGTAGGATAAATAGGTAGATATAAGATGGTTGTAGACTATGTTCAGAATTCATATCCATTATCATACTACCAAGAGTGGGGATATACAAATGAGGTTTTACTTTTGAGAATATTTTAAATATGGGACTAATAAAATTTCCATCCAAAATCCTTTGAGGAATGTTTTTAGGATGAAAGGAGATCCATTTCAGTCAGTCACTATCACCATTAGGTGGCCTATTTATATATGGAAGATGGTGGGGATTCATATCAAGGAAGTTGTGAAGCATGGGGTGAACGTGAAGGAATGTTCAGATAGATCTCAACTCTCTTAGTATTACATCATTATGTTTCTAATCACATTAGATGGGTGTATCATTCTAATAATGATCTATACATTCCTTCCAAGGAGATTATATTATTTTTTTCTAAGCGACGATCAAGGAACATGAGTGGTGTGGTAGGTAACTAGAAATGAAGGGGGAAGGGTTATCTCATGTCAATAGCTAAAACATTTCACAATTTTACATCATTAAATGTTGATAGAAAGTTTGTTGTTGAACATCTTATGGTAAGGATGTTCAACGCATAGTATAACATGGTATAATGAAGGATTTGGATTTATATAGCTTAAGTTCATATAAATATAACTATGGAATCCTATATTTTAACATCATATGGCCTGGATGTGTGAAAAATAGTTTATCATTATGTGACCCAGATATTGAATAAACAATGTAACATCACATGGTGAGGAAATAGTATTTATAAATTTTAAGGTTGTATAGATTTAACCATAGTGTCATGCTGTTTAATGTCATATTTTCAGGACATGTGTATCACAAGTTAGTATATTTTGACTAGGGTGTATGAACTAATGTGAATACAATACTTCCCCTTCAAGTTAGTGGGATGTATGAAAATGGAACACAATTGGTAGTACTTCACATAGGATCTCATAAAGTAGGGAAATTTTAGATTTGGATCTGTATTTTTTATAAACCAGTTTGTTCAGGGAGCATATCTGAGATTTTTTCATGGCTTAGTGATGAGTCCATTTGGATATTTACTTATTCTATTCACACCCTAACTTATTCCCAAGACACAAGGTATACTTGGAATGTGAATGTATAGTTATTTCTCAAATTTCCCATACATGTTTTCAACCTGATGGAAATATGTTTCTCTTTAATGGGGAAGTTTCAGATCATGTCAGTCAGACCACATGGGTATATATTCAGGGGAATTTGTATAGATGAATCCACACAGTTTAATGTCATGATGATCAGAATGAAGTATCTAGTTTATGTTCATAGAGTTTTGAATATTTGGGAAAGATTTTATGAAATGGGAAGAATTATAAAAATGATGTAAATTGTGGATAAAGAGGCCATACTCCCAATAAGAGGTCTTGGGGTAGGTCTCACATAGTTTAAGTTCATGATTCTCAGACAATGGTTTTGTAAACAATTTAAGATAATTATACTTAAACAAACGGGGTTTGTGTCCTTCGGGTCTTATTTTTATCCCAAAATATAAAAAAATAAGATTTAAAGATAGGGAAAAAGAGTCCCAGCGTTTCATGAATCATCTCTAAGAAAAGTTTCACACCATTTAAGTCCATGATTCTCATATCATAGAGAGATTTTTGAATTTTTTTTCATCCATCTACAAAACATTATATCATAAAAAAGGGATCGGGGGAATAGTTCTAGAAAATATAGTGTCACATAATGGGTTATTTGAAACTGGGATAGAGATAGAGGTTCTAGGTGTAACTATATATCCCATGGAATTGGGAATCATGTAACATGTAGGTCTAAAACACGATGTGGTTGGAGACCAATTCTGGAGGTGGAGGATCACCCTCTTCGGTTTGTATGAGAAGCCAACTATATAGTTAAAGTGTTGTATAGAAAGAATATATTTGGGTTTTATGGTCATGAAGTTAAGAAAAAAAATTATACCAATTTAAAGTCATGTACTTTATACTTTGGTTTTGAAAACCGTTTAAGGTCATGAATCTTGGACCATGCACATGTGTGTGTTCTAGGATGATTTGTGTGGAATCATATGATTCAAACCCAATTTCAAGGGAGGAATAAGAAGTCCTTTCAACACACCAACACATCCAGAAAGAGTTATAAACATGTTAAGACCATGATTCATGGAACATGTATCTTAGTTTAACGTCGTATATTTAGATCATATGGGGGGGAACATTCCACATGGGAACACACACACATATTGAAAATTCTTGGGGAAGACTCCACTATGAATCCTAAGCCTGCATGATCCATACTCAATGTGAAAAAGAAGGTGTGGAGGGGAGTTCCCATTAACACTAGAGAGATCATAGTAAGGAGAAAAACAATCTTTCTTGGAATAGTTCCAATGATACTAACTTTCTTAATCATCACAAACAAACACATGGGAGAATTACACCATTGGTTTTGATGCTCCACCAAAGAAGAGAGAGTTGTAAAGAGTGGAATTCATTACATACAAGATATGGAGTTTGAAAGGGCGTTTTTGAAGGGTAAGGAATCCCTTTTTATTATGTTCAAAATAAAGGTTCTACAACTACACCAACAATGGATTGGGTGAAAAAATGTCAAATTGACCACTGAACATGTTGGAAACATGAGAACCATCATCTATTATAAGGTATCCTTCATTGTGTATGCCTAGAATGGGTGTTGAGACATTTTTTAGAAGCACCATTTCTAATAGGGTCTATTCAAATTGGGAGGATAATGATGGTATTTTCTACGGAAGGCATTCCATATGGAAGTGGACATGTCGGGATGCTCAAGGGTAATTTAAACACTCTTAGGTCCATTCTTTAATATACTCAAATGCACTGAATGGGTATATTTTTTCGTGGGGATTGAGAATGTTCCAAGGGGGGGTCCTTGAAATAAGTATGTTTTTGGGATAGGCATAGATATGAGATATTAGCATCAATACATATATCATCATAGGTGGGAATAAATCAGTAAATGGTTCTTGAATGTGGTGCGGTAGGTGACCATCACCAGAAGGGTGGTCTCTCTCTCATGTAAGGGATCTATTCATAATATAGTTTTGAATCATGTTGCTGGAAAAACATTATATAGTTTTATATCACGTGACAAGGATGTATTATTTTTTAGTTTAAATTCATACCACTATGACTAAAAGGATTGTCTCGAACTTATAATGGATCGAGGAATATGATCAGGCCTTACACCCATAGGGGGTTACTTATGATTATGGGGGTATATCTCAGGCTTGTACAATAGGGTTTTATATTGTTTTCTCTTTGTTTCAATTCATAAGGATATCACATCCCTCTGATGGGCCAGAAGAATATGATTGGGGATTACACCTCAGGAGGAGGCCCATTGGGAAAACATGGGATCATCTTAAGATCATTACATGAGGCATCATATGTTTGGATCAGGATGCATATCGTGGTTAGTATTTTTGGAATCCTATGCTGGTTATGTAGGGTATACTATAGTTTAACATCATGTAGCTAGGATGATTCCATATAATTATAAGTCATGCGACAAAGACATTTTCCAATAGTTTTACATTATGTGACTTGGTTGTTTGTATTTTTAGTTTGGATTTATAAATCTCAGACTAGGGTAAATCTCATATTTTTCATATGATTAATCTCATGTTTATCACACAAGGTAAGTCTATTGTTTAAGGTCATGTGAATAGGATTTTTTTGTATAGGTTAACTTCATATGACTAGGATGATGGGATTTTTTGTTTAAATTCATGTATATTGGCCTTGGGAAAGCTCTTAGTTTAAGGTCATAGATATTGGACCAAGGGTGTTCTGGAAGGAGGAGTTTTGATAGAAAAAAGAGATCAAAAAATTTATATGAAAAGAGGAATAAATATGTTTTATGTCTCATAAAACATCCTTAAAGTGAGTTGCACACAGTTTAAGGTCATTATGCTTGGACCCAGGTTTTCTATATCTCGACCATGCATGATAAACCATACCAAGATTCCTAATCCCATGTGATCCATGAACTATGTGGTAAAAAATGAGTGGTGAGAGATTTTACCAATCACATGGAACTGCATATTAAGAGCATGGAGAATTGTGGTTAACAAATATTCCAACAACACTAACTTTCTTAATCGACATGTGTGTATGTATAGAGGGGTAACACCAAAGGTGATAGAACTACATCAGATAACAAAGAGGTGGAAAGGCCATAAATTTAAATTTTTTAATTAGTATTATGAAAGGGGTGACTGATGGGTAGGGAACAACTTTTTACGGCATTAAAAACACATGTTCTACAGCTGCACTAGCTCCGAATGGGGTGAACAAATGTAGGATCAACTATCGAACATATTAAAAACATAGTAAATGTTATATGTCAATAAGAGATCTATCACGGTGTTTACCCAATATTGGAGGTGAGCCATTTTTCCCAGACACCGTCACTGTTCGAGGGTCCCTTTATATTTCAACAATGATGAGGGTCCAAATCAAGGAATAATAGAAATATGGAAGGTGAATTGGGAGAATTAATATTTGGAACAAAACACTCTTGGTTTTACACCACAACACTTTTGACAATGTTAATGGGGTGTAATAGTGAGTGGGAGATGAACTATTCTTGATGATAGAGGTCCTGATGTAGTTTTGTGATCATTCTAGACTGAAGGTGAAGTGATTGGGTGTCTCTACATATTACATGGAACTGGGAAACATTACCCATGTAGTTCTTCAATATGGAATGGTAGGATACTGTCATAAAAAAGGGGTACCCTCTTTGATAAGGGTTTAAAGTATCATGAGATTTTATATTTTATGATGACAACATTGTTTTTCATCAAAAATTGATATGGCCTTTTAATTCAACCTCATGTTAGGTCTTGAGGCTATCTCAATCTGCTGAAGGATTAAAGAAAATGATTGGGGATTACACCTATGGAGGATGCACGAGGGGACTACTTGGGGGTTGTCTCATGATCATTACATGATGCATGTTATTCTATACACATAAGACATCTCATTCTTGGAAAACTAGGTATCATATGATTAATACTTATGGTATACTATAGTTTAACATCATATATATAGAATCATTCCATATAGTTTTGTGTTCTTTGACTAGTATGTCATATCATTCCATTTAAGGCGTATATTTAAGATATATAGTGAGGGCAGAGTGACTTCATCAACCATAAATAATGGACCTGATGTGAACAGAGGTCATAGGGGACTAACTCTCAAATAGATTATATCTATATAAAAAATTTGTATTTGGGACTGAAGATAAAGTTTTAGGCATCACTACATATCTCACTGAACTAGGAATCAATTCACACGTAGTTCTAGAACAAGGAGTGGTAGGAGACCAATATGGGAAGGATGGCATCCTCTATAGTGAATTCCCAAAGTATATCACAGTTTCTTATAAATTGGTGGGGATATTAGTGGCTATAGTTTAATATATTAATACTCAGACTCCGGATCATCTAATACTTTTCATATGAGGCATCCCATGTTTATAACATAAGGCAATTCTACAATTTAACTTCTTATGCTAAGGAAAGTATTTTATAGTTTAATGCCAAATGACCAGGATGTTAGGATTTGTAGATCAAATTCATACTAATTAAACTAGGTTGGTTGACATGAATTAAAGTTTGAGGAACCCATCATTGGTTAGAGGTGTGTTTTTTTATCCGTAAATGGTGATCAATGAATAAGCACCATTTGAGTAGATCTTATTAAAGATATAAGGTCCCTCTCATTTGGGTTCAGATTTTAGTTCCTTTTTCTTAGATATTATCAGTGTCCATGGATCCAGTTTCATATCACATTTAAGTAAGGAGTAGGGGTGGGTGCCTTTATTGAATTATCACTAAACCTGGTTCAGATGTCTTTCCATGTTATTCAATGTTTCAAGCCTATGTTTCTCAAAGTCTTCCTACTTGAACAAACAGACTACCACTCTCCAGTTTGGCATTTTCTGATTGTAAAAAGCCATTCAGAGTGAAGGAAACTAAACCTATATTGGTTAAACTACTTCTGTCCCATACACCAGGGAGTATGGGGTTTACTTAGTGGAATTTTGAGTCATTGTTTGATAGGACCAGATGGAATTTGAGAGCTTATCAAGAAAACTCTTATTATTTTTTCCTTCCATATTCTGCAGGATGTTGGAGTAGTTTTTTTAATACTTCAATATTCCCATTCTCCTATGTGTGTTAGTGTGAGGTTTGGTTGGATCTGATTTTGTACTTAGTATTCAACTTTTTTAGCTCGGTATCGCTAAAGATGGTTTCATTGCTCCTGTGAATGGTGTGACGAATCCCAAACTGATGTTTGATGTAGGGATTCACAAAATCGATCATGGACCGGATCTTTACTTCTTTGAGGGGGATGTCATCTTCCCCCTTAAAAATAATTTTTTTGAAGTAATAATGAACATTCATTATTGATATGTTTCTGGGGGGTAGGGAACTACAATGTCGAGTCCCTATATTGAATAGGTTTAAGAGTATTTGGTGTCATGGAGAAGCTCTAGTGGATAATGCACAATGTTAGCATGGATCTAACATACTAGAAACCTCATGATGAATTAAATGCTCTCATGAACCATGGTGAGCCATAAGTAATGAATCCTATGGAACTGGTAAAAAATATTCAATCCTACTTGATGGGCCCCGTATGTATTGGCATGCGTTTCTTCCATGAATTGGGAGATCTAAAACCATTGCCTATAATGGAGATGAATTATATCAAAACCACAATTATATAGGACCTACTCATGGTTGGGTATATCCCAGAGGGTAAACTATGTTTCAGGCTAACAAATTCATCAATGCTTGTATCAATCTAGAGAGAGTTTCACACTAGATATACTTAATGAGGGGAGACATCTAATAAGGTATTTCTTCAAATATGTTTGTTTCTTAGGTCCCTGTTACATAATTGTTCATGGAAAACTAATTTCTTTATTGTCTATATTATCAGAAGTGATGGAGGAGAAGACCATATGATGCACCATGTGAATGTTCAAGTCATCCTAGTTATGCTCTATAAGATATGCAGCTAGGCTTTCCAAAGATTCATCTTGATTATTCTACAATTAGGGAACACGAGTCACCTTTGAATGTGAATGGAAATGGGTAATCGACTAATGAATCCATTCTTATAGTGGAATTAGTTATTATTTCTTAAATAGATAGTCCATATTGACCTATTTTATGACTATATTAGAGTATCCCTTCACATGAAAATGGGGGACATGAATCTTGAGGGAGACCTCAAGTCTAGTGATAATATCCCAATATTAAGCCTCATTGTTAGTGAATTATTTTGATAAAAGGAATGAAAGACGGCCTGTTTGGGAGTAATAAATATGATCCCATGGCCCACCCTATTGAGTTTGTTGTTGTTTATCCTTATAATGATCAGGATAAGAGAGGTTCAATCAGAATTCATCATCCAACATGGTCCAGTCAAATCCATGGAGAGGATCACCTCATATAGTATATCAACATAAAGGGGTAGTTCTTCAAGGGTTAGATGTGCAACTAGTAAATATGGAAATTATTATCCATTGACAAATTTTAGGGAAAAAATGATATCAAACTTCTATATAATGACTACCCAATTCACCAATGAGCCTGTAAACATGGGACTTTCAATGATGTAATTTAGTTGATCGACATGGTAAAATGTTTATATCTTATGGTGCTACAAGTAATACTAAAACTTATGAACTATAAAAGAAAGGTTGAGGAAACTCTTCTCGAGTGTAGAATATCCGGTCATTATGTCAAGGAGTATGTGACTGATAAAATAAATGTTGTTTCCCCTAAACACATTACTATTATAAGCTATATAGGTTCCTAGATAAATTTCCATTGCAGTCGCATAAAGGGTCAGAGGATTCCCTTAGATTGGTAACATTAGGACAAGAGTACATAGAAGATACTTAATAATTTTCTCAAATGAAGTTTGGAAATATTTTTCCCACTGGTATATGGTTCCTTTCTACATGGGTATTTAGAAGGGATTTCACTTACCTACCATATTCATAATGAATCATCAAATATATTCCAAGTTTCCCTATAATCCCCAAAACTCCCAGAGGTTTCATGTAGAAAACATATGAAAAATATAATTAATATTACCTTGATTGATCTCTATTCCTAAGTATTTGACAGTGAATATGAGGAATTTTCAAGAGGTAACCCTGAACACAAATTTCAAGGGGTATTCTTCAAATGGTGGGAGGAGAGGAAGTCGAACACTTTCACATGTTTTTTGAGATTATACTAACAATGGAGGTATATTACCACCAAATAATTCACATATAACTCCACTAATTTCTGGTGGATTGGTTTTAAGATACGGATAAGGGTAGATGAGTAAGTAGCTCCAACATTATTCAAATCAAATGGAATTTATTTATAGAATAAGGTTCCATAGTGTGATAAAAAAGTATTTTATTCCCAATATTTGTGGTCCATTCATATCTTGTTATAATTGGAATACCCATCCATGAAGGAGAGGTTCTAGAAACCATCTTTCACCTTAATTAGAAACTACAATATCAAAATGGAAAAATCATCCTTAGAGTAGTGGTTTATGAGGTCCCAAAAGGCGATGCATACCCTGATCTTCTTATTCTTATTTATAACTAGGATAATGTGGGTCATCCATTTAGGATACTAAACCACCCTGAAAAATTTTTCATTGATTATCCTCTAAAATTTGGTCTTGACCATGAAAATGTGAGAGGGGTACAACTTATTGGGAGGTTGTTTGAACCCACAATGGTCTTCTAGGAGGCCAAGGTGATGAACAACAACCAGGGGATCAGGACCCATAATTTTATTATATCTCCAAGAGAACAATTTGTGGTGTTATTAAAGAAATACATATAATTTGTTGCTCCTATAGAGACAAGACTACATTGATGAGTGAAATCCAAGAATATTTATTTGTTATTAGATTCACCTAGGTCATCTCATCTACTATAGTATATATACTCTCTTAATGACTTGGAGGGAAATCATCCATATCCACTTTATTATTTTAATAATGTGTGTTGGAGGGAGGATATGACTCTATTAGAGCCATGGATCCAAGATTGAAACAAGTATCTCTTACGGTAGAGGTACTTTACTCAATATGGATGTCATTTTCTGTGGAAACTATGGTGAAAATATTTTATGATATTATCCTTCATAGTTTCTAGTAGTGATATCCACCTTTTTTATTAAATAATTGAAGTTGTTTCAACCTTAATTTATTCAAACATTCCTTTCAGAACATGCAGTGATGCCTCATATCAGTTTCCATGTGGGAAATTTCTCAGTATTCTATAGGAGTATGGCTTTATAGTATTAGCCAATACTATCTTGTATAGGTGTATGGGATAATCAATGAGCACTCCGATTCTTGTAGAATATTAAAAAGATCCTCATGTATGGGTTCAACGGTTCCAACTTTTAGATATGTAAAATGAATCTATCATTCAAATTTCCCCAAGGATATACTAAAGTGGTTATCAAATCATTGGGAGTGTTGATACACTCAACCAAACTGATATAGAGATATTTAAACTCCATTTTTGTACCCAATATCTAGGTAATGGGTCTTACAATAGTTAAAGAGAGAAATGTAACACTGTAGTACCCCTACATGAATGTCAAGGGATTGTTTGAGGAACTGATGATTCAAATAATATACCACTCCATAAATACTAATTTAAGGACTCTCTAATAGAACTTTGTATAAAGTATCCAATGAGACTACCATAAAAATAGTGATTTATACTAGGCCATCGAACTGTGTATTAAACTGATTTTATTTTTTATACTTACTATTTACATACCTCTGAATTGTCAAATTGTAGGGAGTCTGATCAAATTTTATAATCCCTTTCTAAAGGAGCATCTGGGTCAAGAATAAATTAATCCAGGAACATGTATCTACAATGAAGTGGTGGAATTGCACACCATTAAGCTATAATTTTATACACAATTGATGAATGTGACCCACAACATTTGTACAATCATCCTATTTGAAGAAGTAAATGAAGGATTTACATTCCCCAAAATCTGATTCATGTGCATGGTTGGCCCTAGTGGCATCTACCTTTGAATCGAACTAGATAGTTATCTTTAAGACCTTTATGAAGGCCCACACATATCCTTTGACAAGAATATTGTGCCAAGTATCAAGAGTATCATTGGAATGGATACATGAATAAACACATCATATTTCTAGATGAGGGGCATGTTTCTACTTGTCAAGGTTCTCTCTTGGACAAGGATCCCAGTAGGTGTCATTGGATGATGTATTTGGGTCTGGGTGGTGTTGGAAATGTTTTTCTACTGACTAAATGGTTTATATTGAGTCCTAAAAGGATGAGGTTGGTCCCTGGCTCTTTTTGGGTGAGTGTGATGTTGTTGTGTCTGGGAAGAGTGATCAACCAATATAGTCAGTTATGGAGGTGTACCTAACGAAAAAGCATTAGTTGGTGGTGCCTACTGATCCATGTGTGAGGATTTATGTCTAGTCTCAGTTACATTAAAACCCCCTTTTAGAGAACTTTCTTGGATCTTCTACCTATTAGCGTAGTGCCTACCTCTTTTAAGGGTATTGACCAGAGGTTCCTTAGGGGGCCACATGACGTTCCTCATCACTGAATATTGTGCAGCGAGCTACCAACCAGACATAGTTAACAGAAGAATGATATTATTCTTTTTTAGTGTAATATTCAAAGATGGGATGAATTGGGTGGTCTTTTCCAAATTTAGGAGGCATGAAGTTTCTATGAGTGTATGGTGGCTTTGGCTTCAGAAAGGGACTCTGATTACACTGGAATTGTCGATGCTTATTCTTCAATGAATTAGAAGGTTGTGATGCATATGGGGTTTCAAGTTTATATTTTGAAACTACAAGGGGTTATGGTTTTTGAAAGTAGTAATGGATAATACAATGGATGCGAGTGACAATCTTAGGGAACATCCAATTAGTTTACTTTTGTGTACCTTAACCCAATGCATGTTTATAGAAACCTGAGAATTTAAAAATATGAACATCCTATTCGACAGTATATATGACAGACAACACCAAGAATAAAAGGGATTGTAAAACAATGATAATTTATGATATATTTATTTTTAAATAAATTTAATATCTTCAATAGCTTTCAAGTTACAAAATTTTAGTTTTAAACGAAATACAATACTCTATTAAAATATTATTATTTAAATATGACCATTGTAATATTCTCGTTAGATTAGTCAGTATGAATAAAAAAAAATAAATTATGAAAATTATTTTGTTTAAATGGGTATAAAATAAATTCAACGATTATCTACTTATTAGTAATAAAATAATAATAATTTGAAAGAAAATGAAATGTTTTATGAACAACTAATTTTTTTTCTAAAAGGCAGTTTAGCCATGCTTTGTGCACATAAATACAAATTAATTTTTACCAATTTTTAAAAATTTACTTAAAAAAAAATTCATTTAGGAAATAATAATGTAAATATTATCTTAGAGTGAATTTTTGATAATTTTTTGAAAAGATTAATTTTTTGGTAAATAGTGAAAATACAGAATTTTATTGAAAATTTTCATTTCATTTAAAACATTTACAAAGTTACATAATATTAAAAATTGTTTTAAATATAAAATTAGTTAAATTATATATTCATTAATCTAATTTTTGTTATTTTAGTCAATGTCAAATTTAATTCTAATATAATTTTCTTAAAACATTTGAAATTTTTTATTTGGATAACCCATTTTTTCAATGTGTGTGTTGATTTAATTTTAAATTGGAGTGTATCAATTATCTGAATTGAATTTTAAAAATTTTATTTGATATTTGGAATCAACATAATTTATATTATATAATAATTTTGAATAATTTTTTTCATAATAAGTAGTAAACAAAATAAAACATATTTTCCACAGTTAATGTTAAAATAAGATTATTGGGGGTAAAACTAAAAAGATAAGGGTTAAAAATGAACAAAACTTTTGTAACTCTAGTTTTATTAACATATTTAGAAATTATAGCTTACATTTCATTATAATTAAAAATTTATTATCCTTTTTTATTTTGATAAATTTGGGTATCATGTTTTATTTTTCAAAATTCATATTGTGTCATCCCCCAACTTATAAAAGGACACACCATCTCCTCTCCTTTTGAAACATTGAAATCCATTTAGTTAGAAAAATTTCTATTAAAATATATTCCTCATATCATTCTAAATACCCAAGAAGAATATGTTTTATTAGTAAACTCTCATATTAATGGTTTAGGTATAAACTAAAAGAGGATCTTCGAGGAAGAGGTATAGTCCATAACCAAATATTTTCATTTTATTTCTTCCCGCACCTCATTCAAATATTATTGAAATATGATTATATAAAAAAAATAGTATCTAATAGATACGAATATTTTTTATGTTAATGGAATGACCTACATCCATCTATTCTTCCATCAAGTAGGAAATGAAACTGTTGATCTTGTGTACGAGGGACTACCACCTCACGAATCGATGTAATTTATTCTCCATCACTGCATCTCATGGTTGGATATAAGGATGTATTTAACATATTTATATGATATTTATAAAATTAATATATATTTTTAATTATAATATCAAATATAATTTCTTATCTTCCAACACTTTAAAAAATTAATGTCGCTCATGTGTCAAGAGGACTACCACCTCGCGAACCAATGGGATGTGTTTTTTCAATTTCCATTTTACGTAGATTTTAATAAAAATATATTAAATTAATATATATATTATTTTTAAAATAATGATACCTCTAAAATTATGATATCATATATACCTTCTCAATTTTCATTCCGTAGGGATACGATAACGTCGCTCAAGTGTACGGCGAACTACTTCTACGTGAAGCGAAGAGATTCATTTTTTAGTAATGATTTACATGAAAGGTAATAAGGATAAAATTAATTAATACATTTGGTTAATATTAAATAATAATTAATCTGAAAATCTGAAATATTATTTATCTTATTTTTTATATCCATTGAGAAGAATGGAAAAAATGTGCCTGCGTACATACGACCAAACGTCTCCATGAGTAGTGTAATCTATTTTCTATCTTTAACTTTTATTGATTACTCTGAACACATATATAATTAATATATATTATATTTATATCATGTTTAACATTATAAAGATGTTTGAACCATGATCTAAATAAACAGGCCTAAAATACTAAACACATACATACATGAAAAACAAATCAAATATCACCCAAGATAGTGATTTAAACAAAGAACAATCAATAAATAGGTGGTAAAAGACTATAAGTAAATAATATATTGTATTATATATTTGAGTATTGTTCTATAATATATTTATAATAAAAATATATTTATTATACATGATTTTAGGACACATATGAATGGAATCAAACCTAAAGTAAGGGTTTATTGTCTCACTTTTACTACTGTGACACATATGCTATATTCGCAACATTTTACTTTGTGTGGTGTATATAATTCCTCTTCTGTTATGTTATATAATTAATATATTTATTTTCATGTAATTTAATGTTTAACTGGATGTTATTTCATTCATGGGGATTATGATTCAATCATTACTAATGTAGTAAGGGTGAATTTCACAATATCATCATTATTCAAGATTATTTATGTTTAAGTATCACTTGGGGGGAATTATTTAATATTTATATCTTAAACTAAATATATTTTAATCTATTATTGTTATAAAATAAATTTTTCAAAAAAAATACATTTTATTATATTTTTGGTACTTAAAATGATAGATAAAATATTTTTAATAAAATCCTACTTTATTACTCTCTTCAGTCAAGAATAATTTTTCTTGTAAATAAATTATTTTGGAAAAAGAATCAAAAATGTTTTTAATTTTCTCCAAATTATTTATTAAAGAATTTTTTCCCATGTTTGAAATTTCATAAGACATTTTTAAGTAAACTTCTTTTCATTTTCCAAACGAGGTTCCTTTAATCCTTTTTACAATAATGTGAAAGGAATGGTGTTTTTAACTTATATAACATGTATGAAATTTCACACTTTCATAACCACAAATTTTTTAAATGTTTCAGTTATAAGTTTAAAAGGTTATTTTCAATGAAAATAATTTTAACAATATTTTTTGAACTTCTAGTTTTAAAATATTTCAATGTGAGAAGGTTTTTCCTCAAAAATATTGTTGTTGAAATTTTTACGGTATTGATATTCATCACCAACATCAACCCTTTATTTCACTTAGGTTACACTATGTATATGTTTTATTGATTCCATCCTTATTTTCCTCAAGATGGTTTATTATTAGTCTGAATGGGGATGTAAATTTTTATTAACATTCACCATATTACCGTATCATATAATTTATTCATTAAAAAAATAGTCATAATCTAAATCCAACTAGGAACACAAAACAAAAAATAATAAGAAATAAGGGTTCAATCATGAAGGGGGTCAAAATTAATGAAGTCCAAGAAAATCACCTCTAATGAAATTGAAATCCTTAGGTGGTAATAAGTTCTCTCTAGGGTAGCATGTTATATCAACCTCATGCCCTGCTAATGAAGTGGGGTAGTCTTCTACCTTGTTACCTTCCCCCCAGGTATATAGGATCACTATTTAATTGAAAATAAGAACCTTCATCTTCTAAACATGAATGATATAGTCCATGGGGATTCATTTGTGTTCTTCCTAGAATTATAAATAATTAATGAGTTTTTATCCACTCCTAGATCCACATTCCGTAGTCTATAAAGTAGGATTCCCATACACATTTCCATGTATCTTTCATTGAGGGAGTGTCCATATTCAAAGTATTCATAATATTCAAAAATAACATGGATCTTGGGATCATGAACCATTCCACCTCCCCACTTGGAGACCATGATTCAACAACTGTATGTATTGATTATAGGTCATGAACATTGGGGACACCAAAAAACCTAGTGACCTTGAATAAAACTACTAAAAATGTGAGAAGAAGGAATGTTGGCTAGAATCGGTCTGAGGTTGGGGGTATCTTTCCAACTCTTGAAAAGCCTCATCATGTACAGAAATATATTCCTGGTTCTGATCACCAGATCCTTATTTGAGAATAAACCTCCATCATTACAAGTATAGTTCCTTTCTTTCTATATACAAAAGTGCCCAACTATCAACACCACATATCATTCCTTCCTCTTGGGACTAGCCTGATCCACTCCCTATAACTATCACATGAGAAATTTTATTCCCAAAATCTCTTAAGAGGTAATACCTATAAAATAATAAATGAAATTCCAAACCATGTGGGCCCAATCTTCATCAAATAAAAAAATTATTTTAACTTTCCTTCTGACTCCCTTTCCAGCACAAACACCTAGATTCCAAGTTGATGCCGGTATGTTTAATATTTTCATTTTTGGGTATCACTCAATTTATTGTCCTCCAAAACAAGAAGTTATAATTTATAGAAAATTACTTACATAATATAATATAACACCATGAGTCACACTAGTCTATGGGTGAAATCACCCTACATAAATCTTTCTTAGAGAAGACACCTAATTAAGACTCCATGAAAATGAACTTTCTTATATCACTGTTTAAATAATTGAGATAAAAAATATGATATTTTTTCTTGTCCAAAATGGTGTCAATGAACTATGGGTGTTTTCTTGTTTTTCTAAAGGAGATATCAATTGTAGGACACCCTAGAAATCCAACCTTAGGGCCAGCCTAGTTTTGATGCCATAGTGACATATCCCCTCTCTACACTATCCATAATGCAAGGTTATGAAAGACTAAGTAATGAGGTTGAATCATGGCCCATAAATATTCCTCTCCACTGAAACCCTCTACCCGCGACTTAAAATCCACATAACTTTTCCATATAGAGTTCTTCTATCCACCACCTCCCATGAAACTTTCTCATGCATTCCATGGTGGGTGTCTAAGATATTCTTCATGCATAAACCTCCCTCCTTATTAGATATTTCCATTCTCATCTTGGATTCCCAATGTTCTTTCCCATTCAATTTTTCATCCCAGCTAAAAGTATCCATAATTATGAATATGCTGGAAATAACTCTTTTCAGGACTCTAATGGTAGATAGTGTGTAGTTGGTATTGACCCAAGGACGTTGCTTACCAATTTTATCCTTCCACCAAATTATATAAATATTTTCTTCTAGTTTGAAACACAACCCATAAACCTTCTAATGACCTAATCGAAGTGGTAAATACTTATCCTTCTTGAAGAAATAGAAGCTCTCAGATAGTTTATGAAGAGACTCTTTCTTTGGATATCTAGGCTTTTACTAATCAGGAATACTCTCCTTTAAAGGAACATGCTTGACATATAGTGTATACTCTTCAATCAATTTATTTTTTTACCACACTATTTGATGTAATTTTAAAGAACCATGTTCATAAAATATACTAACCTATTATTGTAATTAATTAATATGATTGTATCATCTACAAATATTATGTGGGATATAAAAATGGAAAGTGCCTTGTATCGATAGGGGATAAAACTACGACTCAACATACACTGGTAAATGATTCTAGTTAACACATCTTGAGAGATGATGAATATACTTTGGGAGAGGGGTTATACTTCTCTCAACCCATTTGTTTCTTTAAAAAAACCACAATTCTTCTTCAAAAAAGAGATATACAACAATGAGAAACTGAAGCACCTGAAGATGAGATTTGTGTCCCATGAGGAAAATACCACCATAATCATCACCTTTAAAATAAAATTCAACTCAATTTTATTCTATTATTTATCCATATCTTACCAGATAACTGTGTATGATCCAAAGACCTTGTGTTTGATATTATTAATCACTTCATGCACCAAATAAATATATCCTTGTATTATCCTAGCTTTAACAGACCCATGTTACTCTTCAAATATCTAGTAGGGTAGATAAATGGACATCCTTCAATTGATTACACTCTCAAGCACCTTATACGAGAAATTATGCATACTCAATGGTCTATAATGGTAGAAAAAATATGGATCCTTGACCTTTAGAATAAGAACCATGGTACTATAAAAAGTGATATGAGGTAAGATACCACCTCAGAAGAATTCATGCATAGCCCGCACCATATCATTCCAAACCACATTCCATGAAGATCTTTCAGAAACTCCTGGAAATACATAAGGGTTTGGCACAATTTATCAGTTGATACCCCACACCCCCCCATTAACATCATCCTCCTCCGACACTACTTCAAGGAGATAATTTTCTGTAATGGAAAATAGGGACCTAACCACATCAAGGAGATCATCATGACCCCATAGATATCCATATATATTGCAAGGATCTAGAACAACAGAGTAACTTGACATAGGATTCTATAATTCCCCTAACCACATATCACTTATCAGTATAAGTTTTATTCTCCAATATAATGTTTGGTCAACTTATCCCCCATTATCCATTTATGCGGGCATCAAATAAAGCTAAATTATAATCTCCCTCTTGAATCCACTTTATTCATGATTGTTCATGAACCGATCTCTCGTGTCTCAAAATCATATCCACCGGGATATCCTTCTTTCCCTTAAGATAAAGAAATAGTGTCTTGTTCTATTTATTTTCAAGGTTGAGTTATATCTATTTAATATCTATTTTTACCACATCCATCTATTGAAAATGAGGGGAATATTTTTTATTCATAATAGAATATCACCTTTGAGATGTCCATGTTTATTATGTATTCTTATCCATTTATTCCCCTATGTCGGTTAATTCCATGAGTCACTCACCACATGGTGATAGCCTATAGTCTTGTTCCACATCTAGGATTAATTAAAATGTACTAATTCATCCTTCCATAGGAGAAATGAAACTAGGAGAGGATTACGGTAAGAAAGGATTAATACCAAATGGGGAACCTTTTAATTCCAAAAAATATGTAATAATATGATTGTTGGAAAGATACCAAACAAGGTGAAACTAGGTTCAATGACCCCCTCTATGTTTGTTTCACCACATAAACTGATCACCTAATTATCACATGTCCATGATACCACATCGGACCATGCAATACATGAACTCTTCATTGGCCTTCCATGGGAACTCCCCCTCCCGTTCTTTTCCATTCGATCAACCACAATATTTAAATCACCACATATTATTTATGTCAGTTATCTCGAGTCAATGAAATTCTGATCATTCCACAAATAATTTATAATATGTCCATTATAGCTGTCGTAAAAAAAGGATAAATAAATTTAATGAATTACTAATGTAATATTCAAAGTGTCCATTTGATCAGATACATTAACCAATTCAACTATGATCTTACGATTTTAGAGTATACATATATTCATATTGTGTTGATTGGCATACATGAAAGCACGTATCCTAACTCTTTGTACATACTCATATATTTTAGAAGAGAATTAATTAGGATCGATAATAGTAACAAGGGAAGTCGAGTACTTATAGATTTCCTATAGCAATATATTCAGTTTTAACCCAATCCCCTAGGCCAAATGAATTACATATTATGAAGTATATCATTGATCATAGAAATTATTATTTTTGGACCTTGGAATCTTGGCACCATTCATCTAATGATAGGAGCTTTACCTTAAGATTATAGACTATGATCATGTACACACCTTGCTGGACAAAAAAAATAGAGCAACACTAAATGTTGTAGTATTATATGTCTAGGGATTAGTCTCCCTTTGCGTACTTGAAAATAATTTTTAGGAATAACTAGATGAAATAAACATGAAAATGGAATTAGTACACATACCTATTTATTATAGAGTAAAAGAATTCTCTAATTCAAGTGGTTCCATATTATAATGTTGTACAAGAGGTTAACTCAATGAAGTATAAGGAACCTAGACTTACATTGGGATACTATAAAGGGGGAACCAAGGATCTCATCTAATCTAAAGGGCCTAGTTTTTGAAAAGTAAAGTCTCAATAAAGAACGATTCTAGCAACAAATTTTCCTTAATCTTTCTTCATGAGTGAGTCAGACTCAATCCAAGAAATCCCATAGTTATAAGATTACCGTTTTAGAACCTTATATAGAACCAGGGCCAGTAAAGAAGAAGCAACATCACCCTAGACACAAGGCACCATATCCATTTTCGTTGAGACACCCCCATGGATAATATCAAAACAAATCGATGCCAAAGAACCTCTAGTATTATCCACCTTATCTGATAGGATCTCTCTATGCCCATTAGAGAGGAATAAGTTACGATAGAACCATTTTATTAACCCCCTATAACACTCTTACCCTGATCCCTACAAGTAAGAAAACACTTTCCTTTTATAATGTATACTAGATAAAATATTGTAGGTGAGTGTTAAACCAATACTTTCATCCTTTTTAAGGAGTTCTATATATGAAGGAAAATTCAATATGATAGGGTTGGAGATATCTCCATACCTACAATGATCCTAGCCAGTGATGCATCTTCAAGGAGAAGAGGATACTCATGCACCCACAGAAGCCTACCTAATGAGACACCGATGAATTTTAGTAAAGCTTCATTCTATATTGGAAGAGTGAGGCTTTATAAAGAAAAACTTGATGGAAACACACTGATAGTCAAATCCATAATGAGACTCTATCAACCATCGAATAATATTGAAATTACATCACCACATAAATCTAGGAACTTTTCACCACACATGAAAAAATTCTTCCGACAAGTTAAGCACCACACAAAAGTATTTTTTATTAAGGAAATATACACTTTCAATGGAATATAGACCCCATGAACCCAAAAAATTATATAAAATAGGTAGCAAAAGTTTTCAGCACCAAACCTCACCACCAAAGTCCACTTAGAACATTATAAAGCATCCATGAAGGCACATGATAGAACCTCAACAACTAGATTATTACCCTCTAGAAATAAATTAAGTAACTTTAAGTAAATATCTATGATTTAAGGAGCCTAGTTATTCGACCGAGATGAGAAAATATAATCCTTAAAAGATACCCCTAGGCGAGGAATTGAGAGTGTAGAATGAGAAGTATTGGGTCGAAGTGAGGACAAGATGCCTTTTGGTAGAAGAATGGGATCAACATCCAGCAAAGTAGAGGATTTCATGGGAGCGAACACAGCTACTAGAGAATAAACGGTTGAGAAATTTTCAACATGTGGTCACGTGTAGGGCACATTATTTAGAGAAATCTCTGGAACTTTCCACCATTCACCATATTACTTTATATGGCCTACCATTATGTTTCTTAATTTTAGTAATTATTGACATTTTTTACCCTAGTTTTTAAATAATAATTTTTATGTTGATTATGTTCCATTCCTTATATATAAAGAATGAATTTTACATATTAAGTGATGGGTTGGGGCTAAAATTACATAGAAAAAAAATGCATCAATCAGTCTCAAGAGAAAAAATAGTTGTCCAAATTAAATTTATTTTCAACCATATTTTTAAACTATCTTGAGAAAGGTATTGAAAATAGGTTTATGATGTTTAAAAATATTTCTTACTCAATTATGAGATTGATTATTAATATCCATGTGATTATTTGATTAGTTATAATATCCATGGATAAGTTTCAAGATCATTTGATCATTTATATGGATTTATTTGAACAACATTTATTCCTACCCTATTATGCTCAAGTTATTGTTTAATTGAAATATATTATAGTTATTTATGTTTCCATATTGATTATGATTTTTTATCTAGATTGAATAAATTTTACACATACCCTGATCGAATATCATATCTCACCCCATTCTTATGTATTATTTTCCCTAGTATAAGAAGAATTTTTTTATGAATGATATACAGGGATATTCTAAGGGGAATAATAGAAGTTTCAAATAAAACACTCTTTGTATTTTATGTTCTAAAATGTAATATGTATTTTTAATTATGTATCTATTTTACAAGTACTACTAAATTATATGGTCTTTTGGGATACGATTGATTGTATCTAGTGCCAATGTAATAAACCAATCACCATCTCTGGGCTACATGGGTTGTGGTCTTTATAGTTTTTCAAATCACTAAATTATTCTTTTTTTCTATTGAAGGTGGTAACAAAACATGCTACATGTGTTGGGGAATCACCCAAATTTACTAGAACATGGTATACCTAAACCAAAATCTAATATTTTAATATGAAATAGTATTTTATGGTATGAATGACGACCCTATGGTATGGGACATAGTTGGCATGATCAGTGTGGTTAGATTACATAGTTATTCCACACTATGGAAGCTTCAGGATACTGTTTTCCAAGGCACAAATTAATTACACTAGAACTTATGTTTCCTTAAAATAGTAGGTCTTGCTATTCCACACTACAAATGGAACCCTGGGTTATTTTCCTTAATGGAGGTCTTAGGTAGTTTTTTCATGGAGAGGTAATAATTGATGAGGTTGTACTTTTTTAGGACTATCTAATTGAGGTACTTAGAAGTGAACTGGGTGTGGGGAATCATTATGTACAATGGAAAATGATTGTTCCCCCATAGGTTTTATCATGGTAGCTGGAATAAGAAATGGGTGTAATTATTGTTTGATCTTATCCAACGATTCTTCCAAATGTTGGGATCTTTCAGTGAACTCATAACACCTCCATGGGTATGTTAGGGAGATGAGGGTAGGGAACATCTCATCATTGATATACTCTACTAAATTCATCAACAGTTGTTATTAGGAAATATATTTATCAACGGAATAATTTAGCCCCTTCTATTATAAAATGAAGTTAGTAACCAACTCATCAACCCTCTGCTTGCATTTAGATATGCCAATGATACTGGTCTTATGCATGGTCATGCTGAACTGGTAGAGGAACTTCTTATTAATATCTTACAAATTGGAAATATATGTAAGGGATATATGGATATACCAAAAAAGGGTGGTACTTTCACATTCTAAATGAAACAACTACTTTTGGAAGCCTCTTACTGATTTGGAGTCCCTAGAATTAGAATACACCATGAGAAAGTTGTCTAGGTGTTGTAGTGGATCAACTATTACATTGAACATGGTTAATCTAGTATTTCCAAACACAATGGGTAGATATACATGGTCCACCAATTTTGGATACGACTCCCTTCAAGTGGGATCGACACCTAATGTCTTCCTAAAGACTCAAGGTGGGAAACAGTAAAAGATATCATTTATTATTGGTGAGGGTTGGTGTCCACCAATTCTTTGACCAATCTATTGGAATGAAAGGTGTGGTGATCATTGTCCCAAAGAGGGAGGTCTCATTGTTCATGTGATGTAGGTGGGTCATATCTTGGTCTTTTTCTACAACTGCAAACCTCTACCCTGATCGGATATGAGGGACCACCTACCTCAATGTTGGGTACTTGGCCAAGGAGAAATAGTTTCTTGTATTGAGGTGGTACAAGGTACCCTATAACATTGTCTCACCCTTGGCAATTCTCGGTAGTTATATTATCTTTGAGCCTTTTGTGTCCCTCAAGCTATGAGGATAAAATCCACCATCCTAGAATACGAATCATCCTATGGAGTGACTTCATATTGGATAACGATTTTGGAAAATACCTTTCCTTTATTCATATGTTTAAGAGATGTTATAAGGGGTTACTTAATATTACTTCTGAGACCCAATGTATGTCATCGATATTCCGTCTGTGTGAAATATGGTCAGAGTTGTGGGTACAGCCCCCCAAAATGGTTCTTATCCGTCCTACACTGGGGCAGTTCTTCAGGGTACGAAAAATCATCGACATGGGGAGGACCCCTATATTAGTTACTTGTTCATGGATAAAACCTTTGCGGTGATATTCTTAATCATGGGGTCTCTAATGATGGTTTTTAGTGGTTCCCATGATGGGGAGAGTCAAATGGACCTGCATGTTGTGTGGCTTGCATCTCAGACCCAATCAAGAGAATACATGACCTTATGTGGTGGCTATGAGGGTGGGATGAGGTGTGTTAGTGGTGTTGTGGGAAATAGGAGAAAATGGATAGACCTCATGTCAAGAAGGATTTGCGGGTTTCCCCTGATATTGGTGTCAAGATTTCTAGACTCCGGAAAGTGGAGAAGGAATGGTATCAGCCTACTCGTCATCCTAGGGAACTAGTTGATGCTATCATCATGTTTAGGTGGAATCCCCCTTGGGAAACTCCCAGGTGGTGGTAGGAATGGGAATGTATCTAAATTCACATATCTCCTTGCTTTAGTGGAGAAAGCTTCCAGAACACTCTGTGGATAGGTTCCCAAAATAATTTTTCATCATGACCAGGGGATTTCCCCCTACATGGTTGTTGAGGGAATTAATGTCAATAGGGTGTCAATAATTATATGTCCTTTCCTCCCACATCCCTTGTTAGGAAAACCATTTCCTATTTTTAATGATGAACCCTGGTGTTGATAACCTTCCATTGAATGATTTCTAAGGGGAGACGGGGTGAGGGTTCCTAGGAGTTGTGGGAGTGGTGGCCACTATAGGATGATCATAGTCATGAAATATTTCCACACCATGGTCTGATACCCCCACACTCATTGGTGGTGGGTTGTTGAATGTTTCCTATGGATTGATTCATATAGGATACATGAATTCAAACCTCACTATAGGTATGATGATGAATATTCTAAATGTAATAAAGATTTCGCATTCTCTCTAAGGTGTAGAAGTTATCCATGATGATGATGTATTAGATCCTAGATTCCTAACATCCTCAATTATTTCCCACTTATAGTGGAACACCTTCATATCAATCCCACCATGTTGGTTTAGTGTGGCATAATGATGAATTTATAAATACAATGATATCTAAATCTAGTATTTTCCAATGTTACTAATCTACTAATGTTTTGATGATAAAATTTTCACATCAGGTTCACCATTTTTTATGATGATTTCAACCTAGGGTGTGCATCAAGGTGACGATGTGATTTTTCTTTTCCCTGTATTCCCTCATTCTAAAGGCAGGTGTCCTCTTCCACCATGACCAGTGATGTTAGTTCCTTGGTCATAATGAGAAGACAGAATGTTAGTTCCTCCTTCCATGGACTCCTCATTTGATCTCAACACCTAGTCCGAGTCTCCCTTTTATATTTTAGTCATGTTTGTGAATATCCTTCCTAGTTCCATCTTGAGGTGGACATTGATTAATTACTGTTCTTATATAATGATAGGGATTCTCCCTATAGTCAAATATGATTGTGATGTTAGACATATCTGGAAATCTACAGATGTTGTGTGTATTGGGGACCTATATAGTATTCATCTTTTGAAGTTGTGGGTATCTCGTGTATGAGGTATCTTGGGTGTGGAATCTAAGTAACCCCATGTTGGCCACATGGTAATTTATACAAGGGTAATAAGTCATCAATACTCATTTACTCATTCATCTCATGTCCATCACATGAGGTATAGATTTTGATGCATCTATTTGGGTCATAGGTTTAGAGTATTTTGGGTATAGGTTTTTCATATGTTTAATGTTTTGTAGGGGTAGGTTGGTCATGGGTTTAATGTCTTGTGGGGACAAGTTGGTTTCATGTTTAATGTATTATGGTGATAAGTTGGTCACATGTTTATTGTTTTGTGGGGATATGTTATTCATGTGTTTAACATCTTATGGGGATAGGTTTGTGAGGTTGAGTGTGTCCCAGGTAGATGATCACACTTTGGATTTGTCTCCTTCTAAGTGGGAGACAAGAAAACTTAATGGTTGTATTGGGATACCGAGATTTTACCTCTAGGTGAAATCCTATGTGTTCCAATGCTAAACCTCATGGAGGAATCCTATGTACCCTATTTGGAGACAAGATTAAAAACCCATGTGGTTTTAGTTCATAGTTTCAGTTCATTTGATATGAACAATCCATGCAGTTATATGTCATGTGATAAGGATTTTTGTGTTGTAGAAGGAGAAACAATAAGTGACGATTTGGGACTTCTACATAGGTGATTAAAAGGAGGTGAGGTATCATCCCATGTGATTAATACATGGGTAATACAATGTTCACTTAAAGTGGTACGACTAAATTTTAACATCGTTCACTAAGTATGTTGTCTTATATTTTAACATAATAAGACTAGTATGTTATTATTTCTTATTTAATGTCATGAAAATAATACTTGGAAGTGCCTAAAACCATGGAGACCATTTTTAGGTAGAAGAGGAAAAAAAGGAACTAGACCTCCACATCAAAAAATGTGACAGACATCCCTTGATGAGGCCACCTTTAGGGTATACATGTATATTTTATAGGCTATTTTGGATGTCATGAGGTGTAAAAACGGCCATGGTAGGGTGACACATGGGGGTCCCAATATTATAGTTAATATTTTGAGAAGTAAGTGGTGAAATTACTATCTATTCTATTTTTGGAGAAAAGGTGCTAGACATAAGGGTTGATTATACCAGTCATGTGGAAGGTTGGGGCATGAATGAACCATGTTTGAAGGGTATAGGGCCACCATGCAATCAACATTTTATAAGCTATTTTCATTTAATGGAGGAATTATGTGGTGGGATCTTATGTGGGTGTCAAAAGGTTTGGGAGTTTCAAGAGGGTTAGGGATTTCATGAGGGTAATAGTTCCATAAAATACGGTGGCCCTACTTTAGGGAAAAGTCTTTGTTCCCATGGGGAATGTTTCTTGAAGGATGGGTATCTCATGAAACCACAAGAATGTCGATGGGATTCCTCCAGTGCATCAGATATAAACCTTTTTGAAAGTAATATCGACTATGGTCTAATTTTCTCAAGAACTATTTAGAGGACATTCATGAAATATGAACAATTATTGGAATCTTTATTTACTTTGTCTCATGAAGGATTATGTTTTGGAAATTTGGATCTTCATGAAGAAGTCCAAAGGTCGTGTCCCCTTAAATGGAAGTTAAGGGAGGAATTTATATGTACCAAAGATCAAGATACATACCTTTCATGAAAGATACCATATTTTCATAAGAAAATTTTCATCGAAGTAAATGACCATTGCAAGAAGACATACAATGTGTGGATGTTACCTTCATCATGTAAGAAGAATCTTTGAGGTGATCAATAACCTTCATGAGAGGACATATACTACAAAAAAGTTACCATTATCATGTAAGGTGAACTCCTGTGTCAATCATTCAACCTTCATGAATAAATATCATTTCGTGAAGGATTTAAACCTTCCTGAATCCATCCCCTTAGGTGTATTTTGATCCTATTTCGGCCTGGATTCACCTTGAAACACTCGTGGATCCCTCAATGTCTCCTGTAACACATGTTTTTCAGTACCAACAATGACCCAAAGGACCCTTTAAGAAGTTTATAATGATCATGAATATAATCCAAAATCATAAATTAAAAGTTTTATTTAGAAAAAAAATCATAGATAAATAAATTACAAAGGGAATTAGGGTGATATAACCCCCCTATTAATTAGTAAATAACCATTATCATTAACACTGATATTATGTATAAGACATGGATAACGTCAATCCCATATATATTATGTCTTTTTCTCAATTCCTTATTTTTATAAATCTTATAAATTTTATCACATTTATTTTTTTGGAATAGTCTTCTATTTAATTATTAAAGCTCAGTTGAAGATTGTGATTCCATAACTTGTCATATCAGTGGGCACATACTATCTTGGGGAAACGAATCCTCTACAATACTAGTGTCCAATGAAATTACCATATATTAATCCAAATTATCATGTGACTTTATGTTGGTATAAAATTATGAACCCTTAAAATTAGGGAATCTGTTTGGCAACCACTATTAAAAGGATCTATACACAATGATCGTTTTTATAGCATCATTGAAATACATATCTGATAATCCTTGTGGTAGACTTCAAGATGGTCAATATAAATGAAATTTCAATAAATTATATTATATGAGTGATCAATTTTATCTCTATACAAGTTATATTACTTATAATAATCTTAACATATCATCAAAACCTAATATGATGATCATCAATTAGGGATAACCTTGTAATAATTATGTTAAAAGGTTTTTAATAATATCATCTACCAATTTATACACTGTAAACATAAATAAATGGACACATATTTCAAATAATATACATTAAATTACACCAAATATCCCTAAGACAACCGCAATTGACTAACTTAATGAAATAAAAACTAATAATATCTCACATAAACTACGGACCATTACACATGTATCTAATACCGATAGATATGATGTAGCTTCCATGATTTTTCATGTAAAGTTTTTTCTAAAGGGGTTAGTAAAATTATCCTCCATAGGAACTCAACCCACATTAATATCACCTATATAAATAATCTATTGAATGAGATGAAATTAATGAAAAATATTTTTTGATCTTTGATGAGTCATGGGTTCCTCAGCCTGTGTAATTACACCTCTATTATCATAGTAAAGTTAAATCAGATGCATGATGCTTGGGACCACCAATATTTACATAATGAACTTATTTATCTAAAAAAAGTTATTTATAATCATTATATTTTTTTGAAATATTCATCATATATTATAGAAAAAGAAACTATTAGTTTCTTAGAAATCTTCTTCTTACAACTCCATCATTTAGGAAAAGAAAAAATATTGACTAAGATATAAGGTCATCATTGTCAGTTTGGAAATTAGAATCAATTTAATTATTTATAATGAGCCACTTTAGACAACCAAAAACAATTAATACGTCCTCAATCCATCTCAGATACTTAAGGATATTCTTTATAGGTACACAATGAATTTCACTAGGATTTTATTGGTATATACTCATCGACCATAATACATAAGACACGTTATTATGAGTATATAATATGGAATAAATGATTTATCAAATAGTAGAAACATCTGGAGTCATACTTACATGTTCAAGTTCTTAAATATTACAAGAACATTGTGTCTTTGGAAAACGATTTCCCTAAAATAATGGTAAATAACCTTTTTAGAGTTTTCCATATTAAACCTTTTTAACACTTTATCAATGTATATTTTTTCATGTACACCTCCCTTCAATGATACACCTCCTAGGATGGAAATGAAGGAATAGATATAATGACCCCCCGAGTCCCACCTCCAGTAGACCCCGGGTTGGCGACAAGTATCAAGGATATTAAAGAATCACACATGGAAGGAAATACCCTCATATATATCAGAAGATAAGATAAAAAACCACCAATAAAATATAATATAGAGTATAAAAGTAAACCCAAAACCATCCCACAATGAACAGACAATTTAAAAAGATACAAATTAATGTCTCTGATTAAATTCATAAAAACAATACCTATTATAGTGACTCAAAAAAAATTCAAATCCCAAGTCAGTAATGTCAATATAAGTCCCCAAATTCGTCCAAGAAACATGAAAAAGTAGTTTATATATGTAAGTTTTTAATACAAGAATACTCATTCGGATTATTTTTAAGGTCTCAATAATGCAAGTGATTTTTTTTACTAATGTACCAATGAAATATGAAGCATAACCAAGAAGCCCCAAACTAAATCAATAAACCAATACCAACCTTACCATGGATCGCTCACTAAAACATGCACCCAATATAGTGCCATATAATTAAGAACATAACAAAGAAATACCCCATATGGCCATTTCCTCACTAATTTTCCACTCTCACACTCTAGTTTAGAATATCCCTTTCCCTCCTCTATTTTATACATATCACATCATAACACATGTTTCCCAAAAACACCTTGGTTATCTCTGATGTGGTTCATGACACATCCAACCTACCCCCACCCTTGCATGGTCTAGCATCTGGTACTAGCATCATGCATCATCACATCACATCCACATCATATCACATCTCTTATGAAGACACTTAGGCCATCGCATCTCATCTATTTCCATAAATAGAGTATTGAAGTACCATGAACACAATGGAAATTAACATCATTCCCTTATCCTAGAAAACATGATACCGACCACATATAAAATCACATCACCACCTAATCACATCACATCAATGCCACATCACATCACATATCTCTTGAAAACACCTAGGCCAACACTGAGGGTAATATCCAACACCAACCTATAGAATCATTAATGTTGAAGGAAGGGGGAAGAGGGGTAGCCTGCCATTAAGGGAAAATACTTGGAACCCAAAAACAATGAGTGTTGGTAAGCTTGACTAACTCAAGTGGTGTGTGTGTAGAAATAACATAAAATACATTATATATATATATATCATAATACTGAATTTATAGGCTCACAACAACTTCACTAGAATACACCAATGTAAAAACACTTCATCCCAAATCAACCATCATAGACACTACTACCACTATATGCAGTACACCTCACAAACACTACAAAAAATGAAAATTTATACTTTCAACTAATGATTCTATTTTTTCATATTTAATAAGATATGGAAAAATATCATATACTAATCCATTTAATTCCATATTTTTAGAACTTATTCACTTATAGAATTAATTTTTTTAATTACTAAACATCAACTTCCACCACATTATTATTCATTTATCAACCTGTGATATCTCATTTTAATAACTAAAAATTATCCACTTCATAATAAAAAATCTAACATAACTACCACACAAAATCTTACCCATTACATACCAATCATTTATATAGTTCTATAATAGCCAATCCATCACACCACAACAACTACATGCCAGAACTATCGCACATCAGAATATAATATCACAACCTAACCACGTCACAAAAATAATCATACTACATCTCATGAAATCTAACCACATCATACATCAAAACCCCACTTATTTTTATAGCCTATCCAGTCACCATACTCATCGTACAATGAAAATCATCACGTAAGAAAATATAACGAACACAACCACACACAACAAGGCCTTCTTGATTCCTAAAATTATTCATGGTCTTTTATTATTTCATTTATTTATTTTTCTTGGTAATTATCACAAAAACCATATTTCATTGGGAAAAAATTAATTATCCATATATACATTCTCTACCCTTTTATTTAGGGTGAGATAAAATAGCAACATATTAAGGGTCTCACAACATATCATCTACATCACAAAAAAGGAACTCAATAGCTTTGATTTTCAATATTGGAGGCAATCATACATAATATAATCATAAATACCATCAAATTAGTAAAAGAATTTGACTTCTCCCCATCTCCATCAATTTTATATTCTCTATTTCATTATATTCATTAAGTCGACACTTATTATCCACCAACGGAAGGAAGAAAGTAAGAAATTATCATATATTACACATAAATAGAGAGAAAAAAGGTTCCTTATCCCAAAGGATGATTTTTGATCAACTAGAAAAAATAGTGTGAAGAGAAAATAGCCCCGAAACCAAAATATCATGAGTAAAATTTAGGAACAGCCTAAATCACTCAATGAAATCATTAAAATCAAAGCATATGTTCAAACTAGTTCAGAAAAACAACATCATTGTGAATCCTAGGAAGTAAGATAGAATGAAAAATGGAAATGAAGGTGATAACTCGTCACTAAAATCAAATTAACATCTTTCAGAACCCAGGGATCAAATCTAATGGATATGGGTTGGGAGATCCTCTAAAAGTGACAAGGTTTATCCCAATACCGATAAGAAAGTAGTAGGGGATTAGAGGGTATTGCAGAATGAAAACCCTATAAACAGTCTATAAGATTCATTATTCATGATGTGGATTCCATATTCGCATCAATAATTCCATATGGTGTGTGAATTACAATCCAGGAATTCCTTGACCTAAATTAAAATCATATTGTGAATTTTCTTTTCACATCATGAACATATTTCACGATTCACAGCTAACCCGAACACAAGTCGTGGGTTTTCCTGCCTCACATGTCTTGAACCAAAAATTCACATCCTGAATTCCACTATCATGTTGTAAAACACCTAACTTTTCAATACTATAGCCCCAACCCCACAAAACCTCCTCAGGGATCCTTGTAAATACCCCTGACACCAAAACTAGAAAAGTGATAGGTCGATAAAGAGAGAAACATAACATTTGGTTCATTTGAAATGATTATTTTCCTTAATAATCAAAACCAAGCGAAAAAATAAAGAAAATGGACCAAATAGATTCCCCGTGAGATATCCATCAGAGATATCATTATGCCTCAACACTACTACCATCCAAACACACCAAACCAGAACACCCACCATAATATCCTACAAAACCACATCACTATCTCTCACCGATCAAAACACCACATTATACAACACCAACCAAAATCCACCAAATTTTCACATAACCATATAAAAAACCACCTCAACCTATGTAAATCTCAAGCCAACATCCACCACAATCAAGACAAAAAAATTTCTGAGAATAAAAATTAAGGAATTTCATCTTCCAGATTAAAGTATTGCCTACTTTGGGAAGCACTAACTCATTCGTATTGATTTAAACATGTTATAATATAACCCATATTTATTAAGATTCAGGTTTTTTCCTTTTTTACATGACAGAAGCTTTATCAAACATCACATCATCAATGAAACAACACACATCTCATAAAACAAAATCATCCAAACAATACATCATCAAGAAAAACAAAGTGAAGTAAATTTCCATGTAAATATGAGTAATAGACAAAAATATATGTCTATCACTCCCATGTAATCTCCTCTAGGCCACTATGTCTCCATAATAAACAAACCAACGGGATGGTTCATCTATAAAGAACATTTTCACAATGATCCTAGATCTCTATAGGTGGCTCGATGAATGTCACTTCATCATCAATTTATAAATATCCCAAATCAATGATGTTGGATTCATTTTAAAGACACTGATGAAGCTGGGACACATGTAATATGCCGTGGATCCTATCCATCTGGGATTATAGTGACAACTAATACACAATTGTGCCAACTATCCCCAACACCTCAAAAGCCCAATGAACATGGGAGAAATCTTACTCCCCTTTTTAAATCTTGACTACCCTCATTAAAGAAAAACCCTCAAGAACACATGGTCTACAACCTCAAACTCCAAGGGCCTCCACCTATGATCAAAACAATCCCTATGGTAGTACTATACTTCCCTCATCCTCTCTTAGACCAATGGGATCTTCTTGGTCATGCTCTCACCACATCAAGACCAATAACTATTGACTTTCTAACCTTGTACAAGTATAATGTGAAAGAACATGGATGCCCATACAATGACTTAAATTGATCCAGGATAATGGACATGTGACCTATATTGTTTTATAAAAACTCCACCAGAGTAGGAATCTTTCCAGTGATCTACTAAGTCGAGGATGAAAGCTTGTAAGGAATCGTATAGAGTCTCAATGGTATTCTCTTTCTTCCCATCTACCTGAGGGTGGAAATTAGTTCTAAAGTGAAACCGGGAGGAAATAATATGCAACAATCCCCCCCAGACCTTTGAGGTAAAACATATATCCTTGTTAGATATTATGTTCATCCTTACCCCATGAAGCCTAACCACATCATCCATACACCACCTCACCAATACATCCATGGAAATCGACTCACAGATCACCAGAAAATGAGTTGAATTCATCAATCGGTCAACTATCAGCAAAATTTCATCACAAAATCACTAATCATGGGGTAGCCTAATGAATAAATACATTGATACATCCTATAATTGCCACTCAAGAACATCCAACAACTACAATAAACCCCCAGTAACATGGTGTTACACTTTAACGTACCGAAAAACAAGACACTTCTCCATAAACTCTTCCACTGGTCGTTTCTTCCCCAACCACCAAAGTTGTCTCCTTAATCCATGATAACTATTATTCACTGTAACAACCCATGTTTTTTTAAATGATATTTTTTTATTGAGAAAATGTGTGTTATATTATATTATATACAAAATACCATATCTCTTTAATAATGATCAATAGATTAGTTATCTAAGAAACCATTTAAAACTCCAAACATTAAAACTGGACATAAAATATAAAATATTAAATCCAAAATGGGAAAATATGGACCACTATAATCCATTAGAATCATAATCACCATTGAAAACAGTACATAAATAAAACAAAATACTTTCATACCAATAAAATCATATAAAACAATTATTGTGAGTATTGAATAAAATAATGAAGTTGCATTTATTGATTGTAAAGGGAAATGTAACAATCGATATTTGACTATTATAGGACCACTGGTAAAATATAACCATTAGTTAGTATAAAAACTATAAAAATTGAATGTCCTGAACTATAATCATTTGTAAAAATTATAACATTATAATTAGTGTCTATAAGTAGTAATGAAAATTGATAATTAATTCAGAAAGGATAAGTGATTGCCTCAACCAGTAGAGTCATGTCGTATGAAGTCAATTTGTCAGAATAGGGGAGGGAGGTAGCGTCATTGGGGTTCTCCCTCGAATAATCCCAAGTATATCTTCAACAATTTATGAAATAATAAAATTCAATATAGGATAAGTTTAGTTTAGTCAAAATTACCTCTCGACCAATGTTAACCGAGCCACCCTATGAATCTATCACCATCACATACCTTACCCTTTGTTCAAACGTAAGTGTTATAAGGGGTTATTTTACCAATAATTAGTTACTTTAATTTTAATTCCTTTGTATAAATAAAATTTTTATACCATCAATTCCATTTTAATAATTTTTTTTTCTTAATATAATATATTTTTAATTGAGACGAAACTGAAAATTTGATTTTTCAGACTCAAATTATACTTTTCAGAAAAATATATATTTTTATAATAAAATAAGGAATTCTGAATAATATTTATTTTAATGAAATATTATTTTAAACATGATATTTTTTAATAGAAATGGTAATATAATTTTATTATGTCATATGAAATATTTAAGTGTTAGAAATTCGATTATGCCTTGTAACCCACTAATGTTTTAATAAATAAAGATTTTTTCTATTTAAAAGTTAAAATTATCATATTTATATAATTAATATGATAAAAAATAATTTTTTAAATCATCATGTTGTAATTAGGTTGGGGTTAATTTATGAGAATTTTTTAAAGTACTTTATTTTTCTATGAATAGTAAAAATATAGTTTGGGATTTTTGGTATGTTTAATGATTTTATAATTATATAATAATGAATTAATATTTAATTAAACCCAAAACCTGAACTAAAATATCTTATTTTATTAATATAAAGTATTTTAATAAATTTTAATCAATATCCAATCCTATAAATGGATTTCCAAAGTCTAAAATGCACACTTTGACTTTAAAAACATTACTTTTTGAAAAATTTATGTTTCCATGCCAAAATAAGTAATAATAAATGACTTTAATTTATGGTGGATTTAAATAAAATTGAATTTGTCCCTAATGTCTAAAATAATGGAAAACCACATGGTTAATCCCATGGTTTTTCATTTTCCACAACCTAGATTTCCATGGCCTCTATTTGGGAATTATTAAACAAATCCTCCAACTTTACTATAAATACCCACCCATTTCTCTATTTCTTTTCACTCCCAATCCATAATCAAAATATTTCTAGTATTTTTTCCTCCCAAGTGGTTTATAAGGTGTCATAAATCCCCCAGGGTTCCATTCCTCAATTTCTTGGAGTAACTTCTCAAGGTAAGGGAATAATCCTTCCTCTCTCTTGAATTTAAGAACCTCTTTTTGTATGTTTCTTATACTTGTTACTATTACTCTATTTTATTACCCTTTTACTCAAACCCTTACTTCTAAATTATTTTTTATCAATGATATTACCCTTTCCCCTATAATTTTTAAATTTTCTAAAACCATATTTTATAAACGCCACACTGCCAAATTTACTTCTCAAATTTTATCTATTATCCTTAAGAAATTCTATTTTATTTTATTTGTATGGATACCCAAAAAAATTTATTTTCCATGTTTATTCACATATATGTAAAAATAATTTATTTTACTTGGTTATTTAGATATAATAAGCCCACATTCCCTTTTCATTATCTAAAAATGATGTGATGATCATGTCTTTAAGCACTTTTGAAATGCCATTATTTTGATAAGAAATGTGTTCTATATTCTCCATGTGTTTTTAATGAATTTTTTAATTATAATCTATTTGGAATATATTAATTAATATAATTTAAGGATTATATTTAATAGTTCACTAATTCATTTGGTAAATAATTTAATCACTATATATGGCATGTTTTATGATTCCTTGGTGAATAACATTTGTAATTTTCATTTATGATGCCTTTATGATATGATTATGAATGTATCATTTAAATGTATTAGAAAAATTTCCATGTTATGATTAATGTTCATTTAATTATGATATTCGTTATGTTATATTTCTTATTCCATAATGATATTCCCCAATGTTCTTATTGATATTCCTCACAATCACATGTAAACTATTTCCCATGATTATTACCTTACTGGGCCTCATGCTCACCCATTTCCTTTGATGTATTTCCCAAAGTTATGAGATGTATTAAATGTGAATTATGATGATCCCATGAAGAATCCTTTAAATTGGATTAAAATAATTTTTGTTATGTTTTCATGTATTATGTTCCTAGTTTCCAAGATACTAAACTTTAAATGATTTTCTGTTTTCTTCTATGTAATGAAAAGTTTATGTAATAAAAATTATGGATTATATAGTTGGTATAAATGGATGATTTAGTTATTTATGGTACTTAGGAATATAAATCCTCTATAAAAACCATAAATAAAAGTTTAAATATAGGATAAAATCATAGTATTTTTATTACGTATTAAGTTAGCAGTTTCTGAGAAAATAAATACATGTCTTGATACGAACAAGTGGATTTGGCTCTAGCACATTTGTATCTAGGGGTAACACCAGAAAACACCATATTGAGCTAGGCTCAATCGATAAATGGTGCATGATAATAAACCTTTCTACCCTGTTGGTTTGACATTCTCAAGGGACATTTTTTGTTAGTAAAAAGTTTCTTATTTACCATTATGAAGAATATATAGAGAATGTATTAATTATTAAAGAATAAAATATTTAATCATGATGTTTTAAGGCATAAAATTCATTTAAATTATAATATTATTAAAAGAAACACATTTCACACTATGGTTTTCAACATTTAGATAATGGTGGGAAATAGGATGATTCACATAAATGATGAGCAGAATGAATGATGTGCTAATGGCCCTCTGATAGAATCTAGAATGGAAAAATTCATGAGAATTATGAATCAACGATCTCAAGTTATGAATAATAACTTTAATGAAGTTGAGTGGATAGATTCACCTTAAATTGAACAAACGTTTTTTGTGTTCATCATTCATCAATGGAAACCTTATTTTAGTAGATCTATAAATCCAATGATTGTTGAATAATGGATTATCTCTATAGACAATATCTTTTCTATACTCTAATGTTCATAAAAAGAGAAATTCACACTAGTAGTATTATTTTTAGAAGGAGAATCTAATCAATGGTGGAAACTGATTAAAAATAGGAATATAAGAAGGTAGATTGGTGATATAGAGTGGAAAGATTTACGAGAAATATTTTTTAATAAATATTTTTTTTCATTCTATATATAAAGAATGGATAACGAATTACTTGAGCTGAAGAAAAAGAAAAATTAATCAGTGGGAAGCTATGAGATAAAAATTACATGACTTATACGATATATGTCTATATTTGTTATGGATCATATGGTAAAGTTTGATAGATTATTTGGTTTAATGGGACCACACATGTGGATGAATTTTGAAAATAAATACAATTAAAGCTATGTGGATATAGTGTGAAGTGGTTTTTATGGTTGAATTGGAGTTTCAAGAAATGTAGTGGTAGTATAGGTTGAATGAAAATAAGAGAGATATAGATCAAAACTCAAGGACAAAATTTCATCATGGAATTGGAGGAAACAATGTGTGGTTTCCCATGTACAAAAAATATGGGAATAAGAATTTGGAGAACTTATTTTGTTGTTGTGGAAAATGCAATAAGTGTGCAAGATATAGCAATATATCTCAGAACTATCATAGTGAGGTGAAGCCTCAAATTCTCAAAACTAACAAAAAAGGGATGATGGTGAAAGGCCAGCATAAATTTTAATACTTCAAGCATGGAAAAATTGGGAACTTTTACAATAACTAATCAAATTAGAAGATAATAGAGGTAAATTACCATCAACCATTGCATAGGAAAAAGGAACAAGGTCATGATTTTTCTATCACGATGACTAAATCAGAGGATCCAAATAATGTGGTGGAAGGTACTTGTGTTGTTCTCTCAAAGATAGAAAGTAATTTGTTTCATTTATATTCTACATATTACTATATTTTCTTTATGTTTTAAAATAATATAGAATGTATCCCCATGATTCTATAAGTAGAGTTATCAGTTAATACTCTTAGAGAATTTATCTAAGCATCAATATTGTATAGAAACTATAGTATTGACTTTGATGATCACAATATCATTACTAATCTAGTATTCATTCCCTTGCTGGAATTTGACACTATACTAGTGATGGACTCACTCTAAAACTATATGGATAAGATCAAATATAGAATAAAGTAAATTATTGTAGTATTTAATGGAAAACCTATAGTTATTTTCAAATGACATATATCCTGATGTGATATTTTTCTAGAACACCTCACATAGCCTTCCTTATTGAGGTGACCATTGAAGAGGGAGAAGGAAATGAAAGTATACATATAAATAATCTCCCCATCATTTTGGATTACATTGACATATGTCTTGATGATTTACTTAGACCTAACCCGAAAAGAAGGGTATATTTATTTATTGAACTCATACATGGATCCAATCCAATATCAAAGGCCCCATATAGAATGTAAAATGTTGATATGAGGGAATTAAAGAAAAAAATCAATATATTTTGGATAATGGATTTAACTGACCAAGTGTGTCTCCTTTGGGGGAACCTATTCTCATTATAAAGAAGAAGTATGGATCAATGTGGTTATGAATTTATTATAGAGAATGTAATTGGATCATGATGAAGAAAAAGTACCCTCTTCCATGGATTGATGATTTATTTGACCAGCATCATGGGGATCAATTACTCTCCAAGTTTGATCTTTGATATGGTTCCGTCAATTGAGGGTAAATAAAGAGAATATTCCAAATACTACCTTACATTCAAGATATGGAAAATATCAGTTTCTTGTTATTCACTTCATCTTGACTAAATATCCTTTAATATTTATGGATTATTTAATAGATTTTTTAAGGACTACCATGATAAATTTTTTGTATTTTTTATTGTTGACATTTTGATATATTTTAAAATTAATAAGGAGAATTAGTGTCATCTAAGGGTTTTATTGAAAACTCAGAGGAAGGATAGGCTATTTGGAAAATTCTTAAAATGTGAATTTTGGTTACAATAAATTTATTCCTTGGTGCACATTTCAACCAATGAGGACATCTCAGTTGACCCTACCAAGACAAAGGCTTTGGAGGAGTAGCCTCATCCTACAACAGTAAATAAGATTCATAGTTTCATTGGTTTAGAAAGATATTATAGGAGTTTTGTGGATGAAAATCATAAATTTATATTCCACTAGTAATGTTAACTGAAAAAGGTCAAAGTTTATCTAGACAAAGAAGTGTAAAGAAATTTTCAAAGAACTAAAGAAGTTATTGGATGCTGCATCAATGTTAACTCAACCCTCTATTATAGAAGGATTTTTTATTTTTAAATTTTCATATATGAAAGGTCTTGTGTGCATCCTCATTAAAAATGAAATGTTGATTTCATATGCATCACGACAGTTAAAACCTATTGAGCATAATTATCCTACGCATTACCTAGAGATATCTATGGTTATTTTTTCTATATACATATGGATGAATTATCTTTGTGTGGATAAATGTGATGTAGACACATACCACGAAAGTTTAAATTATATATTTACAAAAAAAAGAATTTAAAATGATACAAAACAAATAGTTTTAACTTCCTAAAGACTATGACTATTTGATTCACTGTCACCCAGGAAGTGAAAACAAATTTGCTGATGCATTAAGTAGGGAAGACCCTATTATTCAAGAAATGATAAGGAATAAAAGACATCCATTGATCAAGGACCTAGTATTTTTAGACATGGGAATCATGTGAGACTTTATATCATCAATCATATCCCAAATTATTTTTTTACCATCATTACTGGTGAAGATCAAGAATTATCAAAGATAAGATCCTTTGTTACTAAAGAAGATAGAATATGTAAAGAATGGGAAGTTTCTTGAGTTCAATATTGATCAATAAGGTTCACTAAATTTATTTTCAAGGCTATTTGTACCATCTATTCTAGAGATAAAGAAAAAACTGGAGGATTAATCTCATATCTCAACATTATCTATACATCCTAGAACAACTAAAATGTATGGGGACCTTTTTGTTCGTTATTGGTGGGATAATATGAAGAGGTAGATTTCTGACTACACTTCAAGGAGATCGGTATGTCAGCAAATGAAGGTGAGGTGACAAATTCCTAAAGGGTTATTGCAAACACTACCCATACCAACACAAAAGTGAAAAAAAATCACTATTAACTTTATCATTGGTCTCCCAAGAACATCCAAATGAAACTATTTGCTATGGGTTATAGTGGAAAGACTCAACAAGATTTCCCATTTCATCAATATTTGGGAATATTTCATTCTTGAACAACTTGTTGTGATATACATAATGTAAGTGGTGAGGTTTGAGGGGGTAAAAATTTCTATCATTTATTATCATGATACAAGGTTAACATCTATATTCTAGAGAATTATTCAACAAGATATGAATACCGAATAGAATTTCAGTACTAAAAATCACTCTAAAACTTATGGAAAAATCTGAAATGACTATTCAAACACTCGAGGACATGCTCATAACTTGCTCAATGGAATTTAAAGGTGGATTAGATCAACACCTCCCATTATTTTAGTTCTTATACATTGAAAAATTCCACTCTTGTATTAAAATGGAACCCTATGAAGATATATATGGGAAAATATATAGAACTCCAACTTTTTGGGATAATGTTTGTGAGCGAAAGATGTTTGGGCCTCATTTTGTGCAAGAGATGACAGAAAAAGTTTATTCCATCCAATAATATATAATATATTTTCAGAGCTGGTGTATGATCTATGATGAAAACTGTCGAAGGGACATGGAGTTTCATGTTGGTGATGATGATTCCCTTTGAATATCACTGTATAAGAGAGTCGTGTAGTTTTTTAAGAAAGGGAAACTTTTCCCTAACTACATTGTCCCTTATGAAATCATTTATCTCCTAGGAGAATTATCCTATCATCTAGAACATCCACCAAATGTAGCTCAAGTTCATGATGTATCCCACATATCTAGCTTGAAGAAGCATATACCTAATCCTTCACATATACTTAATCTAGAGGTCGTGCAACTAGAAAATAACCTCTTTTATGAGGAGTATATGATAGAGATCTTGGACCATAGAGACAGGGTTCTACACAACAAGACTACCCACATATTAGAGTGTTGTAGAGGAACTATATGTTTGAATATGTTCTGTAATGCCCTGGCCCTAGAATCTAGGAGACGATGCATTATTTTAATACTTTGGCATGATTACAAGGAATCAAGTCTGAAGGACCAATCAGTTTAGTAGTCCTAGAAACAAGATACACACATAAGTTCAACATTACCACTTGAAAAGAAAAAAACACTAATTTATTCTATTATAAACAACCAAGCTTCCAAGATTATTTCGGAAAGTCACTCATAACTAACTTCTTCATATCCTAGGAAAATGAATCATAAGAAAGGGGTGTGCTCAAACGCAGAGTAAGAGTGAGAAATACAACATAAGATATCATAAACATTAGGCATGGAGAATAATTGAAAACACATGCCTTTACAAATAGTAAACATGAACACTTTATGGAAGGGATATGGGAATAGTTAATAATTCCATAATAAAACATATTCATGGGTATTCTACAAGTCAAATAACCACATGAAATATCAATATCTAATCTCATAATGATGGAATGCATAATGTCGGGAATCATAACCACGTATTGAAGGCATCATGCCAAGACTACAAATAATATTTTTGTCAAGTCCTTGTGCCAAGACACCAGTTTGTCTCATGAGAACTACCGATGCATTGAGGATATATAGCGGGCTCCACCCATCACTTACTAAGTAAAATTCATACCTCATATAAAAATGATAAAACATAACATAAACATTCGTATTAAAATAGCATATGAAATGTAAATACGTTAACCATAAACCATGAATGGTATAAAAATTTCACATCCACAGTCAAGCATAACTAATTAAATACAATATGGAAGATTGTATTACAATAAATTAACTTCAATTTAGAATAATAAAATATATTGAAATAGATGAAAATAATCCTCAAAATTATTTGAGAGAAATATCCCCCTTTCACTTGAAAACATTTGAAAGTAACATTATTTATCAAGAAACCATTTAAAATAGATTTTTCAATCAAAGTGTCCCATACCACTTTGAAATATTTAAAAGAAATTTTAATTTAAAAACATTAGTTTCCATATAAATATATCCTTAACACCATTTTTAAAACATGGACATTAATGAGAAATATTTACAAGAATAATTCTTTAAAACATTTAAAATGATATTTTTGTTACAGTTCATAACCCAATGAGATAAACTTCAATAAAAATAATTGAGGTAATAAAAAATTTATAATATCATGAGAATAAAGGGATTCATGATATACTATGTCAAAGTACATTATAAACACCATATAAAAGTGAATTGTCTTCTAACAATAAAGAAGTCTCAATGGAATGTAAATTGAGATGAAATCCCTTATAAAGATCGTATCCTTATGTTAAGAATGAATCAACGACATAATTATGTGTGAAAAATATAAATACACTCTATATTATTGGATATTCATTGTAAATTAATCAAAGTACATTCAAACATATTCTTGAAAAAAATAACACCAATGATTTGTATGTTTAACTCAATGAATGGAAATTGAGTTAAGATTACTCTTATCAAGTTCATATAAATGACTTGAGAAATTATAAATGGAGTGATTATGTTTATCAAAAGTATATACACACAAAGGAGAGTTAAAATTACTAAATAAATAATAAATAGTGATTCCACACATAATCTTGGAGTAAAATAATCAATGAAGTATGCGTAAATCCCAATGAATGGAAATTGAATTTTGAAATTTCCTTAATGATTTGGTAACTCACGAAACATACACCCCATGAAATAATGATAATAAAATTAAGTTGTAAATACACATATATTAAAGTATATTAAACAAGGAATACAATCTTTTCTAGTACATACACCACACAAACGGAAAAGTGCCAATACATCGTGAATCTCACGGGAGTAAGAAGTGAGATGAAATCCCCTTACCATGCTGTAATCAATCGAGTCATATGACCAAAAGTTAATAACCACCAAATAATTCACAGAATACCATGAATATAAATAGAACCATGATAATATATATATCAAATTTCATTACACAATACACCACATGCAATAAATAAGTGGCGAACAATGGAAATCTCACGGGATTAAAAGTGAGATAAGAAACCCCTTACCTCAAGTCCAACTTGTCTTATATGTTCCTTGTTCTTCTTGAATAAGAAAATTATGTTTATTTATACTTGATTAAGAAATTTTTTTAAATTTATTATTCCTTTTATATCACTTATTACCTTGCTATAATAATTAGTTAATTGTTTTAGTTCATATTGGATATTATATCGATGTTCAGATCTTGAGTTAAAATGAACTTGTTATAATTACAATTTTTCCATGTGGTCAAAAGTCCATTATCTCAAGAATGATATAAACGATTTAGATATCATATATATATATTATATATCCAGTATATATATGTATTTATAATATTAAATGACATTTGGAGATATGGAATGAAATGCACCGTTCCTGGAGATGTTAAGTCGTACGTACGCATGAATGCTACTTTCATTTCTATTTTATATTTTAATGGAATTAAAACATAATTATACATAGTTACATTATAATTCCAGTATAATATCATATATAATATAATTAACTCCATCCTTTATACGTCCCACATAAAGCATTAACGACTCATATCACTTTGAGGGGGTGGTAGTCCACACTTCCTCAAATGAAATTATCGCATTTTACCCATAATGGAAACCATAAAAGAATGATATAAATAGAAAATACAGAACCATACATAAAACATCAACATAATATATATTATATATAAATACAGTTCCATCTTAATGGCCACCATGAGAGGTGGTGTGATATAATTGAATAATCATCGTTTTGTAAGGCATTAGTTTGCCATCCACAGAAACAATATATTCTTTACCCATTAGATGGAGGTGTTTGTAAGTTTAGTTCAAATACTTATCCTAAAAATATTTTAGTATATTGAGGATACTGGTTTTGTTATAAAATAAATTAGTAAAAAATATTTTAGTGGTTGGAGAAGTAAAATAAAAGAAAAGAAGTTAAGAGAAACCATTACCTTTAATTCGGGAAACTCCTTTTGGTTTGTACCAAACAGAATTCTTGAAGCATCTTATGCCTAAAATAAAGATTCTACGTGGAATATAGGGATCTTGAGAGCTTATTTGGGAAGGTTTTGGATGATCCAATGATCTTGAGAGGTGTGAGGAATAGGTTATAAGTGGTGTCCTTTTATAAGGGAGAGGAGGGGCTCTTTAAAAAAGTTTGAAAATGCCATTTTATTATAAACTTATCTTCGGTTTCAAAAGGTCTAAAACTCATTATAGTCGAATATAAGATGACTCATGTTCGAAATAAAATCTTCCAATAATAATTGGATAGGTTTTGGATATTTTTTTAATATTAATAATCTAATTTATTTATATCATTTATTAATGAGGTAAATACTGCATCATTATTGTGTCATAAATAATTTAATTTATTTGATGTATAAAAATTATAAAAAAATACCAAAATATAGAAAATATTATTATATTTATAGTGATTATTTATAGTCAAAAATATGTTTTATATAACACCACATAAAAATTGATATACTAAATGATATTTGTTAATGTCATTTTTGTCTTTACTTTAAGTTAATTAAAATAAAGTGTCATTGTCATTCTTAAGTGGATCCATGGGGTCCCAAAATCGAGGAACGGATGCCCAAGGTCGCCAATGACTCATCCTGTAAGGTTAAGACAAGTTTTAAGGTAATTTTTTATTAATATAATATTCTTTTTACCTTGATTTACCCTATTTACCTTTAACTACGGTAAATAAAAGTCAAAAGTTACTATTTACAAAAAAATATTTTCATCTTATTGAACCGTATTTTAATTACTAATAAAAACTTTGTTTGTTAGATTTTAAAAATTCAATTCACATAAGTGGTAAAATTTCATTTAAATGAAAAAGTCAGTTTTTTAACTACATCTAAGTGGTTTTAGTATTCATCAAAAATTGATGTTTTTTAGAAAAATATCAAAAAAACCAGCATAAGCTATATTTGATATTCTGAATTCAAAAATAATTTTTATTTTACCAAATTAAAAAAATATAAGTTTTATTAATTAAATTAAAATTAATCTTTTTTGTTAAAACAAATAGTGTGTTTTTAAGAAACAATAATAATCAAAAGATTGACACTTGTTTACGTATAATTTCAAAGTGAAATTAATTTCAATGGCCAAAATTGGATTAAATCATAAAAATATAATTTAATTATACTTAAAAACCATTCAAATGTATAATTTAACACTATAAATTATTCTGATTAAAAAAGTTGTTTTCACTTAAAATTTAGTATATTTCACTATTCAGCCAAATATGAATGTTATCAGAAAAACACCAAAAATTTATCGAAACTAAATTTTTTATGTCCTGATTCTAAATAATTAGTTTTTTTAAAAAAAATTTATATATAAAAGTGTCAAATATTGGATTTAAAAGGGTTCACCATTAAAAGGTGGTAAAATTTTATTTTTGAAAAATACTTCTTTTATCTGAAAAATTGAATTTGTTCTTATATTATGTCTAAAAAAACACATAATAGGATTATAAAATTATATGTAGTATATAAAATTCAAAATTTAGTTAATAATATTTATAACCACTATTTGAACGGCTAGTTTGTTAAGTCGGGGTGCGCTCAAAAACGGTGTTGCATGTAACACAAGCTATTGAATTACTTTAAAGAAGATAACTTACTTTGAAATCTTGGGGTGTTACATTCTTCCCCCCTTTTAGAAATTTCACCCTTTTAATTTTTAAAATTTTTCTTGGTAACTTCATTGAAAGTCCCACATCGGAAAAAGAGTCAATAAGACTATCACTTTAAAAGAACAAAAGAGAAGTACAAAGGTCACCCGAGATAACCCATACTAGGAATCCATGTAAGAAAACATGGATATGGAAGATTAAATAAGTGTCAAGTTATGATGGAGAGGGATAGAAAACATGATCAGGATAAAGTTAATAGTAATATAACCAAAAACTTTTGATGGGATAAATGGTCATTAGTTTCCTAGTGGTAAAAGTAAAAGAAAAATATTTTTTTGTTTTAAGTTCCATTTCATATAGTTGAGGAATTTTTTTCTAAGATTGACAAAGAACATAAAGATATATACATAATTTTTAAGTAGAGTTTCATTCGTTAATAAATCTATACCACTAACTCATCTTTTTTTTCAAATGATGAGTATTCAAGATGACTTGGTCACACTGGAAGAGCTAGATTCAACTTTAGGAGAATCACATGATCCATAAAGGATAAACAATACATTTACCTTGTCTTTAGAGATTAACCAAAATAAAAATGTTTAGTACACAATTAGATGATCCCCAAAAAGGATAATCCTTTAGAGAAATAAATACTAATATTAATTTCTAAAATTATACCAATAATACCCCATAGTTAAATAAATACCAGTCAAATAAACAATTGTCCATAAAATCCTTCAATATAATCCAAACTAATATTAAAACACAAAACTTAGAATAATTTGGTTATGTGGTCTTCCAAGTTAAATTGTATCTCCAAATGACATCGACTACTCTTAAAGTCACATACTTAAAAGTAATTAACCTTATCACATATTCTATATGATAGATTAATCATTTCCATAAATAACCCAAATCACTATAAATCCACAATAAAAACATAGATAAAAATCCACCATTAATCCTTAAATGAAATCCCATAGTATTTTATTTTCCTTAGGTATGTAGTGTTCCCAACAGAGTGAATGTCTTCGAAAATAACATTTATCACTTAATCACCAAATAATTTTCCTATACCAAGGGTATCCATTTGATAAGACATAAGATCCCAGATCAAATTATTATTGATCAATAAAATCATTTTACTAAAAATAATTAGTCACACTAACCAGGGACTTCATGTGGTCTAGTGGTAGGAGATAAATCCCAATTTCACTATGGTTGTGGGTTCAATTCCCATAGCTTTGTCCGACGTGACGGTTTGTCACACAGTCTGCATGTTGTCCTTTTTAAAAAACTATATTTTATAACATTACCTAAATGAGATAAATTCTTCAAAATAACCATAACATAATTTAACCACAAATTTTAACTCATACCTTGCATTTTCATCCCAAAATTTAATAACTTGTAATTAACTCAAACTCAATGATCATATAAAACCAAATGGTTATTTATAACTATATCCACAAGAGAAAAGATAATTCTTCCTCAAATATCATTTTTACATGACAAACAGCGGGGTTAAAAATACAAGTGGAAAGACTTCCAAATAATCCCATCAACAAAGAGTACTTATACTTTTAAACGTTTCTCCATCCATTTATTTCCTCATAGATTCTTCATTGACCAAGAGGATATCCAATAGAATAGGGAATTCACTCGGGTAATGGCCAGGTCCCCTACATTTCTGGAAATGACTGTAAATGGATTATTTGGACCATTTTTATTTTTTTCATTGTACTCTTCATTTTTCTTCAGCAATTCTTTACTTTATGTCCTTCTTTCACACACGTAAATCATTTATTTGTTCCATTGAGACACTTTCCTCGGTGTCTCCTTCCACATTTCTGGCATGATGAAAATTGAGGTTTCTTTTCTCCATGGTCTCTACTGCTGGAGCACTTATCATTCATCGCCTTTATCTTCTTTGTTGAGTCCAGGAGTTTGTTAATATATATGTTGTTGATCATGTTTTTGGAAAACGGATTCGGCATGAACATGATATCTTTTACAAAAATCAACATTTTATTTTATTTCTCATTTACACCATCGTTCCCACCTTGTACATCATGCTCAAAGTTACTATGACTTCCTTGGAATCCCATCATTGACTAAAACCAAAAAGCATTGTGTGAGTAACAATAGTCATAAAATCATTTAGAGAATATCATGACACATTATTTTCAATTTAAAACACCTTAGGATTAACCAAGGTCATTTATTCTTATCTTATATTGAAATCCTTCAAATCTGTTTGTAAAGAAAATGTAAATTATTTTAAGCATATCCCCTGGGAGTATCATAACCAAGAATTCATAAAGGCCCGTTGTCATGTACTAGGTTACCTCGAGTCAATCCTGAAACTCCTTGTCGGAGTTTTCACTCCTAGGTACATCTGTGTCAGAGCCACCTCTACCTGCTCGTATCCAAACAGGGATGCATTTCTTTGAAAAATAAAAAAAATATTTAAATTACTAAAATTCTAAGAAGTTATTCTATACTAATCCTAAAAGTCTATCTTAATGTAATGTTCTCTAATCAGAGTTTATCTAAATCTAGTTTCCAAGTTTTGTACTAAACTTCCTCTGATACCAGCGGTAACGCCCTAACCCCAGAATCCAGGAGCTGGTGCATTATTTTAATACATTGGCATGATTATAAGGAATCAAGTCCCAAAGTACTGATCAGTTTAGTAGTCTTGGAAACAAGACACATACATAAGTTCAACATTACAACTTGAAAAGAAAAACAACATGAATTTATTCCATTAGAAGCATCCAAGCTTCCAAGATTATTCCTGCAAGTCACTCATAAATAACTTCTTCATATCCTGGGAAAATGAATCATAAGAAAGGGGTGAGATCAAATTCTCATTAAGAGTAAGAAATCAAGCAGAAGATAACATAAACATTAGTCATGGTGAATAATTGAGAACGCATGCCTTTACAAATAGTAAAAATGAACATTTTATGTGAGGAATATGGGATGAGTAAATAATGAAATAATAAAACATAGTCATGGGTATTCTACTAGTCAAATAAAAACATGAAATATGAATAGATAATCTCATAATGATGGAATGCATAATATCGGACATCATAACCACATAGTCAAGGCCTCATGCCAAGACTACAATAAGATTTTTTCAGAGCCTTGTGCCAAGAAACTAGTTTATATCATGAGACCTACCGATTCATCAAGGAGATATAGTGGCCTCCACCCATCACTTTATAAGTCCAATGAATTCATAATATGAAAATGATGAAACCTAACATAAACATTCATATTAAACTACCATATGAAATGTCAATAATTTAACCATAAACCATGAATGCTATAAAAATAGCATATCCACTGTAAAACATAAATCATTCAATACAATATAGAAGATTGTATTATAATAAATTAACCTCAATCGAGAATAATGAAGGATATTGACATAGATGAAAATAATCATCAAAACTATTTAAGAGAAATATCCACCTTTTTCTTGAAAACATTTAAAAGTCGCATTGTTTATCAAGAATCCGTTTAAAATAGATTTTTGAATCAAAGTGTCCCATACCACTTTGAAACATTTAAAAGGAATTTTAATTTTAAAACATTAATGTCTATATAAATAAATCCTTAAAACCATTTTTAAACAAGGAAATTAATGATAAAGATTTAGAATAATTAATCTTTAAAAAATTTGAAATGATATTATTTTAGAGTTCTTAACCCAATGAGAGACACTTGAATACAAATAATTGAGGTAATAAAAAATTTATAATATCATGAGAATAAATGGATTCATGATATACTATGTAAAAGTACATTTTATACACCATATAAAAGTGAATTGGTGTATAACAACAAAAAAATTTCAATGGAATGTAAATTGAGATGAAATCCATTATAAAGACAGTATCCTTAGGTTAAGGATAAATCTACAACATAATTATGTGTGTCAAATATAAATGCACTTTATATGATTGGATATTCATTGTAAATAAATTATAGGACATTCAAACATATTCTTGAAAAAAACACTAAGGACTTGGATGTTTAACTCAATGGATGAAAATTGAGTTAAGATTACTCTTTTCAAGTTCATATCAATGACTTGAGAAATTATAAATGGATTGATTATGTGTATCAAAAGTATATCCACACAAAAGAGAGTAAAAATTACTATATTAATAATAAATATTGATTCCACACATAATCTTGGATTAAAACAATCAATGAAGTGTGCATAAAGCCCAATGAGTGGAAATTGAATTCTGAAATTTCCTTACCGATTTGGTAACTCACGAAAAATACACCCCATGAAAGAAGGATCATACAATGAAGTTGTAAATACACATAGATTAAATTATATTACACAATTAATACAATCATGGCTAGTTTATATACCACACAAAATGAAATAGTGGCAATACATCGTGAATCTCACGGGAATAAGAAGTGAGATGAAATCCACTTACCACATTGTAATCAATCGAGTCGTATGACCAAAAGTTAATAACCACCAAATCATTCACAGAATACCATGAATATAAAGATAATCATGATAATATATATATATATATATATATATATCAAATGACAGTAAAAAATACACCAAATGAAACAAAATAAGTGGCGAACAATGGAAATATCACAGAATTAAAAGTGAGATAAGAAACCCCTTACCTCAAGTCTGACTTGTCTTGTATGTTCCTTGTTATTCCTGAATAATAAACTTAAGTTAATTTCAACTTGATTAAAAAACATTTTTCAAGTTTATAATTCCTTTTATATAACTTATTACCTTGCTATAACAATTAGTTAATTATTTGAGTTTATATTGGATATTTTATTGACGTTTGGAACTTGAGTCAAAAATGAACTTGTTATAATTACAATTTTTCCATGTGTTCAAAAGTACATTATCTCCAGAATGATATACATGATTTAGATAGAATATATATATATATATATTATATATCCAGTATATATATATTTATAACAGTACATAACATTTGGACATAAGAAATGAAATGCACTGTTCATGGAGACGGTAAGTCGTACGTACGCATGAACGCTAGTTTCATTTCTATTTTGTATTTTAATGGAATTAAAACATATTTATTAATAGGTATATTATAATTCCAGTATAATATCATATATAATATCATTAAATTCATACTTTATATGTCTCACATAAGGCATTAACGAGTCAAATCACTTTGAGGGGGCGGTAGTCCGCACTTCCTCAAATGAAATTATCGCATTTTACCCATAATGGAAACCATAAATGAATGATATAAATGGAAAATACAGAAGAATAAATAAACCATAAACATAATATATATCATATATAAATACAGTCCCATCTTAATGGACTCCATGAGAGGCGGTAGGATATAATTGAACAATCATCGTTTAGTGAGGCGTTAGTTTGCCATCAACAGAAACAATATGTTCTTTACCCTTTTGATGGAGGTGTTCATAAGTGTAGTTAAAATATTTCTCATAAAAACAACCCAGTATATTTAGGACACTTTTATTGTTATAAAATAAATGAATAACAAGATTATAGGGGTTGTAGAAGTAAAATAAAAGAAAAGAAGTTAAGAGAAATGATTACCTTTAATTTGGGTAACTCCCTTTGGTTTGAACCAAACAGACTTCTTGATATTACTTCTACCTAAGTTAAGGCTTCTAAGTGGAATAGAGGGATCTTGAGAGATTATTTGGGTAGGGTTTGGACGATCCAAGGGGATTGAGAGGTGTGAGGAATGGGCTAGAAGTGGTGTACTTTTATAAGGGAGAGGAGGGGCTCTTTAAGAAAGTTTGAAAATGTTATTTTATTATAAACTTATCTTCAGTTTAAAAATGTCCAAAAATAATTAAAGTCAAAGATAAGATGACTCATGTTATAAATAAAATCATCCAATAATAATTTAATAGGTTTTGGATATTGTTTTAATATTAATAATCTTATTTATTTAAATCATTTATTAATGAGGTAAATACATCATCATTATTGTGTAACAACTAATTTTATTTATTTGATGTCTAAAAATTATAAAACAAATACCATAATGTGTAAAATCTTTTTATCTTTACAATGATTATTTATAATCTAAAATATGACTTATATAACCCCATGTAATAATTTATATACTAAAAGAGATTTGTTAATTTCATTTTTGTCTTTACTTTAAGTTCATTAAAATAAAGTGTCCTTAAAATTCTTAAGAGGTCCCATGGGGTCCAAAAATCGTCTCAAGGATTCCCATGGTCGGAAATTACTCATAAAATAAGGTTAGGACAAGTGTTATGATAATTTTTCATCATTATAATATTATTTTTACCTTAAATTACTCTATTTACCTTTAACCGCGGTAAATAAAAGTCAAAATTTACTATTCACAAAAAATTATTTTCATCTTATTGATCCAAATTTTACTTAAAAATAACAAACATGTATGTTGTATTTTCAAAATTCAATTCAAATAAGTGGTAAAATTTTATTTAAATGAAAAATTCCTTTTTTAACTACTACTAAGTGGTTTTACTGTTCATCAAAAATTGAAGTTTTTCAGAAAAATAGAAAAAATTCAGACTAAGCTATATTTGATATTGAGAATTTAAAAATGATGTTTATTTTACCGAATTTAAAACATATAAGTTGTATTAATTAATTTAAAATTAATTCTCATCGTCAAAACAAATAGTGTTCTTAAGAAACAATAACTATCAAAATATTGACACTTGTTTATGTATAATTTCAAAGTGAAATTAATTCCAATGACCAAAATTGGATTAAATGGTAGAAATATAATATAATTATACTTACAAATCATTCAAATGTATAATTGAATACTATAAATTATTCTGATTAAAAAAGTTGTTATCAATTAAAATTTAGTATTTTTCATAATTCACCCAAATATAAAAGTTATCAGAAAAAGACCAAAAATTTATCAAAACTAAATTTTTATGTCTTGATTCTAAATAAGAAGTTTATTTTGTCCAATTTAATATATAAAAGTGTTAAATATTGGATTTAAAATGGTTCACCATTAAAAGGTGATAAAATTGCATTTTTGAAAAATATTTCTTTTATCTGAAAAATTGAATTTGTTCTTATATTATGTCTAAAAACCACATAATAGGGATTCTAAAATTATATGTAGTTTATAAAATTTAAAATTCAGTTAATTCTTTTCATAACCACTTTTTTAATGGCTAGTTTGTTAAGTAAGGGTGCGCTCAAACTCAATGTTGCGTGTAGCAAAAGCTATTATATTACTTTAAAGAATATAAATTACTATGAAATCTTAGGGTGTTACATTCTTCCCCACTTTTGGAAATTGTTTCCTCACTATTTTTAAAATTGGGCTTGGGAACTTCATTGAAAGTCCCACATCGAAAAAAAATTCAATAAAACTATCACTTTAAATGAAAGAAAGAGAAGTAAAATGGTCACCTGAGATAACCCATACTAGGATTCAATGTAGAAAAACATGGATATGGAAGATAAAATAAGTGTCAATTTTGGATGGAGAGAGATAGAAAACATGATTAGGAGAAAGTTAATAACAAAAAAACCACAAACTTGTGATGGGATAAACGGTCATTAGTTTCCCAGTAGGAAAAGTAAACGAACAACGTTTTTTTGTTTTAAGTTCTATTTCATAATATTTAGGAATTTATTTATGAGATTGACTAAGAAGATAAAGAGATATACTTACTTTTTAAGCCAAGTATCATTCCTTAATAAATTTCTACCACTAACTCATATATTTTTTTTTCAGATGATTATATTCAAGATGACTTGGTCACACCAGAAGAGCTAGAATCAACTTCTAGAGAATCACATTATCTACAAAGGATAAACAATATATTTACCTTTTCTTTAGATATTAACCAAAATCAAAATGGTTATTATATGATCAGATGATCCCCAAAAAGGATAATCTTTTAGAGAAAGAAATACTAATCTTAATTTGTAAAATTAAACAAACAATACTCCAAAGTTAAATAAATACCATTTAATAAAAAATTTTCCTTAAAATACTTCAATATAATCCAAACTAATATTCAAAACCAATACTTATAAGAATTTGGTTATATAGTCTTCCATGTTAAATTGTATCTTCAAATCACATCGACTACTCTTAAAGTCACATACTTAAAAGTAATTAACCTAATAACATATTCTCTATGATAGTTAAATCATTTCCATAAATAACCCAAATCACTATAAATCCACAATAAAAACATAGATAGAAATACACCATTACTCCTCAAATGAAATCCCATAGTATTCTATTTTCCATTGGCATGTAGTGTTCCCAATAGAGAAAACGTCTTTCAAAATAACATTTATCACTTAATCACCAAATCATTTTCCTAGAATAATGGTATCCATTTGATAAGACATAAGATACCAAATAAACTTCTTATTGATTAATAAAATCATTTAACTAAAAATAATTAGTCACACTAACCTAGGAATTCACGTAGTCGAGTGGTAGGTAATAAATCCCAATCACACTCTGGTTGTGGGTTCGATTCCCACAGCTTTTTCCGACGCGACAGGTTCTCACACAGTCTGCATGTTTTCCTTTTTAAAAAACTATATTTTATAACATTAACAAAATGAGATGATTTCCTCAAAATAACCATCACATAATTTAACCACAAATGTTATCTCATACCTCACATTTTCATCCCAAAATTTACTAACTTGTAATTACCTCAAAATCAATGATCATATAAACCCAAATGGTTATTTATAACTATATCTATAAGAGAAAAGATAACTCTTCCTCAAATATCATTTTCAAATGACAAACTACAGGGTTACAAATAAAAGAGAAAAGTCTTCCAAAGTAATCCCATCAACAAATGGCACTAATACTTTTAAACATTTCTCCATCCATTTATTTCAACATAGCTTATTCCTTGACCAAAAGGATATCCTATAGAATAGGGCTTTCACTAAGATAATGGCCAGGTCCCCTACATTTACAGAAAATGACTATAAATAGATTCTTGGGACCATTTTCATTTTCTTCCACAGTAATCTTTATTTTTTCATCAGAAATTATTTACTTTATGTCCTTCTTTCCCACAGTTAAATCATTTCTTTGTTCCGTTGAGACACTTTCTTAGGTGTCTCCTTCCACATTTCCTGCATGATAGAAATTTATGTCTCTTTTCTCTATGGTCCCCACTGCTAGAGCTCTTATCATTCATCGTCTTTCTCTTCTTTGTTGATTCTATATGTTGGTTAATATATTTTTTGTTGATCGTATTTTTGGAAAACTGATTCAGCATGAACACTATATCATTTACACCTATCAACATTCCATTCTGTTGCTCATTTCCACCACTGTTCCCACCATATACATCATGCTCAAAGTTACCATGACTTCCTTGGAATCCATCCATTGACTAAAACTAGAAATCATTGTGTGAGTAACAATAGTCATAAAATCATTTATAGAATATCATTACATCTTATTTTCAATTTAAAACACCTTAGTATTAACTAAGGTCATTTCTTCTCATCTTATATTAAAATCCTTCAAATTAGTTTGTAAAGAAAATGTAAATTATCCTAAGCATATCCCCTAGATGTGTCGTAACTAAGAGTGCAGCAAGGCCCATTGTCGTGTACCAGGATACCACGGGTCAAGCCCGAAACTCCTTTTCAGAGTTTTCACTCCAAGGTACATCTGTTCCAGAGCTGCCTCTACCTGCGCGTATCCATACGGGGATTTATTTCTTGGAAAATACCAAAAATCTCTAAATTACCAATATTCTAGGAAGTTCTCCTATATTAATCCTCAAATTCTATCTTAGGTTAATGTTATCTAATCAAAGTTTATATAAATCTAGTTTCCAAGGTTTGTACTAAACATCCTTTGATTCCAACTGTAATGCCCCAACCCCTGAATCCAGAAGCTGGTGCATTATTTTAATACATTGGCATGATTACAAGGAATCAAGTCCCGAAGGACTGATCAGATTAGTAGTCTTGGAAATAAGATACATACATAAGTTTAACATTAAAACTTGAAAAGAATAACAACACTAATTTATTCCATTAGAAACATCCAATCTTCTAGAATTATTCCTGCAAGTAACTCATAACTAACTTCTTCATATCCTGGGAAAATGAAACATAAGAAAGGGGTGAGATCAAACGCTTCGTAAGAGTAAGAAATACAACAGAAGATAACATAAACATTAGGCATTGCGAATAATTGAAAACAAATTACTTTACAAATAATAAAAATGAACACTTTATGGAAGGAATATGGGCTGAGTAAATAATGACATAATAAACCATAGTCATGGGTATTCTTCTAGTTGAATAACCACTTGAAATATCAATAACTAATCTCATAATAATGGAATTCATAATTCTAGACATCATAACCACACAGTCAAGGTCTCGTGCCAAGAATACAAATAAGATTTTGTCAAAGCCTTATGCCAAGAAACTAGTTTATCTTAGGAGACCTACCGATGCATCAAGGAGATATAGCGGGCTCCAACCGTCACTTACTAAGTCTAATGAATTTCTCATATGAAAATGATGAAACATAACATAAACATTCTTATTAAACTAGCATAAGAAATTTCAATACTTTAACCAAAAACCATGAATGGTATAAAAATAGCACATCCACAATCAAACATAACTCATTAAATACAATATAAAATATTATATTATAATAAATTAACCTCAATCAAGAATAATGAAGTATATTGACATAGATGAAAATAATTATCAAAACTATTTAAGAGAAATAACCCCCTTTTTCTTGAAAACATTTAAAAGTCACATTATTTAACAAGAAACCATTTAAAATAGATTTTTGAATCAAAGTGTCCCATACCACTTTGAGACATTTAAAGGGAATATTAATTTTAAAACATTTATTTCCATATAAATAAATCCTTAAAACCATTTTTAAAACATGGACATTAATCAGAAAGATTTAGAAGAATAAATCTTTAAAACATTTAAAATGGTATTTTTGTTAGAGTTAACAACCCAATGAGAGACACCTGAATACAAATAATTGAGGTAATAAAAAATTTATAATATAATAATAATAAATGGATTCATGTTATACTATGGAAAAGTACATTATATACACCATATAAAATTGAATTGATGTATAACAAAAAAGAAGTCTCAATGGAATGTAAATTGAGATGAAATCCCTTATAAAGACTATATCCTTAGGTTAAGGATAAATCAATGACATAATTATCCGTGAAGAATATATATACACTATACATGATTGGATATTTAGTGTAAATAAATCACAGGACATTCACACATATTCTTGAAAAAAACAACACCAATGACTTGGATGTTTAACTTAGTGAATGAAAATTGAGTTAAGATTACTCTTATCAAGTTCATATCAATGACTTGAGAAATTATCAATGGAGTGATTATGTGTATCAAAAGTATATCCACAAAAAGAGAGTGAAAATTACTACATAAATAATAAATAGTTATTCCACACATAATCTTGGAGTAAAATAATCAATGAAGAATGCATAAAGCCCAATGAGTTGAAATTGAATTTTGAAATTTCTTTACCGATTTGGTAACTCACGGAAGATACACCCCATTATAAAAGGATCATAAAATGAAGTTTTAAATAAACATAGATTAAAGTGTATTTCACAAGGAATACAATCATGGCTAGTACATACACTACACAAAAGGAAATTGTGGAAATACATCGTGAATCTCACGGGATTAAGAAGTGAGATGAAATCCCCTTACCATGTTGTAATCAATCAGGTCGCATGACCAAAAGTTAATAACCACCAAATCATTAACAGAATACCATTAATATAAATGGAATCATGATAATATATATATATATATATCAAATTTTAGTACACAATACACCACATGTAATAAATATGTAGTGAACAATGGAAATCTCATAGAATTAAAAGTGAGATAAGAAACCCCTTACCTCCGGTCTGACTTGTATTGTATGTTCCTTGTTCTTCCTGAATAATAAATTTAAGATAATTTATACTTTATTAAGAACATTTTTCAATTTTATTATTCCTTTTATATCACTTATTACCTTGCTATAACAATTAGTTAATTATTTAAGTTCATATTGGATATTTTATCGATGTTCAGAACTTGAGTTAAAAATAAACGTGTTATAGTTACAATTTTTCCATGTGGTCAAAAGTCCATTATCTCCAGAATGATATAAATGATTTAGATATCATATATATATATATATATTATATATCCAGTATATATATGTATTTATAATATTACATAACATTTGAAGATAAGAAATGAAATGCACCGTTCTTGGAGACGGTAAGCCATACATATGCATGAACGCTAATTTCATTTCTATTTTGTATTTTAATGTAATTAAAACATAATGAAACATAGGTATATTATAATTAAAATATAATATCATGTATAATATCATTAAATCCATCCTTTATAAGTCCCATATAAGGCATTACCGAGTCATATCACTTTGAGGGGGCGGTAGTCTGCACTTCCTCAAATGAAATTATCGCGTTTTACACATAATGGAAACCATAAAGGAATGATATAAATGGAAAATACAGAAGCAAAAATAAAACATAAGCATAATATATATCACATATAAATAAATTTCCATCTTAATGGCCACCACAAGAGGCGTTAGGATATAATTGAACAATCATCGTTTCGTGAGGTGTTAGTTTGTCATCCACAGAAACAATATGTTCTTTACCCATTATATGGAGGTTTGTGTAAGTGTATTTCAAATAATTCTCATAAAAACATAATATTATATTGAGGATACTTATGTTTTTATAAAATAAATGAATAAAAATATTTTAGGGGTTGGATAGGTAAAATAAAATAAAAGAAGTTAAGAGAAACCATTACCCTTAATTGGGGTAACTCCGTTTGGTTTGAACCAAACAGAATTCATGAAGTGATTTATGCCTAAGGTAAGGCTTATATGTGGAATATAGGGATATTGATATCTTATTTGGGTAGTTTTTGTATTAGCCAAAGGACTTGAGAGATGTGAGGAATGGGTTAAAAGTGATGTCCTTTTATAAGTGAGAAGATGGGCTCTTTAAGAAAGTTTGAAAATGTTATTTTATTATAAACTTTTCTTTGGTTTCAAAAAGTCCAAAACTCATTAAAGTAAAATATAAGATGACTAATGTTTGAAATAGAATAATCCAATAAGAATTGGATAGGTTTTGGATATTATTTTAATATTAATAATCTTAATTATTTAAATCATTTATTAATGAGGTAAATACTGCATCATTATTGTATCATGGATAATTCAATTTATATGATGTCTAAAAATTATAAACAAAATACTATAATGTATAAAATATTTTTATATTTCTTATGATTATTTATAGTAAAAAATATGACTTATATAACTCCATGTAAAAATTGATATACTAAAAGATATTTTTTAATTTCATTTTTGTCTTTACTTTAAGTTAATTAAAATAAAGTGTCATTATCATTTTTAAGTGGATACATGGGGTACCAAAATCGACACAAGGATTTACATGGTCGGACATGACTCATCTAATAATGTTAAGACAAATTTTTAAAGTAATTTTGTATTATTATAAAATTCTTTTTAGCTTGAATGACCCTATTTACCTTTAACCGCGGTAAATAAAAGTCAAAAGTTACTATTCACCAAAAATTATTTTCGTCTTATTGATCCACATTTTAATTACTAATAACATCCATGTATGTCGGATTTTCGAAATTCAATTTTCAGAAGTGGTAAAATTTCATTTAAATGAAAAATCTAGTTTTTTTAAACTACTACTAAGTGGTTTTACTATTCATAAAAAATTAAAGTTTTTCAGAAAAATACCAAAAATTTAGCCTAAGATATATTGGATATTCCGAATTCAAAAATGATATCTATTTTACCAAATTCAAAACATAGAATTTGTATTAATTAATTTAAAATTAATTCCCGTTGTCAAAACAAATAGCGTGTTTTAAAGAAACAATAACTATCAAAAGGTTGACACTTATTTATGTTTAATTTCAATGTGAAATCAATTAAAATGGCCAAAATTGGATTAAATGGTAAAAATATAATCTAATTATACTTCCAAACCATTCAAATGTATAATTGAGCACTATAAATTATTCTGATTAAAGAAGTTTTTTTCAATTAAAAGTTAGTATTTTTCACTATTCACCCAAATATAAATGTTATCAGAAAAAACCAAAAAGTTATCAAAACTAAATTTTTATGTCTCAATTCTAAACAATAATTTTATTTTGTCAAATTTAATATATAAAAGTGTCAAATATTGGATTTAAAAGGGTTCACCATTAAAAGGCGGTAAAATTACATTTTTGAAAAATAATTCTTTTATCTAAAAAATTGAATTTGTTCTTATATTATGTCTAAAACAACACATAATATGAATTCTAAAATTATATGTAGTATATAAAACTTAAAGTTCAATAAATAATATTCATAACCACTTTTTGAATGACTAGTTTGGTAAGTCATGGTGCGCTCAAACTCAGTGTTGCGTGTAGCACAAGCTATTAAATTACTTTAAAGAAGATAACTTACTATGAAATCTTGGGGTTTTACTTGTTCCATCGGTACCAGAGGAAATAATGAAGCATAAGTACCCTATCCATTTATCAATTGAGAGAATGAGTTGAAATTTCAAGGATGAAATTTTTAAAGGGGGAAGAATGTAATGACCCATGTTTTTTTGAATGAAATTTTTCTCCTAAGAAAATGTGTTTTATATTATATTAAATCCACAAAAAATATCACTTTTGTAATAATAAATAAATTAATCAGCTAAGAAAACAATTAAAATTCCAAACATTACAACTAGAAAAAATATAAAATAGAAAATCAAAAATGGGAAAATATGGATCACAACAATCTGTTAGAATTATCATCCCCATGACCAACACTATAGAAATCAAACCAAATATTAATAAACTGAAAAACATATTAGAAAATGATTATAGTGAATATTGAATGAAATATTGAAGTGGTGTTTATGGATAATTAAGGGAAATGGGACCATCAGAATTTGAATGTTATAAGATAGTTGGTAAAATATGACTGTTAGTCAATTTAAATGTTGGTAAATTTGACCATTGAGAACTATATCAATTTTTAATAATTATAATCTTATAATTAGTTTTTATAAATATAAATAAAAATAATAATTAATGCGGAAAGAATAAGTGATAGCCTCAACCATTAGATTCATGTTGTATGAAGCCCATTTATCATAACATGGGTGTTTGGTAGTGTCTCTGGGGTTCACCCTTGGCCAAGCCCAAAATGGGATTCAATAATAGAATATATAATAAAATATCCTACGAGGGAGTTTCAATTTAGTGTAAATTTCCACTCGTTTGATATTAGTCGAGCCACCCCATGAATATGTCATCATTGCACACCAAACCCTTAGGTCATACGTGAGTGTTATAAGGGTTTATGTCTCCAAGACTTATTTATTCAATGTTTAATTCATTTTTATACATAAAATTTTTATTTCATTAATTCCATTTTAAGAATACTTTTTTTAATATAATATTTTTTTAATTGAGATGAATGTGATAAATTGAATTTTCATACTGAAATTGTACTTTTTAGAAAAGATATGAATTTTTATAATATAAATTGTTTTTATAAATAATATTTATTCTAATGAAATAATATGTTAAAGAAACTATAAATTAAATATAAATGAAAAAATTAATTTATTATGTCATGGGAAATATTTAATTGTTAGAAATTTGACTATACCTTACAACCTGGTCTTTTTTAATAAATAAGGTTTTTTATATTTAAAATTTTAAATAATACTATTTAGAGAATTATTATGATTAAAAAAAAGTAAAATCAAAAGGTTTAAATTATGTTAGGGTAAATTTATAAGAATTTTCTAAACAACATTATTTTTCTGTGAATAGTAAAAGTATAGTTTTGGTTCTTCAGTTTGTTTAATGAATTAAAAATTATGTCATAATTATGTACTAAATAATTAACCATTATCCAAGATCAAAAATATTTAATTTTATTAATATCAAGTATTTTAATATATTTTAATCAATTTCCAAACCAATAAATTACCTTCTAATTTCTAAAATGGAAACATTGCCTTTAAAAACATTATTTGTGGAAACATTACTTTTCAATGAAAAAAGAAGTAATAAATAAGGATGTTCGGTTATGGTGGATTTAAATAACATAATATATGTCCTTAATGTCCAAAAACGATGGAAAAAATATATGGTTAAGGAATTTTTTTCTTTTACCACAACCAAGATTTCCAAGGCATGTCTTTGGAAAATATTAAACAAATCCTACACCTTTTTTATAAATACCCACCCATATATCCATTTTATTTCACTCCTAATCCACCATTAAAATATTTATGGTGTTTTTCCTCCCAAGAGGTCCCCCCAAGGTGTCCTAAATCCCCCATGTTTTCGTTACTCAATATCTATGAGTAACTCTTCTAGGTAGGAAAACTATCCTTCTTTTATCTTCAATTCAAAAACCTATATTTATATGTTTTTTATAATTGTTATGATTAATCTCTTTTATTACCCTTTTTTATGATACCCTGAATTCAAAATTATTTTTTATAAATGGGATACCCTTTTCCCTCTCATTTTACCCTTTTCTAGAACCATGTTTTATACCCATCATGATTCAAAATTTACTTCTCAAAACTTTTATATTATCCTTACGAAATACTCTTCTAAACTCTTTGTGTGGATACCCAAAAAACATTATTTTTCATGTTTATTTACATATATGTAAAAAAAGACTTATTTTATTTGTATATTTACCTATAATAAACCAACATTCCACTTTATTGACTTAATATGACATGGTGATTATGTCTTTAAGCAATTTTTAAAAGACATGGTTTTGGTAAAAAACTTATTCTTTATTATCCAGGGGCTTTGATGAAATATTTGATTATGAGCTATTTGGATCAAATTAATTAATACATATTAATGTGTTCCCTAATAGTGCTCTAATACATTGGGTAAATAATTTAATCTCTAGAGATTACATGTTCTACGATACCTTAGTGAATAACCTTGGATATTTTCATTTATGACCCCTTAGTGACAAACCCTGGTGAAATGATAATTAATTTCCCATTTAAATTATTTATCCACATTTACATGTTATTATTAAAGGTATTTTTATTATTATATTCTTCATGTTCTCTTTCTCATTCCATAATTATATTCGTTGTATTCTCATTTATATTACTCATGATGTAATATAAACAATTTACCTTACTTATTCCCTTACTAGGCCTCATGATCACCCCTTTCCATTGATGTATATCCCCGAGTTATGATATAATGTATATGAAACTTAGTATTAACCCATTAAGAATCCTTCCAATTTTATTATAATAATTTTTTATTTTTTCATGTATTATGTTCCTAATTTTCAAGAAACTAAACATTAAATGATCTTAAATTTTGTTTCATTTAATGAAAATTTTATGTAATGAAAAGTCAGTATGCCATATTCACATAAGGATATATCACTAAAGGTGATTTCTAAAACTCATGTATAAATCCATAGTTAATTTTCAATGTAAAAAATAGCTTCTCCCAAAATATAACTTGATTCCGACCATCCTCCAACCAACCCTTCAGAGCATCATGATGTTCAACATGGTCATGCAACACCTTTGCCTCTATGTCTCCCCACTATGACTCCTCCACCTTCCAAATAAAATATTAATCCATATAAATCTTATGAAGACTTCCTTGAACAATTCTCTCCCCCACATCAAGATTCTCTACCGCTAGCACCTATATCCCTTTCCAAACTTCGATAGACTCATGAACCACATCTCCTTTGGACTTTTAACTCAATGCATCAACAAATAAATTACTTTTTCTAAGCATATACTAAATCTAAAAATTTTATATATAAATAAAATCCATCCACTAAAACTATTATAGATTCAAATAAAGCTTATAAAAGATATATTTTCGGCCTTTTGGTTCATGAAAACCATAAATTTCTTGTCAATGAGGTAATGTTGTCACAATCTCAGTACAAAAAAAACTTTGTCCAACTCCAATTCAAGGTTGGAATAGTTATTCTCGTGGGGAAATAACTTATTATACCCATAATATATCACTTACCTATACTACATCAACATGTATCTCTATCCCAAATGAGTTGCATTATAAAAAATCACAAACATCACACCCTCCTTAAGCAATTGAATAACTTGAGCACTAAATAACATCTCTGCCAGGTAAATGATTGATTATTTTCATATATTATTCCAAAAAAAATCATATCCTTTCCTAGTAAAAGTTTTCAATGGATTTTTCAACCCAATATAAATTGAATGAAAACTTCCAATAATAACTAGAAAGGCTAAGAAAACTGTGAACCTTCACCACATTTTTGTGTGATGCACAAGAAAAAGATACTTAATCCTTTGATGGGTCTACAAATACACACTTTTGAGACACCTCATGCCTAAGTAAATGAACCTATCATGCCAAAAAACTATGTATGGACAACCTTCCTAAATATAGTGGTGTCAAATTACTTCTAAAACAACTCTAAGATAATCACCTTGATCCTCCAATGAATTTGAGTAGATTAAGATATTTTCAATAAACATGATGAATAATACATCTAAGAACATGTAAAAGATAGATATCATGATCCATATAGATATAAATAGTGTATTCATGACATTGAATAGAATAACTATGAACTCAAAGTTTCCAAACTTATATCTGAAGGTTGTCTTCAGAATATCCTCATCTATCACCCTCATCTGGTGATATCCTGACAACAACATTACCTTTGAAAACCAACTGGCCCCTTTCAATTGGTTGAAGGATTCATTGATCCTCATAAGAGGGTGACTATTCTTTACTGTAACCAGATTTAAACTCTATTGGCCGATGCACAACCACATACCAGTATTCTCTTTCTTGAAAAGAAACACTGGAGAACCCAAAAAGACACACTAGATAAAATGAAACCCCTAAACATAAAATCATTCACTTACAACCCCAAATCATGCGTATCCATAGGTTCCATTCAATAGGGAGCCATCGAAATCAGATATTCACCTGATTGTAGCTCTATCCCAGACATGACAACATGTTGAGGGGGTCGTGTCATAACCTCATCTGGGAAAACATCTATGAACTCTTCAATAGCCCTGGGAATATATTTTACTTAATATGATAATAACATCTCACCCAATTGAGACACAAGAGACTCCACTTTCTTTCCACCCATATTATAACCTCACTTGTTAATTAACACCACTCATTATACCTCTATATATAAACTAAAACTCACCTCTGGATGAATTTTATGGTTATATATATATATATATATATATATATATATATATATAATTGTCATTCCATACTAAGGATGATGTCATTTGATTATATATGAAATAGGAAGAAATTTCCCACTAAGTGGTGTTTCCCCATCACCAGTCTATATCCCCAACACACATCAAAAAACAGCATGATCTCCAACTAGCATAGATAACACCATCAGAACTGGAATCATCTCAACATCCATTCCCATAGAGAAGACCAAAGTAGAAGAAAAAAATGAGTGTGGGGATCATGAATCAAAAAAATCAAAAATAATAGTAGATGAAAAACTAATCATTCCTCTAAAAACCATTATCCTTTCTATTGATTCTTCCTCCAACACATGCATCTAATCATGCCCAGCTTCTCTACCTCTCTAATTTTGACCTCCATGACCACACTATAGACTAGGTCCCTATAGTTTAGGACCATCATGAGAATTCTATATTCCTAAACCATCTACACTCACCTATTTATTTAGCACTGGTGGTCCCTACCATTGAAACTGTATCAGAGGAAACAATTGTTGCTGCTACAATCAGACTTGAACACACACCTGAAACTAGCCTCCTCGAGTGGTTGTACACTGTTTATGGTGGTGTGTGCTTCATTTATAGACAAGGAAAAAAAATAGGTATCCTCATATAGGTTCTTGTAAACCACCCCACTGGCCGAAACCCCAACTGCTTGAACATCAATAGCACACTGCCTAAAACTCTACTCATTGAGGCACCTTGTCGTCCACATTGTCAAGACTCAACTCCTAAGGAAGGAATATGATAGATAAACAATTGTTTCTTCTTTATCTTTAGGTATGAATAAATAATAAGTGGTATTTCTTAATACCTGATCACTAGGCACAAAGTCTCTTCTAGACATCCAATTCTTGAATCCTCGTCTAGAGAAAAATCTATGGTGAAGTGAAAGAGGTCCTTAAGCTTGATCCCAAGCTCTCACACACTTAATATCACCTTATTAATTGAGAAAAACTTTATTCCCTTTTCTTAGATTTTCATTGATGAAAGTAATTATGAATGTGTTTCCTTCTAACATTCTAGCCACAACACATTTCCTCCTTTTGTTCACCAATATACAGCACCCACCACTAACTTGTAACTCCCTATGAATAATTAACTACCAATGTCACCCAAAAATCATCCAATGATAGATTCTCACTAAAACTACTCATTATATCCTCTAACCTTTGTGCTATCTCTACATTTCAGACTATCTTATCGTAATTCACCAAATTATACAATTGAAAGGCATATAATTCACTATGTCATGCCTCATTCACCCCGGTCTGGTCAATTTGATAAAAACCAACCGAGTCATTATACATAACTTCAATGAAATGAGCTACTCATTGATAATGACAAAGATCCATTCTTAAAAATAATGGAAGAACCCTAATCTCGGTAGCATGGAATTGCATCACAGGATTATATAATTAACTTATTTACTGAATTTTATTCCAACATTTACCAATTTCATACATGAACACAATCAATCATGATTTATCCACATCTCTTAGGACTCTACCCAGCAAACAAGTCCACCTCACTTGGTCATTCAATAAGTGTAGAGGTCATATACCAAATCATAGGGGCCCTAAAATCCCATGTCTTGGATATTATCCATATCCCATGACACACACTAATATTAACTAGAACTATTTCCCTACCAAACCAGGTAATCCTCATAGTGTATAACTCGAAAGGCCACATTATCACTTAACCAAAACCTTTGATACAACATTGTCACAAACTCCTCCCTCCAAAGATACCCCTCTTGAGAAGAAAAAGAAGAAAGAGAGATAATGACCCATGATCCTTACCTATAGTAGGCCTTAGGTTGGAAATAATAACTAAAGGATTAAAAATATCACACATTGAATACATTACCCTCATATAACATAGTATTAGGAGATAGGATAAAAACCACCTAGAAACTCTAGTATATAGTATAAAAGTAAACCCAAAACAAAACCACATTACATGAACAATGCTAACAAATTCAAATAAAATTCTCTAAATAAATACCAAATGACAGTCCATATAGTCATGAATCAACAAAAACATCAAATCCAAGGCTAATAATTTCTAGTTCAGTCCCCAAATTCCTCCTCGAAATCTACAAAACAATATTTTATATATATAGGGTGAGAATACAAGTATACTCTATCAGATCATACCCAAGGTCTCAGGTGCACATGTAAAAACATCATACTAATGTGCTGGTAAAATAAACCATAGAACCAAAAAGCACCTAAAAAGATCAACTAACCAATCCCAACCTCACCATGGGTCACTCTCTAAAACAAACATCCAATATAGTGTCATAGTATCAAGAACATTACAAAGAAAGGTACCCCTATGCCACTTCCCCACTGATTTTCCACTCTTACACACCAATACCAGATGTCTTATGCTCCCATCCCTTCTATACATATAAAATCATAACACCTATTCACTGAAAAACCCTAGGATAACTCTGATGTAGGTCAGGATGCATCCCTACATACCTAATCCTTTAAAGGTATAACATTTGATGCTATCATCAGACATCATCACTTTATAACCATATCACATCACATCTTTCCCAAAGACACATGGTCTATCACATCTTATCTCATCATATAACTAGGTTCATAAGGTATCATGAACATGAAGGACATCAGCATTGTGTCCTCATACTATGTATGACTCCACCACATATCACATCACATTACTACTTCATCACATCACATAATTACCGCATCTAATCACATATAACCCAAAAAACCTGGGTGAACACTGTAGGGTAATCTCCAACATGAACCTATAACATCATTGTTGTGGGAGGAAGAGTAAGGAAGAGAGGATAACCATCCATCTATATCACCACCATCCTGGATGTTGGGGAAAACACCTAGAACCTAGAACCTCTGATCATTGGTAAGGTTATCCAAATCGGTTGAGACACATATAGAAATAACATAAAATACTTGATAAATATTAATACCACATAATATTCAACCTATGGGTTAAAAGAAATGAGCTAGAATACACCATCACACCACCACTACACCACATGTCAACGATCACAATCACTGCCATCACTATATGTGACACACCACACAACCACTACACAAATCCACACATTTCCATTTTCAACAACTGATTCCATATAGATTTAACAATTTCCCACAAACTCTCATTTACTAAGACATTTCATTTCACATTTTTACTAACCATTCACTTATTCATTTAATATTTGTAAATTACTACACATCAACTTCCATCCCATTACTATTCATTTAATAACCCATGATATCTCATTTTTATCACCAAAAATTATTCCACATATAATAAGGAAACTAACACAACTATCAAAAAATTTATAAATAATGGCATACACTAGATTATCTCAAAATATATAATTCCAAATATTTTATTGCCTATAACATAAATTTTTCCATCATAAATATTAGAATCATAAATTTTGGTTACATTGGGGAAATATTTACTTTTAAATCATTTATAATTGTAGTAAATAAAATTTGAATTATCCTAAGCCAATCCCCCGAGATTTTCAAACCAGGTGCGCAGTAAGGCATGTTTTCATATATCAGGTTACCTTGAGTCAGGCCTAGAACACCTTGTTAGTGTTAATACTCCTAGGTACATCTGTTCCAGAACCACGTCCACTTGTAGTATCCATATTGGGATGTATTTCTAAGAATACCCACATTATTTATACCTTACCAAAATTCAAGGACATTATTCTATAATCATTCTAAAAATATATCTTAGTATTATATTCTATAATATATGTTTTTCTAAATCTAGTTTCCAAGGTTTATTCTAAACTTACTTTGATACCAACTATAATGCCCTGACCCCAGAAGCTCGGAGTTAGTGCATTATTTTATTACTTTGGAATGTTTATAAGGAAACAACTCTCGAAGTACTGATTAGTTTAGCAGTAATGGAAATCCATATTACATACATTATACCTATAATATATTGTAAAAACAAAATAAAAAATTCTATATAATAAACTGAAATAAACAGTATCCTTGGAAACTTATTAAATGTTTTCTTCTTCATAACTTGGGGAAAAAATATAATAAGGGTGAGAGAAAATGATTAATAAAAGTAAATAAATTGAAGGAAATAATGAATCAATCAATATGGAAAGGTAAATAAATGAACACACATTCCATTTACACAACTAGATAAGGCATAATCAACATGGAAATGTAAGAAACTGAAACACATTCCATTAATCAATAAACTGAAAATGAAATAAATATATAAATATATCGATGTAAAATCTCATGGCTAAATAATGAATGATTAAAATGATGCAATTGGTTACTTATTGGATTCCATGATTCCTGGATTCATAGAACTAGTACTATTAAGACCTTTAACAAGACAATTTAGCATATTAGGTAAAAACCCATCTATTTTGGCCATCTAGTTCATCTCATGAGAATACCGATGCATCGAGGGGATATCTATAACTGGGCCCACCCATGTTACACCTTTCCAAATCATTTCACATATATCTAAATATTTATTTATCTCATAAAATTTTTCCTTATCAAATATTTGTATTGAATAAAAGATATGGATTTATCAATACTTCCTGAGTTAATTAAATAACTGTAAAAGTGAACACTATATGTAAAAATGGTATACAGTTTAAGAAATACTAATATCCATTTCATTAGAATATTGATATTTAATTAAAATATAATTTACCATAAAATTATCAAAAGTATATGATTGTTTCAAGAGAAAGTTAATAATCACAATAAAAAGTGAAAATGAAAATATAACTTTTACCACTTAGTAATTTTCATTTCAATATATCTTGGATGATATAATTAAAATTAAAACCATAAATACAATGAAATTAAAAGATTCATGATATAATATATCAAAATTGGTAGTAGATACACCATATAAAATAAGAAAATTGTGTAAATGGTGTCTTCCTCATAGAAATAAAAGTGAGACAAAAATCCCTTACCTTATCCATCATTTTTGTTGTGGAATATTTAGCCTCCAGTATAGTGGTTTCAAATATGTTACTAAATAATAAAATAACCGTACTCATGTTTATAATTTCTTATATTAAGTCATTATAAAAATTTATTACCCATTTTTTACACTGTTTCATTATTTTAACTATTTCGGTTGTTAATTGCGTAGTTTTCTCAAGTATGTCTGGACTTGTAATTTGTTTTTCATATTAATTAGATCATGATTAATTCATCAAAAAAATTTAAACCATTACTTATTAATCATATATAATTAGTAAATATGTATTAATAATAATCTATTATAGTTTTTTATACGAAATTTAATGCACCGTTCATAGAGACTGTTAGTCATACGTACACATGAATGCAACTTTCAGTTCATTGTCGTATTGTAAAATAATGAAAAGTAAATGATATGTATAAAAATGTATATTATAATTAAAAAACATTATTTATGTTATATATTTCATAAAATTTTATTAAAATTATTCCTAACATGTTTCATGTTTACTGTGAAGGAATCACATCGCTTTGAGGGAGCGGTAGTTCACACTTTCTCAGACGATGTTATCATATTAATGCAAAATGTAAATTATTAAATTTATGTGTTATAAAAGTAATAAAAAATTATAAATACATAATAAATATCATATATAGAACATATAAATATATTTTCAATCATAATGGTTGACCATGAAAGTTTCTAAAGGAAAATATTAACAATCATTTTTTCATGAGACAATAGTTCACAGTACATAGAAACATTATGTTCGTTACCCCTTAGATGGAAGTGTGTGTTTATGTAGGTAAAACCCATAATAAAGATACATAATAGTTTATTCAGGATAGTGTTTTTATTATATGAATATATAATAAGAATATTTGAGTTGGTGGAAAAGTAAATAAAATAAAAGAGATTGCTAGAAAGTGTTACCTTAAAAATCGGGAAACTCTTTTTAGTTTATACCTAATGTATCACATTGAAGGATTCATATAAAAATTAAGGATTAAATGTCACGACCTGTCCTCAAGGCTCATACCGTGACTACCCCAAGCCCGCCTTCCATAGGCCAAGGGCTGGAGACTAGCACCAAATGCGTAAATCATGATTAAAGGGATGACATTGCCTTTATAAAGTAAATAAACACCACAGAGTGTGCATGCTGAAGTAAACACTAAGTAAACTGAGTACAAAAGTAAGTGATAGAAATTAAATGGGCCAGAATACAAAACCAACTGAAAGTAAAGTACAACTGAAATGAAATTATAGCAACTGAAAAGTAAAGCAGTGAGTTTAAGCCTTCCTCTGGAAATCCCACCTGAGGGGTGGGTAAAGATAGTCTCCTCTACCCCTCGGCTCCAGCTATCCAATCCGTGTACGTCCCATCCAGTGATCCACCTCCAATTACCATCCAGCTCCACGAGCTCCCAACTCGATCAACGCTGTCCGTCGTCTGCATCCAACAAAACATAGTGCGGGCATAGCCCGTGTAGGGGTGAGTATACGCTACTTAATAGGGACCCCGAGACCCCCGAAGGTCTCCCGGAATCCACGAAGGATAAACCTCAAAGAAAAGATACATTCACGAAGTAACAAAAAACTCTACTTAGGTATATCCCCATACATATACCTAAGTCATCTATTCCAGCTCGGTTCCAGCACACGAGCCCAAATACAACCCAGTCCACATAGGAAAACATAACCCATTCCACAAAGTAATTCACAACCCAATCCACACGGGAAAGTACAACCAAATCCACATAGAAAAGAACAAAAATCATATCGATGATAATGATTTTAAGTTAAGACTCAGCTCACACAGGTATACACTTCGTAAGATGATAGAGATGATCAGATGTAGCCACTGATTCATCTAAGCTGTCGGACCCACATAGGATACAAGACCAGCTAAGCTGTCAGACCCACAAAGGATACAAGACCAGCTACTCTGCCAGACCCACATAGGATACAAGTACGGAGTCAAATACTGTCGGACCCACATAGGATACAAGAAAAATAGTCAAATACTGTCAGACCCACATAGAATACAAGAATAGTAGTCATCTTTGTCGAACCCATTGAGGATTCTAGTACGGTCATCATCGCTGTCGAACCCCCGAAGGATCCCAGTACAGTCATCATCGTCGTCGCAGTCACAACCAACTCTAGGGTTCCCGCACACAGCACGCTCAATTCTAGGAGGGTCTGCTCCACGAGCCAAGGGGTTGATACATAAACTGTCAAGAAGTCCAGATTTGATGTATCACAAAGTTCCACCTTGTCGAAAGGAACTCAACTCGATAGACGACGCGTCAATCAGACGCACGGTCTGAGAGTTATTGGAGTTTTTGTCCAAGTGGCCCGGTTGGTTTTTAAGACAAAACCAACCCCACCGTACTCCTACTATGTCCAAACCTCGAGCAGAGTAATCCAAAATAACCTTCTTACTAAGAGGAATCCAACAAAGTTGACGACACATCAATCGGACGTCCGGAGCTCAAGTTATAAGCGTTTCCGCTCTGAGGGCACGGTTGGTTTCGTGTTCGAACCAACCCGGCCATACAAAAAGTTCTCTAAAACCTTGAGTGTAATATACTGAAATGAACGTCTCGATCCAAGGATCCCAACGCAATTGATGGTGCGTTTATCGGATGTCTGTAGCCCATGTTATGGGCGTTTGAATGGATCTGTCCGGAAATTAGGGGGTTCAGGCCCGGTCCGACCCGACCCGATACCCCTTGGTCGGCCCGAACCAGGCCAACCCAACTCGGGTCTGGGTCTGGCCTATTAGGGCACAGCCTGGCCCAGCGCGGGCGGTCAGGCTCGACAAGGAAGGTCCGGCCCCGCACGGGCGGCCCGTCCCAGCGCGGGTCGCGGCTCGGCTCGGGGCCGAGCTGGACGCGGGGGGGGGGGGGGGGGGGGGGGCTATTTTCCCGAAATGGCAGACTCCTGTGGGGTCTGACCTAGGTGGATACCAGGGGTTTCAAACCCCAGACTTTCTTGGAAACGGCCGGCCATTAAGGCCGGCCGGTTGTGCCACGCGGGACCCGCCGGGGGTCCCGGCTCCCTGAACGCCGGCAACCGGCTTGGCCGGACGCCTCCTGCTACACCGTCGCGGCTGAAGGCCACGTCCCCTGTCCAACCGGTGCGGCGCGACGGCGCTGCTCCCCTCTGCCACAACCCGCTCTTGGTCGCGGCGTCCTTCGGCTTCACTGGTGCGGCACGACGGCGCCGCGCTCCTTCGTCGCGGCCCGCTCCGGCCGCGGTGCTCTCATTCCCGCATGGTGTAACGACATCGCGTCGTCTTCGCCTCTATGAACAACAAAGGTAAAATAATAAGGGGAGTATAATTGGCCATTTTTTCACGGTCCGACCTCCTCCCGTTGTGCAGGTGGCCAAAGAACAAGTATACACAACGATGAACAAGCGCAAATTTAATTGATTAAATTTGAACTTAAACCCTACCTCAAAGAAGTTGACGAACGATGAGTGTCGTGGAAAACATCATCGCGGGGTGAGGCTCCATAAACGTTGATGGATAACGTCTGAGGAGGAAGCGGCGTCTCTCTTTCTTTGACGTGGGATAAGATGGAACGACGTGTCGGCATTCTTCGCGTTCTTCGATGAGGAAGATGAAGTTCTTCAAAGTATAGAACTCTCCCTCTCTCAATTCTCCACACAACACAACAAACACCAAACTAAAATAAGGCTTTGCCTTATTTTATTTACACATTCCAACATTTGTTTTTTTAAATTTCAAAAGTTGAAATCACTTAATTAATTAAACTTGTGTTGTCAAATTAATTAGGTGTTTAGTTGGCATGCATTAATGACAAGGGAGGTTTTAAAGGAGTTTAAGGGTGTTATGGGGAATGTGGAAAGGTGGGGCCTCGTGTGGGCCCCACCTCACTAATATCCTAACAAGAGGAGTTAGAATTTAGGTGGGTCCCACCCCAACTCCCACACATGGGAGTTAAATCACTTATAAGTGAAATAAAATTTGTAGCACAATTTTATTTCTCTTTATACTTAATCCACATTTTTTAACAACTCTTCCCGAGTAAACCCAACTCCAATAAAGGTTTTACTAAGCAATTACCGGCGCTGCGGTTTCATCGGTGCCCTCGGATTTCCATTCCGAGCACCGGTTCAAAATTTAGAAAAACTCACTCGTTCGTTCACTGAACGTACCTGAGCTAAACTTCAGAAATTGATTCTGGGCACACCGGGCCTTGGAATCAGGTGCCGTTAGAAACTAGGTACTCGTAAAATCCCAAAAAATTTAAGAAAAAAATTTCCTTGAAATTTACGGGTCTTTATATTACTCCAACCTCTGGTCTTTACATCCCCGTAAAGATACATCACAAACTAGGGGAACAAATGAGGGTATTGTGCATGCATCTGAGCCTCTAGCTCCCAAGTTCTCTCCTTGAGGCTCTCGTGTTACCACCTGATGCGCACTAGAGGAATCGACCAACCACGTAGGACTTGCTCCTGTCGATCCTCGATCTCCACTGGGACCTCCGCAAAAGTCACCCTGTCATCGATGTCCAGCTCCCCATGGTCGATGATATGTGTCGAGTCGTGCACGTATCTCCTCAGCTAAGATACGTGGACGACGTCGTGCACCCAGTGCAACTGAGGAGGTAGAGCTATGCGATAAGCCACCTCACCTATCCTGCTGAGAACCTGGAATGGTCCAATGAAGTGCGGACATAACTTGCTGCCCCGAACAAATCTCCGTAATCCATGCCGAGGTGAGACCCGTAAGAAAACATGGTCGCCATCCTCGAACTCTAGTGGTCTCCGAATCCTATCAGCATAAGACTTCTGTCAGCTTTGAGCTTTCCTCATCTGCTCCTGGATGACCTGGACCTTCTCTGTCATGGCAAAGACCATCTCTGGTCCCACAAGTGCGGACTTCCTAGGGTCTGTCCAACACAAAGGTGATCTGCAAGGTCGGACGTACAATGCCTCGTATGGTTCCATCCCGATGGTGGAGTGGTATCTGTTGTTGTACGTAAACTATACCAAAGGTAGTTGATCCTCCCAGATGTGACCAAAGTTGAGGACACATGCATGGAGCATGTCCTCGAGAGTCTGAATGGTCCTCTCCGTCTAACCATCCGTCTGAGGGTGAAAGGCGGTGCTCAGGCGTAGCTGCGTCCTGAATGCCTTCTACAACCCCTTCTAAAGCTGGGAAGTAAAACGAGCATCTCGATCGAAGACGATAGATGATGTCACACCCTAAATCCGTACGATATCCTAAACATAAAGGTGTCCCAAGATCTCTACTGAGCCCTGCTCTCTGATGGGTAAGAAGTGAGCCGACTTGGTGAGTCGATCGACGATCACCCAAATGGAGTCGTGACCTCTGGAAGTACGTGGAAGCCCAGTCACGAAATCCATAGATATCCCATCCCACTTCCACTCCATGACCTCCAAGGGCTATACCATGCCTGCTGGTACCTGGTGCTCTGCCTTCACCTGCTGGCAGGTGAGGCATCGATAAACAAACTCTGCTACAACCTTCTTCATACCTGGCCACCAGTGCTATCATCTGAGGTCCCGGTACATCTTTGCTACCCGTGGATGTACCTCCAAAGGGGAAGTGTGAAACTCTCTCAGCACCTCCTCCTATAAAGTAGGTGGTACCATAGTACATCCTCTGAAAAGGATGATGTGCTCTCCTCATATAGAAAATCCATCAGGTGCCTATCCTGTGTAAATCTATGCATGTCGTGTCTCATAGTCAACATCCCCACGCAGTGCCTCTCTGACCCACTGAGGAAGTGGAGGAGTGACTATGAGTGACTGAAGAAAGTCTACCCCATATCTATCCATGAAGGATATCCATAAAGTGGCTAACTGCTCTGTCGCCTCTCCAACTAGCTGAATGCCCATCCTCCTGCTGAGGGCATTAGCTACTACGTTCCGCTTTCCAGGAGTATAGACTATCTCAATGTCATAGTCCAGGAGTAACTCGAGCCATCATCGTTGTCTCGGGTTCATGTACTTCTGCGTGAAGATGTACCTGAGACTCTGGTGGTCAGAGTAGACTGTAAAGCACTCACCCATCAGATAGTGCTGCCACATCTTCCGGGCAAAGACCACTGCTTCTAACTCCAGGTCCTGGGTAGCGTAGTTCTTCTCGTGCTGCCTCAATTATCATGATCCATAATAGATCACAGCCCGCTCCTTCATAAGGACACACCTGAGTCCGGTCCCTGATGCATTGCAGTAAACTACGTACCCTACTCCTGGTTCTGGTAGCCTCAAGATGGGTGCACTGGTCAATCTCTTTCTCAACTCCTGGAAGATCTGCTGACATCTATCTGACCACACGAAGGGTTTCCCCTTATTTTTCAAAGCTGAAATCGGTGATGAAACTCTGTATAAGTCTGGCACAAATCTCTGATAGCACCCAACCAAACCTAGGAAACTCCGCACCTCCGTCACGCTCCTAGGTGGATCCTAAGATAGCACTTCCTCGATCTTCGCAGGATCCACCACAACTCCCACCTCAGAGATGATGTTCCCCAAGAAGTGGACCTCACATATTTAGAACTGACACTTCGAGAGCCTACTATAAAGCTGGTGCTCTCAGAGTGTGTCCAGTACAAACTGCAAGTGGTAGGCGTGCTCCTCCTCAGTGGTCGAGTAAATCAATATGTCATCGATGAATACTATGATGAATCGATCAAGGTAAGGCTGGAAGATCCTGTTCATGAGACTCATGAACACTTCTGGAGCGTTGTTTACGTCGAAATGCATAACCATGAACTCATAGTGGCCATACCGACACCTGAAGGTTGTCTTCTGTACATCCTTATCTCGAACTCTAAGCTGATGATAGTCTGACCTGAGGTCTATCTTCGAGAACCACCGTGCTCCCTTGAGCTAATCAAAGAGGTTGTTAATCCTTAGAAGTGGGTACTTGTTCTTCACGGTCACCTGGTTTAGGCGACGGTAATATACACACAGTCTCAAGCTCCCGTCCGCCTTCTTGGTGAACAAAATCGAGGAAGCCCAGGGTGAAACACTCGGTCGGATGAATCCCTTTCCCTGCAAGTCCTCCAGCTATACCCGTAGCTCTCGAAGCTCAGCGGGAGCCGTCCGATATGTTGGAGTAGATATCGGGGATGTCCCAGGGTACAGGTCAATATAGAATTCTACCTCTCTGTGAGGAGGTAGTCCTGGAATGTCGTCCGGAAAAATGTCCGCATAATGATCCACCACGACAGGAAAACTCGGACTCCGCACGTCAACTGCTCCTTGGATGAGGCTAGCCAACTGATGAGTGATCGGTTGTCCTCTCCTCTGCGTGAGTCCATCCTACATTGCAAAGGCTCCCTTCACACTGGTGAAGGTGAACCTGCTACCATCGGTGCGGACTCACCGCACCTTGCGCCTAATATAGTCTATCTGATCATGAACTGTAGATAACTAATCCTTGCCTAAGATGACGTCGTAAGGCCTCGATGCCACTAAAAAAAGATCCCAACCGAAGCTCTCGCCTCCTAGAGTAAGCTCACACTGCCGGCACCAGTGCGTAATTGTCAAGTATGCTCCTGTATGAGTCTCTAGACATAAGGATCAAGCCAACAGCTCCGTCGGAATCTCCGAGCTCCGAACAAGGGCAGCGGAAATGAAATAATGACTCACTCCAGTGCCTATAAGAACTGCAGCAAGGGTGGAGTAGACACAGATAGTACCTCGAATCATCTCTGGTGTGCTGTGGTTGTAGGCCTCCACTGCCTGAAGTTGAGCCTACCTCTATCGGCCAGTTCCCTATGGTCGGGGTGGACCTCTTGGGGGTGGTGGTGGTAGTGCCTCAAAACACCATCCACCACCTACCGCTCGGCCAGCTCCTCTACCTCGTCCGCCTGCTCCCTGCGAACCGCCACGGTTGAACCTCTGCCACTGCCTGGGTGGTCCCTCAACCATCTTCTTCTCCTCTGCATGGAGGGTCGGGCAGTCATGAGCCATGTGGCCCTGCCCGCCGCATGCATATCACTGTCTGCTCCTCGGAAGGTTGGCTCTGCACCGTGTGCCCCGCACCTCTGAGCCAGTATCCTGAGGTCGTCCGCCTGATGGTATGGTCCACTTGGACCCCTGTGACATCTTTCGACTTCCAGCTATAGAAGAATCCACTATGTGCCGCCCTACGATAGGTCTCACTGCTAGTGTAGGCTCAGCAAGAAATATATCTACAAGAAGGGATCGCTCCAGTACTCCTACCTGCGTCGGAATGCTAAGGGAGATCATCGATGCCCTGATCTCATGCCTCAGTCCCTACTTGAAGGTTCGTGCCCATAAGAATGGGTCTTGTACCATGTCCGTGGAGTAGCGCGAGAGATCGGTAAATCTCGCCGAGTACAAGGCTACTGTCATGCTGCCCTGACACAGCTGTAGTAGCTCCTGAATGTGCACCGCATGAAGGGTGGATGGTATGAACTCCGAGCGGAAGAGGATCTCAAAGTCCGTCCAAAGAAGTGATGCCTCGTCGTGCACCTGGAGCATCAGGCTCCACCATCTACCTACTGCTGCGTGCAGGAGACTCGCTGCAAGGATCACCATGTGGTCTGCTAGTGTCCCTACTAACCTGAAGACTTGAACGACAACCTCTATCCAATCTTCGGATGCCTGAGGGTCCGTCTCCCCGCAGAACTTGGGCGGTCTCTGATGCTGAAACTCATGCAGTGCACTAAGGCGACATGCACTCTCAGTGGCTGGGGCTGGTGGCATCGATGGCTCGGCGGGTAGAGGTACCGCTGGTGCCTCCGCTGTAATGGGGCCCTCCACCAAGGTCTCGTCGCTCGGTGGGATGACATCTCGTACAAAGCTCAGAACCCTAGATGGCTATCATCGTGGGGCCATCCTGAAAAGAGATAGGTGCGCCATGGTCAATACAGTTTACCTGGTGAGCTGACACAAAGTAATCACAAAGAAAACTTTTGAAACACACATGCATTCAATGTTTTCGTGCACTAAGTCGGAAATTAGAAGTCAGGGTCCTGGTGTATGGATACGTCGGCCACCACACCAACACTGGACTCCTTGGACTGATAACCACACTCAATACCCTTAACACTATTTCTTCACATAGAAGGAAGATCAGAGTCCTATGTTCTGCAATAGAACCAAACTCATCTGATACCAATTTGTCACGACCCGTCCTTGGGGCCCGTGCCGTGACTACCCCAAGCTAGCCTTCCATAGGCCAGGGTCTGGTGACTAGCACCAAAGGCGTAAATCCTAATAAAAGGGAAGGAATTGCCTTTATAAACTAAACAAACACCACAGAGTACGCAAGCTGAAGTAAACACTAAGTAAACTGAGTACAAAAGTAAGTGCTGGAAAGTAAATGGGCCAGAATACAAAACCAACTGAAAGTAAAGTACAACTGAAATAAAAGTACAACAACTAAAAAGTAAAGCAGTGAGTCTGAGCCGTCCTCTGGAAATCCCACCTGAGAGGTGGGTACAGATAGTCTCCTATGCTCCTCAGCTCCATCTATCCACTCTGTGTACGTCTCGCCCAATGATCCACCTCCAGGTATCGTCCAGCTCAATGAGCTCCCAACTCGATCAGCACTGTCCGTCGTCTGCATCCAACACAACGTAGTGTGGGCATAGCCCGTGCAGGGGTTAGTATATGCTACTCAGTAGGGACCCCAAGACTCCTGAAGGTCTCCCAGAATCCACGAAGGATAAACCACAAAGGAAAGATACAATCACCAAGTAACAACCAACTCTACTTAGGCATATGCCCATACGTATACCTAAGTCATCTATTCCAGCTCGACTCTAGCACAAGAGCCCAAATACAACCCAGTCCACACAGGAAAACATAACCCATTTAACATGGGAATTCACAACCCAATCCACACAGGAAAGCACAACCCAATCCACACAGTAAATCACAACAACCATATCGATGATAATGATTGTAAGTAAAGACTCAGCTCACACAGGTATACACTTTGTAAGACAATAGAGATGATCAGATGTAGCCACTGATTCATCTAAGTTGTCGGACCCACATAGGATACAAGACCAGCTAAGCTGTCGGACCCACAAAGGATACAAGACCAGCTACTCTGCCGAACCCACATAGGATACAAGTACAGAGTCAAATACTACCGGATCCACATAGGATACAAGAACAGCAGTCAAATACTGCAGGACCCACATAGGATACAAGAACAGTAGTCATCGCCGTTGAACCCACAGAGGATTCCAGTACAGTTGTCGTCACTGCCAAACCCACGGAGGATCCCAGTACTGTCGTCATCGTCGTCGCAGTCGCAGCCAGCTCTAGGGTTCCCGCACACAACACGCTCGTTTCCAGGAGGGCCCACTCCAAGAGCCAAGGGGTCGATACATCAACTATAGTGAATTCTAGAGATGATGTATCACAATGTTCTGCCTCGTCAAAAGGAACTCAACGCGACAGATGGCGCGTCAATCGGACGCCCGGTCTGAGAGTTATTGGCTTTTTCGTCCCAGGGGCCCGGTTGGTTTTTAAGACAAAACCAACCCAAATGTACTCAGAATGTGTCCAAACCTCAATCAGAGTAAGTCTAAATAACTGTCTCACTAAGAGGAATCCAACAAAGTCAATGTCACGTTAATCGGACGTCCGGAGCTCGAGTTATAAGTGTTTCCTCTCCAAGGGCCCGGTTGGTTTCGTGTTCGAACCAACCCATCCGTACTCAAAGTTCACCTGAACCTTGAGTGTAATATACCTAAATGACCGTCTCGATCTAGGGATCCCAACTCAACTAGCGGTGCATCGATCGGAGGTCCGTAGCCCAAGTTATGGGTGATTGAACAGATCTGTCCGGAAATTAGGGGGTTCGGGCCCGGTCCGACACGGCCTGATACCCCTGGGTCGGACCGAACCAGGTTGACCCGACCTGAGTCTGGGTCCAGCCTGTTAGGGCGTGGCCCGTCCTGGCTAGCATGGTCTGGCCCAGCACGGGAGGTCCGGACCGGCCTGGGCGGTCCGGCCCCGCGCGAGCCGCGTCTCGGCTCGAGGCCGAATTGGACGCGGAAGGGGGGGGGGGGCGTCGCCCCCCTGTTTTCCTAAAATGGTGGACCCCTGTGGGGTTCGCCCTAGGTGGCTTCCGGGGGTTCCAAACCCCCCGCTTTCTTGGAAATGGCTGGCCATTAAGGTCGGATGGTTGTGCCACGCGGGACCTACGAGGGGTCCCGCCTCCTTGAACGCCGGCGGCCGGCTTGGGCGACCACCTCCTGCTGGTCCGCCACGGATGAAGGTCGTGGCCCCTGTCCGACCGACGCGGCGCGACGGTGCCGTGCCCTTCCGCTGCAGCCTTCCCAAGTCGCGGCCCCTTGATGCCCCGACGCGGCACGACAGCACCACGCCCCTCCGTCGCGGCCCGCTCTTGATCGCGGCCTCCTTCAGCTTCACCGGCGCGGCGTGACGGCGCTGCGCTCCTTCGTCGCGGCCCTCTCCGGCCGCGGTTCTCTCATTCCCGCGTGGTTCAACGACACCGCACCATATTCGACACCATGAACAACAAAGTTAAAATAATAAGGGGAGTAGAATCGGCCGTGCGCGCGCGGTCCGACCTCCTCCTGTTGTGACGATAGCAGGCGGCCAAAGAATGAGTATACACAACGATGAACAATAGAAAATTTAATTGATTAAATTTGAACTCAACCCCTACCTCAAAGAATTTGACGAAGGATGAGTGTCGCAGAAAACAACGTCGTGAGGTGAGGCTCCGTAAACGTCGACGGAGAACGTCCGAGGAGGAAGCGGCATCTCGCTTTCTTTGACGTGGGAGAAGATGGAACGGTGTGTCAGTGTTCTTCGTGTTATTCGATGAGGAATATGAAGTTCTTCAAAGTATAGAACTCTCCCTCTCTGAATTCTCCACACAACAAAACAAACCCCAAAATAAAATAAGGCTTTTCCTTATTTTATTTACACATGCCAACATTTTTTAAAAAAAAATCAAAAGTTGAAATCACTTAATTAATTAAACTTCTGTTGTCAAATTCATTAGGTGTTTAGTTGGCATGAATTAATGACAAGGGAGGTTTTAAAGAAGTTTAAGGGAGTTATGGGGAATGTGGAAAGGTGGGGGCTCATGTGGGCCCCACCTCACTAATATCCTAACAAGAGGAGTTAGAATTTAGGTGGTCCCACCCCAACTACCACACATGGGAGTTAAACAACTTAAAAGTGAAATAAAATGTGTAGCATAATTTTATTTCTCTTTAAACTTAATCCTCATTTTTTAACAACTCTTCCTGAGTAAACGCAACTCCAATAATTGTCTTCCTAAGAAATTACTGGCGCTGCGGTTTCATCGGTGCCCTCAGATTTTGATTCTGAGCACTGGTTCAAAAGTAGGAAAAACATGCCCGTCCGTTCACTGTACGTACCCGAGCTAAACTTTGGAAATTGATTCTGGGAACACCGGGCCTCGGAATCAGGTTTCGTTAGAAATTGCGTACTCGTAAAATCCCAAAGAATTTAAGAAAAAAATTTCTTTGAAATTTACAGGTCTTTACATTAAAGGTATAAGAGAGGGATTTTTTAAATTTAATTGGTAAGATCATGGATGGAACTAAGTGGGTTTAGAGGTGTTAGGAATGGGGAGAAGTATTGGCCTTTTATAGTAGAGGAAGAGTGGCAGTCTTGAAATATTTTGAAAAAATAATTCCTAACATTATTTCCATGATGAAATATGATCCAATGATGGACCCAATTATATCCAAGAGAGTATGGGTTCATTAAATGTCTATAAAATATATTTTTTACAAGTTTATAGGTCGTTTTGCACCTTAAGGTTAAGGTTTAGTCCCTTATTAAGCTTAAGTTAACCTTAATCATTGTAATTAATTTTAATTACAATCACAAATACTTTTATTTCAAAAACTAAGTTGGTATTATTATACATTATAAATTATTCTGATTCAAAATATTGAATCCATTTTTTCAAATTCCAAAAACATAAGTGGTAGAAAATAATTAAAAATTCATCCCATAGGCAAGAAGACAATACATGTTTTTAAAGTAAAAACTTTCAGAAGTTTAATATATTTTCATAGTAAAATTCAAAGTGGAATTGATTCTAATGACATAAATTGTATTATTTAATAAAAATATAATCTAATTAAACTTTAAAACAATAAAAATTATATTTTATACTTATAAATAAATTATATGAAAAGTAATTTTTGAATTTAAATTAAATATTTTTCATTATTCATTAAAAAAATGAAGATTAACTGAAAAATACCAAAAATTTACCCTACTTTAATTGTTGTGTTTCAATTATAAATATGATTTTTATTTCTAAATACTAAATTTATTAAAGTGTCAAAAAATTATTTAAAATAGACACTCTATTAAAAGGAGACAAAACTAATTTTATAAAAATATATTATTTTATGAGTAAAATTGAGTTTCTTTATATTATGCCTATAAAATATATTAATGAATGTTAAAATATTTTTTGGATATATAATATATAAATTTACTCTATAAACTCATTAAAATTGTTTGAATTTAATTGATTATGGAGGACATGATTTATAGAGTTTTTTATAAGTCAGGTGTTATGTGTATTGCAAAGCTATAGACAAAATCTAAGTGAAAATATGGTAAATTATTGGGGTGCTACACTTAAAACCTTTACCTTGGGTCTATAAATGTTGACAAAGTCCTCATAGTCTTATTTAGTGTCTACAATTAAATACGTTTAACCCAAGTTATTATTCATCTCAATACCATTGGATTTAATCCCAAACTCCTCAAAGCCCTTATTCTTGACAATCATAGTTTTTGAAGTTGATATGGAAATCATATGCTTGTGTAGGTTGGAGTAGTTATTTCAGTTCCTGGATTTCTTCCTCAATTTATAATGTGAATCCCTATAAGGAGACAATACCCTTTTTTCTAAACCTAATTGATGGAACATAGAAGTTTTGATTCATTCATCTAGTTTAGTTGCATCTTGAAATGGTCATACTCTAAGAAATATCTAAGAAAACCATTGAAGTTCACTCCATATAATTTTTTAACCTCCTATCAAGCCATCTATGAGGGTTATCTTTGGATTTTCTTTTATTATTCCTATAATTAATTTTATTCAACTACTCATTATATTTATTTTACATTTTATATCCTGTGGTTTTTTCCAAGTAGTCGAACTGGATATAAATAATAATTCCCACAGATTATTTCACTTCCCCACCCCCCAAGTTAGCACTGGTATGAATTAAATCACTTGTAATCAGTATATTGAAACCATATATTATCTACTTCACTTATATATACCCTTCATATCCAACCTATTGATAATTTAAATATTCAATATCAATGATATATTTATGTACACCTAGATACTCAACATATACTTATTTAATTTCTAAATTTCCAAATTTTTTGAAATAGAAACTAGAATAAATGGTTTCATAACTGATTATGGAGCATGATTCTAAATTAAATACCTCTCCACATGTTCATATTTTATTACGTTCAACAATAGAATACATATTCAAAAAATATACAAGAATAACAACCATCGATGGATTATTGGATTCATTAGGAGTAGAACCAACTTAGGGTTACCATCAATACAAATTACCTTCAAATTTAAATATTTTTTGGGTTATTAAACCTCTTGAGATAAGAATTCAACATTATCCTTAGGTGGAGAATCATCAACTTTTGGATTCTCTCAATAATGATCCCATATAATATGTCTCCTTTGGAATTTCTATTCAATGTTCCCATGACAAAAATAATTAATTCGATAATAAATATTAGGTTCATAGAAGATGATATTTTTATACTAAAAGTCTCATGATATAGAAATAAATATAAAATTAGGTCGGTTGTAAATGATATCAACTTTTACACAAATCCAAAAAATAATTAGATATTTCATAAATTGAGTAAGGGTATCAGAACATAGATAGAACCCCAGAAATTTCTTAATAGATTTAAAATTGAAGGATTTTGGAATGGAATAATACCTTGGTAAACCTAACCCATATAGAAATCATTTAAGTATACTTTTTTCATCTAGAAATCAAATGACCATTTAAATAGAAAATATTGCATCAATTGGAAGAACCTAGAAACATGAGACCATTCCATAGAAAAATCATACCCATATCTAAACAAGTATATGTTAAAATAAATATTTTATTCTCAAATCATAATAAATACTGATAATCTAGAATTTTAGAAATTTATTTATATAACATAAATACCTGATATGGTCAAACCATCACTATGTTACTTCTTAAGAATCTCTTAGTACAAAGTACAATTCCTCTTCTAGTGCCTATATTTTAAAAAAACCCGTTATCTTTCCTTTTTTATGATGAATTTAAAATTTTCAAATGTAGATATATGATACTTTGACTTTCCAACCTCTATATTCTATATTTCCTTGAATTTAACATTTTCATTATTCATTAACCTGACATTGAAAGTCCTTTTCAGGTTATGTTATAATATTCAAAATATATTGAGGATTTTAGGAAGGGTATAATCTGAGATGAACCAACTATAACATATAAACATATTAAATCAGTTTACATGGATATTCATTAAATATCAATAACAATTACACCCTATAACCTACATGTTTAGTAACTTTGGAGATTAGATACATAAACAATTTATTTTATAAAAAATCTTCAATATTTCCCATAAATGATATTCACAAATGATACCCGTATATAAACTAGATAAATAATTGTCCTCTTCATTACATGGTGATCAGAAATATAAAAAAGGGTGAGCTCAAACACATAGTAAGGGTAAAAATAAGATATCTCAATCTATAATCCTAAGTGAGCATAAAAATAAAATGTGGGTATGAGAACATAATAATGTTTCATGAACATATCATAAATAAATAATACCGAATAAAACATGGATTATAAATAATAAATAATAGCATTTATCTATTGGTATAACATAATAAATGATTCATAGGAGTATGGATCTAACAACCTAAAATTTTAGCATTAATTTCCCTCTAAATGAATATTATGTTAAATATATTGTTTTATACACAATTCAAAAAAAACCATGATACATTAAAATAATATTATTTAATTTTTCCATTTTAATCTATATGTTAAGTTAATGGGTATAAATGAAAGTATCCACACTATTAAAACTATGTATAAAGGAGTAGCAATGACATTGAGAAGTACCAGTCTTTCTTACGATACTCACCTTTCCAATCCTATAAAATAGGTGTATTCACTATGATTTCCTCTAGAACATGACCAATACAATCTATAACAATTATGGTATGAAAAAAATCATGTGTACGGGAAGTTAAATATTGTATAAATTTGAATGAAATCCATGCTAGCTAATCTACCACCCACAACATCCACTGAATATTATCTTATGCTTAGAACTAACATGAAGCTCTTGTGGGGTAATGTATGTAAAAATTAAGATTACTTTAACATTTAATTATCTATATAATAAATTATTTCTATTTAATTTATACATTTAACATTTTTACTTTTAAGCAAAAATAAATTTCATTTTTAATAGTAATTCATTGATAGAACTCAATTAATGTAGCTAAATAACCAATTATGCTAAAATTTTATTTTATCTCAAATTAGATTTTTATGTTATTTATTTATATAAAAAAATATATCATGTATAAAATATATTTTTCAAATGAATAATTCATTAAATCAAATTTAATTAGTAATTTATAGGAAATAACAATAAGAATACTTAATATCTTAAAATCCATTTTCCTATTAAAAATAATTTTTCAATATATCTTATATTTCCATTTAAAAGATAAATTAATAAATTATAGAGTTTTTATTTGAAAAAATGAACTTCGTGTTTTTACTTTTCATTTTAATATCCAATTAAGATGAAGTTTTTATATTTTTATGAAAATATTTGTTTTTAGGTGAATATTACAAAATAATTTATATACAAATATCATACCATTTATGAAATTACCATAATCTATTTATAGATTTAAAAATTATAAAAAAATTAATGAAATAAATATAGTCAAGGATTAATGTTAATCATTAAAATAAATACTGTGTTAAATTTAGAAAACCCAGGTTTTATATTTAAAAATTTAAGTAATATTTACATTAAAAACTATTTTTATATATTATTTTTTAATTATGTTTTCTGAAGCTGGAATTTGGTGACATATTTATTTAGAAGTCTCATAAATATAATTTTTGTAATAATAAAAAAATTAATTTTATATAAATCCATAACATTGATATTTTTAACTTAATCATAATTTTGAAGCATAAAAATACAATTTTTCTAAAAAAGGTTTTTATGCATTATTAGCGTTAATATTAAAATTACATTTAATCATACATATAAATTTTATTAAAAAAATGTATTTTATATTTGAGAATCATTAGTTATAAATTATATAATAAGTCTCATTTTATTTTTTAGGCATTAAAAGTAAATTACTTAAGTAAAAATTAATTACCATGGAAGGAACAAAAAATGTTAAAAGTAAAAATATATAAGATTAAAATACATAAAAATATGTTAAAAACATGTGTGAGAATGTATGACTGAGGATTTATTGGCCTTACTCCTTCCCCCACTCAATTTTTTCTTATTATAGGATCCACTTTTCCTTTTAATAGTGGCGTTACCTTTTATATTATTTAAAAAATGTCACTCCTCTCCCCTATAAAAGGATATATTACCACCCCACTTCTCCTCACACTCCAAGATAATTTTATTCAACAAAAATATATTGAAAGAAATACAAAACACTACTATAATCTTCCTATAGGTTTTGAGATTATAAAAATATGACCACTCAAATCCTTAATCCAATTTTCAAAGGTACTCTCATAAAGAGTAGGGTTAAATTAATAATTACTCATTTTTCATTTCTTTTCATTTATTTATTTTTAAATATCCTTTGAATATAATATATAAATATTTAAAAAATCACATCAGTATCATAAGTATTCATTAATTTAATTATTTGTATAGGATAACCATTTTCTACTTTCCCCCTATAATATTATGCATTTTTAATGATAATAAAAACCCTCATTTATAATAATTTAGTATTATTTTTATGTTAAAATGTATTTATCCATAAAAACAATTTAATATATTATTTAAGAGTCTTTTAATAAGGGTAAAATACCAGTTAACACCTTATAATATTCTATGATATATTTTCAGAGTTCGGCCTTGAGATAGAACAGTATTCTGAGGCTTGTAGAGCCTTGGCGCAAAAGACATAAAAATATTTAATATATTATATTATGAAATCATGATTTTTAAAAAAATAATTCAATATATCCCAAATGGATCTTCATATGATAAATCTGAGACCCCTATTAGGTTTGGGATAAGGGGTTTACCCTAGGTGTGACATAACATTTGTATGCATCGTGTGTTAGGTAACATCGCACATGAGGATAACTTGTTTAATATAGATATATATATCCAAAAAAATATTTCATATATAAAAAATGGTGTGTTGTTTGATAAATTTGATATCATTTTTAGGTATGGGATGTTGTTTTACCTTAGGTGTGATATAACATTTATGTGTGTTGGGAGTTTGGTAACATCACAAGAAAGGATAAATTGTTTAATATTTTTATTATATTTTTTTCTGAAAATATTTGAATAACTCTAAAAATGTGTGTGATATGAGAAGTATTAGACCACTGTTATGTCTAGGATGCGGGATTTACCCTATGAATGACAAAATAATTGTATATTTTTGAAGTTTTGTTAGATAGAATGTAAGGTTAATTTATAAATATTTTTATTAAATTATTTTTATTATTTTATTATTAAAAATCGTTTTTTATTTGGATTATTCTTCCTTAATAGAAGAACAACCATTTTGGCACGTGTGAAATCCAAAATTGTGGTTTTTAGCTTTTTTCTGGTTAAAAATTATAATATCTTAATGTGGTGGATTAAAACAATCCGCAATAAATTTTCAGGAAAAATGGTAAATTATATCCGAGTATTGATTTTTTGGTTTTGGAGGTTAGATGTGTGCCAAGTGGGGTTTCATATAGATGAACCATCATTGATTATTTTATATTTCCATTAAATCCCAGTAATCTGGAGACCCCTTGCAGTCATTTTGGAGGCTTCCTTAAATTTGGTTTTCTTATGAAGCGTGGTAGTGAAACCCCGACACTTTGTCTATGTGTGGTGCCCAGATAAATTGGTTGGTTCCTTTTTAATTTAATTTATTCGATTTTATTTCTTCCATTCATTTATTCTCCCCATGCATTTAAATAAATTATTGATTTATAGAATTAAAAAACCTAAATTATCTTGAAATAATTTAGGAAATTATCAAACAATATTTATGCTAAATTTAAAAAGATAATTTTAAGAAATTATGAAATGATAATTACACAATTTATTGGAAGATAAATTAAAAATTATATAAATATAATAAAAAGGATAATTTAAAATGATTATCAAAATATAATTATTGCTAAATTATCTGCAATAATTATAACTAATTATCAAATGATAATGATTAAGGACCCCAGAACACCCTGAGAGGGGAGGGGTGAATCAGGGTGTCAACTTTATCTTTTAAATTAATGGATCTTGTTCCTACGTTGGTAGGAACCTATTAAACCTGTTTAAAGATGAAGTTCAGAAAATTAACAATCACATGTAAAGTAATGAAACCTCAATTTTACTTGGTTCGCCACTAATGGCTACACCTAAGGAGCATACACTGATAGTGTTTCAATCATACCAAAAATCACTAATAATCACAAGTTATGGATTACAAGAGTTTATCACATTCAATTTATGACAGGCGCACTGCCTTTACAAGGTTTTATAGATAGCACACCAAATCCATCAGATCACTTCTGCTGACTCCCCCTTGATCACTAGGTTGGAAGAATCTTCACTCAGTGTATCGACTTGATGGTCACTTCAGTGGTTTAGAATTAAATCATGCATCCTCAACTGTAAATGGATGATCTGTTAAAGTCTCGTAATCACCCACATATTTAATTTATTTTTTGTACATTGATTTTATATGGAAATTAATTTCACAAAATTATTTGGTCAATTTTCAGGCTTCCTTTAGTGTTCCGTGTACTGATGTTGTTTCTGCATACCGCTGTTGTTTCTGTGTACTGTATCTATTTCTGCATACCATACAGCTCCTCTGTGAACTTCCCTTCTCCGCATACTTCCATACTCTACGTATTGCTCCCCTCATCTGCATATTGTCCTGCTCCGAATACTATCTTACTCTGTCGCATACTACGAGAGCTTCTTGTTCGAACCACACTCTCTTATGCAAACTGTTTTCCTTACACAGATAATTCTCTCTATGTGTCGTCTTCTCCACTTTAAGTCACTTCGGTCTTTACTATATTTCTTCCCAAAATTTTAATCTCCAATCTCGTCAATTAACAGAGGGGATTACTGCTCTTTAAATAGGCACATAACTCCATAAATTCCGCTGATCCAATTGATTGAAATTTTCAATATGGGACAGTCTTCAGTGTATACGAAACTCTATTTGCGTATTATTACCCTCCACTGTATACCACTCCTTTGTTGTGAACTGAAGAAATCCTGCCAACCTTCAACATTCCGCGTACCACACACCTTCACCGCGTACCATCATTGAAAACTGTTTTCGACAGCATTCTACATACCGCATGCTTTCACCACGTACTATCACTGCGAACCATTTTCAGCATCATTCCACGTACCACACTCCTTCACTGTGTACCATTGTTGTGAACTGTTTTCAGTTCGAAGTAGCACTCCACATACAGTTCACACTTCCAGGTATACGACCGCAAACCATTTCCAGAAAATAATACATGGTCCATTTTACGTGGTATGTGGTTCTTTTATTTTACCAATTTTCTTCGTCGTTTCGCATATCATTAACTCCTATGAAAAAATACTTTGTTTTCTTACCCCAAACACTGTATTTTAAGGCTCGAAAAATTTGAGAAACACTAGAAAACTACACCACCTTCAATACTGCATTCAACTACAAATGTATGACCTCATTAATTGTGAACTCCCTAGTCATTCTTGTGCATATTGAAAACAAACACAAACCAAACTCCATTATTATCAATGAACATCCTTGGTTCCAACATCTCCCCCTTCATGTTTGTTGTCAATGTCCAGATAAATTCATTAATGTGCTAGCTACGATCAACACATAAACCTCCAAGAAACAACTCATCCATCAATCTAAGTCTACGTGAGCAGTTCTCTATGTAGAAAATAAGAGAGGACATGAATATAGTTTTTATTCTTTTCTTTTCTCCCCCATAGTTTTAGTTCTTTCATTTTCAATTATCCATATTTTCTTTATCCAGAAAAGAATAGATCACTCTCCATTGAATTTATCCATTCTCCCCCATTGGAAATAAACCCAATGGACCGAATCATGACTTGTATAGTAAGAAAACATAAATCTAATGGATTGTATCTCCCCCGTAAACCTACATAATTTCCACAAACAAATTAAAAATGTTAAAACAACTAGGGAGAGGAGAATCATGTAACCAATTTATGCATTGGGAGGTGGTCGAACACCAAAGTTCAACTGATGTTTCTCAAACACAACCACTGAAAGTGGATTGGTCATAATGTCAGCTACTTTCTCATCAGTTCCCACATAGTCCATTTTGATCACTCCTTGTTCAATGTTTTACTTGATGAAGTGATATATCATCTCAATATGTTTCGTACGTGAATGATGAACATGATTATTTATATAATCAATTATGCTATTATTATCATATTAAATCACCATTTTTTGTTTCACCTCATCACCTATGTTAATCAGTTGCTGCTTTATCCAAAGTAACTAAGTGCATGCCTAGGTATGAGATATATATTCAGCTTCAACAGTACTAAGGGAATTGTGTTCTTATTTCTCGCTTAATCATCCCACACATTTCTTCCCAATATAGAATGCTCCACCACTGGTTGATTTATTTCCACCACATCTCTAGCCCAGTCAGAATCAAAAAATGATGACAGTTCACTATCTCTTCCTACAACAATATATAGCACATAATTATGTGTACCTTGAATGTATCGCATGATTCTTTTCACTACTGCCATATTTTATTCCTTCTGATTACTCTGAAAGTGGGCCGGAATGAATGTTGAAAAGACAATATCTGGCCGTGTCACTATCAGGTAGAGTAGGCTTCCAATGATTCTTCTGTACATGGTGGGGTCCATAGAAGTTATGTCCTCATGCTTCTTTAGATTTGTTCCAACTGCAATAGGAGTCGAAATTGGTTTGGAATCATGCTTATAGAATTTATTCAGTATCTCTCTTGCATACTTTTCCTGAGAATTGAAAGTGTAATCCTTCTTCTGAATCATCTACAACCATGAATAGTATGTGAATTCACTAATCATGGACATTTCAAATTCTGATTTCATGTTATCTGAAAATTCATCCACTGATATATTCCTTCTTCCACTGAAAATAATATCATCCATGTATACTGATACCATGAACTAATCCTTTTTGATAATTTTTCACATAGATATTATGACCCACTCTTCCTCTTTTAAACTCATGATTTCTCAGATTAGAGTCTAACCGAGAGTACCATGCCCATGGTGCTTATTCTAGGCTATAGAGAGCTTTCTTTAATTTTCATACCTTTAGTTCATCATTTCTAATCAATAACCCAAAAGTTTGTTCAATGTATACTTCTTCTTCCAATACTCTATTTATGAATTCTGTCTTGATGTATATTTGATACAATTTATAACCTCTTTGGATTTCCATGGAAAGAAATAGTCTGATTGACTCCAGTATCACTAATGGAGCAAGTGTCTCTTCAACATCAACACCTTAGATTTGTGAATATCCCTTTCAGAACAATCATGCCTTATTTTTGATGACATTTCCATGCTCGTCAAATTTTTTCTTGAATATCCACTTCATACCAATAACATTGTGACCTTCGGGTCTTTTGACAAGGTATCAAGTATGAATTTTTTTCATTCTGATATAACTATCCAATCATTACATTGAGCCATGACTCATCCTATATATCCTCTTCAAATGAGGATGATTCCACAACTGATTTAAAAAAATATTGAGCATTATTCATCATTCTCCTTATCTGCGTAGGTGCATTCTGATCCCCAATAATGTTAGACTGATCAATCTCTGATCTTCTATTTCTCTTTTGGGGTTCAACCAAATTCAATCCACCTATTTCTTCCTATTATAATTCTTCTTCTAAGTCGACATCATGATGTGAATCCGAAGAGTTTTCTACACCTTCCTCTTCCTCTGTATTAGCATTTTTTCTATGTTCACATTCTTTGTCATCTTAAATCACATCAACATACGAATTCCTTGAAGCATTATTGTTTTTATCTTCAATGATATTTACATCAATACTTTCCACAATTCTTCCCAGGTGCTTATTGAAATAATTGTAGGCTGTTTTGTTCATTGAGTATCCAATAATTATTTTTTCATCCATATTGTCTCCATAAATACCTTTATTTCTTTCATTATTTTAGATAAAACATTTCCTTCTAAAAAAACGAAAATATTTCAAAGAGGGATTCCTTCTATGCCACAAATCATATGGGGTCTTTGTTTCACCCATATAAATCCCTTTTTGATTTTGAATATACACTATATCTTGTACTGCCTGTTTCCAATAATTTCAAGGAATATGACACTAAAATTAGCATAGTTATGGCCATGTTGTTTACCTATCAATTCATGAACTCAACAAATCCATTTTTTCTGTGGATTTCTCATAGCTGTCAACTCATGTTTTATCCCATACTTCTCTAGGAAATTTTCAAATTTTGATAGACATGTATTCCCCTCAATTTTCAGACTGTGGGACTTTGAACTTCCACCGAGTATCATTCTTGACAATTTGATGATAGCTTTTCATGAAATCAATCACTTCTCACTTCCTATGTATAATGATCACACATTCCATTCCACTATAATAATCTATAAAAAGAACAAAGTTCCTTTCTCTATGTGTTCCAACAACATTTATCAGGCCACATAAATATGTATGGATGTGGTCAAGGAGATTTGATTCTCTTTTCTTATTTGGTTAGTAGGAACTGTAGACCAGTTTCCATTGCATACAAGAATAATAGATCTTTTCTCATTCATGTTTCAGATTAGGGATATCCATTACTATCTTCATATTCGATATCATTTTTAGGTCTTACTGATTGATGTACCCCAATCTCTGATGCCATAAGTTGTTTTCTTCTTCAACTATTAGGTTGAAAATTTTCTCTTCGTTGTCAACCTGATATATGTTGACATCTGTTCTGCAACCTTTAATGATAGAATTACCAGAAATTCCTCTTATAGTATAGCAATTATAATTAAATATCATAATAAGACTTGAGTCACATATATGAATCACACTACGAAGACTGTGACACTGACCATCCACATAAGGACTTCAGTTTTCTTCATCTCTCCATTATCTAGCTCAGTACTTCCACTGCCTTTTATTTTCAATGCATTATCATTACCGAACCTCACTGTTCCATTGACCTTTTTCATAAAATTAGTTAATAGTTCTTTATTACCCATCAAGTGGTATGAACATATACTATCAAGAATACAATTATTGTTGTTCTTTGTAGCTTTAAGGGATACTTCTTAAAAATTGGATTTTTCAATTTCCGCTTTTCTTTCCATAGGATATTGGATTAACCATAGTACACTAATAGTCTTTCAATTATCTCTTCCATGTACATGGTTTCTTTATATTCAAATTCTTCATCCAAAGGATAAAACTGTTTGAAATAGAAAAACCATCTAGTTGATGAGTATTGACCCATCTCTAAGCATTGAAAGAATTTCTCCTATCATACCTCTGCCTGCAATACATATCTTTATCACCAAAGTTAAATCATTGAAAACCATATCCATAGAGATTATTTATTCTAAAGAATAATGTTATTAATATGTTCTCCTTTGTTAAACTCCTAACTCCTCCACATTCATATAGCTCTTTGCCTCTTAGTTGTATGACATGGTATGGACCAGATAGCCACAAAACTGAAACTTCATGAAAGGAAATTTATTCTTACTTATATTTCTCCTCATTCCTTATGCCTTAGGAAAATAGTTTGACATCCTATAATTTCTAGAAAATTGTGGATAATCATTAGTTCTACTTCCTATTTGATCTAAGGGTTTCTTTTTTATCACTTCTAGTGGATTTTCAACATTATCAACTTTCAATGTGCCTTTATTCTAGTTTAATTTATTTACAGAATTTGAAGTTTCAGCATCACAACCAATTCCATTATTTCCCATGCATGAGGGTCTTTGATCACTCAATATCATTTCAACTCCATCATAGCCACGTTTTTATATCTCTGGCAGCTCAGCATATGAGAACCTTCCAAATTGTATTTTCTTCTTTGTTTCTTTTGAAAATGATTCACTTTTGAGTTAACTTCTCAGAGTAAGAACTTCCTCTTCGAGTCCCTCAATGTTCTTGGACTTCTCCTCTTGTCTTGAGGTAAGGTCATTGATGAACTTTTATTGTTCTTCAATTATGAGTTTTATTTCCAAAAAGACATCATTTATTTCATGTATTGATGATAGTACTTTCACCAGTTATTCCAGTTGTTCAATTTCTGCTTTCAACTGATCATTATATTCTGATGATTTCTCCACCATTTCTTTCCACATATTTCATCTCTTATATTTATTCTCAAGCTTAATAAAAGCATCATTATGTTGAAACCTGGGATCAAAATTATTAGTCAACTGATTATCTCTAGATTTATCTTTCAATGGTTCTGACTTTTCAATGATATCCATCATGGAAGCATGGTTCCCATAATTGAATTCTGCTTCCTCTTCCTCAAAGAGTTCATTTTCATCGTCTTCTTCTTCACAAAAAAACTCTTTCATTGAAATTTATTTCCATATTTGAAGTCTCCCTTTTTGAAAAACCTTTCCTAAGTATTTTTAATGTCTTCATATTCATTTTCTTCAACATTTAACTTTCATGGGAAACGATAGGCAATGTCCCCAACTTTTCGATAGTGAACACAAGCTTGAGGTATATTTCCATAAAATTTCATTATTCACTTCTTATATTTCTTCTCAATGAGATAAAGAAGTTCTTTTTTATCATCATCTTCATCTAAACAATATCATGAAATTATCAGTTTGTATGTGGATTTGAATTCCATTTCCTTTATTACATGAGTCATTGTATCTTCTAGGTTGAGTCTCATCTCATATGACACCTGGATGTTCATCATATTATCAAGAGAAAGTTTGAAAATATAATTTTCTTCAAGTTATGAAACCTTTTCATTATAAATAAGTACAAGTCTTCTCAAAATTTTCTTTATAATATCAATGTCTTTGATCTCTTCACCAATCCCACGAATTTCTCTTAAAACATCCATAATCCAATTGAATAAAGATTCTAAATTTTTATTAGGGTGTATCTTAATATCATAAAACTAGTTATGTAAAACTTGGGCGTTCTCCTCCTTCACTTTTCTATCACCATCATAAATATTATCTAGTTTATACCACATAGACTTTATTGACATATAGTTCATTAACTTCCGATATATTTGATTAGAAAGAGCTAAAGTTAGTGCCTTTTGTGCTTTAGAATCAACATCCAACATTTTCCTCTCTGTATCTATCATAAATAGACATGTTGGATCAGTGAACTGTATTCCTTTTACAGTGTCAAAAATTACATCAATTCCAAGAGATCTTAGATGAGATCTCATCTTGTTCTTCTATATCTGAAAGTTACTTCCATCAAACAAGGTAACTCCTCTAACATTAATTGTATTCTCCAAGTCCAAAAAATAGGATAGATTTAACACTAGCAACCTTTATGCATGGATACCACTTGAAGAACCCTGGAACACCATGAGATGGAAGGGTTGAATCTAGATGTCAAGTTTTTCTTTTAAAATAATGGATCTCATTCCCACAATAGTAGGAAATTGTTATACCTATCTAAATAGAAAGTGAAAAAAATAAACAAAACACATGAAAAGAAATGACACAACAATTTTACTTGGTTCACCACTAAGGGCTGCGTCAAAAGAGCATATACAAACAGTGTCTCGGTCTTACCAAAAAACAGTAATATTCAAAAAAATATGGATTAAAAGTGTTTAAAACAGTCACATTTTTTCATGCACACTACCATTACAAGGTTTTAGGGATAGCACATTGCATCCCTATGACCACTTCTGCCGACTTACCCTTGCTCACTACAATGTAATAATATTTACTCTATTTATCGACTTGAAGGTCACTTCAATAGTTTAGCATTAAATCATGTATTCTCAATTGTAAATGGATGATCTATTTAAGTCTCGTAATCAAACACATATTTAATTTATTTTCCCGTACACTGATATGTTATGGAAATTAATTTCTCAAACTGATTTGGCAATTTTTAGGCTTCATAGGGTTTTCCGAGTACTATTGTTGTTTTCACATACCGTTGTTGTTTCTGTGTACCAATGTTGTTTCAGCATAGCTTCCATCTCCTCTACAAAATTCCCTTCTCCATGTACTACCCTACTCCACATACTACTCCACTCCTCCCCATACCATACAGATCCTTATACTGACTTACTCTGCCACGTACTGTAAGAGATTCCTACACGAACCACACTCTCTTCCCTGGACTATTTTCCTTAAGCAGATTATTCTCTTCACGTACCATCTTCTCCTTTGAGAACCACTTTATACTTCACCAGATTTATTCTTGAAATTTTAATCTCCAATCATGTCACTTAAAAAAGGGGATTACTACTCTTTAAATTGGCAAATTACTCTGCAAATTTCACTAATCTGATTGACCCAAATTTTCAATGTGGGATAACCTTCACTGTATACTGAACTTCATTTGCATATTGTTAGGCTCCACCGCATACCGCTCCTGTTTCGTGAACCACAGTAATCCTTCAAACCTTCAGCATTCTACATACCACACACCTTCACTGCATACCGACACTGCGAACAAGTTTCGGTAGCATTATGCATACCACAGGCCTTCCTTGCATATCATCGTTGTGATCCATTTTCAGCAGCCTTCCGCGTACCGCACACCTTCACCACGTACCATTGCTGCGAAACATTTTCAGTTTAGTTCACTACTCCGCCTACCATTCCCACTGCCAGGTACGCGACCACAAACCATTCTCGAACATTACACATAGTCCATGTTCCGAGGTATGCGGTTCCCTTATTTTTTCAATTTTCTTCATTGTTTCTCATAACATTTACTCTTATGAGAAAAAAATTTGTTTTCAAACACCAAACCCCTTATTTTAAGGCTCTAAAAATTTGGGAAACACTGGGAAACTGGGCCACCTTCAATACTGCTTTCAGCTACAAATGTATGACCTCATTCATTGCGAACTCCCTAGTAATCCATGTGCAGATTGAAAAAAAACACTAACCAAACTCCATTATTATCAACAAACTGCCTTGGTTCCAACAAATGGCATGAGTTTATTCAAAGGATATATTGTTTAAGAAAAATTAGCTAAATATAATTTTAAAAGAATAATTACATTGAATTTTCAAGTGATAATTAATTGAAATTCGATAGTAAATAATTACTTTAAATTATCAAATAATTATTATTAAATTTATAAAACGGTAAATGTGAGTTTATCAAAGGACAAATTATTAAAAAATATAAAAAATATATTTATAAAAAAGATAGTTTATAATAAATTAAAAAAGGATAATTATAAAGGATAATTCATAATAAATTATTAAAAGATAATGGTAAAGGCTAATTTATGATAAATTATCAGGAAATAATAATAAAAGGATATTTTATAATAAATTATAAAAAGATAATTATAAAGGATAAGTTATGAGAAATTATCTAGGAAATTATGGAAAAGATTATTTATGATAAAATGTCAAGATATGATTATAAAAGGATAATTTAATAGAAAAATGATTATCAATGGATAATTATAAATGGATAGTTTATAAGAAATTATCAAAAGATGATTATTCTCTAGGAGAATATTTTGAGTTCATGATTTGACCAAAAATGACAAATTAGAAATTATTCAGGATAGAGAGAGTATTATCACATGTGATATTTTATTTATTTTTGAAATAAAAAATTTGGTTTTGGTTTTAGTAACCCTTGATGAACCTCGAGCATTGACATATTGGCATTTATGATAATAAGGCTGTAAAGAGTTGTTCTTGACTATTGAGGTTTCCACTCTAGATATTGAACCACATAGGGTGGTTTATACTTTCCTTTGATGTCAATGAATTTTGATGTAGGAAGTTACTTAATTTTTGGCATTTTTCAAACATGTTACCTTAATATGATCTATGGGTAGACATATTTGATGACCATTCTAGATTATGATCACATGTGGGTGTGTGTTTATCCCTAAGAACCTTATGTTTCACATGTTTCCATAAGAACATTGTATCTTGTTATTCATGTTCTATGTTGATCACATGTATTTTTTATACCTTTATTATCCTGATGTTCTATATTATCACATGTAACCCACCATGATGTGTGTTATTTTTTGGTACTATTATTAGACTGCAAGGCCAGTCGATCATCATGGAAGGTTTATACCTTAGAGAGATAGTTCGCACAACTTGCAATGATAGAGATGGGAGACCTCTACACAGGGTAGGGATATGATGATTCCTTGAGGATATCGTGTGATGTACTCAATGCCTAGAGGATTCCATGTGGTATATTTATGATTCCTAGTGAATACCCTGTAGCTCAAAATTCCTAAATGATACCTAGAATATGACTTTATTAATGGAAAAATATGCCGAGTTACATGATCACATGATGCTGAGTAACATGATTTATGATCCTCATGGATGGTCCTTGATTCATATACCACCTTGATTATCCTATATACATAGAGACGAAGAATATATTGTTGGGGACTTGTGGTGGATTGGTTAGTGAATGAACACTTAGTTTTGTATTTTATATTACTATGTTTGTTATTAATTTATTATTAATATGGAATACACCTGTATACCTGATTAAATCAGGTTAAGGATGCATTGGTGGTGTCCTATGGAGTCTTTTACTCATATCCTACTCAATAATTTCAGTGCACTTGTATATTTTAAGAGGGATCCGTTAAAGGGAAAGGTTCATGTGGAGGAATACTAAGCCGAGGAGTGTAGATATGGTGGTGTTCTAAGATAGACATCGGTGGGACCTTCAGTTATTCATTTATTTGTTTATCTAATTTATTTACCATGGACATGCTTGCCACTTTTGGGATCATCTTTTATTTACTTGTCAGGTATTCTATTTATATATTCATTATGCATGTTTACTATGAAGAATTATTATATTAGAAATTTTTTATTATTGATCCTATAACATCATAATGAGGGTATAGTCTCCCCACTATTGGAATCAGACCCTTGATTCTAGTTAGAAGCCTCTTGCATACACGGAGACGTGCATGAGGTTATGTGGAACTCTGGGTCAGACATGATGGTTTGGTTCAGGATGTTACAAAATGGTATCAAAGCATCCTGATTCACAAACTTGTTTTTCTCTTTTTCTCAGGATGGGATAGGATATATAAGAGATATGATGGTTGGGAATCAGGCTGGGGAACTATGTTAGTGTTTTTCCAGCATTGTATAGTGGACCTCATAGTTTCCATAAATGGGATTTTATATTTCTTTGTTACTATTGATTAAAAACAACTTGGAAGATGCATATGGTGTTGATATGAAATTTTTGAGATTTTAGGTGTGTTCATACATCATGATTTGGAATGAAGGTCCATATTCCATATAAATATTTGTTTTTTTGATCCATAGTAGTTCATTAATTATATTCTAGGATTTATTCTATTTTTTCAAGATAGTTTCTATTTATGTGATATATATATGTTGTATAATATTGTCATATATCTTTACTGTAATTAATTAGATAAATGGGGCTTGTTGTTGTGTTAGTATATATATGATGACTACGACTAACATGTAGGGAAGGAAACAAGGGTTAGAGATATGTGGGGTAGACCATGGGTTATGGGTAGAATCCTAAAATAACTTTGTATAGTCTCATAGACTTCAAGGAAAAACCTTATGTGATCCCATATACTGATTGGGGATTATCCTAATGAATATATTTCTCTTTTGAAGTTTGTTCATTCTCGTTGCAGAAGATATCCCTTCGATGTAGTCTTATAGGACTAAATGGGAAGAAATCTAGAATAATTCTCCAAGGGAAAAGGTTTTAGCATTACCGTTGGACATATAAGTGAATGTAGTTGAGATTTACCACCACCTAATCTGTGGTTTAGGTAACATGTCCTCTTCAACCAATTTCTTTCACTAAATTCATGTCATAGGCATAGGAATTCATAACTACGTTTTAATATTCCATTATTTTTAACTTCATCATTATTAATCCTTATGAAGAACCGAAGGTGTAACGCCCCGACCCGAGTTACCTAGAGTCGGTGCATTATTAGGTATCATTTTCATGATCACAAAATATCAAGTCTCTAAAGACCGATTAGTTTAGTAGCCTTGGAAGTACTAGATACATTCATAATTTTTACATTACATCATAAAATGTAAAACTAAAACAACATTGAGATCCCATAGTCCACACTCATATCCCCTCAGACTATCCCTATAGGTCAGTCATAAAATATTTTTTCACATCCTGGGAACAATAAAACAGAGAAAGGGGTGAGCTCAGATGCTCAGTAAGGATAACAATATAGTGAAAACTTTCATAAATAAACATAAACATTTAAGGCAATGTATAACTAAAAAAAAGCCTTTTAAAATTTAACTTCAGCATAATATGGAAAAAATAAAATGAAATAATTCCATTTACTTATTCACTTGGATATTCTAGTAGTCAAATAATCACATGCAATACCAATAACCACTTTCATAATGAAGGAATTCATAATTCCAGACTATCATAACCACATAGTAAAGGCCTTGTGCCAAGACTACAAATAATATTTTGTCAAGGCCTTGTACCAAGACACTAGTTTGTCTCATTAGACCTACCAATTCATCGAGGAGATATGGTGGGATCCACCCATCACTTACTAAGTCCAATGCATTCCTCATCTGAAAAGTTTGAAACATAACATAAACAATCGTATTAAAACTAGCATATGAAATGTCAAAACTTTATCCACTAACCATGAATGGTATAAAAATAGCACATCCACATTCAAACATAACTTATTCAATACAATATAAAAGATTTTAATGTAACTAATTAACCTCAATTGAGAATAATAAAGGATATTGACATAGATGAAAATAATCATCAAAACTATAGGAGGGAAATATCCCCCTTTTCTTGAAAACATTTAAAAGTCACACTATTTGTCAAGAAGCCGTTTAAAATAGATTTTTGAATCAAAGTGTCCCATACCACTTTGAAACTTTTAAAAGGAATTTTAATTTTAAAACTTTAATTTCCATATATATGAATCCATAAAAATATTTTTAAAACATAGACATTAATGAGAAAGATTTAGAATAATAAATCTTTAAAATAATTTAAAATGTTATTTTAGTTAGAGATCCAAACCAAAAGAGAGACACTTGAATACAAATAATTGATGTAATAAAAACTTTTTAATATCATGAGAGTAAAGGGATTCATGATATACTATGTCAAGGTACATTATATACACCATATAAAAGTGATTTGGTGTATAACAACAAATAAGTTTCAATGGAATGTAAATTAAGATGAAATCTCTTATAAAGATTGTATCCTTAGGTTAAGTATAAATCAACGACATAATTATGTGTGAAAAATATAAATAGACTCAATATAATTGGACATTTAATGTCAATCAATCAGAACACATTCACACATATTCTTGTAAAAGAAACACCAATGAATTGGATATTTAACTCAACAAATGGAGATTGAGATAAAATTACTCTTATCAAGATCATATATATGACTTGATAATTTATCAATGGAGTGATTATATGTATAAAAATTTTATCCACAGAAAGGGGAGTAGATATTATGACATAAGAAAAATAATAGTGATTCCACACATAATCTTGGAGTAAAATAATAAATGAAGTATGCGTAAATCCGAATGAGTGGAAATTGAAATTTGTAATTCACTTACCAATTTGGTAACTTACAAAACATAAATCCCATGAAAGATGGATCATAAAATGATGATGTAAATATCCATAAATTAATGTATTTTAGACAGTAAATACAATCATGGGAATTACACACACCACATGCAATAAATAAGTAGTGAACAATGAAAATCTCATGGAATTAAAAGTGAGATAAGAAACCCATTAGTTTATACTTTTCCTTGGAATATGGTAGCTTAATCTCGTTTATAATGTTTAAATAATTTTTATTAAACTATAAAATAATCATATACATTAATATGATATCATATATGATCTTTTAATATTGCTTTGTTATTAATATTTTAGTATTATCGTCGTTTCGGGTGATAACAGATTTGTTTTCCTTTATATTCTTTGTTATGTGAGTCATATTTGTTATGTATGGGATGTATCTTATTCATATACATAATTATATCATGTCATTAAACATTATTTTTAATCATCAAATGAAATTTAGTCTTGAATGGATACGATGGGGAATGAATATCATCATGTTCGTGGAGACGGTAATCCGTACGTACGCACGACAAACAATATCATTCTTTTGATATTAAAATAATATATAATTGGATGTAATATCATATATAAAGAATAATTATAATTTTATATTTATATTTATTATTTACATCAATTACACATTATTATTATACCCATCAAAATAATAATGTATTGAATAAAAATTACACCACGACGTGGAGACAGTAAGTTGTACGTACGCACGTATGGTGACATGTCATTAAAAGGATAGATAGAATAATGAATATGGTTATACCATATTTATAATAACATAAAAATATATAGAAGATACTGGAGTTATTATTTTATAATGGAAACAACTAAGAAAGAGGAAGTGGAAGAAGAAAGGAACTTGAATGTAGTGATGAAATATTTACCTTTTCTTCCGGTTATTCCTTTTGATTTGATCAAAATGGATCCTTAAGTTGAATTTATGACTAATGTAATGACTCTAGGATGATGGGAGGATATTTTAGAGGGTATTTGGGCAGGGGTTGGCCGAGAAAAATAGATTTGAAGGTGTGAATTAGAGAGAAGTGGGAGTGCCCTTTTATAAGAGGAGTGAGGGGTACCTTAAGAAAAGCTGGAAATGTTATTTTATAATAAAATAATTTTAGGTTTATAATGGCTACAAAGTGTTTTATTTAAATTATAAAGTGCGAATGAGTCGAAAAACACTCAACCAAAAGGTTGTAGATAGGTTTGGGTCACTATATTAACCTTATTATTTAGATTTAACTCTTAGTTAAATAATTTGACATTTACCATGTCTCTTTATATTTTTATATTATATGTCTAATATACTTACTATATAATTCTAAGAGAACCCCAAGTGGTTAATTAATGATACACCCATCATTATATAAGTCTTTTGGCAGAACCATAGATTTTTAGGAATAGAATATCAATTAATAATATAATATTTGTTTTAAATACTCTTTTATGTCAATTTTGACACTATTTGGTATTTTGTTTTTTCTAAATTCATAACAGCATTATTACTTCGAAAAAAATTCATCTTACCAAACCTAATATGTAATATTAAACTATAAAATTAGTGTAATTCCTAAAAAGTCTGAAATTAAATTTATTTGGATATTTATATTATCAATTAGTTTAATATTTCATTAATTAGGTAATTACTGCATCTACATTGGGTCATTAATAAATTAAATTATTTAATGTCTAAAAAATATAAATAAAATACCATTATGTAGTAAATCTTTTTATCTTTCTAATGAATATTTATAGTAGAATTTAGTTTCTGTGTAACCCTATATTAAAAATTTTTTATTTATTAAACTTTCATTTTAACTCTTTTAATTCTTCTTTGAATTAAATAATAATAAATCCCCTAATCTAATCCAAGTGGAACAAAGAGGTTAATATTTTATTCCTAAGTTTTTTTGGGGTATAATAATACTTATCCAATATAATTAGGACATGTGTTAGGGTAATAATAATATCATTTTTACCCTAAATTACCCGATTTACTTTTAACTGTGGTAAATAAAAGTAAAAGTTACTATTCACCAAAAATTATTTTCATCTTATTGAACAACATTTTACTTACTGATATCATCCATTTCTCTCATATTTTTGAAATTCCATTCACATAAGTGGTAAAATTAAGTTTTATGTGAATTTGTAAATTCTCTTAGGAGGTGGGTAAAAGATGGTGAGAAGTTTAATAAAATTTTTATATATCTAAACTTATTATAAACTAACCCCAATTAATTACATTGAACTTATATAGGTATTATGTATATATTTTGAACTAAAATAAATTTAAATAAAATAAATAATTATTTAAATAAAAAATTCGGTTTTAAACTATAACTTAGTGTTTTTCACTATTCATCAAAAATTAAATGTTTTCAGTAACATACCAAAAATTCACCCTAAGCTAATTTTGATATTATAAATTCAAAACTGAATTCTATTTTACCAAATTAAAAACATAAAAATTTCATTTATTAGTTTAAAATTAATTCCCGTTGTCAAAACTAAAAAGCGTATTTTTATAAAATAATAACTACCAAAAGATTGACATTTGTTTATGTCCAATTTCAAAGTCAAATTACTTACAATGACCAAAATTGGATTAAATGTTTAAAATATAATATAATTATACATCTAAACCATTCATATGTATAGTTTAACACTATAAATTATTTTTATTAAAAATGTTATTTTCAGTTAAAATATATTATTTTTCACTATTCACCCCAATATGAAAGTTATCAGAAAAACACCAAAAATTTATTGAAACTAAATTCATATGTCCTAATCCAAAAGAAGAAGTTTATTTTATCAAATTGAATATATAAAAGTTTCAAATATTGTATTTAAAAAGGGTTCTCCCTTAAAAGGCGGTAAAATTGAATTTTTTAAAAAATACTTCTTTTATCTGAAAAAAATGAATTTTCCTTACATTATGTCTAAGAAACTCATAATATGGATTCTAAAATTATGAGGATTATATAAAGTTCCAAATTATGTTAATACTATTCATAACTGCTTTTGAACGGCTAGTTTGGTAAGTCGTGGTGCGCTTGAAATTGATGTTGTGTGTAGTGTAAGTTATTGAATTACTTTGAAGAACTAGAATAATATGAAATCTTGGGGTGTTACATTCTTCCCTCTTTCAATAAATTGTGTTCTCACAATTTTTAAAATTGGTCTTGGCAATATAATGGAAATTCCCTCATCGGAAAAAGAGTCAATAAAACTATCACTTTAAAAGAAAGAAATAGAAGTACAAAGGTCACCCAAGATAACCCATACTAGGATTCCATTTAGGGAAACATGGATATAGAAGATAAACTAAGTGTCAAGTTCTGATGGAGAGGGATATAATATATGATCAGGAGAAAGTTAACATCAAGAAAACCACAAACTTGCGATGGGACAAAAGGTCATTAGTTTCCTAGTAGCAAAATTAAATGGACAAAAAAATTTTTGTTTTAAGTTACATTTCATAAAGATGAGGAATTTATTTATGAGACTGACTAAGAACATAAAGATATATACTTACTTTTTAAGTAGAGTTTCATTATTTAATAAATTTATATGACTAACTCATTTTTTTAAACGATGAGTATTCAAGAATACTTAGTCAAAGTGGAAGATCTAGAATAAACATCTATAGAATCACATGATAACCAAAGGATAAACTATACATTTACCTTGTATTTAGAGAATAATCAAAACCAAAATAGTTAGTACAAGATCTGATCATCCCCCAAAAGGATATTCCTTTAGAGAAATACACACTAATCTAAATTTCTAAAATTAAACCAACAATACCCCAAAGTTAAATAAATACCATTAAATATGAAAGTGTCCTTAAAATCCTTCAATATAATCCAAACTAATATTGAAACCCAAAACCTAGAAGAATTTGGTTATGTAGTCTTCCACGTCAAATTATATCTCCAAATGACATCGACAACTCTTAAAGTCACATACTTAAAAGTAATTATCCTAATCACATATTCTCTATTATAGGTTAATCATTTCCATAAATAACCCAAATAACTATAAATCCACAATAAAAACATAGATGAAAATCCACCATTACTCCTCAAGTGAAATACCATAGTATTCTATTTTCCTTAGGCATATAGTGTTCTGAACAAAGCAAACGTCTTCCAAAATAACATTTATCACTTAATCACCATATCAATTTCCTATACTAAGTGTATTCATTTGATAATACATAAGATCCCAAATCAACTTATTATTGATCAATAAAATCATTTAACTAAAAATAATTATTCACACTAACCAGGGACTTCACGTAGTCCAGTGGTAGGAGATAACTTCCAATCACACTCTGGTTGTGGGTTTGATTCCCATATCTTTGTCCGATGTGATAGGTTGTCACATGGTCTGCGTGTTTTCCTTTCTCAAAAAATATATTTTATAACATTACCAAAATGAGATAAATTCTTCAAAATAACCATAACATAATTTAACCACAAATTTTATCTCATACTTTTCATTTTCATCCCAAAATATAATAACTTGTAATTTCCTCAAACCCAATGATCATATAAAACCAAATGGTTATTTATAACTCTATCCACTATAGAGAAGATAATTCTTCCTCAAATATCATTTTCACATGACAAACTGCAGGGTTAAACAAGAGAAAATTATTCCAAAGTAATCCCATCAACAAGGAGCAGTAATACATTTAAACATTTCTCCAACCATTTATTTCCACATAGCTTCTTCTTTGACCAAGAAAATATCCTATAGAATAGGGCATTCACTTGGGTAATGGCCAGGTCCCCTACATTTATGGAAAATGACTGTAAATGGATTCTTGGGACCATTTTTATTTTATTCCACAGTACTCTTCATTTTTCCTCGGTAATTCTTCACTTTATGTCCTTCTTTCCCACATGTAAAGCATTTCTTTGTTCCATTGAGACACTTTCCTGGGTGTCTCCTTCCACATTTCCTACATGATGGAAATTGAGGATTCTTTTCTCCATGGTCTCCAATTCTGGAGCTCTTATCATTCATCACCTTTCTCTTCTTTGTTGAGTTTGAGAGTTGGTTAATATATATGTTTTTATCATATTTTTGGAAAACTGATTTGGCATGAACATGTTATCTTTTATGCCTATCAATATTCCATTTTGTTGCTCATTTCCACCACCGTTCCCACCATGTACATCATTCTCAAAGTTACTATGACTTCCTTGGAATCCTACCATTGACTAAAACCAGAAAGAATTGTGTGAGTAACTATAATCATAAAATCATTTAGAGAATATAATGACATCATATTTTTAATTTGAAACACCTTAGGATTAACCATGGTCATTTATTCTAATCCTATATTAAAATACGTCAAATCGGTTTGTAAATAAAATGTAAATTATCCTAATAATATCCCCTGAGAGTGTCGTAACCAAGAGTATAGTAAGGCCCATTGACGTGCACCAGTTCCCGTTCAAGTCTAGATCAAAGCGGTGTTTTTGGGTTTTACCCCTAGATACATCTGTGCCAGAGCCACCTCTACCTGCTTGTATCCAAACATGTATGTATTGCTTGTAAAACTCACAAAATCACTAAAATACCAAAATTTTAGGAAGTTACTCTATACTAAACCTAAAAGTCTATCTTAGGGATATGTGCTCTAATAAAAGTTTATATAAATCTAGTTTCCAAGGTTTGTACTAAAATTCCTCTGATACTAACTGTAACGCCCCAACCCCAGTTACCCAGAGTCTGTGCATTATTACGTATCATTTTCCTGATCACAAAAGATCAAATCTCGAAAGACTGATTAGTTTAGTAGCCTTGGAAGTACTAGATACATTCATAAGGTTTAAATGACATCATAAAATGGAAAACTAAAACAACATTGAGATCCCATATTCCACACTTATATCCCCTCAGACTATCCCTGCAGGTGAGTCATAAAATATCTCTTCACATCCTGGGAAAAATAAAACATAGAAAGGGGTGATCTCAGATGCTCAGTAAGGATAAAAATATAGAAAAAACTTTCATAAATAATCATAAACATTTAAGGCAATGTATAACTAAAACAAAAGCCTTTTAAACATGAACTTCAGTTAAATATGGGAAAAATAAAATTAAATAATTACATTTAATTATTCACATGGATATTCTAGTAGTCGAATAATCACATGCAATACCAATAACCACTTTCATAATGATGGAATGCATAATTCCAGCCTATCATAACCACATAGTCAAGGACTTTTTCCAAGACTACAAATAAGATTTTGTAAAGGCCTTGTGCCAAGACACAAGTTTGTCTCATGATACCTACCGATGCATCGAGGAGCTATAGAAAGCTCCACCCGTCACATACTAAGTCCAATTCATTCCTCATATGAAAAGTTTGAAACATAACATAATCATTCGTATTAAAACTAGCATACGAAATGTCAATAATTTATCCAAAAACCATGAATGGTATAAAAATAGAACATCTACATTCAAACATAACTTATTAAATACAATATGGAAGATTTTATTGTAACAGATTAACCTCAATCGATAATAATGAAGGATATTAACATAGATGAAAATAATCATCAAAACTATTGGAGAGAAACATCCCCCTTTTTCTGGAAAACATTTAAAAGTCACCCAATTTGTCAAGAAGAAGTTTAAAATAAATTTTTGAATCAAATTGTCCCATACCACTTTGAAACTTTTAAAAGGAATTTTAATTTTAAAACCTTAATGTCCATATAAATAAATCTTTAAATACATTTTTAAAATATAGAAATTAATGAAAAATATTTAGAATAATAAATCCTTAAAACATTTTAAAATGATATTTTAGTTAGAGTTTGTAGAGACCCAAAGCTTGACGTACATGAACATTACATTACTTTTTCGGAATACTTAATACATAATAAGAACAAACACTCAAGTACCGTAATAGTTTAGTGTCTTCGGAAACTCAGAACATAATCTTCTAATCGTGGTGAAGGATCTTCAACATCTCCCATAAAGATCTTCCCCTTTTTTTTCTTACCTAAAACATTTATTTAAATCCTGGGGAAAAGAAAACATATAAAGGGTGAGCTCAAATTCTCAGTAAGGGTAAGAATGGATAAAATAAAACAAATCATATACATTTGAACTTCAAAACATGAACATAATATTTAAACATCAAAATCTTGAGCAATGACATAAAACATGGCAGTACGTAAGGTATAGATCATAATGGAACATCAATCATGATAAAATAGCATGGGAATAAAACATGTAATTTTGGAAACCATTAATCACGTGTTATGATTTCCATAGTAGCGAAGGTATTGCTACCAAGACCATCTTAGTGGACAAAGTCCCTTACTGATCCGGGTTTACTTGTCGTTCCAGCCCTGTATTACTGAACCAGATTTACTTACCGTTCCAGCCATGTCTATCTCATGAGATATAAATCTTTACCCAATTCATTGGAGGGAGATATAGGTCACACCCATCTCATAATTAAATCATTCTTACTTGTGCCACAAAATAAACATACATCATTCATAATAACCCAATGAATAAAATGGCTTTCATAAACATCATCCCATCATAACGTAATCCATATAAAACAAATGGATATCATTTCATAATAATAATAATAAAAACATGTAAATAATATATACATTATACTTGAAATATAAACATGATAAATAATGTCATCTTAGATGGAAAATTGTTTTGATAAAACACTTGAAATGAATTCTTGAGGAAAATATCCTTTCTCCTTAAAAATAATTTTCTTTTCACAAAATGCCACAAAATTTTAAAAGAAAGGGATTTTATTGAAAATAACCATGAAACATCATAGAAGAAGCTTCTTGAAAATTAGGCGATATGAAACCGTAAAAATCAGTTCATGCTTTATAAGTTAAAAAAAATTCTCCTCGTACTTTTGTTGCAAAAGTCAAAAAGTACCTCGTATGGTAAACAAAAGAAAGATTCCTTCCATATGATGTGGTAAGAGTAAAAAAGGGTAAAAATGACTTTAAATATACATGGAAGAAAATTAAACACTTTATGAAAACATTTTGAGAACATATGGACATGGATGATAAACATAACCCCAGTAAATACTTACAAATAAACAATCTCGGATAAGAATGAGATTGGAATAATTATCCCTTACCTTAGGTCCAATATGCTTCGTACATATCCGAACCTCCTGTATAATGACTTAAATAATGTCATTGAATTATTACAGAATCGTCTTCATTTTTATTATATCATATATGGTTCACTTATGACTTTATATTACCCGTTCTTTTGTAAATTCATGTTAAAGTAGCGTTTTGGGTAAAATCGTTTCATTTATCGTTCGTATTTTGACTTGTAATTATTAATATGATTACATAGATCATGATTACTTAATCCCAGAATATAAAACATAATTTATATATAATATATATTCATAATATACATATATATAATAGATCGATAAATGGAAATAAATACACCGTTCATGGAGACAGTAGGCCGTACGTACGCATGAACGCTGTTTTCGTTTCCTTATTGAATTGAATGGAATTAAGTAGATGAAATATATTTATATATATATATATATATACATAAATACAGTATTATTATTTTGTCATATATTTCATTATTACTTATTATATATACTTTATAATCATTCTTGAATTGTTAACATGGAAAATGAATCTCATCGCGTCGTGGAGACGGTAGTCCGTACGTACGCACGAGCGATGATATTGTTCCCATATTTATTGAATGGAATTTTAGTGAATGATATAATATCTTAGAATCAGTATGATGTTATAATAATCATATGTAGTTATTCTTTACACCATTATACCCATCCAAGTAAGGTGGTGGTGGAAAAACAGATTGCACCACGGCATGGAGACGGTATTCCGTACGTATGCACGCGCGATGATTTCGTTTTCCTTAGGATGGATATAAGGTGGAATAGGGTTGTTTAATATTTATAATAACTTATAAGTATATTAGGGATACTTATGTTATTACTTCATGATGAAACCTCTAAAGAAGAAAAAGTATAAGAAGAAAAAAACTTGAATGAATCGGTAGAAGGTATTACCTCTTTCTCGAAGTGCCTTCTTTGAACTTCATCTTAGGGCACTAGAGTTGGTCTTTTTAGAAGACCAGTACCTCTATAATGTTTCTAGTGAATTGGGTAAGTGAAATGGGAAGAGTATGGCCAAGCGTCAAGGCTCAAAATGGAGTGAGGAGGAGGGGGAGGAACTGCCCTTTTATAAGGGAGGAGAGGGGCACCTTTGGAATTATAAGAAATATTAATTTATAATAAATTGAAACCCCACTTAAAATCCTCCAAAAAATGACTCAATTCAAAGATGATATGATATAGGTTTGTAATATCATCAACAAATAAAATTTAGACATGTTTTTATTTTATATTAAACCTTATCATTTTGATTTATCCTTATTTAATCTATTTAATTTTATTTGTGGTAATAAAATTATAAATTTTAAATGGTTATTAATAATCAGTTATGTGTTGTGAATTTTCCATAATTGGATACTTTATGACATTTTAGACTATATAAATTTCAATTTATAATTTTTAAATATTATTTCCATTTTTAAACAATTTAATAATATCTTATTTTTATAAAATAACAATAGTGTCAATTTTGACACTATTCATTTATGTGAATTTAAATAAAATCCACACAGAGGATATATTCAAACTAAAATATTAAATAGGTTTCTAACATGTCATATTAATCTATAAAATTAGTGGAGCACATTAAATAGTTCACATAATATTTATTTTACTATTTGTAAAACCTTTTATTTGATATTTCTCTTAATAAAATAATTACTACAACATTTTTGTATAATTATAAAATATACATATTTGTTGCATAAAAATTAAAAATAAAATACTAGGATGAAGATAAATCTTATATATTTCATAATAACACTTTTATTCGTATTTATATTCTAAAAAACCCAACGTTTAAAATGTTATATTTATTAAATTATGAAGGTGACAACTTTGACATCATTTAAAAGAAAATAATATAAGTGTCATAATCACTTTTATAAGACTCCAAACTATCATATATTAGGTCATTGGATGATTATAGTGTATATATACACTACCAATAAGTTTTGGCCAGATTTTTGAGCCTTTTAATGGGTATTATTATTTCAAGAAGAACTATATTACTTATTTTTCACTAAATAAATAATTTTTGCATCATTAATGTATACGATATTAAGGTAATAAAATATCTATTAAAAATTTCAAATAAATTACCATGAAAAATAAAAAAAAATTATATTTAAAATGAGTATTTATAACCGAATTTATATTCTGTATAAACTTATATTAAAAATTCTTTAATTATTAAAGACGAGTGAGACATATTTCAATTTCCTTTACATAAAATTAACTAAAGGTCTTAATCACCTAAAAGTGGGTTCCAATGGATTTCATTTCGACCCAAATATTCCTTAGGACGAAATTTAAGCATATAATTATATTAATACAAGTTTTATAGTAATTTTATAATATTATATTTACCCTTAATTACACGATTTACCTTTTACTATGGTAAATAAAATTTACCATAGTTACTATTCATAATGCCCAAAAATAAAAAGTAGCCTATTAACATAATTTGGACCCACTGATTCCAAATATGGAATCCATTTTTCTAAATTAAATACACAAAAGTTGAAGAAATTAATTTAAAATTAATCCCGTTGTTAAGAAAATGAGTTTTAAAAGTTAAAACATTGCAAAAGATTGAAATGATTTTACCTATGAAATCAATGTAAAATCAATGATAATGACATGAATTATATTAAATGGTAAAAATATATTCTATTTATACTTTAAAACAATTCAATATTATAATTTAACCATATAAATTATTATGATGAAAAAAGTTGTTTTTAATTAAAATATAGCTTGTTTTTACTATTCATTAAAATATGAAAGTTATCAGAAAAATATAAAAACTTTATCCAAAATATATTTTTATATCCTGATTCAAAATAAGAACTTTATTTGGTAAAATTTAACTTATAAACTTGTCAAAAATTATATTTAAAATGGGTGCGCCATCAAAAGGCGGCAAAACTGCATTTTTTGAAAAATACTAATTTTACCTGAAAATTTTATTTTTTTCTCATACCATGTTCTATAAAATGTGTAAGATGAATTATAATGTCATAAAATTCAAAATTTATTTACTACTATTCATAACGGCTAGTTGATAATAATATTATAACCATATATCGTTGTTTAGTGAAACCCGGTATTGCGTACAACACACGCTATCGAGGAAGGTTTGATTGCGTGGAATGCAAGCCAAGTCAGGGTTGCGTGTAGTGAAAGACTCCATTATTGTTTTTTATAACAAAATCCAACCATATTTCATTTATAAATTTAATATATATATATATACACTCAATGTTGCGTTGAATAACTACTATCAAACAAACTTGAAATTGTGTGTAACACGATCCAAGATTAGTGTTGCGTATAGTGAAAGCTAATACGGTGTTGCGTATAGCGCAAGATAATCTTGGTGTCGCATACAACAGAAGATATAAAAGAAATTAAAAAGAATATATATCTTATAAAATCTCGGGGTGTTACATTCTACCCCCCTTAAAATGAATTTCGCCCTCAAAATTCGTCGGGGTTATAAATCGTTTGACTACTTGAAAGTTTTCTTTAATAGAAACCCACATCGTAAAAATCAATACCAAAACATAACTTTAAAAACTACATTATGAAACATAATCGTTACCCAAATTAACTAATCACTGGGTTTCCACATAGGATAACATAGGTGAAAATATGGATATGGAAGAGAAATCTAACCATCAAGTTCTGATGGAGAGTGGTAGAGGACATGGCTATGATAAATCCAATAGTATAAAAGCCATAAAATTGTGATGATCTAAGGTACCATATGATTCATCAGATATGAGGGCACTAGGACAACATTTTTGGTTTTCAATATCATTTCCCTAATGTTGAATATTTTTTGAATTAAAAGAAATATTTACTTGATTTTGTCACAACCTCACTATTGTTCGTGCCTTGAATAATTTCCACTTCATCTCTTAAAGAAATTAAGTTGAATTTGTTATTCGTGATGTGTTAGTAGATTATGCGATAGAATGATAGGTCATTCCATCTGTCTCAAACATAAGGTTAGCAAAATTTATATACATAAGTCCATATTATGGCGAGATTAATCGTATATGGTTCCAAAAATGGACTTATACTTCATCTATCATACCACTTAATAAAATAAAACTAGTTTATACTAACCAGGGACTTTCCTGTACGACAGTGGTAGGCAATAAAGGCATGTCGCACTTCAGTTGTGGGTTCGATTCCCGTAACCTTTTCTGATTCGACGGGTTGTCACCCATCCTGCAGGTTTTCCTTTTTCTAAAACAACATTATTATAACATTCCATCAATAATATTGAAAAAAACTTCTAGCCTTAGACAATACTAATTTATGTCCAACATAATCCATTCCAATCTTTAGGCTTATCCAAAATACTTATGTCCAAGCTCATAGTATAAAGAAAACAATTACTAGAAATGTCATCTACCGAGCATGTGAATACCATCATTTATCCCCCATATATCATACGATATATCTTGTTGGTCACATTCCAAACTTTTGAATGCCTTAATAATGTATTCTATCGAAAAATTAATACCCATTGAACCTTAGTGAAAACATGAATGCTGTCAAAAGTTAACTCTTTACACATACCAAAATCCCAAAATTTCGATATACTCAGACCATGATATCACTTTGTCCTTATACCAGTCACGAGCTCATGAATACTCTCATACATATTATTTTCTCCTATCCCTTCATTATGTGCATATCATCTACTTTCCAAAATATTCGAATAACCTTTCGTGGTTACTGGTACCATTCAACATATACCATCAAATACTTAGGACAAACAATATTGTAACAATCCTTAGATGTGTCTTTATTTCATAGTACCATTACCTATACAAAATAACTCTTGATAAACATAAATCATTCCACTACCTTCTTAAACCATTGACCGAGCTTATTCATTGTATTCCTCAACACTTATTTCATCTCATATACCATTTGTAGTCTCTTCATCATCATCAACATAAATACTACCCATACGACCATGTTGGTTCTCTTTATGAGATTTTCCCTTAGGGAATTGGTTTGCATAATGCCTGTACATTCCACATTTAAAACATGTAACCATTGTTGATGTCTTAGAAATACCATTATCCTTGTCCATGGTGTTAACTGAACATTTTCCTTTGCAATTACTGGATTTTTGTCCTTCTTTTCCACACCCGAAGCATCTTCCAGTTCCTTTGAAACATTCCCCTTGATGCCTCTTCCCACATGACTTACATGAGGGAAATTGAACTTTATTTCCTATGTGATCATCATGAAACTCCATCTTTCTCTTATTAGCTGAGTCAGGAATCTTACCAAAGTTGAGATTATTGATCATATTATGAGATTTCTGATTAGGCATAATAACAATGTTTCTCCTTCCAAATTCCATTTCATTTGGTAGCTCATGAAGAATATCATTCCATTGTCCATCACATCCTCCATTATCGTAAATCCTCTTGTTTCTAGCCATTTTCTAAAACCCAAAAAGAATAGTGTGAGAGGAAAAAATCATGCTAGGAAAACAACATAATAAAGGGGGATTATTGTCAATATATAACATCCTAGGTTTAATTCTATGATCGTTACCAAAATAATAGGACTATAACCTATACTTATAATTAACCTTAGGAACATCTGTAGACATACCTTAGAAAAATCTATAGGGATCTCACCAGTGTTTTCGCATCCTAGTTTCCAAAGGTTAACTAAACATTTACTCTGATACCAACTGTAGAGACCCAAATCTTGACGAACATGAACATTACATTACTTTTTTAGAATACTTAATACATAATAAGAACCAACACTCAAGGACCGTAATAGTTTAGTGTCTTTGGAAACTTGGAACAAAATCTTCTAATCGTGGTGAAAGATATTCAACATCTCCCATAAAGATCTTCGACTTTTGTTTTCTTACCTAAAACCTTTATTTAAAACCTGGGAAAAAGAAAACATATAAAGGGTGAGCTCAAATTTTCAGTAAGGGTAAGCATGGATAAAATAAAACAAATCATATACATTTTAACTTCAAAACATGAACATAATATTTAAACATCAAAATATTGAGCAATGACATAAAACATGGCAGTACGTAAGGCATAGATAATAATGGAACATCAATCATGATAAAATAGCATGGGAATAAAACATGTAATTGTGGAAACCATTAAACACATGTTATAATTTTCATAGTAGCCAATATATTGCTGCCAAGACCATCTTAGTGGACAAAGTCCCTTACTGAACCGGGTTTACTTGTCATTCCAGCCCTGTATTACTGAACCAGATTTACTTGTCGTTCCAGCCATGTCTATCTCATGAGATATAAATCTTTTCCCACTTCATTGGATGGAGATATAGGTCCCAGCCATCTCATAATGAAATCATTATTACTTGTTCCACAAAATAAACATACATCATTCATAATAACCCAATGAATAAAATGGGTCTCATAAACATCAACCCATCATAACGTAATCCATATAAAACAAATGGATATCATTCCATCATAAGAATAATCAAACCATTTAAATAATATATACATTATACTTGAAACATACACATGCTAAATAATGTCATCTTAGATGGAAAATTGTTTTGATAAAACACTTGAAATGAATTCTTGAGGAAAATATCATTTTCCTTAAAAATCATTTTCTTTTCACAAAATGCCACACAATTTTAAAATAAAAAGATTTTATTGAAAATAACCATGAAAAATTGTAGAGGAAGATTTTTGAAAATTAGGCGATATGAAACCGTAAAAATCTGTTCATGCCGTATAAGTTAAAAAAACATTCTCCTCATACTTTTGTTGGAAAAGTCAAAAAGTACCTCGTATGGTAAACAAAAGAAAGATTCCTTCCATACGATGTGGCAAGAGTAAAAAAGGGTAAAAATGACTTTAAACATACATTGAAGAAAATTAAAAATTTTATGAAAACATTTTGAGAACATATGGACATGGATGATAAACATAACCCCAGTAAATACTTACGAATAAACAATCTCGGATAAGAATGAGATTGGAATAATTATCCCTTACCTTAGGCCCGATATGCTTCGTACGTATCTTGAACCACCTATATAATGATTTAAATAATGTCATTGAATTATTACAGAATCATCTTCATTTTTATGATATCATATATGGTTCACTTATGACTTTATATTACCCATTCTTTTGTAAATTCATGTTAAAATAGCGTTTTGGGTAAAATCGTTTCATTTATCATCCGTGTTTTGACTTGTAATTATTAATATGATTACTCAGATCATGATTAATTAATACCAGAACATAAAAAATGATTTATATATAATATATATTCATAATATACATATATATAATATATCGATAAATGAAAATATATACACCATTCATGGAGACGATAGGCCATACGTACGCATGAACGCTGTTTTCGTTTCCTTATTGAATTGAATGGAATTAAGTAGATGGAATACATATATATATAAATAAATCCAGTATCATTATTATGTCATATATTTCATGATTACTTATTATAAATACTTTATAATCATTCTTGAATTGTTAACATGTAAAATTAATCTCATCGCGTCAAGGAGACGGTAGTCCGTACGTACGCACGAGCGATGATATCATTCCCATATTTATTGAATGGAATTGGAGTGAATGATATAATATCATAGAATTATTCTGATGTTATAATAATAATATTTAGTTATTCTTTACACCATTATACCCATCCAAGTAAGGTGGTGGTGGAAAAACAGATTACACCACAGCGTGGAGACGGTATTCCGTACGTACGCACGCGCGGTGATTTCGTTTTCCATAGGATGAATAGAAGGTGGAATAGGGTTGTTTCACATTTATAATAAAATATCATTATATTAGGGATATTTATGTTATTACTTCATGATGAAACCACTAATGAAGAGGAAGTATAAGAAGAAAGAAACTTGAATGAATCGGTAGAAGGTATTACCTCTTTCTCGAAGTGCATCCTTTGAACTTCCTCTTAGGGCACTAGAGTTGGTATTTTGAGAAGACCAGTACCTCTATAAAGTTTCTAGGGAAGTGGGGAAGTGAAATGGGCAGAGTATGGCCGAGCTTCAAGGCTCAAAATGGTTTGAGGAGGAGAGGGAGGAGGTTCCCCTTTATAAGGGAGGAGAGGGTCACCTTTGGAATTATAAGAAATATTAATTTATAATAAATTGAAACCCAACTCAAAAACCTCCAAAAAGGGCTAAATTAGAATATGAGATGAGATAGGTTTTTAATCTCATAAATAAATCAAATTTATACATATTTTTATTTTATATTAAACCTTATCATTTTGATTTATCCTTATTTAATCAATTTAATTTTATTTGTGGTAATAAAATCCTATATTTTAAATGGTTATAAATAATCACTTATGTATTGTGAATTTTCATTAATTGGATACTTTATGAAATTTTATATTATATAAATGTCAATTTATAATTTTTAAATATTTTTGTGATTTTTAAACAATTTAATAATATGTTATTTTTATAAAATAACAATAGTGTCAATTTTGACACTATTCATTTATTTGAATTTAAATAAAATCCACACAGAGGATATATTTGAACTAAAATATTTAATAGGTACCTAACATTTCATATTAATTTATAAAATTAGTGGAGTACATTAAATAGTTCATATAATATTTATTTTACTATTTTTAAAACCATTTATTTGATATTTCTCTTAATAAAATAATTACTACATCATTTTTGTATAATTATTAAATATAATTTTTTGTTGCATAAAAATTTAAACTAAAATACTAGGAAAAAATAAATCTTATAGATTTCATAATAATACTTTTAGTTGGATTTATATTCTAAAACACCCATCTTTTAAAATGTTATATTTATTAAATTATGAAGGTGAAAACTTTGACATCATTTAAAATAAAATAATATAAGTGTCATAATCACTTTTGTAAGACTCCAAATGGTCATATATTCGGTAATTGGATGATTATGGTGTATATATACACTAACAATAAGTTTTGGTCAGATTTGTGAGCCTTTTAATGGGTATTATTATTTCAATAAAAACTATATTACTTATTTTTCACTAAATAAATAATTTTTGCATCATTAATGTATAAGATATTAAGGTAATTAAATATCTCTTAAAAATTATAAATAAATTTCCATGATAAATAAAAACATTTTATCTTTAAAATGAGTATTTATAACTGAATTTATATTCTTTATAAACTTATATTAAAAATTCTTTAATTATTAAAGTTGAGTGAGACATATTTCTCTTTCCTTTAAATAAAATAAACTAAAGGTCTTAATCACCTCCAAGTGGGTTCCAATGGATTAAATTTAGACCCAAATATGCCTTATGACAAAATATAATCATCCAATTATATTAATACAAGTGTTAGGATAATTTTATAATATTATATTTACCCTTAATTACCTGATTTACCTTTTACTATGATAAATAAAATTTACCGTAGTTACTATTCATAATGCCCAAAAATAAAAAGTATCCCATTAACATAATTTGGATCCACTGATTCCAAATATAAAATCCATTTTTCTAAATTCAATACAAAAAAATTGCAGAAATTAATTTAAAATTAATCCCGTTGTTAAGAAAACGAGTTTTAAAAGTTAAAACATTGCAAAAGATTGAAATGATTTTACCTATGAATTCAATGTAAAATCAATGCTAATGACATAGATTATATTAAATGGTAAAAATATATTCTATTTATAATTTAAAAAAATTCAATATTATAATTTAACCATATAAATTATTATGATGAAAAAAGTTATTTTTAATTCAAATATAGCGTGTTTTTACTATTCATTAAAATATGAAGGTTATCAGAAAAATATCAAAACTTTATACAACGTAAATTTTAATATCCTGATTCAAAATAAGAAGTTTATTTTGTAAAATTTATCTTATAAACTTGTCAAAAATTATATTTAAAATGGGTGCGCCATCAAAAGGTGGCAAAACTTCATTTTTCGAAAAATACTTATTTTACCCGAAAAATTTATTTTGTTCTCATAACATGTTTTATAAAATGTCTAAGATTAATTATAATGTCATAAAATTCAAAATTTATTTACTAATATTCATAACAGCTAGTTTATAATAATATTATAACCATATATCGTTGTTTAGTGAAACCCGATATTGCGTACAACACACGCTATCGAGGAAGGTTGGGACTGCGTGTAATGAAAGCCAAGTCAGGGTTGCGTGTAGTGAAAGACTCCTTTGTTGTTGCGTATAAAAAAATCCAACCATATTTCATTTATACATTTAATATATATATATATATACACACTCAATGTTGCGTAGAATAACTACTATCAAACAAACTTGAAATTTTGTGTAACACGATCCAAGATTGGTGTTGCGTATACTGCAAGCTAATACGGTGTTGCGTATAGCGCAAGATAATCTTGGTGTAGCGTAAAACAGAAGATATGAAAGAAATTAAAAAGAATATATATCTTTTAGAATCTCAGGGTGTTACAGAGTTCCTAACCAAAAGAGAGACACTTGAATACAAATAATTTAGGTAATCAAAACTTTGTAATATCATGAGAGTAAAGGGATTCATGTTATACTATGTCAAAGTACATTATATACCCCACATAAAAGTGATTTGGTGTATAACAACAAATAATTCTCAATGGAATGTAAATTGAGATGAAATATCTTATGAAGACCATATCCTTAGGTTAAGGATAAATCAACGACATAATTTTGTGTGAAATATATAAATACACTCAATATGATTGGATATTCAGTGTAAATAAATCAGAGTACATTCACACATATTCTTGTCAATACAACACCAATGAATTGGATATTTAACTCAAAAAATGGAGATTGAGATAAAAGTACTCTTATCAAGTTCATATCGATGAATTGAGAATTTATCAATGGAGTTATTATGTGTATCAAAATTATATCCACAGAAAGGGGATTGGAAATTATTACATAAGAAAATTAATAGTGATTCCACACATAATCTTGGAGTAAAATAATCAATGAAGAATGCGTAAAGCCGAATGAGTGGAAATTGAAATTTGTAATTCCCTTAACAATTTGGTAACTTACAAAACATATATACCATGAAATATGAATCATACAATGATGATTTAAATATCCATAACTTAAAGTATATTAGACAATGAATACAATCATGGGAAGTACACACACCACATGCAATAAATAAGTGGTGAACAATGGAAATCTCACGGAATTAAAAGTGAGATAAGAAACCACTTACTTTGTAATTTTCCTTGGTCTATGGTAATTTTACCTCCTGTATAATGGTTAAATAATAGCTATTAAATTATAAAATAATCATATACATTAATATGATATCATATATGATCTTTTAATATTGCTTTGTTATTAATATTTTACTATTATCATCGTTTTGGGTGTAAACGGATTCATTTTCCTTTATATTCTTTGTTATGTGAGTCATATTTGTTATGGATGAGATGTATATTATTCATATCCAGAGTGATATCATGTCCTTAAAAATTATTTTTAATCATAAAATGAAATTTATTCTTGAATGGATACAATGGAGAATGAATCTCATCGCGTTCGTGGAGACGGTAATTCGTACGTACGCACGAGCGGCAATATCATTATTTTGATATTAAAATAATATGATATTGGATGATATATCATATATAAAAAATCATTATCATGTTATATTTATTATTTACATCAATTACACATTATTATTATACCCATCCAAATAATAATTTATTGAATAACAATCACACCATGACGTGGAGACGGTAAGCCGTACGTACGCACGTATGGTGACATGTCATTCAAAGGATGGATAGAATAATGAATATGGTTGTACCATATTTATCATAAAATAAAATTATATAGAAGACACTGGATTTATTATTTTAGAATGGAAAAAACAAAGATAGAGGAAGTGGAACAAGAAAGGAACTTGAAAGAGGTGATGAAATATTTTCCTTTTCTTCGGGTTCTTCCTTTTGATTTGATCAAAAGGGATCCTTAGGTTGGCTTTCTGACTAAAGGAATGACTCTAGGATTAAGGGAGGATATTTGAAAGGGTATTTTGGCAGGGTTTGGCCAATCCAAATTGATTTTAAGGTGTTAATTATAGAGAAGGGGGAGTGCCCTTTTATAAGAGGAGTGAGTGAACCTTAGGAAAAGTTAGAAATATTATTTTATAATAAAATAATTTTCAGTTTCGAATGGATCCAAAGTGAATTATTTAAAGTATACGGTGAGTATGGGTCAAAACCCCCTCAACCAATAGGTTTTACATAGGTTTGGTTCACTATATTAACCTTATCTTTTATATTTAACTCCTAGTTAAATAATTTGACATTTACCATGTCTCTTTATATTTTTATATTATATGGATACGAAACTTACTATATACTTCCAAGAGAACCCCAAGTGGTTAATTAATGATACACCTATCATTATATAAGTCTTTTGGCCGAACCTTAGATCTTTAAGAATAGAATATCAATTAATAATATAATATTTGTTTTAAAAATGCTTTTATGTCAATTTTGACACTATTTGGTATTTTGTTTTTTCTAAATTCATAAAATCATTATTATTTCGAAAATATTACATGTAACCAACCCTAATATCTCATATTAACCTATAAAACTAGTGGAATTCATAAAAAGTCTCAAATTACATTTATTTTGATATTTATAGTATCAACTAGTTTAATATTTAATTAATTAGTCAATTACTGCATCATCATTGTGTCATTAATAAATTAAATTATTTAATGTCTAAAAAATATAAATAAAATACCATTATGTAGAAAATATTTTTATATTTCTAAATAATATTTATAGTCGAATTTATCTTATGTGTAACTCTATATTAAAAATGTTTTAGTTATTAAACTTTGATTTTAACTCTTTTAACTCTTCTTTTAATTAAATAATAATAAATGTCCTCATCTAATCCAAGTGGACCTAATAGGTTCGTATTTTATTCCTATGGATGGTTTTGGTCGAATTATACTTATCCAATAGAATTATGACATGTGTTAGGGGAATAATAATATGATTTTAACCCTTAATTACCCTATTTACTTTTTACAGTGGTAAATAAAAGTCAAAAGTTACTATCTAACAAAAATTATTTTAATTTTATTGAACCACATTTTACTTAATGATATCAACCGTGTCTCTTTGATTTTTAAATTCCATTCACAGAAGCGGTAAAATTAAGTTTTATGTGAATTTACAAATTCTCTTAGGAGGTGGGTAAAAGACGGTGAAAAGTTCAGTAAAAATTTTTTATATCTAAAATTATTATAAATCGGCTACAATAAATTACATTGAAATTATATAATTATTATGTATCTATTTTGACCTAAAATAAATTTAAATAAAATAAAAAATTATTTAAATAAAAAATTTTGGTTTTAAACTATAACTCAGTGTTTTTCACTATTCATCAAAAATTAAAAGTTTTCAGAAACATACCAAAAATTCACCCTAAGATAATTTTGATATTCTTAATTCAAAAATGAAGTCTATTTTACTAAATTCAAAACGTATAAATTTTATTTATTAGTTTAAAATTAATTCCCGCCGTCAAAACCAAAAAGCGTATTTTTATGAAATAATAACTACCAAAAGTTTGACATTTGTTTATGTCCAATTTCAAATTGAAATTACTTCCAATGACCAAAATTGGATTAAATGGTAAAAATATAATCTAATTATACATCCAAACCATTCATATGTATAGTTGAATAGTTTAAAATATTTTGATTAAAAAAGTTGTTTTCAGTTAATATATATTATTTTTCACTATTCACCCAAATATGAAAGTTATCAGAAAAACACCAAAAATTTATTGAAACTAAATTCTTATGTCCCTAACCCCAAGAAGAAGTTTATTTTATCAAATTGAATATATAAAAGTTTCCAATATTGTATTGAAAAATGTTTCGCCATTAAAAGGCGGTAAAATTGGATTTTTTGAAAAATAGTTCTTTTATCTAAAAAAATAAATTTTCCTTACATTATTTCTAAGAAACTCATATTATGGATTCTAAAATTATAATTGTTATATAAAGTTCAAAATTACGTTAATACTATTCATAACTGCTTTTGAACGGCTAGTTTGGTAAGTCGTGGTGCGCTTGAAATCGATGTTGCGTGTAGTGTAAGTTACTGAATTACTTTGAAGAACTAACATACTATGAAATCTTGGGGTGTTACAAAAGGCACTCAATATATTGAAGAATTTATTGAAATCATTAAGAGAATATATGAAAAAGTTGGCAATATGAAGGATTGTAAAGTCAATGTGAGATTGAGCTCATGTTGGGAGCACATACATTTCGATACCTCATATCATGTGGCTCTAAACAAGAGGAATGAGATCAAGGTATAGCTAGATGACTTATAGATGAAGGGATTTATCATACCTATTACTTTAACATGGGGTGAACTTGTGTTGTTCACCAATATGTAAGATGGTAGTCTTCATCTATGCATTGATTACTAAAAATTGAACCAGGTGATGATAAAGAACTGACATTTTTCCCCTTGGATTGATGATCTTTTTGATTAGCTAAAGGGATCCTACTAGATCTCCAATATTGATCTTCAATTAGGCTATCACTAATTATGAGTTAGAGTAGATGTAATTCTCAAGATTATGTTTTGTATTATGTATGGATTATATGAGTACATGGTAATGTCGTTTGGGATAACAGACATGCCAGTAGTGTTCGTGGGCCTCATGAATAAGATCTTTGATCCATATATGGAATCATTCATTATAGTTTTCATCGATGATATCCTCATCTATTATCTGACACTAAATAAAATTTCTAGGGACCTAGATTTGGTCATTATTATGATTCGTGCACAAAAGATTTATGTCAAGCTTTCAAAGTGTGACTTATGGATTCAAGAGGTGATGTCCCTATAGAATTTGGGTTTTGAGACCAGTATATCTACAGACACATAAAGAGTTGATATTTCCATGTAATGGATATGTTTTTAGAATGTGTTTGAGATTATGAGATTTCTGGGTTTAATAGGATATTACTGAGGGTTTTTCTAGGACTTCTCCTAACTATCAATGCCCTTGAAACTGCTCAAAAAGAATGGAGTGAACTTTTAGTTGTCAGATTAATGTGAAGAGGTGTTCCTTGAGCTGAAGAGAAGGTTGATAATTGCTCCATTACTGACACACCTTGAGCCTAGTATTGTTTATTTATTTTACTGTGATGCATCATGTATTAGAGCCAAATTTTTTGGTCCATACTCTCAAATTATGGAGACACTCTCTCTTTGTTAGGTGATTTTTTTATTTATACAGACCAAATAATGCATACCTATGTCATCAGAAAAAGGAACCTAAATATGAGATAGAGGTTCTGGGTTGATTATCTAAAAAAATTCATCTTTGATAATGTGTGTGCAACTGGGAAGGGTATTGTCATTACAGATAATCTTATCCATAAGACATAAGGTGAGAAGGGGCATGGTGAGAGGCCCTCAGAAGAGTAGTGGTGTTTGATGATATAATTAGATAAATGGAGTATGGATTATTATGATGATTAAAGATTGATGATGTGTTCCATTTTATAAATCACATCCAAACTTTTGGACAGTGTAAATAATTGATAGGAGTTAGTCCCTTATTGTGTTGTGATGAGAGAACACTTGGTTGGTGGTGATTTGATACTCGGATGGTCGATGGATGATGAAGATGATGTGATTGTGGTACATGGTAGAGTAGTATTATATGATTCCATAATATTGGAGCATATTATTTATTCCATACCTCTTGATAGGATTTATAACCTAGTGTGACCAAGATGTATCATGAATTCAAGAGGCAGTTCTGGTGGAGAGGGATAAAGAGTGACATTACTTGTTTCTTCTTATAATGCCTTTCCCGTCAAAGGGTGAAGGTCAAGGACCAGTATCCTGGTGGGTTTTGGTATCCAAACTGTGGAAGTGGGAGGATGTTATGATGGACTTTTTGATAGGTTTACCTAGGCCCTTTGTAACGCCCCGACCATAGTTACCCAGAGTCGGTGCATTATTACAAAACATTGGCATGATCACAAGAAAGATCAAATCTCTAAAGACCGATTGGTTTAGTAGCCTTGGAAACACTAGATATATTCATAAGTTTTACATTACATCATAAAATGAAAAACTACTACAAAAACATAATGTCTCCATAATCCACACTCATATCCCCACATAATATCCCTATAGGTCATTCATAATTTACTTCTTCACTTCCTGGGAAAAATAAAACATAGAAAAGGGGTGAGCTCAAATGCCCAGTAAGGATAACAATATAGCGGAAACTTTCATAAATAAGAATAAAAATTTAAGGCAATGTATAACTAAAATAAAAGCCTTTAAAACTTGAAATTTCAACATTTTATGTCATAAATAAAATGAAATAATGCCATTTACTCATTCACATGGATATTCTACTAATCGAATAATCACATGCAAAATCACTAACCACTTTCATAATGTTGGAATGCATAATGCCAGACTATCATAACCACATAGCCAAGGCCTCGTGCCAAGACTACAAATAAGATTTTGTCAAGGCCTTGTGCCAAGACACTAGTTTGTCTCATGAGACCTACCGATGCATCGAGGAGCTATAGCGGGCTCCACCCGTCACATATTAAGTCCAATGCATTCCCATATGAAAAGGTTTAAACATAACATAAACATTCGTATTAAAACTAGCATATGAAATGTCAATAATTTTACCATAAACTATGAATGGTATAAAAATAGCACATCCACAGTCAAACATATCACAAAACCTTCAATACAATATAGAAGTTTTGTATCATAATAAATCAACTTCAAATAAGCGTAAAATCCATCAAAGGATGTTGACATAGATGAAATCAAAACACATTTTAGATAAATATCTCTTTATATTTTTGAAATCATTTAAGATCCATATAAAATAAAACATTTTCTTTAAAAATATTCTTATAAGCTTGTAAGGAAAGCTTTGAATATTTTATAATGGCGGAAAATAACTGCACCCGCCGTATAAGTTAAAAAAAACATTCTTACCTTAATTTTGTCGAAAAGGTTAAAAAGGACCTTGTTTTGAAAACGACGGAAAGATTCCTCTTATAAAAAGTCAAACAAGGGTATAAATGACTTTAACCCATATTCTTGTATAAAAATGTTTTGAAATACATTTTGAAGAAACATGGATGTGGATGATAACGAGATCTCAGTATATTATTACGTATAAACAACCTCGGATAACGAAGAGATTGTGAAATAACCCTTACCTTGTACTTTTCCTTGGTGGGGGTAGGTTAACATCCTGTATAATGGTGAAATAATTTTTATTAAATTATACAAGAATCATATACATTAATATGATATCATATATGATCTTTTAATATTGATTTGATAATAATATCTTAGTATTATCATTGTTTCAGGTGTTAACTTACTTGTTTTAGTTTATATGTTTTGTTACATAATACATGTTTGTAAAGGATAGGTTGTATATTATTCATATACAGAATGATATCAAGTCCTTAAACATCATTTTTAAATCATCAAATGATAATTATACTTTAATGGTTACGATGGAGAATGAATCTCATCGCGTTCGTGGAGACGGTAGTCCGTAAGTACGCACGAGCGACAATATCATTCTTTTGATATTAAAATAATATATAAATGGATGGTATATAATATATAAATAATAATTAACATGTTATATTTATTATTTACATGAGTTACACATCATTATTATACCCATCCAAATAATATTATATTGAATAACAATTACACCACGACGTGGAGACGGTAAGTCGTACGTACGCACGTATGGTGACATGTTATTCAAAGGGTGGATAGAATAATGAATATGGTTGTACAATATTTATAATAACATCACAGTATATATATGATACTGGAGTTATTATTTTATAATGGTAACAACAAAGGAATAAGGAGTGGAAGAAGAAATGAACTTGGAAAAGGGTGGTGAAATCATTACCTCTTCTTCGGGTTCTTCCTTTTGATTTGATCAAAAGGGCTCCTTAGGTTGAATTTCCGATCAAACTAAGGCCTCTAGGTTGTAGGGAGGGAAGTTGGGAGAGTATTTGGGTAGAGTTTGGCTGAACAAAAAGGCTTTGAAGGTGTGAAGAAATGAGAAGGAGGAGTGCCCTTTTATAAGAGGGGTGAGGGGCACCTTTGGAAAAGCTAGAGATATTAGTTTATAATAAATTAATATTCGGTTTCCAATGGATCAAAAGTTTATTATTCAAAGGTTAAGGTGGGGATAGGTCTAAAACAACTCAAACAATATAATTTAGACAGGTTCGGGTACTTATATTAACCTTATCTTTAAGTATTAACTCGAAATTAATTAGTTTCACTTTTACAATGTCTCTTTGTATTTTTATATAATATGGTTAATAAACTTACTATATAAATCCAAGAGACCCCCAAGTGGTCCATTAATGATTAACCTATCATGATATAAGTCTCTTGGCCGAACCTTATATTTTTAGGAATTTAATATCAATTTATAATATAATATTTGTTTTTAGAACTCTTTTATGTCAATTTTGACACTATTCAATAGTTGATTTTTTTTTGAAACTCATAACAGATTGATTACTTCAAAAAAATTCAATTAAATCAATCCTAATATATCATATTATCCTAGAAAATTAGTTTAATTCATTAAAAGTTACATATTATATTTATTTGGGTATTTATAATATCAATTATTTTAATTTTTCACTATTATAGTAATTACTACATCACCATTGTCTCATAAATAAATTAAATTATTTAAAGTCTAAAAATTATAAATAAAATATCATTATGTATGAAATCTTATTATCTTTCTAATTAAAATTTATAATCTAAAATACAACATATATAACCCTATGTAAAAATTGTTTTTCTAAAAGATATATGGTTTTGTCATTTTTGTATTCATTTTAACTTAATTAAAAAAAAGTGTCCCTATCACATACAAGTGGCACCATGGGGTCCCAAAATCGACCCAAAGATTCCTATGGTCGAACATGTATCAACAAATAAGTCTAGGACACGTTTTAGGGTAATTTAGTATTATTATAATATTATTTTTTAACCCTTATTTACCAGATTTACCCTTAACCATGGTAAATAAAATATTTACCACAATAATTATTCAAAATGTCTAAAAATAAAAGTTACCTATTTACACAATTTGGAAATCCTGATTCCAAATATAGAATCCATTTTTCTAAATTCAAAACACAGAAGTGGCGGAAATTAATTTAAAATTAATTCCCGCTGCCAAAACAAAAAGCGTGTTTTTAAGAGATAATAACTATCAAAAGATTGACACTTGTTTATGTTCGGTTTAATTGTAAAATTATGTCCAATGACCAAAATTATATTAAATGGTAAAAATATATTCTAAATATACTTTAAAACCACTCAAATTCATAATTTATTAGTATTAATTATTTTGTTTAAAAAAGTTGTTTTTAATTAAAATTTAGTAATTTTCACTATTCATCAAAATATGAAAGTTATCCGAAAAGTACCAAAATTTCACCTTAGGATAAATTCGATATTATGAATCCAAAAATGAAGTCCATTTTGAAATATAAAATATATATAAATTCAAAAATTAGGTATTACTATTTATAACGGCTAGTTTGATTGGTTGTGGTGTGTGTTAGAACTCGAAGTTACGTACAACACACGCTACTGTATTATTCAAAGGAAAGCGTACCGTGGAAGCTTGGGATGTTTCATTTTAAATTTTTTTGATGTCCCCATTTAGTCAAAAAGTTTAAAATATTTTATTTAAAAAGGGTTCACTATTAAAAGTTGATAAAAGTGCAATACTGAAAATGAATTTTCTCTTACATTATATCTAAGAAACTCATAATATGGATTCTAAAATTATAAGGATTATATAAAGTTTAAAATTTATTTAATACTATTCATAACCTCTTTTGAATGCCTTTTTTTTTGTAAGTCATGGTGTGATTGAAATCGGTGTTCCGTGTAGTGCAAGTTATTGAATTATTTTGAAGAAATAACACACTATGAAATCTTGGGGTGTTACATTATCCCCTCCTTCAATAAATTGCGTCCTCGCAATTTGAAATTGTTCTTCGAAAATAAAAGGTTGAAAATAGAAAATATATTTGTGGGAAAACCCACATCGGAAATTGGGTTACTAAAATTTAGTCTTAATATGAGGAAAAGAGAAATGAAAGGGTCAACACTAAATTATGATCTCGATTAGGAGAACATTGGTGGCAATTAAAGACATATAATTGGAGGAAAAACGTAAATATTTATAGGTAGTGATTGAGGTCATCAATCACAAACAAGTATAAAATTGAGGTCCTTAAACTCATCAATCTATGATGATTTGAAATACCATCGGTTCAACAACACATAGGGTATTGGGATAACACATTTTTGATGTTTCAAAATATCTTAGTTCAAATCCCACATCGAAAAATGAATTAATGAGGCCTATATTTAAAACAAAGAGTGGAAAGTATGAAGATTACCGAAAATAACACATACTAGGGTTCCATGAGGGAAAATATGGATATGGAAGAGAAATCTGACCATCAATTATCTGATGGAGAGTGGTAGAGAACATGGCTATGAAAAGGCCAACGATCCCAAAGCCATAAATTAGTGATGATTTAAGGTACCATCTAGGACAACATTTTTGTTCTAAGTTCCTTTTATTAATGTTGAGGAGTTTATTTATGAGATTGGCTAAGATCTTAAGGAGATATACTTACTTTATATTTAGAGTTTTATCCATTAATAAATTTCTACCACAAACTCATCTTTCACTATAAAAGATAATAGAACGTAAAAAAAATTATATTTATACTATTCATACAGGGTTCCAAAATAAATGAATTTATAATTTATCTACCATATCTTTTAAAAAAAACTACATTATTTAATCCAGGACATCTCGTGGGCCAGTGGTAGGTGATACACCCTTGTCACCCTTCAGTTGCGGGTTCAAGTCTCGCAGCCTTTCCGGACGCGACGGGTTGCCGCCCGACCTTCGGGTTGTCCTTTTATGGAAATCCAAAATAATCCAAACTAGAACTATCCAAAATACTTCTGTCCAAACTCACAATCCAACATTTATAAGGAAATTAAACATAATGTAGATCCTTTTTACCCCGTAATAGAATATGAATACCTTCATCGTGTATTATTTTAATACACTGAAACATCCTGAATTACGATATTCCTTATTGATTACATTCATGCTCCATTATTCCATATAGAATGCTGGATATACTTTATCAATCCAAAAATGTTTTAAACCCAAACAATGATGGAATATACAAATCATTAATCAGTTCCAAGGTAGTCAAGAATATCCAATATAATTTTTCCAAAACAATCATGTATTATTCCAAAATCACTACCTCGGTATCAAAACTATATTATGGTTTATCATTCTCTCAACCATATATTTTCCAAAAATTTATCCTGCTATTGGGTCACTTTTCTTTGTTCCACACAATCTCAAGTCCTTAATGAAATAGTACTACAGTACAATCCTTATATACTCCATAATTATTATAACAAGTACATTGTTGATACAACACTCAATTGACATAATCAACATAAGAACTCTAATCATTCCTCTTCATCTGTGGTAGTATCATAACTTGATTATTATCCAATAGCATCATTTGCGGCATAGTCTGATGACTGGGACATAGGTTCGCGTAGTGTCCAAACTCCTTGAAAATGAAGCATTGTACATTTGAAACCATTTTCTTACCCTTGCAGTCACGTACTTTGTGCCCTTTTCCTCCACACTTATAACAAACTCCCATTCCTTTCAGGCAAGTTCCAGGGTGTTACTTTCCACAGTTACCACATATGGGAAAATTCATCTTTTCCCTCTTTCCTTTATCCATCTTTCTCTCTTCCATCCTTTTCTTCTCTTGCTTCCCTTCAAAGCCATAGGACTTAGTAAACTCTATACTTATCTTATCAACACATGATATTATTTCTTCATATGATGATAATACATGCGAGACTATTTCTCTTGTAAATTCTGGCTTAAGACCATAAAATGTATGGTCTTTCTTTCTCTTTGTATCATGTGCATTGCTAGAGTTCTCATTCCTTCTACTGGGCGGCATTTCTAAACAATGAAATACATTAGATTAGTTTATGAATAACAATACCTAATCCCAAACTTGTAAAACACATAACATAAATTAAATAGTTTATGGATATAATCCATAATCATAAAAATGTCTCCTTTGAGGAATTATGTAATCCTAAACCCTTCATAATGATTTGTAAAGAAAATGAGAGTTATCCTAAGAATATCCCCCGGGAGTGTCGTAACCAAGAGTGTAGCAAGGCCCGTTGTCGTGCACCAGTTCCTGTTCGAGTCTAGCTCAAAGCGGTGTTTTCGGGTTTTAACCCTAGGTACATCTGTGCCAGAGCCGCCTCTACCTGCTCGTATCCAGACAGGGATGTATTTCTCGGAAAACTCACAAAATCTCTACAATACCAAAATTCTAGGAAGTTGTTCTATAATAATCCTCAAATTTCATCTTAGGTCTATGTGCTCTAATCAGAGTTTATCTAAATCTAGCTTCCAAGGTTTATACTAAACTTCCTTTGAGACCAACTGTAATGCCCCGACCATAGTTACCCAGAGTCGGTGCATTATTACATAACATTGGCATGATCACAAGAAAGATCAAATCTCGAAAGACCGATTGGTTTAGTAGCCTTGGAAACACTAGATATATTCATAAGTTTTACATTACATCATAAAATGAAAAAATACTACAACAAAATAATGTATCCATAATCCACACTCATATCCCCACATAATATCCCTGTAGGTCATTCATAATTTACTTCTTCACTTCCTGGGTAAATAAAACATAGAAAAGGGGTGAGCTCAAATGCCCAGTAAGGATAACAATATAGCGGAATCTTTCATAAATAAGAATAAACATTTAAGGCAATGTATAACTAAAACAAAATCCTTTCAAACATGAACTTTCAACATTGTATGGCATAAATAAAATGAAATAATGCCATTTACTCATTCACATGGATATTCTACTAATCGAATAATCACATGCAAAATCACTAACCACTTTCATAATGTCGGAATGCATAATGCCAGACTATCATAACCACATAGCCTAGGCCTCGTGCCAAGACTACAAATAAGATTTTGTCAAGGCCTTGTTCCAAGACACTAGTTTGTCTCATGAGACCTACCGATGCATCGAGGAGCTATAGCGGGCTCCACCCGTCACATATTAAGTCCAATGCATTCCCATATGAAAAGGTTTAAACATAACATAAACATTCGTATTAAAACTAGCATACGAAATGTCAATAATTTCACCATAAACTATGAATGGTATAAAAATAGCACATCCATAGTCAAACATATCACAAAACCTTCAATACAATATAGAAGTTTTGTATCATAATAAATCAACTTCAAATAAGCATAAAATCCATCAAAGGATGTTGACATAGATGAAATCAAAACACATTTTAGAGAAATATCTCTTTATATTTTTGAAATAATTTAAGAGCCATATAAAATAAAACATTTTCTTTGAAAATATTCTTATAAGCTTGTAAGGAAAGCTTTGAATATTTTATAACGGCGGAAAATAACTGCACCCGCCGTAAAAGTTAAAAAAACATTCTTACCTTAATTCTGTCGAAAAGGTTAAAAAGGACCTTGTTTTGAAAACGACGAAAAGATTCCTCTTATAAAAATTCAAACAAGGGTATAAATGACTTTAACCCATATTCTTGTAAAAAAATGTTTTGAAATACATTTTGAAGAAACATGGATGTGGATGATAACGAGATCCCAGTAGATTATTACGTATAAACAACCTCGAATAATGAAGAGATTGTGAAATAAACCTTACCTTGTACTTTTCCTTGGTTGGGGTAGTTTAACCTCCTGTGTAATGGTGAAATTATTGTTATTAAATTATACAATAATCATATACATTAATATGATATCAAATATGATCTTTTAATATTGATTTGATAATAATATCTTAGTATTATCGTTGTTTCGGGTGTTAACTTACTTGTTTTCTTTTATATGTTTTGTTACGTAAGACATGTTTGTAAAGGATAGGTTGTATATTATTCATATCCAGAATGATATCAAGTCCTTAAACATAATTTTTAAATCATCAAATGATAATTATACTTTAATGGTTACGATGGAGAATGAATCTCATCGCGTTCGTGGAGACGGTAGTCCGTACGTACGCACGAGCGACAATATCATTCTTTTGATATTAAAATAATATATAAACGGATGTTATATCATATATACAGAATCATTAACATGTTATATTTTTTATTTACATGAGTTACACATCATTATTATACCCATCCAAACAATATTATATTGAATAACAATTACACCACGACGTGGAGACGGTAAGACGTACGTACGCACGTATGGTGACATGTTATTCAAAGGGTGGATAGAATTATGAATATGGTTGTACCATATTTATAATAAAATCACAGTATATATATGATACTGGAGTTATTATTTTATAATGGTAACAACAAAGGAAGAATGAGTGGAAGAAGAAATGAACTTGGAAAAGGGTGGTGAAATCATTACCTCTTCTTCGGGTTCTTCCTTTTGATTTGATCAAAAGGGCTCATTAGGATGGCATTATGATCAAAATAATGACTCTAGGTTGTAGTGAGGGAAGTTGGGAGAGTATTTGGGCAGAATTTGGCCGAACAAAAAGGCTTTTAAGGTGTGAAGAAATTAGAAGGAGGAGTGCCCTTTTATAAGAGGGGTGAGGGGCACCTTTGGAAAATCTTGAGATATTAGTTTATAATAAATTCATATTCGGTTTAAAATGGCTCCAAAGTTTATTATTAAAAGTTTATGGTGGGTATAGGTCTAAAAAAAATCAACCAATAGAATCTAGATAGGTTTGGGTACTTATATTAACCTTTTCTTTAAGTATTAACACTAAATTAATTAGTTTCACTTTTACAATGTCTCTTTGTATTTTTATATAATATGGTTAATAAACTTACTATATACATCCAAGATACCCCCAAGTGGTCCATTAATGATGCAACTATCATGATATAAGTCTCTTGGCCGAACCTTAGATTTTTAGGAATTTAATATCAATTTATAATATAATATTTGTTTTAAGAACTCTTTTATGTCAATTTTGACACTATTCAATAGTTGATTTTTTTTGAAACTCATAACAGATTTATTACTTAAAAAAAAGTCAATTAACTCAATCCTAATATATCATATTATCCTATAAAATTAGTTTAATTCATTAAAAGTTTCATATTATATTTATTTGGGTATTTATAATATCAATTATTTTAATTTTTCACTATTATAGTAATTACTAAATCATCATTGTGTCATAAATAAATTAAATTATTTAATGTCTAAAAATTATAAATAAAATATAATTATGTAGGAAATCTTATTATCTTTCTATTTAATATTTATAATCTAAAATCCAACATATATAACCCTATGTAAAAATTGTTTTTCTAAAAGATATATGCTTGTGTCATTTTTGTATTCATTTTAACTTAATTAAAAACAAGTGTCCCTATCACCTAAAAGTGGAACCATGGGGTCCCAAAATCGACCCAAAGATGCCTATTGTCGAACATGTATCAAACAATAATGATAGGACACGTTTTAGGCTAATTTAGTATTATTATAATATTATTTTTTAACCCTTATTTACCAGATTTATCCTTAACCATGGTAAATAAAATATTTACCACAATAATTATTCAAAATGTCTAAAAATAAAAGTTACCTATTTACACAATTTGGAAATACTGATTCCAAATATTGAATCCATTTTTCTAAATTCAAAACACAGAAGTGGCAGAAATTAATTTAAAACTAATTCCCGCTGCCAAAACAAAAAGCGTGTTTTTAAGAGATAATAACTATCAAAAGATTGACACTTGTTTATGTTCGGTTTAATTGTAAAATTGTGTCCAATGACCAACATTATATTAAATGGTAAAAATATATTCTAAATATACTTTAAAACCACTCAAATTCATAATTTATCACTATTAATTATTTTATTTAAAAAAGTTGTTTTTAATTAAAATTTACTAATTTTCACTATTCATCAAAATATGAAAGTTATCCGAAAAGTACCAAAATTTCACCTTAGGATAAATTCGATATTCTGAATCCAAAAATGACGTCCATTTTTAAATATAAAATATATATAATTTCAAAAATTAGGTATTACTATTTATAACGGCTAGTTTGATTGGTTGTGGTGTGTGTTAGAACTCGAAGTTGCGTACAACACACGCTACTGTATTATTCAAAGGAAAGCGTACCGTGGAAGCTTGGGATATTTCATTTTAAATTTTTTTGATGTCCCCATTTAGTCAAAAAGTTTAAAATATTGTATTTAAAAAGGGTTCACTATTAAAAGTTGATAAAAGTGAAATACTGAAAATGAATTTGTTCTTGCATTATATCTAAGAAACTCATAATATGGATTCTAAAATTATAAGGATTATATAAAGTTTAAAATTTAGTTAATACTATTCATAACCTCTTTTGAATGGATTTTTTTTGTAAGTCATGGTGTGATTTAACTTGGTGTTGCGTGTAGTGCAAGTTATTGAATTATTTTGAAGAAATAACACACTATGAAATCTTGGGGTTTAACACACTTGAAGAATTGTGATGTAGTTTGGGAGATTGTCTATAACAACCCTTTTCTTTATTACACACTTAAACATGATTTATTACATAAACATGAACTGAATAAAACTACGAGGATCAATAGTTCTAGTGTCTTTTAAAATTAGGGACATTATACTACAACTTAATACATAAAAATATAATATCCTTATTGAAAACTTCTTTTACATGACCACAACATTCCCTATTACCTAGCATTGCATGGGATAACCTGAGGACATACATGTGAAAAGGGTGAGATATAAAGCCCAGTAAGGGAGTAAACAAGAAACAACAAGAAGAGTATACTACATGTTAGTCAATATGAATATCAATGTATCATAAGAGAAACATGAACATAAATTCATGATATAGCATGATTATCATAACATGGAAATGTGGCAACAACATTTAGCATGATATTAACATGAGCCAAGGCCCATAGCACATGGAGCATGAGTAAACACTCATTTCAGTTGAATTAGCATGAGTAAACCCTAATTTCACTTGAAGTATCATGATATTAATCTTTACCAAATGCATCGAAGCGCTATCAGGGCGCGCCCTTATTAATCATTTTTTTCATGCATAAGTGTTCCACATTGATCATATAACATGGATTCATTAAACATCATCATTTATTACATTATAAATTAAGGTTTAATTAATACAATAAACTCTATAAAAAATAAGTAAAGGCTCATAAATGTGAATACCCTTTATAGAGAAATGGGAATGTTATTCACTACACAATGACTTTGGCTTGCAAAATTGTGGTGTAATTTCTGTAGCATAACAGCGTGACATAAGAATTCATAAAAAATGGTTGATGAGAGATAAGGGGGTGTCTCATAATATTTACATGAAATTGAAAGTAAGGGGGTCATATAGATACATTTCCAAACATATTTAAGAGAATTTAGATTCATAATACAAAATAATTTCTTGAATGTAAATGAGAAAAAAGAAATTCCTTACAGAATTTCGGCATGGTAACGGGTGTACATGGGAGCCATTAATGAGAGATAAGTAGGTCTATAATCATTAAAAAATAATTAAGGAAGTATGATAGAGGTTAAAAATCATACCCCAACATTTTTTATTGAATATACAAGGGTATAAAAACAAAAATAAACATGGACAAAAATGAGAGAGGAAGAAATCCCTTACAAGGAAGTGTGACCCCAAAAGCTTGGGAGAGGATTGTGAGAGGCTTCTTGGGAGCTTGGTGAACCTTTGGAGGATTAAATTGAGAGAATATTAGAGGTTTATAGAGCTCAAAAGTCTTTTAGTGAAGAGGAAGTGGGATCTTGGTTGGGTTTATATAGGAAAAGGGAGGGAATTCTTTATTATTTAGGTTTTTGATACTACACATTAAACTAATCAAAACCAAAAACCAACCAATGGTTTTTTCACATTGTTTTTCAAAATGGTAGTGGAAAACATTATTTTATAATGCCAATGGCCTAAATTGTTAAAATATTTGGCTTTTTTATGTAGAGGTGAGTCACAATCTCAAGGAAATCAATTTAAAAAGTTAAAAATGTTTTATAAGTCTTGGATGGTCCACTAACACTTTGTAAAATAAATCAAACAAACCAAAAATCACATTATTTTAAATTTAAAACATATATTGGCAAAAAATACAAATTATATTATTTTATTACATCACTATTGTGTCATTATGATTTCATAAAACACATGATATATTAAAATGTATTTCATTTTTACCCAAAAAATCGATTGTCTTCGAAAATTATGAAAAATGCATAGTTGGATAATTTCAACACTCTGATTCCAAAAATAATATTTATTTTAACTAAATAATTTTTTAAATATGTGAATTTTTACTTCTAAAATAAAAACCAACATTCATAAAAAAATTCATGGGTTTTGACATGATCAGCTTTCAAACCTTAATAAAATTCACAATTGTATTCATAAAAATTATAAGATAATTTAAATTTAATAAAAAATTATTGAGTAATAATATTTTATTAAAATATTATTTAATTCAAAAATCCATTAATTCATCAAAATATATTTCTTAATTGAATATTAACTAAAAATATTATTTGTTCCATTAAAACTATTTATAATGTAACATTAATAAAATGAATATATATTATTTATTCTATAAAAAAATAATACACATAATCATAGTGTTAGGGTCATGTAACGTAACCCCTTATAACACCCACATATGGCTCGAGGGTAAGGTGTTCAATGATGAAATACTCTTGGGGTGGATCAGATAACATTTCTCGAGTGGTAATCTCTATTAACTTCAACTTCTCCTGTAGGCGGTTTTGTTCAAGCTTACAGTGTTGAAGCTCAGCTTGGGGTTGGTCAAGAGAGAATCCTAGTGACTCCAACTCCTTTCTGAGCTCCGAGAAATGGGATTCGTATGGAGAAATTATACTAGATGAGTCCATCTCTTCCTTTTTCTGAGTAAATTGGATTTGTTAAAGCGCTATATTTATACTAATCATGTGACCATTGTTCAATAGCTATATTAGCAACGATAAAAATTATTAATGCTATTTTGAAATCCAAAATCATAAAACCAAATAAGTGCATATTTTATATAACCATTTTACATAATAAGACATTTAATTTGATCAAGAGGAATCTTTGTTGATAAAAGTTTCAGTTTTTACAATCTTCTGTCCTTAAGAAATTTTACCCTCAAAATTTTCTTTTCCCACACTAAAATAGATGTGGGTAACTATGATTCATTATTTCCTATGATTCCCATGTTGCCTCTTCAAAAACATTCTCTCTCTATAACACCTTGATGAAGGTAATTGTCTTATTTCGTAGAACTTTTCCCCTACGATCTAAGATCTTCACCATCTTAGCTTCATAGGAGAGTTCATTATCCAATGGTACCACCTCTAAATTGAATACATGTGATGGGTCAGGTATATACTTTCTTAAGATTGATACATGGAATACATCATATACTTGAGATAGGTTTGGTGGGAGTTTTAGTCGATAGGACACTGGTCCAATGTGATCAAGGATCTCCAAAGGGCTGATGTACCTTGGAATAATTTAGCCTTTCTTCCCAAATCTCATAAATCTCTTCCATGGTGATATAAAGAGGAATACCATGTCTCAGACATCAAACTCCAGGTCTCATCGATGATTATCAACAAAGCTGTTTTTTCGACTACGAGAATCTTTAATGTGCTGCTGGTTTGTCTTAACCTTCTCCACCATTTCTTCGACCATTTATGTACCTAGGAGTTTTCTCGCCCACACTTCATCCCAACATGATGGTGTTCTTTACCTATTCCCATAAAGGGGTTCATAAGGAGCCATTTAGATGCTTTATTTTAAACTATTATTGTAAGAGAACTCAACTAGAGGAAGATGTTGATCCCATCCTCCTTTGAAGTCCATTGAGCATGCTATCAACATGTTCTCAAGTGTTTGGATTGTCTACTCAGATTGGACATCAATTTGAGGATGAAAAGTTGTAATGATGTTTAGCTGAGTATTTCGATCATGTTAAAAACTCTTCCAAAACATAGAGGTGAATCTTGGATCTCAATCAGATAAAATCGATAGTGGTACTCCATGCAGCCTTACCACATATCCGATGTATATCTGTGCTAGTTTATCCAATGAGAAATCCTCTTTAATTTCAATGAAGTGTGCAGTCTTTGTAAGACGATCCACAACAACCCAGATAGTATTGTTTCCTTTAGATGTCTTTGGAAGTCCGGTGATAATGTCCATGGTGATTTTTTACCATTTTCATGATGGTGTAGGTAATGGTTTCATCATCCACTTTCACTTCCGTCTCTCATCCTTCACTTGAGAACATAGTAGGCACTTCAGTGTACACTCAACGATCTACTAATTCATGTTATCCCACCAATAATTCTCTTAGAGATCATGATATATCTCTTTATTTACTGAGTGAATGAAGAAATTCTAACTAGGTACATCATCTAAAAGTTAAATCTTTAACTCCTGATTTTATGGAACACATAAAATTTTTCCAAATCACACAATTAATTCTTCATTAACACTGAACTCCAAGGATTTCCTTTTTTTTTATAGTTTCCACTTTTTTTTGAATTCCCATATCATCCTTTAACCTTTCGAAAAGAGACAGTTGAGAAATTATTTGTGAAATAATTGATGATGTTTCCTTATTTAAGATTACCATATCTATATTCATAAAATCTAATAATATTGGATCCTTTTAAATTCTCATTTATGATAGAATTTATAGTTCCTTTCTAATAATAGAATATTCCACCTTCTTCTCTTTCCCAGGGTGGTAGTAGATTGAGCAATCATAGTATTTGATTAGATCTAACCATATTCATTGGTGCATGTTCAACTCTGTTTGTGTGAATATATACTTGAGGCTTTTGTGATCCGTGTATATTTAAAACTTCTCTCAAAGAGGTAATGTCACCAAGTGAAGATCACTACAGCCAAATCCAGATCATGTGTTGGATAATTTTTCTGATGAACTTTCAATTTCCTTGAATCATAGGCAATTACTTTGTCATGTTGCATTAATATGCAACCCATTCCCTTCTTCTAAGCATCACTGAATACCACAACAATTTCTTTACTTGTGGGTAATGTGATCACGGGTGCAGTTATAAGCCTCATTTTCAACTCCATGAATCTCTCTTCACATTCATCACTCCAAGAAAACTTGATTCCCTTACAAGTTATCTTGGTAATAGGGTTTGACAATCAAGAGAAATTTCTCACAAATCGGCAATAATATCCAACTAACCCTAAGAATCTACGGATATCTGTCATCGATGTCGACCTTGTCCATCTCTCAATTGAATATATCTTGGAGAGATCTATAGATATCTTATTTACTGTGGAGATATGACCTGAGAATGAGACTTACTTCAGCCATAAGTCACACTTTTTTTACTTTTCACATAGCTTATTCTTTCGCAAGGTCTATAGTACAACGCTTAGATGCTCTACATGCTTCTACTTGGTTTTAGAGTATATTAGAATATCATCTATAAATACTACAACAAACTTGTCGAGGTAATCTCTAAATACTCTATTCATTAATTCCATTAAAATTTCTGGAGAATTATTGAGTTTGAAAGGAATTACTATGAATTCATACTTCACTACAAGAAAATTTCAATTTCGTGGCAGTTTTTTTGGATATGGAGGAAGTTTAAACCTCCGCCATATGCTTCTGCAGTGGTTTCCAAAAACCACTTCTAAATTGTGTGTAAAGAAACTATTTACGGTGGTTAAAAAGATTTAGTGGCGGTTTATAGGAATTGTCATAGTTGGTGCATTTTCGCAGGGGTTATATTGTTTCTCGGGGCGGTTTTTCTGGGTAGGGAATTATTTTTTTAGCGGTGGTTAAAACCACCACTAATAGAAAAATACTGACATTTATCGGCAGTTTAAACTGCTACTAAAGATCATATGTAGAAAAAAAGGAACCCGTTTCTAGATCCCCTATACCAGTGCCCTAAAACAATCATTCCAATAATACCAAAACAGCAAGAGAATACATACTATAGTCAATATGAAAAGAGATGCTTATCTAAGCACAACCATATGCATTGTTCAGTGAGTAAAGGAATGCAGATAAACATATCACATGGCATAATCCTAGTATCCAATAAAATGTAGTGGTGAATTTATAAGTTTACCCTTATCCTATTCTTATACCACTTTCCCTTTTCTATTTCATCTTCCAGTTATTTTGAATTATTTAACCTCTTGTATAACTAAAATAATTTAACATAGGTTCATCCATATCTCTATCATTAGACACCCAATTCATAATCCAAAGGAAGAATTGGATAGCTCAACATAAAGGAAACCCCACTCGTACATCCTATGTTAGTTTCTTATTGGATCCTTTGTGCTATATATGCATGGGCACATTTTCTATACTATTATGGAACTAAACCATTTCTCATATTTATCCCAAAAATCATGAAATATGAATCTGATATTAGGAGAGGCATCATCTATGACCTTTAGGTTGTTAGTGACATTGTTTTCCCTTTGGGGTTTAATGTTTCGTAATTAAGCCACTGTGTCTCACACCGTATTTGGTCAAGCATCTCTATTTAAGTGATTTGTGTATTTAAAATTGACCATTGCAGACTCATATGTACTAGTTGATCCTTGATTGGATGTTCAAATGTTTTGTGCAACTTATATGGTCACCCAATGGGTGATCTAGGTGAAATGAGACAATATGATTTTTTTTCAAATGACGGTACTCCTACATATTTTCTGGATTTGTTCAAGAATGTAATATCCCTTTATATATGACTATTTGATAGAACCCAAGGCATCCATTAGTTTTTTGGACCACTAATAGTTGGAATTTATAATGTGGGAAATTTCCTAGATTAACATGTCCCCATCTAAGTGACTCCATCGAGAATATATATGGGTTTCCCATCTTTTAATGAATTGAATGAGTTAAATGTAACAGATAATTTTAAATGGATAATTAATGATGGGTTTCCTTTCTTAAAATAAATCAATTGGATTTAAATGGAATAATCCCAAGTAATTGTAATGTCATTCTCTTGATTTATGCTTTATAAAATTCCTCATACTAATTGTAATATTTTAAATGGTAATTGAACATGGATAAATACATGAATACGAGGTTATTCCTTATATATTATGACACAAAATATTATGACTTTATTATGTATATGGTGTAGATAGGAGAGATGGATGTGAGGTAATTCCCCTTGCTTGTTATATTTAATATATGCCTTTATAGAGGTTGTGGTATGATGGTATGAGATTATTGAGAAAAGAGATATCACAATTCCTTACATCAGGTGTTGAGCATGGTGTATCACAAAAATTTTACTATGTAAGTATTGTGATTTTCGCACCACATTCCATGACTAAAATTTTGACCTGATGGCACATTCAACATCCCATGTGTTGCTTCATCGTGTCTCTTGCTCTATTGGGATATATGGAATGTACCCAATTACATGAGACCATAGGCTTTTTAGACTGGCTAGGGATGTCAGAGTTATTCCATGGTCTATTCATCAGTATTATTATAAGTATATGGCTACATACATCTTCACATACCTTAGAAATATAGGTGGATGAAATATATGTAAACTGTTTATATTACTACTATATATATAGTAACTATTTATATTTCTATTCCATCTATGTGTCGATAAGTTTAAACCCTCCTCCAGCCCATTAAGAACATGATTGGGTGGTTATTTATTTATTCCTTAGTTACTCAAAAGATGTGGGGTGTAGATGTTGGTGGTAGACCATTTATCATGGGAATAATGATGTGGTAATATTTTCTTGGGTTTAATTAATGTTAGTGTTCCATGTGGAATTATTATAAATGAAACATAACATAGGAATTAGGTAAAATCATCTCTCTCTTGGTTTATTCCATGTGAAATTATTATACCTGACACTAAAGATAAAAAAGGTAATATCATATCTCCCATGGATAAGGGTTCCTAATTTTTTAAGAGTGATGGATCAGGTTCAAGTATAATATTTGTTTCAATATTGTGATTTCTTTGGAAAAGGATTATTTAGTGTGGTTTCCTTAGAAGGAATGGAATATGGATCCTAATATATTCTAACTCAAATTATGCATCCTAGTTATTTTGATGTGCAGAATATAATAAAAGTGGTTAGGCACATTCATTCAAAGGGAAGAGTGTCATGTAAAAGGGGTAGATATATTCTTTCAAGGAATATGGATTCATATAATAAATTATTTTTGATAGGGTAGTTGATCTTATGAATGGTAAGTAATTGATCATGTATTCTATTTAACTTTTTTTAGGGAAGGGGGTTCTAGAGAATCTACTAGGAGTTTCACATTGGCATGTCATGCCTACTGAGATAATGGACACTGTCATTCACACTGCCTGACTGTTCTTGGAGGCCACTTTGGAAATGGTGGGAAAACCCCACTTTAGATAGTGTAACAAAATTTCCCCTAATCTTATATCAGTATCTATGGATTCCAACTATTTTTTGAAATTTTGGATACTAGTATTATACCACACTAAAGGGTGATATATCTTAAACATGTTAGAGAGACACACATTCTCATCCCTAGGGATTGATACAAGAGCATAACTAAGAAGTACTTATTAGAAAATTGAAAGGTAGTGGTAAATGCATTGGGCTAGAAAATGTAGGATAAGATATTATAATAAAAAAATTAATTTAGGAAAAATTAATCATAAAAAATTAATCATCACAATAAAGAGTCGATATATATGGTGCATACCACACTCGAGAAATCAAGACATAAAATGAAACATCAGAAATGAATAAAATATATAAAAGGAAACATGAGAAATCAAGAATATGTTAGGTCATGAAGATGTTTGGAGGAAACTATGTGCCACAATGATACATATACAAACCAACTGTTACAATATTTGTCCACATATCAATAATACTACTAATCAATGTCCGATGATGAACAGATTTTGTCACCCTCTACACCTCCATCTCCACTTCCTGTTACCACATGTAAGAACATTATATTGAAAATTAAATAGTGTTGCATATTTATATTTAAACATAAAACCAATAAATGTTTGAAAACTAAATGATTTTGAATTTTTTTGATTTACCTACTCACCACCAGTCAATAAAATTACACCAGGGGGATATCTTCTCATCTGCTGATGTATATCAGTTAACTCTTTCTGCAAAGTCGATATGTGAGTCCCCTAGTCTTGAACTGTGTTTTGTAGAGAAACAATCACTCTTTGAGAATCCCCAGGTATGGACTGACTACAACCAGGAGTAGATGTAGCTGCAATCCCCGATTTCCTGAAAAATACCTCAAATGGTATGGGTCCCAAACTCATCCTGTGAACACTACTAGGATGCTCCTTCCCAACGACTTTAGCAACCGGGTCATCCTGGGAGACTGAGTAGGACCGACCAGGTTTGACTTCCCATATTCCTTTAATTTTTAACTATAAATCAATTATCAATATATATTAACATAGTTAAAATTGATAATAAGTTATTATAATGAAATAATAATTTCACACCACCCACTTCTTTGGCGGGCTCATTAACAAAACTTCTATCAGATTTTTTTGTGAACATCCAACCACACTTCAGTTCGGGATGCTTCATGCCCTAAAAAAATTAAGAAATGTGAAAATGAAATTGTCAGAGACATTATTCTCAATATGCATCACATAAATTTTATTCTGCAACAAACTAAATTCCCAATACGTAAGTTTGAATAATATTCTTTTTTTTCATCCATTGTTATGTTCTGATTTCACTTGACGATGCACTTCGAACCCGTTTCCCGCTATCATTCAAATGATGAACCTTCCCAAATTCTGTTTCAACATTTTCAAGTTGTTTCAATATTTCAGAACCACTTAAAAACTTTTTATGTGGTCTACGATCAATGAAACTATTAAATTTTAATTTTTTTAGCAGAAATCTATGAGATGCATCGAGAAATATTCAATGGCACAAGAAGCACCATTTTCCACTATGAGGTAGCCGTTTGGGCTCAAAATCAAAGTTACAACCAGGAAAATGCAAACCCATGTAAATGATTCAACCAGATAAATTCCCAAGCCCAGAGAAGTCACTAATGTTTCATATTAATACAGCATGCATTTTAAAAAATGTTTTAGAAGAAGCATCAAATGACTCAAAACCTTTGCACCATAACTCTTGTAATTCTTCAATCAAAGGCTGAAAGTATACATCAATATTATTTCCAGGAATTTTTTTCCAGGAATAATTATCTAAATGATAAAATATTTCTGTTGCATACACATCTATGGAGGAAGATTGTAAGGGATCAAAACAACTGGCCAAATCCTATAACTGGTACTCAAAGTCCCAAATAGGTTGAATCCATCGGAAACTAATCCCAATCAAACATTACTAGGATCAACTGAGAAATATGGATGTAATGAATCAAATTTCTTCCATGATTGTGAATCTCATGGATGTTTTATTAACCCATCATTGTTAATATCTATAGAATTCCACTTCATGTATTCTGAGGTTCTTGATGACATGAATAATCTTTGCAATCACGGATTTAAAGGAAGGTAACGCAAAACCTTTGCTAGTGTGTTCCCTTTCTTTTTCTTCTTCATGAATGTATGTTTATTGAGACTTCCAACATCATCCATTGACTTCCATCTAGAAGAAGAACATTTTTTGCAATTATGTCTACTTGAGAACCCTCTCTAATAAAGCATATAATCAATGGGACACACATGTATTTTTGTATAATTTAGACCAAGCCTGTTAACAACTTTCTTCAAATTATAAAAAGACTCAGGGATTTTTTCTTTAGGAAATGCATCATGCAACAATTCCAATATCATGGAAATTTCCTTATTTTTAATTGCACATAGACATTTAATATGGTATAACTTCAGTAGAAAAGAAAGCTTTGAATATTTCAAACATCCACTATACAACTCTTGATTTACATCATCAACTAAATCATGAAACATATTTTCCTCAGTGAAGTTTTATCTTATATATATATCCATATAATCAAGAGGAGGATCCAATGATATGTTACAATCATGATCTGGTTGTGTTACAGTCTCAAAAACATCACTTGTCACGTTGCAATTTATAGCACCCTCATCTAGTTGTTCTGTTTTGTTTTGATGTTAATAGTGGTGTCTTGTAGTGCCGAATGAATCATTTATGAGGCTTTTCATTTCATTTTCCATTTTCGATGAAGTTGGGAGATCATTTTCTGGATTAACATCAGTGCTCAACCTTTCTGTAATGTTCGATTCTCCAGGCCAAATCAAACTCAAATATTGATCAGGGAATTGGTTCAGTATTAGATGTTCATAAAATTTGTCTCTCTTCAACCATATTCTAAATTTATATTTTGGACATGGACATCTTATTCTCCCTTCAATGGATCGATTGGAAATTTCAATATCTAAAAACACCTTCGAACCCTTAACATACTGAGGTGTGTTCCTCGGTAATGTGATCTAGATTTTATCCATGTATATCACAATGTACCTACACAATATTAAAAAAATTAAAACACATAATTACTACTATATAAGGAAAAAGATTCATATATAATATTTGAAAAAATATATAAATATGTGACATACGTTTTTCCTATATAAATACATATTGTAAATCACCCACTAGAAAACCAATGTGCATATGGGCATGCATGTGTGTGCTTATACACATGTGATTACAAAATAACTTGAAGAAACAAGAAGATAGTGAGTATTTTCTTAGGAAATATACATTTTAAGAAGATATTGAGTATTTCCAGATATATTTGAGCATGTTCAGCAACAGTAAAAAAGTTAAGAGTTAAGATGAAGCATTATATTAGAAGTCAAATTCAGAGCATTGGGATATTTTCAAGATGATCATTTTCATATAGCAGTTAGTTGAATTAGAAGTATTATCTTCTACAATTCATGAGAGTATATTGAATCGACTTTCATGAAAAGTTATTAATTATATTCAGTGTAAGTCATTGACTTTTATTCCTTTTATAAGAGGAACTATAATTTCTTGTTTGAGAATAATATAGAAAAATATGTTTTTCCATTAACATGATATATAAATAAATAAAATATAAAACAAGCACTTTATCAATGAACAACATTTATAAAACATGGAATAAAGATGTTTTTTTCAGAAAAAAAATCCAATTCAAAACTCATTCATCTATCCTTAAAACATCACCCCTTTTATAAAAAAAACCATTACATTGTTTAAAAACATATCAAAGGAATTTGTAATAATGGATAGAAAATTCAAAAATAATCCCCTCACTTGAAAGCATTAACACAAAAAACTCAAAGTAAGGAAATAAGGATAACTATGAAGAAAAATTCCCTATAGAAAGTCGTGAAGTATGTCAATAAACAAGTGGAACAATAGTAATAAATATCAGTAATAAATCATTGGAGGATCACTGCTTCAATGAAATTCCATCCAAGTAAAAAAGAAATACACAAGCTAATAAATAATTAAAGGCATAACACATGATAAATATCCTGAAGAAAAACATTAAGAACTAATGGGACAAGTATAATACATGAAAATGTGGATCTAATTCCATTAGGTTAACGGTCACACATCCATCAAACAAATCACTATAAATGCAATCTCATCTGTGAAACCCCACTAGCTCGGTATTTTTTACAACTTGTGGTAACTAGAAAGTGTGTAATCTCAATGTACCTAGAAACATCCCATGAATTCCCAATTAGTATCCTAGGGTTCCCTATAAAGTAACTAAAGGAGGTGATACACTTTTAAAGTGAATGTCATACAATAAAAATAATAATAGCCAAAGGCTAGAATAATAATGAAATCCTTCCAACATCCCAAATTTAGATTATAATGAGTCCCCACCCATAATAAAATTATGAATCACATCACAAAAAACCATCACAAGGATACACATGACATCATAAATAAATGAAAAGGGGCTCAACAAGGGAACAACTAACCAATCAACTCAAATATCACATCACAAAGTGTCATCCAAGACTTTCAATTATCACATATAATATATACATTTTTAAATCTCTTTTTAAAATGTTTTGGAATCCAAACACCAATATAATAGAAATAATAATCATTTCTAAAACACAACCAACATAAACCAAATGAATCACAATTCCATTTCATGAGACAACATGTCCCTTCGAAACAGGGAAACCATTTAACCCCCAAAGGGTAACCCACTTTGACAAACAAATTTCTCTTAAAATAGAATGACCATGTGTTTTTCTTATATAAAACCATTCTTTTAATTTTATCAAACATTTAAAATGTATAAAATAAAAATTTACATAAAAAATTCATTTAAACATGAAATTAAAACCTTTAATTCACATGAAAAACATGTTAAGTTATATAAAAACATTATAAACCAAAACTAGATAACCCAGACCCTCATTATCTGGATTAGAAATTAATTTATAAGTCCTAGAACACATAAATCTCTAAAATAAAATTCAATTAAATGGAAAAACTGACCTAAAAAATTTACCGGTAGTCGGAAGGTAATCAAGGGTTCGTGTCTCGCAGGGGTCGGGGGAAGAACGTGGGGTCATGGGGGTTTGGGGGAGAAGTGGGTTTGTGGTTGGGTGTTGGGGGGAAGTGGTGCAGATGGTTGGTCGACAGAGCTGGGGTTTTGGGATTCCTCACGGGGGTCTGAGGGAGAAGGGGAGTCGGGGTCGGGGGGAACCTCACGGCTAAAAAACGGGGTTTAGCAGTTGTTTTTAATAAACCACTGCTAAACCCTTTTTAAAAAAGTTTTAACGGCGGTTTACAAAACCCCCGCTAAAGGCGATTTATGTTGTAGTGGTTACCACAACTTGTACGAAAAGAAGTATTGGGGATATCATCCTTCTTCACCCTTACTTGGTAATATCATAACCATAAATCCACCTTGGAGAAGTATTGTTCTTCATGTAGATGATATAACAAGTAATCAATTCATGGAAGAGGATACTTCTTCTTTATCATTATTTTTTTGAGCTCATGATAATTAATGCAAAGGTGCATTAACCCATCCTTATTTTTGATGAAGAGGACTGGTGCAGCCCATGGTGAATCACTTGGTCATATAAACCATTTATCCATATTCTCATGTAGTTATTTCTTCATCTCCTCAAGCTCCACAACAATAATTCAGTATGGAGTCTGGGATATTGGCAATTCCTCAGGTATAAGATCAATTTAGAATTCAACATCTCTTCTAGGAGGAAGACCAGACAATTCCATGGGAAACACTTCAGCGAATTCCCTCACAATAGGATTGTCTTCAAGGATGGTTGCTTCATTAGACTCAATCATCTGAGAAAGTTACACAAGCTCGTAGGACAGTAATATCCAAGCTTGAGATGATAGTGATAAGGAGGATTCATCCTCATACATTTAATTGTACAAAATCAGGGGTTGATTCTCTATATAGAGAGTTATTTCACTCTCACAGTAATTTATGTTGGCTCTATATAGGGAAATACAATCTATGACAAAAATTTCACCAAATTCCATCAGAGGTAGTATGATGAGGTTTTCCAGGAAGTTCAATCCATAAATTGTGATGGGGGAGGATTTATATTTATGGGTTGGAATGATTGCCCCATTTTTCGTTCTCACTGACATCTTTACTTCAATGATTTGTGGTGGTTTTTTGGATTGTTCTACTAAAATTTCTGGATATAAAAGAATATGTCGAACCAGAATCAAAAAGTATGTTTTCTATTATTGAATTAATAACTAGAGTACCTATCACCACTTTGTTGTTGGGATTCACTTCGGCCATAGTGATGGAAAAAATATCCCTTGCTACCTTAGAGGTAGTTGGTATCCTCCGAAAACCCTTGTCTTAGGGAACTGGTTTGCAAAGTTTCTTGGTTCTTTGTAGTTTAAGAAATGAAAAATGTGTCGAGGTTCAAACGGAGATTTCCTCTCCTTTGTTGTAGTCGCAGGTTTTCCTTGTTGGAGGTTAATGTCTAGGTGACCATCTGTTTCACACCTAAATCATTTTATCATCCCCTTTGGGAAATTTCTAGAGTGCTTATTTCTGAACCTTTGGCAAGTGGGGTGCTGTATTTATTTGGCACTATTGGATTTATCCATTGGACTGCCAGAATTAAAGTCCACCTGACACTTCTTATCCTCATTATACCCCTGAGATTCACCAATCTCCATTTCAACTTTGAGGTCACATTGGACAATTTACTCATAGCTATCAAAGTCACGAATCACCAGGGCCCTTCGTAGGATAGGTTTTATCCCACTAAAGAAGCAGTCAACCTTACATTTGAGGGTAATGAAAAATTTGGTGGCGTATCGTGCAAGCCTTGTGATATATTCCTTGTATGATCTGATGAATTTATCTTCTTTTTTCTTGAGGTCAAGGAAGTCCCATTCCATATTAAGTTGGGGGGTGAAAGGAAAATATTTATCCAAAATAATTTCCAAAAAAATTTCTATTCCAACGCCTCCATATCTTCCTCAAGCTTCGTATTTTTGATCAATTTCCACCATTGATCAGCTTCACCCTCTATACGATAAGAATCCATAAGAACCTTCTCTTGTTTGGAACATTAATGGATGGAGAAGATCTTCTCAATGGAGTTGATCTATTTTTTTGTGATTGAGTGATCAAATGATCCATTAAAATTAGGAGTCCTTCATCTCATGAAGCTCTCGATTATGACTTGTTATTTCTTAGGGGGGGGGGTTTAACATTCCTCTCGACCCATGTTTCTATTCAAAACATGAGTTAACAGAGAGTTTCATGACAAATTTTACGATTCCTACTCCCATCGGATTGGGCATCTAATTAGAAGAGTCATCACATTGATCTTCACATCGATTGTTAGCCTGCGTCCCCCTATTACTGGTCATTGGAAAAAATAAAAGGAATGTTAGGGGTAACGCATAAAATTTAATCCAAATACAAACACCAATGACTTATAAATTACATTTATTCCCTTAACTTGTGAATTTATAGGCTTCAATCTATGCCATCCATGATATACTTCCCAACATATATTCTTAAGGGAATTTTTTTTAATTCCCGTAATAATGGTTCATACTAAGATAATGAATTTACCGAATAATATCCTCTGGGAGTGTCATAACCAATATTGAAGCATGTCCCGTTGTCGTGCACCATTTCCCATTCGATTCTAGTTCAAACCAGTGTTTTTAGGTTTTACCCCTAGATACATCTGTGCCAGAGCTGCCTCTACATGCTCGAATCCAGATAGGGATGTGTTTTCTTGATAAACCACTTAATAAATACTCACCAAAATTTAGGGATATTTTTATTATACTTAGTCTTTTCCCTAAGGCTTTCAATAGGGGTTTCTAATCCTAATCCCAAAATAACTAAACTTATCCTTTGATACCAACTATAACAACCCTGATCTTTATTACACACTTAAACATTATTTATTACATAAACATGAACTTAAGACAACCCTATGGATTGAGAGGTCTAATTTATTGGGAAATTAGGGGCATTACATGACAACTTAATACAAAAAAATACAGCATCTTTATTGAAAACATCCTTTATATTACCACAACATTCCCTTGTACCTTTCATTGCATGAGATAACCTGAGGACATACATGTGAAAAGGGTGAGCTATCAAACCCATTAAAGGAGTAAACAAGGCACAAAATGAATAATAAAATACTTTTTAGGAAATATGAATATCAATGGATCATAATATAAACATGAACATAAAGGCATGATATAACATGATTATCATAACAGGGAAATGTGGCAACAACATTTAACATGATGTTAGCATGATCCAAGACCCATTCAACATGGATCAGGAGTAAAACCTCATTTCACATGAATTATAATGATTAAACCATTATTTCACCTGATGTATCATGATAATAATCCTTACCCAATGCATTGGAGCGATATCAAGGCGCACCCTTATTAATCATTTCATTTCATGCATAAGTGTTTCTCATGGATCATATTAAATGAATTAATTAAAAATCATAATTTATTCCATCATAAATGAATGTGGAATTAATAAATGAAACACTATAATCAATAAGTAAATTTTCATAAAGGTGAATACCCTTGATAGTGAAATGGTAATGGTATTCACTACACAATGACTTTGACTTGGAAAATCGCGGTGCAATTTCGGCAGCACAATGGTGTGACATAAAAATTAATAAAAAATGGATGATGTGAGATAAATTAGTGTATCATCGTATTTAAATGAAATGGAAAGTAAGGGGGTCATATAGATACATTACCCAACATATTTAAAGGAATTTATATTCATAATAAAAAATAATTTCTTGAATGTAAATGAGAAGAGAGATATTCTTTATGGAATTTCGGCATGGTAATGGGTGTACATGGGAGAAATTAATGAGAGAGAAGAAGGTATCTCATCATTCAAACATAAGTAGGGAATTATTTTGTAGTTGAAAAATCATACCCAAACATTTGTAATTGAAAACACAAGTGTATAACAATATAAATATACTTAGACAAAAATGAGAGAGGAAGAAATCCCATACTTGGAAGTGTGATCCCAAAGGCTTGAGAGGGTCATGAGAGAGGCTTCTTGGGAGATTGGGGCACCTTGGGAGGATTATATAGAGAGTAGGGAAGAGTTTGGTCGAGATCCAAAGGCTTTGAGTGAAGAGGAAGTGGGAGATTGGGTGTTTTTATATAGGAAAATGGAGGGAATTCTTTATTATTTAGGTTTTAAACACTACACATTAAACTAATCATAACCACAAACCAACCCATGGTTTTTCCCAAGTTTTTTTCCAAAGGGGAGTAGAAAAAATTATTTTATAAGTCCAAAGGATGAAATTATTAAAATATTAATCTTTCTTTTTTGAGGTGAGTCACACTCTCAAGGAAATCAATTTAAAAAGTAAAAATGTTTTATAAGTCTTAGAGGGTCCACTATTGCTTTGTAAAATAAATCAAAGAAACCTAAAATAACATTATTTTCAATGTAAAACAAATATTTTCCAAAAAATACATTTATTTTATTTTATTACTTCATTAGTTGGTCATTATGATGTCATAAAACAAATTATATATTAAAATGTTATTTAATTTTTACCCAAAAAATTGGATGTCTTAGAAAATTATGAAAAATTCACCATTGGATAATTTAGACGCCCTGATTCCAAAAATAATAATAAATTTATCTAAATAATTTTATAAATATTTGAATTTTTACTTTTAAAATAAAAACTTACATTTATCGAAAAATCATGGGTTTTGACAAAAATAACTTTCAATCCTTAATAAAAATCACAATTGTATTCATAAAAATTATACGATAATTTATATTTAATAAAAAGTAATTTAGTAAAAATATTTTATAAAGATATTATTTAATTAAAAAATCCACTAATTCTTCCAAATATATTTCTTAATTGAATACTAACTAAAAATATTATTTGTGCTTTAAAAAATATTTACAAAGTAACAATAATAAAATGAATGTATATTCATTATTCTATACAAAAATAATGAACATAATAATAGTGATAGGGTATTGTTACATAACCCCTTATAACACCTATATATGACTTAAGGGTAAGGTGATCGATAGTGATAGAATATTGGGGTGGCATGGATAACATCGCTCGGGTGGTAATCTCTATTAATGTTCACTTATCCCGTAGGCGGTTCTGTTCAAGCTTAACGTGTTGAAGAACGTCTTGGGATTGGTCAAGAGTGAAGGATAGTGATGCCACCTCCTTTCCGAGCTCCAACAAATGGGCTTCATATGGAGAAATTCTACTAGATGAGGTCATCACTTCTGTTGTCTGAGTAAATTGGATTCGTTAAAACCCTATATTTATATTAATCATGTGACCACTGTTCGATGACTATATTAGAAACGATAACAATTATTAACAGTATTTTGAAATCCAAAAACATAAAACAAACGAATTGAATATGTTATATAACCATTTTACAAAATATGACATTTAAAAATATCAAGAGGAATTTTCATTAATAAAAGTTTGTATCGTTACATTGTCGATCGGTTAAAGAAGTTTACTCATTTTTTCCAATCAGAGAGACTCAATTCATGGGGGAGCTGGGAAATCCCTATATTTGAGATATTTTAAACCTTCATGGAGTTTCCATTAGCATTGTTTTGGATAGAAACTCATGTTTTATATCTTTTTTTGAAAGGGATTGAAAAAATCCCTAGGGACTCATCTGATTTTTAGTGTGATGAACCATCTTCAGACCGAATCATAGTCTAAGAGGACTATACACATATTGGAAGATATGTTTCATTCTTACATGCTAGACATTAGTGGATCATTGAATTATCACCTAACCATGATTGATTTTTCATTCAATAATAGTTACCAATATTTGATTTAGATGGAAAATTATGAGGATCTTTATGGGAGACTGTGTCGATCACTGCTTGTCGACGTGAGGTAGGTGAAGTAGTGGTTGTGGGACCAGTTTGGTTTAAGAGGCCAGTGAGAGAGTGAATCTAATTAAGAAGAGGTTTATCATTTCTTAGAAAATAAAAAGATTATATTTTTACAATAAGAGGACACCTTTGTAGTTCGATGTGGGCGATCGGGTCTTCTTGAGAGTGACTCCTCAGATAGGCCACCAACACCTAAGGAAGCAAGGAAGCCTATAAACATGGTTTTTGGGACCCTATAAGAATACCAAATGAGTGTTGATTGTGTTTTAACATTTGAAACTTCCTTCCTATTATTTAGGTAGGCATGATGTGTTCCGAATTTCATAGATTCAAAGGTACATGCCTGATCCAATGCATGTTATATATTATGAGGAAGTTAAGTTGAAACTTGATTAATATTATGATGAGTTCCTAGTGTAACACCCCAATATTTAATAGTACGTTAGTTCTTCAAATTAATTCAATAACTTACACTACACGCAACATCGAGTTCAAGCGCACCATGACTTACCAAACTAGCCATTCAAAAGAGGTTATGAATTGTATTAACAGAATTTTGAACTTTATACAACCCTTATAATTTTAGAATCCATATTATGATTTTCTTAGAGATAATGTAAGTAAAAATTCATTTTTTTCAGAAAAAAAAAGAATTTTTCAAAAAATGCAATTTTACCGCCTTTTAATGGAGAACCCTTTTTAAATAGAATATTTGAAACATTTATATATTAAAATTGATAAAATAAACTTATTCTTTGGGATCAGGACATAATAATTTATTTTCAACAAATTTTTGGTATTTTTCTGATAACTTTCATATTTGGGTGAATAGTGAAAAATAATATATTTTAACTAAAAACAACTTTTTTAATCAAAATAATTTATAGTGTTAAAATATTCATATGAATGGTTTGGATATATAATTAGATTATATTTTTACCATTTAATCCAATGTTGGTCATTGGAAGTAATTTCACATTGAAATTAGACATAAACAGATGTCAATCTTTTGGTAGTTATTATTTCATAAAAATACGCTTTTTGGTTTTGACAACGGGAATTACTTTTTAACTAATAAATGATATTTCTATTTTTTAAATTTGGTAAAATATAATTCATTTTTTAATTCAGAATATCCAAATTATCTTAGGGTGAATTTTCGGCATGTTTCTAAAAACTTTTAATTTTTGATGAATAGTGAAAAACACTGAGTTATAGTTTAAAACCAAATTTTTTATTTAAATAGTTATTTATTTTATTTAAATTTATTTTAGGTAAAAATAGATACATAATACCTATATAAGTTCAATTTAATTCATTGGATTCAGTTTATAATAATTTTAGATATATATAAATTTTATTAAACTTTTCATCGTCTTTTACCCACCTCCTAGGAGAATTTGAAAATTCACATAAAACTTAATTTTACAGCTTCTGTGAATGGAATTTCAAAAATCAAAGACACATGGTTGATATAATTAAGTAAAATTTTGTTCAATAAGATGAAAATAATTTTTGGTGAATAGTAACTTTTTACTTTTATTTACCACGGTTAAAAGTAAATAGGGTAATTAAGGGTAAAAATGATATTATTATTACCCTAACACATGTCATAATTATTTAGGATAAGTAAAATTCAACCAAAAAAAACTTAAGAATAAAATATGAACCTATTTGGTCCAATTGGATTAGATTAGAACATTTATTATTATTTAATTCAAACAAGAGTTAAATGAGTTTAAATCAAAGATTAATAACTAAAACATCTTTAATATTGGGTTACACATAAGATAAATTCTACTATAAATATTTATTATATATATAAAAAAAATTCATACATAATGGTATTTTATTTATATTTTTTAGACAATAAATAATTTAATTTATTAATGACACAATGATGATGCAGTAATTACCTAATTAATGAAATATTAAACTAATTGGTACTATAAATATCCAAATAAATGTAATTTGAGACTTTTTATAAATTACACTAATTTTATAGGTTAATATGACATATTAGGGTCGGTTAGATGAATTGGTTTTGAAGTAATAATGCTGTTATGAATTTAGAAAAAACAAAATACCAAATAGTGTCAAAATTGACATAAAAGTGTTTTTTAAAACAAATATTATATTATTAATTTCTATTCTATTTCTAAAAATATAAGGTTTGGAAAAAATACATATATAATGATAGGTGTATTGTTAATGAACCACTTGGGATTCTCTTGGAAGTATATAGTAAGTTTATTAACCAAATAATATAAAAATATAAAGAGACATGGTAAATGTCAAATTATTTATCTAAGAGTTAAATCTAAAAGATAAGGTTAATATAGTGACCCAAACCTATCTAAATACTATTTTTTGCGTGGTTTTTGACCCATACCCACCTTATCATTTAAATAATCTACTTTAGCTCCATTAGAAACAGAAAATGATTTTATTATAAAATAATATTTCTAGCTTTTCCTAAGGTACCCCTCACTCATCTTATAAAAGGGCACTCCCCCTTCTCTCTAATTCACACCTTCCAAGCCATTTGGCTCGGCCAAAACCTGCCCAAATACCCTATAAACTATCCTCCCTTAATCCTAGAGGCCATACTTTAGTCATAGGTCCAACCTATGGAGCCCTTTTTATCAAAACAAAATGAAGAACCCGATGAAAAGGTAAATATTTCATCACCTCTTTCAAGTTCTTTTCTTCTTCTACTTCCTCTTTATTTGACGTTTCCATTATAAAATAATAAATCCAATATCTTATATATACAGTGATGTTATTATAAATATGGTACAACCATATTCATTATTCTATCCATCCTTTGAATGACATGCCACCACACGTGCGTACGTACGACTTACCGTCTCCACGTCGTCGTGTAATTGTTATTCAATACAGTATTTTTTTGATGGGTATAATAATAATGTTTAATTGATGTAAATAAAAAATATAACATGATAATTATTCTTTATATATGATATACCATCAAATTATATATTATTTTAATATCAAAAAAATGATATTGTCGCTCATGCGTACGTACGGATTACCGTCTCCAGGAACGCGATGAGATTCATTCCCCACCATATCCATTCAAGACTAAATTTCATTTAATAATTAAAAATAATTTTTAGAGATATGATACCATTCTGGATATAAATTAGATTCATCCCATCCATAAAAAATATTACTCACATAACAAATAATATAAATGAAAAATAATCTATTAACACCCGTAACGACGATAATACTAAAATATTAATAACAAAGAAATATTAAAAGATCATATATGATATCATATTAATGTATATGATTATTTTATAATTTAATAACAATTATTTAACCATTATACAGGAGGTTAACCTACCATCTACCAAGGAAAAGTACATAGTAAGGGGTTTCTTATCTCACTTTTAATTCCGTGAGATTTCCATTGTTCACAACTTATTTATTGCATGTGGTGTGTGTATAGCCCATGATTTTATTCATTGTGTAATATAATTTAATTTAAGGATATTTACATCATCATTGTATGATATATCTTTCATGGGATATATGTTTCGTAAGTTACCAAATTGGTAAGGGAATTATAAATTTCAATTTCCACTCATTCAGCTTTATGCATACTACATTGATTATTTTACTCCAAGATTATGTGTTTAATCACTATTAATTTTCTTATTTCATAATTTCCACTCCCCTTTCTGTGGATATAATTTTAATACACATAATCACCCCATTGATAAATTATCAAGTCATCGATATGAATTTGATAAGAGTAATTTTAACTCAACCTCCATTTGTTGAGTTAAATATCCAATTCATTGGTGTTGTTTTTACAAGAATATGTGTGAATGTCCTCTGATTGATTTACACCGAATATCCAATCATATTTTGTGTATTTATATTTTCCAAACATAATTATGTCATTGGTTTATCCTTAACCTAATTATATGGTCTTTATAAGAGATTTCATCTCAATTTACATTCCATTGAGACTTCACTGTTGTTATAAACCAAATCACTTTTATATGGTGTATATAATGTACTTTGACATAGTATATCATGAATCCCTTTATTCTCATGATATTAAAAAGTTTTGATTACCTCAATTTTTTGTATTAAAGTGTCTCTCTTTTGGTTAGGAAATCTAACTAAAATATCATTTCAAAATGGTTTAAAGATTTATTATTCTAATTCATTCTCATTAATGTCTATGTTTTAAAAATGGTATTAAGGATTTATTTATATGGAAATTGAAATTTTAAAATTAAAATTCATTTTAAAAGTTTCAAAGTGGTAGGGGACATTTTGATTTAAAATCTATTTTAAACGGCTTCTTGAAAAATAGTGTGACTTTTAAATGTTTTCAAAAAATAGAGGGATATTTCTCTCCAATAGTTTTGATGATTATTTTCATCTATGTCAATATCCTTCAATATTCTCGATTGAGGTTAATATATTACAATAAAATCCTCCATATTGTATTGAATTAGTTATGTTTGACTGTGGATGTGCTTTTTTTATACCATTCATGGTTTGGGTATAAAGTATTGACATTTTGTATTCTTGTTTAAATATGAATGATTATGTTATGTTTTAAACTTTTCATATGAGGAATGCATTGGACATAGTAAGTGACAGGTGGAGCCTCTTTTAACTCCTCGATGCTTTAGTAGGTCTCATGTGACAAACTAGTGTCTTGGATGAAGGCCTTGAAAAAATATTATTTGTAGTCTTGGCACAAGGCCTTGAAAATGTGGTTATGATAGTCTGGAAATATGCATTCCATCATTATGAAAGTGGTTATTGATATTTCATGTGATTATTCAACTGCTATAATATCCATGTGAATAAGTAAATTTCCTTAGTTCATTTTATTTTTTCCATATTATGTTGATGTTCAGGTTTAAAATGATTTTGTTTTAGTTATACACTGCCTTAAATGTTTATGCTTATTTATGAAAGTTTCTGCTATATTGTTATCCTTACTGAGCATCTGAGCGCAACACTTTCTATATTTTATTTTTCCCAAGATGTGAATAAATATTTTATGACTGACCTGCAGGGATAGTCTGGGGGGATATGAGTGTGGACTATGGGATCTCAATGTTGTTTTAGTTTTCCATTTTATGATGTAATTTAAACATTATGAATGTATCTAGTACTTCCAAGGCTACTAAAGAAATCGGTATTTCGAGACTTGATCTTTTGTGATCATGAAAATGATACGTAATAATGCACCAACTCTGGGTAATTGGGGTCGGGGCATTACAGTTGGTATTAGTGTAATTTTAGTACAAACATTGGAAACTAGATTTAGATAAACTCTAATTAGAGCACATATCCCTAAGATAGACTTTGGGGATTAGTATAGAGGAACTTCCTAAAATTTTGGTATTGTAGTGATTTTTTGAGTTTTCCAAGCAATACATCCCTGTCTGGATATGAGCAAGTAGAGGCGGCTCTGGAACATATGTACCTATGGGTAAAACCTGAAAACACCGCTTTGAGCTAGACTCGAATGGGAACTGGTGCACAGTAATAGGCCTTGTTGTACTCTTGGTTACGACACTCCTGGAGGATATGATTTGGATAATTTACATTTTCTTTACAAATCGATTTAAAATATTTTAATATAAGATGAGAATAAATGACCTTGGTTAATCCTAAGGTGTTTCAAATTGAAAATATGGTGTCATTATATTCTCTAAATGATTTTATGACTATTGTTACTCACAAAATGTTTTCTGGTTTTAGTCAATGGCTGGATTCCAAGGAAGTCTTAGTAACATTGAGAATGATGTACAAGGTGGGAACGTTGGTGGAAATGTGAAACAAAATGGAATATTGATAGGCATAAAAGATATCGTGTTCATTCCAAATCAGTTTTCCAAAAATATGATCAACAACATATATATTATCCATCTCCCGGACTCAACAAAGAAGAGAAAGGTGATGAATGATAAGAGCTCCAGTAGTGGAGACCATGGAGAAAAGAATCCTCAATTTCCATCATGCAGGAAATGTGGATGGAGACACCCAAGAAAGTGTCTCAATGAAACAAATAAATTTGTTACGTGTAATAAAGAAGGACATAAAGTGAAGAATGCCGAAGAAAAATGAAGAGTACTATGGAAGAAAATAAAAATGGTCCCAAGAATCCATTAACAGTCATTTTCCGTAAATGTAGGGGACCTGGCCATTACCCGGGTGAATGCCCTATTCTATAGGATATTTTCTAGGTCAAAGAAGAAGCTATGTGGAAATAAATGGTTGGAGAAATGTTTAAAAGTATTAGTGCTCTTTGTTTATGGGATTACTTTGGAATAATTTTCTATTATATTTGTAACCCTGCAGTTTGTCATGTGAAAATGATATTTGAGGAAGAATTATCTTTTCTCTTTTAAATAGAGTTATAAATAACCATTTGGTTTTATATGATCATTGGGTTTGAGGCAGTTTTAAGTTATTATATTTTGGGATGAAAATTCAATGTATGAGATAAAATTACTGGTTAAATTATGTTATGGTCATTTTGAGGATTTTATCTCATTTTGGTAATGTTATAAAATATAGTTTTTGAAAGAGGACAACATGCAGACCGTGTGACAACCCATCTCGTAGGAAAAAGCTGTGGGAATTGAACCCACAACCAAAGTGCGATTGGGATTTATCGCCTACCACTGGACTATGTGAATTCCTTGGTTAGTGTGACTAATTATTTTTAGTTAAATTATTTTATTGATCAATAACAATTTGGTTTAGGATCTTATTTCTTATCAAATGAATACCCTTAGTATAAGAAAATGATTTGGTGATTAAGTGATAAATTTTATTTTGGAAGACGTTCTCTTTGTTGGGAACACTATATTCCTAAGGAAAATAGAATACTATGGGATTTCATTTGAGGAGTAATGGTGGATTTTTATCTATGTTTTTAATGGGGATTTATAGTGATTTGGGTTATTTATGAAAATTATTAACCAATAATAGAGAATATGTGATTAGTATAATTAATTTTATGTATGTGACTTTAAGAGTAGTTGATGTCATTTAGAGATACAATTTGACATGGAAGACTACATAACCAAATTCTTCTATGTTTTGGGTTTCAATATTAGTTTGGATTATATTGAAGGATTTTAAGGACAATTACTTATTAAATGGTATTTATTTAACTTTGGGGTATTGTTGGTTTAATTTTAGAAATTAATATTAGTGTTTCTTTCTCTAAAGGAATATCCTTTTGGGGGATCATTAGATATTATACTAACTATTTTGGGTTTGATTAATCTCTAAAGACAAGGTAAATATATAGTTTATCCTTTGTGGGTCATGTGATTCTCTTGAAGTGTATTCTAGATCTTCCGGTTTGACCAAGTCTTCTTGAATACTCATCATTTAAAAAAATGGGTTAGTGGTAGAAATTTATTAAACATTGAAACTCTACTTAAAAAGTAAGTATATCTCTTTATGTTCTTAGTCAATCTCAAAAAAAAATTTATCATCTTTATGAAATGTAACTTAAAACAAAATAAATGTTTTCCGTTTAGTTTTCCAACTGGGAAACTAATGACCATTTTCCCTATCACAAGTTTGTGGTTTTCTTGTTGTTAACTTTCTCTTGATCAGATTTTCTATCCCTCTCCATCAAGACATAACACTTAGTTTATCTTCCATATCCATTTTTTCCTACATGGAACCCTAGTATGGGTTATCTTGGGAGACATTTGTACTTCTCTTTCTTTCTTTTAAAGTGATAGTTTTATTGACTCTTTTTTCGATGTGGGACTTTCCATTATATTCCCAAGCCCAATTTTAAAAATTGCGAGGACACAAATTATTTAAGGAGGTAAGAATATAACACCCCCATATTTCATAGTACGTTAGTTCTTCAAAGTAATTCAATAACTTACACTACACACAACATTGAGTTCAAGCGCACCACAACTTACCAAACTAGCCGTTCAAAAGCGGTTATGAATAGTATTTTTAGAATTTTGAACATTATATAACCCTTATAATTTTAGAATCCATATTATGAGTTTTTTATACATAATGTATGGAAAAATTCATTTTTTCAAATAAAAGAAGTATTTTTCAAAAAATGCAATTTTGCCACATTTTAATGGAGAACCCTTTTTAAATACAATATTTGAAACTTTTATATATAAAATTTGATAAAATAAACTTCTTATTTGGGATCAGGACATAATAATTAAGTTTTAATAATTTTTTGGTGTTTTTCTGATAACTTTCATATTTGGGTGAATAGTGAAAAATAATATAATTTAACTGAAAACAACTTTTTAATCAAAATAATTTATAGTGTTAAACAATAAATATGAATGATTTGGATGTATAATTAGATTATATTTTTACAATTTAATCCAATGTTGGTCATTGTAAGTAATTTCACTTTGAAATTGGACATAACAAATCTTAATCTTTTGGTAGTTATTATTTCATAAAAATACGCTTTTTGGTTTTGACAATGGGAATTAATTTCAAACTAATAAATGAAATCTCTATGTTTTGAATTTGTTAAAATATACTTTATTTTTGAATTCAGAATATCAAAATTAGCTTAGGGTGAATTTTTGGTATGTTTCTGAAAACTTTTAATTTTTGATGAATAGTGAAAAACACTGAGTTATAGTTTAAAACCGAATTTTTTATTTAAATTTTTATATATTTTATTTAAATTATTTTAGGTAAAAATAGATACATAATACCTATATAAGTTCAATGTAATTCATTGAAGTTAGGTTGTAATAATTTTAGATATATAAAAATTTTATTGAACTTTTCATGGTCTTTTACCCACCTCCTAGGAGAATTTTCAAATTCACATAAAACATAATTTTACCGCTTATGTGAATGAAATTTCAAAAATCCGAGAGACACGGTTGATATCAGTAAGTAAAATGTGTTTCAATAATATGAAAATAATTTTTGGTGAATAGTAACTTTTTTCTTTTATTTACCACGGTTAAAAGTAAATAGGGTAATTAAGGGTAAAAATGATATTATTATTAACCTAAAACATGTCCTAATTCTATTGGATAAGTATAATTCGACCAAAAGGAAACTTATGAATAAAATATGAAGCTCTTTGGTCCACTTGGAATAGATTAGGACATTTATTATTATTTAATTCAAAGAAGAGTTGAAAGAGTTAAAATGAAAGTTTATAAACTAAAACATTTTTAATATAGGGTTTCACATAAGATAAATTCGACTATAAATATTAATTATAAATCTAAAAATATTTAATACATAATGGTATTTTATTTATAGTTTTTAGACATTAAATAATTTAATTTATTAATGACACAATGACGATCCGTTAATTACTTAATTAAGAAAATATTAAACTAATTGATACTATAAATATCCAAATAGATGTAATTTGAGACTTTTTTAGAATTATACTAATTTTATAGGTTAATATGTCATATTAGGGGTGGTTAGATGAATTGTTTTCAAAGTAATAATGCTGTTATGAATTTAGAAAAACAAAATACCAAATAGTTTAAAAATTGACATAAAAGAGTTTTTAAAATAGATATTATATTATTAATTGATATTATATTCTTAAAAATATAAGGTTCAGAAAAAAGACTTATATAATTATAGGAGTATCCTTAATGAACCACTTGTGGTTTTCTTGGAATTATATAGTATTTTTATTATCCATATAATATAAAAATATAAAGAGACATGGTAAATGTCAAAATATTTAACTAAGAATTAAATCTACAAGATAAGGTTGATATACTGACCCAAACCTATCTAAAACCTATTAGTTGAGTGATTTTCAAACCATCCCCACCTTATCCTTTACATAATACACTTTGGATCCATTAGAAACCGAAAATGATTTTATTATAAAATAATATTTCTAGCTTTTCCTAAGGTGCCCCTCACTCCTCTTATAAAAGGGAAATACCCCTTCTCTATAATTAACACTTTCAAGGCCATTTGGATTGGAAAAACCCTGCACAAATACCCTCTCAACTGTCCTCCCTTTATCTTAGAGGCCTTCCATTAGTTATAAATTCAACCAAAAGATCCCTTTTGATCAAGTCAAAATGAAGAACCTGAAGAAAAGGTAAATATTTCATCACCTGTTTCAAGTTCTTTTCTTCTTCAACTTCCTATTTCTTTGTTGTTTCTATTATAATATAATAACTCCAGTATATTCTATATACTGTGATGTTATTATAAATATGGTATAACCATATTCATTATTCTATCCATCCTTTGAATGACATGTCACCATACGTGAGTACGTACGGCTTATCGTATCCACGTCGTGGTGTAATTGTTATTCAATACATTATAATTTCTATGTGTATAATAATAATGTGTAATTTATGTAAATATAAAATATAACATGATAATGATTCTGTATATATGATATACCATCCAATTATATATTCTTTTAATATCAAAAGAATGATATTGTTGCTCCTGCGTACGTACGGATTACCATTTCCACGAACACAATGAGATTCATTGCCCATCGTATCCATTCAAGACTAAATTTCATTTGATGATTAAAAATAATGTTTATAATCATTATATAATTCTGGATATGAATAAGATACATCCCATCCATAACAAATATGACTCACATAACAAAGAATATAAAGGAAATCGAATCCGTTAACACCTGAAATGATGATAATACTAAAATATTAATAACAAAGAAATATTAAAAGATCATATATGATATCATATTAATGTATAGGATTATTTTATAATTTAATAACAATTATTTAACCATTATAAAGGAGGTTAAACTACCATCTACCAAGGAAAAGTACAAAGTAAGGGGTTTCTTATGTCACTTTTAATTCTGTGAGATTTCCATTTTTCACCACTTATTTATTGCATGTGGTGTGTGTACTGCCCATGATTGTATTCATTGTGTAATATACTTTAATTTATGGATATTTACATCATCATTTTATAATCCATCTTTCATGGTATGTATGTTTCATAAGTTACCAAATTGGTAAGGGAATTAAAAATTTCAATTTCCACTCATTCGGCTTTACGCATACTTCTTTGATTATTTTACTCCAAGATTATGTGTGGAATCACTATTCATTTACATGTCACAATTTACACTCCCATTTCTGTGGATATACTTTTGATACACATAATCACTCCATTGATAAATTCTCAAGTCATCGATATGAACTTGATAAGAGTAATTTTAACTCAATCTCCATTTGTTGAGTTAAATATCCAATTTATTAGTGTTGTTTTTACAAGAATATGTTTGAATGTACTCTGATTGATTTACACTGAATATCCAATCATATTTAGTGTATTTATATTTTCCACACACAATTAATTCGTTGATTTATCCTTAACCTAAGGATACGGTCTTTATAAAATATTTCATCTCAATTTACATTCCATTAAGACTTCTTTGTTGTTATACACCAAATCACTTTTATATAGTGTATATAATGTACTTTGACGTAGTATATCATGAATCCCTTTATTCTCATGATATTAAAAAGTTTTTATTAACTTAATTATTTGTATTCAAGTGTCTCTCTTTTGGTTAGGAACTCTAACTAAAATATCATTTTAAAATGTTTTAAAGATTTGTTATTCTAAATATTTCTCATTAATGTACATGTTTTAAAAATCGTTTTAAGGATTTATTCATATGGACATTAAAGTTTTAAAATTAAAATTCCTTTTAAAAGTTTCATAGTGGTATGGGACACTTTGATTCAAAAATATATTTTAAATGGCTTCTTGAGATATAGTGTGACTTTTAAATGTTTTCAAGAAAAAGGGGGATATTTCTCTCCAATAGTTTTGATGATTATTTTCATCTATGTAAATATCCTTCATTATTCCTGATTGAGGTTAATATGTTACAATAAAATCTTCCATATCGTATTTAATGAGTTATGTTTGACTCTGGATGTGCTATTTTTATTCCATTCATGGTTTGTGGATAAAGTATTTACATTTCGTATGTTAGTTTTAATACAAATGTTTATTTTATGTTTCAAAATTTTCATATGAGGAATGAATTGGACTTAGTAAGTGATGAGTGGAGCCCACTATAACTCCTTGATGGATCAGTAGGTCTCATGAGACAAACTAGTGTCTTGGCATAAGGCCTGGAAAAAATATTATTTGTAGTCTTGGCACAAGGCCATGACTATGTGGTTATGATAGTCTGGCATTATGAATTCTATCATTATGAAAGTGGTTATTGGTATTGCATGTGATTATTAGACTACTAGACTATCAATGTGAATAATTAAATGAAATTATTGCATTTTATTTTTTCCATATTATGTTGAAGTTCAAGTTTAAAAGGCTTTTGTTTTAGTTATACATTTCCTTAAATGTTTATGCTTATTTATGAAAAGTTCCGCTATATTGTTAGCCTTATTGAGCATCTCAGCTCACCCCTTTATATGTTTTATTTTTCCCAGGATGTGAAAAAATATTTTATGACTGACCTATAGGGATAGTATGAGGGGATATGAGTGTGGACTATGGGATCTCAATGTTGTTTTAGTTTTCCATTTTATGATGTAATGTAAACCTTATGAATGTATCTAGTACTTCCAAGGATACTAAACTAATCGGTCTTTCGAGACTTGATCTTTTGTGATCATGACAATGATACATAAAAATACACCGACTCTGGGTAACTTGGGTCGGGGCATTACACCTGGTGAGGATTATATCCCATATTGAGAAATTCTTTTGAGGTAAAATGAGACCACTTATTCGGATTTGATGGTCGCATGGATGAACCCAACATGGGACATGGGAACGTGATTATGATGTTTTTGTTCAATGGCATGATTTTTTTACTAATACCACTAAAGATACTTCCTAGCTCTGAGATGTCAACTGAGGAGGAGAATTAAAATATCATGAATTTTTAATGACAATAAAACCCTCTTTGATAACAATTTATGAATATTTTTTATGAGAAAATGTAATTTTTCAATAAAATTAATTTAATAAATGATTTAAAGGGCCTTTCATAAGGGTAAAATCTCAGTTAACACCTTGTAGTATTTTATGGAATATTTTGATATTTAGGCACTGAGAAAGCACTGGACTTCAAGGCCGTTAGATCCTCAATGCAGAGAGAATAAAATTTTAAAATATATTATATTACATGCACGTGATTATTCCAAAATAATTGAATATTTCTCAAACTGTGTGAATTTGGAGAAATTAGAGAACACTATTAGGTCCAGATTAGTTATTTACCCAAGGCACAATATAACATTTGTGTGTGTCGGGTGTTTGGTAACATCATAGGCAATAATAGCACATTAATATATTTATTTATATATTTATAAAAATAATTTAGTATCTCTAAAATGTTGTGTAGTATGTGAAATACAATACCACCATTAGGTTCAGGTTGAGGGGTTTATCCTAGGTGTGAAAAAAAATTATGTTTGTTAGGTTTTTTGTAACAATTAACATGATGATAAATTATTTAATATTTTTATTATATATTTTTTGAAAATAAGTGAATATATATCACATAGTGTGTTGTATGGGGAATTTGATACCACCATTAGTTATGGGATGTGGGATTTACCCTAGGTATGACATAACATTTCTATGTTTTGGGTGTTTGGTTAGATAGTGCATAAGTTAATGTTATTAATATTTTTATTATATTTTTTTAATAATTTAATCATTAAAAATCACTTTTTATTTGGATTATTCTTCCCCAGCAGAAGAAACACCATTTTTATGTGAGTGAAATCCAAAATCATGTATTTTAACTCATTTTTATTGATTCAAAATTTCAATGTATTAATTTTCTGAATTGAAACATCCTACAATCAATTTTCAGGTGAAATGGGAGATTAAATTAGGGTATAGATTCTTCGGTTTTAGAAGTTTGATACATAACTAGTTGGGTTTCATATAGTTGTACCAGTCTTGATTCATGGATATTTCCATTTAATCCTATAATTAATGAGACCCCTTGCAGTTGTTTGGGAGGCTTCCTTCGTTTTGGTTTCCTTCATAGGTGCGGCTGCCAAACCCCCATAATTCCTTTGTTTGTTCATGTTTCTTATATGAACTGGTTTTTTCTTTTTAATTTTTTTTTATTTTTTGATTTCTTCCATTCATTAATTCTCCCCAAATTGTAAAATAAATTATTTATTTATTGATATATAGAATATAAATTATCTATAAATAATTTTAAAAATTATGAAATGATAATTGCACAAAATTTACAAAGACAACTGTAAGAAATTATGAATGGATAATTATGAAAATTAGCAGAAGATAGGTATTGAATTATCTAAATATAATTATCAAAGAAAATTTATAAATATTATTAAAAGATAATTACTTCCAAATTATCAAGGATAATTGTAACTAATTATCAAATGATAATATCATCATTTTATTGAAAGTTTATAATGCCGAATAAAAATATTGAAATATAATTTCTAAAAAGGATAATCACATTGAATTATCAAGAGATAATTGATTGAAATTTATATATGATAATTAATTTGAATTATAAAAAAAATTATTAAAATTATCAAATGCTAATTGTGAGTTTATTAAAGGATAAATTATTAAAAATTACCAAAAATGTAATTCAAAAAAAGATAGTTTATAATAAACTATCATAAGGTAATTATAAGGGATAATTTATATTAAATTATCAAAAGTTAATTATAATCAAAAATTTATGTTAAATTATCCAGAGAAAATCATAAAAGGATGTTTTATAATAAATCGTTAAAAGATATTTATAAATGATAATTTATGATAAATTATCAATAAATAATTATAAAAGGCTAATTTATGATAAATTATGAAGTTATAATAAGAGAATGGTAATTTATGATAAATTAACACGTGATAATTATAAAAGGATAAGTTATAAGATATTTTCAATATATAATTATTCTCATCGAGAATATTACGAGTATATGCTTAGCCTAAAATGATAATTTATAAATTATCTAGAAGATAAATTGTATTATTGCATGAAATATTTTCTTTCTTTTCCTAAATAAAAAATATTTTTTGTTTCTATGAACCCCTAAAGAACCTCGAGCATTGACATGTCGACATTTATGATAATAAATTTGTAATGAGGTGTTCTCGACTGTTGTGGTTTCCACTCAAGATATTGATTCACATTTAGTAGTTTATCCTTTCCTTTTATGCCAATAAATTTTGAGGTAGGAAGTTCCTTAAATTTTTAATATTTTTTATTAATGATGAATTATTATGATTTATGCATAGATATATTTGATTACCGTTGTATATAATTATCACATGTGGGTGTGTGTGTATTCCTGAGAACCTTATGTGTCACTTGTTTCCATGAGTACATTGTATATTTTTATTCATGTTTGTTTATCACATGTATTCCCATGGCACCTTACTTATGATAATGTGATATGCTTTCTGATGTGTCTCGCTGTTATATGTATGCTTTTGTGGTATTTTTCTTAGAACCCAAGGCAGGTGGACCATCATGACATGTTTATCCCTTAGATAGGGTGTGTGCACAATGTGCGATGATGGTGAGGAGGGACCTATACACGGGTAAGGGATATGAAGATGCCTCATGGGTTTCATGCAACACACTTTATTCATAGTGGATTTCATGGATATATTCTCGATGCCTTGTGAATGTCGACTATCTCTCAATACCTAGAGAATGTCGGGAACATGATTCTCTTGATTCCTTGTGTATATTGAGTTACATGATCAGACAATGTTGAGTAGAATGATTTATAATCCTTGTGGTGAGTCCTTGATTCTTTTGATATATTGATTATCCTTCCATCAAAGATTCAGAGTAGGTACTGCATGAGGTTTTTCTTATCTTAGTTGGTGCACGACTACTCAGTTTTAAACTATGTGTTACTATGCTTGTTACGTATTTATTATTATTATGGAATACACTTGTATATTTCAATACATCAGGTTAAATTCATATTAATGATTTCCTAATGAGTCTTTTACTCACACCCTTCATGGACATTTCGGTGTGCTTATATATTTCCTGAGGGATCTTGTGACGAGGAAGGGCCTTTTGGAGGACTATTGAGTGGTAGAGTGTGGAGCTATTGGTGGGCTAGGATGGATAGTGTTGGGACCGGTAGTATATCATTTATTTGTTTATCTTCTTGATTAACCCTAGAAAGGCTTCCCATTCTTGGGGGATGATTTTATTTACATGTCATGCATGTCATTTATTCAATTATTCTTCATGTTTACTCTAATGATTTATTATGTGAGGTATTTTTTATTATTGTTTACTATAATGATTTATTATGTGAGGTATTGTTTATTATAGTCTCCCCACTTTCAGAATAAAGCACTAAATGTTAGTTAGAAACCACTTTTATATAGTGAGTTCTGTATGTGGTCATGTGGTACTCTGTCTTGGACTTGGCGGTTCAATTCTGGATGTTACACCCCCAACCATTAGAAAAACAAAAATTCTACTCATGTTATGTAAAGACTACGACCTCCATAAGTGACATGATCCATTTTTAATTATAAGGACCCAGCCTTAAACCTTACTTAATCTTTAGTTATTACAAGATTACACATTGAGGATCTTTTCAGGTTTAGAGTTTTAGAGAATTAAATCATGAAAATTGCATTACATTCCACATTTAAACAAAGTGGTTACATAAAAGACAATATTCATTCTTCCTATCAACGGAAACATATTTAAAATAAAACACGTATTCTTTCTTGACACATCCTTGAAACTATCATCACATCATGTACCTTTCCCTTGACCTGTGAAAAACATTTCAAAAACTGGGGATGAGCATAAAAAGCTCAGTAAGGGTTATAAAAATATGGAAAGGAAACATGAGTTCATATATACATAAGAATGAAATCATACTTTACCCATAAAACATAGGCACTTTAACATACCTCATCAAATCATGAATAAATCATAGAAATCATAAGACATAAAATATAACTTGAGGCATTCATAACATTCTTATGTAGGGAGTAACCCTCTTGGTTACATTTGGAATACCCACCATAGTATATTCCCTAAATCTATTTAGAGAAATCTTAACGTTTTACTCCTTCACGTTACCCAATGAATTGGAGAGCTATATCAGGCTCACCCGCCCTTAGTTTATCACGGAACCACCCTTCTTCATAATAATTCCCAATAATCTCAACATAATCGTATCACATAAAACATGCATAAAGGAAACATAACATTTCTTCCTTTAAATCACAAGATATCAATACAACACATTGATATAAAAACATTATGAAAACCATTTTCAATACCAAAATAAAAGAAAAGTAAAACATGGTTTTTATTTTTCTTTAAAAAAAGGTATGGCTTGTAGAGGAAGCTGAATTTCAAATAATGGTCACAGCGGCGGAGAAGTCGTTGTCGCCGTATACGTACGACAAAAACATTCCCTTTTGTCGTTTAGTAAACGCTTCGTATAAAAAAGATTCTTTTTGAATAAATGTAAAAGTCAAAGGGGTTTATACACCGTATAAAAGAAGGTTGTGTATAAAACAAAATATGCCTCAATGAAAGGAGATTGAGACAAAGTCCCATACAAAGACAGTATCCTTGGATTAAGGATAAATCAATTACATAATTATGTGTGACAAAAAAATACACCAAATATAAGTTGATATTAAGTGTAAATCAATCAGAAGACATTCACACATATTCATAGAACGACTTATTCAAGGGTTACAAGTTTATCCCAAAGAATCAAAATTGAGTTAAGAAGTTCCCTTGCAAAAATTCGACGGCCTAACGACGTCACTTCAAAATTCAACAAAAAGAGTTGATGAGAGATAAAAAGAGTATCTCATCACTTGGACATAAAATTTATGTCAATAAGGATATATGAGAACATATCCCAACATAACAATATGTAAATTAAAAGACCCAACAAAAGAAGTCTTTTAAAAGAGGAGGGTGAAAGGTTCCCTTACCGACTTCGGTATCTTTCAAAACTTACACCCCATGAAAGAAGGACAATACATCATTGATGTAAATACTCATAAAAGAAATTATATTACCCAAAGAGTAGAATAATGGGAAGTACATACACCACTAAAAAAATTGTGGCAAATGTAGCATAAATCTCATGGGAATAAAAGTGAGATGAAAAATCCCTTACGAAAACTCGGCAGCCTAACGGCACCACATAAAACATAAAAAAATGGATTGATGAGATCAAATAGGGTATCTCATCATATTAACATAAAGTTTATAGAAAGAGGAATATAAAATAACATCCCCAAACATAACAAAGAGGAGCTTAAAAGAAGTGACATAAAGGAGAGTACTTAAAAAAGAAAGAGAGAGGTTAGATCTCTTACGAAAATTCGGCAGCCTAACGGCGCCACTCAAAACTTCCAAAATGGATTGATGAGAGAGAATAGGGTCTCTCATCACATGAAAATAAAAATTACAGTAATATTAATATAAAATAACATCCCAATAACAAGAAAGATGAGCTTTAAAAGGAATGACATAAAAGAGTGTACTTAAAAAGAAAGAGAGGAGTAGGATCCCTTACCTCAAGTCCAACTTGTCTTGTTTGTTTCTTTATATTCCTGAATAATAAACTTGAGTTAATTTATACTTCCTTAATAACCTCTTTCAAGTTAATTATTCCTTTTATATCACTCATTACTATGTGATAAACATTATGTAATCATTTAAGTTAATAATGTTTGTTTTGTCAATATTTGGTTCTTAAGTCGAAAGTGGACTTCTTACAATTACATGTTGTTCGTGAGGTCAAAGGTTCATTATATCCAGAATTTTATTCATGATGTAGATATCATATATATCATATATATCCATTATATTCATGCATTTATAATACTACATAACATTTAGATTTAAGAAATGAAATGCACCATTCATGGAGACGGTAAGTCGTACGTACGCATGAACGCTACTTCCATTTCTATTTCATATTTAATGGAATTAAAAAATAATGAAACATAATATTATTTTAATTACAGTATGGTATCATATATAATATCATTAAATATATCCTTTATACGTAGAACATATGGTATTAACGAATCAAATCATTTTGAGGGGGCGGTAGTCCGCACTTCCTTAAATAAAGATATCATGTTAACCCATAATGGCTACCATAAAGTTATTACATAAATGAAAAATACAGAAGCTTAAGTAAAACAAACATATTAGATATCATATATAAATATAGTGTCATCTTAATGGCCACCTTTGAAGGTGTTGGAAGAATGTTGAACAATCATCGTTTCGGGAGGCAGAAATTCGCCATCCACGGAAACAGTATGTTCTTTAACCATTAGATGTAGGTGTGCGTAAGTTTAGCTCGAATACTTCTTATAAAAACATCATAGTATATTTAAGATAATGTATTTTTTACAAAATAAAATAATAAAAAGAGTTTAGGGGGTTGGAGAAGAAAAATAAAACAAAAGGACTCAAAAGAAGACATTACCCTAAAATCGGGTAACTTCCTTTGATTTGAGCTCAAAGGCTTCCTTGGAAAGGATTATTCCCAAAGTGAGGATTCAAGGAGTTATAGAGGGATGTGGAGAGACAAAATGGGAAGGGTTTGGCCGAGCCAAAGTCTTTGAAAGTGTGGGTAAGGAGGTAGAGGTGGGGGCCTTTTATAAGAGGAGAGGAGGGGCACTCTTGGAAAGTAAAGAAATGTTCCTTTATTTTAAAATGATTTTCGGATTTAAAAGGTCCCAAATTGATACAATTCGAGGATAAGGTGATAAGGGTTAGAAATCCACCCATACAATAGGTTTTGGACATTTGTAGGTCTTAGATTTTACTTTATCTTTCCATTTTAATTAAATCGTTAAATAATGAGGTCATCGCTGCATCATCATGATGTCATAAATAATTTAATTTATTTAATGTTTAAAAATTATAATAAAAGTACTATGATGTAGGAAATATATTTATCTTTCCAATTAATATTTATAGTCCAAAAGATCATTTATTTAGACAAAATTAAAAATATTTTACTTAGGTGATACATTCTTTGTTACATTTAACATTCTTTAAAAATAAAAAGATAAAAAGTCACTTTCTCACAAAAGTGATTCCATGGGGCCCCCAAGTTTAGAACAAGGCATCCCATGGTCGGCCATGAGACAACCAGTAGCCTTAGGACACATTTTGTGGTCATTTTTTATTATTATGACATTATCTTATTATCTTTAACAACCCGATTACTCATTAATCAAGATAATTAAAGATAATTACTGTCATTACTATTCATAATGTCCGAAAACAAAAGAGTATTAATTACATAATTTGGACCTTCTGATTCCAAATATTTAATTAATTTTACCAAATTCCAAACACATAAATTGCAATAATTAATTTAAAAAAAACTTCCCGTTGTCAAAACAAATAGCGGGTTTTTTAGAAACAATATTTATGAAAAGTTTGGCACTTGTTTATGCCTAATTCCAAAGTGAAATATATCTCAATGACCATCATTGAATTACATGGTAAAAATATATTCAAATTACACTTTAAAACAAATTCAAAATATAAGATAACCATATAATTAAATTATATGAAAAAGCAGTTTTGATGTAAAATGCAGTATTTTTCACTATTCATTGAAAAATGAACATTGTCAGAAAAATACCAAAAATTAACCCAAGGTAAATTTCAATGTCCCAATCATAAATAATATGTTTATTTTGAAAAATAGAGCTTATAAAATTGTCAAAAAGTGTATTTAAAATGGGTTCTCCATCAAAAAGCGGTTAATCGACCTTTTAAAGAATATTAGAATGTTTACGCTTAAAAACTGGATTCATTTGCATTTTTTATCCTCTAACATTTATTGTAAAGATTAAAAATATTTTATAAAAATATATAATCATTTTTTAGTTAGTTCTTTTCATTCCCTCCATTACAATGGCTAGGCGTTAACTACCATTTAAAATAATATTATTTTGTTATTAGAGTGCAACGTAAGATTCCCAAGAAACTCATTGTTGCGTATTCGGTATGCCATCGAGCATAGCATCCCCATTAAAGTAATATTAATATTTTATTCAAAAATATGGATAAATATAAAGATGTCATATTCATTATTTACCTGGGGTGTTACATCCTTCCCCCCTTTTCGGAATTGCGTCCTCGCAATTTTAAAATTGAGCATGGAAACATCCTTGAATGTCCCACATCGAAACAAGAGTTGGTAAAACAATCACTTTAAAATAAAGAAAGATAAGTACAATGGTCACCCGAGTTAACCCATACTAGGATTCCATGTATAAAAATATGGACATGGAGGAGAAAACATAGGTCCATGTTCTGATGGAGAGTGATAGAAAACATGTTTAGGAGAAAGTTAACCACAAGAAAATCAGAAACTTGTGATGGGTTAAACGGTATTCGATTCCCCAGTAGGAAAATATAATAGACAACATTTTTTTATTGAGGAATTTATTCATAAGGAAACATAATTACTTATCATGTTGACTTTCAACTTTTATTATATTTCTTACCCAAACTCATATTTTCTCCAAAAGACGAGTATTTATGAAGACTTGTTCACTATAAGAGTACTATAATAAACTTATAGAGAATCACCTAATCCACAAAAGATATTTATATACTTCCCATGTCTTTAGACTTTAACCAAAACCAAAACCAAAAAGGATAGTACAAGATCAGATAATCCAGAAAAGGATAACCCTTTATAAAAAAAATCTATTCTTAATCTCCAAAATTTGTCCAACAAAACCCAAAGTTCAACGAGGACCATTCGATAAACAATTTGTCCATAAAATACCTCAAAGTAAACCAAACTAAGATTGAAACCCAAATATTTTAAGGATTTAGTCACATAGTCTTCCAAGTTAAATCGTAACATTTATCTCCAAACAACATCAGTTGCTCTTAATGTCTCGTATTGAAAAGTAATTAACCTAATCACATATCCTCAATGATAGGTTAATAAATTTCCATAGATAACCCAAAATCAACTTACCCTTAATTCATAAAATCATCTAACTAAAAATAATCAGTCAAACTAACCAGGGACTTCACGTAGTCCAGTGGTAGGCGATAAATACCAGTCGCACTTTGGTTGTGGGTTCGATTCCCGCAGCTTTGTCCGACGCGACGGGTTGTCACACGGTCTGTGTGTTGTCCTTTTTCCAAAACTATATAATTCTCAAATAATTCCCAAAAAGAGATAAAATCATCAAAAATAACCATAAAATAATTTAACCTCAATTTAATCTCATGCCTTTCACTTCAATCATAACATATAATAACCCATAATTACCTCAAAAGTAAGGATCATATAAACCCAAATGGTTCTTTATAACTATGTCCACAAAAGAACAGATAACTATTCCTTGAATAAAATTTTCATATATTAAACATCAAGGTTACACATACTATAAAAAGTCTTCTAATGTAACCTCATCATCAAAAGAGACTTAATACTCTTAAGAATTTCACCATAACTCTTGAAGACCTTATATGTTGACATCTTACTCATTTAACATTATTCATGATCCATTAACCATTCCTTTCCAACTTATTCTGAAATACTTCTTTCCTACAAACAAAATCATGAATCATATCCTAAGATTCCAAAATAGGAAAACAATAGTTATGAAATAATCCTTACCTTTGATTAGTCATTATCAGTTTCTTCATCCTCAATCGAAATGGAATTAGGTATTGGTAAACAAACATTTGTACGATCTTGGTGATCCCATTCACGAAACTTCTTCATAGGAAATGTGTTTGCATAATGACCATACACACCACATTTAAAAAATTAAATTGATCCCTCGGAAAGAACTCCTTTCCCTTTCCTCGAGTCAAATGGATGCTTCCTTTTTCCATGGAAGGTTCTTGCTTTATGACCTTCATTTCCACATCTATGGCATATTTCTGTCCCATTGAAACATTTTCCTAGGTGTTTCTTTCCACATCTTTGACACATAGGTTTTTGAACACAATTACCTTTATTATTATTACCTGTACATCCGTAGGGATTTGTTTCTCGCATATATGATGCCTTAGAGAAATCACCAAGGTTTAGGTGGTCAATCATGACTCCAGATAGCTGGTTGAGGATAATCACAATAGTTCTCATTGCAGCACCCATATCATTCAGTTTCTTGCTCAAAAAACTGTCACAGTTTTCTTCATATCCACTGTTACTTTGGTGCCTGCTAGATCCAGCCATTTACTAAAACCAAAAAGGTCAGTGTGAGTATATCAACAAAACCATCATGTACTAATGAGGAAGATAAACACTAAGATATACTTACTCATTCACTTTATCTAAAATTAGGACTCTTTCTGAAATCCTAACCATTATGGTAATGTCACTTATACTTAAAGAATACCCTAACCTCTAAAGTTATCTAAACCGACCTCTGATACCAACTATAAGGCCCCAGCCTTAAACCTTACTTAATCTTGAGTTATTACAAGATTACACATTGAGGATCTTTTCAGGTTTAGAGTTTTAGAGAATTAGATCATGAAACTTGCATTACATTCCAAATTTAAACAAAGTGGTTACATAAAAGACAGTATTCATTCTTCCCATCAACGGAAACATATTTAAAATAAAACACGGATTCTTTCTTGACACATCCTTGACACTATCATCACATCATGTACCTTTCCCTTGACCTATGAAAAACATTTCAAAAACTTTGGATGAGCATAAAAAGCTCTGCAAGGGTTATAAAAATATGGAAAGGAAACATGAGTTCATATATACATAAGAATGAAATCATACTTTACCCATAAAACATAGGCACTTTAACATACCTCATAAAATCATGAATAAATCATATAAATCATAATACATAAAAGGTAACTTTAGTCATTCATAACATTCTTACGTAGGGTGTAACCCTCTTGGTTACATTTAGAATACCCACCACAGTATATTCCCCAAATCTCTTCGGAGAAACCTTAATGTTTCACTCCTTCGCATTACCCAATGCATTGGAGAGCTATATTGGGCTCACCCTCCCTTATTTTATCACAGAACCACCCGTCTTCATAATAATTCCCAAGAATCTCAACATAATCGTATCACTTAAAACATACATAAAGGAAACATAACATTTCCACCTTTCAATCACAAGATATCAATACAACACATTAATATAAAAACATTATGAAAACCATTTTCAATACCAAAATAAAATAAAAGTAAAACATGGTTTTTATTTTTCTTTAAAAAAAGCTATGGCTTGTAGAGGAATCCAAAATTCAAATAATGGTCACGGCGGCGGAGAAGTCGTTGTCACCGCATACGTACGACAAAAACATTCCCTTTTATCATTTAGTAAATGCTTCGTATAAAAAATATTCCTTTTGAATAAACGTAAAATTCAAAGGGGTTTATACACCGTATAAAAGAAGGTTGTGTATAAAACAAAATATGTCTCAATGAAAGGATATTGAGATGAAGTCCCATACAAAGACGGTATCCTTGGAATAAGGATAAATCAATTACATAATTATGTGTGACAAACAAATACACCAAATTTAAGTGGATATTAAGTGTAAAACAATCATAAGACATTCACACATATTCATAGAACGACTTATTCAAGGGGTACAAGTTTATCCCAAAGAATCAAAATTCGGTTAAGAAGTTCCCTTGCAAAAATTCGACAGCCTAACGGCGTCACTTCAAAATAAAAAAAAAGAGTTGATGAGAGATAAAAAGAGTATCTCATCACTTGGACATAAAATTTACATCAATAAGGATATATGAGAACATATCCCAACATAAAAATATGTAAATTAAAATACCCAACAAAAGAAGTCTTTTAAAAGAGGAGCGTGAAAGGTTCCCTTACTGACTTAGGTATCTTTCAAAACATACACCCCATGAAAGAAGGACAATACATAATTGATGTAAATACTCATAAACGAAAGTATATTACACAAAGAGTATAATAATGGGTAGTACATACACCACTCAAAGGAAATTGTGGAAAATTTAGCATAAATCTCACGGGAATAAAAGTGAGATGAAAAATACCTTATGAAAACTCGGCAGCCTAACGGCGCCACATAAAACTTAAAAAAATGGATTGATGAGATCAAATAGGGTATCTCATCATATTAAAATAAAGTTTATAGAAATAGGAATATAAAAGAACATCCCCAAACATAACAAAGAGGAGCTTAAAAGAAGTGACATAAAGGAGAGTACTTAAAAAGAAAGAGAGAGGTTAGATCTCTTACGAAAATTCGGCAGCCTAACGGCGCCACTCAAAACTTCCAAAATGGATTGATCAGAGAGAAAAGGGTCTCTCATCACATTAACATAAAAATTACAGTAAGATTAATATAAAATAACATCCCAATAACAATAAATATGATCTTTAAAAGGAATGACATAAAAGAGTGTACTAAAAAAAGAATGAGAGGAGTAGGATCCCTTACCTCAAGTCCAACTTGTCTTGTTCGTTTCTTTATATTCCTGAATAATAAACTTGAGTTAATTTATACTTCCTTAAGAACCTTTTTCAAGTTCATTATTCCTTTTATATCACTTATTACTGTGTGATAAAAATTATGTAATCATTTAAGTTAATAATGATTGTTTTGTCAATATTTGGTTCTTAAGTCGAAAGTGGACTTCTTACAAATACATGTTGTTCATGTGGTCAAAGGTTAATTATATCCAGAATTGTATTCATGATGTAGATATAATATATATCATATATATCCGTTATATTCATGCATTTATAATACTACATAACATTTAGAGTTAAGAAATGAAATGGACCGTTCATGGAGACGGTAAGTCGTACGTACGCATGAACGCTACTTCCATTTCTATTTCATATTTAATGGAATTAAAACATAATGATACATAATAGTATTTTAATTCCAGTATGGTATCATATATAATATCATTAAATATATCCTTTATACATATCACAAATGGTATTAACGAATCAAATCACTTTGAGGGGGTGGTAGTCCGCACTTCCTTAAATGAAGATATCGCGTTTACCCATAATGGAAACCATAAAGGTATGCCATAAATGAAAAATACAGAAGCTTAAGTAAAACATAAAAATATTAGATATCATATATAAATATAGTGTCATATTAATTTCCACCTTTGAAGGTGTTGGAAGAATGTTGAACAATCATCGTTTCGGGAGGCAGAAATTCCCCATCCACAGAAACAGTATATTCTTTAACCATTAGATGTAGGTGTGTGTAAGTGTAGCTCGAATCCTTATTATAACAACATCCTATTATATTGAAGATACTTGATTTGTTTCAAAATATAATAATAAAAAGAGTTTAGGGGGTTGGAGAAGCAAAATAAAAAAAATGGAGTCAAAAGAAGACATTACCTTAAAATCGGGTAACTTCCTTTGATTTGAGCTCAAAAGCTTCCTTGGAAAGGATTTTTCCCAAAGTGAGGCTTCAAGGAGTTATAGAGGGATGTGGAGAGACAAAATGGGCAGGGTTTGGCCGATCCAAAGGCTTTGGAAGTGTGGGTAAGGAGGTAGAGGTGGGGGCCTTTTATAAGAAGAGAGGAGGGGCACTCTTGGAAAGTAAAGAAATGTTCCTTTATTTTAAAATGATTTTCGGATTTAAAAGGTACCACATTGATAACATTCGAGGATAAGGTGATAAGGGTTCGAAATACACCCATACAATAGCTTTTGGACATGTTTAGGTCTTAGATTTTACTTTATCTTTCCATTTTAATTAAATCATTAAATAATGAGGTCATCGCTGCATCATCATGATGTCATAAATAATTTAATTTATTTAATATCTAAAAATTATATAAAAAAATACTATGATGTAGGAAATATTTTTATATTTCCAATAAATATTTATAGTCCAAAATATCTTTTATGTAGACAAAATTAAAAATATTTTACTTAGGTGATACATTCTTTGTTACATTTAACATTCTTTAAAAATAAAAAGATAAAAAGTCACTTTCTCACAAAAGTGATTCCATGGGGCCCCCAAGTTTGGCACAAGGCATCCCATGGTCGTCCATGAGACAACCATTAGCCTTAGGACACATTTTGTGGTCATTTTTTATTATTATGACATTATCTTATTATCTTTAACAACCCGATTACTCATTAATCAAGATAACTAAAGATAATTACCGTCGTTACTATTCATAATGTCCAAAAACAAAAGAGTCTTAATTACATAATTTGGACCTTCTGATTCCAAATATTTAATTCATTTTACCAAATTATAAACACAAAAATTGCAATAATAAATTTTAAAAAAACTTCCCATTGTCAAAACGAATAGCGGGTTTTTTAGAAACAATATTTATGAAAAGTTTGACACTTGTTTATGCCTAATTACAAAGTGAAATTAATCCCAATGACCATAATTTAATTACATGGTAAAAATATATTCTAATTAAACTTTAAAACAAATTAAAAATATAATATAACCATATAATTAAATTATTTGAAAAAGCAGTTTTGATGTAAAATGCAGTATTTTTCACTATTCATTGAAAAATGAACATTGTCATTAAAATACCAAAAATTAACCAAAGGTAAATTTCAGTGTCCCAATCATAAATAATATGTTTATTTTTAAAAATAGAGCTTATAAAATTGTCAAAAAGTGGATTTAAAAGGGGTTCTCCATCAAAAGGCGGTTAATCGACCTTTTAGAGAATATTAGAATGTTTACGCTTAAAAACTGGATTCATTTGCCTTTTTTATCCTCTAACATTTATTATAAAGAGTAAAAATATTTGAATAACATATATAATCATTTTTTTAGTTAGTTATTTTCGTTCCCGCCATTACAACGGCTAGGCGTTAACTACCATTTAAAATAATATTATTTTGTTATTAGAGTGCAACGTAAGATTCCTAAGAAACTCGTTATTGCGTATTGGGTATGCCATCGAGCATAGAATATCCTTTAAAGTAATATTAATATTTTATTCACAAATATGGATAAATATAAAGATGTCATATTCATTATTTACCTGGGGTGTTACATTAATAACTAGATTACATGGCTAGTAAAAAGGGTGTATTTAATGAAAAATATTATATTTAATAAATTATTAAGTTTTTAAAATATAAACCAATTCCTACATTCTTTACATTTTAATGAAAATTAGAATGACACCCTTTTGTACGGGCGGACTACCGCCTCTATGAAGAAACAAATTTTGTTTTTCATCTAGAACTTTATTCATTATCTAACTCTATTAAAATATTTTTCATCACCTTTTAAACACATAAATAATATCATTCTAATTCTGTAATAATGGTATTATTAAAAATGAATCACTTTCTTAACCATATTTACCCATAGATTATTTCATGTTCACTGTTTGGGTCTTTTTAAACACATATGTGAACAATGCTATAAATTTATATAATGGATGAATATAGAAACTAAAAAACTAGAATTATTATACAGAAGTGGTAAAATAATATTTTTTTAAGGATATATAATGTTTATATTAATATTTAATTCATTATTAAAATTCAATGTATTGTTTATCAAAAAAATTCAAATAAAAACTCGTCGTTGATTCTGTCTCCATGAATCACGACTAAAAATATCAAAAAATGAAATTAGATATTTATAAATTATTATAAATAATATATTCTATTACCTTGTAAAATATTTGAATTATGAACTTCTTATAAATGAATGGAAATAAAAATAAAAACTTTAAGACGTGCATGAAATAATATCAATCACTAACATCTGATGAAGAAAAGAAACTATAAATATACAAAAAATGTATAATAAATAGATATAAATAATTATTATAAATGGTAATATATATGAATAATGTCCTTAAATAAATATATAATAGATTTATGTTTATTATAAAATAATTTAGATCATTTTTCCCAATGAAATAATAAAAGGTAATGATGTTTCTTAACTCAATACCCTTTCACTGAATTATAATTTTTCTTCATGAAATTAATTATTATATGTTAGGTACATCATTCCATATAATTTTATTGTGATTTATTCACTATTTTGTATGCATTTACAATTATCTCTTATAAAAACCCTTTAAAATGATTCTTACTTCAAAAATATGAATTTTTTAATGTGGTTTTCTTAACTCCACTTATTTTCATTAGTTATAACGATTCTACTTTTAATATTTATTTACATGATGTTTTTTATTGTTTTATTTGATAAAATTCTAATTTCATACCTCCTTATTTTATTTGGAATTACATTAATGCATTTATTTATTCATAAACTTTTATGATGTTAATAATAATTTTTATTTTCTCTAAATAGGTTATTTTACTTCATATCAATATTTACTCATTCCTATAATTTTATACTTTATAAATTTTAAATCTAAAGATTTTTTATTTTAAAAAACCTTAAAATTTCGCTTTACCTATTTTCAAATGAAATGTTTATCACTATCTTTACAAAGTTGATTTTAATAAAGTTATTTTTAAAATATTAAAAATTATTTCCTTTTCAAGTTTATATTTTCATCTTCCTCTCCAAATTTACTATGGAGAACATTTATATATTTTATTGAAAAATTATTTATTCAACATGGTGTTTTAAAAAAATCATGTTACCTTTATGAAAATTATTTTTGGAATTGATTCTTAATTCTTTCTATATATGAAAATGTTAAATAAATTTTTTATAAAAAAAAATTCAAGGGATAGCTTCCATTTTCTTCCCCAAAAGATCTATCTTCTATAGAGTTATGTTTCCTGAATCGCAATATAGATTTCTCATTGAATAGTCCTTTTGTGTGATTGAATAATCATATTAATCAATGAAATCCCTAAATTTTGTTTTTGTAATAAAATTTTGAAATGAAATAAAACAAATTTTCATTCCATGGTTTTTCATGATATGATGAAAGATTAATATATTATGTTACACACATTTATGGATACTGATGGGTGGGGTCCTATATCTCATATAAATACACTCCTTGAGGTTCTACATCACCTAAGATACTAATTCACTATAGGTTTCTAAAACCTAAGACACTAATCGATTGTATGTTTACAAAACATATTCCACCTATAAAGAGAAGGTTTATAAAACCTTAGTAATTTATGGACCATAGGTTTTAAAACCCCAAGTCACTTATAGACCATAGGTTTAAAAAACCTATGTCACTTATGGTCTATGGGTTTGTGAAACCTAATTCAAAAATGTTCCATAGGTTTGTTATTCTTAATCCGCTTATGGACCATAGTTTTTTTTAAACCAAATTCACTAATGGGTCTTAGGTTTGTGATTCATAATTAATTTATGGACCGTAGTTTTGTGAACCCTAAGTCATTAATGGTTCATAGGTTTGTGATGCCTAAGATACCATGTAATGATTAAAACTGATTATAGTTGAGCTATGGTTAATTTTCATGCTACTTTGCAATGAAATTCCATAACTGTATGCATATGATTATACTCCATGGATCATATTTGTTATCTTATGTTTTCACACTCTTATGCCATGGTATATATTTCCTCAGTTGAGATTACATGTATTGTTATCATGGATTAAAGATAACTATAATTATTATATGTTCTTTATAATAAGATATTTCTCCCATGTTCACATTTTTTTATATGCTTATAATATAAACCTTGATGACATATTGGTAAAATTTTTACTTACTAAGAATTTGATCTCTCCTATTTCTTACACTTTCATTTCCCAGTTTATGAAGATAATTATAACTTATGATAAGTCTATATGTGAGTCAAGTAGGGATTAATTATGGGGGAATTTTTAAAATAATTGTAAAATAAGTTTCTTATATGGCTGCTCCTCAAACACTATAAACCTTCCATTTTTTTGATTGTGAGGTTGTTGTGTTATGAAATTTTTAATCTTTAAAAATAATGTGTAATATATATAATTTTAAGTTGGGATATCTATATTGGTATCAATTCCAGTTTTAAAATTATTTTTTAGAACAAAATAATGGAGTGTGGATATAGGGAACCTTAATTGGCATCAGATCAAGGTCTAGTTATTTTTTAGGATTAGATTAGTAACTTTTAGCGAATAAGACAAGATAACTTTAGTAAAAACCCTAAATATAAGTATTCTAATAGGATAACACCCTAATGTTTTGTTAATGTAGAGATTTTGTGGATTAATAGTAATTACATCCTTGTTTAGATAAAAACAAGTTGATGTAGGTTCTAACATATATACACCTATAAGTAATAAGAATAAAAAGGATTTTTGGGTATTAACTCGATTTTCACTTGATGCATGACATGTGGTATTTACTGCACATATATTTTGAAAATTCTAGGGGATATTATTTCCGTAATTAATATTCTATTCAAAAACTAATTTGAGGGATTGGAATATAATTAGGATAGAAAACCTGATAAAATATGACTATGGGTAACCGAGATTGAAGCCTAGTGATTTATAAGTTAGGGTACACACATCATTTATAAGTTATTTTTTCCAAGATTTACTTATGTAAATTTATTAATTCATGTATATTCATCCCTAAATTTTATTTTATTTAAAATAATTGGTTGGACCAAAGAGTAACCAAGTTTAAAATGTGTGTGATGGATAAAGAAATTATTATCCTGAATAGAAACTAAATGGGTGAGAATATATTATTAAAAATATTATTGTTATTCTCACCCAACTATATCGGGTTATGAACAACAACATGAGTCTTAAAAAAATTTATAACAAACTGAAGAATTATAGTATGGGTTTTAATAGAAAATTGGGTGATGATAATGATGAAGGAAAGAAGATTCAACATCCTAAGAGTGAAACAAATGTGGGAAGAAGAACCCAAGGGAATGTCTCAAAGGAACTGGAATATGTTTTATCATTAATATATGCGGGAATGGAGTAATAATATAATGAGTAAAAAGGAATATTTTTGTTAACATGGTGAAGAAAAATAATGTTCTTCCTAATGATTCACTAGACATTGAATGTTCTAGACGTGAGGAATTTGAGAACAATTCAAAACAGTGAACTAATCCAAGGGATTAAGGTGAAAATAGACACTAACAACCTCCTAGACCATGGTAACACGAAAAATACTATATAATAACTACTATTTAGTTGGATAGTGATAATTAAGTGTTTCTAGGTAAACTTATTCTTCAATTTAGATTTGTGTATGTCTTATGTTGTGTAAGATTTCCCCAACTATTAAATATTGAATTATAAATAAAAATAACTTGTCATATTATTATTTTATCCAAGATATGTGAATAACCTTCAAGTTTTTTAGGATTATAATTCATGTAATTTTTATATCTTTCATTTAGATTAAATTAATGTGATTTTGGAAAGGGTTTGGATCTCTCTAGTTATAGAGAAAATTATTTATTGGAATAATTAAATAACATTTCATATTAACCTATGATAATATTTTAATGAAAGGATGATTATGAAACCCCTTTATAATAATATCATATAATATTGGTCTTGACAATGAATTATATTCTTTTGGCTTAAAATATTGGAAAAATATTAATATTAGGGTTAAACCTGTTATATGGAAAAAGATATGTATCCTAGGTTGATATCTCTCGAAAATTATATCTTGAGTTGATTTTATCATTTAAATAAAGTTATATATTTACATTACTATGTGATAAATAAAAATTGTGCGGACAAAATTTATTTAAGGGGGGATAATGTAACACCCTAAAATTTTAGTATTAATTTCCCTTTAAAATAATACTATATTGAAATTATTGGTTCACATGAAATAATAAACTAAAATGAAACCCCAATACATTAAATTAAATTATTAATTAGACCATTATAATATATATGTTAAATTAATAGAAATAAATAATGCTCACCACACTATTTAAGCTCTGTAGAAATGAGAAGTAATGGAATTGTGAAGTATATGTCATCCTTAAGAGGATCACTTATTCGAGCATGGAAGAGATGTGGAGTCTCTAGGGTTTTCTATAGACCAGGACTAATATGAAATACACCAATTAAAGTATGATCAAAATTATACATGATTCACAATTTTTAAATTTACTTTGGATTCATACTAGTCTAAATGCAACCCATGACTACCACTAGAGTATAATTTATTTTTAAATATTATAGAGATATCTAGATAATTTATAAGATTATAAATTGAGATTATATAAAAAATTAATTATAAATTTAACAAATTATTAATGTTAATTTTATAAATTTCAAATTTTTTACTTTTAAATAAAAATAATGTATATTTTTAATACTAATTCACTGTTAAAACTCAATTAATATAAAAAACAACGAATTATGATAAAAATTTAATTCTCATGATATTTATTTTAATAAAAGAAATTTATAGTGGATAAAATATATTATTTATATGTTTAATATACTAACATTAATTGAATTATAAATTTATAGTGAATAAGAATAAAAATAATTATTCTAAAAAATATCCATTTTTTGATTAAAACAGTTTTTCATTATATATTATATTTCCATTTAAAAGTTAAATTTCTAGTATCTAGAATTTTAATATAAAAAATGAAATTAATTATTTTATTTATAGTTTTAATATTATCTTAATATGAAATTTTAATATTTTTCTAAAAATATTGGTTTTTCGGTGAATGGTACATAATATTATTTTTCCTAAATACCGTTCATTTTTTAACAGTGCCATAAAATAAGTATGAACTTAAAAATTATAAATAAAATTTCATGACCAAAAATATATTCCTGGACTAAAATTTTTCATTTTAATAAATATGTTTTTGAATTTAGAAAACTCATGTTTAACATTTTGAAACTTAAGTAATATATACTTTAATAAAAATGATTTTTGGTTGGCTCATTTTAATGAAGTTTTATTAAAAATTATTTTAGTTTTTGATTGATTTTAAAACAAAATAACTCTTATTTATATAATAATAAACCAATTAATTTCATATAAATCAAAAACATTTATAATTTTATCTTAACCATAATTTTTAAGTATAAAAACAAACTTTCTCTAAAAAAACATTTACGCATTACGTGCGCTAATATTAAATCATCCATTGAAATTTTATTTGAAAAAATGTATTTCACGTTTGTAATAATTATTTCCAAATTATGTAATAATTTTTATTTTATTTATAGGCATTAAAATTAAATTATTAAGGTAAAAATTAGTTAACCAAATAAAAACCCAAAATGATAAAAGTGAAAAATCTAAGAGTAAAACACTAAAAAACACATTATAAACATTTGATAAAATGTATGGTTAAATATTTACCTTACTTAACCCATTACTTTCTATTATTAGATCCAATTGACCTTTTAATAGTGAATTTACCTATTATATTATTATAGAAATGTAAATCCTCTCCCTTATAAAAAGAGCTATCACAACCCCACTTCTCCTCACACACCAAGCCATATATATTCGACCAAAATATACCAAAATAACTCCCAAACACACCTATAATCTTCTTAGAGGTTATTATTTTCTCAAAATATCACCTCTGAAATCCTTAATTCAATTTGTAAAGGTACTCTTCGAAGGAGGAAGGTAAAATTCTTAGTTACTCCTTTTTCATTTCTTTTCCTTTATTTCTTCTTCTACATATTTAAATTATAATATAACCATTTTTAAATAATTATATCAGTATTATAATTATACAAATTTATTTTTATGTTTATGGGATTACCATTTTCTATCTTCCTCCTAATCATTTGAAAAACAAAAATGTCACTCATGTTACGTGCACACTACCGCATTTATAAGAAAAGTGGTCTATTTTTCATAACCACCGTACATGGTTATTTCAAAGGGGTTATTTAATGAATAAATGTTATATTAATAAAATTAATTTTATTCAAAAAAATTTAACTATTCCCAACCTTCGTAACATTCTATATAAAACAAGAAGGATGATTGTCTATACGTGAGGACTGCCGCCTCCATGAGGCAATGAATTTATTTTTTCATGAAGACATTTATTATTTATAAAAAAATATTAAATTTTTATTAACCATATTATAAAAATCTAATTAATATTATAATAATTCTATAATAATGATATTATTTCAAATAAACAACTTTTTTAACCATACTCACCCATCGATTATTACATGTTCTTGTTTGCATCAATTTGACGACCTATGTGAAAAATGCTATAAATTTAAATCATGGATGGCTATTTAAACATAGTTTATAGAATTATTCTAAATAAATGAGAAAATAATATTTTCTTTAATTTTATTTAAATATTATATTAATATTTATCTCATTATTAACATACCATTTTTTCTTCATCAAAAATTACTAAAATAAGCTCGTCGTTCATTCCGTCTTCACAAATCATGACTAAAAATATCATGAAATAAAAATAGATATTTATAAAAAATATATTCTAGTACCTTATAAAATATAGTAGTAATTAACTTGTTATAAATGAATAGGTATCAACATAGACACTTTAAGTCACAGGTGAAACAATCAAAATCATTAACAAATGATGATGAAAATAAACTATAACTAACTAATAAATGTATAACAAATGATTATAAATAAATATTAGAAATGGAAATATATAAAAATAATGTCCTAAAATAAATTATTATGAGGTTTATTAATGTAATATAGGAATATCAATCATGTTATCTTAAGTAAGAATAAAATGTATGAGTGTATCTAAACTACATACCCTTTCATTAAGTTATACTGTTTCTTCTCAAAGTTCATTATTATATTTTGGGAAAATTATACTATATGGTTTTATTTTCATGTGTTTCATATTTTATTTTAGGATTTTTACTTATATTTATATCATATAAAAACCCTTTAAAATTATTCTTAATTTTAAAAAAATATGTTTGTAAGGGATTTTTCTTGAATCAATTTATTTTATTAAGTCATAATGATTCTATGCAAATTATGTTTTTAAAATATGGTTTTTATGTTATATGAGGATATTAAAATGCCTATAATCCTTATTTTTTGGGGTAAAAAATTTATGGATTTTTTCATTTAGAATATTTGATAATGATAATAACAATTATCATTCTCTCAAAATGGTATTTTTCCTCCATATACATATTTACTTTTCTTATTAACGTTCTCCTTTCTAAATCTGAAATCCAAGTATTTTTTATTTGAGGGGAACATAAAATTTAACTTTACATAATTTAAATTGAAATATTTATCACTCTCGTTATTATAAGGGTTTTAATAAAGGTATTTTAAAAATAATAAAGGGGATTTCCTTTCCAAGTTCATATTTTTATTTTAAACTCTACATATCATATGAAAAAATATTTTTTATTTTTCAAGTATATATTATTTCTTTTAAAGCGGTGTTTTTAAAAAACTTATGTTACTTTATTGAAAATGAAATTCCAATTTTTTTTTTGTAATTTAACCTCTTTGCAATAATGTTAGGAAAAGGTTTCCAAAAATATCTTTTAGGGTTTCACTTCCATATTTCTTTTCAAAAGATCTAAATATTATAGAGTTATGTTTTATGAATCACTCTATAAATTCTTCTTTATATATTTCTTTTAGGTGAATAAATTTTGTCATCAATTGATCTAATCCTTAAAGACAAAATTTGTGGCACTATTTTGTAATTATATAAATTCAATTTTCTTTCAATGAGTATTCATGGTATGTTGAAATATTGATATCTTACAGAACAAAAATGTATGGATGATAATGGGTGGGATCCTATGTCACCCTAAAATGAATTATATATGGTTATACATATCTTAAAATAAAAATGGACCATAGTTTTATAAATAATATGTCCTTAAATGAAAATAGGTTTGAAAAAATTAAGCCATATATGGACCAAAGGACTAAGAAACCTAAGTAACTTATGAATCGTAGGTTTTTAAAACCTAATTAACTTATAGACTGTAGGTTTGAGAAACCTAATTAACATAAGAATTATAGGTTTTTAAAACCTATGTAACTAATGGTCCATGATCGTTTTATGCTTAATCTACTTATGGACGATATATATTTACAAAACCAATGTCTCTAATAGTTTATAAGTTTGTGATTCCTAAACCACATATAAAATATTGGTTTGAAAATCCTATGTTCCTAACGGGCTATAGGTTTATGATACCTAATCCAACATGTAATTATTCAATGTAATTATAGTTATGTTATATTTTACTATTATTCTATATTTCAATGACATTTCATATAGTTATACCTATTATTATACTGCATGGATCTTGTTTATTATCTCATGTTTCCACATCTTATTCCATGGTATATGTTTTATCATTTTAAATTAAATGTCATTATATCATGGATCAAGCATAACTAAAATTATTCCATGTTTTTATTAAGATATTTCTAAACTACTCACATTTTTCATATGTTTATTAACTAATCCTTGATTACATATTGATAAGTGTTTCCCTTACTAAGAATTTGAGATCACCCTTTTATTATGTTTCCATTTCCTAGATTATGAACATGAGTATAACATATGAGAAGTATATAAGGGAGTTTATTGTGTCTAAATTATATAGCAAAATTCAAGAGTATGGTAAACTAAGTTTCTTGTGAGGCTTATCCTTAATGAAAATAAACCATTTATTCTTTAGACTCTGAAATTATTATGATATGAAATATTTAAACTATGGATATAATTTGTAATATATATAATTGTTTTTGGTAAATCTCAATTTGAATCAAATCATATTGAAAAAATATGTGTTTTTACCACCAGACCTAGTAGTGTCGTTCTGGGGCACCCTTTTTGGTATCAAATCAAGGTTTTTTATTTTTAATGATTAGTTTAGTTATTTTTGAAATTAGTATAAAATAAATTTAGTTTAAACCATAAGGATACATCTAAGTATAGGTTAAAATAAAGTGTAAGATAACATCCTGATGATTTGTAAAAGTAAAGAAAATGTGAATTCTTAAGAATCATCCCTATATGGATACAAAAATGTGGGTGTAGTCTCTGGATTGGATACACCTTGGGGTAATAACCTTGAAAATCATGGTTGGGTATCAAATAATATGTTACCTAGTTTATGAATAGTGGGACTAACCTCAAACCTAGATAGACACTCTAGTGGAATAAACTTTTGTAAATTCATGTTCTCTTTACCAACCATAATGCGGGATTTGAATAAATTAATGTTAGGGAACCTAATAGGAAAGGGTTTGTGGATAACCTATATTGAAGCCTAGTGATTCAAAAGTAAAGGTACACACATCATTGATGAGTTATTTCTTATATTCTTGTCTTATGTATATGTATTAATTTAAGAATTATTATCCTTAAATTTCAATTTATTTAAATAAATGGTTGGGGAAATAAGAAACTGAGTTTACAATGGGTGTGATGGATAAAAAAAATTATCCTATTGATAAACTGAACGGTATATAAGTTATTCTTAAAAATATTAATATTATGCTCATCCAACTATATCATGTTATAATTAAAAACTTGATACTTTTTCAACAATAAAGCACACAAAATAAAAGGATGATTGAGTATCATATAAGATATGGTGATTAGGATGATGAAAAATAATATTAAACTTCATATGTGTCAAAATTTCGGAATAATCAACCAAGGGAATTACTCAAATAAACAAGAGGATATTTTATCTTTGGAAAATGATCTTATAGAGAAACAAGTTTCCAAGGGAAAATAAAGAGTTTAGTTAACCTAATGAAGAAAAATAATGTTTCTCCTAAGGATTCAATAGTAATTATATGTTTTAGATGTGGGAAATTTTGGAACTATTTAAACTTGTACACTAATCCAAGTGATTACGTGAAAATATACACCAATAATCTCTTATAATATGAGGAAAATGAAAATACTTTGTAAAAATTACTATTGAATTAGATAGTGCTAATTAAGTTATGATAGGAACACTTATTCTTCACTCTATATTTTTTGATGTACAATATCATGTAAGTTTCCACCAACAATTAGTTATTTAATTTCAAATTAAAATACATGGTGGTGTTATAATTATATCCATGTTATATGAATCTTTTAAAGTATTGTGGTACTATTATTTATTTAAGTCTTATTATCATTCCTTTGGATGAATTTAATGTCATTTTGGAAATGGTATGGTTCTCTCCACATAGAAGAAAATTTATATGTAAGAATAATGATATCAAAATTCATATCAAATATTGAGAGTCTATCAATGAAAATATGATTATGAACACACTTTATAATAAAATCATATAACATCGATCCTAATACCAAATAATGATAGACACTTGTCTCGAATGGTTAGAGAAAAACTCAATATTCGGGATAGACCTATTTTGAGGTAAAAGATTTATTTTCTTAGATAATATCACACTGTAAATTATATCTTGATTCATGTCTATGTTTTAGGATACCTTAGATATTTTCTTTTGTAAGTGATAATTAAAAATTATGTGGGTGCAATTTATTTATGTTGGAGAGAATTTCATGATTGGAAATTTTAGTATTAATTTCCCTTTAAATGAATACTATGTTGAATAACTTTTTTTAAAAAGAACACGGAAATAAAATAAAACCATGATATTTTAAAATAAAATTATTAAATTTTACCATTATAATATAGTTATTAAATTAACAGGAATAAATGATAGTAAATACAAAATTAAATTTATATAGAAAAGACAAGTTTTGGCATTGAGTAGTATGAGTCTTCCTTTTGGGGGTCACATGCTCGAGCTTGGAAAATAGGTGGAATAACTAGAGTTTCGATAGAACAAGCCCAATAAAAACTAGAAAAAATTACAATATGATCAAAATTATATAAGATATAATTTCAAGCTTCTGTAAATTTCCAAAATATTTGTCTTAGCTAAACTGCCACCTACAACTGGCACTAGAGTATATCTTATTCTTAGATCTTATAGGGAGATCATAAGGGGTTATGTAGGTTGAAATTAACATCATATAAACAAGTAATTATCAATTTAATAAATTATTAATATTTATTTCATACATTTCAAATTTTGGATTTACAATAAAAAAAGTTCATTGTTAATATTAAAACATTGAAAAAACTCAATTAATTTAAATAAATAACTAATTATGCTAAAAATGTATTTTATCTAAAATTATTTTCTCTTCTGCTATTTTTTAATAAATTAAAAATATAGTGGATAAACTATATTATTTATATGAATAATAAGTTAACAAGAGTTTCATTAGTAATTTATAGGAAATAATAATATTTTTTATATTTATTTTTATATAAAAACCCATTTTCCTATTAAAAAATGTCTTTCATTAGATTTTATATTTCCCTCAAAAATTAAAATTCCAAAATTATACAATTTTAATATTCAAAATAAAAAACTATTTTTATATATCATGTTAATATTTTTTATATTGAAAATTTTTATATATTTTTTTTTGAAAAGATTAGTTTTTAGGTGAATAGTATAAAATACTATTTTTATAAATATTAGCTTTAATGAAATTAACATATACTAATAATGAATTTAAAAATTACAAACAATTTTTCATGAAAATGGATATATTCAAGGAGTGAAATAATTCATTTAAATAAATACATTGTTTAATTTAAAAAAACAAACTTTAACATTTTGAAACATAAGTAATAATTAATTTAATAAAAACTATTTTTGGTATATTTCTTTTAATTAAATTTTATCAAGGAGGAATTCAATTTTGTATTGCTTTCAAAGATACATAATTATTATTTTTTTAATAATAAACAAAATAATTTAATATAAACGAAAAACGTTGATAATTTTATCTTAATTGTAATTTTAAGCATAAAAATACTCTTTTGATAAAAATTGGTTTTATGTGTTATGTTTGCTAATATTAAAATAAATTTTTATCATTCATAGAAATGTTATTTGGAATAATGGATTCAAAATTGAGAATCATTATTAAAAAATTATTGTATAAGGCCCACTTTATTTTTAGTCCTTTAAATTTAATTCCTTAGGTAAAAAATTATTACCAAGGAAGAACCAAAAATGATAAAAGTAAAACATGTAAGAGGAAAATACATAAAAATATTTTAAAAACATGTATTAATATGTATTTTTCATTATTTATCAACTGTATACCTTCTCCTAGTTTATTATTTTCTATTATTAGATCAACTTAACCTTAAATAGTGACTATTTCTTCTATATTGTTACAAAAATGTCAGTCATCACCCTAATAAAAGGATCCATCACCAACCCACTTATCCTTAAACACCGAGATAGATATATTAATCAAAAATCTGAAAAAATAACTCCCAAAAAGTCTTATACATGTCCAAGAGGTTTTAGACTTCTTAAAATACCACCTCTCAAATCCTTAAACCAATCTACGAAGGTGCTCTTCCAATAAGTGAGGTAAAATTCTCAGTTAATCCTTTTTTATTTATTTTCCATTATTTTATATTCCTCCTCCTATGAATATAATCTACCCATATTGATATAATTATAAAATAATCATAATTATACTAATATTTTATTACATTTATGGTATAACCATTTTCTACCTTCCTCTCAACCATTCGAAAAACAAAAATATTTCTTGTGTAACATGCACACTACAACCTCGAAAAGGGGCATGATAACTTTTTCATAACCAACATACATGGATGGTTAAAATAGGGTATTTAATGAATAATTATTATATTTTAAAAAAATATTAATATTATTAAACTATAAACCAATTCTTACCTTCTTTTTGTTCTATAGAGAACGATAACGATGTTCATGAGTACGCGCAGGTTACCACCTCTACGAAACAGTGTATTTTATTTTCCATATATACTTTTAATATTTATATTACCATATAAAATATTATTCTACACTTTAAGTATATAAATAATTTTATTATACCTATGAAATAATGATAATATTCCAATGGAATCGCTTGTTTAACCATACTCACCCATCAATTATAACATCTTTTTGTTTATGTTAGTTTAACCAACTACATGAAAAATGTTATAAATTTTTATCATGTATAAATATGAAAACTTAAAATATGGTATTATTAGACATAAATTTTCAAAAAATATTTGGTTTTAATTTTTTTTAATGTTTCTATTAATTTTCAATTCATTATTAACATACCGACTTTTATTCATAAAAAATTACTGAAACAAGCTCATTATCAATTCTCTCTTCATGAATCATGACTAAAAAAACATGGAATGAAATTAAAGATTCATAAATAGTTATAAATAATATATTCTATTACATAAGTAAATATTTAAATAATTAACATGGTATAAATTATTAGTAATCAACATCGGCACTTTGATGCATGCATGAAACAATGAAAATCAGTAACATCGAATAATGAAAATAAACTGTAACTAACTAATAAATGTATATTGAATGATTATAATTAAAGAATATAAACTGTAATAAATATGTATAAATCCATAAAAATAAATTATTTAGAGAGTTTTGTTTGTTATACAAGAATTTATAGCACATTCTCTTAAGAAAAAATAAAATGTAAGGGGTTTTCTTAACTCAATACCTTTTCATTGAGTTATGATTTTTCATCTTGAAGTTCAGTTTTATATTTTGGGTAAATTATAATCTATTATTTTATTTGTATTTATTTCCTATTTTTTCTATGTATTTACATTTCTCTCTAATAAAATATGATTATAATGATTCTTACTTCACGAATATGATGTTTGTAAGGGGTTTTTCTTGACTCAACTTATTTTCTTGAGTCTTAATGATTCTAATTTGAGTGTGGTTTTACAAGATGGGTTTTCTTATACTAGATGATTATATTATAATGAATACCCTCCTTATATTTTTGTTAACTACATTGATGGATTTCAATATTTATAAAATTTGATAATGATAAGAATAATTATCATTCTCTCCAAATGAGCTCTTTTTACCCCATATCCATATTTACACTTCCCAATAATGTTCAAGTTTCTAAATTTTAAATCCCAATATTTATTATTTCTATTAACCTTAAAATTTTTCCTTAACTATTTTAAAATTAAATATTTATCACACTACTTATTATGTGGTCTTTAATAAATTTATTTTGAAAATATAAAAAAAATATGTTTATATTTTTATATTTCACTCCACATTACCAATGTTAAACAGTAATTTATTTTCAAGGAAGAATTATTTATTTTAAATTTACAATTTAAAAAAAATTCTTATTTTCTTGAAAATTATTTTTGAATGTGATTTGTAATTTCATCTCTTTACGTTAATGTTTAGAAATATTTTTAGAATCTCTTTTCATGGTATTGCTTCAAATCTATTCTTTTAAATATATAATTCATATTGAGTTATGTTTTTTGAATCACCCAATAAATTCCTCTTTGAATCATCTTTTTTGGTAATTTAGTATTGGTATCAGTCGATCTAATCTCTAAATTTAGTTTATGTGATACTATTTTGAAATGATATTAAACCCATTATATTTCTATGTGTTTTCATGATATGTTGAAATATCGATATCTTATGGCACACACATGTATAAATAATTATGGGTGGGGTCTTATAGTTCCCTCAAATTCATTGTTTAAGGTTCCATATCTTTCAAGACACTAATGAACTATAGTGTTAAAAAATCTAAGTCCCTAATAGAGTAATGAACCAACCTAGTAAACCAAAGCTGGTGCCTTAATTGTTTTAGATTGGAATCGATACAAGATTCCAATCTCGAAAGACTGAATTGTTTAGCAAATTTTTAAAATAAGATAATATACATGATTCCCAATTTACATTGGGAAAATAATAAATCATAAAAAATTAAAATATAGACATCATTAAAACTCATTCTATGAATTCATCTTTATATCATGGGGAAAGGGAACAAATAAGGGTGATATAAAATTCCCAGTAAAGGTTAAGTACAGTGGATGCTATCATGAATCAATAATAGATACTCAATATGGAAAGGTAAATAAATGAACACACATTTCATTTAATCAATATACTAAAAATGAAATAAATCCATAGATATTGTCATAATGAAAATCATATAGATAATAATAATTGAATACTTAATTAAGGTAATGCATAAATATTGGACGCCATGTTCCCCAGGTACACGGAGCCTTTACCATCACGATCTATTCTCAAGATAGTTTAAAACTTCTATGATTTGGCAAACAAATTCATCTCATGAGATTATTGCTGCATCAAGGTCTTCCATTAACTGATCCCCAAATCGTTTCATGAATGTCCAAATCATTCCTCACATATCAAATAATCGAATTAATTCATAAACAATGTGAATTATCAAATATCTTTATTGAGTAAAAGATATAAATTTATCAACATTTCCCCAATTAATCAAATAAAATTCAAAATAAAAATTATATATAAAAATTATATACCTTTTAATAAATAATAATAACTATTACATAATATTATGTAAATTTAATAGGAATGTAATTTTCAATGAAAAGTAATTATAATAAAGTGATTATTTCAAGGTAAAGTTTACAATCACAAGAGAAAGTGAGATTTTACAATAACATTTCAAATCAAATCCCCTTGGATGAAATAATTCAAATTGAAACATAAAATAATATGAATAATGTATTATTAATTATATTACATGTCAAATGGGTGGTATATACACTACATAAATGTCAATTGGTTCATAATAACAATTAAGTCTCAATGGAATGTAAATTGAGACGAAAACTGTTACCTTGAGTTTGACTTCTCATTAATGTCTCTATATTACAAAATAATAAACACATTTTAATAATTTACTCATTTTAGTACCTTTTTAATGTTTATTATTACTTTTATTTCACAAATTAACTTGTTATTTACAATTACATAATCAGTTAAATTTATGTCAGATGTTTTGACCATATTTGGTTTATGTGTTAAAAATGACTTTGGTTTGTAGAATATAGACAAAGGGTTGTTATTTAAATATATCAAAAATAATAATAATTAAATATTTATTATATTTGTATATAAATTATAATTTTAAAACTAATTTTGTAATATGACTGTGAAAAATGAACTAACGTTATGATCTTGGAGACGATAAGTCGTACATACGCACGAGTAACATTTACATTTTTCAACGATCATTAAGGAAATAAGGGAAGTAAAATTTATCTATCCAGAAGGATAATTATATATTAAATACCATATTAATTAATCATATATAAATTTATATATAATTATTTTTTATGAAAAATTAATCACATCGCTTCGAGGATGGGGTAATCCACACATCCATAAATGATGTTATCACCTTTTCAATGTGTGAAAGAGTAATATTGAAAGCGATATACTATATTATCATAAAGGTAATTATGTCATTAATATCATATATATTATTTATATATTTATTTAATGTAGCTTGTAACATTTGGTGATTTGATATGGAATACACCATTAATCATGACGGTAGGCCATACATGCATATGAATGATGCTTCTGTTTCTTATCATGTTGAAGGAAATAAAAGTAAATGATATATATATATATATTATAATTATTTTACTATATATTTTTCATATATATCACGTATATTTATTAAAATAATCTTTAATACATTCTATGTAAAGCGTGAATGATTCGCATCACATTAAGAAGGTGGTAGTCCACACATCCACAAATGATGTAATCATATTCCCACAAAATGGAAATCCTAAAGGAAAGTGTTATACAATAAGTAAAGAAGAATGTTGAACTTATACATATCATATATATCATATTTAAACAATAAATATATCATTATTCTCATCCTTTAAAGGTGTTAATAAAAGAAATAATGTCATCGAATCATGGAGCGGTAGTCCGTTATACGCATCAATGATGATTGTGGATCCCATTTAATGGAAGTGTGTAAAAGTAATGGAAATTACATTAATATAAAAAATCAGTCTATTTAATATACTATGTTTTTTATATAATCATTATATAAGAATAATTGAAGAACTGTAGAAAGAAATAAAACAAAAGCACTCATCGAAAAATGTTACCTCTTCTTTGGGTAACTCATTTTCATTTATACCAAAATCCTTCATCGGTTTAATTAATAACCATAGTGAGGCTATTAAAATGAGTTTAAGGATGTTTGGAGTTTATTTGGGTATGGTTTTTTTGATCAAAAATTATTGAGAGGTGAGAATAAATGAGGGGGTGGGTGCCCTTTTATTGCGGAGGAGGGGTGACAATCTTCTAAATAAAAAAACACTATTGGGAGGCATCTCTTAAATTATGTTGCTATAATAATGAAAAAATTGAGATAAGTGGGGATACAATATAAATATGTCTACATGATGGTTTTTTACAAATTTATATCTAATTTTTCCCCTTAGGGTTATGTTTTAACAACTAAGTAAACTCTTTTATACCTTAATCATTATAATGAATTTTAATTATTTTCACTAATATGTTTTGTCTAAAACTATGTTGAACTTATTAAACGTTATAAAATAGTCAAATTCCAAATATTAAATCCATATTTTAAAATTAAAATAACATAATTTTCATAAATCAATTTAATGTTAATATCACAAACAATAAAATAAAATATGTTTTTAATATGTAAGTGTTCAAACATTTTCTAATTTTTTACGTATAAATTAAATTAAAAAATTATTAAAATGGTATAAATTGGATTAATATACGTGTAATAGATATAATGTTACTTTAAAACCAATTAAAATATTATTTAACCTTATAAATTATTTATATGAAAATTTAATTTTCAATTAAATTTTGGTATTTTTCATTATTCACCAAAAAATGAAACTTCTCATTAAAATACTAAAAATTAACCCTAATATAAATTTAACATTAATATTTCAAAAATTAAGATTATTTTTCAAATAAAATTTATACGATGTTAAAAATAAGGTTTTAAAACAAGTGCATCATTTAATGGTGAAAAAACTACCTTTAGAAAAAATAACGATTTTTATGGGTAAAATTAGATTTGTTCTTATATTATGCCTAAAATATCTATTGGATAAGTGTAAAAATATTTTATTTAATATATAATATATTAATATAATTCTCTTATAATAATATTTTAATTTTTTAGGATAAAATTTATTTGGTTCATAAAAATAGTTTTTTATAAAATGCATTCCCTTTATATTATATTAGTTCTTATATTCATTTCTAGTTAATTTGTACCCAAAGAATTATATAAAAATATTTAAACAATTTTATAAAATTTTAGTTAATTATTTTCATAAATTTCATTATATTTTCTAGTTCATAACTATCATATTAAATAATAATATTAGTATTATATTGTAGTTTGGTAAAACTCGGTCTTGCTTGTAACAAAAGCTATCAATGGTACTCAATATTGTGTGAAATGAAAGAAAATTTAGATTTATGTGTATCAAAATATAGTATTATTGTTTTTATAGTGTAAGTCTATGTTTTTTTTCATAGAAATCAAGCTAGCAACAAAATTAAATTTATTGTAAAAGAAAAACATTGTATGTCATGGGGTGCTTAGTTATCCCCACCTTAAATAAATTTCATCCTCTCAATTAAAAATTGATCTTAGTAATAAAGGGATTGATATTTGAAAATATTATTTTTGAAAAAAAAACATCATAAATATGGTTAATAACATATCTTTTTAATTGGAGGGAAATGTAAATATGAAGGTAACCCCAAAACTAGGATTTTGAATAAGAGAATATTAGTGAAAACAGTGAAATGGAGGAGAAATATAACTATGAAGTTATTATAGAGAGTTATAGAGAACATATATCATAAGAAATTGTGTAATCTAGATAAGGTTAGCAACCATAAGGTTATAAACCACATAGGTGTAAAAGGGTCATTGATATAATCAAAAGTGATGATAATATAACAACATTTTTATTTCAAGACCCTTCTTCCTATAGTTGATGCATTCTTTCACTCTTAAAAAATATAATTAAATATATTTTTATATTTCATAAAAACAATATTATCCTTTGGTTGTTCCTTGAAAAATTTATAAATCATATCACTGCACATGGTACATCATATGGTGAAGTAGTTATTAATGTCTAAAACCTCATCTAAAGTTCAACTTCAACCATTTCATAAATGGTTGACCTTATGACCCTTCCAAATATTATGATCAAAAACATTATAATCTGTTCCATGGCATTTAGTAGTATCTAAATTACTTTATCCATATTAATCTTCTCTTTATCGAAACATAATTAACTCAACATCAGGAACAAATTAATGGTAATCCTTCCATTAATCATGTGTCTTCCAAAAAGTTAAACTTGATATTGAATCACTTTTATTGATTCTATTCAACATAGATCTAAAATACTTAATAAAATATTATTATAGTAATATATTTAATAAATATTATAACTATTAAATCATTGATAAATTACTTAAATAACATAATTCTTGAATTCAAATACAAGAATATTATTCATTCTACTTCGGTATTATCAATAACATAATCTTGACTTTGATCCCTTAGATTATTCTGAGGTATATTCCATTTAGACTTAGATAATTCATTTTTGTTTTTCCCTATATCCCTATATGGGAAATACTAAATAATAGTTTTTTCCTTCTTCCCCTTTCAATATTTTACCTAGTGACCCTTTTCTCTACACATGTAATAAAATCCCAATCCCTTAAAGCATTTACTTGGTTGATATTTTCCAAAGTTATCACAAGATCATAATTTATCCATTCCCTTATTCTTACATGACTTTTTCCATTTTTCATTGTGTTTAGAATTCCTCTTCTTATCTTACTTCCTTTTGAAGCTATATAAATTAGAGAATTATTTCTTTGGTTTGATAGCACATAATATTATTTCATCATATGAAGAAAATGCTTGTGGGACCATCCCCATTTAGATACTTGTCTTAATAACTTTAATAAAATGGTAAATATTTCACATCTTGTTGCATAAGTAATCCATAGAATACCTATATAACCATGTAAATGTATATTCATACACTAAAACACATTTTTCTCCCTTTTTTAAGATAAGGAACTTTCCCTTCATTGAAATTTGTTTTTCTTGAAGGAAATATTTTTTAAAGAATGTATCCTTAAAAAATTACATTACAAGAGTTATATTTCTTATTCCTCCTTATAATTATGGATCAATGATCACCATTGGTCCACATTATATTTGAGGAAATATACTGCAAGTGTTACTTTTTTCTATTAATCACATCCCAACACTATAAATATATTTTATAAAGACTTAATCCATTGATTATCTATAATTGAATTAGAAATCCCACTAAATGATAGGGGATTATTTCATAGAAAGTGATCCAATATATGAGAGTCTCACATTGGAATAGGTTTATCCATTTTGGAAATGTTATTTTTCATAACCCGATTATGCTTCCTAAAATATCTATAATTTTATCCCTTACAATACCATATGTATTTTTTACCTCACTATATAAATACCTATATTTTCCATGAGAATTAATACCATTCTTCCTTCAATGATTTTTTTCTAAACAATGTCATATTTTAGATTAGATCATATCATTATAAAACATTATGTATAATAAAAACATTTGTGAAATACATAAAATAAATTCATAAAATTGTAAATCTAATACCTTATTCATAAACATAATTTATTTGGGATGTTCTTATAATATTATACACAAAGTCTATCATTGGGTTATGTTCTCTAAGTTTTCCTAAATCTATTTTCCAAGGTTTCTACTGAGATCTCTCTAATACCAACTTTAACAACATGACACCATTAACCCGAAGCTATTGAATTACTTTCTTACATTGGAATATATATAATATTCAAATCCTAAATGACCAAATATATTTGAAATTTTATAAATCCAATTTATATACCAAATACCCATTTTACATTGGTAAAAAAATAAAGAATAAAAAAAATTAAAATCTTAGGATCCTTTAAACTCATTAAAATAATTCATCTTTATATTATGGGGAATGGAAAAAAAATAATGGTGAGATAAAATTCTCAGTAAGTGTTATGTATAGTGGATTTTATCATGAATCAATAATGAATAATCAATCTAGAAAGGTAAATAACTGAACAGAAATTACATTCAACTAATAAACTGAAAATGAAATGAATCCATATATTTTTTCATAGTAAAAATCATATAGATATTAATAACTAAATACCGAATTAAAAAAATTCTTAAATATTGTACGCCATTTTTCCTATGTATATGGAACATTTACCACCAAGATGTATTTTAAATACAGTTTAAAACTACGCTGATTTGGCCAACTGATTTTTCTTAGGATACTATTGATGCATCGAGGGTTTTGTATTAACTAATACCCAAATATTTTCATTCATTTAGAAATCATTCCTCATATATCAAATAATCTATTTAATTCATAAACAATGTGCCTTATCAAATATCTATATTGAGTAAATGATAAGGGTTTGTCATCATTTCCCCAATTAATCAAATAACATTCAAAGTAAACATTGTATCTAAAAATGATAAATGGTTATGAAATAATACTATACATTAAAAAATAACATGTATACTTAATAAGAATGTTATTTTCAATGAAAATTGAGTACAATAATGTGATTGTTTCTAGATGAAGTTAATAATCAAAAAAGAAAGTGATATTTCACAATATCATTTCAAATCACATCCCCTTGTATAAAATAATTTTGATTGAAAACATAAAATACCCTGAATGATGGAGTATCCATTATATTAAATTTAAAAGGGGTAGTATATACAACATATAAATTTTATTTTTTTTAAAATAACAAATAATTATCAATGGAATGTAAATTGAGACAAAATCCCTTACCTTGAGTCCTACTTGTCCCGTGTGTATCTATCTTCCAGATTAATAATCTTATGTTAATTATTTACTTTTTTGAGAACCTTTTAAAAATTTATTATTAATTGTATTTAACATATTAACAAGTTATTTATAGTTACTCAATCTAGTAAGTTTAAGTCAAATGTTTTGACTATATTCAGTTTGTGTGTCGAAAACAAATTTGGTAGGCAGACTATGGTCAAAGGGGTCATGATTTAAAAATATCCAGAATAATAATAATAAAATAATTATCATATTTATAAATAAATTATACTTTTGAAACCAATAATGGATTATTATTATGAAAAATTAACTAATGGTATAATCATGGAGACAGTGGGTTGTACGTACACATTAGTAACGTTTCCATTTTCAATGATCATTATAGAAATATGGAAAGTAACATTTATCTTTAAAAAATAATATTATAAGATAAATACCATATTATTTAATCATATATAAATTTATATATATTTCTTTTTTTGTAAAATTAATCACATCCCTTTGAGAAGGTGGTAATCCACACATCAATGAATTACGTTATCAATTTTGGAGGGTGTGAAAAGGTAATAAAGAAAATAATGCATTATATTATAATAAAGGTAATTATTTCATGAATATAATACATATTTCATGTATATGATATATTTTAATTATGTATTTATTAATATTAATCCATACCATTTCGTGATAGGAAATGGAATACACCATTCATGCAAACGATAAATCGTACGTATGCCTGAACGTTGCTTCCATTTTATTGTTGTATTGAAAGAAAAAAAAGCAAGTTATATCTTTATATATATATATTATAATTTCAGTACCATATTATTTTCATATATATTACATATTTTTATTATAATAATCCTTAATACATTAAATGTAAATCATGAATGATTCACATCTCCTTAAGGAGGTGGTAGTCCACATACCCACAAATGATGTTATCATACGCCCAAAAAATGGAAAGACAAAAGGTATGTGTTATAAAATTAGTTTAGAAGAATAAAGATATTATAAATATAATATATATAAAATATAAACTATAAATACATTATTATTCATAACCTTTAAATGTGTTGATGGAAGAACGAAAGAAATAGGTTTATGAGGTTGTAGTCCTCTGTACATAGAAATGAGGATTGTGTATCCCATTTAATTAAAGTTTTTAAAGGTTTAGGTCATAACATTAACATAAAAAACATATAATTATATTTAAGGAACTTATGTTATTATAAAATCATGATATAAGAATAATTTAAGGAGTGGAAAAATAAATAAAACAAAAGTTCTCATTGAAGAACTTTACCTTTTCTTTAGGTAACTCCTTTTGGTTTATACAAAAAGACTTCCATTGTTGAATTTATTCGCATATTTAGGACTATAAAATGATATTATGGAATTTTTTAGTTTATTTTATCATGTTTTAGAACATACAAATGGATTCATATATGTGAATAAGTGATGGGTGAGTGACCTTTTATAGTGGAGGATGAGTGACATTCTTCTAAATACAAAAAAGGTGAACACTATTGAAAGGTATACCTTAGATCATGTGCCTCAAATAACAAAATAAATTAAAATAAAAGTGGGTATATGGTCGAAATATTGAAAAAATGGGGTTTTTATAAGTTTATAAGTCATTTTTCCCTTAAGATTAAAGTTTAACCCCCAAGTAAACTCAATTATACCTTAATCGCATTAATTAATTTTAATTTGTTTCACTAATATTTTGTGTAAAAAACTAAGTTAACCATAACATAAATTATACATTATTATTATAAAAAATATTAAATCCATTTTACCAAATTAAAATCACATAAATGGTACAAATTAATGTAAAACTAATCCTGTAGAAGAGATGAGAAAGTGGATTTTTAAAGTGTAAATGTTCAAAAGTTTACTAAGATTTAGTATTTAAATTAAATTTAAAAATGATTCCAATTACCTAAATTATAATAATAGATGTATAATTTATCTAATTTTCATTTAAAACTAATTTAAAATATATTTTATCCTTACAAATTATTTATACAAAAATCTAATTTTCAATTACAATTCAGTATTTTTCACTATTCATCAAAAAATGAAACATCATATAAAAATAACAAAAATTTACCCAAAGATAAATTTAATCCTAAATAACCAATGGACTTTAGATTTGAAAAACCTAATTCACTTTTGAACTATATGTTTTAGAAACTTAAGACACTTGTGGATCATATGTTTGTCTAAACAAAGTCACTAATGGGTCCTTAGATTGTAATGCTCAGGACACATATGGAGCACATGTTTTCAAATCCTAAGTCTCTAATGGGTAAAAGGATTGTAATTCCTAAGTAACTTATGAAACATAGGTTTATGAAACCTAGGTTACTGAGTCTTTATAGTTTTTTATTCTTAAGATACCAAGAAATTATTCTTTGTTCTTATAGTTTTTCTATAGTTTTTTGTTATATATATTTCAATTACATTACATATCTTTATAAATATGATTATTATCCTTGTATAATGTTCATTATCACATTTTTACACACTCTTATTGAACTTTATATATTTTATCATTTGATATTACATGTATTGTTTTCATGGATTTTTGTTAAATGTTTTTATTCTATTTTCTTTTTAAAAAGATATTTCTCCCCTACTAACATTTTCTCATGTTCTTATAATGTTAACATTAATGAAATGTTGATATGTTTTCCCATAATAGGTGTTTGAGTTCACCATTTTCTTATGTTTCCATTTCCAAGGTTATGAATATGAGTATAAATTATGAGAAGTCTAGAACAGAATCTAGTGTGGCTCTGTTATGGAGAAATATTCACAAGTATTGTAAAATTTGTTTTTAATTTTTTTGATCCTCAAAGAAACTAAACCAACATTATTGGTATTGTGATATTATTATGATATTAAATTTTTAAACCTTCAAAAATAATGTTTAATATAAATAATTTTATTTTGGTACATCTCACTTGGTATTAAATCCATTTTTAGAATTATGTGTTTTTAGCATAAGACCAGGGAGTGCTTGTCCATGGAACCAAATTAGAAACATGATTCAATAATCACAAGACATGAATTATATCATAATTAAATGGAATAAAATAGAAATATGTCACAAACATAAGCATATATAATTATTTCTTCTTTCAAGTCTCACGAATAAGACAATCATCACGTAGTGGATAGAGTCCCAAAACAAAGTGGTTTGGGTACACTCCCCATTCCAATAAACATAGTTCATTAGGTTTAATCCTCAATCCTTTACATATCATCTCATGAGATATAAATATTTACCTATTGAATTGGAGGTATATATAATTCTGGTCCCAACTACCACATAATGAAATATCATATATATGTGCGCCATATAAACAAGAAAACATTCATAATTCCATCATATAATAATTAAGTCACGAAAATAAAATGGGTTTCATAAGAATCATCAAAAGGAATAAAAATTAATCATTTATAGAAATAAAGTAGATGAATCCATTGAAACACATTCGCAGTAAAACATAATATATATTAAATGATATTAACATAGAAGAATAACACTTTATACGTCTATTATAGAGTTTCCTATAAACTAAAATGAGATGGCATTTATATTATAATAAATTTTAAAAATAATTAATTTATAAATAAATGGTTTCAAATAGATTAATAAATTCTATAAAAATTACGTTGAATAATTAAGAGAACTTGGAAAGCATGTTTTGTAATAAAAACCAAAGAAAAAAGTCAAAGAAATAAACTATACAGTAAACAATAAAAAAATATTAAATTCACACTATTTAAAATAAATTCATATTTAATAGAAAATGACCATAAGAAGTAATAAAATTATAAATAATTTCATCCATAAAATCTTATAAATAATATATATAGGGAAGATAAATATTCTCAATTGAAAATAAGAGATAAGGTTAATTACACTTACAAGTATATTTTTGGTTGAATTTTTACCCAAATGGAGGGTAAATGGTAAAAAGACATGTAACACATAAATATAACTGTAGGAAAAGATAATATATTGGGTTTTATATAGAAATAACATATAATTTCTGATAGACAAATTTATCCATGGACAATCAAGATTTCAATGTGAGATTGGAAAAGAACCATTACCTTTACTCGTCAATTCCACGCACATACTTTGATGTCCTATGAAATAATAATAACCAAATTAATAAATTATTTAGTAAACTTATTCATATATATTACCTTTTATACTCTTAAATTATAATAATTTTTTATATTTTAATTAGTTATTTTTTATTTTCATTATCATGTGTAAATAATTTTGATTATTTCAGACAAGTTTCATAAAAGAGATTTTTATCCTCATTCTTGGATAAGAAGTTCATCATTAGTAGATTATTAAAATAATTAAAATAATTTATTTAAATATTTATGAATTCCTGTGGTCTTTTAAAGGAATTTATTGTTATAGTTTGTAATAATGGAATCAAAGATGAGCTTGTTTTGAGTAATTTACTGATAACAACAAGTTATTACATTGTGATTATTCATTTTTGTGTCACAAATACATAACAATATTCCTGAAATAAATTAATTTTTAATTACATATATTATCAATATTAATGTCTTTATACTCATTCATTTTATAAACAGTGAATATATTATATCATAATTCATGTAGGTGGTCGAACTGACCCAAACAAGAACATTTTAAACTAAAGAATTACTAGGATTATAGGGTTATATTGTAAAATCCTAGACACAAAAAACCTAGATTTTTTATTTATATTATATTATTTTTATAGGATAAAATATTTATAGAAGGATCTAGTAGTTCAGTATTCTTGGAATACTAGATACATGAATAAAATACAATTCAAAACCTAAGATACAATATGAATATATTTCAAGAACATGAATAGCCATTCCAACGTATCTGTGAAACCTAAAAAATACCTACTCTAGGATTCTTAGGGAAGGAAAAAATAATGGTATTTTTAGATTCTCGATAATGGGTATCATGAAACATAATCTTATATAGCATAAACACAAAATAAGTGATATTGAAAGAATAAATTAACAACATTAATCCATAATCAACTAAAACTAAGGTAATTATATATCAATGAAATCAAAGGTAATCATGTATAATAATGATCAATGATCTAATAATAATGGAATTCATAATTTTAGATATCAAAAATTTCTTCGATGTCCTTGTGCTTGGAAACCGTCCTAACATAAGAAGAGGTATACATCAAAACCCAACATGTTTTTTATCAGGAGATATAGTGATTCATTGAGGGTATTTATAATTTAAGTCCCCTACCACAACCTAATTAATTCTAATAAATTTAGCATAATATTTATAAATATCTTTAATATCATTCCCTAAGAAACCACTTACTAAATGAAACTTAAAAATTCATATATTAATAAATACTGACATCAAATACATTCCCATTAAATAAAATAATGTGGATGTCCATGAGAACATCCAATGATAAAAATATAACCTCTAAGGTATCATCAAAATCACATTAAGATAACTTATCAAAGAAATATAGATTCAAGGTATCTTACATTGTGTTGAGTCATCCATGGAAGATAGTAATTGGGTTTAGTAGTTTTCATTGGTAGGAAACCAAACAATGGGATGACACATCCTTCATCATGGTTCATAAAGATTGTGTGAATATTCCAAAGAATATCCCTAAGTAGTGTCTAGCTCGGTGTATAGTCTTATTCCAATTAATTGTGCTTCATAGTGATGATATAGTTAATTATAAACCATACCTTTTTGGGGTGATTACCCCTAGGTTTATTTTTGTTACAGTTTTATCCACTTGTTAGTATCCAAATAGAGATTTATTTTCTAGAAAATTATACATACTTTTACTTTACTAAAACATAGAATGGTTTTCACACCATATAAAAGGTAACTCTAAAATAATAAGAATATAATAGAGGGATAACAATATATATTTTTAAATGCATTTATTTTCATGATTAATATGGTAAAAAAAATCCTTATAAATATATGCACCACATAAAATAAAATAGGTGATGATTACACCATGATTCCCAATGAATGAAAATTGATATAGAAAACCCCACATATAGATTAGTTCGAAATTAAATAATAACCTCTTGAAAGATAAGAATTCATGTTCATATTCAAATACCATGAAAAAATCATTTCATGATATAAAATCTCTCATAGGCATTATATAAAACACATAATAGAAATTAGGTGAATAATATAAAACGTGTCTCAAAGAGAGAAGTTTGAGATGGATAACCCTTACCTATTCTACTAAATTAATTTAAAGTACTTTAACATCCTATATAATAAAAAGATATATCTTAGTCACTTAATTAATAGCCTTACCCATGTCTATTTTCATTCATACTCTTTATAAACAGTTCTTCTCTACATGAATTATTTTGATTTTACACATCAGTGTGTATAGTTTTGATAATTCATTCTAGTTTCATATCATCAATGTTTGAATTAATTATTTTACCCAAATTAAATTATTAATAGGTTATTAAAGTAAATTTTATGGATTATATATAATAATTCATGATGTTTCAATTTTTTCCATAAGTATCTTAGACCTTATCCTAGAAGATGAAGTCAATAAAAAAATGATTGGGTTATTTTTGATGAACATGATGTGTTTCTTTAATTGATGAATTAAATGTTGATATAATATACCCATAACCAAAAAGTAATTATTTAAAATTTTATATAACATTATATTATTAATTATGTTCCCATACTCATTCATGGTATAAATTGAAATTATTGTTCAAGTGGTTAAACTGAGCAACACATGAACCTACCCTAATTTAATGAATCATTATGAGTGATTTTGTTGTAATATCATTATAAAATAATCATAATAATCTTATTTAGTGTTAATTTTTTTGATATATTAAAATTTAAAGCAATATTAAGAGTAACTAATGGATATAAAAACCATTTTCCAATTTAAATAAAAAATTATCCACTAGTACACTTAATTTAAAATATTTAATTAACGACGATAATTTATTAGTAATATCATTAATAGGACCTATAATTTGTCATAAAAATATTAATTTTATCATAAACATAATATTTATTATTTAATAACATCCTTTGACACAACTTTTTAATGTGGTGAAATAAAATAAAACACATTATGTCATGGAGGTGGTAGTCAGCACAACCCACAAACAATGGTTTTGTTTCTTTTAATGGATGGGGTATATAAATAAATAATGATAATAACATTAATATAGTAATTTTATAGTATATAAATAATAATAATAATATATATTTCATTATATTTTGAGGAATGGAATAAATTTAAAATAAGATAACTAAGAAGAAAACTAAGTAGTTGATAACACTTATGTCAAGGACATTAATTTTACTTAGAAGTATCCATAAATTTTAAGGGCCATAGATAACTATGAGTGACCTAGGAATTATGTTCATAGGAGATGGTTAAAGGTAGATTAAAAAATAATTTTTAAATAGGGAATTTGAGAAATAGCTGAGTCTTGAAGTGGTGAATATGTTACCCTTTTATAAGTGAACAGAAAGGTATTTTTGGGAGTACCCTTACATTTTCAATAATTTTTCGTTACTAATAAAGTTTCAAAGGGAAAAAAGAAAAAAATGGATAGTAAAATTATTTTTTGACTACCTCATCTTCTTTTCTATACATTTTTTAGGTATTGAGGGTTTTTTCTCTTAACTTTTAACTTTTACCATTATTTACTTTTACCTTGGTAATTAATTTATAACCTTAGAAATTAATTTTAATTAGAATGATTCATTTTGAAATTTTATATAAAGTGATACTTATAATTTCAAATTTCAAAATAAAATTATCAAATAAAATTTCTAAATTTTTGAAAGGTTAATTTTAAAATAAATATGTTTAATCATGTAAATATCGTTTTTAGGGAAATAAAATTTTTAAGATTTAAAATTATATAAAATGTAAAACTATTTTGGATAATAGTTTTAATGATGTAAATTTAATTATTATAAAATATATATAAGAAATGATACTTTAAAATCAATCTAGAACCGAATATCCATTGAAAATACTTGATTTAAAGAAATGACCGAAAAAAATTTTATATTAATGTAGCATTATAATCAAATATAAAAATGTTTACATAGGATTTATATGTTCAAAAAATATTTTAAAATTAATAAATTTATTAACAAATTTTATATTTTATTATACAAAAGGTTTTATAAATTTATATTTCATTACTATATATTAATTAAATCAAAAAAAATGTTTTGTGAAAACCATATTTTTTATCTAAAAATGACATTTCCATAAAAATTCCAAAAATTAACACAAAGATAATTTTGATATGATGAATCTAAAAATGAAGTTAGTTTAATTTGAATAAAATTATAAAATTAATATATTATATAAATTCAAGAATAAAGGATCCATAATGGGAGTATTGTGTGATTGTTCAGGATATGGTGTTTACCTACTATAGTAGAATCTCGAGCGTTACATTCTCCCCCTCCACCATTAAATAATTCCGTCCTTGAAATTTTGTATAAATAAAATTCTTTAAAATTTGGATACTCTTTCTTTATAGATTCTTTAGGATCCCTAGTTGTCTCTTTTAGTTTATGATTTCTGTAAATTACTTTCACCAGATGAGTTGTCTAATTCTGCAATACATACACTCTAGTTTCAATAATATGGGTAAGATCTTCATTATAGAACAAGTTAGGCTCCAAATCTATTCCCTCATATGTGAACAAATGATTTAGATCGATCATGTATTTCCATAATAATTAAACATTTAATACATTATGTACTTTAGAAAGTTTGGGAAATATAGCCAACTAGTAAGATACAACCAAAATAATTTCTAATATTTCAAAAGTTCCAATGTACCTAATGATTAACTTTCCATTTTTACCAAATTTTATAAATCCCTTCTATAGTGAAACCTTCAAGAATAATGTATCCTCAGTATGAAGTTACAAGTCTTTCATTTGATTATCAGTATAGATCTTTTTTCTGAGTTGGTTTGATTTATTATGATCTCAAATATTTGATACTTTAACAGTCATATCCTCCATAATCATTGGGCTAAAAAATTCCCTTTCTCCAACTTATTCAAAATAGGTTTGATTATGATACCTCTTACCACAAAATGTTTCATATGGTACCATTTGGATAATCTAATGGAAGCTATTATTTTATTCAAATTCCACCAAAGGGAGATACTTATCTTTCATACCTTGAAATTCAAAAGAACATGTTCTCGGAATGCCTTCCAATGCTTGGATAGTCCTTAAAAATTAACTACCAGTGTTGGGTTGATTTGTGGTTCTTAATTTTATCTTGGTGTTGAGATCTCTTTAAATACTCTTCTATAATTTTGATATAAACTGAGGGTTTTAGTTAGATAAAACTGATATAGGTTCCCTATAAAACCTTATGATTTCTATGATATAAAGATTGGAAATGTGCTCAAGAGAAAGAACCTATCTTATCTCTAAGAAATTATAAGACTTCTTAAGATGATAAATTATAACCCAAATTGCATCATTCATCCTTGTAGTCTTTTGGAGTCTCTTAAAAAAGTCTATTATAACATTGTACAACTTATATATACATATAAGAATAGGTTTACTCCATTACAAATTAGTCTTTTATCCCTTACCTACTGGTGTACTAGTCATCTTGACATAGTCTTTAATTTATCTCTTTATACCATCCCACTAAAAAGGTTTTATTAAATCCTTGTACATATTTGTGCTTCCATGGTTTATCAAGAAATTAGATCTATATGTTTTATCTTACAGTTCCCTCTTTAATTCAATTATAGATTGAACACATAACCTTCTCTCAAGCATCAATACTCTATCTTTATAGATGAATTCTATCAATTTCAAATCATTAACCACATTAATATTTTTTTTTATTTTATAATAATCTTATTGGTACTTTTATATACTTTATGTTTAGCATGGTTTTGTTGTTTCTTTGAAAATTAATGATGACTCCCCTTAACTAGAAACCACAATATCCATCTTTACTAGATCTCTATATATATGACCCTTGTTAATCCTTGTGATGTTCAAAGAACCATGGTCTCTACCACTAAATTCATCATTCACCTAGTTTTCCTTTCCAATGTGGTAGTATATTAATAAATCATATTCCATGATTAGTTTCAACCATCTTATTTTCCTCATGTTGAGCTCCTTCTGAGAGAAGATATACTTAAATATCTTATGGTTCATATATATCTTGCACCTTTCACCATAGAGGTAGTATCTATATTTTCAAATAAACTTTAATGGTTTCTATCTCAAGGTCATGAGTTCTATAGTTATTTTCATGGATTTTAAGTTCCCTTGATTCATATGAAATCACTATATCATTCTTCATGAGGATACACCCAAGCTATTTCTTCTATGTGTCACTATAAATTACAAATCCTTCCTTACCTAATGACATATTCAATATTGGTGCATTAATCTGTCACTACTTATGATTATCAAATGTTTTTTCGTATTACTTTGATCATGTTAATTAAAACCATTTATGTGTTAACTTGGTTAATTGTTTGTAAAACTATGTAAAATCTTGAGCAACCACTAATAATAACCTTTTAATCCCAGGAAACATCGAATCTCAGTTATGCTCATTTGTGTAGGTTATTATTTGACTACCTTTTTCTTTGAGGGTTAAAAAATATTCCATCCTTAGAGACAATATGGAAAGGAATAGAAACACTATTGATCCAAAATTCACACTTACTATACTTCCCATATAATTTATTTTTTTAGGGTCTTTAGAATTACTTGACTATGATTCTAATGATCTTTATAGATCTTAGAGTACATAAAGTACCATTAATGAATACCATATAAGGTTATAAAGATACACATCGAATACTATATTCATCATATCTATAAATATATAACATGTATTAGTTAGTCCAAAAGCAATTACCATAAACTCACAATTTCTATACCTTTTTTGAAATATCACCCTTGGTATATCATCACTTTTCACTATTAGTTGTTGATAACCAGAGGGAAGATTGATATTTGAAAGGTATTTGGATCTGTAAATATGATAAAATTATTCATTAATGTGTGTCAAAAGGATAATTATTCTTTATATTGATGGAATTTATCTCTATATAATTGATGAAAAATCTCATAGACCCATCCTTCTTTTTCATGAATAAAATAGGGGCTCCCCAGGGTGAAATTATAGGGCATATAAATCCATTCTCACTCAACTCCTATATCTATTTCTTTAGCTCCACAAACTCTATAGGTGTCATTATATAATGATTTTTAGATATCAACCTTGAATTAGTAATGAGTTCAGTGGAGAACTCAACTTCACACTTTGGTGGATGAAAAGGTAATTCTTTAGGAAAAAATTCAATGAAGTTGTGTACAATGGGCACATCCACTATCCTCAGGATACCTTATTCCTCAATAATGACAAGATATTCCACCTCACCTTTATGAATCCTAATATCATACTCTTGGTAATAAATTTTTTCATTATAATTTAAAATACATACCATACCAAGGATCAAATAAAATTCAAACATAAGTATAATGACCTTGTTTGGAAATAGGGTAGGACTATACATCATAACTGGAACTGTCTGAAATATATTTGTTTCCATAATAATCCCACATTTTTCATAACTTATGACTCCCTTAATAGGTTTATTGGGAAGTTTCTAATGTTTTTAGAAAAAAGGAAGATATAAAAGTTTGTGAGGATCCCTAATCAAATAAAACATTATCTAAGTTTGTGGAAATGCCCAAAGTACCTTCCACCACATCATTGAGATTTTTTAATTGAGTTATGGTTATCACATAAAATTGACTTTTCTCGCTTGGAATTTTCTAAGGTAAATTCCATTTATGTTTTTGAAATTAGTTCGTATTATGTCCCTTATCCCTATAGTTAAACTATTGAACATCAACAACTTCTGACTTTCCCTTTCATTTGTGAACTTGATGGCCTTTTTCTCCACATTTAATATAATATCTTATTCCATTCCTACAACCTCCATGATGTTTCTTCCCATAGTTATCACATGAGGAAAATCGAATCCTTACTTTCTTCCCCTTTACTGTATTATTCTTTGCATAATTCTTGTTCAGGATCTTCTTCTACTAATATTCCTTGATTACATAAATCGTAGAAAACATATTTTTCTATATTAATGGTTCATGATAATATATCCTCATATGATGAAAATGTCTAAGATAACAATGTTCTATGAAGTATTTGATGTAACCTTTCAATGAAATGATCAATCATACTTTCCAGTCTATATAAATAGAGCATAGTATGTCTAGATAGCCTTATAAAGTCATACTCATATTTAATAATATCTTCCTCCTAATTTTGTCTAATATTGAAAATTTTCATTTTCATTTCTTCTTATTTCTCACATGGAAATAATTTTTCATGGAATAACTTATTGAATGTTACCCATTCTATACACTCGATATTATCTTCCTATTTAGGGTTTTGAATTACAACCCATCATTAGTTTTTATTTACGCTTATATGATTGACTGTCATGATGAATTTATTCCTTTTTGATACTTTCCAAGTAGAGAAATATCCCCTCTAGGGACTTGATCCATTGCTCAAATTCCAATGGATATATAGTTCCACTAAATATTTGAATATATTCTTTCATAAAGTGTTCCATCATAGTTACAACATATTTTAGATCAGTAAGATGCTCTATGTCAGAAATACTAATTTTCATACCCTGGGTCAACTAACCTAATATGGTTGTGAACTAGTTAGCCTAAACTCCAACTTTATTAACTTTTTAGGGGGAATATCCCTACATAGACTATGAGTGTTTATATGGTTCACATTCCTCTTGTAATTCACCATATTTTTATAATGAAATAAACACAATTAACACATGATATTGAATTGTAAAATACAATTCATACTATGTTTTTTAAATCATAACCTATAATCTTGATATATTTTCATAGTACTTGTGTTATCTTTCTTGGTTAATAAAAATATAATCCCCAAGGTTGCAATGAAATTTCCTCTGATACCAACTGTAATATCTTAGAATCCAGAAACCCAAATTAGGTAGTTATATTACATTATTGTTAAAAATAAAACAATTCTTACAGGATCCAATAGTTTATTAGTCTTGTATAACCAGATACATCCATAGAATATATTTCATAACATAAGATAAAACATGAATATATTTAGAGAACATGAGTATCTCTTCCATCATATCTTTGAAAATTGCACATAGTCCCCCTCTGGGTTTTCTGGGGAAAGGAAAATGAATAAGGTTTCTCTCATATACATATTAAGGGGAAACATATAGTGGATTCTTTATAAAATAAACATAGAATATGTAATATGGAAAAATAAATGAAAATCAAGAATCCATAAAAAACTGAAACTGAGGGTATGATATATCCTTGAAAATAAATGAATACATGGATAAATATACTAATTGATCTCTTATAGATGTAATTCATAAAGCAATAAATCAAAAACCTGTTGTTAAGGACTTGTTTTAAGAAACTTTTCTATCATGGTAAGAGGTATACACCATAACCTAACTTGATTTGTCTCATGAGACATGTCGATGCACCAAGGGGATTGGTAATTCTATGCCTCACCCATCACCTGGTTAACTCTAATGAATTTAATATAAGTTCCATTAAGACCTTTTGTACCATTTCCCAAGGAACCAATTTCTGAATAAAACATTGATATCGATATATTGTAAAATATGAATGTCAAATGATTCCCCAATCAATATAATAGTATTTATTTCGAGGATAAAATCCCTTAATCAACATAGAAGCTATAGGGTATCGTCAAAATGAAATAAATTTCCTTTATCAAAGAAATTTAGGTGAAAGGGTGATTATAATGTGTCGATCCATCCATTGAATATTATAATTGGTTTCAATAGTTTTCATTGGTTTGAAACCAAATAAATGGTAGAAAAAATCCATTATCATGGTTTATAAAGGGCATACAAACATTCAAAACTGTATCCTCTAAGAGTATCTAGAAAAATGTACAGTCTTAGGACCATTCCGTGTACATCAGAGTGATGATTGGTTAAATTCTCAACCAACCTTTTTTGGGGTGATTTATACTAGTTTCATATATGTTGCACCCATATCCCCTTTCTATATTCAGATAGGGATGTGTTTCCTAGGAAATTACACATACATTTACATTATTAAAACATAGGATGGTTTTCACACCTTAAAAAAGGTAACTCTTAAATAAATATAATATGATACAGGGGTAAAAATATAGACTTATAAATCCATTAAATTTCATGAGTAATATTTCAAAAATATCTTTCTTTAAAATATATCTACCATATAAAAGAAAATAGGTGGTGATTAAAACATGAGTCCCAATGAATGAAAAATGAGATGGAAAACCCCACATATGGATTGTGTAGAAATTAAATAATAAACTATTTAAAGATAGGAATTAAAATTTACCTTCAAATACAATGAATAAAATATTTTCATTATATTACATAACACATATTAATTATATACACCACATAGTGAAAATTAGGTGTATAATACAAAACTTCTCTCAAAGAGAGGAATTTGAGATGAAAAACCCTTACCTATTGTCCTAACATCCATGAATATAATATAACATCCTATATCATTAACATATATCTATTAATAAAATAATTAATAACCTTAATCATATACATTTTCATTTATACTCTTCAAAAATAGTCTTCCTATACTTCAATTCCTCTCATTTTCCACATCGATATTTATAGTTTTCATCATTTGTACAATCTTGGTAATAGAGGTGTTATTATTCATTATTCACCCTAATTCCATTATTAATAAGAAATTAAACTTCCTAATATGATATATATATATATATATGATAATTTATTATTTTTCAGATTCATTTCATGTGTGTTTTAGACCTTATCCGTGAAGATGAAGTCGATAATAAGAATGTTTTGGAGATTTTTGATGAACGAATTGTTTTTCCATAATTAATGAATTATATACTGATATAATATATCAATGAAATAAAAAACTCATTATTTATACATTTTTTCCATATTATACTAGTAATTATGTTTCCAAATTAATTCATCGTATAAATTCAATGTATTTTTCGTGCAGGTGGTTAAACTGAACCAAACATGAATATACCATGATTTAATGAATGGTTACAAGGAGATTTTGTTGTAAGGTAATTATAAAATTAAAATATAACCTCATTTATTTTTTATTAGTGTTATATAATATAATTTCATGTAATTATAAAAATAAGAAATTTATATAAAAAATATTTCACAATTTGAATAAAATATTATCCTCTTAGTATGATTATTTTAAATGATTAAATTATCGAGGAGCGTTTATTGCCCATATCATTGATAATATCACCAATTTTTCATCAAACCCCTTAATTTTATCATAAAATTAATATTTATAAATTAATTTCATCCTTATATCAATCCTTATAATGCAGTGAAATAAAATGAAACACGTTACGTTGTGGAGGCGATAGTCTGGATAACGCACAAAAAATGGACTAATTTTTATTAATGGATGGGGTATATAAATAAATAATGTAAATAAACATAATATATTATCATTAAATTATATAAATGATAAAAATACTAATATATTAGTGTGTATAGATTAAATGTTATAGAAAATTATTATGAAGAAAACTATGTAGTTGATGATACTCACGTCGGGTACATGAATTTTCCTTAGAAGTCTCCTTGAATTTTAAGGTCTCAGGATAACTATGATTGATCAGATACTTATATTAGTTTTATAGGGTTATATTTATAATAAAATGTCTGATTTTAAATATATAATTATAAAGATAGTTGAGTCTTTAAGTGGTGAAGATGTCACCCATTTATAAGTGAAGGGAAGGGAAGTTTTGGGAGTAACCCTTACATTTTCAATAATGTGTGGTTACTATTAATGTTTAAAAGGTCAAAAAATGGACACAATAGGATATTAAAATTATTTTGGGTATAATCTCACATCAACCACACCTTTTTATGACATATTTGAGTGATTTAGGGGTATTTATTTAACATTTAATATTACCTCTAATATACATTTACCTTGGTAATTAATTTCTAACCTAAAAACTTAATTTTATTGAATAATACTAAGATTAAAATTATACCTAATTTGATACTTAAAATATAAAATTTTAGAATCATTTTACCAAATAAAATTTCTAATGGTGTGAAAATTTAATTTGAAAATAAAAATGCTTAATGGAGTAAAACCCATTTTTAGATAAATAACATTTTAAGCATTAACTTTATATATAATGAAAAATTATTATTAATAATTATTTAAATTACATAAATTAACTAATTTTAAAATAAATAGAATTTATGATACTTTCAAAGAAAGCATAAATTAAATATCCATTAAAAATACATGATTTAAAGAAAAGACTGATAGTAGTTTTTTATATTAAAGAAATATTTTATTTAGTCATAAAATATATGAATAGGATTTATAAGTTAAAATAATATTTTAATAAGAATAATTTTATTACTAAAATTCATATTTTTTTTATCAAGGTTTTTTTTTAAATTTATAGTTCTTTCTTATGTATCACTAAAATCATACAAATTACATGTTTCATGTAAACTGTATTTTTTGACTAAGAAGGACGTTTTCAGAAAAAGATAAAAAATTCATAATAATCTAATTTCAATATAATTAATTCAAAAAATAAAGTTATTTTGGTTAATATAATATTATTAAATTAATATACTAAATAAATTCATGAATAAAGTCTCTTCAAATGGTGAATTTCATGATAGTTCAGGATAGGGTGCTTACTTACTATAGTAGAGTCTCGGGTACTATATATTTTATAGTAATATAGGAGTAAAAATTTTAATATAACATAATTAATTTTTTGATGATATTTATAAATAAATTATATGGGAAGGTTATTGAATAATATATTGATGAACTAGATGTATATTTTGAGTAATTGTCTCTTTCTCAAAATCGGTTCCTTCATAATGAAGGATTTGTGCCTCCTTCTTGGGATAAGAGGCTACCAAACCTGAAAGTGGAAATTAGGAGATGTAATTTGATTATGTGTTTAGATAGAAAATGAAATAAAAAATTTCCTTTCTATTAGGTAGAGGTTGGGTCCTTTTATAGGTGTTTTTAATTATAATTTTTCCAAATACCCATTCCTTAATGTGTAAGGAATGTATTTTTATAGTCTAAGTGGATCTAAAATGGATTAATAATAAATATGGGCATATAATTCCCTCATACAAAAAATTCTATAAAATTTTAGAGATATTTTATGATTTCATCTCTTATTTTAACCCTTTTATCTCATTTTACCATTTTCAATGGAGACTCACTTTTACCTCGATGGGTTTTTCCCACAAATGAAATTGTTTATCTTACCTAATTTAAATGATAAAAAAAATTTCATTGACCATGAATCACTATATTATTAATATTTGCAACACTTTTTTATAATTTTGTATTTTCTTATTTTATCCATCATTCCTTTAATTTTCTCAATAAATTTTCTTTAAAGTATTATTTAAAAGAAATAATTTTATTTAAAATAAATTATATAAATAAATATCTAAAATAATAGTCATTTTTATAATTTAATTATTATATTTTAATTTTATTAAAAAATTATTTAGTTTTCCTACAATTGAAATGTTATATATGTAACACATTATTTACATCAAATTATAAAATACTCAATATACTTATTGGATACAAGTATAGAAAATTACCACATATTCAACGAGCATATATCCAATGAAAATATTTATAATAGTCAAATTGAAATCCTATATATATTATCACGTGAATCATTAAAATTCATCCATCCTGTTTTTTTACATTTATCTAAAAATTTATATTATATTTATAATGTTTTTCCTTCATTTCATTGATCAAATCAGTGTTACGATATTAATGGAAAACCAAGAGGATACAGATTTTATATTTTTGGTCTTTGTATTTACATGTGGTTATATTCCTATTGCAATTCTCATAATGATATTTCATGTTTCATTACCATAATGTACTAATTTTTATCTTGTATTGTAATATTTTTTCTGTGTACAATATATCATTGTTCATTTTAGTTCAATGTTGTGTGTATATACAACTATAAAACACACGTGATTTATTTAAAGGGAAATTTATACTAAAATAATGGTGATTTACATTCTACCACTCTGATAAAAATAAGTTGATGTACTTTTGTCATGTTATATCTCTAGGTTCCCACACTTCTTAATTAGACTTATGTTTCTTAAAATGAATTTTAACCAGGTGATTGGCCATGTTTCTTACTACTATATATTTATTAACTAGGGTATCCACCTATTTTTCTTTATAAGAGAGATCATTTTATATTTTAATAACCTCTAAGTTCAGTACACGTTATTTATCGGGTATGTACTTCCTCAAAACTAATACATAGAACATATCATGAACTTGTGAGAAGATCAATGTAAGTACAGGGTGATAAGATACCATCCCTATATAATAAAGTATTTATAAGGGGAAAATATATATATATGGATCAACATTACCTTTTTCCTAAATCTTAAAACCCTTCTACAGGGTGATCTTTAAAGGAATACCTTGTCTCTACCTTCAAAATCTAAATCACATTAAATATTATCAATTCATATTTTTTGTCAACTTTTTCCTTTCAATATGTTACAAAATGGTTGCAATCTTCTCCTCCACTCTCAAACTTCTTCCCAACAAATTGGAGTTATATTAATTTTCTCATACAGAGCCTTATATGGTAACATTTAAATGATATAATTGTATTTTTTTGTATGCAAACTCTACTAGAGGAAGATTTCGATCCAAATGTCCTTTTAACTCCATTGAATAAGATATTGACATATCTTCCAATGTTTGAATGGTCATTTAAAATTATCCATTGTTGTGAGGATAATACGTTATGAGAAAGCATAACTATTGTAATGATCCGGACCCAGCCAGCCACCCGAACAGTGCTGAATGGGTCGGATGTCACTACCTTAGGTGCACCTCCCCTGATCGCCAAAGGATGCCAACAAGCAGCGAGGGTCTAATAGGTATAGTGGGGAGGTTATACCCTCACGAAGGATCATAATAAGGGTACTGGTTCAAGTATATCAGTATAGATGCAGCGGAAAGAAAGACTTAGCAGACTCGAACCAGACCCGCAGAGCGGAAACATAATCAATCTAGATAAACAGCAGAAGCAATATAGAAAACAACTACAGCGAAAAGTAAACAGAACAACATGCCAGCAATCAACTGCAACAAATACTATAAACAACCAAGCATGCATCCAAAGAAGGTCATACATAACTGATTATAATAAGGGTGCCAATGGATAACCAACAGAAGCTACAACAAGTAAGAATGCTGATACAGAAAAGGAAACAAAACAAAGTAAACCCATCTAGGAAGGACCTCAAGGTCCATACCATCTTCAAGCAACAACTAACGTATCCCAGCTCCAGAAGCTGACCTCTTTCCTGCATGCAAATCCATAAAGTCTACACATGTCCCGTAGTTCCCATGCAGGGTGTGAGACAAATCTCAGTAAGATACCACCCAATGGTGTGTACCAAATATATGTGTTTAAGCAGTCATTCATATCTAAGGAAAAAAGTAAACAGTACAATGCACAAATAAACACAAACTCCACTGGTGCTCAATAGCCACCATGGAGTGTCACCTGCTTCGGCCAATTCTGGAATCTCTATCAGGTAACCCGGCACCACATGCCACCTGACAGTTCGTGTCTCAAGTACCGACGTCCCAAAGGCACGCCCAAGAATAGTAACCCAGCACCATTTTCCTCCTGACACCTCGTGCCTCAAGTACCGATGTCCTGAAGGCATTCCCAAGAATAGTAACCCGGCTTCATGTGCCTCCTGACACCTCGTTCCTCAAGTACCGACGTCCTGAAGGAACGCCCAAAATAGAAACCCTGCACCATGTTCCTCCTGACACCTCGTGTACCAAGTAACGACGTCCCTAAGGCACACCCAATCCCTTAAAGGCTCCTCACCTCCCACATGGCTTTCTATGGAAAGCACTCCCAACCAAAATACCTAACCGCAACTACAGGGGAATCTACCCACACGAGTGGTCAAAACCACCTCATCACTGAGTATCTCCGTGTTCACACTACTCAAAGTTCCGGGTGAGCGGTAATCACCAAATAGTACTTAAGCCACCCAAAACATCTGACACCTCGTGTCCCTGTGACCATGTCTCTCAATTCCGATGGCCTCTCCATCCAAGTAACCCGGGCCATGCCCAACCTGACAGTCACACTACCTCAAGCCGACGTCCATGATGCCCAATCCCGTAGTCAAAACCACCCAAAGTAACCCGGGAAAATCCCCAACCAGTGATCAGCATCACTCAAGTTTAACCGGGCCAAGCCCAACACAACCCAAATGGGTCAAAAATATGCAATTCAGCAATTTCATATATAACATATGTAAACAGAAAACATAAACAGGCAAAACCCATTAAACAGTAGAATTGAACTAGACCAGGCGATGTCCCATACCAGCACTGAGGTCTTAAATGCCTCTAACAATTATAACAGGATTAATAAATTAAACTCAATAGTTTAACACAATAATATTTCAATTAAAACCATTTTGGCATTCCCCGGCCAAAATTACCCGATGATCCACGACCCCTCACCCGGCCCGCTCACGCAAAATGGTAACCTGGCATACTCAAAGGCATCACAGACATCCCATAAGCAGTTCAGTATGAAAAAGAAGATAAAACAGGTGCCTCTCAAAATACCTGAAAACGCACCGAAGGTTGCGTTACCCAAACAACCACGAAAACACAAAATAAGATATGCACCACCTACCTGAGTCTCGTACGCCGCTACTCCTCCGGTAACAGTCGCCAATTCGGTCTAAAACGCGGTAGATCTATAAAAGATTCAAACCCGCTCAAACCCCTATAAATCTTTCTAGAATGAAAATCAAACAAAATGGCCAAAGAGGAATCGAGTCCTTACCGAGGGGGTTCCAACACACTAATCGGAGCTCGGATCGGGTCTCGGACAGAGGATAGGGAGGAGAAAAGGGGTTCATCCGGCCAGGTTCATGTATCCAGGTAGAGGATATGAGGTTCTGCCTCAATACGAGGCTACTGCCCATTTTAAGAAAAAAAAAGAAATTACATGGCGTGTACTTTTGGACTACACGCCGTGTATAGGTCATTTAACTGTTCATAAGACGACTGATTCCGCCGACTTAATTTTCGAACCTGTCGACATGAGTACACGGCGTGTACCTAAGGGTACACGGTGTGTACTTGGTTCCTCTTCCTTTCCTCTCCGACTTACCCACTTGCCATGTGTTTCCCTTACACACGTCTAGACTACACGCCGTGTCCAATGGTAATACGGTGTGTCCCTGAATCCACCTGTCCAGCAGGCCTACATGCCATGTATGGCCTCACACGGTCGGGGTTACACGACGTGTTTAAAACTACACGCCCTGTAGTAATAAAATTCTACATGGTCACCCGCACGACATGTACTCGGCGAGTACACGACCAACACTCGCTGAACATATACACAACGTGTACTTAAAATTACACAACGTGTAGTCTGGAAATTTCTAGAAACTTCCCATTTTATCTAGTTTCCTTAGAAACAAGTAAAAAATTTAAACAGGGTTGGGATTTTGACCCGTTCTAAAAACACGGGTTCTTACAAACTCCCCACCTTAATGTAGCTCATCCATGAGCTACCGAATGAAACCAGGAGATGGCACCGAACATGCCCATCCCGGTTAAACAACCCGGACTTCCCCGGTCTCAAGGATCTGGCTAAATTCCTCAAGGGGATCCCCACCTTAAGAATTTCCTACTCAATCTCAACCAACAAAACTCAACAAGCAAGGTTTACTAACCTGTTTTTCGGACGCATTGTCCTCTCTTGATGAATCATCACCCCTGCACCTCATTGGCGCCCCCGCATCGCTCCCGACACCCAATGTATCCCGCACCGCATTGGTGTCTGCCTCCACGAGGTCCTGGTGCCTATAACATCAAGTAACCTGCATCCATGATGCCCACGAAACCTCAAGTAACCTGCATCCACGATGCCCTGATTCCCACGACACCTCAAGTAACCCACATCCTCGATGCCCTGATGCTATGCATCTCATACATATATATATATCATGCACCTGATATGGTGCCAATCCCACTGACTAGCATCTATTCAGTCCACAAAGATCATGTGCACCACGTTCACTCAAAACAGACATGCCTCTACAGGTCATGCAAAAAAAGGAAACATGGAGATCACGACTACACCGCGGTGTACCTCAAACTGTCATCGGCTCACCGGCCTACTCAGCCTCTGGAATCTCCACAGCATGCAACTGGCCAGAAACATGGTTGCCTAATGCCTAACCTCCCGATGATGCTCCAGTCTCCAGCCACTGACCCCTCAGCTAGGTCCCACCGTCTCTGTCACGACCTCCACGCACAACTGAACCTCGACTACCCTCTTCGGGTACCGAACCTGAACCAACTCCAGATACTACAGTCTGTCATGGTGCCGGCCGGCTATCTGAGAAGGCTACCTGTAAAACCTCTCCAGATGTTCGGCCTATCCACATTCCCGGAACTCCTTTGGAGGCCTATTGCACTGTGCCCGAACATGTGCCGGTTGTCCGCATTGGAAGCAAATCACCGAAGAACTCCCACGAGGTGGTCTAGCTGAATCCTTGGCTTGACTGCCCTTCTAGAACTCATCTTGTCCTCATTTCCTGCTATATGAGCCATCACCTAAAGCTGTCTTCCTGCCCAAGAGATATTTCTCCTTCTCATTTCCCTCAGCTATGAGCGCCTGATTCACCGCTTCGGAGAAAGAACCCAACCTGAAGATGTTCACCTGAACCTAAATGGCGTGTCGTAAGCCATCCTCGAAGTGCCTCACCCTAGCTGCGTCATCGCTTACCATACCAGGTGCAAAGCGAGACAACTCTTTGAAGGTTTCTGTGTAGTCCATGAACGACATGTCTCCCTACTAAAGACTCAAGAACTCTCGAGCTCTCTCTGCCCTCAGTGTCTCCGAGTATAAGTGCTCAAAGAACCTATCCTCAAAGTCCTTCCATGCCAGTCTCTCATGCCTACGATCCTGAACCTATATGTCCCACCAACACTTCATCGGTCCTCTCAGCATGTACGTCGCCAGCTTGACCCTCCACCCCAGAGGGGTCTCCAGCTACTCAAAAATCATCTACATAATCTCTATCTAGTTCTCTGCCGCCTGTGGAACACCCTCACCCTGAAAAAGCGGCGGGTGCTGTGACTGGAACTCCAGCGTCAGATACGCCATAGAAGGCTCTGTACACTGTGTGCCTCTGTCAATCCCCTACAAGACATGTACTAGACTAGCTCGGAGCTGCTCATCGAGCCACGGCCCGAACGATGCCAAACCCGACTACTGTCCTGCCTGTACTGGATCCTAAACTTGATCTTGTCCCTGAGCCTGTACCTGCGGCTCGTGCTCTACCTGTACCGAATTCTGACCCTGATCCTACGGCATTGTGTCCTCTCCTTCCTAATGCTCCATCATTCCGTGAAGGAGTAACCCGCTGAATACCATAAATGGTCAGACAACCCATACATATATATAACAATATATTCTACGCAGATAAGGAAAGCAGTAAAAGGCAGTACATAACAACTACCCTTACTCTCCCTCATCGTAACCCATGCCCCATGGTATCCCGACCTCATGGCCTCCTTACCCTCCCTCAACAGAGCCAAGTATCAAATGTACCTCGGGCCATGCCCGTCCTGACAACTCATGTTGCCTCAAACCGACGACCGAGTCACCCAATCTTGACAGTTACACTGCCTCAACCATAGTACCTACCTTCTCTCATAAGAGTCAGTCCCAAAATCCAGCAACATGCAATTCTAAAAAAATAAATCATGGCATACACATTGCAAAAACTATAAATTCTATCATGAATTTCACCAAATTTACATTTAAAGCATATAAAGCATGGCCATTGATTTTTTTCACATGGAATTATCACTTCACAAAGCATACGTGCAATTATGAAATTGATATACCCTAAAACTGTGTCTATCAAAAGCCAATCAACCAAGTCTAGCCATACCGGCCAAGGTCCAATTCTCCCTTACCATACCGGGTCAAGGGTCACATATCACAATCAAGAAAATCACACATCAAGTGAGCCACTGAGGTGGAAATCATATAAATTGTAATATGAGAAAAATCAACAGTAATTACCACCCATGGAAACTAGGTCTATCCCTCGTACCTGGGGCTGCAGGCACCCAATCACAAGCAAAAAACCCAGTCCTAGTAACAACAACCTATCTCCAGCCTACCATATCTCAAATAGTAAAACCAACAGAAATAAAAAGAGAAGTCTCAATATCATTAGTAGCCAGAAAAACACTGCTACTAAATCCTTGTCAAGAACTCCTCTGATACCACTTTGTAACGACCCGGACCCGGCCAGCCACCCGAACAGTGCCGAACGGGTCGGGTGTCACTACCTTAGGCGCACCTCCCCTAATCGCCAAAGGCTTCCGACTAGCAGCGAGGGTCTGATAGGTATAGTGGAGAGGCTATACCCTCACGAAGGATCATAATAAGGGTACTGGTCCATGTATATCAGTATAGATGCAGTGGAAGCAAAGACTCAGCAGACTCGAACGAGACCTACAGAGCGGAAGCATAATCAATATAGATAAACAGCGGAAGAAATATAGAAAACAGCTGCAGTGGAAAGTAAACAGAACAACATCCCAATAATCAATAGAAAAACTGATGTAAACAACCAAGCATGCATCCAAAGCAGGTCATACATAACTGGGTATAATAAGGGCGCCAATGGCTAACCAACAGAAGCTACAACAAGTAAGCATGCTGATACAGAAAAGGAAACGAAACAAAGTAAACCCAGCTAGGCATGCCCTCAAGGTCCATACCATCTCCAGGAAACTACTAACGCAGCCCAACTCCTGAAGTTGGAATCTTTCCTATACGCAAATCCATAAAGTCTAAACGCATCCCAAAGGGCTCGTGCTGGGTGTGAGACAAATATCAGTAGGTTACCACCCAATGGTGCGTATCAAATATATGTGTTTAAGCAGTCATGAATTTCTAAGGAAAGAAGTAAACAATACAATGCACAAATAAACACAAACTCCACTAGTGCTCAACAGCCACCATGGAGTGTCACCTGCTTCGGCCAATGCCGGAATCTCTGTCGTGTAACCCGGCACCACGCGCCACCTGACAGCTCATGTCTCAAGTACCGACGTCCTAAAGGCATGCCCAAGAATAGTAACCGGGCACCATGTGACTCCTGAAACCTCGTGCCTCAAGTACCGATGTCCCGAAGGCATGCCCAAGAATAGTAACCCGGCACCATGTGCCCCCTGACACCTCATGTCTCAAGTACCGACGTCCCGAAGGCACGCCCAAAATAGCAACCCGGCACCATGTGCCTCTTCACACCTCGTGTCACATGTACCGACGTCCCGAATTCATGCCCAATCCCCTGAAGGCTCCTCACCTCCCACGTGGCTTTCTAAGGCAAGCACCCCCAAACAAAATACCTAACTGCAACTATGGGGCCCTCTACCCACACGAGTGGTCAAAATCAACTCATCACGGGGTATCTCTATGTGCACACTACTCAAAGTTCTGGGTGAGCGGTAATCACCAAATAGTACCTATGCCACTCAAAACATCTGACACCTCGTGTCCCTGCGACCATGTCGCTCAAGTATGATTGCCTCACCATCCATGTAACCCGGGCCATGCCCAACCTGACAGTCGCACTACCTCAAGCCGACGTCCAGGACACCCAATATCGTGGTTAAAACCACCCAAAGTAACCGAGGTAAATCCCGAACCAGTGATCAGCATCACTCAAGTGTAACCGATCCAATCCCAACACAACCCAAAGGGGTCTAGTAGATGAAATTTATTAATTTCATATATAACATATGTAAACAGAAAAAATAAATAGTAAAACCCATAAAACAGTAGAATTCCACTAGACCAGGCGCAGTCCCATACCAACACTGAGGTCTTAAATGCCTCTAACAATTATAAAAGGCTTAATAAATTAAACTCAACTGTTTAACACAATAATATTTCAATTAAAACCATTTTGGCGTTCCCCGGCCAAAATGCCCCGATGAGCCACGACCCCTCACCCAACCCGCTCACGCAAACTGGTAACCAGGCATACCCAAAGGCATCCCAGAGGTCCCATAAGCAATTCAGTATGAAAAAGAAGATAAAACAGGTCCCACTCAAAATACCCGAAAATGCACCGAAGGTCGTGTTACCCAAACCACCACGAAAACAAAAAATGAGGTATGCACCACCTACCTGAGTCTCGTACAATGCTACTCCTCCGGTAACAGCCACCAATTCGATCTAAAACGTGGTAGATCTACAAAAGATTCAAACTCGCTCAAACCCCTATAACTCTTTCTAGAACGAAAATCAAATAAAATGGCCCAAGAAGAACCGAGGCCTTACCGAGGGGGTTCCAACGCACTAATTGGAGCTCGGATCGGGTCTCGGATGGATGATCGGGAGGAGAAGAGGGGTTCAGTCGGCCTAGTTAGCGTATCTGGGTGGAGGATATGAGGTTCTGCCTCAATACGAGGATACTGCCAATTTTAAGTGAAAAAAAGAAAGTAAATAGCATGTACTTTTGGACTACACACCGTGTATAGGTCGTTTAATTGTTCATAAGACGACTGATTCAACCGACTTTCTTTCCGAACCTGCTGACATTAGTACACAAAATGTACCTAAGGGTACACGGCGTGTACTTGGTTCCTCTTCCTTTCCTCGCTGACTTACCCACATGCCATGTGTTTCCGTTACACATAGCTAGACTACACGGCATGTCCAAAGGGAACACGGCATGTCCCTGAATCCACCCAGCCAGCAAGCCTACACGCCATGTATGTCCTCACATGGTCGTGGGTACACGGCTTGTTTAAAACTACACGCCATGTAGTAATAAAATTCTACACGGTCACCCACACGGCATGTACTCGGTGAGTACATGGCCAACACTCGCTGAACATATACACGGCGTATACTTAAAAGTACACGGCGTGTAGTCTGTAAATTTCTAGAAACATCCCATTTTATCCAGTTTCCTTGGAAACAAGTCAAAAATTTAAACAGGGTTGGGATTTTGACCCATTCCAAAAACCTGGGTTCTTACAACTATATATTCAATTATTATTTAATACTTCTCCAGAATATTGAGGTAAACCACATAACCTGATATGATACAACAGAAAGTGATAATCCATGAAAAAATTGCACTTTTATTATGTATTTCATATAAATTTGATTGAGTCAGAAATATTCTCGAATATTAATGGAATGTGCCAAATTTATATTGTGGTCAACTTTAACCCAAATCTAAATATGGTAATTAGAGTTATTAGGAATACCTACAAAAAAATACGTGGCGATGTGATCTCATTTTTATATAGGTACTGGTGATGATTCAATCATTCCCTTATATTTATAAAATTATTCCTTTACTTATTTAAAGCATGAGAATAAAGATATATACTCTATAATTTCCCTTGTTTTGTATACCACCAAAACTGGTCCTTGATATCTCTTTACATCTTTGGGATTCCTTGATGGATAGAGAATTATGATCTATGTGCATCAACAAAAATTTCCTTCTTCGATTATGGTATTTAAGGGAAATATATTCATTTCCAAAATCATATAATTCCATCATTCTCAAGGTTCAATTTCTGTATATTCCTTATCTTTTTCTATAGATTTATATCCTCCTTATATGCCTCTTTGATATTCGCATGGATGGATGGTTAAGAATCCACTTTGGATATATTGGATTTCTCCCCTTCCTTTATGATTTCATGGTTCATAATTTTAAAATACATGAGAATTGGGTGTCACGTCCCGTCCTCGGTGCCCGTGCCGTGACTACCCCAAGCCCGCCTTCCATAGGCCAGGGGCTGGGGACTAGCACCAAAGGCGTAAATCCCGATAACTGGGAAGGCATTTCCATTATAAAAGTAATGAAAACACCATAGAGTACAAGCGAAAGAAAAACACTAAGTACAAAGAGAAGTGATGAAAGGTAAATAGGCCAGAATACAAACCCAAATGAAAGTACAACTACAACTGAACAAAGTACAGCAGAAAAAGATAATAGCTGGAAGAGAGAAAGCGGCTCCTGGGTCGTCCTCCTTGGATCCTACCTGAAGGGTAGTTATAGATGGCGCAGCTCCTGGATCGTCCACCACGGATCCTACCTGAAGGGTAGGTACAGATATCCTCCACAACCCTCTCACCCGTCAACCTCCTCTGTGTGTCGTCTCGTTGCGAAGTCCACCTCCGGATATAGACTCGTCGTGTGGTCCACCTCCGGGTACCGTCCAGTCCTCGAACACTCGGAATCCGTCAGCACTACCCGTCGTCTGCAACCAACACAACGAGGTGCGGGCATAGCCCGTGCAGGGGTGAGTATAACGATACTCAGTAGGGACCCAGAGACCCTAAAGGTCTCACTAAAACCAACAAGGATAACCACAAAGAATATCTCAACAGATAACCTCTACTTAGGTATATTCCCATACATATACCTAAGTTATCAAGTAACCCATCTCGATCATGAGGAAACACAAGGATTATGAAATCAACGGATAACCACTACCTAGGTATATGCCCATACATATACCTAAGTTATCAAGTGACCCATCTCAATCATGAGGTAAACACAAAGGTCAAAAGTCTCAGCTCAAACCTGGATTTTCATTATCGAAACTGTAACTGCTGAAGAGCTCTGTCTCTGGAGTGTACAGTGGTCTTGTCACGACTCCGAGGTACTGCTCACTAACCTAAGACTGCTGAGGTACTCCTCCTATCGAGTACCGCGGGTCAGCCACCCAAACACAGTAGTGCTTCCCGTCGGGGTATGCCACCCAAACACAGTAGTGCACACCCCCTAGTAGCCTGTAGAGGTACTCTCCAGACGAGTACCGTGGGTCTACACTGTCACATAGGTAGTGCTTCGTTCGCCATGGGTCTGCACCTCACAAAGTAGTGCTCTGTCCACTGGGCTAGTCGACTCACTCCAAGTCGAGTCGGTCAAGCAGTTGTCAGGTCTTAGTCGGCTACACGGTCTCCATACTCCACACGCTCGGCTCTGGGAGGGTATGCTCCATGAGCTACAGTTCGATACTCCAAGTATCTCAATGTCCCACGAAGAAGTATCCCAAAGGACCGCCTCGTCACAGGGGTCTCAACGCAACAGACGACGCGTCATTCGAACGCTCGGTCTGTGAGTTACTAGCCCGTTCTTCCTAGGGGCCCGATTGGTTTCGTGTGCAAACCAACCCGCCCGTATCTCAACTGTACCCCAACTGTCATAGGGTAAACTCAAAGGGACCATTTCTCAACGAGATCACCAATGCCGCTGACGGTTCGTCAAACGGACGTCCGGTCTGAAAGATATCAGCTTTTCTGTTCCAGGGGCCCGGTTGGATTTTGGGTATAGTCCAACCCGGCAACAATCCAATAGCAACCAAAACTCAGGAGAAGTATTCCAAAAATTCTGTCTCATCAAGAGAAATTCAACAAGACAGACAGCGCGTCAATCGGATGCCCGGTCTGCGGGTTATTGGCTTTTTCGTTCCAGGGGCCCGGTTGGTTTCGTGAGCGAACCAACCCGACCGCACTCTGATGGAATCCAAAACTAGATCGGAGTAAGCAAAAATATCCATCTCACTTAGAGGAATCCATCAAAGTCGACGGCACGTCAATCGGACGTCTGGAACTCAAGATATAAGCGTTTCCGCTCCGAGGGCCCGGTTGGTTTCGTATCCGAACCAACCCGGCCGAACCCAAAGTGTTTCGAAACCTTGAGTGCGATATATCAAAATGATCGTCTCGATCCAAGGGTCACATCACAACTAACGGTGCGTCGATCGTAGGTCTGTATCCCAGGATATGGGCATTTGACCGAAAGTGATCCGAAAACGGGGGGTCTGGGCCCGGACCGACCCGGCCCAACCCCCCCCCCCCCCCCCCCGGGTCCGCCCGAACCGGGTCGACCCGACCCGGTTCTGGGTCCGACCCGGATGGTGCGACTCGGCCTGGCCGGTGGGTCGGCTCGGCCGGTTACGGCCGAGCAGAGCAGAGCGGGGCGCTGCCCCTGTGTGAAGAACCGTGGCCCCGCGTGGGGCCGCCCGTGCCAGCGGACGCTGCAGCTGGCCGCGTCCCGCCGCCCCGCTCCGGTCCCGCGCGGTCGCGGGACTGCGCTCCACCACCGCGGATTCAGCCGCGTTAGATTTTTTCCGGCATTGCTTTGGGCGCCGCCGCCCCGGACCGCCGGCGCCGCCGCGGCGGCGCGGCGCGCCGGCGGGGGCTTCCACGGACCACCGGACGCGCTCCGGTGGCCTGATTCGCCTGCGGTCTTTGCCAGAGATTATCTCGGGACCCGAACATCGCTGCAAAGCCTTCAAAACACCTTCGTGGCCCGCCTCACTATCGTCGGTCGACCCGCACTTTGACAATAAAACGCGGGGTCTTTAAATCGCCTCCTCAGCCCCGACTCCGCCCACGGTTTCGTTCGGCCACAACGGCACGGCGCGACGGTGTTGCACTTCTTCACCGCATTCTTTCTCGTGTCTGCATGGTGTCCTTGCACTGTGCCACCTTTGTTCGTGCCTCAACGAATCAAATGAACAAAGGGGGAGGAGATTCGGTCGTGTTCATGCGGTCTGACCTCCTTCCATTAAGTCGGTAACAAGCGGCCCAAAAGATGAAGAACAACGAGGAAAATTTTATGAACAAAAGAGAAACAACCCAAACAGTTTTTCCCCACAACAGACTATTCCCAAACCACAAGGAAAACGTTCGCGGATCAACTAGGTAAGAAGTTGATTAGTGTTCTTTGTTTTCTTTAGAAAGAAAGAAACAAGGGAATAAAATCATTCTCAAACATAACTCCCTACCTCAAACGTTGTCGTCGAACGCGAGTTCGTCGCGGAATTAACCGTCGCGTAAGAAGAGGATCGTCACAGAAGAGAAGGATCGTCACGGAAGGAGCATCGCGGATGAAGCTTCTTTGACATCGCGGTACACGACATCACGTCGTCGATCTCCGAGGGTTTGGCATTCTTCGTCGGAGGTCGGAGCGTTCTTCACGTTCTTCGCGTTCTTCGCGTTCTTCATCGAAGATGAACGCTTTCCTCAAAATTCTCTCCACGCCAAAAGTTCTAACAGAAATAAAATAAGAGTTATCTTATTTTATTAACGCACATGACACGTTTGAATTTCAAAAGAAAAGAAACGAACAATTAATTCAATGAAATAATTGTAATGATTTAACTGCCCAATTAATGAGGCGTTTCTTAACCAGAAAAACCCATGGTTGACTTTCATTAAAGAGGGGGGTTGCGGGTGCGTTACTTATAAGGAAAGAAACGGTGGGGCTCATGTGGGCCCCACCTCACAAATATTTTACCAAGTGGGTAAGATATTTTAGGGTTCCACCCTATCCGCTTAACTTAGCTTAAGTGGCTTTTAAGTGGATTTAAGTGAAATAAAATAATGTTGTCGCACCACTTTATTTTATTTCTTAACTTAACCCCAAAAATTAAAAACCTCACCCGAGAAAACGCAACTCCAGAAAAGGCGTTTTAAGCAAATACCGGCGTTGTGATTCCATCGGTGCCCTCGGAATTTGATTCCGAGCACCGGTTCAAAAGTTAGGAAAACCCACTCGTTCGTTCACTGAACGTACCCGAGATAAACTTCGAAAAATGATTCCGGGCACACCGGGCCTCGGAATCAGGCGCCGTCAGAAACTGCGTTCTTGTAAAATCCCAAAGAAAATTAGAAAAAAAAATTCCGTTGAATTTTACGGGTCTTTACATTACTCCCACCTCTGGGATTTACATCCCCGTAAAGCTTCAACACAAACTAGGGTCACAAAAGAGGTATTGAGCACGCATCTGAGCCTTCCGCTCCCATGTGTTTACATGGAGACTCCCATACTTCCAGTGAAAGCGCACCCAAGGAATCTACCATCCTCAAAGGATCCGCTCCTGTTGATCCTCGATTCCCACTAGAACCTCCATGAAAGTCACCACATCTCCATCATCCAACTCCTCATGGTCGATGATATGCAAAGGGTCGAGCATGTATCTCCTCAGTTGAGATACGTGGAAATCGCCGTGCACCTGGTGCAACTGAGGTGGATGGGTCAAGCGGTAAACCACCCCGCCTACCTAGATGAGGACCTAAGAAGGTCCACTGAACCTTGGAGATAACTTGCCGCCTTGACCACATCTCCGTAAACTTCATCGAGGTGAGACCCGTATAAGGACGTGATTGTCATCCTTGAACTCCAGAGGTCTCCAATTCCTGTTAGAACTGGAACTCAAAACGACTGCTACCATGAGGGTAAGGTTGACCAACTCAAGGGTGATCGGTCACACCCTCCTGTGCATGAGTTACCTTGTGCTGCCTGGGGTTTCCTTTTTCGCCGACCAAGGAAAACCCATTCCGACGTCGTAGTTAAACCCCAACATTTTTGCCTAATACCGTCAATTTGTGTATGAACTGTGATTTCCCAGTCCATACTCAAACCAACATCGTAATTCCTCGACGCTGCCACCAAGATATTTCAATCGAAACTCTCGCCTCGAGGGTCTGACCACACTGTCGGCGTAAGTGTGATTATCAAGTCTCCTCCCAAGGTATCTCTAGACGTGAGGGTCAAGTCCACAGCTTACCGGAAACTCTAGGTCTGGGACAAGATTTGTGAAAGTAAGGAATGATTCATATCGACGTCTGTTACTACATCATCTAGTAGTGGACACAGAATGTCCCTTGAATCATTTTTAGAGCCATTGGGTCACTCTCCCTGACCGCATGCAGCTACTCTCTTCTTCCGCCCTCCAGCTCCCTGAGCCTGGCGGGGATAACTAAGGCGGGTGGTTGTAGCATGTTAAGATGTACACCACCTCATGCGGCTCTCCTAGATCTGCCTCCACGTCTGCTAATTCACAGACTCATATCTCCTTTAAGCTTCCTCTTATGGAAACATTTAACATGCCCGAGTCTCTAAGACTGGTACCAGTTTCCTGTTTCTTACTGCACTGTGCAGTCTTCATCCGCTCCTCGATGATCTGCACCTTCTTTGCCTACGATCTGAAAGAGATGCTAAAATTTATCCTTTGCCGAAAAGAGAAACTCGGTCTCATCCCCTGGATGAACCACGCCCATTGCCTAATACAGTCAATCCCAACATGAATGATGCATTTATTCCATGGATGACGTCGTAAGGCCTCGACGTAACTACCAAGAGATCCAACTGTCACTCTCGCCTCCAAGGGTCGAGTCACACTGTCGGCATCAGTGCGAGGTCTCTGGGTCTCCTCCAGTATAAATCTTGAAAGTGAAGGTCAAGTCAACAGTTTTAACTGGGACTACTCAGTATGAACCAAACAAAAGGACAGGAAAGAAAACATCACAAAGATAAGTGTCTTTTTATTATTGAAGCTCATAGTACAAAGACACGAATACAACAGCAACATGGGACTAGAACTACAAGGGACGTATCCACTAGTTCATCTCCTGTCCATCTACTCCCGGAGCTCTACTGCCTTGTCCACTGCTCGGCTGTTGCTCAAGCACTAGTCGCTGCTTCTGTCTCGGTGGCTCCTCCAACACCCACGGATCAACTGTGCGGGGGGTCGTACAGTCACGTTCCAGGTGACCCTTCCTGCTGCAGGAGTAACACTGTCCGTTTCTGGCATGCCTGGCTCTGACCCCACCCCGGGTGCCCCGCACCACCGATCCTAAAACCCGAGATCGCCCAACTGCTAGTCTGGTCCTCTTTGACCTCTCCATCATCGGTCTACTGCCCACAGATGACTCGACTACTGATCGAAAACCCTGCGGCAAAGGAAGAAGCTCCTGTACACGCTCGGGGTGTAGAGATACTAGCACAAACTCCACCCTAAAGAAGGTCTTGAAGTCTTCCCATGGGAAGGCCATTCCATTGCAAAACTGAAACAAGTTTCTCCACCACCTTCCTGCTACTTCCTGAAGAAGGCTGGTAGCAAAGATCACCATGAAGTCTGCTGGCGTCCCCACTAGCTTGAAGACTCTCACTACAGCCTAGAGCCAATCCTCAGCCTCCTGCGGGTCCATCTCTCCCCAGAACCTGTGTGGCCTCTGGCGCTGGAACTCGTGCAGCGCACTCAAGTGGTGTGCATCGCCTACTGCTGGGGCTAGTGGCATCGGTGGCCCAACGTATGGTAGTACCGCTAGTGCCTAGACTGCAAGAGGGCCCTGTACCAAAGCCTCATCACTTGACAGGCTGTCAGTACGCACATCCCTCTAGGCTCTAGCTCATCGTCTGTGAAAAGGAATCCTGAAAGAAACAACGTGACATGGTCAAACGATTATACCTGGTGAGCTGACCTGGTTTGAGCTGTTTTAAGGGAAAACCTTTGAAAACACACATGCAATCAGTGTTTTTGTGCACAAAGTCGGAAATCAGTTGTAAGGGTCCTGGTGTATGGATACGTCGGCCGCCCGCACCAACACTGGACTCCCTGAACTGAAGACCACACTCGGTACCCTTAACAATATTGCTTCAGAGAAAGAAAATATCAGAGTTATAAGTTCTGCAGTAGAACCGACTCCTCTGATACCAATTTTTAACATCCCATCCTCAGGGCCCGTGCTGTGACTACCCCAAGCCCACCTTCCATAGGCCAGGGGCTGGCGACTAGCACCAAAGGCGTAAATCCCAATAACTGGGAAGGCATTGCCTTTATAAAAGTAAAACAAAACACCACAGAGTACAAGCGGAAGTAAAACACTAAGTACAAAGAGAAGTGATGAAAGGTAAATGGGCCAGAATACAAACCCGAATGAATGTACAACTACAACTGAACAAAGTACAACAGAAAAAGACAAAAGCTGGAAGAACGGAAGCGGATCCTGGGTCGTCCTCCTTAGATCCTACCCGAAGGGTAGGTATAGATGGCACAGCTCCTGGATCGTCCACCACGGATCCTACCTGAAGGGTAGGTATAGATAGCCTCCACAACACTCTTGCCCGTCAATCTCCTCCATGTGTCGTCTCGTCGCAAAGTCCACCTTCGGGTACCATCCAGTCCTCGAACACTCGGCCTTCGTCAACACTGCCCGTCATCTGCAACCAACACAATGAGGTGCGGGCATAGCCCGTGCAGGGGTGAGTATAAAGATACTTAGTAGGGACCCCGAGACCCTCAAGGTCTCACTAAAACCAACAAGGATAACCACAAAGAAGATCTCAACAGATAACCTCTACTTAGGTATATACCCATACATATACCTATGTTATCAAGTAACCCATCTCAATCATGAGGAAACATAAGGATTATGAAATCAACAGATAACCACTACCCAGGTATATGGCCATACATATACCTAAGTTATCAAGTGACCCATCTCAATCATGAGGTAAACACAAAGGTCAAAAGTCTCAGCTCAAACCAGGATTTTCATTATCGAAACCATAACTGCTGAAGAGCTCCGTCTCTAGAGTGTACAGTGGTCCTGTAATGACTCCAAGGTACTGCTCACTAACCTAAGACTGCTGAGGTACTTCTCCTGTCGAGTACCGCGGGTCAGCCACCCAAACACAGTAGTGCTTTCCGCTGGGGTATGCCACCCAAACACAGTAGTGCACACCCCCTAGTAGCCTGCAGAGGTACTCTCCGGATGAGTACCGCGGGTCTGCACTGTCACATAGGTAGTGCTTCGTCTGACATGTGTTTTCACCTCACAAAGTAGTGCTCCGTCCACTGGGCTAGTCGACTCACTCCAAGTCGAGTCGGTCAAGCAGTCGTCAGGTCTCAGTCGGCTACACGGACTCCGTACTCCGCACGCTCGACTCTGGGAGGGCTCGCTCCACGAGTTACAGGTCGATACTCCAAGTATCTCAAAGTCCCATGAAGAATTATCCCAAAGGACCTCCTCGTCACAGGGGTCTCAACGCAACAGACGGTGCGTCAATCGAACACCCGGTCTATGAGTTACTAGCCATTTCGTCCCAAGGGCCCGGTTGGTTTCGTGTGCGAACCAACCCTGCTGTATCTCAACTATACCCCAACTGTCATAGGGTAAACTCAAAGGGACCGTTTCTCAACGAGATCACCAACGCCGCTGACGGTTCGTCAAACGGACGTCCGGTCTGAAAGATATCAGCTTTTCCGTTCCAAGGGCCCGGTTGGATTTCAGGTACAATCCAACCCAGCCACTATCCAAGAACAACCAAAAATCATTCCAAGTATGCAAAAAGTTCCATCTCATCACGAGGAATTCAACGAGACAGACGACGCGTCAATCGGACGCACGGTCTGTGAGTTATTGGCTTTTTCGTTCCAGGGGCACGGTTGGTTTTGTGAGCGAACCAACCTGACCGCACTCCGATGGAATCCAAACCTTGAGCGGAGTAAGCCAAAAGATCCTTCTCACTTAGAGGAATCCATCAAAGTCAACGTTATATCAATCGGACGTCCGGAGCTCAAGATATAAGCGTTTCCGCTCCGAGGGCCCCATTGGTTTCGTATCCGAACCAACCCGGCCGAAACCAAAGTATTCCAAAACCTTGAGTGCGATATGTCAAAACGACCGCCTCGATCCAAGGGTCGCATCGCAACTAACGGTGCGTCAATCGGAGGTCTGTATCTCAAGATATGGGCATTTGACCGAAAGTGATCCGAAAACGGGGGGTCTGGGCCCGGACCGACCCGGCCCGACCCCCCCCCCCCCCCCCCCCCCGGGGGTCGGCCCGAACCGGGTCGACCCAACCCGGATGGCGCGACCCACCCCGGCCGGGGTGGCTCGGACCGGCCTATGCGCGACCCGGCCCGGCCAGAGGGTCAGCTCGGCCGGTTACGGCTGAGCGGAGCAGAGCGGGGCGCTGCCCCCACGTGAAGAATCGCGGCCCCGCATGGGGCCACCCGTGCCAGCGGACACGGCAGCTGGCCGCGTCCTTCCGCCCCCCTTCGGTCCCGCGTGGTCGCAGGACCGTGCTCCGCTTCTGCGGCGGATTTTTTCCGGCGCCGCACCGGCGGGGCGCGCCGGCGGGGGCTTTCGCGGACCATCGGACGCGCTCCGGTGGTCCGATTCGCCTGCGGTCTTCGCCAGAGATTATCTCGGGTCCCAACCTTCGCTGAAAAGCCTTCAAAATGCCTTCGCAGCCCGCCTCACCATTGTCAGTCGATCCGCACTTCGACAACAAAACACGGGGTCTTCAAATCGCCTCCTTGGCCCCGACTCCGCCCGTGGTTTCGTTCGGCCTCAACGGCGCAGCGTGACGGCGCCGCGCTTCTTCGCTGCATTCTTTCTCATGTCCGCACGGTGCCATTGCACTGTGCTGCCTTTGTTCATGCCGCAAAGAATCAAATCAACAAAGGGGGAGGAGAGTCGGCCGTGTTCGTGCAGTCCGACCTCCTCTCGTTATGTCGGTAACAAGCGGCCCAAAAGACGAAGAACAACAAGGAAAATTTCACGAACAAAAGAGAAACAACCCAAAAAGTTTTTCCCCGCAACAGATTATTCCCAACCCACAAGGAAAACGTTCGCGGATCAACTAGGTAAGAAGTTGATCAGTTTTCTTTGTTTTCTTTAGAAAGAAAGAAACAAGGGAATAAAATCATTCTCAAACATAATTCCCAACCTCAAGTGTTGTCGGCGAACGTGAGTTCGTCGCGGAATTAATCGTCGAATAAGAAGAGGATCGTCGCGAAAGAGAAGGATCGTCACGGAAGGAGCATCGTCGAAGAAACATCATTGACGTCGTGGTACATGGCGTTGCGTCGTCGATCTCTGAGGGTTTGGAATTCTTCGTCGGAGGTCGGAGCGTTCTTCGCATTCTTCGCGTTCTTCGTCGAAGAAGAACACTTTCCTCCAAATTCTATCCACGCCACAATTTCCAACAGAAATAAAATAAGAGTTATCTTATTTTATTAACGCACATGACACGTTTGAATTTCAAAAGAAAAGAAACGAACAATTAATTCAATGAGTTAATTGTAACGATTTAACTGCCCAATTAATGAGGCGGTTCTTAACCAGAAAAATGCACGGTTGACTTTCATTAAAGAGGGGGGTTGTGGGTGCGTTAATTAGAAGGAAACAAACGGTGGTGCTCGTGTGGGCCCCACCTCAAAAATATCCTACCATGTGGGTAGGATATTTTAGGGTTCCACCCTATCCGCTTAACTTAGCTTAGGTGGCTTTTAAGTGGCTTTAAGTGAAATAAAATAAAGTTGTCGCACCACTTTATTTTATTTCTTAACTTAACCCCAAAAATTAAAAACCGCACCCGAGCAAACGCAACTCCGGAGAAGGCGTTTCTAAGCAAATATCGGCGTTGCGATTCCATCGGTTCCCTCGGAATTTGATTCCGAGCACCGGTTCAAAAGTTAGGAAAACTCGCTCGTTCGTTCACTGAACGTACCCGAGCTAAACTTCGGAAAATGATTCCGGGCACACCGGGCCTCGGAATCAGGCGCCGTCAGAAACTGCGTTCTTGTAAAATCCCAAAGAAAATTAGAAAAAAAATTTCCCTTAAATTTTTCGGGTCTTTACATTGGGTCTCTTTCAATCCTAATTATGGAAGAATTAGCATGATATTTTCTACTTAAAGCATCAGCGGCCATGTTCACCTTCCCAATGTAGTAATGTATTGAGCATTAATATTCTTTGATCAACTCTAACTATCTCCATTATCTCATGATCAAATCATTATATGCAAATATATACTTTAATCTCTTATGATCATCATATATGTCACGCAGTTTTTATATAGAAAATTACTTTATATGATTAATTAAAAAATTACCACTTATTACTTCAGATCATGTGTTGGATAAATTTTAATACAGACTACTAATTGAATATGGGTATAAGCTACCACTATAACATTTTTCATAAGAATACACCCTAATACTATCCTTAATTCATCAATATATTTTATAAAACCTTATCCATTGAAATATAATGTGAGTACGCATAAATTTTACAACATTATCTTAAGATCCTTGAAATTTTATACACATTAGTGTATCTGAAAGAACTTAAATCCCTTTCAAGTTAACTTTGTTAGTGTATTTTACAGTCATGAGAAATTACTCACAAGGAATAGATAATATGTAACCAATATAGGAAAAATAAAAAACTCTATTACAGTGGTTGGGTTAGTCCATTTCTTTAATCACATCAATATTTTAATTATCCATATATATATCATCACATGTAATTACATGTACAAAAATGATACTTTTTATATCCATAATTCACACTTGTAAAATTTAGCATATAATTTCTCATTTCTCAAGGTCTTCAGCACAATCCTCAAATTTTATTTATTCACATACTTTAACATGTAATATATTTGAATATCATCTATAATTACTACCATAAATTGATTGAGTAAATAAATAAAGGATCTATTCATTATATCTATAAAGAATGAAGCAGCACTATAAGTAAAAAAGGAAACACTATCAATTCATTGTTTACATATCTTGTATGAAAATATTTCTTGGGTATATCCACTCTTTTTACCCTTAATTGATGATATCCCATCCGAAGTTATAACTTTGAGAAGTATTTAGTGCCTCATAGTTGATAAAAAAATATCAATACATGGTATAAGATACTTTTTCTTGATCTTGATCTAGTTAAGTTCATGATAATCAATACATATACACAATTATATATTCATATTATTAAAAATTAAGAATGGTTCACCCCATGTAGAAGAACTTGGTCAAATGAAACCCTTTTCTAGATTCTATTAGATTTTCACTTCAATTACTCTAATTTAATCAAACTAATTTTATTAAGAGGTTTTTTATATTAAAATTACATCATTTATGTATTTTATTAAAAATAATCCACCACATAGTTTGGGGGAATGATAATAAAATATTCTATAAATACATTGATATATTCCTTCATAATAGAGAAAACTTATATATTGATTTTCTCTCCAACCATTTAAGAAAAGTATCACTCATTATTAAGTAGAAAGACCCATACAAGGGAAGAAACTTTCATATGTAGTTCATAGTAAGATTCTTAGTGATAGATTATCACAAATTTATTTGGAATATGAGATATGATTTACCTATCCTAGTAATTTATATAATCGTTATGTGTAGAGATTAAGTCCCTTACCAAAGTCACGTTAAATTCAACTAAAGGGAGAATAATAAAAATTACATGAAGCAGATTCCCATAAACCTCAATGAGAGAAGATTTATAGACTTTGGATGAAATCATTATACAACTAAGATATTTCATAAATAATTTATTATCTATACATTGGTATGTTTATAAAACCTTGTGATTTTAGAATATATTCCCCTCATCAATAAATTTGATGTGTTTGATAACTCATTGCATGAAAAACACCAAACCAAAACAAATCGTGATATAATCGTTATAATATTTTCATTGAATTATGGTGTATAAATAATGGTAACAGAATTAAAAAAAATATGTGTAAAAATAAAAATAAAGGTAAATTATATTATTAATGTATTGATAAAATTTAATTAGTATAGCTGAATAACTAATCTAGTTAATTTATGTGTTTTTTATAAAATTGGACTTTTATGCACTATGAATTTTTATTTTGGTAAAAAAATATAGTCATTAAAAGATAATAAATTTTATAATTGATATAAATAATATATTAACAGTATTTTTACTATTAATTTATATGAAATAAGAGTAAAAACATTTAATCTATAAAAATTCATTTTTTCTACAAAAAACCGATTTTTCTATAAGTCTTACAATTTCATTAAAAATATGATTTTATCATATTTATGAATTGAAGAGGATTAAATAGAGTAAAAATTATTATTCCTCATGCCTAAATTTTTTAAATGGGATCATCCTTTTTTTTTAAATAATTATCATGGTAAAAATTTATTCAAGTTTGATAATAGTATAAATGGGTAAATTAAGTGGCTTAGAATTTGTTAAATTTATATGAAATCTAGACATTATAAATTTTTTTTAGGTTTTAAAGTAATATCCACATGTCACACAAAGCATTAATCATGTAACATTTATGTAATTCCTTTCTTACTCCTTAACTAACTTTCAATTATAAGGAAAAGACATTTTACCTATAAAAGAATGCCACTTCAAACCAATTGAATACACACTACTAGTTCAAAATTCACTTGAAAAACTACCTATTAATCCTAAAATATATTCCTATTTCATGTTTTTAAGACCATTTTTCCATTAAAAAAAATACTTAACTCTTATATTTCAATGAGGTCCTACGAGAGACATTTTAATTCCCCAACCTAAGTATTACCCACTCCCTAAACTTTATTTCTCAATATTCCTCCTAGAAAATTATTCTCTATATATTAATATAATGGACATTAATAGATATTTTATACTAAAATTTTGTTTTATAGATTTTACAGCCACTATCCATCTCCTTCCAAACTATTCAAAAAATGAAAATGTCACTCGTGCGGACGTGTGGACTACTGCCACCATTGACAATGTGTTTCCTTTTCATAACAACATTACATGTCTAGTTATAAAATATATTTTATGAATATATATTATTTTATTGTTATATGTCATTAATATGGCTATTAAAGTATTATACAAAGTTAATAATCATTATAATGTAATTCGTTAATATCGAAAAATTACCTTAAACAAGTTCATAATGTATCTCGCTCTTACAAACCAAACCAATAGTTTCCATAAAATTAAAATTAGGATGTATAAATAATTGAAAAATAGTTATTTCAATATATTTTATAAATTTTTAATGATATATTTTTTATCAAAAAATGGGCATCAATGTCGCTATTACAAAACATGCGTGAAATAATCAAAATTACAAACATTTAATGGTGAAAATAAACATTAACTAACTAATACGTGTGTGGTAAATAATTATAATTGAATAATATAAAAGGTCATAAATCTGAATAAGGTTATTAAAATAGTGATTAATATTATAATTTTTATTATAAATAATTTTAAATAGCTTTCTTAAAAGTTGTGGTAAAATGGTTAGGGTATCTTTCCAATCACATTTTTAAATTGAGAATCTTATAAATGAATTTACATATATGGAAAAATTATTTAAATTTATCTATAAAACCCCATAAATTTTCTTCTAATATTATTATTCTTAGGGTTTTACATGTCCTCCCCCAATTTCATTTCCTTGGATGAATAATTTACCCAATGTAACGCTTGTAAGTGAAACAGATTCCTCCACTTATTTTTAGTAAATAATTATTCTCCTTTATATTTGTACTAATTTTATGGATGTCCTTATCATTTATTCAATAATTGATTAAGTTGTTTTCTAATATTTCTAATTTATTTATAAAATTTCGAAAATAATGTTTTAATGTATTCCACACGTGTCATTTTGATAAAAGTGTCCATTTTTTTAACATTTTCCAGTTAAAAAAATTATTTTGATATTATGAGCATTCTAATTTACAAATATTCTTTTTTAACTTTTAAAATTATTTTATAAATAATTTTAATTCTTAAGGATCTTAAAAAAATGGGATATTTATTCTCTTTTTTTTTAAATTTATTTTTCCAATAATCTTAAAAATTTATTTTCATCTATGTCCACACCTGATTATATTCTTCATGGGATATATTATTATTCCACCATCCAACTCCTTTCTTTGGGTGGTTTATGAAATAATCTATGCAATTTTTCATTAAAATCATCTCTTTTCCACATGTTTATTAAGTGATGTTGAAATGTGAATGTTTTCGCGTTCTCATGGAATACATATGTATGGTTTTAATTATGCGATGGGTAGGACCAGAATCATATAGACCTCAATTGAATTGGGTAAAACTTGATATGTCATGAGATAATATGAAAGGGAATGGGGGTAAACCCAATACACTATGTAAATCAATCCACTAATAGAGTTTTAGTTATCCTTGATTAAGAAAATTATTTTCTATAATTATGTGTATTCTGCACTCTTATGTCATATTCTTATGCTTATTATTTGTTATCGTGGATCATTATTTAATAATAATGATTCGACACTCTTATGACTTGTTTCTTTTGTTATGATAAATATTTATGTCATGGATCATGATTTTTGATCTATGAATTATTAGGTGTGATTAGTGTATGTTATTATAATGTTTTCATACACATATTCTTATCTTATTCCTACATGTGATCATAAATTGTTATCTCTCATGATTTCCCTTAATGAGAGTTTATGCTCACCCTTTATTATGTTTCATTTTTTCCAAGTTATGAACAAAACTATTAAGTATTATAAGTATAGAAGGCTTCCATGTGAGAAGAATGTTTGTGGGAAATGTTGAAAATTATCCCTAAATAATTTGATTATGTATATAGTTTCCAAAGATACTAAACCATTAAGGTTATCAAGTGTGTATTATAGTGATATGTATTTATTATTCATCTAAAATAATGTAATACTTATGTAAGTGATTGTAGGATCATCTCAATTGGTTTCAAAGAGTATGAGTTAAAAATGTGTTTTAGAATTGAACCCATAATTGTGAGTCTTTGGTTCATTTATTTGTATCAAAGCAGGGTTTAGTTATTTTCATATATTAGTTTAGTTATTTTTTTGTATATGGTCTAGATAACATTACTAAAACACATAGGGGTAATGTTTAATGTTGTAAATATACTAAATTTTGGAAAATTTTGGAGTGTGTGATTTTATCAAAATAACATACATTTTTTATGAAAATAAGTGGATGTAGGATGTGGCATAGATGAAAAAAGGTGTAATAACCCTATGAAAGGATAGTTGATAGTATCTTTATCTTAACATGGTTCATGAAAAATAGGTATAACTATGCTCCAAGTTTAAAATTCTGGGGAAATATGATTTGGTTAATTAATATTTTCTTTATGATCCATTATCAGGAATTTGAATATATTTAGGTTGGAAAATAGTAAATAACCATGGATAACATATATTTAATCTTGGATTTTAATAAGTTAGTGTATACACATTATTTACGAGTGATTTATTCTAATTATATATTTTTCCTTTTATAAGTATTTTCATTCTGAATTTTACTTTACTTTAATAAATGGATGGAACCAGGAGGAACCGAGTTAATAATAAATGTGAAGTGTAATGTGATGGTTATCCCATTGAATAACCAAATAGTATCTGATATACGATGAAAAAATATCATTAAAATCCCCATCCATCCCTTAAGCTATTAATAATTATGTGAACCAAGTTGAGCTTTATAAAAAAACTAAGGATAAACTTTCTATCAATTACTTTATGAGACGAAATTTACCCACCTTTAATGGGAATTTCTTCCCACTAATTACTGAGAAATTGATCAATGGTATATAAAATATATTTTTCATAGTCAATTTTTTAAGCCATGATAAGGTTGTTTTAGTTGTGTGTCATTTTAAAGGTGAGGTTGATCAATATTAGACTCTTATCAAGAATACATGGTAAGATGAAGAAATTAACTCTAAGAAATTGGAAGAGTGAAAGAAGTTATCTTTCTATAAGTATTTTTGTGAACTCTTCATACTAAAATGGAGTTTAAATTACTATAACAGAATTATAAGGATGATTAATCCATTAGTACATATGAGGAAAATTTCACAAATCATTCATGGTATGGTTATAGTTTTACCATCAACCTTGACTGAAAAATTGATTAATTCTATAATGGATTAATACTAAGTCTCTAAAATGAATTTTCAATAATATATTTTGATATATATGAATAAATAATTAAAAGTGATATCAAGGTATAAATATTGATTAGTGACCACCATTATTCTCATGGTTTGGGGGATAATAAGAGAAATATATATTTTTTAGGGAATTAAAATAATAAAACCCATGTAGTTAAGAAAATTAATCTCCATTTGTGCTAACAAATTGGAAATAATATGGGGAAATTGCATTAATGGGAAAGGAAATGGTTATGGTGTTCAAAATAAATCCAACTAGTAAATTAAGGTCGAAGATACATGATGCGGTCAATCAATAATGAGAATAAAGATCAACCAAATACACTAACCACACTCCAATTCATTAATTTTAAGGTGTGTAGGCATTATGAAAACTACTACATGAGTATAATGGTTAATGATGAAAATAATAATAAACAAACCCCTAAGAAAAAGGAAAATGGTAAGGCTTATGCAATCAAAACTATTGAAGTAAATCATGATAATAAACTGGTGAGAGGTATACATATCATCCACTCTAAAACTATTAATGTATTATTTGATTCAGGTTATACCCACTCTTTTTTATCAAGTATATCGCTCCTCTTTGATAGATATATATTGGAAAGGGATTCCTGAAAATGTTGTTATTATCCCTCTAGTTGAGTTTGATGTGATTTTGGGAGTGGATTAGATCTCTCTATATATATTTCATATAAATTTCTAAGTAAGGTAAGACACATTGATATTCTAAATCAATCTAGGATCATCTGTCAGTGTGAGGATGAAAAAGAACTTCCAATGGAAATTACATCCATTATATGGGCCTTAATACCTATTCATAAGGGTTATTGATACCAAATGGTTAGGTAGATACTCAAAATTGAAGATATTCCAATAATTAAGAAATATGACTACGTATTTAATGAATAATTTCCTATTCATTCCCTAAACCATGAAAATATATTTTCAATAGAACTCATACAAAGTACTATACCTATTTCAAAAATTCTACATATAATGGCCCCAATTGAGTTGTAAGAATTGAAGAAGAAACTCCATGATAATCTAGAAAATGGATTCATACTCCCAAGTGTGTCACTATGGGGTTAAAATATATTTTTTATTAATAATAAAGATGTATGAATGTATATTTTTATTTATTATTGGGAACTTAACAAGATCACTTTCAAGAAAAAGAATCCTCAATACCATATTTAAGACTTAATTGATAAAGTATGTAAAGATAAATAATTTTCAAAGATTAACAATTGATCTGTAGATCATTGGTTAAGGGATAAAATGGAGGATATACCCAATACAACATTCCATTTGAGGTATGTACACTAATAATTTATAGTGATTCCATTTTTACATGAAAATGACCAAGCTATCCTCATGGAACTAATGAATATAGTATTTAGAGATTATCTTGATTAACTTTTTGTAATATTTATATATGAAATTATATTATGTTTTAAGATTAAGTAATAGCATGAAGACCATTTTATTATTATGTTTAAGACCATGATAAATAATATTTTTTATTCTTAATTTATCATGTATGAGTTTTTTCTACAAAAAGTATCATTCTTGGGTCATGTAATTATAAGCGATGGTCTATTAGTGGATCCTTAAAATATGGAATTTGTTGAACAATATCATAGACCAACCAAAGTGACCATGATTTTTACTTTTCTTATATTGGCTACCAACCCTTTTTGAAAACATTCTCATAGATATCAAATACATTAAACAAGTTGTCAAGGAAGGGATTAATGTTCCTTTAGATAGATAAATGTGGAAACAATTTCAAGTAACTAAAGTGAAGGTAGATTAGTACACTTTCGCGTAGAATAACTTGCAATGGAGAAGGGTTTTTAATATATAGTGATTCTTAAATAAAACTATTGGGATTTTTTCTCATGAAAAATTACATGGTTGTAGTATATGCCTCAAAAACAATAATGGTTCATGAGTAAAAGTACCTAACTCATGATTTGTAACTAGTAGTGGTAATTATTTTCCTGAAAATATGGAGGCATTATCTTTATGGTGAATGGTGCGATATATATATATCATAAGAGTTTTAATTATATAATCAAATTAAAATATTTGAATATTCTATAAAGGATGTGTTTGGAGTTGATTAAAAATTATGACTTATCAATACATTACCACCCTGGGAAGGCAAACATTGTCAATAATGCACAGAGTTGGAAGGATCATGCTAAATTTTATATGATGAGAATTAAAAAAGATCTAATACTAATGGATGTATAGAATATCGACATTGTTATACTATTAAAAGGGTATAAATCCTATATTTCCCAAACGACTTTTCAAACATCCATCCATGTAAATATTAAGGAGGTGTAGAAGGAGGATTTATAACTCAAAAAGAAGGTAAGGATAATTCTTGAGTTTAACCATGAACATGATGGACTAATAAGATTTAGGAATAGGATATGTTTCCCTCTAATACCAAAATTAAATAATTATCTATTAGATAAAGAAAATATATCCAATATTTATCAATATTGGAAGCATAAATATGTATAGAGATATCAAGGATCATTTTTGGTGGGATACAATAAAGGGGGATATTGTGGAGTATATATCATGATTCCTGGTATATCAACAAGTTAAGTATGAAAATTATAATTCTAATGGGATGATGCAATAATTTTCCATACCTATATAGAAATGGGAAAACAACACCATGGATTTTTTTTATAGGAGTCCCAAAGAAATCTAAAGATCATAATTCCATTTGGGTTTTAGTATATCACCTTCAAAAGTCAATGAATTTATTTCTTATTAGAGAATATTTTTATCTTGAATAAATTTCCAAGATATAAATTAAGAAATTGTATGGTTTTATGGTGTACCATTCTCAATTTTATTTGATTGAGATCCGAGGTTTACCTCAAACATTATAAAAAACTTAATTAACTGCACTTTTTGAAAATATGAATGATTTAGTCGTGTGGTTTTAGCCACATTTTAAAACATCATAATTTGAGTAATGTTTTAAAATGTGTCTAATTTATATGCAATTTAAAACATGAACAATTAATCCACATTCTAAATTTTTTCTAATTTATCTACGTATTAAAATGTGACTAATTTAGTCCTACTTTAAAATATGGATACTTTTTGTAGCATTTTAAAATGTCAGTAATATTTAATTTATCTGCATTTTAAAATTTCACTACTTTAACAATTTTTTAAAATGTGGCTAATTTTTATTTTAACTCTGTTTTAAATTTGACAAGACTGGATAAAAATAAAAAAAAATTATTTTTTTATATATTTATAATAGTATTGCATAACTTTATAAGTAAATGTTATTAATATAAAATTAATATATGCACACACAGAGAGAGATACATATATATTCATACAAATAAACACACAAGTTAAAAGATAATTAAAATCAATATATAATAACTGAATAAATGATCATTAATAATAAATGATTAAATTTGTGAATCTATATGTATTAATATTACAAATTAAAAATTATATATATGAATGTGTATATTAATATAATATATATTATATATATATGTGTTAATTAACATATATATATATAACAATTTATAAATATATATTTACACACTTATTATATATATATATAATTATATTAATATATACATATATATATATATAATAATATGTATATTTAGATATTTTTATTTATAAAAAATGCATTACCATGTATCTAACTATATAGTAATACTATTATATAACATAAATTATGTATGTGTATATAGTGTGATAATTGGGTTTTAACCCATAGGTTTCAAGATCAAATTTCCACGGCCGTTGAATTTTATTAGTTAACAGAGTGCAGACTTTTGGGCGATCAATTTGGGGGTGCACCCTCACACACACACACACACACATAGATACATACGTCCCTACTTATATATAGGAAAACACAAACACACACACACTATAGTAATAACTAATTAATAATTACTATATAAATGATCGAAATTACAACACACACGCACTTCTACACATATATACATATAAAAATATACACACATATATATATTAATCTATATATGGATATATAAATTTATAAGTATATTTATATTGATATATATATATATATATGACACATTAATAATACACATATGGAAATGAAAATAAATTTTATTTAAAAAAATTAATATACATATAAATATATATAGACATAAATACAAAAAAGTTAAGACATAATTAACTCAAATTAATAATAATTAAATCATTTATTATTAATATATATGAGAATATTTATATTAAGTTATATATATTTATGTTAATTTACATTTTAATATATATATATATATATACATAATCACACAAATATTAATTCAAATATTTATATATAACATAATTAATCTATATATTAAATTATATATACATATATAATTTCATTAGTACACACACAAATATATGAACACATATATAAATATAATATATATGTGTATTTATATGTATTCATAAATTCATTAATTTTTAATTATAATTACACTAATTTATATATATATGAATATAATGTGTGTGTGTGTGAATGTGTATTAATATATAATAACTTCCATATGTAATCAAATTTACCAATATATTTACAAATATAATTTAATATTTGCAATAAACATGTAATGATCCAGTCTCTATTGGTTCGATCATTGGATATATACCCTTAGTTAATAGGCATTGTCCTCCCTATCATCTTTGATTTACTTATATATGTTCCCAGTGCACAAGGGGGTGGCATGTTGCATGGGGCATGATGATTTCATTAGGTATTATAGGGCTTGCATTGGAGAGTGGAAATGGTAGAGGGTAATTGTGACATCCCAAGGGGTTTGTGGTGATTCAATGTGGAGGGTAAATGGGCATAGAATGGGAACAACTGTGGGTGAAGTTGTGGGGAGGGTTAGGGGGTGCATTCTGGCAGAGATAAGATGAAAGAAATTATATATATATATATATATAATCTATCAAAAATTCAGAATGAATATCCATGTTCATAGAAAATTTCATTATTTAACGACTTATTTAACAGTGTTTTCATGAATACTGGAAAATTATGTGTGAGTAATTTAGTCAAGCTTATAAATGCGGTTAATTTAGCTTTATTTATAAGCACAACTAAATTATCTGGGTTTATAAATGGATCTCAACGAGTCATTCTCAAAAATTAGCTAACATACCCCTTTTATAAATGCAGAAAATTTATTCATGTTTCTAACCTTTTCTAAATTAATAACACATAATTTTCAATGATTTTTATGAACCACTGATAAATGAATTATAAATGTTTATAAACCTGACTAAACATAGAACTAAAATGCAGCTAAATATAAATTTTCCTACTGAGGATGTTTTTTATATGTCATCATCAGGAATTTAATATTGATTTGACCTTTAAAATTTCATATCCTCATCAAAAATTTGGTAATTATGAAAAAAAAATTCAAACCCTATAAGATATAATAAAATATTGTTATATTGATATTTAATGTTTTTGGGATCAACACCTTCCTTAAGTCGAATTTTCTTACAATAATAGATCTCTATAGAGCATTCATATGGATCATTATGAAGTACCATTTTGAAAAAAGTGAATAAATCCAAAATATCGAGATAGAGTTAGAGAAAAATGGTTTTTGGGGTCTTATCTAGTTGAGGAAATGTAATAGGAAGTTAAATTTATTTAATATCACATCCAAGTAGCTAATATTTGGAAAAAATATATATTGAAAATCATTGGCGAGATCTAGATTTCCATGTTAGTGATACAGTTTATCATAAAATATCCCATTGGAAGAAGGTGGTGATATGTAAAAATAAGTATAAGTTAATCCCTAGATATATCAATCCCTTTAATATTCTTGATCATATCAGGATGGTGGAGTATCGGTTCAAGCTTCCATCAAACAACTATCAACTCCATGAAGTGTTCCATGTATCACTTTTGATGTAGTACCAACTTAATCTTTCATAATCACTGAACTAAGAGGCTATACATATGTAACAATATATTTCATATAATTAAAAACTAATAGATATTTTAGATCAAATAGATAATTTTTTTAGTACAAGGCTACCCACCTGATCAATGTTTTGTGGTGAAATCATAAATTTGAGTAAACTACATGAGAACCTGAGGATGTAATGCGGAATAAGACTCTTAATTTTTTTTAGGGAAATAAAATTTAAAGGGTTAAATTTTCATAAGGTTTATTGTATAACCCCTCATGAATTTAGAATATATTTCCCTCTTAAATGGATTTTATGAGTTTGATAACTTGTTTCACATGAAAAACCAAATAAAAAAGCCATGATACAACTATTATAATATAGTTTTTTAATTGGAGGGTATAAACAATGTAAACCTCATTATTAAATATTTTTTTAAAGAAAAATAATATTCATTTTAATACTAATTTATTGAAGAAATTAAATTAATTATTCTAAATAACTAATAAGATCTTTTTTTTTATTTTTTATAAAACTGGATTTTTATGAGATATGTATTTTTATTTAAAGAAACTAAATATATTATGGTTAAATGATGAGAAATTATATTATTTAGTTGAATAATATATTAAAATTAATTTAATTATAATATTGTGGTAAATATGAATAAAAACTTTTAATGTATAAAAAGTCATTTTTCTACAAAAGAAATTGTTTTTTAATATGTCTTATGTTTTAATTTAAAAGGTTATTTTCTCATATTTATAAATTTAATTGGATTAAATAGAGGTAAAATTTTTATTTATAAAATTGAAATTTGGTAATAGGTGCTATCATATTTTTTTAGTAACAAAATAATTACCATGTTAAAATTTTAATCAATGTTTATATGGTAAAAATGGGTAACTTAAGTGGCTTGAATTTTGTTACATTTACATTAAAGTTATGCATTATATAATTCCATTTTTATGCTATAAATTCATACCTAAATGTTTCAATAATATTTTCTCACCTAACTTACCAAACTCTGCAGAAATTCCATTCATACACCTTACCTAACTTTCAATTCTAAGGAAAATTTCCCATTATTCACCTATAATGGGAGGCCACTTCCTACCACATCAAGAAACACACCTAGTTCTAAAATACCATGAAAAAAAACCATTATACCTTTATTATAGTCATATTTTATTTTTTAATCCTCTTATTTCATGAATAATCCTTATATCCTTCATTTCCAAGAGGTCATCCAAGGGGCTATTTAATTTCTCAATATAAGTACTACTCACTCCTTAACATTTTGTGTCTCAATATTAATCACAAAAAATTATTCTAAAAATATTAATATAATTAAATAAGTATTAAAATATAATAAAATTTTATTATATTGATGTTAAAACCATTATTAATCTCCTTCCCAACAATTCAATAAATGAAAACATTGTTCGTGTAACGTGCAGACTACCGCCGCCATGGGAGACATGTTTCTTTTTTAATAGAAAAATTGAATGTATAGTAAAAATGAGATATTTAATAAATAAATATATTATTTATTAAATAATTAAGATTATATAAATAAAAATTAGGAATTATATTAATAATCTCATTAATTATAAACTGGAACATCGTTCGTGCATGTGTGTGCACTACTGTCCCTATAAATGATGTGTTTTATTTTCATCACCATATAATGAGGATGGTTATAAAATATGTTTTATTAATATATAATATATTGTGGACTAATATATTTCATGAATATTAATATTATAGGATTTTAAAAAATTAACCATAATTTCAATGTAATATGTTAATATCAGTAAACTACACTAAACAAGTTCAACATGTATCCCATTATCGTAATCCATACCCATTGTTTTTAGAAAATGAATATAAGGATTAAAAAATAATTTAAAAAAAATTATTCAATTATATTTTATAAATTATTAATTATTAAAATATAATCAAATAATATGGTTCAATTTATATATTACAAAACATGTGCAAAACAATCAAAATTACTAGCATATAGTGATGATAATAAAAATTAACAAACAAATACTTGTTCGGTGAAGGATTTTTGAAGAATATTAAAGGATATATATATGAATAAGATTCGTAAATAATTTATTGCGAATATTATTTTTATTTTATTAGAGGTTAGATAACTTTTAAAAAAGTTTGGATAAAAAGGTAAGTGTTTCTTTCTAATCTCATTTTAAAATAGTGATTATTATGAATGAATTTTCATTTGGGGGGAAATTGAGTGAACTTAATCTCTAAAAACCCATATATTTTCTTCACCTCTAGTCATTATTTTTTTATATATCATATATCAATTTTATTTCACTTGGTAAATAATGTACCTGATGTGATTTTTCTAATTTAAATTGACTTAAACTCTTATTTTTTGGTCGATAATTATCCTCCTCTACATCTATATTCATTTTGTAGATATCCTTATCCATGATTAAATAATTTATTAAGTATATTTCCTATTGTTTTTGCATTTATTATTTTTAAAATAATGTTTTGGTGTTTTACACACACGTTTTTTTGAAAACAATATCATTTTTAATGTTTTCCATGTGAACACATTCTCTCATCATTTTGATTGTTCTTATTTATAAATCTTCCTTTCTATGTTTTAAAATAGTTTTTTAAATGATTTTAATTCATAGTGATTCTGAAAATAAGAGGCATATATCTTATTATTTTTTAAATATATTTATCCAATAATACTATAATGGTGCATTTCATCTATATCAGCATTCATTGGTGTTATTTATGGTATATGTTCTTATGAAACCATTAAACTCCTTTATATGAACTGTTTATGAAAAATTATACATAATTTTTCATGAAACCTATCTCTTTTAAATTGGTAAATTGTGTGATTTTAAATTATAAATGTTTCTAGGTTCTCATAGAACACATTTTTATGGTTTTTATTATGTGATAGGTGGGATAATAATTACATATCCCACTAATGAATTGGGTAAATATTGACATCTCATAAGATAATATGAAAGTGAATGGGTACTGAACCCAATACACTATAAGGCTTTGTCCATAATTTAATTGGAATGTGGAGTAAACCTTATCAACTCCGGGAATCTGTACACTATGATGAAATTGGAAGATATCCTTAAATATGGAAATTATTTTCTATTATTATTTATATTCCATGCTCTTATGTCATATTCTTATGCTTATGACATTCTCTCACGGATTATGATTGATTAATAATTATGATGAACTCTTATGACTTGTGACTTTTGTTATGAAAAATATTTACGAAATGACTCATGATTTATGATCTATGAATTATTGGGTATGATATTAAAAAAATATGATAATTTTTACATACCATTATTATTATCTTATTCTCACTTATTATCTTTGAATATTATCTCCCATGTTTACACTTACTGGGCATCTGAACTCAACCATTCATACGTTTCCTTTTACCTAAGTTCTGAATAAAGTTATTAAGTCTAATATTTCTATAATAGAACCATGTGATAAGAAAGTTTGTGGTAAATGTTGAATACTATTCATAAATAAGTTGATTGTGTACCTATTCTAAAAAAACTAAACCTTTATAGTTTTTGGGTGTGTGTTATTCTGATATTTAATGATTATTTATCTAAAATGATGGATCATCTCATTTGGTATCAAAGGATATGATTATATAATGTTTTTATCACCATTATGAGGAGTGTAGGTCTAGGTAACCCCAGTGGTGATTTTATTCTATAATTTAACTTTATAGATATAAAAGAGTGCGTGTAACTAGAATAAAATATTTTATTTACAATTCTCTATGGGATTATGAGTGTACCTTCAACTGCTTTTTTTGTAACCCAATTCAGTATCTGTGATTGTATAGGCTTTCCCTTTTTCCATTATATTTGGATGTTGTTGGCATCTATTTCCATTATTAACCCTTGGATTGGAAAATTTATTATTTTAATGTCCATACTTCTTAAAATTGAAACATTGAAGTGTGGGTGGTGCATTAGGTTGAGATTTATTTTCATCCATTTCATTAGTTGGCCTCCTCATATGCCTCTATAATTTATGTTATTAATGGAATTCTCTTCCAAACCCCAAGTATTTCCCCCTTCCTTTTAGATAATTCCATCCATGATTATTCCCTTATTTTTATCTTTTTAGAAGATAAACATTTTTTTCTCCATGGGTTTTGTCATTTCAGTTCCCAAAAAAATACATTTTTCTCATATTTTCCCTAAAATCATGAGAATAATGTGAGTCCACAATTTTTATTTATACCATGAGATCACATCATATAATTTCCTCATAACTACCCAATTATATTATAGATAAATTTTTTTGGATGCTTGGTTTTAATCAACTGATGAAATGCAAATTTCTCTTTTTGGTTTAATGATTAAAAAAACCACCAATGGTGTATATTTTGAGTCTCATGGAGTTTTATTTATCTGTAAATTTTATTTATCCCCCTTTTCTATCAACTTTAGGATTTATTTCTCCATTTTAGTGTGATGATTTATGTGAAACTATTTATTGAAAAATATTTTCTTAAAATCCACTCATTCTATGGAGTCGATTTCCTCATCTTACCTATTGTTCTTGATTAGGGTCCACTATTGATCTACATCACCTTACAAACCAAAAATGGATAAAAGAAACATATCATTCTCTGAGAACTGTAGAATAGAAAATATTTTTTTATTATATTGATCCATTGTTCAGTAATTAATGGATCAGAAGACCCATGTAACACCCATAAAATTTTATGGTATATTTCTCATTAAATAAAATTAATTTCTTTGATATATGTGATATAAAAAATCTCAGGTCTAAATGAAACATAATATAGTATATCAGCATAACATAGCAATTAAATTGGTGGAGTGAAAAGGAATAATAAAAATTTTAAAATTATTCCTAGGGGTTTTAGATAAAAAAAAATATTGATAAATAAGTACTAATTTTTTGGTAAATTTTTTATATGCTTTGAAAATATATTTTTCCTCAAAATGGTTTTTATTGCTTCTTGTGTGAAAATCATAAAATTAATTTTGGAAAAAATTTAAAAAAAAATTAAAAAAATGAATATCTTTTTTAAAATATAAATTTCAAATTTATATTTGAGTTAATGTTTTATAATTTTTTGAAAAGATTGATTTTTTCATGATACTGAAAATACATATTTTATATTTAAATCTATCTTTTCATTTAAAGAAATTAAAATTTTCCATTAACTTTTAAAATCGTTTTGAAAGAAACATCTACTGTTTTTATTATTAAAAATTCAATTAAGTTCATTTGAATTAATTTTATGTTGGGATTGAGATAAAAAAATTATACTTAAGAAAATATTTTCTCTAAAAAAGTACTTTTTGTCACATTTTGAGGTTCTCATTTTAAATTATATTATATCACATATATGAATTAAATTTTTTAAAATGGATTAAACATTTTTAATTATAATGTAAAAAAATTATTGACGAACGTTAATTTTTTCCATAATGAAAAAAATAGAAAAAAAAATATTACCATGGTTAAGGTGATAATGGGTTTATCAGGTGTAAAACCAAGAGATAATGGAACATTTACCAGTTAAAAATATTTAATTCCTATTTTATATTCATATTATGACATTATATCATCCCACCTTCTAATATCTTTCCATTTGGAATCATTTTTCTTGAGTATGAATTTATTATATTTTAATCTTTTAAGAAATCACATGTATGTCCTCTCCCCCAATTATAAAAGGACACCCCTCATTTATCTTCTTTACAACACATTGAGACATTTAAATTGACTAAATCCTACCCAATTTTATTCTAAACTTACCTATACGTTAATTAGAGTAATTTTTATTTTTAGAGGTCATTCTAAGGGTAATTAAGAAAAGTTCCAAAGGTGGTCTACCAAAGGAGAGGAAATCATCCTACCCAACCTCCTTAAAATTATTTCTTCCTATAACTATTTTATAATTTGTAATTAGACATAATATAATAACTTAAGTATCCTAAATAAAATAAAATTTTATTATTATTATGAAACCACCATTATTCAATCTCTTTTCCATCAAATTTGAAGGAAAAGGATCGCTCATGGAAACATGTTGATGACCAACTCCACATAGTGATACAATTCATTTTCCATCACAATATATCATGGATGGTTATTATAATGGTTTTAATTTTTATATATGATATTAATTAAATAATTATTATTCTATAATTATCTTATTATGTTTACTTTATTACCTTCCAATCAATTAGAAAATGATAACATCACTTGTGCGTACGTGTGGACCACCACTACCACAAAGTGATGTGATTTGTTTTCATTTATTATTTATATAGAAGTTAATAAGGATAAATGTAGTGAATATATGTGATATATGTGATAAACTAAGGAATTTTAAATGTTTAATTATTATTTACCTTTATTTCATTCCATCCGTCAAGAAGTGAAAACAAAGTTTATGAATACGTACAACCTACCATCTCCATAAACAGTGTAATTCATTTTTTATATCTACCTTATATTTATGACTCTAAATATATCTATATATATATATATTATCAATATATATTAATATCTCGATGAAAATTATTTATACTTTGGAACTATGATCAAATTATATATACTGGAACTATCGAACTAAAATTCTTATGAAAAATGAAACAGTTAACATCTGAAAATGATGATCTTAGTAATGAATTATTAAAAAAATGGGTGTTGAAATATTATAAATGGATAATATATGACATTATAAAATTTAAATTACTCTATTATAGACTTATAATAAATTTAAATTTATTATAGATGATGTTAGAGTTCTTCCAAATAAATTTTAAAATGATTTAATCAATTTATGTTACAATCTCATTATTTATTAGGATTGTTTATGAATAAGTTTCCCATTATGAAAATTTATGACCTTTATCTTAATAATCACATGAATTTTATTACACTCTAGTTATTTTTGGATATTAAATGTTTTCCATTCATTTTTCTCTCAATAAGAACTCAACATACCAAAATAATGTTTTTAAAGAAAATTGACTTTATTTCTCTCTTCTATAGAAAATATCTTTTCTTTAATGTATCTGTTTTCATTAAAATGTTTTAAAGAATGTTTTTAATACTCTAATATTAATTTTTAATGTCTTTTTACCCATATTTGACTATATAAAAAATGGTTTAGAATAAATCTTTTTTGTTTTTCCCAAATGAGGTACTTTTTACTTTTTTAACGAAATTATGAAAGGAGTATTTGTTTTAATATACATGGATTCAATGAAGTTTATATCCATCATAATAACTATATTATTTAATTATTCCCTTAAAAGTATTTATGGTTATTTTAAAATAATTATTTTTGAATAATATTTATGAAATATTGGGTTTTAGATAAGTGATTTACAAATAAAAGGATATTTTCCTCAATAAATATTCTATTGATATTTTAAATAAGTTTTTCATCTATAATAAAATATTTTGATGTTAATTATGATTTAAAAAGTATGTGTTCCAATGATACCATATTTATAATTTATATATAGTTTTTATAATTATTATGATGAGATTTTTATGAAACCTGTTTATTTTACATGGGTTATGCTATGTTGAATTTTAAAATATTTATGAAACCCATTTCTTTTCCAATGGTTGTGATATATAATGGCTATTTTATTATCTAGTGGAACACATGTGAATGAATTATTATTAGTTGATGGGTGGACCCAAAATTATATATCCCTACAATGGATTTGTAAAAGATGGATATCTCATTAGATAATAAGAACCAAAATGGAGTGTAAACCCAATTTAGTAGGGGGCTTTGTCCACTATGACAGTCTTGAGAGTGAACCTATAATAATGATATGAAGAAATGGGAAGTGAACCAAGTAACATATGATATTCATGGTATAGATCCTTGAATAAGGAAATTATCTTCTATTATTATTCATGTTCTATAAACTTATGTCTTATAACAATTTTATTCTCTTATCTTTGATTCCTTTTTTATTCATATCCTATTAAATACCAAGATTTATTCAATGAATCAAGATTATGATCTATTTTATGATTGGTATGGTTTTAAAATGTTAATATCATTTTCTAGAACACTTATTTTATTTTTATTCTTAAGAAATCATTGATATCTCCCTTGATTATTGTTACAGAGTATATGAGCTCACCCTTTATTATGTTTCATTTCCCATGGTTATGAATAATGGTTTTAAGTATGATATTTATAAGAAGTCTTCTAGTTATGAATAAATTGGTGGGAGATGATTTAGATCTCTTATGAGAAAGTTTTTTATGTATCCATGATTATAAAGAAACAAAATATATATGATACGAGCATGTATAGTAATATTATGTATTGAATATTCCTCAAATAAGATATAATATTTATGTATGAAAAGTATGGGTTTCTATAGTTGGTATCAGAGAATTTTTCAGTTTCATTTGAATAATTGGATGATAATACTTCAGTGATAACCCTTATGATAATCCTATACATAAAAGATGTCATGTTATCAAAAATAAAAGAGTGTAGTTTTCTTATAAAGTCATTTATGTATGGATACTACAAGTGGACATGGTTTTGGAATAGATGAATCTATAGGTAATAACCCCACAAAGAGTTAGTTGATTATATGTCAACAATCATTCTGGTGCATGGTGAGTGTGTCCTTACTATTTTTAAAGACATAAAATTTTGTAAATACATTTCCCATTTAAAATGAGAAAATGCCTTATTGATAAATGAAGGTATAGAAAATTCATGTACTAAAGTTGTTATTTTAGACCGTTATATGCTCTATAAAATATAAAATACATTTAATCATCATAACCACCGATAACATGGACATTTTATAGTGACTATTAAGATTAGTATATCAAGGTTTATGATGATGTCCTTTTGACATAGACAAAAGAAGTGATGTCCTTGAATTTTAGGATCATACACTATAAAGAACATTTATTATAGATTCTGAAGGTGATAGAATCACTAAGATTTTCCCTTGACCCACACCAATTTGAGATACAAAAACTAAATATTGAGCTCATTAAGATCATGACCTAACCCATGTTCTCTTAACCACCTGATGAAAATCTCATTGGTGCACACCTTATCCTTAGGGAATTTAGTTGTTTAATAAAGGGATAAAAATCTAGACCCTAACATTAAGAATTTATATATATATATATATATATATATATATATATATATTAATATAAAATGATTATATTTATCCCTTTTTAATATTAATTTTAAAATGATTAAATAATGAGTATGATAAAAATTATATTTTGATACAATGAAAAACAAGTTGTATTTTTGGGAAATATACAGTTTTAATCAAGACAATCCTTTTAATGATTTAATAAATTTTTGAAATAAATTATATTTTAAAAAAATATAATTATTGATTAATATTTATTAAATATAAATGATAATTTAATTTTATGATGTCAAATATAATTTTTATAAGGGTCAAGAAAACTGTTATTATAAAAAACTCAATATTTTTGAATAAATGGGGATTTTTTATTTAAAATTATAAATTATCATATTCATAGAATTATTTTAATAAAATAAATATTATTTTTGAAATCATCATGTAAAAATTATCCAATAGTGAATTTCCAATAATTTTTTGAGACTGTCAAATTTTTGGGTAAAAATAAAATATGGTATAAATATATTGTGTGTATTATGAAATCATAAAATCCCAAAAGTTATATAATAAATACTTTAAATAGAATCCATGAAAAAAATTATGTTTTAAATTTTAAATAATTTATTTTTATGTTATTTTATTATTTTTATAAACCCTTTATGAATCCTCCAAATCCTATATCATATTCTAAAGTTTTATAATCAATTCTTTATAAACATAACACCCTTCCATATCACAAAGAGTATTATTTTAAAACTTTCGGTTCATGGAATTATAAATTAATGAAATACAATCCAAATTTTTATAAACAATGGGATAAAACCATGGTATTGTTTGTGGTTTCAATTAATTTGTGATATAGTTTCCAAAACCTAGGTTTTGACATTAATAAAGATTTCCCCTCTCTTTTCCCATTTAAACCCCCAAAACCTCCCATTAATATTAACTCAAAACCCTTGTATAATTAATTTAATCTACAATTAACACTATATATAATTCACAAGGTTACCCTAAGATCTTATAAATCTCTTACCAATCTTTTAGATGTTCCCTCTATAAATAAGGTATCCTTTATTTCTCATCTTTTTTTAAAAACCTCCTTTGTAATATCACTTTTTATTTTCAATTTCTCATGTTGGGATATGTTTTTACATATATATATATATAACTAAAGTTATTATTTTCAAGTGTTTTGATACCCATTTAACTCTTATTAAACCCTTTCATTAACCTTTAAGTACCACTGTTATGCTGCTGAAATCTCCAAGTAATTTTCCATGTCAAACAATTGTGTAGTGAATACCCGTACCCATTTACACTCAAAGGTATTCACTTATATGTAACTACAAAACATTTATTTGGGAATTAAATGTATTTAATACCACAATCACTAATTTTTGGATTAAATGGGATGAAATATGATCCTATTTGTAATTATATATGTGGCACCCATATACATGTACATGATATGAATGTCAAGAGGGGGCCCAAAATTATATAGCCTTAAAATGAATTGGGTGATGTTTTAATCTTAGGGGATTGCATGTATGGTGAACATGAGGTTATCCTAAGACCACAATTATATGTTGACTTGGTGGTTAGCCTTGATTTCTATTTATGATTTCACTTTTTCTATTATTTCCACTATCCAATGTTTTCTTTATATTATCATGTTATACCATGCCACATTGTTCAAGATTATTATTCTAACACTTCTCATATAACATTTCTAAGACTCTTGGATCACATGTACTAATTATCTTATACTATGCTTTGTTTATTCCCTTACTGGGATTTATAGATCACCCATTTCTTATGTATATACCCAAGTTATCCTATGTTGTTTTAGATGAAAGATGGAATTTTAGGAGCATGTAAAGGAAAGTTTAAATAATTAAATTGTACTTATATGTCAAGTTGTTATAATATTTACCTAATTTCCCAATGTAACTAGGCTTAATGATATTTGGGGTTTTAATATGTTTTATTTCATTTAAAAAATCATGAAATAAATTATATTAATGATATGGGTTTTCATAGTTGGTATCAAATGAAAGTATAGTTATTTTTGGGATTATGATTATAAAAATCCAATGAAATCCTTATGGATAATACTAAACATAGGAAAACATCCCTAAATTTTGGTAAATTATAGTGTAATTCGTTTCTAAGAAAATTCATCTCTATCTATATACAATAAGTAGGTGTGTCTCTCTCACGGTTGTATGTTAGGGTAATAACCATAAAAAGGGTGCATTAATATTCCATCTGACATTTTTATTACATAACTTTTCATTTACATGGTACAAATAGAGGATCTTTTATAGTTTAGTTTCTTGGAAAAAATTTACATAATGCATGAAAAATTAAAACATTATTCTAAAAACATGAAATTATTATTCATGGTTCATACTAAGTACTTTTACTATATCACATATCCTCAGGATATAAATCAATTTAAATTATGATCATAAGGCCTAGTAAGGGAAAACAATAGAAATAGTTTACTTGTGATCTTGAGGAAAAATCAATAAGAACATGAGGAATATCAAAAAGGTATGAGAAAAGAAAATGTGTCATTTAATAATAAAAATATCATGAATAATAACATGGAAATGAGGATACAACATTTAAATAATATATCCAGAAGAATAACTCTAATTTTTTCCATCGAGGTGTCATAAAAATTACCAAGGTTATTCACTAAGGTATCGTAAAACATTTCATCTCTATAGATTAATTTATCTACCCCATAAATTTGAGCATAATCTTGGTGTACCCTTAATATTTATTTATTAATTTGATCCAAATTGATCATAATAAAACATTTCATAAATAACCCGTGTCAAATAAAAGAAACGAGTTTCATATAAAAATCATGGTGATTTAAAAAGTGATTAAAGTCAAGATATTTATGGTATTTATAACCCCCAAAAAGGAAATGGGGATTTTATGTATGTAAATTATAGAATAAAATAAATTATTTTTTACATATTGGTGAATACCCATGGAAAAAATGGTTTTGGGTATTCACATAAAGAAAAAGAAGTTAATTTATTCATGAGAAGAGAGAAATTTTGAGAAGTAAAATCGACAGGATAATAGGTATAAAACATGGTTTTAGAATAGGGTAAAAAGAGAGGGTAAAAGGGTAAACCATTCATAAAAATAATCCTAATTCATTAAATGGATTAAATAAATTTTATATAATAACTTAGTTTGGAAATTTGAATGACATACCACACAAAGAGGAAACTTGAAATGAAAAGAGAAGTGGGTATTTACCTTACATTAAAGAGTGGCTCTTAAAACATAAAGATTGGGACCTTGGGGGATTGAGAACACCTTGGGAGGACTCCGTGGGAGGTAAAAATATCAAATATTTATGTAGGATTAAATGTAAGTGAAATTAAATGGAGAAATGGGTGGGTATTTATAGCAAAAGTGGGGGATTTGTTTATAAATTTCTAGATAAAGTCCATGGACACCTAAGTATTAGTAAATGAAAAACCATGGCCTTGCCCATGGTATTTTATCACATCCTTGGAAACATATTACAAATATTTACTTATTTTAATCCAAAGTATTATACCATAATTTTATATTACTTATTTTTGGCAAGGAAAGTTAATGTTTTCACAAAAGAAAATTTTTAAAGTTGAAGTTTCCAATTTAGAATTTGGAAAGAAAAATAAATATTTGGAAATTGATTAAAATATATTAAAATATTTGATATTAATATAATAACATATTTTTTGTATTTTAATGTGGATAATTATTTATTACATCATTATTACATACTTATGATGTCATTAACATACTGAAAAAATCAAACTGTATTTTTACTATTCATAAAAAAAATAATGTATTTTAAAAAATTATCATAAATTCACCCTAACCTAATTTCGATGTTCTGATTTCAAAAATGATATTTATTTTATTATAATGATTATAAAAATATGATAATTTTAACTTGTAAATATAAAAATCCTTATTTATTAAAAATTATAGTGGATTAAAATGCATAATAAAATTTTTAGCACTTGAAAAAAAAATATTTTATAATTTATTTTTAAATAAAAGTTTTTTATCAAAATATTTCTTAAAATAAGTATTATTCATAATAACATAGTTTATTACAATTATTTATAAATTTTATTTAATGAAAAATTTCTGTTAGAAAAATCAATTAGTAAAATTCTACCTTAATTATATTAAGAAAAACTATTCGTAAATTGGAAATGATAGAATAAAAATTTTATTTAAATATAATAATTTCACAAAAATGAATGTACATGTAACCTATTATTTAACCCACATAATCCCTAAGAGTAAGGTGTGTGATGGTGGTAGTTTCATGGTGTTCCTCAGCTAACATCGACCGAGTAGAAATCCCCAATAACTTGAACTTCTCCCATAGGCAATTTCATTCAAGATTCACTTGTTAATGATTGGATTGGGATTGGAAAAGTGTGAACCCAAGTGATTAAACCTACCTCCCAAGAACTGAAAAATGGGATTCAAACGACACGAATCTACTAGTCAAGGTCGTTTAACCTCCTTTTTGTATTAATTATCTTTTTTCAAAATTTTCCATATAAACTATAATGAAAACATTAAAATTATTATCAAGAGTATAGTTCCAACTGGTCATATTTTTCGATGGTGATAATTGACCAACATTCATATAATGGTTGAATCCATATTTTCAAGTTTACCTTTATATTCACTTCATAAGAAAATAATGGGTTTTTTTAATAATATAACACAATATTTTAAGAAATAATTTTCATTCAATAAGTTTGGGTCATTACATTCTTCCCCCCTTAATAAATTTTATCCCTGAAATTCAAAATTCTTCTATAGATTGAAAAGATATGTGGGTAATTCTTCCTCATCTTCTCTTATGGTTCCCACATCGCTTATTTATATTTATAGTTCCTCCAAACACTTTAATGAGGTGGGTAATATTATTCTGTAGAACCTTATCTCTACAGTCCAAGATCACCACCAGCTACTCCTCGTAAGAGAGGTCATGTTCCAGTTGTACCACCTTAGGATTTAGTATATGTGAAGGTTTGGCTATTTACTTCCTCAAGAGAGATATGTGTAATAAATCAAGATCTTGATAAAGATTTGGAGGGAGTGCAATCTGATAAGCCACTACTCCTTTAGGATGAAGAATTTAATAGGGGCCAATGTCCTTGGGGATAAGCTTCCCTTTCTTCCCAAACTGAATGACTCTCTTCCAAGGTGATATTTAAAAGAACACTTTTTTCACAACACCAAACTCCAAGTCCCTTAGATGGCTGTCAGAATAACTATTCTGCCAACTCTGTGAAGCCTTAATGTGTTGTTGGATGGCATGAACCTTTTCTGTTATCTCTTGAACAATATCTAACCCAAAAAAATTTCTCTCACCAACTTCATCCCAACAAGTATGAGTTCTACATCTCTTCCTATATAAAGCTTCATAGGGTTCCATTTGAATACTCAAATTGAAATTGTGGTCATATGAGAACTCCAATAATGTGAAATATTGATCTCATCCACCTTTAAATTCCATTGATCATGTTCTAAATATGTCCTTGAGTGTTTGAATAGTCCTTTTAGATTTTCCATTAGTTTGGGGTGATTGGCCATACTGAAATTCAATTCGGTTAATAGATCATGTTGAAGACTTATCCATAATTTTGATGCGGACCATGGATCATGATTATATAAATTATAAATTGGTACTCCATGAAACCTCACCACTTCCTTTATGAAAATATTGGCAAACTGATCAAGAGAAAAGTCATCCCATATAGAGATAAAATGGAAATTCTTGGTGAGATTTTCCACTATAACACATATCATATTGTTTACTTTGGATGTTCTTGAGAGACCAGTAAAAATTTACATAATGATATTTCCACACTAAAAAATTGGCATGGGTAGTGTTTATAATACCCCATTAGGAATTTTTCGATCTTCCTTCACTTATTGACACACCTGGAACCTTGTAGTATATTCTACAATCTCACTTTTCATTTTATCACACCAATAATGACCACAAAGGTCCTTATACATTTTAGTGCTTCCAGGATGTATAGAGAATGTAATGTGATGAAATTTATCCATAAGAGCCTTATTTTTTTATATAATGTATGGAACACATGGCATTGTAAGAAATTTTAGTAGACCTTCTTGATAAATATTGAACTCAGGAAACATATCATTCTTATCATCTTATATCTTATTCTATAATGAAGGATATTATCTTTGATATATCTTGATCTTCTCTAGTAATGACGATTGATAAATAATTTGGGATAGGGTAGAGGATTTCCCTTACATTATGATTACCATGTCCATTTTTACTAGGTCTTCAGTCAAAGGATCACCTTGAATCCTTATCATTGCTAAAAGAATAGGGTTTTTCCTATATAATGTATAAAATATTTTTTTTCTCTTCTGGGATAATAATGAATTGAAAAATCATAGTCTTTAAGGAATTACAACCATCTCTTTTATCTCATGTTCAATTCCTTTTTCAGGAAAATAAACTTCAATCATTGGTGGTCCATGTATATATAACATTTCTCCCTATAAAGATAGTGCCTCCATATTTGTAAATAAAAACAACCACAGCCAGATCCAGGTTATATTTAGGGTAGTTATTCTCATGAGGCCTCAACTATCAGTATGAAAAATAAATAACCCTTCCATTTTTCATGAGGACACACCCAAGACCTTTCATATATACATCACTAGAAATAATGAATTGTTCTCTGATAGAGGGTAGATTTAACACGGGTAGAGTAACAAATCTCTTCTTCGGCTCTTGGAAACCTTCCTCACACTGCTTCGTCCAGATGAACTTGAACCCTTTTCGAGTTAACTTGGTTAGTGGATCAGAAATTTGCAACATCATTACTCTTCTCATTAGCTTGAAAAGGTGGGGGAACATTACTTATCCTTAATAGACATCCCCAATATGCCAAAGGCTGGAAATAAATGTCAAGAGCGTTACTAAAATTTGAAGGGTGATATTCTCTTCAAAAAAGGTATCCCACAAAAAAATTCATAACCAAATAAACCAGTTCATAATGCATGATTTTAATGAAAGACAACACAAGGCATACCATTATTTTAAAATCAAACTAAACAAGAGTACCATAGCAGAAGATTCAAAAACAACCAAGTATATAGTAGAAGACAAACCCATCAAAATTCAAAGACAACCACAACTCCAAATCTTCAACCTACTCCATGATCCACTTCACAAAACATCCCAAGTGTCACTAATAATCACTATAGAAGTGTGATATTTTACCTTTTCCCATGTACCAGTAAAAAAATCTAAAAAATCACCAAAGTGATAAGGCATGGGTGAGTAATGAAACTCATTATGCTTTCCCCAAATGAATTCCCTACTCACACCGCTATAATAGAACATGTTAGCACATTTCTATAATTTAGTTTATATAAAATAATTTCTAAAATATTTTATATAAGAATATAAACAAGTTCCATATCAAAAAAAATTCAAAAATCCATTTTCCTAAGGAAAAAAAATTGCATAAAACCATTTCACAAGTTCCATTTTGGCATAGTCATTCCATTCCACATATCCACACATTCAACCATGCATGCAACCTATACCAACCTATACTCATGAGCGGTGAGTCATCCTTTTACTAAGTTGTCACTTAATGGACTATTTGAAAGGGGAGGTCCCTGACTCTTATACATCACATCTGATGGGGGGAGACTCCTTACCCTTATCCATCCCGAATTCACATGAAGAGACAAAACCATTATGCCAAAACGCAATACCAAGACAACCATTTCAACCATTTCAATAAAATCATTATTTTATAAAAAAACATTTTAGACAACCCATTTCAATAAAGCCATACTTTTATTGAATATATTTTTCCAAGCAAAAAAAATATCATTTTAAAATAATCATTTTAAAATCCAGTTACCAATTCCACTTTCCATAAAAATGCATGATGTCCACAATTCTATAAAACATCTCTAAAGAGGGTCTTCAACATGAAATTAACATCAATTCCAAAACCAATTTCAATCAAAACAATATATTGAAACTAAGACTTCAATTTATAAATAAATTATTCGAGAGTGACACCACCTACTGTAGGAATTATGACAACAACAAAGAACAACATCAAAAATGTCCACGAAACTGGGTCGAATCTCTAGAAACCTACCTTAAGTCTCCTCCACTATCATCAAAAAAGACAAATATAATCATATTTGGAATAAAATACCATAGATATGTCACAACATATATATGTCTAAGAAAATGAGAGAGATAATGAAGTGGATCGAAGAAAAACTCCCAAGAACAGCTAAGATATATCACTTACCATGAGAATCCTGCTTCAAATCACCAAGATAAGCTTTCATATTGCATGTAGATCAATGGGAGAACATCCTTAGAATTTGGGAAGATGGAATCCAGAGTTAGCGGCAAAAATAAGAAAAAATTATAGTCCTTAGAGCTCAAAATGTGTGAAATCCATAATTTTAGGATCTCACTTTTAACCTGTTCACGGTTATTCACACAGTTAGGAAAACCATGCGCTAACTATTTTCCATCCACTGCCTCATGGATGAACCTCACATGGTTGGATTTCAAATTTTACAAGCTATTTTCAAACCATTCCAAATCACACTATACATATTAAACTGTTTCTACTAGGTGGCTGCATAGTTTGGCCAAACCATGCTCTCTAAATGTGCGCTTACCTAGAACCGTCTACCTCATTTTGCATGGTTTCCTGGGGAAGTTTCATAGTTTCCAGAAATTTGGTGCCAACCATGAACCCTTACAAAATCCCCATGACAATGTAAAAGTTATCTAAAATCTCCCAAAATTCACTAATATACATTGCATACTTAAAAATCATAAATAAAGGGTTTCTTACCTGAAACCCGGGTGGTACATTATCCCCATAATTGGCCTTTCCATCCTTGGAAAATATAAAACCATGATTTTATTGAAAGAGTTCTGTCCATTTCTCTTTCATTTATTTCTCTCATTCCCAAGTCTCTCCCTAGATATAACCATGTTGCTACAAAAATTTTACTTGACTGATGCTTTTCCCACACAAGACTTTTCTCACCTACCCACAACATGTAATGTCATGTTCACCAATGAAGTATCCACCTCTAGGTCAACATGATCCAATTTGAACACATAATCAAGATCATACTGATACTTTTTCAACTAAGATACATGAAACACATTATGCACCACATTTAACTATGGTGGTAATTCCAAAAGATATTCCACCTCTCTAATCCGTTAAAGTATCTCAAAAGGGCCTATGTATCGAGGTGATAACTTTCCCAGTTTTCCAAAACATCGATGTCCAATCCTTAGAGAGATCCTCAAGAACATATGATCACTCACCTAAAACAAAAATGGTGATTTATTATTATCATTAATTGATTTATGATTACTCTAAACTATCTCCATCCATTTTTTGGTCAATTAAATTTTTTCTATTGTTTTGTTACAGGGCTTGGTCCATCTAGTGAAGCATCACCTACTTCAACCTAAAAAAGTGGAGAATGAGGACACTCATACAATGCTTCAAAATGATCCATATATATCAATTAATAAGAACTATTATTGCATAGTAACTCCACCAATTTCACGTTCTCTTCCAATGAGCCACCAAAATCCATTACACAAGCCCACAACATGTCTTATAATGTTTTTATCTTCCTTTTGGATTTCCCATCAGTATGTGGATGATACGCCGGGCTCATAGTCAACCGAGTCCCAATATATTTCTGTATGGATTTCTAGAAACATCATGTAAACATCAAGTTTCTATATAATACAATTAAAAAGGGTATTCCATGTTTCTTTACCACTTCTTGGATATAGATTTTTGAAAAGTTGTACACTATATGAGATTTAAGAATAGGTGTGAAATGAGCCGACTTTATGAGTCGATCCACTATCAATCATATGAAATCATGTTCCTAAACCATTCTTGGGAGACCTGTTACAAAACTAATAGATATCTACTCCCATTTATACACTAGAATGGGTAAAGACTAAAACATGCCTATTGGTCCCTGATGCTCTACCTTAACTTGCAGACAAGTTAAGAATCTTGAATCAAACTCAGTCGCCTTTATTTTCATACCGACCCACTAAAACTATTCATTAAATGCCCTATACATCTTCTGTATTCTAGGATGAACGTACTTTCTTGAATTGTTGTATGTATGAATAAGATTTTCCTAACAATCTATAGGTATGACCATCCGATTTCAGAACCACAACATTGAACTCTATCCATCCTCTAGTCATTAATAGTCTCTGCACCATTCAGTTTTGACCTCATACCCACACATTCTGCATTGGATGTGTGGGCCTCTTTAACTATATCCACCAAATTAGGAATAAACAATACTAGAATGAAAACTTCTAATTCACCTATGTTTTCTCATTCCAAGTGCTTGTCAGCTAGGACTGACATCAACTTCCACTCATCTAAAGATTCTTTTTCCAACCGAGCATGTGACTTTCTACTTAATACATATTCCAGCATATTTACATTACCCAGTGTATATATCAAGTCAAAGCAAAAAAAAATTGATATACCCCATCCATTTTATTTGTCTCTGATTCAAATTCCATTATGAGATAATATGATTCAAGCTCTTATGATTTGTGAATATAGTAAATTTCTCACCAAAGAGGTAATAATTCCAAGTATTAAAAGCATGTACTATGATAGCTAACTCCAAATGGTGTGTTGGGTAGTTATTCTCATCCACTCATAACTTCCTTGATTTTTATGCAACAATACGATCTCCACACATTAAAACACATCCCAACTCAGATCCCTAAGAATCATAATACACCACATACCCTTTTCCTAATTCTAGAAAAGTCAAGTTCGGTGCTGATGTAAGGTGAACCTTTACCTCTTGAAAAGATCTATATCATTCCTCATTCCATTTTATTGAGAGATTATTCTTTTTAAAATATGTCATAGGATAAACTATTCATTAAAAATTCTGAACAAAACTTTGGTAATAACCACCTAGACTAATGAAACATTGTATCTTGAAGAGATTCATTAGTTTTTTTTCAAGAGATAACAGCCTCTATCTTTTCTAGATACATAGAAAAAACCTCTTTCATAAATTACATGGACAAGGAAACATACCTCTTATATAAAAAAAATCAAACATTGATAATTTGAAATACAAATAATGATCCCTCAATATTCCCAACACAGTCGCCAAGTGTTTCTCTTGCTCAGCCTTTATCCTTGAATACACTAATATGTAATCAACAAACACCACCGCAAAAGAATATAGATATCATTGAAATATATGATTCATCAATTCCATAAATACCAATGGTGAATTATTAATACCTAAAGTAATTACCACATATTCTTAATGGATATATCTACTTTGGAAAGCTATTTTTGGAATATCCTCCTTTCTCACCCGTAATTGGTGATATCTTGACAATAAGTCAGCATTAGAGAACCAATGAGCTCCCCAAAATTGATAAAACATATCATCAATTAATGGAAGTGGATACCTAATCATTATAATAACTTGGTTAATCTTACGATAATACACACACAACCTTAGGGTTCCATCCTCCTTTTTCACAAACAAGACTGGTGATTCCCAGGAAGATGTGCTCAGACAAATGAAACATTTTCTTTCCAGCTCCTCAAATACTCTTTTATCTCCCTTAATTATATTGTTTCAATTCTATAAGATATAAGGGAAATAGGATTGGTCCCCAATATGAGATAAATCATGTACTCCACTTCTCTCATCAGTGGAAACCTGAGATATTTTCAAGAAATGCATCTGGAAGATGACTAAAAAATGCAGGAAAACTTCTTTTCCTAATCTCGTCTATCAATGCCAAATTTATCGCTTCCAAATGTTATAATATTTTTCCAACTCTTGGTTCCAAAAAGCCTATTGCACATACCTTTATAATCATTCCCATTATAAATAGATGCTCAATTCCATCCTTAATCGTAAAACTGGACCTTCAAAAATAATGGTCGATGTGAGCCTTGAACGTATTAAACCAATCCATACCAAGGATTATGTCATAGATATCCATCTCAAGTATAAATAAATCCAATTCATCTCGGTTCCATCAACAATTATAGAACATGATCTTGACACAAATACTCAGCATTAACTTTGACCAAGAGGAGTTTGAAGTTTTATCTTGGAAGGCATAATCTGTGATTTTAAACTTAGAGAAGCACGAGAAGTAAAAAACAAGTGGGATTCACCCATATAAAAAAAAAGATTTCATAATGGTAGAATTAAAAAGAATCATACCTCGCACCATAGATGGTCCAGACTAATCATCTATAATATCTTACTCCGCTCCATATAATTTATTAATCGCTGCACATTTTTCTCTATTACCCTATTGAGATTTTACCTATTGAAGAGTCATGGTATTCCTGAAATCACAATGGCTATCACTGTTCTGATAATGACATTGGTTCTACTGAACTCATCCTTTGGAAGCATATGATTCAAAAAACACCTGATAAGTGTCCCAAACATCCAACCTCAGAGCACTATGATAATAACACTGATGATTATCTATATGATTGAAATTATGGCATGATCTAGGTGGTTTCATACATTGTCGCTTCATGTGGTTGAATGAACCACATTAAAAATATCTAGGCTCACTCTTTGGTTTTGGTGGAAGATTCACTGGTCCATCAGTGTGATTCTGAACCATACTCCCACATTGTAAATAGGTTCCCCTCTTCTTCTTTCTCCTATAAATAGAGTTACACAATTTTTTGTCGGTATTATCAAAATTCCTACTCCATTATATCTTGAGATTTCCCTTTATACCACCATATCTCTATTTAACATCTATGTATAATCTGTTATAAAGAGCACGAAAATCTTCAAGAAAATATCTTACCTCAGTCTTGATTCAAAGATGTGTACCTTCAACGACACACTAGTTGCATCCTTGTATGAAAATTGCACTAAATTCATGAATTTAGCCACATAATATATGATATAAATATTTTCCTTCTTCAAGATGAATATTTACATAGTTATTTGAATTTTGAACGTATGAGGATATATATTTTCGTTAAACAATTCCTCAAAATCCTCTCATGCAATGTAATGGTTTTATTTTTCATAAATAGATAAATCCCATTACTAGCATAAAAGATCCTACAGAATATACGTATCTAGCTTTGATTTTATCTTTTTTGGTGTGCTGATGATATTGAAGATATGATTCATCCTATTCAGACACAGCACTTATTTTTCTGGATCAAAATCACCCCAAAAGATGGGTAGATTATAATTCTATAATTAGACAGAATGATCCACTTGCCTTGGCTCATCCATCCTATTTCCATTTTACATAGCCTAAAATGATTAGAAAATAATATGAAGCAGTTGTTAGCTCACATGTGGCTCATGTGAATCCACATAGTCAGTAGACTCTCTGGGGTGGTTTCTATGACGCCTACAAGGTTCCATTTTCTAGATTCAAAAAAAACTTACATAAGTCTCGCTCTCTATTAATTGAAGGATTAACATTTCAAATTTTACTACATAATACTATCATAATAGTGCTTTCCAAAATGAAATTCTTCCATGATCCAAAATTTTTGAAATAAAATATCTAATTTTTTTTAAAATCAAACCATTTTCAAAATACATTAATGATGATATTTTTCAAAATATTCCATTTTAAAATATCATTAAAAATTTTCAAAAATCAACAAATTTCATTAAAAATTTACTCAAAATTATATATGAAATCCTAGTGGGAATTCATTTCTATAATTCATTTCATGATTATCTCAGTGAATAAACCCATGACAATGAGATTCCAAAACCTATAAGTGTCTTCGAAACACTTATATTCCAAAATACCTACTAACATGAAGTTCTTCATAAAAAATTTAGCTATGGATTTTTATTCTCTACATTTCAAGTACTAAAAACCCTATTCATTTTTATGATCTCAACTCAAGGAATATACTAGAATTAATTCAACTCCAATATGGATAACCAATACCATTTTAAAGACCAACCAAGACTAATTCCAATTTTTTCATAAGGAATTAGGAATGACCATGTTGATACCACTTGTAACATCTCTCCTCTTCTCATTGGATTGAGAAAGAGGAGGAACATTATTTGTCCTTAAGTGGAATCCCCAAGTTGCTAAAGGATATCAATAATTTTCAATGGATTCATTAATATTTGGGGGATGATTTTCGCTTTGAAAATAAGACTACCAACCAAACATGTCAAAACCAAATAAAAAACTACATGATTCATGATATTAATGATAGAAAACACAATTCATAACATTTATATCAAAATAAAACTAAACAAGAGTACCATAGTAGAAGACTACAAAACAACCAAGTACATAGTGGAAGACAAACCCAACAAAACTCAAATATAACCACAACTCCAAAGCTCCAAACTTCTTCATGCTCCACTTCACAAAACAACCCAGGTATCACTAAGAACCATAATAGATGTTTGATACTTTACCTTTTCCCATGTATCAAAAACAACATCTAAAAAAATACCAAACTTCCAATTCAGGGTTGAGTAATGAAACTCAGTAGGATTTCCCCAAATGACTTCCCTACACACGCCACTATAATAGAACATGTTAGATCATTTATATAAAACCATTTATATAAAACAATTTCTAAAATAGTATATATCAAAATATAAAAAGGTTCTATATGGAATAGTTTTCCAGAAAAATGTATTTTCTAGGGAAAGAAACCAAACAATGCTTAAAACCATTTCACAAGTTCCATTTTAGCATATCCATTACATTCCACATATCCACACATCCAACTATGCATGAAACCTGGACCTCCCTATACCCACAATTGGTGAGTTATCCTTCCAATAAGATATCACTTAATGTACCATTTTTGGGGGGAGATCCCTATCCCTTATCCTTCCCATCTAATGGGGTGACTTCTTACCCTTAACTTTCTTGAATGCACCTGAACACACACAACCATTATGCCAAAACCCAATGCTAAAAAACCATTTCAATAAAACTGTAATTTTATCGAAAACCTTTCTAAACAACCCATTTCAATAAAACAAACCTTTTATTCAAAACATTTTACCATGAAATAGAACCAAACAATCATTTTAAAATCATCATTTAAAATTCAAGTTACCAATTCCACTTTCTATACAAATGACCAATTTCCAAAATTCTATAAACTATCACTAAAGAGGGTTTCCAAAAAGAAAATCACATAAATTACACAACCAATTTCAATAAATAAATAAATTGAAACTAATAGTTCATTATTTAAAAAGAGGATTCGAGAGTGAATCCACCTACCTCAAAAATTATGATGACAACAAAGAATGGCACAGAAAACATCCACAAAAATAGGTTGAATCTCTAAAAACCCACCTTATATCCCATCCTCAATCATCAATAAACAAAAATATATTCATATTTTCAATAAAATACATTATATATATCCACAATGAATTTAGATCCAATAAATTTAGAGATATAGATAATTGGATCTAAGAAAAACTACCAAGAACAACCAAGAAAGATCACTTACCATGAGAATCTGGCTTCAAATCACTAAGAGATGCCTTTGGGTCACCTCTAGATCAGTGAGAGAAGCTTAATTATCCTTTAGGAAGATATAATATTGAGTTTGTTCTACATATTAGGAAAAAATAGGGCCTTAGAGGTCAAAATGTGCTGGATCTACAATTTTAGGATCTCAATTTTAACACAGGAATGGTTAGTCACACGGTTAGGAAAAATGTTCACTAAGTGTGTTCCATCCACTACCTCCAGAATGAACCCTAGTTGATTGGATCACATGCTTTATAAAATGTTTACCAACCATTCCAAATTGCATTATCCAACTTACACAAGTTTTACTGGGTGGCCGCACGATTTGACCAAACTATTCTCTCTAACTGAGCAGCTACCCAGAGCAATCTCTCTTATTGTACACAATTTCCAATGGAAGTTTCATGGTTTCTAAAAAACTATTCACTAACTATTAACCCTTATAAATTCCCCGAAACAATTAAAAATTTCTCTAAACTCTCCCAAACATCACCTAAATATTTTACATACTTAAAAATCATAAATAAAGGGTTACTTTATTGAAATTGGGGTGCTACAAAAGTCATGAACTATTTTTCAAAAAACCTTGCATATTATCGTAATGAACAAAGGAAAATATGAATCTCAATTACATTTTTAGGATGAGGCCACTCCTATACAACATTTTTCTTTGTAGGGTCAACCTATATTCCTTCATTGGTTACAATGTTCCCCAAGAAAGCAACTTTTTGTAACCAAAATTATAATTTAATGAACTTTCTAAACAACCTAGCCTTAGAGTTTTTAATATAACCCTTAGAAAATCCTCATGATACTCAGAAATTTTAGAATATATTTGAATATCATCAATAAAAACTACCAGAATGTTATCAAGGTAATCCTTAAAGACTCTATTCACTAAATCTATAAATACAGAAGGAGTATTAGACAAGCCGAATGGCATAACAACAAAATCATAATTCCCATATCTTGATTGGAAGGAATACTTTTTAATATCTTCTTTCTTCACACATAGAGGATGAGAACTAGACCGATGATCGATCTTTTAGAATAATTGATCCCCATAAAGTTGGTCAAATAAATCATTAATCCTTAGAATATGGTACTTGTTCTTCACTGTGATCCCATTAATTTCTTGATAATCAATGAATTTATGCATTGATCCATCTTTCCACTTCAAAAATAGAACATGTTCCCCAAAAGGATACACACTGGTCAGATAAAACCTTTCACTGAAATATCTTGGAGTTGTTTATTTAATTCATCCAACTCCACATTTTCCATTCTATATGGGGTCATTGATATCAGCTTGGATCTAAGAATGAGTTCAATGGAGAACTATACCTCTATTTATAGGGTAGGTCTATGTAACTCTTTAAGAAATACTTCAATGTATTCCTGAATTATGTGGATATTATTTACTTATATAGTTTCATTTCCTTCTTCATCTTCACATATAATTTTCATAAAGAAGACTATTAGAGGTGCTTATAGACAAATATTGGGTTAGGATATCTATCCTTTGAAGATAATTGTAGGTTTTCCATTTAGCACTACTATGATTTCCTTCCCTCTTGATTTAATTTTAGAATTATACATTAAGATCTAGTCCATCCCTACTATAGTGTTGAATTCCATCACGAAAATGACTACTGGATTTACAGTGATATTGTTCTTTCCAAAATGAATAATATAGTTTCTACACACTATTGATACTTGGATAATCGCTCTAGGATTCTTGATTGATAACAATAACTCTAGTTGTTCAGGTATTGATTCTATATTCTTTTGAACCATGTAGGAAATAAAATAATTAATAGAACCATAATCAAACAAAATACATTTTAGATTTGAGAGAATAGTGAGATTACATACCACATCATCATTTGGAGTTTCAACTTCAGCCATTGAGATAAAAAACAACAAAATTGCTTCCTTGGCCTATATTGAGGTGGATAGTGATTCCCCTCCACTGTCTTCAGTTTTTATAGTGATTTTAAAAGTTCCCAAGCTATCCACAATTGAAGCATTGGACTTCAGGTTGGACATGCACTATCTTACCTTTTTTGTTAGTGTTGAGAAGTTGAGGCTTGACCTCACTATGAAAGTTCCGATTTATATGGAAATCTCTTGCATACTTTTGAAATTTCCCACTCCCAAGAAATTAGTTCCCAAAATTCTTCATTCCACATTTGTTACATGTGGTAAGTTTCATTTGTTTTCCATCTCTTCCATGATCAAAGTTCCTTCCCAAGTTTAGATCTAAATATCTATTCTTTTCATTTGATCTATGGGACTACTACATCTTTACGAACTCCAGTTAAACCTTCATAGCGCTTCTCACTATCTCCTTATAAGTATCATTCTCTCGATTGGATACATTATTCCATATATGTGGTCTTATTCTACTAAATAATCAATCAATATTTCCATTAGGGTCCATAAAAAAGTTGTATGTGTAGTGAGAAAAACCTGTAAAGTTCATATCATAGATTCCCATAGATTCATTCTCTTTCTAATTCAATTATATAAATTCCTTATCCATTTTAATTATCATGGAATATGGGAAATATTTATTGAAAATATTCCCTTGAACTCTTCCCACTCGATATATTTAATGTCCCTTCTGCAAATTGTGTTTTTAGCCAGTTTCCAACACTGATAAACTTCTCCATTTAAGTGGTAAATAACCAAGGGGACATTCTCTTCTTCTAAAAAATAGAGTATTTAAAATATAGTGTCTATAGATCTTATCCATTGTTCAGTAATAAATGGGTTGGTAGATCAACTGAAAGATGGTGGACATTGGTGCATAAAGGACTCAATGTAATGTCATTCCCTTCGAGGTCAATCTGGTATTTCATCTTCATTCAATTTATTGGTAAAAAATGAGTCATTTGATTCATAATTATCATGAAGTTCTCTATTCTGGATTCCACTATACGGTCATCAGCGCATGGTCTATTGTGCTCACCATTTACGTGGTTCCTCTTATTTCTTACCATTTTCTAAAAGAAGAAAACTATAGTGATAAATGTGTTTCTTTTATGAATATTATAACTCTAAAGGAATTTTATGTCTTAAAACATCATGTTTATATATGTTATTCATTATCAACAATTAAATTTTATATAAATTTATCATAATAGTTCATAAAAATATTTTGATTAACCAAACATTTACCCAGGAGTGTCAAACAAGGTATGCAGTAAGGTCCATTTTCATGTATCAGGTTACACTGAGTCAGTGTCGATGCACCATGTCTGTTTTTCTACCCCTAGGTACATTTGTTCTAGAACCATATCCACTATTTCATATCCAGATAAGGATTTATTTTCTCAGAAATCACATACTTAATACTTTACCAAAACACCAGGATGTTTTCCTATATTTTAACTTTTCTATAAGGTTATTTCTAAATTATTTAAATACTACTTTATACAAATAACTAAACCATCTTTTGATACCAATTATTCCATCCTGCCTTTTTATTTCATAACATTTCATTTACATGGTACAAAAAATAGATCATTCAAAGTTTAGTTTCTTGGGAAAAAGGTACATAATAATTGAAAACATAAAATATTCTTATAAATAGCATTAAATTATAATTCATGGTTCATTCTATGTATTTTTACTACATATCATAACCTGGAAACGTGAATCAAAGTAATGGTGAGCATAAGGCCCATTAAGGGAAAATAAGAGAAACTGATTATATGTGATCTTGAGGAAAAATAAATAAGAACATTATAAATTCCATAAAGGAATGAGAAAAGAAAAAATGGTCATATAATAATAAAAATAACTTGAATATTAAAATTTAAATGTTTCTACAACATGTAAATTAAGCATTCATAAGAATATCACCTTGATTTTTCAGTGATGTTTCATAAAAATTACCAAGGTTATTCACCAAGGGATCATAAAACATGTCCTCTCTAGATAATAATTTATTTACCCAATGCATTGGAGCGGTATTAGGGAACACCCTTAATATGTCTTAAATAATGTGATCCACATAGATCATAACATAAGAATTCATAAATAACCCATTTATAATAGAATAAATGGGTTTCATATAAAAATCATGGTGTTTTAAAAAGTGCTTAAAGACAAGATCTTTATGTCATTTATAACACATGGAAAGGGAATGAGGGTTCTATGTATGTAAATTCCAAAATAAAATAAATCATATTTTATATCTTGGTGAATAACCTTGTAAAAGAAATTGGTTTTTTGTTGACATAAAGTAAATAAAAGGAAATTTCTTGAGGAAAAGAGAGAAATTTTGAGAAGTAAATATGGTAGTATAACAGGTATAAAACATGGTTTTAAAAAGGGTAAAAAGTGAGGGTAAAATAGTCACACATTCATAAAATAATCTTAATAAAATAAAGTTATAAAATAAATTGTTCAAAATAACTTATTTTGTAAATTTGAAATACATATTGCATAAAGAGGAAACTCAAAAGGAAAAGACAAGTTGATATTTCCCTTACCATAAAGAGTAGTTCCTAAAACATGAGAATCGGGACTTTGTGGGCTTGAAGACACCTTGGGAATACTTTTTTGGATGTAAAACTATTATATATTTGTTGAGAATGAAATGGGAGTGAATGAAAATAGAGAAATGGGTGGGTATTTATAGAAAAAGTGGTGGATTTGTTAATTAATATCTAAATAACGGCCTTGGATACCTAGGAATTGGTAAATGAAAAACCATGGGATTTCCCATGGTATTTGAAACATAGGACACCTATTATGTTATTTTAATCCACAAGAGTATACCATCATTTTATATTACTTATTTTGGCATGTAAAGTTAAAGTTTTCACAAAATAACATTTTTAAAGTTAATGTTTCCATTTTAGAATTTGGAAAGTTAATTATATATTTTGGAAATTGATTAAAATCTATTAAAAATTTTCATATTTATAAAATTACATATTGTAATTCGTTTATTGTGTTCAATTAGTCACAACATAATTATTAAATAATTATGATATCATTAACATATCGAAAAACTTTCACCGTTCACGAAAAAATAAAGTATTTTAGAAAATTATAAAAAAATAACCCTAACATAATTTTGAGGCTCAAATTTAAAAAAATGATATATATTTTATCATTATAATTATTTAAATATGATAATTATTAAATTATAAATAAAAAAACTTATTTATTAAAAATTATAGCGGATTGAAAATTCAATGTAAAATTTCTAACACTTCAAAAAAATAAAATTATTTTTTCATTGATATTTAAATAATATTTTTTTGTCACGATATTTTATTCAAATAAATATTATTAATTATTTCTTAGTTTATTAAAATTATTTATATATTTTTTAGAAAGTATAATTTCTATTTGAAAAATCAGTTTATCAAATTCTTCCTCAATTTTATTAAGAAAAACTATTCCTAAAAGGAAATGATGGAATAACAACAGAAATGATGGAATAACAATTTTATTTAAGCAATGGAGTTACACAATAAGGTTTGGAAACATAAAACCTTATTACACCTGCATAAACAAAAAAGTTTAAGGTGTTTTATGGTGCTAGTTATTTCAGGTTCCTTAGCTAACATCAACCGAGTGGTAATATCCACTAACTTGAACTTCTACCACTTGAGATTTTGTTCAAGATTAACTTGTTGAAGCTTGTCTTGGGCTAGGTAAAGGGAGAAACCTAATAATGAAACCTCCCTCCCAAGCTCTGAAGAATGGGCTTCAAATGGCATGACTTAACTGGTTGATGCCATCAACTCTTCTTTCTGTATCAATTATACATTGTCAAAATTTTACTTATAAAATCTAATGATAATGATAAAATTATTATCAAGAGTATAGTTCCCAACCATAATATTTTCTAATGGTCATAATTGACCAATGATCATATAATGGTTAAATCAAGATATCCATATTTCCCTTTATATTCACTTCATAAAAAGTTCATGGTTTTGTTGTGAATAATATGACACACAATTACATGAAATAGTTATCATTTAAAAAGTTCAGTTCATTACAATTAATATAGAATTGATTTTCACCTGGTGCATAAAATTGGGCCTTGTTTCACACCTATTTTCACACTCCTAGTGGATATGATTTTTTAAATTCAAAAGCTTCTTATGAACCATTATTAAGGGAAAACAATTATCATAATATTTTATATTAGGAAATAAATCATAGATAACTTTTATTGAAACTTTAAAATTCATAGGTTAAGGATTATATGTCATTTATGAGTTATCCCTTTAATTTTCATAGATTCATATTTATGTATTTAATATTTTAAAAATAATCAATCCTAATTTTACCTTTATTTTAGTCAATGGATTGAAATAGGAGGAACTGAGTAAACAAGCAATTAGAGGGGCAATGTGATGACTTCCCCAATGACATTCCAAACCCAATAGCAATAGGAATATTGAAATTCATGATGATAATTTATCAATTAAATAAAGTTTTTAATAGTAATCTAAATTATGGGGAACTCCATAATCACCCTAATAATTATAAAGCTATAATTAAGACCATTATATCAAAAATGCCTCTAAATTTAAGTGGACCTTCTGATCACTTAATCATGGATAAATGGATTAGATCCATTGAAAATATCATCTAAATCCTTCAATGATTTGAGGTATATAATGTCGTTATGGTAATTTATCATTTGGAGGGAGAAGTGGGTCAACTGTGGATGGTAGTCAAAATACAAAGCCCTAAGAGGAGGTTTAAGAGATGGAGCGGAAGGAATTCTAGAAAATATATTTAGAAAAATATTTTCCTCACACTATATGACTTAAAATGGAGACGGGTTTTCGTAGGATTAATAAAAATTATGATGGATCCATCGTGGTGTGCATGGAAAACTTCGCAATATTTTCATGACACGCTTTCTTATTTTTCATTTCCCTCAAAATTAAAGTTGACTGCGACTTTGGTGGGATAAAGACAAATATAAACCAATGGTTATTTGAGACTTTAAAAACTATGAATAAATTGATCAATGTTACCTAAAAGTTGAAATGTATATTGGGGAATCTCAAGGGTCCCTTTGGACTGGAGACGAGAAGCAAGGAATATAATTTAATTTTGGTAGTGTGATGGATAAATCATTGGGGTAGTAAATTACATAATCCCACTTGTCAAAAGTGTGGGAAGAATTATCCCAAAAAATTACTAGAGGGGACAAGGAAATGTTTTAGGTTTGGGAAGGAAAGTCACCTACATAGTGATTGCCAATGTGAAAAACCCCCCAATGTGATAGAATAGAGGAATTCTCCAGTCAACATCTATCTCATACTCTATTTTTTCGAGTGAAAAGAATGTGGAAACTATGTGAATAAATTCCCTAATAAAAGATTTTTCAATGATAACTGAAGACAATAAACTCTAAGTCATAGAGAACAAGGGTGAGCATATGTAATCACAACTATTGAGGTGAATCTTGAGAATGAATTGGTGATAGGTATGCTAGTTATTAAATAAAGGATAGTGAACATAATATTTGATTCTGGATCTATTAATTCTTTAATATCATGAAAGCTTAGTATAAGTAGATTTATTATTAAAGATTGAAAATGGGAATATTATTGCATTCTAAGAATATAACTCATCCCCTATCTATATTTTTGAGCTAAATTTCCCATGAAACCTTGTGATACTCCCCTTATAAAAAAATTTGTGATATTGTGGGCATAGAATGGAATTCCTTGTCTAGAACCAACATTAATTTCCAAGATAATAAAATCACCCTTTTCATCCAAAATCACCCACTAATTCTATATAAATTCATGGATCAGGATGAATCTTCTTTAGTACCAACATCTTAATCATGGATAATATTTCCTTGAAAGAAAGTGTATCTAGCTCAAATGATTGAATCTAAAGAAAATATAATCCTTAGTGGCATACCCATTATAATATAATTCTGCAACATGTTTCCCGAATATTTTATAGTCTTCCTCCTAACTATGAGGTTGAGTTCTTAATCTAGATCACACCCAGATACTTGAAAATATCCAATACACCATATATAATGGTCATTGTTTAGCTTGAGGAGCTAAAGAAACAATTATTGGAGTATCTAAATAAATTTTTTATACAACCATGTGTTTTACCATGGGGTTAACTAGTCCTATTTTTCAGAAAGAAGGATGGGTCAATGTTAAACTTCATTGATTATCATGAGCTCAAAAAGATAATGATAAATAAGAAGTATCCTCTACTATATATTAATGATTTATTTGATCAATTTTATGGATCCAGTATTTCTCTAAGGTGGATCTTCAATATAGATATTATCAATTAAATTTAATGTAAAAGGACATCCCCATGACCGCATTTCATATAAGTTATGGGCATAATGAGTTTATAGTGATTCCATTAGGAATCAATAATTCATCACTAATATTCATGGAATTAATGAATATAATCATTAGGTATTACCTATAAATTTTTTTGGTAATCTATATTGATGATATTCTTATCTAATAAAAAATCAAGGAGTATGAGGAGTACTTAAATAATGTACCGATGACCTTATGAAAGGAAAATTTATATGAAAAGTACAGTAAATGTGAGTTTTGGTTGGATAAAGTAACTTTATTAGGGAATATTATCACCAAAAAAGGTATATATATGGATCCATAAAAATATAGTCAATTGAAGCAAGAACAATACCAATATCTATTATGTAAATCTATATTTTTCTTGGATTATCTAGGTACTATCATTTATTTGTGAGATACTTCTTATGATTTTCTATCCCACTAACTAAGATAACTCATATGGGAGTCAATTTTTTAAGGAATGATGAATGTGAAGAAATATTTTAAGAGATGAAGAAGAGGCTGATCACTACACTTGTTCTCACATTTCCCACAAGTGGGGATTGATTTTTAATCTACTGTGATGCATCCAAAAATGGATTGGGTTGTGTACTCATGAATGCTGAAAAAGGGATAGACTATGTTGCCCTCCAATTAAAGATCCATGAACAGAACTACCCAATGCATGATCTATAATTAGCAGTAGCAATCTTCGTTTGGAAGATTATTTACATTATATCTATGTATAGAAGTTTGATATATATACGGATCATAAAATAATCAAGTATATACTTACAGAAATGAGGTAGATATGCACCAATGAAGGTGGTCATATATGATCAGGGATTATGATTTTTCAATGCCTTACCATCCTGGGAAGGTGGAAAACGTGGTAGATATTATGAGTAAAAAGGATCATGAAACCCTATCCATGATGAGGATGTCAAGGGATCCAGTATTAATTGACATGAAAAGGATAGACATGGTAATATCAAAATGACATTATCTTACATTACTAAAATAACTACTCAACCATCTATTCTTGAGATGATCAAGAAGGCTTAGAAAATGATGAGTTACTATAGAATAAGGTAGTGAATATTCTAAAGTTTAACTTTCCTGAAGATGGATTTATAATGTTTTTAACTCTGATATGTGTCCATAAAAACAATAAAAAAAGTGCGAAATTTTTGGTGATGTCCATATTTCCTACTTCTCTATTAATCCAAGAAGCACTAAGATGTATAGAGATTTGAGGAAAAACTTCTAGTGGGATAACATGAATTGGGAGATTTCATATTTTGTATCTCGATTGTTGGTATCACTAAAAGAAAAGGTGGAATGATAGAACTTTAAGGATATGATGAATCCATTTTCCATACCATTATGGAAATGGGAAAACATAATCATGTATTTTATCATAGTATTCCCTATGACACCTAGAGAAAATAACACAATTTATGTGGTAGTCAATCGCCTTATAAAGTTGGTACATTTCATTACTATCAAGGAATATTTCTCTCCTAAACAACTCACCAAGATATACCAATAGGAAGTTGTAAGACCACATAGAGTTCCACTATCTATTGTATCTAATTCAGATTATAGATTTACCTTGAGGTTTCGGAGAATTCATCAGTATGTTTTGGATACAGAAATCAGATTCAGTACTGCTTGTCACCCTCAAAATAATGGTTAGTCTGAAAGAACTATTAAAACTCTATAGGATATTTTTATATCTTGTTTAATTTATTTACAAGGTTATTAGGACTAGCACCTTCCTCAAGTGTAATTCTCAAATAAAATCATTTTCCATTCTAGAATTAAAATGGTACTTTATGAGGCTCTTTATGGGAAGAGGTGTCAGACCTTGACATGATGAGATGTAGTTGGAGAGAAGAAGCTAATGGGATATGATCTTATCCAATAAATTATAGATAATGTTCAAACCATTCAGAATCATATTGAATTCTCATAATGTTGAAAGAAGATATATGCAAACAATCATCGATAGGATCTAGATTTTGAGGTTAGAGATAAAGTGTTACTTTGTACATCATTTTCAAATAAATACATGAGGTTTGGGAATAAGGCAAAGTTTATTCCTAGATAAATCATCCTCTTTGAGATCCTTGATCACATAAAAGTGGTGGAATATCTATTAGAACTCCCAACTAACCTATATAAACTACATGATGTGTTCCATGTTTCCCTCTTGAAGAAGTACATGACAAACCCCTCACATGTACTGAATCCAGAGGTGGTACCATTAGATAATTATCTTTCATATGAGGAGAAGCTAGTGAAGATATTATATCATATAGACAAAGTTCTAAAAAACAAGAAAACTCACCTAGTCAAAGTGTAATGATGGAACCATAATTTTGAGGAAGCAACATGGGAACTAGAAGAGGTGATGAAACGGAAGTAACATAATCTATTTTGGTATATGAAATTAAAATTTTGAGGGTGAAATTTCTAAATGGGTAATAATGTAATGACTCAAACTTTTATAAAGGTAATTCCCTTTTTAAATGAGTAAATTATTTATTGATAAATGAAGTTATAGAAAAAAAATGCACTACATTAGTAATTTTAGAGTGTTATATGGTATGTAAAATATAAAATACCATTAAGAACCATAATAATTGATAATATTGTCATTTTATAATTACCATTAATATTATTGTATTATGTTTTATGATAAAATCCTTTTGACACTGATAGAGGAAGCGATGGACTTGACTATTAGGATCTTACCCTATGAATCCCATTTATCGGGGATTCCGAGGGAGATAGCATCAATATAATTTTTTCTTAACCAATTCCAAGCCAAGATTCAATAATTGAAGAATGAGAAAACCTTTTATGGGAGAATTTCAATATCATTGAGATCGTGACCCAAACTATATTCACCCAACCACCCCATGAAAATTTCACCATTGCATAACTTACCCTTAGGGAATTCACTTGTATAATAAAGGGATATTTTTATACATCCTAACATTATGAAGGTTTATATTTTTCATTAATAAAACAATGATTATATTATTAAATTTTAAAATTAATTTTTAAATTATTAAATAATGGGTTTGATAAAAATTGTATTTTGATACGATGAAACAAAAATTACATTTTGGGGGAAATATGTAGATCCAATCAAGACACTCTTTTGAATGAATTAAATAATTTTTAAAATAAATTATATTTTAATAAAATACTACTATTAAATAATATTCATTAAATATAAATGATAATATAATTTTATTAAGTCAAATGTACTTTTTATATGGGATAAAAAATTATAATTATAAAAAAATGGTATTTTTCAATAAATGGGGATTTTTTTATTTAAAAGTGTAAATTATCATATTTATTTAATTATTTTGATAAAATAAATAATATTTTTGAAATCATAATGTCAAAATTATACAACATTGAATTTTTTATAATTTTCTGAGACTATTAAATTTTTGGGTAAAAATTAAATACAATATAAATATATAGTGTGTATTATGACATCATAACATCCCAAAATTGAAGTCATAAATACTATAAAGAGAATTCATGGATAAAACTATGTTTTCCTTTTTAAATAATGTGTTTTTATGTTTATTAATTTATTTTATAAACCCTTTATGAATCCTCCAAAACCTATATTATAGTCTAAGGTTTAAAATCAATTCTTTATAAACATGACTCACTTACACATCACCAAGGGTATTATTTTAATGAGTTTGGTTCTTTAACATAATAAATAATTAAATATACAATTGGTTTTCATAAAATATGTTAAAATACAAAGTATGGATTATGGTTTTGATTAATTTATGACATAGATTCCAAAATGAACATTTAGAAATTAATAAATAATTCCCCTCTCTTTTGATATATAAACCCAACCAAACTCCCATTCCACTTCTCTAAAAACCCTAAAAACACAAATTCAATCTAAAATTCCCTCTCAAGATCCCTCTCAAGGTTCCACCAAACATTTAATAAGCTCTTCCCAAATTATTATGCTATGTACCTAATTTTCCAAATAAACTAGGCCTCACAATATTTTAAGTTGTACTAAGTGTGCTTTAATAAAATAAATCATGAAATGAATTACATTAAAGAAATGGGTCATCATATTAAACACCTAGTTTTATAGTATTATGATATATTATTGGGTTAAATAACATTTCTTAAGACCTACCAGTCATGTAATCTCTATGCCTACGGGTCTTGTAAGGGTTTCACCTCATCCATTGAAAATAGGTTATCAAAAATCAATAAAAAAAGACGGCCTTCGAGATATTCGGGTAAAATAATGTGCCATGATTTAGACATTATATATATTATTTTCAGGATTATGTGGTTTCCCAATATGATTATTGTTTCTCACACTATGTATTTTGGTTTTATTCAATGGATGGAACACAAAGGAACCCTATTAATTCTGAATGTGATGGTTAATTCAATGATTTCCTCCTTGGAAATCAAATTTTATGGGAGCTAGAATATAAAATATTATTATTATACCTATATATATTTCTCAAGAACTAAATCATGTTGGTCTTCCAAATGTGAAAAAGAGGAAAAAATTATATTGATTCCTTCTTGAGGAAGAATACACATTCTTTTAGTGGGTCCTATAATCCACTAGTTGTTGATAAATATATCATTACCACTAAAAATATATTTTTCATTTACATTTCTTACAACATGAAAAAGTAATTTTATATAATTATACATTAGAAGATGAATCAGATCAATTGTTATACCCTTGATTTTGTTTTCAAGTATTTTTTTTTAATTATTGTTTTCCCTATTAGATTCTATATATTTCTGTGTGTTTTTCATAAAAAATGGAAATTTTTGGGGAGACAGAGGGTGGTTCACGGTTGGTGCACATTTAGGATAGACTATGCACCAACCCCTTCAAAATGTGTATGTAATTCTAGAGGAATAAGGGTGATGTAATGATTGTGTACACGAATATACAAAAGCCCCTAGAAAACCATGTTTCCTAGAAAGAGACACTAGAGTTATCTCAATATTAGTTGAAAGGTTTTTGAAACTGTATGACTCAAATTGCGCAGCCTCCGCCTATTAAGATAGAGGCACCCATACAGTTACCACATAATCTGTAAAACTATGTAGATAAACTATCCATCCTATAGAGTTTTAAAATAAATCCAAAAATAACCCTCCTTAGTTTTAACCAATTATACACCCTCATTTCCCCCATTAAACTTATCCAAACCTAGGTGTGTCTACCCTATTTTCACTTCCTTCTTAACCCTATTTCTTTGGTGATTTAGGATTTTTTTTTCAAGGAAACTCCATTTATGTTGGTCAAATATTATCCTCTTAGTATCTTCTCCATTGTTTCTTGAGTTTTCTAATCTATGGTGGTTATGGTGACTGAGATTCGATTGAATCTATTTTTCTTGGCTTGGGTTTTGATATTAGTGGTTTTTTATTACTTATATACAATATCCTATTATCTTGATTTGCATTTTTCAACCAATTTGTGGTGGTTTCAATAAGAAATATAGGTGGTTATGTGTTGTTCTATGATTTTATGATTTAAATGTGATTTCATCCATTTATAAACATGTTCAAAATTGTTTGCATGAGTGTGTGTAAATCATGATTTCTATGGTTTTGGTTTGTGTTAGGATTTGGAAGTTGTTTCTCCCCTATAAAAATGGTTGGAATTTGTATTTTTGGCTTATAATGTTTTGGTTTATCATAAAAGGGGATTGATATTGTTTGAAAATGGAAAAAAGAACCTAAGAACCATTGGTGCCTAGGTGGGTTGGCCAGGACCAGTAGTTCAGCGAGCTGGAAGGGACTCATCCCAGACTCACAAGTATGAACATAATACAACACTAAATAAATGATGTGAAATTGATATTACCATTGGAACATGGGTGAATCTGATCAAACAACACAATCATAAGAACAAATTCTTATATTTTTTTATCACCAATATATGATGTACATAGAACCTAAATAACCTAGCTACTTTCCTATTATTTTTGTGCTCCCTCTTTACCTATTTTCATTTATTCTTTCATCTTCTACTTTAAAAATATAAATCATATTTTCAAACCAAATTTGTAACATCTTATCCCAACTGACTATAGAAATAGTAGTTGGACCGGTCAAAACATGGCCTCAGCAGTGAGGGTTTATAGTGGTGACAATGGGGAGACTACACCATCATATCAGAGAAGCACAGTCGTATAGTAAATTTGAAACAGTAGAATACTATGTAAATAGAAATAAATGAAATACATAGTAGTGGAAGAATAATAAAAATTGTATAGAAAATATTTCCAATGCCAATATATAACAGACGCATGTCCTGATGAAGATACATAATCTAAAACTATAGACATAAATCAGGAAACAAGATATAGTACCACAATAAAGAAATGAAATAAAGTCCCCAAGATTTATCCCCATGATCATCATGTGATCCAGCTCAATAATTTTCTCATGACTCTCAGGTATAAGAAAATATCATAAGAAAAGTCCATGGTTATATGAACACACATCTACTCGAGTACCCTGGTGCAATGGCGGCCCAAGTAGGGTGTGAGATATAAATCCATGTAGGTTACCACCCATGGTTTCTACAACTTAATCCAATCCATGAATAATAATTAAAGTAGTGTGCATGTAATATGAATAAATAAAGTGAATAAATAACAATAACCTTCTTAGGTTTCTAAAGGACACATGGCAGCTATATCGGCTTCAGTTCATAGCCAAAAAGATATGTCTAACTAGTAATTATACATGTATTAATAATTATATATATAGTTTTGTTATATATTGTGTCCACCTATATAAACCAATTATGTATGGATGTAAGTGTCCATATACCTGGAATACTAGGAGATGGCTAGACTGGGGCATAACTTAGTCATCCATAAATATTGTGAACATGCCGATAAGCTCCTGCAAAAGAGTACATGTCCTATCAATCATAATGATATGGTGACTTAATGGTATTCACTCAAGATGGTGAGTGTATCATCATTTCAACACTCAGTATAGTAGTGAGTGTTCCCTCATATAAACTCTCAACAAGGGACATGGTGTATCATGACCACCATCCGAATAATTTCAATGGTGCGAGGCACCATGAATCAACACCCGATATAAGGGAACGTGATACCTCTATGCTCAACAGAACCATTTCCATCATTCCATAACCTATATTAAGGTGTAACCATATTTATAATAAAATATTCATGAGGTAATACCTCTCATTATTTACATTTATTAATCCTAATTTTATCAAATGGAATTTAATTTATAATAATTTGAATTAATAATGTACATAGTCACCCACTAAAACACATGACCTTTCCACCCATTACAAAATATTTTCATTAAAACCATTCAATTCATTTATTCCAAAGAAACATTCAATTGGTAAGTTGTTAACTAATGACAAGTCATACCATTTAAAACATTTAAATATCATTTAAGTAACGCATTCCATCATGAGTATCCAATCTATATAAAACATTCCATTTCCTATTGTAAAAAATGGAAATTCATTTAACAATGATCGAGAGGGAACTTATAAGTTACAAATGTCAATAAGGCCTTTACCTACATGGAAAAATCCATTTATAAAGCAATCCAATCACTTAGGAGGTGATTGGTTCATTAGCCAACCAAATTGGAGTGGGCTATGAAGGATAATTGGTTCCACAAAAATTTATATAAAATGAGGTCCAAAGAAATAAAACCATGCTCAATATAACTACTATTCATTACTTTGTAATTTCAAAGATAGCGCACCTCATCTGAGGGGTTTTATTACAAAATCATGACATTTTTTATCAAACAATTCATTTTACCATAAACAAGCATCACATTCAATAGTCATAATTCAATTAGATTTAAAAAGGCATTTTATAAAAACTACCAAACATGGAAAAAAATTATATGGTCTCAACACGGAACATAGGAGGTTCCATTTTCAATTGTACTATCACCTACAAGGGGAAACCCATTTATAAACCAAGAAAAATTCTTATAAGGCATTACGAGCATTTAATTAAATTAATTATAAAGGAAAAATTTAAGTCGACACATCCATAGGGTGTCCATGATAGAGTTTGACATCCTCAATTTACATAACAATAATCAACATATGTATATAAAGGTGTGTATAACAATTTATATTGAATAAAATGTTTTTATGAAAATGTGCAGAAAGTTTTGGCATGTGGCACAACAATACTATTTATAAAAAGACATAAATTTAAGGAAAATATATAGACCACCTACCTTATTATTATGGTGTTCTACTTGTCCAATATCAAGGTATGATTTATTATAGTTTGAAAGAAATCGATGAAATGGAAATCTTCCCTAAAAATATGGAAAATGATCTTTCACCAGAATAGCACAAAAAAATATAATAGAAACATAAAATGGATTCAGTAGGAATTGAGAGATTATCGATGTTGATCCATAGAGACTAACAACATTCAATTAAAAGTTTGGATTAAGGAGATCTATCCAATTCTATATTAGAGGGAGGAGAACCCATAAATTAGGGAGTTGCGCAAACTAGAGAAGAAGGAGGAGGAAAGAAAAGAAAATGAGTAATAAAACTAATTAAGGGAAAATGTAATTTCACTATAAAACTGGGTGGCATGGTTTGGATTCATCATTTTCCCAAACCGTGAACCAACTATGAAACACCCTCTCCCTAAGAAACCCACCTCGCAAAGTTTGTGCTCCGTAGTTTTCCAAACCAAGCACCAATCGTGCATTGAATAGTACTTAGGTACTACCTAAGTGGCACTAATTGTGCGGGCAAGGCACATAGTTTGGGAAAACCATGTGCATACCTTCTGATTCACTATAGATCCTATGAAATAAGCCGCATGGTTTTCTATTGTGGGTCTCGTTATTTCATCCAAACTTTGCGACTCAGTCAGACCATACAAACTTTGGATTTTTAGAGTTCAATGCTCTCGAAACAAAACAGAGCACCTGATATACCCCTCAGGCCTTTACCCAAGTCTAAACACTACACTTATAATTGTTCTAACTATCATAATTATGTTTTTAATATCATTTTAAAGAACACCCCATCCAATAAATTCTAAAATACAAATTCCTCTAGAATTTTAGCTTGAATAAAAAAACACAGGTCGTTATAACCTCCCCAACTCAGAAATTCTCCTCCCTAAGAAGCCTTTAGAAACAATGAAAACATCACCTGACCTACAAGGTTTTTGAATTCCCATTCAAATGGCTATGTTTCATTTCCAAATTTCCAACACACAAGCCAACATCATTTAAGCATACGATTCTTAAGTTTTCAAAACTCAATCCAATGCTCATTTTCCAACTGAAACTCTCAAGAAGAGATTACCAGAGCCCATTTAACTAGATACATGATCATTTTTCATCTATTCAAACATATGTAATATGGTTCTACCCACTATAGGCTTTACCATTTAACAACAAATTATGAACAACGACACAACCCACCATTGTAATTTTTGTATCAAACATGCTCCATAGACCTCATTTAGCCAGGTTGAGTAGGATTTTCATGAAAAACCTTGGCCAACACCTACCTTACTCTCCTAAACCTGAGGAAATTCTTTAAATAGTTCTTCGTTAAATGTATTCTCATAAAAAAAAAGGAAAACAATTTGAGCCACCCTGGTCGTCATACCTCGAATATGCTTGGCTTAGACGGTCAACGTATTACAACTAAATTGCAACGCCTTTATCCAAGACATCATGTTTTCACAACAAGCATGCTCGCCTAATCCTATACCTAACTTACAATGAAATTCCCAGGTCAAACCATCACCTTCCCATTTAATCTCTCATGCCTTAGTATGAAAAAGGGTTTAAACAAGACTTAGACCACTGGAATCATTACCCTTTAAACATTACCTTTGATCCCGATAATAATTCCCAGATAACCTCAGAATTTATGAACTAGAGTCCAAGTAACTAACCCAAGTTATTCAATACTCTATGTTTAAAAGAGATATGTTGTTATGAATCCAATACGTTAACAACAAGTCATTGATTTATCCCAAAATGGCATTTTCCTGGTTTTCATTTTAAAAGAAAATGACTAGCGTCCAAGAGTCCTCCCATGGAATTCCTACATGGGAAACTAGGTATCACTTAGGACTTACAATGCCTTGATTAAAATCATGCATCTAGTTCACAACTTTGATAAAGTATAAATGACAACCAAATGGAATTTTAAAGCATAGAGTGTATATAACTGATTCCATCTTAGTGCATCAAGGATGATGTCAAAATATAGGACGCTCATCACTGAGAAAAATTACACTAAGGGGATTCAAATAGTTTTCAACCAACCATACCTGGAAACTAAAAGGAGGAATAGTCAAACCATTGTAGGTTAAATTCTACAAAAAATATCTGATCTTATCATGACAACCCATCATCAACCAATCCACGATTTCTTCACCACATGATTTATTCAGTGATTGGTCAAGATTTACCACATAAGTCTATCCAATACTGATGGTATTTATCAGGGTTTTCATATAAATCCAACAACATCAATGTCATGATTCCTAGAAATCACTAACATGAAAACACTAGAACCAACATGAAACTCCCCACCATAGAAGTGTATTAGTGATCAAAAATAGAGATAGACTAGATGCACAAAAACACACCATATCAAATTCAACTTAAAAATACATGTTTCACTTTTCTGAGTCACGATAACAACATCTTAGCATTTAAAGAGGAATCCATAACCAAATTGAACAAAATGTAAAAACACCAGATCCTCTTGGAACACCATCTATAACATTTGGAAAAAACATGTTCCTTTGACACACAGGTCACTATACTCAAGAGATGACCTAAGATCATACTGAAAATCACAAGGCTCAATGATTACACAAAACTCAACATGTTTGTTTTATCATTCGTAAACTAAATATGTATTTCATGTATAAATTCATACTACCCTGAGATTACATAAACAATATGGCACACCTAGGATACAATCCATATTATTATCATCTATATGAATTTAATTATTAGATGGACCATGTATAAAATTGAAAAAAGTTATATTATACCATACGATAATAAAATATACTAATGTCCTCCAAACTCACCCAAGGAAAGAGAAATAGGGTCACGAGACCTACCAAGTAGCTGACCATGCCCTAGGAATGTCTCATCTGCTGAAACCAAGTATTACTTGATGCTCATGCCCATAAATATGGTCAAGGATACCATGACCACCCATCCAAACAAGGGTTTTTAGAGTCTAAGAGTCCTACTAAGGACTATTTCACCTGAATGAAACCATATGGAATAAAAATTATAGAATTTAGCAAGGAATTGAAGCTCTAAGGGAGCTACCTACCCTGGTCCATCCCCTTACAAAAGAATTAGAAAATACTCTATCACTAGGTCACACCAAACAGATTTGAAAAGGCTCAAGAGCCTATAAATTAATCCATTTCTAGGAAGGATAAGTCCTACGGGAATCTTTCACATTTTTTTCAAGGAACCCCATAGAAAAGTTTAAAATACCCTTACACTATGGTTTTAAACAATGGACACCACTTCAAGTTCCATTTTAAGTAATTAAATTGATTCAAATCTATCTTTAAACATTTAAAAGATTTAAAATAGGACATCAAGGATAATAGGAAAGTTATTTCAACTACCTTATTTGATCATTAAACAATTATTTACATCTCAACATAATTAGGAAATTTATCATATAAATCCCTTTTTAAGTTATAATAGATAAGACAACCTACGAGGGTCCCATTAAGCTAACTTGGGTTCATCAAAATGCAACCTAGTAGTAGTTTCTTAATTTTCAATGTTTTAAAACACCCCCAATGGTTCATTAAATTAGAAACATGACCCAACTAACCAACATGGTTCAATTTGTTCGTTTTATAAGTTAATCAAACAATTTCCATGCTTGTGTGATTAAGTTGAAAGCCTTTATAGAGAACACCAATTCATTTTGGATCAAAATTAAATTGATTTTACATTTATAACTATTTAAAAATAAAACACATGGTCATATATAATCACTCAATCATCTAGGTTTTCATCTACTAATCTATAAAGCGCTCATACACTTTACAATTTTCCATTTGGATCCCATTAAATTAAATCAATAAATTTTATAATTTAAACTTTATTAGATTTTAAATTTTCATTTTAACAACAGTCTCTATATATGTATATATCAATATCAAAATATGGTTTAATAAATGGGTTACCTTTCCCCAATTATAAGGTTCTCATACACCTTGTAACTTAATAATGGCTATCGTTTAATAAAAACCACTATATTAACCCATGCAACCAATTACATATCATAATCCTAACTCAACATTATATTACAAGAAAAAAACATAGATAAACATGATAAAAATAATCGAGGAATGATATACAAGAAAGACATGATAAATAAATAGACATCATGAAATATAATTACTCAAGGCACACAATAAAATCAGCAAGAAAGTTAAAAATGCAACTACATGGCATGGAATATGCATGACATGTGAATTTAAATGATCTTATAATGATTCATGTAATGCTACTTCCTTACTATACTTGACCAAGGGTAAAATAATATAATATCATAAATCAATAAGTTGCAGAAATTACTCCATTCACTCAAGGTGAAACAAAAATTAGTTGTAACAATGAATAGTATAAACAATCATCACATCCCTGGACACTTAGAATTTTCAAAATAGATTGGGTGATCAGTCCCAGACACGGTTATTTATGAAGAACCGAAACATTCATAATCTTTTTTCTATCAAACCCAAAATATTAATATGAATGAAACAAAAATCATCTGATACCGCTATGTAACATCTCATCCCAACTGACTATAGAAATTGTAGGTGGACCGGTCACCACGTGGCCTCAAGAGAGCCACCCCATGCACCAGAGGCTTCTGGAATGTAGAAAGGGTCTAAAGTGGTGATAGTAGGAAGACTATACCCTCAGATTAGAGTAGCACAGTGGTATAGTAATTCAAAAACAAAATCAAATAGAGGAAGCAGTAATAAATGAAAGACATAGCAGCAGAAGAATAATATAAATTGTATACAAAATAAGGCCAAAACCAATATATAACAGATTCATGTCTTGATGATGATACATAATCTAAAATAGTAGACAAACAAGATCTAAAAATATACAGTACCAAAATAAAGAAAGGAAGTAAAGTCATTAAGGATTATCTTCATGAGAATCCCAAGATCTAGCTCACTCCTATGCTCCTAACTCCCAAGTACAAGAAAATTTCAAAAGCAATGTCTATGGCCCTATAAACATAATGTATATTTGGGGACCCTAGTGTATTGTCACACCAAGTAGGGTGTGAGATATAAATCCCATTAGGTTACCACTAATGGTATCTAAAACTAAATATAGTCTATGAATAATAAGTAAAATAGTGTGTAGGTAATGTGAACAATAAACAAAACTGAATAAATAACAACATCCCACTCAAGTTTCTAAAGGACACCTGGTGGTTCAAAATTCTTCTTCTCATTGCTGGAAATAGATTTATTTCCATTAAATATAAATATATTAATAATTATATATATATATATATATATATTAGTTATATATTTCATCCACCTATATAAACCAAGTACGTACAGACATAAGTGGCCCTATACCTGGAATACTATAATCTGGACGGATTAGGGTGTAACTCATTCATCCATAACTAGTCTTAATAAGCCTCTAATATCTAGAAATAAGTTACATTCACTACATATCATAATGATTTGGATACTTCATTCTCATCACTCAAGATGGTGAGTGTGTCATCATTTCAATACTCAGTACAGTATCGAGTGCATTGTCATGTCAACACTCAATAAGGGACATAGTGCATCATGCCCATAATCCCAATATTGTCAATGGTATGTGATGACATGAATCAACACCTGATTTAAGGGATCATGTTACTGACATGATCAACAGAACCTTTACCATCGTTCCACGTCCTATATCAAGTTGTAACCATATTTATAACAAAATATCCGTGAGGGCGTACCTCTCATGCTTTACATATATAAATCCCAAATATATATAAGGGTATTTCATTTATAATAACATTAATTAAGAATATACTAGAGTATGAACTAAAATGTGTTCCATTTCCACCCTTTAAAAAATAATTTCCTTAAAATTTTTGATTCATTTAGGAAAACAACAATTCAAGAGGCAATTTATTCAATATAAAAAAGTCATTCCATTTAAAACTTTTAAAGATCATTCAAGGAAGGAATTCCATCATAACAATCCATTCCATCTAAAACATTTCATTTAATTTTAAAAAAAAAATTAATTCATTTAATAAGTCTCAAGAGGCAACTTCGAATTTACCAAGTTCAATTAGGTATTCACCCACTTGGAAAAATCCATTTATGAAGTTAGCCTAGAACTTAGGTGGTGCTTGGTTCATTAGTCAACAAAATAGGAGTAGGATATTACATGCACTTAGAAGGTGCATTGGTTTAACAAACATTTATATAAATTTTTTTACCAAGAAATAAAACCAAGCACATTATAAATAGTAATCATTACTTTTTAATTTTGAAGACATTTCACCTCATCTGAGGGATTTTATTACAAAAGCATGACATTGTTTATCAAAAATTCATTTAATCATAAACGAGAATGAAATTCAAGAATCATAATTAAACTATATTTAAGAATTAATTTTCAAAAAACTACCAAACATGGAAAACAATTATAAGGTCTCAACACGACACTTTAGAGGTTCCATTATCAATTGACTTGTCACATATAAAGAGAAAAACCATTTATAATCCAATCTGAAATCGTAGAATGAATTCTAGACATTTAATTTAATTAATTATAAAGGGAAAATTTCAGACAACACACCCACGTGGTGTCCTCAATCAAGGATTACATCCTCAATTTACATTAAAATAATCAATGGGTGTACATACAGGTTTGGATACAAATTTAAATTAAAGAGAACCTTTTTAAGGAAATGCATAGAAATGGTCAGCATGCGGAACATCAAAGTTATTTATAAGATGATGGAAATTTTAATAAAAACACTTATACCACCTACCTTATGCTTAGTACATTACACCCATCTAATTTCGAGGTCTGATTTGGTCTGGTTGAAAAGAAATCGATAAAACAGATTGCCTCCCTAAAAATAAGGAAAATGATCTTGCACCAGAATAACACAACATATTAGAAGAGAACCCTAGATAGGATTCAAGAGGAATATATATATTGTTGATGTGGGTCCATAGAGAATTATGGAATTAAATTTTTAGTCTGGACAAAAGATCTCTAGCCAAGCCTTTATTGGAGAGGAGGAGAACCCACAGAAGAGAGATCAATGCATGTTAAAGAAAGAGGAAAAAAATAAAATGAGTTTTAAAAATGAATAAGGAAAAAAATTAAATTTCACCCCCAAATAATGGGTTTCATAGTTTGGCTACACGGTTTGGCCAAAACATGCACCAACTACGTGGCACCCTCTGCCTAAGAAACCCACTTCACATGGTTTTGGTCATAGGGTTTTCCTAAACACACACCAACCATGTGATGAATAGTGCTTTGGTATTGCCTAATTATAATTAACCATGTGGGATAGGTGCATGGTTTGGAAAAATCAAGTGCAGGATATGAACTTTACTATGGTATATCTGAAACAAGCCACACAGTTTTCTACTGGGGGGCGCATGGTTTTAGGAAAACTGTGCACCTCTTTTAGACCACCCAAACTTTGTATTTTTGGGGTCCAGTGCTAACAAAAATCAATATAGATGAAATAAAACCCCTATTCCATTTACCAAAGTCTAAAAACAAAACTTAGAGGTGTTCCAACTCTCAAAATTATATCCTTAATCTCAGTTTAAAGAATATCCCATCTAGTAAATTCCAAAATTCAAATTCCTCTAGAGTTTTACCTTGGCTTAAAAACATAAGTCGTTACAAAATTGATTTCTTTCTTTAAAAACTTTAACTTTTGTTTATGTTATAATTTTTATTAATATAACACTTGGGTGGATCTTATTGGTAATGTTATCTCACATCATATATATAGCCAATGGGTATATGTAGACCTTTTTTGTATGGATTATGTAGATGCAAGGATTTTCAAGGGGGGTAGTATGTACTCTTGTTAGTGGAATTATCTAATGGAAGAATTTTATTATTGTGAAATGTTCGGAGTTGGTCCTCATGTCATGAGGAGGCATGTGTTTCTTTGTAGGTCCCCTCCCCTTTTTGATCTTTTTTTTTATTTTAATATAACTCGAGGCATGTACATTCCTCTTTTGTATATCTTATTGTGTTTGATGATTATGATGCTTCTTTTAAGTGTTGAAATGTTATTGGATATGTATTTTTATTATTTTATCCTAGGATAAATCATTCCCAAATTAGTTCTTTTAATCCAAGTAACTATTTTCTATCCCTTTAGGATCAAGAATTCCATTAGGGTCATGTCATGGGCGGAGTTGGATGTCATATTGGATATCATCCAAAATAGGTTCATAAAAGAGTGGTGTCATAAGCTATTTTTTTCCTTATTTTGGGTATTTGTATTTAGGAAATTCTATATAGACAGGATTTGGGACTATCGTGGCTTGAGTTTCTAGTTTTGAGTGGGGTATCTGGACAACACACCTCGTGATATGCCTTAGGATTCCATGGAATATTGGAAATTTAGTTGAATCCTCATTAAGGTTCAATGGATAGGCTTCAGATTGTGCATGAGAACCAAGGTATTTTGGAGTGGTTTGAATTGTCACTTTAGTTATTGTGGTTTTATTTTAATTTATTGGGGTGTTTTATTATGTTTTTTATTTGTTCTCCATGGGTTTATGTATTAATGATTTTTCTATTATGATTATTTTAACTTGAGTGGTATCATGCCTACCTAGAGACCTCCTTTACTATTATGGGTGGAGGTCAGAGAGAGTTATTTATCACTGTTTGATCATAGATTAGTAGAGTTTGTGTTTTGGAATATTTGAGATCTGCATTAAGGAGAGGGATACGGTCTAACTTAGGATTAGAAAGTTGAATCTGGATTGGAAAAGGATTGAGCTCATGAGTTTCTTAAGAATAAGACACATTTCTTCAGGGTAATAATGGATCCATAGGAAGTGGAAGATTTGGTAGAGAATATTGAGAGGATATTTGAGTTTGTTAGGAATCCTAAATTATTTAAGGATAAGCGTGTTGTGTTTATATTGTAAGGTCCTAGTTATAGGTGGTAGATGTTAGTTTACCAGGTAGAGCAGCATGAGAAGATGGTATGTATGGTCTTTAAGGAAATATTCACTAAGAATTAATGCACTGATACATTTTCCCTCTTGAAGAATCAATAATTTTCAAACCTATGTTAGGGATATTTTTTAGTGCTGGAGTAAGTCAAACGCTTCATGGAGCTAGTTCTATTTTCTCCCATGGTAGTTTTCAATGAGAAGTTAAAATTCCAATGATTTGAGGTGGGGTTGTGGTTGGAAATTAGATCTAATTTATTATTATTTAAGATGAATAACTATTTATAAGAGATTGACTGAGATTATGTTGTATTCTATGTATTTTGTTACACCTCTTGGTAAGAGGAAGCAATAGGGTTTTGGATGCCCATTTTGTTTTGTCTTCTTGTTAGTGGTTAAGCAGAAATGGGATTTCATTGTCCTAGAGATGAAATTATTCGATGTTATACATAGAATTTATTGGATGATATTTTTCAAGTGCCACAATGATTTATATCGTCGTCATTTGACTTTCACATCCCCTTATGGGATCACTTGAGTTGTTTAGGGAGAATGTGATATGCGGTCAGGGTGAGCTAGACCTTTACATTCGGAGATAGGAAGACTTGCTTGTCAATTGTTTTATATCGTATTTGATGATGATGGATAAGGCTCGAGGAGTGGGTTACCTTATAAGGTGGTTGAGTTCCCTAAGGTATTGAAATATTATTTCTTTAGTTTACCTCCAGAATAGGATGTGGAGTTCACCATCAATCTGGAACTGGGGACATATCCAATATCTCTTCCCTCATATCATATTCCCCCCACCGATTTTAGGAAATTAAAAATATGGTTGGATGATTTGGAATGCAAAGGGTTCATTCACCCAAGAATATCTCTTTATCCTAATCCAATTATCTTTTTTAAGAATTCCAATGGATCCCTTTGATCGTGTATTGACTATCATAAGCTAAATTAGGTCACAATCAAGAATAAATTCACCTTTCCCTATATTGATGGTCTCTTTGCCAAGATTAAAGTGGAATGATGGTTTTCAAATATCGACCATTATTCTAGGTACTATAAAGGAATTGAGAGATAATAGGATGTTTCCAACACGACTTTCTAAAGTATGTATTGACATTTATAGAATTTGGTTATTCCTTTAGATTTGACAAATGATCATGTAGTTTTCATGGATCTTATGAACTGGGTGTTCCATAGAAACCTCAAATCCTTCATCATGGTTTTTTTGGATGAAATTTTGGTCTATTAGAGATCAAATGAGGAACATGGGTAACATTTGGTGATCTTTTTTAGGATTCTATGTAACCACAATTTTTATACTAAATTTTTAATGTGACATCTCTAGATCTGGGAAGTTATGTTTCAAGGACCTGTGATCTCAAAACATGACGTTTTAGTTGACCCATAAAATGTCAAGTAATTGATTTCATGGGAGTAGATGATTTATTTTTTGATATTACAAGTTTTATAGGCTTATAATAGTATTACAGGTTTCTTTTAGGGACATATATTATGTTTCCTCACCAATGGAGGCTCTCACTCGGAAAGGGGTAAAGTATTTTTGGATTTTGGTATGCCAAGATTCTTTTGAAGATCTTAAGTGATGGTTGACCACTACACCTATATTGAACTTACCTAAGGATATAAATTGTTATATGGTCTATTTCAATGCTTCAAGTATGGGTTTTTCATGCATGCTTATACAAGGTGACTATGTTGTTGTGTATGGCTCTCACCAACTCCGACCACACAAAAATAATTACTCAACCAACGACCTAAATCTTGTGATGGTGATACATGCCCTTAAATTATAGAATAATTATCTTTCCATGGAGAAGTTTTCAGTATAATCAGACCATAAAAGACTCATATATATCTTCTCTTATATGGATTTGAACCTGAGGTAGTGATGATTGATTGAGTACCTTCATGGGTTCGACTTCGATATTATCTAAACCCCTAGTAAGGGAAATATTGTTGCTCATGATTTAAGAAATAAGTTGATGACTCAAGCTCTGAATGAGTCTAGTCATGAGTGAGATTCTATGGGGATGTTTTTCTCAAATTCACTTGGAAGATAAAAAGGATAGGGTATTCTATTTATGGATAGTTTAAAATTGCAACCCTCTCTTATTGTGTTGATTCATGAATATAATCCCAATGATGAGTTGTTCCAACAATATACCTAATTTATAAATGATGGGGGGGTTCCTAGATACTAGTCCTTATCTTATGGGGGTATTATATACTTCAAGGGATGTTTTTTGTGTCATAATCTTTAAATAAGGTGGGGATATAGGATTTTAATCAATCTAATTAGGTTGTTCATCTTGGTTGCACAAAGATATTTTATAAGGTGTGACACCAGTTTTTTGGGCCATGTTTGAGATGTTATAGAGTTTTCTTCAATTCTCAATACTATACTTTTAAATAGATTAAAGTCAAGAACTAGAATCCCTCAATATTGCTTCAGCCTCTCCTCATTCCTATACAGAAGTGGGATCAGGTATCCATGGAATTCATTATTGGGTTACCCCATATACCCCAGTGAAGAAACATGATTTGGATAGACATCAATCATCTGACCAAGTCCAATCACTTCATCATAATCAAGGACCCCTCCAAAGTGGATGATCTAGTAATATTGAATTTTTAAGAGATCATGAGGCTATATAGTGTGTCATCTGCATTCATTTATGATAAAAACCCAAATTTTAACTCTTGGTTCTAGAAATACTTCAAAAGGAAATGAGGTTTGAGGTCAGACTTAGCACGAGATTCCTTCCTCAAATGGATGACTATATTGAGCGGTTGAACCAGATTATAGAATGCTTTGTTCTCAAATACAGGACTTAAAAGGCTTGTGGGATAATTGAATTTTATTGTTTTCATTCTACTATACTAAAAATTATAAATATGATATTAGTATTTTTACCTTAAAATAATTGTATGGTTATCCATATTGGTCTCCTATATACTAGATAGAAGTAGAATAAACTAACTTAGTTGGACCAAGCATTTTGTCTGAGATTACCAACAAGATTCAGATAATTAGGAAGAATTTGATGATAGCTCAAAGTTAATATGAGTCTTATGCTGATCATAGATGAAAATATTTGGAATTTATAGTGGGTTTTTAGGTGTTTCTAAAGGTGGCACCTTGCTTGGTTCATCATCATCTTAAGAAATAAGTAAATCTCATGCTGAGGTATGTCAAAAAAAATTATAACAGTAATAGGATCTATAAGGGAACATACCTATCAGAGTTTCCTTCCTAGTTAATATTAATTCATTACTTTTTTCATATCTTGAAGCTGAAAAATAACAATCTAGACCCTTATAATGTGCTTATTTGGGAAGATCTTGAGCTGGAACTCAATATTTTTTGTGATTGAGTGGCCAGTTTGGTTTGTTTATTCCCATGTGAAAATACCTTGGGGGAAATCCATTCCATTATTTTGGGCCCTACGGAAGCCTGAGAATGGTGAGAACAATACATGGTAATGGAAGTCTTGGTAATAGGATCATTACCCTCACTTATTCTCTGATTAGACTGTGGGTTTACTTTTTTAGGGTGTAAAGTGTCATGGTGGGGATAATTTCCACACCCATGGTGTTTTTTTCAGTTTTTTTCATTGATTTTATTCTCAATTTTATTTTATATATTTTTCATGTGTTTTTAAAAAATATATAAATTTTGGGGAGAGATAGGGTGGGTCATGGTTAGCACATGGTTAGGAGAAACTATGCTTTAAACCATGAAAACCATGTGTGTATTGACAGAGGCATAGGAGAGCATGCATGGTTGGTTAATTGTCCAAGTGTCCATCCTCTATAAAAATATTCATCCCAGATAGAGGCATTAGAGTGCTTGCACGATTAGGCATGCTATAACATCCCATTATAATATTTCATGTATTTTCCTTCTCTATAATTGTTTTCCTCTTTATTTGGGTGTGTATTGGGACTTCTGAGGATGGATATCATTTTCTAGGCAAAATTACCTAAATTTTATCGATGTATATTTTCGTTTTTAAAATAATGGAATCTTGATATAAACATGTAACGGCTTAGAAGGGTTCTCCCCAAGTTTAGAGAATGACCATGTTGGTTTGGTTTTTCATGTAAGAATCTACTATTTTGTAGTCTTCTGGGAGATTACATGTCATGTAACTAGTTTACATATAGTTTATTTTATCACTAGGATACTTTCATGAGCTCAGTACACAACATGAAAGTTTACACACCATGTAAATATTTCACATCGTATAATGTAAAAAATTAGGTTTTTATTAGAAAGACGATGGGTTTTTTGGCGTATACAGACTTCATGGATTGAATGATGTGTAAATGAGATAAATGTTATATAAGTATCACATACTGGAATTTTAGGGAACCATACAATTGATTTGTTTATTCATTCAATGTGAAACTTCTTTGCTCTCAACCTAGAGACATTCCTTAATAATTTTGGGAACCTCTATTTGTTTTGAATTGATTCACTTGGTGATTGATCATCAGGGTTGTGCAAGAAGTTTCTCTATGTGAGTAATCCTTTCTACCTCCTTATTTCCTTTTATTGTGGTAGAGTTTTTGCATTGAATTATTAGGTATTTTTATCCAAGGTGGTAATTCTATTTTTTTTCTTCTAGATCAATTCTGTGATCCTATTTTGAGGGTCGATCCTTATGTTGGTTGTGGTTTGGTGTGTGATTTCCTTGAGGTATGGGTTATTTCATCATCTTATATGACCCTTTTATTAAATTGAATCAATTATGTGATGTGTAGATTTATTCTACAGACTCTATTATCATCATTTTGTTCTTTATTATTGGTGGATCCCGTTATGGGCATGTGAAACCTAAGTTTTTGGTATGTGGTTCCATCTCTTTCTTGTGTTAGATGAAATATATTTCTTGTTTTTATAAATTTTTTTATAAATAAATTGTAATGTTTTATTTTTGTGTGTGTAAATGAGTTTTTTATAAAAGATATTTTTTCCCTGGTTTTGGTAAATGAAAATGGTTTTTCAAATAATTGTAAAATGGTTCTCAAGGCAAGGTTTTGATGAAATTTTTTGATGAAATGGTTTTAAAAATAGATCCCATAGTAAGCCCTGGGTACTTATGTTTATGTTTTAGTAATAGGCCTCGTCCACTATCTAGGGATTTATTCATGGGGTCTTTATCTTCTTCCTAGGAATTTTATTAGGAACATGTTAAACATATTGGGGGTTCACTTTTAATGATGTTCCTATACTCTCTATATTCAATTCATATATCTACAGACTTGATGTGCATGATTGAATTTGTTAGGTATGAGTGTCTTATATACCCTAACCTAGTGTGATCCTTTGCCTAATGTTACCTATGATTTGGCTTGTACTACTTTAGTTGTACTTCCTTGGATTTGATATGATATATGATACCTATTTTTTTATATAACTGCTTTATCATTTATGAAATGATTTGAAACTAATTTTCCTATTGTATTTAGAAATGTGAAAAAATAGGAAATTAAATGTGTTTTCCATGGTTTTGATGTAAAAATGTTAATATTTATATATTGCCTTGTTTTCATTAAAGTTAAGTATGCTTGGAATATTGTATAGAGACTTGTTATAGAGCACATAGGTGGGACCCTACTAAGCATGTTATCTCACTCCCTGCACACCACATAAGTCGTGCATAAACCTTTTTATTTATTTCAATGTAGGGAAAGGAAATATATCGCATGGAGTCAATGAGTTTTTCTATCAGTTGGGTTTGGGTAGCTGGTGGTGAGATGGTGGAAGTTTACACCCAATATCACATTGACACTGTTGGAGTCCCTATTTATGTTTTTCATCCTTTACAGTGAGACAAGTATTTTGGATATTTTTTTCTATAATTTCAGTTGTATCACATCAATTTTTCTCTATATAATATCATGTAAATATTCATGTTTCTTCCACTTTTGAGTTCTATATATGTATATATGTCATTTTTTCTACTTCAGGTTGGGTGAAATTGTTTCCTACGTTTTTTGTCGATTCTCATGCACTAGATGCCAGCCTATGGGGTTCAAGAACACCCTTCAAGTATATGATAGATCAGGTTGGGTACTCGTTCGAGAGGTTATATGTGTCAAGTTTGTTATAGTTTAGTATCAAAGGGAAAGGTTTTTCCTCAAGATTCTTTGTCTTAGAACTTTTGGTAGACTGGTGATAGGATTTTCAAAACATGAGAGGTTGGTTAAGGTGAGTTTTTATCTAACTCTTACCATGATGAGACTCAAGTTACCATGGGATTTTGGGATGTGTGTATCCTATTTGAACTTCTTGACCTTAATCTCAGTTTATTGTTAAGAATTTATGGTTTTAAATGAGATTTTTCTATTTTCTGGTCATTTCTTTTGTTTTGGTGTGCAACAGTATACCCACATGACATATTTTACAGGTTCCAGAGGGGGTGCATCTAATTATCATCAATGGAATCCTCCTATTAATCATAATTTTATTGAGGATATCATTTGGGAAGTTCATGTTATCGACCAAAACGTATTGTAAGTTCAGAATACATTCGTTGAGGTATATTTAGAATCTATATGAGACATATATCAATCACAAGAGTTCTTCCATGAGAATCAACCATCCTTTAAGGGTAAAAATAAACCTCAAGAGGTGGTGGGATGTCTTGAAAAGATAGATTAGATTTTCTACTTCATGGATACACCTGAGATTATTAAGGTGAGGTGTGTAGTGTTTTGACATAAGGGTCATAGAAATCAATGGTGAGATTCCATGGTACATGAGGATAGGAATTTGGTATTAAACTGGAAGGGTTTCAAGACTCTCTTCTTCTAGTATTTTTTTCTAGAGTTTCTGATGATGTCGAAGTCTCTAGAGTTACTCTATTTGTAGTTGGGAGAGAATTCAGTATCAGCATACACTAATCAGTTTGTTGTGATAAAATTTTTTTCCACCAATGGTTATAAAGAATGACCAGTTTCAAGGTCATAATTACCTACAAGGTTTGCAACTGAATATCAAATAACTAGTATTTATGCAAAGTATTTATGCCTATGTGGAGATAGTGGATAGGTCTATGATGGAATAGATGAACTTGGTAGGTAGGATTGTATATTCTTCTTCTAACATCCCAAATAAGTAAAGAATTATGGATTTTCATATCTATGTCTATTTATGAATTAGATAGTGTTTTAGAGGCTTAAAATGAGAATAAATCCAATCTTAAGCATTGAATTCTCTAATATTTTTAAAAGATTGTTTTACCGCCTTTTGATGGAGAACCATTTTTAAATCTATCTCTTGACAATTTTATAAGCTCTATTTGTAAAAATAAACTTATTCTTTATTATTGGGACATTGAAATTTACTTTGGATTAATTTTTGGTATTTTTCTGACAATGTTCATTTTTTTAATGAATAATGAAAAATACTACATTTTACATCAAAACTGATTTTTCATCTAATTTAATAATATGGTTAGATTATATTTTAATTGGTTTTAAAGTTTAAATAGAATATATTTTTACCATTTAATCCAATGGTGGTCATTATAATTAATTTCACTTTGGAATTGGGCATAAACAAGTGCCAAACTTTTCATAGATATTGTTTCAAAAAAAACCCGCTATTTGTTTTGACAACGAGAATTATTTTTAAATTCATTATTGCAATTTATATGTTTTTTATTTTGAAAAATAGATTCCATATTTGGAATCATAAGGTCCAAATTATGTAATTAAGACTCTCTTTTTTTGACATTATGAATAGTAACGATGGTAATTATCTTTAATTATCGTGATTAATTAGTAATCGGGTAGTTAAGGATAATAAAATAATATCATAATAATAAAAAATGACCCCAAAATGTGTCCTAATGCTACTAGTTGTGTCATGTATGACCATGGGATTCCTTGTTCCAAACTTAGGGACCCCCTAGAATCACTTTTGGGTGAAAGTGACACTTTATCATTTTATTTTTAAAGAAAGGAGAATATCACTAAAGAATGTATCACCCGAGTAAAAAAAATTAGTTTTGTCTCTGTAAATGTTCTATTAAAACTATAAATATTCATTGGAAATATAAAATTATTTCCTACATCATAATATTTTTTTATAATTTTTAGACATTAAATAAATTAAATTATTTATGACATCATGATGATGCAGTGATTACCTCATTAATGAACGATTTAAATAAAATGAAAAGATACTGTAAAATATAAGACTTAAACTTGTCAAAGACCTATTGGATGAGTATTTTTATAACCCTTATCACCTTATCCTCGAAATATATCAATGTCGGACCTTTAAAATATGAATCTCATTTTAATATAAAGTAACATTTTATAACATTCCAAGAGTGCCCCTCCCCTCCTCTTATAAAAGGCCCCCACCTCTTCCTCTTTACACACACCTCTCAAGCCATTGGCTCGGCCAAGATCTGCTCATTTTATCTCTCCAAACCCCTCTACTCATTATATAAGCCTTACCTTAGGCAGAAATCTCTTCAAGAAACACTTTTGGTTCAAACCAAGAGGAGTTACCCGATTTAAAGGTAAAGACTTCTCTAATGTTCTTTTGTTTTATTTCTCTTCTCCAACCCCCTAAACTCTATTTATTAGTTTATTTTGTAACAACACCAATATCTTAAATATACTAGGATGTTTTTATAATAAGTATTTGAGCTACACTTACACACACCTACATCTAATGGTTAAAGAACATATTGTTTCCGTGGATGGTGAATTTCTGCCTCACGAAACGATGATTGTTCAATATTCTTTTAACACCATCAAATGTGGCCATTAAGATGTCACTATATTTATATATGATATATAATATGTTTATATTTTACTTAAGCTTATGTATTTTTCATTTATGGCATACCTTTATGGTTTCCATTATGGGTAAATGTGATATCTTCATTTTAGGAAGTGCGGACTACCTCCCCCTCAAAGTGATTTGATTCGTTAATGCCATATGTGGGAAATATAAAGGATGGAGTTAATGATATTATATATGATATTATAATGGAATTATAATATACCTTTATATAATTATGATTCCATTCCATTAAATAGGAAATAGAAATGAAAGTAGCGTTCATGCGTACGTACGGCTTACAGTCTCCATGAACGGTGCATTTCATTTCTTACCTCTAAATGTTATGTAATATTATAAATGCATGTATATAATGGTATCTACATCATGAATATAATTCTGGACATAATAGATACATGAAAAACTTGTAATTATAAAGAGTTTATTTTTGACTCAAGTACCAATGATCGACAAAATGACCATTATTAACTTAAATAATTACATAGTGTTCATAACATGGTAATAAGTGATATAAAGGGAATAATGAACTTGAAAAAGGTTCTTAATCAAGTAGAAATTAACTCAAGTTTATTATTCAGGAGGTTAATGAACAATTGAGTCAATTCGGACCCGAGGTAAGGAACTTTGTCTCAATCTCCTTTCATTGAGGCATATTTTGTTTTATACACAACTTTCTTTTATACAGTGTATAAACCCCTTTGAGTTTTACGTTTACTAAAAAGGAATATTTTTATATGAAGCATTTTACTAAACGACAAAAGGGAATGTTTTTGTCATACGTATGTGGCGACAACAACTTCTTCGCCGCCATGACCATTATTTGAGTTTCATCTTCCTCTACAAGCCAAAACATTTTTTTAAATGAAAAATAAATACCATAATTTACTTTTCTTTTATTTTGGTATTGAAAATGGTTTTCAAAATGTTTTTATTATATCAATGTGTTGTATTGATATCTTGTGATTGAAATGTGGAAATGTTATGTTTCCTTTATGCATGTTTTATGTGATACGATTATGTTATGGTTCTTGGGAATTGTTATGAAGATGGGTGGTTTCGTGATAAACTAAGGGCGGGTGAGCCCGATATAGCTCTCAAATGCATTGGGTAACACGAAGGGGTTAAATGTTAAGGTTTATCTGAAGAGATTTATGGAATATACTGTGATGGGTATTCCAAAGGTAACCATGAGGGTTACTCCCTATGTAAGAATGTTATGAATGCCTCAAGTTACCTTTATGTCTTATGATTTCTATGATTTATTCATAAATCTTATGATTTCATGAGGTATGTTAACGTGCTTATGTTTTATGAGTAAATTATGATTTCATTGATTCTTATGTATACATGTACTAATGTTTCCTCTCCGTATTTTTATATCCCTTACTGAGCTTTTTATGCTCATCCCAAGTTTTTGAAATGTTTTTCACAGGTCAAGGGAAAGGTACATGATGTGATGATAGTGTCAAGGAAGTGTCATGAAAGAATCCATGTTTTGTTTTAAATATGTTTCCGTTGATGGGAAAAAAATGAATACTATATTTTATGTAACCAATATGTTTAAATATGGAATGTAATGAATGATTTATGATCTAATTCTCTAAAACTCTAAACCTGAAAATATCTTCAATGTGTATTCTTGAAATATCTCAAGATTAAGTAAGGTTTAAGGCTGGGGCCTTATACTTCCCCTTCCCTTTCACCAAGTGGAATCCTTAGTGGCATGCTAGGGAAAAAGAAAACGTGTAAATATTATGATAGGAGTGGTGGATATGGTTCTCAGTGGAAGGCCCCCACTACCCCTTCAGTTATAGATGCTAGTGTGCCTCTGAACTGTTATCAATTTGGAAAGTTTGGACACACCTGACGTTTTGTTCCATCACCTGCAAATATGTTGAATAATTTTGGACCATATGGTCTTCTATAACATTTCTGTCAGGAAATTTCTATGCCTTGATATGGTCATGAAAAAATAGTTCTAAAGGCTACTGTAACATATTCAATTTCTTCAAATACTAATGGGCCCTAGCCACAGGCCTCAGGAGTGAATCATTTTCCTATACTAGATGAGTTTCTAGAAGAGGTATATGTGGGTCCAGTGATATTGAGAGGTACTATCTTTATTTCATCTTCTGTAATAATTTCTTTATTTTTTAATAGTTCATCCAACTCTTTTATATCTATCCATTTTGTTTATATTCTTAAAATTCCAACAGATCTCATGTACATTGTTGTATATTTATTGACACCTCTTTATAAAATGAAAGAGTAGGGTTTTGATTATCTTTATTGTTATCTATCGATATCTAATACAGATTTAGTCTGGGATTTTATTATTTTTGTTCTAAATCTGTTTGATATCATCATCAGGATGGGTTGGATTGTTTATCATCATGTTGAGGTTGATTTTTATCACAAACATGTCTTGTTTCTTGTGGTCGATGGGAGTTCACAGGTGTTTCAAGGAGAGTGGGATCTAAGGTCTGTTCATGAAAGACCTTTCCACCCAAATCTATAGATTTTGTTTTCTACTATTTCGATTGATCTAGATGACATTTATTCTGTTTTTTATCGTCCCGTTATCATTTGGGATTTTATTGACATTTTCCAAGATGATTTATTTGAGATTCCTTTAAATGGAGTTAGAGTTTACAATTAACATGGTTCCAAGTATTCCTAGGATTTTGATACCATATTATCATATTGATCCAATAGAGCTAAAATGGGTCAAAATTTAGTTATATTTTCTGACAGAAAATGGTTTTTTTCTCCCCATTTTTCTTCCTTGGGTATCCCTAGTGCTCATTACCAAGAAGGAAGATGGTTCACTCTGATTGTGTGTGGGTAATTAGAAGTTGAACTGGGAAATGATTAAGAATAAGTATCCTTGGCCTCATGTGGATGATTATTTTTATTTTTTTAAGGGTAAAAGTGGTTTTTGAATATAAATCTTCAATTGGATTATTATCATCTCTGATTTTGGGATTCTGATAGACCAAATATAGTTTTCAGTATTATGTATGGCCATTACAAATATATTTTGATGTCGTTTGGTCTGAATAAATATTCTATATTTTTTATGGATTTATGAACCAGATATTCCATTGGTATCTTGACACTTTTTTTGTAGTGTTCATGGATGATATTTTGGTTTGTGCGATATCCAAGCATTAACACAAGCACCATCCGATTTTAGTTATGTAAATCCTGAGGAGTCACTATTTTCATAGAAAGCTTTATAAATTTTATTTCTAGATTCAATAACTAAATATATAAGGAAACATGATTTATGAGCATGTATTATCAGTTGATACTAAGAAGGTTATGGTTTATTTCATGGGAAGAACCACATAATGTCTTTGAGATTCGGAGATTCCTTGGTATTTCTGGATAATACTGACTATTTTTCAAGGATTTCTCAAAGTTGTATTCACCTTTAACTATTGTTAATAGGAAGGGGTTAAATTCACATGGGATGTAAATTATTAGTAATATTTCAGTGAGATGAAAATACTTCTAATATTAGCTTCTATTTTTATCTAACTTTATCCGAGTAAGGGTTATGTGGTTTTCTATGATTCTTCTAGTGCCAGTTTGGGTTGTTTTTAATGTAGTATGATCATGTGGTATCTTATAGCTCACTTTATCTTCTACCTCATGAGAATAATTACCCCACTCATGATATATATATTACCATAATTATGCACGTGATTATGTTTTGGCGTCACTATTTTTTGGGGGAGAGGTTCACAATTTTTTCTGACCATAAGAGTCTAAGATATATCTTTTCTCAGATAGAATTGAATCTCAGATAGAAGTGGTTGGTGGAATACATTTAGATGTTTAAAGTTGACATCACATACACCCTGAGGAAATAGAGTTTTATTATATACACTCTCATAAGGAAATTTCCACTGCAGGCTCTTTTGGAATTGTAGGAAGAGTTGAACAATATGGCACTCTTGACTTTGTTTGATCTGGATGATCAGGAGGATATTTAAGGTGTTATTATGAATAGTGTTTAGATATCATCATCTCTCCTTGAGTCTGTTCTATGGGGTCTGTATAAGGATGAAAAAATTAGAAGAATTCAATAATCCCTCTATAGTGGGGAGACCGTTTCTTATTGGTTTTTCTCTTCAGATGGTATTCTCAATTTTAGGGATCAGTTTGTCATCCTAGAATCTATGAGGAGCTTAGTTTTATTTTATTGTCGTATTTTTTCATGGTACATTCATCTAGTCACTATAAAGATGTATTATGACATGATATATCAATTATAGCGGCTAGGTATGAAGCATGACATTGCTGATTAGGTGTCCCAATGTTACACTAGTCAACAGATAAAGGAAGAGCATATGAAACCTTATAATTTTCTCCAACCTCTTCTAATGATGGTTTTTAAATGGGATGAGGTGTCCAAGTACTTGTTTTGTATTACCACTGACTCTCCAATGGAGAAATTTTATCTAGGTAGTGATTGATCAGTTGAAAAAGTCATCTCACTTCACTCTAATTAGGGACACCACAAAAGTTAAAGATCCAGGTAAGTTGTATGTGCAAGAGTTCGTAAGGTTACATTGGGTTACTTCTTCCATTGTTTCATATAGGTATTCTTGTCTTACATTGAGGTTCTTTATAAGTATCCAAGAGGTTATAGGGACTCAGGTCATGTTGAGTACAACTTATCATCTATAGATAGATGCCCAGAAAGAGTGTGTTATTCTGGTTATAGATGATATTCTTTGTGCCTTGGCTTGGATTTCAGTGGATCTTAGGATAGCAATTTTGGATTGTTAGAGTTTTATTATAACAAAAGTTATCAATCATAAATCACAAATTATCCCTTTGATAATTTGAGTGGTCACTAGTGCAGATCAACTATCTGTTGCATAGAGGTGGGAGAAGCATCTTTGGTGGGACCAAGTTTAGTTCCAGATATGTCTGATAGGATTTAATATATACATTAGTGTCTAGTTACATCTCAGAGTTGAAAAACATCTTATTCGTATTAGTGACACTGATATTTATATTTTTTTCATAGGTGACTTGTTTTTCTTGAAATTTTATCCATAATTGGGTCACTGTCAGCTAGGAAAATAGGTAAAGTTTTCCTTGAGATATGATAGACCATTTGAGGCCACTAAGATACTTGGGGAGGTTTCTTATCAGTTGGAATTTCTAGTTCAGTTGACATAAATTCATGATGAATTCCATATATCCCATTTCAAGAAATACCATCTTTATCCCTCTAACATTCTGGGTTGGGAATAGATTTATATATTTTCATATGTTTCTATTATATAGAATCACGTAGAGATCATTGACTCTCAAGTGACAATCTTGCGGGTGAAGTAGACTTTTTTGGTTCGGGTGTTATGGAAGCACAGTTTAAATTCTCATAAGACTTGGGATCTTGATTAATTGATGAGGTAGTAGTGGCCTCACCTATTTAATGTAATTAATTCTTATTCATGAATTCTTGGGGAAAAAGTCTTATGGTGGGGTGTTTTTAACATCTCATTATCGTCTTTCAGGTATTTTCTTTCTCTCTAATTATTTTCCTCTTTATTTGGGTGAGTCTTGAACTCCCAAAGATAGAGATCATTTTCTAGGGAAATGGTCTAATGTTCAATGATTTATGTTTGTTTTAATTTAATTGATTTTAGTTATAAATGTGTAATGAATTATTGTTGTTCTCCTAGAGTTCGGAGAACGACTGAGGTGGTTTAGGTTTTTTATAAGAATCTATAGTTTTTTCATGTTGGGAAATTGCATGCCATGTAACTAGTTTATATATTTTTTGTTTTATTTTCAATATCATGTCATTATATGAGTAAAAAGTGTGAAAGGTTATACAAAGTGTAAAGATTACATGCCATTTAACATTAAGAATCAGGTTTTTAATAAAAATATGAAGGTTTTTTTGACATATGAGAGATTTTTTTATTACAAGACATGTAAATGGGTAACACATCATGAAAGTCTCATGTAAATGGATTTTAAAGAATCATACAATTGATTTATTTATACATTAAACATTCATCCTCTTTCCTTTTGACCCAAATCTCATCCCTTTAGAATTTGGGAACCTCTATTCATTATGGATAGATTCATTCGGCGAATGGTCGTTATGGTTGTGCGTGGTGTCTCTCTGGGTGAGTAGTCATTCTTTTAATCATGGTAGAATCATTGGGTTATTTTATCTAATCTTTTAATATGTGGTGGTAATTATCTTATTTTCTTATAGATTCATTGTGTGATCTTATTCCTAGGGATGATCCTTTTGTTTTTTTGTGGTGCGGTATGTGAGTTTCATGAGGTATGGGTTGTTTCTTCTTCTTAGATGACCCTTTTATTTAATTGAATCAATTATAATATGTGTAGATTGATTCTAGGTCCTCTGTTTTCATCATTATGCTCTTCCTTGTAGGTGGATCCATTTACAAGATTCTGTGGCCTAAGTTTATGGTAAGTTATTCTATATCTATCCTGTTATGGATTAATTGCATTGATTTTTTTAATAATTTTTTTATAAATAAATTTAAATGATTGATTTGTGTGTGTGGAAATAGTTTTTTTTATAAAATATGGTTTTCCTCTGGTTTTGGAAAATGAAAATTTTTTTCCAATTCATTGTGAAATGGTTCTTCAAAATGGTTTTAAAATAATGGTTTTGATGAAATGGTTTTATAAAAGGTTTTGGAAAATAGATTAGATGGAAATACTTGGGTAATTAGGTGGATTCTGTAACAATATGCATCATCCACTATTGGTGGTGTTTATTCATTTGATTTACCTCTACTCCCTAGGAATATTTTTCTAATGAAATGTTAAACCTATTGCGGTTAACTTAATGGGGAATTTTTATTTTCTTTAAATTCGATGAATATATCTAGAGACTTAATGTCTGTGACTATCTATGTTATGTATGAGTTTCCTTTCTATCCTAACCTAGTGTGATCTTTGGAATGATGTTACCTATGCATTGGCTTGAATTGTTTTTTTTGTACTACCATGGATTAGAAATGATACTTGATAAATGATTTTATTTATATGAAAGATTTTTTTTATTTCAAATACTTTGAAACTGATTTACCTTATGTATTTAAAAATGTGTGAAAAGGGAAATTAATTTTTTTTTCTAGGATTTTCATATCAATATGTTAAACAGTATAGAATGCCTTTTTTTTCTTTAAAGTTGATAATTATAGTATTGTCGTACAAAAAAATTATATAACACCTAGGTGGTACCCTAATGAGCCTATTATCTCACACCATTCTTACCCCTTCGGTAGTTCATAGACCGTTGTATTTGTTTTGAAGTAGGGAAAGGCAAGGTGTCATAGTTAGGCAGTGTAGTTTTCTGTTAGCTAGGTTTGGGTTGTTGGTGGTGAGATGGTGGGAGTTTTCCCATTCTATCACATGGAGAATATTGGAGTTTCTGTTTAGTTTAATTACTTTTTAGTTGTACTTGTCTTTTGGAGATTATTTTACTTCCATTTCAGCTATATCTCTTCTATTGTTCTCTATCTGTTCTGAAATATATATTTATGTTTATTTCATTGTTTATTTTTGTATATGTATATATTCCATGTTGTATGATTTACAATAGTATAAATTTTTCCCTCTATTTTTTTTGATTCCCAGGCACTAGATGCATGCACGTGGGGATCAGGAATTCCCTCCATGTATGTGACAGGTCGGGTCAGGTACTAGTTCAAGAGAGTATCTGGGTTAGGCCCATCAGAGGAATAGTTTTTGAAACTATGTGACTCAAACTATGAAACCTCTAAATATTTGGATAGAGTCCTCTATAGGGTTGGAACATAGTCTGGAAAATCGTGTGGCCAAACCACGTGGCCTTCCTAGTTTGGAAAACAATTCTCATAAACACCCCACCAAAATTTTAAACCATATCACCCTATCATTTCCCCAATCATCTTTTTTTCAACCATTGGTGTGCTTTACCTCTTCTCCACCTTCTTATTCATTCCATTTCTTAGGTTATTTGATCTTGGTTTTTCAAGGAAACTCCAAGTAAGTTTCTCATCAATTCTGCTCTAGGTATATTCTCTCATATTCCTTGATTTTACGTATCTCTAATTGTTGTGGTGACCAATTGTGGGTTGATTCAATTTTTATTGTCTTGGGTTATGAAATTGGTGGTGTATTCATTCTTTTGAATGATCTCCTCTTGTCATGGATTATGGATTTCAACCAGTTAGTCATGGTTTCAAGAAGAAAGAAAGTTAGTTCCATGTTGTGCTACTATTTGCTAATTTAAATGTGTCTGCTTCCATTTATAAATGTTTTCTAAATTGTGATTTTGTGTTTTTGTGTGTGAAAATGGTGATTTCAACGGAGTTGGTTTGTGTGTGTGGATTTATAGGTTTCTTATCCCCTATAAAAATGGTAGGAATAGGAATATTTTTCTTGTGAGGGGTTGGTTTATGAGAAAATTTGATTGTTATGGTTTGAGAATGGAACAAATCACTTCGGAACCCTTGGTACCTAATCAGGTAGACTTAGACTAGTAGTTATGTGAGCTAGTAGGGCCTCAACCCAGAATCACTAGTAGGATTACAATGAAACACTGACTGAATTATGTGACATGGCTATTATTATTGGACCTTGGGTTTGTCCCCTCCAACGGATCGCGCAAGAGAAAAAATTATTATTTATTTTATCATTAATATAAAATGTAACTAGAACCCAAATAATCTATATACATAGAGGTTATACATGTTTCTTATACTATTTTTTACTTGTTTTTATATATTCTTGCATCTTCTACTTATTTTAAAATATAAATCATGATTTCAAAAAAAAATTACCTCCATTAAATACTAGAACCTGTATTTATCTTATAATGGATATGCATGGAACACCTTGTGGGATCCTACAGTAAAAGTGAGTTAACCCCTACAAATACCTAATGGGTATATATTGACCTTGTTTTTCAAACTTGGGTAGAGTCAAGGCTTTCCATGTAGGAGGCGGTGTGAAATATTTTTATTGGAATTCTATTATGGAAGGTCTTGATGGTAGTAACATGGAAGGGACGGTCTTCATGTTATGAGGAAGATTGTGTATATTTTTTGGTCCCCTCACCTTCTTGATCATTTTTAATTGGGTTTAATATGTTACTCAATACATGTATATTCCTCTTCTGTATTGATTATTGTGGATGATGGTTATGATGCTTTGTGTAAGTGTAGTAATGTTATTGGATATGGATGTTGATTGTTTCTTCATGGGATAAATAATTTCCAAATGATTTATTCTATTTTTAGGCACTTGTTTTTGGACCATGGGGATTGGGAATTCCCTTCTTTCCATTCCATGGGTTGGGTTGGGTGTTAGATTGGTTGGAAACCCGGAAAAGTTCATGAAATCAATGGTGGACTCATATCAAGAACATCAAGCAACTTAATGAAATTGAATCCAAGTATTGGGATGAGTTTAGGATATTGTTTTTCAATAAGTATATTCCTTATATTCTAAATATGAAAAAGGATAAATAATCCCATAAGCTAAAATAGAAGGAAATAAACCCATTAGTACCTATGATTCAAATTTTACAACATATGTGAGATAATATTCTAGTATTTTAATCAAACCTAAAAGTAAGATTAATCAATTATTTAATGCCTTAAAACCGAATCACCAAAGTGCGTTAGCCATAATAGACTTTAGTAGCTATAAAGAAATAATTTGATGTGATATCAAGGTTTAAATGAGGATTGGAGTTACCCATAAATATTATGGTTTTGATAAGAAATTAAATATGGAATTCAAATGAAATTTGAATAATAAAAACCATGGAGATAAGAAGATGAGATTTTATTTATGCTCAAATTATGGAAGAACACATGAATGAAATTTTCTTAAGGGTACTGTTAATTGTTTTAAGTGTGGAAATAAAGGTCATCATGAAATAAAATTTTAAATTGATGGGAATAATAAGTATGCTAATGATAGAGAGAAAGTACGACAAAATGAACCACCTACGCGTAAATGTTTGAAATCAGAAGAGTATGGGTATTATTATAAACATGCTCAAATATGAAGGTTAATGATGATTACCAACATCATAAACCAGTTAATCCCAAAGAAAAAGGTAAATCACAAATTATCACTATTGTCGATGCGGGGTATGATAATGAATTGGTGAAAGGAACACTTACCATCCACTCTAGAACTAATAATGTCTTATTTTATTTTAGATCTACCCACTATTTTATATCTGAATAATTTTTAAGGCTGTTGCAATACCACCTCAATGATTAAATGTAAAATTAGTACTGAAAACCACTAATGGTATGATAGTCACATGTCAAGCCTATTATTCTTCTCCAATTCATGTTGGTGGGAATTTCTTCCCAAAAATATCATTATTCTCCCTTTAGTTGAATTTAATGTTATTACAGGAATGGATTAGATTTCTTTATATAAATTCTACATGAATTACCAAGGAAGGGTAGTCGTGTTTGATATATATGAACCGACCTATGAATTTCTATCAATTTGATGATAAATATGAACTTATAATTGGAAATTTCATCCATTATATAGTCCTTTATTCCAATTCAAAAGGGTTCTTTATCTTATATGGTAGGGAAGAAACTCAACATAAAATATATTCCTATTCCATGAGAGTTTGTTTATATATTTCAAAAATATTTTCCTTGTGTTCCACTAAATCGTGATGTTTTGTTTTCAATATAATCCATAACTCATTCTACACCTATTTCTAATACACTATATATAGTGGCTATGATTTAGTTTTAATAATTGAAAAAGAAACTCTATGAGAATATTGGAAAGGGATTAATTCATCCAAGTTCATCACCTTGGGGTGAGATTGTTCTTTTTTTATAAGATATATTGATCAATGTGACTCTTTATTTATTATTGGAAACATAAAAATATCACAATTAGGAATAAGTATCATCTACCCCATATTGATTATTTGTTCAATCAATTACAAGGAGATCAACATTTTTCCAAGATCGATCTTTGATCTAGATACTATTAGTTAAGGGTTAAACTTAAAGACATATCCAAGAAATCCTTCTGTATGAGGTACGAAAGATATGAATTTATACTAATTTCATTAGGTCTTACTAAATCCCCCACAATATTCATGGATTTAATGAATGAATTATTTAGAGATTGCCTTGATATGTTTGTGGTAGTCTTTATAGATGATATTATAATATATTCTAAAACCAAAGAAGAGAATTAAGATAACTTGATAATTTTACTAAAGACCCTAATAAAGAATAATTTATATGAAAATTTTACCATGTGTGAAGTTTGTTTATAAAAAGATTTATTTTTATTTTAGATAATCTCAATAAAGGGTATATTAGTTATTATATAAAATATAGAAGTTATTGAACATTAGACCAGAGCAACCACTGTGACTGAAATACATAGTTTTCTTAGTTTTTATAGATAATATTGAATCTATAGATAATTTCTCACAGTGTATAATCCAATCATTAAGTAAACTTGAAAGGGATCTAGGTTCCTTTGGATAGGTTAATTGGAATAATATTTTAAGAAACTGGAGATAATTTCAATTAGTGCACCTGTTCTTGCACGACCCTACAGTGGATAAGAGTTTTTCATCTTTAGTAAGAACAAAATAAGGGACTAGGATGTATCCTCATGCAGAATGATATGTTGATTTCTTATGCATCAATACAGTTGAAGATTCATTTGAAAAAAAAAATCAGCTCATGATTTTGAGTAAGTTGGTTTAATTTTTACATTAAAGATATGGATTCATTATCTTTACGGAGAATGTTTTGAAATATATACTAATCATAAAATTTTCAATTATATATTCACTTAGAAATAGTTAAATATGTGTCATATAAGATGGTTTGAGATGATTAAATATTATAACAGCTTAATACATTACTAACCTAGGAAATAAAATAAGGCATCTAATGCTTTGAGTTGAAAAGATCATTCAAGATTATCAATGATGAGGATCACAAAATATCTAATATATTGTAATTTTAAAATGATGGATTCAGAAATATTGATCGACTAGTAGAATCTTATATTTCTCAAAGGAGTTTTCATCCATCAATCAAATTGAAGATAAAAGAGGAATATATAGAAGATGTAGAGTTACAAAAGTAGGTAAGAAAAGTTCCTTAGTTAAACCTTGATTATTATGGAATGAAAAAGGTTTTGGGAAAAAATTCCTCAACGTATTATTTAATAATTTTTGAGGTGATTGTGTTTGTTGACAAAGCGGGCCTCCATGTTTTGTTTATTGACCAAGCGGGCCCTGATGTTTTTTTTTTGACAAAGGGGGTTTTCATAGAGAGTTTTAGAGTTTAAGAGATGTTGATGAAAATTCAGGTTGAAAAAATGACCAAGACAAATTAATTGATGGTATGGAGGAGGTATAAAAAGAACAGATATAATGTGGTGTCATTTTCTATTGTTTTCAAAAAAATTGTTACTCAAAATCATCAAATGGAGAAAAGTTTTTTTGGAAAAGTGACTTGCGCGCCAGTATCTTAGAGTCTTTAAAAGTTATGTTCCATATGTTTTTCAATATCAAAACATCAAAATATGGCAAAGGAATGAGGGGAGCCTAAGTTTTTGTTTGGTCGTGCAAGGTGACTAGGGAGATAGAGGCTTGGGCAGCTAGACTTGTGCACTTGAGGAAAATTGTATTTTAGGAGCTCAGGGTCTTCAAAATTTCGATAAATAGATGGATACCCTTCCCCATTTACAAAAAATATCAACACTTAAAGAAAATTCATGATCTATTCATGCAATTGGTTTGGGTGCGCAAGTATAAATTTATTCATAGGTTTCATGCCAGTTGATAGTTGCATGCCAATATTGGTTTGGGTGTAAAAGGGTTTGAGTCACCCAAGTTTTGAGTTGGAGAAGGGAGTGTCACATAAGTGGTTGTGTGGAACTTGCACGCTTTGCTAAAGGAAGCACGTTGGTCTACCTAGAGTTGCGTGAAAGTTGAATGATTTCCCAGTACACCTACAGTAAAGTTTTATTCATTTGTTAATGAAAGTGGAACATCAACCGAGCATATACATATAGTGTAGTATTTATTCATGTGTGGTGATGAAGGGACCTACAAGTATTTAAATTATGATCGGATCTTCTAAAGATGCAGTGACCACACTTCACTTGAGAGAGAAGTGAGATTTTATATTTTAATTGGTTTTGAACCAGAAGAGACGGTCAGTCCACTCTGAATATTTTAAACTATAGTGCGCTTGTAGTGGATTTGGTAAATTGGCACATTTCTAGTGTGTGATCATTGTATGTAGACGAGTGAGGGTGAACCAAGTAAAATTATTATGTCTGGTTCATGATTTAATATTTTTTCATACTCTATAATGGGAAAGGGAGAGAAGAGATTTTTTTTAACAATGAAACAAGATCAAGATGGGAAATTCTTTTAATATGTCATAACCCGATTCACCCCCCCCCCCCCACCCATAGGTTATTTAGCCTAGTGGATCTAAAAATTGGTATTATATTTGGGTTCATATTAGTGTTTATCTCTCAATGTAAGTTAATAATCATAAGTAAATTACAATATTTTATGGGAACAACATTCTGCTATAGAAGAATCAGATGAAACACCACTTCTGATCCTAAGGAATTGATGTGTTTACAACAGAAATGCATGGTATAACATCCAATATTAAGAGTGGTGCATTATGAGAAGCTGAGAAAAGAAAATTGGATACCAACACCAAGGGAATCAATACTTTAGGGGGATCCATATCCAATGCTATATATACGAAGGTGATGTCATGAAAAAAATCACATTCTATGTGGGAAAAGCTGTTAAACATATATGAAGGATATTAAAAGGTTATATAGGACATGTTATAAGTGTTATGGAACAAGTATGATGATTTGAGAATGAAACCAAATGATCTTATTGATGCATTATTTGACATGGTAAATATTATAGTAGAGGATATACAAGGTCTGGGTGAATTTATTGATGATATAATGATTCTGAAGTGCATCCTAAGGAAAATTCCACCTCAATTCAATCTGAAGGTTTCATTATTAGAAGAAAAATACCTAAAAGAGATGACACTATATAATTTACATAATTCCCTTATAGCATATGAAATGAGAAATAATGATAATGATGCTATGGAAAAGGGTAAATCCAAATAGGTGGAATTCATGTCTATGAAGAATCTCATTATTGAAGATTATTAGGAAGAAGAATAGATAGATGAGGTGATGTCATTCATTTTCTCAAATCTTCAAAGAAGAAAAAAAAATTAAGGAAAACTTCTACTTGCTTGCTTTAGATGTGGAAGGGTTGGTCATATTACGGCAAGGTTCTCCAAAAAGTTCCAAGAAAATGATGATGTCAATGAAGCTAAAATTCCCAAGAATAAGTCTTCATCCTATATGAAAGAGAAGAAATAGTTTAAGATAAATTTCTTCAAGAAAAATAATCATCTTTTACAAGAATGTGACAGTTTAGATGAATAAAAGGTTGAAGAGGTTGAAGAGATATAGAACTACAATGATCGTAGAGATAATTCTATGGTGGTTGTTGTCAGTAGTGCTCAGTAAAAGGAAGAAACTCACTTTGATGAAGAATAATAAGTTGAAGGAAGAATTGATATGAAAGCTGAGTTAGAATCCACTCTTGAAGAGATATATGTTTTGAGATCCAAAACAAAAAATCCAACAAAGTGGATCGTGATTCCAAACTCTACATGTATCAGTAAGAAGAAGAGAAGTCTAAGTTAATGGATGAAATTGAGAAACTCAAGTCATCAGCACCAGAGGACTCAGAATCGGTTAGTGAGTATAAAATCAAGGTTGAAGAATAGAATAGAGAGATCAATTTCTTGAATAACACAATGAAATATCAAGTCAAGAATATTAAAGAACATGAAGAGGATGTTTTTGGTCTGTGATGAAAAGATAAGTACTAAGAGAATCTTTTGATTCCCAACATGTTTTTAGGAAATCAGATCATTCATAAGACTGAAAAGATAAAATATGAGCATAGTGGTCCAGAAAAAAATAATCAAGAATCATGTTAATACATTAAGGCTGATGTGGGACTTGATCAAAAATATAAAGTGATCAGGGTTGAATTCATACCGCAAACACCCACTTCAATAATGAATATTGATGTGGGTATGAAGTAGAATTACAAGATTCAGAGAACCTAAGGGACAACTAGTAGTAAAAAAGTGACACTCAAGAATACACCCTTCATCAGGTGTTATTTCTATGGAAACATGGGACACTCACAAAATGTTTGTTCTATAGCTAGAAGATACCCAAGGGCATAAGAATAGTAGTGGCGGCTAAATAGATAATGGTACTCTAGAACATATTTCAAGGGACACTGATTTTTGTTTGGAGGATTCTGGAACGTGGCTAGATAATGTACATCAACCATACAGAGGAATGTGCTAAAGAAGAACCAAAATGTTTGCAAGTATAAGATCAATGAACCAACAGGAGAGTTGAAAATGAAAAATATATTCACAGCCTTTCATGATGAATTGTGTCCATCATACTCCAAGAAATATTATAAATCTCAATATATTTCATGTATGAAGACAAAAACATGGACCAAGAAGAAGAGATCTAAGAAGGTAGTGGTTGTTGAAATTTCCCTTAAAGCATCAGACCATTCTGGTATATGGATCCTTAATAGTGGTTGCACATCCCACATGACAGGGAATAAGGATCTGGTTATAGGCATTAAATATGAGAAAAAAGGAGTTGTCAATTTTGGAAATGATAAAGGTATGAAGATAATTGGCTCAGGAAAGGATAGGTTTGGGGGAAAAATAAATAAGGTGTGCTGATGTCTTAGTAGTAGAAGGTCTCAGTCACAATTTTCTCACTGTCTGTCAACTGTGTGTCTCAGGGAATTCTATAATATTTAATAAAAATACATGTATCATCAAAGGAAGAGATAGTACAGTTATTCTACATGGAAAAAGGAAAAAAGGAAATATTCAATTTGTAAGTGGTGATGAAGATGTGTTGTTTTTTATCCAGAGAGGAGTAAAACAAGTTATATAATAAATTAAATATTCATCTATGACAGCCTTCCCTAGAATTTCTGGTAAAGTTTCTTGCAGCTAGAGATCTCCCCAATCTATCAAATGATTGTACACATATATGTGATGTTCATCAATAGGGGAAGATCATCAAAAATACGTACAAAGAGAAGGAAAATTAGTCAACAAGAGTGTTTGAATTGGTGCATGCTAATGTTTGTGGACCTATCTCACCTAGATCCATTGATAGAAAAAGATATTGTGTTCTGTTCATTGATTATTATATCAGAATGGCATGGTTATTCATAATTTACCATAAGTATGATGTGTTCAGTTGTCTAAAATAGTATCAGAGGGAATCTAAAAGGATTCTTGGGAAGAAAATTTTGAAGCTTCATACTAAAAATGGTACAGAATTCACAAACATTTAGATAGAATACTATCTTGAGAAACACAGTATAAGACATCAAGTTTCTTCTGTAAGAACTCTCCAACAGAATGGAGTGGTTTAAAGGATAAATTGGATCATAAATAACATGGATAGAAAAATTCCTATAGAAAAAGACCTACTAGATAAATTTTGGAAGGAATTAGTATTGAAATATGTCTATATTTATAATAGGGCTATGTTGTTTTATAAGAAAGGAAATGATTCTTAAGATATTTGGTATGGAAAGAATCCAATAGTGAACAATTTTCAAATCATTGGAAATAAGTTCTTCATTTTCAAAAAATAAAAACATAGGAAATTTGAGTCACGTGGAGATGAGGGGATATTCTTTGGATGCTCATGAAAAATAAAATCATACAAATTCTTTACAAATAGGCTAGGAAAATTATTTGAGATAAATTTTTTCATTGTTGTAAAAAATTAAGAGAATAGTCAATAACACATTGAATATCTTCTTGATGACAGAGATGAAGAGGAAAGTAACATAGGGGACATAGAAGTAGCAGATTCTAACTCAGAAGAAGATAATGATGATGAAAATGAATAAGGGAATTATATATCTATAAATAATCCAAAGAGTCGAGATGAAATTGAAAGGAAAAATATCACTTGTGATTAGAGAGGGCTAGTTCAAAAAAGAATATCGAAGTCACTGTAGCAGACATCTCTTTTATTTAAAGTTGAACATAAATGTTTTTCTAATGTATATAAAGAGTAAAATTGAGTTTAGGTGATGAATTAAGAGCTATAATAGATTGAGAAGAATCAGACTTGGGATATTGTTTTGAGGCTGGAAGATAAGAATTTCATTCAGATAAAATGGTTCTATCACAACAAAATGAATAAAGATGGTGTTGTGATCCAAAACAAAGAACATCTTGTGTGCAAAGAATAATCTTAGATAAGGGGTATTGATGCTGATGAGACATTTTGTCCTATGGAAAGGCTGGAAACAATCAGATTATTTTTATCCATTGCAGTGCAACAGAAGTTCAAAGTGTTCCAGATGGATGTCACATCATCATTTTTTGAATGGGGTTCTAGAAGAAGAAAAATATATTGAGAATCCAGATTGTTTTCTCATTAATGAAGATAAGAACAAATACTATTGGCTGAATAAGGCTTTTTATGGGTTCAATCAATCACCAAGAGCATGGTATTAAAGGCTAGATCAATTTTTGAAGAAGCTAGATTTCCAGTATGATGGAGTTGATTCCAATTTATATGTGAACAATGATAGTAATCAAAGGATGATAGTGATGGTATATGTTGATGATATAATCTTTGGAGGATCAGATGAAGCATAATGTAAACATTTTCCAAATTCATGAAACATGAGTTTGAAATGTCTATGATTGTTGAGATAACATTTTTTCTTGGTTTATAGGTGACACAAGGAAGGAATGTCACTTTTTTCTCTCAATACAAATATTACAAGGAGGTTCTGAGGATATTTGGAATATAAAATTACAAGGAAATGAAGACTATTTTTTCTACCCTGACGAAACTATCCAAATATGATGAAGGCAAGGTATTTAATGTCATAGAATATGGGAAAATTATTGTAATTTTACTATACTTGACCGTGACAAGGCTTGACATTGTATTCGCTACATGCCAAGCAGTGAGATATTAAAGTAATCCCAAGGAAATACACATGCTTGCAGTGAAAATAATACTTAGGTATATCAAGGGAATGGTTGATTTTTGATTAATGTATAGTGAAAAATATCAACAATAAATTTTGGGTTATACATATGCATATTAGGCCGATTCAGCAGACGACAAGAAATCGGTGTCAATAGGTGCTTTTTTCTTGGTGTATTTTGTGTTTAGTGGTTGAGAAAGAAATAAGATTTCATTTCTTTGAGAACTGTAGAAGATGAGTATATTGTATCCATGCAAGAATGCACACAGTTATTGTGGATAAAGAAGCAGATTGAAGAAATGGGCATGATAGTACAATCCCTGATCAGAATTCAATGTGATAACTCAAGTGCTATAAATCTTACAAAAAATCTCTTCCATCATTCTCAGAGAAAGAACATTAAAAATAAAATATCATTTTATTAAGGATAAGGTGAATCCAGGGCTATTGAAGTTGTAATATGTGCCTACATAGCTGCAGGTTGTGGATATTCTGAAAAATTCCTTACCCAACGAAGTGTTCGAGAGGCATCGATTGGCTCTATGAGTTCAGTCAACTCCCCACACTTGAAAGAGTGTGGATGTGGAATCCCCTCAATACCTGAGTTATGGTGTTTTTGTTTCCCTAATGTACTGATTTGTGTTCCTTACCTTGTTATAGACCATGGAAGAGTGACATTTGTGTTTTATTACAAAGGGGTAGAAAGTGTGACTATTCAAGGGGGAGAAAATTTCTTGTCTTTTCCAAGACATTGGGAGAAGCTGGAAAGTGGAGTAGTAAGATTGGGGGAGAACTCTTCTGTGTTTGAAGTGATCATCTAGAGCATATCTTGTACATTATAAGAACCGGAGAAGTGAATTAGGAGTAGTTTTAAATCAGAAAATTCTTGAAGTGATTGGCCAAAGATGAAATATCATGATAGATGAAGTTTGTGATAAAAGAATTTGTTTGATATAAAAAATTGGTGTCAGGAATGAAGTTATTCATTGATGAACTTTTCATACTAATATTTTTTATCACACTGAGCATTGCTCATGTGGGCTTAGAGTATGTGTTGATTAAATCATTGATCGCTATCTAAATCGCAAGATGTGAATGGTGTCAGATGATGGAGGAATATTTAATGAGGTATATAATTTTGAAAGTGTTTTCAAAAAAACCAAAGGGGGAGATTTTTTGGAAAAAATCCCTCAAGGTATCATTGAAGCATTTTTGAGGTGATTGTGTTTATTGAAAAATCGGGCCTCCTTTTTGTGTTTACTGACAAAACTGGCCTCAATGTTTAGTTTGTTGAAAAATAGGGTTTTCATAGAGATTTTTTGAGTTCAATAGGTTTTTTTTTACAATTCATGTTGAAAAAAAAAGACCATGAAAAAGGAAATAGGGGTGCCCAAGTATTGGTTTGGGCACGCAAGGTGACTAGGGAGACAAAGGCTTGGGTGGATGGACTTTCATGCCTAAGGAAAGTTGTATATTAGGTACTCAAGGTCTTCAAAATTCCTAAAAATAGATGGATACCCCTTCTAATTTATGAAAAATATCAACACTTAGAGAACATTCGATCTCTGGTTGCACAAGTGGTTTGGGTGTGCAAGTATAAAGTTATTCATTGGTTGTGTTCTAGTTGATAGTTGTGAACCAATATTTTTTTGGTCGTAAAAGGGTGTGATTTTCCCAAGTATTTACTTGGATAAGGTATTTTCGCATTATTGGTTGTGTGTCACTTTCATTCAAGGCCTAAAGAAGCATGTAGGTCTACCTAGAGTTGTGTGAAAGTTGGAAGACTCCCAGTACATGAATGGTAAAGTTGTATTTATCAGTGAATGAAAGTGGAACATCATTAGAGAATCTACATACATTATAGGAGACATTAATTTGTGAAGATCAAGGGACCTACAAGAATTTAAATTTTGTGTGGATCTTATGAAGAAGAAGTGACCACACTTCAGTTGAGAGAGAAGTGAGATTTCAGATTGTAATTTGATGTGAACTAGGAGGGATAGTGAGTCCACTCTGAATATTGTAAAAAATAGTGTGCTTATAATTGATTTGGTATATTGTAACATTTCCAGTGTATTCTCCTTATGCATAGCCCAGTGAGTGTGAACCATGTAAAATTATTGTGTCATGTTCATGATTTAAGATTTTTTCAGACTTTGCGATGGGGAGGAGAGAGAAGAGAGTTTTGTTTAACAATGAACAAGATCAAAAGTGTAAATTTTTTTAATATATCATAACCTAATTTACCCCCCCCCCTCAGGATATTAATCCTAGTTTTCATAACATAATGCTTATAAACAATGCATGTGTCTCGTCGATACCATATTTTAAGAATGAGAGAAAAACCTCATAGTTCATCATTCTCAGTTCATCTTGGAAGTAAAAAACATATATAGAGATATGAAATAAAAATTTTGGTGGGAAAACATGAATAGTTATATTGAAAATTATGTATGATGGTTCTTGGTATGTCATCAAGTTAAGGATAAGAGGCAGAAGTATAAGGGGGTTTACAAACATTACCCATACTAGAATGGAAATGGTAAAACAATGCCATGGATTTTATCTTCAAAATCCCCAAAACATCTAAAGGTCATGATGATATTTGGGTTTTATTAGGTCAACATAAGAAATTAGCATACTTAATTGATATTAGATATGATTTATCTCTTTATTAGAATACCTAAATATATATTAAGCAGTATGGATTCATGGAGTACAACATTCTATTGTATTTAACCTAGATTTAAGGTATACCTCAATATTCTAAAGAAGTATTTAGCATACTCTTGATTCAGAGTTGTGTTTCAGTGTTATTTATCATCATCAAATAGATGGTCAGCCTAACAGAACCAATCAACGCTTATAGTATATAATGAGGTCTTTTTCTATGAATTTGAAATGAGGTTTGGATCAGCTTTTTCCTCTTGTAAAATTCTCTTATAGCAATAGCCTACACTCAAGCATTCAGATTTCTCCTTATGAATCCCTCTATGGAAAGAAGTTTAGAAATCAAATTTTATGAGATGAATTAAGGGAAACAAATCTATTGGTACCATAACTAACTAAGGAAATCGCAAATAAAGTAATATCTATTTAGCAGCACATCAAGGCAGCTAAGAGTTGACAGAAAATTCATATAGAAAATCGTCAGTAAAATTTAGAATTTAGATATTATGAGAAGTTATTCATGTGAATTTCTCCATGGAATACAATTATGATATTATAAAATAATGGAAATATGATCCCTATGTATATTTCCCCTTCTATAATCTTGATTGAGTATGAATAATATCTTATCTCTTTCCACTTCCACTAAACCTCCCTTAAGTTCCATATGTGTTCCACGCATCTCTCATGAAAAATTAAATACATAATCCTTCTCAAGTAATGAAATAATTTATTATACCATCGGATCATGATATATACTATGAATTAAAATTAGTATAAATTTTGGATCTTAGAGATAAAGTTCATAAAACAAGAAAACTCACCTGGTTAAAGTGCTCTTGAGGAATCTGAAATTTGAAGTAGCTACATGGGAACCTAGGGCTATGATGAAATAGATATACCCAATTTTTCGGTATCTAAGTGATATAGTTTGTGGGGAAATCATTTTATGGTGTTATAATTTAACACATTGAGATTTTATGATATATTTGTTTTCAAATAAATTTAATTTCAACGATAGCTTATGATACACGCAACCTCGAGTCCAAATTAACCATAATATAGTATAACATTATAAATTAGTATTTAAATTTGTATATTGAATAATAATAACCATGTTTTAAAAATTATGTATATATTTTTTATATAATGAGAAAATATTGATAAATAAGTACTCAATTTTTAGTAAAGTCTTTCTTTTCTTCAAAAACTACATGTTTTCTCAAAAATTATTTTTTTTCATTTTGTGAAGAAATAATATAAATGATTTCTATTAGTCTAAAAAAATATATTTTAAATAACTAAATTTATTTTTAAATCATATTTTAAAAAATATCCTTGAGTGAATTTTTGAAAACTTTATGAAAAGATTGATTTTTTGATGAATAGTAAAAAATACTGATTTTTTTAAAAAAAAATTCATTCATTTAAAGAATTTAAAAATATAAATTTTGTGTTAAAATGGTTTAAAGAGTAAAATTATTTAATTTAAAATATTAATAATCCAATTAAGTTTATTAGAATTAATTTTACATTGTATTTTGTTATAAAATCTTTTTAAACTTAAGAAAACTATTTTTTCTAGAAAACTTATTTTCATCACATTTTTGCGGCTTAGTTTTATATTAAATTATACTAATTATGTGAATTTAATTTCATAAAAAAATTTACACACTTGGATTCTTAATTTGAAAAAATAATTATTCAACATTCATTTGTTCATAATTAATAGTAAAAATAATAAAAAAGCATTACCATGATTAAGGTTAAAATTGGTTTATCAGGGGTGTTAAACAAAGAGATAAGGGTAAGTTTCCAAATTAAAATGGTCTAAATACTATTTTATCACCATATTTCAACATATTATTGTATTACATTTAAATATCTATCCCTTTGGTTTCATTGTTCTTGATTATGACTTTATTATATTTTAATCTTTTATGGAATTCTAAGTGTATAATCTACCCCAACTTATAAAACACCACCAATCCTTTCTCTTATTTACACCACTTTGAGCCATATATGTCAACTAAATCCAACCCAATTTTCTTATTATCGTCCCTATATATTAATTTTAGTTTCTTGTCTTCTTAAAATATTATTTAAAGTGTCCTTAAGAATGGATATAAAGAAGACCTACTAAAGGAAATGTAATCATCCTACTCAACCTCTTTCAAATTATTTCTTCTTATACCTCCTCAAATAGTGATGTATTCATCATGAAATAATAAATATATTATACTGAATTTTTATTATAATTATATAACCACAATTATTCACTCACTTTTCCATCAAATGAAAAGAGATAGTATCATAGGTGTGTTCATGTGGACTATCGTCTCCACGTAGCAATACAATTCATATTCCCTCACCACATTTAATTGATGATTATTATAATGGGTTTAATATTTATATACAATTTTTATGATTCAATTTTTATTTTTAATTATAATACCATATCTACCTTCTTACCTTCTAATTCATTAGAAAATGATAATGTCGTTCGTGTGTGCGTGTGAACTGCCACATCCATGAAGTGATGTGATTTGTTTTTCATTTTATATTTACATGGATGGTAATAGTAAAATATTTAATTAATATATATTATATACATGATATAATAACGATTCTTTAAAGTATAATTATTAATCACCTTTCTTTTTTTCTATCTGACGAAAAGTGAAATCAATGTTAATGTCTACCTATGACCTACCGTATCCATGAATAGTGTAATTCATTTTTATTTCACTACCTTATATTGATGACTCTATATATATATATATATATAATTAATATATATTTATATCATTATTAATGTTCTAGATATAATGTATCTATGATCAAAGTACAAGGACCAGAACTATTGAACCAAAGTTTTTATAAAAAATGAAACAGTTAGCACTTGAAAATGATGAATTTAATAAGGATTGTTAACAAATTGGTATTAAAATGTGATAATTGGATCATATATTATATTATAATTATATTAATTAATATTTTTTGAAATTATAAAAAATTTAAAATTATTTTAAAGGAGTTTATAGATCTTCTTATGTAATTCAAACTTGAGGTAAGGGATTTATGTTACAATCTCATTGTTTATGATTAAGTTTTTGATAATGAAATTTTATAAACTATCTATCAAAAATCCCATGATTTTTATTCTCCTTTGATAATTTATGGAGACTAAATTTTTCCTTTCATTTTCTTATCTTTATGCACATAAGAGAACGGATGAATGCCTTTAAGAAAACCAAATTTATTTCTTTGTTCGGTTAAAATATTTTTTCTACCATGTCAATGTTTTATTTTAAATGTTTTCAAGAATATTTTTAATAATATCCTATAAATATTTAAAGTCATTTTTACCCATGTTTTACGTTTTAAAAAATGGTTTCAAAGGAATATTTATATCGTTTTCTGAATGTTGTACTTTTGAATTTTTTATCAAAAATATGAAAGGAATTTTTGTTTTAACAAACACGACCTGAACAAAATTTACCACCATCTATAATGCTCCATGGTTTAAATATTAATTTAAAAAATTTCATGGTTATTTTCATATAAATTTTTTCCTTTAATATTTTTGTTTTAAATAAGTGATTTCAAAATGAAATGGTATTTTTCATAAGAAACATTTCAGTTATATTTAAAAGAAATTGTTCATCTATGATAAAATCTACAGATCTTGATTATACTCTATTGGGGATATGATCCAATGATAAAATCCTTATTATTTGTCTAGAAGGTTTATTATTATGATTAGTATATGTTTTTGAAACCAATTTATTTTTTATAGGTTATACGAGGATGAATTGATGAAATGTTTATAAAACCTGTTTATTTTCCATGGGTTATGATATATGATGAATGTTTTATTATATTTTGTAACACATATGAATGGATTATGATTATTTTATTAGTTTTATTGTAATTATATATCCCTCGAATTCATTGGGTAATGATGGATATCTGATTTGATAATACAGACTACAATGGGGGTGAACTTAGTTCGGTAAGAGATATTGTCCACTATGATAGTCTTAGGAGTTAACCCTAACTAGTGATAATATAGAATGTGGAGCTAACACAATAAAATATTATTTTATTAGTAGTGATACTTTATTAAGGAAATTATTTTCTACCATTATGTGTATGACATAAACATTAGTCTTGTGAAAATGTTATGCTCTCAAAGATCATTTTTTATGATTCTTTTATGATTTGTGTCTTATGAACTGTTAGATTCTTTCTATGAATCAATATTATGATCTGTGATATATTAGATATGGTTTTCAAATTCTAATATCATAGTTTAATAACTATATGATCATGTTATTATTAAGTTAGCATTGTTATCTCCCTTTTTTACTCTTACTGGTCATTTGATATCACTATTTCTTATGTTTTATTTCCATATGTTAGAAAGAAAGGTTTGAAGTATGGTATGTATAAAAAAGAGGATAATTATGAATAACATAGTGATAGGTTATGTAAATCTCATATGATAATTTTTTTATATACCCAAGAATCCAAATATATTAAACCTATAAAATTATAGCGTGGATAATAATGTTATGTGTTGAATATTTATCTAATAAGATGTAATATTTATGTTTGAGAAGTATGGGTAGTGATAAACCACTAAAGGAGGGTGGAAGTAGAAAATATTTAATGAATGACTCAATATTTATTTTTTATTACTTGGTGTTTTTTAGGATTTTTACCTGGTTCATGTTTTTATTCATATATTGAGAAAGTTGGGTAAGCATAGCCATGAGATTATTTACTCCATATCCCATCATGTTCGGTTTCTCAATGGAAAAATCATTACATTTTCCATTTTACTCTTTATTCACTTCAAAAATCATAGTTCCTACTATTTATTAAAACTAAAAATAAATAATAATCAATGTAAGAAATCATATGTTAAGTAAAACCAATAATAAAATGTGATAAATTTTGACACCTTCATTTCAACCTGCGACATTTTAGGTTCAACTTATATCACTTTTTGTTCAATATAGGTTGTTTTAAGTTTATCATTTTTTAATTATACTTTTATCCTCAAAATTAACTAAACCCCTCTCTAATACCAATTGATATGACCCAGTCATAACATACTTGCATATTACTTCATTTTACATGAATATTCATTAAATCTAACAATAAATCACACCCTAGAACCTATATGTGTATTTTATTTTGAGATAATATACCTAAATAACGTATTTAACAAACCTATTCATCATTTCTTATAAGTAATATTTACAAATGATACAATTCTAGACACGTCATACATAATACTCATCATCATTTCCTAGGGAATGAAAACAAAAGAAATAGTGATCTCATATACCCAATAAGGGTAAACATAAAATATGTCAATAAATGATCATAATTAAGGATAAAATGAAAATATGGACATGATAATATAAAAAATTCACATTAACATATCATAAGGAAATCATATCCATTAAAATAAGGATTGTGAATCATGAATCATAAAATATATATTTTAGAATAATATAAGAAATGAATTAGAGTGTTGAAATTATAGTAAAAAATCAAGAACCGTGAAGCATAACATAGTAACATAGAATTAAATATAAATTTTCAATAGACAAAAGTATATAAAATCATTTCATATGTTAGGGATCACTTCCAAAACCATCATCACATAGTGACAAAGCCCCATAATATTAGTGTTTGGGTACATCCTTCGTTCCCATAAATATAGTGGATTGGGTTCACTCCAAAATCATATAAATGTCATCTCATGAGATAAAAATCTTTAACAAATTCGTTTTTAGACTATATAATTTCTATCACACCCATCAAATAATGAAAAACCATATATATGTGTGTCACATGAACATGAAAACAATCATAATTCCATCGTAACATAATTAACATAGGAGAATGTAATGAGTTTCATAAGAATCATCGCAAGGAATAATAATGAATATTTTAGAGAAATAAATTATTTGATTTCATTTACACTTATCCTCGGTGATAAATAAAAACATTAAAGGAAATTGACATAGATGAATAACACTTTATAAAAGTATCATATAATTTCTTAGAAAATAATATGTGATATACTTTAAATTTTGAAAAAAAAATTAAAAAGAAATAATTAATAAATTAATGATTTTAAGAAGATTGGGAAGGTGACTAAAAACCACAATAAAGAGTCATGATATCTTAGAAAGGAAGCTTCATAAAGAAAACCAAAGAAAAACGGTTGGATAAAGAGACTATGAAGATAAAATTAAAAATGATTTAAATAATTATTTTATAAATAAATTAAAAGTTAATAGAAAATTACATTAATAAGTCATGGAATTATGGATAATTAAATCTATAAAATCATATGAAATACATAGAAAAATAATAAAAGTATTCTTATTTAAAAAAGAAAATGAAAGGTCAATTCCACTTATAAGCATTGTTTTAGTTTAATTGTAAACCAAATGGAGGTGAAATAGTAAGAAGACACGTAGAAATATATTTTTATACTAAAATAAAATATATTGGGTTTAATTAAGAAAAAAAATACAATTTTTATTATTCTAATTTTCATCATACATAGTCTCAATTTCAAAATGAGAATGGAAATGAACCCATACCTTTACTTTTAACATCCAAAAAAGTGAGTAAACCTTATATATATAATAAATATAACCATATTAATCACTTATTTATGAACCAGATTAATATTTATTACCATTTATACTCTTAAATTATAATCATTTAGAACACATATATTAGTTAATTAGTATTTATTTCCATTATCATATGTTAATAGTTTTTATTATTTTATACATGTTTCGTAATAGAGATTTATATCCTCATTATTTGAAAATAATTTCATCATTCATAGATTATTCAAGGTAGTAGGATCATTTTTATTAATTATTTTGGAATCCACATTTTTATTTTATATAAGGTATCGGTATGATTAGTGATAATAGATTTCAGATGAGCATATTTTGAAAAATTTACCAATAATAACAAGTTACTTCATAATAAAAATTAATCTTTGTATAACCATTATAGAACTATATTCATAACATAAATTACTCTTTAATATCATATATTACAAGTATTGATTTATTGATACTCATTCATGTTGGAAACAATCAAGATAGTATAACATCATTCATGTAGGTGGTCAATGCTACCCAAACAAGAAGATTTCATATTAAAGAATGAGTTAGAGGATAGAGTTATATTATAATAATATCATTTATATTGAACAGAAATTATATTAAAATAACATAATTACAGTGGTGTATGAGATTTAGAAAGATTGTATATTAGAAGGTAATTGAAAAACATAGTGAAGAACTAGATACTTTCTATGGGGAATTCACATCTACTCGAAATGGGTTCCTTCCTAATGATGGTTTTAGGCCAACTTATTTAGACTAGAGGATTCCAAACATAAAATATGAATTTTTAAAATGGAATTTAGGTAGGTATATAATTTATAAATAAAGGAAAAGTGTTTCTTGAAGTGGGTAGAGGAGGGGACATTTATCGGAGAGTTTGAGTGTCATTTCTGTCAATACTCATTTCTTAATGTATGAATTCATTTTTTACATTGAAAGTATATCCAAAGTGTTAAAATAATGAATATTGTATAATAATATTCTCATATACACAATTTATAGATAATTTTAGAGATATTTTGTTACTTTAACCCTTATTTTAATCTTTTTACCTCATTTTACCCTTTATTGTGGAAACTCATTTTTACCTTGGTAACTTATTTTTTTACCAAAAATAAAATTGACCATCTAACCTTATTTCAATGCCTCGATTTTAAAAATGAAATCCATTTTATTAAATTAAAATTATAAAAGTGATTAAAATTAATTTTAAATAAGGAATGAAAATCACATAAAAAACAATGTTTAGAAATATATATTTAAATCATAAAGGTGACTTTATTCTTATTCCTTAAAAAGTAATAATCATTAAATGAATGTTAATTATTTTTTTGAATATATAAACAACACATATAATTTAATTTTATAATACAAATATTATAAATTTTTATTTACAATAAAAAATATAAAATATAATAATAATAATTTTTTTATTAAAATATTTTTCATTGATCGTGAATCATTAAATTTTTATTATTTATAAATAGTTTTTATTATATTTTATCTAATTATTTTTTCAATAATTCCTTCAATTTTCCCAATCTATTTTATTTAAATTATTCTTTAAAAGCAATAAATTTATTTTAAAATACCTTAGGTCCCAATTTTTTTTTAAAATATATATATTTTCAAAAAAAAATTGGTATATTTTTATTTTATTCCAAAATTATTTATATCAATTACATATAAAATATTTTAGGTGTAACACATTTTTTACTTATGACTATATAATAATCAATATACCTATTGGATACAATTATACTCAATGACCACATATCCAACAACTACATATCTGATAAATATATATATATATAACAATCATATTACATTCCCGTATATATTTTTACACGCTTCACTAAAATTCATTCACCCTATTTTATTACTTATTTCTTGAAATTTCAATTATATTTCTAATATTTTTTCTTATTTCCATGATGATTATCAATGTTATGGTCATCAAGGAAAATTGTTAAGATAAAGATCTCATGTTTATGGTATTTTTATTTACTTATTATTTTATTCCTCTTGTAATTTTCATAATGATATTTCGTATTGAATTATCATAATGTATTAATATTAATATTTTATTTTAATGTTTTATCTTAATAAAATATATCATGATTTCTTTTAGTTCAATATAGCATGTATCATAAGTTTTTGAACACATATGATTTATTTAAAAAAAATACATACTAAAATCATGGGTTGTTAAACAATCTTTCTTGTTTGTATTAAAATTAATAAAAAAAATCAAAAATTCAATAAATGATTACATAACCACATAAATACCCATATATTCTAGATATGGAACCCAAGCCTTTCTATTTTGTTTATGCATCAAAACATTTTGAGAACATGAGTAAATATAGAGACTCCTTCTAGCATCTTTCACTAAAAACACAATTTTTTATATCATAAATTTCAATTATATATTAATCTTGATATACATATTTATGGTTTTAAATCATATTTAATTCCTCAATCAGTGAATTGTTTCATATAAAGATCGAGAATCATGGTAACTTTCATCAAACATGATATATCTAAAGAATCATTCATATGATTCTTATAATAATTCTTATCATCATAAAGACTTGTGGTAGTAGGTTCAGATGAGAAATATTTCTCCGGAACATATTATTTCTCCTCATGTTTGAGAAAAATTCTCAAATTATTAAACAAGTCAATGAAGTTATTTCCATTAAATGTTTCCTTCTTATGGGTTGAAATCAAGGATAAATTTTATTATGTGTTTCATTTCATGCATATACATGACACAATATGTGTCATTATAAGTATTGTGTATGTTATTATTTAATATGGTATTTTATTAAACATAATACCACTAAAATAATTGTCCTTAATATTATAGATTTAAAGGGATAAGAATCATATTTCTATATTTCGTACCTCAATTAATATTGTATCATAATTCATGTTTATTTAGGTATAAAACTCTTATTAATTTTATTTAATACAACTCATATATTTTCTAGTGAAAAACATATTGAACAATTCATCTAATGAATATACACAACACTATTAGTTTGGGTTCCAATCTGATTTGGTTTCATAGTCTAGGGTTACCCAATATTTACATAAGGATAATTATTACCCTTTTCACCAAAAATAATATATATTATTGATTCTTGGATAATCACGAACCATATATTCAATCGATAATAGTCTTGATGAATGTGAATAATATTGGAATGAATCTAAAACATTGGTATTTAATGAATTATTTTATATTAAGTCACATAATTAATAATATATATATCACATATGTATCTTACATGATTTTATTCATAGTAGTTCAATCATATTTTTCATACAAGTACTCAATACATTTTATGCATATTAATTACTCAATCCATTTACATTTGTATAACATGAATTGGTTAAGAATTTAATCACATTAGATAAGACATTTCTATGTCTTCACATTATCTTTAGTAAGATGTGAAGATCTATAATTCTTAAGAAGTCTAGTGGACTGGAGCAAGGGGAATGAGATATTTCACATAGGGTCTAAGGTAAAACCCATTGTCTATAATTTCAATTAAGTAGAGTGATCACATAATAAAACTTTTTTATTAACGTTTCAAGTCAGTCCTAATTTAATTTTACATAGTTTGAATATATCAAATGACTATATAATATTCTAACATTCATTTTATTCATTTTTTATTTATCATGTGTGGATCTAATACCAATGTGATTTTTTAATGATATTACTAAAACTCAACATAAATTGGATGCAATTATAAAACACATCTAAGATCATAATGATTAAATGAAAAACATAATAATAAAATAATAAAATAAAAATATATTTTTAAAAAAGTTTGGAATGTTTAGATCAAAATCGAATTAATTAATTAAAGTATCCATAGGTATCCACCAATAACTCCAATCACCAACACCTTTGTGGGATACTCTTCCTTTCTAAGTTATGCAAATCACTTCAAATGAAAAAAGGATATAAATTAGGATGATAAAATCACTAGAGAACCTCTCAGATGAGGAAACCTTGGGAACTCTCTCGAATAAGGAACATTAGTGAAATATAGAAACCACCATTGATTTATCTTAATGAAATGATGACTACATACATCCTTATTACTATTTATTTTAAGTGGTTAATAAATATCCTATAAGGAATGTAATTTAATAGTAAACTAAAGTAGGTTTGATAAATACCCTACATTTGTTATTTGGAGCATTAAATGGATTTTGAAAGTATCTAAATTCGAAACCCACCTTGATATGTGCTTTAATGAGCCTTAAAATTGGTTAAATTTAGTAAATTATGTGCTTAAATTTTCTTTGTATATGGTCTTGCGAATTTTTCACATGTAATGGGCCTTTTAATCACATTACTCCAAGACCAATCCCATATCCCATTTAAATTTTCCATTTCCTCATGTTTATATATAAATAATATAAATAAATCATTATATATATTATAACACCACGTTAATTATTTAATTAAATAAATTTTTTAATTAAATAAATTTTTTAATTATATTATTATTAATTCATTAAATATTTCAAATGTACAAGACATAAATCTTGTTTTTATTTATAATAAAAATAAATATTTTTCACATAAACTAATTATATTTGTTCAAAAAATCCTAACTAGCATTATCTCATGTGGAACCCCAAGGGAAATTTTAGAAGTTAGTAATGGTTATGAATCTCATTCATAATTATTAACAAAGAACAATATCTAGTAACATGTTATTGATACCAAAATTGAAAAGGGGGTTACTGTAATCTAATCAAACACATGTCCATCAATAAAGTTCATTTGTCTTTAACAATGAGATTAATCATGAGACACGAATAATGTAAATACTATATATCTTACCTATTTTTATCACTTCTAAATATTACTAAATTTTAGATAATTAAATAATATGTAATTATCTTGTCATGTTCATAAAATTTCTCATTCAAAACTCAATTAGCGGACATGTTTTCATAACCCATCATATGGGTGGAGACATTCTTTCTTGGTTAATGAAATATCTCTTCTTGATTAGTTCCATACCCAATTACCTTTTATTAAGTCAAATTCTAAAATGAATTTAAATAGGTATCAAAATACGAAACCTTACATGTAGGGAATTTATTTTACATCCTCAATCCAAAGGATCCATAACCAATTTTTAAATAAGTAACACTAATGACATATATATTAAAATCAATGTGGTGTACTTTAAGGGGGTCAATATAAATATAAGTTCACTAAATTATATCCTATTATTGATCAATTGTATCTCTATATAAGTGATCAAACTCATACCAATATTAACATATCATCATAACTAATATAATTATCATCAATCATGAATAACTTGGTGAAACATATATTCCATGGGTTTATTATTATATCATCTCCCTTCTTCTATGAAAAAACATAATTGAAAGATAAAGTATAATAATTAATACACATTACAATATACAAAATATCTCAAATCCAATAACACTTGACTAAATTTAGGTTATAAAAACTACGAGTAGCCAACTTCATGGCACATTCATAACAAAATAGTTTTGTCAAAATATCCGAATAACAACTTTAGTTTCAAAAAATATATCATTAATCATCCCCTAGTTATTCCACACAAGCAATTAATATTTCCTAAAAATAGACATGGAAATAATTTTAACCCCAAGCACTCATTTAATACAATGTTATAAAATTTCTAGAAAGTATATTTCCTTGAAAAATCTCCATTCCAACCACATAAATCAAATTTTCATGTAAGTTGTCTTTATCAAAGAACTATCCAATTTATATTCCCCTTATATTTACCAAAATGTTGTTTATAATAAGAATAAATAATTTTGGATCTCAAAATATTCATTATAAAATCTCCGAAATACATTACTAACTCCTATTATTCATTAATACATGTTTACCTAATTAAAAATGTATTTTTATAAAAAAAATACATTTTATTCAACATTAAAACTGAAGACAAACACATATATTATCAAATAATTAAATTAAAATAATCCAATTCAATTTATAAATCCATAATATGAGTTTATATAGCATCAAGGAACACTTTAATACAACCAGAGCATACTAAAACATGAATTTAATTACATATAAATCCATTATTAACTCTTATAATAATTAAAAAATCTTTTTAAAGAATTATTTAAACATTTTTTATGTTAAATAATATTTTAACTCTTTTAAAATGTCATTTACAACCCTAAAAACATGTATAAAATATTTTTATCATTTAATAATTAATCTAAAAACATTATTAATAAATTAAACTAAATTATAACATCATTAATCTAACACAAATCATTAAATACCAAGAGTAGTTAAACTAGTTAGGATTAAGTCATCTTGTGAACCCTAATTTATGAATATGTTTATAAAATTTTGGAATAATATTTATAAACCAAAACTAGTGTAATAGTATAACCTAAGTGATCTTGAACGTTGAAGGATGAGTTTTGGAAGTAGTGGTATTTGATTTTCGAAGGAGGTGTGAACTTTTTTTGTGATGTATTATTTAGCAGTTGTTTTGATCGATATAATATTAAAGCATAAAAATTAGATTTTGGTTGAACTAGGAGTACTAGATGGACTTTCCTATTAAAGGTTAAAGAGTTTATTTGGATAAAAGGACTATTTTTTTATCATCAACCTTCTATTTCTTTTTTTTTTGTTTTTTCGAAATTAGGAAAAGTGTAACTCAGAATATATTAATATTATTATTCTCTTCCTAATATAAATGTTATAGTGTTCCACTCATGGATTAGGAAATTTCTAGAACCATGTATACATTTTTGTTTTTCTATGTTGGTGTGAGTTGTTTTGTTTTGTTCCTTTTATTATTTTGTTTCTGAGGGTTATACTAAGGGATATCAAAGCTGATTAAATGTGAGAATCTGGAGCTAGTTCCTCTATTCAGATACACTAACATCGGTTTAATATATTTTTGATCTTTTTAAACTTATCCTATAAGTTGGGGTTTCGAAGAGAGGATTCAAGATTGAGGGTTTTTGAAAAAGTTGTATAAAGTTTTTCCCCCATTTCTTGGGTTAATAAACAGTTTAACACTCAACGGGAGGATTCTATAGATTAATTTTATCTATTTTAAACTTTTTATTTATTATGATTACTTTAGTGATAATGGGGTTTAAAGAATTAGAGGTTTGTATTAAAAATCTATTTTCTTTGGATTTTAGATTATGGAGGATGTATATTTATGACTATTTATTCTAGGGATATCTCTAAATTCCATTGAATGGAGTCAAGTCGGAAGTGTTGGAAAAGGAATAATGGATAAGAATCAACCAGAAAGCATTAGGTGTTGTTTAGATGATGTTGTAATGGAACATGTCCTTATATATATGGGAGATGAAAACAAATGCTAAACTCATTTTTACACTCTCCAACATGTATGAGAATCCAACCACAATGAAATAAGTGTTTTTAATATAGAGACTCTTTATCCTAAAGATAAAAAAAGGAAAGTTAGTGGAATATCATATCAATTATTTCAATATGATTTTTTTTTACTTTGATTTTATCTTAGAAATTTTTATTAGGCGAGTGTAGGCATTGATCCTTGTATCATTACAACCAAATTTATGGGATGCAATCATTACTATTGTGGGGAACTCAAATGTTAAAACTAAATTAGTGTTTAAGGGTATTAATGATTTCATTATAAATTAAGATATAAAGTGAAATTGGGTCTATGAGACTATCATAACTCTCTATACTATTAAGGGTAGAAGATATTCCACTCAATAGAAAATTCTGAAGAAGGGTTGTGAGAATAGACAAGGAAGTATATGGAAATAAGCCAAACCAAGACCCATATATTATCATTGTAGGAATAAAGAGAATTTGAATAAAGATATAAAGTAATAAAGGGTTAATTTTTAAACTTTTATCTATATAAGTTATATAAATACCACATATAATGATTAAATCACCTTATTATTGAGTGTTTCTAGTCCTTCATAGTCAAAAATCATTGATTTCAGGGTCTTATTTCACCCAACATCCAAGAGGGCATATATATAGAAAAACGTGATTAAAATTTTCAACAGGTTTCATATTTTAGATTATAAATATCTCAATAATATTAGAATAGTTTATGTAAGTATATTAATGGTGAGTGGATACTAGCTAAAGTTGAAAATGGTGTGACGCATACTGAGATTATGGAAAAACCTGATTTTGATAGGATATATGTATTACATGGGTTTTTATATAAGTTTTATGTATGGAGTGTAGATGATAATATGAGGCTTAATAACGGTGGTAAAAGTTGTGAATGATATTAAATTATATCTAATTCGGATCTTATAAGGAGAAATTCTTTCTGGTTCAATAACATTGTAGAATTTTGAAGTTATGGTATGATTATCTTAGTCACATGGGTGACAAAGGGATGAAATTTGTGACTATGTAAGGGATATTTATACTCAATCACATGAAGTATAGAACATGTGAAGAGTTTATTCTTAGAAACTAGTGGAATGGTCCATTTACAAGTAAAATAAAATCACATAAGAATCAAAAGTTAGAGACTGTTAATATAGAGGTATGGGAAATTTTTTAATTCAATATCACGGAGGCATAGTGTACTATGTTACATTAATAAATGAGGAAGCATGAAGATTTTCGTTGCTATTATTCAAGAAAATATATTGTTTTTTGGAACATTCATCAGATGAAGATCCATGGTGGAAAATGATACTAGAATGAAGTTAAAATTCTTGAGGTGTAATAATGTGGTTGGGTATGGATGAAGAGATTTCTCATTGTTTTACTAGAAGGGATGAATTCATTTTGAAAATATTTTTCTCAAGACATTACAGTGGAATGGTGTGGTTGAAATTTTGAAAAATACATTAAATGAGAGTTTTTAACATGTGGTTACACTCTAGTTTACTAATGGAGTTTTGTGAAATGTCAATATAATATTAGAGATATTGAAACATACACTTGAGAAAATGGTGATGGAAATAAATGGTTCTATCAATTTAAGGAATAAGTAGATAGTAGAAAATGGTATCAGGAGAGGACTTTTGTGAAATTTATTCAACAAAATAATGGTGTATATTTTAGTTAAATAATTTATATAGTAGATAAGAATTAAAAAATTTGAATGTTTATTATAATGGTTATAAAAGAGGTCCTACATCTCCTGGGAGAAGGAGATGAATGAGAGAGCTTGGGTGGGCCTGTGTAGACGTCTCAAACGGCTCAAGAACGATATTATCGGCTGGCTTCAGAATACAACTTCTACTGATGATTCAGTGGAGGATTTACAGGTGGAAATCGATCATTTTGAAGAGGTGCTTCAGCATAACTGGGACGAGGTTGTCTTCATCCAGCTATGTGATGGCCGGGCTGTTCATGCTCAAAAATTACTGGAGGTGGATAAGGACCTCAGAAAGAGAGACAAGGTCAGGTGGCTTAAAGAAGGAGATCGGAACAACGGGTTCTTCCATGATTTCTTGAAGGATAGGCAAAGTTAGAAGGTTAATTTAAGGTTGGAGGATGGATCTTTCTCCTCATATGTCGGTGTTGCTGGAAGAACGATGCTAGAGCACTTTGAACGGATACTGGAGGGTCCCCGGACAAGGCCTCGGGGAGAGGATTTTGATGTGTTGGATCAGGATTGTTTTTTAGAGAGGATCCCTAGGGGAATTGAGGGGGATGACAATGAGTCTCTGGCTGTTGTTCCTTCTGTTGAGGAGGTTTTGGGAGGCGGTTAACAGTCTACCTCCGGAGAGTGCTCCTGGCCCAGACGGTTTCTCGTGTGCCTTATATGTTGCTGCATGGAGTTTTTTGGGTCCAATGGTTTCCGAGGTAGTGCAAGACTTCATCCAGGGAGGCCCTCTCAACAGGGGGACGTGTGCCTCTCAGTGGTTCTTATCCCAAAAGTGAAAAACCCAACAGAAGTTGTCCAGTATCTCCCAATCTTCCTATGTAATGTTTTGTAAAAGATCCTTGCAAGTCTCATGGTGAGGAGGATAAACAATATGATCCCAAAGATTATCTCTCAGGAGCAGCATGATTTTGTGCAAGGCAGAGGCATTCAAGGGTTGATGGGAGTGGCTTAGGAGTTGTTGGAGGATGCGAAAGAGAAAGTGGTTGGTTCAAATGTTATTATTTTGGTGGATATTGAAAAAGCATATGACACACTGTAATGGAATTTCATTCTTAGGGTGATGAGAAAATTGGGGTTTACTGAGTGGGTTTGTGATCTTTGTTTCTGATGTTTTTCATCTCCTTGGATCACAATTTCCCTAATGGGGAAAGGGTTTGTTTTCTTCAAGAATGTAAGGGGGGTGAGGCAAGGGGATCCTCTATCACCCACCTTATTTATCATTGACCAAGAGGCCTTGTCTGTGAATCTTCGCAAGAACATTGCGGATAATAAGATGCTACCATATATTTCGAAGGCTTCAGATGGATTCTCATCTCACATCATGTTTTCTGATGAAATTTTAGTTTTTCTCAATGTCAGGAGGTCATCTCTGGTTTCTTTCATACAACTCATGGAGGTTTATGATAGACTAAGTGGCCAAAGGATCAATTCAAGGAATATCATTGTCTTTATCTCTAATAAATGTTCCAGAAGGAGGGGGAGGAACATCCAAGACATCCTTGCAATCCGTCAAATCCAATTTCCCATGACTTATCTCGGAGCTCCTATATCTCCTGGTCAAGTGAAAATAGTCTTCTTCGAGGACCTTCATAGCAGAATGATTGGAAGGATTTACAATTGGAAGAATAGGTTCTTATCTTTTGGGGGTCGGGTCGTGCTGCTGAACAGTATTATCTCCTCGATACCAATGCATATTCTATCTATTATCTCTCCTCTGAAGAGGTTTATCTCTTCTATGGAGGTAATTATGAATAAGATTCTTTGGGATGATAATGATGCAAGAAGGGAACATTGGGCCTCGTGGACTCGAATGGCGAAGCTGGTTGAGGAGGGAGGAGTGGGCCTTTGAGACTTATATACGACCATGCAATCCATGCAGGCTCGGCTGGCCTGGGATTTCCTTAACAGGGACTCGATGTGCGCGAAGACTTTAAGAATAAAATATGGTGCGAACTGGGAAGACTGGAACAGAGCCAAACTGTCCAGGCTGGGACGGACAATGTTTACTCACCTGGATGTGTTGCAGGATTCCTCTAGATGGGTGTTGGGACGCGGGGACATTAATTTATGGAGGGACAACTGGCTTGGTGTTAAATTATTCTTTCTGAGGTGTCCTGGTTTGGCGATGTCCGTGAGAGAGGCTTCACAGCACCCCATGCTATTGGAGGCTATTATCAACGTCGAACAGAAGTAAATCTACTATGGCGTTGTTTTCTCTGAGGAGGATGATCGCCAATGCTTCACTGCTTCCAGTTCAGGGCTGTTCAAAGGCCGGGATTACTGTGATATCATTAGACAACGCAGGAGCCGGGATGAGTGGAACATTCACATGTGGTGTAAGGATCTGCCTACGAAGATGAGTTTTCTAGTCTAGAGAGCGTGGAACCAGGCACTCCCAACAGAGGACAACATTCAGATTAAAGGGGTCTGGATGGCGTCGAGATGTTACTACTGTACCTCTCCTCAGGTGGAATCACAGATGCACCTATTTTTTAAGAGCTAATGGGAAATCTTCCTCTGTAAGTTAGTTGAAAGATGGGGTATGTTTTCTTCGGCTTGCGGTTCCATGCAAGAGTTTGTTGAGTCCTGGTTTGTAGGTGAGGAACAGTAGGGTACGGGGAGCAAGGTCTGATGTATTGTTCTCACATCTATTTTCTGGACGCTATGGGAGGCTTGGAATAAATCTAGGCTGGAAGGAAGAATTTCGGTTCCTCTTCTCCGGACGAGAATACAAGGGATGCTGCATGATCTAGGGTCTCTGGTAAAGGGTGGGTTAAACTCTGATCTTATATGCAGCCTTCTCAATAGGCCAGTTTCTCGTCGTAATACCCAGGGAAGTTGGGTGCGTTGGCGTCTTCCAAGTTCCGGGCTGAAGCTCAATGTTGATGGTTCCTTTTTAAATGGGAAAATGTGGGGGGGTCTCGTGCGGGACAATAATGGCTCAGTGTTGGTGGCCTTTACCAGCTTTTATTGCTCGGGGAATTCACTGGGTCCAGAAGTGCGAGCTCTACACTCTGTAATGATTCTTTGTAAGAGGGTCGGCTAGATGGCTTTGGAGGTGGAGTTAGATTCTGAGATTCTGGTGTGGGGTTTACAAGGGGTAGGTGTGATTCCTTGGGAATTGACTTATTTGGTTCATGGCTTTGCCTCTGAAATTTCTCGTGGAGGTGTGGTGCATCATATACACAGAGAGGACAATTTTTCCGCTGATGCTCTTTCTCAAGGTAGTGGTCCTGGAGATCCGTTGATGATTTTTGATACTCTGGGATCCCTTCCTCAGAAATGTGTTGGTATTGTTCTAGGGGACGCTCTTGGACTCCACCATTATAGACCGTCGTCATCCTTTGTATTATGTAAGGGTTTAAATGAATAAAAAAATAAATTCCATCCTATATTTGAAGACAATATTACAACATGGTGATTTGGAGGAGGAATTTTTCATGAAGTAGTCGAACAGTTTTATTGAAATTAGAAAGATGGATTTGGTGTATAAGATCAAATAGAGTTCGTATGGGTATGAGTAATCACTTAGAAAATATAGTCAAATTTTGTAAGCCTTTATGGCAGTGAATTCATTCTTTTCATGCAATATATAACATTACTACTACCCAAAGGAGTTTTATGATAATAATTTCATCATACTTCACTTGTATATGGATTTTATGCCTCTAATTAGTTGAGGAGATATTGGATTGAGGATCTAAATGTTATTTTTTAAAACATTCTAGATGAAGGATCTTAGAGTTATAAATAAAAATTTTTGGATACAAATTCATAGGGATGGTAAGATGGGAATAATGATGTTATTGTAGTCTAACTACATAAAAAAGATCTTGGAAAGGTTATGAATATCTAGATCTATGACTGTGACAATCCCATTGGCTATAATTTTCATGTTATAAAAAGTAAAACCAAAAATAATTTAATAGGAGGATACATACATGGGAAAGGTTCCACATGCATTAGCATTTGGAAGCATTATATATTTCAAGGTTTATAAAATGTTAAACATTTCATTAGTTATAAGATTTTTTAGTAGATTCATGTTGAGTCTGAGAAAGGAGCAATTGGAGGCTAAGAAGTGAATACTCTAGTATCTCAATGGTTTGTTAGTTATAACACCCTATATCCATATGAGGTTTTAATTCCTCTAAATTTTCACCAAATATGATTTATTTTTGTATTTTAAGAATGTTGGAGGGTTGCAGCGAATTGGAGAGATTGCATGGATTGTCATAAAAAAATCAACTTTATGGTGGCTTACATTTATGGGGAGGTCAATTGAGTTTTATGATATAATTTACAATATGGGAGTTAGTGCTGAATAATGTAAATAGTTTTTTTTTATTTTCCAGTATAAATTTAGGATTGGTTTTTCTCATACATGTATAAAACACCATCTTATCACTTTTTATAAGTTCAGGACCTAGATAATGATTTTGGGAAGGTTTTTATTATTATTATGAATATTGGAGGTGTTTTTTGGGGATTGGGAGTACATTTTAGGATATCCTAGGTCATATAACAACTCCTTTATTCATGAAAATAGTCTTTAGGTACCCAGTAGACTAGTACCAACTAAGTCGTAGAGCACCTAGGTGATAGGGAAGCACAGTTAAGGACACTTGGTGGTTAGTTCCCCTAGGGCAGGTATCTAGTGCCTACTGGGTACTTGGTGTGTGGCCAATAGATACTCATTGTGTACCTTATTGGTTTTTCAATTTTTTCAATTAATCAATTAATTAATTTTTACTTTTATAACATAAAATAAGGGTCTCATTTGGGATAGATTTATTTCATCCCTCCCCCCTCCTTCTCTCTTCCAAGTGAGGGTTCTTCCTAAATTATTATCAATTATTCATATTTTTCATTAAAAGAGGACACATATTTTAATAATAAGTCTCCCAATCCCTTGTGTCAAAGTTTATCTCGCTATTATAGAATTATTTTCCATTTATTCCTAATTTTTTGTTTTTATCTATTTTGGGAAATCCACCGATCTGAGTTAATTATTTTAAATTTGTTCAACGATTAGAATTTTAATGGATTGAGGTGGGTGGTATATAACTAATCCCTATGGTTTTTTATTATTTCCTATGATTTTTGATATATTGTCTCACCAATCATGTGTGATTATCCCTAATTTATTATAAATTGCTCCTCTTGACCAAATTGAGATAGGTAAGGATGTTTAGTTTCATTATACACCATTCGATTATTATACGTTATTATGATTTCCACTGGTGGACATGATCAAAATTTAAATATATTTAAACTAAATGGTTGGGAACTAAACTAGGATACATTTATTTGTTTATTGATGTAATGGGTCATAAGTGTGTGTCTATGGCCCCTTTTGGGATAGGGGAAGTGAGACATAGTGTAGTGACATTGATTTTCAACACTGGGGGTTTCTAGTTGATATATATCCTATAAATAATTTAATTAAATTATGTTGAGTGTTCCTCCCCCTATAACCTATGGAATCGGGTTGGCTATGGCTTGGCTTTCTTATGAATCTAGGTCGAGCAAGGAGAGACCCACTTAATGATCATTTATAGTGTGTTGGACATTACTCCAACCTTAAATGGAAATGTTTAAATTTTGATATTAAATTTTTATTATTCCATGTTGTAATGTTTCAACTATGTTAAGGGGATTGTTTTTCCATGGAGCTTGTGATAGAAAAGTATGGATGGCATGCCCACTAGTGATACATTTTTCATGATAAGGTATGTTATTCTATATATATCGTATTTTATTTATTAGTAAGCCTTTCCCGAGATGGGTATGTAATTAACATATGAGTGTTGAATCTTATGGGATGTGATTCCCTTACACTCATATTATTCCATGGGACTACATATGTCTTTATAACTTATGAGTTGATGTTAATAGGGACGTTACTCCCTCTCTAAATCATATAGTTGGACCTTAATGCAAACATGTATATGTTTACTTAGGGACTTTATGCCCATTAATGGGACTATGTTTTATGATATATTGCCCATGTATTTATGGTAACGTTTCCATATGGATTTTATTCCCTCTGCGTGGGACATACTACCCATATATCTATGATCATGTTATCATAAAGATAATATGACCTCTACTATGAATATGACTTTTAGACGTACTACCCTTGTGTTAGTCATTATATTATGATAAGATATTATTCCATTGACTTTGAATTAGGATGGGTTTCCAAAATAATGATTGTGTGATAAGTTTGAATACACCCTAACACTATCTTAAGTAGGTATAGTCACACCTATGTGACTGTGTTTTACCCCTAGTTGTGACATATGTATTACTATTTCCATTTTTATTTACATTAAATTCAAGTATATCACATTGTGCATATACCTGAACAACTGGATATATTTAGGGAAACCATTGGTGATGGTCTATAGAGTTTTACTCACACCTTGTCTATGCATCATGGGTACCCAAAAAGACTTCATGGTTATGGGATTAGATAGTTGAATAGTTCGTGTACTTGGTGCTTGATTGAGAGATTTTTAAGAGATGGGGGGTAGGGATTGGGCATGTACTAAGGACTAGTTTTTCTGCTTATTTAGGCCTTATATTTATTTTTGAACTATCTATATATGGGATTCCTATTTGTGATTTTATTATTATCCATTTTAATACCGAAAACTATTACTATACATTTTTTTATAACATGGGGGATGTTACTTATTATTTCATTCCATGTAGTTTTGATGTATGATTTTATCATGTCTATACATTTTGGTGACTTTAATTTATGGTTTTCTATACCTATGAGGTTATAGTTTCCCTATTTTACACATGGACCCTCACTACTAGTTAGAAGACTTTGGTGTACTAGGAGTCATGATTGAGGAATGTGGCACCAGTTTCGATCATAATTGAGGTAAACTGAATTGGGTACGCAACAAAATGGTCTTAGATGCTTATTTTTCATCTATATTAATATTTAGGATATGGTAGAAAGAATATAGGATGTTATTGGGGTTTGGTTTGTAAATAATTCAAGGTATTATCTAACCCATGTATAAGTGAATTTCAAGTTACCAGGTAAGGTATTATTGATCATGCTTTTCACTATTTCAGTTGTCTTGTTTCTACCAAGAATGATTATTTGGGGTTATTAATTTAATAATTTATGGTTTTACTCTCATGTATTTGGGTGGGAAGAGAGCATGTTTTCATCCATTATTTTCATCAGGTATATGTCTGTCTTATTGTGTTTGAGAACATTGGTTATGCTTATGATATAGAATTAAATTAAATTAAATTAAAATAAAAAGTTAAAATTTATTTCCTATATAAATTTTTAGTGGAACTATATTTAATTAAATCATGGTAATGTGAATATTATTAATAAATAATTATTGAATCTTTTATTTATTTGATTCTACCTCAAAGACAGAGTGGGTAGTTAGGGATATAGAGAGAATCTGAGGTTATGTGTAACCTATAAGATATTAGGGTGTTCATGTGTGGATTTGAGGGATAATTTTCCTATTGTTGACTACCATATTTTATATATTTATAACTATTATATATGTGATTTTGAGTTTTGTGTTTGGAATTACAGCTTCATACCGCCTTGATGACCACCTGTTGAGTTTTAGGAGGGTGAGGATAAGCATAACCCATTAGTTATTGATCCAAATCCCCTATTTTTTCCTATACCACCTCTTGATCTACTTCTCTATGATATTTTACTTCATTTTATTTAGTCTTTGGGGAATGGATGTTGAACATTCCATGTCTAATCTAACTATTTTGTTCCAGATATAAAATACACGTCTATTTATTGGAGAGGGTGGACCTTAGGATGATAAGATAAGGATAGAGGCTATAAAATCTATATTTGATCATTTAGAGACACCCCTTGAGATGTGGGTTAATATTGATGTGTATATGCTTTGAGGTATAGTGAGGAACAATTGGGATGTTCTTTTCCATATAGAGAAATATATGGGGCTATTTAGGGAGAAATTTTAGGTCCATTTCCTAAAAAAATTCTTTCTCAAGACACTAAGATCTCATAGTTATCATAAGTGTATACATCTCACTTAGGGTGGAATATTGATGATGGAATATAATAATTTTTTACACATTTTCTAAATTTTAATCCTTATATAGTGAGTGATGAGACCACCAGTATTAACCATTTTGAGGGTGGACTAAGACACTAAATTCATTCTCAAGTGAAAATATTCAGTCTTATATATTTTGAGGTTTTTAATCAAGACCTTACTACATAGAGGAAACCATCTAGTGATAGACTCTCTGGGTTTTTAAATCTTATGATGGTTAATGGAGTGTAACTTTAGGAATTTAGAAGCATAATTCAATGATTCTCATTTATTTCTTGATGGTAAGTATATCCAAGGTCATGGGTTTTAATTCTCTTAGTATCTAAGGTCATCACTAGTGTGCAATTAGTGTGTTAGTTCGGGTCATAATCGACTATAGTTCCACCAAACTCTAATATATTATCATCTGTTTGGTCATATGCGTAAATTGTAGTGTTTCTAAAAAAGTTCTTCTCAGCTACTAAATATTCATGGTGGGTCCCAATAATAGGGATCTATTTTAGTGTAACAACCACGATATCATTTTTAGGTAAAAATTTTATTATTTATTTATATTTATTTTTGTTACTATATTTGGGTTAGATTTAGGATCAACTATTTGGTTTTGGTACTTATAGAGGTGTTGAGGGTGTTTGTGTAGTCCTGGAATCAATTCTTGAAGGTTATCCCTGGCTTAGGGATTAAATTTTACATTGTTTCAGAACACCGCTCCATCACTTAGGGGATACACAACCAGGAGAGGGGAAAACTATGGAGAGAATTTTTCTTATGGTTGTAAGTCATGTCATGGATTAAATTACATAACAATATAAAGGTATTACGGTGAGTTATTGGGTTGAGGCCGATCAAGGATCATCCTATATTCAAGAAGTATCATGGTGTGGTGAGTGTCCGGTGAATCTGAAAATGTAGCAGTACTATATATAATAGTCCCCATGTGTATGGCTTTACTCTTATATATTGGTACCCTTATCCTATACGTAAGAGTACCAATTTGTAAGGTCTTACTATTATATATGGTAACCCTCATACTTAAGGTTTTTAGGCTATATGAGTATGGTTACCCTCATCCCATACATAAGAGTTTACTCTTATGTATGGGAACCTTCATACATAAGGGTCTCAAGATATATGAAAAATTAAGTTATGGATCTAACAACCAAAGATTTAAGTACATGGAAATTACATTAATTTTGTAGAATACTTAATACATGACACAAATAGGCACCCAAATACCGTATTAGTTTTGTGTATTTGGAAACTTAGACTATAATCTTTTAACTTGGTGAAATATCTTAAACATATCCCAAAATCCTCTTCCCCTATTGTTTTCCTACCTAAAACCTTTCTTTATATCCTGGGGAAAAGAAAACATAAAAAGGGTGATCTAAAATGATCATTAAGGGTAAACATTGATAACATAGAACAAATAATAAACATAAGAATGTAAAAACATGAACATAAAGTTTAAATATCAAAATCTTGTGTCATGAAATAAATCTTTCTAGTACGTAAGGAATAGATCATAAAGGAACATTAACTATGATAAAATAACATTGGAATGAAACATAGAATTGTGGAAAAAAATAATTACATAATATGATTTATATACTATCCAAGGAATTGCAACCAAGACCATCAATGTGGAAAAAGTCCATTACTTAACCGGGTTTACTTTCCATTCTAGAAATGTATTTCTGAAATAGATTTACTTGTCGTTCAAGCCCTGTATTACTAAAGAAGATTTACTTTATGTTTTAGTCATGTATATCTCATGAGATATAAATCTTTACCCAATAAATTGGAGGTAGATATAGGACCCACTCATCTCATAATGAAATCATTATTACATGTTCAATAAAAACTTAAACCATTCATCATAGAATAACCCATAAAATAAAATGGGTTTTTTAAACATCCTACCATTATAATCTATATAAATGTATTTTATTAAAATAATTCCATCATTAAAAAAATAAAATCATAGTAATAATAGGGATAAAAACATAACCCTATTTAAAGATAGTCATCTTAGATGGAAAATATTTTTGATAAAAAACATGAACTTAATTCCTAATAAAAATATCATTTCTTCTTCAAAAATGTTTTCTTTTCTCAATATGCTATAAAAATTTTAAAAGAAAATAATTTCATTGAAAATACACTGCAAACCATGCAGAAGAATATTCATGGAAATAAAGCATTATGAAGATGTAAAAATCTACTCATTTTGTATAAGTTAAAAAAACATTCTCCTTGTACTTTTACTGAAAAAAGTCAAAAATTACCTTGTATGGTAAACAAAATAAAGATTCCTTCCATACCATGTAGAAAAAGTCAAAAATCGGTAAAAATGACTTTAAACATACATAGAATAATAGTAAACATTATAAGAAAACATTTTTAGAAAACATAGATATGGATAATAAAGATATCCCTAGTAAATACTTATGAATAAACAATCTCAGTTAAAAATGAGATTTGAAAAGTTATCCCTTACCAATTTATAATCAGTCAAATTGAATTCCTCATAAAATAAAGAAAATTATATAAATATTTTAATATTGTAACCTTTATAATAATAATAACAATATCATTCATGGGAAACATAAACACCACACAAAATAATTATATGGTGTATAGTTCATATGTCCCACCGAAATAAAAGTGAGACAAAATAATCCCTTACCTTAGGTTTGATTTGATTCGTATGTATTCAAACCTCCTATATAATTATTTAAATAATGTTATGGTATTTTTTTAGAAGAATATTCATTTTTATGATATCATATATGATCATATTATCATCCTTTGTTAGTAACATTTCATTGTTCCTCGTTATTCCAGTGTTAACTGTTTTATGTTCTTATGCATGTTTTATCGAATAAGTTCTGGTTCTCATTATTGGGTCATAGTTATATCATTATAAAATGATATTAAAATAATACATACCATATTTATTCATTTTTTACATTTATATATTCATTCTTTAATGAAGATCATGTATAATGAATCACATCGTATCGTGGAGACGGTAGGTCGTACATACGCATGAGTGACAATATCATTTGAATAGTTGTGGAATGTTTTTGAAGTGGGTGGTGTATAAAATTTCAGAATAAATATAATTTTATAATAATCATATATAGTTATTACTTCCATCATTATACCCATCCGAGTGAGGTGGTGGTGAAAAACATAGTACACCACGGCATGGAGACGTAAGTCATACGTACGCACATGTGGTGATTTCATTATACATATGATGGTTAAAGGGTGTAATGTGCTTGTATCATAAGAATAATAAACTCTCAGTATATAATTAATATTGGAGTTATTATTTTATAATGAAACAACTCATGAGGTGGAAGTAGAAGAACAATGAAGTTTGAAAGAATTGGTTAATGATATTACCTCTTCTTCGGCGTGTCTCCTCTAAATCTCCTCTTAGAGCACTAGACTTAGTCTATGAAGAATACCAAGACAACAATAATATTTATTTGGAAGTTTAGAATATAAATGGTCATGGTATAGAAGAACATGAATTTTTAATGAGTAGTTTAGAAATGAGGGAGGAGGTGTCCTTTTATAATTGGGGTGAGATACACTTTCGGAATTTCTAAAACTATTAATTTATAATAATTTTAAAATTAACCCAAATACATATAAAATTGGATATAATATAATATAAGATATGATAGAATTTAAATATCATAAAATGGTAAAATTTAGACAAGTTTTGATGTCAATTTAAACATTATCATTTAAATTAATAATTAGTTATTCTATTTAATTTTAATTAAGATATCATATGTTTCAATATTAAAAGGGTAAAATATTTACATATATGATTTCAATTATACCATATATGAATAATATATAACATTTTATACCATATAATAATTATTATATTTTTTTTAAAATTGTTTTGTGATTTTTAAATAATTTTATAAAACATTAATTTAACAAAATATTATTTTTGTCAATTGTGACATTATTCATTTCATGGATTTTTATAAATATCAAGATAAGGATTTATCATAGAAAAAAATATTTTATTATATCTATAATTGTTCAAGGTCATCTATAAAATTCATTGGACAAATTAATTATCCCAAATTATATTTATTTTAATTTTTTAGTAATATTTATTTGATATCTCCATTATTAAAATAATCACTACATAAATATTGTGTAATTATTTAATATAAATACTTGTAGAATAAATATTTTAAATAAAATACAATGATGAACATAAATTTACTATATTTCATAATAATATATGTAGTCTAATTTATCTTCTGAAAATGCCAACATTAAAAAATTTATACATATTAAAGTACGAATGTGAAAACTTTAACATCACTTTAAATAAAATAAATTAAATGTCATAATATCTTCTATAAAGCTAAAAATTGTCACTTCCTCGTCACATTAATTCTTATGGTCGACATATACTCGACCAATATTATTTTTTTCATGCTTTTAGGACTTTTTATGGTTATTAGTATTTTAATAAAAATGGTTTTATAGATTTGTCATCAATTAATTAATTTTTACATCATCAAAGTATAAGATTTTAAGGTAATTATTAATTTAATAAAAATTGAAAATAATTATGATAATGTAGGTAGTAATTTTATCTTTCTGTGGACTATTTATGTTTGAATATATCATATTTTTATCCCCCTATTAAAATTATTTTACTTATAAGAAATGTGAGTCTGACATTTTGTCATTTCAATTGATTTACAAATATCTAAGTCATTTTCGTAGTCAAGTAGACCATAAATGACTAATTATAGAACCTAATATGTTTAGGGTATAATTTTATTCATCCAATAGGATTTTTTATGTTTTGGGATTATTTTATTCTCTTTAACATAGTATTTGTTACACTAATTTACCTGATTTACTTTTAACCACGTTAAATAAAAATTACTGTAATTACTATTCATAATATCAAACAAATAAAAGTAACCTAATAACATAATTTGGTCTCAATGATTCCAAATATGGAATCCATTTTTCATAATTCAAAATCTAAAATTGTTATAAATTAATTTAAAATTAATTCTCATTGTCAAAAACCAAAAAGCGGGTTTTTAAATAGTAAAAACTTATCAAAAGATTTCCATGTGTTTATGTCCAATTTAAATGTAAAATTACTTCCAATGACCAAAATTGAATTAAATTATTAAAAAATAATCCAATTACACTTTAAAAATAATTAGAAAGATAATATAACTATATAAATAAATTAGATGAAAAGGAAGTTTTGAATTACAATGCAGTATTTTCACTATTCATTAAAATATGAATGGTATCTGAAAATTACTGAAAATTCAAAAAAAGTAAATTTTTATGTTACTCTTTAAAATAAGAATTTTTTTTTAAAAATAAAAAAAAATATATATATATATAATTGTTAAAAACTAGATTTAAAATGTGTGTGCCATCAAAAGGCGGCAAAACTGCATTTTTTGAAAAACACTTCTTTTATCTGAAAAAATAAATTTTTTCTTATATCATGTATATAAAATACATAATATGAAAATAAAGTTCATAATGTGGTAAATACTATTCATAACATATAGTCTATATCCCATTACATAATAATATATCATTCTTTAGTGAAACTCGATAATGCGTACAATGCAAGCTATCAGGGAAGGTTGCTCTTGCATATAACGCAAGCCAAGAATAGTGTTGCATATAGTGAAAGATAATATTGGTGTAGCATACAACACAATACATAAATGAAATTAAAAGTAATATATCTTATAATATCTTGGGGTGTTACATTATACCCCCCTTAAAATGAATTTCACCCTCAAAATTCATCGGGGTTATAAAAGGATTGCTACTTGAAAGTTTCTTTCATATAAATAAAAATTATAAAAAGGAATACTAAAACTTAATTTTAAAAAGGAAATTTAGAAACATAACGGTTACCCATATTAACTCATCACTGGGTTTCCACATAGGATAACATAGGTGGGAAGTGAAAACATATATATGGAAGAATAATCTAACCATCAAATTCTGATGGATAGTGATAGAGAATAAGGTTTTGAGAAAGTTAACTACAAGAAAGCCCTAAATTTGTGATTATTTAAGAAACCAGATGATTCATCAGATAAAAAGGTACTAGGATAACATTTTTGGTTTAAAATATGATTTCTCTAAAGTTGAATAATTTTACATGAGAATAAATACTTACTTGATTTTGATACAATATCACCATTGTTCGTGCCTTGAATAATTTCCACTTCATATCTTATGTAAAGAAATAATGTTGAATTTTTCATTCTTTAAGTGTTAGAAGATCATGAAATAGAATGATAGGTCGTTTCATATGTCTCAACAAAAAGGTTAACACAAAAAATCAAATATGCATAAGATCACCTATAGTGAGATAATACATTAATCTAACAAACTTTAACTGGAATATAACTTATATTATACATAAATGGATAACATTAAAATTATTTATTAAAATTAAAATATAAAACTTTATAAAGTGTTTAACTAAATCGACTTAACATTTATCTCTCATATCTCTTAAGGTAGTTCCTGGTTGTCACATTCCAAACATGTAAATACCTTAATCACGTATTCTCTTGAAATATGAATTTTGGTAGAACCTTAATGAAACCATGAATTTTGTCAAAATTAACTTTTTCCACACACCAAAAATACCAAAAATTCTATATAATCAAACCATGCTATCACTTTGTCATTATATCATTCATGAGGTCATTAATACTATCAAACATCTCATTATATTCTTATCTCATCATTATGCGCATATCATGTCCTTTACAAAAATATTTCAATCAATTTTCTTGGTTATCGGTACCATATACTTATGGAAAACCACAATGGAAAAATATATAGATATTCCAATATTCCAATATTCCATTAAATAGATTCTATAACACTATTTTGGAATCCCATTACATAAACACTTTTTCATTCCACTACTTTATTTTCATTCTCAACATCTCTAAAGTGATCGCATGTGATTTTCCTTTTCCTTTTTACTTAAGAGGTTGTTGACATTGATCATCATAATTAACCCTCGGAATTGGGAATTCTTTAGCATAATTCCCCAATTTCCTTGCACTTGTAGCATTGTAGTGTGGGCGGTGTGTTCTCTATAGTCTTTTCCCAATTCACATCATTAGAAATATTTTTCACATTACTTCAGAACTCAACTGCTCGATGACCTTATTTTCCACACTTAAAACATTTTCTATTCCCTTTAAGACAATATCCACCATTCTGATTTCCACACTTTGAGCATAAGTAAACATTCATCTTATTTTCACTGTTGTTTTGAGATTTCCCCTTGAACTCCATCTTTCATTTCTTGTCAAAACCCTGAGATTGATATGTAAAAACAACTTCCATTTATACCTTGATATCACAAAAAAAATATCTTCATATATACTAAAGTATCATATAGCTAATTCTCTTAAATGACCTGTTTTTAATCCAATGAAGAATCGATAAACTTTACTTTTAGGTTGGATGATAAAACTAGAAGCAAACTTTGCAAGTCTTCTAAAAATTTCCTTATATGTACCAAACATTCATCATACTTTTTTCTAAGATCAAGTAACTTCTTTTCCTTCTTTGTTCAAATAATATGAGGGAAGTTATTATTAAAAAATAAGTTCTTGAACTCATCCCATTCCAGGGATTCAATATCATCTTGCAGCCTTGTATTCCTGATTAGAGTCCACCACTGGTATGCTTCACCTTCAAAATGATAAACTACCAAAATTACTTTTTCATGTACTAAACAATGAAGGATGGAAAATATATTTTCAATGGTACTGATCCATTATTCAAAAACAAGTGGATTATATGACCCCCTAAAAGAAGGTGGAAGTTTCCTCATGAAGGACTCAATAGAATGGTGTTCCCTTCTCTACTTATTCAGAAGCCTGGAATGATTCATAGCTTCTGTAATTATAGCAATATGATTTTTCCTTCCATCTCCAATAACATTTTGTTTATTATGAGGAAAATCATTATATTTCCCAGTGCATTGATCATTAACATGGTTCTTAGGGTTCCAGCCATTATTTAAAATCCAAAAATAATGGTGTGAGAGGAAAAAATAATACTAGAAAAATAACATAATCAAGGTAGAGTAATTTAAATCTCTAACAGTTTTTAAAAAGGTAGCATCTTGGTCAAAGACCAACACACAATTTATTAACAAACAAAGAAACTATTACAAAAGTCTGAAAGAGGATATTTTATTACAATATTTTTCATAGAGGGGGAGTAACTCAACTGGAAATTCATCTAGCCAAGAGAGGTATTGTTTGATAACCTTATTGGAGAGGCCATACACAACCGAATTCACTTCACGAAAGGCATGTGTGGCTATATAATTGATCCCCTGGAGTGAATCGAGGCAGCTCATCCATCGGGTGGCAAGCGGCCAAGCAAGATGCAACGTACCATTCCAAATAGCTTGAATAATGGCAGTAGAGTCACTTTTGATCCAAATGTTGTTCCATCCCTTTTGTCTAACAAACTAAATCACATGGATCACAGCCAACAATTATTCCTCTAACAAGGTGGCCAAACCGCAATTGGTGAAGAAGCAACAAAGAATTTGGGCTTGACAATCTATGAAAATAGCACCGCACCCAATATGACCTGGGTTGCCTTTAGAAGCACCATCCACATTAAGTTTGATCCATCCAGGAATACGAGCCTACCAGAAAACCTCAAAAGTGTGTCTTGGCTGCCTGTAAGGAGCCTTGATTCCAAGTTGCCAAAGGATCGTCAGATCTCCAACCGTGTTGTTACAAGTAGCATTTTTTATCAAATCCGCCTCCTTTACGGAAATAAAAATTTGTATCCTACCTGCATTAAGATTAAATTAGCAATTGTTGTGCATAAAATCATTTCTATCATACCATATAAAATGGAGGAGTTCCGCAACAACAATTGTGAAAAGGTTCTTGATTTGCGGAGAAAAATCATGCACCAAACAGCCTTTGATTTGAGAAATAATGGAGCCAAAATGCAACCATCTGAAATCAAACACATTAATAATAGAATCCCAAAGAGCCGAAGTCGTGGAACAGGTCGAGAAAAGGTTATTGATATCTTCCCTGTGTTTATGGGAAAAATGACATTTAGATCAAAGCTGAATACAAAAACTTTGAAGACATACCTCAGTAGGAATGCGGTTGTGAGAAATACGTAAAATCAAGTTGAGCCTCGAAGGTTTAATCCAAGTATTATTAAAAGATTTCAACCAATTAAAATAAGAGTCATAAGAATTGAAATTATGATTATAAAAACTTTTAGAGTCCAACACACCATTATGTGTAGGTTCCCAAATAAAGAAAATCATCAGTGTGAGTAAAAGGATAATTGTCAACCACATTCAAGATGTTATCAGGAAGATTAGAAACATTATATTGCATCACATCTTTAATGGAACAATTAGTGTTAGTAGGGGGTGGAATTTGGAGATAACATAGAGAGCAGGGTGTGTCGGTCCAATTATCCAACCAGAAGTTCATGGAGGAGTCAACGCTAACCATCCATCTAGAATTATTCATGATGCTAGTGAAAGAGTGTCTGATGGAAGGCCAGATCGAATAGCTCACATAATTTAGAGTACCTTTCTTAAGCTTCATGAGGAACCTATTCTTGAGGAAGGAAAGGGAGTCCATTGAACTATGAATAAAATTACATGTAAATTTGTCCTGAAGGGCCTCATTAAAGAGCCTAAGATTTTTAATGCCTATGCCACCCTTCTCCAGAGGTTGACTAAACATTCACTCTGATACCAACTCTAACAACCCAAGATTTACGTACATGTACACTAAATTAATTTTGAGGAATACTTAATACATGACACAAACAGACACTCAAAGACAGTATTAGTTTAGTGTCTTTGGAAACATGGGCCATAATATTCTAACCTATTGAAAGATCTTCAACATCTCCCACAAATATATTTTACTTTTTTTCCTACCTAAAACCTTTATTTATATCCTGGGGAAAATAAAACATAAAAAAGGTGAGATAAAATTCTCAATAAGGGTAAACATTGAGAACATAGAACAAACTATAAACATAAGAATGTAAAAACATGAACTTAATTATTAAATATCAAAATCTTGTGTCGTGAAATAAATCTTGGCAGCACGTAAGGAATATATCATAAATGAACATTAACCATGATAAAATAGAACTGGTATAAAACATGGAATTGTGGTAAAACAATAAGCACATAAAATGATTTCCATTGTATACAAGGCATTACTTCCAAGACCATTATAGTGGAAAAATTCCATTACTGAACTGAGTTTACTTGTCGATCCATCCATGTATTACTGAACCGGATTTACTTGTCATTCCAGCACAATATTACTGAATGAGATTTACTTTTCATTCCAGTCATGTCTATCTCATGAGATATAAAATGTTACCCAATGCATTGGAGGGAGATATAAGTCTCACCCATCTCATAATGAAATCATTCTTACATATTCTACAAAAACACAAACCATTCATCATAGCATAACCCAAGAAATAAAATGGGTTTCTTAAACATCATTCCATCATAATCCATATAAATGGATTTCATAGACATAATTAAATCATTAAAAAAATTAAATAATAGTAATAATAGGTAGAGAAACATAAACCTATTTAAATAGTGTCATCTTAGATGGAAAATAATTTTGATAAAAAACATGAACTTAATTCCTGAGGAAAATATACTTTCTTCTTCAATTTTTTTTATTTTCTCAAAATTCCATGAAATTTGAAAATAAAATAATTTATTTGAAAATAAACATTAAACCATGAATAGTAATATTCATGTAAATAAGGCATTATGAAGATGTAAAAAAATTCATGTATTATAATTTAAAAAAACATTCTCCTTGTACTTTTGCCGAAAAGGTCAAAAAGTACCTCATATGGTAAACAACAGAAAGATTCCTTAAATACCATGTAATAAAAGTAAAAATGGGTAAAAATGACTTTAAACATACATAGAATAATAGTAAAAAATTTATGAAAATATTTTTATAAAACATGGATATGGATGATAAATATATCCTCAGTAAATATTTATAAATAAACAATCTCGAAAAAAAACGATATTTGGAAAGTTATACTTTACCAATTTATAATCAGTCAAATCATATGACTCATAAAATAAAGAAAATTATATTAATATTTTAATATCATAACCTTCATAATAATAATAATAATAATTACATTCATGGTTAACATAAACACCACACAAAAGAATTAGATGGTGTATATAGAATATGTCCCACATAAATAAAAGTGAGACAAAATAATCTGTTACCTTAGGTATGATATGATTCATATGTATCTGGACCTAATATATAATGATTTAAATAATTTTATTGACTTCTTGTAGAAGAATATTCATTTTTATTATATCATATATGATCATATTATTATCGTTTGTTTGTAACATTTCATTGTTACTCATTATTTGGGTGTTAACTATTTTATGTTCTTATGCATGTTTTATCAAATAAGTTCAAGTTCTACTTATTAGGTCATATTTATATCATTATAAAATTATATTAACATAATAGATACCATATTTATTAATTATTTACATTTATATAATCATTATTTAATGAAAATCATGTAGAATGAATCACATCGCATCATAGAGACGATAGGTAGTACGTACGCACGAGTGACGATGTCATTCGAATAGTTGTTGAATGGTTTTTAATTGGATGGTTTATTAAATTTAAAAATAAATTTAATGTTATAATAATCAGATATATTTATTACTTCCACCATTATACCCATAAAATTATGGTGGTGGTGAAAATATAATACACCACGATGTGGAGATGGTAAGCCGTACATACGCACGTGTGGTGATTTTATTTTTCATAGGATGGGTAGAAGTTGGACTATGTTTGTTTCATAATAATAATAATAACCTATAAGTATATAAGTAATACTTGGGTTATTATTTTTTAATTAAACAACTCATGATGTGGAATTAGAAGAAGAAAAAAGTTTGAATGAATTTGTAAATGATATTACTTCTTCTTTGACGTGCCTCCTCTAAATCTACTCTTAGAGCTCTAGAGTTGGTCTTTGAAGAATATTTGGAAATCTAGAATGTTTATATGGAATTTGAGATGATAAATGGGTATGTTATATACGAACTTTAAGGCTTAATGAGTTGTGTATAAATGGGGGAGGAGGTGTCCTTTTATAATTGGGGTGAGGGACACTTTTAGAATTTCTGAAACTATTAATTTATAATAATTAGAAAGTAAATACAAATACCTCAAAAATGTGATATATTCTAAGATAATATATGATAATATTTAAATATAATCAACCAATAATATTTAGACAAGTTTTTTTGTCAATTTAAACGTTATCATTTTAATTAACAATTAGTTATTCTATTTAATTTTAATTAAGATAACAAATGTTTCAATATTAAATGGGTGAAATATTTACTTATTTGATTTCAATTATACCATAAATGAATAATTTTGAAAATTTTATACTATATCATAATTATTCTATATTTTTAAACTTGTTTTATTATTTTTAAATAATTTTATAAAACATTATTTTAACAAAATATCAATTGTGTCAATTTTGACACTATTCATTTCATGAATTTTTAGAAATATCAATATAATGTGTTATCCTCAAAAGTATTATTATATACATAATGGGTCTTAGTAATATATAAAATTAATTGAAAAAATTAATTATCCAAATAATATTTATTTTAATATTTTTAATAATATTTATTTGATATCTCCATTATAAAAATAATCATTATATCAATATTGTGTAGTTATTTAATATACTTATTTGTAGAATAAAAATTTTAAATAAAATACTATGATGAACATAAATTTACTCTATTTTATAATAATATATGTAGTATAATTTATCTAATGTAAAATCTAACATAAAAAATTTTATACTAATTAAAGTATGAATGTGACAACTTTAACATCACTTTAAATAAAATAAACTAAATGTCATAATATCTTCTATAAAACTCAAAATGGTCACTTTCTTCGAACTTGGATGCTTATGGTAGATATATACTCAACCAATATTATTAGGTTATGTGTTTAGGATTTTTTATGTTTATTAGTATTTTAATAAAAATGGTTTTATGGATTTCTCATCAATTAATTAATTTTTACATCATCAAAGTATAAGACTTTAAGGTAATTATTAATTTCTTAAAAATTAAAAATAAATTAACATGATGTGGTTAATTATTTTATCTTTACATTTACGATTTATTTTTGAAGATATCACCTTTTTATCCTTATATTAAAATTATTATACTTATAAGAAATTTGATTTTAACATTTTGTCACTTTCATTGGTTTTATTGATATCTATGTTATTTTCATTGTCAAGTGGTACTTAAATGACTATGTTTTGAACCTAATATGTTAAAGGTGTATTTTTATTCATAAAATAGGATTTTTTTTGGTTTTATAATTATTTTATTCTCATAATTATATTATTTGTTACACTAATTTTCATGATTTACCATTAACCGTGTTAAATAAAAATTATCGTAGTTACTATTCATAATATTCAAAAAATAAATGTAACCTATTAACAAAATTTGGAAAAAATTATTACAAATATTGAGTCCATTTTTCATAATTCAAAATATAGAATTGGTAGAAATTAATTTAAAATTAATTCCCATTGTCAAAAACTAAAAAGCGGGTTTTAAAGAAGTAAAAACTTATCAAAATATTTTAATGTTTTTATGTCAATTTTAAATGTGAAATTACTTAAAATGGATAAAATTGGATTAAATGATCAAAAAATAATACAATTACACTTTAAAACCAATTAAAAAGATAATATAATTATATAAAAAAATTAGATGAAAAGGAAGTTTTGAATTAAAATGTAATATTTTTCACTATTCATTAAAATATGAATTGTATCAAAAAATACCAAAAATTCAAAAAAAGTAAATTTTTATGTCCCTATTCCAAATAAAAAATTTATTTTATAAAATATAATATATAAAAATTTTAAAAACTAGATTTAAAATGGGTGTGCCATCAAAAGGCAGCAAAACTACATTTTTGAAAAATACATCTTTAATCCTAAAAATGAATTTATTCTTATATCATGTATTAAAAATACATAATATGAATATAAAATTCAAAATTTAGTTAATACTATTTATAAAATCTAGTTTATATCTAATTAAATAATAATATTTTAATAATATATCATTTTTTAGTGAAACTCGGTATTGCCTACAATGCAAGCTATTGAGGAAGGTCGCTCAAGCGTGTAACGCAAGCCAATAATAGTGTTGTGTATTTTGAAAGATAATATTGGTGTATATTACAACACAATACATCAAAGAAATCAAAAATAAATTATCTCATAAAATCTCAGGGTGTTACAATGGATATGGTCATACCATGATAGGTGTGTGTTTCACCATGGTGGTGGTGTCACTATTGAGAGCCACACCATGAAGGCTTATCTATACAGGGTATTCATGACATGATTATGGGATGCCATGTCATGACCATACGTAAGGGTTAAGAGATATGTAATGGTTTAAAAAAATTAAATTTGAGTCTATATGTGAAAGTGATCACACTATGAGGCATGAGGCACATCTTGTAATGTGAGCATGGGAACTAGGGTCACGATTTGGGAGAGGTGTGTCATATTGTGATAAGGGGAGGTCATTACATTACCTTCCGTACCCAATTATTTAAAAATATAAATTAATTTAATAAAATAAATATAATATGTGATTTATTTATTTTTTGACTAGTTATACCATGGGGGAACTTTATTTAAACCTTTCAGTCACTAGAATTAAACCCATTTACTTAACCCCTTCCACTTGATCCATGTGGATCTATCATCAAGAAATCACCGAGTATATTTTTTCCTTATTTTTTTGAGTACTAATATCTTCTTCTCTATGGATTTGTTCCTACCCAAAAGACATAGTTTCCTAAGTTTCTAGTTGACCAAACATACAATATGAGGTTCTTGATGAGATTGATTTCCCTCTTATCACATAGAGGATTCCCACCATTAGCTAGTGGTTTCATTATTTTGAGGTTGGTGTTTCCATACTCTCCCTTTTTTTGATGAACCGTGTGTAGTTTATTTTTAAAAATTACGTTTTAAAGTATTTTAATTCATTTTATGAAATCTTTGATAATTATAATATGTTATTTTTTTCTAATTCTTATTTTCCCTATGATTAAGTAAAGTGGTTTCAAAAGCATGTTTTATTTATGGAAACTAATTTTTCCTTTTATGTTCTTAATTAAATGACTTTTTCATGAAAATGGTTATTTAATGAAATTGAAATAATTTGATGTTATTTTTCCTTATTTGAGCCTAAAGTTATTGGATAGGGATTCTAAGAAGAGTGTAAAATATGTAATGATTCCTCTCTACCTAGCCTATTCTCCTTTGTTATGATACCACTCTGACTATTAGAGATGTTGCTAGTTTATTATTATACTTTGGCTAATATCCTGTGTATAGATTGTGATGTTTTATATATATTAGTATAAGGATATTGATTGTCCCTAATATTGGTGACCCTAGGGTAAATCCTATGATTCCTTATGTGAACAGGTTGTTTACTTAGAACTTTACTATTGGGGGTGTGAGATTCATTTTTTGGTGGAAGAAAATTAAGACCACCAAAAGGAGAGAAAATATAATGGAATGATCTTTGATGTTTGGATGTGTGATGGAGAGATAATTACTAGAATCATATCACCAGAGGATGTGATGGAATTTACATCTAGTGATATCATCAGATGTGGAACAGTTAACTATCATATCTAGTTAATGAAATGGTAATCCTTGACTACACATATGCTCTTCTATGAATATCATATAAGGTGGATGGTTACCCAGGAAGATCATTTGTTAGTGGAGACCAGAAGAACCAGCTAGATTTCACTTTATAAGATGAGTGTAATCACATTTTGATGGTGGATGTGAGTGAATGAGTGGGATGCTTAAGAATTGTAATCATATTCACATCCTTTAATATAGTAAATAATAATTCCCTTGTGGATTAGGGAACAAGACTAAAAAGTGAAATCCTTTTTGTTCTTGTGGCTTCTTTTCTTTTCAAACATTGAATCTCTTGGTTTTTTCTACATTATCTGATGGTTTTACATTATGGTATGGTGGTTTGGGTGTGTTAGTCTTCCAAGTTTCATATGTCGTGGTGTGGGGTTCATTCTATATTTTTTCATTCATGTGTGAAGTGTTTATGGAGTATATTCTTATGTGTTCACCAAAAGGTGGTCATAGACCCAAAAAGTGGTATAACATCACAAATTTAGAGTGATTCTATAGGATTAGTCCCTGGTGAATGTGTTTCAAATATCAGTTCAGTATCATCACTATTCCCATCTCCTTTTAAAATAATATTGCTTTAATGTTCTTGACCTCTCATAATACATTTAATGAATGTAGTGTGATTTCATGAGTTCTAAAAGGATTGTGTCGCACGATAGTAAGTACTGGGTGGAGAAGTTTTACATAATGTATTTTGGGTTTTTAAAGATATATATAGATGATTTCATTTTATACAAATAACTTGATCTTTTATTGACTAGATCTAATCTAAAAGAGATTAAAATGAATGAATTGTAGAGGAAATATATGAATTTAGGATGATGTGAATGTAACTTTCTCAAAATAAGGTGTAAAATATCCAGGTTGTAAAGAATGTATCAAAAATAATAAAGTCCTTATATGATATGTATTAGAATATATTTAAAATGAATAAAATTTTCTTATTACACATAGTATTTATCATGTGAATTTAGAAAGGAAAATCTATCTACGTATATATAAACTACTTCAATTTCATTTGAATTTAGTTGGATTTGGTGAAGGTGATATTTTGAGACCTTTTTTGGGAATTATTGTTACTCTCTTAACTCCATGAATTATGGGATGTTATGGTGGACACTATGAGTAAATTAAGAGGAAAGGTAAACTTATAGTTTATGGATGTTCATGATCTGATCTTGAATTAGGATGTTCATTGGAAGGAGATCTCTGAATATTTTGGTAACATATAAAATGTAGAGATAAGAGGGCGTACCACTATATGGAATAGTCATTGGAAGGGAAAAGGAAGGAGGATCTAGAGAAGGAGTAGCTCTTCAGATGGTTCCCCCCTATACTATAATTATGGAAGGAAATGTAACATCAAAAATATTATTGTGAATAGAGACATAACTCCAAAAGATATGCCTTTAAAAGTGGATTTGTGAATCCTGCAGTGGAAGATAAGATTAGACTTCTTCATAATATCTATATTACTTTTGGGTCTTAGGTGATATTAATTAGAGATTTATTTCATGATATTTATAGGAGAGTAATCTTGATTAATTATACCTCTAGTAGGTATGATAGGATTCATCTTTAGAATGAAAATGATTTAGAGATGGTGGGGAAAGGTTGTGTTTTTACAATGCCGGAGTTAAAGGATGTATGTTATATTCCAAACCACTAGAAGAATATAATTTCTATTGTGTTATTGGATTATTTGGGTTTCTATACAACCTTTTTAGAGGGTTTGTGGAATAGTTCACAAGGATCCATGGTCATCAAAAGATAAGTGATGTTTAGAATTCTTTACCTCATGGGTAAACTAGATGGAGTAATGCATGCTAGAGAGTTAACTTCAGTGAAGTTATGGAATGACCATATTGGTCACCTTAGTGAAAAAAGAAGATAAAAATACTATCATCCAAAGGATTATTAAATTCTATAATCATGAAGTATATAATATACAATAATTGTATATTTGGAAGAAATGGATGTTGTCTTTTCAAAAAAAACATAAACGCATCAAAATTTGGAGCTAGTACACATGAATGTATAAGGATTGGTGCCAATACATTCTCATGGAAAGTCACTCATTTATGTAACATTCATTGAGGATTCCACATGTAGAATATGGATTTAATTTCTAATTCATGAGTCTATGGTGTTTGATACATTAATTATATGAAGGGATATTGTGGAAAAGGAGGTCGAATGTAGGTTTAAGTGCCAACAATCAGCCAAAGGTGGAGAGTACATAGAAAAGGAATTATAAATATCCTACTGGTGGAAGGGGATTTATATTGAGAAGATCCTTCTAGGTAAACCATAACATAATAGAATTTATAAGAGGATGAACAATATTTTGGTGGAGGATTTGAGGAGTATGTTAATTCACATAGGTTTTTCTAATGTGTTTTGGTGATAAGTAGTGAATTGTTTCATACAATTAATCAATCATATTCCTATATATCCTATTAGATTGAAAATTGTAGAGATATGTTAGTCTAAAAGGATTGTTTATTTCCTCCACATCAAAGTCTTTATATCACTCTCTTATGTTCACATTGATTCTAAAAAATAATAAAATATTGAGGCTAAGTCTCACGTGTGTTAGTTTGTGATATATGGTGTTGAAGAGTTTTGATTTTAATTATGGGATAATCACTCTCAGAAAGTTATCAGAATTCAAAATGTGATATTCAAGGATGTGATCCTTGGAAGTATCTAAACAAGACAGAATATTTTATGGGAATAAAGTATCATCGATGGTAGTGGTTCAAATGGTCAGATGACTGAAAGATGAAGATGCTCTATAAAATATAGTGTGTATGACAAGATCAAATGCACCAAGTCATCCAGTGGAGTTAATAGAATAAAAAGGATAAATTCTAATAGTTATTCCCATGAAAAATGTAATAGAGAGTTCAAAAACTATTGAAGCTTTAGAAATTGAACTTCATAATCTGTAAGTTGCAGTATTTAAAGGAAATCTGCCATTGGTAAAACTATAGAGATCTATTAGAGAGAGACACATAGTAAAAATGTATGGTTATATTTTTCATTTTTTAATTATGATGAATTATGGATAAACCATGTTCTTAGAAGATGAAATTATTTTAAATGAATTTAAATAGTTGTAGGTGGCTATAAGGGATTAAATTGAGTCACATTATGTGCCTAAACCATTTGAACTGATAGAGAGACCCACTAGGAAGCAGGTTTATCAAAAAAAATGTTTTTATCGGTTGGAAGAAGATAGAAAAATGGTATAATAAGGTAAAATTACATGATATTCATAAAGAGTTTTAAAATAATGAAAGGTTTGTATTTCTTAAAAAATCACCGATATTTAAGAATATTATTATCCAAAGGGAGTTAATTATGGTTTTTTGTGAATTAATTCATCTGGAATAGTTGGACATGATGACTGAATTTATTCATGGGTATTTAGATAAATAAATTTAAATGGAGAATATAGTTAGTTTTAAGGATCAATAAAACTAGGGATTTGTGTATAAGATCTAATTTATCCTTCATGGTTTGAAGAAATCCCCAAGGTGCTGGAACTAGAAGTCCAATGACTTCATGAAGTAATAGAAGTTCATTAATATAAATGTTGACTTTTGTTATTTTCAAAAGGATTTTGGTGATGGGAGTTGGATCATCCTACTTTTCTACATCAATGAAATGGTGATTGAAACATTATTAAAGGAAATATTTGATGATCAGGTGTATTAGTTATTTGGAAGTTTTTAGATAAAGGACTTTGGTGTATGTATACCTTTTTTCTCACACCCTATGATTCTGTATGTATATCTTTTTTCTTATCACCAAGTATTTATTCACCCTAAGATTCTGAATGGGATAGGAAATAACAATGGTCAACATACATAATCTTAAGGTGTATATATACCTTTTTTCTTATCTTGTTTTTTATTTTCATGTATATTTACTCTTGTTTCATGTTTATGTTAAAACTTATGGATGTTTTTTTTAAATTTTATTTGATTATTATTATTATTTTACTTATTTTAGTGTCTCAATTACCAATATATAGTTTAACTGACCTAGGTTCTAATCTATAAACCTATTGATGGTAATATAATTTATTGGGTGAAATTGTTCACAAAGGTGTATCCTTGATTCCAATAACTATTTTCTAGACCATGAGGATCAAGAATGCACTTGAGGCCATGTTTTAAGCAATCTTAGGTAAAAGGTTAACGTATCCTAGGTTGGTTCACAAAAAAATGGTATCAGAGCCTAGTTTTGATTTATATTATTTCAGGAAGTTAAGGTAAGGCATACGTATGAGGATAATTACTTGAGCAGTAGGTTGTGATTGAGTTACTATCCAACATTAATCCTGACAAGCCTTAATTCACCATGGGTTTTTGGGAAAAGATTATTATAAAATTATTTTAATTTAAATTTTTGATTTTATATTTGTTACCTTTTATTACTTTTCATGATACATATAGTTTTTTTGCATGTTTATGGTTTCAATTGATGGAATTTACCTATTTTAATAGTTTTTTTCTCTTTATTTTATTTCATGTATATGATTCCCCCATGAAGACCATCTCAAAATTTTCTAGAGGGAGATGCTAATAATTTTCTATAATCTAATAATTCTATGGATAAAAATGTGATTAAGATGGAAGTGAGAGCCTTTGCAGCCACAGATCAAAGGGAGGACCCTGGCCTAGCTCAGGCTAGGAAGGAAAGTCCAATTTTGGGTCAAGAAAAGGACTGAGATCCAAAATTTATTTTCTATTGATCATGTGGATACTGCAAGATGCAGTCAAAAATAATTATTTTAACCTAGAATATAGATAATGTTTGAACAGGATCATTATCAAGGATTTTTGGGTTTGGTTCTTCACTATAATTAATCACTTATTAATCATTTTTAATGCTTATTTTTTAATATTTGAATGTATGAAGTAATGTGGGAAATATTATTTTGGTTTTTGAATTTCATAAAATTAAAATAAAGGTCATGATGAAAGTGGATGGATCTAGGATTGATCATAAGGGATCTTAATTATCCAAAATTATTCTCTTCTAATAACTAAATTGTAATTAAGTATTAGTTTCTCCCTCTATTTGAATTGTGGGACTAAATACACATGGTAGATAACCAATGCATACTCAACTCACCTCCTCTATAGTGAAGATAAAATAAACACACTAAACTGGGGTATCTACTATCCTAACTTGCAGATTCAATCATATATTGTTAATCTCCTAGTACACATATCTCCAATCATATATTATTTAGAAAAAAATAAACTAGGGAAAAAAGTTTTAATATATAATAGAATTCACCAGTGAATAGGAAGAGCATGTGATGTTCATTTATCCACTTACTCTCACTCACTTTCTCATCACGTAAGATAAACCTAATTATATAATTGAAAATAATAAATTTAGAATCCTCATATGATCTTCTATAATGACCAATATCTCAGGTTAGTACTCCATGATCAGGGAGTTTAATAGAACATAGTTATAGTATGATGGTAGAATCACAAAAAAATAAAAATTATAAGAGAGAAGAAAAGAGTTTCACATCAATTAATATAAACATTTAATAAAATAGAACAAAAACAGAGAAAGAAAAATGTTGGCATAATCCCACGAAAGTGGGATTCCTCTCTCCCCCATTCACCCAACCCAATATATATAGCAGTTGATCTCTGCTTCTCTAACAAAATTAGAAAAATAATTGTACACATCTAATAGTTTCCTCTTATTATTGAACTTCATACTGATTCTATAAGAATCAAAGGTGATGAACATCACTAATTCATAGTATAGTGGAACATAAATTCTTATTATGGAATTTTCTACTATGAATTTGTAAAAAATGATTTTTTTTAGAATAATGCTTGTATATATGAGATTTAATTGTTGGGGGTTATTTTTTTTACTATGAGTCAGTGGAATAAGATTGCACACTAATTTGTAAAGGAGTGGAATTTACGGGAAGATGCTTTAAACTTTTGGGAGAGCTCAAGATATAATATCAATGGAAATACAATGCTATAGGCCTTTGGGAATCTTCTTGTGAACAAGTTAGGGATCACTATGCATGGTACCTATCTAGAACTAGCTTTAAGTGGACTTGTACTTGAGAAACTAGAATCTATGATGTGTGATTTTGAGTTCGTGTGTAGTTGATTACTTGATGTGAAAAGGTGATGACAGTCACTGATCTTCTATAAAACGATGCTTTAAGGATCTATTTTGTTACTTAATTTTGGTGGGGTCTAGAATGGAACTCATGTAGGTCTCACATGGTATTTCTAGACTGATTCTGGGTTCTTAAATAATAATGAAAGTTAGATTCTATGAGGGAGGTGATTTTCTAGTGAAGAATTTTTTGAGAAGATCCTTAGTCCATGTAGTAATTTTTTTGAAAATCTTGTTCATGAAACACTCCATGATTAAATATAGTGAATTAATAAGGGTTGACTTCCCCTCTATCGTCAAAATCAATCCTATACAGAAACAAATATAACATGAACTTTTCTTCTTCTCAATATTAAGTGGTTATTCATTTATATTCACCATATCTGAGCATCCATGGTGATTCTTTGTTCACAGCTTAATGAGGGTTCGGATCCCTCTAATTAAGTTCGTGATCTATAGTGAGGTAGGTTAAGGTGTGAGATTAGAAGGAGGTATCTTGGTTTTCACTAATGTAGGGACCCTTACATAGCTCTATTTTCATGTGTTTACCCCAACACTACTTGCCAAAGACCTCTACAAAGTGTAAAAAATTGAACTCTTTTGACATATCAATCTTTGTGGAAGCTTAAATCTTTCTATTATATAGTTGATTGGATCTATTATTATGGTTGATATTCACATGTTTACTTATTTTATTATAATTTATAAAAGATCTCTTAGATTGGGCATCATGGGTAATTTTGATTCATGGTCGGTGGAGGACTTGTGCAGCTGATGGAGCATGACCTTTACCCTTACGCAAGATATTTTAACCACACACCAGTTACTAATTACATTCAGAATCATTAAATTAATAAATAGGATTCAACACAATCCAATCTGTGTTACAAAAATTCTAGATTCAATACATTTGATAATTTAACTGCTATATATATTCTAAATTCATTTTATTAAAAAAATAAAAAAAAATTAGTTCAGATTTATTTTATTCACATAAAAGCTTACTAAATGGGAAAATTCAGTAATTCTTGGGATTTTAATATAATTAAAGGGAATAAAACAATGAATTAATGGTAAAATTTTCAATAAAATATAATTTTATCACTCCTCCATAGTAATAATATTTCACTATAGGTAAATTAATTGTCTATTAGGATTATTTAAAATGAGAATCAACTCATGAAAAAGAATTCCACATCCCTATAAACTCATATAATAAGAAAATTGAAAAAAAAGATAAAAATCAAGTTCAACCACAAATCAGATTGACACTCTAGGTCAAAGAAACACATCCCAAAAACTATTTACATTTTTAGAAAAATAAAAATCATCATTAAAGTATTTATATAATTTCATAGCTCACCCATTTAATATTATATTATGTTAATGAAAACCAGAGTCCAAATCACATTTTTCAATTCCATATAAATTATATTTATTTAGAAAATAATTCAATGAACAAAAAAAATATATAATCATATAAAATTATAAACAACCATAACAATAGTGTAAGACATTATTTATTCTCTACACTAAAAATTACATCATGATTTATAAATGAATTTAGTCAAATTCATTCACATCAATTCAATCAAAAAAATTAGTTCTAATGTTGAAACAAATTAGAACTCAATAGAATCAACATTTTAACAAGTTTCACCTTACATAATCCCTCTCATTTAACCTTCCTTATACAAATTTATTTTTCACACTTTATTAACACTTCCTAAATGGAATTAAAATATATAAAATTCCATTATTAATTCATGTTCAGAATTCCAAAAATCTTTCCATCACCTTTTTTTATTTAGCACTTGTTGATTTTTTCCTCAATCGTGAATGTAAAATGAACTTATATAATTAGTGTAGCTAAACCCATAACTAAACCATCCCAAGATAGTAAGTAACCCCTGGGACTAATTTTCATAATCAAGGTATATAAACAATTCTTGGGCAGTTGGATCTAAAGTTTCTCTAACTCTTGTATGATAGTCAACACACACACATGTGATTATATTGACTTATAAATACTTCTAGATCAGTTCTAATATTTTTTTTTCACTACAATTAATAGTAAATATTTAAATTTATTTCAAGGATGATCTTTGAGGTATTAATTAGATACTATGGGTAGGTTAAATAGGTTTGATTTTATTAGTCTAGTTTCTTTATACTATTATTTAGATTCCACGATGTTCTTATTTATCACCGTCTTTTCCTTAGTTCTAAGTCCAAATACTAATAAAAATTGTGGTAAAATCACTTAGAAATCATTTGAGTTTTTTAGGTTCAATAATATGATCTTGTTCCTCACAATCAACATGGAGGGAAAAGGTATGTAATTTAACTTAATGAAAGTCTACAAACACACCAAAACTATACGAAATAACTTTATACAGTTTTTAGAATAGGGTAGAAATTTTGTATTTGTTTGATTTCAAAAACAAATTCCCTAAAAACACAAAATCCAAAATAAATAAAATAATGAAAATAAGAAAATTATTGGTTAATCCCTACCATATACTTAGTTTCTCCATATCCTCAATGAAACTTGGAAATAATCATATATATTTAAAGAAGATTTGAAAATATTATAGAAAATACTGGCATGGTGGAAGTTGTTCACCCATATGCTTGTTCCTATATGAGTATATCCTTGTAAGGAAGTAATTCACATTTATATTAGTTTTAAGTGATCTTCAATCAAATTTAGTAATTACAATCTATTTTATTTATTAAATAAAAACAAACAAAAAGTAATAGTTTATTCATAATTATAACATGGAACTTAAAGTAAAATAAAAGTAAATAAAAATGAGGAATAATATTGGGTAAAAATACTTTATAAGGTGTTGTGATTTTTTTCCACAGTCATACTGACTTGAGATCATCCCCAGTCCATTAGTAGGTAGGGATTGTGTGGTAACAACCAACACATTCTTGTTTATTTAATTTTATCCATATTTCCCTTTAGGTGGAGGTGATATTTGGTAGTATAGTGAGTGTCAAACACCTTATCATTGTAAATTATCTTGAAATGGGTGGCTAGGAAGGATAAAATAAAGCCCTCTTATTGGTCTTACCTATCTCCATCTACGTGATCCTCTTGAGACTCTTGAGGGGGATATTCCTCTTCAACTTCTAAAATATATTTTTTCTTTGAATATGGATACCTTGAATACTATGGAAGCCTCAACTAAATCTTTCAGGGTTGTTCCATGTAGATTATCGAAAAAAGTACTTAGAAATCTCCCCTTCATTTTCTAAATTTGTAGCCACTTATTTAGATTCCATTCAAATATTATCTTCCATGGTGGCTACCAAAACCTCTATATATGGAGAAAAATTTATCTTGAACAAGGATGAATAATAATCATAAAGGAAGTGATATTTTAATTTAATTAAAGAAAGATAAAAAATGAAAGTTCAATGAAAAATTCACTCCCTTTATTAACTCATCTCGGATCACTTGTTCATAATCAAGGACTACTTGGAGGTTTGTAGAAACATGTGGAAGAGGGAGAGTTCTCAATGTGTCTTCCACCTCCATGATATCTTCTTTATAGTTTGTAGTGGTGGTCTATTTGTGTACCTATTATGAATATTAATATAACTCTAGGAATTATTTTAGGATCTTGGTAAGCTCCTTGGCCATGGATTCTATGATTAATGGTTTGAGGTCATATTTGAGGTCCTTAAAGGGCACCTTAAATTTCTCTCAGATTATTGAGTGAATGACCCTCTGTACCTATCTAGTAATGAGTAAAAACCCCTTATATTTTGGTGGGGGTGAATTAAAAGTAGATTCCATTTTTTAGATTTCAAATTTTAATTTAATAACAGGAAAATTATATTAAAATTAAAAGATAAAAATGAGTTTTTAAACCAACTCCCTGGAAATGGTTTCAAGTTGATAAAATGGATATCATAGGCTTCAGAAACATAATATTTTATTTTGACATATAATGAATAACACATATGACGGTCATTCTCAAGGAGTTTTGGGGATAGTTATTTACAATTATAAATCACTTATTAATATTTTTAAATGTTTCTTTTTCTATGTTTGAAAACATGATATAATGTGGGAGTGATTTTTTTGGTTTTATAATTTTTTGAAATTAAATTAGAGGTCAATTTGAAATATGATGGATCTAAGAATTATCAAAAGATAAATTCATTATCAAAAAATGTTCTCAACCAATAAAAAATCATATCTAATCATTAATTTCAACCTATATTGAAAATGTGGGACTGAACATAAAATTGAGATAACCTCTACATACACAACTCAACTCCTATATACTGAAGAGGAAATGAACACTCACATATGTTTCTAAATGTATTATATTTAGACCAATAGAATGTATGGAGGTATGTTTCAATTTATGGGAGAATTCAGAAATGACTAGGAAGATTTTATGGTTATTATATATATACTTCTTCTTACTAACTATCGTATCTAGAATGATAAAAATAAATGGGAATTTTAAAATCATAAATTTTGAATTCCCAAGTGATATCCCCTGGGGACCAATCTCTCGAGTGAGTACTATTGTGCCTCTCTCTCATGGTGTTTTCATGATCACAAACACTCACATATGTTTCTAAAAATTTCATTTATAATAGAATTAGTGTTTTTATTTAATACCGAGTAAGGGAATTCATGCAATCTTAAATATCTTTTCAAGTCTTATTTAAGGCTTGGGAATAACTCTTATCATGTTTCAAGTACTTGTAATCAACTTTATAGATCATTAAAAGTCCATAGAAGGAATAAAGGGAGGTTATTCTTGAAGGTGGATCTGTGTAATCAGCACCTGCTACCTAGTGTAGGGAACTGGCTAGCTAGTGCCTTGTGTCAAGAAGCTCTAATTGCAGTAGAGACTTTCCAGCTAGTAGGTGGGGTCCCAAAAACTATCTATAAATGAAAATAAATTTAAATATTTCATTAATAGTCCATTGTCCAGTTGGTGGAGTTATACCATCTAGTCGGTAGAATATCCAGGAGTGCAGAAGTCTCCATTCAGGTCATCAGTTACCCATTAGAGGCTACTGAGTATCCAGTGGAATCAAGCCAAATTCTCTAATGATGCATTAAATGATGTAAAATATACTATTATGGAATTATTATGTATATTCATTACACCCAATGAATTACAAAACGTTCTCAGTACTCTTGGATCATATAAAAGGATGCCCTTGGCCCCTTAGAAGATCACTTTGCTTTCCAATGATGCATCAAGATAAAATCAACACTGAATTTTTTTTCTTTCTTAAATCCTATCAAAGAGCCTTTTTATTCTCTCAATCCCTCAAGGGATCCAAACCTTTCTATCTAATCCCTCATCCCCAATTGTAATAATTCTTTTAAGACTTTTTTAGTGGCATTTTAATGGGTTTGTGTAAAAAAACCTCTCACTTCTCATCACAATTATCCAATAAGTTATCACTCCAAAAAAATGAGGGATGAGTTCCTTGGATACTATAGAAACTAAATAGGGTGCTCAAAAATAAAAATTACGAGGGAGAGGTTTCTTGATTATCATTATGATCATGGTATATATACTATTTAGCTCTCAACTCAAAGGGTGTAGATATATGATCTCACATTGAGCTATTGACGAACTCATTTTCAATTGTGTTGTCTCTCTCTTTACTTTACTTCATTGCATTATTTATCATTGATTCATAGAATTGCATAAATTTGATTCATTCATTTCCATACAAAATTTAATTTGATAGTATCTTTATAACTCAAATCAAATTTATCAACTGACACTCAATTGATATCGCACTTTATTATTTCTAAACCATTTTAATTTTTAATTATGATTTTCATTCACTTTAAATTTATAAAATGTAAATTCACCCCAACCCCCCCCCCCCCCCCCACCCCCATCTTTCCATATTTCTCTGAACAATAGTTGGTATAAAAGGTTAGATTTTTTGTTTTTATATTAAAATTATTATTTATAAAATTTTCTTTCAATTTTTTTTCTAATCATAATCAATTTCAAAGTATGGTTTTATTATGGTATCTAATTACTATTAACATTCTCTTGTTTTTATGGTACCAATTACTCCTATTGGAAAAATATAATATCAAATTTTCTTTGTATTATTGGTTACCCTATATATAAAATTGTAATTACTGATTTTATTACAACAAAATAATCAAAAGAAATGAGTTTAATCATGTTTCTATATGAAAAATGGATTTAGAAATATGGTAATTATTATATTTCACACAAAAAGGAACAAAGGGGATTCATGGTGATGTTCCATTTGGTTTACACTCATTTATTGATGTGATGAAGAATTCAATTTCAGGGAAGAAAAAGAATGAGGCTTGTTTGCTTCCATCTTCCAAAGAATCTCATCATAGAAGAATTCATCGCAAGGGCTCATCTGCTCATGTAGAGGCCAACACCACTATGCTTGATGGGAGATTGGAAATGGGAAAACATTCTTTAATTTCTCGCATTACTTTACCCAAATGTGAGTGTCCTTGGAAACTTGTGAACTTTTTCAGTAGAATTTTGATGCAGTGGGGTTTTGTTAGCTGGAAATGTATCCCACTTGGTCAAGGATTTTTTCATTGTTTGTTTCCATTGGATGACTTGAAGCTTTGTGCTCGGAGATTTTGTTCTCTATTTCTAAAACCTGGGTGGCTTCATCTACATGATTGGTCTTTGGATTTTAATGTATCGCAAGCCAAAAATGTTTTTTCTCAAGTTTGGGTTCATCTACATGGACTCAACTGGGTCCTTTGGCAACTGAGGAATTTTCATGACATTTTCATGACAATAGGGTCCCTCATCGGGCTTGATAAGGAAACTGAAGATGTTAGATATGAGAACTTCCCTAGGATTTTGGTGGAAGTTGATCTTAGCTCCACTCTTATTGAAAAGGTAACACTCTCCACTCCCTCAAATAAAATTTTAATTGATGTTGAATATGATAAAAATCATATCTAATGCATTGAATGTGTGATTTTTGGGAACTCTTTTGATTTGTGATGAAAGAATGCTACTTGTAAGGAGTGTGGGATGAGAATCCACCCCTACAACCTTTGTCAACGAAAGGAAACTACAAAAGACTCATCTTTTACAAAGTCTGATGATAGGTACAGTGACTCTCCTAAAGAGCTGATTCATATTGTTGTTGATGCTTTGTCTTCGAAGAATCTTGTATCTCAAGTGTCTCTTAAGGGAAAAGATATCGAACCTTGAACATCATATCCTACGCCTTCTTTGGTTGATGACACTAAACACAATGATGTTCAAAAAAAATTGATTATCAACAGGAAGTCCAGAAGCTTTTTCATTCATCCACGGTTATGGGTAAATGGGGAAATGTTTCTGATGATGAAGGGGGCAAGGCTGGATTCATTGGTCTGAGCATTGGTGGATCTATCTCTTTCAAGGATGTTGTCCTAAGTGTTGAGGAAAGAATGACTTGTAACAACCCGAATCTGGAGCCCCTCCACTAGTGCCCCGTACCTGGTTCACCACATGACCTCAAGCACGTTTCCCCAAATGCTAGTGGCAGCCAACTAGCAGTGAGGGCCTTGGTGAGTCGGTGGGGAAACTATGCCCTCATTTGGTAAAGTATACAGTGGAAGAACAACCAGACACAATAGCAGAAACTGTAAATAGCATACAACAACTGAACTGAACAGCGGAAGCAAAGTATAAAATAATGATGATGAAACATGGTACATATGTCTATGGAAAGCAGTAAACTAACCAATGTGCTAATATACAACTGAAAAACAAAGTGCAAAGAAAAAAAATTAAACTCCTCAGCATCACAAGCCTAAGCTTGGTCCCTTGCTCTCCAGCTCCAAGAAATCACGTACCGGAAGTCGAAGGGCGCTTGCCCTTATCTATTCCTACAACAACAAAGTCTTCTTGGGCCCAAAAGCATGGCCCAAACAGGGTGTGAGATACAATCCCAGTAGGTAATCACCCAAAGATCTGTGCCTAACAGTCAATGAATAAAAGGCAAGTAAAGGTGCAGGAAGTAGTAAACATGAAATACACAATAGCTACAATTCACAGTTCTAACATATAAAGTACACAAGTAAACAACCAACAACAAGTAGAAAATAGGTAACCCTATGGGTATCTCTCATAGCCTAACCCCTATGGCTCAAACTACCAAAAACTAGCAACCCTCTAGGAGGCACACATACTCACACCCCTCTGTTTCAGCTAAAAGTAGACTCTCTGAGGAAGCACTCACTGTCAATTCCCCCTATTGTCTCATATCTTACTAAAGGATCTCTGGGGAAGCACTCAACATCTCATTCCCCTTGTGGCTCGCGTCGAGGAGCTACAAACTCTCGGAGGAAGAACTCATTGTCAATTCCCCCTGTGGTCTCGCATTGTATTTGAAAGACACTCTAGAGAAGCTCTTACGTCTATTCTCCCTGTGGTCTACTACACTAGGTTCTCACAGTCCTGTGTGAAATAAACATGCTCAGTGCACGTGCAATGTCCAAGTAAACCTCAAGAACTACTTGGATATTCAAACTAAGGCTCAATAGCATAACATAGCAATAGTTCCACTATCCTACAACAAGGCATGGAAACTGTAAAATGCCAAAAAGTAAAACAAGCATGGAAAAGCAACCTGAACACAAAACAATTTACTCTACTCACAAGCATAAACCTCTACTACAGCAATCAGGCAAAGCAAGAAAACAGCAGGGGAAAAACAGGAAACCCACAATTCCCTGCCCAAGGGAATTTGTGGAAATTGCAAAAAATACTCAACGAATTTCTACAAAAAGGCACAAACCACCCACCTGGATACTAGGGGATCGATATACTTGAACCACGATGCCTGATTCTCCTCAGAACAGCGTAGATCTAAGAAAACACACAAAACACTCAACCCACGATAACATGAAAACGATGAGGAACCATGGAACAAGTATAAAGTAGAAAAGAGAGATTACCGAGGTGATCTCAATGCAATCGACCGTGGCTGGAACGGATATCGGATGGAGGAACAGGGGCTCGGGGAAGATCCATCCATACAAGTCGCTCTCGGACGAACAAAACCTAGAAGAAGACGCTTATGTGCGTCAGGCGTGACCCCGGTGCATTTAGTGAAAAAATAAAAGTACACAACATGTATTTTTAGAGTACACGGTGTGTACTATGTTTTTCCTTACTCCGCCAAAATCGGCATCCACGTCACCCCTACACACCGTGTGTGTGGCTGGGGCACGGCCAGCACACGGCTTCGAGCCGGAGAAGAGTACATGACGTGTACTCAGAAAGTACATGGCGTGAACTTCAAAAATTTCCAGAAACTTTATTTTTCCCAAAAACTCCAGAAAAAGGGAAAACATACCTGAAACGAAGATCCGGGTTCTTACAACCTCCCCCCTTTAAAGAAATTCATCCCCGAATTTCCCTAGAGGCGTAGAAGAAGAAACCCCGAACAGCTCTGGCCACTGCGATCATACATCGGCCTCCCTCTCCCAGGTCTCATCCTGTACTCACCCATGTTTCCATAGCACCCGTACCAGGGGAACAGACCATCCTTGGAGAACCTTCGTACTGTGATCAACAATCCGGATAGGATTCTCCTCAAATGACGCATCCACTTCGAGCTCAACCTCCTCAGGCTGAAATACATGAGATGGTTCCGAAAAGTAACGTCGGAGCTGAGAGACGTGGAAGATGTCGTGCATGGCCCGGTACCTCTGCGGTAGCTACAACCGATAGGTGACTGACCCAACTCTCTCAAAAACCTCAAACGTCCCGACGTACCACGGTGAAAGCTTACCCTACCTCTGAATCCTCTGGTTCCCTAACCTCGGTGCGACACGCAGGAAAACCTGATCTTCGACCTCGAACTCCAGAGGTCGTCTCTGCTGATCAGCATGAGAATTCTGCCGAGACTGTGTTGTACCCTTCTACTTCTGAATCATCTCTATCTGCTCTGAAGTCTCCTGAACAAGACGAGGTCCCAGCAAAGTTGCCTCTCCTGCCTCCAGCCAGCATAAGGGTGATCGGTATGGCCTACCGTACAAAGCCTCGTATGGTGCCATTTGAATGGTCACCTGGAAACTGTTTTTGTAGGCGTACTCCACAAGAGGAATATGATTCTCCCAAGAACCTCCAAAGTCTAGGATGAAAGCTCGGAGTATATCCTTAAGCACCTAGATCGTGCGCTCGGACTGACCATCTGTCTGGGGATGGTATGTTGTACTCAAAAGTACCTGTGTACCCAAGGCCTTCTGAAGTCCCTATCAGAACAGAGAGGTAAAGCGCATGTCCCTGTCTGAAACCATAGAGTGTGGAACTCCATGAAGAAGAATGATCTCTCTGATGTAAAGTTGTCCCAGATCAACGACACTGAAGGTCTCCTTGATCGGAAAGAAGTGAGCAACCCTCATGAGCCTGTCGATGACAACCCAAACAGCATCATTCCCTCAAGGTGACCTCGGAAACCCAGTCACGAAGTCCATCGCAACATCATTCCACTTCCACTCCAGAATGGGTAACTGTTGTAAAAGGCTTGCTGGTCGCTGGTGCTCCGCCTTCACCTACTGACAAGTAGAACACCGCAAGACGAAACCAGCAACATCTTTCTTCATACCTGGCCACCAGTACTGGCGATGAAGATCCTGATACATCTTGGTGACGTCAGGATGAACTTCCCAAACTGAGGAATGAAAATCCCGCATCAGCTCATCGCGTATGTATGTTGGCACCCATATGCGTCCCTGGAAGCGCAAGATCTCATCCTCACCCACTGTCTATCCAGGAAGAGGGTCCTCTCCTGACACACTCTCCCACAAGACTAAGCCTTCTGAGTCGGATAGCTGCCTCATCTATACCTGATCAAGTAGTGTCGAGGTAACATCTACAAAAGATAAGAAGGTTTATCTCTGTATGTCGTGCACCTCCAGATGCATCTCAGAGAACATAGCCATCAGCTGCCACTCACTGCTGGCCTCCTGAACTGCCAGAATCTGAGTCCTCCTTCTCAACACATCTGCCACTGCGCTTCCCTTTCCCGGTGTATAGGCAAGCTCGAAATCAAAAGACTGAAGATATTCGACCCAACTACGCTGTCTCAGATTCAGATCACGCTGAGTGAAGATGTACTTGAGACTCTTGTGGTCGGTGAAAACCACAAAGGGATCTCCCAGAAGGTAATGTCTCAAACAGTGTAAGGAATGAACAATAGCTTCCAACTCCAGATCATGTGTAGGTTAGTTCCTCTCATGTGGCCTCAACTGCCGAGACCCATACGCAACGACTCCATCTCCCTGCATAACCACAGCTCCTAGTCTGATACCTGAAGCATCACAATAGATTGTGTAGCTCTTTCCTGGATCTAGAAAGACTTGTATCGGTGCTGGCATCAACCCCCCCCCCCCCCCCCAGCTCTTAAAAGGCTAACTTAAAAGAATATGACCATAAGAGCTTCTCCCCCTTCTTGGTCAGACCTATCAAAGGTGCTGCTAGGCACGAGAAGTCCTAAATGAAGTGTCTGTAGTATCCAGCCAGCCCTAGAAAACTCTGTACCTCAAAAACGTTCTTCATCTACTCCCAGGAAACTACAGCTCTCACTTACTCTAGGTCTACAGATACTCCTGCCTCTAAGATGATGTGACCAAAGAAGTGAATCTGATCCATCCAGAAGTGGCACTTCGAGAGTTTAGCATAAAGCTGATGCTCTCTCAGGGTACTCAGAACGATCTCAAGATGTGTGGCATGATCGTGTCGAGTGTGAGAGTACACTAAGATATCGTCCACGAATACCATGAAAAAGGAGTCCAAGTAAGGATTGAACACTCGGTTCATCAGCACCATGAAAATCGCAGGCGCGTTCGTGAGACCGAACGACATAACTGTATACTCGTATAGACCATACCTGTTCCTGAAGGCTGTTAGAGGTATATCTGATGTTCTAACGCATAATTGATGATAACCAGACCTCAAGTCAATCTTCGAGAACACTCGGTCTCCTCGAAGCTGATCAAAGAGGTCATCGATCCTCGGCAAGGGATATCGGTTCTTGACCATCAACTGGTTCAGCCTCCGATAATCCACACAAAGACGAAGGGTACAGTCTGCCTTCTTCGCAAACAGGATAGGAAAACCCCAAAGAGAAGTACTGGGTTAGATGAAACCCTTTGCCTGTAACTCCTCCAACTGCTTCTTGAGCTCCTACAACTCAGTTGTAGCCATTCTATAAGGAGTAATAGACACTGGTGCTTCTCCTGGAATGAGATCAATAGAAAATTCTACCTCACGCTCTAGAGGAAAACTTGAAAAGTCCTATGGAAGACATCCCTGAAATGATCCACCACTGGAGGAAAGTCTATCTGCGAATTCCCCTGATCATTTAGATAAAGACTAGAAATCTAGGTTGTTACCCTTCCTAGCCCATGATGCTCGAGTCATGCTCGACTTTCCTGAACATCCCAGTCACCTCTATGAAGAAAATATTCACCCTCTGTTGAGATAAAACTCACCCTGTAGCGATAACAGTCGACAACTGCCTGGAAGGGAACCAACCAGTCCATCTCGAAGATGAAATCATAGCCTGTCATCTCTAGGACATAGATATCCCATAAGAAACGATACCCTGCAACCTCGAGAGGGCACTCTCTACACTGGTGTGCACTAGATGTCCTCATTCCCAAAGGTGTGTCTAGTGTCAATGAGTAGGAAGAAGAAAAGACACAGATCCCAACGCTCTCCACAACAACAACAGAGATAAAACTATGAGTAGCACCAGTATCGAAAAGAGCTGAAGATATAACTGAGGCTACTAAAATCTTACCTCGAACTGTAAAAGGGTCGGGATCCTGATCCTGACAGGTCTGCTCCACGGCGAAAGACTGGCCTACACTGCGGCCCTACACCACTGGTTGAACACTCTAAGCTGAACCTCCCTACTGGTGCTGAGGGACTGGTGGCTGACCGCCACGACCACGACCTCCCCCTTGGCCCGGATGGCCAGAGGAAATCCAGTTCCCTGGCTGGTGAGAAACTGGTGGGGTTGCTCCTGAACGAGGAGTCATGGAGGAACCCCGGTCACTAGATGCTGGTGAGAAAACCTGGCAGAAATGCTGAAGGTGACCCATATTGCCGCAAGATCAGCACTCCACGGGGTCTCTCTAGCACTGTGGCCTCATGTGCCCCGACCGGCCACACTGATAGCATACCACCTGGCTGCCTGACGATGCATCTCGCTTCCTCGGATCACCGTGCATAGACTCCCTACGGCGCTTCTTGCTTTCATCTGGAGGGAAACTAGCTCTGGAAGCAGAACTTCCTTGGATCGCAGCTCCGGAGTCTCTCATATTACGCTCCGCAATCAGTTCTTGGTTGACGATGGAAGTGATGGAAGTCAACTGGAAGATATTCACCTACAAGCGGATCTCCCGCCTGAGACCATACACAAACTTCCTTGCTAAGAACACCACACTCACATCCCATAGGGGTGTGAAATGCTGAAGCTTAGTGAAATGAGAGGAATACTCCATGATTGAAATAGTACCCTGCTCTAAGCTCATGAACTCCCGGGCTCGGTCGGCCCTCAGGGTCTCCGGGTAGAAGTAGTCATAGAACACGCGCTGGAACTCCTCCCAAGACATACCTTGTTGATGACCCGCCTGTGAGATCACGTCCCACCACCTCTTAGCGGAGTCTAGGAGCATGTAGGTTGGGAGCTTAACCCACCTCTCTGGTGGCCTCTTCAGATGCTCAAAGATGGTCAACATGGCTTCCAGCCATGACTCTGCAGCATGAGGTCCTCCTTCCCTCAAGAACATGGGAGGATGTTGCTGCTGAAAAACCCACGTCAAGTCTACCATAGTTGTGGCAGGAGGCGGTGCTCCCTGGAAGGTCTGCATAATCCTCAGAAAACCTTCCATGAACTATGCATCAGCGCCTGCAACTGGTATGATAGTCGGTGCCAAGGCTGGCCCGACTCGAGGATCAACAGGAAGTCCCCGATCAGACATATCTGGCATCTGATCACTGCCTGACGACAAATGTACAACGGGAGGACGTCTTGAAGGCATAACTTTGAAAGATCAAATGCACACCTTAGATCAGAAAAACAAGGACAGAAAACACAAGAGTAAAAAATAGGAACAGGGGAAGGAAAACACACAAGTTTCCAAAACACAACTACGCGGTGTGTATAAAAACTACACGGTGTGTCTTCTTAAGCCACTGACATGGGCATGTACCCCCACCCTACAGGTCATGTAACACCTCAAACTACAAGTCGTGTTGACCCAACACACGGTGTCCAAGTCTCTTTACACTGCTAACACACACGGTCCGACTTAACTCGAGACTACATAGCGTGTTCTAAAAAAACACGGTGTGTACTAGACAAGGCTTCAGCAGCCCGTGTTGTTAAATACACAGCTGTCTACACAGCTGGACCTTACACAGCGTGTTCCGAACAAACACGGCGTGTATAGGTGAAGGTGACACCATCCTGTGTTGTTTGTGACACGGCCGGGTACCTGAACAAGACTACACGGCGTGTTCCGAAAACAACACGGCATGTCTAAGAGAAGGTAACGCCAACCCGTGTTGTTCGTGACATGGTCGAGTACCTGGACAAGACTACACGGCGTGTTCCTTTACAACACAGCGTGTTCTAATCGAGCTTCCCCGACCCGTGTTGTTAGTGACATGGCTGGGTACACGGCTTCAAGCTACACGGTGTGTACCTACTGTACACGGCATGTTCCTGAAGTTATTCTCACGACACCGTGTTTTTTCTCACACGGTCAGTGACATGGCCTGAAAACTACACGACGTGTATCCGAAAAGTACTCACCAAGTATTTTGGGTTTTTCTAGGCAGTAGCTCAGAAACTGCACAGAAGCCTAGAAACACTGAAAACAAGGCAAAGAGGTGCCAAATTCCGATCCGTGAGGGCCCATACTCCCCGAGAATCAAATCTTGGAATCTCCTACAGTCATAGACAAGAGAAAACATGATCATGATCAACCAACTTCTGATTGGAGAGGGCCCATAACACCTCAAGAATCAAAATTTGGTGTTCCTTTAATCAAAGTAGGAAGCAAACAATCCTCTAACAAGGCAGTAGAGATTCTATGAAGAATCTATCACAACAGCATGCATAATCTACATGAAGTCTATCACAACAGCATGCAATTGCTACTGCACCCTAGAGGGCATGGAAATAATGAATGGAATGTGATTTCTAAAAGTGCATATATGATGCATGAGATGGATACCCTCATCTCATCGGGTTGCCACAGAAATAGAACTGCAATCATCAAGAAAATAACAACACAAGGCATGTGAATCACTCTAGGTGAAATCATATCAGCCGTAAAATCTCAAATTCAGCAAACTGAAATTAACGAGGTTGTATGGATTTTCCCTATACACGGGTTAGCTACTCCTGATCACAGCTTAGTACCAAGTACCAAATTCGTCCTATCCCTGGATAAAGTCTCCAAACAGTAAATCAATAGAAAATAACTCCTTTGATACCACTTTGTAACGACCCAAATCTGGAGCCCCTCCACTGGTTCCCTGTACCTGGTTCACCACATGACCTCAAGCCTGTTTCCTTAAACGCCAGAGGCTATCGACTAGCAGTGAGTGCCTTGGTGAGTCGGTGGGGAAACTATGCCCTCGTTCGGTAAAGTATACAGTAGAAGAACAACCAGACACAATAGCGGAAACTGTAAACAACATACAACAACTGAACTGAACATCGAAAGCAAAGTATAAAATAATGATGATGAAACATGGTACATATGTCTATGGAAAGAAGTAAACAAACCCGCATGATGAAGTACAACTGAAAAACAAATTTCAAAGAAAACAAAGTAAACTCCTCAGCATCGCAAGCCTAAGCTGGGTCCCTTGCTCTCCAGCTCCAAGAAATCACGTATCAGAAGTCGAAGGGCACTTGCCTTTATTTATTCCTGCAATAACAAAGTCTTCTTGGGCCCAAAAGCATGGCCCAAACAGGTTGTGAGATACAATCCCAGTAGGCAATCACCCAAAGATCTTTGCCTAACAGTCAATGAATACAAGGCAAGTAAAGGTGCCGGAAGTAGTAAATAGGAAATACACAGAAACTACAATTCACATTTCTAACATATAAAGTACACAAGTAAACAACAAACAACAAGTAGAAAACAGGTAACCCTATGGGTAGCTCTCACAGCCTAACCCCTATGATTCATCCTACCAAAAACTAGAAACCCTCTAGGAGGCACACACAGTCACACCCCTCTGGTTCAGCTAAAAGTAGACTCTCTGAGGAAGCACTCACCGTCAATTCCCCCTATATTCTCATATCGTACTAAAGGCTCTTTGGGGAAGCACTCAACGTCTCATTCCCCCTGTGGCCCGCGTCGAGGAACTACAGACTCTCTAAGGAAGAACTCATCGTCAATTCCCCATGTGGTCTCGCATCGAATTTAAAAGACACTCTGGAGAAGCCCTTGTGTCTATTCTCCCTATGGTCTACTACACTAGGTTCTCATAATCCTGTGTGAAATAAACATGCTCATCCCACGTGCAACGTCCAAGTAAACCTCAAGAACTACTTGGCTATTCAAACTAAGGCTCAACAGCATAACATAGCAACAGTTCCACTATCCTACAACTAGGCATGGAAACTGTCAAACGCCAAAAAGTAAAACAAGCATAGAAAAGAAACCTGAGCACAAAACAATTTACTCTACTCACAAGCATAAACCTCTACTACAGAAATCAAGAAAATCAGGCAAACAGTAGGGGTAAAACAAGAAACCCACAATTCCCCGCCCAAGTGAATTTTTGGAAATTGCACAAAATACTCAAATAATTTCTACAAAAAGGCACAAACCACCCACCTGGATTCTAGGGGATCGATATACTTGAAACACGATGCCTGATTCTCCATAGAATGGCGTAGATCTAATAAAATGTAAAAAATTATCAACCCACGATAACTTGAAAACGAGGAGGAACAATGGAACAAGGCTAAATCAAAATATAGAGCTTACTAAGGCGATCCCAACACAATCGACGGCAACTGGAATGGAGATCGGACGGAGGCACGGGGGCTTGGGGAAGATCCGTCCATACGGGTCGCTCTCAGATGAACAAAACCTAGAAGAAGATGCTTATGTGCGTCAGGAACGACCCCAGTGTGTTTAGTGAAAAAAATAAAATTGCATGGCATGTATTTTTAGAGTACACGGCGTGTACTAGGTTTTTTCGTACTCCACCAAAATCAGCCACCATGTCACCCCTACACACCGTGTGTGTGGGCCGGGCACGACCAGCACACAGCTTCGAGCCGGAGAAGAGTACACGGCGTGTACTCAGAAAGTACACGGTGTGTACTTCAAAAATTTCCAGAAACTTTATTTTTCCCAAAAACACCAGAAAAAGGGAAAACATAACTGAAATAAAGATCTGGGTTCTTACATGACTGATGGAAAATAATTATCCTATGTCCCATCAAAGAGAATACCCCGCAAGGACTACTCTCAGACCCCTAGGAACGTGTCTTCTAGATCATCTTTGTTGGGAAAAAATCCCTCAAGGTAACATTGCAGCATTTTTGGGTTGATTGTTTTTGTTGAAAAATCAGGTTTCTATGGTGAATTGTTGAGTTCCAGAGATGTTGTTGACAATAAATATTGACAAAGAACCATGAAAAAGGAATGGACGATCTGGAGGTGGTACAAAAAGAGTAGTACAAGGTGGCGTCGTTTCCCAGTGTTTCCCAAATTTTTGGGGTCCAAAATTTAGAGTTTAGTGAGAATATAGAAAAGTGGATATCCTTGAAGATATTATTTAAATATGTAAAAGGCATGAGTTTCACGAATATAGGCCTCATGGATTGGATTTCGTGAAGACCAGAAAAATGATGGTGGTGATTCTTCGTGATTACGTCAAGATTCACGAACAGCAGAGTTGAAGAGAATTACATCGGCGAAGGGCTTTGCGAGGGAGCTTCACGGTGAGGGCGCGAAAGAATTGACAGGATGATCCGCGATTACAATGAGCTCCACGATCAGAAAATTTTCGTGGTGCTTCGCTATTTTGAGAGAATTTCAGCGGGAACTTTGGAGCTTCGCGATTTGAGATGATGTGGCATTGACTTCATGTGGAAAGTTCTAGGGTTGGTGGAATCACCTATAAATAGGCCTCAACCCCTTCAAGATAAGACGAGAGAAAGAGATAATTTTCAAATAAAATACTTTTCTCTCGGTTCTTGAAGGTAGTTCGCGAAGGAAGTGTGCTTCATGAAATGAAGGAGCTTCACGGTGTCTATTCTAGCTCCACGAAATTTGTGAGATCTGTGTTGGCTTAGTGATCTTCGCGAAGGAAGTCACTCTGTGACGACTAGAGAATCGCGAGAGTTCTTCGGGAAAATACAGGAGCTTTGCGAAGGCTTGTTTGAGCTTCGCAAAATTGGGAGCCTCGTGAAGTAGGGTGCTTTGCGAAGGTATTTCAAAAGGAATTGCCTAGTGTTCAGAGGCAAAGGGGTATTCATCTGTGGATGAAATTTGGTCTTCAATAGAGAATCTATAAATAGTTGAGGATGCATGCTTTCATGAAAATTAAGATACCTACAGGTCTATAAACTGTGAGTGGATCCCTTCCAAGTGCAGTGAGCCAAAGAAGAGGAAGAAGGTAATCCTTTCTACCAGTAGTGATCCAGTGAGAGAGAAACAGGGAGTGACCCTTGGGAAAGCAGTGAGATGACCCTAAACATTGTAAAGGCAGTGATCCTGGGCATAGAAGTAATCCATCCCGAACATTATTGGCAGTGAGCTTTAGTGGATTTGGTATAGCGGTACATCACCGTTGTATGCTCCTTGAACGTAGCCCAGTGAGGGTGAACCAAGTAAAGATCTATGTGTCTGTCTACTTGCTTCCCTGCATTGCATTTAAAGCATCATCATCAGATAAAGAAGAAAATAAGTGGTCATAATAAATACACAAGTGCAAACAAAGTGACCCTTGTAATAAAGAGGTCATGATTCAGTGGGGCATGAAGAATTTTGAAAAAGAATATCCATACCCTGATTCACCCCCCCCCCCTCTCAGGGTATATAGGCCCCTATTTGGTCCTAACAATATTAAAATATGTAAAAAAAGGTTGAAACAAACTACCTGAAGACATTTAAATTATAAAAGTCTCAATCTGAGTAGAAAGTTGGAGACTCTGATTATGGGAATGAAATGTCGTATTATGATTTCTAGTTTTGATGAATGAGTGAAATTAAGGTTGTTTAACCATGTTCTCCATTTCTATGTACTTTCTTTCACTCTTTTAATAAATGGTCAGAAGCTCTGCTTCTGACTAGACCTCTTTAGAAAAACAAAAAGGCATAAATAAAGTAAAGGACACTATATTGGATATGTATCATCAATATTTTTTTAAGATTCTCTGCATATCATAATTAACCTATTAATGGAATATTTATAATAATTATTGAAATTTTCAAAGGTAGAAAGCCCCTTGGTGATGATCTATCTGTAAAAATTATCACAAAAAATCTTATGGGTTTTACCTATCTCTTGGGATCCCAGAGTCATAACCATTAAAAAATACAAGGATATATAGAAAATAGAAATTCAAGGAATCATTGGATACCTAATGACGTATAATATAATGATTAACAAACAAGATGAAAAGGAGGTCAATGATTTCAAATATAAAAATAAAATCATCACCAATAAAGATACTAATAATAAACCTCTTAGAGGTAATGTTCTAGACTTTATTTAACTTTATTTGAACATGAAAAATTTCTTCAAGAAGAATAAATTTTTCATGTAATCTAAAATGTTAAGTGAAAATGTAGAATTAGAAGTGGCATGATAGGAATATAAAAATAAAAGGGACACAAAGGTGCAGTTCCCCATATAAAAGAAGAAGCATAAAGAAAAGAAACAAGGTAAGAAGGCTTTCAAAGTCAAAACATGTAGTGCAAGTGATGACTCCATGGATTCAATTTCCTCATCAAATTTAATTGATTCAAGCCCTAAGTAACCTATGTCACATTTTTTGAAGAAGTCTAGGTTAGTACCCTTCTTATTATTTCCTTATCTTCTACTTATTATCATAACTCTTCTCCCCTATCATCTAATTATTTCTCCTCAAGTAATATTAATTATGAATACCCAAAATATGTTTGTGATCAAATAAAAAATTCATTAACTTTCTTTATTATATAAAGATATTGAAAATAAATATAATAATGTGCTTTAAGAAAAAAACAACTTCAGAAATAGGTCATATCTTGAAGGAAAACTAATATAAAACAATCAAAGTTATTAATTTTTAAGAATTAAATAAACTTTAAACTACCATTAAATACCTCAAAAGTTCTATTTCTAAATTCACTCGAGGAAGATAAAATCCAAACAAAATTTTGGGCTCTCAAAGACTTGAAAAATAAATTCTCGGTCTTGTATTATCAAATAATGCAAGAACCTATAAGATTCTATCAAAAAATAATTTTATTAATGGTTTATCATAAGAAAAAATATATAATTATTGTAAAATAATTGGTCATTTAATTTGTCAATGTAATTTCAAGAATGAATGATATGGGAGAAAACATTTAATTCATATTTATTTAAATTTTTCAAAAATAAAACCTCATTCCAAACAAATCAAGATTCCTAAATCATTAAGGGATGAAATAAGTAGAACCAAGTTTGTATGGGAATTGAAACCTTTAGTCATTATATTTCATAGGAAAATTGACTTCTGAGAAAAATAAAAAAAAATAACTATGGAACCAATATAGTGTTTTATCAAGAAACATGAGTGGATACCTCTCCGATTTCAATAAAATCAACAAAAAAAGGATTTCATGTCACTTTTGGTGATAAATCTAAGGGTAAGATAATCAGTGAAGGTTCTTATAGTTTTTCTAAATTAAATATAATCAAAAAATATATTTTTCAAAGGTTTAAGATAGAATTAACTAAACATTTGTCAATTTTGTGATAGTGGTTTCAAAATTTATTTCAAAAATGTTTTTTCCATTGATTTTTACTCAAAAGGAAAAAATTTATTTACCACATCTCATTTCCAAAATTTTTATAAAAAAATTAAAATATATCCCAAGAAAAAGCATTAAATGTTTGAATCCATAATTTAGTGAGTCATAGATTTGGAATAGACACCTTGGTCACTATATTACATGCTTACTAATCAAACACAACTACTACCAACTAGTATGAGATCTACCCAAATTTAATTTCAAGTATGACATGGTTTTGGAAAAATTTTAATATGGTAAGCAACGAAAATCCTCTTTTAAATTTAATAAATTAATTTCCAATTGGAAAACTCTTGAATTAATTCATGTTGATTTGTTTGGACCTTCTCAAATTTAAATTCTTGTACGTAAATCCTACACTTTTTTTATTATTGACGACTTTAAAATATTTACATGGGATTATTTATTATCTCATAAAAGTTAATCTTGAAAATAATTTATTACATTTTTAAGAAATTTTGAAAATAAAAAAGTTTTTAAAATTATTTCAATTCAAATAGATTTTGGTGGGGAATTCAACAACACATAATTTTATCATTTTTGTTCATTTGAAGGCTATAATCCTTATTTTTATACACCTCAAACACCTCAACAAAACAAGGTAGTAGAGAGGTGAAATCTAACTATCTAATAAATAATTCAAACTCTTTCAAATGATTTTAATTTACCAAAATATTTTGGTATTGAGGCCTTGAATACTGCTTTATTTACCATTAATAGTGTTTTTATAAGTCCTTTTATCAAAAATACCCCTTATTAACTTTAGAAAAATAAAAAACCTAAAGTTTTTTTTAAAAATTTTTTGGGATGAAAATATTTTTATTTTAAGCACTAATGAAAATCCTGGAAAATTTGACTCTAAATATGAAAAATATATCTTTCTTGAGTACTCCAACTCAAGAAAGGCCTACTGAGTCTAACAAAAGGATAAAAATAGTAGAATAATAAATCAATGTTTTTTATGAATATTTTTCAAAATCTCTTAATGAAAATATTTTTGAAAATGATGTTTTAAAATAACCTTTTAAAATTAAAGAAGTTGAATAAGAACAAGAATATACTTTAAATTATTTACCTAAATATTTTAAAAAAATATCGAGACCATCCCCATGAAAATTCCTATGTAGATCTTCAAGTGGGAGCTCTTATAAGAAAATAAGTCTTAAATGAGGTTGAACATCTTGCCTTTGTCTCTCACCTAGAACCCCAAAACCTAAATGATTCGCTTAATGATAAAAATGGGGTAGTTAACATGCAATATGAACTAAATAAATTCACTCAAAATATTGTATGGACTCTTATAGAAATAACTTAAGATCATCTTATCATAGGTTCTAAATGGGTTTTTAGGACTAAGTTATATGAGCTTAGTAATATCATAAGAATTAAAACCCATTTTGAACCTAATGGTTATAACCAAGAAAAAGAAACTAACTATGGTAAGACATTTTCACATATCACTTGTTTAGAATCCATTATAATATTATTATAATTTTTCAACCATATTAATTTCAAACTCTTTCAAATGGATGTCAAAAGATTATTTTTAAAAGGTTTTATTTCCAAAAATAGTTGTAAAACAACAACTAGGTTTTGAAAATCCTATTTTTCCAAATTCTGTTTACAAATTAACTAAATCTCTTTATGGGTTATTATCATGACCCATCCCCCAGGGCATGTATCGTGACTACCCCAATCCCACCATCCATAGGCTGGGGGCTGGCGACTAGCACCAAAAATACATATCCTAAAAAGGGAAGGCATTAACTTTAACTTGTACACACACATAGTACAAACTGTGGAAAGGTAAACACTAAGTAAACCACAACTATCATAAGAAAACTAATGTGAGTAAAATACAAACTAAAATTAAATGGGCTGGAATACAAACCCAAAAAAAGACAAATACAAAAAAAGGGAGTACAAGATCGATGATAAGTCATCCACTGAAAACCCCACTTGATGGGTAAGTGTATAGTAGCTTCTGTAAGTCATATAAGTATGCCCTTCCTACCTGGTCCTAGGCCACCAAGTCCTCTTTCAAGGCTTTGGCCGTCTGCACAATATACAACATGTGCAGGAGAAGCCCATGTAGGGGTGAGTAACATAATACTCATTAGGGACCTCAATCCACAAAAGAAATACCACAAAACATAACCACAAAGAAAAATATCTCACACCAGGTATAATCAAAAGTATGTAAAGCAAGGCTATCAGTTGTAACATTAAACACCTTGTACTACAGAGGTACTCATCCATAAAGATTACTGTGGGTCTGCTGGGTCACTAACACCTACTCCCCACCGTGGGCTACTGAGTCAATAAGAGTCACTCCCCACCTATTCCATTATAGCTTGGTCACACAGAGGCGCTTATAGCTGGTCCACATAGGGCCGCTTATAGCTGGTCCAAAAAGGGTTTCTTATAGCTGGTTCACATAGAGTTACTTGTAGATGGTTCGTATAATGTCTCTAATCATCTATGCATGTAGGGTCACATAGAATATCTTGTTAGTAGTCTTTGAGTCTCAGCCAACAGTAGGATTCCTGCACGTAGTGTGCTTGATTCCAGGAGAATTCACTCCTCAAGCCATTTGTTGTATCTTAACTTCCATGAAATCCTCCTTAGAGTATTCCAAAAGAACCGACTCATTTCTAGAGTTCCAACACTACAAATAGATCATCAATTGGGCATATGGTTTGGAATTTATAATTGTTTTCTGAAAATGATTCTGTCAGGTTCTGGTCTGGTTCGACCCAGACCGGATCTGACCTGGCCCGTGGGGTCGTGGGTCCATCCCACTAGGTCACCGGTCCGGCCCACTGGGTCACGGGTCCGACCTGCTGGGTGGCATGCCCTACTTCCTGCTCAGCCCATTGAGAGTGGTCTAGGCCATCTCCAGACACCCGCTGGCATTCGTCTTGTGCCGCCACGTGGCTGGATGAGGTCAGTCTTCCTCTTCCCGCATGCGGTCCCTGCTAAACTATGTGGTAGTCGATCGTCATAGACCTTCGACGCGGACCGTGTCCACCCCCGTCGGCCGCTGGCCTGCATTTCGGCGGCCCCTAATACACCGTTGTGGACCCAACCGGTCATGAACTCCTCACCTTAGCGTGCCTCCGCCCGCCTGCGGTCACCGCCGCGGGCCACTAGGTCAACTTCGGTGGTCCTATTCCAAAACCATTTATGCCTCTGATATTCTTGGTGGATCACCATAATTATCGCATGATCTTAAATAATGATTTGAATGTTTGGTCATAAAGAACACAAGAACGCCCATGGTGGAGGGGGCTAGACCTTGTTCGTGTCGGCCCGTACCATCCCCGTTAGAGTTTTTTATTTAAAACAACATGGGTAAGGTTTATGATTATATTAGGGATTACCCCGATGCAAAATCCTAAGATCAATAAATCCTCCAACAAGATCAACAACCCACAGATTAACCTATTCGTGGGTTGATCTATGTTTTCTGTTTAGAATTAATAATGGGGTAAAATCAAATTTACAAAATGTAAACCCCTACCTGGTTAGAGTTCGGTCTCAGGAATAATCCTTCGTAAATTCAATCTATCTATAAAGTTCCCCGATCCGTCGTTGAGTGAGGGATCTCTCGAATAGGAGGGAGAGTGATCAAGTCCTTTTTTTGTTTGTCAATGGAAATCATTCAGAGATTCAAAGTGTTTCTCCTAACGTGTCAAAGACGCACCCCCCCTAGTTAAATAATTATAGGAAACACATTTATATTTCCATTGTGTTTTAGTTTCATTACGTTTTTTCATTTATGAAACAGTATTTCAATTTTTCTCATTATAACGCCATTTCGCTGTAAGAATTTTGAGAGTTCAAAGTAAAAATAAAATAATAGAGTTTATTTTATTTTAATTTTTCTTAAAAAGTATGAAAACTATATTTCACCCTCAACTTGCGTCGGTCAAGGTTAGGCTCCACCCAAGGGAAACACACCCTCACCAGCTCAACAGTACTCTCAAATTTATAATCATTTCATAGTTATGAGGATTTGAAAATAAAATAATTGTTACTTAATTTTTTATTTACAGCCAAAATCTAACTTACACTGTTGGACCATTCCAACCAATATTAAGCCCTCTATAGATGAATACCAATGCTCTGAGTTCAATGGTGCCTCCGTATTTTTGATCTGGGCACCAGTTTAAAAGTTAGCAAAACCCACTTATGTGATTATTTAATAAACCTCCAAAATATTTCAAAAATACATTCTGGCCACTCCGGGCCTTGGATTACATGTTGTCTCAGAGCATGGTCTCGAAATAATCCCATTTAATTTTCAAAAAAATTACATAAAATTATAGGGTATTACATTTATAATAATCCCATTGGGTTTAATATGAATTTGTTTTAAATTATCTTCTTTTAAATGGTTTTAAAATGGGAAAAATTGATTCAACTATTTTTCTTAAACACATCTAAAATTATTTTTAACTAGTATATATTTACATTGATGATGTGATTTTCAACTATACCAATAAATATATTTGTTTTGAATTTTATGATTTAATGAGAAATTAATTTGAGATTATTTTTATAAGTCAACTCAAAGTCTTTCTTGGTTTTCAAATTTCTCAAATAAATGATGGTATCTTTTAAAACCAAGGAAAATACACTAATGAACTCCTAAAATTATTCTTCATGGATCACACTGTGGAAATTAGTATGCCCATGATTACATATTATAAGTTAAAATTGGATGAATTTGGTAAGATGTTCATTAATAATATTTATAGAAGTATGATCGGTGGTATACTTTTTCTTACTATGACTCAGCTATATATCATGTTCATTGTTTGTCTCTTAGCTCTTTTTTAATAAAATCCAAAGGAATCTCATTTCAAACCTGTCAAAATGATTTTTCATTATTTAAATAGAACTAAAAATCACGGTTTGTTTTATACAAAATAAAATTCATTTGAATTAAATTCTATTTATGCTTATTTTCAAGGATTCCAACAAGATAAAAAAATTATAAGTGGTACATTCCACTGACTTGTAAAATTTGTTATCTCATAGATTAATAAGAATTTGAAATCGATTTCTCTCTATACAGCTAAAGTTTAATATATAGGCATTGGGTGTTTGTGTTCCCAAATAATATAGATGAAACACACTCTCTTTTATTTCATGCTTACATTTGACCTTATCCTTATTAAGAGCGATTCCATAAGTTACATTAATATTTCAAAAAATTACTTCCAACACTCTCACACCAAATAAATTGACCTTAGGCACCATTTCTTAATAGATCACTTTCAAAAAAGATATACATTATTGGATTTTATTCCAGTTTAATTTCAACTCACTGATATTTTCACCAAGCCTCTAGCCCTTTATAATTTTAAATTCATTAAAAGTGGATTAGTAATGGTTTGTTTGTGATTCTCATCATTGGATCTATAGCTATCTTGAGTTATATTTTTAAATATTTTTCAAAAAATACATATAAAATACATTAATTTCTTGTTTTATACTTTTATTTTATCCTGGATATGATCCCTCTATCTCACTTTTTCTATCATTTGAGGGGGTTATTATTTATTTTCAAATTAATAATTTTCTCTGATGAGATATTTTTTAAAATTAATTATTTTCAAAATGTTTTATCTTATTTACAAAATATCATAATTCTATTTTCTAAGAATAAGTAATTTTATTCAAATTTTTGAACAAATTTTTTTTTAAAACTCATAAAAAGTATTTATGTGTATACACTTTTTTAAACAAAAATGTTTTATTTTTATCTCTCTTTAGGGAACATAATGAATAGTTAAAATTATTTCGTATATATGTCTATCTAACAATACCTATTGAGTTTTCTTTGATGAAAAAAATTAAATTATGGTTTCACCTTAAAAGGATCTTCCACTATCAAGATCATTTTATGACTAATTCAATAAATGGAGGTAAAAATATTCCGTGAAGAAATGTATTTTCATGGAAAAGGTATTTTCCAATTTTATTTTCTTCATTGCTTGTATACTTTTATCTCTTATTTCTCTTTATTTATTATTTTTATCATTTTATTTTCTACCTTTTTTATTATTATTTTTATGTATCTTTTAAAAAAAGCTTTTCATATTCCCCCTCTATACCTATTGTTGGGGTATTTTGGAAGATAAAATAAAACAATTCAAAACAATTTTCTCTCTTGAACTCTCTTTTTAAAATCACTATTTTTTGTATTTTAAAAATCTATTAAGTTTATCATTCCTCTACTTGTTTTTATTTATTATATTTATAAAAGGTGGATGTTTTTGAAATATTTATCCTTTTATTAATTCTCTTTTTATCTCAAAGGGAGAGGTATTGTATTTCAATTTTTTAAAAAAATTATTTTTAACCTTACTGTAGTGATTAATTTTTTTATGAAGGGGGAGATTTTAAAATTCATTATTATTATCTTTTTATGTTATGTATTTTTTATCAAAAAAATGGGGGAGATTATTATACCAATATCTCTTAGGGTGTTTTCATGATCACAAACACTCACTTATATTTTTAAAAATTTCATTTAAGTGAGTTTCTGTGTTTTAATTAAATACCAAGTGGTGGAATTCATGGAATCTTCAAGAAATTTTGAAGTCATATTATATTCTTGGACATATATATTGTCATGTTTTAATTCCTTAAAATCAACTTGAAAGATCCATATATTTCATTAGAACAATTAAAGGGATGTTATTCTTGAAGGTGGAGCTATCTAGTAAGCATTGTCTACCAGGTGTAGGGAGCTGGATAGTTAGTGCCTTGTTCCTAGAAGTTCTAGTTGCAGCAGGTACCCACTGATTAGCAGGTGGTCAAGATATAAGTGACATGTTCCATTAGAAGTCCACCAGCTATCTAGTAGAAAATATAGAATTAAATATGTCTCTAGATATTCCACCAGCTACCCATTAGTGGGTATTAGGTATTCAGTGGAATCAATAAAAATTCTTCAGCGATTCATTAAATATTGTCAAATAGACCATTATGGTGGTCTTATATGGATTCATTACACTCGAATAATTCTAGAATTTTCCTGATCCTATTAGATCCTATAAAAAGGCTCCTTTTTCCCCCTAGTACATCGCATTTCTTACCAATTATTCTGTCAATGTCAAATGAATATTGAAGTGCTAGAATTCTTAATTCCTCTCAAATATCCATTATATTCTATCAATATTTTAAAGGATCCTAAAATTTCTTTCAAATATATCATTCCCAATTTCAGTCATCCTTTTAATAGATTTTTTTAGTGTCATTTTAAAGTATTTTCACTAAGAAAACCTCTCTCTTCTCATTACGTTTCTCAAATGGATTATCACTCCGTAAAAGTGAGGTATTAGTTCCTTGTCTACCAATGATTCTCAGGACGATTCTCATAAACCATAATTATGAGGGATTTTTTCTTAATCACTATTAAGATTAAGGGATTTATATAATTGACCTATTGATTCAAGGGGTATTTACATAAGGGCTAACATTGAGCTATTTTTAAACTCCTTATCAATTTTTTTACTCTCTCTTCAGTTTACTATATTGTATAGTTAATCCTCAATTCATATAATTACATTAATTTTATTAAATCATGTACATGATTAATTCTGTTTTATAATATATTTATAACTCAAATAAAATTTATCAACTATCACTTAATTTATTTCTCTCTTTATTCTTTTTTAATAATTTTAATTTTAATGTATCTTTTTCCATTGCTTTAAAATTTTAAAAGGGAAAGTCACCTCTCCCCACTCTTCCCATATTTCTTTAACCAAAAGATACCCCATGATTATAGAATTTGAGATATAATAACTAAAATATAAAGGGATAATCATGAAAAATAAAAATATTATGGGAGAAGAACATAGTTTCACTTAACATAACATAAAAATTTAACTAAATGAAATACAATTAGAGAAATAAATGATTTATCTCAATCATATAGAAGTGGTAAACCTCTTCCCCACATTCCCCCATCCCCTTATATATAATAGTTAGGTCCCTATTATCTGACAGAATTGGAAAAGGAATTTTACCCTACTGAAAGATTCCTCCTATGATCGATCTTCAAGTACATTATGGAAGAATAATAGGTGAAATGCTTCATTGCTTTATGGTATGATAGAAGATGAATTTTTATCAATGGATTTTCTACAGTGAACGTTTAAAAATTTTAATTTTGTTGTAATAATGATTTCCTATATTTGAATTATTGGGGTTTATTTTTCGTAGTGGGTTTTGGTGGATTAGACCTATAAACTATTCTGGATAGAAGTGGGGTTTTCTATGTGAAGATTCAAACCTATAAAAGAGCTTAGGATTTCTTATCAATGGAAAAATTCGCCTCAAGGAGTCTGATTGAAAAATGGTCCACGCTGAATATACTTGGGACATGGTTGAAACCATCTTAGAGTGAACTTGGACTCGAGAAATAGGAATCTAGGATGTTTGATGCATAATGATTGATTTTCTTGCTACTTTATGGAAATATAGTAATGTTGGTCACTGGTATTTAGGAAAATAGAGCTTCGGTGATCTAGTTTACGGATTGAGTCTAGTGGTATCTAGAATAGTGCTCGGGTAGGTATCATGTGGTGATTATGGACTAATTATGGGTTCTTGAAGCTTATGTAAGGGTAGATACTAAATGTGAGGTGATTTTATAGAGAATATTTACTATAATATTACTCTTGGTTATAGTAGGAATTTCATTGAACACCTGGTGCGTAAGACACTTCGCTCTTATAGTACATGAATTGGGAAAGGTTGAGATCCCCTCCATCTTCAAGATTGATGCTATATAGGGAAAATACACAAAACCCATGGGTTATTTACTCAATCTCAAGTGAGTATTTATTCAACTTCACCTCATCCAAACATCCAAGATGATTCTTTTTTCACAGGTTGACGAGGGTTAAAATCCCTCTAACTTAGTTCAAGATCTATGGTGTACTCAGGGAAACTGTATTCATGGAAGTAGGAAACTAAGTTTTCACTAGTGTGGGGACCCTGACATAGCTTCATGGCCACATATTTACCCTTACGTGTCTTTCTAAAGACCACTACATGGTATAAATAACCATGTAACTCTTATAGCAGATCAATCCTTATGGTATATTTAATCCATGCATTTTATATTCAATCAGATATCTTCTTATGGTTGGTATTCACATGTTCTATTATTGTCTTAGAATTTATGATCTATCTTATGGCTTGGATGTCACAATCAATTATGATGCATGGTCAGTTAAGGACTTTCACAGATGAAGGAGTGCAAGATTAACCCTTATATTAGCTCCTTCAAACAGAGACATATTACTCATTACATTCAAAAATAACTATATAAATAAATAGATTTAAATAAATTCCAACATGTTTAAAATAAATAAAATTCATGATTTTATCTATTTGATCCTTTAAATTATTATAATATAAATTCATTTGATCATAAAAATCAATAAATTGGGCTAAATTTATTTTCTTCATAGAAAATCTTACTTACTATGAAAATGTGGTAATTCTTAGTAATTTAATGTAATTTGAGGGAATAAAACAATGAATTATAGGTAAATTGTTCAATAAAATCACATTTCTTTCATAAATTATATTACATCCTTTTGAGGAATCAATAATCCACAAGAGTTAGAGGATTGGTTGTAAAATATGGAAAGTATTTTTGGATTCCTTATGTCTTTGGAGTCCATTAAAGTGAATATTTTTACTTTATGCTTGAAGGTCCTAGATGTTGGTGGTGGGAGTATTTTATTAAATATAAGTTTCATGGGAACCTTATGTGTAATGACATTAATGTTATTTTCAATCATTAATTTTATCCAGGTATGACGGATTTGGAAAAGTATCAAGAGTTTATTTCCCTCTATAAATGAAAAAAACTTTTATATATTATACAAACTAATTTTATGATATCATTAAATTTTCACCCATTATAGTTTTTAATGATGTATTTAAATCTCAAAAAAATTAGATGGTCCTATGAGAAAACATCTAACCCCAAGTCTTTCTATTGAACCATCTCACTTAGGAAAAAATGGTGGATCATGTAAATACTCTGGCACTAGTAGCCCAAAGTCAGTGGTTAATTTATTACATTGTCACTGGATTCAAGGAATATATTCTTGAAGGAACTAAAAGTTTATTAACTAAAACAACTAATATTATAAGAGGTTATTTTTTAGATTATAAGGGGTTATAACCACTTCTAAACATATTAGTGACAGTTATTCAAATTGCTGCTACTATGGCCGCCTACTTTTCATTAGTGGCATGACATGTGCCTATCATGGGGTGTGGAAAAAGAAATTATTTACTATTTTAAAATATATTATAGTGGTTAACCTAGGTTTTCTCCATAGATAAGTGCATAAAAATCATGTTTGTCACATTAAATATGAGAAATAAGTGGAGTTGTTTTTGAATTGGTTTGGTTTTGAAAACAATGTGTTGAAACAAAAGAATGTAATAAAGTAAAATAATTAAGATAAATTGATAAATAATGTGATTAAAAATAGTAATTTTAATTGGATGATAAGGTTGGGGTTGTTTTTTTTCAATTTCAATGTTATCATAGTTCTAATTTCATTCAATCCTCTTCTGTTAAGTCAGCTAAAGTGATATTTCACGATCACTTCATATCACTCCCATAGTAAATGGTTTGGGTGAGATTAAACCTTAACAAGATTTTAGTTTGGTCTAATATTCTTCCTTTTTTAAATATGTGTATCAAATACCTTCAATTGATTTAGGAAATTACCAATCGGGTCTTGTTTATCCCAAATAATTAAGAATAATTACTACAATTCTCACACGTACTGACGATCGCCAAGTACTTCACCACTGAGATATAATATATTCCATTGTATATATATATCATAATCAAGTGTTATGAGATAATTATAATATAACTAATTAATTATAACAATAGAATATAAAATTAAATATGATCACACAAGATAATAAAAACCGCTATTACAATTGAAACCAACTTGCAAAAAAGAGAAATATTTTCTTAATATTAATCACAGGAACTCAAACATAAAAAATGTAAAACCTATCCTTCACTAATAAGTAATAATATTTACCCCCCACCATGTTAATTTTAATTGAGAATAATTGGGAATAATAATACATTAAAAAACTAAAATAAAGAAAATAGAGAAAAAGAAAAACATAAAAATGTATCCTCCAGAATATGTCTGCCAAAAGTTTAGCTTCGGTTATCCCAACATCTAATCAAATAATGTAATGGTACCTTATTATATGATATGTGTAATAACTTTTTCTAGATATAATTTAATGTTTAGATAAATTTGGGTGGTGTGAAAATAGTTATGGTCATATTACAGGACATGACTGTTTCTGGACGCCAAACACTATTCCACCAACCCTACTTTGACCAGTTTAAGGGCATCCTTAATTAAATTGTTTCTCCGTGAAATTTAATTTTTATCTTAATAGTATAGTTTTATTTATAAAACATCTATAATAACCCCATTTTTTGTTTGTTATCCAGATATATAGCTCATTTAATGAGTCATGGTCCATTCTGCCAACCAGATTATGTGTTCCCATTGAACAATATTTTTTGGCTTGTTGGAGTTCGAATTAGCTCCACATCTAGAAGAATTATTTATATCCCATGAATTATTTCATCCAATAAAAATGAATCATGTGAATTGTATGAATGTTTTTTGGAGTTATGCTAGAAATACATAGGCATCATAAAACTGTTAAATTTCCATAATTAACCAATTTTCACATTTAAGCTCGAAACTCACCAAAAAACATAAAATGATCCATATAATCTGAAATTGATTAATTGGAAGGGATTAAATAATTTAAAAACCTATGAGTAATTATGAAAATATTAACTCTATCAATTCTTCCACACTTATCATTGGGACTCCTGGAAAAGTAAACATCAAAATCAAATCAAAGCAAATTTAAAACACATATACATGGGATCCAACAATTTCACACCAAGAAACAAAATATATCATGCATTATCAACAAAAATTATTTTAAGCTCTATATTTATATCATTCAATATATTTCCACTTAATTTCTCCTCCTTTACACACAAAACACTTACTTCACTTTCATTTTCTCTTATCACACAAATATCGATTTTTCAGCAATGTATTTCTCATCCAAACTCATACAAGGGTCATTATAGGCTTGATAAATTCTTACATATCCACCCGATATGAGTCAAGGACATATTTTTAACATAAGGAATTTTTAGGTTTGTTTTGTGGCTTTAGTTTGGTAGGATTTATATGTGAAAAATTATGAGGCTGAATAAGGAGGGCTTGTCTCTTTTTAAATCAAAATTGAATTATTCTAATTTTCATTTTAATATGGTCCCATCCTCACTCCCCTTAGGATCAAATATGCTCCATCAACATGAAAATTAGTGAAATTTCATACCTTTAATCATTTTAGTAGTAAAGGTATTAATCACCTGAAACATGATTTTTTTAAAGCTCCATATTGGCATAACTTTATTTTTCCATTAGAAGCTCTAGAAAGGCACAACATCACTTATCATGAAAGATCTAGAAAAGTAACAGCTTTTAACATAACTATTTTTTCAGTAGCATATTAATCTCTTCAACATTTTATTTTCCACCCAATTTATCGCCAAATGAGGTAGCACAATACAAGATAGCTTCCCCCATAGTTAAATTCACCTAGATTATGCAATTTTACATCAAGAGCAAGTTGGATTGGGAAAATTGGCTTATGATGTTTCTAACATAATAATATATTCATGGATTCTAAGGTCTAAAAGTATTAAATGTTCATGGTATACCATAATGAAAGGGATTATTTTGAAAAGGGGGCTTTAAACCCAAATAAATGCCTCAATAATTTAAAATAAATGTACCTCAAACCCTTAAATTTTGATAGAAATAAATCAAATTTTGGTTAAATCAAGAATGTTATAGTTCTCTCAGGAAGTTAGGTGAATTAAAATAATATTAAAAATATGTTTTAAAGCCTCACGGGAAAGTGATTTCAAAGATAAAGATAGTGATATGTGGCATGGGATTCAAAAAACAGAGTACTTTTCATGAAATTCTTAAAGATTTGAACTTGAAACAAAGTCATTTTCAGCATTAATTTAAACTCAATTTCATCAGATAATTTTTTTCACAAATAGTCATGGGTTTCAAAAATTTTGGTGATAATCATTTCAGCTAAAAAGTTTCAAAAACACACACTAATTTGAAAAAAAAAATTAAAACAAAAGAATGTTAAAAATGAAAAGAATTAAGAAAATTTGATAAATAATGTGATAAAAAATAGTAATATGAATTGGGTGATCCGTTTGGGGTTGGATTTTAGATTGAAATGTTTTCATAGATCCAATTTTATTTAATCCTCTTCTTCTAAGTCGGTTAAGGTGACATTTCACGATCGCTTCCTATCACTCCCTTGGTAAATGGTGTTGGTGAAATTAAACATTAACAAGATTTTATTTTTGTCTAATATACTTCCTTTTATGAAATATGTGTAGAAAATACCCTCAATTGATTTATAAAATTCCTGCTTGAGTCTTGTTTATCCCAAATAATTAAGAATAATTACTACAATTCTCACACATACTGATGACCGCCAGGTACTTTTCCACTAAACTCTAATAAATTCCGTTATATATATATTATAATCTAGTGGAGGGAGATAATTATCATTTAAAAAATAAATTATAACAACATAATCTAAAATCATATATGATCACACAAGATAATAAAAAATACTATCATAATTGAAACCAACTTTCAAAAGAGAGAAAGATTTTATTAACATTAAGAACATGAACTCAAACCTAACAAAAGGTAAAACCTAACCTTCCCCAATCACTCATAAGATTTACTCCACCATTTTAAGGGTAATTAAGAATAATGGTGAGGAATAATATATTACAAAACTAAAATAATGAAAAGAAAGAAAAATAAGAACATAAAAATGTATCCTCGAGAATTTTTCCGCCAGAAGTTTAGCTTCAGTTCTCCCACCATCTGGTCAAATCATGAAATGGTCCCTTCTCATAGGATGTTTTTAATGGGTTTGGATAGCCACCCTTGATATTTAAGATCAATTGGGGTAGTGTGAAAGATGTTATGGCCGGATTACTAGACCTGACTTTTTATGGCCACCAAATACTATTCCACAAACCCTACATTGACCGGTTTAACGGTGGCCTTAATCAAATCATTTATCCATTAAATTTAATTTTAATCTTCCTCATCGAGTTTTCTTTAAAAAAACTAGAAGAAAAACACTCATTGGTTGGTATCCAAAGATATGGCTCATTGAATGTGGCAAGGTTCATTCTGCTAACCAGATTATGTGTTCTCATTGACCGATATTTGTTTTCTTGTTGGAGTTCGAATTGGCTCTAGGTCCAGAAGAACTATTTATAGCCCATGAATTATGTCATACTAAAAAATGAATCACATTAATTAGATGATAATTGTAGGAGTTATGCTCAAAATACAGAGGCAACATAAAACTGCTAAATTTCCAAAATTAACCACTTCTCACATTTAATCTCAAAACTCACTAAAAAACATAAAATGATACAAAGAAGATAAAATTGGTTAATTTTAAGGGATAAAATCATTGAAAAACATATAAATAATTATGCAAATATTAACTCTATAAATTCCCCCACACTTATCACTTGGACTCCTGGAAAAGTAAACATTAAAATCAAATCAAAGTAAATTTAAAACACATATCCATGGGATCCAACAATTTGAAACCACGAAAAAAAAAATATCATGACTCATCAATAAAAATTATTTCAAGTTATCTATTTATATCATTAAATATATTTCCACTTAATTTATCCTCCCTTTCACCCAAAACAATTACCTCGCATGAATTTTCTCTTATCACACAAATGTCAATTTTTCAACAATGTCTTTCTCATACAAACTCATACAAGGGTCACCATAGGATTGATAAATTCCTACATATCCACCCGATAAGAATCAAAGACATATATTTATCATGAGAACTTTTCAGGGTTGTTCTATAGCTTTAGGTTGGTAGGATTTATATGTGAAAAATTCTAAGGCTAAATAAAGAGTGCTTGGATCTTTTTGAATGAAAATTGCATTATTATAATATTCACTTAAATATGGTCTCATCCTAACTCCCATTAGTAGTAAATATGATCCATCAACATGAAAAATCAGTGAAATATCACACCATTAATCACTTCAGCAAAAAAAGTATCAATCATCTCAAAGATGATTTTTCATGAAAGCCCTAGACAGGAACACCTTTCTTTCTTCATTGGAAGCTCCAGAAAGGCACAACTTCTCATACATGAAAGCTCTAGATAAGGCACAGCTTTCAACAAAATGATTTTTTTCAGTTTCAATCACATTTATTAAAAATTTTATTTTCTTCCAAAAGTATCACCAAATTAGGTAACATAATACAAGACATCTTCCCCCACACTTAATTTTAACTAGATTATGTAATTTCACTTCAGGGGCGGGTTGGATAGGGAAAATTGTCTTCTAAAGTGGCTAACCTAACAGGATTTTCATGGCTTCTAAGGGATACAAGGATTAAATGTTCATGGTAGTTCATAAAGAAAATGATTATTTTTAAAATGGGGCTTCAAAACCAATGAAATGCCTCAATCATTTAAAACACATGTACCTCAAACCCTCAAGTTTTGACAAAAATAAATTAAATTCGGGGTTAATCAAGCATGGTAATTTTAAGAAAATATTTCTCGCTTTTTCAATTTGGTTTCAATTATAATATAGGTTTTTTATCTTGTTTGATCGTATAATATTTTATATTTTTTATTATAATTGATTTTTAAATGATAATTATCTCCCTCCACTAGATTCTGATCTATATAAAATGGAATATATCAGAGATTAGTATTTAAGTACTTGGCGATCGTCGATATGTGTGAGAATTGTAGTAATTATTCTTAATTATTTGGGATAAACAAGACCCGATTGGGAATTTCCTAAATCAATTGAGGGTATTTGTTACACATATTTCACAAAATGAAAGAGATTGGACCAAACTAAAATCTTGGTAAGGTTTAATCTCTCCCACACTTAAATGAAGCAGTGTCTGCAATGCATTCAAGTGTATTTAACATGTAATTATATCTTTAATTGAATCACAGAAATCAAGAAAGTGATAAAGAGATTTACAACCTGATTTATTGGTGTTGCAACGTTGAGTTAATATCCTAAGTATTTCACACTAAAAACCTAAAACCAAAAGTAGATAAAACAACAATAGAAATTTATTAAAAGGAAATTAAAATATAGAGTGAGAAAAGAAGGATAGATCTTGGTTTAATCCCTCCAAGTGGGACATGGGTTTTAGCTACTTCTAGATGGGCAGTTTCAGTTGGTTGTTCCTAATTCGATGGTGGGTTGATTTTCTTTGTGACGAACCACCAACACTTCTTCTTTACATCTTGAACTTATTCCTTATTGTTAAGGACTACATGGATATAGTATACTAAATCCACCCTAATAAAAATGATATACATCTTATATGGTGTGGTTCTGATAAATAATGAGTCCTCTTTCATGGTTTCCACTTTCACAGCCTCTTCTTCATTCTCTAGTTGTTTCTCAAGGAGTTATACATCAAAAAATAGTAAAATGTAAAATCAGATAGTAATTCAATTTGAATAAAATTAAATCATGATGAATCCAAATCAAATTATTAAATTTAAAAGTATAAATATTGCATATATTTTTCCACAAGAAAACCCACTTGGATATCCTCTTGAAATACCTCCAATAAGTGTTCATAATGTTTATGAAGCTCTATATGTGCCTTATGATGTGCATCTTCTTTTTCTTCCTCATCCACCAAGACAATACAATTATTGGTCGAATTTGAAAATTTATAACAAGGGGAGTTAATACTCAATTCATATTTAATAAAATCATAATGAAAAGGTTATAAGAAAATATTATCTCCTTGAGTTTGTTTAGATTTAATTGCTTCTTTAATTGTAAGTGCCTCTAATAGTTTAATTTCACAAAATAAAGGTAGTTAGTCAGGCTCCTTCATCTTTTCTTTAAATTCCACTGCTTTGGTTGTTTCTTCCTTTAATATTTTTGGTTCTTATAAATTTTTAGGAATATGTGGATCAAGTTGTTCTTCACACTCATTCCAAAATTAATCTAGATCTTTTTGATCTTCCACATGTATCTCAATAAGAAATTCTTCCTTCTTCACCTCCTCATATTCGTGCTTAGGTTTTAGTTTTTCCATTAATTCCTTGACATATTCAAATGAATGTTCTATTTTGTTCTATATTTTTTATATTTATTTTATAAGTTCTTGCATATGAACTATATTGGTAACACCCCGAGATTTTATGAGAAATATTATTAATTTTTTTGATGTCTTGTGTTGTACGCTACACCAAGATTATCTTGAACTATACACAACACCGTATTATCCTATAGTATACACAACATTATTCTTGGCTTGTGTTACACACAAGATCAACCTTTTTCAATAGCTTGCGTTTTACGTAATACTGAGTTTCACTAAACAACGATATGTTATTAAAATATTATATAAACTAGCCGTAATGAATAGTAATACCCACTTTTTGAAATTTTATAAATTTTATTTTTCAAAGTGGACTTCATTTTTGGATTCGGAATATAGAAATTAGTTTAAGGTGAATTTTTGGTTTTTTCTGAAAACTTTCAATTTTTGATGAATAGTGAAAACACTAAGTTATTGGTTAAAACCAACTTTTTATTTAAATAATAATTTTTTTTATTTAAATTTATTTTAGGTCAAAATAGATACATAATACCTATATAAGTTCAATGTAATTTATTGGAGACATTTTATAATAATTTTAGATATATAAAAATTTTATTGAACTTTTTACCGTCTTTTACCCACCTCCTAGAAGAATTTGCAAATTTACATAAAACATAATTTTACTGCTTCAGTGAGTTGAATTTCAAAAATCCTAGTGACAGGGTTGATATCAGTAAGTAAAATTTGGTTCAATGCGATGAAAATAATTTTTGGTGAATAGTAACTTTTAACTTTTATTTACCACGGTTAAAATTAAATAGGGTAATTAAGGGTAAAAATGGTATTATTATTACCCTAACACATGTACTAATACTATTGGATAAGTTTAATTTGACCAAAAACAACCTTAGGAATAAAATATTACCTTTTATGTCTACTTGGATTAGATTAGGAAATTTATTATTATTTTATTTAAAGAAGATTTAAAATAGTTAAAATCAATGTTTAATAACTAAAATATTTTTAATATAGGGTTATACATAAGATAAATTAGACTATAAATATTCATTAGAAAATAAAAATATATCTTACATAATGGTATTTTATTTATATTTTTTAGACATTAAATAATTTAATTTATTTATGACACAATGTTGATGTAGTAATTACCTTATTAATGAAATATTAAAATAATTGATACTATAAATACCCAAATAAATGTAATTTGAGACTTTTTATTAATTACACTAATTTTATAGGTCAATATAACATATTAGGTTTAGATAGATTAATTGTTTTTGAAGTAATAATGTTGTTATGAATTTAGAAAAAACATAATACCAAATAGTGTCAAAATTATCATAAAAGAGTTTTTAAAACAAATATTATATTATTAATTGATATAATGGTCTTAAAAATATAAGGTTCGTCAAAAAGACTTATATAATAATATATATGACATTAATGAACCAATTGGGGTTCTATTGGCAGTTTATAGTAAGTTTATTAACCATATAGTGTAAGAATACAAGAAGACACGGTAAAAGTTAAATTATTTAACTTAGAGTTAAATATGAATGATAAGGTTAAAATGGTAAACTAAACTTGTCTAAAACCTATTGGTAGAGATAATTTCGACCCATACCCACTAAATCCTCAAAATAAGTCACTTTAGAGCCATTATAAACCGAATATGAATTTATTATTAAATAATATTTTAAGTTTTTCCTAAGGTTCCCCTCTCCCCTCTTATAAAAGGGCACTCCCCCTTCTCTCTAATTCACACCTCCAAAGCCATTTGGCTCAGACAAACCCTGCCCAAATACCCTATAAACTATCCTACCTTTATCCTAGTGGCCTTACTTTAGTCATAAATCCAACCTAAGGATCATTTTTGATCAAATCAAAAGGAAGAAACTGAAGAAGAGGTAAAAATATCACCACATATTTCAAGTTCCTTTCTTCTTACACTTCCTCCTTCTTTGTTGTTTCCATTATAAAATAATAAATCCAGTATATTCTAAATATTTTTATGTTATTATAAAAATGGTACAACCATATTAGTTATTTTATCCATCCTATGAATGAAAAAGTCACCACACATGTGTACGTATGGCTTACTATCTCCACATCGTGGTATAGTTTGTTATTCAAACATTTCGTCATTTGGATGGGTATAATAATGATTATAAATGATATAAATAATAAATATAACATTATTATTATTCTTAATATATGATATACCATCCAATTATATATTATTTTAATATCAAAATAATGATATTGTCGCTTGTACGTACGTACGGACTACCGTCTCCACGAACGCGATGAGATTCATTCTCCATAATTCACCATTCAAGTATGATTATAAAGTATATAAAATAAATAATCATGAAATATATTAAATAATAATGATAATGAATTTATGTACATATATGTTTCATTTAGTTAATTTCATTCAATTCAATAAGGAAACAAAAACAGTGTTCATGCGTATGTACGTCCTACCGTCTCCATGAATGGTGTATTTCATTCCATTTATCGATCTATCATATATATTTATATGATGAATATATATTATATATAAATAATTTTTTATATTCTGGAATTAATTAAATTAGGATATAAGTAATAATATCAAAAACAACAAGTCGAAACACGTACGATAAATGAAATGATTTTACTCAAAACGTTGCTTTAACATGGAATTGGCAAAAGAACGGGTAATATAAAGTCATAAGTGAATCATATATGATATCATAAATATTATTATGGTTCTATTACAAGTTAATAATATGTTTAAACCCACTATACAGTATTCTTGGACACATACGGAAGAAATTGGACATAAGGTAAGGGATAATTTTGCAATCTCATTTTTATCCGAGATTGCTTATACGTAAGTATTTACTAGGGTTATATTTTTCATCCATGACCATAAAAATGGTTTTCAGAAATTGTTTAATATTATTCCATGTATTGTTAAAGTCATGTTTACCCCTCTTTGACTTTTACATTGTGTTATGGATGGAATATTTCTTTTGTTTACCATACGAGAAACTTTTTGACTTTTTCAGAAAAAGTATGAGGAGAATGTTTTTTTTAACTTATACGGCATGAACACATTTTTACGGTTTCATAACGCCTAATTTTCATGAAGCTTACGCTACAAGATTTAATGATTATTTTCAACAAAAATCATTTTCTTTTATAATTGAATGGAATTTTGTGAAAGTAAAATGATTTTTAAGAAGAAAGGATATTTTCCAAAAGAATTCATTTCGAGTGTTTTGTCAAAACTATTTTCCTTCTAAGATGACATTATTTAGTATGATTATATTTCTAGTATAATTTCTCTATTATTTACATGGTTTGATTCTTCTTTTTATGAAATGATATCCAATTGTTTTATATGGATTACGTTATGATGGGATGATGTTTATGAAACCCATTTTATTCTTTGGGTTATGATAAATGATTTATGATTATTTTGTGGCACACGTAAGAATGATTTAGATATGAGATGGGTAAGACCTATATCTCCCTCCAATTAATTGGGTAAATATTTATATCTCATGATATAAACATGGCTAGAACAGCAAGTAAATCTGGTTCAGTAATATAGGTCTGGAACGACAAGTAAACCCAGTTCAGTAATAGATATTCTCCACTATGATGGTCTTGGGATAAATGCCTTGGCTACTATGGAAATAATATCATGCGCTTAATGGTTTTCCACAATTACATGTTTTATTCCCATGCTATTTTATCATGATTTATGTTCCTTTATGATATATGCCTTACGTACTGCCAAGATTTATTTCACAACTCGAGATTTTGATGTTTAAAATTTAAATTCATGTTTTCTTTAAGTTCAAATGTATATGGTTTGTTTTATTTTCTCCATGCTTACCCTTAATGAGAATTTGAGCTCACCCTTTATATTTTTTCTTTTCTTCATGATATAAAGAAAGGTTTTAGGTAAGAAAACAAAAGGGGAAGATCTTTATGGGAGATGTTGAAGATCTTTCACCGTGATTAGAAGATTATGTTCTGAGTTTCCAAAGACACTAAACTATTACGGTCCTTGGGTGATATTTTTTGTTATGTATTAATTATTTATCAGAATTAATTTAATTTCCATGTATGTCAAGTATGAGTCTCTACATTTGGTAAATGGATGATAAATATAACCTCAGTAAATACTTACGTATAAATAATCTCAGATAAAAAAGAGATTGCAAAATTATCCCTTAACTTATGTCCAATTTCTTCTGTATGTGTCTGAGACTCTTGTATAGTGGGTTTAAACATATTATTAACTTGTAATATAACCATAATAATATTTATGATATCATATATGATTCACTTATGACTTTATATTACCCGTTATTTTGTCAATTCCATGTTGAAGAAACGTTTTGGGTAAAATCCTTTCATTTATCATATGTGTTTAGACTTGTTGTTATTAATATTATTAATTATATACTGATTTACATAATTTAATAATGTAAAACACGATTTATATATAATATATATTCAGCATATAAATATATATGATAGATCGATAAATGTAATGAAATACACCATTCATGGAGACGGTAGGTCGTACATATGCATGAACACTGTTTTTGTTTCCTTATTGAATTGAATAAAATTAAGTAAATGAAACATATATGTAAATAAATCAAGTATCATTATTATGTAATATCTTTCATTATTATTTATTATATATACTTTATAATCATACTTGAATGGTGAATTATCGAAAATGAATCTCATCGCGTTCGTGGAGATGGTAGTCTGTACGTACGCACGAGCGACAATATCATTATTTTGATATTAAAATCATATATAATTGGATGGTATATAATATATACAGAATCATAATAATGTTATATTTATTATTTATATCATTTATACTCATTATTATACCCATCCAAATGATGAAATGTTTGAATAAAAAACTACAGCACGACGTGGAGACGGTAAGTCATACGTAAGAACGTGTGGTGACTTTTTCATTCATAGGATGGATAAAATAACTAATATGGTTGTAAAAATTTTATAATAACTTAAAAGTATATAGAAGATACTAGAGTTGTTATTTTAGAATGGAAACAACAAATAAGGAGGAATCAGAAGAAGAGAGGAACTTGAAATAGGTGGTGAGATATTTACCTCTTCTTCGGGTTCTTCCTTTTGATTTCATAAAAAGGGCTCATTAGGTTGGATTTTTGACTAAAGTAAGGACTCTAGGATGAACAGAGGACATTTTAAAGGGTATTTGGGCAAGGTTTGGACGAGAAAAATGGCTTTGGAGGTGTGAATTAGATAGAAGGGGGAGTTCTCTTTTATAAGAGGGGTGAGGGGCACCTTAGGAAAAACATAAAATATTATTTTATAATAAATTCATATTCAGTTTATAATGGATCCAAAGTGACTTATTTTAAAGATATGGTGGGGATGAGTTGAAATCATCTAAACCAATAGTTTTTAGACAAGTTTATGGATGGAAGCATTCTTTTGTTTACCATACGAGGAACTTTTTGACTTTTCCAACAAAAGTACGAGGAGAATGTTTTTTTTAACTTATACAGCATGAATGGATTTTTACAGTTTCATAACGCATAATTTTCATGAAGCTTCCTATACAAGATTTCATGATTATTTTAAAAAAATCATTTTCTTTTAAAATTTAATGGCATTTTGTGAAAAGAAATTGATTTTGAAAAACAAAGGATATTTTCCTCAAGAATTCATTTCAGGTGTTTTGTCAAAACTATTTTCCATCTAAGATGACATTATTTTGTTTGATTATGTTTCAAGTATAATGACTCTATTATTTACATGGTTTGATTATTCTTATGATGAAATGATATCCAATTGTTTTATATGGATTATGTTATGATGGGATGATGTTTATGAAACCCATTTTATTCTTTGGGTTTTGATGAATGATTTATGTTTATTTTGTGTCACAAGTAAGAATTATTTCATTATGAGATGTGTGGGACTTATATATCCCTCCAAGGAAATGGGTAAAGATTTATATCTCATGAGATAGACATGGCTGGAACGACAAGTGAATCCAGTTCGGTAATACAGGGCTGGAATGACAAGTAAACCTGGTTCAGTAATGGACTTTGTCTACTATGATGGTCTTGGAAGTAATTCCCTGGATACAATGGAAATCATATCATGTGATTAATTTTTTTCCACAATTACATGTTTTATTACCATGCTATTTTATCATGATTTATGTTCCTCTATGATATATGTCTTATATACTTCCAAGTTTTATGTCATTTCTCAAGATTTTGATGTTTAGATTTTATGTTCAAGTTTTTGCATTCAAATGTTTATGGATTGTTTTATGTTCTCTATGTTTACCCTTATTGAGCATTTGAGCTCACCCTTTTTATGTTTTCTTTTCCCTAGGATATAAAGAAAGGTTTTAGGTAAGAAAACAAAAGGGGAAGATCTTTATTGGAGATGTTGAAGATCTTTCACCATGATTAGAAGATTATGTTCCGAGTTTCCAAAGACATTAAACTATTACGGTCCTTGGGTGTTAGTTTTTGTTATGTATTAAGTATTCCAAAAAAGTAATGTAATGTCCATGTACATCAAGTATTGGTCTATACAGTTGGAATCAGAGGAAAGGTTTAGTTAACCATTGGAAACTAGGATGTGAAACCTTTAGTGAAATCCCTAGATATATTTATAAGGTATGTCTAGGGATGTCTCTAAGGTTATGTATAAGTATAGGTTATAGTTGTGACGACCCGTCCTTAGGGCTAATGCCGTGACTACCCCAAGCCCGCCTCCCATAGGCCAGGGGCTGGCGACTAGCACCAAAGGCGTAAATCCCGATAAAATGGAAGTCATTGCCTTTTTTATAAAGTAAACAAAAACACAACAGAGTATGCAAGTGAAGTAAGCACTAAGTAAAACTGGGTACAAGGTAAGTGCTGAAATGTAAATGGGAAAGTATACAAACCCAACTGAAAGTACAATACAACTGAAAGGAAAGTACAACAGAAGTAAGTAAAATAGTAGCACCGAGTCGTCCTCTGGAAATCCCACCTGAAGGGTGGGTACAGATAGTCTCCTCATCTCCTTGGGTCCGGCCGTCAGCTTCGTGTATGTCCCGCCAGGTGGTCCACCTCCGGGTACAGTCCAGCTCCATAAGACTCCACCTCGATCAGTGTTGTTCGTCGTCTGCATCCAACACAACGTAGTGCAGGTATAGCCCGTGTAGGGGTGAGTAAACGATACTCAGTAGGGACCCCGACACCCCCGAAGGTCTCTCAGAATCCACAAAGGATAAACCACAAAGGAAAGATACAATCACAAAGTATCAAATGACTCTTCTTAGGTATATGCCCATACATATACCTAATTCATCAGTTACAGTTCGTCTCCAACTCTCGAGCCCAAGAACAACCCAGTCCACACAGGAAAACAAGTAAATCACATCAATGATAATGATTGAAAATCAAGAATCAACTCACACAAAAAATCAAGAATCAGCTCAAACAGGAATACATCTTTCATATGGTGATAGAGATTATTAGATGTAGTCACTGATTCATCTAAGCCATCGGACCCACACAGGATACAAGACTAGCTAAGCTGTCAGACCCACACAGGATACAAGACCAGCTACTCTGCCGGACCCACACAGGATACAAGTACAGAGGTCAATCCCGCCAGACGCACAAAGGATACAAGAACAGTAGTCATCGCCATCGAACCCACGTAGGATTCCAGTATGGTAGTCGTCGTTGTCGAACCCACGGAGCATTCCAGTATAGTAGTCGATGCAGTCGCAGCCAGCTCTAGGGTTCCCGAACATAGCATGCTCGATTACAGGAGGGTCCGATCCTCGAGCAAAAGATTCGATACATCAAATATCATGAAGTCCAGAGTTGATGTATCCCAAAGTTCCGTCTCATCAAAAGAAAAACAATGTGACAAACGGTGCGTCAATCGGAAGCCCGGTCTGAGAGTTATTGGTTTTTCCGTCCCAGGGGCCCGGTTGGTTTTTAAGCTAAAACCAACCCAACCATACTCCAGCTGCATCCAAACCTCAATTAGAGTAATCCAAAAGGACCATCTCATCAAGAGGAATTCAACACAGTTAACGGCATGTCAAACGGACGTCCGGTCCTTAAGTTATAAGCATTTTCGCTCCAAGGGCCCGGTTAGTTTCAGGGTCGAACCAACCCAGTCGTACCCAACCTTTGCCCAAACCTTGACTGTAATATATCGAAATGACTGTCTCGATCCAAGGATTCCTACTCAACTGATGGTGCATCGATCGGAGGTTCATAGCTCAAGTTATGGGAAAAAGACCCAAAAAGGTCTGAAGTTGGGGGTCTGGGCCCGGCCAACCCCCCCCCCCCCCCCCCCCCCCCCCGGGTCGGCCCGAACCGGGTCAAACCGACCCGGGTCCCGCCCGATAGGGCATGGACCGTCCTGGCTGGGCGTGGCCCGGCCAGCGCGACCCGCCCCGGCCCGGCCGGGGGGTGCGTTGGCTCGGCCAGCGAGCCAGGCGAGGGGCGCGGACCTCGCTTTCTACGGATGCGGCGCCCGGGTGGCGCCGCTGGCTACCCTGGATCCCGCACGGACACGGGATCCTGCCCTCGTCGTCGCAGCTTCAGCTGCGGCGGGCTTCTTCCAGTGGCGCGCCGGGCCACCGCCGCACCGTCGACCCGCGCCACCAGGGGCTTCCGCGGGCCACCGGTTTCATTCTGGTGGTCCGATTTTACTCATGTTTGTGCCTATGGTCATCTCGGGACTCGTACATCACTGGGAGGCCTCCAATATCTATTGTGGTCCCTCTTCATTGTCGCAAAATATTCCACGCATCAAGAACAAAATAGCGGTGGTTTCAGACTTGTTCGTCAGTCCGTACCCACCGCATTATTGGTTCAAAACATCACCCAACAATTACACGCCATGCCGAGGGTATAGATCACATAATGAAATATACAAATTCCCCTACCTCAACAATTGAAGATGAACATCGATGTCATGGTAGACGGTGTCGCGGTAGATGGCATCGCGGGGAAAGGGTTTGTAGGCATCGTCGGAGTGCACCGAGGAGGAAGCGGTGTCTCCTCTCTTGTCACGGAGAAAAGGATTGGTGGCACGTCATTGTTCTTCGAGGAATCGGCATTCTTTGTCGTTTTTCGTCAGAGGCCGGTGTTCTTCCAAAACCTCAAGAATTCTCTCAATCTTCCTCGCACAACAAAATCTCTCCCCCTTAATAAAATAATAGGCTCCTCCTATTATTTTATTACACACGCTAAGCATCTCTCCCAAAATTAAATCACCACATTAAATAAAACGTGTTGACAATCAATTAAGGAAGAGAGAGGGAAGGTCCCCATTTATTAAACGCGTTGGAAATTAAATAAAAAAGGGGGGAAAGAGGAAGGATCCTCATTAAATTATGGGTTGACAATAATTAATGGAGTGAGGTGGAGAGATTGGCATTTAATGGGGGGTTTCCAATTTAATGAGGGGAGTTTAATGAGTTTAGAGAAAATTAAATAGTTGGGGCTCGTGTGGGCCCCACCTCTCTAACATCTACACTTGGGTAGTTTGGTGGTTGTGGGACCCACACTTAACTACCCATGGGAGGGTATAACCTCCTTATAAAATAATAATTGTTCCGACAATTTTTATTTATTTCTTAAATAAACCCCCAATAATTAACTTCTCCTCTATTGAGAACGCAATTATGGTAAGGATCGCGTTAATCAATTACTGATGTTGCGAGTTCATCGGTGCCCTTGGATTTTTATTCTGAGCTCCAGTTCAAAAGATAGAAAAACCCGCTCATTCGTTTACTGAATGTAGCTGAGCTATACTTTGGAAATTGATTCCAGGCACATCGGGCCTTAGAATCAAGCACCGTCAGAAGCCACAGACTTGTAAAATTTCAAAAAAATTAAAAACAATCCTTGAAATTTCTGGGTTTTTACATTACTCCCACCTCAGGGATTTACGTCCCCGAAAGCTACATCATAAACTAGGGAAACAAATGAGGGTACTGAGCACGCATCTAAGCCTCCCGCTCCCATGTGCTCTCCTGGAGGTTCCCGTGCTGCCAATAAATGCGCACCAGAGGAATCGACCGTCCATATAGTACTCGCTCCTGTCGATCCTCAATCTCCACCGGGACCTCCACAAAAGTTGTGATGTCATTGATGTCCAGCTCCTCGTGGTCAATGATATGTGTCGGGACGTGCACATATCTCCTCAACTGAGATGCGTGGAAGACGTCATGCACCCAGTGCAACTGAGGTGGAAGGGCCAGGCGGTAATCCACCTCGCCTACCCTGCTGAGGACCTGGAATGGTTTGATGAAGCGCGGAGATAACTTTCCACCACGGCCAAATCTCCGCAATCCACGTCGAGGTGAGACCCGTAAAAAAACATGGTCGCCATCCTTGAACTCTAGTGGTCTCCACCTCCTATCAGCATAGTACTTCTGTCTGCTCTGGGCAGTCCTCATCTACTCCTGGATAATCTGCACCTTCTCCGTTCTAGCCTGAACCATCTCTGGTCCTATGGGTGCTGACTCCCCAGGGTCAGTCCAGCATAGAGGTGATCTGCAAGGATGGTCGTACATTTCCTCGTATGGTGCCATCCCGATGGTGGAGTGGTAGCTGTTGTTGTACGTAAACTCCACCAAGGGTAGGTGGTCCTCCCAGCTATGACCAAAGTCAAGGACACATGCACTGAGCATGTCCTTGAGTGTTGGAATGGTCCTCTCTGTCTAGCCATCCGTCTGAGGATTAAAGGCAGTGCTCAGGCATAGTTGCATCCCAAAAGCCTCCTGAAACCCCTTCCAAAGCTAGGAAGTAAAGTGAGCGTCTCGATCGGAGATGATAGAAGATGTCACACCATGAAGCTGTATGATCTCCTGAACGTAGAGGCATCCCAATATCTCTACTGAGCCTTGCTCTCTGATTGGTAGGAAGTGGGCCGACTTGGTGAGTCGGTCTACGATCACCCAGATGGTGTCTTATCCTGTGGAAGTACATGGGTACCCCGTCACAAAATCCACGGATATCCCATCCCACTTCCACTCTGGAACCTCTAAGGGATATACCAAGCCTTCCAGAACCTGATGTTCCGCCTTCACTTGATGGCAAGTGAGGCATCTTGAAATGAACTCTGCTACAGCCCTCTTCATACCTGGCCACTAGTACTATCGTCTGAGGTCCTGGTACATCTTCGCTACTCCAGAATGTACTTCTAGTGGGGAAGTGTGAAACTCTCTCAGCACTTCCTCCTGTTGTGCAACTGGTAACATGGTACACCCCCTGAAGAGGATGACGTGCTCTCCCCATTTAGAAAATCCATCAGGCGTATGTCATGTGGAAACATGAGCACGTCGCATCTCATAGTTGACATCCCCATGTTATGCCTCTCTGGCCCGCTGAAGTAGTGGAGGAGTGACTACGAGGGACTGTAGATAGGCTGCCTCATCTCTATCCACGAAGGATATCTGCAAAGCGGTTAACTGCTTTGTTGCCTCTCCAAGTAGCTGAATGATCGATCTCATGCTGAGAGCATCAGCCACAACGTTCCCCTTCCCAGGAGTATAGACAATCTCAAAGTCATAATCCTGGAGGAACTCGAGCCATCACCATTGTCTCATATTCAGGTCCTTCTGTGAGAAAATGTACCTAAGACTCTGGTGGTTAGAGTAGACTGTAAAGAGCTCTCCCATTAGATAGTGCCACCACATCTTCAGGGCGAAGATCACTGCTGCTAACTCCAGTTCATGGGTAGTGTAGTTCTGCTCATGCTGCCTCAACTGTCGTGAACTGTGAGCGATCACTTATCGCTCCTACATCAGGACGCACCTGATTCAGGTCCCTGATGTGTCGTAGTAAACTACATACCTTACGCCCTCCTATGGAAGCCTCAAGATGGGCACACTGGTCAATCTCCGTCTCAGCTCCTAAAAGCTCTGCTGACACCTATCTGACCACACGAAGGGTTTCCCCTTCTTTGTCAAATCTGTAATTGGTGCTGCAACTCTCGAGAAGTCTGGAAAAAATCTCTGATAGTACCCAGCCAGACCCAGGAAACTCTGCACCTCCGTCACGCTCCTAGGTGGTTCCCAAGCAAGTAATTCCTCGATCTTCACGTGATCCACTACAACTACCACCTCTGAGATGACGTGCCCCAAGAAGTGAACCTCTCGAAGCCAGAACTGGAACTTTGATAGCTTACCATAAAGCGGGTTCTCTCGGAGTGTATCTATTATATCTCGTATGTGGTAGGAATACTCCTCCTCGGTAGTCGAGTAAATCAGTATGTCGTCAATGAAGACAACGACAAACCGATCGAGGTAGGGCTGGAAGATCCTTTTCATCAGACTCATGAACACTGTTGGAGCTTTGGTCACACTGAAGGGCATGAACAAGAACTCATAGTGGCCATACCGACACCTAAAGGCCGTCTTCTACACATCCTCATCCCGAACTCAGAGCTGATGATAGCCCAACCTAAGGTCTATATTCGAGAACCATCGTGCCCCCATGAGCTGATCAAAGAGGTCATCAATCCTCAGAAGTGGATACTTGTTCCTCACGGTCACCTGGTTCAGGTGGAGGTAGTCAACACACAGTCGCAATCTCCCATCCTCCTTCCTGGCAAATAGAATCAAAGAAGCCCAGGGTGAAACACTGGGTCGGATGAAACATTTCCCCTATAAGTCCTCCAGCTGTACTCGCAGCTCACGAAGCTCGGCGGGAGCCATCCGATATGCCAGAGTAGATATCGGTGATGTCCCAAGGTACAGGTCTATGTAGAAATATACCTCCCTGTGAGGAGGTATCCCTAGAACATTGTCAGGAAAAATGTCCGCATACTAATCCACCACAACAGGAAAACTTGGACTCTGCACGTCAACCGCTCCGAGGATGAGACTAGCCAACTGATGTGTGATCAGCTGCCCTCTCCTCTGCATGAGTCCATCCTGTGCTGCGAAGGTGCCCTTCTTGCCGGTGAAGGTGAATCTGGTCCTATTTGTGCGGACACCCCGCACCTTGCACCTAATAAAGTCAATCTAAGCATGGACTGTAGATAACCAGTCCATACCCAAGATGACGTCGTAAGGCCTCGACGCCGCTACAAGAAGATCCCAGTAGAAGCTCTCGCATCCTATAGTAAGCTCACACTACCGTCATCAGTGTGTAATCATCGATTCTGCTCCCATAGAAGTCTTTAGGCATAAGGATTGAGCCAACGGCTCTGTCGGAATATCTGAGCTCCGAACAAGGGCAGGAGGAATAAAAGAATGACTCGCACCAGTGTCTATAAGAACTGCAGCAAGGGAGGAGTAGATACAGATAGTACCTTGAATCATCTCAGGTGCATCGTGGTCATAAGCCTCTCATGCCTTGAGCTGAGCCTGCCTCTGCCCGCTAGCTCCTTGGGGTCGTGGTGGACCTCATGGGGTGGTGGTGGTAGAGCCTTGAAGAATCGTCCACCACCTGCTGCTCGGCCAGCTCCTCTACCTCATCCGCCTTCTCCCTGTGGACCGCCACGGTCGAACCTCTGCCTCTGCCTGGGAGGTCCCTCCACTGTCTACTACTCGTCTGCATGGCGGTTCGGGCAGTCACGAGCCATGTGGCCCTAACCGCCGCATGCATAGCACTGTCTACTCCTTGTAAGGCTGGCTCTGCGCCGTGTGCCCTGCACAGCTGAACATGTATCCTGAAATCGCCAACCAGATGGCCTGGTCGGCTTGGACCCCTACGACATATGTCGACTGTCGGCTACAGAAGACTCCGCTCTGTGTTGTCCTGCGGTGGGTCTCGTTGCTGGTGGCTGCTCGGTGAGAAAGCTCTCCACTAATAGGGCTCGCTCCAGCACCCCCTCCTGCGTCGGGATGCTAAGGGGAATCATCGAAGATCTGATCTCATGCCTCAGTCCCTACTCAAAGGTCAGGGCCCGGAAGAATGGGTCTCGAACCATGTCAGTGCAGTAGCGTGAGAGGTCGGTAAATCTCGCCGAGTACTAGGCTACTGTCATGCTGCCCTGCCGCAACTGCAGTAACTCCTCGATTCGCACCACACGGAGGGTGGCTAGAACAAACTCTGAGCGGAGGAGGCTCTCAAAGTCTATCCAAAGTAGAGATACCTCATCATGCACCTGGAGCATTAGACTCCACCATCTACCTGCTGCTGTGTGTAGGAGACTCACGTCAAGGATCACCTTAAGGTCTGCTGGTGTCCCTACCAATCTAAAGAATCTGACGATAGCCTCTATCCAATCCTTGGCTACCTGAGGATCCGTCTCTCCGCGGAACTTGGGTGGCCTCTACCTCTGAAACTCATGCAACACGCTCAGGCGGCGTTCACTCTCTGCCGCTGGGGCTGGTAGCATCGGTGGCTTAGTGGGTAGTGGTACCGCTGGTGCCTCCGTTGTAATGGGGCCCTGCACCGAGGCCTCGTCGATTGGTGGGCTTCCATCCCGCATGTAACTAGGAACCCTGGATGGCTGCCTTCATGGGGCCATCCTGAAAATAAACAGGTGCGCCACGGTCAAACAGTATACCTGGTTAGATGACATAAAGTAATAACAAAGAAAAATTTTCAAAGGAAACACACATGGAATCAGTGTCTTCGTGCACTGAGTCGGAAATCAGAGGTCAGGGTCCTGGTGTATGGATACGTCGGCTGCCGCACCAGCACTGGACTCCTTGGACTAAAAACCACACTCAATACACTTAACACTATTGCTTCACAGAAAGGAAAGATCAGAGTCCTGAGTTCTACGGTAGAACCAACTCCTCTGATACCAATTTTTCACGACCCGTCCTCGGGGCCCGTGCCATGACTACCCCAAGCCCGCCTTCCATAGGCCAGGGGCTGGCGACTAGCACCAAAGGAGTAAATCCTGATAAAAGGGAAGGAATTGCCTTTTTTATAAAGTAAAAAAAACACAACAGAGTACGCAAGTAAAGTAAGCACTATGTAAAACTGGGTACAAGGTAAGTGCTGAAAAGTAAATGGGCCAATATACGAACCCAACTGAAAGTACAGTACAACTAAAAGGAAAGTACAACAGTGGTAAGTAAAATGGTAGCACTGGGTCGTCCTCCAGAAATCCCACCTGAAGGGTGGGTATAGATTGTCTCCTCAGCTCCTCGGGTCTGGCCATCCGCTCCGTGTACGTCCCACCAGGTGGTCCACCTCCGGGTACCGTCCAGCTCCACAGGCCTCCACCTAGATCAGTGTTGTCCATCGTCTGCATCCAAAACAACGTAGTGCGGGCATAGCCCGTACAGGGGGTGAGTAAACGATACTCAGTAGGGACTCCAAGACCCCCAAAAGTCTCTCAGAATCCACGAAAGATAAACCACAAAGGAAAGATACAATCACAAAGTATCAAACAACTCTATTTAATTATATGCCCATACATATACCTAAGTCATCAGTTACAATTTGTCTCCAACTCTCGAGCCCAAGCACAACCCATTCCACACAGGAAAACAAGTCAATCACATCGATGATAATGATTAAAAATCAAGACTCAACTCACACAGAAAATCAAGAATCATCTCACACAGGTATACATCTTTCGTATGGCGATAGAGATGATCAGATGTATTCACTGATTCATCAAAGTTGTCGGACCCACACAGGATACCAGACCAGCTAAGTTGTCGGACCCACACAGGATACAAGACCAGCTACTCTGATGGACCCACACAGGATACAAGTACAGAGGTGAATACTGTCGGACCCACATAGGATACAAGAATAGTAGTCATCGCCGTCGAACCCACGGAGGATTCCAGTACGGTAGTCGTCGCTGTCGAACCCACGGAGGATTCCAGTACAGTAGTCGATGCAGTCGCATCCAGCTCTAGGGTTCCCACACACAGCATGCTAGATTCTGGGAGGGTCCGCTCCTCGATAAAAAGAGTTGATACATCAACTGTCATGAAGTCTAGAGTTTATGTATCCCAATGTTTTGTCTCATCAAAAGAAACACAACGCGACAGACGGTGCGTCAATCGGACGCCCGGTCTGAGAGTTATTGGCTTTTCCGTCCGAGGGGCCCGATTGGTTTTTAAGCTAAAACCAACCCGACTGTACTCCAGCTACATCCAAACCACAATAAGAGTAAGCCAAAAGGACCTTCACATCAAGAGGAATTCAACGCAGTTGACGGTACATCAAACGGGCATCCTGTCCTTAAGTTATAAGCGTTTCCGCTCCAAGGGCCCGATTGGTTTCAGGTTCGAACCAACCCGACCATACCCAAACTTTGCAGAAACCTTGAGTGTAATATACCTAAATGTCCGTCTCGATCCAATTATTCCTACCGAACTGACGGTGAGTTGATTGTAGGTCCGTAGCTCAAGTTATGGGCAAAATACCAAAAATGGTCCGAAGTGGGGGGTCTCGGCCCGGCCCGACCCGGCCCAACCCCCCTAGGTCGGCCCGAACCGGGTCAACCCGACCTGGGTCATGGTCCAGTCCGGTAGGGTGCGGCTTGGCCCACGCAACCCACCCCGGCCTGGTGGGGGGTGTGCTGGCTCGGCCAGTGAGCTGAGCGGGGGGCGCAGCCCCCGCTTTCCGCGGACGCGACGCCTGGGTGGCGTCGTTGGCTCCCCTTGATCCCGCGCGGCCGCGGGATTTTTCCCTCTCCACCGCAGCTTCAGCCACAACTAGCTTCTGTTGGCGGTGCGCTGGGGTGCCGCTGCCTCCAGGAAGCCAACCGGTGCAGCCGCCGGGGGCTTCCGCGGGCCACCGGAGTCATTCCGGTGGTCCGATTTTACTCCTGTCTGCGCCTACGGTCATCTCAGGACCCGTACATCACTGTGAAGGCCTCTAATTTCCATTGTGGTCCTGATTTTTTGTATCCAAATATTCCACGCATCAAGAACAAAATAGAGGTGGGTTCGGACTTGTTCTTTAGTCCATACCCACCACATTAGTGGTTCAAAACATCACCCAAAAATTACACGCCATGCCGAGGGTATAGATCACATAATGAAATATACAAATTCCCCTACCTCAACAATTGAAGACGAACGTCGACGTCGTGGTAGACGGCGTCATGGTAGATGGCATTGCGGTAGATGGCATCGTGGGCAAAGGGTTCATAGGTGTCGTCGGAGTGCGCCGAGGAGGAAGCAGAGTCTCCTCTCTTGTCGCGGAGAAGAGGATTGGTGGCACGTCGTTGTTATTTGAGGAATCGGCGTTCTCCGTCGTTCTTCATCGGAGGTCGGCGTTCTTCCAAAACCTCAAGAGTTCTCTCGATCTTCCTCGCACAACAAAATCTCTCCCCCTTAATAAAATAATAGGCTCCTCCTATTATTTTATTACACACGCAAAGCATCTCTCCCAAAATTAAATCACCACATTAAATAAAATGTATTAACAATCAATTAAGGAAGAGAGAGGGAAGGTCCCCATTTATTAAACGCATTGGAAATTGAATAAAAAAGGGGGAAATAGGAAGGATCCTCATTAAATTATGGGTTGACAAGAATTAATGGATTCAGGTGGAGAGATTGGCATTTAATGGGGGGGTTGCCAATTTAATGAGGGGATTTTAATGAGTTTAGAAGAAATTAAATAGTTGGGGATCGTGTGGGACCCACCTATCAAACATCCACACTTGGGTAGTTAGGTGGCTATGGGCCCCACCCTTAACTACCCATGGGAGGGTATAACCTCCTTATAAAATAATAATTGTTCTGACAATTTTTATTTATTTCTTCAATAAACCCCCAATAATTAACTTCTCCTCCATTGAGAACGCAATTATGGTAAGGATCACGTCAAGCAATTACCGTCGTTGCGAGTTCATCAGTGCCCTCAAATTTTCATTCTGATCACCGGTTAAAAAGATATAAAAACCCACTCGTTCGTTTACTAAATGTACCAGAGCTAAACTTCGGAAATTGATTCTGGGCACACCGGGCCTCAGAATCAAGTGTCGTCAGAAGCCACCGACTCGTAAAATTCCATGCATTTTAGAAAAAATCTTGAAATTTACAGGTCTTTAAAATAGTCCTAGAATTACAGTAATGATCTTATAATTAAACCTAAGATGTTAGAGATTGAAAGTACTCCCCTTGATTATGTTGTTTTCCTGGTATGATTTTTTGCCTCTCACACTATTATTTTTGGGTTTTAGACGATGGATGGAACCCGAAGGAACCATGTTGATCAATGTAATGGACGATGCAATGATTTTCCTCCTGAACAAACCAACATTACGGGGGATGGATTGAAAAATCTTATTTCTATAATTACACAAGCTATGAATCATTCTAGACTTCCAAATGAGTAGAGAAAGGAACAATATTCTATTAATTCCTTCATGAGGCAACGTCCACCTTCTTTTAGTGGGTATTCTGATCCACTTGTTGCTGAACAATGGATTAGTACCATTGAAAAGATATTTTTGAAACTTCAATGTTCAGAGAATGAAAAAGTCATTTCGGTTGTTTACCAGTTAGAAGGTGAAGCAAACCAGTGGTGGACTCCAGTTAAAAATACAAGGCCCCAAGATAAAATTGAATCCATGGAATGGGATGAGTTCAAGAACTTGTTTTCAATAAATAATTCCCTCGTATTCTTTGAAAAAAGATGGAAAAGGAGTTCCTTGAGCTTAAGAAAAAGGATGATGAATCTATTGGTATATACGAGGTGAATTTTACAAGGCTTGTAAGGTATGCATTTGGATTTATCATCCATCCTAAAAGTAAAGTTGATCAATTCTTCAGTGGCTTAAAACCAAGTCTTCGAAGGGCATTAGCTATAAGAGACTTCGGTAGCTATGAAGAAATTGCATGTTGTGCTATCAAGGTAAAACTGGAAGTTGGTGTAACATATCCATCTCATGGTTTTGACAAGAAACGAAAGATGGATTTCAAGTAAAAATCTTAAAAATATGGTGAAAAGAAGACAAATGTTTTGTTATGCTCAAAGTGTGGAAAGAAGCATGGTGGAGATTGTCTTAAAGAGACTAGAAAATTTTTTAAGTGTAGAAAAGAAGGTCATCAAGCAGCTGAGTACTGAAGTAATGGGAAAAAAGTAGCTAATGATGTGAATAGAGAAAAGACTACAGAGAATGTACCACTAACACTTCAATGCTTCAAGTGGAAGGAAATGGGGCATTATGCTAACCAATGCCCTAATCCAAGGGTTAATGATGATCGACATCAACAACCTCTCAAGGTAAAGGAAAAAAAGGGAAGTCACATGCGATCACTATTGGTGATGTTGAATATGACAACAAAGTGGTGGAATGATTAAGTGTATGTAACGGGATTCCAAAATAGTGTTGTAAAATCTCATTATTAGTATCGTGGAATATTGGAATATCTATGTATTGGTTTGTTCTGGTTTTCAATAATTATATGGTACCGGTAACCATGAAAAGTGATTGACATATTTTTGTAAATTAGATGATATGCGCATAATGAAGGGATAAGGAAAAAATAATATGTTTGAAAGTATTAATGATCTCATGATTGATATAAGGACAAAGTGACATCATGGTTTGAATATATAGAAATTTTGGGATTTTGGTATGTGGAAAGAGTTAACTTTTGACAGCATTCATGTTTTCACGAAGGTTCTATGGTAATATATGTTTCAAGAATACATGATTAAGGTATTCACATGTTTGGAATATGACCAACAAGATATATCTTATGATATATGGGAGATAAATGATGGTATTCACATTCTTGGTTTGTAGAGACCCCGACCCCAGAAACCCAGGAGTCGGTGTCTTCTGAACATGAAGTGTTATCTTAAAATAAAACACACATTGTTAACAACACATCATGCCCCATACAGAGGATCGTGTGCGGTTTGGGTTCTGGGAAACTGGAAACTTCTGAAACAATTCATCTTTTAAGAGTTGATACCTAAAAATTTTAAATCAAAACATAGGGTGAGAAATGAAATACTCAGTAATGGGGTTTTTAAAAAGAAATGAAAACAGTGTAACATATGAAAACATTATTTTAAAATAATTTGAACATTCACTAAAGGAAGATTGTAACACATAATATAATAATGCTCAATCAAGGTTTTCAAGAAGAACATGAAACAATTATGTCAATTATCAAAGGAGTAACAATGGTTATCATAAACAAGTACGGCATGTGAATCACTTAAGCATAAATTAAACAGTTAAAAGTAATGCATAATCAGAGTTGCACATAAAGGAAACAAATAAATTTTCATATGCTGGTTACTATTCTATTAAGTGACAAACACCAATCATGCTCCAAGCTTATACCAGTGAAATAAGAACTTAATGAAAACTTAAAGTCATTAGTCGTGAAAAAACATTATCCTGGAAAGAACTTGTTACATAACTTGAATTATGTGGCATCAGCATTTCATCTTAGACAATCATTTCTATCTCACCAAGGTCCATCACCAAGGTGTCAATAAAAATTACCAAGGTTATTCACCAAGGTATCAGTCTAAAAGGTCATCTCTAGAGATTAAGTCTTTACCCAATGCATTGGAGCGCTATCAGGGTGCACCCTTGACATGTCTTTATTATCATGTGAGACACATCATTCATGATTTACTTAAACGGTTTGTATATTCAAGATGTCCCATACCACCTTGAATATCTCATTCATTTTCATTTTACCCAAGGTGTCCCATACCACTTTGTGTAATCTAATTTCTTCGTTCATTTAGTGATATGTCATTAGCATGCATTATGTACAATAATAACTAAAATAAATAATGAACCACCAAAAATTTTGATAATACAAGGTATGATAGTTAACTTTTCAAAATGTGTCAATAACTAATCAAAGGCATACATAGCTTAGTAAAACATCCTTTTCACTAAAGAATATAAAATAATGATATACTAAATGATGAATCTTTGCCATTATTAATCCTTGGAAAAGGTGTGCTTAAGGAAAACACTTGAAATCAGTTATGTTGATAAGTAGGCCCTTGAACCAAAATACATACTTTATTATAAAACTCATCAGGGAAATGTTAGATAAACCTCTTTAATAAAACATGCCCATTTGTGTGTATTTTTAAAAAATAATGTTGGTTTAGCAATCACACAAATCATATCTTAATAAAATCTTACCTGCATCAAAGAATAAATTAAGTCCTGTTATTTATAAAAGAATATAATGGGGTTTGAAAATTATTCCTATAAATACATATACACGTACTCATATATACCCGAAGTGTATATAGGGGTTTTACACAATTGAAAAACAAAGTCTATTAAATTCTTTAGGTAACTGAAGGTTTCCAACCATAAATTTCTTACATGGTTAAAAACTAAATCCATATAAGTTTTGTCATAAATGTAACCATATGTATAAAATTTTGGTTTGACAAACATGACTCCACTTAAACCAAAAAAAAACATAGTTTGCATATATATATATAAATTATATTTAAATATTGATACCCAAAATAGGTTGGGTTAGGTTATAAGAAAACGTTCATGAAACTGTAAATATACACAATAAACATTAAATATAAATTTTTTGTTTTGGAAAACTGTAAAACAAAAACTTTATATACCGTTTGTAAAAAAACAATATACAACCCGGGGGATTTGTAAACGTGCATATATAAACTGTATATACCATTTACATATATATGAAACCGTATATACACAATATATAAACCGATGGATTTGTATTATATACATATACATATAAGCAGTATATACAGGTTTCTCAATATGAAAACAAGGTATATACGCACCCTTACATTTGCACCCCACTGGAAACACAAAGTCAAAACTCCTTGAAGGCAATACAAACCCAAGGTTTTATATTAAGTATATATATATATAAAAGAAAATATAAACTGTATATATACCGAGAGTATAAAATGAAGGTTCTCTCCGTAAGAATGCATGCAAGAACCCTTACTTTGCTTGAGGAGAAAACTCAGACCGGAGGTACGTCACTGGTCTTGCTAGGAGGTCGTGGGAGGGAAGGAGGAGGAAGAACCGTCGTAGTTTCATGAGGCAGGAGGCATTTATATAGGCCTCGGTGTTCATTTATGACTCGACCCAAGAGGTTAGACCAACATGGGAAAGACGAAGGAATAGTGAGCTAGGGGGAGTGATTTGAGGTCAAGAGGAGCAGTGCGGAGGAGAAGCCGAGGCATCTTCGGTTGCAGGCCTACTGGTCAGGACCCCTGCTGCGAGGAAGGAGATGACAGGGGTTGAAGCGGTAAAGAAACGGATGGTCTGGATCAAAAATAAGAGAGATCGCACGGCTGGACGAGCATGGGAGTCGGGTTGATCGTTTTAAAAGGAACCAATGGCCGGGATTAGATCTCATGAGAGATCGGACGGTCATGGGAGTAGGTGGGGGAGATCGTGCGGCTAAAAGGTTTGGACGGATGAGATCGACGCGGAAGTCGATCGGATGGTCTTGATCGCATGGAGCACATCCCACATCGAAATGGAAAGCGGTTGGGGTGAGGTTTATAAAACAAATTGTCCCACCTCCGGTTCAATAACACAAATGCACACACACAGGGGTCTTACACACGGACCCCATGCGGGCTTTGGCCCACCCCTACGCAACCCGCCCCCTGGGCCTTACACACGGGCCTGCGTGCGACTGGAAAAACCCATACTCGGCTCAGGCTCGAGCCTGGTTGACACTATGCATAACTGGGACCCCCGGTCGGCACCTCGGGTCCCTGGGTGCTTGGTCTCAGCCTAGAGGTCTTGTCCCGTAAGGGATGCCCTCGGCTTGTCCAGGCCCCAACATAATTTTTATAAAAAGTTATTTAGATTTCCCAAAAAAACTAGTTTAAGCATACTTAGTTTAAAATATAAATATTTTCACAAAATGAGTCAATATACAGTAACAACAAATAGTTTTAATTTAAAATCTAAATCCCTTTACTAGCATATGTAAAATATCTCATATCAATGTAATTTTTAATAAAAATTTATTTAGGCTTCCGAAATAACTAGTTTAAGTATACTTAGTTCAAAATAGTGTGTAATATAAATAATTGTACAAAAATGGGTAAATATATAATAAAAACAAATAGTTTTAACTTAAAATTTAAATCCCTTGACCAGTTCATATATAAATCTTTTAAAAGATATGCCTTTATTATTTTACATACAAAACCATTATAATTATTAGGATCTTTAAAATACACCATAAAAATACTAAAAGACCACTAGTTAATTCAAAAATAAATAATTTTAGAGATCAAAAGATATAATTATTATAGATACCCTTTAAACATATCTTTTATAAAAAGAATACTAAGTTTTTAACTATATAGGTATCTATCGGAATTTTTGTAAAAACAAAATGATTTATTTCCAAGAATACTCTTTTTATTTTAAAACTATGATTCTCTTGTAAAAAAATATTTTAGACATATTATAATATTTGAAATATCATAAAATTATAAGGGCATTAAAAACAAGTTTTCATATAAATATAAACATTATCAACGGAACCCAAAGGTCATTTTGAAAATCCAACGACTATATATATTTAACGGTCATATCTCTAAGAACCATTATAAAATCAGGGGCATTTTACAAAATCAAAACACTTGAACCAGAAAGGATGGCTCTCCTCATAACATTGGTTTTGAGTATGTGTGTTGTGGCTCTGGCTGTTATATTTTTCACACTGATGGACTCTGAAGACGATGACTATCTGATTACTCGAGTTGTGATTCTTAGTAGTCTCGTTGTGGCTATGTTAGGTCTTATCCATGGTATTTTCAATTAGTTGGGTCTTATTGAAATGTAATCTTTTAATATATAACAGTTTACCTTATTCTCCATGTTTTATTTCATTTCAAATTCTTTATTAGCACACAAAACACAACAAATAAAACAAGAGACATCACAAGAGACATTACTAAAAGCATAACATTGTTCACTTGGACTAGTTCATAAAACTTGGGGTGTCACATTATCCCCCCCCCCTTAGAAAATTGCATCCTCGCAATTTATTTCACAAAACTACAAGGTTCTGCAACGTCCTCACCATCTCCACCAACATATAGGGTCAACAGGTGCATTTAGCGGAACCCTCGTAGCGATGCTCACCTCTTCTAGTTCCCTAATCCAGATGCACTTAAGACAAGAGGGGTTGCACTTATGTTCCGGGCCTTCAGGCTTCCAGAGGGAAGCTTGAATTGTACAAAGTTCTGAAATTTCATTACAGACCAATGTACGAAGGACTCGCCAAATTATGTCTCGGTCGAGGACATCGAAGCCATAGATGCGGTCAAACAAACTAAAGCTGATAAGTTAGAGCATATAAGCCGCATGAAGATTTCCCTCTAATGCAGCCTCCTGAAATTTCACTCTGGCCGTGTAGTTTCGGCCTAGGGTAAAACATAAAAAGAGCCCTTCGTGGTAACTTCCTCGTCGTTCACGTCCGGCTAGCTGTGCAGATCCAATGTAGTAATAGATGGAGGCATTCCCCTGGCAGGTGTGGAGAATCTCTGAACCGTTTGTTACTTCAAACCATTTCTTGCACGTTTTTCGCAAATTTGCGAAGGGATCATACTCGTCCTCACACGTTTTGATTGCAATGATTTATAGAATCTCAGTGGGAAGAGATAACAGGTGGGTTTTTCCTTCCATCTGAAAGTTTTAAGACGGGAATTAAATCACTTGAAAATCATTCAAAGGTATACACAAAGTAAATACAAGGAAGGGTAAAGACAACATTTCAATAAACATATGTTTATTATTAAACATTAGTACTTGAGTTTCCCTTAACCACCGACTAAACGAACTCTACACAGAGAAGAAAAACTCCCTAAATCCTCGAACCAAACACAGGCTGAGCATTCAGGGAAAAACTCATGGGGGCACCTATGACGTCTTATGAGTCTAGCATGAGGGGTATGAAGTTGGGAGACATCCACAAACACCTGTTGTCTGCAAGACAGTTGGGTGGACTCGTCTTCTAACCTTCCGAAGTCCAAAAACTGACCCCAGAAGCCGTAGTTTAAAATCTGACAAAGGTAGCCCACTCAGAGGTCTCCGTCAGCAGCAGCTTCTTGAAAAGGGTTATCAATCATAGTGCCACAGCTCTCACCTGCCGTGAAAATTCGGAAAAGTCCATCATAGTTCCTTCCTCGACGTAAATAGGAGGGAAACTAGGTTATCATCATAAGGAGGTAATCTATTCCTACCCCCTGGTGTAATTGAAGCATCAGTGGTGAATTGGATACGTCGTAAAGGTGTTTTCATGTCATGCGGATATGGTCATAGTTTAGAAAATCCCCACGGCTAGCTAAAGACACAATGGTCTCTAGGGCCTCTGTGGGGAGAGATAAGAGATTTGTGCCTTCGTTTTCCATCTAAAATTTAGGAAAAAACCCATTTTTAAATAAAATTGAAGTATATAACCATATATATATTTATGTTTCAGTTTCTGGCTTTCCTGAGTTATCCAAACCGAACCTCTAATACCAACTATAGAGACCCCGACCCCAGAAACCCAGGAGTCGGTGCCTTCTGAACATGATGTGTTATCTTAAAATAAAACACACATTGTTAACAACACATCATGCCCTATACAGAGGATCATGTGCAGTTCGGGTTCTGGGAAACTGGAAACTTCTGAAACAATTCATATTTTAATAGTTGATACCTGAAATTTTTAAATCAAAATGTAGGGTGAGCAATGAAATACTCAGTAATGGAGTTTTTAAAAAGAAATGAAAATAGTGTAACATATGAAAACATTATTTTAAAAGAATTTGAACATTCACTAAAGGAAGATTGTAACACATAATATAACAATGCTCAATCAAGGTTTTCAAGAAGAACATGAAACAATTATGTCAATTCTCGAAGGAGTAACAATGGTTATCATAAACAAGTACGACATGTGACTCACTTAAGCATAAATTAAACAGTTAAAAGTAATGCATAATTAGAGTTGCGCATAAAGGAAACAACTAAATTTTCATATGCTGGTTACTATTCTATTAAGTGACAAACACCAATCATGCTCCAAGCTTATACCAGTGAAATAAGAACTTTATGAAAACTTAAAGGCATTAGTCATGAAAGAACTTTATCCCGGAAAGAACTTGTAACATAACTTGAATTATGTGGCATCAACATTTAATCTTAGAGAATCATTTATGTATCACCAAGGTCCATCCCCAAGGTGTCAATAAAAATTACCAAGGTTATTCACCAAGGTATCAGTCTAAAAGTCCATCTCTAGAGATTAAGTCTTTATCCAATGCATCGGAGTGCTATCAGGGCGCACCCTTGACATGTCTTTATTATCATGTGAGCCACATCGTTTATGATTTACTTAAATGGTTTGTATATTCAAGATGTACCATACCACCTTGAATATCTCATTCATTTTCATTTTACCCAAGGTGTCCCATACCACTTTGGGTAATATAATTTCTTAGTTCATTTAGTGATATGTCATAAGCATGAATTATGTACAATAATAACTAAAATAAATAATGAAACACCACAAATTTTTCTAATACACGGTATGATAGTTAACTTTGAAAAATGTGTCAATAACTAATCAAAGGCATACATAGCTTTGTAAAACATCCTTTTCACTAAAGCATATAAAATAATGATATACTAAATGATGAATCTTTGTCATTATTAATCCATGGAAAAGGTGTGATTAATGAAACCAATTGAAATCAGTTATGGTGATAAGTAGGCCCTTGAACCAAAATACATACTTTATCATAAAACTCATCAGGGCAATGTTAGATAAACCTCTTTAATAAAACATGCCCATTTGTGTGTATTTTTAAAAAAACATGTTGGTTTAGCAATCACACAAATCATATCTTAATGAAATCTTACCTGCATCAAATAATAAATTAATTCATGTTATTTATAAAATAATATAATGGGGTTCGGAAATTATTCCTATAAATACATATACACGTACTCATATATACTCGAAGAGTATATAGGGGTTTTACACAATTCAAAAATAGAGTCTATTAAATCCTTTAGGTAACTGAAGGTTTCCAACCATAAATTGCTTACATGGTTGAGAACTAAATCCATATAAGGTTTTTCATAAATGTAACCATATGTATAAAATTTTGGTTTTACAAACTTGACTCCACTTAAACCAAAAAAAACCTAGTTTACATATATATATATATTCTATTTAAAGATTGATACCCAAAATAGGCCGGGTTAGGTTATAAGAAAACGTTCATGAAACTGTATATATACACAATAAACATTAAATATAAATTTTTTGTTTTGGAAAACTGTAAAACAAAAACTGTATATACCATTTGTAAAAAAACAATATACAACCCGAGGGATTTGTTAACGTGCATATATAAACTGTATATACCAATTACATATATATGAAACCGTATATACATAATATATAAACCGATGGATTTGTATTATGTACATATACATATAAGCAGTATATACAGGTTTCTCAAAATGAAAACAAGGTATATACGCACCCTTACATATACACCCCACTGGAAACACAAAGTCAAAACTCCTTGAAGGCAATACAAATCGAAGGTTTTTTATTAAGTATATATATATAAAAGAAAATATAAACCGTATATATACCGAGAGTATAAAATGGAGGTTCTCTCTGAAAGAATGCATGAAAGAACCCTTAATTTTCTTGAGGAGAAAACTCAGACCGGAGGTACGTCGTTGGTCTTGCTGGGAGGTCATGGGAGGGAAGGAGGATGAATAATCGCCGCGGTTTTATGAGGCAGGAGGCGTTTATATAGGCCTCGGTGTTCATTGATGACTCGACCCAAGAGGTTAGACTGACGTGGGAAACATGAAGGAATAGTGATCGAGGGGGACTGTTCGGAGGTTAAGAGGAGCAGTGCGGAGGAGAAGCTGAGGCGTCCTCGGTTGCAGGCCTACTGGTCGGGAACCCTGCTGCGAGGAAGGAGACGATGGGGGTAGACGCGGTAAAGAAACGAATGGTCTAGATCAAAAAGAAGAGAGATCGCACGGCTGGAGGAGTGCGGGAGTCGGTTTGATCGTTTTAAAAGGAACCAATGGTCGGGATTAGATCTCGCGAGAGATCGGACGGTCATGGGAGTAGGCGGGGGAGATTGTGCGGCTAAAAGGGTTGGACGGATGAGATCGACACAGAAGTCGATCGGACGGTCCCGATCGCACAGAGCGCATCCCACATCGAAATGGAAAGCGGTTGGGGCGAGGTTTATAAAACAAAGTGCACTGCCTCCAGTTCAATAACACGAATGCAGACGCACATGGGACTTACACACAGACCCCATGCGGGCTTTGGCCCACCCCTACGCAACGCGCACCGCGGGCCTTACACACGGGCCCGCGTGCGACTGGAAAAACCCATACTCGGCTTGGGCTCGGGCCTGGTTGACACTATACATAACTGGGACCCCCGGTCGGCACCTCGGGTCCCTGGGGGCTTGGTCTCGGCCTAGAGGGCTTGTCCCATAAGGGATTCCCTCGGCTTGGCCAGGCCCCAGCATAATTTTTATAAAAAGTTATTTATATTTCCCAAAAAAACTAGTTTAAGCATACTTAGTTAAAAATATAAATATTTTCACAAAATGAGTCAATATACAATAACAACAAATAGTTTTAATTTAAAATCTAAATCCCTTTACTAGCTTATGTAAAATATCTCATATCAACATAATTTTTAATAAAAATTTATTTAGGCTTCTGAAATAACTAGTTTAAGTATAATTAGTTCAAAATAGTGTGTAATATAAATATTTGTACAAAAATGGGTAAATATACAATAAAAAAATAGTTTTAACTTAAAATTTAAATCCCTTTACCAGTTCATATATAAATATTTTAAAAGATATACCTTTTTTATTTTATATACAAAACCATTATAATTAGTAGGATCTTTAAAATACACCATAAAAATAATAAAACACCACTAGTTAATTCAAAAATACATAATTTTAGAGATCAAAAGATATAATTCTTATAGATACCCTTTAAACATATCTTTTATAAAAAGAATACTAATTTTTTAACTATATAGGTATCTATCAGAATTTTTGTAAAAACAAAACGATTTATTTCCAAGAATACTTTTTTATTTTAAAACTATGATTCTCTTGTAAAAAAATATTTTAGACATATTATAATATTTGAAATATCATAAAATTATAAGGGAATTAAAAACAAGTTTTCATATAAAGATAAACATTATCAATGGAACCCAAAGGTCATTTTGAAAATCCAACGGCTATATATATTTAACGGTCATATCTCTAAGAACCATTATAAAAGCAGGGGAATTTTATAAAATCAAAACACTTGAACCAAAAAGGATGGCTCTCCTCATACCATTGGTTTTGAGTATGTGTGTCGTGGCTCTGGCTATTATATTTTTCACACTGATGGGCTCTAAAGACGACGACTATCTGATTACTCAAGTTGTGATTCTTAGTAGTCTCGATGTGGCTGTGTTAGGTCTTGTGCAAGGTATTTTCAATTAGTTGGGTCTTTTTGCAATGTAATATTTTAATATATAAAAGTTTACCTTATTCTCTATGTTTTATTTCATTTCAAATTCTTTATTTGCACACAAAACACAACAAATAAAACAAGAGACATCACAAGAGACATTACTAAAAGCATAACGTTGTTCGCTTGGACCAGTTCATAAAACTTGGGGTGTCACATGGTTAATGACATTTCTAGTAATCGTTTTCTTTATACTATGAGATTGGACAGAAGTATTTTGGACAAGCCTAAAGATTGGAATGAATTAGGTTAGACATCATATAGTATTGTTTAAGGCTAGAAATTTTTTGGTATTATTGTTGGAATGTTATAATAGTATAGTTTTAGAAAAAGGACAACCTGTAGGATGGGATACAACCCGTCGCGTTGGACAAGGATTCGGGAATCGTACCCACAACCGAAGTGCGGCAAGCCTTTATCACCTACTATTGGCCTACAGGAAGTCCCTGGTTAGTATAAATTAGATTTATTTTATTAAGTGGTGTGATAAATGAAGTATAAGTCCATTTTTGGAACCATATATGATTAATCCAACCATATATGGACTTATGTATATTTAATAACTTTTTCTAACCTTATGTTTGAGACAGATGGAATGACCTATCATTCTTTCGCATGATCTACTAACACTTTACGAATGACAAATTAAACTTCATTTCTTAAAGACATGAAGTGTAAATTGTTCAAGGAATGACCAAAGGTGAAATTGTACCAAAATCAAGTAATTATTTCTTCTAATTTAAATTCTTCAACTTTAGGGAAATGATCTTGAAAACCAAAAAAGTTTTCCTAGTGTCCTCATATCTGATGAATCATATGGTACCTTATATCATCACAAATTTATGTCTATGATTGTTGTATTTTTCATAGTTATGTCCTCTACCACTCTCTATCAGAACTTGATGATTAGCTTTCTCCTCTATATCCATATTTTCACCTATGTTCTTCTATGTGGAAACCTAGTGATGAGTTAATATGGGTAACCGTTATGTTTCATACATTAGTTTTTAAAATTAAGTTTTATTATTCTTTTTTACGTTGTGGGTTTCTATTAAAGAAACTTTCAAGTAGTAAATGATTTGTAACCCTGATGAATTTTTAGGGTGAAATTCATTTTAAGGGGGGTAGAATGTATCACCCCGAGATTTTATGAGAAATATTATTAATTTCTTTTATGTCTTGTGTTTTTACGCTACGTCAAGATTATCTTGTTCTATAAGCAACACTATATTAGATTGTAGTATATGAAACACTATTCTTGTCTTGTGTTACATGCAAGATCAACCTTCCTTGATAGCTTGCTTTGTATGCAATACCGAGTTTCACTAAACAACGATATGTTATTAAAATATTATATAAACTAGCCATTGTGAATAGTAATACCCACTTTTTGAAATTTTATAAATTTTATTTTTCAAAATTCACTTCATTTTTGGATTTAGAATATTGAAATTAGCCTAGGGTGAATTTTTTGTTTTTTTCTGAAAACTTCCAATTTTTGATGAATAGTGAAAACACTGAGTTATTGGTTAAAACAGACTTTTTATTTAAATAATAATTTATTTTATTTAAATTTATTTTTGGTAAAAATAGATACATAATACCTATATAAGTTCAATTTAATTCATTGGAGACATTTTATAATAATTTTAGATATATAAAAATTTTATTGAACTTTTTACCGTTTTTTATCTACCTCCTAGGAGAATTTGCAAATTAACATAAAACTTAATTTTACCACTTCTGTGATTTGAATTTTAAAAATCCAAGAGTCACGGTTTATATCAGTAAGTAAAATGTGGTTCAATGAGATGAAAATAATTTTTGGTGAATAGTAACTTTTAACTTTTATTTACCACTGTTAAAAGTAAATAGGGTAATTAAGGTCAAAAATGATATTATTATTACCATAACACGTGTCCTAATTCTATTAGATAAGTTTAATTCGACCAAAAACAACCTTATGAATAAAATATTACCTTTTAGGTCCACTTGGATTAGATTAGGACATTTATTATTATTTTATTTAAAGAAGAGTTAAAATAGTTAAAATCAACGTTTAATAACTAAAATATTTTTAATATAGAGTTATACATAATATAAATTAGAATATAAATATTAATTAGAAATATAAAAATATTTCCTATATAATGGTATTTTATTTATATTTTTTAGACATTAAAGAATGTAATTTATTTATGACACAATGATGATGCAGTAATTACCTTATTAACGAAATATTAACATAATTGATATTACAAATACCCAAATAAATGTAATTTGAGCCTTTTATGAATTACACTAATTTTATAGGTTAATATAACATTTTATGGTTGCTTATATTAATTTTTTTCGAATTAGTAATGTTGTTATGAATTTAGAAAAAACAAAATACCAAATAGTGTCAAAATTGACATAAAAGAGTTTTTAAAACAAATATTATATTATTAATTGATATAATGGTCCTAAAAATATAAGGTTTGGAAAAAAGGCTTATATAATAATATATATGACATTAATTAACCAATTTTGGTTTTATTGGAATTTTATAGTAATTTTATTAACCATATAGTGTAAGAATGTAAGAAGACACAGTAAAAGTTAAATTATTTAACTTAGAGTTAAATCTAAATGATAAGGTTAAAATGGTAACCTAAACTTCTCTAAAACCTATTGGTAGAGATAATTTCGACCCATACCCACTATATTCTCAAAATAAGTCACTTTGGAGCCATTATAAAACTAATATGAATTTATTATTAAATAATATTTTATGTTTTTTCTAAGGTGCCCCTCTCCCCTCTTATAAAAGGGCACTCCTCCTTCTCTCTAATTCACACCTCCAAAGCCATTTGGCTCAGACAAAACCTGCCCAAATACCATATAAAATGTCCTCCCTTCATCCTATAGGCTTTCCTTTAGTCATAAAGACAACCTATAGAGCCCTTTTGATCAAATCAAATGGAAGAACCTGAAGAAGATGTAAAAATCTCACCGCCTATTTCAAGTTCCTTTCTTATTCCACTTCCTCATTCTTTGTTGTTTCCATTATAAAATAATAAATCCATTATATTCTATATATTGGTATGTTATTATAAAAATTTTACAACCATGTTAGTTATTTTATCAATCCTATGAATGAAAAAGTCACCACACGTGCGTACGTACGTCTTACCGTCTCCACGTCGTGGTGTAGTTTGTTATTCAAGAATTTCATCATTTGGATGGGTATAATAATGAGTATAAATGGTATAAATAATAAATATAACATTATTATTATTCTTTATATATGATATAATATCCAATTATATACTATTTTAATATCAAAATAATGATATTGTTGCTCGTGTGTACGCACGGACTACCGTCTCCACGAACGCGATGAGATTCATTTTCCATAATTCACCATTCAAGTATGATTATAAATTATATATAATAAATAATAATGAAAGATATTAAATAATAATGATACTGGATTTATGTAAATATATGTTTCAATTACTTAATTCCATTCAATTCAATAAGGAAACGAAAACAGCGTCCATGCGTACATACGGCATACCGTCTCCATGAACGGTGCATTTCATTCCATTTATCGATCTATCATATATATTTATATACTGAATATATATTATATATAAATCATGTTTTACATTATATAATTTATTAAATCATGATATAAGTAATAATATCATGAACAACAAGTCGAAACACGTACGATAAATGAAACGATTTTACCCAAAACGTTGCTTTAACATGGAATTGAGAAAAGAACGGGTAATATGAAGACATAAGTGTGTCATATATGATATCATAAATATTATTATGGTTTTTTTACAAGTTAAAAATATGTTTAAACCCACTATATAGGAGTCTCAGACACATATGGGAGAAATTGGACATAAGGTAAGGGATAATTTTTCTATCTCATTTTTATCCGAGATTGCTTATACGTAAGTATTTACAAGGGTTATATTTTTCATCCATGTCCCTAAAAATGTTTTTCATAAATTTTTTAATATTATTCCATCTATTTTTAAAGTAATTTTTACCCCTCTTTTTCTTTTAAATTGTGTTATGGATGGAATATTTCTTTTGTTTACCATACAAGGAACTTTTTGACTTTTCCGGCAAAAGTACGAGGAGAATTCTTTTTTAACTTATACGGCATGAACAGATTTTTACAGTTTCATAATGCCTAATTTTAATGAATATTACTCTACAAGATTTCATGATTATTTTCAACAAAAATCCTTTTCTTTTAAAATTGAATGGCATTTTGTGAAAAGAAAATTATTTTTAAGAAGAAAGGATATTTTCCTCAAGAATTCATTTTGACTGTTTTGTGAAAATTATTTTCCATCTAAGATGACATTATTTAGTATGATTATGTTTCAAGTATAATGTATCTATTATTTACATGGTTTGATTATTCTTATGATGAAATGATATCAAATTGTTTTATATTGATTAAATTATGATGGGATGATGTTTATGAAACCCATTTTATTCTTTGGGTTATGATGAATGATTTATGTTTATTTTGTGGCACGAGTAAGAATGATTTCATTATGAGATGGGTGGGACCTATATTTCCCTCCAATGCATTTGGAAAAGATTTATATCTCATGAGATAGACATGGCTGGAATGACAAGTGGATCTGGTTCAGTAATAAATGGCTGGAACGGCAAGTAAACCTGGTTCAGTAATGGACTTTGTTCACTATGATGGTCTTGGCAGTAATGCCTTGGCTAAAATGTAAATCATATCATGTGCTTAATGTTTTTCCACAATTATATGTTTTATTACCACATTATTTTATCATGATTTATGTTCCACTATGATATATGTCTTATGTACTTCCAAGTTTTATGTCATTGCTCAATATTTTGAGGTTTAGATTTTATGTTCATGTTTTTACATTCAAATGTTAATGGATTGATTTATGTTCTCTATGTTTACCCTTACTGAGAATTTGAGCCCACCCTTTTTATGTTTTCTTTTCCCCGGTATATAAGGAAAGGTTTTAGGTAAGAAAACAAAAGGGGATGATCTTTATGGGATATGTTGAAGATCTTTCACCATGATTAGAAGATTATGCTCTGAGTTTCCAAAGACACTAAACTATTATGGTCCTTGGGTGTTAGTTTTTGTTATGTATTAAGTATTCCGCAAAAGTAATGTAATGTACATGTATGAAAAGTATGGGTCTCTACAATATTATAACCAAACTCATCTTCTCGTTCCATTTGTGGGTAATTGTTTCGTGAATTAAGGATATAATCATTTAAAAGCATCATGGAAAAATATTTTTTAACTTTTTTTTTTGAAAAGTGTCATATATTTATAATGAGATTGTGGCACTACCTCCCCAGTAACGGTGCTAAGTTTTGACACATTCCTATCCTGAGGTGTGTAAAAATTAATTATTTACTATGTTAAAATATAGTATTGTGGTTAACCTATGTTTTCTCTAGAGAGGAGGGCCTAAAAATCATGTTTTTCACTTTAAATATGAAAAATAAGTGGAGTTCTTTTTGAATTGGTTTTGTTGGGAAAACAAAGCATTGAAAAAAAAACAATAAAGTAAAAGAATTAAGATAAATTGATTAATAATGTGATTAAAAATATTAATATGAATTGGGTGATCAGTTTGGGGTTGTTTTTTCAATTGCAATGTTATCATAGTTCCAATTTCATTTAATCCTCTTCTGTGAAGTCGATTAAAGTGATATTTCATGATCACTTCCTATCACTCCCTTGGTAAATGTTGTTAGTGAGATTAAAAATTACCAAGATTTTAGTTTGGTATAATCTCCTTCCTTTTATGAAATATGTGTATCAAATACCTTCAATTGATTTAGGAAATTCATGATCGAGTCTTGTTTATCCCAAATAATTAATAAAAATTACTACAATTCTCACACGTACTGACGATCTCCAAGTACTTCACTACTAAGATCTGATATATTACATTGTATATAGATAAGAATATAGTGGATGGAGATAATTTTAATTTAACAAATCAATTATAACAACAGAATCTAAAATCATATATGATCGCACAAGATAATAAAAACTGGTATTACAATTGAAACCAACTTGCAAAAGAGAGAAAGATTTTATTAACATTAAGCACATGAACTCAAACATAACAAAAGGTAAAACCTAACCTTCTACAATAAATAATAATATTTACCCCACTATACTAAGGTTAATTGAGAATAATGGGGAGGAATAATACATTACAAAACTAAAATAAAGAAAAGAGATAAAAGAAGAACAGAAAAATGAATCCTCCAGAATCTATCTGCCAAAAGTTTAGCTTTATTTCTCCCACCATATGGTCAAATCATGCAATGGTACCTTCTTATAGGATGTTTTGAATGGGGTTGGATATCTACCCTTGAAATTGAAGATCAATTGGGCTAGTGTGAAATAAGTTATAGCTGGATTACTGGACCTGACTTTTTCTAACCGCCAAACACTATTCCACAAACCCTACTTTGACCAGTTTAAGGGTGGCGTAAATCAAATAATTTCTCCATGAAAATTAATTTGAATCCTCCTATTCGAGTTTTATTTTAAACCCAACTGGAATAACCCTAGTTGGTGGTTAGTAGATAGAGATATGGCTCATTGAATGAGGCATAGTTCATTGTGCTGACCAGATTATGTGTTATCATAGGCTGATATTTTTTGGCTTTTTGGAGTTTGAATTGGCTCTGGGTACAGAATAATTATTTGTAGCCCACGAATCATGTCATCCTAAAAAATTAATCATGTGAACTATAAGAAAATTGTGGGAGTTATACTCGAAATACAGAGGCATCATAAAACTATTAAATTTTCATAATTAATCAATTTCACACTTAAAATCAAAACTCACTAAAAAACCTAAAATGATCCAAAGAAGATCAAATTTGTTAATTGGAAGGGATTAAATCATTGAAAAACATATGAATAATTATGAAAATATTAACTCTATCATGACAGTTTATGGAAATTTAGGGTATTATAAAATTAGTAGTGGTTCTATTCAAGGGGGATAAAATCACTTCTAATCTAAAACTTTTAACTATGAAAAAACTCATAGGGGTTTAAAACCACCTCTAATAAAAAAAATTAAAATTCTCGATGGAATTTAAAGGTTTTTTTAACCACTTATAAATGGGAAGAAAATATTAAAGGGGTTTATAACCACTTCTAATCAAAAAATTTGAAATTTCATGTGGAATTTATAGGCGGTTTTAACCCCCTCTAATCAGGGGAAAAATATTAGAGGGGGTTATAACCGCCTATAATAAAAAAAATTAAAATTATGTGGTGAATTTATAGGTGGTTTTAACCCCCTCTAATCAGGGTAAAAACATTAGAGGGGGTTATAACCACCTCAAATATTACATTTTCTAAAAAATAGAGGCAGTTGTAACCCCTCCTATTTTAAAAAATTAATTTTTTTAAAAACATTAAAGGGGGTTAAAACCACCACTAATCTAATAATAAAATTTTAAAAAAATTAATAATTCAAAATTTGTTTATATTTTTTTTAAATCCACACCACCCAATAAATTCCACCCACCACAAATCTAAAAAATATAATATTAATAAATAGATATATATACAATATTTAATGATAAAAAATATTATTAATGATAAAAATATATTAAATCGATCATGAAAATATACATAATAAATAAGATGCAAATATTTTATAAAAAATAGATCACATCATTATTCAAGCCATTCAAAACCAACCATAAAATTAATATATTTTTTCAAAATACAACTTCTTCATAAAAAACATCAAAACTTTTACCAAAAAATCATCAATATCACTGGATGAAAATCACCACCCTTGCCGCCTAATGAAAAGAAACACCCTCTCCGCTAGATGAAAAGCACCAACATTTTCTCCAAACACATAGCGGAAATAGAAATCAATATCAACCTAGATAAACAAAATTCTTAATAATTAAAGGACAAGCAAACAAAATCAAGAAAGAAGGTAAAAAAATAAAGTAAGAAAATAGATTTCTTTGCATAACAATTCAGAATATATCATTTGTAAAACATGGCTCAATACCTGTATATACAATACATTGAAAACATAGATATATATATGTTTCATATCAACAATAATACTTAAACATTTTATTCATGATAAAATTATAACCTGAAGAATGAGAATATTAAGATAAAACTAGAATTAAAACCATCATTCTACAAGGGATCACATTAAATAAATAACATGTGTTTTATAACACTTAGTGTCATGTAGGAACACTACATTTGACATCAAATGAGGTCATCCTTAAACATGTTATCTTATAAATTAATTTTCACTTTAAAGTCCATAATCATGTCTATATTATGCCATGTGTATAGTTAATCCCTTAACAATTGTCCATTCATGCTCCATATGGACCCAATATCTTATGTTGATGTGATTTAATCACTTGGGGTTGTCTCTTTGGTGTGATCTGTTTTTGTTCTCTAAGAAGGGGGAAAGTTCATTATGAAAATGATTTAATCAATTGGGTTAATCTCCTTCATTATGCAGGTATGCCCAATATAAAAATATTTTGATTTCACTAGTTGAAATTGATGGATTCTAATATTCATATTACTACATTATTGGGGTAGGTATATCCACTGAATTAATATTAGTGGAATTCATATAAATTGATGCAAGAAAGTTTGAGGTCATGTTTTCATTGGAGTGTGTTAGGAGGTGGGTCTTGGCTAATGAGAAGGCTTGAAGGAATCAATGACACTGGGTAGATTTCATGAAGGATTTTATGCTCCTACACGAGCTAACACAACAGTTCATGGAGACATATCATTCATGAAATTATGAGAACACTGTATTGAGTATTATTTTGGATATACATAGTTGATATATATTTAGCAATTAATATTCATTTAAATGTCTATTTTAATCGGGAAATTAAATTGTGATATTATTCACAGATCCTAAATTTGGATAAAACTCATGATCATGACTCAATATGAGATAAAATGGGGTGAATTGGCTGAGGGATAATGTGGTAGTTCCAAAATGAGATCTCCACACCATAAAACATGGTTCCACATCACCGGTTCATAGAATCAGGTTCATGGGATTAGGTTTATGGACCCATTGTAGTTTTATATAGATATTTTTCCTTTCTCATGGGGAGAATTACTTCACAGCTTCATGGGATTAAGTTCATGGACCTATTGTAGTTTTCTACATATATGTTTTAAGATGAGTCCAGAGTGCAACATCTTGATAAGGATTTGTGGCCAATGAACAGGTATATGATCACAAAATTTATACTCCATGATTATATACATTAATAATAAAGGATTAGGTTATATATAAGACTCATTAATTGGTATTTTATTCACAATAGGTTGGATTATGGGTCATCTCAAGAAGAAATGTTTCAAGAAGTGGACTGTAGGTATTCAGGTAGTCAGGGTTTTGAAAAATTGGGAGGTGATCACCAAAAATCTTTTCTCGTCCATATAGGAAAGTTGGTATCTGAGCACATTCTATTAGATTCACATATTAATTCTATTTTTTAGTGGAAATGGTCACAACTAGGATTAGTTTCCTACTGTATAGGGATTCTAGTTTCATATGGGTGTTTGAACCCCTTTTCAGTAGCAGAAACTATTTCCTTGAAGTAATTTTTTGTGGTAGGGACCATCAGTGATTTTTTTAGTAGCTGAGGGAAGATGTATTTGGTAGTTATGGACTTTTATAGTCGCTATTAACAATTACCTATGCTATATCACGTTTGTTGAGGTAGAAAATAGACTGGCAGGGGAGTTGGGTGTGGTCAGATTCACATGTTAGAGGTGGTAGTGCCAGTAGAACAATGAGTTATATGAGGTATAATTAATTATTCATACACTCATTTTTTGTTAATTTATTCATCAAAAATCTTAGAAACTTTTTCCCCTTACTTGGGTCTATATTTTGTGATTTTATGTGAAGATATTTCAAGTTCCATTAGTGTTATCTATGCCGGTTGAAGGTCGGGATGGTCTGTATGTTGTGTACAAGTGATATAGGATTGTGGTGGGGAATCAGAAGTCAATGGGAGACCATTTTGTATTTAATATGAAACCATATAATGTTATACTCAGCATGTATTCTATATATTACATATATGATGAAATATATTACATCTAGAGGTGAGTTTTTTTCGGATGTGGAGTACCATCAAGAGGAAATCGTTAGCAAGCGAGGTTATAAGATTGGTGGTAGGCGAGTGAACCTTATTTTCTCTCATTTGGAGAAGATATTAGTGTAATATCATAAAAAGAATGTTCCTATAGTTTTTTATTAGTTCCATGATATTTTTACAAAGATTGATATGACCCTACCCCCTCTGTGTGATGTTGAGTGTGGGATAGAGCTATAATCGAGGGAATCTAAAATTTCAAAGGCTCCATATCGAATAGAACATATGGAATTATTTGGGTCAAGGTTATATGTGTATGATATTATGTAGTGGTGTTTCATTTGACCTAGCACTTTTTATTTTGGTACTCCATTTTTATTCTTTAAGAAGTTTGATGGTGGTATGAGTGTGTTGACTATCGATGTTTAAATCTGATGATGTTCAAGAACCATTACCTCTTCTTTGGATCGATGAATTATTAAACCAGTTAAGGTGATCAATTTGGATTTTTATTATTGATATTTAGTTTATATATCACTACATAATGGTGAAATATTAGTATATCTCAAATATTTCCTTTAGATGTTTGTATGGGAACTTAAGTTCATGGTCATGCGATTAATGTTAGGAAAAAACCAGTTGTTTTGTGAGGATCATGAACACTATATTCTATTAATTCCTATAAAAGTTCAATATTATATTCATAAATTATATATTGATCTATACTATGTAAAATGAGGTGGATGTATAGAATCTCAGAGCTATCTTTAAGTCCATTGGACACCATCATATTTATGAGAAATTTTCCAAACTTATTTTCTAGATGTGAGAGGTGTGTTTTAATGGGAATGTGGTGTCTCAAATGGGTGTGATTGTATAACAATCCATGGTTGAGAAAGTTATTTTATGGGAAACAACCATGAATATGGAATAGGTTCATATTTTTCCTCACCTAATAGGTTATTATAGGAGTGTTGTGCCCAATTTCTCTCAAGATACATCCCTACTAACATCTCTCACTGAGAAGAACCTGGATATCATGTGGATTGATTTGTGTGAGTCATCATTCTATTACATGAAAAAAATGTTACTGGCTGCTCCAATTCATTAGTTTCATGAGGAGGGAGTGTTTTAAGTTCTTTTTTGATTCTTCCTGTTAGATTATGGTATGTGGGTTGATTCAATATATGACATTGATCTATCATGGGTATAGGTAGATAATTCCTCCTGACTGTAACTATTATACATATGATATGGAGTTTATGGTGGTTTCATTTATGATAAATTTGTGGTGTAATTATCTCATCAAAAATTTCTTTATGGATTTTTTGGACTACATGAGCAGGAAATATATTTTCTCTCAGGGGGAACAAACTATATTCTAGTGGAGGTGGATAGATTTTCTCAGGGATTATAATTTCTATATCTATTTTCCTTAAATAATGGGGAATATGGTTGCAGATGAATTGAGTTAGAAGTCCAGAGGATATATGGATCAGGAATCTACTGATGTCTGTAATGTATTAGAGGATTTTCTAGCAATGAATCTTAACATTAGAGAAATAATTGGGCATGTATTTATTTATTAGATTACAATGAAGTCATTCTTGATTTGGTAGGTTGAAGATCCTTAGTGGGATACTCAGAGCCAAAGTTGATGAGTGGTCATGATTTCCATAGTGATACCCATGAGGGGTGGTAGAAGTATGGTAATAGACTCTGTATACTAACCAAAGGAACAAAAAATAAAGAGAACCCTCAAATTAGAACACTATTGGATAAAATACCTCAACAGAAGCATGGATATGTGTAGCTTTCTAATTAACATCAATTCCCCTAGATTATCTTCTATGATGCGGTGACTGTTGATCTCCAATTTTCCACCATATTCTTCATTAATTTCATCCTAAAAAAGATTTAGTAACATAATGTTTTAACATGTACAAATAATAAAATTCATCAAACATATATTAAAACGACATGTTTTCAATTAATAATAAAAATCGTAAACCATATAAATGGATAACTACTGCATACTTGAATTTCATAATGCTTTTAGATCTAAACATTATCAAAAATTAAAATAATAAACTTGTGTTCATAAGAAAAAAAACACTATAAACGATCAATCAGCTACCTATAATCAAAATATGAAGGATTCAGTGTATGGTTTTGGGTTTGGTGAACTGTCCAACAGCAAGTTCACATATGGTATTGGTCTGCATATCATACAGGTGAACTAATGTGGCATCAGTGATAGTTGTGACAAAAATTTTAAACACGTGGTTCTTTGGCGTTCTATTTTGGAGAACATGGAGATTGTTCATCCTTGATCCAAACAATGCCACCCTAGTTGTACAGACTTTGATAGTTTAATTAACATTCCACAAAACCTAAGACATTATGATGTTTGGAAAATGAACATGAACACTTGTATATATCCTGAATATGCTATTGGTTTCAAGTTTCCTTCTAACATTTACTAGAAGCAGCATTTTTTGTGTCCAAACATTCTTAGCATAACTACATTTGTGTTGTAAAGTTAAAAACACTGCAAACAAGCTAATGAAAAAAAATACCTTTTTAGCATCATTAGTTATATTGACATTTATTAAAGGAATATTGGCCCCCATTCCTTTAATAACATCAATGGTCATAATAATTTCTCATTTTTTTGGACTAAATCATCTTCATTTCTTTTAATTTTTATTCATCTTGACTCAACTTTGATTTCAAATCAGAAACCTCTTTTTTAGATGTAGGACAGAAATCAGATATAGTGTCATTGATGCCTCCAAATCATTGAGAGGATGAACTGAATACACGTGTTGGACATTATCCCAACCCAAGATAATGTACACGACCTGGATTCTATTCCCCAAATACTTTTCGGAAAGCATCATCTGGAGAAATCATTGAATGTTGTGACAGTTCCTCTTGACTTAAAACCATACTCAATTTTTTTGCATGAAGATGACATCAGTTTGGTTACGTCAAAAAGTAACACATATTTAATATAAATTCTTACTATGATTGTTTTTACATCATCATTTACGTATGATCTGTCACTTTTTCAATGGACCGCATCCTATAGATTGGCTCTATCAATTAGATATCCAGATATCTTCTCTTATAATTAAAAATATTATAAAAATTAATAATATGAAACTAATTTATAAAAATGTAAATGATATACTACCATCTAGTCTCTGTTGTGGGAAAATGTTTTAGTTCCATATGTATGTTGAATGGTTTGACTACTATGATTTAGTACATTTTTCTTACACATGTCCTGCACATATAAAGATGAACATTTTAGTAACATTTAATGAATATAAAAAAAATAAATTTTAAAATGTGGTGGTAATAGAAAAATATGAATGTACCTTTTGTTCTTTCATTTCACAGATGACAATATAACTTTTCTATTTCTCCTTTGTTATGCCATTTGGCTAGTACTTCCCAACATTTTGTTCTTTAGTTAAGCTAGAATCATAATTCTTTTGAAACAAAATACCTCTATTATCTCTCTATATTTTTCATATTTCATGCTTAGCAAAACACTTTTCTAACTTGTCATGCGGAAACTGAAAATAGGGCTTTTCCAAAAAAATAAAAACATTAGTTGTTCAATTCTAAAATAAAACCTCAAAAGTCATTAAATAAATAAAAAATAATTACCATAAATATGTATAACACTTATTCTTTTGTAGAATTTGTTATGCTTCTACAAGATTCATAATCTATAAGAAATTTAGTCCTATTTATATGCCTTATTGCGCATGAAAATAAAACTCCTTCTTCCCCAATTGGACGTCCCTGATCATTGAATTTCACTATAAATTTTTTCATTCACCAATGACCAAATTTTCTCCATTCAAAACTTTTTCACTTTTTTCACACCCTCCAAATCTAATAAAATAATTAAATAAATTTAAAAATGTATTAATTAAATTAAATAATGCATGAATAAATTTCAATGTTCTTATAACATTTCATATCCAACCAGTTCGTTGTTTTTTTCTCCTTACCCCAATTGATCTTGGAGAAACATTCACATCCATCTTAGCTTCAACACCGAAACTAATTTCAGGACTAGATAATTGAGGATTGTCATCTTCATTGTACTCGAATAATGTGAATTGTGTTTATTGACCACGATCTGAATGTGTTTTCTTGGTGAAAACATCTTGGGTGATATGCACTCGTTTTGAGCTTGATGGAACATCTTCAGTCGAGGAACGATGAACATTCACATAGATATCTGATTGTGTAGTATGTTATTAATTTATATTATGAACTTTAGGTCATTTTGTATTAGGCATATCTATATGGTGATTACAGGCATAAAAACATTTTGAAGAAAAAATTATAATGTGTAGTCTATAACATCAGTATGTCTATAGTAGATCCTAACTCTAAAATTCTTGTTGGTTTCCTTAACAATGTGAGAATACAAGGGGAAATGGAAATTTCACTAACCATACTTATATACTACTTATCTACTTTCATGAAGTTATCACAAATTTGAGTTAAATATACAATTCTGAAGACACATTAATTGTCTTATCATGTGTAACATAGTGAAAACATTGGAAAACATAAAACATTAAAACATTAATTAGAGATAAAATGAATATATTGTCCCTTGATATATAGAAAAAATAAATCAAGCAACAGAATTAATTGCAAAACAAATTTTTTGGTTAAAAAATAAAATTTTCTCTTCTAACTATTTTAAGAAAAAATCACAACACAATGGTTTCCCGTGACATGAAAAACACAGTTAATACCCACAACATAAATGTGATTCTAGAAAAAATGAACACAAAATAAATATTTTTTCTTTAGTTAGTCAAAAAAATTCCAAAAATTCAAGGGAAAAAAAGAAAATTTAAGTATTTAATCTAAATTGTTTTCATATTCCTCCAAATTCACAAATAAAACATCATCATGTTCCTCTTCTCTTTCCAGTTGAATATTTTTACTTTAATTGTTGAAATATTTAATATTATCTTGTTCTTAAAAAGGTTTGTGGTCATGTCTATCCTCATCATATTCACCCATTTCATAAAAATATCTAGGCTTAAGATGCACCAAAATACTTCATTAAGGAGATACCTCAACATAATAAAGAATTTGAGCTTGAGATGCATAAATGAAAGGTTCATGCTCTTCACATTATTTTTTATAAATAAATTTACTAAAATTGAAAACATTAAAACCCCAAAAATTATTTCTATAACCTCTATCAGTTGTTGTATCATCCCATATACATATAAAAAGAGTCACATATTTTCCATAGTTATTGAGCTCAATAATATCTTTCAACTTCCCCTAATATAAAAGATCAACATAAATTCCATTTTCATCATGTATACTTGAAATACATCCGGTTATAGAAGTCATGAACGCTATAGAATTTTGTGTTTTTAATATTTTTTCAAGATACATTGTATGAATGTTGAATCCATTAATATTGAATGTAGAAAACCGTTTAGCATTCTGAAGAGGACCTTGTGTTAGATGTTTCAAATCATCTGATAGACCACATCTTCCAAAAATACCTAAAAATAATAATATTTAAGAAACTAATTATCAATCCATATTGAATTATCAATCATTACTTTAGCTTACTCATCTAGAAAACCAATCGGTAAATTCTTTACTTACAATATTCTACACTACATAAGATGAGTGTGTCAGATGCCTCATTTTTCTCATTACATGTAATGTGTATTACCTATAAGTAAGGATTATAAATATAATAATTCATAATACATAAATTGCTAAATATTAAAACATAAATTTTTACCTACTCTATGAATGTATCCACCTCTTTGCAATTGAATAACACATGTCAGTGCACCTTTTTCATCTCAATGGAATTTAAGACGAAATTTTTACAACTATTAACTGGACTTATGATCTTTGAAAATATAGTATACACTTCATCATAGTCAACATCCATTAATTAATCATTAACATGGCTTGACCTATTTAATTTAGTCTCAATCCCATCTAAATATCTTGAACAAAATGTCAAACATTCTTCTAATATATACCTCTCAATAATAGAATCTTCAGGTTGAGCATTATTAAAAACATAAGACTTTAAATGAACCAAATATTTATATAAAATACACAAATAATAAGAATAAAAAATAAAATATTATGATGTGAAATAATTTATGTATAAAATTTTGAATTGCCTTTCAATTGGATACATCCATCGATATTGTATTGGCCCACCAAATCATAGTGAATCAATTTGATACACACACAATTGAATCATGATAGTAAAAAATGAGGGGGTAAATAACATCTCCAAATGAAAAAGTGTGAGAAAAATTCATTGTTAGACATTCTCAAGATCAATGGGATTGATAACCTTGCCACATATTTGTCAAAAAATGTATATAATTGTATTAATATTGCAGACACATTGTTCGGAAACACATTATGTATTGCAATTAGAAGTAATTTCTCTATAATGACATGAAAATCATAACTTTTCAAACTAGATATTTTACCATCTTTCATATTGATACATCTATATAGGTCACTCGAATAACCATCAGTCAACTTCATATTCACTAGACATTTCAAAAATTAATCCTTCATTCTATTTTTCATTGTAAAAATACATGGTTGATAGTTCCCCTTATCATTAGACCAAAAATCCCTTCTTATACCCATTGTTTGGAGATCTGTTTGGGACTTAAGATGATCTTTTTTCCTTCCAATTTTATTCAATAAACTATAAATAACATTATCACATATATTTTTATCGATATGCATGACATCAAGATCGTGACATAACCTGTTAGTCTCACAATATGACAATTCAAAAAATATAGACTTTTTTCCACTGTCCGGAGCCGTCCTCATTGTTATTCCCTCAAACTCTCTTTCCTTCACCATCCTGTGTTATTGTCTTTCCAAATGAGACATTTATTTTTTATACCTTTTTTAAAATCTCAATTCCAAACAACACACTTGGAGGTTTTTTAAAATCCTAATTTCCATCAAAATGTAATCTCATCAATCAAAATTTATGACTATCACCAAGAAATCAGTGATGACCCTAAAAACACCACTTTCTACTATGAGGAAAACACAATGGAGTTGTGTCAAAGTTAAAAGTTGGACAAGCTAATCCAATATAAGTATTCCATCCAGATAAGGTAATGAGTTTGGGAAAGTTGTTGATTATCCACATTAATAAATCTCACATTTTAAACTTTTTAGACACAGAGACATCATAGGTGTCAAATCCATCCACCAACAACTCTTTCAAATCCTTCAAAAGAGGTCTCAAATAGACATCTATTTCATTTACCAGCATTAGTTTCCTAGTAATGATCATTAAAATAATTGTAGATATTTATTTCATACACATACATAGGGGAATATTATATGGTATTAATATTGTAGGCTAAATACTATAACTTGAACTCATGCTATCAAAATTACTAAAACCATCAGCTGTAAGACCCAAGTGAAAATTTAGAGTATCTAAAGAAAATTGAGGATTTGTGACATTAAATTTATTCCATGCTATAGAATATCTAGAATTCCTCACCAATTCATCATTACATTTTTCACTTTCATGCCAATGCATATGCTTGGTAGTTTTACGAGACATAAATAGTTATTACAACCTTTGTTTAAGTGGGAAAAAAACGTTTTCTAGTTGTTTCTTTTTTTTCAATAACTTTTTTCCTTCCACCTAAATTTTTTACATTTATGACATATGTATTTGTCCTCATCATCCCCCCAATATAACAAGTATTCATTCAGACAAGCATGTTTCTTAATATAATTAAGCCCAAGTTTATTGATTATTTTCTTATCCTCATAAAGGAGTCATGTATTTTGGAATATTCAAAAGTATATCTTAAAAAATATAAAATCATTATAATTTCCTTATCAGTCATTGCACATAAACACTTTATGAGGTACAATTTTATTATAAAAGAAAATTTGGAGCGCTTTTTACAGCATTCATATACTTCTGTATTCCCATCATTCAATAACTCATAAAATTATGTCGATGTTTCAACCATGTTTACACCAAGAGATGAGTCTACTTCATTTTCACCAATAATATTATCAATACAAAATTCATCATTGACCATTTCCTCTATAGGATCTAGAGGATCAATATTATGCGAAGAAGTCTCATTCCCTTGTGCTTTAATAGAAAGTAATTCAACTTCATTAAATTCTCCATGCCATACCAACTTGGTGTATTAAATTAGAAATTGTTTTTGACTCAAATAGGAATATGATTCAAATCTGGTCAACCATTTATTAAATTTAAAATTATGAAAAGGAAATATTATTCTTCCCTCAACAGATTGATACTCAAACGCAAAATTGAGAAATTTATTTAGTCCTTACTTATAATCATCAGTTTTTATTAACCAGGAAATCCATGATTTATCTATTTCTACTACATTAATTGAAATAGAATATATAAATTAACTATTTTCAAATATACATGTGAAAAAATAAGACAGATATAAATAAATTTTATATAATACAAAATATCTAAAGAAAATTTCTTCATAAAACACTTTCATTAAAAAATATATAATATAAATCTATTTTCTATTTAAGAGAATTAAAAAATAATTTTTTTAAAGTTTAGTTTTTTCATTAAAAAAAATAAATAAAAAATATTATTTCCTTTTAATAATTCTATAAGAAACATGAGAAGTGTGTTCAATAAAAAAACTCCTACTTCAGAATAGTTTGGAATTGCTTATAGAAAACTATTCACAGACTTTATCAATTATGAAAAATGGTTAAAAAATAAACAATGCTTTTTCAGTTTATAAAAAAATAATTAACTTTAATTTTAAAATAAAACTACTTAAAGAAGTGACATTTATTATAACTAATATGACTTATAGGAAGTTAACAGTAACATAAGCCAAATACCAAATAATTCAAATACAAATAAAATTTATGGTGATTATGCATGGGTATTAGAGTGAATAAGCATTTTATTATAAATAGGAAGTGGTTCCAAAAATAAACATTGGTTATAAATATTTAAATTAACAGAATAAAATCTATTATGAAATTATAAGAAACAAAATTTAGCATTAATTTTCTAAATCAATATAAATAAACCAAGAAAAAATTGAGTAGTCTAATTATCTCACTGATGTTGAATGTATCTTAGGTCTAGAATTAGTATCCTTGAGATATAAAGAAGCTTTGTGCCCCTTATAAAAGGGAAAATATTAAAACAACTAGTTCACTAAGAGTTTTTTCAGGTTTTAGAAGAAATAGGAAATGGGTGAATAATCCCTAAAAACTAACTAGTCAGGTGAGGGTTCCAATTGGGAAATGGTTTCTAGAGGGTGACCAAAGGGGAGAAGCTTCTTCAAGGAGGTATCTATGACGTGTTAATGAGGATAATTACAAGATTTTGTTGGAGTGTCATGGAAATTTGCACCTGAGGAGTAGAAGATTTGATCTGAGGGGCATCACAATCTAAGAGAGAGGGGGCAACTTCATGAGCAGGGGAGGGGGTGTTGTCACACTCAAAAGGGAGTGAAGCATCAACATCTAAGAGAGGTTTCACTATTGTTATCTGAGTCAGGGACATCTGAGAGGGGGTACAAAAGGGATGGGAACACTGGGAGGCATGGGAATCCACTAAATTGGGTAGAGAGAGGGGCAATACCAGCTGATACGGGAGAGGGGTGCACTGGGAGTGGGTGACGGTAGAGGGGAAATAGGGTTATCAGGGGTGGGTGGGGTGATACAGGAAAGAGGGTTCAAGGAAGAGGGGTTATTGGGGGGTGGGGTTATTGTGGGTGGGGGTGTGGCGATACAGGGAAGAGGGGATCAGAGGGGTGAGGGGTTATCGTGGTGAAGGTGTGATGGGTTATCGCGGTGGAGGGTGAGGGGTTATTGTGATGGAGGGGTGAGGGAAGAGGGGAGCGGAGGGGTCATCGCGGTGGGTGGGGGAGGGATGATACAGGGAAGAGGGAAGCAGAGTGGTGAGGGGTTATCATGGGTAGGGGGTGGGGAAATAGTAGGGAAAAGGGGATAGGGTGAGGGTCTAAAGAAAATAGGGTTGATAGTTAGTATTTTTTTGGTTGATTTTTTCATCAAAATAACCTCTAATTAGAAGGGGCTATTATTAACCCCTTCTAATTTTTATTTATAGAGGGTTTATAATAACCCCTTCTAATTTTATGCTACTAAATATCACTTTTTGTAGTGATTAGTCTTGATAGACTATATACATACTTGAATCTCACATCACATTTGAAAACATAAAATTAAAAACATAGTGAAAGTAAATATTCTACATCCTTAAACTCATTCAAATATTCTTTCTTCATTTCATAGGGAAAGAAAATAAAATAAGTTTGAGATCAGATGCACAATGATGGTTACGTACAGTGGAATAAATCATAAATAAATAAAGAATAATCAATATGGAAAAGTAAATAACTAAAAACACATTTCATTTAATCAATAACTTGAGAAAAATATGAAACTATGGAAAATATCAATGCAGTAATCTTATAGATAATAATGAATCAATTATCAATGAAGGAAATGTATAATATTAGAGTTTATGATTTTATACATCATGATATCTATTCTGTCATGACCTTACACCAAGATATTTTAATTGATGGGTAGGTATACACTAGAAACCCATTTAATACTATCTTATTTATTTGACTCATGAGGCCTTTCGGTGAATTAAGGGGATATCTATAACATGGTCTCACCCATCACTACATTTTCAATGCATTCATCATATATTGAATAGTATATTCAAATCATAAAAAATATTCCTTATTAGAAAATATCTGTATTGAGTAAAGAATATAGATTTATCAATGTTTTCTCAATCCAATCAAATAACTTTCCTAGTAAAACACTTTATATTGAAATGATATATGGTTTAATAAATAATGATATCCATTATCAATAATATGGATATTTAAGGGAAATATAATTTCTAATGATCATAAGAAAGTGAATCTTTCAAGGAAAAGTTAATAAATACCAAATTAATCAGGAAAGTGGATGTCTATACTTTCCCTAGTTTAAATGATCATAAACCATCTAGAGAAATAATAAGGATGGTATCATTACAAAATATCCCCAATGTATTTTAACTAAAATAAATGGTTGTTTTTATTGATGAATAGAAATACCATAAAAATATCATTAAAACCCACTACTGGAATGCTGATCTATATCGACGCCCTTATCCCAACGGTTTCATAAAACCATTGGGATAGGTCCCCTGTACCAAGATATTTCTCAAAACCGTTGGTAAAGGTTATTTTATACTATTTTTTTCAAACGGTTTTTTAAAACCATTAGGAAAGGGATGTCAAAATATAGTGTTAGCAATGGTTTTTGAAAACCATTGGGATACACTGGTCTAATTCCAACAGTTTCAAATAACTGTTGGAAAAGAGTTATGATAATCAGTTTATACCAATGGTTTTTAACAACTATTAGTATAGAGCATATATACCAATGGTTTTTAAAAACCATTGGGATAGGTTTACCCCAAATACAGTGACACCCCTCCCCATTCCAGATCTGGCTAAGTTTTTCCCTATATCAGCACTTCTCTCTTCCTAGTCGGCGATGAATCCTTCTCACAGGCAATCCATCTTAGTTTAAATCATTTGGTTTCTTCCACTTAAAATTTGTGAGTTCGAGTTATATCTTTAGGATACATTTATTTTGGATTTTTATATTCTATGTTTAGTTTATTTACCCATCAGGATACAATCTCTATCATTTAGGGTTTTCATTTTATTATTATTGAATGTGAAATTAGCATGTTCCAAATACTTTAACATAAACAGTGAGAATGAATGTCCCTTCCTGAACCGCTGTCACCATCTCTAATTTTTTCACTCATGTTACATAATATTAGTGTTTTAATGGAACTATATTTTCCCCCATTGTTCATGTTCTCATTCATATTTTGAGGTATTGTACCTTGAAAACTAATAATTTTCTTCAAAAACGGTGTTCCAATAATTAGTTATTGAAATTTTTATGTAATGATTTGGTTTTTAAGAGATAAATGGAAAATAAATTTTTTACTAATACCAATGTATTTATTCCTATATAATGAGGCATGTATAATATAAAAATGTGTAAAATGTTATTAAAGGAAAATAATTATTAATTTATTAATACCACTTGACCTTTTGGGACTGTTTTGACACAAATTTTTCATTTTCATTTTCATTGGACACCAAACATTCACAAATATCATTAGTGTCCTTGATTTGGTTTCATATTACCAATATTCTCTCTCCTATATATCTTTTTCACTTTTTTATTTTGAAGTTTATCCATGTATATTTGACATGTGGGTCACTAGAAAATTTATAAATTGTGATTTCTATATGATGTTCCCCACCTATAGTTACACGATATTGGGTGATGTAAATACACTATTATCTTAACTCGTCAATGAATCCTTTATATATTAATTCAAGTGATTGATTACATAATGTAAATTGAGTTCCAAAAGGAATTTGGGTGAAGTGATATGTGTGATTCATGTGGGATAAGTGACATGTGTTAGGCTTGTTGGTGAAGTGACATTAGGGATGCACTTGGGAGAAGTGGCATGGTTGAGGCACTTGGTAATAATTCATGACTTTTACAAATTCGTGTCCAAGGATACACAACCCACTTGAGATGTAATTAACCCAACTTTGACCCATGATATCCTTTACTTAATGATATATTAAAATAATTACATTGGTACTAATAAAATCTTGTATGCCTACTCCCGTACTTACAATGGCCTAGAAAACTATTTATATTTTAGATGAAGATTTTGATGCATGCATCTATGAGATATTATATATTTTTGTACCATGATATTACCTATTATATGACCCCACACTTCTGAACCTTGTGAGGAATTTTAAGAAGTACCATTTTTTTACCTAAAGGAGAGAAATTATTATTATATGACCCAAAAGTTAGAATAAAGTTCTCATCCTAAAGTGGAGAGTCCTTTGAAAATATTGGAATGTATTAGAGTAAGGTAAATATAACACATTTGGGTATACCTTGAAGTCTGTAAACCCTTCAATAACTCATCTTGCTAGATTTATATCATTTTTGTTGAGTACCTACATGTTTCTAGTTTATTACACCAAGATGGATACCTTTTAGATAACACACCCTATAAAAAATATCATCGATCACTAATACTACAATGACACCATTGATTATAAATACATCATTAATTGTGAAATAAAATGATCTCTATAAATTTAGACTTAATGCCAACTTTTATCTCATTATTATCCTAGAGAGATCATTCTGTATAAAATTATTTTCCATCACATCAACCATGTTTCAATATAATATCATGGTTTTATATTTATATTATTTTGTTATATATATAAATATATATATATTATTTTGTTGTCTTTCATATTATGATTCTCATATAGTGTAATGTGTCAGTAATGGTTTTATATAAACTAAACAATTCTCATTTACATAAATATATTTTTTATTGAATTTTAATCTTATTGAATTTATTTCATGAAATGACTTATTAAATTTTTTTTACAGAATGGATTGAAGATGGATGTATGAAACTGATCGGATCTCAAGAGATTTTCAAAACAATTTGGAACGATTTTTAGATTTTACATTTGAAAATGCTTCAGATATTGGTCACATACACTGCCCATGTCATCATTTTGTTAGAAGACCTTAGTTGAACTATGAATAAGTTAGATACTATATAACCAAATATAGTTTTCAAACAAACTACTATGTGTGGTATCACAATGGGGAGAAAATGGAATCTCAAAATACTGATGATCCAAATGCTGATGATCCAAATGAGAGTTCTAGATTGGATAATTGATTATATAACCAGCTTCTATTTATTCTTCATCATGATAAGGAAAGGATTTATACCTAATAATACTTTGATACGATCACACATGATGCGTCTAATGAAAAGGATTATGTTGACAGAGTGAAAAAATTGAATGATGCTACCACAACTCTAGTATATCATCAATATGGTAAAATGAAAAAGGTAGAATTTTCAATCTGATTGTTTCATAGGAAAACCATGTATAGGATTTAAAATAATTCCATTGATTAAATTATTACCTTCTTGAAGGAATTAATTCAAAATGATGAATATATTCCCTAAAAACACTATATGGCATTGAAGTTAGTTGAAGAACTTGGATTTTCAAAAAAACAAAATTCATGATTTCTTGAAAGATTACAGCTTGTTTTGGCAGGAAACTATTGAAGGAAATGACTATATAAAATGTGGAACATCCCAATGGAATCCAAAAACTGATGGAACACAATATTTTGTGCCACAAAAAGTAATGTGGAACTTCCCATTGATCCCCAAACTCTAGAATTTTTTCATGTTTGATAAAATATCATTAAAATTGAGATTGAATGATACTGAGAGAAAGAAGAATTATAAAGAGTTGGTTCACCCTGTAGATGAATTTTTATGGCCGATATTTGATAATCGATATCCTGATTTTGTAGCTGACGTACGTAATGTGTTATTGGGTCTTTCATATGACAGTTTTAATCTGTTTGGGTAGATGCTTACTTAATACAACACATTTCCAGTTTTCATACACATTTATAACATTCCCCCATGGTTGTGTATAAAAAACCTTTCACTTCCATGAGTATACTCTTGTCTTTCCCTTCTTATCCTAGTAATGATATAGATGTATACATGCAACCATTAATAAAAGAGTTGAAAATTCATTAGAATGTGGGTGTGTGTACATACAATACATGTTTGAAAGAGATTTTAGATGTGTGATGCACTTATGTGGATGATATATGAGTTCCATGATTATGCAATGATGTTTGGATGGAGCACGAAGGGAAAATTTTCATATCCTAATTGTATGAAGAATACTTGATCCAGAATACTGAAATACCATCATATTTTTAGTTTTATTGGACATTGACAATCCTTACCAATGGACCATCCATATAAAAATAATCATCAAAGATTTGACAGTACCATGGAGACTCGACAATCCACCTCATTGTATGTATGGAACTAGTGTGCTTAATGAATTGAAATAATTTATTATTTTCATTTAGGAAGGGTCAAATGGAATCTAGAAATAGGAAAAATGTTTTCATTGAAACCTGTTACAATTGGAAGATGAGGAATATCTTCTTTGAGTTTCCTTATTGGTCAACCAATTTGTTACATAATTTCTATGATGTAATTCACATTGAAAAGAATATATGTGAAATTTTTCTTTTGATTCTTATAAATGTCAAGGTAAATAAAAAAATATGATTTATGATCTTGGCTTGACTTGGTGAATTGGGGGATCAGACCATAATTGCATCTTCTGTGTATGACTGAAAATAAATTGAATGTTACATGTTCTTATTATGTGATGACACCTGTAGATAGAAATAAATTTCTAGAAGTACTAGAGACAATTAAATTTCCTAATGTATATTCAATAATTATATCAAAATGAGTCAACAAAAGAGATTTAAATCGAAAATCTTTGAAGACTCATGATTATCACATCCTTCTGCATGGGTTGATTCCAATAGAAATTTTTCATATTTTTTTCAATAATGTAAGGTTGTTAGTTATTCGATTGTGCCATTTTTTATATATCTTTTTTCTAAGAATTTGTCCAAGTCTTTCTAGAAAAAAGATTTGGCAGTGACACCATTACTTTTTTGTGAGTTAGAGAAAATATTTCTTCCATCATTTTTCACATTCATGTTGCATCTAACTGTGCACCTTCCAACCAAAATACTTCTTGAATGACCTATTACTTTCTGTTGGATGTATCCAACTGAAAGAGATATGTATAAATTAAAATATTATGTTTGGAATAAAAAATCAACACAAAATTTCTATCGTGAATGGTTACTTGGATCAAGAATGTATAGATTTCTGCTTAATGGATTTGTCTGATCTTGCTATGAGAATGAACAAACCAATGAGAAATGAAGAAGAATAGTATTATAAAAATAAACTCGGTTTTCCATCACTTTCTCAAATAGAAGGAATTTCTAGATCATATACATTGATGATATTAAGCCTCGAAGAGCGGTAGAAAGCACATTGCACAGTGTTGTTTAACTTTGATTTTTTTTTGACTACATCAAGTAAGTAAATTAAACATGTATATATTATCTAATCTCTTATAATTTTACATATCTGTTAAATTATTTCTATTTTTTTCTTGCAGAGAAAATAAAGAAATGATAAATAGGAATAATTGTTCTTTACCTTTGATAAGAAGAGAGAATTTACATAGTAAAAAGTTTTTTGGTTAGTTGAAATTGAAGTTATAAATATTGTTATAATAAATAAATAAAATAAATATTTAATTAAGTTTAACATTTTCTTATATTTCAAGTATCGAGATTTCCAACTGACATTATCTCTAAGGAAATAAGATCATTGGACTTTGGTCCTAATACTGTAGTTCATGAATATAAATCATTTGTGATAAATGGGTATAGATTTATTATCATTGAACGAGCAAAGAACATGAGAACACAACATGATGATGTTATGCTAACTGGAAAAATATACTGGTATGCATGTACATCGGATAATAGACCTCGTTTTGAAAAATAGACCACTGTTATGGAGTTATTAAAAAATTAATAATATTGGATTATTACTCTCTTGGTCGAGTCACTATGATGAAATACTAGTGGTTTGATTCGATGAAGAGTTAGAGAACCTTTAGTTATGATTATGGATTTTGAGTTATTGACATGACACCCACTCTTTCTACTGATGAACCATATGTATAGGAATCAATAGAGAAAAATGTTTTTATGTCAAAGAACATCTTCGACCTGAATTTGGTTTCATTATTGAAGTAATCTCAAGACATATTTTTTATGATGGTAATGTTGTAATTTGCACCATTCCTGATCCCATTGGACCCAATCCATTTATTACTTATGATGACTCTAATACTTGAATTGTTAGAGTTGATTGTGAACCTGAAGTTGTGGTGGGAAATATATAGAAGCATTCACCTGCGTTCTCAATTCTTTTGGTTTAGCTCGATATGATTTTTTGAGATTTGTGCTATAAAAATTGATTTACTATTGATTATAAATATTTTTTATCCAACTAGACCTTCATGTGGATTTTCAATATTTACTGGTTGAAGTTTTCTTTAAGTTTCATTTTATAACATTAATGTGAATTGTATTAAAACCTACCAAACCAAACAAAACCGAAATAGTTAAATTGCAACAAAAAACAAGATGAATAGAATTGGACATATTAAACTAATTGATATGAAAATCAAACCCAATGAAAATAATGACCTAACCAAAAAATAGCTAAATTAAATAACCGAAAGTTTGAACCAAATGACTTAAAACAAATAAGTCATGCCTCATATTTTTTGTTTTTTGGGTTACACAATAGTTATTCTTTTCTAATTAATTACATATTTGTTTTCAATTGAAGGAAATGAAACCTATTGAGGATCAGTTAAGAAAAAGGATGATGGACAAAAATCATTGAATGACTGATATGGGAATTCCTCCATTAGTTCATGTTGGGAGTATTTTATTTCAAATATATATATCAATAACATATAATTTCATGTGATTAATTTTGTTTTAAAATTTTATGTAGGATCCATCTCTTAGGCTCCATTTATTCGACGAGCAGCCTAGTAGTGGTCCCAGTACTTAGGTTGGTGGTACGAGGGGGTGGTACGGGAGCTAGGCTCTCTATTCGGCATACCCATTTAGACCATTCCACTACCGCTGACATACCATCTTCCACCCATTATGATCCCTTTGTGTAGTTAGGTACACATGGGATATTTAGGCCTCCCATGTTTTCACCATCCTTTAGATATGAGCCTCCTCACCCATATTTACCATATCCCATGATGATTCCCACTCCTCGTCCATATTTTGCAGTTGGCCAGCCAACCATGCCATCTTCTTTACCATCTACTTCTTTTTCTCCAAGATTTTACATTCCTTCTTCAACTCCTACTCTGACATAGTGTATGCCTTCAGAGAATACACTAAGACCAACTCCAATTGTATAGGGTGATGTTCTTTTAGTGCCAGCAGATCCAGCGGTTCCCATTGAGCAGACTTTCGTAGGATTATTTTAGAACCCTAACAATTTTGTTACTATAATTTATTTTTATTATATTATGTATTGATATAATATTTTTTTATCCTTCATAACAGATACATATACTGATGGGTTGGGGGCATACACACATGCATTCATTGTGGGACTACCGCATGCGGTTGATGGTGGACTATAATGAATACAACCAAATGATTGAAAAAATAGGGCAGTAATGTCAGATTTTTTTGGCGATGCTTTCCAAATACTCCAACATCATTCATGTAAGCCCACTCTCATGGAGAAAGTTTCCAAATAAAGTCAAGGATAATTCATGGGCATGGATATGGGTAAAAAAATCTATTGTATTTAATACAATATTATTTTTTTATTTATATGAATTAATATTTTGGTTTCAGCTTCAGTATAATTTTCCCAATGGTGAGGGTGAATGTCCAGCACATAAAAAGGAATTAGATGAGTGTTGGAGAGACTATAAGCCCGAGTCATATATTGGATTTCAAGCTAGATTTGGCATAGATTTAGAGGTGTTTCTTGGTGAGAATTATTTTCTGATAGAACGGTATCAGAAAATGATTACTCATTGGATGGCTTCCAAGTTTAAGGTATTAATCACATTTGAGGGTTTTTAATGAAATTTTTCTTGTTTTTCATAAATATGATATTTTTATTATTGAATTTTATTTAGTAATCATCCAGAAAAAATAAAAAAACATTTATTCCAAAAAATACTTCCAAACTACGGGGTGTACTATGATGTGAGATTATGAGAGGAAGAAGATACAACAGTTTTTTATAATTTTTCTTTAGGAATTTCACTTTCTATGGTTTCCTCTATAATTTATTCGATTTCTAAATTTTTAATATAATTTTACTTATAAAATTCATTATTGGTAACCAATTTTCAATTATGGTTTCCTAAATTCAGTGACATTTTAGAGGTAGATATTGAATATTGAAGGACATGTGCCTCGACCAAAACTATTTTCCTTGAGTATAAAGAAAAAATATGGAAGTATCATTACCGGACCGATATAGATGCAGATTTTAAGTTTTACTTTGTTTATTTCAAATTTTCATATCTATTTTGTAAATAAATAATCTATTTATATTTGTAACAAGCTACTTTGGAGTCCCTTGATGCCCAAGAACCTAATAATTTTGGACCAAATGATCACTTATATCAGGTGTTGGGAGATGTGCACCTGGGAAGAGTACACTGCCGACCTGGGAAGGGTATAGTCTCGATGAGGTATTGTCCCTATTTAGGTACCATTTGTAGTACCAACAAGTTGGAAAAGGTTACTTTATAAGCATAAAAGGCCAAAAAAAGGGTCACAGAGGTGGAATAATGGGTTGATGGATCAAACAGTGAATTTATAAAACTGATAAAAGTTTTATGTCTATCACATACACTAGAGGACAATATAGCTTGTGATGAATATATGTTTTTGATGTATTTGTTATATAGTTCCCCAAGTGGTAGTCCTAGTGGTGGTCAAAATGATGTCATTTTTAGAGATGGATATGGAAAGGAAGACGATGAGGATGAGGATGATGTTGAGACCAAGGCTGGGGACAAGGAAGAGTCTGAGGTTGATGCGGAAGATGAGGCCAAGGTCAAGGCTGAGGTGGAGGATGAGGGTGAGAATGAGGCCAAATATGAGGAAGGGGATCAGGATTAGGATGATGATGGGGATAGGTAAGGTGACAAGGATGAGGCTGATGATGGTGGTGACGACAGTGATGGTGATGAGGGACAGATTGATCTATTACATTTTTTACTAATATTACTAACATTTGATGTTTGATGATTTGTTGTGAATGAATATATGTGTGATTAGGTAGGTCACAGTATTCATGACTCAGGTAGCCTAAAAACTATATAGTTTTAATCACATCCCCTTTTAAAAATGTATTGTCTATATTTTTTTATTAAGTAATTAGGGTATTTGGATATTTACTATATGATTCAACATTCAAATGATTTATTAGGTCAGTTCTCTAACTTGTATCTTCATTTATTTATCTATAAATGGATCCTATGAATTCTCTTTTTACATGGTATCAAAGATATTTCACAACCCTACCCATCCTTATCCATGACACCCTCCCCAACACATCACTCTCTCTTCCAAACCCACCCATTTCTATGGCCCCTCCTAGTATCCCCTTCAATGTTATCTCCTTACCACCCTCTCCCCTTTTACTGGGTTCACTTACTTTGACACTACCCTGGAAGCATTAGATGAGTCACAAGGACATAATATTTTTGAGTTAAACCAATTCTAAAAAGGAATAACTATACAAATATTTTTATATCACTTAAAGTCACATAGTAGGAATAACCAAAAAAATCATGAAATCACATGTCATTATTCCAAAATAGTCTTTTGGAGTCAACCCAATTCCCAAAAGGAATTCCCATAAGACTTATAAAATGTACCAAAAACTTCCACATACTCAAACACCATTGGATCAATGTTCAACTTCTCAAGTCATGATGATATCTTTTCTTCCATGTCATATCCCATCAACCCCAATATAGTATCCAGACGTAGCCTCCATATAATGGCCTCAGACATCACTATTCATGAACTTCTATGCCGAACACCTTCTATGTACCCATGGTCAACCTCATCTCCTATGTCACATAATCTATAGAGGTATCCACCCATAATTAGTGGTCAAAACCACCTAAATGGTTTTTATCCTATGTGCACATGAGCTGGATGGCTATATTGGCTAACCATAGTGAGAGGCATCCAAAAAAATCCAAGGCTACGCCTTTGGGAAACCTCTATCACCACCTATGAACCATTTTTTCCAACAAAAAAATGGTCAAAACCATGTCACATAATGAAGAAATTTCTATCGCCTATAGGTACATGGGCCCTTCCTAACACATTCCCATATAACCATCTTAGTTATCACATCATGAAAAAATTTCTATACCCGACATCATCATTCAAAACTGGAAATAGAGGCATATATCGCACCTACCATTCCATAATTTTCTCTATAATATCATTTAACACATGATATAATAATATAGTGTTTCATAATAACCATAAAAATATTAATAAGATCATAAATTGTCTCACCTAGATCATTCCTCTCACACCTATTTACCACAAATCACATAACACACATATAAATTTATGAGAAATCTTTGAAGCACATTCCTTATAATCATTGATTCATAATCATAGAAGACTGAACTCTAATTCGATTTCAAATAGAAAAAATCAAAAAGGCATATGAAAAAATAAAACTAGGGAATAATATTCATAAATAGTTCAACACCTCAAGTAGGTGAGATAAATCATTAAGTAATGGATATATAAAATTAGCCTTTCTGTAAGATAATTTCTAATTATAATGATTCTAATATCTTTATGGAAAGAGTGATATCCCTAAATATGGACATAGAATGAAAGAGTAAGAGGAGTATGCTACTAGCTCATCCAAATGTCCAACTATAAAACCTCATTTTAATATCAAAATAAACAAACATTTTCTTTCTCCTAGAACTATTCATAGTATGAACTATACATTCATTCCATGGGTCATTAGGACCACCCCACCTCTTTATAACTATTTCATTCCATGGAACATAGTTTCATAATCACACCAAACATGATTCCCATAAAATACCACATCATAATCAATGCTCATACAAGTCCTCTATAACTCCCTATGCCCATATATTAACCACAGTATGTTAATTCACTTATCACACATACCCATCATGCACCAATATTAATAATAAAAAACTAAAAACCAAAGTTGCATACTCAAAATATAACTCTAACTATAATCATATCTCTAAAAGGTGAGTGGACTCTCACCATTTTGATTTACTCTCATGGGACACCATTTTGATCTAGTCACATTCCCAAATTTCAAAGGTGAGTGAGCTCTCACCATCAGGGTGATGATGATATCTCCCTTCATCCATAAATTCATGGATGGTTTCTTCAATCTCTATTTGAGTTAGCATTATACTCAATTTCATTACAACTCTCCATTTAATTATGTCTATAAAAATCAGTACCTACCATCAAGAATCTATTCTAAAACCTCATTCAAGTGTTGTAAATACTAAACTCATTAGTTCATAATTGTAACACAATAAGGATGTATAATGATCATATGGGAAGTAAAAGAGATTTTATACATAAGAAATGAGGATTTTTCATGTAATTTTCTAAAAAATAGGTTTTAATTATGTCATGGTATAGTAGATAACACACCATAGTGAATAATAAAAAGGATATCAGCTTAGAAATGAATATTTTTTTAGTGTGTGTCTAGGAACTAAAAATTACATCGACTACTCCATAATAAAATTATTTGTGACCATTTGGAGTAAAGTAAAAAAATAGATTTATGCACCAAAGAAATTGAAATGGGTTAGTAGGAAGAGTTGTTGTCATATAAAGATTGAAATAGGTATGTTGTTGAAAATTCCATGGTTAGAAGACTGTATTGTTTTTTATGTGCTATTACAGGTTTTTATTTTTTCTGTTTTAAGTGTTGTATGCAGGTTTATGCAATGGAGGGTATTCTGGCTAGTTGTTTTCTAGATTTATGGAAATACCTTATACTAATGGTTTTGAACCGTTGGTATAGTGTTGAACAACATGTATTTACCAATGGTTTTAATAAACTGTTGGTAAAACTCTATGGACACATTTTTTTAACCATTGAAAGTTGTTTAATTATAATATATACCAATATTTTATTAACAATTGGTATAAATATATACTAACGGTTCTTTTGAAATCATTGGTATACTGAAATTTTCACTACCATATACCAATGTTTTGGGAATAACTATTGGTATAAGCATATCCCAACACCATACTACCCAAAAATTTGGAAAACCATTGGTATAGGTTATACCAATGGTTTTCCTACCTATACCAATGTTTTGAAACTTTTGGTATAGGATTTTTTTCTAGTATTGAACATTCATCAGGAAAATAACCTTTTCACTCTGAAAATCACTTGAAAAAAATAAAGAATTCAAAAATATTAGGAAAATAATTTTCATTAAAAATATTCTTGTAAAATTTTAAATTAAACTTAAAAACAATGATCAGTTTTGATGGAGGTAAAAAAAAATTCATACTGAGTAAGTTTTAACAAAGATTCCTTTCACATTTTTGGTAAAAGGTTAAAAAGTTACTTATTCGGAAAATGATAAGAAGATTTATTTTAAACCATTTTTTAAAAAGTAAAACATGAGTAAAAATATATTTAATAAAACATTGGATAATATTTAAAATATTATTTAAATATTTTAAGTAAAATATGGATATGGATGGAAAATATCCTTAATCGAGTAGAAAAACAAGTCTGTTTTCCTTAGAAACCTTATTTGGGTATCTTGTGTACTTAAAGAGTGTAAAACTAAATGAAAACCTATAATTTCAAAAACTAAATATAGGTGAAGAAAATTATTTAGGTTTAAGATATAAAGGTCAAATAATTCCACCATTATAAACTTAAACATAAATAATACTAAATAATGATGCGATTGTGATATAAACTCTTACCACTTTGGAAGATTTTGAATCATAATCCCCGTGAAAGAAATAAATTCAAATGAAACATAATATACCATGAATATAAATAGATTCATGGTATAACATATCAACTGGTTAATAGATACATATCATACAAATAAATAGGTGTATAACACTAAATATGTCTCAATGGGGTGGAAATTGAGACGAAATATCTTAAAATGATCATACTATTGAAGTTCGAATTAGTAAATGAATTTATTATGTGTGTCAAATTTAAAACCACATAAAAAAAGTGGAAATAAAACATAAAATTAGGAATAGTCGTTACACGCATAATCTTACAATATAAATTATAATTCATAAGGAATATAACCTAATGAAAAGAAATTGAGTTACGAAACCCCTTATAACTTTTCAACATTCAAGTAAAATACCCTTGGATGAAATAATAGGAATTGAAACTTAAAATAACATGAATTATGAATGCTTCATGGTATAAAATTTAAAATTTACAACATATACACCATTTTTCTGAATTATGAATTATGCAAGTTTCATGAATTATGAATGTTTCATTATATAAATTAGGATCATAATAATAAAATATGACTCAATGAAGGAAAATTGAGTTTAAATTCCTTACCTTAGATCTAAATAATCACATAAATTAATTATATTTATAAATAATAAACTTATGTTAATTATTTGTTTTATTAGTAACCTTTTTCATTTATATTATAACTTTTATTCTGTTTAATACCATGTTATATTTAATTACTTAATCAATTAATTACATGCTGTACATTTTGAAAATATTTTGTTCATATGTCCAAAATGACTTCTATAGTTTGAATATGGTGAAAGTGGTAATTTTTATATCATCTAAATAATAATAATCATGATATAATTATCATTTATATATAATAATAATAGTTTTTACACCAACAAAAAATTATGGTTATTAAAAATGAACTACTTTATAATCCTGAAAAGGGTAAGTCGTATGTACACATGAGTAACGTTTCCATTTTTCAACAATCAAGATGGAAATAACATTAGTATTATTTTATCATTATATAATTATAATTATAACATTAATATAATATTATTTATTTAAATATACTAATATATAGTATTCATGTGATGTGGTTACAAAAAAGGAATCACATCGCTTCGTGGATGTGGTAATCAACACGTATGCACGAACGACATTATCATTTTTAAATGAATTGAAAGGTAAGAAATTATATGATATATTATATTTATATAATTATTAATATTTCATTAATTTAATATATATATATATATATTAAATATATCATAAAAAACATTTGTGAGCGATGGTGATAGAAAATGAATTACATTAGTTCGCAAGGTGGTAGTCTATCATACACATGATCGATGGTCTTATTTCCCATTTTATAGAAGAGGAGATAGATATATGGTATTTAATTATCATAAAAATATCATTATATGGTGGATACAAATTTTATTATATCATAATTATTGAATAATATTTGAAGGAGGTGGAAAAAGAAATAAAGAAAAAGCTCGGTTAAGAACGATACATCTTCTTCAGAAAACCTCTTTAGGTTTACCCCAAAAGCCTTACTAGGAAGTATTCATAATAAAAAAAATCCACTAATACATGTTAATATAATTAATTTATTTATTTGTATAGGTATCATCTACACACAAAGGCTTTTTAAGTGTGAATAAAAGAGTAGAGGATGTTCCCTTTTATAAGTGAAGGATGGGGTACTTTTTAGAATTTCTTAAAGAATTAAATTAATATAAATTATTTATCATGAAATAATGGATCCAAAATTATATATTTAAAATATAATATTATAAATAGTTTAAATACAAAAATAATATAAAATTGGGATAATTTTAGATTAGTTTTTTCCCCTGTCTTTTTGTTTTATCATGCGTTAACCTTTTTTAACAATTACCATGATAACAAAGTTTTTACTTTTTAAAGGTAAAGATAGTTAACATAAAAGTAAAAGTTTTTAATAAATAGACCATGGTTTATATTTTAAATAATATTAGAATAAATTGGTAGAATATAATATTTTTAAGAATTTTAAATCATTTAATAAAATATTGTTTATTATAAAATATCATTAACGTCATTTTTGAAACTATTCATTTTCATTGACCTTAATAACATCAATACTGAAATTGAATTAGAATATAATAAATTAAAACTTAACTAATTTGTTATATTTATGTAAAAAAATTAAAAAAATAATCAATTCAAATTATATTACTTTTTAACAATTTTAAAATAATTTATTTTATTTTTCTATTAATTGAGTAAATATTGTATCAAAATTACATAAGCATTTATGGTAATTATTTCATCCCAAAACATTAAAATTAAGTTACCATGATAAAAATCATTTATATTTCAAATAATTATTGACAATTGAACATAGTTAGTCTTAATCACTTTCACAAAATATTTTGGAAATTAAAAGCAAGAAAGTGGATTTTTGTCTTTTCTTTATATAACATAACATAAAGGTCAAAAACATAGAACAATGGAAAAAGGGAATATAATTGAATTTTTTTATGGTTATGGGATAAATACACTCTTAAATTAAAATTAATACAGGTTTTATGGCCATTTGATTTATTCCTTATCATATTATTTTTTACCTTAATTACCTGATCTACCCTTACCGTGGTGATAATTATTTACTATAGCTAATATTCATGATGACTCAAAAAGAAAGTTTAATATTTAAAAACTATTTACCTACTTATTTGAAATATGGAAATCATATTTTAATATTCAAATCATATAATTGAAAATTTTAAATTTTAAATTAGACTCTTGAAGTGAGACGAAAAGCAGTTTTTCAAAAAAATGCATTTTTCAAGGAGAATATGATTTTACATTAACTTTATGACTATTAATATTAATTATATGAATTTAAATTAATATATATAGATATATAATCTATAAATTTCATTTAAATAATTCATAATTATGATTTATTTTAATTAATTAAAATTTAAAAACATTTTACACTTAAAACAATTGTTCGGAAAAATGTGTTTCTAAAAATAAAAACATACATTTCTACCAAAATAATGAAAATTTAAGATTAAAATAAATTTAATTATATTATTAAAAATAAAATAGGTTATATATAAATTTATTTCTAAATATAAAAATATAATAAGGCTTTAAATTTCTTTATTTAATGAAAATAAATGACAGTTTTACAAAAATCAATATTTTTCACTATTCATTGAATAGCCAATATTTTCAAAAAAAAACTGAACATATCACCCTAATATAATTTCAATATTATTATTTAAATAAAGATACCATTTCTATAAAATAACTTTACTAAAATTGGTGTAAATAATTATATTATCCACATATAAAAGTGATAAAAATATTTCTTGAAGAAAATGTTTTTTTGAATCATAAAATGACTTTACTGGAAGCTTTGTGCTTATTTACTAAGAATTAATAAATAATTTTTTATCGATTATTACCCTTATATATATATCATAATTTATTTAATCATATTTAAAACCCTCTAATTCAATGGCTAAGATATAACATTCATATTTAAATAATATATTTCACAGGTCGTTTAGGCTCAGTGTTGTTTGTCGTATAAACTATAGAACATAATGTTATTATTTTAAAATCTTAGTGTGTTATATTATATCCATATTTAATAAATTTCATCCTTGTAATTTTATATTTCACTCATAAACCAAGGTTTTTACCATTGAAATTTTTTTTATGGAAAACCTACATTCTGAAAGCATTAATAAAAAATCCTCTTTGAAAGAGGGAAAGGGAAATATGTAGTCTATATAGAAGAAAAAAACTATATTTACAAATACTATAACATTTATTAGAATTACAAATATTTATATGGAATAGAAATATAATTCCTAGTGACTAATAGAGAGTGATAGAGAACATGGTTGGAAAAAATTTAACGATCACAAAGACATAAATCTGTGATGGGTGAAAAGACCATTGATTCATCAGAAATGAAGGTAAATATATAACATTTTTATTTAGAGATAATTTTTATAAATTTGATGGATTATTTTAATATCAAGATATAGAACACCAAAAAATATACTTACTTGATATATTTTTATTTCATAAGTATAATTTCATCCTTTTTTTATTCAGTCAATGTATACTTCATTTCTTACTCCAAGAAATGAATATAAAAGATAAATTTTTTATTATAGAATCACTAAAATTAAATTTTAATGGATTATAAAATATATAAAATAGTGAAAAATATAACCATCTATCTCTAAATATTTACCAAAAACAAAGTGGTTAGCCCAAGTTATTCAATATAATACATTAATCTCTAAACCTCAACAGTGACACCCAATGTTCAACTTAATATTTATCCATCAAATTTTTTATGTAAAAAACTATGTCATATTAACTAGTACATCACATAGGATAGTGGTATGAGTTTTATCCTTATCACCTTTCAGTTGCGGGGTCAAGCCCTGTGGCCCTGTTAGATACGATGGGTTGTCATTTCTCATATGGGTTATCCTTTCTCAAAAACTATATTTATAAAATTATTATAACATTACTAAAAATATGATGAACATCCTAAAAATAAAATTAATCATCAAATAAAATTTTAACTAATAAGATTTTCTATATAGTTTATTTTTTCTAAAAAATCAAATAATCATAATTGAATATTATTACTTTAGCATCAATGATCATATCAACCCTAAAATATATCAATAACTTTAAACTTATGTCCACAAAATATAAAATAATTATTCCTAAAATAACCTTTTCACTAAAACATATATTAAACCAAAGGGTTTTATTATCATAAATGTTTCCCAAAATATCCTAAATCATCTTAAAATCCCATCATAAAAAATATCAAAATGAGTATTTATGCCTTTAAATTTTTTATCAACCTTATACTTATTATCCTAATATACTTTAGGTTTATCCCATAGCACTATGGTATATCATAGGTTTACATGGGTTATATTTTCTCTTTATTTATTAGGGTCCATAAAGAAAATGGGGATTAACCAAATAATATCTCCCATGATTGTCAACAAGGTTCATAGTAAGGGAACACTCATCGTGTACCAGAATAATTTTCAAGATATGCTTGACTGGATTTTTTTCAAGTTATTTCCCCTAGATACATATGTTCCAAAACCATGTCCACTTATAGTATATAGATAGGGATATATTTATAATAAATCCACATAATCTATACCTTACCAAAATTTTAGGATGTTATCCTATACTTAGACTTATCTTCAAATTCATTCATAGGGTTATGTTCCCTAATCTATGTTTTCCTAAATCTATTTGTCGATGTTTCTATAAAAATTCCTCTAACACCAAATCTAAATACCCTGACCCTAGTATTCTAAAGTTAGTGATTAATTTATTACATTATCACTAGATATAAGGAATCATATATTAAAGGACTAAATATTTTATTTGTCTTGCTAAACTCGATAAATAATTTAATCTCACATTAGATTTGAAAAAATAAAATACAAAACTTAGTGAAAGTAAATGTTCTGTATCCTTAAACATATTCAAAGATTTAATCTCTATATCATAAGTAAATGAAAAAATATAAGGGTGATCTCAGAGGGCTGCATACAGTAGAATCTATCATTAATAAATAAGTTATAATCAATATGGAAAGGTAAATAACTGAAAACCCCTACCATCATGGTATCTATACCATGAATACCTTATTCCAAGACAGTTTAATCGATGGGTAGGTATACATCAGAAACCCATTTAATTATAGCTTTCTAATTTTTCTCATGAGACATTTCAATTCATCTATGTGATATCTATAATCAATTGAATGATTTAATCAATTTATAAACAATATTCCTTTTCCAAAAATATACATATTAAGTAAGGAATACATATTTATCAATTTTATACATAGTCAATCAAATAACATTCATAGTAAAACACAGTATGTATAAATGATATTTTTTTAATAAATAATAATATATATGATAATTAATATAGATATTTAAGGTAAATGTAATGTCCAATGAGCACAAGAAAGTGAATGTTTTAATTCAAGGTTAATGGCTACAAAATTAATCAAGAAAGTAAAGGTCAATACTTTCCCGGGTCAACCTGGTCTTCAGTTATCCATATAAATAATTAGGATGGTATCATTACAACATATAACCAATTTAATATATATAAAATAAATGGTTATTTTCATTAATGGATATAAAAACCATAAAAATGTCATTAAAAATATTCTTGAGGAAAATAACCATTTCTTTTTGAAAATCACTTTAAAAACTAAAAATTTATAGAATATTAGGCATATAATTTTATTTTAAAATAACCTTGTAAATTATTAAATTAATATTTAATGTAATAACTAATCATGATAGTGGGAAAATTCTATTCATGTGGAGTATGTTGCAACAAAGATTCTTTTCACTTTTTCAGAAAAATGTTAAAAAGTACCTTGTTTGTAAAATGATGAGAAGATTACTTTTAAACTATTATTAAAAAATTAATACATGGGTAAAAATTTATTTATTAATTAATTTTAGAATATTAAATTTTTTATTTAAAACATTTTAAATAAAATATGAATATGGAAGAAAAATATCCATGACCGAGTAAAAATGCAAGTCGGTTTTTCTTAAAAACATGATTGCAGTATTTTGAGTACTTAAAGAGTGGAAAATGAAAGTAAAAATTATAATTTAAATAAATAAAAATTGGATAAGAAAATATTTTGTGTTTTAAATAGAAATATCAAATAATTCCCCAATTGGATACTTAAACATAAATAATCCCGAATAATGATGATATTGTGAAATAAACTCGTAACACTTTAGTAACTTTTAAATCAAACCCCATATGAAAGAATTAAAATAAAATGAAAAATTAAATAAAATTAATATAAATATATTCATGAAATAACATATCAAAACGGTAGTATATAAACCTCATATAAATAAATAGGTGCATAATACAAAATATGTCTCAATGGAGTAGAAGGTGAGATGAAATCTCTTACAAAGATTATACCGTTGAAGTGAGAATTAATAAATAAATTTATTATGTGTATAAAATTTAAATAAAAATAAAAAAATATTTAAATAAAACATAAAATACTGAAAATTAATTACACTTATAATCTTAGAATATCAAATAAAATGAATAATTAATATAACCTAATGAAGAAATTGAGTTATGAAACCTCTTACCACTTGGTAACATTCAAGTAAAATACCATAGGATTAAATAATTTTAATTGAAACTTAAAATAAAATGAAATATGAAGGTTAAATAATATAACATTTAAAATGGGGAGTATATACACCATATAAAATAAATTAGGTTCATAACAATAAAATATTCCTCAATTAAGGAAACTTGAGAAGAAATTACTTACCTAATGTATGAATTATCGCATACATTATTTATCTTCATGAATAATAAACTTATGCAAATTATTTACTTTCTGAAGAAAATTTTTTATGTTTATTATTCATTTTATTTTATTTAATACCGTGTTATATTTAATTACTTAATAAATTAAGTTCACGTAAAATATTTCAACGATATTCAAGTCATATGTCCAAAATAACTTTGGTAGTTTAACTATGGTAAAAGTGGTCATTAATCCGTCATATTAATAATGAAATACTTATCATTTTTATATACCAATTATGATTTTTAAACAAACCATGAATTATGGTTATTAAAAAATGAATGGTGGTATAATCATGGAGATAGTAAGCCATACATATGCATGTGTAATGTTTCCATTTTTCAATGATCTAGATAGAAATAACATAAGTATTATTTAAATTTATATAATGATAATTATGACATAAATATAATATTATTTATTTAAATAAAATTATATTTATATAAATTAATAATGTGATTTCATTATGAAAAATGAACCACATTTCTTCATGGAGGTGGTAATACACATGTATGATGTTATCATTTTGAAATGAATGAAAATGTTATAAATTATATAATATATTATATTTATAGTATAATAAATATTTCATTAATATAATATATATATATATATATATAGTAAATACATCATTAAAATTAGCAATGATCGTTGGTGATAGAAAATGAATTGCATTGGTTTTTGAGGCGGTAGTTCACCATATACACGAACGATGGTGTTGTTTACCATTTGATGGGAGAGAAGATGGATATAGGGAATTAAATAAGCCTAAAAAATATCATTATATTTTATATATTTATTATATTATATCATATTGGTTTAAAAATATTTTAATGACATGTGAGAATAAATAAAACAAAAATTCTCGATAAAGAGCAACACCTCCTCTTCTAACAACCTCTTTAGGTTTACACAAAAAGCCTTATTATGATAGTTTTATAATAAAACCAAGTCATTTATATGTGTTAAACGAATAAAGAAAAGTTATTTGGGTATTGATTTTGTGAAAAAAAATTTATTTTGAAGTGTGAAGAAAACAGGAGAGAAGGTGTCCTTCTATAAGTGAGTGGAGGGACACTTTTGGGATTTCTTAAAATATTAAATTAATATAAATTATTTCAAAAGAATAATGGATAAAAAATGAAATATTTTGAATATAAGATGATGAAGTGTTGTAATAATATCATAAAAAAAATTTTTACAGGTTTATATTATATTTTTACCTTTTTTTGTTTTAACTCACGTTAACCCTTTTCGACTATTACTATGATAAAAACGTTTTTATGCTTTAAGATTAAAGATAGTTACCATAAAATGAAAATTAGACAATAAATGGAAAAAAATTATATTTTAAACCATATCTTAATCTCTTGGACACATATACAATTTTTATTAATTTTAAATCATTTTATAAAATATTATTTATTATAAAATATCATTAATGTCATTTTTGAAACTATTCATTTAGTTTGGACTTAATAACATCAAGAAAGAAATGGAATTATAATATAATAAATTAATACTTACCTAAAATGTTATATTTATCTAAAAAATTGTATAAAAAATATTTCACTAAAGTTATATTACTTTTAACATTTTTAATATCATTTGTCTTATTTTCTGTTAATTGAATAAATAATGTGTCGAAGTTGCGTAAGAATTTAAGGTGATTATTTCATCCCTAACAATTAAAAGTAAATTACCATAATAAAAAAATATTTATATTTAAAATAATTATTTATAATCAAAAATAGGTATAATTTATCCATATCACAAAATATTGTAGAAATTAAATAAAAAGAAATTGATATTTTTTTCTTTTCTTTATATAAAATAAAATAAAGGTCAAAATCCAAGAAAAATAGCAAAATAGGGTTATGTATTAAAATTTCATACAGTTATTTATAAAATATAACCATCCAATATGATGAATTCAAGTGTTATGGTCATTTTTTAATTCCTTTTTATATTGTTTTTAACCTAAATTACATGATTTACCCTTACCATAGTGATAATTATTTATTGTAGTTAAAATTTATAATGACTAAAAATAAAAGGGTTACCAAAATTTTAAATCCTAATTAAAAATATAGAATACATTTTTCAATATTTAATTCACAAAATTTTCAGAATTTTATTTGAAATAAGATGTGTAAGGAGTGATGAAAAGTGGTTTTATAGGAAAATTCATTTTTCATGGAAAATATGATTTTTCACTAACACTATAGCTAGTACCATTCATAAAATGAAATTAAATTCATATATATATATATATATTACATTTAATTTCAATCATTCCTCATTTGGGGTTATTTTAATTAATTAAAATGGTAAAAATTATGCACTTAAAAATGGTTTTCAGAAAAATGTATTTTTAAGCATAAAAATATATTTATACTAAAATTGTAAAAATTTATAATTCAAATGAAATTAATTAGATTATTAAAAATAAAATGGATTATATTAAAATTTAATAACAAATAAAAAATATAATAATACTATAAATTACTTCATTTACTGAAAGGAATTGATAATTTTACAAAAAAATCGACATTTTTCACTATTTACTGAAAAATCAACCTTTTCAGAAAAATATGAAAATTTAAACCTAAGATAATTTTGATATGAATATTTAAAAAATTATACCCTTTTATAAAATATAATTACTAAATTAATCTGAATATAATTATATTATCCACACACAAAAATAATAAAAATATATTTTTTTAATGTTTTTTTGAAGCATAAAACAGCTTTACTAAGAAAATTGTGCTTATTTACTAAGAATTAATCAATAAGTCTTTATTGATTAAGAAATATATATATATATATATATATCATAATTAGTTGAATCCTATGTATACCCACCAATTCAATGGCTAGGTTAAAACTGTCATACTTAAATAATATATTTCACAGGTCGTTTAAGCTCGGTGTTGTGTGTCATATATAGAATCAAACATGATGTTATTATTTTAAAATATAAATGTGTTAAATTTACCCCAACTTTAATAAAATTTATCCTCAAAATTTTAAATTTTGATTGGAAATTAAGGGTTTGACATTTAAAAATTATTTTGTAAAAAACCCACATCATAAATGGGTTATGAAAACTTCCTCTTATAAAGATGGAAAGTGAAATACAAAGGTTATCAAGAATAACACAAATATATATATCCAAATATGAGAAAATTAATGGGAAGTGAAAATATGTATATGTGGAAGAAAACTAATTCCCAAGTTCTAATAGAGGGAGAAAGAGAACATGGTCAGAAGAAAGTTAGTGACCACAAAGTCATAAATCTATGATTAGTGAAAAGATCATTGATTCATTAAAAATAAAGGGAAATGTATAAAAATTTTATTTCAGTATCCTTTTACTAAATTTTTAGGATTATTTTATTATCATAATAGGGAACACAAGAAAATAAACTTTATATCTTTTTATTTCATAAGAATAATTTCAGCCCTTGGTTGTGCTTTGATATATTTATACTACATTTCTTACTCTGTGAAATGAATATCCAAAATTAATTTTTCAATCCATGAGCACTATAAATAAACATATAATGGATCATAATATCTATAAATTAGTGGAAATTATTTCTATCTACCTCTAAATATTTACCAAAACCAAAATGGTAAGTAAAAGTTATCCAAAATAATACATTAATATATAAAACTAAAAAGTAAAACCCACAGTTTAACATAATATTTATCCATCAAATCATTTAAGTAAACACAATTTTTCATTAACCAGGACATAATGAAATCTATTGGTAGTAATTTTACATTTTACTCCCTTCGGTTGTACGGTCAAGCCCTGAAACCTTATCGGATACGACGGGTTGTAGCCCGGTATATGGTTTTTTCTTTTTATAAAACTATATTTATACAATTACTATAAATTTTATTAAAATATTTTTGAACATCCTAAAAATAAAATTAATAATTAAGTAAATTTTTAACCACTAAGTTTTTCAATATAGGTTTTTCCACAAAATCAAATAATCTTAATTGACTATTGTCACTTTAATATCAATGATCATATTAACCCTAAAGGTTATCGATAACTTTAAACTTATGTCTATAAAATATAAAATAATTATTCCTAAAATAACATTTTCACTAAAATATATACTAAACCAAAGGGTTGTATTTCCATAAATGTTTCCCAAAATATCCTTAAACATATTAAACTCCCATCACATAAAACCTCAAAATGGGTATCTATGCCTTTAAATTTATGATAAAACTTAGATTTATAAACCCAATACACTTTAGGTTCATCCCATATCACTATAGCATATCATAGGTTTCCATAGGTTCTATTATCTAATTTATAATAATGGTTCATAATGAAAATGTAGATTAACCAAATCATATCCCCTGGGAGTGTCAAATTAGGTGCATTGTAAGGGAATACTCCCTATGCACCAGAATAATATCCAAAATGTACTCAACCAACTCTTTCTAAGGATATTACCCATAGATTAATTTATTAAAAAACCACATCTACTTGTAGTATCTATACAGAGATATATTTCAAGGAAGATTACATAATCTCTACACTATATAATTTTAGAATTTTATCCTATAATTTTACTTATCCTCAAAGTTATTCATAGGTTTATGTTCCCTAATCTATGTTTTCATAAATCTAGTTCCCAAGGATTCTAATAAACTTCCTTTGATACCAACTGTAATGACCCCAACCCTAGTATCCCAGACTAGGTTGTTACATTAATAAATTTCACTAGATACAATGGATCATATCCTAAAGTAATGAATAGTGTATTAATCTTGGTAAAATAGATACATACATGAATCCCACATTATATTTCAAAACATAAAATACAAAACATAGTGAAGGTAAATATTTTTTATCCTTAAACTCATTCAAATATTCCTTGTTTATATCCTGGGAAAAAGAAACAATATAACAGTGAGCTCATATTCTTAGTATGGATTACATATAATAGAAGATATCATTATTCAATAAATCATAATCAATATGTCCAGGTAAATAACTAAAAACACATTTCATCTAATCGGTAACATGATAGAAAATCCATTCATGTATGATATCACTGTAGTAATCTCATGGATAATAATAAATAAATTATCAATGAAGGAAATTCATAATTTTATCTTTCATGATCTTAGTGTAACACCCCGACCCTAGTTACTCAAAATCGGTGCATTATTACGTATCATTTTCATGATCAAAAGATCAAGTCTCAACAGACCGATTGGTTTAGTAGCCTTAGAAGTACTAGATACATTCATAAGGTTTACATTACAACATAAAATGGAAAACTAAAACAACATTGAGATCCCATAGTCCACACTCATATCCCTTCAGACTATCCCTACAGGTTAGTCATAAAATATTTCTTCACATTCTGGGAAAAATAAAACATAGAAAGGGATGAGCTCAGATGCTCAGTAAGGATAACAATATAGTGGAAACTTTCATAAATAAGTATAAACATTTAAGTTAATGTATAACTAAAACAAAAGACTTTTAAACTTGAACTTCAACATAATATGGAAGAAATAAAATGAAATAATGTCATTTAATTATACACGTGGATATTCTAGTAGTCGAATAATCACATGCAATACCAATAACCACTTTCATAATGATGGAATGCATAATGCCAGACTATCGTAACAACGTAGTCAAGGCCTTGTGCCAAGACTACAAATAAAATTTTTTCAAGGCCTTGTTCCAAGACACTAGTTTGTATCCTGAGACCTACCGATGCATCTAGGAGTTATAGCGGGCTCCACCCGTCACTCACTAAGTCCAATGCATTCCTCATATGAAAATTTTGAAACATAACATTAACATTCGTATTAAAACTAGCATACGAAATATTAATACTTTATCCACAAACCATGAATGGTATAAAAATAGAACATCCACAGTCAAACATAACTCATTCAATACAATATGGAAGATTTTATTGTACCCTATTAAACTAAATCGAGAATAATGAAGGATATTGACATAGATGAAAATAATCATCAAAACTATTGGAGAGAAATATCCCCCTTTTTCTTGAAAACATTTAAAAGTCACACTATTTGTCAAGAAGTCGTTTAAAATATATTTTTTAATCCAAGTATCCAATAAAACGTTGAAATTTATAAAAGGAATTTTAATTTTAAAAATTTAATGTCCATATAAATAAATCCTTAAAAATATTTTTAAAACATGGACATTAATGAGAAAGATTTAGAATAATAAATCTTTAAAACATTTTAAAATGATATTTTAGTTAGAGTTCCTAACCAAAAGAGAGACACTTGAATACAAATAATTGAGGTAATCAAAACTTTGTAATATCATGAGAATAAAGGGATTCATGATATACTATGTCAAAGTACATTATATACACCATATAAAAGTGATTTGGTGTATAACAACAAAGAAGTCTCAATGGAATGTAAATTGAGATGAAATATCTTATAAAGACCATATCCTTAGGTTAAGGATAAATCAACGGCATAATTATGTGTGAAAATTATAAATACACTCAATATGATTGGATATTCAGTGTAAATCAATCAGAGTACATTCACACATATTCTTGTAAAAACAACACCAATGGATTGGATATTTAACTCGACAAATGGAGATTGAGTTAAAATTACTCTTATCAATTTCATATCGATGACTTGAGAATTTATCAATGGATTTATTATGTGTATCAAATGTATATCCATATAAAGGGGAGTGTAAATTATGACATAAGCAAATTAATAGTGATTCCACACATAATCTTGGAGTAAAATAATCAATGAAGTATGTGTAAAGCTGAATGAGTGGGAATTGAAATTTGTAATTCCCTTACAAATTTGGTAACTTACAAAACATACAACCCATGAAAGATGGATCATACAATTATGATGTAAATATCCATAAATTAAAGTATATTACACAATGAATACAATCATGGGAAGTACACACACCACATCCAATAAATAAGTGGTGAATAGTGGAAATCTCACGGAATTAAAAGTGAGATAAGAAACCCCTTAATTTGTACTTTTCCTTGGTCGATGGTAGGTTAACCTCCTTTATAATGTTTAAATAATTATTATTAAATTATACAATAATCATATACATTAATATGATATCATATATGATCTTTTAATATTGTTTTGTTATTAATATTTTTGTATTATCGTCGTTTCTGGTGTTAACGGATTCGTTTTCCTTTATATTCTTTGTTATGTGAGTCATATTTGTTATGGATAGGATGTATCATATTAATATCCAGAATTATATCATGTCTATAAACATTATTTTTAATCATCAAATAAAATTTAGTCCTGAATGGATACGATGGGGAATGAATCGCATCGTGTTCGTGGAGACGGTAATCTGTACGTACGCATGAGCGACAATATCATTATTTTGATATTAAAATAATATATAATTGAATTTTATATCATATATACAAAATAATTATCATGTTATATTTATTATTTACATAAATTACACATTATTATTATACCCATCCAAATAATAATGTATTGAATAACAATTACACCACGACGTGGAGACGGTAATCCGTACATATGCACATATGGTGACATATCATTCAAAGGATGAATAGAATATTGAATATGGTTGTACCATATTTATAATAACATCATAGTATATAGAAGATACTGTAGTTATTATTTTAGAATTAAAAAAACAAAGAAAGAGGAAGTGGAAGAAGAAGAAAGGAAGTTGAAAGAGATGATGAAATATTTACCTTTTCTTCGGGTTCTTCCTTTTGATTTGATCAAAAGGGCTCCTTAGGATGGATTTCTGACTAAAGGAAAGACTCTAGGATTAAGGTAGTAAAGTTGAGAGGGTATTTGGGTAGGGTTTGGCCGAGCCAAATGGCTTTGAAGGTGTGAATTAGAGAGAAGGTGTGCCCTTTTATAAGAGGAGTGAGGGGCACCTTAGGAAAAGCTAGAAATATTATTTTATAATAAAATAATTTTCGGTTTCTAATGGTTAAAAGGTGGATTATTTAAATTCTAAGGTGGGGTTGGGTCTAAAATCACTCAACCAGTAGGTTTTATATAGGTTTGGGTCGTTAAATAATTTGATATTTACCATGCCTATTATATGGATAATAAACTTACAATACACTTCCAATAGAAACCCAAGTGGTTCATTAATGATACTCCTATCATTATATAAGTCTTTTTTCTGAACCTTATATTTTTAGGAATATAATATTAATTAATAATATAATATTTGTTTTAAAAACTCTTTTATGTCAATTTTGAAACTATTTGGTATTTTGTTTTTGCTAAATTCATAACAGCATTATTACTTCGAAAAAAATTCATATAACCAACCCTAATATTTCATAATAAGCTATAAAATTAGTGGAATTCATAAAAAGTCTCAAATTACATTTATTTGGATATTTATAGTATTAATTAGTTTAATATTTCATTAATTAGGTAATTACTGCATCATCATTGTGTCATTAATAAATTAAATTATTTAATGTCTAAAAAATATAAATAAAATACCATTATGTAATAAATATATTTATATTTTTAATTAATATTTATAGTCTAATTTATCTTATGTGTAACCCTATATTAAAAAATTTTTAGTTATTAAACATTGATTTTACCTATTTTAACTCTTCTTTGAATTAAATAATAATAAATGTCCTAATCTAATCCAAGTGGACCAAAGAGGTTCATATTTTATTCCTAAGGTTTTTTCTGGTCGAATTATACTTATCCAATAGAATTAGAACATGTTTTAGGGTAATAATAATATCATTTTTACCCTTAATTACCCTAATTACTTTTAACCGTGGTAAATAAAAGTAAAAAGGTATTATTCACCAAAAATTATTTTCATCTTATTGAACCACATTTTACTTACTGATATCAAACATGTCTCTCGAATTTTTTTAAATTCCATTTATAGAAGTGGTAAAATTATGTTTTATATGATTTTGAAAATTTTTCTAGGAGGTGGGTAAAAGACGGTGAAAAGTTCAATAAAATTATTATATATCTAAAATTATTATAAACTGACTCCAATGAAATACATTGAAATTATATTGGTATTATTTATCTATTTTTACCTAAAATAAATTTAAATAAAATAAATTTAAATTAAATAAATAATTTTTTAAATAAAAAATTCGGTTTTAAACTATAACTAAGTGTTTTTCACTATTCATTAAAAATTAAACGTTTTCAGAAACATACCAAAAATTCACCCTAATATAATTTTGATATTCTGAATTCAAAAATGAAGCCTATTTTATCAAATTCAAAACATAGAAATTTCATTTATTAGTTTAAAATTAATTCTCGTTGTCAAAACCAAAAAGCGTATTTTTGTGAAATAAAAACTACCAAAAGATTGACATTTGTTTGTGTCCAATTTCAAAGTAAAATTACTTCCAATGACCAAGATTGTATTAAATGGTAAAAATATAATCTAATTATACATCAAAACCATTCTTATGTATAATTTAACACTATAAATTATTTTGATTAAAAAATTTGTTTTCAGTTAAAATATATCATTTTTCACTATTCACCCAAATATGAAAGTTATTAGAAAAACACCAAGAATTTATTAAAACTAAATTATTATGTCCTGATCCCAAATAATAAGTTTATTTTATCAAATTGATATATATAAAAGTTTCAAATATTGGAATTAAAAAGGGTTCACTATTAAAAGGCGGTAAAATTGCATTTTTTTGAAAAATACTTCTTTTATCTGAAAAAAATGAAGTTTTCCTTACATTATGTCTAAGAAAATCATAATATGGATTCTAAAATTATAAGGGTTATATAAAGTTCAAAATTCTATTATTACTATTCATAACCGCTTTTGAACAGCTAGTTTGGTAAGTCGTGGTGTGCTTGAACTCGATGTTGTGTGTAGTGTAAGTTATTGAATTACTTTGAAGAACTAACATACTACGAAATCTTGGGGTGTTACACATAGATATCATGAAATCTATATTGTCAAGACCTTACACCAAGACAATGTAATCGATGGGTAGGTATACATAAAAACCTATTTAATGTAAACTTATTGATTTGACTCATTATATATATTGATTCATTGATGAGCTATCTAAAACTAGACCCCACCCATAATAGAATGTCCAATTCATTCCTTATATATTTAATGATTGATTCAATTCATAAAAAATATTAATTATAAAAAATATCCATATTGAGTAAATAATACATATTTATCATTATTTTCTCCATTTAATCAAATAACTTTCATAATGAAAAAATGTATATATAAATGATATACATTTCAATAAATAAGTATATCCATGATAAAGAATATGTATATTTAAGTAAAATGTAATGTCCAATGATCATAAGAAAGTGAATTTTTTAAGGGAAAGTTAATGACTATAAAATTAATCAAGAAAGTGAATTTCAATACTTTATCTATTAAAACTAATCATAAACCATCTAGAAAAAGAACAAGGATGGAATCATTAAAACATGTTCATAGTGTATTATAAATAAAATAAAGGATTTTTTGTTTATTAGTAAACATACCATAGAAATATTATTAAAAAAATTGTTGAGTAAAATACACTTTTTGCCTTAAAAATCAATTTAAAAACTAAAAAAATCAAGAATATTAGGAAAAATAATTTTATTTTAAAAGAACCTTATAAAATTTAAAAGTAAAATTTAAAGAAATAAGTGGTCATTATGGTAGGAAAATTTCATTCATTTCGGGTATGTTAAAACAAATATTCCTTTCACATTTTCGGTAAAAAGTCAAAACATACCATATTCAAAAAATGAAAAAAAAAAGATTCTTTTTCAACCATTTTTTTAAATTAAAACCTGGATATAAATTTATTTAAAAACTCATTGAGAATATTAAAAAAATTATTTTAAAAAAATTAAGGAAAATATAGATATTTATGAAAAACATCCTTGGTCGAGTAGAAAAACAATTCGACTTTCCTTTAAAATATTATTTTGTTATCTTTAGTACTTAAAGAGTATAAAATTAAATGAAAAATTATAATTTCTAGAAATAACAATAGGATAATAAAATAGTTTGGGTTTAATATATAAAGATAAAATAAATCCCGTGGTTGCACCCAAATTTACCCTACAGGTATAAATGGTCGTTGAAGTACATATAAGGGTCTAATTCATTGGGACTAAAGAAGAAACCTTGAGACACTATTATTGTATGTGGGATTGGGATGTTTTGTTATGAAGTGGACAACTATGGTGTTGATTTATTTTAAGAAATGGTGATTTTATTTAAAAAACTTATGATGAATTTAATTAAAATAATTAATTAATATGATTATATCTTAGGTTGCCTCTAGGGCTTGATTGGATGTATTTGTTTTTCTTTGGATTTTCAGTTAATTGGTTCAAGAGGTATCTATTAAATGAAATAATTCCTCAATATCATTATTTGATTTAATCCATATAAAATTTCATGGATAATTACCAATGCACTTAGAGGATCACTTTCATGATCACTCTATAGAATTTCATCATACTGTCACTCAAAATGTGTCATCGTTAAAGTTGGTAAAGATAAAGAAGAAGATAAATCAAAGAAAGGAACTCTTAAAATGAAGAACATATTTAAGAATTTAGGAACAGTGAATAATATTCAATCCATCCCATGAAACTCCCTAGGGTCAACCCATAAAATTTTATCTTTCCATTGATGTTATTCTATTAATGGAAGTGGGTAGTCTACTTAAAGAAGCGGTATTGATGAATAAAAACGTTAAAAAATGAACACTCCACCATTTTGTGATGAATTCACAAGTGATAGTGTGAATAAATTCACACCTTGATTCAACAGTATCAACATGTAAATAAAAGGAAAATAATAAATGAATAATAAGAACAACTTTTATTAAGAAACTGAAATTATTGAAAAACTTTCATAGAAAAAAGGAATATATGATTACAAAATGAAAGTGGGAAATTATAATTGAAAGAAAGAATCGCATTGAAAGAAAAACTTGGATGTGAAAACACTATCACCATCAGACCCTTATATAGGAATATTAGGAACCTTGGATATACCCCCCCCCCAAAAAAAATCAATTCCCTTCCCATCAATTATAAGAGTCAAAAGGTGGGTGAGAATAAATAAAATTGGATATTACAAACTTGACCATAAAAATAGGACCAGATTCGTCCCCCCTCTTAGTATATGAATTTGTAACTGAATATGGCCTAATAAGAAGGTATTATATAATATAAATATTATATTCCATGTGTTCTATATCTTCTTTTAAAATTTCATGTCATTTGTTTTAGCCATTTGAAAGTTATGCTCGAAATAATGGGATGACTTTATGGGCTTTTAGGTTTGGCCCTCCATTTAAATGTAAACTTCATCTCCTTTTATCTCCATGAAAAATTTATAATTATATTTGTCCTCAATTGAATGAAATTATAACCATATTTTTATCTTTCTAAAGATAAAATTTATTCTTCATTGGTCTTGGATTGTGGGACCCATATTTTTTTATGGGCCTTAGGCCCATTATGCTTTGTCCAGAAAATTTATGAATTCGTGACCAAAAATCTCCATCTTCCCTTGAGATTAATCCATAGATACTAAAATATAAAATGTTCCAAAAAAATTTATAAATAATATCCCAAAATATCAAATTCAAAAAATTAATATAATGTTCTCCACAAGTAGATTATTTATCATGCCCATATTTACATTTTAAACATGAATTTCACTTAAGATGAGAAATGAAGTTAGATTTCTATTATTCACTAAAAATGATGTTTATGGACTTTATAACATATGAATATTAAGATATAATCAATTACTATTTTCTTCTTTTAGTGTATAATCACATCCCCCCTAACTTGAGTTTTTCTAATCCTGAGAGAAAAGAATCTTAAAAATATGAAATTGAATTTCCTTTTATGAAAATATTTTAACATACATTACTCACAAAAATACATCGTTCTATACAACCCTGAAACCTATCAAAATCATTTCACAAAATCTAGTTTTACAAGAATTTACCAAGACCAATCCTATTATGTTTTTCAAATTCATTTTCACATTTCATCCAATTTAAATTAAGCATGATGATGTGTTATATATCTAAAAAGACATGGGGCCCATTTTCTTTTTCAAGGGGAAACAAATAGAAGTGATAGGTGAGAATCACATTAAAACTTAATATGAGTATCCAATTTTTTCTTTTTTTTTATGTTGTTTTTTTCACTTTTTTTGAACCCCAATGGATATGAAAATACTAACTCTGGGAAAGAAAACTATGGATTCACAATCCCCAAGTGTTGGATGCCACACATATTGTCAATTAAATGATCTACTATAGAGATATAAATTCTATCTCTGGGAAAGACAACTATTTAGTCATGATCCCCAAGTGCTGAATTCCACACAATTGGAAAAAATATTTCTCTCTATGGTCTTTTTTTATTTTATTTTTTTCTGTTAGATACTAAAATTAAATCGAAAGTGGCCACAAACCCTATTCTATAATGAAACAGACCTAAGAACTCATACGTACACCCAAAATCTAATGTATGTTCATTGTGTCATTTTGATTAAGATAATGAAAATTTAAGCATTGAATAATCACATCAAACAACTGCACTTTCCAAAAACTATGCTCATGAACTTAAACATGTATTAAAATCATAATCAAGGCATTCAAAATCATTTGAAATTCAGTTTTCATGTTTCAAAATGTAAATTAATTTGTTTATTGATAATGAATTTTTTCTTCTTCATTGATTTCATGTTTTATCAAAAAATTCCAATTTTTTTCAAAATCCCATTTTTTTACTCCCCCAACTTAGAATGAAACTGCCCTCAGTTTTGAAAGATAATAGAAGTGAGAGTTATGAATTGGAAAGAAATAGGTGGATAAGTGATTTGAAAAGAATTCATAGAACAAAATCACCTGGTTTGATGTTGATGACCCTTCAATAATCAATTGATCAATTTAGATTCATGTCACGTGTAGACTCCTTAGGAGTGATTGAAGGTTGGGTTTGAACTTGGGAAGGCATGAGTTTTATTTGAAAATACAAAAATTACTAAACTATTAAATATCAAAAAAACATTAGATAAAATTAGAAACCCCAAGGTGTTCCCTTGAAAAAAACACAAAAAAATACACAAAATAAAATAAAGAATGAAGAAGATGAGTTGCCTCATGAAAAGCGCTTAATTTAAAGTCATTAGCTCGACTTGAACCACCAAAATTATCCAATACCAAAATTAAATATTTTAAGGACCCCATTTTTCTCCACTTCAACTTGATTGAGATTGATTATTTTTTTTAGAATTTGTTTCATGTGAAAACCAATGTTAAATAAGAATTATAAAAATTCAAGGAATTTTAGTAATGGTTAATCTAGTTTAAACTGCATTCTTTCCTAAGATTTCAAGGGTCATTCCTCCTTTGTGTGATTATTAAGGAAAATATATGAAAACTCGATGGTCTTTGTTATCACATATGGAGGTATTATTGAGTGGTTAAGGAAGTATCATAGCTTTGATTTCAGTTTCATTGAATTTTCCTAAAGAATATTGACAATTTGAATCAAAATCTATTTCTGGTCCAAAAAAGTTAAGAAAAAAATGGTTCCTTTTTGAAAATGTGATTCTTCCTAAATAATTTCCAATTAAATTTATAGAGTGGTTATAGACTCAATTTTTGTGATTCCTCCCAATGGTTTATTGATCTTTGGTTCTAAAAATCATCCTTGGTGATATATTCATAATATTTAATCCATGGAGACACATTTTCCACCTGTGAATCCAAAAAATAAATTTCCTCATTATTTAATAACCCTTTAAAATTTTATTCATCTTATTCAGTTATCTCGTATCCCAAGGTTAATTATTCAATAAATTCATGTGATTTTTGTGAGATATAAGATTCTTCACATAAATTTATGGAAGGGTTATTCAATTTTGGTATGGGTTCCTCACATGTTTTAATGTTTTGTAGTTCTGACCTCAAAGATGAAACTTCATAATTATTTTTATCCATTTTTCACAAAAGTTTTCAAGAATTTTTTGGGTATCATAATGGATAGGAGGCTGGAATTGATGGACTTACCTAATATTTTTCTCATCTAACATCCTTGAGAGGGCTGGAAATTTATCCTTGAAACATTCATCATCAAAATGGTTGTACATATCACCATGTGTGGGGTAATCATTGATGTTTTGATCAGAGAAATTCCCTAAGTTAGTTGCTTCCCAATATTGATTTATCAATTGATTATAGCATGGTTTGATTAATGGGTAATTTGGTAGATACTTCATTGTAGTATGATGAAACTAGGATTTGATATTCTTTAGGAATCCAAAAAATAGAAAAGGGAAAAGATAAGAGAAATGGGGTGAGAAAAGAGAATTTTTTGTGTGAAAAGAAGGTTAGTATCTAAGATACTTACTTGGGTCCTCGAAAATGGTTCCAAAATTTGGTTGTGCCCAAATTTACCCTATAGATATAAGTGTTCTTTGATGTATATTTAGGGGTCGAATCCACAGGGACCAAAGAAGAAACCTTGAGACACTATGATTAGATGCAGGATTGGGATGTTTGGCTATGAAATGGTCAACTATGGTGTTGATTGATTTGAAGAAATGGTTATTTTATTTAAATAACCAATAAGAAATGCACAATGACTTGAATTAAAACAATTAATTAATATGAGTCGATCATAGGTTGTCTTTAGGGCTTAATTGGATGTATTTGTTTTTCTTTGGATTTTCAGTTCACTGGTCCAAGAGGTATCCATTAAATAAAATAATTCCTCAATATAATTCTATGATTTAATCCATAAAAAATCAATTATAATCACAAATTCACTTAGAGGATCACTTTCATGATCACTCTATGGAATTGGATCGCACTAGCACTCAAAATGTGTTGTCGTTAAAGTTGTTGAAGACAAATAATAAGAAAAATCAAATAAAGGAACTCTTAAAATGAAGAACATATTTAAGAATTTAAGAAAATATAATAACATTCAATCCACCCCATAAAACGCCCTATGATCTACCCATAAAATCTTATCCCTCTATTTATTTTATTATATCAATGTAAGCGGGTATTCGACTTAAAGAAGTGTGATTGATGAAGAAAAACATTAAAAAATGAACACTCCAAATTTGTGTGATGAATTCATAAGTTCTAGTGTGAATAAATTCACACCTTTATTTAATGGTATAAATGTGTGAAGAAAAGTAAAAGAGTAAGTGAATAATAAGAACAAATTTTATTAAGAAACTAAAATCATTTAAAACTTACATAGAAAAAATGAAGATGTGATTACAAAATGAAAGCGGGAAATTGCAATTAAAAGAAAGACTTTCCTTGAAAGAAAAACTTGGATGGAAAAATACCTTCACCACCAACTTCTTATATAGTCATATTATAAACCTTTGTTCTACCCCCCAATAATAAATTCCATTCCCATCAATTAGTAGAGTCAAAATGTGGGCTATAATAAATGAAATTGGACGTTACAAACTTGACTACAAAAATAGGACCAGATTCACCCCCCCCCCTCTTGGAGTGTGAATTTTTATGTAAATATGGGTGAATCTAAAGAGGTGTTATAATTTAAATATGATCTTAAATTTTCTATATTTTAACTTTAAAAGGTCATTTGGTTCATCCGTTTGGAAGTTATTCTTGAAATGGTGGGATGACACTATGGGCGTTCAGATCTCACCCATCATTTAAATGTCAACTTCAGATCCTATTATCATCATGAAAACTTTATAATTGGATCTGAAAACAGTTGAATAAAATGACCCCTATATATTTCTATTTCTACAGTTAAAGTTTTAGCTTCATTGGTCTTAGATTTTGGGCCCCACATTTGTTTGATGGTCCTTTGGGACATTATGCTATGTCCATAAAATTTATGCATTCATGCCCAAAAATATCCATCTTACCATGGGATTCATCCATCAATCCTAAATGATAAAATGTTCCAAAAAAATTCATAAATAATATCCCAAAATATAAAATTCAAAAAATGAATATAATTTTCCCCACAAACATATGATTGATTGGTCCTATATTTTCATTTTAAACGTGAATTGCACTTAAGATGAGAAATGAAGTTCAATTTTTATAATTCACTAAAAATAATGTTTATAGACTTTATAACACATGTATATTAAGATATAATAAATTAATATTAGCCTATTTTAGTGGATAATCATACTCCATTAGAGACTTAAACATAAATAATCCCAAATGATGATGAGATTGTGAAATAAACCCATAGTACTTTAGTAAATTTTGAATCATAACCCCCATTAAATAAATAACTTAAAATAAAAAATTAAATGCCATAATTATAAATATATTCATGATATAATATATTAAAGGGTAATTAGATACACCTCATATAAATAAATAGGTGTATAATACAAAATATGTCTCAATGTAGTGGAAATTGAGATGAAATCTCTTACAATGATCATGTTGTCGAAGTGAGAAGTAATCAATGAATTTATTTTGTATATAAAATGTAAATGCACATAAAACATGTGTAAATACAATATAAATAAATAAAATTCATTACACACATAATCTTATAATATCAATGATAGTGAAGAAGTGATATAACCCAATGAAAAATATTGAGTTTTGAAACCCCTTACAACTTGGTAAAATTCAAATAAAATCCCTTTGGATAAATTTTTTTGAATTTGAAATTAAAATACCATGAATTATGAAGGTTTTATGATATAAAGTTTAAAAGTGGCAGAATATACACCATATAAAATATATTAGGTACATAATAATAAAATATGCATCAATAAAGGAAAATTGTGATGAAATTAATTTCCTTAATTATGACTCATCACATACATTATTTATATTCCTAAATAATAAACTTATGTTAATTATTTAATTATTAAGAACCCTTTATATATTATTATTCCTTTTAATTTATTTAATACCATGTTATATTTATTTACATATTTAACTAATTTCACATTGGACATTTTGACAATTTTCATTTCATATGTCCAAAATGACTTCGGTCTTTTGACTATGGTAAAATAGGATATTAATTCACGCCTATCATAGTATGTGTAAAAATAAAATTTCTATATTTTACTATTGTAACATAGTGGTTGGCTAGGGTTGTCTAACTTGAGAATATTTCTTAGTTGTTCACTCACTTAATTTAATTCACCATAACCTAATTATTATTTTTGTTTTTTATTATTTATGAAAAAAATGTAATTGAGAAGATAAATGAAATGATAAATTTTATACTAAAATGAATTTAAGAATGTAATTAAAAAATAAATAACATAGATTTTTTTTTTGGTTTATGGGTTCCATAACTCTCCTCGTTGAAGTTTAAATTTAGTTTGATAGTTTAATCATGAAATATCACTCTTAAACTACTATTATTTTATTTAATGGTGTGAAATATTGAATTCCTTTAGTAATATTAATTCCACCTCCTCCTATAATCAAGGTTTATGGAACATATCAATCAATAATGTGACACTTTCCAAGACCTAACTCCATCGTATGTTGTTTCATATACTAGACGGATCAAATTCATCACATTAATAGCTTATGATTAGTGTAAGGCAGGGAAAATATTTAAAAATAATAATAGAAATGAGTTTTAGTTTATTTTCATAGTGGAAAACCGCCACACTCATGAAATTCACTCTTTCTCACCACAAACTTAAGAAAACTTATAGATTTAAGTGAATAATAAAATGGAAACACCACTTACCTTCCCTTGGCCAAGCCTTAGGTTATCCCCTCATTTTTTAGGCTAAGAGGTCACTATTAAAAAAAGAAATAAGATAAGAATAATATAATAAAATAAAAAAATAAAAAATATAATAATATAGAGAGATATATATATATATATAATAAAATAAAAGAATAAGACACATTAAATAATTTAAACAGAATAATAATAATAGAATAAATGAAATTGAAAAGAATAAAAAGAAGAAGATAATAATAAAAAGAATAAAATAAATAAAATAGAATAAGAAATAAAGGAAAATAAAAATTTGTATATTGAAGAACTAATAAGAATAGTAAAATTAGAATAATAAGAATAATAAGAGTGGATAAAAACACTTTCATAGAAAAGGAAGATAAAATTCATCAATTTATTTATAAAAGAAAACTAAAATTAAATGATAATTAAACTAAATAGAATAAAAATAAAATAAAATGAAAATGAAAAAAAATAAAGAGAATGTCATTGCAGGGACCCTCCTCGAGTTCAAAGTCTCTCTCCTCAGTAGTGGAGGCTATTATTTTATAGGTAGTGGAGGAGGTCTTGGTATAATTTCTCCAAATCATTGGTTCAATGTTTGAAAGGATTAATCTTTAATCGTATGAGAGTCCCATGTGTGAAGATTTTTAAATACCTAATAAAATTAGGTGTTTAATACCAATGGGGGTAGCTTAGTAGAATAGTGCATGGGTGTGCATGGAGTCATGGCTACGTGACATGCATGGAGTAGTCCAGTAGTAGTGGAATCCATTAGATGGCACCAATGAGCAATGTTTTGGTAGATCCTTCATCTTCATTTGTGTTTTACATGGTTAGATGAATCCTAAAATGGCTTCATATAGATCATCTTGGGGTGAATGGGTGATCCAAGGGGATGGAGGTTGTCGAAAATGAATATCATCTCGATCTCAAGATTCGGAAGTGGTTTCAATGGTGGTTCCCAAAAAGTTGTAGTAGGTTGTCACTAGTCTTCAAAGGCGGAGAGTGGTGCAGTGTGGTGGAGCTTTGTAAACAAGGTGAGTTAAGCCTTGATTAAGTGGGATGGTGGTGTTTTGTAAAAAATGTGGACAATACCGCTCATTTACGCATACCACATCAAAACGGGAGTGTGGTGAGGGGAGAGTTTATAATGAAATAGATATCATCCCCAGATTATAAGATCACAATGGGGATGGGATCCCATAACACATCACACACACACATAGTCCATGCCATACTGATTGATCCTCACAAGACTTAGAGCCCACTATGCTTACGTGGTCTCTCACTATGGGTCCAGTCATCTTGATACTAGGTGGAATCCTCATGTTCTTGTTTGGATGGGTGGATCTTTGAGCTAGCTATGTGGCATTATAGCTCCCTTAATTTGAGGTTTCCTAGCTGAAAACACAATTTTTTTTATTTAAAATACATTTAAGATAATAAATTTCAAGAAACTTAAGAAAATTATCACCATTTTTTCATCATTATAACTAATAACCAAAATTCAATATCTTGTATCCATTTTCAACTATTTTAATTCCATTATTATAATTTCCAAATTTTAAATAAAACATTGAAATTCAAGGGCAGTTATAATATAAATTCATTTAAAACCTTTGAAATTTGTGTAAAAATATAAACAAAAATGAGTGTGTCAAATACCCCCAAACATAAAATATGCTTTTTCTCAAGTATAAAATATCAAAAAGGAATTTATAGGGTAAATATTTTACCAATATTCAAATTCCAAAGTAATAAAATAAAAAAAATGAATGTCAAATAAAATTGTAAAAATCCACATAAAATATTAATTCAATTCCTCTATTTCTAAATAAAAAATCAACTAATGTTTTTTTACTTTCTCCCTTTTTAAAAATAGCGGAACTTATATTTTCATTCATTTAAGTTCCTTAATTCATTATTATTAAACATGAGAAATCAAGATCTACCTCTCTTTTTAATCTTTTAACTAATAAATCATGATATTTATTCAAGTATAGTCACCTCATATCATGAATACATTCTTATTATACATAATATTGTAAAGGAACTAATTTTTCCAATTTTTAAATACAAAAGACACATAAAATCATTAGGGATTTCAATAAAGGTTCAAATGAATCTGTAGCTTAATGTTGGTAGGAATATGATGTTTTAAAAAATTAAGGTTTAAGGAGGAGGCTTAATATATAAAGTATAAATCATGATATCAAAAGTATGATCTTAATTAAATTCTCCCCTTAAAATATAGAAACTCCCACTTCTCCAAACTCAAAGTATGGTTATGATCAAAGTAAATAAAAATGAATTATTTGTTCACCCTCTTAAATTTTTCTCTACATTTATAAAAAAAATTCAAAGTAATTTTTTATTTTTCTTTTTTTCTTTTTTAAAATTTATTCTTAGAATAAATCTCACATCCCCCACCTAAACACATATGATAAAAATCAATGGTCTATTGATTGTGATTTTTGATTCTTCTAAGATACAACCCATTAAATTTTTTATTGTTATTTTTTCAAGAAAGGTGAAAAGTGAAAGTACAATGAAAGAATCAAATAACCTTTATCAATACCCAAATTATCACCCCCACACTTATTCCTTAAAATTAGTTTCATCCATTTATTCATGACTTCCTTCACCTCCACACTTCAACTTTAAAATATCTTTCAAATAATAAGTGGATGGCTGGAATGGATAAAAATGTCTTGAAATAAGGCTCATTTCTAACAAGTAAATTAATGGTTTCTAGGGGATAAAAAAATAATTATATAGTTTTTATTTTAAGTGTAATAGTTTTTAAAAAGATTCTTCAGTCATTTTAAAGGTTTTTTTGCACAGTCATTGATTTTACAAATTAAAATGAAATTTCAAGCATGTGGCATGTCCCAAGATCACTCAAGAAATATTCTCAAAATAATATAGGAATTACTTAGTCTATATTTCCTCTCAGTAATGGGAAATATAATATTAGAAAATCACTCAAGGAATTACTAATGATAGAAAATAAATTCACATGAATTTTCAAATCATGAAAATTTACTGGGAAATTTCATTTATAAGAACCAACTAATTCCCTCAAATCATGAGTCCTTGTTTTCATATCCATGCTTCGCTTTAATAATTAAATTATCCATTTTACCCATTCATTCTCATTATCATTAAAATATAAAACATGGAATAACACGATTCCAAAGAAACTAATTTCTCCTAGATAAATCAAGTAAATCAAAAATTCAAGAATGGGCATAAAATTTCTAGTTTAAAGCTCATAAAAGGTTTTGGAAAAAATATATAGATTTTAAAAGATAAAAATTAAAAGTGAACTCAATTTACCATGAAGATTTAGTATTATTCCCTCATTGACTATTTTATGGTTACCTTGTGACATTATTTTCCTATAAAACTTAATTACTCAATTAATCACAAGATACAATTACTCCAGCATTAATGCACCATATCCCATTAGAACTCTATAGTTCAATTAACCACAAGGATCATGTCATTAAAGATTAAAAATGATAGAGGCATTGTATCTACACGATAAACTACTTCCTAAGACTAATATTGAAATCTAAGTTCCAAGAAATAAAATATAAGGGATAAATATTGGTATAATCCCCCAAGTGGACCCTGAATTTTTAAAGCCTCTAAAGGGAAATACCAACTATTATCCATATTATGATAGTGTATGGATATTATTTAACTTTAATGACCACATGTGGATTTTCCGAGCATGTGATTCTTACTTCTTGGTGAGTAATGACTCGTGGATAGAGTATACCAGATCTTTCACCTTCACAATTATGCATAGCTTATATGAATAGGGTAGGGTGAAGTATGGATCATCCTAATTATTGGTTGCTACTTTTGAACCTTTCTCCTTGTTTTCCAATGTTGGATCAACTTATTATTAATGAATTGAAGGATAAAAGGGAAAGTAAGTATTTATTTTGACTTGGAAAAAAATAAATTTGAATTATTAAATTTCTCCCTTCCATAATGAGCATCCTCTGTATTGATTTCTCTTAGGTTATGCTACTTTGATTTCTTTATAGACTTCCTCAAATTCATGTTCAATAAAATCATGGATCTTAATACGTTCCTTTCCAGGTGAATATCTAGTTTATTCATATTCCACTAAGGAATGAAAATTATTCTCCAAATATGAAAATTCAAGGTAGTGAAAATTAATGCTCAATTAATATTGAATAAAATAAAATGAAATAGATTTTAAGATAATATCAAATCTATGAGTTGGTTCTAGTTCAATCACTTATTCAATGGTAAGTGTATCTTAAAGTTTAATCTCAGTAGACATAGGAAGATAGTCAGGCTCCTCTCTCTTTTCTTCAAATTCTTTCACTTGGGTGGTGTGTTCCTTTAATGGTTCTAGAAATTATTATTTTAAAGGAATGGTAAGATCAAGTAGTTACTCACATTCAATCTATAAGTTATCTAGATCTTTTTTATCTCCCACATATAGCTTAGTAAGAAAGTATTCCTACTTTAACACCTCAAGATATTACTTAGGTTATGGGGGTTCCATCTATGCACAAACATATTCAAATTATATTTTCATTTTTTCTTCTAGTTGTTCAATTTATTTTCAAAATTATTTCACCTAGGCTTAATCATATATAGTATTATCTTTTGGTTTCTCCTACACCTGTGAGTAGTTATTCCATACATAAAGATATGGTATACTGTGATACATCATGAAAAAAAAATATGGGTTTTTTTAAGTAATGGAAACTATCTAAAATGTAAAAATAGAAAAAATAAATAAAATATCAATTAGCTCATAGGAAATAGTACCATTTTTGAAACATATCTATCATATGGCATGGGAAAAGAAAATTTATAAAAAAATTTGGTACTATAAAGTGGCTTAATAGGGTCATCTCACTTAAGGATATTTCTCAGTTGTTCACTCACTTAATCTAATTCTCCTAAACCTAATTTTTTTTTTTATAATTAATAAAAATAATTTAATTGAGAAGATAAATTAAATACTAAATGTTATACTAACATAAAATGGAAGAATATAATCATAAAATAAAGAACTTGTACATTGTGGTTTGGTTTATGAGTTCCATCACTCTTCTTATTGGTGTTTAAATTTAGTTTTATAGTTTAATCATGAAATATCACTCTTAAACTAATATTATTTTATTTATTTGTATGAAATCTTGAATTCCTTTAGAAATATTAATTCCACCTCCTCCTATAATCAAGATTAATGGCATATCTAAATCAATAATGTGACACCTTCCAGGATCCAACTCCATCTTATGTTGTTTCATCTACTAAACGGATCAACTTCATCACATGAAGTGATTATGTTTAGTGTAAGGGAGGGTAATTATTAAAACAAACAACAAAAATGAGTTTGAGTTTAGTGTCATAGTGGAAATCCGCTACCCTCATTCACTTTACTCTTACTCACCACAAACTTAACAAAACTTATGAATTTAAGTGTAGAATGAAATAGAAACACCACTTACCTCCCCTGGGCCAAACCTCGAGATAGCCCCTCATTTTTTAGGATAAGAGTTAACTATGGAAATGAAAATAAATAAGAGATTAATCAGATAAAAAAGATTAAAATCAAAAGAAAAGAACAGAGGGAGAGAGAGATAAAATAAATTAAAATAAGAAAACATATTAAATAATTTAAATAGAATAAGAATAAGAAATTAAATGAAATATAAAAGAATAAGAAGAATAGAATAATAATAAAAATTAAAATAAATATAATATAATAATAAATAAATGAAAATAAAAATGGGTAGATTGAAGAACTAAGAAGAATAATAGAATTAAAAGAAGAATAAGAATAGTGAATAGAAACACTTTCATATAAGAGGTAATTAAAATGAAAGAATTGATTTATAAAATAAAACTAAAAATACATGATAATTAAACTAAATATAATATGAATAAAAATAAAATAGAAATAGAAATAAATAAAACAAAAGAGAGTATCATGGTATGGTCTCCTCCTCGGGTTCAAATTCTCCCTCCTCAACATGGATTCTATTATTTTATAGGTAGTGAAAGAGGACATAGTATAATCTATTCAAATATTTGGTTCAAATTTGAAAAGGATGAATCTTTAATTTTCTGAGATACCTATGTGTAAACATTTTGAAATACTTAATAATATCATGTGTTAATTTCACATGGAGGAAGCTTGGCTGCATGGTCTATGGATGTTCATGGCATTATAGCTATGTGTCATTCATGGAGTGGTCCATAGGTAGCAGACTTCGGTGGATGGAACCGATGATAAGTAGAGAGGAGGATCTTCTATCTTTATATGTCTTTCACATAGTCATATGAATATTCTAATTTCTTCATGGGGTTGTATTAGGGTTCAAGGGTGATCTAAGGTGATGGAGGTGGTTGAAAATGAAGATCATCTTGAGCTTGAGCTTCAACAGTGGCCTCAATGGTGAATCCTGGGGAGATCCAACAGGTGGCCAATTGTTTTTGAAGGTGTAAAGTAGTGGAGTATGGAAGATCTTTGTAAACAAGGTGAGGTGAGGTGAAATTAACCAGTACGACAACATTTTGGTAAAAATGTGAACAGTACCACTCATTTTTGTGTCCCATGCCGAAATTGGAGTGTGGTGAGGTGAGAGTTTATAATGAAGTGGATCTTATCCTAGCATGTGTGGGCCTTCGGGTCCACTATGATTGTACAGTATTTTACCACGGGCTTAGTACTCCTACTGTTGGGTGGCCTTATTAGGTGATAGTATAGACGGCTATCTCTTTTAGCTAGCTATGTGGGATTCTAGATCCCTTTAGTTGAGGCTTCCTAGCTTCAAACACAATTTTTTTATTAAAAATAAATTTAAGATATGAAGTTTCAAGACACTTATGAAAAATATCATGATTTTTTTTATGATTGAAACTAATAACAAAAATATAACATCCTTCATCCATTTTAAATCATTTTAAACCATTTTAATTCCATAATTATAGTTTCTTGATTTTTAATAAAACATTGAAATCCATGGTAATTTAGATCAAAAATTAATTTAAAACCTTTGAAATTTGTTTAAAAATATGAACCAAAAATGGGTGTGTCAATCATTATTACATCCTCTTGATAATAATAATCATGATATAATAATCATGTTTATATACCGATTATAATTTTTAAACCAACTGTGAATTATTATTATAAAAAATGATCTAAGTTAAAATCCTAGAGACGGTAATCAATATGTATTCATGAGTAATGTTTCCATTTTTCTATGATCATGATGAAAAAAAGATAAGTAATATTTTTTAGGAATGGAATAGTAATAGAAGATGATCTATAGGTGGTTTAATAGACCAGATTAAAAAAATCAAAATAAATTGAATGTATAAATAAATTATAAAAGTTAATTAATTGAGTTAATTAGAAATGGAATAAAACAAAGAACACAGTGATGATTTGAAAATTTATTTGGTCCAAAGTGAAATATTATACTCTTATACCTTTCTACTCTATGAGTTATATGTTGTGAAAAAATATTATTTTTGAAGGGGAATCATAATCCAGTTATTGAATCATTTTCTATAAAGTGGAGGGATAACCACACTAACACTGACTTTTGTATGGGGAGTCACAACCCAATTACAACACTAAATTTAGGCTATGGGAGTCGCAACCCAAATAATCTTGACATTATAATCAGGGATTCACAACCAGAAAAAAGAAAATAATATTTTTATGTAAAAGAATAAATACAAAGATGAGTTTATGTAAAACAATGGAAAAGTGTTATAGACACAAGTGACATGAAGGAAAGAAAAGATAAAATAAAATAACCACGGGTTCTCGATATTGATAATTTGATTAGTAAATCTTTTTAAGGAATTATTATTCAAATAAGATATAATTCATCATGTGAGAGATCATCTAGATGATGAAATAGGGATCGCATGGGGATATACTAATTATACAGAACTTTGAAAGTTCATAGCTTTATTCTCAAGGGAAAAGAGAGTGTCAAAGATTTTGTATGGTGTCATGTACATTAAATGAATCGTTAAACCTTTAAATACAATCTATAAAAACAAAAGTAATAAAACCAATATCCAACCAGAAATGCAATTTAAATTCAAATTACAAACTTTTTCAGGGGAGAGAAAATTATCTTCTAGAATAATCATAACAATAATTATTTAAATTAAAAACTTAAAGACCAATTCAAACTAATTTTAATTACCTATTAAATAATTCAAATATTCTCTATAATAATTGGTCAAACATAATTTGAAATACACCATTGAAACTAAGTAAAATAATCCCATGAATATCAAAAATAAAATATTCGAAATACATTTTATATAAATACATAAAAATATAAAAACATATTTTACATGAATTTACCAAATTAAAAAAACGTTGAATATATTAAAAAATATAAATTAATAATTTAGAAATAGTTAAAATAAATAATTTAGGTGGTAAAAAAAATTTCATATTAAGTACTAAATATGTTGCACGTTTCTGCAAAATATTAATAATAAATTAAAATAATATTAAAACATGTTCAAAATATTTTAAAACTATTCACATAAAATAAACATGATAAATAAATAATTTTAGTATAAGTAATATAAAAAATTCATTATAAATATATATTATTAAAAAAATAGGAATATACCAAAAATAGATTATTATATAATGCTAAAATTATCTGGTGGTAGTATGACTTTTATAACTAATGGTGGAAAAAAAGTATTACCTAGAGGTAGAAAGAATCTATTACAACTGTCGTTAGAAGAAGTGGGACTGATTTCTACCATCGTAAGAAAATTACCATTGAAAAGTGGAAAAGTAAGCACTGTATAGGTGGAGTGGTAGATATTTCTACCATCACTGTTTGGAGGGATCTATTGTTATACCTAAGGCACTTCTACTGTTGAGCTGGAGTGGTACTACCATTGAAGCATGGAGCCACTATTCATGGTTTCGAGATATAAAATCATGAATAGTTGAAGTAGGTGAGCCACACGGAGGAAGAGCTTCCTGAAAATTAGGACATAACATGGTAGGAGATTTGGTCATATTGAAAGTTTAGTAAAATAATCAGGGAATCTCGGGTGCTAAATCTGCTAGTAAACCTTGTCTGATAGTGAATGAAAAAGATGATGAGTAGTGTTCATCATTTTATGCAATAGCTTGAAACATAAATATTAATGAATTTTTAACCCATCTAAATGATATAATTATTTAAAGTTCCATTAGAATTAAATTTATAAAAACTCAAGAGATTTCGAATAGATCTAAGAAAACTTTTATCTGACTTATATATCAAGAGATATCATCAAAAACCCATGTAAAAAATATAATAAAATATGAAGAAAAAATTATTGATATATTTCTAACCTTCATACCTTTTTAAGGTATCTATAATACATTTTCATACATTAATTCAGTTTAAATAAATGTTTGAAAAGTTTTATCTTTCCAAATAAAAAAAAAATTATTGTGATTCTGATGTATATTGAAATATTTATCATTGACATAAAAAAGAATTTAATACTATAAATTCTACAATTCTAGAACTGTTGTATAAACTTTGGGAAATTTTTAGAACATTAAATCAATAATTTCATACTTATATTTAGTTTATTGAAAAGTAAACAAATTTAATTGTACACAATGGAACAAGTTGTGTGAGAATTTGATCTATATGACTAATCTTATAATATAATAACTAAAGAAAACTTTTAAACACTATAAACTAAAAATATATTATTCAAACCAAAAACATGCAGTATGTTTGGAAAAAAATGAAAAAATTATAGAGATTGATTTAGACTTTAAAGTAGTTGAATAAAATTTATATAAACTTATTATATTTCATATAAAATTAAAATTATAAAATTACATTCACTAAAACTCAAGAGATAATAAAAATATAGCAGTCTAGTAAAACATATTTCCATTTAATTATGATTAACATAAAATAATAATATAGTTTGTAATAAAACATAAACAAACAACATGTAATAAAAAACAAAAAAACATGAAATCGCATGAAAAGGCATTATTTTATATTTAAATATTGATAATTATAATATAAATATAATATTATTTCTTTAAGGACACTTATATATTTCAGTCATGTGATGCGGTTACAAAAAATGATTCACATCACCTTGTGGAGGTGGTAATCCATACGTACGCACAAATGATATTATCATTTTTAAATTAATAAAGAGGTAATAAATTATATTATATATTATATTTATAGAATGATAAATATTTCATAAATATAATATAATATATATATATATATATATATATATTAAATCTATCGTCAAAACCAGTCATGAGTGGTAGTGATAGAAAATAAATTACATCGGTCCGTGAGAAGGTAGACCACCGTACACATGAACGATGGTGTTGGTTCCCATTTGATGGAAGAGGAGATGGATATAGGGAATGAAATTAACATAAAAAATCCCATTATATGTTAGATATTTATTTTATTATATCATTATGGTTGAACAATATATAAATGATATGTTATGAGAAATAAAATAGGAATGCTCGATTTCAAACGATACCTCTTCTTCGAAAAACGTCTTTAGGTTTACACCAAAATCATTCCTATTGGGATTTTATAATCAAACCACGGCCTATATGACATGGTAATGGTATTAAAGAAGTAATTTGGGTAGGTATTCTCTATTGTTAGGAGTGGATACTCAAGAGGGGGGTGAATTGAGTTCCAATTAAAATTTTCTGTTAAAAACAATGTTTATTAAAATCCCCCTATTTCAAAAACAGATTAAACTGTAGTGAATTTATACAGATTATAAAGGTTCAATTAGTTTCTCAAAGATTGATTAGTTCTCAGTTAACTTAATCATATGATTAAATTAACTTTTGAAACTAACTTACTGGTTTATAATAAATATAAACACTTGTAAGTTTAACTATCAAAGTAGCTTTGAAGACAAATTATATTTCAAAGTAATAGCAGCGGAATATGAAATAAATATGTAGTATGGATATAGTATGTAACTAAAAACACAGAGAATTAACCAAGAGTTTCAGTCTCAAGCCGAGACTTAGTCCTCTCAAAAGTTTATATAAAAATGATCCACACCCTGGATCGGGGTTAACAACAGTGAACACACTGTCCAGGTCACAAGACCTCTACCACAGTTCTGTGTGGGAAAACAAACAACAGCTTAGAGCTTTCCAGGTCTCACACGACCTCTACCACTATCCACAGTGGGAAATGAAGTGTAAAAAGGTTTTCTGAGGATTTACAGATCCTCCAGTGAAAGTACAGGAGTCAGTGTGTGTGTTTAATACAGCAGATAACACACACTGCTCAAGATGTAAAAAAAATGTATCACAGAGTAGATATGTAGAGTTTAGAAATGGCTCTAGTGATTTCAGTGTATCTCTTGACTCTTTTGTATTTGGTCAGAATTTATTCTGAGTCCTCTTCTCGTTTTTGTTTGAGAAGAAGAGTGTCGTATGCTTCAGTTTCAAAGGCAGTGACATGTAGTCGATGAAGTTCTTCAATGTTCTTTTGTATGCACAGAACTCTTCTTGAGTAGGCTTGATTGTGTATGAGGTTCTGTCTTGCTTGGTTCTTCCTCTTGTTTCTTTCCTCTATGTTCTTCTTGTGTTCTACCGTCCACACCCTTCTTCAGCAGAGTCTTCTTGTATTTATGTCACGTGCTTCGGAAGACAGAAAAAGTTTCCTTTCCGCAGGTACGAGGTACGGTTTCCTGACATCCGACAACCTTCATTAATTAATTGACAGAGCATTAAAATATACCTAATATGACCGTTGGTTAGATTAAATAAAGATAAAGATAAAGAAATTCAAACAGTTGTTTATGACTATTGAAGAATCAAGTGATCGGTAGGTCATCATCATTAGTGAGTAATGATCGGTGACTCAAATAGATCAGCATCGGTGAGTCATTTTCATCGGTGAGTCATTTTGCATCGGTGAGTCATTTTGATCAGCATCGGTCTGTCATCTGATCGGTGAGTCAGTTTGATCAGCATCGGTCTGTCATCTGATCGGTGAGTTAGTTTGATCAGCATCGGTCTGTCATCTGATCGGTGAGTCAGTTTGATCAGTATCGGTCTTTCATCTGATCAGTGAGTCAGTTTGATCAGCATCGGTCTGTCATCTGATCGGTGAGTCAGTTTGATCAGCATCGGACTGTCATCTGATCGGTGAGTCAGTTTTATTAGCATCGATCTGTCATCTGATCGGTGAGTCAGTTGTCCTTTGATATTGGATCGGTGCTTCCGATGTCTGTTGATATTGGATCGGTGCTTCCGGTGTCTGTTGATATTGGATCGGTGCTTCCGATGTCTGCTGATATTGGATCGGTGTTTCCGATGTCTGTTGATATTGGATCGGTGCTTCCGATGTCTGTTGATATTGGATCGGTGCTTCCGATGTCTGTTGATATTGTATCGGTGCTTCCGATGTCTGTTGAATCCAAAAGACTTCCAAAATACTTTGTAAGTCAATAAGCATAGACAAAAACATGATAATAGATTCATTAACAGATTGTAATTAAGTTTATGAGAAATCAAACCAGATTAAGCATTAATGGTATGTGATGATTTGTGATTATTAAAACATCAATCATAGACATGAAATCAACAATCTTCCAGAGGGCTCAACAATCTCTCCCTTTTTGATAATCACAAATCTTTATCATAAAATATAAATAATTATGATATATCATTAATAAAAAAATAATGAGAATTAAACCATAAAGAGAACAAATATAAAGAGATATATAAATATCCCCCTTAATTTAAATTTCCCATATATATTATACAGATTTCTCCCCCTGAGATATATACATCTTTTCTCCTCCCATATATCATTCTTTTTCTTCTCCCCCATATATCTCTCTTCTCCCATATATCATTCTTTTTCTTCTCCCCCTTTGGGATAATCAAAAAGGAGGGAAGACATATAAGTGAAAGTGAAAGTAAAAGCAGTCAGCATAGAGTAGAGAGAGAGAAAAAGTTGATAAAGTACAGAATATTACAAGCATCACATTGTTCACCCTATCAAAAACAATACACAACTATTTTTTGGGATACAAAGGGGCTTTGCCTTTGTCTTTGGGATCAATAGTGGGTAAGTTTGAAGGCTTGGAGGCAGGCTGGACTTGGAGAATCTGAAGTGGTGGTAGGACAACTTGGGAAGGTGTAGGAGCAGGTGCCACAGAGAGTTGTTGTTGAGAAACAGGAGCTGGTTGAGAAGCTTACTGAGGGACTGGTCTTAACTGAGATAGAGCTTGAGAAACAGATAGCTGATTTGGAGCTACATCAGAGTCACTGAGAGGTTCAGAAGTAGGAACTACTATTTCAGTGGTCGGTGCATTCAAATAGGGCTTCAAAAGATGAATGAAGTCCTGAATGACTTCTTCCCCATACTTCATAGCTTTTTCAAAATCATCTTTATTCTCCATGAACTGTGCCAAGGAAGGGGTAAAATCTTGCAACTGATGAACTTGAGTTTTGAAGGCCTGAGTGACTGGAGGTAATTTCAGATTCTCTACCAACACCTTGAAGTTTGCAGCTATCTCATGTTTTGTATAAATCTTGGAAAATTAATTATCAACTTTCTCTTTGACCTCTTGCAGAGCTTTCTTAGCATCTGCTGAATACACCAATGCCATCCTATGACTGTTATCACAGAGCTCTTTCATCTTCCTCAAGGATTCTAAATCAAGAATTTGTCTAACAGCAGCTAACTCATCATGCACAACTTCTCTTAGAGCTTCTAGCTCATGGGTAGTGATCTTGGTTACCTTGCCTGTACTGGCTTGGCCAACTATGTGAATTAACTCAGCTTTCAACTTCCTCAGGTCAGACTTCTTGAGATGTTCAATCAAATTTCTCAAAACTTCCATCATACCAGAGATGGTTGATCGGAATTCACTTGATAGAGATACCAAGACGGTGTGAAGATCCTTCATAGTCTGATTCAAAAAGGCTATGTACCTGTCAATAAGGTCACCAGTATTGGCCAGGTCTGGCTTCACAACATTAGATACTCTTTGTGAGAAGGCTTCCAATGAATTTTCAGAAACTTATAGAGACACTTGAGTAAGAGCATTAGAAATTTCTTCTCTAACTGTGGCTCTCACAGCGGTTAGCAATTCAATCTTAAACTTATTAAGATCAGCTTGAGAGATTCCAGAACCAGGTAAATTAACATTTGTAGGATCAACAGCAGGAACAGACCTTGCTTCTTTTGGGAGGTTCCTCTTCATAGCTGCAGCAGATTCTGGCATTGCTTCTTCTTCTTCAGAATAATCTAAGCCCAACACAGCATAACCAGGGTAGTCATCCCAAACAGCAGCACATAGGGTGTATTTTGGTTTCTCATAGCTTGTTGTTCCACTGATTTTTGGTGAATCAACCTTGCCACTGATATGTATTTCTTGTTCTGACTGAGGTGATTCTATTTGATCTTCAGAAAGACCATCCACTGGTCGGTTATCACCATCAACAGCAGCCTCAGCATCATCAGCACGTCCATCATCACTCTTCTCAGAAGCTTCACTGTGATATTCTTCAGTATCAAAATCTTCTTCATCACCAAGAATGGGTTCTGATTCTGGTAGGGCTAAGGGTGGACTAGCAGGTCCAAATTCTATTCTTCTCTTGGTACTAGTAGTGTCAGGATCACTCCTATCATCAGGAGATGACATACTTCCTTCCTCATTCACAGCTTCTTCTTGCTCTTGGGCTTCGGTGGCCTCATCCTTTCCTTCTTCTTGCTCATCATCATCAGAATAAACCGGTTCCTCATTTGGTTTCAAGCCAGGGTCTCTCAAATCCTTTGGCCTCTTGCCATGATCTATGGGATTGTAGGCTTTATACAATTTATCTTCATCTGCAACCCAGCACTTCTTTCATGGATTCCAATTGATTTTCATCCTATTGCAGATCTCTTTTTTGAGACAGAAGGTATGATCTGTTTCATCAACTTCATCGTCTTCATCAATACATTCTAGATTCTTAAGCATGGTAGATATCATCTTTGAATAAAACAAGGCAGTGGATTTCTTGGATGGTTTTACCATTCCAGCTATATGCACCATCACATATCTACAAAAATTGATCTTCTCATGTGTTTTCAGAAGAAACAACAGGAAAACATCCTGTTACTTTACAGCAGCAAAATCTCCTCTCCTAGGGAAAAGTTGGTGCTGAATAAACTTGAAAAGAAGTCTACATTCACCATCTAATTCTGAAGCTGTGATTCTCCGTGACTCTCTGTTTCCAGTCATAAGCTCTAGAGCTAATTCGTAAGAGAAGTAATCAGATGTTGGAGGAATATTCCCAGCATAATCCTCATACCGACCTTCATGAGGTACATTCAAGCATTCAGCCCACTGCTTAGATGAGAAGGATATTTTCTTTCCTTTTACCACAGACGACATCCTGGCATCCTCCACACCATCTAAAGTGATTTCCAGATTCATATAGAACTCATGTACCAGCTTCGGGTAGTCTATTTGAGAGTTTTCAGAAAACCAGTATATCCATCCTTGCGATTCAAGAACTTGCAGCAACAGTGACTTACTTGACAAAAGCCACGCAGAGATGACTTCTCTTTCTGCAGCAACAATCAGAGTTTCCAGGTTCGGATTTACTGATCATTGAGAGGTACTACTCGACTTGCCTCGAGCACGCTTTGAAGGTACAGGGCTACCCGGTCCTTTGCTCGGTCTCTTTTTCTTAGCCATTCGAGGATTTTGGGAAGGCAGGAGTTCGAAGGTTCGAAGTAGAGGGGAAGAGAGGTTGAAAGGTTCGGCGGGAAATGAAAGGTCAAAGGTTTAGGGAAGATAAATATCCGCTTATCATTTATTTTATCATTTAGGGTTTCCATAAAAAGTATAAAAGAAATTTACTAATTAATTACAATATAATAAAAAAGATCGGTATGACAGATCGGTTGCACAGATCGGTTTCACAGATCGGTTTCACAGATCAGTTTCACAGATCAGTTTCACAGATCAATCATACACAACTCTTGTTTAATAAATTTCATTCTTTCAGAGTATAGAGGCTTTGTGAAGATATCAGCTAATTGATGTTCAGAACTAATAAATTTCAAAGAAATATCACCTTTTTGATGATGATCTCTTAGAAAGTGATGTCTGACATCAATGTGCTTAGTTCTAGAGTGAGACACAGGGTTCTTAGATATATTTATTGCACTTGTATTATCACAGTTAATTGAAACATGTTTAAGATCAAATCCATAATCCAATAAAGTGTGTTTCATCCACAGAATTTGTGCACAGCAACTACCAGCATCTATGTATTCTGCCTCGGCAGTAGACAATGCAACTGAGTTTTGTTTCTTACTACACCATGATACTAGGGATTTTCCAAGCAAATGACATGTTCCAGATGTGCTCTTCCTATCTAACTTACATCTAGCAAAGTCAGCATCTGAATAGCCAGTTAGGTTAAATGATTGTCCTTTTGGATAAAACAAACCTAAATTTACAGTATACTTAAGATACTTAAAAATCCTTTTAACAGCCAGTAAGTGTGATTCTTTAGGATTAGCTTAAAATCTAGCACACATACATAAACTGAACATAATGTCTGGTCGACTAGCAGTAAGATAAAGTAAGCTCCCAATCATACCTCTGTAATTGGTTTGATCCACTGGTTTCCCAGCTTCATCTGTATCCAATTTACAGGTAGTACTCATAGGTGTATCACTTTCCTTAATACTATCCAATCCAAAACGTTTTAAAAGATCCTTTGTATATTTACTTTGATTTAAAATAATTCCATATTTAGTTTGAAAAATTTGAAAACCAAGAAAATACTTAAGCTCTCCCATTAAGCTCATTTCAAATTCATTTTGCATAATCTTTGAAAAATCAGTACATAAGGAATTTTTAGAAGATCCAAAAATAATATCATCAACATAGATTTGTACTATTAATACATCTTTTGAAATCCTTTTTATAAAAAGAGTGGGATCAGCTACTCCTTTTGTAAATCCTTTTGAGATAAGAAAGTTTGAAATCCTTTCATACCAAGCTCTTGGAGCTTGTTTTAAACCATATAAAGCTTTAGAAAGTTTAAAAACAAGATTTGGAAAATGAGGATTTAAAAAACCAGGTGGTTGTTCAACAAAAACATCTTCAACAATAAAACCATTTAGAAATGCACTTTTGACATCCATTTGATATAGCTTGAAATTCGGATGTGATGCATAGGCAAGTAAGATCCTAATAGCCTCTAATCTAGCTACAGGTGCAAAGGTTTCCTCATAGTCAATTCCTTCTTCTTGACTGTAACCTTGTGCAACTAGCCTAGCTTTATTTCTAATGATTTTTCCAGATTCATCAACTTTGTTTCTAAAGACCCATTTTGTGCCTATGGTCAAAATGTCCTTAGATCTTTCTACTAATTTCCAGACATTGTTTATTTCAAATTGATTTAGTTCTTCTTGCGTAAACATTACCCAAAATTCATCATTGATAGCATCATTGATATTTTTAGGTTCTAACTGTGAAAGAAAAGCTTGATGTTCAACCTGATTTCTTAGAGAAGCTCTAGTCTGTGTTCCTCTATCTAGATTTCCTACAACAGCATCTAAAGGATGGTTCTTTAGAGTCCTAGATGGTCTTGAAAAGATAGGGCTAGAGATTTCAGATTCATCTACAGATTGAGGTTCAACAGAAGCTGGTTCTGGAGAATTTCCAGAGCTGGATGTTTTAACTATAGGTCCATTGTCTTTATCATTGAGATTCAAACCAGAGAGATCATCTTCAAGAGAGATTTTATGTTCATGTGGATCAGTTTCATCAAATTTTATGTGAACGGATTCTTACACACATTTGGTTCTTTTATTGAAAACTCTATAGGCTTTACTAGAGATAGAGTAACCTAGGAAAATTCCTTCATCACTCTTGGATGCAAATTTGTCAAGACTGTCTTTAGTATTGAGAATGAAGACTTTGCAGCCAAAAACTTTGAAGTAGTTAACCTTAGATTTCCTATGGTTCCACAACTCATAAGGGGTCCTTTTAAGAACTGGTCTGATCAAGACTCTATTGATGACATAACAAGCTGTATTTATAGCTTCAGCCCAAAAGTAAATAGGCTGTTCATATTCATTGAGCATAGTTCTAGCTATTTCTTGCAGGGTTCTATTCCTTCTCTCTACTACACCATTTTGTTGGGGTGTCCTATGGGCAGAGAAATTGTGACTATAGCCATTTTTTGAGCAGTAAGAATCAAACTCATGATTTTCAAACTCACGACCATGATCACTTCTCAAGGTCTTAATCTTGAGTCCACTAAGATTTTCTACAGACTTGGAGTATTTAACAATTTAAGAAAGAGCTTCACTTTTGTGAGCTAGAAAATATACCCAAGTATATCTAGAAAAGTCATCTACAAGAACATAGACATAGTGCTTCCCATTTAAACTAGAAACTCTAGAAGGTCCAAATAAATCCATGTGAACCAACTCGAGAGGTTGAGAAGTTTACACTTCTTTCTTTGATTTAAAAGAAACTTTATGTTGCTTTCCTTTTTGACATGGATTACAAACTTTGCCTGCTGGAAATTCAAGTTTGGGTAAGTCTCTAACTAAGTTCTTCCTATAAAGTTTTCTAAGAGAGTGTACATTGCAGTGTCCTAATCTTCTGTGCCAAAGCCAAGACTCTTTATGAAAATCATTTAAACAAGGAATATTCTGCTTAGCTAAAGAATCTAAATCAACAGCATAAACATTTTCATTTCTTAAAGAAGAAAATACTAAAACATTTTTTGAGTTAAAAACATTGCAAGAATCATTTTTAAATTTCACATAAAAACCATCATCACACAACTGAGAAATGCTTAAATAGTTATATTTAAGTCCATCGACAAATAAAACTTCAGAAACCAAGATTGAATCAGTGTTACCAATCTGGCCTAAGCCGATGATTTTTCCTTTTGAATTATCACCAAAAGTGACAAAGCCTCCATAAACTTTTACTAAGCTCTTGAAACATGAAAAGTCTCCTGACATATTTCCTGAACATCCACTATCTAAGTACCATATCTTCTTGTGACAGCTCTTCAAGCAGGTCTCCTACAAAACAGATTTAGATGGAAGATGATTTTGGTACCCAGATCTTCTTGGGTCCAGACATGTTAGCCAATGATACTTTAGGTATCCATATTTTTCTAATGGGTCTAATATAATTTGTAGAATTAACATTCTTTGAAAGATAAACCTTGTTAGATCCATAACTATGAATATAACTGGTTGAGGCATATGAAGTTCTAGAATTAACTATCTTCTGTCCAGATTTAGGAATGAATCTAGTTTGGGCAACTTTTCTTTGTCCAGGTTGGTATCCTATACCAGTAGTATATATAGGTGCAACTTGATTTCCTAGCATTTGTGTTAGAGTATTTTTTCCATTTGTGAACTTCTATAAGTCTTTTCTGAGTTTCTCATTTGACAATTTTAGTTCAGTATTCTCTTTAAGCAACTGAGCATTCTTTTCTACTTCTATATCCAGATCAGATTTATGCTTAACACTTAAAGAATACTGTTTCTTTAAACCTTTATATTTATCTTTAAGCTCATTACAGGTTTCTTCAAGCATATCACAATATTCAAACAGTACAGATTTAGACATGTTATCACATTCAGAATCATCTCCAGAATAATATGAATTTGAAGCAGGAGTTTCTGATGTTACCTCAGAAGTGTTTGTCATGAAACACATGTTGGCTCGATTCCTTTCAGAGTCTGAAGATTCAGCTTCACTTGTGCTGTCTTCTGAAGCACTCCAAGTAGCCTTCATGGATTTTTTGTACTTTTTATCCTTGTATTCATACTTCTTTCTGTATTTCAGCTTTGGACGGTCTGATTTTATGTGTCCTTTTCTTTTGCATTCATAACAGACAACTTCATCTGATTTATCAGACTTCTTCCAATCCTTTTTCCAGTGTCCTTTGTTATCATACTTGCCTTTGTAGTTTGACTTTCTGAAAAACTTCTTCTTCCTATAGAATTTCTTAAATCTTCTAGCAATGTGATCCATCTCAGCATCACTGTCAAAATAATTCTCACTTTCCTCACTGCTTGAACTTTCATTGATAGCTTGAGGCTTTTCCTTATCCTTATTCTTTGAGGTTGTAGTCTTGAAGGCAATAGACTTCCTTTTAGGTTCATCATCTTCTTCTTTGTTTACCTTGAGTTCTTCTTTATACATCATCAACTTACCAATTAGTTCCTTGACAGGCAGTTCTCCAATGTCACACGATTCTCTAATGGAGACAGAGGTTCCTCTCTATCTTTCAGGTAGACATCTCAAAATTCTCATGATTTGTTCCTTTGCTGGAAAATCCTTTCCCAGAGAAGTCATTGTGTTGACAATTTCATTGAACCTGAGATACATATCAGAAATGGGTTCATCAGGCTTCATCTTAAAATTATCATACTTAATAGTATAGGTATTCAATCTCATCTCCTTAACATTATTTGTTACTTCATGAGAAACAGCTAAGGTATCCCAAATTTCATATGCAGTTTTACATGCAGAAATTCTATTAAATTCCTCATCTCCTAGAGCACAGTACAAGGCATTCATAGCTTTACAATTATTATTGTAAGCAGTCTTTGTAGGTTCATCCCAAGTAGATCTATCAGTAGTGGGAATTTTGTATTCAGATTCAATAGCAGTCCAAATATCAAAACTCATGCTTTCTAGATGAATTTTCATTTTAAGTTTCCACTGAGCATAGTTTTTTCCATTAAAGAAAGGTGGTCGGTTAGTAGCAGCATCCTCAAGTCTATTATCCATGATATCACAAAAAGAATTTTAAAGAGATAAAAATTTAGAAATAACAGAAATTTTAAGAACTTTAAAATACAACTCAAATCACAGTTGAAAAATAGAGTACTTTAGAAAATATTTTCCAACCTCTGATACCAAATGTTGGTCGGAGTGGATACTCAAGAGGGGGGTGAATTGAGTTCCAATTAAAATTTTCTGTTAAAAACAATGTTTATTAAAATCCCCCTATTTCAAAAACAGATTAAACTATAGTGAATTTATACAGATTATAAAGGTTCAATTAGTTTCTCAAAGATTGATTAGTTCTCAGTTAACTTAATCATATGATTAAATTAACTTTTGAAACTAACTTACTGGTTTATAATAAATATAAACACTTGCGAGTTTAACTATCAAAGTAGCTTTGAAGACAAATTATATTTCAAAGTAATAGCAGCGGAATATGAAATAAATATGTAGTATGGATATAGTATGTAACTACAAACACAGAGAATTAACCAAGAGGTTCAGTCTCAAGCTGAGACTTAGTCCTCTCAAAATTTTATATAAAAATGATCCACACCCTGGATCGGGGTTAACAATAGTGAACGCACTATCCAGGTCACAAGACCTCTACCATAGTTCTGTGTGGGAAAACAAACAACAGATTAGAGTTGTCCAGGTCTCACACGACCTCTACCACTATCCATAGTGGGAAATGAAGTGTAAAAAGCTTTGCTGAGGATTTACAGATCCTCCAGTGAAAGTACAGGAGTCAGTGTGTGTGTTTAATACAGCAGATAACACACACTGCTCAAGATGTAAAATAAATGTATCACAGAGCAGAGATGTAGAGTTTAGAAATGGGTCTAGTGATTTCAGTGTAGCTCTGGACTCTTTTGTATTTGGTCATAATTTATTTTGAGTCCCCTTCTCGTTTTTGTTTGAGAAGAAGAGTGTCGTATGCTTCAGGTTCAAAGGCAGTGAGATGTAGTCTATGAAGTTCTTCAATGTTCTTTTGTATGCACAGAACTCTTCTTGAGTAGGCTTGATTGTGTATGAGGTTATGTCTTGCTTGGTTCTTCCTCTTGTTTCTTTCCTCTATGTTCTTCTTGTGTTCTACCGTCCACACCCTTCTTCAGCAGAGTCTTCTTGTATTTATGTCACGTTCTTCGGAAGACAGAAAAATTTTCCTTTTCGCAGGTACGAGGTACGGTTTCCTGACATCCGAAAACCTTCATTAATTAATTGACAGAGCATTAAAATATACCTAATATGACCGTTGGTTAGATTAAATAAAGATAAATATAAAGAAATTCAAATAGTTGTTTATGACTATTGAAGAATCAAGTGATCAGTAGGTCATCAGAATTAGTGAGTAATGATCGGTGACTCAGATAGATCAGCATCGGTGAGTCATTTGCATCGGTGAGTCATTTTGCATCGGTGAGTCATTTTGATCAGCATCAGTCTGTCGTCTGATCGGTGAGTCAGTTTGATCAGCATCGGTCTGTCATCTGATCGGTGAGTCAGTTTGATCAGCATCGGTCTGTCATCTGATCGGTGAGTCAGTTTGATCAGCATCGTTCTGTCATCTGATCGGTGAGTCAGTTTGATCAGCATCGGTCTGTCATCTGATCGGTGAGTCAGTTTGATCAGCATCGGTCTGTCATCTGATCAGTGAGTCAGTTTGATCAGTATCGGTATGTCATCTGATCGGTGAGTCAGTTTTCCTTTGATATTGGATCGGTGCTTCCGATGTCTGTTGATATTGGATCAGTGCTTCCGATGTCTGTTGATATTGGATCAGTGCTTCAGATGTCTGTTGATATTGGATCGGTGCTTCCGATGTCTGTTGATATTGGATCGGTGCTTCCGATGTCTGTTGATATTGGATCGGTGCTTCCGATGTCTGTTGATATTGGATCGGTGCTTCCAATGCCTGTTGAATCCAGAAGACTTCCAAAATACTTTGTAATTCAATAAGCATAGACAAAAACATGATAACAGATTCATTAACAGATTGTAATTAAGTTTATGAGAAATCAAACCAGATTAAGCATTAATGGTATGTGATGATTTTTGATTATTAAAACATCAATCATAGAAATGAAATCAACAATCTTCCAGAGGGCTCAACATTCTCTAAACTAATATGATTTTTAATTGTGAATAAAATAGGAGAGGATGTTCCCTTTTATAAGTGAGGGGAGCGGCACTTTTGGAATTTATTAAAGTATTAAATTAATAAAAAAACATTTCTCATGGATAAATGAATCCAAAATTATATATTTATAATATATAATGATTATGGATTATAATAATATCATAAAAATAGACGTTTTATAATAGGTTTTTACCCATATATTTTTTTAACCTGTATTAACCCTTTTTGATAATTACCATGATAACAATGTTTTTACTCTTTAGGGGTCAATATAGTTACCATAAAAGTTGTATTAGAAATAAATGGACCATGTTTGATATTTAAAACTATATCTTAATAATTTTTCTTAATATAATATTTTTAATAATTTTAAATCATTTAATAAAATATTATTTATTATAAAATATCATTAATGTCATTTTTAGAACTATTCATTTACTTTGACCATAATAACATCAAGATAAAAAGAAAATTTCAATCTAACCAATTCCCACTTCCCTAAAATTTTATATTTATATATAAAATTCTTGTAACATAATAAATCATTCAAATTATATTACTCTTAACATTTTTTAAATCATTTATTTTATTTTTAATTAATTTAATAAATATCATGTTCATGTTTCGTAAGCATAAGGTAATTATTTCATCTACAAAAATTAAAAGTAAATTAACATGATAAAAAATTAATTTATATTAAAATTTTATATTTTATAATAGAACATAGGTAGTATTTATCCTTTTCTTATAATATTATTGTAATTAAATAAAAGAAAGTGACACTTTGTCTTTTGTAAATATAAATAATATAAAGGTAAAAATAATGGAAAAAGGGATAAAAGGTATTATATTAGAAGTTTGTATGGTTATGGATGAAATATTCTCATTAATTAAAATTAATTCAAGTTTTATGAACATTTTTTTCATCCTTATCATATTATTATTAACCTTAATTACTTAATTTATCCTTGTCGTGGTGATAATTATTTAGTATAGATACTATTCATAATGAATAAAAATAAAAGGGGCATATTTAAAAAATTTGGACCTCCTTATTCCAAATATGGAATCCATTTTTCAAGATTAAATTCCCATAAACAGAATAATTTAATTTAAAATTATACTCGTAAAGCACAATAAAAAGTAGTTTTTCATGAAAATGCTTTTTTTAAGGAAAATATGATTTTACATTAACTCTACTACTTGTGATATTCATTATATAAATATAAATTAATATATATATATATATATAATCTATATATTTCATTTAAATCATTACTCATTATGGGTTATTTTAATTAATTAAAATATAAAAACATTTTGCACTTAAAAATAGTTTTCAAAAGAAAAAATGTGTTTTTAAGCATAAAAATTGATTTATACCAAAATTAAGAAAATTAATTTTTCAAATAAAATAAGTTATATTATTATAAATAGTATGAATCATATTTAAATTTAATACCAAATACAAAATATAATCAGTCATTAATTTATATGATTTAATGAAAATAAATAACAGTTTTACAAAAATCGATATTTTTCACTATTCACTAATAACCCAATATTTTTAGAAAAATATAAAATATTATCCTAAGATAATTTTGATATTATGATTTAAAAAATTATACCCTTTTTATAAAATTGAAAGAAATTAATTATATTATACATATGAAAAAGAAAAAAAATCATTTTTTAAGAAAACGTATTATTGAAGCATAAAATGAATTTATTGAAAATTGTGTGCCTATTAATTTAGAATTAATCAATGAATTTTTAATGATTAGGAACCTTATAAATATATATATATATATATCATAATTTTTTAAATCTTTTTTTACTCCAATTCAATGACTAGGTTATAATGATAATATTTAAATAATATATTTCATGGTTCGTTTAAGCTTGGTGTTGCATGTTGTATATACTATCAAACATAATTTTCTTCTTTGAATAGTTTTGGATTTTAAAGATTTGTCCCAATTGGTAAATATAGATATGGTTAATATATTTGGGAAGATTTATGCTCCTCATTTTCTCAGTGTAATTGAAGGAATATTTTCAGAAAATAAGAGGAAATGTGATTAGTCTATGAGGGGTAATAGTAATGGCTCACGAGATCCATATTAGTTGGCTTCATCCACACCAATATGAAGAAGATATCTCATCTTCCATAAATTTGGAAAGGTTAGGCTTATAATATTGGAATTCCCAGATTCCCCCAATAATTATCATTCTTGTGGGCGTGTGGGATATCTTTATAGATTCTATAGATCAAACCCCTCTCCTCAAAGTAGTGTGGGGTCCTGATCTCCAAAGAGATCCACATTTCAATCAGATGATTCTAAATCATAAATATCCTAAATACATAGATATAGAGTCATAAATTTTTCATCTTATTGTAATATTTTGTTGAGTTCTAAGCCTTAGGATGTTAGTAATCCTTGGCCCAATTCTAAATCAACTTAATTGCATGTAATGAAGTAAGTTCCTACATAATTAGTAAAAAAATGGATAACTAAGAAATGTATTATTATTGTTAAATTATATTTGGATATCATGTTATTTGATATGTATTTATCTCATCCAATTATATTTATCTATGCTTTGGATTTATTTAATCTTCTAACTAGACTTATTCCTTATATTGTAAAGATATCTACACCTCTTAGTAATAAAAATTAGTGTCACTTAATATGTCCTTAATACACTATCTCTATATCTAAGGTGGAGTTATCATGGGACTTCAACATTCTTGATATGAACCACTTTGGTATTATTATCAAGATAGACTGGATAATCTCTTTTAAATATTGTATCGATGCTTCTCATTATAGGGTGGCCTTCATTGCTCTAGATGGTAGATATCATTTATTATATGGATAATATGACCCATGGTCTATTAAAGTGAAACCTACTCTTCCCAAGGTTGGTAAGTTGGTATTATAGGTATCATCTCTTCTAGAAAATTTCGATAAAAATATTCTAAAAGTAAACTACCTTCTAATGTTAGTGAATTTATTTAATTATTTTCTTATTACTTATTAAGGTTACCTCATGAGTAGGAGGTCAAATTTTCTATTGATCTAATTCTCATGAAATAGTCAATTACATTTCTTATAGAGCCCTATAAATTAAAATATCTATATATTTAGTTGGATGATTTGAAATAAAAGGCATTCATTTGACCTAGTGTCTCTCTATGTTCCACACATATAATATTTTCTAATAGAGTAGATGGAACATTTTGTTTTTAAATAAATTGTAGAAATATTAATCATGTAACCATTAAGAATAGATACCAATTTCTTCACATTTATAACCTCTTCGATCAATTGGAAGGGTCAAAGTGGTTTTCAAAGATTTACCTTCACTCAGGGTAACACAAGATCAAGGGGAAGGATTTAGATATTCCCAAGACTGCTTTTTGAAGAATATATGTTCATTTTGAATACTTATTGATATCATTCAATTTAACTAATGCTCATGTAGTTTTCTTGACTCTTTTGAACCATATATTTCATTAATAACTCAACTCCTTCATCATGGTATTCATGGATAAAATCTTGGTCTATTACAAAAAAATAGTATTATGAGAATAACTTGAGTATTTCTTTGGGAACTCTCCATGATCACTGCCTCAGTGAAATTTTATCACATTGAAGCTTATGGATCCAGTAATTTGGGTTCTTGGGGAATTTGTTATCATAATGAGGCATGTAAATTGATCTTTCAAATGTGAAGGCTATTTTTCCTTAGTAATAACCAAATAATGTCTCAAATAATTGCCTTATATGGCCGGTCATGTTAGTCTATTCTCTATTAAACTAAGGTGTGTGAAACTTCTTTGGTGGTACTGAGATTTTTTCATGAGGCGATTGAAAATATCTAAAGTATACTTTAGTGAAATTTTATGGGTAAAATCCGCCATAAATATTATGTTTATCATCACCATCTTATGAAGTAGTCTTTTTTGACCAATTGTTTTTAAAGTTATCACCTTATTTGGGTCAATAATGGATCAGTAAGAAAGGAAAGCTCACACCAAGGTATGTGATATCCTTTAATATAACATAAAGGATCAAAAATGTTTCTTATTTATTAGAATTTCATCCTTGGATGGAATCAATTAAAAACATATTTTACGTCTCTTAGTTAAATAAATATCATCTTGATCCTTCCCATGTATTGAGCTAGGAATAATTATAGCTAGAGATAGATTTTTTGGTAAATTGATCCATATTATTTACTCTTTTATCAGGGTGTTACATGAGAAATTTTGGGATATAAAGCCTGAATATATTCTAGGTAATAGTTTTGGATGGAGTGAACCAGATGATAGCTCATCCATAGGGTGTATAAAGTAATAGTAGAATCTCTCTAGTGGTGGATGGCTAATCAGATAGTGGTTCCATTTGATGGGAGCATGTGTACTAGTTAGTGGGTTGAATGATGTTCATCAAAAGTTATTCCTCGTGGTTTGACAGCAAAGGTATAGGTATGTTTCGTTGTTCACTGACTATAATGGTTAAATGTATATAGATATAGGAAATCAATAGTCACCATTTATCAATGGTGGTTATTTAATGAATATTGGATGGTGGTGAAATGCAGTGACCAGTAAGTACTTACTATAAATAAGTGAGACCACTAGTACAGTTGATATGATAGGGAAGGAATGAAAATGAGATTGATAATTAATTATAATTACTTATAATTTTTAATATAATTTATATACTTGGAGAAAGTGATTTTATTTCTTGTAACTTTCATTCGTAATGGAAAATATAGTAGTGTTTCTCCCATGGATATAAGAAATATTTTCCAAACCATATAAATTTATTTTTTCTTTCTTTTATATTTTTTTCATATGTTTTTTTAGGATTGAGTTCACTTGATTGTATGTGAGGTTTGAATTGGTTTAGTGAGGGGGGTATATGGATTCTTATCTTCTGCAATACTAATCTTGTGGGAGTATTCTGAAGGATATATTCCACTGCATGTATTGTATGATGATATATCTTATGGAAATAAAGTGTGTGTGAGATTCCTAATAAGTGGTATCAAATTTTTTGGCTCTCTTAGCTAACTCATAAACACACTCATATGAAACTCAAGTAATTATTACTCTTCCCTTGAAATTATTTTGATTTCACTAGGATTTTACTATCATCATAAGTTATGGTGTTTTACAATGGTATAGTCTAGATAGATAAGTTTGATAGAAGGGACTTGAGTTTCTTAAGAATAAATATGGAGGAGTATCTCATTTAGAAGTATTTTTAGGTTTTATTATCTAGGGTTAAACTAGAAAATGGAATAAGATAAATGAGAACAATTGTATAGTAAGTAACTTGGGTTAGTGAGAATGTCATTAGAATGGAATATATCCTTTAACATCCTGGAAGTAAAGACTATGGTGTAGTTGATGAAATATATAATAGAAATGTATTATAAGCTGATGGAACATAATAAAGTGTTCATGATATAGAGGTTGTTCTTCATGAGGTCATTATAATTCAAAACTATGAAATATTATGTAATTGAATTAAATATGATCTAAGGGAAGGCTAAATAAGTAAATGTGAAATTCATAGATGATGTATGGGATCTTATACTACTATCATCAATGCCAAATTCATTGGATGTGATGGTAATCTAAGTTAGTAATTCTAGTATAATAATGTATTTGGTGTTTGAGGATATTAGTAATTTGATCCTAAATGAAGAAAATAGAAAAATGGAAGTCCAATAAACATCTAGTAGTGTACTTAATGCATTTCTAGGAGGACATTAACCCCAAAAGAGAAATCATAAGAAGTAATTGGATGATATATCATATGAGAGAAGGTGAGGTAAATTGATAGGTCCAAGTGATGCATATTTGAATTATGGGATGATAAAAAATGCTTATAATAATTGAAAAAATTGCATGGAATATTCTAGAATGGAATAATATTTTAAAATTCCAAATTCTGTGAGTATAGATAAGGGAGGAAACAACTTGTTTCTTAGTTTTGATATTCTAGTGGAGTCATGGATGATTGACTTGGGAGAATTGTTTCACTCAATGAAAGATATAGGAATCATGGTCAATTATATGTTTAGGAAGTTTGGAAAGGTATATTTAGTAGGTGATAAAGCTTTTTAAGTCATGATGAAATAATATATCAATTTTCAGATGAAGAACAGGGGTTTCCTATAGTTGAAAGAATTTAGACACATCTCAGGGATATGAAAAAATATTTTTTTAGGTCAACTAGATGAGGCATGTTATAGAACTAACTCCACCAATTAAGTTTGGAAAGTGATTTGAGGCCCCATGTACATTGTACGGGTAGTAAATTATGGGACCATATATCTGACTATAATATCAAATAGAGTGGTAATTACTATTGTATCAATGTATAATAGTCCATAGTTGTGTCATTTTTGACTTGGATACCTTGATGAGAATAACATGAAAGTAATAATGGAAAAAATTCATGTTGAAACTTCATCTCACAAAGTTTTTAATTTATTTAAATTTGGTTCTAGGGAAATATATAAGGGTTTTCTTTAACTTTAATGGACATAATCCTAGAGCTCAAAAGTTATAACTAGTTCACTCAAATATTCCGGGACCTTCCATAGTTAAATCTCATAATGGGTCACTTTTTTATGACTTTCATTGATGATTCAACTAAGAGAGTATGTTTTTACTTCCAAAATCATAAATATGGGGTATTAGCATCATTCATTCAATGGAAGGCCATGGTGTATAAGGAAATTTTTCATAAATTAAAAAGCCTCAGATTTGATATAGTGTTGAGTATAATGGATCAAACTTTTGGAACTTATATTAAAATAATAGGATAGAGATAGAGATAATGGTTATATTAAACCGTGGTCTAATTATTTTGTAGATATAATGAACTATATTTTAATAGATAAGGTGTGTAGTATGTGATTTCACTTAGAAATGCCCAAGGAAATTTGGGTAGAACCATTGAAAAAGGTAAAATTCCTCGTTAATAAAAGTTCATCTACTCCAATGGGACTAGAAGTTATAGAATAGACATGTTTTGATAAATATATATATATATTGGCCACATAAAAATTTTTGGGAGTCATGATTAAATCCATATATATTTTTAGGATCAAGATAAACTCAAGGAAAAATTCAAGTCATGCTTAAGTATTAGATAAGAAGATGAAAATTTTTTAAACTGGTTGTGGGATGATGAAAATTAATAATTCATTAGGAGTTGGAATGTTTTATTCAATGAGAAATTTATTTACAAAGACTAGAACTCAGACTAGGTGGAAGTTAAGAATAAATAATTAACCGGTCAATTACAAGTTAATTTAAATAGGGATACCGAAAGGGAATGAATTCTGATGATTTCAAATAGAAACATAGTTGTTCTAGAAGATAGACTAATGAAAGATGTGTTATAATAAACTATGGATTCTAACACCTAAGGAATTCTTTGATAGTTAAATAATAGGATTTTGAATCTTCGAAAGATAGAGCACCATAAAATTCAGTACTAAACAAAGTAGATTAGTATGTTCAATTGAAAAGATATTTCAAATCCAAACATATGGTCCAAATATTTGGGGATAACGTGGACTTTATATTTCAAATAGATGGTGGAGAACCTAAATTATGGGAAAAGGTGGACACTATAAATGATTCTATACCATGGAAACCATTTATTAAAGAATAAATTTGTTTATTGAATACTAAAAGGACATAATAGTTGACTAAGATGAAAATGGAAAAAAGAGAATTTGAGAATAAATAGGTGTTCGTTTTAAAGGAGGAATCTAACAAAAGGAAGCAGTATAAGGAATATATGGTGGTTAAGGGATTTCAATAATATGTAATTTACTTCAAGGATATTTTCTCATAAGTGGTTAAGTGTGCTAACATCTAGATGATCCTGAGTATGGTATCATCCAACTGTCTGTATCTAGAAAATATAGATGTAAAGATGTCCTTTTTTCATAGTGACATGGAGGAAGAGATTTATATGACACAACCAATTATTTACAAGTAAAATATGAACTCAAAATTATTGAGTGAGATGGAAAATAGCCTTTATGGATTAAAGTAATTTAAAAGGTAGTAGAATCATAAGTTCAAAATATTCATTATGGAAGAAGTTTTTACTTAGTACAACACTGATTATTGTCACTATTGTAAAGTATGGGATAATGTAGGTTTCATCTTACTTCATCTATATGTTGATGAAATTTTTCTTGTTGGACTATACTTTAAAAGGATCTAGAAGCTAAAGTGTCACTTTTCTAGAAGTTTTGAAATTAAATATCTTGGTAACGCTAAGAATATTTTGGGAATGAAGATTGAGAGAGATAAGAAACTTGTGACTTTGGTGTTATTTCAAAGGGACTACATTCTAAAGGTTGATGATAAGTTTGGGGTAATCATATTAAATTTTTTCCTACCTTCATTGTATATATATTTCACATTATCTAATGATAAATATCTTAAAATAGAATATAAATTCTAGTACATGGTGAAAGTTTCATTTTTCATTAGTGGTTGGTAGCCTGATGTATTCCATGATATGTACACAATTGCTCCTTGCATTTTCATTAAGAGTGGTGATCCAATTATTGTAAAATCTGGGAGGCAGACACTAGGAGGCTATAAAGTGGATCATTTGATAATTGAATGAATTAGAGGATACATATTTTTTCTTTAGGGAAGATGATCCATTGTAAGGTTACATTAATGTTGAATTTATTGAGGATTAGGACACACATAAGAGAACCACTGGGTTTATATTTTTTTATAATGGAATAGACCTGGGATGAATATTACAGTTGCAACTGGTGTTTAATTTTTCTACAATGAAATATGAGTGTGTAGCAACAATATAAGCATGGAAAGAGATTATATAGTTGAAAAATCTATTAGAGGGACCTATAAGAATTTATGAGGGTGGGTTTATCTACTGTGAAAGTTATAGGGTAATTAATTTAGTAGGATTCCTATATGAAACACATTAACCTAAAATATCACTTTATCAGGAACATGATAGAGGAAAAAATGTTAGAGTTATGAAATATATCATGGATGCATAATCTAGTAGACATGTTCACTAAAGTGTTGGTATAAGAAATTTTTAGTCAACACTATGCCTCAATAGGCCTTGGGTTAAAAGTATGTGTTTTGGATAACTGACTATTATTTTTTAAGTACGATCAATATTGTGACAAAATATTAGAGAGTTTTCAAAAGTTCGCTAAAGAAATATTCAAGGGGAGATTATTGGGATGTAAAGCCAGATTATGTTTTGAGTAAGTTGACTAGATGGAGTGAACTTGATGATAGCTTGATCATGGGTGCAGATATCAGTAGAAGAATATGTCCAATAGTTATTGACTAATTATATGGTGGTTTTATAAAATGGGGAAATGTGTACTATTCAGTGGGTCAGATGATGTTCATAAAAATTTTGTTCTTAAATTTTATGGAAAGGGGTTGGTTGCATTTAACTATACATCCGCTATAATGGTCAGATGTCGATAACTACATGCAATCAACAATCACTATAGATTAATGGTGGGTTATCTATGAATATTGGGTAGTTTTAAAATATAATAATCGAAAATTACTTACTCTAAGTAAGTGGGTCCACTAGTACACATGATATATTAGAGAATGAATAAAAATGTGATTGAGGGTCACTTGTAATTCTTAATATAATTCACACACTTGGAAAAATTGATTATAATATTATAAAATTTTTTTAATAGAAAAGGAATAATTGTTTCTCCCATGGATGTAGGACATTTTTTCTAAACCATGTAAAATAATTATGACTTTTCCTTTATCATTTTTCACTTGAATTCTTGTGTAGTGTGAGTTTAATTGAGTGTATAAGAAGTTAATCTTTGTGTGATTAGTGGGGTTTGTGAGCTTCCTATATTCTAATAAACCAAGAACATGGGAGTCCTCCAGAGGATCCATTCTACATCATGTATCATTTGGTGATACATTGTCTGATAATCGAATGCTGGGTGGGATTTCAAATATGAAATATATTCCATTGGTCTGGTTACTATGGTAGTGTCGAGATGATTCTCATGAGATATGGGAGAAATAATATTTTTTAAGGGGTAAATGGAATTCTATTTTCTCTGATCAAGATTCAAGTTGACTTTATTAGGGAGGAAAGTAATATGGTGGGGAAATGTATTCCATTGGAATGGGATCAAGGATGAAATTATATAGTATTTTAGAATACCACACCATAACTCAGGGGGGATACATGGCCTGACTAGGAAGTTACTCATGTTAATAATTCTAAGTCCACAGTCATCAATAAATTTTCATTGTCACGGAATTGAATCAACCCAATTTCATTTCATCATAGTGACTCGACCATGAGAATAATAATCCAATATTATTATTTTCTCAAAAACTCAATTTTTATATTGAATTTAGATATCTCATGTACTGGAATAATAGTATTTTATTATAATTAACATAAATCCATCATGTTGTGTTCTCTTGTTCACTACCCAACTAGTTATGAAAAATTATATCTATTGATCACTAGTGATTTTCATTCTTGAACTACATTATTGGGACTAAAATCCAATGTGCTTTTTTCATCAGAGATAGCATCAACTAGAAAATACAATACCTAATATATATATGAATATTAAAATAAATAATAATATTTATTTTTTATTTTATAAATGTAATGGTTGTACCTTAGATTTCAACCAAGAAGAAAACACTTGGTCATGCAAACTCCCTATTCTTGTGAAAATTTAATGAATAGTGAATTCTACCTATTATTGTTTTATGTTTTCTACAAAAAAAATATACTAAAGGTTTAATATATATGTACAATTACATAGTATGTGATAAGAAATACATGTTCAGATTACTTACATGATGTATTTTTAGAATAAATAATACTTAAACAATACCTTGTGACGTGCCATGTCCCACTCTTCAAGGCCCAATGTACCCAACATATATGATCTAGGAATCCACCCTAATTAGGGAAGTGTTAGAAAAGTGGGATCAATTTTCTCATATTGTTCACATTAATTTCTTATTTTATAATTTAATCTCATGCTCACATCATCCAAATACATTAAATAAAAATATATAAATTCTTATCCTAAATAACCTTTCATAGTGTAGAATTTAGAATAATTCAAATTATTGACCTAAGAATTCATTTTTTTTAAATATTTCTTTTAGTAGGATACATCTAGAAAAATAAACTAGGACCCTAAGAAGTAATTTAGTTGGATGATGGGAACTTAGATAAAGTATTCTAATCTGAAATATAGAAGTAAAATTTTCTCAAACTCATGAATAATTAATGGTGTTGGTTCCAAAAAAATCAATAATCATTTGAACAACCTTTTTTTAAAATATATTTATAAAAGTGTCATAATCGAATCACCATCACCCTTACATTATTTAAAAGTAAATGATGGGTTATTATTAGAATAAATTCATGAATAAGGATGTGATATTCATAAATTTTAAGTGATTTCAATTCCACCTCTCTTATATTGACCATTTTTTATGAGTTTATTTAAAATCCATTAGGAACCCTAATAGTCTAGATTACTTTTATAAAAAAAATATGATGTTTTCATCATATAAGAAACAAAGGGAACTTTCTAGTTATTTTGACCAATAAACTTTGGATGCAATTCTAGTCTGATACCCCAACCCACCAATTCATATCAAAATAGTAAATAATTATTCATATTCACCTTGAAATTTAAAAGGATTTAATGAAAATTTTCACATATATTTTTTCCAAATATCATTAAATCTAAACAATAATGTAATGAATTTTTTGAATAATAAGTAAAACCATAGAATATACATTTCTTCCTCTAATTATAATTGGATTTATTGTAATCATTCTTCCCCTTTTGAGATTTCATCTGACCATTCTCAAATGAAAAATCAAAATATTTCAATTCATTAAGCACACTAGTTCTATATATATGATATGGTTTCTTCTCATTCTCAATAGTACTTTCAAACCTTTAATGATTTTTCCTATAAATGATTCATTGGAAAAAAATAATCAATGTCCCCTAAAACTAAAATTATGATGATATTAAACTCTTATAGATCATGTATTATTCTGAAAAATAGAACAGGATAGTTTACCCATCATGGTCCAACCATACATCATTTTTTAATAAGGAAAATAATTTATTATCCACATAAGAGCAGTACTCATTGAAAGTTTTATTTTGAAAAAACATTATATATGTGAACACTCAAATTTTAAAGTTGATTCAGCTTTTTTATCACAAGTTAAAAGTACACGTCAATATAATTTCCAAGATTAAAAGGTATATATATGAGTATACTCAAGAATATAAATGGTCTTCCATACACATCCATGGAGGAAAGTTATAAATGTGAATGAAAATCATCCATGTGTTGTGTGAAGTAATCATTTGATAAAGTGGATTAAAACTATCACATGATTGTCCCAATATAACATTACATACCTTAGATACAAAATTAGGATATCTTGAATCAAATTTAACCTTTGATAATTCATCTGTAGGATTGAATAAATCATCATCGTCCTTAATTCTCTTAGCATCATGTCATTTCTTATTTCTTGAAATTTTGTCAGATTGGAAAAAAAAATTGGAGCCTAGGAATTAATAAAATGTGACACGTTACTTTATATGGAACATGATATGGTACTCCACATAATTTTGAATACCATCAGGATATTTCAAATTCTTTATAGTTATTTAGTCTTATGGTTTCCCCTCAAAATAATCTGAAAACCTTTGGGAAATCATAAATTATATTAAATAAAAAACCAAGCTAGTCAATTAAATTCCATTACACATAATAATTTACAAGAATATATACATCATAATAAATTAAGTCCTTTAAAAAGGTAATATGGTAACTGATACTGGTATTAGAAATTCAATATATGGTTTTCCCATGATACAGTATAATTAAAAATTGCAAAATTTTCATTTTACCATGAGCTTGATATAATAGACTCCTTACAGTATCCATCAAAATCTTCACTCTCTCAACTTTATTTTCATTATTAGAATAATTTATACCCATACCATTTTCTTCAAGAACTATCATACTTTCTTTCTCATGATAATAAATAGATAAATAATTATCAAATATCAAATTCTCCATTCCACTCCTTTCATTTAGATAATGAATAGTTTAGGCTTAATTTTTCTCTCTATTGTGATACCAGATATAATAGTTAGTTTGAAAAATAAATTTAGTTATATGGTAGCTCAATTATTCTTGAATTATCCAAGGTCTTATTACGCAATTATAATAAAGGAATCATATAATTCCTCTATATGAAGCATCATTAAATGAAAAATATAATAAAAACAACTTATTTTCAAACTCCATTGATATCTAATAAGTATCATACATACAAATTCTCTCAATTATAATAAAAAAAATAATAAATTGCTATTAAAATCAATATAGTAGACTATAATTATAAAATTAATGATAATAAATAATATTTTGAATACATATTAGGACAAAAAATATTTAAAAAACTAAATACATATACAGATTTGGATTGTAATAATGTTTATATATTTTAAGGTCACTTTATGCATTGAAGACACTACCAAGTGATGAGAGTGATGGACCAAATTTAATATCAATAAATAGGATTTTTTTTATTATTGAAGGAAATAAAAGTGAAAAATGGATAAATGGAGTTTGTATGTGATGGTTAAGGTGAAGGGAAGTGTGTAGATCGTCTTACAACTCATAGGTTTGAGACCACATACCATGAAATATATTTAATTAGGTCTTCTAAAATTATGTTTTTATCATGAAAATAATTTATTAAAGAATAACATTGTTCCCCATAATATAAAAACTTCCATCTTTAACATTATTTTCACAATCATAAATATAGTCTTTTTCTTTGAAATTTCAAATAAACATTCACTAATTAAATAAAATTAATAAATACCCTATAAAAAATTCATGATATTAATCAAGACATATCTAAATATTAATAAAAAATAATTCAATGTTTATAACACCCTTTAAATAATTCATAACATTTGGAAAAAAAATCCCCATAACATTAATATCAATACAAAAAAAATCTTGATAACACCTTGTCACAATGATATTAATAAATAATATATAAAAATTATTGATATTAGAAAAAAACCACAATGTTGTAATAATAAAAATAATTCTTGAAATTTATAAAAAACTATCAAGATTATTAAATTCATTGTTTATAACACTCCATAAATAATTCATAGTAATAACTTAAATTATGTCAAAACAAAGTAACATTTCAATAATCACCTTGTGTGAACTATTATTTTATACATCAGACTAGTTAATTTTTATTAAAAAACTACAATTCATCACATTAAAACCAAATTAAATTCAATATATTAACATCAATAGTTTTTCAACAATAATAAAAATAATTTAATTTGTAAGAAAAATAAATAAATTAATGAAAGTAGTTCTGTTTATGTAAACCATTAGAGGTATGAAGAACTGCCAACCAGAAATGATGAATACAATGTCCCCTAGTGTTTTTACACCAATAGAAATAAAAAATGTCCTTGGATGATGTTTATAGAACCTAAAAATTAAAAAGTTACCCAATCTATACAACATCAAACCAAAAATCAATATTAAAATCTAGGGATTGAAAGTTAAAAATAAGATAATTAAATAAGATATAATGTAAAAGTAAATAACATGACCTAATGAATTCACCCCAAAATCAATGAGAAATGATCATAAATAAAATTATAATAAAGGGAATCAAAGTTTAATGATAAAACATCCACATAAAAGTGATAAATCAAGCATCCAAATGGGGGGATCTGGTTTAGGGTTGTACACAATATCAATGGTTTGTTAAAACCACTCATATGTGGTAGACCTATACCAATGGTTCCTATAACCCATTGGTATAGGTGACCCATACCAATGGTTTTCAAATCACTGGTATAGTATTGTTGTTATATAATTGTATTCATGTAATGTTGATAAGTGTAGTTTGGTTTGTCAATAGAACCAAACCATAGATGACAAGGGTTTATTCGATTTCCATCGCAAACTAGGCCCCAAGAAAAAAAATATTTCAGTTTATGGTTTGGTTTGATTTAGATTATTTTTTACCACCAATACCTAAAGCTAATACTTTTCAAATGAATTATTTGTGTCTTCTATTAGAGTTTCAGTGAAAATATGCTATAAATATTTTTTCCACTCAAGTCTACCTCTTCCAAATTCTTCCTCCGCTTTCACCAAATCAAAAAACAATTCAAAAAAAACTCAAATTAATTATTAATACATTAAAAATAAAATCTAAAACATACCTTAAAGCCCCATAATTTTCATACATATAGTATAATAATTATTATTTAGCATGAAATATGATTATTTAATAAAAAATTAAATATACAATATTTTTATTGTTATAAAATTTGTTCAATAATAACATATAAAAATATATTTTTAATAATAATAACATGAAATATTAAATGATGATTATTATTATATTGATAATTAAAGGTTATTAATATTAGAATATCATAATTAACACATATTCTCATTACATAATAAAAATGATAATAATAAATAGTAGTAAAAAAATTAATTATCATGAATTTAAAAGAATAATTATTAATTTTATATAAATAATATTATGCATAATTAATATTCTAATTAATAAAAAATAAATCTTTTGTAACAATGTCAATAGAGATTATGTTCTTTCCAAATTAAGAAAAACATCATTCGGGTGCATTTGTTAAATCCCTTTTTTATTGAAAATCAAAACCTGAACCACTTACATGATCTAAAAAAACAACATCCATGTGAAAAAACACACCCCAAGAAGCCTAATAATTGACCTATAATTTCATAAACACCTTTCACATGGGCTTTGACACCAACCACTCGGGATTCCAAATCAAAAGAAAACTAGGAACTTTTTACCCCAAAACTAACAACATAAAAATTATATCAATCCAAGATGTCACTATCTCTAACACTAAATCATTAGAAAGGAATTTAAAACCCTGAAAAACTTAATTGCTCCACATACATTCAAAAACACCAATTTAGAAAGAAGAATATAACCATTGAATCATATCTTATAGAAACCCGATAGTTAGCTCCCTAAATACCATAGTGAAAATTAAAGGAATAAACCAGCATATCCCACCATGAAAAACAAATGGAGGAACCATCAATGCATGAGTGAAAATAACATGATTGGACTTGGGTCATCCTGAAGAAGCAGAAAAATGGAAATAAATCCCCTTTCCATCCATGTTCATCTAAAACACCAACCCCCAAATAAAAAAAACAAAACCCTAAAATAATATACCATTATTACTAAATAAAGGAATTAAAAACAAAAAAAATAGGCCAAATTGTCACCTAAAACCCTACTGATGGACTCATTTCTCACATCAATTTCCACTAATCTTTTCTAAATCATAATAACAAAAAAAAATTCCATCATTGAAGTGGCATCATCCCCCATAGTGGCCAAACAACCTTAATAAAAACTTTCATAACCCATCAAGCATCGGGTATAAAAACAATACTCCAAAATGAACTATAGGAAAATGAATATTAAAAAAGGAAGATAATAACCCCTAATCTCTTCTCTAAAACTCCACAAAGAGGAACTGGGTCCATTACCATTTATGAATCTTTTGGATCCTAATTTTTGGAAAATTTTATAAAGAATGGGATCCTAGGATCAATATAGTAGGTTAATGTTAATGATGGACCTCCTCCGGTGAGTATGGAAATAAATAGAAGGTCTATGATGGGGGATACATTTCATCTACTTAGGTTTTGGTTTTACTAATATTACCCTAATGAATTTTCACAAGATGTGGTAACTACTAAAAAAATAACTAACTATACATTTGAAAAAGAATAATAATTTAAATTTTTAAGGGAAAATTTTTTAAAGTAATTTTAAATCAGTATTCTTATAATAAATTAAAATATTTTCACTAAAAAACATTAAGGATATATGCCTAAAAATATTAATGTTTTAGAATAAAGGAAAAAAATTAGGTTTAAAGTAATATCATATAGTATTGCCATAACTTTCAATATATATATATATATATATATTCTAAAAATATAAAGAATAATTATATATATATATATTATATATATATGCATAAAAATATTAATGTTTTAGAATAAATGAAAAAATTAGGTTTAAAGTAATATCATATAGTAATATCATAACTTTGAATATATGTATATATATATTCTAAACATATAGAGAATAATTATATATATATATATATATCGTATCATATATATATATATATATATCAAAATATATATTATATATATATATATATCAATATATATCAATATATATATATATACATCTTATATACATATAATATGTATAAATCAAAATTTAAAACATATGTCTGTGCGAGAGAGAATATATATACATAGAACATATATGTATATAAAATATTTATGTATAATCAATGTATCAAATTTTAAAATAAATTTTAATTAACCATATAATGATTAGAGTAGTAAAAAAGAGGCTAGAAATAAGTAAATAAAATTCTAATCTAGAAACCGAGTAAAATGATGATATGGGTGCCTTGTAATTGCAACCTATTTCTTTGATAAGTCAATATATATATATATATACATATATATATTAGAATAGATGGTATTAGAGTGAAAAACCTAGAATATGGATGTTCAAAAACACACAAATATATATATATATATATATCAAAACATGTTTATGTATTGTTGGGTAAACTGAAAGTGATGACTATTATTGAATTCACTTATATGGGAGTTTTCATCAGAAAAAATACACTTTAAGTAGATAAAAATATTAAATTAAAAAAAACTTACTTTAATCTTTTCATGGATGTTTTAGTGTAAATCGTATGAAATTAGATGTTACTTATTCTAAAAAACAAAATATGTTTAGAGTAGTTACATTATCTTGTGTTGTGTATTTTTTTTAAGATAATTATATTCATTTTGAGTAAAGATTCTATAAAAATGAAAGTGTGGATATAGAATAAACATTTTATGTCATAAATAAGAAAAAATGTTGAAATAGTACTTTATAAATGATAATATTCTATCAAAATAAATTATAGAATACTTCAAAGAAGTAAAATTATAAAATTTAAAATATAAAACTATTCTTATGGTACACCTATATAAATTCTAACTAAATAAAGTGTAAAAATCAAAGAGGTATGGAATTGAAAAATTAAATCTATACAATTGTAACCATAGTATTTAAATTTTTTATATGAAATAAGATAAAATAATATTGTAATAGAACTAATTATTGGTAACATGAGTTTTTTATATAAAAATATAAAATTAATGTATTTAATTTACTATTCAATGAGTCGATACCATGATTGTTGTGATTGAATAATTAATTGGAGTCATTTTTATCAATATAGAATTTCATTATATATTATCTTTTAATTTCAATCATTTAGTTATGATTGGATGTCAAGATACAAATAAATCTTATTATTGGAAGTTGAGAAGACTATCTTTCCTTAAAGTGAATATAATTAATGTGGTGAAACACATTATGAAATAGTCTGTTACCCATGTGATCCATTTTTTCACTAAATAAACTATAAGAATTAAGCCCATAGAATAATACTATACAGAGATAAAGACATAAGTATATACCAATAAAAAATAATTCTAAAATATAAAGTATAATGAATTTGATTATGGGATTATAGAATTTATGTTTTACTTGTATATAATTACTGATTTAACTGTAAAGAAAATATTATATAAAAGAATTTGTAAAAAATGTATGTATATCAACTAAATAGTGGAAAAGAGATTCCATTAAATGCAATAGGTAGCATTAGGGAATATTAGTAACATATATAAATTATATAAAAATAAGTATATAAAGGGTATAAAAATATGGTTATATTGGGTAAACACTATATAAATGAATACACAAAACAAAAATAGTTTTAATGAATATGTAGAAGTGATGAAACTATCAAGAACAATTTTCAATTATACAGTTTAATGAATTAGATTATGGGATTGTGGAACTTACATAATGATAGTTTGTAATTACTTAGTAAAATATATAAATTGTATAAGTGAAATAGTATAAAGGTTATAAAAATAGTATTATACTAGTTAAACACTATATAAATGAATACACATAACTGAAACTATTTTAATGAAGATGTATAAGTGATGAAACAATCAAAAATAATTCTCAATTATAAATATTAATGAATTTGATTATGGGATTATTGAATTTACGTTTGATTGGTATATAATTTTTGTAACACCCCGAGATTTTATAAGATAAATTCTTTTTAATTTATTTCATATCTTCTTTTGTATGCTACACCAAGATTATCTTGCGCTATACACAACACCGTATTAGCTTGCAGTATACGCAACACTAATCTTGGATCGTGTTAAACACAATTTCAAGTTTGTTTGATAGTAGTTATTCAACACAACATTGAGTGTGTATATATATATATATATTCAATGTATAAAAGAAATATGGTTGGATTTTGTTATACTCAACAACAAAGGATTCTTTCACTATACGCAACCCTGACTTGGCTTGCATTACACGCAATCGCGACCTTCCTCGATAGTCTGTGTTGTACGCAATACTGGGTTTCACTAAACAACGATATATTGTTATAATATTATTATGGACTAGATGTTATGAATAGTATTAACTAAATTTTGAATGTTATAACATTAATATTCATCTTACACATTTTCTAGAACATCATATGAGAACAAAATAAATTTTTTGAGTAAAATAAGTATTTTTTAAAAAATGCGGTTTTGCCGCCTTTTGATGGCGCATCCACTTTAAATCTATTTTTTGACATGTTTATAAGTTAAATTTGAAAAAATAAAATTCTTCTTTGGAATCAGGATATAAAAATTTACTTTGGCTAAATTTTTCATATTATTCTGATAACATTCGTATTTTAATGAATAGTAAAAACACGCTATATTTTAATTAAAAACAACTTTTTTCATCATAATAATTTATGTGGTTAAATTATAATATTTAATGGTTTTAAAGTATAAATAGAATATATTTTTAACATTTTATATAATTTATGTCATTATCATTGAATTTACATTGAATTCATAGGTAAAATCATTTCAATCTTTTGCGATGTTTTAACTTTTAAAACTCGTTTTCTTAACAACGGGATTAATTTTAAATTAATTTCTGAAAATTATGTGATTTGAATTTGGAAAAATATATTCCATATTTGGAATCAGTAGGTCCAAATTATGTTAATAAGCAACTTTTTATTTTTAGCCATTATAAATAGTAACTACGGTAAATTTTATTTACCATAGTTAAAGGTAAATCGGGTAATTAAGGGTAAATATGATGTTATAAAATTACCCTAACACTTGTATTAATATAATTGGATGATTATATTTCGTCCTATGTAATATTTTGGTCGAAATGGAATCCATTGGAACCCACTTGGATGTGATTAAGACCTTTAATTTATTTTATTTAAAAGAAAGTGAAATATGTCTCACCCAAACTTTAATAATTAAACTATTTTCAATATAAGGTTATACATAATATAAATTCAGTTATAAATACTCATTTGAAAGCTAAAATATTTTCCTTTATCATGGTAATTTATTTTTAATTTTTAATAATTATTTATTTACCTTATTATCTTATACATTAATGATGCAGAAATTATTTATTTAGTGAAAAATCAATAATATAGTTTTTATTGAAATAATAATACACATCAAAAGGCCCAAAAATCTGACCAAGACTTATTGGTAGTGTATATATAAACCCTAAGCATCCAATTTCCAAATTGGTGACCATTTTAATCCTTATAAAGACGATTATGACACGTATATTATTTTATTTTAAATGATTCCAAAGTTGTCACTTTCATAATTTAATAAATATAACAATTTACATGTTGTGATTTTAAGATGATAAATTCGAGTAAAAGTATAATTATAAAATATATGAGATTTATATTCATCATAGGATTTTATTTTTAATTGTTATGCAACAAATATGTATATTAATTAATTATACAACAATGTTGTACTAATTATTTTATTAATAGATATACAAAATAAATGGTTTTACAAATATTAAAATAAATATTATATGAACTATTTAATGTACTCCACGAATTTTATAGAAAAATTTGACATTTTAGGAATCTATTAAATAGTTTGGTTATAATATATCCTCTGTGTGGATTTTATTTTAATTAAAATAAAAGAATAATGTCAAAATTGACACTATTGTTATTTTATAAAAATAACATATTATAAAAAATTTTAAAAATCACAAAAATATTTTAAATTTATAAATTAAAATTTATATGGTCTAAAATTTCATAAATTATCCAATTATGTAAAATTCACAACACATAAGTAATTATTTATAACAATTTAAAAATTAAAATCTTATTACCATAAATGAAATTAAATATATTAAATAAGGATAAATCAAGTTGATAATGTTTAAAATGAATTCCCAACAAGTATAAATTTTGTTTGTTGATGGTATTACAACCATATATCATCTAATATTCGGATTTGAGTCATTTTTGTAGGTTTTTATGTGAGGTTGAATTTATTATAAAATAATATTTCTTATGTTACCAAAGGTGCCCCTCTCCTCCCTTATAAAAAGGGCACCCCTTCCCTCTTCTCTTCACACAATTTTGAGCCTTGAATCTTATCCAACCCCTGAAAATCCCTCGTCTCAAACTCTATAGTTATATCATATAGGTTCTGGTCTTCTCAAAAGACCAACTCTAGTGCCCTAAGAAGAAGTTTAAAGGAGGTGCGTCGAGGAAGAGGTAATCTCTTCTACCGACTCTTTCAAGTTTCTTTCTTCTTATACTTAATCTTCTTTAGTTGTTTCATTATAAAGTAAGAACATAAGTATTACTTATATACTGATATGTTATTACAAATATGAAACAACCCTATTTCACCGTCTATCCATCCTACGGAAAACGAAATCATTGCGCGTGCGTACGTACGGAATACCGTATCCATGGTGTGGTGTAATCTGTTTTCCACCACCACCTTACTTGGATGGGTATAATGGTGTAAGGAATAAATAAATATGATTATTATAACATCATACTGATTCTAAGATATTATATCATTCACTCCAATTCCATTTAATAAATATTGGAATGATATCATCACTCGTGCATACGTACGGATTACCGTCTCCACGACGCGATGAGATTCATTTTACATGTTAAAAATTCAAGAATAATTATAAAGTATATATAATAAGTAATCATGAAATATATTACATAATAATTCTACTAGATTTATGTATATATATATGTATGTCATCTACTTAATTCCATTCAATTCAATAAGGAAACGAAAACAGCGTTCATGCGTACGTACGACCTACCCTCTCCATGAATGGTGTATTTCTTTCCATTTATCGATCTATTATATATATTATATATCAATCATGTTTTATATTCTGTATTTAAGTAATCATGATCTAAGTAATCATATTAATAATTACAAGTTAAAACACGAATGATAAATGAAATGATTTTACCCAAAACGCTGCTTTAACATGGAATTGACAAATGAACGGATAATATAAAGTCATAAGTGAATCATATATGATATCATAAATATTAGTATGGTTCTGTTACAAGTTAATAATATGTTTAAACCCACTATACTGGAGTCTCGTACACATACGGAAGAAATTGTACATAAGGTAAGGGATAATTATTCCAATCTCATTCTTATCTAAGATTGTTTATTCATAAGTATTTACTGGGGTTATGTTTATTATCCATGTCCATATGTTCTCAAAATGTTTTCATAAAATGTTTACATTTCTTCCATGTATTTTTAAAGTCATTTTTACCCTTCTTTACTTTTACCACATCGTATGGAAGTAATCTTTCTTTTGTTTATCATACGAGGTACTTCTTTTACTTTTCTGGAAAAAGTACGAGAAGAATGTTTTTTTAACTTATACAACATGAACACATTTTTAAGGTTTCATAACGCCTTATTTTCATGAAGATTAATCTACAATATTTCATGATTATTTTCAACAAAATCCTTTTCTTTTAAAATTGCATGGAATTTTGTGAAAAGAAAATGATTTTGAATAAGAAAGGATATTTTCCTCAAGAATTCATTTCAAATGTTTTATCAAAACCATTTTCCATCTAAGATAACATTATTTCATATGTGTATGTTTCAAGTATAATGTCTCTATGATTTACATGGTTTCATTTTTCTTATGATGAAATGATATCCATTTCTTTATATGGATTATGTTATGATTGGATGATGTTTATGAAACCCATTTTATTTGTTGGGTTATTATGAATGATGTATGTTTATTTTTTGGCACACATAAGAATGATTCCATTATGAGATGGGTGGGACCTATATCTCCCTCGAATGAATTGGGTAAAGATTTATATCTCATGAGATAGACATGGCTGGAATAGTAAGTAAATCTGGTTCAGTAATATAGGGCTGGAACGACAAGTAAACCCGGTTCAGTAAGGGACTTTGTCCACTAAGATGGTCTTGGTAGTAATGCCTTCGCTACTATGGAAATCATATCATGTGCTTAATGTTTTTCCATAATTACAAGTTTTATTTCCAAGTTATTTTATCATGATTGATGTTTCATTATGATCTATGCCTTATGTACTTCCATGTTTTATGTCATTGCTCAAGATTTTGATGTTTAAACATTATGTTCATGTTTTTATGTTCAAATATATGTGGTTTGTTTTGTTTTCTCCATGCTTACCCTTACTGAGAATTTGAGCTCACCCTTTATATGTTTTCTTTTCCCCATGATATAAAGAAAGTTTTTAGGTAAGAAAACAAAAGGGGAAGATCTTTATGGGAGATGTTGAAGATCTTTCACCATTATTAGAAGATCATGTTCCGAGTTTCCAAAGACACTAAACTATTACGATCCTTGAGTGTTGGTTTTTGTTATGTATTAATTATTCCTCAAATGTAATGTAGTGTCCAAGTACGTCAGGTTTGGGGTCTCTACAGTTGGTATCAGAGGAAAGGTTTAGTCAACCTTTGGAAACTAGGATGCGAGAACTTTAGTGAGATCCCTAGATATATTTCTAAGGTATGTCCCTAAGGTTATGTATACGTATAGGTTATAGTCCTAGAATTACGGTAATGATCTTATAATTAAACATAAGATGTTAGATATTTAAAGTACTCCCCTTGATTATGTTGTTTTCCTAGTATGATTTTTGCCTCTCACACTATTCTTTTTGGGTTTTAGAAAATGGATGGAAACAGTAAGATTCACGATAATGGAGGATATGATGGATAATGGAATGATATTCTTCATGAGAAACCAAATTAAACGGGATTTGGAAGTCTAAACATCGTTATTATGCCTAATAATCAATCTCATAATATGATCAATAATCTCAACTTTGGTAAGTTTCCTGACTCAACTAATAAGAGAAAGATGGATTTTCATGATGACCATAGAGGAAAGAAAGTTGAATTTCCATCATGTAAATCATGTGGTAATAGGCATCAGGAAGAATGTTTCAAAGGAACTGGAAGATGCTTTGGGTGTGGAAAACAAGGCACAAATCCAGTAATTGTAACAGAAATGGTTCAGTTAACACCATGGACAAGGATAATAGTATTGCTAAGACATCAACAATGGTTAAATGTTTTAAATGTGGAATGTATGGGAATTATGCAAACAAATTCCCTAAGGGAAAATCTCATGAAGAGAATCAGCATGGTCATATGGGTAGTATTTATGTGGATGATGATGAAGAGACTATAAATGATATATGAGATGAAAGAAATGATGAAGCTCAGTCAGTGGTTTAAGAAGGTAGTGGAATAATTGTATGTTTATCAAGAATAATGTATGGTACTATGGAATAAAGAAAAATCTAAGGATTGTTACACTGTTGTCTTTCCTTGAGTTTTTTAAAGTATATGATGAATGGTACCAGTAACCATGAAAGGTTATTCAAATATTTTTGGAAGGTATATGATATGTTCATAATGAAAGGATAAGGAGATAATGAGATGTTTGATAGTATTAATAAGCTCATGACTGGTATAAGGACAATGTGATATCATGGTTTGAGTATACAGATTTTTGGGATTTTGGTATGTGGAAAGAGTTAACTTTTTACAGCATTCATGTTTTCACTAAGGTTCAATGGGTATTCATTTTTCAAGAGAATACATGATTAAGGTATTCACATATTCGTAATTTGACCAACAAGATATATCGTATGATATATGGGGGATAAATTATGGTATTCACATGCTCGGAAGATGACATTTCTAGTAATTGTTTTCTTTATACTATGAGCTTGGATAGAAGTATTTTGGATAAGCCTAAAGATTGGAATGGATTATGTTGGACATAAGTTAGTATTGTATAAGGCTAGAACTTTTTTTCAATATTATTTTATGGGATGTTATAATAATGTAGTTTTAGAAAAAAGGAAAACCTATCGGACAGGAGACAACCCGTCACGTCGGACAAGGCTGTGAGAATCGAACACACAACCAAAGTGTGACAGGCCTTTATCGCCTACCAATGGCCTACAGAATGTCCCTGGTTAGTAGAAACTAGTTTTATTATAATAAGCGGTGTGATATATGAAGTATAAGTCCATATAATATTAATCTCACTATAGATGGACTTATGTATATATAATAACTTTTGATATCCTTTTGTTTGAGATAGATGGAATGACCTATCATTCTATCCCATGATCTGATAACACTTCACAGAAGACAAATTCAACTTCATTTCTTTCAGAGATGAAGTGGAAATTGTTCAAGGCACAAACAACAGTAAGATTATACCAAAATCAAGTAAGTATTTCTTCTAATTCTAATTCTTCAACTTTAGGGAAATGATCTTGAAAACCAAAGAAAATTTCCTAGTGTCCTCATATACGATTAATCAGATGTTACCTTAAATCATCACAAATTTATGGCTTTCTTATTGTTGGATTTTTTATAGCCATGTTCTCTACCACTCTCCATCAGAACATGACGGTTAGATTTGTCTTCCATATCCATATTTTCACCTATGTTCTCCTATGTGGAAACTTAGGGATAAGTTAATTGTGGTAACCATTACATTTCATACATTAGTTTTTAAAATTAAGATTTAGTATTCCTTTTTACGATGTGGGTTTCTATTAAAAAATATTTCAAGTAGTAAACGATTTATAACCCCGATGAATTTCGAGGGCGAAATTCATTTTAAGGGGGGTAGAATGTAACACCCAAGATTTTATAAGATATATTATTTTTAATTTATTTCATATATTTTGTTGTATGCTACACCAAGATTATCTTGCGCTATACGCAACACCGTATTAGCTTGCAGTATACGCAACACTAATCTTGGATCGTGTTAAACACAATTTCAAATTTGTTTGATAGTAGTTATTCAATGAAACATTGAGTGTATATATATATATTCAATGTATAGATAAAATATGGTTGGATTTTATTATACGCAACAACAAAGTAGTCTTGCACTACACGTAACCCTGACTTGGCTTGCATTACACGCAATCACGACCTTCCTCGATAGCATGTGTTGTACGCAGTACCGAGTTTCACTAAACAACGATATATTGTTATAATATTATTATGGACTAGCCATTATGAATAGTATTAACTAAATTTTGAATTTTATAACATTATTATTCATCTTAAACATTTTCTAGAACATCGTATGAGAACAAAATAATTTTTTTGAGTAAAATAAGAATTTTTCAAAAAATGCAGTTTTGCCGCCTTTTGATGGCACATCCACTTTAAATATAGTTTTTGACATGTTTATAAGTTAAATTTGACAAAATAAAATTCTTATTTGGAATCAGGATATAAAAATTTACTTTGGATAAATTTTTCATATTATTCTGATAACATTCGTATTTTAATGAATAGTAAAAACACGCTATATTTTAATTAAAAACCACTTTTTTCATCGTAATAATTTATATGGTTAAATTATAATATTTAATGGTTTTAAAGTATAAATAGAATATATTTTTACCATTTAATATAATGTATTTCATTATCATTGAAGATACATTGAATTCATAGGTAAATTCATTTCAATCTTTTGCGATGTTTTAACTTTTAAAACTCATTTTCTTAACAATGGGATTAATTTTAAATTAATTTCTGCAACTTCTATGATTTGAATTTGGAAAAATGGATTCTATATTTGGAATCATTAGGTACAAATTATTTTAATAATCAACTTTTTATTTTTAGTCATTATGAATAGTAACTACGGTAAATTTTATTTACCATAGTTAAAGGTAAATTGGGTAATTTAGGGTAAATATAATATTATACAATTACCCTAACACTTGTCTTAATATTATTGGATGATTATATTTTGTACTATGTCATATTTTGGTCGAAATGGAATCCATTGGAACCCACTTGGATGTGATTAAGACCTTTAATTTATTTCATTTAAAAGAAAGTGAAATATGTCTCACTCAAACTTTAATAATAAAACTATTTTTAATATAAGGTTATATAGAATATAAATTCAGTTATAAATACTCATTTAAAATCTAAAATGTTTTTCTTTATCATAGTAATTTATTTGTAATTTTGAAGAATTATTTATTTACCTTATTAGCTTATATATTAATGATGCAGAAATTATTTATTTAGTGAAAAATAAATAATATAGTTTTTATTGAAATAATAATACATATCAAAAAGCCCAAAAACCTGACCAGGACTTATTGGTAGTGTATATATAAACCCTAATAATCCAATGGCAAAATTGGTGACCATTTGTATCCTTATAAAGAAGATTATGACACTTATATTATTTTTTTTAAATGATTCCAAAGTTTTAACTTTCATAATTTAATAAATATAACAATTTACATGTTGTGATTTTAAGATGATAAATTCGAGTAAAAGTATTATTATAAAATATATGAAATTTATATTCATCATAGGATTTTATTTGTAATTTTTATGCAACAAATATGTATATTAAATAATTATAAAAAAATGTTGTACTAATTATTTTATTAATAGATATACCAAATAAATGGTTTTAAAAATATTAAAATAAATATTATATGAACTATTTAATGTGATCCACGAATTTTCTAGAAAATTTATACATTTTAGGAATCTATTAAATAGTTTTCTTAGAATATATCCTCTGTTTGGATTTTATTTAAATTAAAATAAATGAATAATGTAAAAATTGACACTATTGTTATTTTATAAAAATAACATATTATAAAATTGTTTAAAAATCACAAAAATATTTAAAAATTATAAATTGAAATTTATATTGTCTAAAATTTCATAAATTATCCAATTATGGACAATTAAAAACACATAAGTAATTATTTATAACAATTTAAAAATTAAAATCTTATTACCATAAATAAAATTAAATAGATTAAATAAGGATAAATCAAGTTGATAATGTTTAAAATGAATTCCCAGCATGTCTAAATTTTATTGGTTGCTAGTATTACAACCCTGTTTCATCTAATATTTATATTTGGGTCATTTTTGGAGGTTTTTAAGTGAGGTTGAATTTATTATAAAATAATATTTCTTATGTTACCAAAGGTGCCCCTCTCCTCCCTTATAAAAAGGGCACCCCTTCCCTCTTATCTTCACACACTTTTGAGCCTTGAAGCTCGGCCAACCCCTGCCAATTACTCTTCTAAACCTCTCTAGTTATATCATAGAGGTTCTGGTATTCTCAAAAGACCAACTCTAGTGCCCTAAGAAGAAGTTTAAAGGAGGTGCGTCGAGGAAGAGGTAATCTCTTCTACCGACTCTTTCAAGTTTCTTTCTTCTTCTACTTCCTCTTCTTTAGTTATTTAATTATAAAGTAATAACATAAATATTAATTATATACTGATATGTTATTATAAATATTAAAAAACCCTATTTCACCTTCTATCCATCCTACGGAAAATGAAATCCCCGCGCATGCGTACGTACGGAATACCGTCTCCACGCTGTGGTGTAATCTGTTTTCCACCACCACCTTACTTGGATGGGTATAATGGTGTAAAAAATAACTATATATGAGTATTATAGAATCATACTGATTTTAAGATATTATATCATCGACTCCAATTCCATTCAATAATTATGGGAATGATATCATCGCTCGTGCGGACGTACGGATTACCGTCTCCACGACGCGATGAGATTCATTTTCCTTGTTAACAATTCAAGAATGATTATAAAGTATATATAATAAGTAATCATGAAATATATGACATAATAATTCTACAGTATTTATGTATATATATATATGTATGTCATCTACTTAATTCCATTCAATTCAATAAGGAAATGAAAACAGTGTTCATGCGTACGTACGGCCTACCGTCTCCATGAACGGTGTATTTCTTTCCATTTATCGATCTATTATATATATGTATATTCTGAATATATATTATATATAAATCATGTTTTATATTCTGGAATTAAGTAATCATTATCTAAGTAATCATATTAATAATTACAAGTCAAAACACGAATGATAAATGAAACGATTTTACCCAAAACGCTGCTTTAACATGGAATTGACAAATGAACGGATAATATAAAGTCATAAGTGAATCCTATATGATATCATAAATATTCTTATGGTTCTGTTACAAGTTAATAATATGTTTAAACACACTATACAGGAGTATTGGACACATACTAAAGAAATTGGACCTAAGGTAAGGGATATTTATTCCAATCTCATTCTTATCAGAGATTGTTTATTCTTAAGTATTTACTGGGGTTATGTTTATTATCCATGTACATATGTTCTCAAAAAAATTTCATAAAATGTTTAATTTTTTTCCATGTATGTTTAAAGTCATTTTTACCCTTTTTTACTTTTACCACATCATATGGAAGGAATCTTTCTTTTGTTTACCATACGAGGTACTTTTTTGACTTTTCCGGCAAAAGTACGAGAAGAATGTTTTTCTTAACTTATACAGCATGAACAGATTTTTACAGTTTCATAACGCATTATTTTCATGAAGCTTAATCTACAATATATCATGATTATTTTCAACAAAATACTTTTCTTATAAAATTGCATGGCATTTTGTGAAAAGAAAATGATTTTGAAGAAGAAAGGATATTTTTCTCAAGAATTCATTTCAAATGTTTTATCTAACCCATTTTCCATATAAGATGACATTATTTCATATGTGTATGTTTCAAGTATAATGTCTCTATGATTTACATGGTTTCATTTTTCTTATGATGAAATGATATCCATTTTTTTATATGGATTATTTTATGATTGGATGATATTTACGAAACCCATTTTATTTTTGGGTTATTATGAATGATGTATGTTTATTTTGTGGCACACATAAGAATGATTTCATTATGAGATGGGTGGGACGTATATCTACCTCCAATTCATTGGGTAAATATGTATATCTAATGAGATAGACATGGATGGAACGGCAAGTAAATCTGGTTCAGTAATACAGGGCTGGAACGGCAAGTAAACCCGGTTCAGTAAGGGACTTTGTCCGCTAAGATGGTCTTGGCAGAAATGCCTTAGATACTATGGAAATCATATCATGTGATTAATGTTTTTACACAATTACAAGTTTTATTTACAAGCTATTTTATCATGATTTATGTTCCAATATGATCTATTCCTTATGTACTTCCATGTTTTATGTCATTTCTCACGATTTTGATGTTTAAACATTATGGTCATGTTTTTATATTCAAATGTATATGGTTTGTTTTATTTTCTCCATGTTTACCCTTACTGAGCATTTGAGATCACCCTTTATATGTTTTCTTTTCCCCTGGATATAAATAAAGGTTTTAGGTAAGAAAAAAAGGGGAAGATTTTTATGGGAGATGTTGAAGATCTTTCACCATTATTAGAAGATCATGTTCCGAGTTTCCAAAGACACTAAACTATTACGATCCTTGAGTGTTGGTTTTTGTTATGTATTAAGTATTCCTCAAAAGTAATGTAATGTCTAAGTACGTCAGGTTTGGGGTCTCTACAATTATCAAGTAATATATGTAAAATATTTAATTGTAATTATATAAAGGGTACACAAACATTATTACAGTGGGTAAAAACTGTATAAATGAATATATAGAACTAAAATTATTTTAATAAAGATACATAAATGATAAAATAATTAAAAATAATTATCAATTATGTAGTTTATTGAATGTGATTATGGGATTGTGTCATTTATGTTTGACTAGTATGTAATTATAGAGTAAAATATAAGAAAAAATTGTATGTAATAAGATATAAAAATGGTGTGTATATCAAATAAATAGTGGAAAATAAATTCCTATACACGTAATAGGTATCATTAGGGAATTATAGTAACATATGAAAATTTTATAAGTGTAACAATATATTGGGAAAAAAAGTATTATTACAGTATGTAGACACCGCATAAATGATTACAAACTTTGGAAACTCTTTTAATGAGTATGAATAAGTAACAAAACTATTAGGATGATTATATATTATAAAAAATAAAATTGTACAAAAAATATCTAAATAAATTTTTAGAGATGAATATGTAACAGTTAATATATAAATTCAACATAAATGTTATTGCATTATTTATTATTTTTTTTGAATGATAAAATATAGTTTTTTAGTCATGATATATCCTTACTTATTGAACTAAAAAATTTTATTTAGTCTATAGTAGATAAATTTTGAGTAGAATTTATTCTAATTTGATAACATGGAATTGGAATATATGATTAGAGATAAATATCAAAGTATAATCTATAGTATATAATTAGAATATGAAATAATATACATTTAATAATAGTATACATTATAGAAAAAAAAATATAAAGAAAATTATTTTGAAATATACATGGTGTGTAATGTAATTATTATATAGAATACATTATACATATATTGAATTATAATCTAGAACAAAAATATAGAAAATTAAAAGTATTGCATTTTAGTTTCTCAAATATATGTGATATAACTACCTCTTCAAAGAATATAGGACATGTAAAAGAAAATATAAAAATATAAAAATAATAAAAAAAAGAGATAATGTGAAGCATAATAACATGCCTTGATGAGTTCACTGAACAATTAATTCAAAATTATCAAAAATATAATTCTAATGAGGGGGTTGAGGGGGAAGGAGATAATATTCATGGAGAACTAAGAAATCACGTATAGGAATCAAGAGATCATGTTGGTTTAGAGTTATAACCTATACTAATGGTTTGTTAAAATCATTTGTAAATATAATTGAAAATATAATTTTATTAAGTCCAAAATAATCTTTATAAGAGTCATAAAATTGTTATTTACAAAAAAAAACTAGTATTTTTCAATGAATAGGGATTTTTTATTTAAAAATATAAATTTTTATATTTAGAGATTTATTCTAAAAAAATAAAAATTATTTTTGAAATCAATATGTTAAAATAATTAATTGTTTAATTTTTTATAATTTTTTGAGATAGTTGAATTTTTGGGTAAAAACTAAATACAATAAATATAATTGATAATATAATTTTTAGAAGTCAAAAATAATTTTTCTAAGGGTAAAAAAATTATTATTAAAAAAACACATTATTTTTCAATAAATAGATAAATTTTATTTAAAAATATAAAATCTCATATTTAGATATTTCTTATGATAAAATAAATATTTTTTTATATCAACATGTAAAAATTATCCAATGGAGAATTTTTTATAATTTTTGGAGACGGTCAAAGTTTGGGTAAAAAATAAATATGGTATAAATATATTGTGTGTATTATGACATTATAAAGATCCAAAAGTGATTTAATATATTCCTTATAATATATCCATGAATAAAAATATATTTCCACTTTAAAATAATTTTTTTATGCTATTTGATTAATTTTATGAATGCTTAATGAATCCTCCAAAATCAATATTATATTTTAAGTTTTTAAAATCAATTCCTTATAAACATGACTCACTTCCACATCACCATTGCTATTGTTTTAATGATATTAGTTATGAAAAATGTAAGATAATTAAAACCACTCCACTTTGGTAAAAATCATGGGCAAAAATCATGGGATGGTTTATGTTTTTGATTACTTTATATAGAGAGTCCAAAACCTAAATTTAGAAATTACTAAATAATTATCCTCAATTTTTCTATATAAACTCAGCCAAACCCCAATTAATCTTCACTAAAAACACTTATAACATGATATTACTCTTCTATTTTCTCTCTATATCCCTCCCAAGGTTCCCCCAAGCACTCAAGAATCTCCTCCCAATCTTTTAGAAGCACCCTCTCAAGGTAAGGTATTCTCTCCTTCTTCTATTTATTCAAACACCTTCTTTATATTATGTCTTTTATTTAACACTTTTTCATGTTGGGATATATTTTTTATACATACCAATTAGTATCATTATTATCTCCATGTAATGAGATACCTATTTCTATCACATTCACCCCTTCTATAAACCTTTATGTACATCTGTTATGCTGCCAAAATTATCATGCGATTTTCCATGACAAACATTTTTATAGTGAATACATATCTCCATTTCCACCCAAGTTTATTCACTTAGTTTTAACTATACATCATTTATTGGATAATTACATATATGTAACCCTCACTTCTCAATCATGGCCTTAAGATTTATAAAATACATTCTTATGTTGTATGATATATGTAGCATACTTATGCATGCACATGATATAAAGGTGATGGGTGGGAATAGAAATATATAGCCCTACAATGCATTGGGTAATGATTTTATCTCATGATTTTCCATTTATGGTTTATAGTAGGTTATCCTAAGTACATTATGTTATGTTGTCTTAACAGTTATCCTTGACTTATTCTTATGTCATGTTTTAAGTTGTTACCACATTACTATGTTGTCTTTATGTTATCATGTTATATCATGCATCATTTTTCAATATTATAATTTTCAACCATCTTTGTTACCTTGATATTCCTCTTATATCACTTTTAATTGTTTACCTTATGCTATTATTTTTTTATTCCCTTACTGGTATTTATATATCATCCATATCTTATGTACGCCACCAGGCTATCTTATACAGTTTTGGAAGAACAGTGGATTTTTAAGAGCTTGTTAATGAATTTTTCAATAATTTTATTGTATTTATATGGAAATTTATTATTTTATGTGCCTAATTTCTCAAAGACATTAGGATTCATGGTCTTTTTGGATTTTATTTTGTGTACCTTTATATAATAAATCAAGAAATAAATTTTATTAAAATATGGGTTGTCATAGTTGGTATCAGAGAAAATTTAAGTTATTTTAGGGATTAATATTAGAAAACTCTATAAAAAGCCTTAGGAATAAGACAAAATATAATAAAACAACCCTAAATTTTGATAAAATATAGTGTAAGTGGTTTCCAATCAAACAAATCCATGTTAGGATACTACAAATGGACGTGGATCTAGAACAGATGTGAATGGGTGTAACAATCCCGAAAAGAGAACATTAAGAAAGACTATATCATCACATTGTTTGTAAAAATGGTCCTTGTTGAACACCTTATTTGACCCTCCTGGGGTATATGATTTGGTAAATTCAAAATCTCCTTATAAACCATTAATAAGTGAATAAAAATGTTCATATGGTTTTATGATTGTAAATATATTATGGATAGCATAGATTGAAACCTATAAATACATATGTTAAAGGATATATGTCATTTATTAGTTATCACTATAATGTTCAAGGTTTCTTGATTATGTCTACAATAGTTTAAAAATTCTCATCCATAATTTTCCCTTTATTTTTTAGTCAATGACTTGGAATAGGAGGAACTGAGCCAACAACCAATGTGATGAATAATTTAATGACCACCTAAATGAAATACCTAACCCTGTGGGAGTAAGAATCAAAAACTTCATGAAAATTATTTCTCAATTGAATCAAGTTTTGAACCAAAACATGAATTGGTGGGAATTATATAATTCCCCAAATAAATATCAAGTTGCAATTGAGACCTTTATGTGATAAAGACTTCCCAATTTTAGTGGATCTTCTAATCCCTTAATCATGGATCAATGGATCAACTCCATTGAAAAAATATTCTCTATCCTTCAATGTAAGGAGAAATTGGATTTTGTGCTGGATGTTTATCATATATATGGAGAAGGTGGTCAATGGTGGAAGTTGGTTAAAAATAAAAATCTTGAGTAAGAGATCGAAGTGATAGAGTATAATGAATTCCATAAAATGTTTTCTGAAAAATATTTTCCATGAACTGTCCAATTGAAAATGGAGAGTTACTTCTTTATCCTCAAGTAAAAGGATGATAAATCCATCAGGTGTATGAAGAAAACTTCATAATACTTTCACAATAAGCCTTAGACTTTTTCATTTCCCCCAAAATTAAATTTGACCACTTCTTTGGAGGGATAAAGACAAACTTATTAAAATCCCTAGCCATTCGAGACTTTGACAGCTATGAGAACATTTTCTGATGTGCCCTCAAATTCAAAATGGAGATCGGTGAATCTTAAGGGTCTCTTGGTACTAAAGACAAGAAGTAGAGAATAGATTTTAATTCTAGTGGTGTGATGGAAAAATCTCATGCATGAAAGAAAACCATCATCCCACTTATCAAAAGCGTGGGAATAAGAATCCTATAAATTTCATGAAGGGGATAAAGAATTTTTTTATGTGAGGGGAGAAAGGGTACCTATCTAGTGATTTCCAATGTGATAAACCCACTCATGTGATGGAAGAAAGAAATAATCCAATAAACCCTCAGCCTATTTTCCGATGTTTTAACTACAAGGAAGAGGGATGTTATGAAAATAAATTACCTAGTCCAAGGTTTGTAGATGATAATCGACAACAATAACCTCCAACACATAAAGAGAAAGGTAAATAATATACCATCACAACTACTAAGGTAGATCCCAAAAATTAAGTGGTGATAAGAACATTATTTATTTATTCAATAATAAAAAAATATACTATTTTATTCTAGTTCTACACATTCTTTCATATCATGCAATTTTAGTAGAACTATTCAAACACCAACTCAAAAAATAGAATTTGATTTATTGGTGAAGACTGAAAATGGGGTAATTATTGCATCCCAAGTATATAACTCCTCCCTATCTATATTTTCTGTCTAAACTTCCTAGTAAAACTCAAGATTCTCCCATTAGTAGAATTTGATGCAGTTTTGGGTATGGATTGGATTTCATTATATAGATCCAATATAAATTTATAAGAGAAGGAAATAACCCTATGTATCATGAATCATCCTTCAATTCTATACCAATGCAAGGAAGAGGATTAATCTTATTTGGTACCATCATCTCAAGCATGGATATTATTTTTTTAAGAGTAAGCATATATAGCTCAAATGATTGGTACTAAATAAAATATCATCCTTAGTAACATCTTCATTGTAAGGGAATTGGATAATGTGTTTACTGAAGAATTGTTTGGCCTTCCTCATTTTTGTGAGGTTGGTTTCTTAATTAAGCTCATAGTTGGATATTTTATGATATTCAAGACTCCATATAGAATTTATTTTGTTGAACTTAAGGAGCTAAAGAAACAGTTATAGTAGAATATGGATAAAGGGTTTATATTCCCATGTGCTCCTCCACAGGGTGAACTGATCCTCTTCCTCAAGAAGAAGAATGGGTCAATGTGCCTCTTCATTGATTGTTGTGAGCTCAACAAGGACATGATAAATAACAAGTATCATATAGTTTAGATTTATGACTTGTTCAATTAGATATGTGGGGCACATTTTTTCTCTAAGGTGGATCTTTGTTCATGATATTACCAAATAAAGATGAAGAAGTTGGATATACCCAAGACTACTTTTCATAAAAGGTATAGGTAATAAAATTTCATAGTGATTACATTTAGATTCACTAATGATTCAGATATATTCATGGAATTGATGAATATAGTCTTTAGTTATCACCTTGAAAAATTTATGGTAGTCTTTATAAATGGTATTCTTATCTACTCTAAAATTAAGGAGAAACATTAAGAGAATTCAAATACTATACTGAAGAAATTTTGGATGGAAAATTATATTAAATGCGAGTTTTTTTGGACAAATTGACTTTATTGGGTCATTTTATCAACAACAATGGGTTATCTATGGATCCATTGAAAACAAAAGTAATTTAAGGATGGCCCATACCAACATTTGTGACAAAAATACATAGTTTCCTTGGATTATCTAGGTACTATCATCAGTTTTGGAGAAACTTATCATGATTTTAAATCCCACAAACCAATATTACTCATAATAGATTAAAGTTTATCTAGATGGATGAATGTAAAGAAAGTATTAAAGAGATTAAGAATAGGCTAATCACTACACCTGTGCTCAAATTACCCACCAGTGGGAAGGGATTTTTGATCTACAGTGATGTGTCCAATAATTTATTGGGTTTTTTAATCATGCAATATAAAAAATTGATATCATACTACTCCCAAAAATTAAAGATACATCATAAGAACTATCCAATGAAAGATATAGAATTAGCATAGTGATCTTCGAATTGAATATTTGGTGACATTATCTCTACAAGGAGAAGTTTGATATATATACAGATCATAAAACTCTGAAGTATATATTCACCCAAAAGGATCTCAATCTGTTCCAAAAAAGTTGGTTAGATATGATCAAGGATTATGTTTGTTCAATCCATTACCATCCTAGAAAGGAAAACAAATTGTAAAATGTTATTAGTAGAAAGGATCTCGCAAGCATATCCATGATGAGAATTGAAAGGGATCCAATATTCCTGGACTTTTAAAAATATAAATCTTAACAATAAAATGATATTTATATTACCTTTATAAAATAAAAATTTAACCATCTATTCTTGATTATATCAAGGAGGTATAGAAATATGATGAGTTGTTACAGAAGAAGGTGGCGAATATTCTGGAGTTCAAATTTTCTGAAGATGGAGTTTAAGGTTTGGAACCCAGATATGTATCCCATCAAAACCAGAACTAAATATGGAACTTATGGATGATTTGAATATCTCATCCCTCTCTATTCATCCAGGAATCACTAATATGTATAGATATTTCAAGAAAAACTTCTTACGGGCTAACATGAAAAGGGGGATTATGGAGTTTTTATCTCGATGTTTAGTATGCCAACAAGTCAATGTGAAATTACAAAAGTCTAAGGGTATGATGCAACCATTTATCATACTAGTATGGAAATGGGAAGACATAACCATGGATTTTATCATAGGACTCTCCAAGATACCTAAAGGTGATAACTCCATATGGGTGATATTAGGTCACCTTACAAAGTTGGCACATTTCCTTATGATCAATAAATATTTCTCTCTTGACAAACTTTCCGAGATATGCATAAGGTAAGTAGTAAGACTGCATGTATTTATACTCTCTATTGTATCTGATCAAGATCTGAGGTTTACCTATAGTTTTTGGAGAAGCCTTTAGATATCATTGGATATAGTACTAAGCTTCATCACTGCATATCACCCTCAGACTAATGGTCTGTCTGAAAGAATCATTAAAACTATATATGATATTTTGGGATCATGTTCAATGTATTTATAGGGATGTTGGTACCAACACCTTCCCCTGGTAGAGTTCTCATATAACAACAGTTTCCATTATAGAATTCAAATGGAGCCTTATGAGGCTCTATATGGGAAGAGGTGTTGGAATTTGACATGTTGGGATGAAGTTTTACAGTGGAAGATAATGGGACCTAATATTATCCAGGATATTATATAAAAGGTTCAAACCATTCAACATAAAATGATTTCCGCACAAATTAAATATAAAATATATACATAAAATCATCACTGAGACCTATAGTTTGATGTCAGAGATAAAGTGTTCCTTCTTATATCACTTTGGAATAAATTCAAGAGTTTTTTGAAGAATGAAAAACTTATTCCTAGATACATCAGCCCATTTGATATCCTTGATCACACTGGAGTGGTATCCTGTCGATTATCACTCCCACCCAACCTATCTCAAGTACATGATGTGTTCCATGTGTCCCTCTTAAGTAAGTACAAACTAGACCCTTCACATGTACTAAATATAGAGTTGGTACCAATAGATAATGATATTTCATATAAGGAGTAGTCAGTGAAGATCTTATATCATTGAGACAATGTTTTATGAAATAAGAAAACTCACCTGGTCAAAGTATTATGGAGAAACCACAAGTTTGAGGAAGTGACATGGGAAATAAAAGTTGTTATGAAATAGAAGTACCCTCTTCTGTTTTAGTGTATGAAATAAAAATTTTGAAAGTGAAATTTATGATGAGGGGGATAATGTAATGACCTGAACTTTTATAAATGAAATTCCATATTTTTTAATGAATAAATGCATTATCATGTAATAGAGTTATAGAAAACACATACACTAATTTAGTTATTTTGGAACATTATAACCTATCAGATTTAAAATACCATTAAGAATCATAAATATTGATAATATATTCATTGAATAGTGATAGTATTAGTTTTATGATAAAGTCCAATTGATATAGACAAAAGAAGCAATGGCCTCTACTAGTAGAATTGTACCCTATGAAGCCTATTTATCAAAGCTTCTGAGGGAGATGGCATCACTAGGATTTTCCTTTTACCAAGAAAAATATGAGATTAAAAAATTGGAGCATCAAAAAAATCGTTTTTGGGAGAACTTCAAGTTCATCGAGATCACAAACCAAATCATGTTCGTTGAACTATCCCATGAAACTCTCATGACCGTACACCTTACCCTTAAGAAATTATTTAGTGAAATAAATGGATATGTATCTAAACCATAACATTATGAATTTTTATATTTTATTTCAAAAAAATAATTATTATATTTATTCCTTTTTTATTACTTTTAAAATAATTAGATAATTATTTTAATAAAAAATGTTTTAAATATGATAAAACTTGAATTGTATTTTTAGGAAATATATAATTTTAATCAAGACACTCATTTTCATGAATTTGGGAATTTTTGAAATAAATTATATTTTAATGAAATATTATTTTTAGATAATATTGATTAAATATAATTTCTAATATAATTTTATGAAGTCAAAAATAATTTTTATAAGGGTCAGAGAACTGTTATTGTAAAAAAATCAGTATTTATCAATTAATGGGGATTTTTTATTTAAAAATATAAATTCTAATGTTTATATATTTTTAATAAAATTAATATTATTCTATAAATCATAACATCAAAATTATCCAAGGTTAAATTTTTCAAAATTTTTGAAGACAGTCGAATTTTTGGGTAAAAATTAAATATGATATAAATATATGGTGTGTATGATGACATCATAATGAGGAAAAATTGATGTAATATATGCCATAAAATATATCCATGACCAAATATATATTTCCTAGTTAAAATATTTATTTTATTTTATTTTATTAATTTTATAAATCCTTAATGAATCCTCCAAAATCTATATTATATTTTAAGGTTTTAAAATCAATTCTTTATAAAAATGACTCACTTCCACATCACCAAGGGTGTTATTTAAATAATATCAGTTATTAAACATGTAAAATAATTAAAAACACTCCACTTTTATAGAAAAATGTGAAAAACATGGTATGGTGTGTGGTTTTTATTAATTTATCATATAGATTCCAAAAACTAAATTTGGAAATCAATAAAGATTTATCCTCTCTTTTTCTATATAAACCCACCCAGCCTCCCATTCCTCTTTACTCAAAACTCTTGGATAATTAAATTAATATTATATTCCCTCTATATATCCCTCCCAATGTTCCCCCAATCTCTCAAGAATCTCCTCCCAAGATTTTAGAAGCACCCTCTCAAGGTAAGGGATCCTCTCTTTATGCTCTATATTCAAGAACATCCTTTATATTATTCCTTTTTCCAGTTTTTCATGTTTGGATATGTTTTTATATATCCCATTTATATTTCTTATTATCCCCATTTAATTATATACCCACTTATCTATCATTCACCACTTTTATAAACTTTTATTTACACTTGTTATGTTGTAGAAATTATCCTGTGATTTTCTATGCCAAACATTTGTGTAGTGAATACCTGTCTCTATTTCCACGCAAGGGAATTCACCTAGTTGTTCATATATTTCATTTATTATGGAATTAAATTTATTTAATACACACCCCTTAATAATGGTTTTAAAATTCATTAAATAAATCCTTGCGGTGTATGATCTATGTGGCACACTTATACATGTACATGATATAAATGTGGTGGATGGGCTCAGAATTATATAGACTTCCAATATATTGGGTATTGTTTTTATCTCATGAGATTCCATATATGATTTATGGGATATTATCCTAAGAATAATATATTATGTTTTATTGTTGTTTATCCTTTACTTATACTTATATCATGTTTTAAGTTGTTTTCACATTCCAATGTTGCCTTTATGCTATCATGTTATATCATGCCTCATTGTTCAATATTATGATCCTAACCCCTATTATATTACCTTGATATGACTATTTTATCACTTGTACTAATTTAACTTATGATATTATTTATTTATTCCCTTATTTTTATTTATAGATCACCCCTTTTCTATGTCTATACCCTGGTTATCCTGTGCAGTTTTAGAAGAATAATAGATTTATAGGAACATGTTTAGAAAGTTTTAAATAATTTCAGTGTATTCCTATTGAAATTTGTTTTTTTATGTATTTAATTTACCAAATACAATATTATTCATGATATTTTGTGATTTTATTATCTATACCTTTATGTAATAAATAAATAAATAAAGTGTATTAAAATATGGGTTGTCATAGGTAAAGGGTTGGCGATACAAGTTGAGATGGGGATTGCTTTTTGTTTATAATTTGGATAAGTTCAATGTTGGGATAGATAGAAAAATTTGAGAGATGGGATTTACTATTACCATTTTGTTTTATTGGGTTGTTTTTTGGTTGGTTGGAATGGGTCGAGATCTAGGCATTTCTATCTTTCTTATTATTTAATGCTCAGTGTATGGTTTTCCAAATGGTTGTTATTGTGATTTTAAATTTCTTACTACAGTTGGATTATGCAGAATGAGTTAATTTTTCCCATTGGTTTATAAAGTAGATTCCTAGGGTACCCAGATCTTTTAATAATATATTTATTGATAATAAAATCATGGGATGGGTGTTGAAGTTGGAAATATAGAATAAAAAATAATGGTATGGTTGGAATGAATTCTCCAAGGAGAGTTGGATAGAAATATGAAAATGGTAATGTCAATTATAAATAATGTTGTATTTAATGAAATTAATTTATTAAATCAAAATTAATAATAATCTTTAATGAATGGTCTGTAATTTCTAATTACTAAATTGAAATGGTTAACAGTGGTAAATCTTGGGGATTGTGTGCTTTAGGGATTCTTGTCTCTTAGGCCTTAGCAGTGGTAGTCGAGTGTCATGTTGGATAATAGCTACAATTGAGTATAAAGATATATAGTTTCCTTGGGTTTGTTTTTTTATAATAATATTCTTTATATTTTATTATTTCATATTCTTCACCACCTAATTTGTTCAGGAACTTGACAACAAAAGTTTTTGGGTTCTAGGTGTTTCCTCAACATCCATGTTAGTGAGGGAACAAATGGTTGGATTCTCCCTCTTCCCAACTCCCATTTTTGAATAATGATGTGTAGTCTTATCCAGGCTATAATGGATTAATTTATAGGGTTATTTTCTACATGGTATTTAGTGGTACTCATTTTTATGATACATGTATGTGTGGGTTTTAGTATCTTGAGTTTATAACAACTTCTTGTACCTATGTTTTTGGGATAGTGGTTTCCTATAAGTGTAATTGAATGGGTTGTGATGGATTAAGGTATTATTCTTAATAAACATGATTTAGTGTCCTTTATACTTACTATTGGTTAGGATATGAAGTTTTTATGTTCATACATGGGGTGAATCATGACTTATAGAAGGTATTGTAACACTAGATGTTTGACATTGGGGACCAAGAATGATAAACCATTGGTTAAGTAGAAGTAGGGTACCTTTTTTATGTATATAATTTGATATGGATATGATACTTATATGCATTACTTAGTTATAGAACCTTGGTGGGGATGAGATATAGTTTTACCTATTTAGGCCAATATTCAATATCATTTGTTCCTTCACTATGATTTCTTCATTCACATTCACATGAGAGGTTTTGGATAGGATCCTACTATATATACCTGTATAATATATACACTATTTTTTAGGTCTACTAGAGCTAGTTGTTGATCAATCTAAGCATTATTATCTCAGATTAGTTGTTAAGGAGATATCAAAGTTCATGGTCAATACAAAAGTGTTTCTTTTTGGTATTTTCATTAATTTTTCATCATGTATGAAATTATATTTATATATTGGGATTGGTTTTTATTTATTATTTAGAGTTTATTGGTGGATATCATCTTGTATCTTATCCATAAATTTATATAAATATGGTAATTAATTCTATTTGTATTCATCTTATACCCCTGGTGCTAGTCATCAACTTATTGACTATTGGAGGTTGGATTATGGGGTCATCCCCATATTTATTCTCATATCATAATGGGTTCCAGTTGAGGGTGGAATGAAAGAGTGGTATCATAGTTGATGGATAATAAATAGGATGGAGTTTAAATATAATCACTGGTGATGATTTCATGTACTGGTAGGGAAACAATATCGGCTACAATTAAATAATGATGTAAACAAGGGATACCAGCTAGGACATGAGTATTTAGTCCCCCCCCCCCCCCCCGTGATATGATGTAAGGACCATCAAGTTTGATAAATATGGTCATTAAATTAATATTTCTTATGGGTAAGAGACTTAGATAAGGTTCATGCATCGTGTTTTTTTACACTTCTATTTTAAATAAGTAGAAAATGGGACTTATATTGAATTAAATTAATTTATTAACCTTAAATATTCCATATTCTGGGCTTAGGAGTTGCTAAATTTTTTTATTTTGTAATAATGGATCCAGTTCCATGTCCTTGTTTGGTTCATGCCAAATATGTTTAGTAAGATGTGCCAGAAAATCGACATATAGTGGAGGTTGATGATGATGATTCTTGGAAGAGGACACTTTGAGAGATTAAAAACTAGGGTTTTTTGAAGTATGAGGGATTCATTTCATGCTAGGATACCGATTCTTTGTTGGTGAAGGTTGATATTTCCTTCAGTTCAATAAGTTATCAGAGGGAGCACTGAGTTTTATTGGTTGTGATGATACTACGTGGGGTAGTTCAGTAGTGATGGTTCTTATTCCTCGATGGTCATGAGGAGTCAAACCTTACATGGGATAAGTTCCATGATAAGTTTCATGCCAATTTTCTTTCTTAGACCATGAATGTGTCTTGTCAATGAGAGATCCTTACTCTTCACTAGGGGAATTCTAGTGTGTAAGAGTTCAGTATTTAGTATAAGAAACTATTTCATTATGATCCATATCTTTTTCTATATTTTAAGGCTAAAGAGAAGCATTGCATAGAGTCTTTTCATCCATTGATCCAGTGTCAAGTCACCCAGTTCATGTTGATGACATATCCCGAGGTTCTAGAAATGGTAGAGATTGTAGAGAGGGTGTCAGATAAGATTCAATCATCATGGGAGCGGATTCTGTAGGACTCTCCATAGAGTTGATCTATGACCATAAGATATTTATTTTCTATTTAGAAGAATATTTAGACAAAATAGAGTTATTTTTTTCCCTTATTTATCCCATTTCACTGGGGTTGGAAGTTATTATACCCTTGTCAACAGATTGAGTGTGGTTTTTTTATGTAGAGATCATGGCCATCGAAATATTTTCTAATCAACCTTGTTCAACAGTTATCATGGAGTTGGTAGCCCTGTATAGTCTCATTGTTATAGTAATATCCTCTATGTCAGAAGTAGCAGTAGGGTGCTCTATTTTTTGATCAATAGAGATGGGATAGGGAAAACTTAGTATATCCCCATGATTCCCCTCATCTTCAGGAACAGTGAACATAGAACAGTTGTGGTGGGGGTTTCCATCGAGGCCCAAGAGGTCATGGAGTTGGTCATAGTCTAATGCATGCCTTTATAGTTTTCATCACCAAGAGATCTAGACACATGTCAGGTACTATATGTTTCTATCCTACTTTAATGTATGACATGTTTTATTCAAGAGTTATTCACTCCTTTATTACACCCACCTTAGTCCATGCTTTGAGACTTGAGGAAAAGAGGATTCCAGATCCCTTGGCGTTGACAACACTAATTGGAACTTTAGTTATCTTGTGTAATGTGTACAAATATTATTAGTTAATTCAATGAAAACTTCACTCTTTAGTGGATTTAATATGTTTATGGATACACCCATATAACATCATCTTCAGCATAGATTGGTAATATTTAGTGTAGGTTATTGTGGATTGCTTCAAGAGGTGCATTATATTCTATTATGTTTATGTGTAGAAGTCTATGTTTGTTAGTGATTGTGACCCTTTCACGGGTTATAGGTGGGTTTAGTTCTTATCTTATTTTATGTCCAAGATTATGTTTAGTTTATTGGAGGTTCAGTCGGTGGTGTATCCCATGGATGTAGAAGAGTACCCAAATGTCTTTTCATAAGAGGTTGTTACACTACCCTCTTAATGAGAGATCGATTTTGGAATATATTTGTAGTTGTGTTATTCTATACTATAAATTTCCTCATATTGTATGGTACATTATGAGTTTTAGGAGCTATTAATTAAGGTTGATGGTCTTTTATAAAGAGGATTTATTCAGCCTATCAGGTTTCCTTGGGGTGCTTCAGTTCAAATTCTAAAGAAGGTAGATATCAGTCTACATTTGTTCATTAATTTTCATTGCTTTAATTTGGTGATTATAAATAACTTTTATCCTCTCCTCGTATTTAAGATCAATTTGATCAGTTTAAGGGAGTTAACTAGTTCACAAAGATTGATTTGTGGTTAGTATACCATAAAATGTGGGTGAACGGTGAGGATATTCTCAGGACTACCTTCATGTTTCATTATAAGTATTAATTTTTCATTTTAATGTCATTTGGTGTTATGAATTATCCATACATGTTCATTCGGATGATTAATAAAGTGTTCCATGAGTTTCTAGATCAATTTATGGTGGTTTTTAGCAACAACATCCTTGTGTTTTCAATATCTAAGGAGGATCATGTAGAGAATCTGTAAGATGTTTTGGGAGTTATTCAATGTCAGTATCTATTTGGGAAACTTTCAAAGTATTATTTTTAGGCATGTGAGGTCTTTTTCTTGTGGAATTTTGTGTCTCGATATGGAGTAGTTATAGATCCTTTGAAGATTGAGGTAGTTGTTTATTGGGTATCCCACAAGAATGTTACAAAGGTACAAAGTTTCCTTAGTCTTATAGGATATTATATGAGGTCGTACCTAAATTCTCACGAATTAAAACTCTTATAATAGATTTGACCAACAAGGATTAGGAATCTATGTGTGTTAGACAGTTCCAGACTAATTTTGGGTATTTGAAGGAAGATATGTTCAATTCTCTAACTCTTCATTTTCTAGAGGTGGTCATTATGTTTAGCATTTATTCAAATGATTCATGTATCTTCTTGGGTTGTGTTATGATATAGCAAAGAGTGGTTTTCTCTTATGGGTATCAATAGTTATGACATCATGAATATAACTATAATACCCATAATCATGATCATATTACGATCATGTTTTCTATGAATTTATGGTGGTGTTACATCATTGGTGAGAAAATTGTGGTTTTAATATATCATAAGAGTTTTTTTGTGACTTATCCCATTGTGATTTAAATATATGGTGGTTATGGTGGATATAATTCTTATAGAATTATGATTATGATATTTATTATACACCAAGGTAATTGAATATTGTGACTAATGCTCAAAGAAGTAAGTCACATGGAGATGTTGTGTGTTAGTTTGGTAATGTTTGGATAGTGATGGAGTATCTCTATATGATTCACCTTGATATGGGAAATTTTATTAATAAAGGGTTAATTTATCATATGATGGTGCAATCATCTTTGGTGTAGCGGGTGAAGGGATTCCTACTGGAGGATTCTGAGGTGGTGGTCTATCAAGATTGGGATGTTTGTGGTGATGATCATGAGGGATTATATGGATTAGTTCATAGTGTTGTTATATTATATTTTATATTCTATAAATTTGATAAACAATATAAATATATCTAAAGTGAAGTGATTAATTAAAGGGGCATGTGAATCTGATTATTGTTCTTCCTTTGAAACCATTTAATATAAAAGTATTGTTTGAAGAATGTTTATAGTTAAATTTTAGCTAATGTTAGCAACTGATAATATTTTTTTGTTTTTGAAAACTATTTACAATTAACTAGTTAATTTAATATGGTAATTAAAATTTTTTCTGAAGATAAATGTTTGGGGCTGAGTGAGCCCATTCATTTTTATTAAAAGCTCGCATGCCTTGGAGTTATGGCCTTAGTTTCCCCTTTAATTTTTTGTGATAAAAATATATTTTTTTCTGTTTATATATTATCTAAGATGGTAAATCCATTTTGTGATTTGATGTGTGGGTTTTGGTATGGATAGGATTTTTGGTAAAGGGTGGATGACATAAGTTGATAGAATGTCTTGCTTGCTACCTATTTTTGGGATGAGGTTGGTATTGGGATAGATATAACAACATTAGAGATGGGATTTCTTGTTTTCGGTTTGTTGTGTTAGGTTATTTTTTGGTTTGTTGGTATGATTTAAGAGTTGGGATTTCCTATATTTATTATTGTTTGATGATTGTTGATTGGTTTTCTTAATGGTTTTTATTATGATCTCCAGTTACCTTTTGTTGTTGGATTATGCATTGTGACAACATTTATCCTTATGGTTTCTTATGTAGATTCTTAGGATACCCAGATCATAGAATGGTAAATGTATTAATAATAAACTCATGGAATGGGTGTTGATGTTTGTAATATGGAATAATGGAAACCATGAGATGGTTGTAATGAATGCTCTGAGTATGGGATTAAATTATATAAATGGTAACATATATATTAAATCATGCTATATTTTAATGAAATAAATTGACTAAACCATAATTTTTAATGGGATTTAATTAATTTTTGGTAATTTATAATTCTATAATTGAAATTTTTAACAATGTTGAATAATGTTTCTTGTGTTCTTATAGAAATTTTAGTCTCCTAGGACTTAGTGGTGGTAGTCAGGTGTCATATGGGATGATATCGGCAGTTGGGTCTAAGGATATGAAGTTTCCCTTAGTTTGGTTATGTGTTATAAAATTATTTATATTTTAAATTTTTATATGATTCACCTCTTGATTTAAGAAGGTAGTTGATGCCCAAAGGTTTTGGGTTTCAGTTTTTTTTTTCAACATCCAAGTTGGTGAGGGAATGGATGAAGAACTTCTTCCTATTCCCCATTCTCCCTTTGGAATAGCATGATGTGTGGGTGTATCGATGTTTTAATGTACTAAGTTATAGGTAATATGTCTACAAAGTCTATAAAGTTTATTAGTTTTATGATACATGTATGTGTGGGTTATATAAAATTGAGGTTATAACACTTACTTATATCCTAGTTATAGTCATTGGGGTTTCATATATGTGTACTTACATAAGAAATGATAGCTTGAGGTATAATGCATGATACATGGGTTGTAGTGGCTTCCAAAATTACTCTTAGTTACAATATGTGGCTATTATGTGTATGAACAAGGTGCAGAATAACTTATGTAAGGGGTCATAGTATATGATGTTTTGAAATGGGGCATGGGATGAATAAATTAGTGTGGAATTTTAAGTGTGGTACCTTTCTTATGTATTTGATTTCATATGGATATGTTACTTGTATTTTTCACTTGGTGAGAAATCCTTATTGAGTATGGAGTATAGTTTTACCTGTTTAGGTAATGATTTGTTTTTATTTTTTCATTCACTAGGATTTAGTATGCTTGTTTTACATTTTCACGAGCAGTTTCAAAGAGGATCCTACTATGTATACTAGTATTCTAACCTCATGTATATATAAACTATTTTTCAAGACTATATAAGTTTTTTCGTGATCGATCTAAGCTTTACTAGATCATAGTGTCTTTTTAGGAGATTTTTGTGTACATGGTTACTTTCAAGGTTTTTCTTTTCATATTACATGATTTTTTTCATCATATATAACATTATATTTATGTACTGGTATTGGTGTAAATTTATTCTTTTGATTTGATTAGTTTATCTCATATTGTATCTTATCCTTAAATTTATATAAATATGGTAATTTCTATCATTTTCATGAATCTTATACCCTTGGTGCTAAGTGCTAACCCATGGCCTATTGGAGGCGGGGTTTAGGGGTCATCCTCATCTACACTGCTATCTTAGTAAGGGTACCAGTGGAGGGGGTTCATGACTCCAGAAATCCAAGACGTTTTTATTCACAACACTACATCACTTGAAAGGAAGTTGAAACACAAACAAACTCAAATGCTCCATATACCTTGAAAATCCAGTCTAGGAAGAAGAAATAAACCATTGAATTATATCTTGAAGAAACCTTTTTACTAACTCCCGAGACACCATAGTGAAATCCAAGGAACAAACCAGTATATACCACCATAACAATAAATTGAGAAACTTTAAAAGTTTGATTAAAAACAATATGATTAGGCCAAAGACTCCATGATGTAGATAAAAAGGAAAAAAAATCCCCCTTGCAATTATTTCCAACTAAAACAATAACCCCCAAATAAAAAAACTACAAAACAAAAACCTTAAAAAAACAGAGAATGCATACAGAAGAAAACATCCAAAATTAAAACATAGGCCAAAGTGCAAAAAACCCAACTGCTCGACTCATTGATCACATTCATTTCTTATTATATAGTATAGATAATAGAAACATAAACAATACCCATCATTAAAGTTAGATCATCCCTACTATTAGGAAAAATAACCTATTAAAAACTTTCACATCCCCCTAAGAATTAGTAAACAAAAAAGCATACTCCTAAATAAAATATGAGAAGATAAATCCTAAAAAAGGAAGAGAATAAACACTGATCTCTTCTCAAAAACTCCACAAAGAGGAACCGTGGTTGGTCCCATTTTTTAATCATATAAATCCCACTTTTTTTAGATTTAAGGAAAAATGGAATCCTAGAATCAATATTGTAAGTTAATTTCATTGAAGGACCTCCACCAACAAGTATGGGGTTGAACAGGAAACCCATTGTGGGGGTGACTTTTCATATACTCCATTATTGGTTTTACTAGTATTCCTTCCAAGCATTTTCACGGGATGCAGTAGCTATCAAAATAAAATAACTACCTATATATTTGAAATGGATAATAATATGAATATTTAAGGGAATAAAGTAGAAAGTAAGTTTAAAATAATATAATTATAAGAATTAAAGAAATGTATATGGATAAAACATTAAGTATATGTATAGAAAAAATATTAATTTTTTGGAATAAAAGTTCAAATTATGTTTAAAGTAATATCATAAATTAATATCATAAATCAGAATATATATATATTCAGAAAATATATAAAATATATATATATATATCAAAATTTATAATATATGTATGTGTATCATAATATATATATATATATATAATCAATTCATGAATATTAAAAATAAATTTCAATAGATTGTATGATGATTAAAATATTAAAACAGAGTCTGGAAATAAGTGAATAAAATAAAAAGTTAGAAGGGGAGTCAAATAATGATATGGGTACATTGTAATTACAACCTCATTATTTTAAAATGTATACGTCTTTAATAAATATATTCAATTTCATCAAGCATTGATCTTTCCCTGGATATTTATAGAAATATATATATATATTTAGAATAAATGGTATACGGGTGAAAACCCTATCATACGAATATATATATATATATATATAAGAATATTTTTATGTATGTCACAACCCGTCCTCGGGGCTCATGCCGTGACTACCCCAAGCCCGCCTTCCATAGGCCAGGGGCTGGCAACTAGAACTAAAGGCGTAAATCCCAATAAAAAGGGAAGGCATTGCCTTTACGAAATGAAAGCACACACAAATAGAGTACTAGTAGAAGCTACACTAAGTAAAGCAGTATAACAAATGTGCTGAAAGTATGAGGGGCTGGAAATACAAGCCCAAAATAAATATACACCTACAACTGAAAGTAAAGTACAACTCAAAGGACAACAGTTAAAAGGTGACAAGAAGCTCCTGGATTGTCCACTAGAAGTCCCACCTGAAGTGTGGGTATAGATATCCTCCTCAGCTCCACGAATCCATCCGTGGTGGAGCTTGATGCCCCAGGTGCACGACGAGGCATCACTTCTCTGGACAGACTTTGAGAGCCTCTTCCACTCGGAGTTTGTCCCAGCCACCCTTCGTGTGGTGCGCATCCAGGATCTTCTACAGCTGCGGCAGGGAAGCATGATGGTCGCCCAATACTCGGAGAGATTTATCGATCTCTCGCGCTATTCTACGGACTTGGTATGAGACCCATTCTTCTGGGCCCGGACCTTCAAGCAGGGATTGAGGCATGAGATCAGGGCATCGCTGATCTCCCTCAGCATTCCGAAACAGGCAGGGGTACTGGAGTGAGCCCTTCTCATTGAGAGATTTCTTTCTGAGCCTACACCGGCAGCGAGACCTACCACAGGGTGGCCCGTAGCTGAGTCTTCTGCAGCTGGAAGTCAACGAATGACACATGGGTCCAGACAGACGAGACCATCAGGCGGACGACCTCAGGACACTGGCTCAGAGGTGTAGGGAACACAGCGTAGAGCCAGCCTTACGAGAGGCAGACAGTGCTACGCATGCGGCGGGCAGGGCCACATGGCTTGTGACTGCCCGACCCACCGTGCTGAGGAGCAGCAGACGGTTGAGGGGCCACCCAGGCAGAGGCAGAGGGTCGACCGTGGTGGTCCGCAGGGAGCAGGCAGACGAGGAAAAGGAGATGGTCGAGCAGTAGGTGGTGGGCGATGCTTTGAGGCTTTACCACCACCACCACCAAGAGGCCCACCCTGACCATAGGGAGCTAGCGAGTAGAGGCAGGCACAGCTTCAGGCAGCGGAGGCCTACGACCATAGCGCGCCCGAGATGATTCGAGGTACTATCTGTGTCTACTCCACCCTTGTTTCAGTTCTTATAGACATAGGAGCGAGTCATTCTTTCATTATCACTAACCTTGTTCGGAGCTCAGAGATTCTGACAGAGTCGTTGGATCGATCCTTACGACTAGAGACTCCTACGGGAGCAGACCTGATGATTACGCACTGGTTCCGGCAGTGTGAGCTTACTCTAGGAGGCAAGAGCTTCGGCTGGGATCTTCTTGTAGCGGCGTCGAGGCCTTACGACGTCATCTTGGGCATGGATTATTTATCTATAGTCCATGCTCAGATCGACTGCATTAGGCGCAAGGTGCGATGTGTTCACACCGATGGGAGCAGGTTCACCTTCACCGGTGAGAAGGGAGCCTTTGCAGCGCAGGATGGACTCGCACAGAGGAGAGGACAGCCCATCACTCATCAGTTGGCTAGCCTCATCCTAGGAGCAGTTGACGTGCGGAGTCCGAGCTTACCTGTAGTGGTGGATCAGTGTGCGGACGTTTTCCCTGACGACGTTCCAGGACTACCTCCTCACAGAGAGGTAGACTTTTATATTGACCTATACCCGGGGAAATCCCTAATATCCACTCCATCATATCGGATGGCCCCTGCTGAGCTTTGAGAGCTATGGGTTCATCTGGAGGACTTGCAGGGCAAGGGATTCATCCGACCCAGTGTTTCATCCTCGGCTTCCCCGATTTTGTTCACCAAGAAGGCAGACAGAAGCTTGCGACTGTGTGTCGATTACCGTCGCCTGAACCAGGTGACCGTGAGGAACAAGTATCCGCTACCAAGGATTGATGACCTCTTTGATCAGCTCAAGGGAGCACGATGGTTCTCGAAGATAGACCTCAGGTCAGGCTATCATCAGCTCATAGTTTGGGACGAGGACGTGCAGAAGATGGCCTTCAGATGTCGGTATGGCCACTATGAGTTCTTGGTTATGTCATTCGGCGTAACCAATTCTCTAGCAGTGTTTATGGGTCTCATGAACAGGATCTTTCATCCTTACCTCGATCGATTTGTCGTGGTCTTCATCGATAACATTTTGATATACTCGACGACTGAGGAGGAGCACGCCTACCACTTGCGGGTTGTACTGAACACACTCCGAGAGCACCAGCTTTATAGTAAGCTCTTGAAGTGTCAGTTCTGGATATGTGAGGTCCACTTCTTAGGACACGTCATCTCTGAGGCGGGATTTGTGGCGGATCCTGTGAAGATCGAGGCAGTGCTAGCTTGGGAGCCACCCAGGAGCGTGACGGAGGTACGGAGTTTCTTGTGTCTAGATGGGTACTACTGGAGATTCGTTCCAGACTTCTCCAGAGTTGAGGCACCACTTTCAGCTTTGACGAAGAAGGGGAAACCCTTCGTGTGGTCAGAAAGATGTCAGCAGAGATTCCAGGAGCTGAGACAGAGATTGACCAACGCACCTATCTTGAGGCTACCGGAGGAGGGAATAGGGTACGTAGTCTACTGTGATGCATCAGGGACCGGACTCGGATGTGTCCTGATGCAGGAGTGGGCAGTGATCGCCTATGGATCACGTCAGTTGAGGCAGCACGAGTAGAACTACGCTACCCATGACCTGGAGTTAGTAGCAGTGGTCTTCGCTCTGAAGATGTAGTGACACTATCTGATGGGCGAGCGCTTTACAGTCTATTCTGACCACCAAAGTCTCAGGTATATCTTATCGCAGAAGGAATTGAACCTGAGATAGATTCAATTGCTCGATTTCCTCCAATACTATGACTTTGAGATAGTTTATACTCCTGGAAAGGGGAACGTAATATCTGATGCCCTAAGTAGGAGGACGGGCATTTAGCTACTTGGGGAGGCGACAGAGCAGCTAGCCGCTTTGCAGATATCCTTTGTGGATAGTGATGGAGCATCCTTTCTACAGTCACTCCTCCACTTCTACAGTGGGTTAGAGAGGCACAGCGTGGGGATGTTGACTGTGAGACAAGGCGTGCACAGATATCCTCAGGACAGGCACCTGATGGATTCTCTGTGGGAGGAGAGAACATCATCCTTTTCAGAGGACGTACCATGGTACTAGCTGCTTTACAGGAGGAGGTGCTGAGGGAGTTCCACACTTCCCCTTTAGCGGTACATCCAGGAGTGGCGAAGATGTACCAGGACCTCAGACAATAGCACTGGTGGCCGGGTATGAAGAAGGTTGTAGCAGAGTTTGTTTCTCGATGCCTCACCTACTAGCAGGTGAAGGCAGAGCACCAGGTACCAACAGGCTTGGTACAGCCCTTGGAGGTCTTGGAGTGGAAGTGGGACGGGATATCTATGGACTTTGTGACTGGAATTCCACGCACTTCCAGAGGCCACGACTCCATTTGGGTGATTGTCGACCGACTCACCAAGTCGGCCCACTTCTTACCCATCAAATAGCAGGGCTCAGTGGAGAGCTTGGGACGCCTCTACGTTTAGGAGATCGTACAGCTTCATCGTGTGCCATAATATATCGTCTCCGATTGAGATGCACTCTTTACTTCCCGGATTTGGAAGGGGTTTCAAGAGGCATTCGAGACGCAGCTACGTCTGAGCACCGCCTTTCACCCTCAAACGGATGGTCAGACGGAGAGGACCATTCAGACTCTTGAAGACATGCTCTGTGCATGTGTCCTTGACTTTGGTTGTAGTTGGGAGGACCACCTACCCTTGGTGGAGTTCGCGTACAACAACAGTTACCACTCCACCATCGGGATGGAACCATACGAGGCATTGTACGACCGACCTTGCAGATCACCTCTGTGCTGGACAGACCCTGGGGAGTCAGCACTTGTGGGACCGGAGATGGTCCAGGCTAGGACAGAGAAGGTCCAGGTCATCCAGGAGTGGATGAGGACAGCTCAGAGCCAACAGAAGTCTTATGTTGACAGGAGGCGGAGACCACTAGAGTTCGAGGATGGCGACCACATCTTCTTACGGGTCTCACCTCGACGTGGATTACAGAGATTTGGATGAGGCAGAAAGTTGTCTCTGCGCTTCATCGGATCATTCCAGGTCCTCAGCAGGATTGGCGAGGTGGCTTATCACCTGGCTCTACCACCTCAGTTTCACCGGGTGCACGACGTCTTCCACGTATCTCAGCTGAGTATATACGTGCACGACCCGACGCATATCATTGACCATGGGGAGCTGGAAATTGATGATGGGGTGACTTTTGCAGAGGTCTCAGTGGAGATCGAGGATCGACAAGAGTGAGTCCTACGTGGATGGTCGATTCCTCTAATGCGCATCATATGGCAGCACGGGAACCTCCAGGAGAGCACATGGGAGCGGGAGGCTCAGATGTGTGCTCAGTACCCACATTTGTTTCCCCAGTTTATGACGTATCTTTACGGGGACGTAAATCCCTGAGGTGGGAGTAATTTAACGACCCGTAAAATTCAAGGGAAATTTTTTCTTAATTTTCTTTGGGATTTTACAAGAACGCAGTTTCTAACAGCACCTGATTCCGAGGCCCGGTGAGCCCAGAATAAATTTCCGAAGTTTAGCTCGGGTACGTTTAGTGAACGAATGAGCAGGATTTCCTAACATTTGAACCGGTTCTCAGAATCGAAATCCAAGGACACCGATGGAATCGCAGCACCGATAATTGCTTAGGAACATCTTTCTCAGAGTTGCGTTTGCTCGGGTGTGGTTATTAAAATTTTGGGTTAAGTAAAGAATAAAATAAAATGGTGCAACCAATTTTATTTTTATTTTAAGTAGTTTAACCTAAGCTAAGTGGTTGGAGTGGGACCCACTATATCCTACTCCACTAGGTAGGATATTAGTGGGGTGGGGCCCACATGATCCCCACCCTTTCAACTTCCTAAAACCCTATTAATTATGTAACCCACTCGCACTCCCTTTAAATGAAGTCAACTCTTAATTAATTAATTGAGTAGGTTATTCAATAAAATTAATTCTTGGATTCATTTTGAATTTCAAATGAAATGTTGGCTTGTGGGTTAATTAAATAAGACAAATTCTTATTTCGTGAGAGGTTCGTTCGTTGTGCGAGAGGATTTGGAGAGGAAATCTTTAAGTTCTGAAGAATGTTCTTCCTCATTGAAGAACGCGAAGAACACACTGTCATCGACGAAGAACGCCGACCTCCGACGAAGCACGATGAAGAACGCCAAATCCTTGGAGATCGACGACGTGATGCCGTGTACCGCGACGCTGATGATTCTCCTCTCCGTGACACCAACACGCCTTCCTTCGTTTCTTCTTCCCACAACAAAGGAAGGGAGACACCTTTTCTCATCAGATGATCTCTGTGAACGTGTACGGAACCCTATTCTGTGACATTCTTTTCCGCGACGAATCAACAACTCTTGAGGTAGGGGTTAATTTTTTTTGTTCGTGAATATTTTCGTCGCCTTTCATCGTTCTCTAATTTGGCCGCCTGTTATCGCAATAACGGGAAGAGGTTGGACCGCACGAACACGGCCAACTCTCCTCCCCCCCTTGATGCTTGATTTTGTTGTGGCACGATTAAGGCAGGGCGGTGCCATTGCACCGCGCGGAAATAATGAAGAATGGGCGGAGAAGCGCGGCGCCGTCGTGCCGCGCCGTTGAAGTCGAACAAAGTCGCGGCGCCGTCGCGCCGCGCCGGAGAACCTCGAAGAGGCCCCGGCCGGAGCGGCGCCGCGGTGGAGGGGCGCGGCGCCGTCGCGCCGCGCCGATCGGACAAGGCCGCAATTTATGGCTGCAGTGGTGCGGGAGCAGCGGCCGGAAACGCCGGCCGCCGGAGCAGGAGGGCGGGACCGCGGTGGTCCCGCGGCGGCATCAACTGTCCGGCCGGACTGGGCCGGCCATTTCAGGGGGTGATCGGGGGTTCCTAACCCCTAGCTGGCCAAAGAAGAGCAGCCCCCCACGTGGGGACCACGTTTGTCAATCAGGGGGGCAGCGCGCCCCCCTTGTCAGCTCAGCTCGGCACCGATCGAGCTGGCCGCGCGGACCGCACGCGCGAGCCGGGCCGAGCCGCTGAGGCCGGGCCAGGCTGCGCCCAGGCTGGGCCGGACCCAGACTCAGTTCGGGTTGACCCGGTTCGGGCCAACCCAGGGGGTCTTGGGCCGGGTCGGTCCGGGCCCAAAACTCCCATTTTCGGACCTCTTCCGGTGTTTTTCCCATAACTTGGGCTACGAACCTCCAATCAACTCACCGTCAGGTGAGATGTGATCCTTGGATCGAGACAGTCGTTTTGGTATATTACACTCATGGTTTTGGAGAACTTTGGGTTCGTTCGGGTTGGTTCAAACACGAAACCAACCGGGCCCTCGGAGCGAAAACGCTTATAACTTGAGCTCCGGACGTCCGATTGACGTGCCGTCGACTTTGATGGATTCCTCTTAGTGAGACGAACATTTCGGATTACTCCGCTCAAGGTTTGGACGCAGTTAGAGTACGGTCGGGTTGGTTTTGACTTAAAAATCAACCGGGCCCCTGGGACGAAAAGGCCAATAACTCTCAGACCGGGCGTCTGATTGACGCGTCGTCTGTGACGTTGAGTTCCTATTGACGATACGGAACTTTGGTATACATCAACTCCAGACTTTGTGTCAGAGTATGTATCAGCCCCTTGGCTCGTGGAGCGGACCCTCCCCGAACGAGCTTGCTGTGTGCGGGAACCCTAGAGCTGGTTGCGACTGCGACGATGATTAAGACTGCACGGGAATCCTCCGTGGGTTTGACAGCGACGACTACAGCACTCAGCGATCCTCTGTAGATCAGTGCTTTATGATCCTATGTGGATCAGATCCTGTGTGGGTCAGCGCTCAGCAGTCCTGTGTGGGCCAGTGCATACCGATCCTATGTGGGTCAGATCTTGTGTGGGTCATTGCGGGGGTTAGTACCTATCGATCCTGTGTGGGTCATTGCGGGGGTTAGTACATATCGATCCTTTGTGGGTCAGATGTCTTAGATGAATCAGTGGATATATCTGATCATCTCTATCGTCTTACGAAGAAGTATACCTGTGCGAGTTGAGTCTTGACTTTCAATCTTATCTTCGATAATATTGACATGATATCCTGTGTGGAACGGGTTTTGTTTTCCTATGTGGATTGGGTTGTACTTAGGCTCAGATGTTGGAGCTGAACTGGAATTAATGACTTAGGTATATGTATGGTCATATGCCTAAGTAGTGTCGGATGTTACTTCGTGATTGTATCTTCCTTTGTGGATTATCCTTTGTGGATTCTAGGAGACCTTCGAGGGTCTCCTGGTCCCTACTGAGTAGCTTATACTCACCCCTGCACGGGCTATGCCCGCACTACGTTGTGTTGGATGTAGACGACGGACAGCACTGATCGTGGTGGAGGCTTGTGGAGCAAGTCGATACCTGGAGGTGGACCACTGGGCGGGATATACACGGAGCGGACGGCTGGACCCGTGGAGCTGAGGAGGCTATCTGTACCCACCCTTCAGGTGGGACTTCCAGTGGACGGCTCGACGTTGTGTCTTTACTTTTCAGTTGATATACTTTCTTTCCAGTTTTACTTTACTTTCAGTTTGGGTTTGTATTCTGGCCCACTTACTTTTCCACACTTACTATTGTACCCAGTTTTACTTAGTGTTTACTTCTGCTTACTTACTCTGTGGTGTTTGTTTACTTTACAAAGGGAATGTCTTCCCTTTTTATCAGAAATTACGCCTTGGTGCTAGTCGCCAACCCCTGGCCTATGGAAGGCGGGCTTGGGGTAGTCACGACATGGGCCCCAAGGACGGGTCGTGATAATGTAAAATTGTGTAAATAGGCAATGATGATCTATTATTGATGTCACTTATGAGAGAATTTTTAGTATAATAGATTCTCTATAAGGTAATAAAAGAAAAATATGAGAAATAAATACTTTCTATAAACTTATCAAGGATTTCTTAGTGGAAAAAAAGTGTAATTGTATTCTAGTGATTCTATAAAGGGAAATATATTTAGAGTGGTTACATTTTTTCATGATCATTATTTTTTGAAGTTAAGTTTAGAAATTATGAGTAAATATTCTATAAAAATGAAAGTATGGATATGGAACAAACATGTTATATCATTAATAAAAAAAATTCTAAAATGGTACTTTGTTAATGATAATTTTTGATCGAAATATATAATATAATATCATAGAAGTAAAATTATAATACTGAAAATGCATTATTATGGTACACCTATAACAAATCATTATTAAAGAAAATGTAAAAATAAAAAATTAATGGAAGTGTAAAAATAAATCTATCCAACTATAACAATATTATTGAAAGTTTTTATATGAAATAACATAACATCATACTAGAATTATAATAATTATTTTCAAAAGGATATTTTTATATAAAAATATGAAATTAAATTTTTAGATATGATGATTAATGAATCAATCCCATAATCACTATGATTGAAGAATTAATTATAATCATTGATATCAATGTAGTGTTTCATTGTATATTGTCCTTTGATTTTAATTATTTAGTTATAATACAATGTAAAGATATAAATAAAACTTACTGATAGTGGTTTGAGAATAAAATTTCCCATTAAAGGGAATAAACTAAATATGGTTAAGCACATTAGTAAACATGCAATTACATGTGTGAACCATTTTTTTACTAAATAAGCTATAAGAATGAAACCCTTAGAATTATACAGTAAAATAATATGGATATAAGTATTTCTCACTCAAAAAATCATAAATTATACAATTTAATGAATTTTATTATGGTATTTTTTCATTTATGTTTAATTGGTATGTAATTAAAGTGTAAATTGTAATGACAAAATTGTATAGAAGAAGTTGTAAAAATGGTGTACATATCAACTGAATAGTGAAAAATGGATTCTAGTACATGAAATAAGTAACAATAGAGGATACTAGTAACATATTAAAATTATATAAGTGTAACTGTATAAAGGTTATAAAAATATGGTTATAGTGGGTAGACATTGTATAAATCAATACACATAAATTGAGTTGTCTTAACAATGATATAGAAGTAAAAAACTGTCAAAAAAATTTAATTATACATTTTATTGAATATTATTATGGGATTGTGAAATTTAGATTTGACTATTTTTTAATTACTCAATTACATGTGTAAATTATATAAGTTTAATAATATAAAGGGTATAAAAATATTATTATAGTTTGAAGACACTGCATAAATGAATACATAAAACTGAAACTATTTTAATGAAGATATAGAATTGATGAAACAATAAAAAATAATTATCAACTAAACTTATTAATGAATTTTAGTATAGTATTGTGTTATTTATGTTTGATTGTTATATAATTACATGGTATCATGTGTAAAATGCATAAGTGTAACTGTATAAAGGGTAAAAAAATGTCACCACAGTGGGTATACACAATTTAAATGAATACAAGCAACTAAAATTGTTTTAATAAAGATGTATAAGTGATGAAATAATCAAAAATAATTGCCAATTATAAAATTTAATGAATGTGATTATGGTTTTATGGAATTTATGTTTGGTTGGTATGTAATTACTGCATAAATTTTAAGGAAAAATTGTATGTAAGGAGCTATAAAATGGTTTATATATCAACTAAATGGTAGAAAACAGATTCTAATACAAGTAATAATTCTAATTAGGGAAAACTAGTAACTTATGTAAATTATATAAGTTTAACTTTATAAAGGGTACAAAAATATTATTATATTTTTTATATATTGTATAAATGAATATTCATAAGTGAAACTATTTTAATGAATATTCATAAGTGAAAAAAATATTATAATGATTATAAATTATAGCAATTAAAATTATACATAAATTACCTAAATGAGTGTTCATAGATGAATATATAATGGTTACTATATAACTTCCACATAAATGTTATTGCAGTTCTTATTATTTCACTTGAATAATAAAAGTGTAATTTTTTAGTGATGGAATATTGTTACTTAAGGAACTAAATAGTCTATAGAATATAATTTTTTAGTGAAAATGTTTCTAATCTGAAAATAAGGAAATGGAATAAACAATTGGAAATGAATATCAAAGGAAAATTTATAGTACATATTTAAATATGAAAAGACATGAATTCATAATATAATACAGTTCATACATGAAAAATAATACAAATAACATTGTTTGAAAATGTATATGGTGTGTAATGTAATTAGCATAGAGTATACATCATATATAAATTGAATTATAATGTAAAAAAGATATATAAAATGAAAAATAGTTCATAGAAGCTTCTCAAATATATATGAAATAAGAATATTTTTGAAAAAGTTAGCACCTACAATAAAAAATAGGAAAATATAAAAATAATAAAATAATAGATAATTTGAATGGGAATAACATACATTGAATATTTCACTCAAAAATTGATGTAAAATTATCAATAATATAGTTCTAATGAGGTGGATTAAATGGGAAGGATAAAATGTCCATGGAAAAGTGAGAAATCATGTATGGGAATGGGGGTCATGCTAATTTAGGGTTGTAACCTATACCATCAGTTTATTAAAACCATTTATATTGGGTAATCCAAAACCAATGGTTCCTTTAACCCATTGGTATAGGTGGCATATACCTACGGATTTCAAACCACTGGTATAAGTCCATTGGTATACACCATATTTTTAGTAGTGTTAATAGGTACAATTTTGTCTAGAACTTGAACCGAACCATAACCCATACGGTTTTATTCAATTCACTCTATAAATAGGACCACAAGAAAAAAACCATTATATTGATTTATGGTTTGGTTTGATTCAGTTTCTTTTTTTTTCAACCCTACTTGGAGTTACTGTTTGGCCACTAGATTCTTGATGGCTATTACTAGAATTTCGATAATAAGCTACTTTGAATATATTCTTCAATTAGATCCACCTCTTCCAAATTCTTCATCCTCTTTTACAAACACAAAGAACTAATTCAAAATCAATTTAAATATCAATACATTAAAAGTGGAATTCAAAGCATACCTTAAACTCTTATAGTATTTACACATATAATGTCATAATTATAATTTAGTATGCAATATTATTATTTAATAAATAAATTAATATGGAATATTTTTATTATTATAAAATTTATTAGATTAGTGCATATAATATTACATTTTTAATAATAATGATATTAAATATTGAATAATAATTATTATTATTATCATAAATAAAAATAATTATTATTATTATATAACAATTAAAACATATTCTCTTTACATAATAAAAATGTATTTTTATAAATAATAATAATAATAATAAATAACTATAAAAAATTAACTATCATGAATTTCAATCATTAATCCATCATTTTATATAAATAATATTACATATAATTAATATTCTAATTAATAAAAAATCTTTTGTAATAATTTAGTCAAAGATTGTGCTCTGGTCAAATTAAGAAAAAAATCATATAGACGCATTTGTGAAATCCTTTTTTATCACAACTTGAACCACTTGAACAATCCAAACAAACAATATCCATGAGGAAAAACACAACACAATAGTCCCAAAAAACATCCACTAATATCAAAAGACTTTTCCACATGGGCTCTCACACCTACATCCTGGGGTTCCAAATCAAAAGAAAACCAATAAATTTGAACACCAAACCAAACAAAATAAAAGGTCCATCAATCCAATATGTCACCATCTGATTTGTTGGTCTGCCACATATTGGATTAGATGGATATTAAGACGAACTGTCTTGATAATTTATTTCATACAGTTTTGGATACACCAGGTAAGACCAAAGATACTCTAAGGCACGATTAGATCTTGCCCAAATTTTCAGGCAACTAGAACTTGAACTATTTGAAAATGTCAGATCACAGAGGTTAATGAATCCAAAAGTATCTTATACACTATCCAAAGAGAGTCGCTTATTATTTTGTCAGTGGATTGCAGATTTGAGACTTCTGATGGCTATGCTTCCAATTTGGGCAGATGTGTTAAGAATGGTTATATTACCGGATTAAAAAGTCATGATTGTCATGTTATAATGGAAATAATTATGCCGATTGGATTCATAGGTTTGTTAAATTCTATGATTTGGGATTCGATAATAGACATATCATATTTTTTTAAGACATTTGTGCAGTGACAACAAACTATAATTCGCTAAGAAAACTGGAAGAAGATGTTGTTATAATTATATGTAAACTGGAAAAAATATTTCCACTGTATTTCTTTGACTTAATGGAACATATGATATTACATTTGCCACATTAAGCTAAATGTGGAGTTCCAGTACAGTTTCGATGGATGTACCCATTTGAGAGATGCAAGCAGAAATTGAAGAAAAAAGTACGTAACAAAGCATCAGTTGAAGGCTCAATTGCTAAAGATTATTTGTAAGAGGAAATTTCTTTTTTCTGATCTCATTATTTTGAATCTGAATATCCCTCAAAACACAACTACATGGGATAGAACGAGGGGAATGTTAATGAAGAAATGTACATTCAATTATCAGTTTTTAATCAACCAAATCTTGGCTTCGGTGGAGTTCATGAACGATGTATTTCAAATGATGAACATCACAGAGCTCATACATATGTTCTACTCAACTGTGAAGAAATGACATAATTTGTATTGTGAGTTCTTCTATCACTTATTCTATAATTTATGTTACAATATGTCAACTTATTTTATTTTTAGGTTATATGATAATCATATCAAGAAACAACTTCCACAAATTACAGCAGCTACTCTTGAAGAACGCAGACAAAAAAAATCTCAATGGTTTCAAAACCTGGTAACATAAATTATGAATGGTTTAATATCAATTTCATTTATTATTTATTATATTGATAATTTTTTTACAAATTTTCAGGCGTCTCAACATGCTGATAAAATTGATAAGCGAATGTGTATATTGAGTAACCCACCATCCAAAATGGTTAAATATTATAATATATATGTTGTGAATGGTTTTTAATTTCATACACGTGCATATGAGGAATCAATAAAAACAATGAACAGTGGAGTGTTCTTGAGATGATTGCATCACAGAGAAACTAAAGTTGACATTTATGACATTCTGGATGAAATTATTGATCTGTGTTATCTAGGATAGAATTACATAATGATGTTTAAATGTCGGTGGTTGGATATTGATAGAGGCTTGCATGTTCATTTGACTCATGGAATCGTCGATATTAAATATAAAAGTCTTCTTGTAGTAAATGAACCACTTTTAATGGCTCAATAAGCACATAAAATTTATTAGACAAAGTATTGTGCTACTTTAAGAGACTTGATTGATTGGTGGAGCATAATAAAAATGAAATCTTGGGAAAAGCGGTTTACTAAAACTGAATGTGGTTCTGCTGAAGTAGAAGGAATTGAAATTTTTCAAGAAACAACTTAAAATACATCTTTTTCACAAAGAGACATGAATATCGATGATGACACCCCACAATTAAGGATCCATGGTGACAAAGATGTTAATGATGTTACAAATGAATTTGAAATGAGATGATGAAATTGAAAATCATATGGATATTGATGATGCCGAGAAGGAACATGAAGACATTTACATTATTAGATATGAAGATGATGATAAAGGTGAACATTGAAACAGTTAAATGCTAGTTATAATCACAACTAATATATATATATATATAATATTTATTTTAAACTATATGCTAACAACAATCATTTTGTGTTTTAGATGGACCCTGATCTATTTCATGAGTTGGAGGAGGCTGAGCTACCTTTGGATGAAGGGTATTTTGGATTATCTAACCCTCATCCTACAGGAGGTTCAGGGGGTACGCAAAGGGGGAATGGTCTTTCACGATTGATGATTCCTGACACTATCCACGAGCGGCGTCCATGTCTTGGCTTCTATCCACACACACGGAGGTATGGTAACCTGTATATTTTAGTTAGCTTTCATTAATTTATTTCTATATATACTAATTTTTTATTATTTCTTCCTTTTTCACAATTTTGCACATGTAGCTGTTGGACAGGGGAGAGTTATCTTGCACAATTATTTTTCTCAGCCATGGATCACATGGGAATAGATTCTCATTGATGTGCAGCTCGAAATGTTCAATAATTTGTTGGTACGTAAATAAATAATATTTAGTTTGAATTTTATTTTATTAATAACTTGATATTATAAATTATTTTTAGGGTTTATGGTATCCCATCTATGATAGCATGTGTGACGCTATCCACGCAGCATGGCGGGTGTCTATGCATGACCATTTCCATCAGCTTTTGCACAATTTGAGAAGGAAGGCCATTAAGAAAGTAGAAGTGACAGAATTTGATGAGTCGTGTAGAGCCCACCAACCATAGTACATTTCATCTCACATTTGGGATGGATTATGTTTACACTGGTTGGGTGGTAGATTTCAGAGGAGATCTTCAGTGGGTCTGCAGAACCGTGGAGAAAGGAGGTGATACATTGAGCTGGTAGTCGTACATTTAGTATGCATTGAGATCATATGGTAAGTATATTTTTAAAATATTTTATATAAATTTAAATATAAACAGTTTATTTTATATTTCTATAGGCAGTCGAGCATCCCGATATTACGGAGTACGATGTTTATCGGATGATGTACAATGATCAAACCACTGGAGATATTAGAGGTGATCATCAGTATCAAATTGTGGTTAGTATTATTTTTTCAGTTTGACAATTAACTTCATATAATATTTTTACAATTTTAATTTCAAATTGGAATTAAAGGAGTCATATGAGGTTGTGACCTCTCAGACACAGGCTGAGAGTTAGGATGAGACGACTGGTTAGACCAGTGCCCACCATTTCGATGAGGTGGCATGGATGCAGGCGACTCAGTATGGCTTTGAGAAGGGCCGAGTAGTTGGTATCAGATCTCATTTGACTTCTAGTACTTATTATGGTACTACTGCGATGTCGACGTCCATCTCGAGAGGAGCTTGTGGAGAAGCATCATCTTTTGCCTCACAGTATCAGGAGCAATTGCGAACTCATACTGAGCTTATAGAGAGTTTGCAGAAGCAGCATAAAGAGATGTGTTTGCAGCAGCAACACCAGCAGTAGTACATGGAGGATATGCGTCGATGGCAGCAGCAGCAGCATCACGAGAAGATGGAGTACATGTGTTGTCTGACTCATAGTTTAGGGATGGAGTTTCTTCAACCATCTCCTATAGCTTCTCCACCTCCTCCAGAAGATGATCCCCCCAGTGATTTTTTTTATATTAAAAACATTTGAATTCAATATTTGTTGTAATATGAACTATTTATAGTTTCTATCTTTTATATTGGTGCGAATATTGCATAATTTAATTTTTAATATTTTATTATTTATTATTAGTATTATATTTTTTAATATTTTTTTATTTTACTAATAATAATAATAATAATAATAATAATAATAATAATTTATGATTTTTATTATATTTTTTTGTGAATATTGATAATTTTAATATTTTTTTATTTTTTTATTTTTTTAATATTATTAATATTATTTTTTCATTAATCATTATTTTATTAAATATATTTTTTTAGTATTATATTTTTTAATGTTTTTTTATTTTACTAAAAATAATAATAATAATAATTGATTATTTTTTTATATTTTTTTGAGAATATTGAGAATTTTATTATTTTTTATTTTTTATTATTTTAATAATATTAATATTATTTTTTCATTAATCATAATTTTTTTAAATATATATTTTTTACTTTGTTTAGTATTTGTAATGGGGCTTATTAAGATGGGAGCACATCGTAAATAGTTTAAATATATATTTTTTAAAAAAGTATTTGCGACAGGACGACGGGCCTGTCACAAATACTATTTGTGACTGGCCCATCGTAAAAGGTTTATTTATATATAATGTATATAATCGAAGACTTATTTAGGATGGGTAAGTTCCCCATCGCAAATAGTATTTGCGACGGGCCCATCGCAAAAGGTTTATTTATATATAATGTATATAATTGGAGACTTATTTCTGACGGGAAACATTCCCGTTGCAAAAAAAAATAGTATTTGCAATGTTGTTTTCTAAAACAAGCTATTTAATATGGGGTCTCGTAACTAAATCTTATTTGCGATGGGATCCCTTCACAAATAGCCCGTCACAAATACCTCTAATTCCAGTAGTGATGGATTTTTAAATAAATGATTCCAAAGTAAAAAAAGGGTATTTATCTCAAGAAATATTTAATGATTTTGTTATATTATTTTCATCTATGTCAACACCCTATATTTAATATAATTATTAATTGAGTTTTATATATTATGTTACCATCTAAAATATTTTATTGAATATTTTATTATCATTTTGACTGGGTATGTACTATCTTTATACCATTATCTATATTAATCTAGATGGTTTATGATTATGTTTACTGATTGTGGAAATTATTTACATTTCATAAGATACTTTCAATATTAATGTCCAAGTTGATTATGTTTCACCCCTTTCATATGAGGAATGAATTGTACTTAGTAGGTGTTGGGTGGCTCCCGCTATAACCCCTTGATGCATTAGTGGGTATCATAAGACAAACTAGACCAAGTTTTGTCCAAGGCCTTACTTATTTTTTAGATTCTTGGAATGAAGCCTTGATAGTAATATATTTTTGGCATGGATTCTTGATGGTATTTTTAAGATGCACCGCATTATGAATTCCCTCATTATGGGAGTATTTATTGATAATACATGTTATTTTTTTACTAGTATAATATACATGGTTAAGTATCATTCTCGGGTGATTATTTATATGGTGTTATTTGATCAGCTTGTATTGATTCCATATTATGCTCAATTTTATGTTTTAATGGATTTTTTTGTTATTTATACACCTTGAATTATTGTTTATATTTATTTATGATATATTCCTCTATATTTATTACCTTTAATGAGCATCTGAGATCACCCCTTTATTATGTTTTATTTTTCCCCAGGATTCCAATATATATATTATGATTGACATGTAGGGATAATCTTGGGGAATTGGGATGTTTCCAATGGAGTTTCTATGTTCTATTCCATTTAAATTTTTAATGTAACAATTAAATTTGTATCTAGTTTTCTAAAGCTACTAAACTATTTAGTCCATCGATATGTGACTTCCTTGTTTATTATACCAATTTAATAAAGTAAGGCACTGAATTTGGGCTAATGGGGTTGTGGTCCTTACATATGAGGTGGGTGTTTCTATTTAATTGCCTATTATTTAAGCATTTCATGAATTCTTGATGATTTAAAAGTATTTTTGAATTAATGTTAATATGTATATAATATCTAGTTTTGATTTTCTAAAGGTTTTCCATGTTTGGGTGGGTTTTTCTTTCTAAAAAAATGTTTGAATTTCTTGGTGCTATGGAACTTGGTTTTCAAATGGAATTTTATGCATTCTTCATGGTTGATAAAATTAAAAATATGGGTTTTATTAAGAAAAGAACATGTTCATTGTGATTTAATCAAAACATCATTTTCAAAGTGGGTTCCCTTTTTGGTTTAAGGGGTTAGATTGATTTAGAAGGGGTGGTGTTGTTTTATAAAATTAAATGTAGTTTCCATTGGGTTTTTTTATTATGATTTATTTGGAGACTTTTTGGATTCCAAGTGTTTTTAAAAATAAATTTCCAAATTTATATGATATATGTGATAATTGAATGTCTGGTCAGCACTTTGTGACGTGATGTTAATTGTGCCATTTTTGATCCCCTAGGTTTTGTTGATGATCCTTATGCTTGTCTATATTATGGATGATTTTTTATGTGGTTCATGATGTGATTTTGGGTTGGGAATACTATTAAGGGTAGTGTGTGAGGTGGGAAAGAAGTGATTGTGGTGTTATCCCTTAGGGATCTATTATTTTCATGAGATGATGTATTCTGTTCATGGGCCACCTATTTTATTATTCCATGGGGATATTAAGGATACTAAGTGGTAAATATTGGTATGGTGTTAGGAGATTTGATATTTACACACTTGTTAGTCCCCCCTAGTTTTACATAACACCTGACTAGTGGGAGTGTCACCAAGGAGACTGGTTAGAGTGATTCGGCTTACAGATGTGTGACCATTAAACTACTGGTAGTAGTTCCTCCTTTGAATGAAATGTGTTATACCATTAGTCCTTGTGGTGCTTCCTTATTCTATATATCATATGTAATGCCTTTTTTATATATATTTGAATGTATTTTTCTTATTCCTTGGATGGACTTTCTTGGTGTGTTGATCTTATTAGGGTTTAGTCTAGATATTGACTAGTTTGGTTCCATCCGTTTATTGGTATTATTTTTTATATTCTATAGTGGTGTTTCATTATTGTTTCCCATGTTTCTTTGCTTACCTTTGTGTTGAGTGTGTAAAATATTTTGAAGGAAAATGGTGGAATTGGTTTTGAAGTGTTGTTGTTTTTTTTTGAAATTATTTTTAAATATTTTAAACCATGTGTGGGTTTATTTTTAAAAGTGTTTCTTTTTAAAGAGAAATAGTTGCTAATTAAAATTGGAATGGGTTTTGGTAAAACCCCTTTATGGTATGTTTTATGAAAGTTATACTTTAAAAAATTTAATGTTCTATGATTTTTTTATTCCTATATTATTTAAAGGAAAATATAAACCTATTTGTATACATTACTTTGAAATAAGAAAACTTGGTTTATTTTATATAAGGAAAGAAAATAAATCATTGTGTTATCCTAATAGCTTTGAATCACACCATAAATAATCATGTTGGTGGGTATGTAGTCTTCATGTTTTGTGCAGGTTCCTTCTGGTTTGGTTTTTTGGATGGTTCTGGTGCTATTTTCCTTGGGAAGCGAATGGTTTTTGGTATCATGGTGGTGACTTGAGTGTCACATGGACATGGTGATCAGTCCTTCAGTTTCATGGAACCATTTGGCTCGAGTTTTTTTTTGAACCCTTTGGTCTTATGTTTTCTTTTTATTTTTGTTTTATCTTTGTTGTTATTTATTATATTCTTATTATTTGTGAGTGTTGTAGAGACCCGGTTTTTTCCCTGTAAGACTTTGGAATATTTCTACATATAATTCCAAATCTAGGCCTGAAGACGGCGTGCGATTATGAGGCCTAGTGTGCCTGGAATTAATTTTATAAAAATATTACGAGTTTTATACTATGCACATGGCGGGGAGGTGTTTCCTTCTAAATGGTAGCTCGGATCGGAAATCTGAGGGCACGGTTGCGTCCAGAGCGTGCTGTTTACCCTATGCGGGGTGTAAAAGTTGCGGGCGTAGGCCTGCTGTGAGAGATGTCACCCAGGGGAAAAATTGTTTTTTAAAATTAATGACTTAGTGATTTTTATCACTAGTGTTCTTTTCAAATAACTTTCTAATGAAGCCTCATAAGGGAAATCTAAGACTTCTGCTGAGTTCAAAATGCGGTGTTTTTCCTAGGCGTGATATAAAATGAGCGGGCGCGGAGGTTTCGGAATCTGTGCTCGTCAGCGGAGTTCAAAGAGTTTATAAAATGTGGAATTGGGGGAAACCCATTTCTTTCTCTCTCTCTCTCTCTCTCTTTCTTTCTCCCTCTCTATCTTTATTTCTCTATCCCTCTCTTTATTTCTCTCTCTATCTCTCTATCTCTATCTCTAAATTGTTCTTCGTCGTTCTTCACTATTCTTCATCGGATTGAGGAGCGGACTCTGGCGGATCGAAGCGGGATCACAGCGGGCGCGTCGCTAACGTCAAACATCTGGATCGAGGTAGGTTTTTGGTTGTGTTCTCCACCCCTTTTCCAATTTTGTCGTTTTAAATTCTTAAATTTTAGAATTGGGGCATTGGCCGAACGAACACGGCCAACGCTCGAGCCCCGTTTTATCTGTCGTTCTTGGGTTCTCTTCGTCCAAATTTGCAGATGTACCAAATCTGGTTGGATGATTGATCGAGGGATGGCGCTGCGAAGGCATCGCCCCGTGGATCTCAAATCCTCTTTTGGTTTTGGAATCGGGCCGCCGGAGCGATGGTGGTGGCCGTCGAAAGCCCTAGCTCTGGCAAGGGGGGTGGTCGGCAGTTGGGGAGGCGCAGCAGTGGAACCGGTGCTCGGCCGGTGTGTGGCGTCCGGCGGACGAGCGGAGTCCGTGGTTTCAGGTGTCAGGCAGAATGTGTGCCTGGGAGCATAGTGCTCCGGCGAGGTTTGGCTGGGGGTTCAGTTTAGGTCGGGCGGTGTCGGGTGCGGCTGGCCGAAGGCAGTGCGTGGCCGAAGGAGCCGAGTAGGCATGGCGATGCGCGGTAGGAGGAGTCGGCCTCAGCCGGTGCAGCAGGGGAAAGTTCCAGGCAGCAGAGTGGTCGACTGGTGAAGCTTGGGACGGTTGGAGGAGCGGAGGTCGAAGCGGCAGGGACGGGCGTCCGTCAGAGGTGCGCTGCGGCCGGTGTCCGGCGTGGCCAATCGCACTTGACAGAGGAGCCCGAGGCCTAACCTCGGGTGCGCGGAGGAAGCAAGTACCCGAAATTTGCGGGTCCTTCTGGCGCGACGAAGAAGACCGGCCAAAGGCCGGTCTACTAGGAGACGAGGACCCTCCCTTTGCGGGTCCTGCTAGCGCGACGTGGAGACCGACCAAAGGCTGGTATACTGGGGAGAACTAGACCCGAGGGGTCCGGTGTGGCTAGAGCGGGCTGCATCCAGTGGGCCGCGGTGGTTTGGTATGGACCCACGGTTGGGCCGTAGGCCGGCGGTTCGGTTTGGGCTGACCGGGGTGAACCGTCCCGGTTGGGCCCCCTTGCGTTCGGGGGGCCGTAATTTCTAAATGGCGCTTCCGTTTGATGCACCGTCTATGTCTGCAGGTCCATGTTAGCAAGACAGATTTTCTGAAGTATGTTTCGGGGTTTTGGGTTCGGCACCCGAAGATGGGTGCCCCGAAATGCTTTAATTTAATAATATTAAATTATTATTAAAGTTGTGACGAAAGTGATTAGCGAGCTGGACGTCCGTTTGACGCGCCGTCAGAGGCGTTGTGGCCCTGGAGTTGAGACGGTCCTTCCAAAGTTGGTTCGAAACCCTTTCGGCTTGGTTTCATTTCCTGGTGGCATGAAACGCTTAATGTGAATAATTGATTAATTATTTAAATTAATTAGTTATTCTTGCGTTGGACCTAACTCATGTTTGGTATGTCTGATTGACACATCGTCAGCGGTAGCATGACCCCAGTTCTCGTGCAGAATTTTTGATATGCTTTCCAAAGCGTTCGGGTTGGAGACAAGTTGCGGGCCCCATAGGGCCTAGTTCGCATGTTTTATGGTGAAATGCCACTTTTTCACTTGACATCCGTTTGGGGTGTTTGAGTACTCGTTTCTGAGTGTTTTTACAAGGGGATTGCAACGGTGCAATCCGACCGCCTAAATTCAGGCCTAAGGCATGGGCCCCATGAGGTGGCTTTCATACGTATGTGGCATTTTTATGACTTATGCTACATAAGTCTGTTTAGGGCAAATGAATAGCATATCCCGTGTGGTTATCTGCAAGGAACGCAATGGTATGATCAGCATGACGTGTTTCGGGGTCAAGGTGTGGGCCCCACAGGGCCCCGCTTGCATGTAACGCAAGGAGTTGCAGCTTCCGCATCCGAAGTCCATTTTAGGCGTCGTCAGTGGCGTTGTGACTCTAGAATCGAGGCGAAGTTGACCAAGGTGGTTTCAGTTGTTGAAGCCGGAGTTGAGGTGTGTTCCCCATAGGCCGTCTTTTAACCTATGTGCAGTGTACTGCAACTTTTGCAATAGGACTCCGTTTGGGACGTATGAATAGTCATTTAGGCGTGTTTTTTCGAGAACATCGCAATGGAACAGTTTGCTTAACCTCTTTCAGGACTGAGGTGTGGGCCCCATGAGACGTTGTATGGTCATAAAGCGATGTTGAATAACTTTTCCTTCGAGAGCCCGTTTCCAGTGAGTAAGTAGTCTATCTCGCGTGTTTTTCCACGAGGATTACAACGGTGTAATCTATTTGGGAGACCAGATCCTCTTTAGATATCTCATTAAATGTGGAAACATGAAAGGGTGTTGGTCGGAGGTTCCTTTGATGCACTCCGAAAAAACGCACGGTAGCGGTGTTAGTGACACCTAGTGATGGCACGGGCAATGCAGAGTTATCGGACCAGTTTCGGGTTTTCCCTCCAGTGGGGCTGGGTAGTGGGTTACCAGTTGACCTTAGGTTTTACCCTCTAGCAGGGATGGGCAGTGGGTTACCTGTTGACTTTAGGGTTTACCCTCTACCGGGGCTGGGCAGTGGGTTACCCGATGATCTCTTGTGGTTTACCCTCCAGCGGGGCTGGGCAGTGGGTTACCCGATGGCATCTTGTGGTTTACCCTCCAGCGAGGGCCTGGTAGTGGGTTACCTGACGACCTCTTCTGGTTTACCCTCTAGTGGGACTGGGCAGTGGGTTACACAATGAATTCTTTCAGAATCAGCCCTTTCTACGAGTCTAGTTAGTGAATTTTCTCCGTGTTTACCAGAGCGGGACCCTTGGTTGTATGGTTCAGTGATGAGGCAGCTTTGGTGTGCGGGATTGTTGGCCATTAGTGATGGATGGAATTTGAATGGTTGGTGACTCTCCTTGGTCTTAGCTTGGAGATAGAGATCCCCTTACACACTCGTTTGGGTTTCTTGTGGAGCATATATATATATACATCCTACTTTGTTCCCACTCCTTAGGTTCGGTTACTGTCCTTCTAGGAGGGGAGAAGACGCGTAAAGTATTCCATGTGCTTTCCATGTCTATCTCCTCTTGGATTGGATGAGTCTATTTCCTTCCTTTCGTTGGGTTGAGCTGCACTCTCTCTTTTGTACTCTTGCACTGTTCTTCGTTCTGTCTACTGCTCATCATTTTAGTACCTCCTTTGTTGCTCTCTTGAGCTTTCAGGGAATCATACTGAGTATCTTTATACTCACCCCTAATTGGGCTTTGCCCGCACTTGGTGTGCCCTTGAAGATGACGTACAGGTTGATCGGGACTATGAAGCATCATAGAGGATATAGGAGCTTGGGCTGCATTCGGTGGACATAGGAGGATTTTCGGGTGTGAGACTCACCAATGGTTTACTTTCTTTTACCTGTTGCCGGGTTGTGGCACCTTTCTGGTTGGGCATGTGTTTTTCCCTTTTACTCTTCAGTTCACTTGTCAGTCTACCTTCCAGCTTTACTTGTACTGGTTAGAGGTCGATGCATGTATGTTGGTTTACCCTTTTGCATCAGTGTTGTATCTTTTTTTCTTTTTCAGTGATTCAGCTGCGTGTGTGTGTACAGTTTCTTAGGAAAAGGCCTCGCCTAGTTTTTTGTGCCTTCGGCGCTAGTCACCAGCTCCTGGCCTATGGAGGCGGGCTTAGGGTAGTTGCATCTCGAGCCCCGGTATGGTTTGGGTCATAAAAAAGTGGTATCAGAGGTGGTTCGTTCCTTGGGATGTTGTTTGGACGTCCCTAAAAAAAGGGAATTGGTTGAGTTTTGGGGAAATAGTGTCAACATGTCTCAAGAGAAGCTCTCAGACCAGGGATTCCAGTGATGGTGCGGTGGCCAAAGTATCCATTCACCAGGACCCTGATAATCCGCTTGTCGACTCGGCACACTGAAACACATGTTGTAGGGAATTTGGTTTGTGCATCATATAGGATTGAGTCTTTGACTGTCCTTCTTGAGTCAGCTCCCCATTTTTGTTGATATATATATTCTCATTTGACTATGGTACTCCTTGATTGGATTCAGGATGTCTCTGTAATGATATGCAGCCAGGATACTAGCTCTGGTTCGTGACGACGAATCTGTGAGCAATGAGACCTTAGTTCAAGATCTATCATACGATTACCCTTTCTCCAGGAGGACATGCAGTAGCACCTACAACTGTGGAGTAGCAGATAGTAATGGTAGAAAAGGCCGATGATGAGCACAGGCTGGGCATGCTACATGAGTTCCAGCGTCAGAGACTGCTGAGGTTCCACGGTGAGCCATACCCTCAGATAGTGAAGGGTTGTCTAGAGTCGGTGGTCCACCTCTTCAGGCTTGTTCGGACACTGACAGGTTAGACGGTGACTTTGAAAGCCAGTATTTTTTTCCACCAAGCAGTTTGGTGTGGTAGATCTAGGGTTACTCAGATACATGATAAGTTGGTACTCTTGTGGGATGACTTATAGCAGCTGTTTCGTGAGGAGTACTACCTTTTCTACTTATGCTTTTTACGATTTCGGGAGCTTCTGGAGCTTCAGCGGGGAGTGATGGCAGTGGCTGAGTATGCAACTGGGTTTGCAAACCTTACTTGATACTCTTTGGATGTGGTCTGAGACAGAAACTTCCGAGCATAGAAGTTTGAGCGAGGTCTCTGTAGAGGAGATTCGTGCCATTGTAGTTCCCTTGTGCATCCTCACCCATCTCGGGGTGTTGGAGCAGGCACTGGTAATAGAGAAATTTATGTTAGAGGGACGACAATTGGCAGGGCCTCGGTGCTGGAAGTCTCCCCTTGATGAGACTCAAGCACATGGTTGGGGATAGTGTGGAGCACTGAGATAGCCCTGGGAGTACTAATGTTATGTTTGTGATGTGCGAGGTCATGTGGTGTGAGACTACTTGACCAAATGTGCTGAGCTTTATAGATAGTTGGTAGATGAACCACCATGACAGAGGTAGTGTCGTGATCAGAGAATTCCCAGGTGAGATAGGGTGGTCCCCAGGGAGGCGGTGCTGGCAGAAAAGCAGGAAGAACTGTGGTTGGCAGACGACATTTTTAGGTCCTTCCACCACCACTAGGAAGCCCATTTCAGGCTCAGGGAGCTGACGGACGGGGATGCGGGCAGCTGTGTGCTATGGATGTCTACAGTCCTGTAATGCATGAGATGATAAGAGGTACACTCTGTGTCTTATTATGCCTTTTCTCAATAGGACTTTTTAGACGTTGTGTGAGGTACTCTTTTCATCTAACTCCTTGTTCTAGGGGTTACTGAGGGTGACGCAGGGCGTCGGTGTAACCCTGTGTTGGTGTTGTCCGACATAGCTTTGAATGCACGGGAAAGAGGGGTTCTTCCCCCACTAAGACGTGTTTTTGTGATGCGATCAAAAACCATGAGGGAGAGTCAGTACCACCCAAAGAGGATAGTATTGAGGTGCGGTGGATGAGTCCCTCTGACATGTGCATTCATGGAAGGGTTGTGCGGTGGAGTGTCAGAGTAGGTTTTGGATTTTCCAGTGGGGCTTTTTTGCTTGACCTCCCTTTGCTTGAGGTGCCACTAGAGGGTTTGGAAGATTTCTTGTTTTGGGGATTACTCTCCTTACAAGAGGGGAAAAGACACATGGGGTATGCCACGTGCTTTCCATGTCTAGCCTCTGGTGGTTGGATGAGTTTTCCCGCCTGCCCTGTTCGTTGGTACCTTGTGTTATCAACGTCAATCTTGATACTGTTATCAAGTACATATCAAGGTGATGGAAACCCCATAAACAGAACTATGTGTTTCACTATGTGGTACTGTTGGTGGTGGTTCTTGCGCTGATAATGTGGAGACGCTATCTTCTGGGAGAGCACTTTGTGGTTTTCTCAGACCACTAGTGTCTCAGGTGCGCCCTCACCCAGAGATACTTGAACCTAAGGCGACGGTGCTGGTTGAAATTTCTACAGGACTATGATGTCGAGGTAGTCTATGTTTCAGGAAAATGGCAGTGTTGTAGTAGGTTACCTTAGCAGAGAGCCTCGGTTTTGATGCACCGACTGTGAAAACTTGTGTGACCAGACATCCATGGGTGTTTCACTATATGGGTATTTTGAAGGATGGAATCACAAGACCATGTTCCAAAAAAAAATAGTGATTTCGTTCGCAACGTGTAAAGTAGAGGTTCGGTCGGGGAAGTCCCCCGAGTTTCTTTGGGTTGTTCTGGAATCGTGCAAGTGATTGAGAGGTTTCCTACCGTCTTGCCCTACCCTCCCAAAAGTAGGAGTGGGCGCACGATGTATTCCACGTGTCACAGCTGATGAGGTGCATGCGTATTTCTATGCATGTCCTTGAGGGTAGAAGATCTTATAAGTACGAACCATCCCTTTGGTTTTTATGTTGTGCCAGCATGGTGTTGTGCAAGTTTTATTGGGAGTGGGAGAGATATGTGTAAGCTCTGTATCCCGAGTTTTTTTTCCTAGTTTTTCTTTTCAGGGATGAAAATCTTAAAGGAGGAAATGATGTAGAGACCCATTTTTTTCCCTGTAATACTTTGGAATATTTATACATATAATTCCAGAGCTAGGTACAAAGACAGCGTGCGATTCCGAGGCCCTATGTGCCTGGAATTAATTTTATAAAAATATTACGAGTTTTTATACTATGCACATGGTGAGATGTGTTTCATCCTAAACGGTAGCTCGAATCGGAAATCCAAGGGCACGATTAAGTCCAGAGAATGCCGTTTACCTTAGGCAGAGTGTAAAAGTTGTGGGCACGGGCCTGCTGTGAGAGATGTCACCTAGGGGAAAAAATCATCTCTTTAAATTAATGACTTAGTGATTTTTATCACTGACGTTCTTTTCAAATAATTTTCAAAGGAATCCTCAGAAGAGAAATCCAAGACTTCCGTTGAGTTTGAAATGGGTTTTTTCCTAGGCGTGATATAAAATGAGCGGGTGTGGAGGTTTTGGAATTCGCACCCATTGGTGGAGTTCAGAGAGTTTATAAAATGTGGAACTGGGGGAAACCCATTTATTTCTCTCTCTCTCTCTCTCTCTTTCTTTCTTTCTCTTTCTCTATCTCTCTCTCTCTCGAGCGTTCTTCGGCGTTCTTCGTCATTCTTCACCGGATTGAGGAGCGGACTCTGGCGGATCGAAGTGGGATCACGGCGGGCGCGTCGCCAACATCGAACGACCGGATCTAGGTAGCCTTTCGGTTGTGTTTTCCACCCATTTTCCAATTTTGTCATTTTAAATTTATAAATTTTAGAATTGGGGCGTTGGCCAAATGAACACGGCCAATGCCTAAGCCACGTTTTATCTGTCGTTCTTGGGCGTTCTTCATCCAAATTTGTGGACGTGCCAAATCTGGTCGGATCGTTGATCAGGGGAAGGCGATGTGAAGGCCTCACCCCGAGGATCTCAAATCCTATTTCGGTTTTGTAATCGGGTCGTCGAAGCGGTGGTGACGGTCGTCAAAATCCCCGGCTCTGGAAAGGGGGGTGGTCGGAGGTCGGGGAGGCGCAGTAGTGGAATCGGTGCTCGGTCGGTGTGTGGTGGTCGGCAGACGAGCGGAGTCCGGGGGTTCGGTCATCGGGTAGCAGGTGCAGCTGGGAGCATAGTTCTCTGGAAAGGTTCGGTCGGGGGTTCGGTTTAGGCTAGGAGGTTTCAGGTGCGGCTGGCTGAAGGCAATGCGCGGCCAGAGGAGCCGAGTAGGCAGGGCGGTGCGCGGCCGAAGGAGCTGAGTAGGCAGGGTGGTGTGCAGCCGGACGAGTCAGCCTTGGCCAGTGCAGCAGAGGCGAGGTCCAGGCGATAGAGTGGTCATATGGTGAAGCCCGGGACTGCCGGAGGAGCGGAGGTCGAAGCGGCAGGGACGGGCATCCTGCGGAGGTGCGCTGTAGCCGACGTCCGGCGTGGCCTATCACGCTCGGCAGAATAGCCCGACGCCTGACCTCGGGTGCGTGGAGGAAGCAAGGACCCGCACTTTATGGGTCCTGCTGGCTTGACGAGGAAGACCGGCCAAAGGCTGGTATACTAGGAGACGAGGACCCACCCTTTGCGGGTCCTGATAGCGCAATGCGGAGACAGGCCAAAGGCCGGTCTGTTGGGGAGAACCAGACCCGAGGGGTCCGGTGTGGCTAGAGCAGGCCGCGGCGGTTTGGGCCGGACCCGCGGCTGGGCCGGGGGTCAGCGGTTTGGTTATATACAACCTACTTTGTTCCCACCCCTTGGGTTCTGTTACTCTCTTTCTAGGAGTGGTGAAGACGCGCGGGGTATGTCACATGCTTTACATGTCTAGCTCCTCTTGGATTAGACGAGTCTACTTCCTTCCTTTAATTGAGTTGAGCTACACTCTCTCTTTTGTACTCTTGCACTGTTCTTTGTTCTGTCTACTGCTCACCATTTTAATACCTCCTTTGTTGCTCCCTCAAGATTTCAGAGCATCTTACTGAGTATCTTTATACTCACCCCTGCTTGGGCTTTGCCCGCACTTGGTGTGACCTTGCAGACGATGGACAGGTCGATCGGGACTACGGAGGAGCGTAGAGGACACAGGAGCTTGGGCTGCGTTTAGTGGACATAGGAGGATTTCCGGGTGTGAGACTCACCAGCTGTTTACTTTAGTTTACCTATTTCCGGGTTGTGGAACCTTTCTGGTTGGGTGCGTGTTTTTCCCTTTTACTGTTCAGTTCACTTGTCAGTCTACTTTCCATCTTTACTTGTTCTAGTTAGAGGTCAATTCATGTATGTTGGTTTCCCCTTTTGTAGTAGTGTTGTATATTGCTTTCTTTTTCATTGATTCAGCTACATGTGTGTGTGAAGTTTCTTAAGAAAAGGCCTCCCCTAGTTTTTTGTGCCTTAGGCGCTAGTCTCCAGCCCCTGGCCTATGGAGTCGGGCTTGGGGTAGTTGTGGCTCGAGCCCCAGTACGGGTCAGGTCGTGATAAGTGTTTAGTTGGAATTTATCTTTGTCTATCCTATTATTCCTTTTTTGGATTTTTATGTATAGATTCATGAGGTTAAAACCATCTCCTTGGTTATATTGGATACCATTGATTCTTTTCATCAACTCGGGGGGATCAGGGATGCTCCTCGGGTATGTGGCAGGCCAGTTCGGGCACCAATTCATATGGTGGCTTGTATTGGTTTGTTATAAGCTATATTAAATGTGTGTGTACCAAACTAACAATACAAGGTATAATAAGATGAAAATCAGAGTGAAAGTGTAAATAATCAATCAAAAAACTAAGACTCCAAAATAAATCAAGACTTAATCATAAAGGTGGAACATCTCTATACTTCTATAACATGACCAACTCCCAGGATCCATCTCTAAAAATCATGACAGCTACATCAATAACTATCACTAGTGAAGTATGATACCTTCCCCTTTATTATATTATAGAAAACAACGTCTGTATACACACCAAATTTTATGTGTTGGGGGTGAGTATAACTACCCAGTAGGAAAACCCCGAAACTTTTTCTATGTTCCACTAAAACAATAATTGGGTTAGCCAAAAGTTTTAATAAAGAAAATTATAAAATATAAAGAAATTAAAATAACATCATGGTTTCTGTGTAAAACTTGAAGGAAGTAAGTCAAGATTATTTCACTAAAAATACATTTCTCCTAGGAAGTATAAATGGTTCTTTCAAAATCACTTGGAAAATTCATTCCATGTTCCCACACACACGCACACCCATGCATCCCCAATGACACCTCCCTTACTCATGAGTGGAGATCCTTCCTCCACCAAGTCATCACTTGGTGATAATCATTTTTCTAAAATGGACTTGTGACCAAGTCCCTCCAAATAAGTTCTAATTCACATGAATGCATAACAACCATAGCATGCCAATTTTATACATCAAAAAAAATTAGGAAACAAAATTGATCAATTCATCAAACATTTTATGGGTGTCACCCAAAATCCATGTTTCAAGAACCAACCAGTGAGTATAGAATATTTCAGAGTTTTATCATGATTAATTCATTTCAAATAAAGAAGAAATTATTTTAGAAATCAAAGATCCTTCACATTCTAGAGAAAGTGGGAATATTGAAAACCACTTACCTTAAATATGTTCTACATAAGGAATATTCACACAAACTCATAGATCTAGACACTTTATTTCATTATTCTTCTGAATCATAAGATGGTTTGATAAAAACATGTCTGATACCAAAGATCTACTCATAACAAACTTGTTCTAGGTTTTATTCAAGAGGGAATGAGATATCTACATTATAATGGAGTAATAGATCCCTTAATCTTTTTTTCAAGATCCAACACTGGAAGAATCCTCGAGAATGGATCCCAAAAGTTAAAAATCACTAAAAACAATGAGAGAGAGCCTAAAGTTCAAGGAGAAATGGCAGGTGAATCATTAGAATTTAAGGATACTAGAATTAAAATGGATGGATAAACCCGACCAAATTCATGGTGTGAAAAAATAGTTCATGATGTGAACCTTTAGGATAACCACATACACCAAAATTCACATCACTTCACTTAGAAGCCTAGAAATTTATTCACACCTTGAATAGAATTCATAGGAACTGCCCATAAATTATTCATTCCTTGAATAACCGTTCACATTATAAATCAATTCCTATAGGTATATTACATATTCATCTCTCCTTCATCCTCCAGAAATATCCAATGATCCAACCCAAAAATCCAAACCTTAAAAGGAATAGTGTAAAATAGATACAAGCCTCAAATCAAGGGTAATATACCAATAAAATCAAATGGTCCACAATGTTAATCCAAGAAGAATAACTGAACCAAAAAATCAAAACTAGTAGAAATAATATCACTAATACCCTAGACACCATAGAAAAAATCCTAGGAACAGACCAGCACATCCCATCGTAACAAAAAATGAAAGAACTATCAAAGAGTGGATAAAAACAAGATGATTAAACCTAATTTCAAAAAATAGAAATAAATACCTCTTACAACCACATCCAATCAACCCCTAAATCAAAAAAAACAAAAAAACTTTAAAAAAGATATAATTTATACAAAATAAAAATATCTAAAATAAAAATATAAGCTAAACTGTCACCCAAAACTAAATTAATAGACTCATTTTTCATATATATTTCTAATCAGTTAGTCTGAATATTATCACCAAAAATAATACATGTCATTGAATTTTTATCACCCTCATAGTATAAAAACAACCCTAATAAAAACTTCCACAACCCCTAAAGCATTTCGGATAGAAAATAATACCATAAAAGGAAATATAAGAAGAGAAATACTAAAAAGGAAGATAATACACCCTAATATCTTCTCAAACAATCCACAGAGTGAAACCATGGATGGTCCCATTTCTAAATATTTTAGATCCCATATTTTTGTAAATTTTATAAAGAATGATATCCTAGGATTTATACAATAAGTTAATTATGATGAAGTACCACTAAAACTGAGTATAGGTCCAAACAAGCACTCCCTTATGGGGGATCATTTTCATCAACTATAGTTTTGGTTTTACTAGTGTTACCCCCATGCATTTATGTGGGATACAGTAGCTACTAAAATTAAATAACTAACTATATATTTGAAAAATAATAATATTGTAAATGTTTAAGGGAAGAAAGTAAAAAAAATAAGTTTAAATTAATATACTTCTAAGAATTAAAAAATCTATATAGATAAAACATTAAAGAGATGTGCAGAAAAAAAATATTAATGTTTTAGAATAAATAAATAAATTATGTTCAAAGTAATATCATAAATCCATATATATATATATATGTATATGTATATTCATAATATATAAATTCTAAATATATATATATATATATAATATATATATATATACATATATATATCAGAATATATATATATATACATATATATATCAGAATATATATATATATATATTAGAATATATATTCATTATTTGTGTGTGTTTGTGAATATATATTCAGAATATCTATTCAATATATATATATATATATATATATTGTAAAGACCCGGAAATTTCAAGGAAAATTTTTTCTTAATTTTCTTTGGAATTTTACAAGAACGTAGTTTCTGACGGCGCCTGATTCCAAGGCCCGGTGTGCCCGGAATCAATTTCCGAAGTTTGGCTCGGGTACGTTCAGTGAACAAACGAGCGGGTTTTTCTAACTTTTGAACCGGTGCCCAGAATCGAATTCCGAGGGCACCGATGGAACCGCAGCGCCAGTAATTGCTTAGGAACTCCTGTTTCGGAGTTGCGTTTACACAAGTGTTGTTAATAAAAATTGTGGAAGTTTATTTTATAATTACACTACAATTTTTATTATTTTACTCTAAGTGTTAGCTCTTGATGGAAGTTGGGTAACCACCCAACCTCCCTTGGGAGGTTATGAGTGTGGTGGGGCCCACACGAACCCCACCTCTTCATATCCTCTAAAACCCCCCTCAACTCCCACTTAAATTATGTTAACTTAAGTTATAAACTATGACTTAAATGTAATGAGTTTAATGAGGTGAGTTGTGTGTGGTTATTGAATTTCAAACTCTTGAAATTCAAATGTGTTGATGTGTTAATAAAATAAGAAAGAGTCTTATTTTATTTTTGGTTAGAGTTTTGTCACCTTGAGAGAGTTGGGAAGCATCTTCTTCTTCTTCTTCATCTTCTTCAACCTCGACGAAGAACGCGAAGAACACTGTTCTTCAACGAAGAACTTCTCCGCCGAAGAACACGGTTCTTCCGCGACGCCGTAACCGCGACGTGACGTTCTTCTTCTGCGTTGTCTCTTCCGCGACGGATTTCCGCGACGAAATCGCCGTCAAAGAACTTCGAATCTTCGCTTCGCGACGTCGACGTTCTTTCCCCGCGATGCCCGACCTCCGCGACGCTCGTCTTCCGCGGGTCGTTGATGAACTCCGTTCCTGAACCGAGGTAGGGGATTATTGTTATTTTATTAAATTATTTTCCGTTCTTGATTCTAGCCTGTCGAATTTCGTGGTTAATCGACTATTTGTTATCGTTTAACGAGAGGGGGGCCGGACCGCACAAACACGTCCTAACCCCCTCCTATGTTCATGATTGTCTCTTTGTGAATGGAACGGGATAGCATGGTGTCGTCACACAACGCGAGAATCGCTTGGCAAGTATTACGCGACGCTGTTGCGCCACGCCAAGAAGTCGAACAAGAACGTGACGCCGTCGCGCCGCGTCGAAGGAAGTTGAAGGCGCCGCGGCCGGAGCAGAGCCACGGCGAAGGGGTGCAGCGCCAGCACGTCGCGCCGAAAAACCACAAATACAGCGCGTTTCGTTTTGACATGCGGATTGACGGGCGACGACGAAGTAGGCCATTTGGGCGTTTGAGTCCCTTCGCAGTGAAGGTGGGGTCCCGGGGGGACCATAGGCGAAGACGGCAGAAGGAACGGACCACCGGAGCGCGTCCGGTGGTCCGCGGAAGGCGGTGGCGGCGCGCCTCACCGGCGCGGCGGCGCCGGCGACCGGCAGCGGCGGCGCGCCGCCGGAAGGGAGGCGGCTGGCGAACCGCCGGCCTCAATTAGCGGCGAAGGGCGGGGGAGCCGCGCACCCCGCCCGCGATTCGGCTCGGCCACGCTGGCCGAGCCGCGGTCGGCCGGTCGGGCCGGACCGAGCTGGACCGAGCCAGACTGAACCGGGCCGGGCCCATCCGGGTCAGACCCGGGTCGGGTCGACCCGGTTCGGCCGACCCAGGGGGGGTCGGGTCGGGTCGCCCCGGGCCTAGACCCCCATTTTCGGACCACTTTCGGTCAAAAGCCCATAACTTGAGGTACGGGACTCCAAATGACTCGCTGTCAGCGGCAACGCGATCCTTGGATCGAGACGGTCGTTTCGGTATATTACACTCAAGGTTTCGAAGAACTTTGGGTTCGGACGGGTTGGTTCGTACACGAAACCAACCGGGCCCTCGGAGTAGAAACGCTCGTAACTTGAGTTCCGGACGTCCGAATGACGTGTCGTCGACTTTGTTGATTTCCTCTAAGTGAGACAGATATTTTGGCTTACTCCGCTCGAGGTTTGGATGCCGTCGGAGTATGGTCGGTTTGGTTCGCTCACGAAACCAACCGGGCCCCTGGAACGAAAAAGCCAATAACTCACAGACCGGGCGTCCGATTGATGCGCCGTCTGTTTCGTTGAATTCCTCTTGATGAGACGGAACTTTTGGCGTACTTCGCCCGAGTTTTTGATGCAGTTGAGATACGTACGGGTTGGATTGTACCTGAAATCCAACCGGGCCCCTAGAACGGAAAAGCTGATATCTTTCAGACAGGACGTCCGTTTGACGAACCGTCAGCGGCGTTGTTGATCACGTTGAGAAACGGTCCCTATGAGTTTACCCTATGAGATTTCGGGGTACAGTTGAGATATGGCCGGGTTGGTTCACTCACGAAACCAACCGGGCCCCTGGGACGAAAGGGCTAGTAACTCACAGACCGGGCGTCCGATTGACGCGCCGTCTGTTGTGTTGAGACCCCTATGATGAGGCGGTCCTTTGAGATACTTCTTCGTGGGACTTTGATATACTTGTAGAAATGACCAGAAGCTCATGGAGCGGACCCTCCTGGAGACGAGCGTGCGGAATACGGAGACCATGTAGCCGACTGAGACCTGACGACTGCTGATCGAACGACTCGATGTGTTACAGAAATCCCAGTGGGGAGTGCTTGGTTGTAGCGGAAAACCCACGACAGAGGTGCGCTTGGTTGTAGCGGCACAGGGAAGCACTTGGTTGTAGCGGAAAACCCAAGACAGAGGTGTGCTTGGTTGTAGCGGCACAGGGAAGCGCTTGGTTGTAGCGGCAGACCCACGACAGAGGTGCGCTTGGTTGTATCGTCACAGGGGAGCGCTTGGTTGTAGCGGCAGACCCACGACGGAGGAGCGCTTGGTTGTAGCGGCACGGGAGAGCGCTTCGTTGTAACGGTACGGGGGAGCGCTTGGTTGTAGCAGCTAGCCCGCAGTACTCGATAGGTGGAGTACCACAGCAGTCTTAGGTCAGTGAGCAGTACCTCAGAGTCGTGACAGGACCACTATACACTCTAGAGACGAGGTTCTTCGGCAGTTGCAGTTTCGATAATGAAAATCCTGGTTTGAGCTGAGTCTTTGATCTTTGTGTTTCCTCATGATTGAGATGGGTTACTTGGTAACTTAGGTATATGTATGGGCATATACCTAAGTAGGGGTTATCTGTTGAGATCTTCTTTGTGGTTATCCTTGTTGGTTTTAGTGAGACCTTGAGGGTCTCGGGGTCCCCACTGAGTATCGTTATACTCACCCCTGCACGGGCTATGCCCGCACTCGTTGTGTTGGATGCAGACGACGGACAGCGCTGATCGTGGTTGAGGCTTGCGGAGCAGGACGGTACCTGGAGGTGGACCACTGGGCGGGACATACTCAGAGCGGTCAGGTGGACCCGAGGAGTAGTGGTGGCTATCTGTACCCACCCCTCAGGTGGGACTTCCAGAGGACGGCTCGACGCTGTGGATTTTCTTTTTAGTTGCTGTTTTCCCCTTTTAGTTTTACTTTACAGTTGGGCTTGTATTTCCGGCCCCTTTTACTTTTAGCACAGCTTGTTACAGTTTTTGCTTAGTGTTTACCTTTCTGCTTTCTTACTATGTGGTGCTTGTTTACTTTTCAAAGGCAATGCCTTCCCTTTTTCTGGGATTTACGCCTTGGTGCTAGTCGCCAGCCCCTGGCCTATGGAAGGCAGGCTTGGGGTAGTCACGGCATGGGCCCCGAGGACGGGTCGTGACATATATTGCATATTATATTTATATATCCAAATTTATAACATGTGTATGTGTGTATCAAGATATATATAGATAGAACATATATGTATATAATACATATATATATATATTATCAATAAATGAACTTTTAAAATAAATTTTACTCAACTATATAATGATGGAAGTAGTAAAATAAAGGCTAAAAAAAGTGAATAAAATACTAAGATATAAATTTATTGAAAGGATGATATGGGTAACTTGAAATTATAACTTGTTTCTTTGAAAATTTAGAATAATTTAACCAATAAATTCCATTTATTCAATTATTAATCTTACTACAGTTGTTTACATAAAATTATATATATTTTTTAAAATAGATGTTATATGGGTAAAAACATGGTATAGAAATATATATATATATATATATATCAAAACATGTTTATGTACTTTTGGGTAAACCAAAAATGATAATCTATTTTTGAAATCACTTATGTGAGAATTTACATCAAAACAGATGGCATGTAAGTGAATAAAAGGAAAATTTAATAAATAACTACATACCGTAAACTTTTCAAGGGTATTTTAGAGTAATTCAAGTGAAATTGGATGTTTCTAATTATAAAAATGGAAATATTTATAGTGTATTTACATTATTTTTTTGGATATGGAATAAAAATATTATGTCATAAATTGAAAAAACTATCGAAATGGTACGTTAGAAATGAGAATTTTCTATCAAGATTTTTTATAGAATACTTCAGAGAAGTACAATTATGAAATTTCAAATACTAAACTATTCTTATGGTATATATATGTAAAATCATTACTAAAGAAAGTTAAAAAATTAAAAAGGAATGGAAGTGAAAAAATAAATTTATACAACTGTTATAATATTGTTGAAAGTTTTTTATATGAAATAAGATGAAATCATACTGGAATTGAACTAATTATTGGTAAAAAGATTTTTGTATTTAACAATATAAAATGAAAGTATTAAATATTCTAGTCAATTAATTAATCCCATAAGCACTACGATTGAAAAATTAATTTGAATCAACTATATAAATGTAGTTTTTCATTGTATATTGTTTTTTGATGTCAATCATTTAGTTATCATTGAATATCAAGATGAAATTAAATCTTACTACGAGAAATTTGAGAATTTGTTTTCTCATTAAAATAAATATAATGAATACGGTGAAACATAATAGTAAATAATTAGTTACTTATGTGATCATTTTTACACTAAATAAACTATAAGAATGAAACCCTTGGAATAATATAGTGAAAAGATAACGACATAATTATTTTTCAATCCAAAATAATTATCAATTATATAGTTTAATTAATGTGATTATGTGATTGAGACATTTCTGTTTTACTGGTATATAATTACTGAGTAAACTATAAGGACAAAATTGTGTAGAATAAGTTGTAAAAATAGTGTATATATCAACTGAATAGTAAAAACATATTCCAATTCAAGAAATAGGTATAATTAGGGAATACTGGTAACATATGTAAATTATATAAGTGTAACTATATAAAGGGTGAAAAAATATGGTTACAGTGGGTAGACATTGTATAAATGAATACACACAACTAAAATTGTTTTAATGAAGATGTATATGTGATCAAACTATCAAAAACAATTATCAATTATATAGTTTATGTAATGTGATTATTATTGGGAGGCAAAGTATGTTTTAGTTTTCTTAAAGTTAATTTAGAACATTTTCATTTGTTAGAAATTGGTCTGTAGAAAGTACTTGAGACTTTATGTTGACAACATTAGTTCAAACTATCATGGGGTATAATGACCATTGAAAGTTCACATCTTCTGATGGAGTCATGTTAGAGTGATGGTAGTATGAGATTTAAGTTAAGTTGAGGGGTCATGGGGTTGGTATCCAAGCTGAAGTGGTCATGTTATGTGGTTCTTATTTCAAGGTATTAGGTTTAACTTGTTGAGAGGATGACATTCAATAAATAAGTGTGTGGCACTTTAGTGTTAAAGACATATTGTTGTAAGTATAGGTCAAAGAGAGCAGTAAAAATTTTATAGATTACTTTCACCTAGAAATATTATTTTATAATCTCATATATCTTCTGATAAATATAAAGAAAGGCAATTGTGTTTCTCCAGTGCATGTAGGACACATTGTTCAAATCATTTTAGTCTCTAGTTTTCTTTCCTGCTTTATGGTTGTATTTTCATTGAATGTATTTCTATTGCTCATTATATTTTTGAGTTTTCTTGTGTAGGCCAAGAACGAATTTGTGCGGTGATTAGGGTACGAAGTCTATCTACTTTCGGACACTCAGTTGAGGGAAGGATAAATTTGGGAGGTCTCATTTCCTCTATACAGATCCTTCAATGTGTGAAGTTCTAACCAAATGGGGGTACTTATTCTAGTGGTCTTATCAAAAGTATAAGTTGTCAATAGGATTTATATTCTTAGAAAATATATAATTATGGAACTTTTGTTTCACAAGTATGTAATTAATTAGTAGCATATGTCAATTGTATAAGTGAAATAGTATAAAGGGTATAAAAATATTATTATAGTGGGTAGAAACTATATAAATGAATACACACAACTGAAACTATTTTAATGAAGATATAGAAGTAATGAAAAAATCAAAATTAATTATCAATTATATAGATTAATTAATTTTATGGGATTGTGGAATTTATATTTGATGAGTATATAATTACTGAGTAACATATGTAAAATATATAAGTGCGACTATATAATGGGTACAAAAATATTGTTACAATGGGTAATCACTGTATAAATAAATACACATAACTTAGATTGTTTTAATTTAAATTCATGAGTGATGAAATAATATAAAATAATTTTTAATTATAATATTTAATATATATTGTTATGGGATTTTGGAACTTACATTTAACTGTTAGGTAATTACTGAGTAAACATTAAGGAAAAAATTTTATGGAAAAAGCTATAATAATTGTGTATATATCAACTGGATGGTGGAAAACAGGTTCCAATACATGAAACAGATAACATTAGGGAAGACTAGTAACATATGTAAAATATAGAAGTGTAATTTTATAAAGGGTAAAAAAATATTTTTATAGTGGTTAGACACTACATAAATTAATACACACAACTTAAACTATTTTATTGAATATACAGAAGTGGTGAAACTATTACAATGATTATAAATTATAGAAAATAAAATTATACATATGTTGACGCTCCTTTCCATCACAGAGTCTAACGAATGTAAAAGGGAAATTCTTTAAGCACAAATAGAGTCATCCTTTTAAGAACATCAAAAATTGACAAAGGCATGAACAAGGAACCATTTACACATGGGTCGCGCAAGTTTCTTTATGGTCGTGCAAGTCAGTTGTGCGCCACATATGGGTCGCGCAAGTGACTTGCGCGCCCTATTATTATTTTTTCAAGGTGCTCAGTGGCCTATAAATACCCCCTGTGGGGCCCCCATTTCAAGGATGGATTTTCCAAAACTCAGAATTAAGCTCTGGTCGCCCTAGTCTCTGCTTGAAGTCTTCCGAACACTTCTAAGGTAATTTAATACCTAGAATAGAATATCTAAAGAGGAAGAATAAGGCCTAAGTATTAGAACTCATCAATACTTGTGCGCCTAAGTATCCATCCCTTTAAGGGAAGTGATGATACTTGTGCGCTACCTTTCCCTCTCATGGAAACTTGCGCACCACCCATCTGAAAGCCTCTAGGGATGATACTAAGGGCACCAATTCAAATTCGCCCAAGTATCACTTCACAGGTTCTTCTTCACCCAAGTGAATTCATGTTGCGCAAGTATACTTGTGTGACCGGGACTTGCGCTCCAGACCAATACTTACGCGCCTCCTTCCAATTAACTTCCTTTCCTAAAATTCACCTCTCCTTTTCAAGATTTATCCTTCAAAACCTTCTTCAAATCCATTTGTGGAATGGTTCCTTTGTTGGACTCCTTATTTGAAAGGAATTTTGAGAAGTTATTTTGATTTGGGCCTCCTTCTCAGGAGTAATCCCTAAGTCTCAAGTCCCCTTAACATGGGCCTCCTTTTTAGAAGTAATCCCTAGTCATAATTCCTTTAATTTTGGGATTTCTTCTCAGGAATAAGACCCAATCATAAGTCCCTCTTAATTTGGGATTCCTTTTTAGAACTAAGCCCCAAGTTAAAATTCCAAATCTCTATAAAGCACAAATACCTTTATGGACCCTGATCCTGGGCTTCTTTCCTAAACTAAGTCCTGATCTTCATTTACTCAGGTCGTCATACATACATAAGCCCCACATCATTTCTCATGACTGCATATTTCATGACACAAATCGTCAGATTTACTGATACCTCTTGTTTCTCACACCGAGCATGACTCACGTGGGATTAGAGTGTAAAAGTAATTACGACATCTCTCTTTGGGCCATTAATCATGCATAAACATCATACTTTTTCACTCGAACTATGTGGACTTTGATCTCTGCCTTATAAGTAGAGTACGTAGGAATCCTTTCTAAGGTTCAAGATCATCACCCATTAATTCTCATCCGTACCATATAACGTTAAACTAATCTTAATTCTCGAACTACGTGGGTTTTGATTCCTTTTCTGACAAGGATATGTAGGTATCCCATCTGCGGGTACGATCCCAACTCTAAAATAATCCCTGTCTTTATGAATGACAATAAACTTCAAGTTCCCCACTGAGTGGATTTAAAATCAGTATGGTTATCATAAATTACCAAGATATTTCTATATAATGTTTTGAAGGATACCATTGACTAAGGATCTCTAATACATACCGATGATTCTCCATCGATGGAGAACCTCAAATATATATAAGAGATTCTCTAAATCCCATACATATCAATCATTGATTGCAAAGTCTAAAGGAAAAACTAATTTTCATTCTTGGTAATTTAATAAGGATTCGTGAACATAACTTAAATCTATAAGAGATTCCCAGAGTAGACAATAATTCCCCCCAAAAAGGTGTGATGAGTCTGACCTCCCATCCTCTCGACCAATGAAAATTCTTAAGCCTCATCAGTCCACAACTAATGAGAACCTAACTTTGGAAAGTAAGTACAAATGGATATAGAATCATTGGATGTTTCCGGTTCTACAAATAAACCCATTAGAAACCGACTGGAAAGTTTGAACCTTAAACAAACAAGGTAATACCCTTTTACAGAAGAAACAAAAATTGTGAAACTGATGTGAATCCTTAACCAAGTTAAAATGATGTTTTACTTATTTTTTAGGCCCCTATTTAACTCAATGTGAGGACTAGCACAGAAATCAATAACATATGTGCTCATCCAAAAGATGTAGTCTGGACAAACTTATCTTGATTATGTCTGTTATATCAAACAGGAACTCTTTTCCAAGATCTCTCTACATTACAGAAATAGCCTCTTTAAAGTTCACACCTGTGAATGATTTGGTTGCTACTATTTCTGAATCCTCGCCCACTCTGAGGAAAACATCACCTACTCCGCATCTTAAAAGCTAGGTCTCGAATGCGTTGGTGAGGGAATACCGTCAAAACGATACCATCCCGACTCTGGAGGCCACTCGACAAGCCCTCCAAGTTAATAACTCAACCTAGTTGTCTGGATAGTGATGACCAGTGATCAAGAAGCAATCGGTGCTAACCACCGTCTCCAACCGTTTCGGGTTGTTATCCCCAGAACGCAACAACTAGTCCCTCCCATATTACAGGGAGGTAAATGAAGAGGTCACCTAAGGCCTCAATTCAAAAAGACAGGAATCCTTCCTGAGGACTCCCATAAACAATCTACACCAGACTCGTGCGGTATTTCACCCCCAGCATGATGAGGGTATCACCTCTAAGGGTTCGTCTCCAGTTCCTCAGACCCAAGAACGCAAGACGAACCGCCGGAGGCGAAATTCGCCCAACAGAGAGTAGGTTCTTACTTATGACCCCTCCGGATAAGTCCATCAAGACAACTTGATGGAAAACAACGAGAAAGCATATACACCCATTTTTTCTAATGTTACTGCCCAGCAAATTCGTCTGGCAGTAACACGCCAATCCCACCAGGTAATTCTGGCAGAGTATTATAGGCAGGCATATACACCTGTTTATAATTCATCAGCTAGTCAGCTGGATCATCTGACTGCAACCAAAGAAATTCGCCAATCAAATGTGGTGGGGAACAATTAGTAGGTACATACACCTGTAATTCATCAGGATAACCAACAGTCTCATTTAGTAGCACCTGGATATGTCAATTGGAAAGCTCCAATGACAAGCAGGAGGCAGACACAATTTTCTGCCCCCACACATGAGTACTGTCAAAATTCACTGACATGAAAAGGAGGACAGTAGTATGCACATACACCTACTCCAGACACAGAATGGACGTATATTCCTGTTCCAGCAGCTGAAGTCACCAATCACATTATGAAAATGGTGAAAGAGCATAAGCAAATCCATGCCCATATTCTGGATACCTGTCATAATATTATAACAACTTCAGCAGCATCACAGGGAAGGAATCATAAATATATCCCTATCAGTGGAGTGACTCATCAACATGTCACCCCAAAATAGATACACACCTCTGTCCTGGTCCAGGAGGGTTGTGGGGAATACTCCCCCATGTCATATATACAATCAAGTCAGGCACATACACCTGATTTGAATGGAGATAATCAGACTAACCTGACTACTTATCCTGAGAAGGCACATACACCTACCCATAATAACCAATTTCGTCAACAAGTGGTTTTCAAAGTGATTAAGAAGGCGTCTAAGAAAAATACCTATCCATCACAATCGAGAAAACAAGATCCAATCTGTAATAAGGCCTTGCTCGATGCTGGAGTTCTTGATGCACTCAAACAACTATCTGTTACAGCTCAAGATTCTACTCTCTCATTTCAATATTCCGAAAGTAACAATAAAAATTCCAAAGTTCTTTATCAGACATTTCCTCATGAAGGCTTTCTTCATGACAGTTCGGTCGATCTTGAAGTATCATCTTCAGATAAGAGCCACAATAACCCTCTGCATGCCTATAAGACCAAAGAGAAAAAGGTTTCATCTTTTGTTGTAACCCACCATGGTGTTCCTCCCCATGATGATGAATTTAGCAGCGAAAGTCCTCTCCGTAGTAGTAATTCACATTTCCTAGAAAATTCTTCAAAGGATAATGCAGTAATGAGAAAGACCTCTTATCTTGAGGCACTTTCAAATGTGAATCCAGTCATGTATGATGCTTTACTGCTAGCAGGTGGAACACTTTCTCAATCAGAAGTTATCCCGGGGTGTAGGTCATTATCCGAACCACCCCTGGGTCATTCATCTTCAAATTTGATAAATGAATTCTCTACCAATCTTGTTGAATTTGATAAAGCAACAAAGATTCATCAGCTTTGGTCTAATCAGGTAGAAGAATATTCATCGAATGATAAAAAGGAAGTTCTAAATATGAGAAAAAAACTGGAAAAAGGTGAAGTATCAGTCATGTTTTGGCCTTTGGATGACTCTCAGTATGATATTCCAGAAATGTTGACTGAAGATTGTATTCACGATATTCGTCTCAACATGTGGAAAAATATTTTTCATTTAAAAGAGAAAATATTATTTTATGATGAATATCAAAATCAAGTCAAGATAATATAAGGGTTGCAACACCAAATTGACTTGGCATATCTCTCAGTTTCTCGACATCCAAAGGTTGAAAAGTAGCAGAGATACCTTTAGTGTTCATGCCTTGGTGCGTTAGAAAGGTTACGCCAGTTAATTACCAATGCCCCATCTGGTATTCATATCAGGGGATGGGGTGTCCATGGAGAAATGCATTTCACTATACTCTCCAGTCAAAAAAGCTCTCCAAAAGTGGTCTCATGAAATGTTATTGCCCATGGCCGGGCACAACCAATTGGTTTTGTGTGTAATCAAAGGCTTTCTTAGGAACAGGCCTCAACTAGTTCTTCCCAAAGTTATCCATTTACTCTTGCATCAAGAAAATGATAATATCGAACAGGCTTCTCGTTTAGAGCATGCGGATCATCAAGTGAAAGAAGTGTTATAAATCATCCAACGGCCATTTGAGCCAGGTGATTTGAGTGGATGTAGGTTGATGCATCCGTCCAATTTCCAGACTAAAGTCTAGAAAATCAGGAGAGCTTTCAATAAAGGCTCAGATATAGCAGCTCAAGAGCCACCTTATCTTACCAGTCTAGGGACTCTTTTAGTTCAACCCTTGGGATCAATAGATGGGATTCAAGGAATTGATCAGGGAAAGTAGGAACAGCCCCAGTCCACCGGACTGGGGACATTTTCAAATCCTCAATTTGTTCCTCAGTGAAATTCAGTCTTCTATCGATTAGGGAAGAAACCACAAGAGGAACACAGAGCCAAATTATCAGGAGATTCCCTCCAAATTATGATTCATCAATAAGTTCCTTAGGGATCAACTCAACCAAGAGCAATGTCTCATAAAAGACATGGAAGAAGACAATATCGCAGAAATGCCGACAAAAGGACTGCAATGTGTTATGCATCGATAAATGTCATCAATTCCATTGTCACTAATCCCCAAGAACATGAGGCTCACTCAGAGGAATCAGATGAAGATTTCATATTAAAGAGGTTGTACGCACTGAAACAAATGAAGAATGTTTGCGTACCCGGAATCAAAGGCTTATCTAGAATTTAGGTATTCCTTCAAGTAACCAACTTCCCCCTCTCCGAAAGGCATCCAAAAAGGGGAAAGGAAAAATTAAGGTTACCCCGAACTCTAGAGAAGGCCAATCACTCTCATTAGAGGAAAGGTTCGCATAGCAATAGGAAGAAATGAAAGAGTTAAGGAGGTTAAATGCAGAACTACTTCAAGGTAGTCTTCCTCCTAAACGTGCTGGAGTCATTCAGTCAAGGGAATTCGTTGCAGCTACTGGGATGGATCAAGAATATCCTCCTTTACAAGTACACCCTCATAGGTCCAATCCTATGGGTCATGCGCAACAACAACCGGTAGTGCTACCATCAATTGTAGTACCGGTCACCACACCTGTCCAAACTTCAGTTATTGCACATGCACAGGTCCAAGATCAACCAGATGTTTCTCAAAAATTAATGACTACCATTGATTAATTAACAGGTCAGTTGGAAGATATGGAAGGAAAGCGTGCACCAGTTCAACCGGAGAAGAGAGGTTACCCTGAATGGGTGGATGCAATTCCTCCCCCATCAAATTTTGCAAGTACCACATTCCCAATTTTTAATGGTTGGGGAGATCCAGAACAAAACTTAACACATTTTGTTTCTCGTTGTGATCCTATGATGGGAACTCCTCAACAAAAAGAATCAGTTAAGCTCAGGTGTTTTGTACAGTCATTACAAGGACCTACTTTTGTCGGGTATACAATCATGCAATCCTGGTCAATTACTGGGTGGGAAGATCTCCGTCAAAAATTCCTTCTTCAATTCAGCTCAATGTTGCCAAAGACGATAGTTTTTTGTCTTGAAAATTGTAAGCAAAGGAAAAATTAAAGAGTTTAAAATTTTATTTCTCTTTGGAAGGGATTAACATATTCCTTAATTTTAGCACTCCCTCAAGAAGAATTGTTGAAAATCTGTGTCGCAAATTTGTGTGATGAATTATGCACACCATTGATCCCTATGAAATACACAGGAGGGTTTTGAGACCTTACTTCAATCGCTCAGCAGATTGAAGATTCTCTTATAAATACTAAGGCTAAAACTCGTGTAATTCCATCAGTTCCAGGAAGGATAATAGGGAAAGAAGATACTATTATAGTTACGCTTAAAGAAGCACATGTACCTGATTCCACTTCAAAACCTTCATCATATCGAAGGGATACACCTCCTGAGCATCAACAACAATGGCCACCTCGTCAAGATGATCAAAGAGATCAAAGGCAGAAACAGTTTTAATATTTTAAGAACAAAGTTTATTCTTTCTGGAATGAACAAGTTCTTGGATACTTTATCTCGGCTCTGGAAAAAAATCTGGTTCAGTTTCCAAGGCCCAAACTTCCGAACAAGTAAGGAGATGAAGACCTCCCCAACTATTTCCCATTTCATTAGATGTTGGGGCATCCCATTCAGGAGTGTTTTTTCTTCAAAGACCTCTTGAAAAAGATGTTGGACTCTGGACAGGTAAAACTGAAAGGTTCTTCAGCCCAGGTAGCATGTGTTACTGCTACTGATCTAGAGGAAGAAGGCGAGTGGCATGAAGTCAAAAGTAAAAATGCATAGAAATATAATGATTGGATGGTAAGGAAAACGATCAACCAAACTCATGCCATTTTACAAACACAATTGAATCAACCAATTATGTCTTCTGCTATGAATACCATATCAAAACCCCCTTCATCATAAGAAAAATCTTCAAAAAGGTGGAATAATTCTAAGAAATAAGAGCAGTCAGAAGAAATTGAGCTTGTGTCAAAGCCTAAGTTGTCTTTGACTCAGGCAGATTTTATACCATCTACTTCAAAAGCATGGGCACCACCCCACGAAATGGAACATCCTAAACTGGCTAATCAGGCAGATTCTTCGTTAGATGAAGAGTTGGTCTTTGGTTCTGTTAACATGATTCATTTAACAGATCCTTATGCCAGTAACAGTTTCAATAATGATGATCCTAAGTTCCCTATATCAAATAGAGGAATTAGAGGAAGAGATAGAGGTCTAGGATATAGGGGAATACGTGAATATTCCAGAAGTCACTATTTCAATCCTACCCCTGCTAGAACTATATATGTAGCCGAAACTCATGGAAAGTCCCTTCAACAGGATCAGTAAGAACAGGAAAGTTCTTCCACACATGGCAGATTCAGTACTGGCACAGTTATTTTGGAAGATCGGTTAGAGGTTACACCTTATTCCTCTCAACAAATAAATAGACCTAGTCGGTATAATCTGCCAAAGCTAGGAGTATTTCCAACTCCTACCCCGATACAAGATGCATCTACTTACAAAGCATCAACTTCTAAGGAACCTGCGAAACCACATGTTCCTGTTGGGAAACTCAGACCTTTGGACCAAAGGTATGATTTCTTGAAACATCTGTCCCAAGTACCAGCCAAGTTATCAATTCTGGATGCCTTGAATCTATCAAAGGATCTTCAGGAGGCACTCATTGAGGCTTTGTCGAGTCCTCGGGAATTTGAAACTGAAATTGTTTTGGATGAAGTCTACCATATAGAGAATGATCCTACAGAATTCCATGCAGTGATATCTTTTACAGATGAAGATGAAGATGATGTTGTGCATGGACATATTAGACCTTTGTATTTATCTGGAAAAGTCAATGATATAGACATTCGATGAGATTTCATTTATAATGGTTCAGGAGTCAACCTCATCCCTATTCATACAATTCGATGATTGGGCCTCACCGAATCTGATTTATCTCCTTCTACTTTGATGTTGCAAGGATATGATAAAAATGAACAAGAACCTCTGGGAGAGATTACACTCAGAACTCAGTTTGGAGACCTTGTATCCAATTCAGATTTCATGGTTGTTCGTCATGACACAGCCTTCACCATTTTTCTTGGAAGACCTTTGCTACATCAACATACGGTCGTATTTTCATCATACCATCAGTGTCTCAAATATTGTTTCAATGGTCAAATTGGGACATTTTATGGTGATAAATACCCATTAAAAACATGTGAATCTCAATACATTGATGTATAATTCTATCACATTGAGGTAAAGGATAAATCCATGACAAATGAGGTTACCAAAATTAATGCTCCATGTGGTTTGGAAAAGATTCCAGTAAACCCATTCATACATGTGAGTACAAATTATGTGTTTCTTATTAGTCAAATTGACAAGATAGACCCAAATCCAAATACTCTTATGAAAACTTCCATAATATCAATTACGGAAACTAAGCCAGACAGCATGGTAGAAATTGTTGATTCACCGGGCAATGATGAAAGCTCAAATAGAGATGTCTTCATTTCATCTGCTAAAATCCAGCAATTCTATACTTCATAAACCAGGCCAGAAGAAGTTATAGAAATGTCATATATGAATGATGATGTCGATTCTCAATCCATAATCTTCTATTTATTACACAAGGAGAACCCTTCATCATCATTAGGGTCAGAAATGGTAGTCGCTTCTTCAAGATGTTCAAATTTTAACTTCTCTCCTGATCATGGAAATTCTGCTTCATCATCTACTATGAAAGTAGAAACAAAAGAAGTAACACATATTGAAGAAGAAGAGGAAGATCTTAGGGATGCTCCTCCAGTATTTGAAGAGGGTATCTCTACCACTGTGGATGAACTCAAAGAAATAAATCTGTGTACAAAAGAATATCCACTCCCCACTTTAATTATTACGGCCATGACTCTTAAAAAGAAAGAAATGTATATTTCATTTTTAAATCAAAATCGAGATGTTTTTTCTTGGAATTATATAGAAATGCCAGGTCTTTATCCCAATGTTTCCACTCATCATTTGGGTTTTCCAGAAGAATATCGAGGATTCAAGCAAGCTGTAAGAAGAACACACCCAACTTATGCCTCCAAAATTGATGCTGAAGTGGATAATCTTATCAATTCTAACTTCTTCATAGAAGTTCAATATCCCAAATGGCTGGCTAATATTGTCCCTGTGAAAAAGAAGAATGGAAAAATTAGAGTTTTCATTGATTTCAGAAATATTAATCGGCATTGTCCCAAGGATGATTTTCTAGTTCCAATCACAGAACTCTTAATTGATGAAACAGCTGGCTATGAAGCACTTTCCTTCATGGATGGATATTCTGGGTATAATCAAATCTGAATGGCCCTAGACGATGAGGATTTAACAACTTTATGTGCCCCTCAAGGTGTGTTTTACTATCAGTTAATGCCCTTTGTCTTGAAGAATGAAGGTGCAACATATCAACGTGCCATGCACTGTATTTTCAAACCCTTTTTAGGGAAATTTGTTGAATGTTATGTGGATTATTTGGTGGTTAAATCCAAACAACATTCTGATCACTTGGCCGATCTGGAAATCATATTTTACAAACTTTGACAACACAATTTGAAGATGAACCCCTTGAAATGTGCTTTTGGGGTAACCTCAGGAAAATTTCTCAGCTTTGTTGTATGCCATCGTGGTATCAAAGTTGATCCTGAGAAGAAAAAATCAATCCTTGGTATGTCACCTCCTCGAAATTTGAAATAATTAACAGTAATTCAAGGAAACTTGGCCTATATTCTTCATTTCATCACCAATTTGGCAGGAAAGTGTTTACCCATCACCAAATTAATGAAGAAGGGAGTCACATACCAATAGACTGAAGATTTCCAAAAGGAATTTGATATCCTCAATAAATATCTCTTGATTCCACTGGTATTAATGCCACCTATTGAAGTAAGACCACTTATCCTCTATGTGACAGCTTTAGAGCGGTCATTGGGTGCCTTCTTTGCCCAAAAGAATGATGCTGGGAAAGAAAAAAACCTTTACTATCTTAGTCGGACTATGCTTGAGGCAGAAACTCGATATTCAAGTATTGAAAAGTGCTGCCTAGAATTAATCTTTGCATTTCATAAATTGAGACACTACCTGCAACATCATGAGGTTCAATTGGTATCTCATAATAACCCGCTCAAATTTATCCTTAATCATCCAATGCTTACAAGATGTCTGGCAAGGTGGGCAGTTATTTTGCAGCAGTTTGATATCCAGTATGTGTCTCAAAAGGCAATAAAGGGCCAAGTTCTGGATGATTTTCTTGCAGAACACCCTTCAGTAGAAGATACATATTTAGATACTGAACATCCTAATGAAGAAGTCTTCTCTATTCAAGATAATCTTCAAACATGGGAAATGTACTTTGATTGTGCTTCCAGAAGTCCAACAGGGAATAAAATGGAAGATCCTAAATTCAACAAAGTTGGTTTAGGAATTGTGCTTATTTCTCCAGAAAAGGCAGTGCTTCCCTATTCCTTCTTATTGTTGGGATGTAGTACAAACAATGAAGCAGAATATCAACCTCTCATCACAGGCTTAGAATTGGCGCTTCAGGCACAGGTAAATCACTTAAAGGTAAAAGGTGATTCAGACTTGGTAATTGTAGACACTAAAAAATCCATAATTACTGAAGGGAGCTTCTAAGTGAAAAAGTGAATTCATATTCAGACCCAGAGACCAGGTCTGGAGGGCCCGGAAGTGTTGCGCGGAAAAAAGGGGAATGCGCGCAAAAAAATTGTTCTGTGCAGAAGGGGTCTGGGATTCTAGAAGGGTTCCTGGTGCAGGCATGCAGTAATTGCGCACCCGCACCCGTGCGGTTAACATTCCATGCCATCGTCTCTGGTGTACAAATTTTGCGTGCCACCCTGAATTTCACACCTCTGGATGCCTATAAATAGAAGGATACCCCTTCCATTTCGGGGTTGCAGAATTTAAATCGGCTCTCGTGCTTGAAATTGGACTTTCGCACGCTCAGGATGGCCATCAGGTACAGATCCTTTTCGTGCCACCTCACCCCGGTATCCACCTTGGCGCGCAATCCCTCTGGCTTAAACAGAATTCCAAACCCTTTAGGTTTCCTCCCTTGTACGCAATTCCTTCTGTTTCATGAAAAACGGTCCAATTGTGCGCAATCCCTTTCGCTGGGTGCGGCCTTACCTTTGGGTGCGGCCTATGCCACTCGTGCGCAATTCATATCCCTTGTGTGCGATCCTACTACCACGCACAAGCCCTATGCCCCCAATTACGCGCCATCCTGGCGTTTTGCGCACCAACCATTTCTTTGCATGCAACCCCCAGGACCCCTCACCTTGATGCTCCTCGGGTGCCTCCCGGAGTAGGCGCCCAATGTGCTCCTTCTAGATGCCTCGGGCACACACACTGGGCATACACACCATGCGTTGTTTTCTCGTACGACCTTCCAGGATCGTACGAAGTAACTTCAAGGTCACTTTGGTGGTTTTTCCCATTGTGTTGCTTAGCCTCATGCTTCTTCGCATAGGCACGCTAATGGCTATTGCTTCTTCGCATAGCCACGCTAACGTGGACCCCTTGATGGTTCGCTCTATGACCCCCCTTCACAACGGCATTTCTGGTACCTTCCCTCCCACAAGGAGAATAGGGTACCGGTTATGTAAGTCCTAGGGGTGCGGAGTAAACCCACCTCGTCTGAGTTGTAGGACGTTAAACTTCCAAGAACCTCATCCTCAACACATGACATTAAACTGTGATCCAGACTCATGCCTCGCATGTAGGTTCCCCCCAGCTCGGACATTCTTTACACCGCTCGTCTCCACGGGGATGGGATCACCCCCCACATGGGATGATATCCTCCTTCTGGGATTGGCATTTGTCCACGGGGGAAGGGAAGCCACCTTGGTGTAAGCCCCTAGCCCCTGTTGTGGAAGGTATCACTCATGCACCTCCGTACTTCCCCAGTGCCAAGGACCAAGGGGGGAGATGGACATAGGGGTCTTCTATTACCCTTTCCTCTCCCTCTGCGCTTTTTATCCCTCGTCCCTCTATCCTAGAGTAAGTCCCGACACCACGGGCCGCTCAATGCGTAAGCCCCTCTTCGCTTCCCACAGACACACCCTTCGTGACATGATCATCAGGTCTCTGTCGTCTCTTGTTTCTCACACTGAGAATGACTCACGTGAGCTTAGAGTGAGAACCAACCCTAACCCCCACCTACATTGAACTACGGGGACTTTGATCCATGTTAAGGCATGGTACGTAGGAATCCTCCACGAGGTCCAAGCCCACCATCTGGTTGTTCCGACCCCTTCATGTCAGTTCACCAACACTTTGGGCCGCCTCATAGTGTAAGCCCCAAATGCCCCCCGTCCTCATGACGTTAAACTGCATTCTATCCCACATGACATTAAACTGTATCTCGTCCTGAATGACGTTAAATTTCACCACACGAACTACGTGGACTTTGATTCCTTGCCATAGGGATATGTAGGAAGCCTCCATGAGGTTCAAGCCCACCACCCGGTCGTTCCGACCTCTTCATGTTGGTTCACCAACCATTGTGGGCTACCTCAGAGTGTAAGCCCCATCCATCCATCATTGTGGGCCACCTCAGAGTGTAAGCCCCATCCATCCCGAACTATGGGGACTTTGATCCATGCTAAGGCAAGGTACGTAGGAATCCTCCACAAGGTTCAAGGCCCACCACCATGGGGCGCCTCAGAGTGTAAACCCCATCCATCCCGAACTATAGGGACTTTGATCTATGCTAAGGCGTGGTATGTAGGAAGCCTCCATGAGGTTCAAGCCCCACCACCATGGGCCGTCTCAAAGTGTAATCCCCATACATCTAGACCCCAGGTCCCTCTTCACGTCGGTTCGTCGACCCCATATCCTTGGGTCATCTCAGAACGTAATCCCCAAATTCCCTGTCCCGCACGACATTAAACTGTATTTCGTCGAACTATGCGGACTTTCATTCCCCATCATGGGGATACGTAGGAATACTCCATGAGGTCCAAGCCCAACACCCATGTCTCATCCTGACCTATCCCTCCAGCCCACATGCCTTGGGAAGCTCATGCCCTAACCTAGAGGTCTTACTCCCTCTGGGTCCCATCCATGCGTTCATTCTCATGGGTCGCCCTTTCAGGTGTCCCACCATATCATCCCGAACTATGTGGACTTTGATTCCTTTCCACGGGGATATGTAGGAAGACTCCACGAGGTTCAAGCCCCTTAACTTCATCACCTCATTCCACTCTACACCATTCGGGAAGCCACCCACGTGTCGGCCCCAACATCAGTGTTCCCTCTAGGGGTTCTTCAATCTGATCCACTCTAGCCAGTGTTCCGATCAGTCTGATTCGTCTCTGCTAGACATTAATCTCACGGAATACCATGTGTTAAACATGGGAAGCTGAGGAAAACCTCAGATACATGCCTATGGCATACTATTCCCCACATTCGATGTGGGATGCCTTGGGCTTCCACGCCCTTGAGAATCCCTATAATAAGGGACAGAAGACAGACATGCCAATTCCCCAGTGTCAAGACACGCCAGCGATGCCTCAGCATGACCACTCCCCTAACCGAAGGTTGCTTCCCCAACCAGACCCCTTGGAGCATCTCGACAGAAGCATCGTAATTAACTGGTGTCCATGAAGATATGGCACCAGGAAGAGTTTCATGAACCCGTCTTAAATCTATGAGGGAGACACGGACTAAGTGACGAGTTCCGAGGAGGAATCCATGGAAGGAGGAACCGACATCTCATCATCATAATTTCGATCAAGGATCAGACATCCCTGAATAAGGAGAGAATGTCGCCTGCCTTTGGAAAGTGGGAATGTGGGGAAACAAGCCGCATGTCCTTTGTGTGATGGACGCGTGCGCGCGTGCCTCGGTGGAAAGCATCAGAAACAGAAAATGGTGAACCCAACGTGAATCTATTCTCCTCAATACAGAGACTGGTAGCGTTTGGGGCATCTGAAGATTAGCATGTCACCAGGTCCGGGCACCCAGCACTAGGACGTGAAACTCGCCAGGGGTTGGGGCATTCAGGATGTTGAGAAATCCGTTCTGCAACATTGTCAGCATGGATCCCTCTTACCAACCACGGAAGAAGGAATGGCGATGGGCTACTGGTTGTCAATTTCTTTTCCTATCAGTGTTAATGGGTTTATCTCCCTACTTTCAGGAATCCGATCGCTGCATCCAGAGCTCGATCGCTACCTGCCCACCGGTGCAGGGGCAGGGGAAGGACCGACGCGGCCACCTCACACGATTCCGCCTCTTCCACAGCTGCTCTGACCGCCGCGACTGTTGGGTGCTCACACCCCAGTTCCCTATCAGAGATTATCCAACGAAGGGTGATCAACGACCTTGTGCGTAGGTACGGGGAGGAGGGGGTCATCCCCACTATGGTCATGGCCCGTTTGGACCTCGAGGTAGCTGCGCCTCACCACCAACGCCGCGCAAGGAGCCGCTGCTCCCCACCCCAACATTCAACCATTTTGGGAGCTTATCCTCGGAACTCCTTGACACCTCCCTCCCCTACGCCAACGAGGTAGGGGATGTATGGGTTGGCCCAATCGGAGATCCGCTTCAAGGTTTCATGGCAAGGACCCCCGCCAGGTCACGTTGGTGCCGCCACCCAACTCCCCGAGCCGAGGAGCATCCAATCCATGTGCCCGCACCACCGGCTCCAACCCATTTGACCTGACGCCAGCGTCGGGCACTAGCGGAAGAGGATGCTCACCTCGGGGAATCAAATCCATCAACCACTATGGCCCGAGCCACCACTGACCCCTATCATCAAACCCCCACACACATTGAGTAGGGGATGTTCTATGCCCGATCCAGATCGAGGCCCCAACCGCCCCACGGGTAGGTTTGGTCGACTATCCTGGTCGCCGGCACAAGCAATGGCCGCCGCGAACCAATTCGTGGTAGTTCCATCCAGCGTGAAGGCCTACTCCGTGCCACAGCTCTGAAAGGTGTGGGCCCTCCCTACTTACAACCTCAGTCCGGAGGCCTACCTGGAGGTAAGGGGCTTCCCCGTGACAACAACACTCTGGGTGGGGCTCTCTCCAGTGCTCACTACACTGGGTACGGGGTCACTTCCCCTACCGCAATCCATGAGTATGGAGCTGTTGTATATCTAGTTACTCACCCACATGGATGTCCTCCCCGTGTCTGTTTCGACATTTTCCCTGGTGCTCCCCGCACCTCGGCCTTCAGTCCTCTCCGCCCCAGCACCAGTGCGGCCAGAGGACTCCATGACGGAAATCAGCCCTTCCCCAAAGAGCCACCCAGGGGCAGGAAGGCGGGATGTCGTCACCATAAGAGAAATGCCAGGGAAGGCCGGACAGAAATCAGACCAGTCCATTTCTCAGACCCTGATGCAGAGTACGACTCAGCGATGGAGCCCTCTCCTCAGTCCTCTGAGTCAAGGGCTGGGATAGGGGCGCGGCGTGTCAGCCTCGTACTCCCCGAGTGCGAGATCTATATGAACCCCGACTCCCTCTGAAGGTATATCCAGGAGTATGAGGACTTGGCATACCCCCCAGGGATCAAACTTGTAGTCACCATCGGCCTCTCCGGAAGCACCTTCCACCTTGGCCAGAGACGACAAAGATCTTTTTTGGGGGTCGATAGCGGAAGATCTATGACATAGAACACCCCCGAAAAGCACTGACACTGGGATAGGAAGACCGTTCACCGGTCCATCCTACCGCAATGTGGAAGCTAGGTCATTACAACCCTTGGTGGATGACCTAGGATTCGACGGCCAATCGGCTTGCTCGCCGTATTCTCCGCCGGCCAGCCCACCAGCCCAGCGGCCTGCCTCGGCGCCACTGCCAGTTCCCCAGCCAATCCTAGTTGATGAGCGGGGACATCAAGGGCCGGATCCTGAACCTGATCCATGGAGCTCTTGGACCATCCTTGCAGCAGGCAACTTATCCGAGAAGTTTTGTTCGGTCATAGGGTTAGATTTTGATACACCAGAATCGCTCACCCCAGAAGATTTTGAATGTTTCCGCCAGACCCTCCGGGCGACTCACTTCCATATTCGCCACCAGTAAGTTCCTTATCTTGGGATCCAAGTACACCTCGAGGATATCGGCGAGCACTTTCGTCGGGTCGACCTAGACATGCTCCCTGTGGTCCGGCACCCCGAGCCACTTGGACACCACAGATCCCTCCAATAAAAATGTGTTCAGAGTTTTCAAGTACTCCCTAAAGTTGTAGAGGAGGTCACCCCTCACACGCACGTACGTGGATGGGGGAAGTACACTGCCCTTCTCTTTAGTGGGATTCATCAACAGCCCGACTTACTGGGCGGCTCTAAGGACATGCCCCCGAGGGCAGCGGCGGTCAACATGGCCGATCTGTCAGGAGAGGGGAACGGTCTGGAAATTCTTGATGGGGACTTACCCATTGAGGACAAGCCACCACTGGACCCATCAGGGAGGATTACTCATCAGTAAAGGAAACTACTAGGTCTCACCACACCCACTGAGGAATTAATACTGAGCCGGAATATTGGCAAGGTTAAAGAGCACGTTGGGGATGTCAATCTCTCCAACCCGTCTACCTCAGTGAAAAAGGTAGAGGAAGATACTGAGAAGTCCACGCTGCACCAACAGCTTGCTGAGAAAAAGAGGTTGGTCGATGAGCTTCTGGCTGAATGAATTTCAGAGCGATGTCCTGACTACGGTGATCCTAGGTCGGGGTAGCAGGGGTAGGAACAACTACCCCTCAGTGAGATTCTCCCAGGCAACCTCGATCATTTCGTGTTCTCTAACAGAGGAGAGGTCGGAGCTCATGTCAAGAGGGCGCAATATGTTTTTCCAAACCCTCCTGAGCGGCGTTACCACCCAAGAGACCCCGCTCGGGTTCCTCCCACTGCCCCAAGGGTCGCTCCACTAGCCGCTCCATGAGCTGCTGAGTTTCTCTACCGTGTTGAAGAGCCCGACAATGCACTTTTGGTTATGGATCCCTATCAGGACATGAACCCGCATCCAGACGATCCGATGGTGGCACTCATTGCCCGCTTAGAGGCTTTGGAAACTTGGCAGGTGGCGATCCCACCAGATGGAAATCCATACCCAGCATGGGTGGATGATATTCTAGCACCTCTGGGATTTAGGAACCCCACTTTCTCCCCCTTTAACAGGATAGGAGACCCGCCACATCACCTGGACCACTTCAACTCAAGGTGTGGTCCTATGTTAGGGACTCCGGCGCAGCAGGAGGCCACCAAGCTCCGTTGCTTTGTTCATACACTAGAGGATTCAGCATTCATCTAGTGCAGCCACCTCCATGTCGGATCCATGACTAGCTGGGAGGACCTTCTCAGGAAATTCCTATACCAATTCAGTTCCACAACCCAGAAGATGAACATCGTAGACCACTTTAGGTGAAAGAAAAGGCCCGATGAGCGAGTCGCGGACTTCATCGCCCGGTGGAAGGGGCTCACGTACTCCCTTGACATGCCACTAACTCAGGATAAATTACTGACAATGTTTGTAGGGAATGTCAAGGCAGATCTAGTTCCTTATCTGATCACTCAGAATTACCCCGGAGGGTTCTGGGACTTCTCAGACAAGGCCCAACGCCTCGAAGAATCCTTGCAATAGGTCAGTCAGGCACACCCGTTGCCTCCTGTAATCACAGCACGGAGAGCTGCCAGAGCCGAGACCGCTGATGTGGACCAAATAGAGGCCCCCAGGCAGCTAGAATTGCTACCAGTGAGGCCAGCTCTGCAGCCTCATAGGGGTCCGCCCCCACAGGCATAGCTTCCAGCCCAGCAGCGACTACCTCAAAATTGGAAAGCGCCTCCGCGTAACGTGCTTCCACCGCCTAGGTGAGAAAACCAAGTTCCGCCTCCTCGACATGCTCCTCCAGCCCCCCATCAAGGTCAGCCTCCTAGAGCCCCCCTTCCGGACAGAAGGAACCAGACCTGGTCATTTGACGAGGCTCAGGTCCCGGGTTACTTCCGTAGTGCCTTGGAGCAAAGAATCGTGTGGCTGCCTGAATGCCGGAAGCTAGAAGAGGCGCATCTCACTGATCACCCCGACTAATTCCATTATCACCAGATCCTAGGGCACACCATCAAGAGATGCTACATGTTCAAGGACTGGATCCAAGACCAGATTGACAACAATATAGTCAGGTTGGGCTCAGCCCTAGCACAAGTGGCAAGTGTCTTTGTGAGATCAGACGGTTTTAGTGGCGATGAAGGTGAATGGAAGCAGGTTTATGATCATGGGTCCCAGAAGTATAACGACTGGATGGATAGAAAGGCGGTCGCCCACGCCCACGGAATCATATGTGCATGACTAAATCATCCAGATCCCTCAGAAGCTACGGTTACTACTCTGGCATCATCGTCTCATCCAGTCTCTTCCCAGAAGAGCAAGCAGCGGCGGCGCAAAAAGAAACAACGTGCCCTACCAATTCCATTGTCGACCTGAACTCTTGGTGACTTTATGCCCCCAGAAATGGGGATCCCTCCAAGACTCCTCCCGGTAGTGGATGACTCCTCAAGTGAAAGCCAGGGTATGCTTCAATTAACACCATAGAGTTGGTAAATCCCTATATGACTCCCGACGATGGGGAACGCCAGGTAGACCGTCCCAATGTCCCCATCCATCGCCAACGTCATCGGAGCCGTGGTTACGTGAATCGCTGGGGCACGTCAGTTGGCACCTCCAGCCAGGTCGTGCATGCCGTTGAGACTAGACAGTAGGCCCAGTGCAGATCTCTGCACATGCGGCCCCTTCACCCAGTGTTGACAGGTCCACCTCTACCACCATTTATGTTACTGGATCAGGCGGAACCACATCGGTCGTTCCACGACCAGCTTCTCCTTGCCACCAGCTAACCCCAGCCTTCCGGTTCTCATCTAGTAGCCACTCTCTGGTCTTTGACTAGTGAACAGAAAGATATTCCTAGTACTAGTCAGTCGTCGGTCCAGTCGGAAGGGCCCGGCGTGCCTCCAATTGCATATTGGCCTCCTGTAAGCAGAGGCTCGCATCTGGCCCGAAAGTATGATGTTATAAAGCACCTTTCCAGAATTCCAGTGAGTATTTCCATCCTTGATGCTCTTCTTCTATCATATGAAATGAGTGAAGTGCTTAATGAGGCCCTAAGGAGCCCCCTCTAGTTCGAGACGGAGGTAGCAGCTGCATAAGCCTTCCACGCTGAGGCAATTGAGAACGCCGAATTCCAGGCAGTTATCTCATTCTCTGGTGAAGATGAAGACCATCCTATATAGGGGCACATTCTTCCATTATACATCACTTGCTAGTTCAATGGCATGGAAGTCCGCCGCTGTCTTGTTGACATGGGTTTTGGGATTAATCTAATCCCGACTCGAACACTGCGGAAGCTGGGTTTATCTGAGGGTGATTTAACTCCCTCTGACCTCAGAATCCAGGGGTACGACAGGACTAAGCAGACCCCGGTTGGCAAGATCCATTTGAATATCCAGTTCGGTGACCTAACTTCCAGCACCAAATTCATGGTTGTCTCCCAGGACACCGCATACAACACATTGATGGGTTGGTCATGGCTCCACCTGCATGCAGCAGTCCCTTCGTCGTATCACCAATTCCTCAAATACTCCCTCAATGGTCGAGTAGGCGTGCTCCAAGGAGATGCATCTCCTTTTTCCTCTTGTGAATCCCGTTATCTGAATGCTGACTATTACAAGATCAAGGATAAGCAGATTTTGGCAAGTGAGGTTAAGCCCACCACTGTCACAAGTGATCCCTGGGAAGGTCTGGATAATGCCTACATCTTCCTGATCCATCAGTTGGAGGCCACGACCCCCGACATGGGGTAATGCTTTTTTGTTTCGGGTACAAGAGGAAGGCGTATTCCCAGGTCCAAACGAATAAAGAAAATCACCTCGTACTCTTACACCAACCAGGCTCAAGTGATCCTGGAACCTCCTACCCCTATACGGTACCGGGATGTCAGGATCATGGAAATGGCAGTATGTCATACGTGTCTGTTTTTTCAGGCTAGAATTAACCGGCTCAAGATGATGCGCCACTACTACTTTGATGTTATCAAGCATGGCCCCTTGGGCCAAAGGCCATATGGGATTAGATCAACTACCTTCGTCGCTATGATCTCAGTGGCTCCGAAGTGCCCTGATGCAATAACCACTACCACCCAAGCTGGTATCAGCCTTCTCTCAGGGTCTGTTAACTCAGAAGTAACTCCCCCTGTGGAGGATCCCTCCATGAGTACAGAAGAGGGTCTGGAGGATACTCCCCCTGCTTTTGAGGAAGGCATCTCCACCATGGTCGACAAGTTGGTAAAGGTGAACCTTGGTAGTGAGGCGGACCCGAGACCCACATTGGTCAGCACTGCCATGCCCCTCGAGGATCAGCACCAGTACATATACTTCCTTAAATAGCACTGTGACGTGTTTTCCTGGAGTTACAATGAGATTCCAGGATTGGATCCTCAGGTAGCCGTTCACCGTCTCGGTCTTTCGGAAAGTCATCGTGGATTCAAGCAGCCTCCCAGAAAGATGCACCCTTCTCATGGTGCCATGGTCGACGTCGAAGTTGATAAGCTCATCAAATCCTACTTCATTAAGGAAGTCCAGTATCCCAAGTGGCTAGCCAACATTGTGCCAGTCAGGAAGAAGAATGGGAAAATCAGGGTCTGTATTGACTTCCAAGACCTCAATCATCACTGTCCGAAGGATGATTTCCCCCTTCCAGTGATAGAGTTGTTGATTAATGCCACGACCGAGTTCCAAGCCCTCTCCTTCATGGACGGGTATTTTGGGTACAACCCGATCCAGATGGCCCCCGATGACGAGGATTCCACTACCTTCAGGGCACCCCAAGGTACTTTTTGTTACCAGGTTAAGCCCTTAGGCCTGAAGAATGTGGGTTCCACCTATCAGTGGGCCATGCATCGCATATTCAAGCCGGTTCTAGGAACATTGGTGGAATGATATGTGGATGATATGGTGGTCAAATCTCACCAATTTCAGGACCATCTTAGGGACCTTGATAAAGTGTTTGGTTTCCTCCATTCCCGCCACCTGAAGATGAACCCGTTGAAGTGTGCTTTTAGGGTCACCTCCAGCAAGTTCCTTGGCTTTGTTGTCATATACCGAGGCATCGAGATCGACCCAGAGAATATCAAGTCCATCATCCAAATTCCTCCCCCGAGAAATATTCGAGAGCTTCGAGGTCTCCAAGGCCACTTAGCCTACACACGTCGATTCATTGCGAATCTGGCCGGAAATTGTAAGCCCTTTTCCCGGCTCAGGAAGAAAGGTTCTACCTATGAATGGGATGAGGAGTTCCAGACCGCCTTTGAGGAAATCAAGCATTATCTACTCCAACCTCTGGTATTGATACCACCTGTCTCTGGGAAGCCACTGGTCCTTTACGTGACCTCCCTGGAACGGTCCCTTGGTGCACTTCTCGCCTAGAAGAACAATGAGGGAATAGAGAACAACCTCTACTACCTCAGATGCATGCTCCTTGATACAGAAATTAGATATTCTCCCATCGAGAAGAGCTATCTGGTGCTCATGTTTGACATGCAGAAATTGTGGCACTACCTGCAGCACCACGAGGTACACCTAGTCTCTCGGGTAGACCCGTTGAAATACATTCTGAACCAACCTATGTTGGCTGGCTAATTGGCATGGTGGGTGGTAATCCTCCAGAAGTTTGACATCAGGTTTGTGCCTCAGAAGGCTATCAAAGGACAGGCATTGGAAGACTTTATAGCTACCCACCCAACCTTTTCGGATCAGCCGCTGGACCTAGGTTTTCCTGATGAGGCAATCCTCTCAGTCGATCATGTCATCCCATATTAGAAGATGTACTTTGATGGTGCCTCCCAGAGCCCCACCGGTAGGAGACTCAATGATCCTAGGCTCAACAGAGTGGGCCTCGGTATCATCTTCATCACCCCGGAGCAAGATGTTCTTCTATACTCATTCCTGTTGTCAGAGGGTTTCACCAACAATGAGGCAGAGTATCATGCCCTCATTACTGGCCTCGAGATGGCCCTTGAGGTCGACGTTCCCCATATGCATGTGAAAAGGGACTCCGAGTTTGTAATAAAGCAGGTCAATGGTGACTATGTCGTCAGAAAACCAGATCTCACACCATTATTAGAGCATACTCTCCAGCTAATGGCTCAGCTCCCTTCTAGGCCGGAGGTTACTTATGTTCCTCAGTCGCAGAATTGTCAAGCAGATGCTTTGGCCAGTTTTAATGCATCACTCGCATAGCCCGAACAGGATGAGTTAATTATCCATGTGGCCCACCGGAGAGTCATATCTCCTGTTACCCCAGATGATGATGATGGCATGTGAGTAAACCATCTCACCACCGGAGCCCCTATGTCAGGAGCCCCAAGTACTTTAGATGCGGTGATCGAAATAGTTCCTAATTGGAGGACACCCTTGGTTGAATAACTTCAATACGGTAATCTCCCATCAAACCGGTCATAGCGCGAGCGAATCCGATGTCGTTCACTACAGTTTACCCTTTAGAGCAGTCCTGGCCTTGAGAATATCCTTTATAAACATGGATTTGATGGTGTTCTCCTCAATTTCCTTCAAGGAGTCGAGATTCCACAGGTTATGCAAGAGGTTCATGCTGGTTCCTGTGGTGCTCACCAGGCTGGGCCGAAACTGTCTCACCATATTCGGAGGTTAGGGTATTTTTGGCCCTCCATGATCCACGACTGCATCGAGTTTTCCAAGAGGTGTCATGCATGCCAAGTTCATGCTAACTTTGTGCATCGGCCACCGGAGCCTCTCCACACTACCAAGTATTCTTGGACCTTTTCAGTATGGGGGTTGGATGTCATAGGACCTTACCCATCGGCAATGGCTCACCAATGCCAGTTCATTCTGACCACTACGGATTTCTTTTCCAAGTGGGTAGAGAAACTTCCGCTCAAGGAAGTCAAAGATCATTCTATCGCCGACTTCATGGGTTCCAATATCATCTATCTATTTGGAGTACATCACGCTATCCTCACTGATAACTGCACCAACTTCCGAGCAGCCGAGCTGAAGAAATTGTACACCAAGTAAAACATTCTCTCTAACCATACCTCCCGCTATCATGCGCAGGAAAATGGATAGATCGAGGCGTTTAACAAAACCCTCTCTAACATTCTACAAAATATGGTTGGTCAGAATAAGAAGAGTTGGCCGGATAAGCTCCCCAATTCCCTTTGGGATTATCGGACAATGAATCGTAATTCCACCCAGGTGACCCCATATTCCCTGGTGTACGGAACAGAGGTTGTCCTGCCCATCAAGATTCATTTTCCCTTGTTGTGCACAGTAGTCTACGACCATCAAGCACCGGATAGAGTTTCTGAGATCCATCTAGCTGAATTGGAAGTGCTGGATGAGAATAGGCTTCGTGCTTTGCACAACCTGGAAAGGCATCAGAGCAGGATGGCTCGAGCCTTCAACAAGAAGTTTCGCCTCCTCTCTTTCCTGCAAGGTGATTTGGTCTTGGCCCTCAGGGCACCAATGATCCCCGGTAGGAAACCACCCAAGTTGGATCCCAAATGGGAAGGACCTTTCATTATTCATAAGGTGTACCCCAATGGAGCATACTCCCTGGTGACCATGGATGGTGAGCGTATAACTCCTCCCACCAATGCTAAGTTCCTAAAGCAATACTTCGCTTGTGCCTAACGGTCCAGTATGACTTTAAACTGTACGATCTTGCATGACCTTAAACTTTATGGTCCTAAACAACCTTAAACTGTATGGTCCCGCATGAACCTAAACTACCTCTGGTCCAGAATGAACCTAAACTACCTCTGGTCCCGCATGACCCTAAACTGCCTCCGGTCCCGCATGACCTTAAACTGCATGTTCATCCCGCATGACGTTAAACTGTAAGCTGGTTTGGCCTTCCTAACCAAGGCCCAGCCTTAGGCCCCTTGGCATTTCTGGGACCTATCCCAAGTTCTTACCCTAAGAGTATAGTGTGGTGTGGGGTTATGTCCTCATTCATGTCGGGTTAGTCACCGCACCGTATAACGCCCTTATTTGAGGTGTCCTCCTCCTCTTCCCATCCCCACTGTAAGACGTTAAATTGCAAGCCGGTCAGGCCTCCCTGACCGAGGCCTAGCCTCGAGCCCCCATCCCAGGCTCTTTCTTGTGGGATTTTATGGTGTGGTGTGGGATTATGTCCTCATTCACATTGGGTTAATCTTTGTTCCATACACATTCCCGGATGAAATGACTTTCATAGTCCTACATGACTTTAAACTGTTCTTCTAGAACTACGTGCGCCTTGATTCCCATCTTTATGGGATACGTAGGACCGCCTAAACACCTAGGTTTTAGGTCCGTCCCCATCTCTTAAGAGATCCCATGATCTCCCGATCACCTTGGCCTCTTGGCCTGTCCATCTCCACGAGGGGGATATATAGGTGTGGTATAGTATTTTTGGCTCCATGCCCCCTTCTCCTGGGAATCCACCATCTTTTGGCCGCTCTCAAATTGAGCCCCTCGACCCTTTTCAGTGGTCCGCTAATGTGTTCAGAGTAGTCTGGTCTAGGACCTGGAGTGTCAGATTCAACTGAGGCAAGTTTCGTCCACTTGTCAAGCTTCATGCTCCCCTTCATTCAGGTCCCCGTTATCTTTCACGCCAGGAGGGACCCCCAAGAACAGCCTGGGTACAACGCCTAAGGTCTCTCCTATCGTTATGGGCCAATTCCCCCCGAGGGTTTCAGATAAAAAATTGATACAAATCCCGCGTTGCAAACATGGTCAGTGGTCAATGCTCATTTTTTTGTCTCCATTTCAGGCTAACATGAGAGGATGATGTGTTGCAAACATGGTCAGTAGTAATCCTTTGTCATCACACCGACTCCTTCAGGCCCTGAATGTTGGTTGCATGATTCACATTATGTTCCACCCCATCATGTCAAGGTGGAATCTCAACACTCTTTGCACTAACCCTCAGTGCACTTACACACATCAGGTAGAAAAATCTGTGTCACAGCGTCTCTCAGGGCTCCCGTGATCCGAGAGCTAAGATTATGGGCTTGAGTCTTCTCTAAGAACCATGCACAGCTTGACCCTCATCCCCACAGGAAATGAGGGGTCACCCAAAAATTGTGTTTCGGGCCCAGATCAGCTGGAGTCTAGTGTCTCCTGGCCCTTGATCTTTAAATCCTCAACGGCCCCTTGGCCAGAGGCTCCTCTCCCAGAATCGCGCGCGGTGATGGTATGGGATTATGTCCTCATCCACTTCAGGTATGATTTATCGTGTCGTGTGCATTCCCTCGGGTCCAAGCCATACGACCTTAAACTGTGCTATTTGGTCCTACCACATGACTGTAAATTGTGATGATATCATCCCGGCTGCACGAAAAAAAATGGCACTACATTGTGATGACCTCTCCATATAGGGCATCACGTTGGGTATTGGTCATTTACCATACCATTTGTCAATGCCTGTATATGGCTTGATTATTGTGGCGATGCCAAGAATTTCCACCTTAGGATTTTCTCTTCCCAAATAAAAATCCCATTCACCTTCAAGGAAAAACAAGATACATCAAATACCGCTTCTTTTGGTGCGAGGGATAGACCTGCATGCCCCTTTCATCCTTTGAACAGGTACCATACCGTGCCATGCCACCCTTTCATAACTACATGTGTATTGATTCCTATCCTTATGGGATACATAGGAACGCCCAGATATTTCATCTTGGGTCCATCCCCGGGAATCACAAGTCTATTCCCCCCCTCACTGTCGGCCCTTTGGCTTGACTTCTCAGGGAGTTGTGTACCTACAGCCTTAGCCCTGAATAAGTTCAGGATTCCTCATAGTGATGTTGGGAAGTGACAGTTCCCTCACTAGAGAGGTCTTGTCTAAAAGTAGGGATGATTCGTGATCAGATTAATACATCTGCCTAATGTGCCTCCACCATGGTGGAGTAATTTTGGGAGTGTTATATTCCATGCGAAAAAACCATCACTTCACTTTCCATGCTTTGCGTGCCCCCTTATTTGGATATTCATCCTATTATACATTTTATGGGACCCCTAACAGTATGGATGCTCGACCTATGGTCTGCCTACTGTCCTGGGGAAATGTTCCGGAAGACTGGTCATGTTTGGAGGGACCCCGTAACAGTATGGATGCTTGACCTATGGTCCACCTGCTATCCTGGGCCAATGTTCTGAAAGACTGATCGACGATATTTGAATTAGGCCCTGTGTTGTGAACATGGTCAGCGGTCATCCCTCATTTGTTGTCCCCATTTCAGGCTAATGCGATATGGATGCTGCGTTTCCACCACGGTTAATAGCTATCCTCCATCTTCACGCCCCTCCCACAGTGATTCTGAATTTTGGGTAACGTGATTCACCATTTTCATCTCCCTATGTTTGGACTGATTCCAATTCCCCTGGCATTTCCCCATTCATGTGCTAGAGAACATTGAGAAGACAATACATCAATCAGGTCTGAGATCCCATTCCTTTGGATGGGCCTCCCTCTTCTCCTTGGAAATCTGGGATCGATTTCGAATGCCCAAAGCTTGGTTGATTCCCCCACGGTCGAACGAAATGATAATATGAGCATCCTTTGTTTCTCACATTGGGTATGACCCACATGAGCTTAGAGATGAATTGTCATTTATTTCGGGATTATGGTTGAGTGTATTAAACCAAAGGTACAGATAAATGGAGTTGTCCATACATTGGAAGCAAAAAGTTCATGAGCTGGCCAAAATAGGGCCCCCCTAAGGGTCAGCTTCTCGGGGAGATCTTTCCAACGCCGCTACCCTTTGGCTGGTGGCCTCCAAAACTACTTCCCACCCCTGAAGACTCTCTCTTCATCAACAGCCACAGAGCACAGTTCGCTAACCTTAGCTTGTGCCTGCGCCTGTTCAGTTTGAAGCACAATCATATGGTGACTCGCCTCCATTAGTTGTTCTTGGGCGTCAGCCAGCTGGGCCATCAGTTTCTCCACGATCTCAGAGCATGTTGCAATGAAGGTCTCTTTCTCTTTCGCCTACTCTTCGAGGCGTCGTACTTCCTGGTCTGCCCTCAGGAATGCTAGGGTGCTCACTGATTCTTCCCGACACTGGGCAACGTCGGTGCGTCGGCTGCTCTCATGTATCTTCTCGGCCATGTAATCACAGACCGTAAGATGAAGGCATTGAGCATCAGCCCCTCCGGCACACAGGAAACGCAGCCAGGTCTGGAACAATCCCATCCATTTCAGCCAATCCATCTAAGGCTACCTAAGAAAACGTTGGATGCACTTCCACCCTTTGCATCGTGTCATCCGGCTCTCCACGGCCGCTTCTGAATCTGAATCATCTATTTCTTTGGGATCAGTGGGCCGGTATATAGGGAAGACAGCCAGTAGGTCAGTAGCAGGATCTGCCTCAGTGATGCCTTCCTAAGGAATAGGATCCTCGATGTCTGGGAGACCTTTATCTCTTGCCCCAACAGTGGCGGTGCCTTCGTCAGCTTCTGGACTCGCTCTAATGACAGTACCACTGATGTCCACGCCCCCTACTAACCAATTTTCGGGGCCGACTCAGTTTGGGAAGTATTTTCTGGATGAGGTAGTACGTCCGCCACTAATTCATTCACGGACAGCCCGAGCTCAGCAGCCCGATGAGCCTCTAACGCCGAGATCACTATACAGGGAGCATCCTGATTAGTTTAGTTCTCTAACAGTAAGCACCAGTAGCGAAGCAAGGGACTTACAGGAACCCAGGGCATCAGCCTCTAGTGTTTTGGCCTCTATAGTAGTTATCGTGGCAGGAGACCCCTCAGTGCTTGTCAGTTCGATAATGGGTGTCGGAGCCCCACCCTATCCCACCGGCGCCTCTTCTCCTTCCTCTATTGGGGACGCTTGATCAGTGCCTATATGCTCCTGAGTGAAATAGTGAAATGGATTAGAAATTGCAGAAGATAATGGATAAAGGAGGATAAATGAGGATAGAGACGGACCTCGAGCAGCTCAGTTATGTCTATGACGGAGCCGACGATCTCGCCACTCTCCTGCAGGCTCCCTTGGTGGGACCCTCCCTGAGATCCTTCGTCTTCTCCTATCTCCCCCCCTCTCTCCGACTTTTCACCACCGTCATCATCCTCCGACGACATCTATTCATGATCATGCCCCTGACCGAGCATCACTTTCACTAAGAGAGATGGCTTCACGCAATGACCCCATTGGCGTGCGTAAATGTACATGGCCGTCAGGTAAGCATACCTTCGATGAAAGTTTACCCGGTCGGTAGCCTGAATGAGCCCGACTTCTGGTAGCTGGACCCTGTCCTACATTATCTTATAACAGAGGGCCTCAGTGCTCATCGACTTCCCCAGGGTCATCCAGGCCGACCACAATGCCGGGAAGATTGAATCATGGGAAGGTTGGAGCAGGTATCTTATCTACTTACCAAGAAGTTCTCTGGACGCCCCGTGTGACCCTCCTCCGGGAAACGAGGTCGCATCAACACCATGCGATGTCCCTACTGCTGAGGTCTTGGCCTGCGCAGGCCTCGCTGCCTGGTGTGCCCCTGGTCCCCCCCTTCTAGCAGCACCTTGCATGCTCTCTCGTGCCCGAGTTCCATGCGGGTAGTCTTGAGTTGCCGAACTCGCTTGCACAAGATCCCCTCGGGGTATGAGATGGCCCAGTGTTCGACATACTCGGTTGATAGGCTAGCTTCGGCCCCAGTGGGAGGAAGGGTAATGACGTCGCCAGATCCATAAGTTGTGAACATTAACCACATCTAGCGAAGGAAACAAGTATTCCTATCCTCCTAGATATCTGTGAATACCCTCTTCGGCATTCGCTGGAGGCACCCGAACTGTCTGGCGAATCGGGACGACACGTAAGGCTCACAGATGATCTTCCCGTCAATCCGAGCCACAAGCACCCCACCTCGGATGCTCTGGGAGTATTCTTGCTGATCTAGTGAGCCTTTCCTGTTGTCTACCATTTGGCCGATTGGGGTGGGGAATGGGCTAAAGTTGAAGTTGGAATGGTTACTAATTCTGATCCTTACTCCCTCCTCGTTGAGCATCATCGGCGCGACCCCGGAAATGTTCAGCAGAGATGGTCGCAGGCCATTTCCCGGAGGACGAATGGAATTTGAGAAAGTGTACCCACCAAGATGAGCCACCACCCAGCTGTGGAAGATCTAGAAGGGGCATTACACCCTCCGAGGTGACCCCCCTCTTGAGATGCATCCCAAAATGGCGTACAGCCTAACTAGCACAGGGAACCCCAGATTAAACCTCTTGTTGGCGTCCATGGTTCCCGCCACCACCAGGGTTACTGGATGGATGCCCATCCTTGCGTCCCATACTGGAAGGAGCCACCCGCTCAGGAAAGTGGCAAGGAACCCGGCATATCGAACATTCGGGTCCCAGGCCTCATTAACGCGGTAACCCAATGATTGGTATTGTCCCGCCTCCAGGATCCTCCATTACAATCCATTCTTGCTCCTCTGAGCCGTGGTTGGGCACCATTTTCCCCGTCCCGGCATCTTGACTACCGGATACTTCTCCAGGAATGGGCTAAACCAGTCCTTGTAGGCGATGTCCTTCAGGAAGTCCTTGACCTCCAGCCTCTCTTTGGCCAGCTCCAACAGGTGCCATGTCAGCATGGGGGTCTGTGATCTGTCCTCCCAGGTGTTCATCAGAGGAAGGAACTCGTCGTATTGATAGCCCTCTAGTGGGATACCTCCGATGCAGTGGACGTCCTAGAGGCTAATTCCAACTTCCCCATGGTGAAGTTGGAATGTGTTGGTATCAGGGGACCACCGGGTGAATAGCTCCGGCCCGAGGTCAGGCTGGCGGTAGAAGTGCAACTGCGATATCCAAACCGCCTCGAACAGACCGATGTGCCACAGCTCGGCCCCGAATTGGTCGCATGTACGGCGAACCTAGTACGCCCAGTCCCACTCGCTGGTGAAGTTGCCTCCGGACCACAGATCTCAATCTTGCAGCCAGCCCTTGGTATCGCCAATGATGCTCTGATGGAAAGTGCTTGCGTAGAGGGCTGGGGAATTCTCCACAACCAGATCACCCCCAGCAATGGTCCTAGTGCTTGGGTTCAGAACATATACATCCATATGCCTGGTTTCTCTAGCAGGACGACCATTGTTGGAGATATTGTATTGGGGAAGCTCATCCTCATGGGTCACCCATGACCGCAGCATGTCTACCTCGAAGCCCGACAGTGGAACCTCCTCCAAAATGTCTAACTTCCATAGCGGAAGGTTTTTGGAAAAAGGGTACTCCTTCTGGGAAGGGGTTAGCAGATTGAACAGAGTGTGGTTATTGGAGAAAACCACCCTGGCACCATAAACCTCCTCGTTCACCTCCATTTCAGCTCTGAGAGCGGCGGCTTCCCCCTCATCTACTTGGTTTTCAGCCATCTTCTTCCATCCAAGTGCTTCGGAAGTGTTGCGCAGAATCTAGATGTGTTGCATGAAATTCGGAAGCTGGGTGTGAAATCTGAGAAGTGGGTGCGGAAAATCCTGGGTGTGCGCGTAAATACATCCAAAACTCAGAGAAATTACGCGCTGCCAAAACGTGTTTTATGCGCAGGTGCAGAGGCAATTTCGCGCACGAGAGCTCTGTGCCTATCGTGCGAGAAAGTTGCATACAGAGCATGGGACCCACATCCCCTTTTATAGGCGAAGCTGGGGTTCCCCGCCACATGGAAATATCATTCCGCACCAGCCGGTATTTTGCGCGCCACACCATTTTTTGCACGCAGGGTCCCACGAATCCCGACACTTCAGTGTTTCGGCATTTCCCTCGGAATCTGATCGTTGCGACCCCTCGCCAATCCAATTCTGAGGGGGGCATTTTTAGATTCCGAAAAATACATAATTACTGAAGGGAGTTTCGAAGTGACAAATCAAAGTCATATTCGGACCCGGAGACCTGGTCCATAGGGCCTGGAAATGTTGCATGGAAAAAAGGGGAATGCGCGCGAAAAAATTGTTCCGCGCGGAAGGGGTCTAGGATTCGTGAAGGGTCCCTGGTGAAGGTGTGCAATAATTGCATGCCCGCACCCGTACGGTTAACATTCCGTGTCGCCATCTCTAGCACGCAAATTTTGCGCTCCATCCTGAATTCTACGCTTCCAGATGCCTATAAATAGAATAATACCCCTTCCATTTCAGGGTTGTGGAATTCGAATCGGCTCTCGTGCGTTAAATCAAACTTCTGTGCGCGCAAGATGGCCTTCAGGTACTGATCCTTTTCGTGCCACCTCACCCCAGGATCCGCCTTTGTGTACAATCCCTCTGGCTTAAACAGAATTCCAAACCCTTCAGGGATCCTCCCTTGCACGCAATTCCTTCCGTTGCGCGCAAAACGGTCCAATTGTGCGCAATCCCTTTCGCTGGGTGTGGCCTTACCTTTGGGTGTGGTCTTTACCACTCGTGCGCAATTCATATCCCTTGTGTGAGATCCTACTATCGTGTGCAAGCCCTCTACCCCCAATTATGCGCCATCTCGGTGTTTTGTGCACCAACCATTTCTTTGCACGCAACCCCTGGGACCCCTCACCTTGATGCTCCCCGGGTGCCTCCCTGCATAGGTGCCCGATGTGCTCCTTCTGGATGCCCCGGGCACACACACTGGGCATACACACCATGTGTTGTTTTCCCGTACAACCTTCCAAGCTTGTACGAAGTAACTTCAAGGACCCTTGGGCAGTTTTTCCCATTACGTTGCTTTTACTCATGCTTCTTCGCATAGCCACACTAACGTGAACCCCTAGATGGTTCGATTTGTGACCCCCCTTCACAACGGAATTTCCGGTACCTTCCCTCCCATAAGGAGAAGAGGGTACCGGTTATATAAGTCCTAGGGGTGCGGAGTAAACCTACCTAATCCGAGCTGCAGGACGTTAAACTTCCAAGAACCTCATCCTCAACACATGATGTTAAACTGTGATCCGACCCTATGCCTCGCAGGTAGGGTCCCCCCGGTTCGGACATTCTTTACGCCGCTCATCTCCATGGGGATGGAATTACCCCCCACATGGGATGATATCCTCCTTCTGGGAGTGGCATTTGTCCATGGGGGAAGGGAATCCACCTTGGTGTAAGCCCCTATCCCCTCTTGCGGAAGGTAGCACCCATGAAACTCCATACTTCTCTGGTTCCAAGGACCAAGGGGGGATATGGACATAGGGGTCTTCTATTAACCTTTCCTCTCCCTCTGCGCTTTTCCACCCTCGGGCATCCATCCTGGAGTAAGTCCTGGCACCACGGGCCGCTCAACATGTAAGCCCCTCTTCGCTTCCCATGGGCGCACCCTTCGCGACGTGATTGTCAAGTCTCTGCCATCTCTTGTTTCTCACACCAAGCATGACTCACGTGAGCTTAGAGTGAGCACCAACTCTGACCCCCACCTACAGTGAATGACGGGGACTTTGATCCATGCTAAGGCATGGTACGTAGGAAGCCTCTATGAGGTCCAAGCCCACCATCTGGTTGTTACGACCCCTTCACGTTAGTTCACCAACACTTTGGGACGCCTTAGAAAGTAAGCCCCAAATGCCCCCGTCCCACATGACATTAAACTAAATTCCGTCCCGCATGGCTTCAAACTGTATCTCGTCCCGCATGACGTTAAACTACACCACCCAAACTATGTGGAATTTGATTCCCTACCACAGAGATAGGTAGGAAGCCTCCATGAGGTTCAAGCCCACCACCCGGTCGTTCCGACCTCTTCGCGTCGGTTCACCAACCATCGTGGGGCACCTCAGAGTGTAAGCCCCATCCATCCATCATTGTGGGCCGTCGTAGAGTGTAAGCCCCATCCATCCCGAACTACAGGGACTTTGATCCATGCTAAGGCGTTGTATGTAGGAAGCCTCCACAAGGTTCAAGACCCACGACCATGGGCCACCTCAGAGTGTAATCCCCATCCATCCCAAACTACGGGGACTTTGATCCGTGCTAAGGAGTGGTACGTAGGAAGCCTCCACGAGGTTCAAGCCCCACCACCATAGGTCGTCTCAGAGAGTAATCCCCATCCATCTAGACCCCAGGTCCCTCTTCACGTTGATTCGCCGACCCCATATACTTGGGCCGTCTTAGAACGTAAGCCCCAAATGCCCCATCCCACACGACATTAAACTGTATTTCATCGAACTACGCAGACTTTGATTCCCCGCTATGGGGATACGTAGGAATCCTCCACGAGGTCCAAGCCCAACACCCATGTCTCATCCTGACCTATCCCTCGAGCCCACGTGCCTCAGGAAGCTCATTCCCTAACCTGGAGGTCTTACTCCCTCTGGGTCCCATCCATGCGTTCATTCTCACGGGTCACCCTTTCAGGTATCCCACCGTATCATCCCGAACTATGTGGACTTTGATTCCCTGCCATGGGGATACATAGGAAGCCTCCATGAGTTTCAATCCCCTTCACTTCATCACCTCATTCCACTCCACAACATTCGGGAAGCCACCCACATGTCGGCCCCAACATCGGTGTTCCCTCTAGGGGGTTCTTCAATCTGATCCACTCTAGCCAGTGTTCCGATCAGTCTGATCCATCTCTGTTGGACGTTAAACTCATGTCATACCCTGTGTTAAATATGGGAAGCTTAAGAAAACCTCATATACATGCCTATGGCATACTATTCCCCGCATTTGATGTGGGATGCCTCGGGCTTCCACGCCCTCGAGAAGCCCTATAATAAGGGACAGAAGACAGACATGCCAATTCCCCAGCATCAAGACACGCCAGCGATGCCTCAGTGTGACCAATCCCCTAACCGAAGGTTTCTGCCCCAACCAGACCCCTTGTAGCATCTCGACGGAAGCAACGTAATTAGCTGGTGTCCATAAAGATATGGCACCGGGAAGAGTTTCACGAACACATCTGAAATCTATGAGGGATACCCGGACTAGGTGACGAGTTTTGAGGAGGAATCCATAGAAGGAGGAACCGACATACCATCATCTTGGTTTTGATCAAGGAGTAGGCATCCCTGAATAAGGAGTGAATGTCGCCCGCCTTTGGAAAGCGGGAATGTGGGGCAACAAGTCACGCGTCCTCTGCGTGACAGATGCGTGCACGCGTGCCCCGGCAGAAATCATCGAAAACAGTAATCAAACAAGTCAATGGGGATTATGCCATCAGAAAAGAAGACTTAATCCCTTTATGTTATTACGTTATAGATTTAATGGCGTAATTTCCTTCAGAACCGACATTTTCTTATGTCCCGTGATCACAAAATGCTCAATCTGATGCACTGGATAATGTAGCCACAGCTCTGGCAGATCTAAATCGGGATGAAACAATCATCAGTATTTCCCACCATCGTGTAATTTCACATTTTGTTCAAATAAGACTAGAGTAAATCAATGAAATCAGTCCCATTTCTAAACCATATATTCATACTACAAGATTGATGACACCTATCAGGGAATACCTTCAAAATGGAACACTCCCACCTGATAGAGCCGGGATAGAACAAATCTGGAAACCTATGGTCAATTTTACTCTTTATGATAGCTCAGATCACCTAGAAAAATTTCTCTACAAGTGAGGTTTTGATGGAATTATATTCAGATGTATTTATGGTGAATAGACAATGGTTGTCATGAAATAAGTACATGTAGGAGTCTGTGGTGCCCACCAGTCAGAACATAGATTGTCTGATCAAATCCAAAGACTTGGATACTTCTGGCCTTCAATGATACAAAATTATGTTTATTTCACTAAGAAGTGTCATTATTTCCAATTATATGCCAATTTTATTCATCAACCCCCATATTTTCTCCATACAGCTAAATACTCATAGCCATTTGCCACATGGGGAATGGATGTAGTAGGACCTTACCCTTCAGCTACATCCTAGAAGTTTAAGTATATTATTACTACTATTGACTTATTTTCCAAATGGTTGGAGGCAATACCTCTCAAAGAAGTTACTTCTAAAATCATTGTTAGCTTCATCAAGTCTAACATCATTACCAGATTTGGTGTCCCTCATACCATTTTGACGGACAATGGAACCAACTTATGTTCATCTGAGGTAAGAAAGTTGTATCAAGAATTCAACATCAAATCCAACCATTCATCTCGGTATCATGCAGTGGACAATGGACAAATATAAGCCTTCAATAAGACTCTTTCAAACATACTGCAAAAGATGGTGGATAAAGATAATAAATCATGTCCTGATAAACTTTTTGATGCTTTGTGGGATTATCGGACCACCACCCGAACTGCTATGCGGTCAACTCCATATTCATTGGTATATGGAACAGAAGCAGTATTGACTATTGAGGTTCAATTACCTTCACTCAGAGTATCCATTTGTGATCAGTCATATACAGATGAACAATCTCAAAAGCGATTGGATGAATTGGAATGATTAGATGAAAAAAGATTGTGCACCCTGCACCACTTGGAAGTCTATCAGAATCGAATAGCACAGGCTTTCAATAAAAAAGTTCATATTATTTCATTCATTCAAGGAGAATTGGTATTGGTCCTCATAACTCCAATGATACCAAGAAAGAAGCCTCCAAAGCTTTATCCAAAATGGTAAGGACCTTACTCAATGCATAAGGTTTACTCCAATGGAGCTTCTTCTTTAATCTCAATGGATAGAGAACTCATTACAACTCCAACCAATGAAAGATTCTTGAAGAAGTAATTTGTGTAACATCTGTACATATTCATCTTACATGACATTAAACTATGTTGTCCTAGCTACATGACACTAAACTGTGCAGCACTGGTCCATGCATATGACCTTAAACTATTTTAGTCCTTACTGCAAGACTTTAAACTGCATGGTCCCTTTTGTCTTTTCTACAGGACATTAAACTGCATATCCCCTCTATTGTCCAACATGAAGTTAAACTGTGTCCTCTTTTTTTTGTCCAACATGACGTTAAACTGTTAGTCCGAACTGCAAGACGTTAAACTGCCAAGCACCCCATGTATGTGACACATGTCATTTAAACTGTGAAACAGTCCCTTTTATGTCCTACATGACATTAAATTGTGCATCATTAGGGTTGTTACTACCTCTTGTTTCTCACACTGAGCATGACTCACATGAGCTTAGAGTGAGCTTCAACCATAACACCCTCTCTGGGACGCTAACCATGCGTAAGTCCCAATACCATTTTTAGGTCGTTGTCCTCAAGTACAACTCGATCACCAATTCATTCTTCAATTGAACTACGTAGATTTTGATCCTTGAATTCTAGGCTGGGTACGTATGCAACCTCCCAAGGTTCAATCCCAAAACCAATCTCTTCACGTTGGTTCACCTTCGTCCCACATGACGTTAAACTGTGTACGTCCCTTTTGTCCCTGCTACATGACACTAAATTGTGCAGCACCATCGTCCTTTATATACGACGTTAAACTATACAATCCCCCATTTTCCCTCGCCTGAGAGGGAATCATCATTGAAATTTATCTCCAATTATGTCATATTTCAAAGACAATGTGCATACATGGTAATGCCCGAACCTTTAATCGTGGTTCAAACCATCATTGCACTAAAGTCCTCTTTCACCCTTCACTTGTACAAAACAAATCTGTACAGAGGTTATTTCAAGAACTATGTTTAGATTGATTCCCATCTTTATGGGATATGTAGGAACATTTGAGCATCCCTCGAATCCAGCCCCGAGTCTTTGGGCCTAACCCCAAATTCCACTTGCAGTCCCTTGGCTGAAAAGTTTCCTTGTGAGCACATGAATGTGGTATGAAAACCTTGGTCTTCACTCACATCAGGTTTATAAAACATACAAGGTGTCTCCCCCATTAGGGTCTGAACTCTACGAACCTAAACTAATATCTCCTAAATTCTCATCCCACATAACGTTAAACTGTATTTCAAGAACTACATTTGGCTTGATTCTCATTCTAATGAGATATGTAGTGAAGTCCAGCATCTCAATTCAGGACCCAGCCACAACATGATTATGGTCATCATTGGTCTATGTATCTCCTTCATGCATTGGAAAATACCCATTTTCATGTGTCATACTCCTAACCTTAAATACTTCCAGATCTCCATAACCCTTTTCTTGACTTCTGGTCACAAAATGTATGATACTCGAGAATTATTTTGCCTGACTATGCAGCATGTTCTCCTAGGTGGCCTTGCATAAATAGTCTACATAACGGACCTGTCAGCCAAAAGATGCTATTATTGGACTATGTATCCAATGCTCTTAGGTGGCCCTGTATAATTCAACCCCCTAATGGGTTTGTCAAATAGTGGTAACTTCATTCTTGGGAGAAAAACCTCTTTTTTATTAATGACAATATGTAGGGATCCGTAGAAATATCCATCCTTAACATATTTTTCCCATACTCTTTTTCATGATCTAAAATTATTCAAGTATATGGTTTATATTTCCCATTTCTATGTTTGGGTCAGACCTTTGCAGGAGTGACATTCATCCAATTCTTTGATAGTCTTGATTGGGAATATCCTCTCCATATTCAAGTACCTCTCTCCATATAGCAGACTCTATGCTTTGGAAAATTTGAATCTCCATAAACTTTCAATAGCTTTTAGCAATAGAAAAGTAAAATTTCTGAGAGTTCTTTTTCTTGACTATGTAGCACGTTCCCCTAGGTGGCCTTGCATAAGTAGTCTACATAACGAGCATGTCATCCAAAAGATACTATTATTTGACTATGTAGCCAATGACCTTAAGTGGCCCTGCATAATTCAACCCCCTAATGGGTTTGTTAAATAGTGGTAACTTCACTCTTAGGAAATACTTCCTCTAATGCCCCTTAGCCCTTTTTCATATCATCCCTCAGATTCAAAATTTCTTAGGTTATAGTTTACAGGTTTTCCTCCATACTTGAATGTGGTAATATGTTTTCAAACAAATTATCAAGGAATTGAGTCAATTTTAATCCATTCGGTCAAAGCTATTCGACCTTTAAACATTAGCCTTTTTATGTCTGATGTGCATGACTTTAAACTGCCAACAAAAGACAAGGGAACTCTAAACAAAAGTCGAGTCCCAGCTCGTTAAACATACATATTTTATGATTTAGGCAATATTGAGAAACAAAAGATGAAAAGTTTGTGGGGTTGTTTGTATCACCCTAGAAAAAATCAAACTATGCTTACTAGGCCCATTGGATTAGGTAAAATTAGTTAAGTGAAGTAGCAAGAGAATGTTGGCATAAATAATTGAAGATGAAAGTGTTTTTAATTGATGCACAAGAGTTAGAAGGACATCCACAGATTGGAGTCTCTTATCTTTTTCAATAATTACAAGAGGCTTTCAACATAAATCTTCATTTTATTTACATCATCCCGAGCTTCATCAGCAGCCACTTGAAGTTCATTCACTCGACCAGCTTCACTCTTTTCAGCTTGATGGAGTGCTTTCTTGGCATCTGTGATGGCTTTCATACCATTCGTTTGAACTCCTTCCAATGAATTATTAAGCTGATTAAGTTCCCCAGTAACAGCATCTAACTGTTGATGAAGGTGCATCTGCTGGACAACTTTCTCCTTGATCTTATGCTTCATCTCCTTCAACTTTACAGCATGATCAGCCTCATACCGGGACACTGCAACCTCGAATTCGCTAATATTGGTTAATAGCCTTACTCTGGTCAGATCTTGATGGTACGTTTTCTCCTTCTCCCTCCTTAAGATGACTTGTTTCACTATGGCATGGATCTCTTGATATCTAAAACCACCAAGTCCTAACATGACAAACAAGGATGACAGTCGCAGGATCTTCGAAGACAACTCTTCAAGAGGCACTTCAGATATGATCTTCCATATATTCTTCCATGCCTTGCGACGTGAGAATTGGATCACCTTCTACACCTCTGGCTCTGACTCAGCATCACTATCACAGGGGGGAATATAGTCTGGGATTAATGCACTTAAAGAAGTTCCATGTTCTGCTCCTTCCCCCCTAACCCTTAGTAATTCACTTTCTACTCTTATTGGGGCGGAGGCTGAGGATTCACCTCCAGATCTAGACACTGAAATTTATGGACCTGCATAGTCAATTGAAAGTTTTGGTTAGTTTCAAATGGATAACAAAAGTTGATTGGTTGTCCTGCAAATTAAGTACATCCACAAATATTATTATCTCTTACCCAATGGTAGATCAGTAGCATGAGAAGGATCCTTACCATCTTTCCTATCTTCAACAGGATTTTCAGGATGGGTTTCAGGAAGCTCTTCCATGTTAAGCTCCACTTGAACTAGTGTCTCTGCAATAATAGGGTTGTCTCTACCCCCTTCAGGCATTGGAAGGTTAGCAGATTGCTCAGACAGAACTACACATTTCAACCAATCAGAGTTAGAGATGTAATAAGAAATTTTTAACAGGACAAAGGATAACACTCACGTCCAAAATCTTCTAAATCACGTGGTAAATTAACATGATCTAAAATTTCTTCAAAAGATGTGCCAAGTTTCATCATTTCATCTAGTGATATATCATATTCCTGGTTAGTCTCACCAGTAGGATCATTTGATATGTCTTCTTGGAAACCCTCATCCTACGGCCTTTGACCCCAGACAAATTCTTTAGAGAAAATTGCGGAGTCAGTTGCAGTGGCCGCCAAATGTTTTGGTGCAAGTTTTGAACGTAAAGCATCAAAGAATGGAAGTCAGTTGATGTTTTCATTCAACATTCTATGAAGTATTGTTAATTTACCAGAAGAAGGATCTTCTCCCCTTGCAGCAGCAACAGGAGCAGCCAGGTCATCATGAATTGCCGACCGTTCACTAGCACCCTCCGTCGTCCTCAGAGGAGGGTCAGTCCTCTCCCTTAGAGGAGAAATTTAAGAAGCCCTTGAAATTACAATAAATATGATCAATCTTTTCATGAGTAATGATTCATGACTATCTGAAGGACTTACCACTACTGATGAAGCATTTAGTTGTGGACTTCTTCCTTTGATGTCTTTTCTTCTTTGGATTTTTGGGTGTGTTGACATCGTCACCTCCAAATACAGGAATTGGAGAGTGAAAATCCCTTTCTAACTCCTCATCCATGGATTCTCGACCTGGGGATACTTCTCCGGGTTCACGGGGAGATTCAGTAGCTCTGATAGCGGTGCCACCAGGGCTGTATTGTGGTGAAGGTACCTCAGCAGTTCCTTTATTTACAAGCTGTAGGATGAAGAAAGTCATTTCCTTGAGTAAAAAATATTTGACTGAAATCAAGTTTCAAAGAAAATAAGGAAAGAAACTTACATCTTCAGGAGCCACGTAATCATTCCACTGCTCATCTATTGAAGCACCAGTCCCCTCAGTGGTGCCACGATCCATCATTTCCTTCACCCGCTTGGTGATAGGAATGGAATCATCAGTGGAATATATGAGCATATCCAGATCTATGATATAATCCCGCACTTAATTGGGGTTATCCTCAAAATGGATATCAGTAGAAGCCTGAAGATTCCCTACTCCAGGGATGTGTATCCCTTCGCATAAGTCCAGCCAGGCTATTTCGGCATCGCAATATAAACTCTACTATGTCTGGACATCCTCTGGTCGTAAATATTCAGCATGTGCACCAGAAGGCTGCAAGGAGGGTCCTACAATCTTAGACTACAATTTCTTCACAACTCCTACAATCACAAACAAAGGATAATAAAATGAAACTGGTTGGTCTATAAAACAATGGTGATTAAATTGTCTTAATGATTTGACTCACCAGGAGTCGATGGATTAGGTCTCTTAACTCTAGAAGGAGGATTATATATGGCACGAGGCTGCTTTGAAGCATGTCATGCCTCATCATCCCCATCCTGGGAATCCGATGAATCAGCTCCAAGTGAGGAACCCAGTGAATCAGCTCCGGGTGAGGAAGAATCAACTTCCAGATGAAGGGTTTCTTTCCTAATAGTTCTCTTTTTTGTCCCCACCCGAGGAACCGGATGATTCAGTACCCCTTCAGGGTATGATGCTACCCAGTTCTCGGAATACCATGTAGTCAATTGACTCTCCACTCCAGCAACTGGTAGATCAAACATGGCCCTGGTCTTCTCTATAGCTGTCAGTAACCAAAGTTTTCAGGAAACCATTAGATGTTGCTCTTACCTGACATGCACAGGAGGGGATACAACAATCTTTTGTAGACACTTGAGTTGGCGTGCAAATATATATGGAGCATAGGCCTCACATATAATCTCTCCATCAATTCTGGTGGCCAACACACCATCTCTGCAAGCCACATGTAAGACCTCAATTCCAGGCTAGTTATTCCATCATCAACAAACTGCCCGATTGGTGGGTTTCCATAAAAAAATAAATGGAATTCCTTGAACATGCTCAGCCTTACCTTTATATCATAGGGGTTGAGGGAAAATGGAAAAATTCCATAATATTCCTACACTGATGGCCTGAAAGAACTTCCAGGAACCTGTACTCCACTATGTACAACATAATTCCTAAATTGAGTGGCGATCCACCCCCACAAAACTTGGAATGGTCCCACTATTCTCAAAGGAGACTTACCCATATAGACATGAAGTAAGCTCCTGTTAATCTTCGCCAAAATTGGGGTGGCCAACGCAACCATTTTCCTCTCAGCCAACTTGGCTGCAACAACGAAGGTCCCTGGCCTGATTCCTCCCTTCGAATCCCTAACTGGAAGAAGATAAACGCTAAGCCACAAGGCTAAGAATCCTGCCAGATGGGTCTTTTATGGGATTCTTTGATCCACTTCATACCCCCACTTTTCAAATTCTTCTGCTTCCAGGGTTAGACAGAATGTGCCAAGAGAACCCCTCTTATCTATTCTGGGGCAGCTGGTAGGACGAGTACAGGTGGGACCCTTCTCCTTCTTCTTGATAAGAAACATATCCATCCACTCCTCTGGATGAATATCCTTTCTAGAATGAGTTTTGGTGGTCTTTGAATTCTTGAGCTTGTAGAAAATTTTCAATAATTCTCGAGCCAAAGATGGAGTCTTCTATGAATTATTCCAAGTCTCCTTGGGGGGGATGAATTCATCATACACATCGCCCAAAATTGGAGCCCCTGAGATCTTGTAGACATCCCACAAACTGATGCATACTTCTCCATGAGTCAGATGGAAAGAATTGCTTTCTGGGCTCCAGCGGCTGATTAGCTCTGGAAAAATGTTATCATTCCTGTAGACATATGTCTGCCCGGCCCAGATGACTTCATATATTGCAGCTCTTTTCAGATCCTTGTCAAACTCTGCATAATTTTGTCGCACCCAATATGACCACATCCAAGTTGGATTTACACCTCCTTCAAGACGGAAGTCCCAACTCTTCTTCCAGCCTTTGGATTGATCCATCTGAGAATTTCAAAAGATTGAGGAATAACAGTGCGGCTGCAGCTCAGGCTTGTGAGGTTTCAGATCTGGGGCACAAGGGATATGATGCATTATGTAGGCCTTCTCCACTGTTCCAACATTAACAAATGATCCTGCAACTAAAACATTTGATGAAGAAAATTTGGTGTATGTTTGAAACCAAGAATGCGGGAGATAGTTCTTTGGCTCTGGAACGTTGACTCCTTACAGATGACCATGGCCATATAAGGGCAGATAAATGCTCTGTGGGAAATTAACAAGATACTTTTTCAAGTACTTGGCCAAATCTAGGAGAGTGTTGTCATAGATGTCATAGTAATCATGGCCAACGATGTTCATCATGTCATCAATCCTCTTGCTAGCCAACTCATCATCTGATCTAATTCTTTTGGGATCCATTTAATCTGAAGAAAGATCAAATAATTAACTTTTAAGTAAGTTGGTTTTTCATAAAATTTGTGAAGAAATCGAAAAAATGGCTAAGGCATTAAGGCACGCAAGTCTAAAATTGGCGCGCAAGTCTAAGTCGGTCGCACAATTTTTAACGTGCTAGTACTGGCGCGCAAGTTAGAAATAGCCTGAGGAAGTGCGACGCAACGAACAGAAGCATGGATGAGCGAAAAGACAAGACACTCATGCGACGAGAGCTCACTTGCGCGACGAGAGCAAGAATATTTGGAAGTCGAGTGCTTTGCGCGAGAATGAAGCCCATATATATAGGCAAGGTCTTACCCCTGCGCTCCAGAACCTGTGCACCAGAACAATACATGCGCGCCTACTACTTGCGCGCCGCAACACCGTGTTTCTTGTTTTCCTCAAAGTCCAATCCTCATTTTTTTTATCCGACTCTGAGGGGGGACTTTTTTTGACGCTCCTTTCCGTCATAGAGTCTAACAAATGGAAAATGGAAATTCGTTAATCACAAAGAGAGTCATCCTTTGAAGAACATCAAAAATTGACAAAGGCAAGAACAATGAACCCTTTACACAAGGGTCGCGCAAGTTTCTTTATGGTTGCGCAAGTCACTTGAACGCCACATATGGGTAGCTCAAGTGACTTGTGCGCCCTATTAGTTTTTAACCCAAGGTGCTCAGTGGCCTATAAATATCCCCTGTGGGCCCCCCATTTTGAGGACGGATTTTCCAAAACTCAGAATTATGCTCCGGTCACCCTAGTCTCTGCTTGAAGTATTCCGAACACTTCTAAGGTAATTTCTTACCTAGAATGGAATATCTAAAGAGGAAGAATAAGGCCTAAGTATTAGAACTCGTCAATACTTGTGCGCCCAAGTATCCATCCCTTTAAGGGAAGTGATTATACTTGCACATCGCCTTTCCCTCTCAAGGAAACTTGCGCGCCACCCATCTGAAAGCCTCTAGGGATGATACTAAGGGATCCAATTCAAAGTCTCCCAAGTATTACTTCACAAGTTCTTCGTTGCCCAAGTGAATTCATGTCACACAAGTATACTTGCGCAACCAGGACTTGCGCGCCAGACCAATACTTGTGTGCCTCATTCCAATTCACTTCCTTTCCTAAAATTCAACTCTCCAGTTCAAGATTTAGCATTAAAAACCCTCTTCAAATCCATTTGTGGCATGGTTACTTTGTTGGATTCCTTATTTTAAAGGGATTATGAGAAGTTATTTTGATTTGGGCCTCCTTCTCAGGAGTAATCCCCAAGTCTCAAGTCCCCTTAACAAGGGCCTCCTTTTCAGGAGTAAGCCCCAGTCATAATTTCCTTTAACATGGGCCTCCTTTTCAAGAGTAATCCCCAGTCATAATTCCTTTAATTTTGGGATTTCTTCTCAGGAATAAGACCCAATCATAAGTTCCTCTTAATTTGGGATTCCTTTCTAGGAGTAAGCCCCAAGTTAAAATTCCAAATCTCTGTAAAGAACAAATACCTTTATGGACCCTTCTCCTGGGATTCTTTCTTAAACTAAGTCCTGGTCTTCATTTACTCAGGTCGTCATACATACATAAGACCCACATCATTTCTTATAACTGCATCATTCATGACACAAATTGTCATATTTACTGATACCTCGTGTTTCTCACACCGAACATAACTCACGTGGGCTTAGAGTGTAAAAGTAATTATGACATCTCTCTTTGGGCCATTAATCATGCATACACCCCATACTTCTTCACTCAAACTATGTGGACTTTGATCTCTTCATTAAAAGTAGAGTACGTAGGAAGACTTTATAAGGTTCAATCCCATCACCCATTAATTCTCATCCATCCCATATGACGTTAAACTAATCTTAATTCTCGAACTACGTGGGTTATGATTCCTTTTATAACAAGGATACGTAGGTAGCCCATCTATGGGTACGATCCCAACTCTAAAATAATCCATATATTTATGAATGACAATAAACTTTAAGTTCCCCACTGAGTGGATTTAAAATAAGTATGGTTATAATAAATGACCAAGATATTTCTATATAATGTATTTAAGGATACCATTGACTAAGGATCTCTAATATATACAGATGATTCTCCATCGATGAAAAACCTCAAATACATATAAGAGATTCTCTAAATCCCATACATATCAATCATTGATTGCAAATTATAAAAGAAAAAAATCATTTTCATACTTGGTAATTTAATAAGGATTCGTGAACATAACTTAAATCTATAAGAGAGTCCCGGAGTAGACAATAATTCCCCCCAAAAAGGTGTGATGAGTCTGACCTCCCATCCTCTCGACCAATGAAAATTATTAAGCCTCATCAGTCCAAAAATAATGAGCACCTACCTTTAGAAAGTAGGTCCAAATGGATATAGAATCATTGTATGTTTTCGGTTCTACGAATAAACCCGTTAGAAACTGATTGGAAAGTTTGAACCTTAAACAAACAAGGTCATCCCCTTTTCCAGAAGAAAAAACATAATGTACCTAAATGGTACATAGATGAATATGTAAATGTTACTATATGAATTCCACATAATTTTTATTATTGTGATTGTTATTTTTATTGAATGATAAAAGTATAATTTTTTTAGTGATGATATATCATTACATAAGGAACTAAATAGTGGTATTTGGCCCAAAGTAGATAATTTTTGAGTGGAATTGTTTCCAATATGAAAATATGGGAATTGAATTAAAAATTGGAAATAAAAAAAAGGTAAAATATATAGTATATATTTAAAATATGAAAAAGACATACATTTCATAATAAAATACAATTCATATATAAAAACTAATACAAAGAACATTATTTAAAAATTCACATTATGTTTAATGTAATCAGTACAGAGCATACATCATATATAATTTGAATTATAATGTAAAAAAGAAAGATAAAATGAAAAAGAGTTCAAAATAGTTTCAAAAATATATATGAAATGGGAATATATTCAAAGAAGTTAGAACTTACTATAGAAAATAGGAAAATATAAAAATTATAAAATAAGAGAGAATGTGAATGAAAAAAACATACATTAATGATTTCACCCAAAAATCAATACAAAATGATCAACGACGTAGGTCTAACTTTGGGAATCAAAGGGGAAGGATAAAAAATCTTTGGATAAATGAGAAGTCATGCATGGAAATTAAGGGGTCATACTAGTTTAGGGTTGTAACCTATACCATCAGTTTGTTTAAACCATTCGTATAGATCAATCCTATAACAATGGTTCTTTTAACCTATTGGTATAGCTAGACTATACCAATAGTTTTCAAACTGCTAATACATGTATGTTTGAATATACCATATTTTTTAGTAGTGATAAATGTTGTACTTTTATTTGGAACATAAACCCAACCATAACCCATAAGGGTTTATTCAATTTTCACTGCAAATCAGACCTTAAGAATAAAACCCATTATATTTATTGGTTTTTTGGTTTGATTACATTTTTTCCTACCCTTGCCTACAACTACTTCTTGGTCACTAGATTCTTGGTGGATTCTATCAAAGTTTCAGTGACAAGTTGCAATAAATATTTTATTCACTCAACTCCACCTCTTCCAAATTCTTCCTCCTCTTTTACCAACTAAAAAAATAATTCATAACAATACAAATTAAATCTTAATATGTTAAAAATAAAATTCAAAACATACCTCAAACCCTTGTATTTATTACACATGCAATATCATAATTATCATTTATCATGAAATACTATTATTTAATATAATTTTTAATATGATATATTTTTATTATTATAAAATTTATTAAATAATAATATATAATATTATATTATTATTAATAATAACATACAATATTAAATAATAATGATTTTTTTACAAAACAAAATTATTATTATTATTATCATTATAATATTAAAATTAAAACATATTCACTTTACATATTAATAATGAATTTTTTATAAATGATAAAATGATATTTTATTGAAAATTTTCTTTGAAATACACCATTAAAATACCCTCTATCTACTATAAAACTTGGAAAAATAGTACCTTTTCTATGCATTTTAAATTTTTTAATTAATTGATAAATTAATTAAATGTTTATTATTAATGATTTATTTTAATTTTTAAATTAATTAAAATCCATTAATTAATTTTTTAAAACATGGAATTTCATTATTTAAAGGGTTATTGAATTTTAATTTTAATTGTTAAAATCATATCTAGAACTAAATGGTTTAAGTATTGAGATTGATTTGTTTTGTAATTTAGGGAAATCCATTTATTAATTCAATGAATTTTATTAGGATTACTGTAACGACCTAAAGTTTCATTAATAGAAATCCCTCTTGATCTAATTAAATGTCTCTTTATGTAAAATGTTTATATAAAATGTCAAATTCTTTGGTTTTATGTTAATAATTATGACCAGTTCTTTTATAGTCGTTGAACAGTGATCACATGATTAGTATAAATATAGGGCTTTAACAGATCCAATTTACTCAGACAAAGGAAGCGATGACCTCATCCAGTAGAATTTCCCCATACAAATCTCATTTGTCGGAGCTTGGAAAAGAGGTGGCATCTTTGGGATTTTCTATTGACCAAGCCCAAGATGAGCTTCATCATGTCAAGCTCGAACGAGACCGTCTACGGGAAAAGTGGAAGTTGATAGAGATTACCACTCAAGCAATGTTATCTGAGCCACCCCAAGAGTCTGTCACCATCACACACCTTGCCCTTAGGTCTTATGCGGCTGTTTTAAGGGGTTATGTAACAAATCTCTACTACTATGTTCATGTACATTATTTTTTTATATAATAATGAATATACTTTCTTTTCATTATTGATACAATGTAAATAGTTTTTAAAGTACAAGTAGTGTTTTTAGTTATTATTTAATTAAGAAATCTATTTTATTAAATTAAGGGACTTTTGAATTAAATAATATTTTAATAAAATATTATTATTATTATTATTATTGAATTAATTTTATTATATATAAATGATCATATAATTTTATGAATGCAATTATAATTTTTTATTAAGGTTTGAAAGCCATTTCGGTCAAAACCCTTGAATTTTCGATAAATGTCGGTTTTTATTTTAAAAGTGAAAGTTAACATATTTAGAAAATTATTTAAATAAAATAAATTATATTTCCAGAATCATGACGTCGAAATTATCCAATGGTGAATTTTTCATAATTTTCTAAGACAGTCAAATTTTTGGGTAAAGATTAAATACCGTTTAAATATATAATGTGTTTTATGACATCATAATGACCCAATAGTGATATAATAAAATACTATAAGCTTTATGTTCAGCCAATATATGTTTTACCATTAAAATAATGATATTTTGGGTTTGTTTGACTTACTTTTCAAAGCATTAATGGACCCCTCAAGACTTATTAAACATCTTGTCTTTTTAAATTATTTTCCATGGGAGTGTGAATCACCTCCACATAAGCAACCCCATTATTTTAAGAAGTTCAAACTTTGGACTTATAAAATATTTTTTTCCTATTCCCTTTTCCAAAAACCATGGGCAAAAACCATGATCTGATTTGTGGTTTGGATTAGTTTAATGTAAGGGGTCCCAAACCTAAATAATAAAGAATTCACTCACCTTTCCTATATAAAATCACCCAAGATCCCACTTCCTCCTCACTCAAATCCTTTTGAGTTCATCTAAACTCTGCCCTACTCTCTCTAGAATCCTCCCAAGGTTCCCCAATCCCCCAATAATCCTCTCTCAAGCCTCTCTCAATCCTGGGAAGCACACTTCCAAGTAAGGGTTTTTCTTCCTTTCACTTTTTTTGTCCAATTTTCTTAATATTGTTATGCCCTTTTAATTTCAATTATATATGATGGGGTATGGTTTTGAAACCTCCCCCATACTACCCTCTTATTGTTTTAATGATGTGATACCCCTTTCTCTCTCATTAAATTCCTCCCATGTACACCCATTACAATGCCGAAATTCCGAAAGGAACTTCTCTCTCTTCATTTACATTCAAGCAATACTTTTGTATCATGAATCTAAATTCCATTACAATTGTTTGTAAATGTATCTCTATGACCCCCTTACTGTCCATTTCATGTAAATATAATGAGACACCCCTTTTCTCTCTCATCAACCATTTTTATGAATTCTAATGTCACACCGTTACGCTGCCAAAATTGCACCGATTTTCTAAGCCAATGCCTTTGTGTAGTGAATACCATGCCCATTTCTCCGTCAAGGGTATTCACCTTTATTCACATTTACTTATTGATTATAAAGTTTCATGTATTAATTCCACATTCATTATCTTGGAATAAATGATTATGTTTAATGAATCCATGTTTTATGATCCATGTGGCACACTTATGCATGAAATGAAATGTTTAAGAAGGGTGCACCCTTATAGCGCTCCAATGCATTGGGTAAAGTATAGTATCATGATACGTCATGTGAAATGAGTGTTGACTCATGATAATTAAAGTTCAATGAGGGTTTACTCATGCTTCATGTGCAATGAGAATTTACTCATGCTCTATGTGCAATGAGCCTTGGCTCATGCTAATTCTATGTTAAGTGTTGTTACCACATTTCCATGTTATGATTATCATGCTTTATCATGACTTTATGTTCATTTTTCTCTTGCGATATATTGATATACCTATTGTCTAACATGTATTTTACTCCTCATGTATTCCATGTTTATTCCCTTACTGGGCTTTATAGCTCACCCTTTTTCTTATGCATGTCCTCAGGTTATCCCATGCAATGCTAAGTACGAGGGAATGTAGTGGTCGTGTAAAGGAAGATTTCAATAAAGATGTTGTATTTCATGTTTTAAGTTGTTATGTAATGATCCTAATCCCCAAAGACACTTGAAATCTCGATCTTCCATGTTTTATCAAGTTAATAGTTTATGTAATAAATCATGTTTAATTTTTTATTAAAAGCAGGGTTGTCATATAGGTATCAGAGGATAGGTTTATTTATTTTTGGGATTAGGATTAGAAAACCCCAGTAAAGCCTTAGAGACAATACTAAGTATAATAAAAACATCTATAAGTTTTGGTAAGTACTGAGTGAGTGGTTTATCAAGAAAATACATCCCTGTCTGGATACGAGCAGGTAGAGGTGGCTCTGGCACAGATATATCCTTGGGATAAAACCCGAAAACACTGCTTTGAGCTAGACTTGAACAGGAACTAGTGCACGAAAATGGGCCTTACTGTACTCTTGGTTACGACACTCCCAGGGGATATGTTTTGATAAATTCAAAATCTTAGTATGAACCCTTATTAAGGGAATTAAAAAAAATTCCCCTAAGAATATATGTTAGAAAGTAAATCATGAAAAGCCTAGATTGAAGCCTATAGACTCATGAGTTAAGGAAAATAAAAGTTTATTTATAAGTCATCAACTTTTTTCTTTGTATTACCCTTTATGTGTTACCCCCTAACATTCCTTTTATTCTAGCCAATGGCCGGTAATAGTAGAACTCGGGCTAACAAACGATGTGAAGATCAGTGTGATGATTGTACTAATGAGATGCCCAATCCAATGGGAGTGGGAATCATGAACTTTGTCATGCTTCTCTCTCAGATAACTCAATATTTGAATAGAAACACAGGTCAAGAGGAATGTCCAACCCCCCCCCCCACCCCTAAGAAGGAAAAAGTCTCTATCGAGAGCTTCATGAGACAAAAACCTCCTACTTTTAGTGGATCATCTGATCCCACGATCTCTGAACAATGGATAAACTCCATTGAAAATATCTTCTCCATCCTTCAATGTTCTGAAAAATAGAAGGTTCTCATGGTGGCTTATCGTATGGAGGGTGAAGCTGATCAATGGTGTAAGTTGATAAAAAATACGAAGCCTGAGGAGGAGATCGAGGCATTAGAATGGAAGGATCTCTGGAAGATGTTTTTCGATAAATATTTTCCGCGCACCCTCCGGCTTAAGATGGAAAGGGATTTACTTTCCCTCAAGCAAAAAGACGAATAATATGTTGGATCATACGAGGAAAATTTCACAAGGATTTCATGATAAGCTTTCGTCTTTGTCTCTACCCCCGAATGCAAGGTTGAGCGCTTCTTTGGTGGGCTGAAGCCTAGCCTATGGAAATCATTAGTGATCCGTGACTTCGACAACTATGAGGAAATTGCACGATTTTCCCTCAAGGTTGAAATGGAGATCGTGGAATCACAGGGTTATCATGGGGACAAGAAGAGTAAGTTGGACTTCAATGATGGTGGTCCGATGGATAAATCCAACGGTGCTAAGAAGATCCAGCACCCCACTTGTCAAAATTGTGGAAAGAAGCACCCTGGAAATTGCCTCAAGGGGACGAAGAAATGCTTTAGGTGTGGAAGAGAAGGGCACCTAGCTGTTAACTGTCAGCAAGAAAGACCCGCGGCTGCGACAGAGGAGAGGAACGCTCCGTTCGAACCTCAAAGCGTTTTTCATTGCTACAACTGCAAAGAACCGGGGCATTTTCCAAATCAGTTAGCTAATACAAGGGTTTTCATAGGCAACCAACAACCTCCAAGGAAACAAGGAAGAGCTTTTGCCATCACTTCTGCCGAAGTGAACCCCGACAACGAAGTGGTGATAGGTATGCTAGTTATTCATTCAAGAATAGCGAACTTACTTTTTGATTCAGGTTCTACGCATTCTTTTATATCTCGAAAGTTTAGTAGAACAATCCAAGAACCACCACAAATCATGGAAGTGAAGATGTTAGTGAGTACGGAAAATGGGGAAATCATTGCATCCCATGAATATATCTCCTCCTATTTTATAATCTGTGGATTTAATTTCCTGGTATACCTCGTCATACTCCCTCTAGTAGAATTTGATGCAATTCTTGGCATGGATTGGCTTTCCTTATATAGATCCAACATAAATTGTTGGGAGAGGGAAATCACACTCCATATGGAGAATTGACCCCCGATTCTTTACAAGTGTAAGGAGGAAGATGAATCTCCTTTAGCTCCATCATCTCAAGCATGGATATTACTACCCTATGAGCACACGTATCTGGATCAGATGATTGAGTCCAAGGAAGAAACCATCCTTGAATAAATGCCTATTGTGATGGAATTTGCTGAAGTGTTTCTCGAGAAACTGTCTGGTCTTCCTCCTAAAAGAGATGTTGAATTTTCAATTGAACTTATACCAGGGGCGCTACCAATATCCAAGACTCCATATAGAATGGCTGTCGTGGAGCTTGAAGATCTTAAGAAACAACTACAAGAGAATCTGGATAAAGGGTTTATACGCCCAAGTGCTTCACCATGGGGTGCACCAGTCCTCTTCATCAAGAAGAAGTATGGGTCAATGCGGCTTTGCATCGATTATCCTGAACTTAACAAAATCAAGATAAAGAACAAGTATCATCTGCCATGGATCGATGACTTGTTTGATCAGCTGCATGAAGCACAATACTTCTCTAAGGTAGATTTGTGGTCGGGATATTATCAAGTAAGGGTGAAGAAGGAAGATGTCCCCAAGACTACTTTTCGTACAAGATACGAGAACTATGAATTCATAGTAATGCCTTTATGACTCACTAATGCTCCAGAAATCTTCATGGACTTGATGAATAGAGTCTTTATCGATTACCTTGAAAAATTTGTGGTAGTATTTATAGATGATATTCTAATATACTCCAAAATCAAGGAGGATCATGAGGATCATTTAAGAACTGTACTAGAGACTTTGCGCAAGGAGAAGCTCTATGAAAAGTATAGAAAGTGTGAGTTCTAGTTGAAGGAGGTATCATTCTTGGGCCATATCATCACAAGCAATGGGATATCTGTGGATCCCTCCAAAATAGATGCAATTGAGGGATGGCCAAGGCCAACATCGGTAACGGATATTCGTATCTTCTTGGGGTTAGCTGGATATTATCGACGATTTGTGAGAAATTTATCACTATTGTCCAACCCTCTTACCAAGCTAACTCGAAAGGGAGTAAAGTTTTCTTGGAGTAATGAATGCGAAGAAAGCTTCAAGGAGTTGAAAAGGAGGCTTATCACTGCACCTGTGCTCACTTTACCCACAAGTGGGGAACCTTTTGTGATATTTAGTGATGCTTCGAACAAGGTCTTAGGTTGTGTGCTAATGCAGAATGATAAATTGATATCCTATGCCTCAAGACAGTTGAAAATCCATGAGCGAAACTATCCAATGCGTGATCTGGAGTTGGCGGCAGTGATCTTTTCCTTGAAAATCTGGCGGCATTATCTCTATGGGGAGAAATGTGAGATATATGCTGACTACAAGAGTCTTGAATATATATTAACACAGAAAGAGCTTAATATGCACCAGAGAATATGGATAGAGCTCATCAAGGATTATGACTGTTCAATACATTACCACCCTGGGAAAGCGAACAAGGTGGAAAATGCCCTAAGTAGAAAGGACCTAGTGATTCTATCAATGATGAGAATTGAGAAGGATCCAATCTTCTTAGACTTGATGAAGATGGAAATGAGAATCATAAAGAAGGGAACATCATCAATCCTTTCACAAATGATTGCTCAACCGTATCTTTTGAAAAAGTTAAAGGATGATCAAAAGGATGATGTGGGAATTCATGAAAAAGTGGAAGCTATCGAAAAAGGGAAATCCTCAGAGTTTAATGTTAATGAATAAGGAATTGTGCAATTTGGGAAAAGCATATGTGTTCCGTCAAGTCCGGAGCTAAAGAAGGAACTTTTGGATGATGCACATAGTTCAAATTTCTCTATTCACCTAGGGAGCACAAAGATGTATTGAGATCTCCAAGAAAATTTTTGGTGGGATAATATGAAAAAGGAGATCGTTGTATATACATCAAAGTGCCTGGTGTGCCAGCAAGTGAAGCAGAGAGGCAGGAGTCTAAGGTGATGATGCAACCATTTCCCATACCAGAATGGAAATGGGAGAACATCACCATGGACTTTGTCACTGGACTTCCGAGGACATCCAAAGGCAACAATGCAATCTGGGTTGTGGTGGATCATCTTACAAAGACTACACACTTCATTGCAATTCGGGAAGATTTATCATTGGATCAACTGGCATGGATATATATCAATGAAGTGGTAAGGATGCATGGAGTACCACTATCTATTGTGTCTGAACGAGATCCAAGATTCACCTCTAAGTTTTGGAAGAGTCTTTAGCATGCTCTGGATACTGAACTGAACTTCAGTATGACCTATCATCCTCAAACTGATAGCCAATCTGAACGGACTATCCAAACACTTGAGGACATGTTGAGAGCGTGCTCAATGGACTTTAAAGGAGTATGGTATCAACATCTTCCTCTGGTTGTGTTCTCTTATAATAATAGTTTCCACTCGAGCATACAAATGGCACCATATGAATCCCTTTATGGGAAAAGGTGCAGAACACCGGCGCGTTGGGATGAGGTCGGTGAACGTAAGCTTCTTGGACTGGAAATGGTCGAGGAAATGGTGGAGAAGGTGAAAACCATTCAGCAGCATATCAAGGAAGCCCAGATTCGACATAAGAGTTATACAGATAATCGTCGATAAGACCTTGAGTTTAAAGTTGGAGACACGGTTTTTCTATGCATATCTCCATGGAAGAAGATCATGAGGTTTTGAAATAAAGGTAAGTTAAGTCCAAGGTACATTGACCCCTTCGAGATTCTTGATCGTGTCGAGGCTGTGGCCTATCGACTAGCACTTCCACCTACCATGGCCAAAGTACATGATGTCTTTCATGTATCCCTCTTAAAGAAGTACATACCAGACCCTTCACATGTACTCTCTTCTGAGGTGGTACAGTTGGAGGATGATCTTTCTTATGAGGAGCAACCAGTGAAGATCTTAGATCATAGAGAAAAAGTTCTACGAAATAAGACAATGCCCCTCGTCAAGATGTTGTGGAGAAACCACAAGTTTGAAGAAGCAACTTGGGAATCGAAGGAAATGATGAAGAAGAGTTACCCACATCTGTTTTAGTGTGTTTGTAACACCCCAAGCTTCCACAGTATGTTTTCCTTTGAATAATACAGTAGCATGTGTTGTACGCAACTTCGAGTTCTAACACACACACCACAACCAATCAAACTAGCCGTTATGAATAGTAATACCCACTTTTTCAAATTTTATAAATTTTATCTCTCAAAATGGACTTCATTTTTGGATTCGGAATATCGAAATTATCCTAGGGTGAAATTTTGATATTTTTCTGAAAACTTTCAATTTTTGATGAATAGTGAAAAAAACACTGAGTTATAGTTTAAAACCGAATTTTTATTTAAATAATTATTTAATTTATTTAAATTTAATTAAGTTCAAAATAGATAAATAATACCCATATAAGTTCAATGTAATTCATTGGATTTATTTTAGAATAATTTTAGATATATAAAAATTTTATTGAACTTTTCACCGTCTTTTACCCACCTCCTGGGAGAATTTGGAAATTCACATAAAACTTAATTTTACCGCTTCTGTGAGTAGAATTTAAAAAATCCAAGAGACACAGTTAATATCAAGGAGTAAAATGTGGTTCAATGAGATGAAAATAATTTTTGGTCAATAGTAACTTTTTACTTTTATTTACCACGGTTAAAAGTAAATAGGGAAATTAAGGGTAAAAATGACATTAATATTACCCTAACACATGTCCTAATTCTATTTTACAAGTGTATATCAACCAAAAACAACCTTATGAATAAAATATTATCATTTAGGTCCACTTGTATTAGATTAGTACATTTATTATTATTTAATTCAAAGAAGAGTTAAAAGAGTTAAAATCAAAGTTTATTTACTAAAACATTTTTAATATAGGGTTATACATAAGATAAAATCGATATTAAATATTCATTAGAAAGATAAAAAGATTTCCTACATAATTATATTTTATTTATAATTTTTATACATTAAATAATTTAATTTATTTATGACACAATGGTGATGCAGTAATTACCTAATTAATGAAATATTAAAATAATTGATCTTATAAATATCAAAATAAATGTAATTTGAGACTTTTTATAAATTCCACTAATTTTATAGGTTAATATGACATATTAGGATTTATTATAAAAAAAATTTAAGTAATAATTCTGTTATGAATTTATCGAAAACAAAATACCCAATAGTGTCAAAATTGACATAAAAGAGTTTTTAAAACAAATATTATATTATTAATTTATATTCAATTCCTAAAAATCTAAAGTTCGTCCAAGAGACTTATATCATGATAGTTTTATCATTAATGGAGCACTTGGGGGGTCTCTTGGAGGTATATAGTAAGTTTATTAGCTATATAATATAAAAATACAAAGTGACATGGTAAGTATCAAACTAATTAACTAAGAGTTAAAACTAAAAGATAAGGTTAATATAATGATCCAAACCTATCTAAATTCTATTGGTTGAGTGGTTTTCGACCCATCCCCACCTTAACCTTTAAATAATCCACTTTGGAGCCATTAGGAACCGAATATGAATTTATTATAAAATAATATTTCTAGCTTATCCAAAGGTGCCCCTCACCCCTCTTATAAAAGAGCACTCCCCCTTCTCACTAATTCACACATTCAAAGCATTTTGGTTCAGCCAACCCCTGACCAAATACTCTCTCAACTTCCCTCAATTCAACCTAGAGGCCTTAGTTTGATCATAAATCCAACCTAAGGAGCCCTTTTGATCAAATCAAAAGGAAGAACCCGAAGAAGAGGTAATGTTTTCACCACCCTCTTTCAAGTTCCTTTCTTCTTCAACTTCTTATTTCTTTGTTCTTCCCATTCTAAAATAATAAATCCAGTATCTTATATATACTGTGATGTTATTATAAATATGGTACAACCATATTCAGTATTATATCCATCCTTTGAATGACATGTCACCATATGTGCGTACGTACGGCTTACCGTCTCCACGTCGTGGTGTAATTGTTATTCAATAAATTATTATTTGGATGGGTATAATAATGATGTGTAATTCATGTAAATAATAAATATAACGTGATAATGATTATTTATATATGATATACCATCCAATTATATATTATTTTAATATCAAAAGAATGATATTGTCGCTCGTGCGTACGTACGGACTACCGTCTCCACGAACGCGATGAGATTCATTCTCCGTCGTATCCATTCAAGAATAATTCTCATTTGATGATTAAAAGTAATGTTTAAGAACTTTATATCATTCTGTATATGAATAAGGTACAACCTATCCATAACAAACACGACTTATGTAACAAAAAATATAAAAGAAAACGAGTAAGTTAACACCCGAAACAATGATAATACTAAGATATTATTAACAAATCAATGTTAAAAGATCGTATATGATATCATAATTATGTATATGGTTCTTGTATAATTTAATAACAATGTTTTAACTATTATACAGGAGGTTAACATACCATCTACTAAGGAAAAGTACAAGTTAAGGGTTTATTTCGCAATCTCTTCATTATCAGAGGTTGTTTATACGTAATAATCTACTGAGAATTTTTTATCATCCACATCCATGTTTCTTAAAAATTTATTTCAAAACATTTTTACTATTTACTAGAATATGGGTTAAAGTCATTTATACCCTTGTTTGAATTTTTATAAAATGTTTATAAAGGAATCTTTCCGTCGTTTTCCAAACAAGGTCATTTTTAACCTTTTTGACAGAATTAAGGTAAGAATGTTTTTTTTAACTTATACGGCGGGTGTGGCTATTTTCCACCATTATAAAATTGTTGAAGCTTCCCTTAAAATATTATAAGAAAATTTTCAAAGAAAATGTTTTATTTTATAATTATGTGACTTTTAAATGAATTCAAAAAAAGAGATATTTCTCTCAAATAGTTTTGATTTCATCAATTTCAACATCCTTTGATGGATTTTAAGCTTATTTGAAGTTGATTTATTATGATACAAAAATTATATATTGTATTGAAGGTTTTATGATATGTTTGATTTTGGATGTGTTATTTTTATACCATTCATGGTTTATGGATGAAGTATTTACATCTCGTATGCTAGTTTTAATACGAATGTTTATGTTATGTTTAAACCTTTTCATATGGGAATGCATTGGACTTAATAAGTGATGGGTGAAGCCCGCTATAGCTCCTCGATGCATCGGTAGGTCTCATGAGACAAACTAGTGTCTTGGCACAATGCCTTGACAAAATCTTATTTTTAGTCTTGGCATGAGGCCTTGGCTATGTGGTTATGATAGTCTGGCATTATGCATTTCATCATTATGAAAGTGGCTATTTGATTTTGCATGTGATTATTCGACTAGTAGAATATCCATGTGAGTAAGTAAATGGAGTTATTTGATTTTATAATTTCCATACTATGCTTCAGTTCAAGTTTAAAAGGATTTTGTTTTAGTTATACATTGCCTTAAATGTTTATGCTTATTTATGAAAGTTTCCGCTATATTGTTATCCTTACTGAGCATCTCAGCTCACCCCTTTCTATGTTTTATTTTTCCCAGGATGTGAAGAAGTATTTTATGAATGACCTGTAGGGATAGTATAAGGGGATATGAGTGTGGAGACAAGATGTTGTTGTAGTTTTCAATTAATGATGTAATGTAAACTTTATAAATGTATCTAGTTATTCCAAGGCTACTAAACTAATCGGTCTTTCGAGACTTGATCTTTCTTGTGATCATGCCAATGTTATGTAATAATGCACTGACTCTGGGTAACTAGGGTCAGGGTGTTACAGTTGGTATCAGAGGAAGTTTAGTACAAACCTTGGAAGCTAGATTTAGATAAACTCTGATTAGAGCACATAGATTTAAGATGGAATTTGAGGATTAGTATAGAATTACTTCCTAGAATTTTAGTATTGTAGAGATTTTGTGAGTTTTCTAAGAAATACATCCTTGTCTAGATATGAGCAGGTAGAGGTGGCTCTGGCACAGATGTACCTAGGGGTAAAACCCGAAAACACCGCTTTGAGCTAGACTCAAACAGGAACTGGTGCATGACAACAGGCCTTGCTGCACTCTTGGTTACGACACTCCCGGGGGATATGCTTAGGATAACTCTCATTTTATTTACAAATAATTATGAACGGTTTATGAGTATATACTTCCTCAAATAAAACATTTTTATGATTATAAATTATATCCATAAATAGTTCAATTTATGTTAAGTGTTTTATAAGTATGGAATTATGTATTTTAATTCATAAACTGATCTAGTTTATGCAATTGTTTAGAAATGGTGCCTAGTGGAACAAATGGAAACCGTATCAATGAACGCACTCCATGTAGGGATTTTCCTCCTGCTCAAGATAATTATAGTGGAGCTGGTGATGCAATTGGTGCTGATCAACTAATCACCATACTGGGACAACTCACTCAGGTTATGAATAATAACCTTACCTGTATGGAGCACCCTGATCCACAGCGTGGAGGATCAATGTTAGATCGCTTCATGAGGTAGAAACCACCAACATTCAATGGGAGTACAAATCCATTAGTAGCTGAGCAATGGATAAGTTCTCTAGAGAAAATATTTTAGGCTTTGGGGAGTAGTGAAAGGGAAAATGTTGTCATGGCAGTTTATCTCCTCACTGGAGATGCTGATCAATGGTGGTTATTGATTCAAAACATGAAGGAATGTGATAAAGTATAAAATATGGAATGGAGGGAGTTCAAATATCTGTTTTTAGAAAAATACTTTCCTCGTGACCATCGAACAGATATGGAAAGGCAATTTATGTGTCTAAGACAAAAGGAGGATGAGAATGTCGCAAAGTATAAGGCTAACTTTACGTGGTTAGCAAGGTATACTGGAGATTATATACGTAACCCAAGAAGTAAGATTGATCGTTTCTTTGATGGGTTAAAACCATTTCTCCATCGAGCATTAGTCTCACAATCCTTCTCTTCGTACGAAGACGTTGTCTCATGTGCTTTCAAGATAGAAAAGGAATTATCTAAGTCTTATGACTTTAAAGAAAATCAAGAGAAGAAGAGATCTGCTGATCAATCTGGGAATGGAAATAAGGGGAAGAAGGGGAAAGATGAATATCCATCCTGTAGTAAATGTGGGAAGAAACACCCTGGTACTTGCTTAAAAGGAATGGGATTCTGTTACAAGTGTGGTGAAAAGGGCCACTAAGATCGTGATTTCAAGGGGAAGAAGGAAGCTACTGATGTCCAATGCTATAATTGCAGGGAGATGGGACATTATGAAAATGAATGTCATAAGCGTCAGGGGAAATTACCACAGAAAAGGCCAAGGGATCAAGGCCAAGATTATGCTATCACTACTACTGAGGAAGAAGCTCCGAAAGACATGGTGGCAGGTAACTTAATGGTTTCCTCAAGTTTAGAAAATGCATTATTTGATTCTGGATCATCGCATTATTTCATATCTTACCAGTTTGCTAAGAAAATTAGATATTTCCAATTTTATTTAACAAGGGAGTTGTCAGTTAAAACTCCTAAGGGAAGTATCATTGCAGCAAAGTTTTGTGAATTAGTCCCCATTAGAGCACATAAATGTTATTTATCTATTTATCTCATCATCATACCTATGATTGAGTTTGATATAATCCTCGGTATGTATTGGATTTTGGACCATGATGTGAAGATTTATTGTAAGAAGAAGGAGGTTATGATTTTTGATGATGATGATAAGGAACACCTTATCTTTAGAGCGGAATCATCACCACCAAATTCTTATCTAGATCCACCCCCAGTAGATCAACTAAATTAAATTATTGGGGAGGAAGGGAATGAAATTACTGTGGTTGAGGAAAGGAATGTTCAAATAGAGTATGTACCTATTGTGAAAGAATATGTAGATGTGTTTCCAAAAGATTTACCTGGACATCCTCCAGAACGAGAAGTTAAGTTTTCCATTGATTTAATTCCTGGATCAAGGCCTATATCGAAGACCCCTTATAGAATGGCCACTGTGGAATTAGTTGAACTAAAGAAACAACTAGAGGAATTGAGTAATAAGGGATTTATTCGCCCTATTGTTTCTCCATGGGGAGCCCCTGTTATTTTTGTTAAAAAGAAAGATGGATCTATGAGGTTATGTATCGACTATAGGGAAATCAATGTTATAACAATAATGAACAAGTATCCCCTACCTCGCATTGGTGATTTATTTGAACAACTGCATGGAGCTCAATACTTTTCAAAGATTGAACTTCGATCTGGATACCATCAGTTGTGTGTGAAGAAGGAAGACATTCCTAAGACAACATTTAGAATCAGGTACAGGCATTACGAGTTTACAGTAATGCCTTTTGGGATGACTAATGCACCCTCTGTATTCATGGATCTAATGAATAGAGTTTTCAAGGAATATATCAATGATTTTGTGGTGGTATTTATTGATGATATCTTGGTATACTCCAAAATCTACGAAGATCATGAAAATCACTTGCGCATTATCCTGAAGACTCTGAGAAGACATGAATTATATGGGAAGTTTAGAAAGTGTGAATTCTGGCTTCAGGAGATTTCTTTTCTTGGTCATATTGTCTCTAAAGATGGAATCTCTGTTGATCATTCTAAGACCAAGGCAATCCAATAATGGTTTGCACCGACGATTATAACTGAGGTACGTAGTTTTATTGGTTTAGCAGGTTATTATCGACGTTTCATCCAGAATTTTACTCGGTTGGCTAACCCATTAACGAAGCTCACACGTAAAGGGGTTAAATTTGTTTGGATAAAAGAGTGTGAAGAATGTTTCTAAGAACTGAAGAGAAGATTAGTCAATGCTCCTATATTGACTCTACCATCGGGGAATGATGGGTTCGTTATTTATAGTGATGCATCGAAGAAAGGACTTGATTGTGTCCTTATGCATAATGATAGGGTTATTTCCTATGAATCATGACAGTTGAAAATTCAAGAGAAAAACTATCCTACTCATGATCTCAAGTAAGAATTTGTGATCTTTTCTTTGAAGATATGGAGGCACTACCTCTATGGTGAAAAATGTGAGATTTATACTGATCACAAGAGTTTGAATTATATTTTCTCACAAAAAGAACTCAACATGAGGCAAAGGAGATGGCTTGAATTACTCAAGGATTATGATTGTACGATACACTACCACCCGGGGAAGGCAAATAAGGTGGCAGATGCTTTGATCAGAAAATATCATGGAGTTTTGAACATGATGAGAATTGAAAGGGATCCTATTTTCATGGATCTAGTGAAGATGGATATGGGAATTACCATGGAAGGTGAGACATCAATACTTTTTCAAATTGTTTCCAAACCATCTTTAGTAGAAAGGATAAAGAGTTATCAGATTAGTGATGAAGAATTTCAAAAGAATATTAAAGCTGTGAATGATGGGAGATTGAATGAATTTGGGTATGAAGATGGAATTTTGAAATTTGGGAAGAGACTTTGTGTTCCCAATATACCTGATCTAAAAATGGAATTGTTGGATGATGCTCATAGTTCCAATTTCTCTATACACCCTGGGAGCACCAAAATTTATAGAGACTTGAAGGAACATTTTTTGTGGGACAACATGAAGAGGGAGATTGCTGATTTTGTATCAAGATTTATGGTTTTTCAACAAGTGAAAGCTGGAAGGCAACAACCTGGAGGATTCATGCAACCTCTTCCCATACCGGAGTGGAAATGGGACAATATTACGATGGACTTTTTTATGGGGCTACCAAAGACTCCTAGAAGGAACGATGCAATATGGGTTATTGTTGATCGTCTTACCAAGTCAGCACATTTTCTTGCAATAAGAGAAGATCTACCACTAGAACGTCTAGAAAGACTGTATATTAATGAAGTTGTGAGACTTCATGGAGTACCCCTATCGATTGTTTCTGATCGTGATCCCCGTTTTACTTCAAGATTTTGGAAGAGTCTTCAGAAGGCCTTGGATACTGAACTTTGTTTGAGCACTGCCTACCACCCTCAAACAGATGGACAATCAGAACGGACTATTCAAACCTTATAAGACATGTTGAGATCCTTCTCGCTTGACATTCAGGGTATGTGGGATCAATATTTACCTCTGGTAGAATTTTCCTATAACAATAGCTTCCATTCGAGTATTCAGATGGCACCATATGAAGCATTATATGGAAATAGACGTTGCACACCAACCTGTTGGGATGACGTTGGTGAACGAAAACTTGTAGGCCCAGAACTGGTGGAGGAAACAATGGAAAAGTTAAAGGTAATCAAAAACCACATCAAAGCAGCTCAAAGTAGGCAGAAGATCTATGCCGATAACCAAAGAAAGGATTTGGAATTTCAGGTGGGAGATCATGTTTTCTTGAAGGTATCTCCATGGAAGGGAGTTATACGTTTTGGCAAGAAAGGTAAATTGAGTCCCAGGTACATCAGACCTTTCGAAATTCTAGAACTAATTGGGGTTGTATCTTACCATTTGGCAATGCCTCCAAATCTCTCCAAAGTTCACGATGTGTTCCACATATCACTGTTGAGGAAATACATGCCTGACCTAACGCATGTACTCACCTATGAGGGATTAAAACTAGAACCCGATCTATCTTATTGTGAAGAGCCCGTCAGGATTCTTGATACAAGAGAACAATTACTGAGAAACCGGATGACTCATCTGGTAAAAGTTTTGTGGAGAAACCATAAGATGGAAGAGGCAACGTGGGAACCCGAGGAACTTATGATGAAGAACCACCCCAGTCTTTTCATGTGGTAGTATTCTAGAAATTTCGAGGATGAAATTATTTGAAGGAGGGGAGAATGTAACACCCCAAGCTTCCACGGTACGCTTTCCTTTGAATAATACAGTAGCGTGTGTTGTACGCAACTTCAAGTTCTAACACACACACCACAACCAATCAAACTAGCCATTATGAATAGTAATACCCACTTTTTGAAATTTTATAAATTTTATCTTTCAAAATGGACTTCATTTTTGGATTCGGAATATCTAAATTATCCTAGGGTGAAATTTTGGTTTTTTTCTGAAAACTTTCAATTTTTGATGAATAGTGAAAAAAACACTGAATTATAGTTTAAAACCGAATTTTTATTTAAATAATTATTTATTTTATTTAAATTTAATTAAGGTCAAAATAGATAAATAATGCCCATATAAGTTCAATGTAATTAATTGGATTTAGTTTAGAATAATTTTAGATATATAAAAATTTTATTGAACTTTTCATCGTCTTTTACCCAGCTCCTAGGAGAATTTGGAAATTCACATAAAACATAATTTTACCGCTTCTGTGAGTAGAATTTTGAAAATCCGAGAGACATGGTTAATATCAAGGAGTAAAATGTGGTTCAATGAGATGAAAATAATTTTTGGTGAATAGTAACTTTTTACTTTTATTTACCACGGTTAAAAGTAAATACGGTAATTAAGGGAAAAAATGATATTAATATTACCCTAACACATGTCCTAATTCTATTGGAAAAGTTTGTCTAGACCAAAAACAACCTTAGGAATAAAATATTATCATTTAGGTCCACTTGGATTAGATTAGGACATTTATTATTATTTAATTCAAAGAAGAGTTAAAAGAGTTAAAATGAAAGTTTATTTACTAAAACATTTTTAATATACGGTTATAAATAAGATAAATTAGATTGTAAATATTAATTATAAAGATAAAAATATTTCCTACATAATTTTATTTTATTTATAATTTTTAGACATTAAATAATTTAATTTATTTATGACACAATGGTGATGCAGTAATTACATAATTAATGAAATATTAAAATAATTGATATTATAAATATCAAAATAAATGTAATTTGAGACTTTTTAAGAATTACACTAATTTTTTAGGTTAATATGACATATTATTATTGATTATATAAATTGTTTTCGAAGTAATAATGCTGTTATGAATTTATAAAAAACAAAATACCCAATAGTGTCAAAATTGACATAAAAGAGTTTTTAAAACAAATATTATATTATTAATTTATATTCAATTCCTAAAAATCTAAATTTAGGTAAAGAGACTTATATCATGATATGTGTATCATTAATGTACCACTTGGGGGTCACTTGGAGGTAAATAGTAAGTTTATTAACTGTATAATATAAAAATACAAAGTGACATGGTAAGTGTCAAATTAATTAACTAAGAGTTAAAACTAAAATATAAGGTTAATATAATGACCCAAACCTATCTAAATTCTATTGGTTGAGTGGTTTTTGACCCATAACCACCTTAAACTTTAAATAATACACTTTGGAACCATTAGTAACCGAATATGAATTTATTATAAAATAATATTTGTAGGTTTTCAAAAGGTGCCCCTCACCCCTCTTATAAAAGGGCACTCCCCCTTCTCACTAATTCACACATTCAAAGTCTTTTGGTTCGGCCACCCCTGCCCAAATACTCTCTCAACTTCCCTCACTTCAGCCTAGAGGCCTTATTTTGATTAGAAATCTAACCTAAGGAGCCCTTTTGATCAAATCAAAAGGAAGAACCCGAAGAAGAGGTAATGTTTTCACCACCCTCTTTCAAGTTCCTTTCTTCTTCAACTTTTTCTTTATTTGTTCTTACCATTATTAAATAATAAATCCATTATCTTATATATACTGTGATGTTATTATAAATATGGTACAACCATATTCAGTATTATATCCATCCTTTGAATGACATGTAACCATACGTGCGTACGTACGGCTTACCGTCTCCATGTCGTGGTGTAATTGTTATTCAATAAATTATTATTTGGATGGGTATAATAATGATGTGTAATTAATGTAAATAATAAATATAACATGATAATGATTCTTTATATATGATATACCATCCAATTATATATTATTTTAATATCAAAATAATGATATTGTCGCATGTGCGTACGTATGGACTACCGTCTCCACGAACGCGTTGAGATTCATTCCCCTTAGTATCCATTCAAGACTAATTCTCATTTGATTATTAAAATTAATGTTTAAGAACTTTATATCATTCTGGATATGAATAAGGTACAACCTATCGATAACAAACATGACTTATGTAACAAAACATATAAAAGAAAACGAGTTAGTTAACACCCGAAACAATGATAATACTAAGATATTATTAACAAATCAATGTTAAAAGATCATATATGACATCATAATTATGTATATGGTTCTTGTATAATTTAATAACAATGTTTTAACTATTATATAGTAGGTTGACATACCATCGACTAAGGAAAAGTACAAGGTAAGGGTTTATTTCACAATCTCTTCATTATCCGAGGTTATTTATACGTAATAATCTACTGGGACTTCTTTATCATCCACATACATGTTTCTTAAAAATGTATTTCAAAACATTTTTACTATTTACTATAATATGGGTTAAAGTAATTTATACCCTTGTTTGACTTTTTATAAAAGGTTTATAAAGGAATCTTTCTGTCATTTTCCAAACAAGGTCCTTTTTAACCTTTTTGACAGAATTAAGGTAAGAATGTTTTTTTTAACATATATGGAGGGTGCGGCTATTTTCCACCGTTATAAAATCGTCGAAGATTCCCTTAAGAGCTTATAAGAAAATTTTCAAAGTAAATGTTTTATTTTATAATTATGTGACTTTTAAATGAATTCAAAAAAAGAGATATTTCTCTCAAATAGTTTTGATTTCATCTATGTCAACATCCTTTGATGGATTTTAATCTTATTTGAAGTTGATTTATTATGATACAAAACTTATATATTGTATTGAATGTTTTGTGATATGTTTGACTGTAGATGTGTTATTTTTATACCATTCATGGTTTATGGATGAAGTATTTACATTTCGTATGCTAGTTTTAATACGAATGTTTATGTTATGTTTAAAAATTTTCATATGGGAATGAATTGGAGTTAATAAGTGACGGGTGGAGCCCGCTATAGCTCCTCGATTCATCGGTAGGTCTCATGAGACAAACTAGTGTCTTGGCACAAGTCCTTGACAAAATATTATTTTTAGTCTTGGCACTAGGCCTTGGCTATGTGGTTATGATAGTCTGGCATTATGCATTCCATCATTATGAAAGTGGCTGTTTGATTTTGCATGTGATTATTCAACTAGTAGAATATCCATGTGAGTAAGTAAATGGAATTATTTGATTTTTTCATTTCCATACTATGCTTCAGTTCAAGTTTAAAAGGCTTTTGTTTTAGTTATACATTGCCTTAAATGTTTATGCTTATTTATGAAAGTTTCTGCTATATTGTTATCCTTACTGAGCATCTGAGCTCACCCCTTTCTATGTTTTATTTTTCCCAGGATGTGAAGAAGTATTTTATGAATGACCTGCAGGGATAGTATAAGGGGATATGAGTTTGGAGACAAGATGTTGTTGTAGTTTTCAATTAATGATGTAATGTAAACTTTATGAATGTATCTAGTTATTCTAAGGATACTAAACTAATCGTTCTTTCAAGACTTGATCTTTCTTGTGATCATGCCAATGTTATGTAATAATGCACCGACTCTGGGTAACTGGGGTCGGGGCGTTACAGTGGGAAAAGGAAATTTCGAGGGCGAAATTTCTTAAGGGGGGAATATTGTAACGACCCAAAGTTTCATTAATATAAATCCCTCTTGATCTAATTAAATGTCTCTTTATGTAAAATGTTTATATAAAATGTCAACTTCTTTGGTTTTATGTTATTAATTGTGACCGCTGCTTTTATAGCTGTTGAACAGTGATCACATGATTAGTATAAATATAGGGATTTAACAAATCCAATTTACTCAGACAAAGGAACCGATGGCCTCATCCAGTATAATTGCTCCATACGAAGCCCATTTTTCGGAGCTCGGAAAAGAGGTGGCGTCTTTGGGCTTCTCTCTTGAACAAGACCAATCTGGGCTTCATCATGTCAAGCTTGAACGAGACCGTCTACGGGAAAAGTGGAAGTTGATAGAGATTACCACTCGAGAAATGTTATCTGAGTCACCCCAAGAGTCTGTCACCATCGCACACCTTACCATTAGGTCTTATGTGGCTGTTTTAAGGGGTTATGTAACAAATCTCTAGTACTATTTTCATGTACATTATTTTTTTATATAATAATGAATATACTTTCTTGTCATTATTGATACATTGTAAATAGTTTTTAAAGTACAAGTAGTGTTTTTAGTTATTATTTAATTAAGAAATTTATTTTATTAAATTAAGGGATTTATGAATTAAATAATATTTTAATAAAATATTATTATTATTATTAAATTAATTTTATTATATATAAATGATCATATAATTTTATGAATGCAATTATAATTTTTTATTAAGGTTTGAAAGCCATTTCTGTCAAAATCCGTGAATTTTTTATAAATGTTAGTTTTTATTTTAAAAGTGAAAATTAACATATTTAAAAAATTATTTAAATAAAATAAATGATATTTCTGGAATCAGGACGTTGAAATTATCCAACGGTGAATTTTTCATAATTTTCTGAGACAGTCAAATTTTTGGGTAAAAATTAAATATCGTTTAAATATATAATGTGTTTTATGACATCATAATGACTCAATAGTGATGTAATAAAATAATATAAGATTTATGTTAGGCCAATATATGTTTTACCATTAAAATAATGTGATTTTGGGTTTGTTTTACTTACTTTTCAAAGCATTAATGGACCCCTCAAGACTTATTAAACATCTTGTCTTTTTAAATTATTTTCCATGGGAGTGTGACTCACCTCCACATAAGCAACCCCATTATTTTAAGAAGTTCGGATTTTGTCCTTATAAAATATTGTTTTCCTCTTCCCTTTTCCAAAAACCATGGGCAAAAACCATGATCTGATTTGTGGTTTGGGTTAGTTTAATGTAAGGGGTCTCAATCCTAAATAATAAAGAATTCACTCGCATTTCCTATATAAACCCACCCAAGCTCCCACTTCCTCCTCACTAAAATCCTTTGAAGTTCATCCAACCTCGGCCCTACTCCCTCTATAATCCTACCAAGGTTCCCCAATCTCCCAAGAATCCTCTCTCAAGCCTCTCTCAAGCCTTGGAAGCACACTTCCAAGTAAGGGTTTTTCTTCCTTTCACTTTTTTTGTCCAATTTTCTTAATATTGTTATGCCCTTTTAATTTCAATTATAAATGTTGGGGTATGGTTTTGAACCTCCCCCATACTACCCTCATATTGTTTGAATTATGGGAGACCCCTTTCTCTCTCATTAAATGCCTCCCATGTACACCTGTTACTATGCCGAAATTCCGAAAGGAACTTCCCTCTCTTCATTTACATTCAAGCAATACTTTTGTATCATGAATCTAAATTCCATTTAAATTATTTGGACATGTATCTATATGACCCCCTTACTTTCAATTTCATGTAAATATGATGAGACACCCATTTTCTCTCTCATCAACCATTTTTATGAATTCTTATGTCACGTCATTACGCTGCCGAAATTGCACCGATTTTCTAAGCCAATTCCTTTGGGTAGTGAATACCATGCTCATTTCTCCATCAAGGGTATTCACCTTTATGAACATTTACTTATTGATTATAAAGTTTCATGTATTAATTCCACATTCCTTATCATGTAATAAATGATTATGTTTAATGAATCCATGTTTTATGATCCATGTGGCACACTTATGCATGAAATGAAATGTTTAAGAAGGGTGAGCCCTTATAGCGCTCCAATGCATTGGGTAAAGTATAGTACCATGATATGTCATGTGCAATTATTGTTGAATCATGCTAATTAAAGTGCAACGAGGTTTTACTCATGCTTCATGTGCAATGAGAATGTACTCATGCTCTATGTGCAATGAGCCTTGGCTCATGCTAATTCCATGTTAAGTGTTGTTGCCACATTTCCATGTTATTATTATCATGCTTTATCATGCCTTTATGTTCATGTTTCTCTTGTGCTCTATTTATATTCCTGTTTTATAACATGTATTGTACTCCTCATGTATTCCATGTTTATTCCCTTAATGGGATTTATACCTCACCCCTTTTATTATGCATGTCCTCATGTTATCCCATGCAATGCTAAGTACGAGGGAATGTAGTGGTCATGTAAAGGAATTTTTCAATAAAGATGATGTATTTCATGTTTTAAGTTGTTATGTAATGATCCTAAGCCCCAAAGACACTAGACCTCTCGATATTACATGTTGTATCAAGTGAATAGTTTATGTAATAAATCATGTTTAAGTTTGTATTAAAAGAAGGGTTGTCATAATTAGTTATTAATAGGCTAATATTATTCTTTCTAGTGTATATATTCATTCTTCATGTAAATATGGAGAAATACTTACCTGAGTTTCGATAATTAATTGTATATATTAATGATGGAAAATTTAATAAGGAAATTGACCATGCATTTATAATGTGTGGTTGATCCACCTACTAAACTAAAGATAACTCATGAAGGAGGGATGGTCGACCCACCGAACATATGAATCCATCTAATCTGACATAACTAAGTTTAGAAAAATCACCGATGGAAGTGACTGCATGGCCAATTCCCAACCTACCATTCTGAGAATTTAATAGAGGGATTGGCTGATTACACATTGAAAATCATGAGCAACCACACCTGAAGTTGAATCTATTGCACGACCCCATAGTTGATCAAGATACCAAGCATGAAATTCCCACAAAGGCGTGGATCGACCACATGAAAAAATCCAAGTTGTGGAACCACCTATTCACAATCATTCATTACACTGACCGTATGAAGAGACCCAACCAACCATGGAACCTCCATGCGCAATTGAACGTAAGTGAGAATCTCAAACTACCATGAGTGAAGATCCCAAGCTACCACAAGGATAACATAGAACCTACTATGCCTATGATCAAGTGACCACACCATCAATTCTTTCACAACTTACTCACAATCACACCACTAATCGCACCTTAAAGTTTTCACTTCTCCAAGCTTCTAAACCATAGGAAACCACCCACACCTCTTCAGTCCACCTACCATAAATCCAAATCAACCTACTTCAAGGGGAGTTCGGGTTTTATTCATCCAAATAAACCGATTGAGAGTGATGATAATGGAATCAACACTCATAAAATTAGATTAATATCTGAAGATAAATAATCTTGAGTTTGAAGATAGAAATACAAGGATAACTAAATGATGGAAACTAAATTCACAAGATTCTTAGAACATTGAACCTGCTGAACAAAAGTTAGTTGTGTAGGCCAAGATCAAGTTAAGGGAATGTCGACACAGGTTGACCATAACTCGATGAAATAGTGAATTCTTGGATCTAGGCTATGAAGATCGATAAATTGTGCTCACTGAATTTTTTATTGTTTCTATTTAGATATATGAAGGCATTGAGGCCTCAATAGTTCCTCAATACTATGATTGTGAGAATAAATAGAACTGCATTTGAAATTCTTGAAAAAATGATTCAATTGGTTAATATGAGATTCATAGCATCAAAGGAAGTGTTCTCAAGGAAATTGAGGACATGGTTTTAGTTTTTTAATTAGTTATTTATTTACCACACCTAGTTCTCCAATACTTGACTAATCTGTTATGATCCTAGTTTCTTTATACTTGCACCACAAACTCTTCCACCAGACTCAAGCCTCAAGTTTCAAATCCATCTCCCCATTTTCATGAATCCCAAAAGACCACATGTCACATAAATGTTTTCATTTTGAGGTATTTATTCTATTTATTTTGTTCTTTATTTTATAATTTGGGTTTCCCAAGAGTTTTTTTGTGGAAAATAGTGATTTTTGGATTGAAAATAGGTGGCATATGGTTGTCACACGATTAGGGGAAACTCTAAACCCATCCTTAGGAAATCATGCAGCCAAATGTCTTTTGGATAGTGCTGAACTACACAGTTAGTGCATGGTTAGTCAAAGCGTGCAGGCTAACCATGTGTTTTTTTCTTCCTCAGTAGATAGGGAAACATGATTTCTGCATGGTTTGAAAAATCATATGACTTTTCCAATTCATTAAAATATGGAAAATTACTTTTGTGTCCTCTCGGATTTTAACCCCAAATCCCCCCTTTATCGCCCCATTCAAGCTCTCCGACCCTAGTTTCTTTCTTCCCTACCCATTTCTCCCTTGTATATTCATTTTTGGGGTGCATTTAGTGTGATTTCCTCAAGTAACTTCAATTAAGTTCCATCCTCCCATGGTTTCTCATTTTTTCTAGGGTTTATCCTCCCTCTTTCTTGGGTTCTTATTTTCCAGCAGGGTGTTTGGCCTAAGGAGGGTGTGATCTTGTGTTGTTTGGGGAAATATTAATGTTTGTTGTTAAATCTTTCCTTGTTAGGGTCTTTTGGAGATGCGGTTGTCGTTTCATACCAATTTCTAGAAGTTTCCATTTGATAGGTATGCGGTTCTATGCCTTTACATTATTATATGATTTTAATATGATTTCTCGGTTCCTTATATGTGTTCTATGATTTACTTATGTGGTGAGAAACATGTTTTGGAATGTTTTTGACATGAATATGTAATTAAATGTATTTTCTAAAAAAATGGTTGTATTTTTATTATTTATCCATTATTATGTTTCTTGGAATTTTTTTATGAATTGTGTAAAAGGTGTGAAATGTATTTTCAAAGGCTCTTGAGGTGAGAATGTGTTAAAAATGGGTTTTTCAAGAGGAATAGATTTTTTAGAATTTTGGTTAACTTATTATGAACCTTAAATGTACCTTTTAAATTGATAATCATGTTATAAAAATGGTTTTTATGTGAATATGATTTTTAAAGGGGATTTCCCCATGGAAAAATGGTTGGATTCCAAATGTGTTCTTCATGCTGTGTTTCCAAATGGATTTCATAAAAGGTGTAAGAGGTGATTTAATTAATTCTTATAATTATTGGAATTCTTATGTGATAGTGTTGATTTATATAATATTTGAAAGGGAATTAGAGCATAAATGGAATCCTGGCTAACTAGGTGGGAGAACTAGAACTAGTATGCTAGATGATTAATAAGTGTTTGAGGCCTGGATTCATCTAACAGGATTGAAAATTGCAATACTGACTAAATATGTGATATGGTTGGAGACCACTAGAACTTAGGATTGGATCCTATCTAGTGGCTCATGCATGAGAAATATTTTAGACCACTAGAACATTGGATGAGATCCTCTTTAGTGGCCCGTGCATGAGGACGTTGTTGATTGTTGAGTTTGAGGATTTTGATCACCAAGCTATGATGTTTCTAGGGTCCCACTAGTGCTAGTTACTTATAGGGATATGCCCATGGTGATCACTTGTGACATGAAGCTTATGTAATGTGGTGCTAGATGTCGGTATCTGGTATACCTTTTTTGTATTTTACTTCAATAAATCTTATTTGAGAAATGGTTTTCCTAAAAAAATTCTTAAAAATGTTTCAAATTTTCTTATGAAAATTTTCATGTTAATTTTTTTTTTAAAATGTTATAGAATGGAATAATTTCTTTTGGGTGGAACCCTACTAGGATTTTTCTCACACCCTGCATACACATTTGGGTGTATATAGACTTTGTTATGTATGAACTAGATAAAAGGAAGATGTATCATAGTAGAGATTGTGGATCAGGTTGCTAGAGTTCCACTTATTTTAGGTGTTGGTGGTGGTGGATTTAGGTCGATTCCTCTCTTTTATCATGGAGGTTTTTAGAGTATTTTGTTATTAACTTCCCATTGTAGCGCCTTTTGGGTTTGTTTAAATTTTTAGAAATTGAATCTGAAAAATTATTTTACTTCGTTTGGTTATGCTTATCAGTTAATGTGTTGTTGTTTTTTTGGTTGTTTATGCTCATGTAAATGGTTATAATTGTTCCCAAAACATATTTTTGATACCCATTCACTAATTTCTAACCTGTGGGGATTGGGAATGCCCTTCAGGTCATTCTATAGACCCGGTCAGGTGTTGGGTTGGATGGAACTCCAGTTTGGTTCATTAAAAAATGGTATCAGAGTAGTTCATGGTCCTTTTGGGTCAAGTTATTTGGGAAAGAGTTTGGATTGAATAGATCTAGGATTTTCAGGACTTGAGGTTCTAGTTTTAAGTGGCATGTCTAGCCAAAATTCCTTGTGATAGGACTTGAGTCACCATGGAATGTTGGGATTGAATTTACTTCTCATCCAGGAGAGAGGTACATGTTGTAGACTGTATATGGACACTAGGTGGGGGTGGAGTGGTTTAGTTGGATTTTTATTGTGATGAATTTGGTTATGTTTTGATTTTTGGAAGTTTTTTAGATTTTTTTGTTGTTGAAAATTTTCAAAACATGTGTTGATGGTTTTCCTTGTGGTTTTTTCTTTTTATAGAAAAATGCCTCCCCAGAGAATTCCAGTGTAGCCGCAGGAAGAGTTTGGTGAGAGTTATCCCTTACCAATCAATCAGAGGTTAGTGGAATTTGTGTTTCGGGATATCCAATATTTTTGACAAGAAGCGGGATCTAGTCTTTTTAAGGTTAGAGGGGCCAAACTAGGTCCTGGAGAGGACAAGGATCAAGAGTTTCTCAAGAACAAGCCTCCTTCTTTCCAAGTTAGCATAGAACCTCAGGAAGAAAAGGAGTGAATTGATAATATAGATAGGATGTTTTAGTTTATTGATACTCCTAAGGTGTTCAGGGTCAAATGTGATTCATTTATGTTGGAAGGTCCCATTTTAAAGTGGTGGGACTTAGTGGTGCAAGCTGGAAAGCATGAGAAGTTGGGTTGGAAAGACTTCAAGGTCATTTTCAATGAGCAGTATTGTCCTAAGGTTTTAGCCTTCACCAAATATTGAGATTTCATAAAGCTTATCCAGGGAGATCAGTCTATGATGGATTATATTAACCACTTCACAGAGCTAGTTCCGTACACACCCGATCTCATTTCTAATGAGAAAATGAAGGCTTGTAGGTTCGAGAGGGGGTTGCGGTTGGAGATCTGATCTCAGGTTTTCTAATTCAAGATAAAATCTTATGATGAGGTGGTTTATTGTGATATAATGGTATATATTGGTCATATGAGAAATACTAGTTTTTTTAGAGCAGTATTAACAGTGGGCAGTGGCAGTTTTTCTAAGAAAAAGAGGAAGCGGGGCGATTAGGGTAATAAGGGAGGTGGTAGTTTAGTCCATCCTTCCTAGTTGTCTTCATCTGTGGATTCTGATGTTAGTTTTATGGTATTCCATCAGTGTGGGAAAGAAGTTCACACATGACCAGTGTGTACATATCCTCCCAAAACTTGTCACTCATGTGGAATTTTGGGGAACTTGTAGTGGTGTTTCATAATGGTGTGCCCATATTCGAGTGGTGCAGGATCTATGGCTTAAAAACGAATCTCATCCTGGTCAAATCCATCTAGTATAGTGGGTTCTAGGTTTGGAATTCGTGGTGGAAAGGTTGGATCATTTTATTGGTAGAGTCAGTTCAAAGTATATCCACATGCTAGTGGTCATTCTCAGACTCAGGAAGAGACCATAAAACTTCATGTGGTAGATTGATCACTAGTGGAATAAAATAAAGGGATAGTGATAGTTTGAGGTACCATTCTTATTACATCATCTTTAGATATTATTCTCTTTGATACCGGTGCATCAATTTATTTTATTTTTGTCCACCTTTTTGATGTGATAGAGTTACCATTTGATCTTATACTTTATGAAATTTAGTTAGTAACACTACTTGGTAAGAAGTGAGAGTAGGGTTTTAGGTGTCTGTGTTGTGCACTCACTATGTTAGTGGTCAAGATGGAATGGGATTTTCTCATTTTAGAGATGGACCTATTTGATGTGATCATAGGTATATATTATATGGTGTGTTTTCAGACACATATTTATTGTTATAGGTTTTGAGTGAGTTTTGTGGAACCTGATGGTATTACTAAATTTTTTTAAGGAGAATGGGATCCTCGGTTAGTTCATGTTGGACCTCCACTTCCAGAGTTGGGCAATCTCATTTTTCAGATCTCATCAATCATGTTAGAGGGTGGTAGTGGTGTTCCTAAGATTGGATTACCTCCTAGGGTTGATGAGTTCCTATAGGTTTATAAAAATGATTTCTCAAGTCTTCCTATGGAGTGGTATGTGGATATTTCCATTGATTTGGCACCGAGAACACAACGGATATCTCTTCCCTCATACCATATGGCCCCTACTGAGTTGAGGGAATTAAAGGTATAACTATACAATTTGGAATCCAAAAGATTCATTTACCCAAGCATCTCACCTTTAGTTGATACAGTTTTGTTTATGAAAAAGGATGATGGATCTCTTCAGTTGTGTGTTAATTACCTGAAGATGAATAAAGTGTAAATCAAGAATAAGTATCATTTTTCCACATTGATGACCTTTTCAATTAGCTTAAGGGGAAATGTGGTTTTCTAATATTGATTTTAATTTTGGGTATCATCAATTCATGGTTAGATAGTAAGATGATTCAAAAACTTCCTTTTGAAGTAGGTAAAACCATTTTGAGTATTTTTTTCATGCCTTTCAAGTTGAAAAATTTTCCATAGGTCTTTATAGAGCTCATGAACAATGTGTTTCATAAATATCTTGAATATTTTGTCGTGTTATATTTGGAATACATCCTAGTCTATTCTATTACTAATTAGGAGCATGAGAAGTATTTGAGGATTGTGTTAGGCACTCTTCGGGATTGACATCTCTATTATAAGTTTTTTAAGTGCACCTTATGGATCAAGGATTTGAATTTTTTGGGTTATGTGATCTCAGAATGAGGAGTTTTGGTGGACCCTGAGAAGATTAGTGTAGTTATTTCATAGGAATTGTCAAAGAAATTTTTTGAGATCAGGAGCGTTTTTGGTCGGGCAGGGTACTACAGGTGATTCATCTAAGATTTCTCTCAACTTTCTTCACCCATGACAGCACTCACCTATAAGGGGGTGAAGTTTGAATGGAGCCCAAAGTTTCAAGCACCTTTAGAGGAGCTATAGCGACAGTTGACCACATATCCTATTTTGATATTGCTGGAATCTGTAGAGGGATATGTGGTCTATTATGATACCTTAGGTATGGGTATTGGGTGTGTACATATGAAAGATGATTATATGGTGGCATATGGTTCTCTCTAGCTCTGAAAACATGAAAATAATTACCCAACCCATGATCTAGAGTTAGTGTCAGTGATGCATGCCTTGAACACATGGCATCGTTATCTTTTTCAGGAGAAGTTTTTAGTTTATTCAGATCGTAAGATATTAGCCTGCATTTTATATCAAAAGGATTTGAATTTGAGGAAAAATCATTGGGTTGAGTACCTTTAGGTGTTTTATTTTGATATATTCTATACCCTAGGAAAAGGTAATGTAGTGGAAGATGATTTGAGAAGGAAAGTGATATCGCAAGCATTGAAAAAGTCTAGTGATGAGTGGACTTTGATGGGACTCTTTTCTCAGATGCATCTCAAGACCAAGGAACATAGTGGAGGTGTGTTCTTGGCCAGTGTTTAGCTGAAAAATTCCCTTATAGAATTGATTTAGTAGGATAATTCTGGTGATGATTTGTTCTAGAAGTCTATGAAATTATTAAATGATGGTGGGGATAAGCCTTGTGTATATTCATTGTCTCTCGATGGAGTTTTTTGCTTCAAGGGTCGTTTTGTTGTGCGGTTATCATTGAGGAAGGTGGTGATGCAGGATAACCACTAGTCTTAGTGGGTAGTCCATCCTGGTGCTTCCAAAATATACTATGACGTTCATTGGTAGTTTTTGTGGCTAGGTATGAGGTGTTATGTAGTTAACTTTGTTTCATGGTGTTATACATGTGATCAGGTTAAAGAATATCACCAAAGGCCCTCTATTTTGCTTCAACCACTACCCATTCCTACTTGTAAGTAGGATGAGATCACCATGGAATTTATTTTTGTCTTTCCTCGTACACCCTATAGGAGGAATGAAATTTTGGTAGTAATTGATCACCTAACCAAATCAGACCATTTCATTCCAATAAAATATTCATCAAAGGTGGATAAATTAGGTCTTTATATGTTCATGAGGTTGTGAGGATTCATGGTGTGCCATCAGTAATTGTCTCGAATAGGTACCCTCATTTTACCTCATGGTTTTGAAAATTCCTTCATAAAGTGATGGGTCTTAGATCAAGTTGAGTATGGAATCCATCCTCAAATGGATGGTCAAATAGAGTGGCCAAGTTAAATTTTGGAAGACATGCTCCAGGAATGTGTTTTGGATTTTGGAGGTTCATAGGATATCCATTTGGGATTTTTTGAGTTTAAATATAATAATAGTTACCAATCCTTGGTCTAGATAGATACTTTTGAGGTTCTTTATGGTCAACCATGTCATTAACCCATGTGTTGGTATGAGGTGGGTGATACCTCATTATTAGGGATGAGTCTAGTGAAAGAGACTTTTGAAAAAGTAAAGTTGATTAGGCGGCACTTTTTGACAGCTCAGAGTCATCACAAGTCTTGTTTCGACCATAGTTTTAGATTTTTGTAGTTTTCTTTGGGTGAATGGGTGTTCCTGAAAGTGGAACCTCGCTTAGGTCACCGTTGTTTGGGTAAATAAGGGAAGCTCATGCCAAGGTATCTCATACCATTTGAGGTTATCGAGAGAGTTGGTATGGTGGCATATAGGTTATCTTTTCCTTATTATTTGACATCAATCCATGATGTGTTTCATGTCTCCCAGTGGAAAATTATAATCTAGATTCATCCCATGTGCTAAAATGGGAGGAGTTAGAGTTAGATCCCAATCTATCTATTTTTGAGAGGACAATGTGGATTGTGTATTCTCAAGAGAAAGTTCTTCATGGGAAGACTATTTTATTGGTTCGAGTTATTTGGAAGCATGGTAGTGATGCGCATGAAACTTGGGAGTATAATCCTTAGGTTGAGGAGGAGTATCATTTTTTATTCTCTGATCAAGCTTTGGGGTGACTTTTCGATGGTATGAAGTTTTCATGGTGGGTATAATTTTCACACTTATGTTTTCATTTTGAGTTATTTATTCTATTTATTTTTTTCATTCTTTTATACTTTGGGTTTACCATGATTTTTTGGTGAAAAATAGTGATTTTGAGATTTCCAATAGGTGGTGCATGGTTAGGGAAACTGTGTACCCATCCCCAGAAAACCATGCGCCCTAATGTCATTTTGGATAGTGGTGAACCACACGATTGGTACATGGTTAGTCAAATCATGCAGGCTAACCATGTGGATTGTTCCTCCTTGAAATAGAGGGGTGCACAATTGCTGCACAGTTTGGAAAACTACATGGGAAAACTGTGCAACTTGTTAAGGTCATTAAAATTTGGGAAATCACTTTTTTGTTCTCTTGAATTTTAACCCTAAATCCCCCTTTTCTCACCCCATTTAAGCTCTCTAAACCTAGGATCCTCCTTCTCTCCCCCTTAATCCCTTGAATCTTCATTTTTGGGGTGTATTTAGTGTGGTTTCTTTAAATATATTCAATTAAGTTCCCCCATCCCATGGTTTCTCTCTTTTTTACGGTTTCTCCTCCCTCTTTCTTGGGTTCTTATTTTCCAGCGGGGTGTTTGACCTAGGGAGGGTTTGATATTGTATTTTTTGGGAAAATATTGATGTTTGTTGTTAAATATTTCCTTGTTAGAGTCTTTTGGTGGTGTTTTTGTGGTTTCACACCAATTTATATAAGTTTCCAAGTGATAGGTTGGTGGTTCCATGCCTTTACATTATTATATGATTCTAATATTCTTTCTTTGTTTCTTATATGTGTTCTGTGATTTACTTATGGGGTGTGAAACATGTTTTGGAAGGTTTTTGACATGTATATGTAATGAAATGGATTTTATAAAGTAAAATGGATTTGTTTTGATGTGTTCTCCATTTTTTTTGTTTCTTGAAAATGTTATATGACTTGTGTGAAAGGTGAGAAATGTATTTTCAAAGGAACTTGAGGTGAGAATGTGTTGAAAATGGTTTTTTCAAGAGGAATGTATTTTTTAGAATGTTGGATACCTTATTGTGAAACTTAAATGAAACTTTGAAATTGTGAAGCATGTTATAAAAATGATTTTAATGTGAATATGATTTTGAAAGTGTCTTTGACCATGTAAAAATGGTTGGATTCCAAATGTGTTCTTCATGTGGTGCTTCCAAATGGATTTCATAAAATGTGTAAGTGTTGATTTCCTTGTGTGCTTATGATTCTTGTAATTATTATGTGATAGTGTTGATTTATGTGATATGTTAAAGGTAATAAGAGCACAAAAGGAATCTTGGGTATCTAGGTGGGAGAACTAGAACTAGTATGCTAGTTGATTCAGAAGTGGATGAGGCCCAGATTCTTATAGAAGGTTTGACAATTGCAATGCTAACTAAACATGTGATATGGTTAGAGACCACTAGAAATTTGGATTGGATCCAATCTATTGGGTATTTCATGAAAAAGTTTCTATACTGTTAGAACTTTGGATGATATCCTCTCTAGTGGCTCATGTATGAGGACATTTTTGATGGTTGAGTTTGATGATTTTGATAACTGAGGGATGATGTTTCTAGGGTCACTCTAGTGCTAGTTACATATAGGGATCTTTCCATGGTTCTCTCTTGTGACATGAAACTTATGTGATGTGGTGATAGTCGTATGTATACAATATAACTTATGTGTATTTTATTTCATGCAAGCTTATTTGAGAAATGGTTTTCCTTAAAAAAATTCTTAAAAATGTTTCAAATGTTCTTATGAAATGTGCATGTTAATTTGTATTATAAAGTTATAGCATGGAATACTCTATTTTAGGTGGAAGACTACTAGGATTTGTCTCATACCCTTCATACACATTTGGGTGTATGTAGACTTTGTTGTCTATGACCTAGGTAAAGGCAATATGTATCATAGTGGAGATGGTGAATCTGGCTGCTAGAGTTCCACTTCTTGTATATATTGGTGGTGGCGGATTGAGGGTGATGTATCTCTTATCACATATAGTTTTTTTGGAAAAGTTGGTTATTATAATCCTATTGTAGCACCATTGGGGTTTGTTTAAAGTTTTAAAAGTTGAATCTAAAAATTTATTGTACTTCATTTGGTTATTCTTATCAGTTATTGTGTTTTTTGTTTTTTGTTGGTTGTTTATGCTCATGTAAATGGGTTAAATTGTTCTCAATGAATATTGTTGATCCCCAAGCACTAGTTTCTAGCCCTTGGGGATCAGGAATGCCCTTTATGCCATGCCACAGACCAGGTTGGGTATTTGGTTGGATGGCACTCCATATTGGTTCATGACACCACACAACATGCCCAAAATTTCTCTCCAAAATATCATTCCTCGTGCTTCATTGTTTCATACCTATCCATGGTATTTTCATCAAAAAAAAACTCCATACGTGCCCATTTATATCAAGCTAAACTCCATATCCACTATTAAATCAATCACCACCAAAAGTCCTCATCATTTATACCCCCTTAGTAGCTAAATAAAAGCCTCAGTTAGAGCTAAACTTGGACCCACCACATTCCATGTTGAGATCCCTTGTCGATATACATGCAAACCTAATCTACTTAAGAAAAATAAAGACTCGGCCAGGCCCAACATTGAAGACCCATTTTTTCAGGACCAATTAAAGCCTAAGTTATAATATTGATTTCCAAGCCTATTCTCAGTAATCCCAAACCATCTTCTTTATGTGGATCATTTTTCTCTTCCTCATGTGAGCATGTTGAGTCATGATCATCTTCCATTAGAGCTTCATCACACACAAAAATCTTTTTCTTTGATTCTTCTATAATGCATATGTAATTTTACCATGGTATGATTGGAATGGGATTCTATTATTTTCTTATGAGAGGGGATAGGGTAGACTAATGTATTTATTGGGAATGGGTTGAGTGATAGAGTAATCTCCCCTTCATGGGATGACTACCCTAACTTTTTTAATTTTGTTTATTTTTTGTTTAGTGAAATTTTATTCCTCATCTATAATTCTTCTTTTTTTTATTTTATTTTATCTTCCATCATGTTTTGAATGTAATATATCAACTATATGATTTCAGAGTATTAATTTGAGGTAAAGTCTTGGGGGATGTTTTATGATTCTCCCATGTTATTCACATTTTATTTCTTATAATTTTGATTCTGTTGTGATGGAGTAGTGGAAATTCCTTAGAATTGTGAATTGATATCTCACTTTCTCTTACTAATTATCAAAACCCCATTAAAATCACAACCAAATAATTGTACATCCCTTCTATCGATCCAAACATCATACAATTGGAGACATTTGGATCGATCGATGAACATTGTACGGTGGGAATGCGTGAATGGTGATGGATTTTCTGTGATTGTGGAACTTCCATCAATCAACACTATATAAGATGTGAAAAATAAAGTTAGAGTGGTGATTCATGAATGATATTGAATATATTATCAATAGGTATTAATTAATAAAATTGGATAGTAAAGAACCCATGATTACTAAATTCTAGACTACCACATTTCCCCACTAACACTTGTGTGGGATTCTCTACTTTTTTCTTGTATTCTATATTCACACATAGTAAAAACCAAACAAATCAACTCCCATTTCTAGTTTCTTTAAAAATTAAGAAAAATAAATAAATATTAATAAGTGATTTAGAATAGTGAATAACTAACCCATGAATCCTTAATAATGACCTTGGTTAGTCCCACTAAACTAAATTATAGATTTTATAAATTTTATATGTGAGGCCCCTAACATCCTTTCACATCCCTGGAATTATTTTTGGGGAGTTAGGTCAGCAACTCATATTTCTCTTTCAAATTATAAATAATTTACAATTTAAAATTTAAAATTTAAAATATAAAAAGAATATATTATCCTTTTGAATAACCATTATCCATTAAAGAAATTTTTGCTAAATTTTTTAGAAATATATAGATAAACATAAATGCAATAGGTAGATAAGTATTCAAGGAGCTCTTCAAGGACATTAAACAGGACATCAAACCTTTAATACTAAAATACTTGTCCCAAGAGCTTACCAAGATCTATAAATACTTCCCTAATTTATATCAACATTCGGTCAAAGCACATACAAATCACATCCCTCCAATATTTGAGGAATATATCCAGGATATTGAAAGATAATTAGGATGCATGGTGCCACTACAATACACACTATAAGACTTCAAAAAATAATTAAACCTTGTGGATAAACTATATGCTCAAAAAATTTAGGAATATGATCATATCTTAAGTTCATTTATTGATTTTATATAATAATAATTACAAAATAATTTACCCTATTTTTACTATGTAGAATAGCACATTTTTCATAGGTCCTAGAGTATTTAAATGAATCTACCCTGAAAGAGGAGGTATCTAGATTTGAGGAAAAATCAAAGGTAGAATTTGAATAAGAGGTTCCCTGGTAATAATAATATGATCTGAATGAAGCTTATTGTGATGATTTACTTAAAGTTACTATAGAGGAGTTCTCTATAATTTCTGTATCTTTGAAAAAAAAGAATAAGTGGATAACATAATCCCACAAGTTAGAGATAATGTAAAAAAAATACTTCTACTAACTATCCACCTCACTTATCAAGTTTTATTGCACTATTAAGGTGTTGGACATAATGAACTTTAATAAAAATTGATGCCTCTAAAAAATGAGAAATTTGGGAAGAGTTTTGGAAAAATAATAATGTGGTGGTTCTTACTATAGGAGTTCTATTCACTAACAGACTGAGGATAATCCCAAGGTTGTCTTGTTACTAATAGATTAAATTTCATCACCTCTTAGGGGGGTTTATTCAATATCTTACTTCCCTTTTCTTTACTTTTTTTTAGTTTTAATTATTTGTTTTATTTTTAATTATAAAATCAATTCTAATTGTTTTTATGTACAATAAGAAAAGTGTAAAAATCTATATAATATGAATAGATATCATTTGAAGATAAATAATATGGTAATCAAACCTTTCCATGGATTTCTAAAAGAAAGGAATAATTTCACCAAGGTAAACTCCTTCCATTACACTATTTTTTCCTTTCCTATTTAAAATATTCTTAAAACATGCATATTATTATTGAAGTTTATTATTGATATAGTGAAACTGGAGTGTGGGGTAAAGGGATAGCTATTGGTTATTTTTTTCATTTTTTTATTTTTTTCAGTTTTGTGTTTTCTGAATTAAAATATATATATATGTATAACATGCCCTATACAAAGATTTTTTTATATAGTTTTTGAGTGAGTTTTAAAATTTTCATTGAGATGAGTGATTTCTTGCCTAGATCAAATAATATGCTAGAGTGGGAGGAGATATTTGGTTCTAAAATTGATAGAGTTGTATAATTACTGAGTGAGTTTAACATTGGTTTCATGGATGTATTTTCTTTAGAACTAGGAAAGGAGTTATAAATGAAAACTAATTTAATGGAAACAAAATAAAAGATAGAGGAATAAGGACTAATGAAATCAAACATAAGTAATCATACCTTAGTGATTGAGTGGAAACTTGGGGATCCTCCCTAAAAGAAAATCAGATATCTCATATGAACTGGAGTAAAATACGTATATTTGATCTTATCTGGAAGTATTACTAAGTCAACATAAGAAAATTTGTGTGTGTATTATACATCAAATTGGAATTAGAGTAACCTGATATATGGCTTCCCAATCATGGATTCTATGCCTTAACTATTATAATTATTCTCAATAGATGGCTACTATATTAGTATGGTTTAGTTTTGGGTTTAGTTGGACTTAATCAATAAGTTTTTTTTCAAAAATATGATTGTGAAGAAATGTAATAAGTGTTAATTGACAAAGGGGGGATATATTTGGTGAATTATGAACTTTCATGAAGAAAGAGAAAATGATATATCTGAATTTTATTTAAGAAGTATCAGTCAACTGTAAAAATAAACCTTGGAAATAGATCTTAGGGTAAAGTGATTTATAAACTTCCCACTTGTTAAAATATTTATTCCATAGTGATTCATTCCATTTACCACCTGAATCTAGAAATTGTGTGTGAATTGAAGTGAGGCAATGAATTAAATTCATAAATGAGGCAAGATAATTCAAAAAATTGAGGATTTTTTAATTTTATTCTTCTTTTCCTTGTGTACTTAATTCTAGGTAGGACTATCACTTAAAATAATTGAATTCACTAAATTTATCAGGAGTGAAACAAACTAAGTGTGGGGGTGATGAAAAGATATTATATTGAAAATTTTCTTTGAAATACACTATTAAAATCCCCTCTATTAATTTTAAAACCTGAGTAAATCATACATTTTTTATAATTTCGGAAATTTAGAATTAATTAATAAATGAATTAAATTTTTATTCTTAGTGATTTATTCAAATTTTTAAATTAATTAAAATTCATAAATTGATATTTAAAAACACATAATTTCATTGTTTAAAGGGTTTTTGATTTCAAATTTTAATTATTAAAATCATATCTGGAAAAAATGTTTTAAGCCTTGAATTTGATTTGTTTTAGAATTTATAGAAGTCCAATTATTGATTCAATGATTTTTTTAGGAGTAATTTTTAATAGGATAATATTCTAATTTAAAATTTTTTATATTCATTCTATATTTAAATACTAAAAAAATCTTCACTGTGTTTTTTGTAATTAATTATATGGATTGATGTTGGAAAATTTACTAAGTAAAGTGATTGTGAATTCACAGCATGTGGTTGATCCACCTACCGTGCTCATTATGTTTTATGAAGGAGGAACATTTGATTCACTAACCACATAAATATGTCTAAGTTTTCATTCCTATGTTACCACAAGTCACTAGTGTAAGTAAACGCATGAACAATTCCTAACCTACCATGTTGAGAATTTAATAGAGGGTTAGACTGACTAAATGTTAAAAATCATGAACGATCACACCCAAGGATGAATATACCACACAAAACCATGGTTGATCAAACTGCCATGCATGAAAATATCACAAAGGCATGGAGCGACTGCAAGAGAAATTCCAAGTTACTTCACCGCCTCTCCACAATCATTCATTTCACTGAATGCATGAAGACACCCAAAAAATCATTGCACCTTCATTAACTATAAACCATAAGTGATAATCTAAAACTTTAATGAGTGAAGATTCCAAGTAAACATAATACGAACATAAAAACTAACATGTCAATGAACAAGTGATTACACATTCAATTCCATCACAACCAACTCATAATCACTCCACTGACCACACCTTTAAGATTTTATGTCTTAGAGAATATGTACCAAAAGAAATTGACCACATATCCTCAATACACCTGCTATGAATCCAAAATAACCTACAAAAAGGGGATTCTAGACATTCCATGCCCCAATAAACCAATCGAGATTGATGAAAATGGAATCAAGACTCGTCAAAGAAGATGAATTTCTGAATCCAAAGAAGCTCAAGTTTAAATATTGAAAGCCAAGAATCATTGAATGAGAAAAAATAAATTCCAAATATTGTTATTATATTGAAATAGATGAACATAAGTTAATAAATTGGTCCAAGATCTATTTAGGAGAACGCCAACACTAGTTGACCAGAACTTGATGAAATAACAAAGTCTTGGATCAAAGCGATGAAGATCAAGAAATGTTTCTCACTGGATTTTTTGTTATTATAGTTCATAGATTTAAAGATGGTGGGGAATCAGTAGTTCTATGATTCTATAGTTGTGAGAATAAATATAATTTCAATTTAATATATAGAAAAAAAACCTCAACTTGTTAATATGAATTTCAACCCATTAAATAAAATGTTCCCAAGCCAATTGAGGAAATATGTTCTAGAATGTTGATCAGATATTTATCAAACATACTTGGATCATAAAATCTTGTAACATCACCAAATCCAGTTCTCTCTCATGTGGCTATGAAGGGTTTTTTATGAGACCTCAAGCATGCCTCCTCATATTCCAGAGGCTATCGACTAGAAGTAGGGGTGTGATAAGTATAGTGGGGAGACTATACCCCCTAGATTCATAGTTTAAAACATAGTGGAAAAAATAAACAATATAACTATAAATATCAGAGTAGAATAAATAATGGAAACGATATGATACAATATAAATACAATAATAAATTCAATTGAATGGTCCAATAAATAATAAAGGCATAATGTAATGACAAGCTGGAATGTAACTAAATTTCATTCTAGAAGTAATACAAAAATAAAATATGGGTAGAATTAAAAGATCCCGATCATGAATCTCATGTCGATCCCGTATCCAATATCCAACCTATCTAGTAAGAAACAATCAATATCAAGGTCATTTTCCCTTATCCAATTCTACATACATGTAATCTATTAAGATACCAAATAGAGGCCTGAATAAGTTGTGATTATAACTTAGTATGTTGACACCATCATATCCAAACAAAACCAGTATGATAATAAGTGCATGAAATAATGAAATAAAAAATTGTATTAATTAATTAAACAATTAAATTAATACCACATAAACTAGCTTCAACTCTATTCTGGAATGTCTCTAAGAATGTATTACGACCATCTCAACCATAACCTTCCTTGGTTCCAGGCCGGAATGTCTTTGATCATATCTCAAAACCATGCCAACCACAACCATATAAACATGGTAAAACATAACCTTATAATTAAGGTATAAGTTTCATAAATCTAGTTTAAAACCCAATATATAATCATTTCAACATTTTTCAAGTTTGATCCCGGTATATAATAATTTTAGTATGTGTCAAGTCCAAGCCCGGTATATAATCATTTCAGCACGTTTTAATGGGAATAGCCCTCTATATAATCATTTTAGCATTTATCAAGTCCAAGCCTTGTATATAAGCTTTTCATCATGTTTCAGGGCCAAGACTGGTATATAGTAATTTCAGCATGTTTCAGGGCCAATCCTAGTATATAATCATTTCATCATGTGTTAGGTCCAATCCTGGTATATAAGCATTTCAACATGTGTCGGGGCCAAGCCCAGTATATAATCATTTCAGCATGTGTCACTGGGCCAACGCCCCATATAATAATTATAGCATTTATCACAAAACATGTCATAACAACAAGGATATTGAAATATCACATCATAAATAGTTAATTATGAAAATTACCATTTATCCTTCAATTTTAAATTACATTTATCATTTGATCATAACCAATAACATTCCAGTCACAATAATCAGGTCATAACAAGGTGAGTCTAAATTAATAAAACACCAAATCCCATGTCATGTTAAACATATTTTAATTCATTAAACAATTAATTTATAATCAAGGGTTCGCTCACTCGAACGGCATCCATAAGCTAGGTCAATAACCAATTGGATCCAAAGAGACTCTAAGGAATAATCCAATTCATCATTTAATTTATTCAGCACATGATATGTTGGAACAATTTTCAATATTTCACATACTTGACAATTATCAAACTATATGGTTAAATTTTAGAACCCCTACCTTTAATTGATGATCAAAAAACACTTCAAAAGAAAAACTCCCATGAGGAATAAGGTTAGAATGATCAAAAGAGGGATCCTAGATAAAAACTAATCAAGATCAAAACCAACACCACACATGGTCAATAGATTACACCACAACTATTGGAAGAACAAAGGAAGAGAAGGGAAAACCTAACAAAAACCTCTTATCAGGAATTAGATGCACAAACGAGAAGTTTAGAATCCAATGAGGTACTCCAAAAGATTCTAAAAGGTTCCCTACGGTCAATAGGAGAATCCTTCATGTAATATAAAAAATAAAAAACAACTATATGTCATACTTTAAAACTATAGGTCTAGGAATTACATGCCATGTAATACAATTACATGTTGTGTAATTATTTTTATTGATATATACCGAAAAACTCATCGCCTCAGTAGAATATTAAATTCGACCAAACATTACACAATGTGTAACCCATTTACATAGTGTGTAAATGTTATAAAGATGGTTTTTCAGCCCATTTTCCTTATAAAATACCTGAACTATCTTTAAGTATTTTCAAATTACCAATAAACCATGGTAAAACTTAACCCATTTATACCCAGATTTCATTAATTCAAACAAACATACATCCCTAAACTTTAAGTCATTTTTCTTAACAAAGGATATCTTTCTGGATCCTCTTCGGTTTTCTTTATTTTCCTCGTAACCCAAGACTATGTTTATTAAAACACACAGAAATCCATGATTAAAACATAACAACCAATGTTTAAAGATGAATAAAAACCCAAATGAAATAAGTTTAATGAAAAACTCATAGAGATACATTCCTGGAAAAAAGATGGGATCTTACAACCCCCCCCCCCCCCCCCACCACCACTATATAACAACTCATCCTCAAGATGATCCAAACATAATTTTGGGTTCTCGATGAAAAATTATGGAAACTATACTTGAATATCAGGCTCCCTCCTCTAGGTATCCTCCTAAACTCATTCATGTTTCCAATTCACCCAAACAAAATTAATCACCCTACACCAGATATACTTCTCATTGAAATCCACAACCTATAAAGGATTCTCCTCAAAGGACACATCAGCACTAATATTGATGCCTACTACATATATCATGTGAGAAGGTTATGGATAATGTCTTTGAAGTTACGACATGTGGAACACACAATTCACGGAACCGTAGCACTGTGGAAGGTCTGAATAGTACGCCACTGGAATGACCCTATCAATTAACTCAAATAACTGGACAAACCTTATCACTATATTTCCCTGTTTCCTGATATGTCATTTCCCCAACCCGGGTGGCCCTTGAAGGAAAACATGATTACCAACCTCAAACTCCATAGTTCATCTTCGATGTTTAACATATGATTTATTCCTATAATACATGGTTACTCATTGTTGTCTAATCAACTAAACCAGCTCAAATGTCTCTTGTACAAGACTAGGTCCAACAAGTGTTGACTCACCACCCTCTAACCAAAAAATAGGCAAATAGAACAAACTACCATAAAAATCCTCAAAATTTTCCATTTGGATTGATTCTTGGAATCTATTATTATATGAAAACTTCATGAGTTCCATATTTTTCTCCCAAAAATCACCAAAATCCAAAACATGATCTCATAACATATCCTCCAAAACCTAAATAGTCATCTTAGATTAACCATCAGTCTAAGGATGATGGGTTGTACTCAAAAGAAACTTTGATCCTATATCCTTATGAATACCCTTCCAGAAATGCGATGTGAAATAAGGTTCTCTATCTGAAATGATACTCCTCATAACATTGTGCAACCAAACTACCTCGTTCATGTAAATACTACCCATATCATCAACTATGAAGGTATACTTAATAGGTAAAAGTGGGATACCTTCGTCAGTCGATCCATAATCACTCATACTAAATCATTCTTACAGGTCGACCTAGGTAATTCTGTCACAAAATCCATAGTGAAATTATACTATTTTCAGTCAAGAATGGGTAAAGGCTTCAAAATCCCAGTTATCCTTTGATGATCGGCTTTCACCTACTGACACGTGAAACATCTCACCACAAAACCTACTACCTCCTTTTTCATTCCTGACCACCAATACTATTTATGGAGATCAGGATATATCTTTATCAAACTAGAATATACCACCCATCAAGAAACTTGAAACTCTCTCATTATCTCCCCGTGAAAAACTGTAGGAACCCATACTCGGCCATGGAAAATAATAGAATTTCCATTTCCAAGAGACCGTCCTGATGGTGTCTCCCCACCATATAAGATATCTCTTAGAACCAATCCCTCTGGATCATATGTCTTCTCATTCTTTATCTGGTCCAAAATCATAGGTATTCAAGATGTTGAAGTCAGAGCTACTCATATCTGAGATCCTTGAACATCTAGATTCATGTCAACAAAGAGATCCATTATCCACCACTCATCGCAAGACTCTCACATTGCCTTTTTCTATGTATATCTACTAAAACAATCAACAACGATGTTTCCCTTTCCTGGTGTATAAGCTAACTCAAAGTCAAAATATTGCAGATACTCAGCCCACCACTTATGCTAATGGTTTAGGTCTCACTGAGAAAAGATGTTCCTAAGGCTATTATGGTCCATTTATACCACAAACCTCTAACCCATGAGATAATTCCTCCAACATCTCAGGGAATGTACCACTACTGTTAACTATAAGTCATGAGTAGGATAATTACTCTCATGTAGTCTCAACTGTTTGGATCCATAAGAAACCACTTGATCCTTCTGCATCAAAATTCCTCTAAGTCAAACTATGGATGAGTCATAGTACACGATATATGCTTTACTCTACATAGGAAAAGTGAGGATAGGTGTTGATTTCAGCCTACCTTTCAGCTCCTAAAAATCTCTCTCACAAGAATCTGACCAAACAAACTTCACTCCCTTTTTGGTCAGCTCTAACAACGGTGTTTCTAGATAGGATAAGTCCTAGATAAATTGATGATAATAACATTCTAAACCTATAAATATATAAAATTAAAAAAAATGGTTTCTCCCAAGATACCATGGTTACAAATTTCTATAGGTCCACTAACACTCCTTCTTCTAAGATGATATGTCCTAATAAGTGCACTATATCAATCTAAAAACTTAATTTGGTTATCTTGGTGTAAAGATGACACTCTCTTGATGTACTCAAGATGATGTCAAGATGTTGGGAATGATCATCTACTATTTGGGAGTACACTAAGATTTATTTGAAAAAATCCACCAAAAATTGATCTATAAAAGGATGAAAGATATTATTCATCAATGCCATGAATATCATCAGTGTATTGGCCACACCAAACGACATTACTGTGAAATAATACAAGCCATACCTACCCCTAAAAGAAGTCTGAGATATTTCTGTTGGTCTCACCCTCAACTGATGGTATCCTGATCTCAAATCAATCTTGGAGAAGATCTTAGCACCTATCAGTTGATCAAAAATATAATTAATGAATGGAATAGGATATTGGTTCTTGACCATCATCATGTTAAATATCTGATAATCTATACACAAGTGCAAACTATTATCAACCTTCTTGGTGAAGAGAACTAGAGAACCCCAAGGAGATGTACTAGGCCATATAAAACTTTTGGATTCTAGATATTTCAACTAAAATTTCAACTCCAAAAGCTCTACTGGTTTCATTTTGTAAGGTGGGATGGAAAATAGCTCTACTCCCATCAACAACTCGATCGTAAACTTGATCACTCGATCAGGTGGAAAGTTATAGAACTCATCAGGAAAAACATCCTAAATGCAATCTACCATTGGAGGAAAATAAACCTACTACCTTATACCATTATCTAGAGTAATACCAACTTTCTAATCCATGATATAATACAATATTTACTAAATTGGTCCTACATGACCAACCTAAAGATCCTACTCACCCTGGTTAAAATAACTATCTCTCCTGGGAGATAGAAGGTTAACTCTCCTCTGGTAATACTTGATATGATCCTGTTATATAAATAACCCATATATACCAAGAATCAAATCAAAGCCTGTTATTTCTAGCACAGATGGTTCCCAGAAGAAATGGTAAGCACCAATATCTAGATAACACATATTAAAACATTTTATATTCTTTGACCATACTCCAAATGGCGTTTCGATGGTCAAAACACCATCCAATATTTCCACATACAAGACCAAACCATTTACAAAATGAGTGGTTAAAAAAGGAATGTGATTCTCCTATATCAAAAAAAACACAAGAAATGGTATATTATATAAGAATAATACCTCTGACTATAGACAGTCATGAATCCACAATAGTCAGAGTAGTCTTTATAACATGCAGCTAACCCGCCCCTCAATCCTAGGATCCATCCTAACTCACTTGAGATATAACCTCTTTCTAAAACTTCCATTACTTCACAGAGGTACCACATCCCCTTACTCGACTAGAACATCCTATGGTGCTCCAGCTACCTATCTTCTAAGGAGTGGTTGAGTCCTTCCCAGAACCTAGTTCTCACCTTGTTTACCTAACATAGATCTATTGTTTCATTCCCCTATAAAACCTCTTTAGGTGGACTAATCTATTGCAAGAACGACACTCCAAAGTAGGTTATGGAAACTAAGGTCATTTATGGTCCATATTTCCACATTGAAATCACTACAGTGTAACTCAATCCTGAGATGGTTTCCCACTTCCTTGACTTCATTTCCAACTATTTTTTTGGTGAAAACTATCATAATTATGTTTCTTTCCACTAGAAGAAGAGTTCATAATTTTCCCCACTGAAACAGTCAGACCACTACTTGGGGCCTCTCTCAGATTCCCTTCTATGATGAGTGAATAATTTATCACATCTTCAAAACTAATAATATGAAACACATTCACATGTTACCTTATCTCATATTGAATACCATCATGAAAACATCTTTCCCAGTATATCTCATCAGCTGCCAAATATGGTGCAAATCATTATAGGTTGGTGAAATGTTAAGTGTAGTCTAGCATTGACATGCCATACAGTGTCAGGTGCATGAACTCATGAGCCTTATCATCCCTCAATGTATTGGGATATAAGTGACTCAAGAACTTCATCTCGAATTCCTTTTAAGATAAATCCTCTTTCCATCCTACCTACTCTAGAATGTCCCACCAACGCTTGGATAGTTCATGAAGTATATATTCAACAAGATTCTCCCTGCTATATATGGGGGTATAAAGATTCTTAAATATCATCTAGACTAACTCTATCCAAAACTTGGTTTCCTAGGGTCCTCCCTCCATAGTTAACATAGGTAGATTTTGCAGCTGGAACTCTCTTTTTATCTCATACATCAAAGGTATGGTGCGAACAGTCTCTTTTTCTATGGATACCATGTCCCTCAAGAAGCTTCCGTGAAGCTGAACATCCATATAATCCTAAATAACTATAGGAAGTTCTGGTTAAGATATTTTACGAGCATACTGATTTCCACTCTCCTAATGCTCAACTTGAGGATGATGAGGAGCAATTTTCTCTTCATGACAAACACTCACCTTAGAACACTTGATAAACAATGTCAACCTCAATAGGTGAAAACAACATAGAACCACTAACTCATGGTCTCTTTAACCATGGATTTCAAGTGTTTTATCATGCCATAAAAGTTTATTTATTTCATTTCTCATATATAATAGGTATATCATATCACATTTAAATAAGAAAGTATATAACACATACAGCAAATATGTCCCTATCATAAAAAGTGCATGTCAATATATATCCTTATGTGTCTGGTATGACTCATGCATACACATCTTGTGCCATACTGAGCCATGAGTATAATCACAAGAATCAATAATATTATAACATGATTATATGAAAAAACATGTGAATCACTATGGGTGAAATAACATCAATTGTAACAAGTGAACAACATAAAAAAGGATCCATCCCTGGGCACTCGAATTTTTCCCCATACATGGGTTAGCTACTCCCATGAATAATCTCATTACCAAGTCTCAGCACATCCTATTCTCCTTTTTACCTTTCCCAAATAGTAAAAAAATAAAAAATAAACCCAATGTGCTCTAATAACACTTTATAATGTCACTCAATCTATAACTCTCTCACATGGCTAGAAGTGGTTGGTTACGAGACCTCAAGCATGCATCCTCATATTCTAGTGGCTTTTGACTAGAAAAAGGGGTGTGATAAGTATAGTGGGGAGACTATACCCCCTGGATTAAAAGTTTACAACATAGTGGAAAACATAAACTATATTACTATAAATATCAAAGTATTAGAAATAATGGAAACAATACAATACAGTGAAAATCAAACAATAAATCCAACTGAATAATCCAATAAATATTAAAGGAATAATTTAGTGACATGTTAGAATGTAACTAAATGTCATGCTAGAAGTAATAAAAAAATAAAATTATAGTGGACTCAAAAGTCCCCAATCTTGAATCTCATGTCATTCCCATATCCAAACTCCATCCCATCTAGCAAGTAAACAATCAACAACAAGGTCATTTACCCTTTTCCAATCTTGCATCCATGTAATTTGTTAGGGTACCAAACGGAATCTTGAAAAGGGTGCGAGTATAACTCAGTAGGTCAACACCACTATATCCAAAAAAAAATATTCTAACAATAAGTGCATGTAATAATGTAATAAATGAGTGTATGAATTAATTAAATAATTAAATTAATACCACATCAACCTTATTCAGCTCCATGATGGAATGTCTCTTAGCATGTCTTAAGACCATTCCAACCATAACCATATAACTATGGAATAACATCACCTTCCCCAATGCCATGTCGGAATGTATCTGAGCATGTATTATAACCAGGCCAACCACATCCATATAAACATGGTAAAACATAACCTTATAAACAAGGTATAAATTTCATAAATCTAGGTCAAAACCCTCTATATAATAATTTCAGCATTTATCAGGGTCGGGCCTAGTATATAAGCATTTTCACATGTGTCAAGGTCAAGCCTGGTATATAAGAATTTCAACATGTGTCACTAGACATATATTTCTATATAAGAATTTTAGAATTTGTGAGGGCTGAGCCCAATATATAATAATTTCAGAATATATCAGGGCCAAGTCTAGTATATAAGCATTTTAGCGTGTGTTAGAGCCAATCCCAGTATATAAGAATTTCAGTGTGTGTCTGAGAAAAGCCTAGTATATAATCATTTCAGCATGTGTCAGATCCAAACCTGGTATATAAGCATTTCATCATGTGTCGCTGAGACAACACCCCATATAATAATTACATCATTTAACACAACACATGTCATAATAATAAGGATATTGAAATATCACATCATCAATGGTTAATTATGAAAATTACCATTTATCTTTCAATTAAACATTATATCTATCATTTGGTCATAACTAATAACATATGAGTTATCACAATAATCATTTCATACCAAGGTGGCTCTACGTTAATAAAATACCCAATCCCATGTCAAGTTATATACACTTTAATCCATTAAAAATTCATTTATTATTAAGGGTTTTCTCACCCAAACGGTAGCCACAAGACATGTCAATAACCAATTGGATCCAAAGGGAATCCAAGGAATAATCTAATTTATCATTTAATTTATTCGGCGCATGATATGTTGGGGAAATTTTAAATATTACACATACTTGAAAATTATCAAACCATAGGGTTAAATTTTAGACCCCCTACCTTTAACTGATGATAAAACAATGCTTACAATGACAAACACCCATGAGGAAGAAGGTTTGGATGATATCAAGAAGGATCCTAGATCAAAACTAATCAAGATCAAAATCAACAATGCACATGGTCAAGAGATTACACCACAACAATCACAATAAAAAAAGTAAAGAATGGAAAACCTAACCAAAATTTCTTAACAGGGATCAGATGCACAAAAGGGATGTTCAGAATCAAGGGAGGCACTCCAAAATCGCATGGAAGGTTCCCTAGGGCTGAGAGGATAAGGATGCATGCGAGATAAAATAAAAATAAACTACACAACACACTTTAAAATTGAAGGTTTTGGAATTACACAGTGTATAATATAGTTACATATCACGTAATTATTTTTAGTGGTATGTGCCGAAAAACTCATCACCTCGGCTGAATATTAAATTCACTCAAACATTACAAGATGTGTAACCCATTTACAGGGCACGAAAATGTTATGTAGATGGTTTTTCATCCTATTTTCTATATAAAAGACTCAGACCCCATTTAAGTATTCACATATTACCAAGAAAACATGCTAACACTTGACCCATTTATACCCGGACTCCATTAATTCAAAAAAACATACATTCTTAAACTTTAATTAATTTTCCTCAGAAAAGGCTCTTTGCATGGATCCTCTCTAGTTTTTTCAAGTTCTCTTGTAACCCAAGACTATGTTTATTCAAAAACACAAACATCTATGATGAAAACAAAACCACAAATGTTTAAAGATGAGGCAAAACCCAACCAAAAAAATTAGTGAAAAAATCAAAGAGAAACATACCTAAAAAAAGATAGGATATTACAAATATCATCCAAGATTCCATGATACTAGCCCGTGTGGACTTTCAGTGTGCACTCCACCACCATACTCAGGCCTCAATTCACTAATATAGATCCCCATTTTTATTAATCTATAATCACCACACAAATTTCCCAAACTTTCTTTCCAAGATATCATTCCCCATGATTCATCATTGTATACCTGTATGAGGCATTTACATAGAGAAAACCTGAGACATAGATATTTCTAGGAACCTCAACTCCATCTCCATTGTTCATTCAAGTTACTCCAAAATTATTCAATAGATACACCTTCTTCATAGTCAAATCAGTGCCTCGAGAATAATTGGACTCAAACTATCCACATTCCGGGCTGATTTCCCTTACCAGTCTACATCTAGGTCTTATACAATTAAGAAAAAGAAATATTTAACCAAGACTAACATTGATTACCTATTTTTAAAGGACCACTTAAATACCAACTTATCATCCTAAGGACCAAGACTTCCCATGGTAAGCACGAACCAGCTCTATCACACGCATTATTTTTCTCTTCCTCATGCAAGAATGTCAAGCTACACTCGTCTTCTACTCAAGATACATCTCATTAAACACTTTTTCTCTGATTCTTCTAAAATTCATAAGTAATTTGATCATGGGATTATTGGAAAAGGATTATGTAATTTTCTTATAGGAAGTTCTAGTATCATTTGAATTATTTAAATGGGATGAGGTATGTAAGAGAATAATATTCCCTTTTTAGGACAATTGTCCTAACTTCTAAAAATTTTTCATGTTATGTTTAGTGAAATTCTGTTCCTCTTTCTCAATTCTGATTTTTTTTAATTTTGTGTTCTATTACTTTATGCCATGAATTTAATCTCTCAACTCCATGATCTTGGACTATTGACCTAAGGCAAAGTATTGGGGACAGTTTCATAGTACTCTTGAGTTTTTCTCATTTTATTTCTTATATTTTTTATTTTTTATGATGGATCAGTGAAATTTCCAAGGAATTGTGAAGTAATTTTTTACTTTATCCTAGAAATTTTCATAGCCCCATTCCGATCTCAGAAAAATCATTTTCCTATCTTCTCTCGATCCACACACCATACAAGTAAAGTCATTTGGATCGATGGATGAACATTATATGATGAGAATGAGTGAATGTTTATGGATTGTCTGTGATTATGGAATTTCCATCACTCAACACTATGTAAGGGGTGATACTTATTTTCCCTATAATATTTTTGAAATTTCACTTAGCCTAAAAAATAAATTTGAGAGTAGTGATTAATGAGTGATATTGAATGAATTATCAATAGGTCTTAATCAATCAAATTAGATAGTGAAGGATCCGTGATTTCCTAATTTTGGACTAACCCCTTTACCTGCTAACACTTGTATAGGATTTTCTAATTCTTTCTTTTAATCTACATTCACACATAGAAAAAACCAAAAAAATATCATTTTTAGATTCTTTCAAACTTAATAAAAAACAAATATCAATAAGTGATTAATAATAGTGAATAATCGACCCATAAATCATTGAGAATGACCCTAGTTAATCCCCCTAGACAAAATTCATAGTTTTATAAATTTTTTATGTGAGGCTCGCGACATCCTTTCACATCAATAAATAATAATAATAATAATAACATATAGTGGTAATAAAATTAATTATCATGAATTTCAAACATTACTCCATAATTTTTTCTAAATAATAATATGTATAATTAATGATCCAATTAATTAAAAAAATATTTTATAACAATTTCATCAAAGATTATTCTCTTTTCAAATTAAGAAAAACATCATTCAGGAACATTTGTGAAATCCCATTTTTTTTTAAAATCATAACTTGAAATACTTACATAGTCCAAATAAACAACATCCACAAGGAAAGAAAAACCTCAATAGGCCCAACAACCAGCCTCAAATGACTTAAAGACTTTACTACATGGGATTTGACACATGCAACTTAGGGTTCCAAATAAAAATAATATCAATAACTTTGAACCCAAAAATCAACAACATAAAAGGTACACCAATCTAAGATATATCCATTTGCAACACCACATCACTAAAAAGTAATTTAAAACAAAAAAAACTCAATTTCTCTACTTTCCTTGATATTTAAAGCTAAGAAGAAAAACCAAACCACTAAATCATATCTTTTAGAAACATGATTTATAGCTCCCTGAACATCATAGAAAAAATACTAGGAATAAACTAGCACATACCACCATAATAAAAAATAGAGGAACAATTAAAGTGTGAGTAAAAAAACATGATTGGACCTGGGTCATCCTGAAGTAATAGTAAAACAAAAACAAATATCCCTTGCAATAGCATTATTCCAAAACAACCTCCAAATAAAAAAATGAAAAAATAAAAAACATAAAAAATAAAGCATATATATGGAATAAAAATATCTATAATGAAAACATAGGCCAAATTGTCACCCAAAACCCAACCAATATATTTATTTATCATATCCATTTCTACTTGGCTAGTATAAATCTTAAAACCACCAATAATACTCATCTTTGAAGTTGTGTCATCCACTATAGTGGTTAAAATAACCAAATAAAAAACCTTCACAACCTATCAAGCATTAGGAATAGAAAAATCATACTCCAAAAGGAAATATGGGAAGATAAATCCTAAAAAAGTAAAAAAAAAATTAAACCTTATTCTGTTCTTAAAAACTCAATGAAGAGGAAGAATGGCTAGTTCTATTTGTGAATATTATAGATCCCATTTTCTTGTATATTTTATTAAGAATGTAATCCTAGGATCAATATAGTAACGCAATACCGATGAAGGACCTCTGACAGTGAGTATGGGGATGAACAAGTATTCCCCCCATGAAATTTCAGGGGATGCAGTAGCCACTGAAAAAAATAACTAACTATATATTTAAATAACAATAATAATAATAATAATATGAATTCTTAAGGTAATAGTATAGAAATTGAGTTTAAATTAATATACTTCTAATAATTAAAAATATATATAGATAGATAAAACATTAAGGATGTGTGTAAAAAAATATTAATGTCTTTGAATAAATATGAAAATTATGTTTAAAGTAATATAATAACTCGGAATATATTTATATATATATATATCAAAATATATATTCAATTTGTGTGTGTGAATATATATTCATAATATATATATTTGAATATATATTAAGAATATATATATATATATATATCTGTTTGTTCTACACATATTATATATATACATATCCAAATCTATAACATGTGTATAAGTGTATTAGAATATATAGAGAGAAAACATATTTGTATATAATATATATATAGAATTGATACATGAACTTTAAAATATATTTTAGTCAACCATATGATGACTGGAAAAAAAAGAGGCTGGAAATAAGTGAATAAAATACTAAGCTAGAAAGGAAGTGAAATTATGATATGGGTACCTTGTAATTGTAACTTATTTATTTGAAAGTTTAAAAGCCTTTAAAATATATATTTCATTTATTCAAGCATTAATCTTACTCTATTTTTTTATAGAAAATTATGTATATATTTTATAATAGATGGTATACAGTTGAAAAACATGTTATAGGAATACAAACACACACACACACACACACACACATATATATATATATATATATCAAAACATGTTTATGTACTTTTGGGTAAACTGATAGTGATGATCTATTGTTAAAGACATTTATGTGGGAATTTTCATCAAAAAAACACCCTATAGGGGAATAAAAGGAAAAAATCAGAAAGAACTAATTACTATAAACTTTTCAAGCATGTTTTAGAGGAATTAAAGTGAAATTAGATATCTCTACTTTTGAAAATAGAAATATGATTAGAGTAGCTACATTTTTGTATTCTGTAATTTATTAAGTTAAGTATATTCATTCTATGTAAATATTCTATAAAAATAAAAATTTGGATAAGGAATAAACATGTTATGTCATAAATGGAAAAACTGTTGAAATGGTAATTTAGAAAAAAGAATGTTCTATCAAAAAAATTTATAGTGTACTTTAGAGAAGTAAAATTATGAAATTTAAAATACCAAACCTTTCTTATGGTACACCTATGTTAAAGAAATAATAAAAAAATAAAAAACAAAAGGGATATAAATGAAAAAAATAAATTTATACAACTATAACAACATTATTGAATGTTTTTATGAGATATAATATGTTAACATAATAAAATTGAACTAATTATTGGTAACATGAATTTTGTAAGTAAAAATATGAAATAAAAGTTTTAAATATTCTAGTCAAATAATAAATCCCATAATCACTTTGATTAAATAATTAATTAGAATCATTAATATCAATATAATGTTTCATTGTATATTCTATTTTGATTTAAATCATTTAGCTATGATTAAATGTCAATATACAAATGAATCTTACTACTAGTGGTTTTATATCACTATTAATCATTAAAGTGAATAAAATGAATATGGTGAAACACATTAGTGAACAGGTATTTTCCTATGTAAGCAATTTTTTTACTGAATAAACTACAAGAATGAAACCCTTAGTATAATGACATAGTCTTGACATACATTAACATTTCATAAATTTTGAATAATACTAAAACCATTACAAAAAAAGATGCCCAAAGACCATATTAGTCTAGGGCCTTTGGAAACACGGAAATATAAACACTAGTACATAATTAAGCTAAATTATCTTCCACTAGATTCTTATTTACTAGCACTCTTATTATACACATCAAACATATTATGTATCTTCATAACCTGGGGGAAAGAAACATAAAAATGGGTGACCTATGATTCTCAATAAGGTTAAACAAGGGATATATGTAAGAATAAACATGAGCATAGCAGTATGAGAATATGATCAAAACTTTTTAAGACCACACCCTTCATATCAAAGATCATAAACATGAATCATGGTATAAATATTGACCATTCATAAGACATGTATTATAAATAAACAAAGAACATAAGACATGAAATCATAACATAGAAATAAAACATGGAATTTTGGAAAGTACATAAGCATATAATATGATTTCCACAGTATCCAAGTAATTGTTTCTGAGGCCATCTTAATAGTATTGGTTCACTCCCTATACCATCGTGGTAGTCATGGTTCACTATCATGTCCATATTAGAAGCATGAGTTCACTCATCATACCATCTTGGTAGTCATGGTTCACTCCCTTGGTCATATTAGTATTAAACATTTACTTCTAAGACCATATTAGTCAATCTCAAGATATATAAATCTTTATCTAATTCATTGAAGGGATATGTAGGTCTCACCCATCACATAATGAAATCATACATACATGTTCCACAATATCATAAATAATCATATCATAACCCATGAAATGAAATGGGTATTATAAACATGTAATCATATCATAACCTATAGAAAAAGACAGGTTTCATAATCATTTCATCATAAACATAACCCATGAAAATAAGTGGGTTTCAAAACCATATAACCCGTTAAAGAGAAACGGGTTTCATAAAAATAGTTCCACAAAAAGATAATTCATTAAAAAAAATATGAATGAAATAATTGAATAATTTCCCCAAAAAGTAATGGTTAATATCAACAAATGTTATCTTCAATGGAAATTAATTTTGAAATATCTTTTAAAAACATTTCTTGAGGAAAATACCATTTCTTATTTGAAAAATTCTTCCTAAAACATAAAGACTTTTGAAAACCTTTTTTGTTGAAAACATATTTAAAAACGCATAAAGGAAGCTTTGAAAACAATAAAAAAAATAAAATCCTTTTTCTCTAAAAATTATCTTTAAGGATCATTTGAAAATATTTTTGAAAACATGGTTTTTGAAACAAAACAAATTTCTGACCGAATAGATAAATACGGTAAGATTTTATTAAAAACATTTTCCTAATTATATTAAGTACCAAAGAGTGAAAAAATGGTACTAATACATGGATAAATCTTGAATAAATAGAGTTTAAGTAAACTCATGAGTTTTCTTGAGATATGGATCATACTATTTCATCAAAGAAGCATAATCATTAATAATCTTGAAAAGCGATGAGACTGCTTAAATAAACTCTTTCCACTTGGTTACATGGGATCATATTCTAAATGTAAGAAAATTAAATTACATGAAGCTTAAAATATCCTAAAAATAATTATATTCATGATATAAAATGTAAAATTGAAGTACATACACATTGAAAAATAATCTAGGTGCATAATAAAACATGAGTCTTAAAGAAGGCAAATTAAGAAAAAACATTTTTACCAATTTGGTAACTTTTGAAACTTAAACCCCATGAAATAAAGATAATAAATTAATATATAAATAACTAAAACTTTAAGTATAATAATAATTGAATACATCCATGGTTATTATACACACACAAAAAAGAAATGGGTGGTGAATAAATCATGTATCTCACTAAAATAAAAAGTGAGATGAAATCCCCTTACTTTGAGACTGACTTGTCTCATGTTTCTTTGTATTCCTAAATAATAAAATTATTTTAATTAATTAATTGATTCAGAAAACTTTTTAAAGTTTATTATTAATTTTAATTTATTTATTACCATGTTGTATACAACTACTTAAACAATTAAGTTTGAGTTTGGTGTTTTGGCCAAATTTGGTTTATGTGTTCAAAACAACTTTGGTTGGTCAACAATGGTCAAAGGTGTCAGTATATAAAATTATAAATAATAATAATCATGAAATAATTATCATATTTATACATTAATTATAATTTAAAAACCAATCATTAAATATGGTTGTGACAAATGAATCAATGTTACAATCATGGAGATGGTAGGTCGTACATACGCATAAGTAACATTCTCATTTCTCAATGATCGTTATGAAAAGAAGGTAAGTAACATTATTATTTTCATAATGATAATTATATAATAAATACCATATTATTTAATCACATATACTTATATATATAATTCTTGAGATGTAAAAGGAATCACATCATGTCGAGGATTCGGTAGTCCACACGTCCACGAATGACGTTATCAATTTTTAAGTGTGTGAAAGGGTAATAAAGAAAATGGTATATATTATATTTATAGAATGGTAGTTATTCCATTAATATCATATATATTTTTTATGTCGCATATTTTTAATTAAAACCTTCCTTTATACATTCCATGTATCATGTGAACGAATCACATCGCTTTGAGGGGCGGTAGTCCACACTTCCTCAAATAAAATTATCATATTTACACCAAATGGAACGTATAAATATATGTGTGGTAAAAGCATTAAAAATATTAAATAAATAATAAATATCATATATATTATATATAAATATATTTTCCATCATAATTCCCACCATGATAGGTGGTAAATAAAAAATGAACAATCATCATTTTGTGAGATGGTAGTTCGTCACACACATAAACAGTATGTTCGTAACCCATTATATAGAGGTGTGTGTAAGTGTAGGTAGAAAAATTAACATAAAAAAATCTCAATATATTTAGGATAATGTTTTTTATAATAATTTAATAATATTAATTGATTTTATGGATAAAGAAAATAAATGAAAGGAGTTTGAGGGAGGGTGTTACCTCTTAATCAGGTAAATCCTTTTGGTTTGCACCAAAGGGATTCCTTGGAAGAATTTTTACCCAAAGGGAGGATTCAAGAAGGAAGGGAGGATTTTTTTTTTAGAATATTTTATCTGATATTCTCTAAACCTAGGTAGTTTTATATGTGTAAATAAGTGGAGGAAAGGATGCCTTTTTAAAGTAGAGGAGTGACACTCTTGTAAATCTTTGGAAAAATAATTCCACAAACATTTTTACCATGTAAAGTGGATCCAATAATAGAAAAAAGTATATCCAAATGAGGATATCATATAAATATGTAAATCCAATGTGTTTTGGATAAGTTTATAAGTCATTTTGGGTCTTGAATTTAAGGTTTAGTCCTTAGTTAAGCTTAATTTTACCCTAATCGATGTAATTAATTTTAATTACTTTCACTAATATTTTTTATCAGAAGCTAAGTTGGACTTATTATAAATTATAAATTATTATTATTCCAAATATGGAATCAATTTTTTCAATTAACAATCATAGAAGTTTCAGAAATTAATTTAAAATTAATCCTGTAGTCGGGCCGACAATGTGAATTTTTAAAGTAAAAATATTCAAAAGTTTGCTAAACTTTTATACCCAATTTCAAAGTGAAATTGATATTAATGAGCTAAATTTTATTAATTGATAAAAATATTATCTAATTAAACTTTTTAAAAAATTTAAAATATAATTTAACCTTATAAATAAATTAGATGAAAAAGCAGTTTTGAACTAAAATTTTGTATTTTTCACTATTCATTAAAAAGGTAAAACTTCACAAAAAAATGCCAAAAATTTACCCTAACCTAATTATTATTTTACTATTTCAAATATGAATTATATTTTGATGTATTAAATCTATAAAAGTTCCAAAACTTGTATTTAAAATGGGTTCTCCATTAAAAGGTGGTAAAAATGTCTTAATAAAAATATTGGTTTTTAAGCAAACAATTGGGTTTGTTTTTATCTTATGTCTATTAAATATATTGGATGAATATCAACATTATTTTATTTAATATATAAAATATATATTACATTAATATTAGTCACTAATTGTAATTAATTTAATTTATTAGGGTAAAACAACTTTGTGACCATAAAAATAATAATATTTTCCTTTATATTCAATCGCTTTTCATATTCATTTCTAATTAATTGGTAACCTATGAATTCATATTATATTATTGTAAACCATATATTTTCATAAATAGGTAATACTAATCATAACCTCTAATTTAAAATCTATGTTATATCTTATTATATTAAGTAATAACATTTTAATTATATACTATTGTTTGGTAAAACTCAATCTTGCATGTTACGCAATCCATCGAGGAAAGTCATTGTTGCATGTCTCATAAGCTAACCTAGGTGTTATATGTAGATAAATCTAAATTTTATGTTGTTTTTAGTTCATAACTAACTTGGTGTTGCATATAATTAAATCCAAACATAGTTCTTTAATATAAAATAAACTATCTTCAGTGTTGTGTGAAATGAAAAATATCAAAAAGGGTAAATTAATTCAAAAAAATAATTCAAAAAATCTTGGGGTGTTACATTCTACCCCCTTTAAAATGAATTTATCCCTCAAAATTATTCTAGGTTATCAAAGTCTTAATACTTGAAAGTTTCATTCATAGAAACCCACATCACAAAAATAGATACTAAAAATTCCCTTTAAAAGGGAAAGTTGGAACCATAACTATTACCAAAGTAACATATAACTAGGTTTCCAAATATAAGAACATAGGTTGGGAATGATGATTGTACATTAAGGAAAAGTGTAAATATTTATAGGGAGTAATTTAGGTCATCAATCACAAATAATTGAATGATAAAAGAAAAATTGAGGGCCTAAAATTCATAAACCTGTAATGATTTAAAAGGCAATTGGTTCAAAAAAATAAAGGTATTAGGACAACACATTTTCTTTTGATCATTATCCTAACATTGAGTAATTCTATTATTGACCAAGAATATAAGGAAATATACTTACTTTATATATTTCTATAAACAAAATTTCATTCTTTAGTTGTTCTTTTATCTATTTCTAATTCATCCATTACATCAAGAAATGGATGTCCAAAAATTAACTTTGATACCTGAAGTACTAAAATAAACTTTTATCAGATCTTAAGGCCCATAAAATAATTAAAAGTGTAACTATTTGTCTCTAATTATTCTTTAAAATTGATATGGTTTATACATTAATCTATAAACATAAAAAGTAAATATACTGGTTCATCATTAATATATATTCAACAAAAATAATTACACATTAACCAGGACATCACGTAAGCATATGGTAGGCGTGAAAAACTTATCGTCCTTCGGTCATGGGTTCAAGACCTACAGCCTTTCCAGACTTTTTTGGTTGTCACCCGACATACATTATGTCCTTTTCTAAAACCATGCTAATTTAATTTTAAAAATAAATAAGATGGACATCCTTGAAATAAGGTTAATCACTAAATAAACTTTTAACCAAGGTTTTAAATACAAACTCAGTGCATAAATACTTACTCTAAAGTTTAACTTAAACTTTTCATGAATGGTTACCTTATAACCCTTCTAAAATATGAAAATAAAAAAAAATTAAAAAGAAATTCAAGAAATCATCTTAATAATTGATTCACTCGTATATCACAAATTAGATCTTGGTTGTCACATTCCAAACATATGAATAACCTCATCATATATTCTCTTGAAACATGTTAATAACATGAATTACCATAAATCCTTATTAAAAACATGCATTCTTCCTTATTCAAAGTATATTGGATTTATTCCATAAATATAAAAATGTTTTAAACTTTTTTAATGATATCATAAACTACCTTTCAAAAAGTCCTTAATTATTTCCAAGGTAATCAGTACCTTCCAATTTACTTATTCACATCCCTCATATCTTTATCCAAAAACATTATCATAACATAAGGAACATATTAAGGGTTATCTTTCCCTTAATCATGTGTTTTCCATGGACATCACCTTTCCATTATATCACTTTTCAATTCAATTGGAACCATTCAACCTATTCTTGTAAATCATTAGTGAAAAAACATAAACTTGACAATCCTTATATATTTAACCTTTCATATAACATAATTCTTGAATAAAAATACATAAAAACATTTATTATTACACTTTATACTTATTAAATTAATAAGGATACCTAATCCTATTAGACAATATCTCTTTCCTCTCACATTTCATCTGTAGTTTCACCATCATCTATAATGTAACCATTACTCACACCACCTTTCCTATTCTATTCAGAAGATTTCCTTTTGGGACATTGAGTTGCATCATGACCATTTATTCAACACTTAAAAACACTTAACCTTTTATGATTACTTATATAGGCCAATATTTTAATCCATTTTATTAACTAAACTCTTAATTTTTTCCTTGCAGTCACTTGATTTGTGTCCTTATTTTCCATAGTCAAAGCATCTTCTTGTTACTCTAAGACATTAAATTAGGTAATTCTTTCCATATTCTTGACACAAAGGAAACCAAATCTTATTTACTCAATGGTATCCATTACCCTAACTCTTATTGAACTCTTTATTTATCTTCCTTGGGGAGTCTAAGAGTTGGATAAGGTACACATTGTTAATCATGTTCCCTAAAAAATGATTAGGATTGAGCACAAAATCTTCCACTCCAGTGATCATCCCACATGACTTATCATCAGAAAATAATCAATCATATTCAACATTAATATAGTTCCTTCCAATTATTACCATTGACTAAAACCATAAGCATAGTGTGAGCATTACTTATCATATTACAAAACCACATATTCATGAAAATAATTACTTATAGGATGTCTAAATCATGAAACCTTACTTAATATATGACACCTTAGTTTTATCCTAGGTTATTCATACCCAACTTATATTTAAATCCTTGATGATGTTTCGTGAAGAGTTTTGTGAATTCTCAAATCATATCCCTTGAGAGTTTCAAACTAGGTGTGTAACAAGGCTCATTGTCATGTACCAGATTACCCCAAGTCAGGCCTAGAAAATCTTGTCAGAATTGTTACCCCTAGGTACATATGTGTTAGATCCACATCCACTTTCAATATCTAGATGGGGATTTATTGCTAGGAAACCACTCACTCTATCCTTTAATAAAATTCCAAGACATTTTTCTAAATGTTAACTCATCCTAATTCTTATCCTTAGAGACATCCCAAGACATATCCTTAAAAATATACCTAGGGATCTCACTAAATTTTTCTCATCCTAGTTTCCAAACTTTAACTAAACCTTTACTCGGATACTAATTATAACGAACTAGTATTGAAATACATTAACATTACATCACTTTTGTGGAATACTTAAAACATAACAAAAACAAATGCCCAAATATTGTATTAGTATGGTGCCTTTGGAAACATGATAACATAAACATTGGTACATAAGTGAGCTAAATTATCTCCCACTAGGTTCTTCTTGACTAGCACTCTTATTAGACACATCAAACATAGTATTTATCTTCATAACCTTGGGGAAAGAAACATAAAAATGGGTGATATTAGATGATAAATAATGGTAAATAAGGGAGATATGTAAGAATAAACATGAGCCTAAGAGTATGATAACATGATCAAAAAATTTGAAGATCATACCCTTCATATCAAAGATCATAAACATGAATTGTGGTATAAATCTTGACAGTTCATAAGAAATTAATCATAATGAAATAAAGAACATAATCCATGAAATCATAACATAGGAATAAAACATGGAATTTTGGAAAACACATAAGAATATAATATTATTTCCATTGTAGACAAGGAATCACCTCCAATACCATATTAGTAGTATGGGTTCACTCTCCATACCATCTTGGTAGTCATGGTTCACTCCCATGGCTATCTTAGTAGCATGATTTCACTCTTTATACCATATTGATAGTCATGGTTCACTCCCATAGACATATTAGTATTCAAGGTTTACTCACAAGATCATTCTATTCTATCTCATGAGATATAAATCTTTACCTAATGAATTGGAGGGATATGTATCTCTCACCCGTCTCAAAATTAAATCATACATACATGTTCCAAAAGATCATAAATAATCATAGCATATCCCATGAAGTGAAATGGGTATTATAAACATGTAATCATATCATAACCCATGGAAAAAATACATGTTTCATAATCATTTCATCATAAACATAACCTGTGAAAAGAAGTGGGTTTCAAAGGCATATAACCCATAAAAGATAAATGGGTTTCATAAACATCATTCCATAAAAACATAATCCATTCAGAGAAATAATATGAATATAAACATTGAATAAATTACCCATAAAGGCATAAGTAACACCAACAGATGTTATCTTATATGGGAAGTAATTTTGAAAGATATTTTAAAAACATTTCTTGAGGAAAATTTCCTTTCTTCTTTAAAAAAACTTAAAACAAAAATCCTTTTAAAAACCTTTTTATTTGAAAAAAAACTTTAAAAACTTATAAAGGGAGATTTAAAAACAATAAAACATTTTTAAAATAATTTTTCCTTGAAAATAATCTTCAAGGATCATTTGAAAACATAGTTTTTCAAATAAAATAGATTTTCGACCGAAGAGAGAAATATGGTCAGATTTTCTTAAAAAAAATTAATTATCTTAAGTACTAAAGAGTGTAAAAATGGTACTAATACATGGATATTTTTTGAATAAATATAGGTTAAGTAAAATCATGAGTTTTCTTGAGATATGTATCATAATATTTCATCAAATAAGCATAATCATTAACAATCTTGAAAAGTGATGAGATTGTTTAAATAAACTCTTAACACTTGGTTATTTGGGATCAAACTATACATGTTAGAAAATTAAATTAAATGAAGCTTAAAATATCATTAAAATAATAATATTCATGATATAACATATAAAACGGAATTATATACACCTCAAAAAATAATCTAGGTGCATAACAAAACATGAGTCTCAAAGAATGCAAATTGAGACAAAACATTTTTGCCGATTTGGTAACTTTTAAAACCTAAACCCCATGAAAGAAATATCATAAAATGGATATTTAAATACCTATAAATTTAAGTATAATAATAATTTAATACATCCATGTTCAGTATACACACCACACAAAAGGAATGTTTGGTCAATAAAGCATGTATCTCATGGAAATAAAAAGTGAGATGAAATCCTCTTACCTTGAGTCTGACTTGTCTCATGTGTATTTATATTACTAAATAATAAACTTATGTTAATTAATTAATTTCTTCATAAACTTTTTCATGCTTATTATTAATTTTACTTTACTTATTACCATGTTCTATATAACTAATTAAACAATTAAGTTTAAGTCAGGTGTTTTGACTAAATTCGGTTCATGTATTAAAAATGACTTTGGTTGGTCGACTCTGGTCAAAGGGGTCATTATATAAACATATAAATAATAATAGTAATAAAATAATTATAATATTTATACATTAATTATAATTTTAAAACCAATCATTAAATATGGTCTTGATAAATGAATCAACGTTACAATCATGGAAACGGTAGGTTGTACGTACATATGAGTAACGTTACCATTTCTTAATGATCATTATGGAAATAAGGTAAGTAACATTAATATTTAAATAATGATAATTATATAATAAATACATATTATTAAATCACATATACTTATATATATAATTCTTATGATGTAAAATTAATCACATTGTGTCGAGGAGGCGATAGTCCACACACCCACGAACGACATTATCACTTTTTAAGTGTGTGAAAGGGTAATAAAAAAAATGTTATATATTATATTTAAAGAAATTTAATTATGTAATTAATATAATATTTTTTTTAAATATTTTTAATTAAAATATTCCTTTATACATTACATGTATCATGTGAACGAATCTCATCACTTTGAGGGGGCGATAGTCCACACTTCCTCAAACAAAATTATCATATTTACACCAAATGGAATGTATAAATATATGTGTGGTAAAAGGATTAAATAAGATTAAATATATAATAAATATCATATATATTATATATAAATATGGTTTACATCATAATTCCCACCATGAGATGTGGTAAAGGAAGAACGAGTAATCATCGTTTTTGTGAGATGGTAGTACGTCGTACACATAAACTGTATGTTCATTACCCATTAGATGGAGGTGTATGTAATTGTAGGTAGAAAAATTAACATGAAAACATATCAGAATATTTAGGGTAATTTTTTTGTTTTATAATAATTTAATAATATGATTTGAGTTGGTGGAGAAAGAAAATAAAATAACGGAGCTTGAGGGGGGTGTAACCTCTTAAACGGGTAAATCCTTTTGGTTTACACCAAATGGATTCATTGGAATACTTTCTACCCAAAGGGATGATTAAATGAGGAAATTAGTATTTTTGGTAGGATATTTTAGTAGATATTGTACAAACTTAAGTGGTTTTAGAGGTGTAAAGAAGTGGAGGATAGGAGGCCTTTTTATAGTGGTGGAGGAGTGACTCACTTGTAAATCTTTGGAAAAGGAATTCCACACACGTTTTCCCATGGAATATGGATCCCATAATAAACCAAAGCTGATAAAATGGGGTATAGTGAAGAAATATGTTCATTAAGTTGGTTTTAGACAAGTTTTTAAGTTTTTTTGGGTCTTAAATTTAAGGTTTAGTCCTTAGTTAAGCTTAACTTTACCTTAATCAATGTAATTAATTTTAATTACTTTCACCAATCATTTTGGTGAAAAAATAATTTGACCATATTAGAAATTATAAATTATGGTGATTCCAAATATTTAATCCATTTTTCAAAATTCTAATCACATAATTGTAGAAATTAATTTAAAATTATTCTCATAGTCGGATTGACAATGTGGGTTTTTAAAGTACAAATATTAAAAGTTTGCTAAGTTTTTATACCTAGTTTCAAAGTAAAATTGATCTCAATGAAATAAATTGTATTAATTGATAAAAAATATTATCTAATTAAATTTTTAAACCAATTTAAAATAAAATTTAACCTTATAAATAAATTTGATGAAAAACAGTTTTGTAATGAAACTTAGTATTTTTCACTATTAATTAAAAAAGTAAAACTTCACAGAAAAATACCAAAAATTTACCCTAAACTAATTATTATTTTATTATATCAAATATGAAGTTTATTTTGACATATTAAATCTATATAAGTTCCAAAATTAAATTTAAAATGGGTTCTTTATTAAAAGGAGGTAAAAATGCCTTAATAAAAATATTGGTTTTTAAGCATAAAATCGGGTTTGTTCTTATCTTAAGTCTATAAAATATATTGGATGAATATAAAAATTATTTTATTAAATATATAAAATTTATATTACATTAATATAATTTGATAATTGTAATTAATTTAATTTATTGGGGTAAAATAGCTTTGTGACCATAAAAATAATAATATTTTCCTTTATATTTAATCGGTTTTTATATTCATTTCTAATTAATTGGTAACCTATGAATTCATATTATATTTGTGTAACCCCTATATATTCATAAATTATTAAATAATATTCATATCCTCTAATTTAAAAGCTAGGTTATATCTTATTATGTTAAGTAATAACATTTTAACGGTATATTATTGTTCGGTAAAACTCAGTCTTGCATGTTACGCAAGCCATCGAGGAAATTCATTATTGCATGTAACGTAAGATAACCTTAGTGTTCCATGTACATAAAGCTAAATTTTATGTTGTGTGTATTGAACAATTAACTTTTTGTTTCATATAATTCAATCCAAACATTTTTCTTTAATATAAAATAAAATATCTTCAATGTTGCGTGAAATGAAAAATATCAAAAAGGTTAAATTAATTAAAATAATAATAATTCACAAAATCTCAGGGTGTTACACTTAGAATAATATAGTGTGAATATAATGAAATAAGTATATTTCTATCAAAAATAATTCTCAATTATATATTTTAATTAATGTGTTTATGGGATTGTGAAATTTATGTTTGATTGGTATGTAATTATTGGCTAAGATAGAAAAAATTGTATGGAATAAGATATAAAATGGTGAATATATAAATAAATAGTTGAAAATTGATTCAAGTACAAGAAATAGGTATCATTAGGTAAAACTAGTAACATATGTAAATTATATAAGTTTAACAATATAAAGGGTACAAAAATACGGTCATAGTGGGTGGATAGTGTATACATAAATTCACACAACTAGAACTATTATAATAAGGTGTAGAAGTGTTGAAACTATAAAAAATAATTATCAATTGTAAATTTTAATGAATGTGATTATTTTTGGGAGGTGAAGACTTTTTTAGTTTACTAGAAGTTAAGTCAGCAGAATTTTGTTTACCAAAAATTGGTCAGTGGAAGGTTCTTGATACAATGTACAGATAATGGCAGTTCAAACTCTATAGGGGTGGTAGGACCATTATAAGTTTTTATATTCTGATGGATATATAATATATTACTATTGTTTTAGGAGTTCAATAAAAATGAAGGTTCACTAGTTTGGTATCCTAGTTAAATCAGTCACACTATGTGGTTTATAATTTCAGGAGAGTATATTTAACTTACTGACTAAATAGCACTCAGTATATAAGTGTGTGGGACCTCAATGTTAAATATATAATTTTTTAGTTAAATATAAATTATATTGGTAAAGATTTTATATATTACTTATACCTAGTAATCTATTTTATAATCTCTTGTATCTTCCAATAAATATAAAGAAAGGTAATATTGTTTCTCCTATGAATGTAGGACACATTGTTAGAAGAACGTTAATCTCTTGTGTTCTTTATTGTTTTATGTTTGTATTTCCAATTAATGTATTTTTTTTATCTATATATTTTTAGTTTACTTATGTAGGATAAGTATGAAATTATGTGGTGAGTAGGTTGTGAAGTCTACCTACTTCTAGACACTCATTTGAGGGAAGGATAACTTCTATAGTTTTCATTTCCACTATATAGAGCCTCTAGTGCGTGAAGTTCCAATAGAATAGGGATCCTTATTTTGGTATACTTGTCATAATAAGGGGTGGTTGTGGAATTTTTCTTCTTAATAAGTGTTATCAGAGTGTAATTTCTTCAAGAAACTCAAGTTCTCTATTTCTTTGATAATATGTAAATTTCATTGGGATCTAGTGTTATCAAAAGATATGAAACTGGGTGATAAAAAATTATAGTTAATTTGGTTTTATAGAATATATTTTAGCTTTTAGAAAATGTAGATCAAATATCATTAGATTCATAAGGACCTAGATCCTCCAAATAGTGTTGTTTTCTGAAGAATATGGAAAGGGAGGAATATGAATGGATGGATAGGGAAGCACTAATGCTGGTGAGGATATCTTTGGTAAGGAATTGTGATATAACATTCATGAAATAAAGAAAACAACAAAAGTATTTAAAGCACTATAAAATATGTATGAAAAACCTATATTATTGTATAAGTTTTTCATGATTAGTTGGTTGTTTAACCTAAGTTTATTGAATGTAAGACCAGTGAAAATCATGGTAACAATTTCAATATGATATGAGGGTAGCTTGAATTGATGAAGTTGAAGTTAACATATGATGTATGGGAACTCTTAATGCTATAATTACTACCAAATAGTTGGGATGTTATGGTGAATTCCATTAGTACCTCTAGTGAAAAGATATATTTGTTATTTTATAACATTAGAAATCTGATTCTAAATGAAGAACTTTATTGAAGGTAAATCTAGGAACTGTTTTGTAACACTCTTAATATTGAAGGAAGAGGATGACCGCCTTAGTAGAAGAAAATATATTAGAATAAAACATTGAAATATAATCCATGTAAGAAGAGTAGAGGTAACTCTACTAGTCCCAACCCTATATGTTGGAAGTCTAAAAAACAAAACACTTTAAGAAGGGTTATAGAAGTCAAAAAAAGATATAGAAGACCATAAATGAGGCAACCCAAGCTAAACATACCTTTGTTTTACATCATTTCCATAACAAAAACACTACATTAAATAATAATCTCAATATACTAAGAATTTATAGGCTTAGTGCATTTAGATATTAGATATATAAGAAACTTATTTTACAATGATTTTGAACATTTCCATATATTTTCATCATACTATATTTTCTCTTAAATGGCTCTTAAGTTAAACTCATCCTCATGACATGGTAAATGGAAACATAGGAAAGGGGGAGATCAAATGCTAGTAAGAAAATAATTAACATATAAACATGTTACCTAGGGTGAGATCATGATCATGTGGGAAAACATAAACATGAGATAATTCTATGATTAAAAGAACATGTAGTTATAAAAAACATTTCATATTGGATAATAGAAGAATAATTCATCTCATATTATCAAACATATAACATGGCATAAAGACTATGAAAACATGATACATAAATCATGACCAATGGAAATAACATAGTCATATATTAAAATGGTGTGGTGCCAACATAAGTATATAAACTCAACATTATGGATTAGGAATCACCACCTGTTTCTCATAGTGGATCAAACATCATAAAATTTTTCCCATAGCAGATCGGGTATCATAACTTATTTCCCATAGAAGATCACTAATCAAAACATGTTTCCCATTTTGGATTGATCATCACTACTCATTTAAAAATTATATCATGATATTTAAAGCTTTATCCAATGCATTGGAGGGATATATAGGGCCCACCCATCACTTAAAGATTAATCATACATGTGTTCCATAAGAAAACATCTAATAATCACATCATTAAAACCCAGAAATAAGAATAGTTTTAACTTTTTTTTAAAGTTGAGATGTAGAGGCCTCTTCATTGAATTAAAAAAGGAGTCCAGGAGAGGAACAAGGCAGCAATAAAATAAAAGGAAAACAGTAGGAAAATTTAACCTGTTTTAGAGAGGGTACTCATGTTGTGGTAAGGGAGGCACCCACCTTTTCTGCGGGAGTGGCTACCCCTCCTTCCAGACGTTGCATACATCCATTCACCACCTTTATCATCCAAAGGTGCGCCCACAACATTGGAAGTAGTCATAGTGGGGGTTGAATCAACATCACTAAAATTAGTAGAAAGCAACTCAAATGAATTTGAAACATTAACATTACTTATTACCTTCTCTGGATTCGATGTGATATCCTGCATGGGCTTCATACCATCCTTCTACAAAGAGTTTCCATTCCTCTCCAACTCTTGCATGTCAGTGTTATGCGCACCCTCTTCTTTGTTGTTGGTAACCAAAGTACCTTCATTATCCAGCACGTCAATGTGAACACCCGAGACCTGTAGTGGAGAGGCTTCCAAAGCCACCTCATTCTTTCCTTGTTCTCTACTGCTATCACCATTTATAGCTTGACCTTTGGTCTTACACTTATCCAAAGTTTCAGCAATAATCATTAACTTTACATTCCTCGATTTAAGGGTATGCAACTCATGCCTAACACTATCATCCATAGACACTTGTGGTGAGCATTCCCTTTCATCTTGACTATCTTCTGAGTCGTGTCCATTTATTTCACCATCCATACCTCTGACTAGTGCATCCTTAAAACACTTCACATAAATAACCACATAAACTAGATAGATCAATTCTAAATTCAATCACCAAAAAGAGGAAATTCATAAAATATTTTAGAGGGGGGTTCATAAATCATAACTTCATGGAAAATATATCCCTTGATATATGGAGGAAAATGGAATCCTAAGTTAAAACTTTTTATTTTGAAATAAAAAACATTTTTGATATTTTGAAAAACCTTTGTTGAAAGCCCACATAAATAAAAAGAGATAATAAAACTTATATTTTTAAAATTTGAAAAGTAAAGTATAAAGATCATAAAAATTTATAAATACTTGGATTTCAATACAAAAAAAATAGAACATTGATGATAATTGAAAACATAGACTTAAAACAAAGATCCAATTAAGAGATATAAGTTCATTATTGATAATGTTATAATTTTAGGTGAGAGAAAAATAAAGTAGTAATGTTTAAATTAAAAGATAAATTTTCCTCATAAAGATAAATGATAAAATAATTTAAATTGTTAATTCAATTAATAAATATAATATTGAAGGTTGTGGTTCAAAATAAATCATATAGCTCAAAGAAATATATTTGAGTTACAAAAGTCCCTTAATGAGACTCTTAACTTTCAAAAAAGTGATTTGAATTCATATATCATAAATATAAACATCTTAATAACCTATTTAATAACCTTAATAAAAATTATTTCCACTTATACTTTTAATTTATAATTATTTTCTATATTTATATTAGTTACCTATTTTCTCACATCATGTGTTTATAGTTTTGACCATTTGTACTAGTTTCATAGGAGCGGTGTTGGTATTCATTATTATTTAAAAGTTCATCCTTTTAATATTGTTAATTTTACTATAATAGATTATTTATAATGATTTTTTAAGTTTAAATTTCCTTTCATGAGTGCATTAGTCTTTATCCTAGAATATGGAATTGATGGAAAGCATGTTTCAGTGATTTGTAACCTACGAAAGGTGTTTTCTTAATTAATGAATTAAATATTGATATAACCATTCAATAACTAATAAAAATATTTATTTTCATATTTATATCATATTAAACCATTTATTATGTTTTCATAATCATCTATGATATAATTTTATTTCACTTTTTAATTAGGTGGTCAAACTGACCCAAACATGAACATATCATGATTAATGGATGATTATGAAATGATTTAATTGAAATATAATTATACTATTATAATAATGGAATTATTTAGAAATTATTAGTGTGATATATAAAAATTATAAAAATTAGGATAAGAATTAATGTATATGAAACAATTACATAGTATGAATAAATTGTTTTTCCTCTTAGTTCACTTGTTTAAGATGGTTAATTTTATAATGATTTTTTATTGTTCATAGAATTAAGTGGTTATTAAATTTTTATTAAAATAACCTTATTAATATAATAAAAATCATATATATACTCTAAAAATATTCTTATATCCATCAATTAAAGATGATATTGAAAAACGAACTTGTTTATTCATGGAGGCGGTAGTCCGCATGTGTCTCACATTTTCATCTTTCTTAATAAAAAAAGGAAAAAGGTGGTTAAGGATTTTACCATAATTATAATAACATATCATCATACTAAGGATACTTATTTTATTATTTTAATATGGTATAATGAAATTTGATAAATTAATTATTACGCAAGATGAAATAGAAATGAGAAAGAGAAGTTAGGATCTTATGCCTCACTTCTTGGATTATATCCTTTGAAGAAGGGGTTAAGCCTTTGGGGGATGGTATTTTGGGAAGAAAAAAACATTTTAAAGGTGGATGGGAATGATTAGTATAGGATTGGGAAGATTTTAGGATTAATTAAATGAGTTTTGGTGTGAGGGTAAGTGAGGAGCATAGAGCCCCTTTTAAGTGAAAAGTGATGGCATTTTTTTAAATACCCAAAAATTTTCAATAATGGGAAGTCACTCTTCAGAAAAGAGAATCCAAAAATTGATAAATAATATAGTGGTGAATATACAAGGTCAATAAATCCTCAAAAAATACACATTTTTTAGACATGTTTCAATCCCTTTACCCCTTGAATTATTACTTCTACCATTTTATCTTTTATCGTCGTAACTAGTTTTTACCTAAGGTAACAAAATATTTATGCCTAAAAATAAAGTGTTCATTATTAGATAATTTTGACCAACTGATTATAAATTTTAAATCAATTTTTTTATGATATAATTAATAAAATTGTTAAAAATTAATTTTAATAGAATAAATTTATAATGTATTAAAAAAAATTTGAGAGAAATATTATTTGTGTTCTAAAATATAAAATATATGTTTATAAACTATAATAAATATTTGATAATGTATAAATTATATAATAAAATACATATTTTTCAATAAAAATGTTTGATAAATTTCTAATTCATACTTATATACTAATCATGCAATAAAAGTCACGGTATTAGTAAAAACAATATATTTCACTATTAAACTAAAAATCAATTTTTTTAGAAAAATATTAAAAAATTATTTCAAACTATTATCTTTATTCTAAATATAAAAAATAATTTATTTTTTTTCAAATTCACATTCTAAAATTTATAAATTATATTTTTAATTAAAAACATAAAATTTAATTAAAAATAATTTTTGTAGGAAAATGACTTCTGGTATATTGTATATTCTTATCCCCATTTACTATAAATTATTAATTATACTAGTGTTGATATTTTATTCATACCAAAATATATTATACTTGAAAATTTTAAATTTTGTAAAAACTAATTTATATGTTTCTTAGCTGCGCTAGTTGAGTTAATATTTAAAGTGATTTTTATTTTGTCTTTCTTTTTAAAAATATATTTATATATATTTCATAATTTTGTAGCAACTATTTATACCTAACAATTATATTCCTATATTAAAATGGTCTATATTTTTTTTGGTGTTAGAGTATGCTATCAAACATAGTATTTATTTAAAGAGGAATATTTTACTAAAACTCGGGTGGTTACATTCTACCCCATTAAAAATAATTTCACCCTCAAAATTATATTACATGGATGAAAACAATTTTGGGTAATTTTTTCTCATAACATCCTTAGGTTCCTATGTAGATTCCTCGAACTTATGATTCCTCCATATAACTTTTTCTAGATGAGTGGTCTTGTTTTTCAATAGCTTATCTCTTAGATCCAGAATTTCCATTGATTTATCCTTATATAAGAGATCATGTTCCAATTGCACAAATTCTGATTTTAGTACATGTAATGGTTTTGGTATATACTTTCTCAAAAGTGATACATGGGACACATCATGCACTTAGTATAGGTACGTATAGAGTTCTAATCAATGGGCTATGACCCCGCAACATTCAAGGATCATAAAGGGATAGATGTATTTAGGGATTAACATCCCTTTATTCCCAAATATTATAACACATTTCTATGGAGATATCCAAATTAATTCCTTATAACAAACTTTATACTCTAGATCTTGTTAGTTATTATCTACATAAATCTTATGTCAAATGTTTACTACTTTTATATATCACTGAATGGTTTGAAATTTATCCATAATTTCTTGGACAAGGTCAAAACCTATCATTTTCGTCTCTCCAACTTCATCCCAGTATGTTGGAGTCTGATTTCTCTTCTCATAAAAATCCTAATATAGTACCATATGAATGATAAAATAGAAATTATTGTTATATGATAACTTTTCCAAGGGGAGGTGTTGATCCCAACATCCCTAGAATTCCATCCAACAAGATCTCGTCATATACTCTAGAGTTTGAATAGTCCTCTCAAGATGACTATCTATATAATAATGATAATTTGTGTTTAAAATCAACTATATATCCAATAATTTATAAAGAATTCTCTAGAACATCTTGTTAAACCTCAAATAATGATCAGATACAATGGAGATTAGTACTCCATGAAACATTACCATGACATTTATGTATATTTTGGTGAGTTGGTCAAGAGGGAAATATTATTTGATGGAAATAAAATATGATAACATAGTAATTCATTTGACTAAAACCTAAATAGAATTATAGACCTTAGACATTTTGTGAAGTCCTATGAAAAAATCCATGATAATTTTTTCTCATTTACATAAAAGTATGGGTAATGGTTACAACATACCCCTATAATTCTGTCTTTCAGTCTTAACTTACTAGAACTCCAAGCATAGTGATATGTATTATGTGATCTTTCTATTTATGTTATCCCATCATAAGTTTTTATTTATATCACTATACATATTCATGTTTCCCATATAAATTGAGTAGGATGAGCAATGTGCGTTAGTCAAAAGTTCATTATTCAATTCTAGTTTTCATGGGACACATATCTAGGTTCTAAACCTTATAAATCCATATTTATCAAAGTTTAACTCTAGAATACTCACTACTATTTTCTATAGGTGTGAATCATCTTTATGGAATTATTTGATCTTCATGTAAATGGATGGTTGAGTAGTCATTTGAGAAATATATGATTTCTCTCCTTCTATTATGATTTCAAGATTCATCCATTGAAAATCTTTGAGTATTGAGTCTTTTTTAATCCTCATCATGGATAAGATATAATTATATTTTCTGATTAGGGTATTGGCTACCTTGTTTTCAATTCCAGGGTGATAATGTATTGAGCAGTCATAGTCATTGATCAGTCTAACCATCTCCTTTGGAACATGTTTAGCTCTTTTTGTGTGAATATATAATTTAATATATTATGTTCAGTATAAATGTCACACTCCTCACTATAGAGATGATACCATTAAATTTTCAATGTAAAGACTGATTTCTCTAACTATAGATCATGTGTTAGGTAGTTTTTATCATGAGTATTTAATTTTAATGAGGAATAAGTAATTGCCTTCTTGTTCTACATAAGAAAGCATCCCAAACCTTTCAAGGAAGCATCACTATATATCAAAAACCATTCTGCATTGTAGGTTAGTGTAAAGTACAGGTGTGGTGACCAATCTCTTATTAATCTCCTTGAATCTTTCCTCATATTATACTATCTAGAGTAACTTCACTCCCTTCTATGTCAACTTAGTTATTATATTGGATAATCATGAGAATTTTCTCACAAAACAACAGTAGTATCCATCTAATCCAAGAAAACTATGTATCTCTATCCCAAAGGTTGTCCTCATCCATTTTTCAATTACATTTGTCTTTGATGTTTCCAAAGATATACCATCCATGGTGATAACATGACCTAAGAATGATACTTTTGCGTCCAAAATTCATATTTTATGAACTTGGCATATAATTTATCCTTTTATAAGTTCATTAGCATAATTATAAAATATTCTTCATGTTCTTCCTTTCTCTTAGAATATATGAGGATATCTTCAATAAATACTGACATATATTTTCCAATGTAATCGCTAAATACTTTATTAATCAAATACATAAATATAGGAGGATATTTTTTAAGTCCAAAATTTATCACTATAAATTCATAGTGTCTTTTCCTTATATGGAAATATATCTTGGTTATCAATTCTCTCTTTTCCCTTAACTAATGATGCCTAGATCAAGGGTCAATCTTTGAGAAATATTGAGCTCCTCATAGTTTATAAAATATATCATCAATATATATTGGGGGATATTTTTTCTTGATTTTGATCATGTTAAGTTCATGATATTCAATGAAAAAGCACATTGATCCATACTTATTCTTAAAAAATCACTAGTGTACCACAGGGCAACGCACTCTATCATACAAAGACTTTATCAAGATTCTATTGAAGTTGCTTCATAAATTTTTCCAACTCAACAGGGGCCATTCTATAAGGACTATATGAGATAGGAAAAGATACTGGAATGATCTTGATTAAAAACTCAACCTCATGATCTAGGGTAAGAATAAGAATTTCATTCGTAAATACATCAGTATACTCCCATAAAATAGGCACGTCATCAATTTTTACTTCATCTTCAATAATTTGATTCAAGAGTCTATTATTATTGGGTATCATGAACCATATTATAGAATTTTCTTCTAAGGGGATGTCATCCTTATGTTGATGCTTGAGAATAAAATGATCTAGGATACAAAATGATATCTCATTATCCTAAAAATTGATATGGGCACTATATAGGGATAACCAATCCATATCCAATATTATTTCAGAATAAATCAAGGGAAGAATAATTGGATCTGCAGGAAGTATCTTTCTATAAATTTTGATTTGAGAGGATTTATATATCTTAGATGTAATCATTGTTCCACCAGGTTTTTTCATAGATAAGTAAATATCCAAATATTGAGTTGATAATTCGATATTCATATAAAACTAGTGCGATATAAAAAAATGTGAAGAACCAGAATAAAATAAGGAATTAATACATATATAATAGATAATATGTCTACCTTGCATCACTTTATTATCATGATCCACCTCAATGGTAGTGATTACAAATTCTCTCCCTTATTCCCTAGGTTTTGTAGGTTGTTAGGGCCTATTATCTTTATTAACACTATGGTTAGGTCATTGATTCACATAATTCCCAAACTCATTTCATTTAAAACATTGAAGAGTGGTAAGGGAATTAGTGGGTAGATTCTTATCTTTTATTGGAATTTGTGCATTATTTTAGAATTCACAATCCGAATGGATATCTCTTCCATATTTAAAACATATTTCTAACCCTATTAGGAAATTTCCCAATTGTTTCTTGCCACATTTATAGCATGAATAGAGTTGAGTATTCTTTCCTTAATAAGATTTTTTATCTAAGTTCCCCTAAAAATCTATCTTTCATTTCATGTATCTGAAGTAATGAGAGTCTCTATATTTCATATTTTCTTTAATTTCACTTCAAATGATCTATTTTTTCCTCAAATCAGTGATTTGGGCGACGATGGTGCGATGATTGACGGTGTTATTCGGATGGGGATGACGATGACTCATGATGTTGATGTCGGCGACGGCGACAGCGACACGATGGTGTCGAAACGTGGTTTCTCCAGAGTTTCATCCTATCTCGATTCTCTTATTTCTCTGCCCTGGTTTCGGGACTCCCTCAATCTCTCCGAGGTGGAGCAGCGCGGAGGTAGTCATGGTTCTTTGGGACGTGAGATCGAGCGACTGGTTAAGGGCGTCGACGGTGGTGTCGGCATGTTTCAGTGTCGAATGTCCAGGTGGCGTCGGTTGTGTAGACGGTCATCGTTATTGCAGAGGTTGATGGTTATGAGGTGAGGAGGATGAAGACTTTGTCGATGTGTTAAGGTGAAGACAGTGATGGTGTTTGGCTGGCGACTGAAATTTTCAGCAGTGATTTCTGGAAGCTTTTTTTGACGAGATATGAGGCAACATTTTGAATTGGGTTTTTATTTTGAAGTTTGTGTGTGTGACCATCCAACCAACACACTAAAAGGATCATATCTAGATGAGGTTCAGAGTAGGAATCATTTTAATTTGGAAGTTTTAGAGGGTATGGATCTTCCATCAGTATCAAGCCTGTACAACCCTGCACGGGACAGTTAGCTGAGTGGTCATGCGTAGGTGGAGGCTTGACGTCACGATGTAGTCACTAGGTTAACTCATTTTATGATTTTATTCAGATGTATTGTATAGATCTTATGGTTTCTCAATTACCTTTTAAAACTTGGTTTAAAGACCCTATATAATTATTCAATCTTACTATCATGATCTATAACAAGGTCAGGGCTATACCTTTCCATCCTTATGAAGTTCTCTTCGTAAGTGGTAATTTATTCCTTATTCTTTTGTTTCAACTCCAAGAATTTCATCTCCAACTTCATGTGAATAGTTAGAGTAAAATACTTGGTGAAGAACACTTTCTTAAACTCCTCCTATAGAATAGAGTCTACATAATCCTTTTTTGTTTTATTCTTAATTATATTTCTACCATTGGTCAACCTCTCCTTCCAACTAATAGATATCCAAAACAATCTTCTCATTTTATAAGCACTAGATAATGGAAAATATATTTTTCATCATAGTGATCCATTTCTCAAAAATAAGTGGATTGGAAGAGACACTAAAAGAGGGTGGATGTTTTGACATGAAAGAATTGATGGAAATTTGATTCATCCTTAGTGTGTTTAGGGGATCGACATGATTTGCATTATTATTTGTAGCTTGTGAGAGTTGGGTGATCATTTCTATGAGGTGTTGTAATCCATCCCTCATTATATTAGGTTGTTCATTGGGGAAGTTGTTGCATTATGCCTCACACTCATTATTAATTTGGTTCATTCTAGTTCCAACTATCTCTTAAAACAAAAGTGGTTAACATTAGTGATGAACATTTATCAACATATGGGATTATCATAATCAATAAAATAAAAGGGATTAAAACTTAAAACCTTTCACCCTTTTACATCATCATGTTAGACTTTAATTCCTTTAGTTACTTTAACTTGGGTTGTCTTATACTTCTCAACCTAATACCTCAAAGTAACTAGAAAATCAATCCTTCATAGTGGTTTATAAATAGAATATGATCAACCAAATCATATCCCCTAGGATTTTCTATCCAGGTGTACAGTATTAGGTCCACTCATCGAGCATCAGAGTAATGATAAATTAAATTCACAACCAATACTTTTTAGTGTGATTACCCCAAGGTGCATATATGCCAAAACTTTATCCAATTTCCAATATCCAATTAGGGATGTTTTTCCAATAAAACTACATACTCAATACTTTACCAATATTTTAGGATATCATCATATACTTATAATCATATCTAGGGTTTTCACTAAGGTTATCTAACCATAATCCCAAAAATAACTAATCTAATATCCAAAAATTACTAAATATTTCTCTAATAACAATTGAGGAAACCCAAGATAAACATTCTTTATTTTACATCATTCTCATAATTAAAAAATTGAATTATATAATAGCCTCAAAATCCCAATAAATGAGAGGTTTAGTGTCTTTGGATACTAGATACATAATTAACTTATTTTACGATGCCTAAAAATATTTCCCCATAATTTAATCATATTATATCTTCTCCTAGATGTCTCACAAGTTAAAGTCATCCTCATGACTTGGGAAATGGAAACATAACAAAGGGGTGAGATCAAACACTCAGTAAGGTAATAATAAACATATCAACATTTTACCCATGGTTACATAATAACCATATATAAAAACATAAGTTGAATATAATTATTTGATTAAAAAAATAGAGTCGTAAAAAACATTTCATATTTCATAATTGGAGAACAATTAATCTTATATGATCAAACATATAACATGGAATAATGACTATGAAAACATGAGACATAAATCATGATCTAGGTAAATACTATAGTCACATATCAAAATAGTTTGGCACCATCATAATCATGGAAACTCAACATTGTGAATTAGGCATCCCCATTTGTTCCCATAGTGGATCAGGCATCGCAACGTGCTTCCTTTAACAATTTGTGAATCAAAACATGTTTTTTATTTTAGATAGAGCATTAATACTCATTTCACTATTATATCATGAGACGAAAAGCTTTACCAAAGGTATTATATGGATATATAGGTCTCACCCATCCCTTAAAGATTAACCATACATGTGTGCCACAAGAAATATCTAATCATTGCATCATTAAAACACAAGAATAATAATGGGTTCTATGTTACATTTTAAAAGTTATTATATAAATAACCACACAAAACAGATCAATTGATACCAAATTCAATCATTAAAAAAGGTAAAATCATGAAATATTTTAGAGGGTGGTTCATAAAGAAAAAATTCATGTAAAATAACACCCTTGAGATAAAAAGGAAAATGGAATCCAGAGTAAAAAAAATTTATTTTTAATGGAAAATATTTTTTCACAATTTTGAAATACCTTTATTGAAAATCCACTTCAAAAAAAGAGATAATAAAACTTATCTTTTAAAAGTGGAAAAATAATGTATAAAGATAATATAAATTGATACATACTTGGATTCCAATACATAAAAGGATAACATTTTCTATAAGTAAAAACATGGAACTAAAACAATGATCCCATTAAGAGATGGAGGTCTATTCTTGATAATATTATACTTTTAGGTGAGAGAAAAATCAAGTAGAAATATTTAAATCAAAAGATACATTTTCCCCAAAAAGATAAAAAGAAAAAATTATATAAAATGAGAAATTTATGCACACCTTTTTATGGGGAATAGAAAAAAAAAGTTAATTTCCTATTTATAGTATAGAGGTTAAACTTAAGTAGTCTCCTAAAGAAGAGTGTTAATAAAATAGTTTTTCACTTTTTAAGTCTTTTTTAGGAAAATTGATTTCTATTTGGTTTGAAAATTGATTTTGGAAATCAGTTTAAAACTTGATGATTTAAAAAAAACTATTGATGAAAATGTTAATCGGGGTAGGATTGGCTAGACCTATTGAAATGGTATCTTAGTTTCCAATTTTACCGAATCTTTTCTGCTAGGCTAGTAAGATAGATATTCCATGATCATTTCCTCTCTCCCATAACTAGATGTTGATGGTGAGAATATCCCTAACTTAAATCCTTATGTTGTTCTACCCTATTTCCTATGTTTTTTATCACTGTAGTGGGTTATCTTGATTTATTAGTGAAATTACAAATTAGGTTTTGATATTCCCTAATAAATAATAGTTCTCAGTCATAAATCCACACATATACTAACGATCACTGATCATTCACCACCTAACCCTATCATGTTCCATCATATATATACCAGAATTAGATGGAGGGAGAATTTGGATCATTGAACAAGGAAATTGATATTAAAAAAATATAAACCTAATACAATCACATTAGATAGTTAAAACTATAAATTTATCATTGAAACCAGATTATAGATTAAATAAAAGGTTTTATAAAATTAAGCATAGAAACTCAAGAATTACAAATATGTTCAGGCTCCCCTTTCTAGATCTATCAAATATTTCACACTTATATGTAAAGGGTAAATGAAAATATTCAAGAGGAATAAGATATTTCTAGGATTAAAACTAAAGAAAAAAAAAATAAAGAATAAATTAAAATTAGTACCATGTCTACATCCAGATATTCCCCTTGCCAAGAGAAGATCTTATGAATCCCCCATAGAATTCAATTTATAGGGATTGATTTGCAATTGATATGGAATTAATTATCTATAAATACATCAATAAATCCATTCGTCGTCAATCCTGGGGCTTCTTAGGTCTTCAAAGAGAATCTGGGATTTAATTACATAAAAAACTATCATTTCTGGTTCCCATTGAATCTTTTCACAACATGAATTAGCATTTCACATCATGAGTATTTATGTTTGAGCTTACTAGGTGATTTAATGGGGTTAATTCATGATTAGTAAAAAAATTGGGCATGTCTATCATGATTCATATAATGACACTATGTGTCACTCTATGAATTCTTGAGTTTTCCTCTTGAGTTATTTTTTTCTCACGTTATAAGACCACATCATGAATTAATTTAATATTAAAATCATGAATTCACTATTCATTATGTGAATAGATTTTTTCCAATAGATTCATCCATGTTTCATCTTGCTTCTTCAGTTTTGAGCTCTGGGATTGGGCCTTGACCTATCCTCTGTCATGGGACATCATTTTCATGTTGAGTTCATCACCTTTTAGCTCATTTTTAGTTAAACATTATATCCTTTTTTAAATCACAAAAATGATTAAATACCAGAAATATTAATCAATTAAGGTATAAAAATGTATTTTATATTAAAATAAGTACACAAAATATTATTCTGTAAATTCCCCCACACTTAGAACTTTATTTTCCCCAAGAATGTGATCTCAACAACGCTACAAAGGAATTTCATTCTACCAATATTTAAATTTAAAGAAAAAAAAATAAATATTTAAAAATGGGAAATAAATATTAAATTTACATAAAAAATAATTCCTATAACTTATCACTTTTAAAAGAAACAAAGTAAATATTACATTTTACTTTTCTGCTTTTGAAATAATAATGCTCTTACTTCCTTCAATATCAATTTCCTAATTCATCATTAATGAGCATGCCATTTTCAATCTACCTCACATTGAATTATTTTCACTCATCACACAAGGTAATAAATGTAATGGAGTTGCACACATACCTCAAGTACATGTCACTTACCATAGGATTTCATGGAAACTGCCATATCTACTAGGTAAATACAAAAATAAAATTTAAACGTGAGGAATTGTCATTTAGGATCAAATGTATCTAAGGCTTAAGGTATGTGGGTAATGAATAAAATAAATCTCTAAAAGGAGGTTTGAATCTGATCATAATAAATGATATCAAAATAAAATTCTGATTAAATACTCCTATAATGATGAATATTTCATCTCCCCATTCCCCAAAGCTCAAAGTGGGCACATGATATGAGTAAGCTTAATGAATGAATCGCCATCTCTTACTTTTTGCTATTTTTTCATTTTTTTCCTTTTTATCTTTTTTTTTAAGTTTTTCTTAAAAAAATCTCACATCCACCACCTAACCCCATATAATCCTTAAATCATCAGTCTAGAAATGGTGATTTTTTATCCTCCCAATACAAAATCCATTTTTTTATTTTTTTCATTTTTATTTCATTTTTTTATTACAAGATGGATGGATAATAAAGTACAATGAATGATAAAATGGCCTCTCCCCAAATAAAAAAGAAAAATACCGGCAATATCTCATTAATAAAGTACATCTACATCCACCATGGACAACCAACTCCCTTACACAAATTCTTTTGAATATCATGCAATATACTACGAGTAGGGTGGGAAAGGATATAATAAACCTGAAACATATCTCTTTTCCTATCAAGGTCATTCATGGATTATATGGGAAATAGTTAGATTCAATATCAAGGTGGGTCCAAGGATAAAGGTATAAATAATAAAATTCCCCAATGATATTAAAAGTGATTATGATCAGTTATATCTTCAATAAGATGTCAGGAAATTTATAAAAGAAAACATGCCTCGGTCTCTCAATGAATATACTAAGGAAATAATAGGATATATTGGTTTATAAATACTATATATAATAATGACATATGATACAAAAAATTATGCATGGAAATGAAAAAAAACAACAAATCAATCAATATTAGTTTCAAAAATTCAAAACATGCCAAATCTAAGAAGAATTTCATCTATAAAAATCAACTTATTTCTAAAAATCATGATTTTTCAAATTCATCCCCTCATGAATGCCCTTAATTATCCCTTTCCCATTTCATTTATCTAATCATGTCAATAGTGAAACTTAACATAAGGAATAATGATTATCCTAAGCAACTAATATCTCCTTGATCTAAATTAGAGTTCAAGAGTTCAAAGTGGGGTATGTAATTTATTTTAAAGCTTGAAAATATATTTTAATTATGGGAGTAAAATAAAATAAATAATTAAAACTCATACTCCCATTAAAATGATTCGTTGGTTTGGGTTTCATAGGTTATGTTTGTACAATTCTGTTTTGTAGAATTTCATGACATGAAACCCTTTTTAGGGCATGAATTATAGTTTCACATAATGAATTCCCTTTGTTTATAATGTGAAATTTCATCATGTTGACTTGTTACATGTTTATGGACTATAAATAAGAATAAAAAAATGATTTTTAATGCCTATTAAATTATTCTTAAATTAGAATTAGTGGAAGAGTTGACTAGGAAAAAAAACTTGGTTACCTCCTAGAATATCTTTTGTTTAATGTCTTTAGCTTGACTAAAAACTAAAAAAAATAAAATTAAAATGAAACCCTATACTAAAAGTATTATAATAAAATATTCCATCCCTCTCAATTAATTAATCTAGTGTCTTAAATACATTAAAATTTATTATTCAGGTAAGTATATTTTAAATGGAATTACTGCATTCAATCAAGTTTAAAGAAAAGGTGCAACCTAGTGGGTTTTCATTGATAATCAGGTTGAAGGAGTGTAATCTCATCCACTAGTTCTTAAAGTAAGGTCCTATGGTACTTCATTAGTCTGTTCCCATTTATAGTGAATGGGTTTCCTCTACCTTACTTTGTAATCATCACAATACCAAAAGGTTATACATTAATAACAATAAAAGATCTTTCCCATATAGAATGACGATTACCTAAAATTATTTTAAGTTATGATTTATATAACAACACTTGATCTCTAGGGTGGGACGTTCGTGGTTAAATTATCTTTTCATGGGCCATTATTTCTCTCTCTCTGAATATATTTGAATTTTCAAAAGCTTGTATCCTAATTTCCTATAGTACTTTCATATGTAATATCCTCTCCTTATCATCTTTTTCAAGGTCTAGATTCATCTCTTTCACTACCCAATAGGCTTTATATTCCAATTCCATAGGGAGGTGGAAGATCTTCCCATAAATCAATTGGTAAGGGATCATTCTTATGGGTGACTTGTAGTAGATCTTATAAGACCATAAGGTATCTTCCAACCTTTGTATCCATTCATTCTTATTAGGTTTTACCATCTTTTTAAGAATGATTTTAATTTATCTATTGGAAATTTTTTCATGGCCATTCGTTTTTGGATGGTATGGTTTTGATGTTTTATGATGAACCCCATATTTTCTCATAGATGCCTCTATTTTCCTATTATAGAAGTGGTCCCCTTGATTTTTGATGATGTATTATAGTTCTATAAGCTTATAGAATATGTTATCCATGAATAAATCACAAAAAAATTAGAATCATCAGTTTTGGTGGATTTTGTTTCCACCCATTTTAAAATATTATCTACAATAAAGAATATATATGAATTACCAAATGAAATTGGGAAAGGTCCCATGAATTATATTCCCCATAATTTAAAATTTTCAAAAAAATCTAATGGTTTTTTGGTTAATTTCTTATCTTTATAATATATTTACAGAAAATTGACATTTTTCATATTTTTTAAAAAACTCATGTGAATCTTTAAATAATATGGGATAATAAATTCTAGATTATCAATATTTATTATCTATCATTTGGGGTCCAAAATAGACTCTACAAGATAATTTGTGTCAAAATTTAAATTCAAATTTAAGTTCACTTTTAGTAAAATATCTTCTAATTACTTGATCACTATATATTTTTCAATGGATTTGATCTTCCCAAATATAAAATCTAGATTCAGATTTAATTTTTTGCTTTTGATGAGAGTTGAGATGAGATGGTACCTGATATGTGACCAAATAATTGACTATGTTGGCATACCATGGTACTTCACCTTCCATGATGTAGAGGTGTTCTCTATGTAGTTGATCATTAAGTGGGACCTAATTTGGAATTTCTGCTTCAACAGTGTAGAGTAGTCGACTTAGATGAATGAACTCCTAATTTTCATTTCCCTTTTTTTCACTGATATCTAAATTGAACTCTTATAAGAGTATAATTCATCTTACCAACCATGTATTTACATCATCTTTCTTATTAAGTACTTGAGGGTTTCATAGTTATAAAAGGAAATAACTTTAGTTCCAAGTAGATAAGATCTGAATTTATCTAATGAAAAAACAACTATAAGGAACTCATTTTCAATGGTTGTGTATTTTAGTGTGTTTAATCCAATGTCCTTTAGGAATAATCTATAACTTTTGGTTTTCCTTAAATCATTTTAGAGAGATTCATTCCCACATCTTGGTTTGATGCATCACAAAGTAGCTTGAATGTATGGTCCTAGTTGGGTGGCTGCATTATCAATGGGGTAATCAACCTTTGATTTAACTCATCAAAAATTTCCCTATAATAATTTTTAAATCAAATTCATCTTAATTTAATAATAACATTGAGATAGGGAGATAAATATTACAAAAAAATTAATAAATATTCTATAAAATCCTACATGTCTTAAAAAATATCTAATATGTTTCAAAAAAGTTAGATATGGAAATGAATTTATTGCTTTGATTTTTGACTTATCTACTTATATGAATTTTTTTGAAATTATATTCCCTAAAACTATTCCTTTTTTGATCATGAAATTACATTTTTCAAAATTTAAAAGAATATTTTTTTCAATTTACATTTTTTAAACTTTTTTTAGACTCCCTAAGAAATGATCGAAAGAATTACTAAACATAGTAAAGTTTTTGAGAAATACCTTTATTAATTATTCAATATGATTTTAGAATATACTTACTATACATATTTGAAATGTACCTTGGGTGTTTCAGAACCTAAAAGACATCCTCTAGTAGGAAAAGGTGCTAAAAGAACATGTGAAGGTCATCTTCTCTTGATCTTCTAGGGAGATGAGAACCAAAAGTATCCTAAAAATCTATCTAAGAATCAATAATGAGTATATTATTCCAGTATTTCTAACATTTGATTGATGAATGGGAAGGAAAAGTGGTATTTTTGAGTGACTTGATTTATCTTTATATAATCAATACACACTCTCTAAATATTTTGAACTCTCATGGGAATCAGTTCATTATATTCATTTTTGACAATAGTCAGGTCAATTTTCTTTTGAACTACATGCATGGGGCTGACCAACTGTGTATTGGAGATTGGGTAAATGATGTTGGATTATAATAAAAATTTTATTTCCTTTTTCACTACCTCCATGATTATGGGATTAAGTCTTCTTTTTGGTTGTCTAACTAGTCAGGAATCCCCTTATAACATGATTATATAAAAGCATACATTGAATTTGATTTCAGATATATCTACTAAACTCTATCCAATGGCTCAAATTTTTCTTTTTAGAAGATCATACATAGTTTTTTCTTAGGAATTTGACAGGTTGTTGGCAAGGATGACTAGTAATCTCTCTCCATCTATAAGGAAGACATACTTTAAATCATAGGGAAGTGGTTTTAACTTCATACTTGGTGCTTGTTCAAGGGAATATATTGAATTGAGGTTTCCTTTTTCTAAGGATTGAATCTTCTATATCTGAGAAATCATATATTATTGTTCATTATTTAGTAAAGCATTGAAGAAATCATATTTTACCTCTTCGTATAACTGGAAATTAGAATTTTTAGATTTTTGGGTACTAGTGATTTCAATAAAAAAGTACTTTACTAAAGAAAAGAATTCATGAAGCATGACTGAATATTCAATAAATTATACACCTTCTTCATAGGATATTTTATAGAGTGAATGATTTCTTGATGGATGTTTCATTGAATCAAGAATGTTAAAGTGAACCATGTTATCTTTAAGAAACATTGTAAGGGTTCCTTTATGTATGTTGATGTTTATTTTCATTGTATTTAAGAAAGTTCTCCCAAAAATAATCGGTGAGTGTGATGAACCACTACTAAAAAATCACATGTTTACAGCAGGGATTTTTTTTGAGATGGTTTAAACTGCCACCAAGTGTTTCTATGATGGTTTCAAAAAATAGACGCTAAAGTTGGTGTCAGCATCCAACACATGGAGTTTCCTTCCATTTAGTGGAAGTTTCTGGTAACCATCATTGAATGTATATTTAGTAGTAGTTTTTTTGTTTTAGTAGTGGTTTCCCAGCCAAAAATATGGAGATGATTTAGCAGTAGTTTAAACCTCTGCTAAATCATAAATATTTTTAGAACATAAAACTACTGCAAAAATGAAAAAAAAAATTGTCGCTAAATAATAGTATTCCATATTTAGCGACGGTTAAAACCACCATAAAAAATAAATATATAGCAGTGGTTTAAACCACCATTGAATGATAATTTTCAAAAAAAAAGGCAGTTATAGAATCTACAGCCACAGAACAACCCTGGAAAAAAATATATAGAACAGTCCATACAAAGTCATAAATAATATTTACACCTTCCCATTTTACATGAACTAGAATATTCCATAAAAATATTTAGATTAATTAAATTTAAACTAAAATCTATAGTATATTTCATACATATAATCTTATTTTGATGAAACCATATAAAAAGAAAAACAATCCATATTGTAATTCTGTTTTAACTATTAATGTGAACCAACTGTTTTTTACCACTGATTCCCAGTTAAATAAGATGTAAATTAAAAATAATTGTGGGAATTAGTTTTTCCATATTGGTCCAATATATCAAAGAGATCACTAATCACAACCCGATTATGGACACTACTCATCGCCCTCTCCATCTCTATCTCTACTTCCTGCTATCGGCACCTACAAGACAATTATATTGAAAATTAAAAAGTGTTGTATATTTATATTTAAAATTAAAACCAATAAAAGTTTTTGAACTAAATTATTTTGAAGTTTTGTAATTTACCTGCACACCACCATTCATCAATTCAATATCTCCAAGGAAAAATTTGGTCGTCTTCTGATATAAATCAACCAACGCTTTCTATAAAGTGGGTATCTAAATTCCTTATACTTGAAGGGTGATTTGAATAAAAACAAACTCTCTCTAATAATCTCAAGGTAGAGAGTGACTACAACTAGGAGTATATGCAGCTTCAATCCTCGATGGTCTGCCAAAGACCTCATATGGTGATGGTCCCAAACTCATCCCACGCACTTGACCAGGATGCTCCTTCCCAAGGACTTTACCAATTAGGTCATCCTGGGAGACTGAGAAGGATTACATGGGATTAGAATCCCATAGTTTAATTTTTACATATAAATCAAATATCATTCATATTAGAAGCAATATATATTAACATAGTGACAACTGACAATAAGTTATTATAATGAAAAATGAATTCATACCTCAACTTCTTTGGTAGGATCATTAGCATAACTCCCATTATATTTTTTATGAACATATAACCATATTTCTGTTCAAGAGACTTAGTGCCCTAAATTATGTGACATATTAAAAAAAGATAAATCAATAATTTAATATATGAAATAGATAATATTTTCTTATAAATATTTAAAATAATGAAAAGATTACCAGATTCAATCGGTTTCTGGAAAAACTCTTTGACCCGGCAGTGTGAGGGGTGATTTTTTTAGCTCAACTCAATGAATTATTCATTGAAATATCCTGAAATAAATAACATGTAATTTAATATTAATGTATGTAATTTAATATTAATGTATTTAATTTCATATTCTTATCATATGCATGCATAAATTTAAAATGAGGTTAATATAATAATATATATTCAAATACCACATGCCTCTCAACATGATGGCCATCAATAAAAACTTTCCATTTCTCTCTAGGTACCCCATTTGTTACCTTATCATATAGTTATTGGGTGATCAATGAAGTATCATTAAATTCGTTCCATAATCTTCATTTAAAATCCTTTCTTTTCTTACCTAAATTTTTCAATGTCCACTTTTGTGTTATAATATCAGCAATAGGAAAGTGGAAATACATCTATATAAAGAGATTCATTTTTCAAATATTAGAATTTAATAACATAATGACTTTAAATTACACCATAATGTATTAAAATTACCTTTATCTATGAATCAAACACTTCATTTTTTCAAGATGGAGGAATATACCTCCAATTAGCATACATAATCAGAAGGGTAACCGACTCCATCACTAGATGACCTAGAATTTGGACAAATAATCCTACAGAATCACTCATAGGGACCCTATGGGAGTCAAATGAGATAAATATCTTCAATCTGTTCAGATTCCAGACATATGAACTTTTCATATGTCTCTCGTTAGTAGCATTGTTTCCATATTTTATGAAAAAATAGTTAATAGTATAAAAAATGAAATAAATTTATTCATATAAAAATTTGTACTTATAACTGTCACCCTCCAATATCCCCATGAAGAAAAAGGATTGACAACCTACTCCCTCACTTCTGAGGATGTTGAATGGGGAGGAATTTGTTGAGCTACTAATGGGACACTAACAGAGGGTGTTCCAGAAGATGAAGGAATGGATGGTGTGAGAGATAGTGTAAGGGGAAAGTGTAGGGTGTCTCGAATGCTATAGGAAGGGAGACTGATGGATCATCATCTTTCAATATGGTTGAGGCAATGTCAACTGAGAGTCAAGTGGGATCAGTTAAATGATTCTTACTTAGAATTCCTGTCATTTAACCAAATAAAATTAATTTTATAATATATATTTCAAAAAATTCATGCAGAAAAAAAAATAAAAAAAATAAAATATGCACAGTACTGAAAAATAAAATATACATTGCTATGATAATTAATTACTTCACAAATGACATAAGTGGTTGATAAATGAATGGATAACTTCATATACAATCATTTTTTCCTTCGATCATGGCATTTTCTTGCTCTATAATTACTTCATCTATTGCAAGACTAATATTTTCAATATCATGATGGAAAAATAATTTTTTTTCTTGTTGTTGAGGGAATTTAATTTCAAAGGTAAAATATTCCACTTCATCACCCATATCATAAAGTCTCTTTGTTTTACGTGAGAGACTACACTCCACTATTAATCCACAACATCTTACACATAATATACCATTTTTTCTTATGATAATAAGATATACAGATCATGTAATTAATAGTCACTGATATCCATCAAGTGAGATAAGTTCATAAAAGTAAATTTCAAGGAATCTCTTTTAACACCCTTGATAATATCAACCCAATTTCATTTGAACAAATTAGCTAAAAATTCCCATAGTAGTTTAATTCGATAATATTATTCAACTTTCCATAGTATCCCACTTTAGAAAAACATAAATATACCACTATTCTGTATTTTCAAATCCTCTTCTTAATTGATTGTATAAAATTTAAAACCATTCACATTGTAAGCATCAAAATTTCTATCCCGTTTTAGAGGACCTCAAGTAAGAAAATTCAAATCATCTAACAACTTAGCTCAACTATTAGTATTCATGATCTATAAAAGGTAATATACATTATTAGATTTATAGAATATATGTGTCAACCTAATATCCATATTGATTTCAATATTTATGTACTTACACATTGTGAAAACCATTTTACAAGATCTCTATTAATAGATTTTGTTATATCTTTATTATTTCATGTTCAGACTCTTATTCATCTCCTTGGTTATATACTAAAATCTTCAATAAATGGATCTACAATTTCATAATTCAACAGCACATATCTATGTGCCTATAATAATTTTATTTCTGTAAGTGTAACATTTGAGCTCCTCCTAACTAATCGACCAATAGAACGAAAGATTTTTTATTTCCAATATAGTTGTGGTTGAGTTGATGTGTCTTCAACACATTAAACTTGATTGAATATTATCTCAATATCATCCAAGTATCTAAAATAAAAGTTAAGACACTCCTCTGCCAAATAGCCTTTAGAAATAGAGCCTTCAAGTGGATCTTTATTTTTTACATATGATTTCAAATGCCCAAGATATATGTTAATTAAAATAAAAAACATAATTCTGAATTTAATGAAGTTATAATAATTTTTTAATTAAATTAAAAACATATAAATAAAGTACCTCTCATTTGGATACATCCATCGATACTGCACAGGGCCTCCTAATTTAGATTCCTTGACCAAATGCACAGTTAAATGCATCATAATAGTAAAAAACAACGAAGGAAATATCATCTATATTGCACAAAGTATCAATAAAAATATCCCTTAAAGGTTTTCAAGATAAAATGGTTGTATATTTTTCTCATATAGTTTTCTAAAGAATGTTTAAAATTGGAGTACAATAGTAGTATCCTTTTCAGGTAATATTGTATGCAATGCCAATGGTAGTAAATGCTGTAAAAAATATGTGAATTGTGAATTTTAAATCTATGTAACCTATAATGCTTTAAGTCAACACATATTGATATATTACTTGAATAATCATCATATTCCTTCACATGTTTTAAAATTCTAAAGAATGTATCTTTATCCCTATTTTTTATTGGAAAAATCATCAGAGCATACTTTCTATTCTCAAATGGCTAGAGATCGTGCTTTATGTTCATTGTTTGTAAGTATTTATGAGAATTGAGATGGTCCTTAGATTTTACACGCTTATTAAGAAATTTGAAGATTAAATTGTCACAAACATTCTTCTCAATATGCATAAAATCAATATTATATCGCAACAAATTAAATAACTGATATGAAAGTTTGAAGGATATACTTTTTTTATTCTATTATTACGTTCAAATTTCACTTGATGATGAACTTCAAACTTGTTTCCCACTATCATTAAAATAATGCACCTTCCTAAATTATGTTTCAACATTTCTAAGTTGTGGTAATATTTCAGAACCTATCAAAAAATTTGTAGGTGGCCTGTAATCAATAGAACCATTGAATTCTGACTTCTTTAACCGAAATCTATGAGATTCATCGAGAAATCTTTGATGACACAAGAAGAACCATTTTTTACTATGAGTTAGTCGTTAGAGCTCAAAATAAAAGTTACAAAAAGGAAAATCCAAACCTATATAAGTGTTCAAACCATCTAAATTCCCAAGTCTATGGAAGTCATTAATGATCCACATTAGAGCAGCTTGCATTTTGAACATTGTTCTAGAAGATTCATTGTATTTCTCAACATTTTTTCTCCATAACTCCTATAATTCTTCAATTATAGGATATAAGTATACATCAATATCATTTCCATTCATTTTTTTTCCAAGAATAATCATCAAAATTATAAAATACGTTTGTTGAATACACATCCATGGAGGTAAATTGTAAGGGATAAAAACAACCAGCCAAATGTTATAACTGGTGTTCAAAGTCCCAAATGGGTTGAATCTATCGGTATCCAATCCCAATCGAACATTACTAGAATCAAATGATAAATTTGGGTGTAATGAATAAAATTTATTCCATGATTTTGAATCTATTAGATGTCATGCTAACCCATAATTTTTATTATCTATGGAATACCACTTCATGTGCTCGGCATTTTTTGATGACATGAATAATCTTTGTAATCGAGACTTTAAAAGGATAGTAATGAAAACCATTGCAGGTGTGTTCCTTTTCTTCTTCTTTGTAGTAGTATATTGATTCAAAATTCCAACATCACTCATTGACTACCATCTAGAAGAATAACACTATTTTCAATCTTATCTTCTTGAATACTCTCCCCAGTAAAGCATACAATCATTGGGACACACATGTATTTTTGTATAATTCAGGCCAAGCTTGTTAAAAACTTTTTTCATGTCATAAAAATACTTAGGGATCTTTAGTTCAGAAAATTCATCATGCAACAACACCAATATCATGGAAATCACCTTATTTGTAATTCCACATAGGCATTTGATATAGTACAACTTCAGTAGAAAATAAATTTTTGAATATTTCAAAAATACGATATACAAATCTTGATTTCCATAATCAACTAAACCATGAAACATATTTTTCTTCTTAGTGATGTTTTATCTTACATTATTCTCCACAAAATAAATAGGAGGATCCAATGATATGTTACAATATTGATCTGGTTGTCCTATAGTCTCAAAAATATCACCTATAAAGTTTCTATTTATATCACCGTCAGCTAGTTGTTATGATATGTTTTGATATTGGTGTTGGTATCTTGCAATACCTGATGCATCGTTTATAAAGTTTTTCATTTCATTGTCCACTATTGACGAAGTTGGGAGCTCATTCTATCGATTCACACCAGTGCTCAAACTTTATGTAATGTTCAATTATCCATGCCAAATCCAACACAAATATTGAGTAGGTAATTACTTCAATATCAAGTTTTCATAAACTTAATCTCTATTCAAACATCTTCTAAATTTATATTTAGGACATGGACATCTTATTCTCCCATCAACAGATCAATTAGAAATTGAAAAATCTAAAAAGGCCTCCAAACCCTTAGCATACTGAGGTGTGTTCCTCGATAATTTGATCCATCTTTTATCCATATATATCACAATGTGCATGCACATTATTTTAAAAAATTAAAACACATAATTATTACTATGTAGGAAAAGAGATAATGGTAAAATCTGGTAAAGTTTCATTAGTTTCAATTAAATAGATTCAATCCTTAATTAAAATGTAAATTATTTGAATGAATAGATAATAAATGGGAATATAAAGGGGTATTGTCTAGTGATTAGTTTCCCAAAATTGATAAATATGGTAATTGGTGCTCAAAAAAACAATAATAATCAAAATTTTAATTTTATATTGGGTTTGGTTTTTGTTAAAAAAATGCCATAGAAAAAGAATTTATGGATTAAATCACACCTTGATCCAAATATTCCTAACCACAAACTCATAATACAAAAAAAAACTAAAACTAATATATCAAATCAATATGTGGTAACACTAGTAAAACATTTAGGATAATATGTTTTTATAACTTCCCATTAAAACTGGTATGAAAAAATGCCACCATTATAAAAAAACATACTAAACACTATAAAAATGTATTTCAAATCAATTAGAGGTATCCTTTTAGAAATTTTGTCTCCCAAGGACCATTAAAAGAGAACTAATTAAATATTTTATCATGTATAAATACCATAAATATATTATAGAAAATCCATAATAATAGATTTTGTAAAACTTCTCTTAAATACAGATAAAATTTTAAAAATCCATCCAATGATATTATTTAATTTAAATACCTAATTATCAAAAAAACATGGCACATCAATGTTGATCACATAAACATTAGTAAAAAACATGTAACTAGTAATAAAAAAAAATTGAACAATTTTCACAAATCATTTCATTTACATATAATGTTATTAAATTCATCAATAACACATGTCAATAAAATATTTTAATAAAAAAAATAATTTCATCATGTTCTAACTAAATCTAAAATATTTTTAATTATTTTCAACTTGGGAGAAAAAAAATTTATGAATTAACATCTTCAGTCATATTCCATGTCAAGATTCTCAAGGCTTAAACATCTTCCCAAAAATATTTTTGTTTCAAACCATCATTCTCAATTAATTTATGGATTAAAAAACCCAAAAATAATATTATATATTTCAACATGCTCTTGTGGCCAATAATCTAATAACTAAAAGAATATCAAATAACTTAAAAATTAAAGCTAGTTTTCCATTATAACATTATTCTATTTATTTATTGTTATACACATTATACTAGACTTAATTTTCTAACTATGTACATAAATTGGAATAACAAACACAATTATTTATTATTTTTTAAAATTAACGAAAACAAAAATAGTTCATCTTATATAATTATTTTTTTCTAATAATATTAATTATGAACTATAAATATAAATCATGTGATTTAATTGAAGGCATGACATGTCATGAAAACTATCAATGAGATGACAAAAAAAATATTATATCATTTTAATGGGTCTTCTATAGTATATATATGACAACTACCATTAAAAAAGTAAGGCATTAAACATGTAACTATAGTTTTGTGTACCATTCTAAAATTATTTACATTTTTTTTAAAACAGATTGGATTCTGATTAATAATTAGTTATTTCCAATTAAAGTCATTACCAGTTTATCATCTAATTCCACACCATCTTCATGTTCCATTAATCTATAAATCACATATAAGGGACAAACAAAACACAATTCAAGCATGATTTAGTACACATCATAAATCTTATTTACCATGTTCATGAAACTATTCATTAGAAACTATTGGTTTCATCCACAATTAGTCCCATAAATTTACAGAAAAAAAATCATGTCATCATTTACCAATGCATATGAAATATAACACTGCATGAATGTTAGAATCCTAGTGGTAAGTTTCTTTATTAAATAATGATACCCAAATCTCATCAGTTAAACCCATGATGATGACATGGATATATCATTAAATATTATTAAAAAAATATTTCATACCTAGACTACCCTAGTAAATTGAAGTTTAGTATAAAGAGGTTATCCAAACCTTTTTATACTATAAATTTCCAATCCAAAAAACATCCTATCTTCATGACTATCATCCCGACCCTGACCCATTTTTTTGGATAGACCTAAATGAAACTAACCATAGGTGAATCCCCTAGACACCAAAAGTTCAAAATTAATTTCAAGCGTTTAAAATATCATTGCAATATGATTTAACCTCATATATGAACCAAATAGAACTAGACAAACAAAAATAACACAATGAATAAATATGATGCTAGATAGAAAATCAAAAACTCCAATAGAAAATAATAATACCACAATCAGTGTTGTAGTAGTCAACAATACACTACGTAAGTCTACAAATCTAATGAAACAATGTCAAATTCTTGATAAAGATATAAATCAAACCTATATGAACTCACCTTTGGTGTGGGCTCAAGTGAAGGAAACGGTAGGGAGATCTCTTGGGTGAGGAAAATGACTTGAGTGAAGGAAAGGGCAGGGGCTTTGATAGTAGTGCCAGCAAGGGATTGGGGGGCATGGGGCTATGACCGCAGTGCTGGAAAAGGGCTTGGGGGCACAGGGTTGTGACCGCAGCACCAATAAGGGATAGAGGGGCATGGGGTTGTGACCGAAACACCAAAAAAAGACTCAAGGGGAATGGGGCTATGACTGCAATGCGGACAAGGGATTGGGGGCATGGGGTTGTGATCGCAGTGCCATCAAAGGCTCGGGGGGGGCACCAGATTAGAGGGCTCGGGAGATTCTCGAGCACTGGTGAGGAGGGAAGTATAGTGGTGCTAGGGTTTGGGTCTGTGGGGAATGGGATCTCAGGGGGGAGAAAGTGGGGTGCAGCAGAGGGAATGGGAGCACCAATGAGGGTGGGTGGTGCTAGGTTTCAGAGTTAGGGGAGTGGAGGAGGCCTCAAGAGTGTCAATGAGGGAGGTGGTGATAGGGTTCAAGATCGAGGTGGAAAGAGAGTTTGGAGGATAAGGTGGGGTGCGGTGGTGGGATCAGGTGTAACATCCCAGTAAAATAAAGAATATTACTTTTTCATATTTTTTAATATTTGTGAATAAAATATTAATATTACTTTAAAGGGAACACTATGCTCGATGGCGTACCCAATACGCAACAACGGGTTTCTTTGAAATCTTACGTTGCACTCTAATAATAAAATAATATCATTTTAAATGGTAGTTAACGCCTAGCCGTTGTATTGGCGGGAATGAATAGAAATAACAAAAATATTATTTTATATGTTTTTTAAATGTTTTTACATTTATCCAATAAAATATAAAGACTTAAAATAAGAAAAGAATTCAATTTTAAGCATAAATACTCTAAAATTCACTAAAAGGTCGATTTATCGCCTTTTGATGGTGAACCCTCTTTAATATAGTTTTGGTCACTCTTATACATTCTATTTGACCAAATAAAATTCTTCTTTATAATCAGGATATCGAAAATTAATTTGTGTAAATTTTTGGTATTTTTCCGATAAAGTTCATTTTTTTAATGAATAGTGAAAAATGTTGTATTTTAATTCAAAACCTCTTTTTAATATAATTTATTTATAGGATTATATTATCTTTTGAATTGGTTTTAAAGTCCAGTTATAATATATTTTTACCATTTAATCCAATATTGGTCATTGAAATTAATTTCACTTTGAAATTGGACTTAAACTAGTGTCAATCTTTTGATATATATTGTTTCATAAAAACACGCTATTTGTTCTGACAACGGGAATTAATTATTAAATTAATTAATGAAACTTATATGTTTTGAATTTTTTAAAATAGACATCATTTTTTAATTCGGAATATCAAATATATCTTAGGGTGAAGTTTTGGTATTTTTATGAAAAACTTCAATTTTTGATGAATAGTGAAACCACTAAGTGGTAGTTAAAAAAATGATTTTTTGTTTAAATGAAACTTTACCACTTCTGTGATCTGAATTTCAAAAATCCGACATACATGGTTGTCATTAGTATGTAAAATGTGGTTCAATGGGATTAAAATAATTTTTTGGTTAATAGTAACTTTTAAGTTTTATTAATCACGATTAAAGGTAATTAGTGTAATTTAAGGTAAAGATAATGTTATAATAATATGAAATGACCTTGACACATGTCCTACCCTTATTTGATGAGTCATGTCTGATCACGACAATCCATGGGTCAACTTGGGGACCCCATGGAGCTACTTTGGTAGGAAAATGACATTAATAACTTTTTATTTAAAGTTAAAATTAAAATGTCACAAACATGTATTGTTTTACTAAAACAATTTTTACATGGGGTTATACAAGTCATATTTTTTACTATAAATATTCATTGGAAAGATAAAAATATTTCCTACATCATGATATTTTTTTTATAATTTTTATACATTAAATAAATTAATTTATTTATGTCATCGTGATGATGCAGTGATTACCTCATAAATGAACGATTTAAATAAAATGAGAAGATAGGGTAAAATCTAAGTCTTACACTTGTCACAAACCTATTTTATGGGTGTATTTAGAAACATTATCACCTTATCCTCGAAATATATCCTTTTGGGACCTTTAAAATCTGAAAATCATTTTATAATAAAGTAATATTATATAAATTCCAAGAGTGTCCCTCCTCTTCTCTTATAAAAGGCCCCCACCTCTACTACCTTACCCACACCTCTCAAGCCATTGTATTGGCCAAGATCTGCCCTTTTTTTCTCCACATCCCTCTACTCATCCTAGAAGTCTTCCCTTAGGCAGAAAGATCTTCAAGAAACCCTTTTTGTTCAAACCAAGGGGAGTTACCCGATTTAAAGGTAAAGTCTTCCCTAATGTTCTTTTGTTTTATTTTGCTTCTCCAACCCCATAAACTATTTTTATTCCTTTATTTTGTAATAAAACTAGTATCTTAAATATACTAGGATGTTTTTATGAGAAATATTCGAGCTACACTTATACACACCTCTATCTAATGGTTAAAGAACATATTGTTTCTGTGGATGCCGAATTACTGCCTCACGAAACGATGATTGTTCTATCTTCTCCTACCACCTCTAATGGTGGCCATTATGATGGAACTATGTTTATATGATATATATTATATTTATTTCCTCTCTATTCTTCTGTATTTTATATTTAAAACATACCTTTATGCTTTTCATGTTGTGCAAATGCGATAATTTCATACGAGGAAGTGTGGACTACCGCCCCCTCAAGTGATGTGACTCGTTCATGCAATACATCGAATGTATAAAGAATGAGATTAATGAACATATGTGACCTATATAACATATATATTATACTGTAATTATAATATATATATCTATCATTTATTTTTTAATTCCATTAATATGATAAAGAAATGAAAGTATCGTTCATGCGTATGTACGGCCTACCGTCTCCATGAACGGTGCATTTCATTTCTTTTTATCTCCAAATGTTATGGAATAGTATAAAATGAATATGTACTGGATATATATGATATTTAAATCATTAATACTATTCTGTATATGATTTACTTATAACTACATGGACAATCATTTTCAAACAAGTTCATTTTTGACTCATGTACCAAACATCGACAAAAACGTCTGATATGAACTCACATTATTAACCAATTATTATAACATTATAATATGTTATATGAACTGAATAATAATCTTTAAAGGATTTCCTTAAGAAATTATAAATTTACCAAAGTTTATTATTCAGTAATATAAAGAAATGAACAAGACAAGTCGGACTTGAGGTAAGGGATCCAACCTCTCTCTTTCTTTTAAAGTACTCTCTTTTATGTCACTTATTTTAAGATCCTCTTTCTTATGTGGGGGGGATGTTATTATATATTCATATTGATGTAAATTTTATGTTAATATGATGAGATACCCTATTTGATCTCATCAATCCATTTTTGGAAGTTTTATGTGGCGTTGTTAGGCTGCCGAATTTTCAAAGGGGGATTTTCATCTCACTTTTTATTCACGTGAGATTCATGCTACATTGGCCACTATTTTCTTTTGTGTGGTGTATGTACTGCCCATTATTTTACTATTTGTATAATATAATCTCATTTATGGGTATTTACATCTTAATTGTATGACCCTTCTTTCATGGGGTGTACGTTTCGAAAGTTTCCCAAATCGGTAAGAGAACCTTTCACATTCCTCTTTTTAAAAGACTTATTTTGTTATGTCTTTTAATTTATATATTTTTAGGTTGGGATATGTTATTATATATCATTATTTATGTAAATTTTATGTCCAAGTTATGAGATACCATTTTCTCTCTCATCAACTAATTTTATGAATTTTAAGGTGGCGCCGTTAGGCTGTCAAATTTTACCAAAGGAACTTCTTAACCCAATTTCGATTTTTTTGGGTTCAACTTGTAGTTATTGAATATGTCATCATATGAATATGTTTGAATGACCTATGGTTTTTTTACACTTAATATCCACTTATATTGGGTGTATTTATGTTTTTCACACATAATTATGAGATTGATTTATCCTTAATTTAAGGATACCTTCTTTATAAGGGATTTCATCTCATTTTACATTTCTATTGAGACTTCATTGTTGTTATGCACAAATTCACTATTATATGGTGTATATACTGTACTTTGGAATATTATATCATGAATACCTTTATTCTCATGATATTATAAAGTTCTTATTAAATGTTATTCCTCAATTATTGTATTCAAGTGTCTCTCATTTTTTTAAAAATCCTTTAAATAAAATATCGTTTTAAATGTTTTAATGATTTATTCTTATAAATATTTCTCATTAATATCCATGTTTTCAAAATGGTTTTAAGGATTTATTTATATGGATATTAATGGTTTAAAATTTTAAAATCTTCAAAGTGGTATGGGACACTTTGATTCAAAAATCACTTTATTAAATGTTTTAAATGGTTTTTAGAATGGATTCATTATTTTAATATCTTAAAATGTTACATTGTTATTGCAATGTGGGAATGTTATCTTTCCTTTATGCTTAAGTTATGTGATATGATTATGTTATGGTTCTTGGGAATTTTTTATGAAGACGGGTGGTTCTGTGATAAACTTAGGGCAGGTGAACCCGATATAGCTCTCCAATGCATTGGGTAACGGGAAGGAGTTAAACACTAAGGTTTCTCCGAAGAGATTTAGGGAATATACTATGATGGGTATTCCAAACGTAACCATGAGGGTTACTCCCTACGTAAGAATATTATGAATGCCTCCAGTTACCTTTATGTCTTATGATTTCTATTGAGTTATGCATAAATCTTAGGATTTCATGAGGTATGTTAAATTGCTTATGTTTTATGAGTAAAGTATGATTTCATTGATTCTTATGTATAAATGGACTAATGTTTTCTTTACGTATTGTTATAACCCTTACTGAGCTTTTTATGCTCATCCCAAGTTTTTTGAAATGTTTTTCACAAGACATAAAGTGGAATAGGGTCAAGGATGGGATCAAGGAAATGTCATGTTGTCTAAAACAAGAACTAGACATGACTCTTTTGTTCAAGAGTTTTTATTTTGTGAAAAAAATGGAAACTAAGTAGATGTGTCTACTTTGTATCTTTGAGTTGTAATAGTTATGTCCTAATTCTCTAAAACTCTAAACCTGAAAAGATCCTCAATGTGAATTATTCAATTTAATTCAAGATTAAGTAATGTTTTAAGGATGGGTCCTTATATCAGGAGCGTCAGCGTGCTAGGGTAGGTTGGAGGAGAAGGAGATCTTGGGGGAAGGAGAAGGGTTGGGGGAGGAAAAAGTGTTTGTTTTTTAATAAAAACATAAAATTTAGCAGTTTTTTATAAAAAACCTCCATGAAATAAGTTGATTTTTTTTTAGCGGTAGTTTAGTAAACCACTGCTAAATAATGAATATGTTATAGTTAAATCAAATATTATTTTATTTTCAGCACATAGAAGTCAGCTGGGAATATTAGATCTTGGACTTTAACATAGATGCCTTCTAAAACTCCTAATATAAAAACTATGGATCTGTTTGCAAGCTGGACCACCACTCTTGTGGAATTTAATTCTCCTATCACTACCACAAAATAGTATTTTATCCATTATAAAAAAATGCATTTATCAGTGCTAAAAAATCATTGTTAATCTCAACGAAGATAAAGGGGGTCCCTTTTATCAGTGCTCAGAAAAGTGCTAATAAAGGCCCCTTTTATCAGTGCTAAAAAGCACTGATAAAATGGGTCTTTTATCAGCGCTAAAAAAAGTGCTGATAAATTGGTCCTTTATCAGCGTTTTTTTAAAATCACTGATAAAATTTAAAAAACATTAAAAAAATCTGAAAATCAGGGAGGGGCTTCAATAGTGATTAACCCCCCCCCCCCCCCTTCAATAGCACCCCCCCACCCTAGCTCGCACACCCCATCTACCCCTCACCCCAGCCCGCACACCCTAGCCTTTAACAACACCCCAAGCCTTTAACAATGCCCCCACCCTTCAATAGCTCTATCCCTTATCCCACCCACGCACATGACTTGCCTCCCCCTGGATTCAAACTCAGGACATGTTGCCTGCGCACCTAAGCCTTTACCACTCCAGCATATTGCTTTGCTCTTCGTTTATTAATATATCTATTTATTTATATATATATTTAGTTATATTTACTTGTATATTAATATATATTTATATTAACATATATATATTTCTATTAATATATATATATATAGTTATATTAAAATATATATATATATAGTTATATTAATATATATATATATATATATTTAGTCCTATTAATATATATATATATATATCCATATATTAATATATATATATATATAGTTATATTTATATATTAATATATTTATTTGTATATTAATATATATTTATAAATCAGTTTTAAATACATTTATAATTTTTTTTGTGTTTATAAATAAATAAATACATATATACAACACACACAAACATATATATATATTATGTGTATCTGTAAGTATAATTATACATATGTATATATATTTAAAAATATTATATATTAAATGATATTTGATATGATAGGTGGTGAAGGCCGAATAGACAGGCAGATCATAAGTTACAGTTGTTTGAAACAACAGAAGACAGGACAAAAGTGCTAGAAATGGGGGCTTGAAAAACCTAACAAACCGCAGTCACTGAAATAGACATAACTTCTGATTCAGGTATCTGTTTTAGTTATGTGAATAGTAAAACTGAATCTCATGGAACGAACTATGATATAACAGGTGTTAGAGGCCAAACAGACACATGGATCGGGATTTATTACCATTTTAAGAAAAATTTGACAGGGCACCGAACACGGAAACAGAGTTTTAGAGGCCTTCTGATGGTTTTTTGTGGTTTTAGGGTTCAGGACATGACTGGAACATTTTTATAGTTATATTGCAACATATATATTTTCTCTTACTTCAATTTGATATGTGTTAGAGTCCAAATGGACATCCAAAGCGAAAGTTATGGTTGTTTAAAGTTGGAGTTTTTTTAGAGTGGTATAACTGATATATCATCTGTTTCTTTGATCTTATCATGGTTTTGATTGGACTTGATCCTCACTCGTCTTACGATTTTCAATTTTACTAGTCACGGTTCTCAAATGAACACCTAGAGTAGAAGTTATGGTTGTTTTAGTGAGTTATGGGTTTCTTAGGATTTTAGGTGCTAGGAGGGTTGCTCAAATTCAAACAATCGTAACTTTTGCTCCGGGTGTCCATTTTTGCTCTAACACATATCAAATTGAAGCCTTTGAAAATATATACACTATGGTGACCACTATAATCCCTTATCACACTCTTCAAGGCCAAGATAGGCCCATAATTCCTTCCAATGGTTATAAGTTCTTCTCCGGGTGTCCATTTTTCCATAACTTCTGTGTCGGGCGTCCGTTTTGCCTCTACCACATATCAAATCAATTCTTGGGAATAAACCTACACTCTCATGACCATTGGAACACCTTCTCATATTCTTCAATTCTCAAAAAGGTTCTTAATCTCTCCAAACAGCCATAACTTCTGCTCCATGTGTCTGTTTTGCATCTACCACATATCAAATCGATCGAAAACATATTTAAAATATATATATTATATTTATATCAATATAAATATACTTATATGTCAATATATTATTTTTTATAGAATATAATTTTTTTTGAAATATACACTTTATCAGTGATAGGAAAAAAATCACTGATAAAGCCCCCCCTTTATCAACGCTACTAAAAAAAGCACTGATAAAGGGGGCCTCTTTAACAGTGCTAAAAAAAAGCACTGATAAAGGGGGTGCCTTTATCAGCACTGATAAATGCACCACCTTTATCAATGCTTTGTTTTAGCACTTTTAAATGGTGGTGTTATGGAAACCCAATTTTTTGGTAGTTTATTTTCAAAGATGTAAAAATGAAGTGAGACATCACATTTATGGAAGAACCAAGATCACATAAAAGCATAATTAAAATTCAAAGACCTAATATTGTAGGTAATAGATAATTTATTTGGATCTTAACATTTCTATGGTATCGATGGTGTGATCAGTGCTGAGATACACCTTCCTAAGCTTATTCTTTCCTTCAAATCAAGAATCCTCCTTTTGGTGCAAATAATTTTGAGAAATTTTTCATAATTTGGGATTTTCTGTATTTCTTCTAGGAGATGAATTTTGGTTTCAACATTTTGAAAGGACTCTTGAATATATCATTGAAGTTTCTACACTTACATCTTCTTTGAATGAATAAGATGAGAAGGTAATAGTGTGGGAATGTTCTTATTCTCCAGTTTTTCCTTTCCAAGGGTGTCTCAGGTATTTCCTTCCTAAACCTTGTCCTTACTTCTTCTTTATTCTCATTCTATTCTGGTTGGTAGGATTGATTTTTATAATTCTACTCTAAACTTCCATACTTTCTTCCCTCAGGTGCATCTTTAATTTTCTTTAGTGAAGAAGGTTGAATCTCCTTTCCACTTAGTTTTTTAATCACACTCACACTCTCCTTGGGATTTGTAACTTTTTGGGACAGAAATTTACCTAGGTTATTGGTTAGTATATCCATAATATTTCCAACCTTTTTTTTAGCTTGTCCATATTATCTTCAAGTCCTGCAACCTTAGACCACAGTTTTTGTTCTTTAATTGATGTTGCACTGGTTGAATGTTTCTCATAAGTCTTTTGTTGGAAAGGTGGTGGTTGATAGACTTACTATCAGTAGGTTTGTTTATAGGGTTGTTTAAATGGTGGTGGATTCTGGTATTTTTCTCCTGGAAGGGGGTATGGGGTGGGTATTGGTTTGAATAAAAGTTTTTAGCTTGATTTTATCTATATTTTGGTTATTCTTGAGGTTTATCCTTACATAGTTGATTTTTTTAGAATTTCCTTAGCTAAAAGGTTGTTGCACAACTTTACATCCCTTGCACCTCAACACATTGATAAGTATAATGATTAGGCAAAGAATATAAACCGCATACCTAAGGTGTGGAATATTTTTCATTCACTTTCTTCATATCTATCTATCTTACCAGACTTGTTAGTTATTCAAGTTTGGTTTCTCATAAAGTTGATGAATTAGAAGTTTGTACCTCGTAGATTCCTATTGTGTTTGTACCTATTGCACCAAGTTGTAGTGAGTTCTAAGTGATATTATCAATCAAACATTTGGATTATACTATATATTTATCTATCAAGGCTCTTTCAGATGAGTCATCAAGCAAGTTACGGTCATTTTCAAGAAGGCCTTAATAGAAGAAAACAAGGAAGAGGTACTCCTTCATATTTTTATGTGGGTAGCTGGCACAAAGCTTCTTGAATCTCTCCCAGTATTTGAGTCAGTCTAATTGATTAGCAGATGGAATATACCTCTTTTCTGATTATTGTGATCCAGCAGGTGGGAAAAAATACATACATAAATAATCTCTTCAGATCTTTCCAATCATTGAATTTTATTGTATGTAGTTTGTAAAACCATTCCTTTACAACACCTTCAAGTGAAAAGGGTAATGACCTCCAATTGACTTGTTCTTTGATTACTCCTTAAGGACTGAAACTTGTGAATACATATGTGAATTCTTAAATGTTTTATTAATTATAAAATTATTATAATGAATTAATTATGTTAAAATATATATAATTACATTAATCTACTTACTTAAGAACAAGATGATATATGACATGTATTTTTAATGACACATTACGTTATGAATTTTATAATTTTTCCAAATACCCATAATAAAATATATGAGAGAAAAATATAATTATGAATATTATTACTTTGATAACACTATAATAATAATATGTTTTCTTTTTAATTTGGAAATTAAGAATTAATATATATATATATATATATATTTAAACAAATGGATATATATATATATATATCAAATAATAATAAGATATAATAAATCTTTATAAAAAAATAAAAAAACATAGATGTGGGAGTAGCATACAGCCTAAGTCAATGCCCCCCCCCCAATATTGTTCCTCTTCACGACATCGCCTCTCTTCTCCTAGAGCGTAATCTTCCCCAATCGGAGTGTGACCCATGGATGCAGTCAGAAATGATCCTCTAGTGTTCGTTGGGGGCATGCAACACATCTTGTTTGGGAAATCCCATCACTAAGGATGGCCGCATGCGGATGAAGCCGACACCCCACCAGTGGTTGGTCGACCTGCAACCCATGTCAGCAACTCAAAATGGCTTCAAATGTCATTTTTTTGGTGGAACAACTCTATCATGAATCAATTGACTCAAAGGTATGTCGTATTTTAAAAATTTGAACAAACCAACTATAATTTTAGGTATTTTTAATTTTATCTTTGGGTTTAGGTTCCTCTATTCAAATTAGGGTTTTTTTATTAGATATTCATGTTGGATAATCCCACTATCATGATAGTTTTTATTGTTGTATGTTCTTACCGATTATTCTGGGTGTCGGTTATATGAATATAAATTGTGCTGCGTTGAAAAAGGGAAAAAGGGGAGGCGGTGTTATTGAACCTTCTCATTTCAATATAGTCTAGTTCTTCCTCTATAAATATCCTTTTCTTATTTCTCTTCTTCTTTGGACATATTGATGAACTATCCTTGGGAGGTATGACATAGGGGGTCTTCCTAGTAGATCAAAATAGTAAGGGGGTTTTATTTTTATAAAATTGTACTTGTATTTTTGAATTTTTACCAAATTTATCAGTATTATTTAACCCTCCTTATTGTGCAATTATTTTCCCACTTACAAGCCATGATGAAATCACCGACAAAGTAAGGGGATTTTTTGTAAAATATATTTAAGCAATTAGTTTGGTCTTATTTTTATTTTAAATAATTCTCAATTGATTAGTAGTGTTATTCAATTCTCCTTGATATGAAATTATTTTCCCTATTGTGAAGTAGTTGATTCATCTGCATGGTAATGGATTTTATTTTGTGAAATATATTTAGATGTTTTCTGAAATTCAGGTGTTTTATGCCAATTGGTTTTAGTCACTTTGTGGTATTTATTACTTGATTGTTAAAATAATTTATATATATATATAGTAATAAAACTGTTCATTTTTCATGAATTTATCTCATTCAAAATTTTCCTACAAATTTTATTTATATAAAATCTATTTATTTGAAATGAAGTGTTTATTTTGTGAAAAATATGCTCAAACAGTTCAAACGGTTTATGTATTTTTAGATATTTTATGCCAATGTGATTTCAATCAATTACTAACTATTTAAGATAATTTTTTATTATTTCATTATGATAGTAATAGGTTTTTTATTAAATATAAGTGTAACATTTTTTTAACTATTTATGAATTTGATATTTTTTATAATGATATTTTCATGATGGAAAATGATTTTTTTTTCTCTGCTTTAATGTTTGGTGTTAGAAATACCTTAAATATTTAAATTTATTTGGTTCTTAAGAATTATTTTTCTTAAAATTATTTTGAATAATTAAAGAACTTTAGTTGGACTCCTATAAATACGAGAAATGTTATTATATTTTCAAAATTATTATTTTTATAATAATGTTTTAAATATATGTATATATATGTGTGTATATATATATCATGTCATGTTTAAAATCACATTTTCCCATGGATCTCTCTTTAATAAAATTAATCAATTGTTATTTAAATTTTAATTAGGCCCCTATGAGTACAATCCATTTTATCAAACTTTCAAATTAATGTTTTCAAAACAAGTGGATGTATAAAAAATAAATATATATATGTTTCTATATATATATATATATATATTATTTCATATGAAATAGTTTTATTTAAGACATGTATATATATATATATATATTACTTTTAATGTATATATATGTAAATATACGAATGTATGTGTATATGTCATTTTATGTAAAAGTGTTATTTTAATCGATATATATATATGCATGAGTATGCAATCATGTTTTATTCAAATACCAATATTTATGTAAATAAATTTATGTATATATATATATATATTATGCAAAACTATTACATATATATATACATATGAAATTATAAGTATGTATTTTTATCATGATACACATATAATCAAGAAAGTTATTTTTCTAAAATGGTTTTCAATGCTCATGATTTGAAAGAAAATTTCATGGTCCTCGTGATGAAAAATATAAGTTATAATATTTTTAATTCTAAAGAGTTGCACCTATAAATTATGTGAATGAAGGCGGGGTATGGGGAGTGAACCCACAACCCTTATGGTACTTTTGACCAATTATTTGAAGGGTGCACCCTAATAGCACTCCAATGCATTGGGTAATGTGATAATCTCATGAGATATCATGTATGGTCTATGGTAGGTTTATACTAAGCACATTATGGTTCATGAGAGGTTTATCCTAATCACATTATTGTATTATGGAGTGAACCTAATTCATCATGGTAATATGTCCACCATCTCTCGGTAGCGAACTGGGAACCCATGCTATGATCCAAGGTGCCTTTGAGAATTAATTATGAATGCTTATTAGATTTTCAAGATAATTTACTATTACTTTATGAATGATATAAGTGGATTTTCTAAATTTTTTACATATAAATTTAAATCTTTTTCACTAAAATTATTATTTTTGAAAAGTATACATGTTTTCCAAATCTTATATTAACAAACTTTATAACATGTTTTACATTTTATTGGAAAACTCTATTGGTTTCCTTCTTTTTTTGAAAACCCCTTACTGAGCTTTTTTTCACTCACCCTATGTCTTTAAAATCTCTTTTCATAGGGCTTAAGGATGCATAGAAGCGAGATAGTGGTTGATTTCTTGCTAAGGTGTTTAACCATTATAAAGAATAGTTTTGGTCTTTTCTTTTATAGGTTGGATAATTAGAATTTCTATGATGTATCTGAACTCTCTAAAACTCTATACCTTTGCGATCTCAGGATTGTGTTAAATAAATAGATGAATTATTTTTAATAAATGGATTAAATAAAAAAAATATGGATCAGGTTTTCTAGGTCATCATAGTTGGTATCAAAGTCGAGGTATATATAACTTTAGAGGTTAGGAAACGGAGAAACCTTTTGAACCTTTAGAGGCATTTCATTAATTTTATAGGGTTTTACTTTAAGGTAAGGTCTTACGCTCCTAGTTTTCTAAATTCTAAATATTGAAATTCAGAATTTCTATAAGTGTGGTGATAGAATTTTGAGGACGCAGTTATTTTAAGGGGTGAAATGTAACATCCTGAGTTTTAGTAAATATAATATTTTCACTTTTAAATTTATGATTTAGAGTTTAATATTAATTAATTTCTTTTCTTTAAGGATAAATATTAGTTTTAATAATAAGAGAATTAATATATATATGTATGTATGTATGTATATATGTATGTATGTATGTATAACTATGGTTTGTAAGATAATATCTTTTTGTGTATATAAATATAAATAATATCTTGTAGAAAATTTTAATAAATTAAAATAAACCATTAATAAATTAGTTAACATATTAGTTTTACATTTTACTCATGTTAGGAATTTTGAATTATTCAAAAAAAATTATATAAAATGTATGTACATGTATTTTGTGTCTAATTAACAACAATTAAATAATAATAATAATAATTTATTTAAATACATATATGTATATTTGCAATCTTAATGAATATTTAATCTAAATCTAAATATTTATGTTGATTAAATTAAATAATGTTTTTCAAAGTTATATTTTTAATTCAAATGAAATAGAGTTTCATTCACATAAAATGTAAGTTTAAAACTTTAAAATTTATTATTTTAATAAAAAACTTATAAACTTTTTATACTAAATGTTTTTCTATTTTCCAAGAAATAAATATATACACATAAGTTTATATAAAATATAATTTCTATTGACTTTAATAGTATTTATTTTGTAAATGTTTTATTAATTATAAAATTATTATAATGAATTAATTATTTTTCAATAGATATAATTACATTAATCAGCTTACTTAAGAACAAGATAATATATGACATGTATTTTTAATGACACATTACATTATGATTTTTAAAAAAATCAAATACCCATGATAAAATAGATGAGAGAAAAATATAATTATGAATATTATTATATTGATAAGACAATAATAATAATAATATGTTTTCTTTTTTAAGTAGGCAATTAAGAATTAATATATTTATATACATATTTCGAAAAATGAATATATATATATTTATCAAATAATAATAAGATATAATAAATCTTTATAAAAAAGGAGAGAGAGGTGGGAGTAGCGTACAGCCGAATCCGACGCCCCCTCCCCTAATATTCTTCCTCCTCGTGGCACTACCTCTCTTACCCTGGAGTTTCGTCTTCCCCAATCGGAGCATGACCCATGGATGCATCTAGAAATACTCCTCTGGTGTTTGTTGGGGGCATGCAACATGTCTCATTTGGGAAATCCAGCCACTCAGGATGGCCACATGTGGATGAAGCAGACACCCCACCGGCGGTCAGTCGACCTGCAAAGTAACTCATAATAGCTTCAAACGTCATTTTTATAGTGGAACAACTCTTCCGTGAACCGATTGACTCAAAGTTATGTTGTATTTTGAATATGCTGACAAACCAAATAGAATTTTAGGTATTTTTAATTTGTGCTTCAGGTTTAGGTACCTCTATTTAAATTAGGGTTATTTAATTAGAGATTCATGTCAGTTAATCCCACTGTTACACTGGTTTTGTTGTTTTTTGTGCTTACTGGTTATTCTATGTGTCAAGTATATGTATATAAACTGTGTTGCATTGAAATATGGAAAAAGGGGAGGTGGTGTTCTTGAACCTTCTCATTTCATTATAGTCTAGTTCTTCCTCTATAAAGATCATTTTCCTATTTCTCTTCTTCTTCGGCCATTATGATGAACTAGCCTTGAGAGGCTTGACACCAGGGGTCTGCCAAGTGGATCAAAATAGTAAGGGGATTCTATTTTTATAAAATTTTCATGTATTTTTGAATTTTTCCTAAATTTATCAATAGTATTTAACCCTCCTTGTTGTGTAATTATTTTCCCTCTTGCAAGGAAATGATGAAATCACCTGAAAAGTAAGGGGATTTTTTTGTAAAATAATTTTACCAATCAGTTTGTTCTTGATTTTCTTTTAAATAATTCCCAATTGATTAGTAGTGTTATTCAATCCTCCTTTATATGCAATTCATTTCCCTGTTATGAAGCAGTGAATTCATCTGCATGGTAAGGGATTTTATTTTTTTAAATATGTTTAGATGTTTTCTATAATTCAGGTGTTTTATTCTAATTGGTTTTAGTCGCCTTGAATTATTTATTTCTTGATTGTTCAAATAATTTTTTTATATATATAGTAAGATAACTATGAATTTTCCATGCATTCATCTCTTTCAAAATTTTCCTAAAATGTTGATTTATTTCAAATCTATTTATGTGAAATTAAGTGTTCATTTTATGAAAAATATGCTCAAATAGTTCAAGCAGTTTATGTGTTTTTATATATTTTATACCAATTTGATTTCAGTCAATCACTAACTATTTAAGATAATTTTGTATTATGTCATTATGATAGAAAGAGTAATTTTATTAAAGCTAAGAATAACATTTTTTAACTATTTATGAACTTGATATTTTTATAATGATATTTTTATGATGGTAAGAAATTTTATTAAAGATAAGAATAACATTTTTTAACTATTTATGAATTTGATATATTTATAAATACATTTTTATGATGGTGAGGGATTTTTTTTTGTTATGATTTAATGTTTCATGTTATAAATACCTTAAATATTTAAATTTATTTGGTTTTTGAGACTTATTTTTCTTAAAATTATTTTGAATAATTAAATAACTTCAGTTGGACTCCTGTAAATACAAATGATGTTATTAGATTTTCAAAAGTATTATTTTGATAATAATGTTTAAAATATATGTATATATATTTATATATATTTATAAATATATATATACCATGTCATGTTTAAAATCACAAAATCCCATGGATATCTCTTTAATAAAATTTATCTATTATTATTTGAATTTTAATTAGGCCTCTATGAGTGCAAGTGATGTTATCAAACTTTCAAATTAATGTTTTCAAAACAAGTGGATGTATAAAAAGTAAATATATATATGTTTATGTGTATATATATATTATTTCATATGAAATATTTTTATTTAAGACATGTATATATATATATTACTTTTAATGTTTATATATGTAAATATATGAATGTATGTGTGTATGTTATTTTATGTAAAAGTGTTATTTTAATCAATATATATATATGCATGAGTATACAATCATGTTTTCTTCAAATATAAATATTTATGTAAATAAATGTATATATATGTATCTTTTATGAAAAATTGTTACGTATATATATATATATATGAAAGTATAAGCATGAATTTTTATCATGATTCATGTATAATCAAGAAATTTCTTTTTATGAAATGGTTTTCAATGCTCATGATTTAAAAGAAAATTCCATGGTCCTCATGATGAAAAATATAAGTTATAATATTTTTAATTCCAAAGAGTCACACCTGGATATTATGTGAATTAAGGAGGGGTATGGGGAGTGAATCCACAACCCTTATGGGACTTTAGTCTAATAATATGAAGGGTGCACCCTGATAGCGCTTCAATGCATTGGGTAATGTGTTAATCTCATGAGATGTAATGTATAGTGCATAGTAGGTTTATCCTAAGCATATTATGGTGCATGAGAGGTTTATCAAAATCGCATTATGGGGTTAGGGAGTGAACCTAATCCATCGTGGGACTATTTCCACCATATCTTGGGAGTGAATCGAGAATTCATGCTATGATCCAATGTGCCATTGAGAATTAATTATGAATGCTTATGATATTTTCAAGTGAAATTATTAATACTTTATAAATGATCAAAGTGAATTTTATAAATGTTGTATATATAAATTGAAATAATTTTTCGCTAAAATGTTTATTTTTTAAAATTATAAATATTTTCCTAAGCTTGCATTAACAAACATTATAACATGTTTTACTTTTTATTGAAAAACTCTATTGGTTTCCTTTTTATTTTAAAAACCCCTTACTGAGATTTTTTTCTCTCACCCTATGTCTTAAAAATCTATTTTCATGGGGCTTAAGTATGCATAGAATCAAGATAGTGATTGATGTCCCGTTAAGGTATTTAACCCTTATAAAGAATAGTTTTGGTCTTTTTTTATAGTTTGTATAATAAGAATTTCTCCAATGTATCCGGACTCTCTAAAACTCTATACCTTTGAAATATCGGGATTGTGTTAAATAAATAAATGAATTATTTTTAATAAATTAATTAAATAAAAAATATGGATCAGGTTTTTTGGGTCATTATACATATGGTGATTGCGAGAATATCCCTAACTAAAATCTTGTGTTAGTCTACCCTATTTCCTATGTGTGTGATCACTACAGTGGGTTCTCTTGATTTATTAGGGAAATATGTAATTAGGTTTTGTTATTCCATAATAACCAATAGTTTCCAGACACAACTTCACACACATGTTGACTATTGTCGAGCACTCACCAACTAACCCTAGCATGTTCCATCACATAAAGACCAGAATTGGGAGCATGGGGATTATGGATCATTGAAAAGGGTAATTAATATTAATAGAATCTAAACCTAATGTAATATCATTAGATAATAAAAACTGTAAATTCAAAATTGAAACCATATTGAAAAAGAAATAAAGGGTTTATAAAACTAAGAGTAGAAACTCAATCATTACAAATAGGTCTAACCTCCCCTTTCCTGATCACTAGAAGATGTTACCCCTCCATGTGAAGGGTAAAGGAGATGATTTGGGAGGAATAATTTATTATTAGAATTAAAAATAAGGAAGATAAAAAAAAGAAATCTAAAGTAGTAGCAGGTCTATGTCCAGAGTTTCCCCACACCAAGAGATGATCTTTTTAATCCCCCCTAGCCTTCAATTTATAGGGATTTATTCACAATTATTATTGCTTTAATTATCCATAAATGTATAAATAAATCCATTCCTAGTCAATATTAGGGCTACTCAAGTGTTCAAATCACGTTTGGGGTTTAATTACATAAAAAACTATCATTTTTGGGTCCTATTGAAGATTTTCACGGCATGAATTAACATTTCATGCTGTGAGTATTCATGGTCGAGCTTCCCAGGTGATTTCACAGGGTCAATTAATGATTTGAAAATTTTCTGGCCATTTCCATCATGATTTGAGGTGTGACACCACAAGTTGTACTCTTAGGTGATTTTTTTCTCACATTATAAGTTAACGTCGTGAATTCCTTCAAACTTCATGTCATGAATTTACTATTCATGATGTGAATAGGTGTTTTCTAAAAAATTGGGCCATGTTTCATCTTGATTATTTAGTTCTGAGCTTTGGGCTTGGGCCATGATCTATCCTTTATCACAGAACATCGTTTGTGTGTTGAATTCATCACCTTTTAGCTAATTTTCATTCAAACATTACATCATACCATAAATCACAAAAATGATTAAATCATAGTAATATTAATCAATTAAAGTGTAAAAAAATATATTTTATATTAAAATAATCATGAAAAATATTACTCTGTCTGAAATAAATTAATAAATAGAATATTGAAGGTCAAATTTCAAAAGAAACCATATAACTCAAAGAAATAATTTGAATTACTAAATTCCCTTACCTTAACTCTTGAATTTCAAAAAAGTGATTCAAATTATATTATAATTAATATAAAAATATTAATCACCTATTTCAAAACCATACTCATACTTATTTCCATTTATACTTTTCATTTATAATTATTATCTACATTTTTATTAGTTACCTATTTTCCCACATCATATGTTTATAGTTTTGACCATTTGTACTAGTTTTGTAGGAGTAGTGTTAGTATTCATTATTATTTCAAATTTTATCCATCTTAGATTATTAAATTTACTATAATGTATTATTTATAATGATTTCTAAAGTTTAAATTTTCTTTCATGAGTTCTTTAGTCTTTATCCTAGAAGATGAAATCGGCAACAAGCATATTTTGGTGATTTTTAACCCACAAAGGTTGTTTTCTTAGTTAATGAATTAAATATTGATATAAACCAACTATTTGTTTACATATTTATATCATATTACACCATTATGTTTTCATAATCATCTATGATATAATTTCATATCATTGTTCAAGTAAGCGGTCAAACTGACCCTAACATGAATATATACTGAATAATGGATGATTATGAGGTGATTTAGTTGCAATATAATTATACCAACATCATAATGGAATTATTTATTGTTTATTAGTTTGATATATTAAAATTATAAAAAATTGGGAGAATAAGTAATGGATATGAAATAATTAAATATTATGAATAAATTGTTTTTCCTCTTAGTTCACCTGTTTAAAGGAGATTAATTTTATAATGATTGTTATCATTAATAACATTGAGATATTATTAAATTTTTATTACTAGAACCCTATTTATATCATAAAAAACATATTTTCCCTTTAAATCCATTAATTTATCCATCCATAAAAGGCAGTATTGAAAAATGAACTTGTTTATTCATAGAGGCGGTAGTCCGCACATACGAATGTTTCAGGTTTTCATTTTTCTTAATGAAAAATAGGAAGGGTATTTAATTTAAAAACCATAATTATAAGACATATCAAAATACTAAGGATATTTATGTTATAATTTTAATATGTTATAATCAAATTTAAAAAAGGAGCATACAAAAAGAAATAGAAATGAGAAAGAGAGGTTAAGGACTTATACCACACTTCTTAGATTATATCATTTGTGAATGTGGTTAAGCCTTTTAGGGGTGTTCTTTTGGTAAGAAGATAACATATTCAAGGTGTCATGGAATTTTTAGGAGAGTTTTTCATAGATTTTGGGACAAATTAAATGGGTTTTTATATGAGATTACTGAGGAGATAAGAGACCCTTTTATAAGTGAAAAGGGATGTCATTGTTAAAAATACCCAAAAAAATCAACAATTGGAAGTCACTATCAAGGAAAGTGGCTCCAAATTTTCATAAATAATGGTTTGTGTAATAGATAAGGTAAATAAAGCATCAACCAAGTTTTTTCACACATTTTTTAAACATGCTTCAATCCCTTTATCCCTTGAATTATTACTTTTACCATTTTAGATTTTACCATGCTAACTAGTTTTTACTTAAGATAGCTTAATATTTATTCCTAAAAATTAAGTTGTCCTTGTTAGATAATTTGTAAATACTGATTTCAAATTTGAAATCAATTTTTTTTATTCAATTTCTAGAAGTATTAAAAATTTATTTTAATATAATAAATGTATAATATATTAAACAATTTTGAAAAAAATATTTCTTGAGTTATAAAATATCAAATTTATCTTTATAAACTATAGTGAATATTTTAAAATGTATAATTTAAATTATAAAATGCATAATTTTTCAATGAAAATGTTTCATAAATTTCTAAGTCATATTAATATACTAATAATGTCATAAAAGTTGAAGTATTAGTAAAAATGGTATATTGCTCTATTCACCTAAAAAATTATAAAAAACTCAAAAATTAATATTAGGATATTATTTTTATGATAAATATAAAAATTAAGTTTATTTTTTCAAATTCACATCCTAAAATTTATGAATTTTATTTTTAATTAAAAAATAAAATATAGTGAAAATTATTTTTTATAGGAAAACGACTTTTGGTATATAATCTATTCTTCTTCTCATATCATATAAATTAGTAATTAAAATATTTTTAATAATTTATTCATACCAAAATATATTATACTTTAAATAAATTAAATTTTAAAAAAAATTATAAGTTTTTTCGCAACACTAGTTGATCCAATTTTTATAGTGATATTTATTTTGTCTTGTTTTTTTTAATATATATTTTATATATCTATTTAATTAACAATTATATTACCACTATTTATACCTGCCATTATATGGATATATTAAAATGGTCTATAATTTTTTGGTTTATTGTTGGAGCAAGATATCGAACATAGTATTTATTTAAGGAGTAATATTTTACTAAAACTTGGGTCATTGCAATCAACTTTAAGAAGCTCAAATTATGTTGTTACAATATAAGGGGGTAGTGAATTGTTTCTAAGTGTCAACATTATAGTGTATTTATAGGTAGTTGACTTAGGTGTGTTATTCAATTTAATAGAAGAGTAGATATGCAATGAAAATTATGTACCTAGAAGTTTCAAAAAAATAAATTTGGTGGGAAATGAAGCTCTATATATCATTAGAAAAGGAGATGTGGATATCCAGATGAAGAATATTTGAGTCTTGAAGCTGGAGGAAGTTATACATATCTCAAGGCTATGGAATAACCTAATTTTCACAAGGCAACTTGATGAGGTGTGTTTTGGTACTATTTTTTCTAATAGAGTATGGAAAGTTACTCAAGGATCCATAGTAGTTTCATAAGGATTTAAAGATGAAACTCATTAACTGATTGGATGTTTAAACATAATTGTAATGGATGAAAGTTTAATTTTCGATGATCCTAAAGTATGTAATTTCAGGTTCCATCACCAAAGTGAAAACAATATGAAAGTTCTAACTGAAATGGGCATAATGAATCTTGATCACATGGAAATAAAAAAATTTGAATGTTGTGTGATGGGAAAATATAGAAGGGTTCCCTTTAATTAATATGGATGGGATCCTAAGGCTCAGAAGTTGGAAATGGTTCATTAAAATGTTTGGGGACCTGTCCATGTTCAGCCCCTTGGATGGTTACTCTACTTTATAACTTGTATTGATTATTCTACAAGAAAAGTATGAGTTTAATTTTTGAATCATAATTATGATGTGTTAAAATATTTTATTCAATTTAAATCCTTGGTGGGAAGGGAGTGTAGTATGAATTTGAAATTACTTCACACTGGAAATGTTTGTGAGTACACCAAATTCATCTTTTAGAACTTCTGCAATAAGAAGGAGATAAGGCATTAAAGGAAAGTGTTGGGAAATCCACAATAGAATAGATTGGATTAGAGAATTAATTGGACATTTAAAGAGAAGTCCAGAAGTATGAGGTTTCACTTAGGAATGTTCAAAGGAATTTGGGTGGAGGCCCTTAACACTATAGCATGCCTTGTTAGTATAATTCCAGCATCGATGGTTGGGAATGAAATTTTAGAGGAGCTATATTATGGTAAATGACCAAAAGTTATCCACCTATAAGTCTTTAAAAGTTAAAAATATATTCTCATTTATTCTAAGGATAATTACATGCTTAAGGATAGGTTGTTTTTTGTTGGGTATGGTGATGAGAACTTCACCTGCTAGCTATGGGATGAAGAAAATGTTGGTCTGATTAAATATAGAAAGAGGGGGTAAATTTTCTTTTTAAAACTTTTTAAAAATTAAAAAAAAATTGGTGGAATTAAAATAATTAAATTTATAACTAAAATTAAAAGATATAAAGTGAATTAGAACTAAAAATTTAAAAGAAATATAATAATAAATTAATAAATGAGTTCAATAATAATCCACAAAGGGGTACCTATATCTCCTCCCCTCAAAATTCTTGATAGTTTTTGGTTTAAAATTTCCTTTTTAATGGTTTTAGTAAGAAATCAAAACACTAAATTTTTTGTGCTTGTAGAAAGAAACTCATTTACAAGTGTAAGGCCCCTGGTTTTTAGTGTTTGGTACCAAGAAACCAAAATAAACATCTAAACTATTAGTGTCTTTGGCTATAAATCCAAATCCCCCTTACTTTCAAGTTAGTAATCACCTATCCCCGTCACACTCAATGGTAGTGAGCACCCAATAAAATGAATAGGAAGTGACTTTCTTAGCATAATCACTTTGAAGCACAATCATGATCCTCCCAACAAGATACAATAAGAAAAAAGTGGTGGAGAGTGATACAAGAGTGAAGAGAGATTCAGAATGAATAAAAGTGTCACAATAGTGATCTATAATGATCTTCAAGGTAATTGATACGATAAAAGTACCCTTTGGGTGTATTTATAGCCTCCAATATCTTTAAGATCATTCTGGTACCTTCATGGAAGAATTTAAAAAAATTAAATACTAAAATCCATCAAAATAAAATGAAGAGACACAAATGTGTGTGTTTGTGATCAATAAAACCACCTAAGATAGTAATATTTACAATAGAAAAGAGACAAGTCAATAAAATAGGTTCACTTAAATGAAGGGGTTTTATGGAAGGATTGAAACTTGATGGAGAAGGAATTTGTTGATAAATCAATTATTGACGTTCAAGTTGATCTAAGTAAGAACACCGTAAAGGATAAAAATATAGAAAACTCATATGGAAGAAATGAAAGTCCAAAGGTGAGGCCAGTGGAGGATACACTATAAATTTCAAGGTAGGATAATGATTAAGTGAGGGTATCATAATTTTAGATACCAGAAGTTAGATCTGAGTCTAAAAATTTAGAGAAACCAACTCTGTTGAGGAGATCAACTAGATTTAGAAATCTAGTTCAGGTATTTGAGGCAAGCATGAACTTTCTACTCTTAACAAATGTAGGATAACCATAGAGTTTGAAAAAGGTATATATGCTTAGTGATGCCAAAATAGTGGAAGTCAACAATGAATTGAGAAATGAATTCATTGAAAACTAAAGGAAAATGGGAATTGACTAACTTACCATAAGGAAAGAAAGAACTGGAGAGTAAGTGGTGTCACAAACCATCCTAGAGGGGCTTGTGCCGTGACTACCCTAAGCCCACCTCTGATAGGCCAGGGGCTGGAGACTAGCACTAAGTAGTCATATCCTACAAATGCGAGTCATATTCCTAAGTACATGTACACACACACACACATTTCCAAGCCCAAAATACTGAAATGTAAAAAACAATAAGTAGACAAAGTATGCATATATTAAGATACCAACCACATAGTACAATAGTAGGAAAACTGAAAAGTACACAGGGCTAGAATACAGGCCCACCTAAAAAGGAGTCTCTAAAAGTGAACACACAAGTTCCTAAAACTCATCCATATAAAACCATACTTGAAGGGTAGGTACAGGGACAACTGTCTAAAGTCGCAAGAGAACACCTCGACTGTCTGATCTCTCTAAGTACCACTTGGTCCTGGTCCACCTAGGACTCTGTAAAAGCATCAAACATTTTCACAAGACACAACACATGCAGAAAAATACCATGTAGGGGTGACTAAAATAATACTCAATAAGACACCTTGAAACCACAAAGAAAAACTACTAAGAAATATGCGAATTACACCATAAAGAAATAAATGAATGAAAATCACTAAGGAAAACCATGAAGGAACACCACTAAGGAACACCAATAAGAAACACCATGAAGTAAAACCATAAATTAACACCACTAAGGAACACCACTAAGGAATTCCACGAAGGAACACCAGTAAGGAACACTATAAAGAAACACCATGAAGTAACACCACTAAGGAACACCATGAAGAAACGCCACGAAGGAATGCCACTAAAGAACACCATGAAGGAATGCCACTAAGGAACACCATGAAGGGAAACCATGAAGGGACACCATGAAAAAACACCACGAAGGAAAACCACTAAGGAACACCACTAAGAAACACCACGAAGGAACACCATGAAGAAACACCACAAAGGAACACCACGAAGGAACACCACAAAGGAACACCATGAAGGAACACCACGAAGGAACACCACGAATGAACACCACTAAGGAACAGCATGAATGAACACCAAGAAATAACACCACAAAGGAACACCACAAAGGAATACCATGAAGGAACACCATGAAGGAACACCACTAAGGAGAACCATGAAGGAACACCATGAATGAACACCACTAAGGAAACCCACGAAGGAACACCACTAAGAAACACCATGAAGGGAAATCATGAAGGAACACCATGAAGTCACACCACGAAGGAACACCATGAATGAACACCACGAAGGAACATTATGAAGTAACACCATAAAGGAACACCAAGAAAGAACACCACTAAGGAACACCATGAAGGATACCACACATAAATACATGAAGTATACCACATAGAAATACATGAAGTATAGTTATCTCACATAGGTATAATTCTAAAGCATGAAGAGAAGGTTTTTCAGTTTTAGTCCAAAAATCTCCTAGTTTTCATGACACACTGAGTGTTGATGGAGCACAGAGTTTTGATGGTGCACGGAGCATCGATGGCGTATGGAGCATCAATTGATCACAGAGCGTCGATGGTGCACAGAGCATTGATGGCGCATGGAGTATCAATGGAACATGGAGCGTCGATAGTGCACGGAGTGTCGATGGTGCAAAAAGTACTGATGGGTCATGCATCCCCCAAGTCACGTAGTAACCAAGTCATATATTCACTAAGTTGCATATTCACCAAGTTACAACCAGCCACAGGATTCCGCTCATAGTGTGCTTATACCAGGAGAACCTACTCCTAAAGCCATTAGGTCGTATTATAACTTCCACAACAACTCACTTAGTGTATCTCAAAATTATTTACTCATCATAAGGGTCCCAACGCCGCAAACGGCGCATCAAACAGACACACGGTTTGAAAGATATGGTTGTTTTTGTAAAACAGCCCAACCTAGGTCTGATCCAACTTTGACCCAACCCGCCGGACCTGACCTGACCCGATTCGTCCAACCTGACCTGACCCGGTCCAGTCCACTGGGCTTAGGCCGCTAGGCCACTGGGCCACTAGAGTGGCCCGACCACCCTAGTCTGGCCCGCATGCAGTGGTACAGTTTGCTCCGCTAAATGTGGCCCACCCCAGTCATGCCCCTCGGGTCCATGTAGTCCGCCATGACCATGTGAGTCCCCCCATGTCACCCCTTCAACATGGAATCATGTTGTCTTTCATGTGGCTGGACCGCCTCCTCTGCATTCCCCATGGCTTGTTGTCGCAGGTTCCTCTGACGTGGCTTTGAGCCGCATCCCAACTCATCGTCACGGCCTCCAGTCACCATCGTGGCCGCCTTCCATTGTCGATCTCCCACACGACCCCACTGGGCCGCTTCCTTTACCCATCAGTGGCTCGCCGCACCCGCACGCGATCATCGTTGTGTGCCACCGGGCACCTTTGTGCACCGCTGGTGGCGCCAGCCACCCCTATTGCTTCAGTGCTCCGTTTTTTGAAACATACCCACATCCACGATCCTCTGGGTCTTGATATTCACTAATTTGGTTTTGATCCATCTTTCCATCACTCTAGGGGGTCCTATCGTGCTTTGAACCACCCAGCAATGTCGAGATGAGAATCGTAGGGGTTCCAACAGTGAAGATCATGTATAACGGAGGTAGAAATGAACATAGCAAAGGTTTAACATCGTTGGCCAAGCATTCTTGGCCAAAAATCAAGATCCATGGGATTTGGGTTTGGAAACAGATCAAGTTGAATCCTACTAACCCGCAACAAATCCCTCATGCAACATATGATCAATATATGGGATAATATGTTCGTGGATTAGTCTGTGTTCATTATAGATATCAAGAATGGGAAAAAATAACAAATAAATCAAACATATTACTTTTATTTTGGATCAGTCGTTGATGAGGAATGGTTTCATTATTGTTGTTGACTAGATCCTCTAACTCTATTGGCATAACGATATATAATTCGATCTCTGATCTGTCATCGTTCTCTCGAGAGGATTCTTTCTCCAATATCTTCCTAGAGATTCTCCGACATTTACAGGGTTATGTTGTTAACCCTAAGATTTATACATAAGGATGTTTTTAAATGAAATCATCACTGTGTCAGCAAAATAATTTATCTTTAAATTATTTAATGATAATTACATCCTTTTCGGGTTTTTTCACAGAAGACCCGTGCTGACTAAAGTTAAGTCGCACATAGGGAAAACATCACATTACAAACTCAATGGTGGTCTCATATTTCCAATCTGAGTCTCCATTCATGATTTGTTAGGATTTTAAAATAAAATAATTTTTATTTAATTATTTTATTTACGATTACATCCAAAAACTATCTTTCACAACCGGCCCACGCCGGCCAATGTTACGCCTCACCTAAGGTAAATATGCTACTATGAACCTAATGGTGCCCTTAGATTTCTAATCTAGGCACCATTTTAATAGTTATTCCACTTTTTCATGAAAACCTCATGTGCGTGCTATTAAAAACTTAACATTTTTTAATGAACTATTCCGGTCACACCGGGCCTCATAATCACACGTCGGCTCAGATCTTGTTCTCATAATTTTTCCAAATAATTTCTAAAAATAAATTTAGGAAAATATGAGTCATTACATTCTCCCCACCTTAAGTCTTTACGTCTCCAAAAGATAAACCAATGGATACCAAACAGATGAGGGTACTGAGCACGGAAAGTCTCACAGTCAATATCTCTGAGTTGTGCCTCTGTGACTTACTATAAGAGTGGGGGATGAGAACCATTGACTGGAGGTATGTTATTCCATCTCCATATAAAAATTATAACTGCAATGAGGCTAACTTCTTTAATGCATCATTCAGTAATTGTAAACTAAATCTCCTACTGAGAGAATATGTCACCACATTACCCTTCCCAAGAGTATAGAAAACTTAAAGTCATAGTCCTAAAGTAACTTGAAAGAATGCTGTCGTGGACGCCCTCAAATGATTAGTGTAATTTTAGGGTAATTAGGTGTAGCAGAGTGGCTGACCAAGGTCGTTTCTCAAAGGAGGAAGTAAATTAAAACAACTTCTTAAAGGTATTCTAAAAATAAAATAGAATATAATTAAAACACTACTTTAAAGTATGGGGGTTGTTTATAGTTTATAAATCTATAATAAGTTTTATGGAAGAAGATTGCGTTTTTTTTAATTTTGAAATGAAGTTTTATTAAAAAGACACAACAAGAATATGTTTTTTAGACAATATTTAAAAGAAGTAATCGATCTAACTCTACCTATTAAATCAATTATTTATCATTATCATTTAAATTAACATCCACTTAATTATGATCTCTTAACTTGTTAACCCCCGAACCCTACGATAATTAACCTTACCACAAAGATGAAGTAAATTTAACCCTAGGCTAACTTCGGAACATGCAATCGCAACACCCTACTTTGATTGATGTTATAAGATTATATTATGGTCAGTGGTAAATTAAGGAAAATTTCCCCTCTAGAAATTAGAATTAATTGAGTTTAGGGATTATATTTTAACACTACAAATTGATCCTATATGGTTTTGTATAACCGATTAAGTTCGCACTCTCAAAATTTACACAAAATCTCATCCTCGCGTGTTTTTGTGTTAATTTTTCAATTGATTTCTTAGTTTAAATTAAATTAAAAACTCAATTAATTGATCATATTATGTGAATTAAAGTATATCATTGATTCAAAATAAATTAATGTAGAAGTTAAGAGATATATCTATTACTAAAAGACTACTCTTCCATGGGTGGCGTAATCATCGTAGAAGCGAATTGCATTTGCTACGGTTTATAATGGGTATAACCCAATAACGCTTCTACTCAAGAATTCCAGACCAAAGAGGAAGATTAATAGAATAATAAATTTGAATAAAACATAAGAAAAGAGAAGAAATAAAATAAGTACAAATAAATTTATTACACAAACAAAAGCATTACAACATGAAGGAGAAGAAGAAGGCTTTGTCGAAGGGATCCTTGCTTCAAGAGCTACCCTTATTGAAATGGTTGGATAATTGAGTGTATCCACTTCTACTCTGCCCTCAACTTCCCAATACACGTCTCAACCCCACCAAATGATAAAAACACAAATTTATAGAGTGGTGGGGAGGTTGGGTTCAAAGTGGTTTCAAGTGTAAATGGGGAATCTCGGCCAAATGTTTTATGCCAACTTGAACCACCCATTTGACCACCAAAACGCGTGAATCGGCTTTCCTTATAGAATGATTATCCGTGAGAAAATGAGTCATGTATCTCCTCTAAAAATTTAGACCTGATCCAATCACGGATGAAGAAGTTATGGCCCAAATACAGAACTCATGTCTATTCTGCCGAGTCCAGCCTACCATTGACTTAATGGCCCATTTACTCCATCCAAATGCACTTTTTAGCTCTAGTGTCATGAATAAAAGTTTTAGAAAATTAATTTATCAACACGGTTACAAAATATTAAGTTCAAATAGTAAATATTAAAATATTTATCATCAAAATACTACAGTACATTTTAAAAGGGTAAAACTTGAATTTTCATCAAATTTTCAAATGAATGATCTAATCCCAAATATTTGATAAATGAATATATTTAGAATAATGTGAGGAAATTATATCATTTATTATCAATAAAATATCCAACAAAATAGTGTTTTATCAACTCCCCCACACTTACCCTTTTGCACTCCTGGGCAAAACCTTATATCAAGTAAACATCAATATCAAATCAAAACCAATTTTAAAACACATATCCTTGAGATTAAACAATTACACACCAAAAAACAAAAGATATCATGCCTCATAAAAAACCATTATTTCAAGTTCTCCTTTTACATCATTCAATATATTTCCACTTCATTTATCCTCCCTTGCACACAATACTTACCTCACTTGAATTTTCTCTTATCACACAAATATCAAAAAAAAATTGCAATGTATTTCTCATCCAAAATCATACAAGGGTCACCATAGGATTAATAAATTACTACATCGCCACATGATGTGATTCAAGGACATATGTTTATCATGAGTACTTTTCAGGGTTGTTTTGTGGCTTTCGGTTGGTAGGATTTAGATGTGAAAAACTCTGAGGCTGAATGAGGAGGGATTGACTCTTTTTGAAGAAAAATTGCATTAATCTAATTTTCACTTAAATATGGTCTCCTTATTAATCCCCATAGTATCAATTCATCTCCATAATCATGAAAATTCATGGAAATTTTACACCATTCATCATTTCAACAACAAAAATGTCAATCTTCTCAAACATGATTTTCTTGAAAGCTCCAGATTGGCACAACTTTCACTTCTATTAGAAGCTCCAGAAAAGGCACAGCTTCACTTATCATGAAAGCTCCAGAAAAGGAACACCTTTCAATATAATGATTTTCTTCAGTAGAAAAAACATCTCTTTTAAATTTAATTTTCCACCCAAATCATCACAGAATGTGGTAGCACAACACAAGACAGCTTCCCCCACACTTAAGTTCAACTAGATTATGAAATTTCACTTCAAGAGTTGGTTGGATGGGGGAAATTGTCTTGTAATGTTTCTAACCTAATAGGTTTTTCATGGATTCTAAGGACTACAAGGATTAAATGTTCAAGGTAGGCCATTATAAAAAAAATATTCTTTGAAATAGGGGCTTCAATACCAAACAAATGCCTCAATCATTTAAACATAAGTACCTCAAACCCTCAAGTTTTGACAGAAATAAATCAAATTCTGGTTAAATCAAGCATGGTTTGGTTCTCTCAAGAAGTGAGTTGAATGTAAGGAATATGAAAATAATGGGATAGAAGCCTCACAGGAAAGTGTTTTAAAATATAAAGACAGTGAGATGTGGCATGGGATTCAAAATTCAATGTACTTTTAATGAAATTACTAAATATTTGAACTTGAAACAAAGTCATTTTCAACATTCATTTAAACTCAGTTTCATGGGATAAATTTTTTCACTCATTGATATGCATTTAAAAATTGTGGTGAGAATAATTTCAGTTCAAAAATTTCAAAAACACAAATAAAATTTAAAAATAAACACACGAAATTTGAAAAATATACAATTTTTTTTTTTAAACAGGAAAACAATTGAAATTACTAAACTAAAAGGTTCCCTCCCCCACACTTAAAATATTGAATTGTCTTCAATGTGAACCCATGAGATGATATATGCACATGAAATGCAGAATTTTTAAATAGGACAAATAATATAAAAGTGAAAGGGTTAGGAACAGCCCGATGTGCTCAAGTGATGATGAGGTCATGCAGTGTGATAAAATCCACTGCATCAGTAGGAAGTCCCTCAATGTATCTCTTCAAACTTTTCCCATTGACTGTAAATATCCTTCCAATGTCCTATTGTTTGATCTCTACTGCACCATAAGAAAAAACATTAGATACAATATAAGGACCTAACCATCTGGAACACAACTTACCAGGCATCAGCTTCAATCGTGAACTGTAGAGAAGGACTTTCTCTCCAATATAAAATTCCCTTTTCTGGATCATTTTATCATGAAATTATTTTGATCTTTCCTTATAGAGCCTTTAGTTATCATATGATGACATTCGAATCTCCTCAAGCTCTTGAATTTGCAACTTCCTTTGAATTTCAGCTTGGGCCAAATCCATGTTGCATTTCTTTATAGCCCAATAAGCCCTATGCTCAACTTCCACAGGGAGATGACACGCTTTACCAAAAACAATCTGAAATGGGGACATACTAATGGGGGTCTTGTAAGTTGTCCTATAAGCCCACAATGCATCATCCAAGCGCTTTCTCCAATCCTTCCTATTTGGCTGCACGGTTTTCTTCAAGATTTGTTTCAACTCACGATTTAAAACCTCAGACTGGCCATTTGTTTGGGGGTGGTATGGTGTTGATGTTTTGTGTGTCACCCCATACTTTCGAAGGAGGGAAGAAAAATTCCTATTGCAAAAGTGTGTCCCTTGGTCACTAATGATGGCCTTTGGTACTCCAAACCTGCAGAAAATTTGAGACTTGACCAAATCCACTACAACATGAGAATCGTCAATCCTGGTGACCTTGGTCTCCACCCATTTACTCACATAATCGACAGCAACAAGGATATACAAGAAACCAAATGAACTAGGAAAAGGGCCCATAAAATCAATTCCCCAAACATCAAAAATCTCATAGAATAAAATTGGTTGTTGGGGCATATCGTGTCTCCTTGAAATGTTTTCAGTGTGTTGGCAATGAGAGCATGACTTACAAAACACATGGTAATCATGGAATAAGCTAGGCCAATATAATCCAGAGTCTAAAACTTTTCTAGCAGTATGTTGGGGTCCAAAGTGTCCACCACAAGAAAGTTTATGACAGAAATGCAAAACAGACTCAAACTCATGATCGGGAACACACCTCCTAATGACTTGGTCACTACACATGCACCAGAGGTAAGGATCATCCCACACATAAAACCTAGACTCACTTTTTAATTCTTGGACTTGATGCTTCTTCAAATTTACTGGGATTTAAGAGGAAATAATGTAATTAACTAAATCAGCATACCAAGGATGTGTACCTGAGATGGTATAGAGATGCTCATTGGGGAAAGTGTCCCGAAGTGGTACCAGGTCCAAGGTGTCACCCTCTGGTGTGTGAGTAAGCCTACTCATGTGGTCTGCCACCAAATTCTCTGACCCCTTCTTGTACTTTATCTCGATTTCAAACTCTTGAAGAAGGATCATCCAACGGATAAGTAGTGGCTTTGCATTTGGATTCTTTAGAAGGTACCTCAAAGATGCATGGTCATAAAAAACAACTACTTTAGATCCCAATAAATATGAACGAAATTTATCTAAAGAAAATATAATGGCAAGAAACTCCTTTTCTATTGTGGTGTAGTTTGATTGGGCAGAATCCAACGTCCTCGATGCATATGAAATCACATGTGAACGTCCCTCCACCCTCTGAGATAAGACAACTCCAACCGCGAAGTTGGACGCATTACACAAAATATCAAATGGAAGGTCCCACCACGGGGGCTGTATGATCGGTGGAGTGGTCAGACACTTCTTCAGCTCATCAAATGATACCCTACATGAATCATCAAAATTTAATTCAATATCTTTTTTAAGCAATCGAGATAAGGGTAGAGTGATCTTATTAAAATCTCTGATGAAGCGTTGATAAAATCCAGCTTGTCCAAGGAATGATCGAACATCACGCACACATGTAGGATATGGAAGGGATGAAATAATGTCTACCTTAGATTTATCAACTTCAATTCCATGTTGTGAGACTATATGACCTAAGAAAATTCCATTTTCGACCATGAAATGACATTTTTCAAAATTCAAGACCAGATGTTTCTCAATACAACGATGCAACACATCACCCAAACTAGAGAGACATTCATCAAATGAGGATCCATAAACTGTAAAATCATCCATAAATACCTCCATGTAGGTCTCAATGAAATCTAAGAAAATACTCACCATGCATCTCTGGAAGGTACCTGGGGCATTGCAAAGTCCAAATGGCATCCTTCGGTAAGCAAAGGTACCGAATGGGAAGGTGAATGTCATCTTCTACTGGTCCTCTACTGCAATGGGAACCTGAAAATAGCCAGAGAAACCATCCAAGAAGCAATAATGTGTCCTACCTGCAAGTCTCTCAAGCATCTGGTCAATGAATGGAAGTGGTAAATGGTCCTTACGAGTGGATTGATTTATTTTCCTATAATCAATACACACTCTCCAACTGTTTTGTACTCTCACAGAAACTAACTCATCATTTTCATTTTTTATAACAGTGAAACCAGTTTTCTTTGGTACAACCTGAACAGGGCTAACCCATTGTGAGTTAGAAATAGGGTAAATGATACCCGCCTAAAGTAATTTTTCAACTTCTTTCTTAACAACTTCCAAAAGTGTTGGATTAATTCTCCTTTATGGATTCCTAATCAGTTTAGCCCCATCCTCCAAGAGAATCCTATGCATGAAAATGGAGGGGCTAATACCTGATATGTCTACCAATGTCCAACCAATTTCCCTAATGTTATCTCTTAAAATATTCAAAAGTTTTTCTTCATGTTCAAAAGAGATATTGTTAGAAATGATAACAGGTAATTTCTCACCACTCAACAAGTATGAGTATTTGAGATTTGGTGTCAATGGATTGAGTTCCAGTGTAGGGGGGTGGTGTATGGATGGAGACATAGAAGGAACTGAAATATGTGCACAAAGATCATCAGTATCAGAATATACATCATCAAAATCATAGAATAAAGCATCAAATCCATCAGCATACTCAACAGCCATGTCATAATTATAGTTCACATGATCAAAATCAGAATATGATTCTATTTCAAAATCAAATCCAAGAGAGGTTTGTCCATCAAAAACAGGTGTGGAAGTACTCTTAGACATCAAACTAGAACCAATAATCATAATCTCCCTAAGCATAGGACAATAAAAATCCATGGAGTTTTTACTTGGTGGTTCAAAATGGGAGATAACAAAAGCAGAATGGTCCTTAGAGGGGTACTTCATGGAGTCCATAACATTAAAAATTACAACTTTATCTCCAAACTCCATGGAAAGTGTATCATCATGAACATTTATGATAGTTTTTGCAATTTTGAGGAAGGGTATACCTAAGATAATGGGAGCACGATAACTTACCTGATCATCCTCCATTTTGAGCACATAGAATTCTTCTAGAAAGATCATGTCTCTTACCCGAACAAGTATATCCACAAGGACTCCCGCTGGATATGTCGTAGCTCTATTCGCCAATTGCACCACTACTCTCATCGGATTCAACTCACCAACCTGTAAATAAGAGAATACAGAGTGAGGCATCACATTTATTGAAGCTCCTAAATCACAAAGAGCATCAGATAAGTGCAACTCCCCTATGGTACATGGGATGGTGAATGTCTCGGGATCCTTGCACTTTGTTGTCATTTCTAGAGTTGGTGTAATGAGTGCTGAGACATTCCTTCCAAGGTTTATCCTCTCATTTCCCTTGATCCCTCTTCGATTAGTGAAGAGTTCTTTTAATAATTTGGCATACCATGGGATTTGTTTGATGGCTTCAAGTAGAGGGATGTTGATCTCAACACGCTTGAATGTGTCCAAAACCTCTTTTTGCATCGCCTCTTCAGCCATCTTCTTGGTTTGAACAACCCTATTTGGAAAGAGAAGAGGTTTAGGAGGAACATCATAAATCTTTTTATTACCTTTATCTTTCGCCTTGGGTTGTTCATCAGTTGGTATGGAATGGGGCTTCTCTGGAGTTGAGGTGAATCCCGGTGGAATGGTAGGTGGAGAGGCATCAGTGGTTTTCTTCCCACTTCTCAATGTGATGGCACTGACATTCTCATTGGGATTTTTAGTAGGTTGGGAATTTATATTTCCATAGTTCTTACTTACCAGTTCATGGAGGGTAGTGGCAATCTGGCTCATTTGTGTCTTCAACTCCCAAAGCTCTGAACCTTGACTCTTCAGCTCATTCTGTTGATTAAGAACAATTTGTTTCAAAAGGTCATCAGTGTTAGAATCTACCTTGTATGGGAGATTCCCTTGTTGTTGGCTTATTGATGCTTGAGATTCAAATCTCCTTTGGGGTTGTTGGAAACCCTGCTAGTAAGGTGGAGGCTGCTGGAAGTTTTGTTGAAAGGGTGGCCTTTGTTGTTTTCCAGAGCCATACCTCATGTCAGATTGATCCTTACACCCTTGGTTGTATGTTGTATCAAACTTCTTTTGGGGATATGTTTGTTGTTGTTTTTGCTGATATGGTCTCACAGGGAACACTGCTGCACAATATTTTGTTTCTTAGAGTTGTGGGCAACAATCATTTGGGTGACTTGTCTCAGTGCAAATACCACAAGGACTTGGAGGAGGGGGTTGGGATGTATTTTGTGCCAAAGAAATCTGTCTCACCATATTTGTCAATTCTTCCAACTTGGTATCAATCAAATGACTTTCAATAGAATATGTACTTACCTGATGTACTCCCCTAACATGTGGTGTACCTCGATCGCCAAATTGTTGGGAGTTTTGGGCCATTTTGTCAATCAACGCATGTGCAGCTACTAGTGTCTTTTCCACCAATGCTCCTCCAGCTGAAGTATCCACCATGCTCCTCTCCATAGGTGTGAGTCCTTCATAAAAGTATTGGATGAGGATTTGCTCACTAATTTGGTGATGTGGGAAGCTTGCACACAACTTCTTGAATCGTTCCCAGTACTCATACATTGACTCCACTTGGGATTACTTAATCCCAAATATCTCCTTAAGAATGGAAGTGGTCCTTGATTCTGGAAAAATCTTTGTAATAAAAGACATTTCAAATCATTCCAACAAGTTACATCTTCGGGTTGTAAATAATACATCCAATCTTTTGCAGCTCCATCAAGTGAGGATGGGAATGCTCTTAATTTGATTTGGTCTTAAGATACATTTCTTGGTTTTAAGGTTGATAAAACCACATTAAATTCTTTAAGGTGTTTATTGGGATCCTCACCTGAGAGGCCATTAAATTTTGGAAGAAGATGAATTAATCCAGATTTCAATTCAAAGTCTGATTCAAGATTTGGGTATGCAATACAATTTGGTTGATAGTTAATATCAGGTGCATCCAATTCTTGAATGGTTCTATTAAGTTCATTTCCATTATTTTCAGCCATTGGTTCTTATTTTATGGTTAAATTTGAATTTCTTCCAATTTCAATGTTCTGATATTGGAGTAATTCTACAACTGGTTGAATGTTGAAACTTCCTGTAGACTGAGAATGTCTGATTTGATCCCTAAGGCTACGTTCAATCTCAGGGTCAAGATCTAAGAGATCTTCAGGATTAGTTCGTGTCATAAATAAAAAAAAGAAAAAAGAAAAAAAATTGGACCATAGTAAAATAAAAATAAGAATTTTGAGTTGATGGTCCAAAAAGAAGTAGAGAAAAAAAAGAATAAGAAAAAAATCAGATTGGGTAAAGAAGGAAGAAAGAATAGAGGAAGAGAATAAAATGTAAAATAAAATAAATACATCTAATTGGTTGAAATAATTACTTGTCTCCCCGGAAACGGCACCAATTTGAAAGAGCACTGTCATGGGCACCCTCAAATGATTAGTGTGATTTTAGGGTACTTAGGTGCAGCAGAGTGGCTGACCAAGGTTGTTTCTCAAAGGAGGAAGTAAATTAAAACAACTTATTAAAGGTATTCTAAAAATAAAATAGAATATAATTAAAACACTACTTTAAAGGATGTGGTTTGTTTATAGTTTATAAATCTATAAGAAGTTTTCTGGAAGAAGATTGCATTTTTTTAATTTTGAAATGAAGTTTTATTAAAAAGACACAACAAGAAGATGTTTTTTAGACAATATTTAAAAGAAGTAATCGATCTAACTCTACCTATTAAATCAATTATTTATCATTATCATTTAAATTAACATCCACTTAATTATGATCCCTTAACTTTTTAACCCCTGAACCCTACGAGAATTAACCTTACCACAAAGATGAAGTAAATTTAACCCTAGGCTAACTTTGGAACATGCAATCGCAACACCCTGCTTTGATTGATGTTCTAAGATTAGATTATGGTCAGTGGTAAATTAAGGCACATTTCCCCTATAGAAATTAGAATTAATTTAGTTTAGGTATTATATTTTAACACTACAAATTGATCTCGTATGGTTTTGTATAACCGATTAAGTTCTCACTCTCACAATTTACACAAAATCTCGTCCTCGCGTGTTTTTGTGTTAATTGTTCAATTGCTTGCTTAGTTTCAATTAAATTAAAAACTAAATTAATTGATCATATTATTTGAATTAAAGTATATCATTGATTTGAAATAAATTAATGTAGAAGTTAATAGATAGATTGATTACTAAAAGACTACTCTTCCATGGGTGGCGTAATCATCGTAGAAGCGAATAGCATTTGCAACAGTTTATAATGGGTATAACCCAATAACGCTTCTACTCAAGAATTCCAGACCAAAGAGGAAGATTAAGAGAATAATAAATTTGAATAAAACAGAAGAAAATAGAAGAAATAAAATAATTACAAATAAATTTATTACACAAACAAAAGCATTACAACACGAAGGAGAAGAAGAAGGCTTTGTCGAAGGAATTCTTGCTTCAAGAGATACCCTTATTTAAATGGTTGGAGAATTGGAGTGTATCCACTTCTCCTCTGGCCTAAACTTCCCAATTCACGTCCCAACCCCACAAAATGAGAAAAACACCAATTTATAGAGTGGTGGGGAGGCTAGGTTCAAAGTGGTTTCAAGTGTGAATGGGGAATCTCGGCCAAATATTTTATTCCAACTTGCACAACACATTTTACCATAAAAATGAATGAATCATCTGTCCTTCCAGAATGATGATCCTAGAGAAAATGATTCATGTAGATCCACTCAAAATTTGGTCCTTATCCAAGCACGGATGAAGAAGTTATGGCCTAAATACAGAACTCATATCCATTCTGTCGAGTCCAGCCCACTATTGACTTAATGGCCCATTTACTCCATCAAAATGCACTCTTTAGCTCTAGTGTCATTAATAAAAGTTATGTAAAATTAAGTGAGGAACACTGTTAAAAATATTAAGTTAAAATAGTAAATATTAAAATATTTATCTTTAAAATACTACAGTACATTTTAAAAGGGTAAAACTGGAATTTTCATCAAATTTTCAAATGAATGATCTAATCCCAAATATTTCATAAATGAATATATTTAGCACAATGTGAGGAAATTATATCATTTATTATCAATAAAATATCCAAAAAAATAGTGTTTTATCGGAACTCTAGCCAATACTTCTATCTCAACATTTTCTAGATCCACTGTAACTCTACCACCACTGTTGGAAACTGAGGACTCATAACACCCACTACATTGAGGGTTATGCTAGCTAATTTATGAGAAATCGGCTACACCCTCCTTTGTGTGAGTCCATTCTATATTTTCTGGGTTTCCTTTTCACCAACAAGGAAAAACTCATTCCACTAACATGGACACATCGTATTATTTACCTAAAATAGTCTATCTGAGAATGAATTGTAGGTAACCATTCTATACCAAGATTGATGTTGTGAGGCCTTTACACCACTTATAAGAGATCCCAACCGAAACTCTCACCTCTAAGAGTCAGGACACACTATCAGCACTAGTGTGTGTGATCATAGAATCCCCTCCCATAGGAGTATCTAAACTTAAGGGTTGAGTCAATGGTCCCATCATAATCTCTGAGTCTCAAAAAAGATTCATGGTAAGAAAAGAATGGCTAGTACATGTGTCTATCAATACTGCGACTAAAGTATAATAGTCACAGATCATAACCTGAATCATTCCTAGAGCCTCTGGGTCATAAGCCTTGACCGTATTCAGTTTTTCCCTCCCCTGTCCTCCAGATCCCTAAGCCTAGTGTGGACCACCTGGGGGTGGTGGTGGTAACATAACGAAATGTATACCACCTCCTGCTACTCTCCCAGCTCATCTTCCACACCCACCGCCTTGCAAATCTGTATTCTCCTATTTTCCTACTAGTGATAATCACTAGCTATATCCGTTCATCCAAGGGATTCTTAACCAAAAATGTTTTCTTTGTCACCCTAGCAAAGGTAGGAATGCACAGAGGGATAATGTTGGCTTGAATGTCCCTACGCACACCTTGCTTGAAGGTCTGAGCCCTGAATCACTGGTGGTGTATCACATCAATCGAGTACCTGGAAAGGTTGGTATACCTCAATGAATACTTTGATACCGACATGTCATTATTTAGGATTTGTAGAAGATCCTATAAATTCATATCCCTTAGAATATGAGGTGATAACTTCTCTATTAAAAGGTTCTTAAACTCTATCCATGGAAAATTCACCTCATCACAAGGTCGGGTATCCAAACACCACCATCGTCCTACTAAGCCATGAAAAAGGATCACTTCTAGGACCACCATATGATCTGTTAGTGTCTGGACTATATGGAAACTCGAATCACAACCTCAATACAGTCCTCATCCACCTGTTTCAGGCTTACCTTGGAAATGGAGGGGTCTCTATCACTGAAACTCGTGAGGCGCGCTCATCCTGCGCTCCTCATCTACTGGTACTAAGGGTACCATGTGCTTCTCTATAGTTGGTGGTATAGCTGGTACACCACCCAGAGGTTTTATCTATAATACTAGTCCCTGTACCGATGTCTTATCACTAGGAGAATCATTCTTGTGATCACGCATTGGAATCATGGTTGGCTAACTATGTGGAGGCATCCTAAAACAGATCAAGATGAACCATGGTCAATAGAGTATACCTGGTGATATAACTCAAGAAGAAAAAAGAGAACACACCCAAATCCTATACGATGCATGTACCGTTAATTCCCCTACAAATAGTGTTTCATGTACCAAATCAAAGAGTAGAATTCAGAGTCCTGGTGTATGGATACATCAGTTGTCGCACCAACACTGGGTTCCCTGCCCTGAAATCTGAACTCAAAACACTTAAAATTGTTTCCCCAAACCAAACTCACAAACTTTTGGTTCTTAATTATAAATGAACTCCTCTGATACCACTCTATCATGACATGTCCTAGAGGGGCCCATTTCGTGACTACCCCAAGCCTGCCTCTGATAGTATAGGGGTTGGCGACTAGCGCCAAGTAGGCATATCCCACAAATGGGAGGTATTTGCCTAAGTACTTGTACACATGCACATATTTCTAAGCCTGAAATGATGAAATGTAAAAACACTAAGTATAAAAATCATGTGTACACTAAGATACCAACCACAGAGTACGATAGTAGGAAAACTGGAAAGTAAATAGGGCCAGAATACAAGACCACCCAAAAAGGAGTCTGTAAAAGTGAACACACAAGTTCTTGAAACTCGTCTGTAGAAAACCCTAGATAAAGGGTAGGTGTGGGGACAGCTGTCTAAATTTGCAGGAGCACACATCAACTGTATGATCTCTCTAAGAACCACCTAGTCCTAATCTACCTAGGACTACATCAAAGCATCGAACATCTACACAAGACACGACGTATGCGGGTAAAGCCTGTGCAGGGGTGAGTAAAACAATACTTAGTGGGACACCCTGGAACCACAAAGGAATACTACTAAGAAATACATGAAGTACACCAAAAATAAATACACGAAGGAATGAAACTAAGGAATATCATGAAGGAATACCACTAAGGAACATCACTAAGGAACACCATGAAGGAATTCCACTAAGGAATACCACTAAGGAACACCATGAAGGAACACCACTAAGGAACACCATGAAGGAACACCACTAAGGAACACCAAAAAGGAACACCACAAAGGAACACCACTAAGGAACACCACGAAGGGACACCATGAAGGAACACCATGAGGGAACACCACGAAGGAATTCCACTAAGGAACACCACAAGGAACACCATGAAGGAACACCATGAATGAACACTGTGAAATAACACCACGAAGGAATGCCATGAAGGAACACCATGAAGGAACACCACAAAGTAACACCACTAAGGAACACCACTAAGGAACACCGTGAAGGAACGCAAAAAAAGAACACCACTAAGTAACACTATCAAGGAAAATCATAAAGGAACACCATGAAGGAAAACCATAAAGGAACACCATGAAGGAACACCATAAAGGAAAACCAAGAAGAAACACCATGAAGGAACACTATGAAGGAACACCACCAAGGAACACCACGAATGAACACCATGAAGGAACACCATGAAGGAAAACCACTAAGGAACACCATGAAGGAACACCATGAATCATACCACACAGAAATACAAGAAGTAAAGTCATCTCACACAGGTATGAGTCTAAATCACAAAGAGAAGGATTTTCAATTATAGTCAAGTGATCTCTCAGTTTTCATGACACATGGAGTGTCGGTGACGCATGGAGCGTCGATGGAACATGAAGTATTGATAGAGTATGGAGCATCGATGGTGCACAAATAGTCGATGATTCATACATCCCCCAAGTCACATAGTCACCAAGTCACATAGTCACCAAGTCACATCCATCCATAGTATTTTTCTCATAGCACACTTATACCAAGATAATCTACACCTCAATCCATTAGACCATATTCCAAATTCCACAAAAACTCACTTAGAGTATCTCAAAAGTACCTTCTCATTGTAAGGGTCCCAACGGTACAAACAAATCTTTAAACAAACACATAGTTTGAAAGATATTGTCGTTTTTGTAAAATGGCCCGACCCAGGTCCAGTCAGGGTCCGACCTGACCTGTTGGACCCGACCCAACCCAATCTGTCTGGCCTAGCCCGACCCGATCTGGTCCACTGGGCCGGTTGGGCCCATCCCATTGGGCCACTAGGTCTATCCCTCTAGACCATTGGAGTGTCCTGACCACCCTAGTCCAGCCAGCATGTAGCGGACCGGTTTACTCCACTAGGCACGGCCCACCCTAGCTGCACCCTCCTAGTCCATGTGGTTCACTCTGACTACATGGATCACCCTGTGTCTCCCATTCAATGTGGAATCATGCTACATTTCACATGGTCGGCCCGCCTCCTCCACATGCCACGCGGCTTGCCACCGCGAGTCCCTTCGATGTGGCTTCGAGCAGCGTCCCAGCTCACCGTTACAGCCGTCTATTGTGACCCCCAGTCACTGTTATAGCCCTTCTCCCATGTGGCCCCATTGGGACACATCCTTTCTCTACTGGCGGCTCTCCACCCTCTGCCACACCCACGCGTGGCTGTCGTCACCGGTGTTGGCCGTCATTAGCCCTGGTTTTGTGGGTCGCCCCTATTGCTTCAGTGCTCAATTTTTTTAAATGGAGCCACATCCATGATCCTTGGGTCACAATCTTTCCTACTTTGGCTTTGATCTAGCTTTCCATCTCTCCAGGGGTCTGATCGTGCTCAAAACAACCTGGAAAAGTCGATTCGGGAACCGTAGGGGTTCCAACAGTGAAGAGCGTGTAGAACGGAGGGAGAAATGCACATAGTAAAGGTTTAAAATCCTTGTCTAAGTGTTCTTGGAAAAAAATCAAGAACCAAGGAATTTGGGTTAGAAACAAATCAATTTGAATCTCACTAACCCACAAAAAATCCCTCCTGCAAAATACGATTGATCAGTGGGCTAATCTATTTGTGGATTAGTTTGTGTTCATCATAGATATCAATAACGGGAAAAAATAAAAAAGAAATCAAACATCCTGCTTCGATTTTGAATCATTCGTTGATGAGAAATGTTTGTGTTGTCTTCATTGATGAGATTCTCCAACTCCATTGAAATGACGATCTACAATCCGATCTCCAATCTGTCATTATTCGCTCGAGACGATTCTTTCTCCAAGCTCTCCCTAGCGATTCTCTGAAGTTCTAGGGATATGCGGATAACCCTAGGATTTCTTCAAAAGTATTTTTTTAAAGGAAAATGAAATTTCATCAAAAAAATAATTTATCTTTAAATTATTTAATGATGATTACGCCCTTTTGGGTTTTTCTATAGAAGACCTGCACAGATTAAAGTTAAGTCATGCCTATGGAAAATACCACATTAAAAAATCAATGGTAGTATTGGATTTCCAATCCGAGTCTCCATTCATGAGTTATTAGGATTTTAAAATAAAATTATTTTATTATTTTATTATTTTATTTGTAGTTACATCAAAAAACTATATTTCATAGTCGTCCCACGTCGGCTAATGTTAGAACTCACCTAAAGTAAAGCCACTTCTTTGAACACAATGGTGCCCTCATATTTCTAATTTGGGAACCCGTTTAAGAGTTATTCCACTTTTTCAGGAAAGTTGTGCATGTGTGCTATTAAAAACTTAACATTTTTTAATGAACTATTCTGGGAACACCAGAACACAGAATCGCATGTCATCTTAGCCCCTGGTCTCAGAATTTTCCTAAATAATTTCTAAAAATAAATTCGGGAAAATTTGAGTCATTAAAAGTTGTTTTTCTAATTAAAATAAGAGGCTGATGGAAAGAATCATTACAAATCATAGATGGTGGAAAAGGAGTTTCAATAGAGAAGGAGTTGATTTCTTAGAAATATTCTCACCAATAGATAAACATATATCTATCTAGATGGTGATGATCATAGTATCATCATAAGATCTGTATCTCGAATGGATGGATGTAAATACGGCCTTCCTTTATTGTGAGTTGAAGGAAGAGATTTACATGAAGCAGTTAGTAGGTTTCACAGAAGGGGAATAATGGAATTTGGTATGTAAATTAAAGAAAAGTCTTTATGACTTGAAGCAAACACCAAGACAATGGAATTATACATTCAAAACGTTCATGTCAAAATAATGGTTTTTAAGGTGCAACATAGATCATTGTTGTTATTGGAAGCAATGTGATGATGGTACATTCATCATATTATTTTTATATGTGGATGGAATATTGTTAAATAAACTAAACAAAGGAATAATTTGAAAGCTAAAATGTGGCTTGACTAAAATATTTGAGTTTAAATATCTCAAACATGCTAAGAATATTTGGGGTATGAAGATCGAGAGAGATAGGAGAGACAAAACCTTAGGGATATCTCAAAAGGATTATATCTGTAAAGTTGTTGAGAGATTTGGAACGTCTATATGCAAATTGGTGTCGAATCCTTTGGTTGGACACTTAAAACTAACCAAGGAATAATTACCCAAAATGAAATATGAAGTCCCATATATAGAAAAGTTGCCTTATGCATTTTTGGTTGAAAGTTTAATATATGTAATGATTTTCACATGACCGAACATTGTATTTGAAATGGGATTTATAAGTCATCGCATGTCAAATCTAGGAAAGACACACTGATAGGTTATCAAATAGATCCTTTAATATTTGAAAGGAATGAAATATATGACCATGTGTTGTGGGATGGGTGATCCTTTACATGGATATATTATTGCTGACTTCATTGGTGATTTAGATATCTAAAATAGCACAATGAGACTTGCATTTACTTATGAAGTAATAGTGGTAAGTTGGATGTTGAAGCTACAACCGCTACAAAAAAATAGACTAATAGCGGTAGTTTTTTTTATTTGATGTAAATTTAAATAACCACTACATGGTTCTACGGTGTTTCCCAAAAATCATCACTAAAGTTGGCGTCAATATCTAACTCATGTTGGTTCTATCCATTTAGCTATAGTTTCTAGGAACCATCACATAACATTTGTTTGGTGGCGGTTTAAACCACCACTATATATCACTTTTTAAAAAATAAAATTGTAGAATCTGCAGCCCTAGAACAGCAAAACAAAAATGTGTGTGTGTGTGTGATTCCTGAATCGAATAATGAACAACATATAGTATATAATATCAATGAAAACAGTAGTTAGAGTCTTAGCATATAACAAAATATAAAAATAACACTATAATACCAATAAAAATGGAGTGAAAAAGTGCCACCACAGCATGCCTCCATGCTCCACAAGACTGATGCCTCTATGCTCCCAATTCCATCCCTAAACACCAAATAAATAATGAACTCCTCTATAGGGGTAATAGGTCTTGCCTTACATACATTATATAGATTTAATAATTCATACATACCATGAAAAATATACAGGGTAAGTATATATATACCCATATGGAAAACCACCAATACTTATGACACACACTGCTTAAACAAGAAAAGGTTAGCTCTTGTCTATTTGAAATAGAACATAAGTAAAATAAAACATATAATCTATATAAAACCATGTAAATAAATCACACTAAAGTCCAAAATTCCTTTTCAAAACCATTATTTCTATGAAATAACCCGCACCATAACTCATTCAAAAACTCCACGATCTAATACCAAGTTATGTTTCACCCAACTAAAGAGGAACCCATAATGAAAAAAAAACTTACTGATAGTATATTGACATTAACTTATCCTAGTATACCATGGTCACCCACTCAATATTTCACAATACTCATTTCATTTTGAGGGGACTTAATAAGTAAAACCACTTCTTTATCCCTATTATACTAAAAAAGTATCATATAGCGTGGTCTCCCATCATGTTTTTACTAGAGGGACTTCCATATGAAAAAAATTATCCAAAATGGAATCCTCAACCATTTCACCCATCATGGAACACCAATCACCATAATGGTCAGATGCAATACCCAAAGCAGCAACACAACTCAAACCATGATTTACACAATGGTTTTCACCAAGGTTTAGTGAATCCTAGTGATCCAAAAACATCCTTATCTAACCACATCCCTTCCCAAAAAATCACAAAATTGATCTAAGAAATCTCATAACATCAAAATTCAAAATAAAAAGGGGGAAAACACATACCAGTGGTGACACATTCTCCATTCCATTAGGAATTTATTCATCGTAATGTTATAGGATGGTAATGTGTATAAAAAATCTAGGGTTTCTAGTGTATCATAATGGTGTATCGTTCTGAATTTTCATATTGTCCTAAAAAAGATACTATAATAGACTAGGCGATGTTACATGATTACATCGCAAGAGTTTATGATGACCATCACATGATACTCTACATGTAGAGAACCTGATGGGATATCTTACTCAATATCAACATGATCCCAACCAATTATGCAATAGAGATCAGCTGACACTACGGGGTAACTACCCTACCATACACTAGTGATAGTTCCCCAATAATTTGAATACCAAAATAATATATAATGTCCCTTATTAATTAATATTTAACAAAATGTAAATTTAAATTATAAAACTAGAGTTTGACATGGATGATCATACAGTGCTATAAATATGGCCACATGATGCATCATGGGGAAAACCTACAATGGGAAAAATAATTTTACTATAAGATATTTTGGAAATAAGTACACTAGGAAACTATAACACATCAAGATAGAAATAATCACTATATTTTCTGCATACATCCTCCCCCTCTCGAATTTGAATTAAATACACCAACTCGATGAGTTTCTCATATACCTCATTGATAACATTAAGTATCTAATTAATTTTGGAAAATCCAGTGCAAAGGGACCTAAGAAATAACCACCATAGCTGAAAATGTATATGAAACAGTCAAAATACACATTGATTAGTGTTACCGACTCACTACTCCATGTACCATCCCAATATCAGAACAAATAACCAGTTAAACTATCATGACACAAGGAGGAACCAAAATTGGATCCCAAAACACAAGTGATATTAGTGATATTCTTTCAACCCTTCAATGGATCCTCTCTATTAAGGCTAAAACTAATGGTAAGACTATTAGAATTTGACCACTATACCTCCTTAGACTTGGAAACCCAATTCAGGATTTAAAGACATATGAAATAAAATAATGAAATCATCTTAGCCTATACGACCCATGTTCATGTAAGTGATTTAATCCATGAATCGTCGATGTTCATGCATTACACTAACCTATCACCTAGATACATTTTAGTTAATACATAACAACAAAATTTATCATGAACTATTATACATATTCATATAATTCTTTACTGATACAAGACATGAGAAGACAAGAATAGGGGTCTGGAAATAACCCACTAGGCATAGATGTTGTGATTCCTTGAGTTTTCTAGAAGGTATAGCATTAACGCATTATAAGAATACCATGTACACATTTTGAAATAAATTTATATTACCATGTACTCAACCATACCCTAGAAACAAAAAATATGGTTACCTATCCAAAAATAATAATCCCAAAGAACCAAGCATATAGATTTCCATGCAATGTAAGGGAAATATAGATGTCCCTACCAGAAACCACAAAATAGTTTCTGAATCACTATATTAGTGTTAGTATATCATAAGTTTAGTTTCACATCATATTTGAATACAAAGTGAACCCTAATCACTACCTAATGAACTTTTATCGACACCCTCTCCATCTCCATCTTTACTACCTGCTACTGGAACCTTCATGACAATTATGTTGATGATTAAACAATGTTGTATATTTAAATTTCAACTTAAAACCAATAAAATTTTATGTACTAAATGATTTTGAAGTTGTATGATTTATCTTCTCACTACAATCCATAGATGAAATATCAATGGGGACAGATTCATATTTCTTCTGATATAATTCAATCAATACTTTCTGTAGAGCGATTACCTTTTCATATTGAATATTTATATGAGTCTCATGTTCCTTAATTTTTCTTTACATTGCAAAAAACTCCTCTAAAAATTTCAATGTATGGATTAACTAAAACTAGGAGTAGATGATTTTGTAATCCCTGGTGGCCTACCAAATACCTCATATGGTAATGGTCCTAAACCCATTCCGCACACTCGACCAGGATGCTCCTTCCTAATGACTTGACCAACTAGATCATCCTAGGAGACCAATAAGGAATGAACGGTATTGGCATCCCATGTTATTTTATTTTTACCTATAAATCAAATATCATTCATATTTTCAGTAATACATATTAAGATAGTGACAACTAATAATAATTTATTACAATTAAAAGGTAATTCATACCCCAACTTGTAACGTCCCGACCCCAGAAGCTCAGAGCCAGTGAATTATTTTATTACATTGTCATGATTGCAAGGAATCAAATCCTGAATGACTGATTAGTTTAGAAGACTTGGAATACCATATTACATTCTTGATTCCTATAATACATTGATAAAAATTAAATAAAACATGATACAATATAAAATGAAATAAATTATATCATTGAATGCTCAATAAAATTTTTCTTCTTCATAACATGGGGAAATGAAACATAAGAAAGGGGTGATCTCAGATGCTCAGTAAGGGTAAGTAATATAGGGGAATCATAAATAATAATTAATGGTTAATAAGTAAAGAACATGTGACATTAAAACATAATCTTAATATGGCATGAATGAAAGTTGAATAAATAATGCCATAATAAAACATAACCATGTCTGTTCTACTAGTTGAATAATCACATGGAAAAAAATTACTAGCTTCATAATGAGTGAATTCATAATTTCAGAAATCATAATCATATTTTCAATGCCTTGTCCAAGACACTATACATAATGGTTAAAAACCCAAGCTAGTTTGTCTCATGAGAACTACTTATGCATCGAGGGGCTTTCATTAACTAGTCCCCAACCCTTAGTGCTTTCATTAATCAGTATCCAACCCATCACTTAATAATTCTAACCCATAGTAATTTCATAATGAGGTAATTCATAATTTCGTACATCATAATCATATTTTCAAGGCCTTGGCCAAGACACTATATATAATGGGTAAAACCCCAAGCTAGTTTGCCTCATGAGAACTACTAATGCATTGAGGGGATTTCATTAACTGGTCCCCAACCTGTAGTGCTTTAATTAACCAGTCTCCAACCCATCACTTACTAATTATAATTCATTCCTCATATGAAAATGGAAAAAAATAAATATTCATATTGAAAACTATCATACAAAATGTGAATACTTTAACTATAACCCATTAATTGTGTCAAATTATCACATCCACAGTCAAACTGATCATAAAACCTTCAAAAACATATGGTACATGGTACCATTATAGATAAACCTCAATGAATTACAATATTAAACAAAGTATGTTAACATAGATGAAGATATTTTTAAATGATACCATTGAAAAATTTATGAGGAAATAATCTTTAAACATTCCAAAGTGTCCCATGCCACTTTGAAACATTCAAATCACAATCCCTTAGAATATCATGAGAATAAGAAGACTTGTGATACGATATATCAAAAGGCATTACATACACTATATGAAAGTAATAATTGGTGAATAAGGCATACATATCATAGAAGTAAAAGTGAGATGAGAAAAATCCTTTTTACTTTGGAAATAAGAGTTCTTTTGGAAAATAATTTGTATTTCTCATAAAATCAGATTGTGAACATTTATATCCCAGAAAAGAAAAGGTAAGTAAGTTGAAATTATTTTTGAGGCATAAATTTTTTCCCACTTAAGTGAAATCATTTAAAAATAGTTTTTTAAAAACTTTAGAAATAAAACATTTTAGTTCGATTTAAGGAAAATATTAAAGAGATTTTAAAGATAAAAGGGATGCTTGTTTTAATAAAACGATAAATGAACCAAGATATTTTTTCATGATAAAATCTGTGATTTTAGAAAAATAATTATGGATTAAAACAGATTATATAGTGCACTTTAAAATGGGTGATAATTCAATAAGTTCCCTTTAATCGGACTTGTTTATCTGGAAGAATTGAGAACGTAACAATTTTAAAACATGTATATCCCCATAAAATAAGGATGATATGATCTGGATATATGATATTAGAACATATACATAGAATTTTGAAGAAATATAAAATGATAAATAAGCATTACATTTGAGTAAAGGTAGATAAAGAGTAACCCGAAGGAAAAACAGGAGTTCGGGTAGAATCCCTTACCAGTTTGTAATCAATTGAATCATATGCCCCAAAATTAATAATCATAAAATGATACATTGAATACCATTAAAATAAATAGATTCATTATATGATACATAAATGGTTAGTATACATACACCATACACAAGAAATAGTAGTGAATAAGGAATATCTCACAAAAATGGAAGTGAGATGAGGAAACCCTTGCCTTATGTCCGAATGTGTTCTACACTTGACCTTAAGGTCCTAGAATATGAAATTAGACTTATTAATGATTTAAATAAGAACCTATTAGACATTTATATGGTTTATTATAATTTTATTAAGTTCATTTATGTTCTTTTTGATAAGTTATAAGATTGAATTCCATTGTTCTAGAGTGTTCATTTACTTGATTTTCATGATCAATATGCTTGATTATAAGTAATGGAGTTCATGTAAAATTGGTATAGTTATCAAGAATTGGAATTAAATATTATTAATTAAAAAAAATAAGTGTAAATTGTTATACATATCATTTGGTTATATAGTATGAGGATTAATCATTAGATAACATGTTAATGATAATTGTTTATCTTGATTTTAGCGGGTTTTCAAATACAACAAACTATTTTTTTCTATTATTTAATATCATGTATATATAATGGTTATAGAACATTAAATAAGATATAATACACATTTTATAATCTTTTTCAACCATAAAAATGGTTTCATGACCATCCTTGAAGGATAAATTGAAGAATGAAAGTTCTTCGTCCATGAAGGTTGTAAATCACCACCTCCCGAACGATGATTTCATTTTTAAAAGTAAAAGAGAGAGAGTAAGGAGATTAATGATTTATATTCCATTAACATGATATAATTTCAGTATATAGATTATAATAGATTTATCATGATAATTTGGATAGAGGAGGTGAGTAAATAATAATAAAAGAAAGAACTTGAAAAGAAAATGAAAGGAAAAGGAAGAGGATTTTACCTCTTGAATACTCCTCCTTGAGAATCTCCTTAAGGGGATTTATTTTGGTCTTTTGATGAGACCAAGAGATTCTGGACGTGGGGGGGGATCTTGGGAATAATATTGGGTATAAATTTTACAAGTCTAAAATCTTAGAGGTGTGAGGAGAAAAGGGGGGTGAGGGTGGTTTTTATAGTGGAGGAAAGAGGTGATTTCTCAATATTTCATTCATTATTTTATTATTTTGATCAAGATAAGAAATAGTGTGGATTATTATGAAAAAAAAATAGTAAAGAGATCATGTGAGTTCTAAATAAGGGTTTCTTACATCATTCATGACTCAAGGAATAATATATTTATCTTATAATGTTTTTATACCATAAATTACCGTATTTTACTATTCACCAAAAATTTAAATATTTCAGAAAAATCCCAAAAATTCACCCTAACTATTTTTCAATGTGTATAATTCAAAAATAAACTCCATTTTATGAAAATTGTTTTCTAAATTTGATAAGTTTAATTTTTAATTAAACTTATCATTTACTTGAAAAATGCCAATTTTAAAATTATAAACTATTTTATGACACTTTGAAAAATTAACTAAGGTCTCATAAAATCATATTATAATCATAAGACATCAAAATATTAACTTATGATTCTATTTTATAAAAATAAATTTTCTTTTGAATAATTATATTAATTATAAAATTATAAATAAACATTTATGTTTTATAAAAATACTAATACTTAATTAATAATTTCTAAAACATTTATTTACTTACACTATGATATAATTATATTTATAAGGTGCCTAAATTTTATTTATGCTTTCATGGGTTCAGTCACTATTCATTTGGCCTGTTTACTATTCATAAGGGGCGTATTACTATTCATAAGGGTATATTACTATTCAAAAGGGTCAAGTTATTATTCACCAAAAATGTAATTTGATCTTATCATCCTCTAAATATCTTACTAATCACAATCATCTATGTCTGTTTTTTAAAATTCAATTCACAAAAGTGGAAAAATTATGTTTAATGCTAATACCGCAAGTATGGCAATGAAGGCGGGTAAAAAGAACGTTCAAAATATCAATAAGTTTTTATATCTAATTTCAATATAAAAAAGATTCTAATGATCTATATTGGATTAATATATGTATAATTTATATATTTCAACATTAAGAATAAATTATAATAACTATTTAAACTAAAAACATAGTTTTTAACTATAATGCAATATTTTTCACTATTCATCAAAAAAATGTAACTTCTCAGAAAAATACTAAAAAATCACCCCAAATTAATTTTGAAATTCCAAATTCAAAAATTATATATTTAATTATAAATATGTTTAATTTATGTGAAACCATTGATAATAAAATTTAATAGTAGTTATTATTATTCATATTATTGTGTTTAATGGATAGGTTATAACTATCATGTTTAAATAATTATAACAAAGTGTTGTTTTGAGGAGACTCGATGTTTCATGTATTATATTCTATATTAAATTTATTTGTAAATCCTTGGGGTGTTACATTCTCCCCTCCTTCAATAAATTTCATCCTCACAATTTAAAATTACACTTTAAAAGTTAAATGTTGATACTTTAAAATTCCATTGTGGGGAACCCACATCGGAAATAGGGTTAATAAAATATCCTCTTAATAAAAGGTAAAGGTAAATGCATAAGATACTACAAAAATATGCATTATAATAGGATAACATTAGTGCAAAGTGAAAATATGTATATGGAAGAATAATATAACCATCATGTTCTGATTGAAAGTGATAAAGAACTTGTTCAGATGAAAGTTAATTATGATAAACCCATAAACTACCATTATGAAAGAGTTCATTGATATCATCAAAAATTGGGATAATAGAACAACATATTTTAGACTCTTTTCCTAGAGTTGAGGAATTATTCCATTATATAAGAGTATAAATTTACATTTATATTTCATAAACACAATCTTATCCTTTGATTGAACCTTGAACTATCTATACTCCGTCTCTTAACACAAGTTGTGTCATGTGGTAAAGTAATACATTAACCTATAAAACCTCATAAAATGATCAACTTAAACCATTTCATAAGTGGTTAAAATTTCCAAAAGTTCATGATCCAACACTTTAGAATCATTCCCATGGTAGTTGGTATTATCCAATTTACTTTATCCATATAAATCATCTCCCTATCCAACATCATTATCTCACCACTAGAAACATTTTAAGGTTTACCATTCCCTTAACCATGTGTTTTATAGCTAACGAATCATTTTTCTTGGTACCATTCAACATGCGACCACAAATCCTTAATGAAATAGTATTGCAGTACAATCCTTATATATTCCATAATTCGATATAATAATATTATCATAACATAGTTCTTGAATCCAAAAACATAAATACATTAATTATTCTACTTCAACCATAGTAACATCATAAGATTGACTATGATCCCTTTACTTTTTCAAAGCTATATTTCCTTGATTATTGGGACATTCATTTGTGTGGTACCCCATATCCTTATAGTTGAAGCATTGGATATTGGAAAATTCTTTCCTTCTCTTAAAATTATGAGCATGGTGGACTTTTTCTCTACAATTGAAGAAAACTCCTTTTCCACTTAAGCATATACCAAGGTGTTTCCTTACACAATTATCACATGTGGGAAAATACTTCTTTCCCTTCATCCCTTTATTTATATTTTTCCTAGTTTTCCTCTTCTTCTTTTGCTTCCTTATAAAGTCGTAATACTTAGAAAACTCTTTTTCCTTCTTGTTAGGGAATGATATTATATCCTCATATGATGATAATGTTTGAGATACTAGTTCCCTTTGAAATACTGGCTCAAATCTATTGAAGAAATGATCGTTCTTACTCTTTGGATTATGTGTATTGATGTAGTTCCCATTACTTTTGGTAGGATCCATTTCTAAAAAAATTCATACACTAGATTATATTATAACATTATGAAACATAATGTATAATCCCAATACTAGTGAAATACATAATATAAATTGAAAAATCTATGCATAGCTAATCTCATAATCATAAACATGATTTTTTTGGGAAAATATTTAATTTTAAATCCCTCATAATGGTTTATAAATAAAATGTGAATTATCCTAAGAATATACTCTAGGAGTGTCAAACCAGGTGTGTAGTAAGGTTCATTATTGTGTACCAGGTTACCCCGAGTTAGGACCGAAACACCTTGTCGGTTTTGTTACTCCTAGGTACATATGTGTCAGAACCACATCCACTTGTAGTATCTAAAGAGAGACGTATTTTCTAGGAATATCTACATAATATCTACCTTACCAAAATTGTAGTATGTTATTATATTATTATCCTCAAATTTTATCTTAGGGTTATGTTCCCTAAACTATATTTTCTAAATCTAGTTTTCAAGGTTGCTGTTAAACTTCATCTGATACCAATTGTAACACCCTGACCCCAGAATCTTAGATCCGATGCATTATTTTATTACATTGGAATGATTATAAGGAATAAAATATCGAAGGACCTATTAGTTTATCAGAATTTTAAGACCATATTACACTCTTTATTCCCATAATATATTGGGAAAAGTAAATAAAACATGATGTAATATAAAATGAAATAAACTGCATACTTGAATGCTTAATCAAGGTTTTCTTCTTCATAACATGGGGAAACGAAACATAATAAAGGGGTGAGCTCAGATGATTAGTAAGGGTGAGTAACATATCAAAAGCATAAATAATAAGTAATGGTGAATAATTAAATAATAAATTTCATTAAAACATAATCTTGAGAATAATATGGAAGGAAGGAAAGCTGAATAAATGATGTCATAATAAAACATAACCATTAATATTCTATTAGTTAAATAATCACATGGAAAACAATTAATAGCTTCATAATGAGGGAATTCATAATTTTGGACATCATAATCATATCATCAAGGAATTTTCCAAGACACTATACATAATTAGTAAAAACTCAAGCTAGTTTGTCTCATGAGAACTACTGATGCATCGAGGGGTTTTCATTAACCGGTCTCCAACCCGTAGGTCTTTCATAAACCAATCCCCAACTCATCACTTACTAATTCCAATGCATTCCTTATATGAAAAGGGTGAAACATAAACATTTGTATTGAAAACTAGCATATGAAATGTGAATACTTTAACTATAACCCATGAATGGTATTAAATTAGCACAACCACAGTTGAACTGATCATAAACCCTTCAAAAAAACATGGTATATAGTATAATTATAGATAAAACTAAATGAATTACAAGATTAAAAAATGATTTTGAGATATATGAAGATACTTTTAAATGAGACCATTGAAAATTTCATGAGGAAATAATCTTTAAACATTCCAAAGTGTCTCATACCACTTTGAAACATTCAAATCATAATCCATTAGAATATCATGAGAAAAAGGATACTATTTATATGATATATAAAAGGGAATTACATACACCACATGAAAGTAATAAGTGTTGAATAATGCATATATATCATAGAAGTAAAAGTGAGATGAGAAAAATCCTTTTTACTTTGGAAAGAAGAGTTCTTTTGGAAAATCATTTGTATTTCACATAAAATAAGATTTTAAATATTTATATCCCAGAAAATAAAATGTAAGTACATTGAAATTATTTTTGAGGCATAAATTATGTCCAAATTAAGTTAAATCATTTAAAAATAGTTTTTAAAAAACTTTATAAATAAAACATTTTAGTTCGGTTCAAGGAAAATATTAAATAGATTTTCAAGAGAAAGGGAATGTTTGTTTTGATAAAACCAGAAATGAACCAAAATATTTTTTCATAATAAAATATTTGATTTTATAAAAATAATTATGGCTTAAAATAGATTATATAGTGAACTTGAAAATGGGTGAGAATTCAAGAAGTTCCCTTTAATCAGGTTTGTTTATTGGGAAGAATTTAGAACAAAACCATTTTAAAAAATATATATACCCATAAAAGAAGGACGATGTGATATGAATATATGATATTAGAAAATATAAATATAATTTTGAATAAATATAAAAAAATCATTACATTTTATTAAAGGTAGAGAAAGAGTAACCCGAAGGAAAAAACGGGAGTTCGGGTAGAATCCCTTACTAGTTTGTAATCAATCGAATTATATGACCCAAAATTAATAATCATAAAATGATACATTGAATACCATGAAAATAAATAGATTCATGATATGATACATCAATGTTCAGTATAAATACACCATACACAATAAATAGTGGTGAATAAGGAATATCTCACAAAAATGGAAGTGAGATGAGGAAACTCTTGCCTTATGTCTGAATGTGTTCTTCACTTGACCATAAGGTTAGGTAATATGAAATTAGACTCATTAATAATTTAAATAATAACATATTATAAATTTATATTGTTTATTATAATTTTATTAAGTTCATTTATATCCCTTTTGATAAGTTATAAGATTGAATTCTGTCGTTCTAGAGTGTTCATTTACTTGATTTTCATGATCGATCTTCTTGATTATAAGTAATGGAGTTCATGTAAAATTGATATAGTTATACAAAATTGGAATTACATATTATTAATTAAAAAAAAGTTTAAATGGTTATACATATCATTTGATTATATGGTATGAGGATGAATCATTATATAACATGTTAATGATAATCGTTTAGCTTGATTTTAGCGGTTTTTTGAACAAAACAAACTAGTTTTGTTCTATTAATTAATATCATGTATATATAATGGTTACATAAAATTAAATAATATATAATAAATATTTTATAATATTTTTCAAACATAAAAATGGTTTCATGACCATCCTTGAAGTAGAAATTGAAGAATGAAAGTTCATCATCCATGAAGGTTGTAAATCGACACCTCCCGGACGATGATTTCGTTTTTAAAAATAAAAGAGATAGAGTAAAAAGATTGATGATTTATATTACATTAACATGATATCATTTCAGTATATAGATTATACTATATTTATCATGATCATTTTTATAGATGAGGTGAGAAAATAAAAAAAAGAACTTGAAAAGAAAATGAAAGGAAAAGGAAGAGGATTTTACCTTTTGAATACTCCTCCTTGAGAATCTCCTTAAGGGGATTTATTTTGGTCTTTTGATGAGACCAAGAGACTCTGGATGTGAGGGAGGAGATTGGGAATATTATTGGGTAGAAATTTTAAAGTCTCAAAGCTTAAATTTGTGAGGAGAATAGGGGTGAGGGGTGGTTTTTATAGTGGAAGAAAGGGGTGGTTTCTCAAGATTTTATTCATTATTTTATTATTTTGCTCAAAATGAGAAATAGTGTAGATTATTGTAAATAAAAATAGTAAGGAGATAATGTGAGTTTGAAATAATGTTTTCTTACATCATTCGTGACTCAAGTAATAGTGTGTTTATCTTATAATGTATTTATACTGTAAATTACCGTATTTTACTTTTCACCAAAAATTCAAGTATTTCAGAAAAATCCCAAAAAATAACTCTAATCATTTTTCAACCTATATAATTCAAAAATGAACTCCATTTTATGAAAACAATTTTCTAAATATGAGAAATTTAATTTCTAATTAAAATCATCATTTACTCTAAAAATACTAATTTTAAAATTATAATCGATTTTATGACACTTTGAAAAATTATCTAAGGTCTCATAAAATCATATTATAATAATAAGACATCAAAATATTAACTTATGATTCTATTTTCTTAAAATAAATTTTCTTTTTAATAATTATATTAATTATAAATTTATAAATAAATATTTATGTTTTATAAGAATACATACTTAATTAATAATTTCTAAAAAAATTATTTACTTATACTATGATATAGTTATATTTATAAGGTGCCTAAATTTTATTTATACTTTTATGGGTGTGGTTACTATTCATTTGGAAAGTTTATTATTCATAAGGGTCGTATTACTATTCATAAGGGTACATTACTATTTAAAAGGATCAAGTTACTATTCACAAAAAAAAAATAAGTTGGTCCTATCAGCCTCTAAATATCATATTAATCACAAATTTTTATGTCCATTTTTTGAAGTTCAATTCACAAAAGTGGAAAATTATGTTTATTGCTAATCCTGCAAGTGTGGAAAGGAGGGTAAAAATAACGTTCAAAGGATCAATAAGTTTTTATATCTAATTTAAATATAAAAAATATTCCAATGATCTACATTGAATTAATATATGTATAATTGATATATTGAAACATTAAGAATCAATTATAAAAACTATTTAAACTAAAAACACAGTTTTTAACTATAATGCAGTATTTTTCACTATTCATCATCTCCGAAAAATACTAAAAATTTTCCCCAAATTAATTTGTCATTAAAAATTCAAAAATTATATGTTTCATTATAAATATATTTCATTTATGTGAAACCATTTATAATAAAAATTTAATAGTAGTTAGTACTATTCATATTATTGTGTTTAAGAGCTAGGTTATAACTATCTTGTTTAAATAATTATAACAAAGTATTGTTTCAAAGAGAATTATTCTTGCATGCATTACATTCTATATTAAATTTATTTTTAAATCTTTGGGTTTTTACACAAATTATTTGGCTAGCTCATTAACATAACTCCTTTCAGATTTTGTATGAAAAACCAAACACAGTTCTGTTCGGAAGACTTGGTTCCCAAAATTATTTGAATGCATTAAACAAAGATAAATCATAAATTTAATATATGAAACAGATAATTTTATCATATAATTATTTAAACTAATGAAAATATTACTAGAGTCGAACTATTTTTGGAAAAACTCTTTGACCTGTCATTGTGAGGGATGATTTTTTTAGCTTGACTTGATACATTTTTTCTTGAAATATCTTGAATAAATAACATGAAATTTAATAGTAATGTATGCAATGTAATCTCCTAGTCATATTCATGTATATATATAAAATGATATTAATATAATAATATATATTTAAATACCATGTGATTCTTAGGATGATGGATATCACAAAAAACATTTCATTTCTCTCTAGGTACCCCTTCTGGTACCTTATCATACATCTGAACTATTCATATTTCTCTCTCTAGTAACATTGTTTGAATCTTGTATGAAAAAATAGTTAGTAGTATAAAAAGTGAAATAAATTTATTCACATTAAAATTTGTACCTATAACTACCACCCTTCAATATCCTCACAAAGAAATGGGAGTGAAAACCTACTCCCTCACTGTTGAACCTACTGAATGGGGAGGCGTTGCCTCAAATGCTAATGGGATGCTGATGAGGGGTGTGTTAGATTCTGATGAAATGTAGGGTGTGAGATATGGTGAGGGGGAGACGTAGGGTGTCTCAGATGTTGTAGGAAGGGAGACTGATGGATCATCATCTGTCAGTGTGGTCGAGGGAATGTTGACTGGGAGTCGATTGGGATCAGTGAAATGCTTACTCTTTGGCATTCCTATCATTTAATAAAGTAAAATTAACTTCATAACATATATTTCAAAAAATTCATGATGAAAAAAAATTTATAAATGATAAAAAATGCACAGTGCTGAAAAACAAGATATACATAGTTATGACGATGAATGACTGCACATATAACATAAGTGGTTGATAAATTAATGGATGACTACACATAAAATCATTTTTTTCTTCTATCATGTCATTTTCCTACTCCATCATTACTTCATATACTTAATCCACCCTTTTAAGACTAATTTTTTCAATGTCACGATGGAAAAATGATTTTTTTTCTTGTTGATGATGGGATTTAATGTCAGAGATAAAATCTTCCACTTCATCACTCATATCATAAAAGTCTATTTGTTTTTATTTGAACAACTACACTCCACCCTTCACCCATGAAATATTCCATATAATATACCATTTTCTCTTGCGATGATAAGATATACGAATCATGTAATTCATGGTCACTAACATCCATCAAGTGGGTAAAGTTCACAAAAGTAAATTGCAAGGAATCTCTTTTAATACCCCTGGTAATATCGACCCACTTGCATTTGAATAAAACAACTGAAAAAAAATTGGTAGTTAAATTCAATAATATCAGTCAAATTTCAATAATATCCCAATTTAGAAACCATAAATATACCACTATTCTATGTTTTTAAATCCTCTTCTCGATTGACTGTATGAAATTTAAATTCATTCACATTGTAAACATCGAAATTTATAACCCATTTTATAGGACCTCAAGATAGAAACTTCAAATCTTATAAAAACTCATCCCGAGTAGTAGTATTCATGATCTACAAAAAAATATATACATTATTAGATTTATAAAATATATGTGTCAGCCTAATATGTGTGTTGATTTCAATATTTATGAACTTTCACGACTTGAAAACCATTCTACAAGATCTTTATTAACATTTTTTGTTATATATTTCTCATTTCATGTTCAGTCTCTCATTAATATATTTGTTTGTATCATGATATCTTTAATAAATTGATCTACAATTTCACTATTTATCAATACATATCTATGTGGTTGTAATAATTCCACTTTTTCAGTGTACCATTTGAGCTCCTCCTAACTGATTGTCCAATAATATGAAAGATTTTTTATTTCCCATGTATTTGATATTGGTTCAAGGTGTCATCAAAATGTATAGATTGATTTAATCTTGTCCCAATATTATCTAGGTATCTAGAAAAAAAGTTAAGACACTCCTCTACCAAATAGTATTCAGAAATAGAGCCTTCAAGTTGAGATTTGTTTTTCATGTATGATTTTGAATGACCAAGATATCTATGAAATAAAATAAATAAAACATAATTATGTATTTAATGAATTGAAAATAATTGTTTACTTAAGATAAAAAAACATATAAATAAATTACCTCTCAATTGGATACATCCATCGATAATGTATGGGGCATCCTCATTTAGTTTCCTCATCCAAATTCATAGTTAAATGCATCATGAAAGTAAAAAATTATGGATGAAAGATCATCTTCATTGCACAAAGTGTCAATAAAAATCTCTCATGAAGGTTGTCAAGATCATATGGTTGAAGAGTTTTCTCACATAATTTTCTGAGGAATGTGAAAAATTGGAGTACAACAGTAATAAAATTTTCAGGTAATAATGTATGCAATGCCAATGGTATTAACTATTGTAACAAAATATTTGAATCGTGACTTTTAAATCTATGTAACCTATGATTATTTAATTCAACACACCTTTAGATGTTACTTGAATACTCATCAGATACCTTCACATGTTTTAAAATTCAAAGGAATGTATCTTTATCCCTATTTTTCATTACAATAATTTATGAAGCATAATTTTCATTCTCATATGGCCAGAGATCATGCTTTATATTCATTGTATATAATTAATTCTAAGAATTTAAATGGTCCTTCGATTTTCCATGATCATTAATAAATGTGAAGATCAAATTGTCACAAACATTCTTCTCAATATACATAACATCAAGATTTCTTTGCAAAAAATTAAATTCCCAACATGAAAGTTTGAAAAATATAATTTTTTATTCTATTTTTTCATTATGATTTCATTTGATGATGCACTTCAAACTCATTTCCCACTATCATTCAAATGATTCACCTTCCAAAATTTTGTTTCAACATTTCCAAGTTGTTCCAATATTTCAGAACTTGTCAACAACTTTGGATGTGGTCTACAATTAATAGAACCATTGAATTTTGACTTGTTCAACCAAAATCTATGAGATGCATCAAGAAATATTTGATGAAATAAGAAGCACCATTTTTTACTACAAGGTAGTCATTAGGGATCAAAATCAAGGTTACAAACAGGAAAATCCAGACCCATGTAAGTCACTAATGGTCCACGTTAGAACATTATGCATTTTGAACATTGTTTTAGAAGATGCATCATATGTCTCAACACTGTTGCTCCATAACTCTTGTAATTATTCAATTATAAGATAAAAGTATAAATCAATATCATTTTCAGGCATTTGTTTTTTAGGAATAATCATTGAAATGATAAAATACATTTGTTTCATACACATCCACATGGGCAGATTGTAAGGGATCAAAACAACCTGCCAAATGCTACAACTAGTTCTCAAAGTCCCAAATGGGTTGAATCCATCAACAGCCAATCTCAATCATGCATTCCTAAGATCATATGAGAAATACGAATGTAATGAATCAAATTTCTTCCATGATTTTTAATATCTTGGATGTCTCATTAACTCGTCATTGTTATTATCTATAGAATGTCACTTCATGTGCTCAACTGTTTTTGATGACATGAATAATCTTTGCAATCGAGGCTTTAAAAGGAAGTAACGCAGAACCTTTGAAAGTGTGTTCTTTTTCTTCTTCATCATAGTAGTATATTGATTCAGACTTCCAACATCACATGTTGAATTCCATCTAGAAGAAGAATATTTTTTTCAATCCTGTCTGCTTGAATCATCTCCCCAATAAAGCATACAATCATTAGGACAAGCATGTATTTTTGTATAATTTAGACCAAGCTTCTTAACAACTTTTCTCATATCATAAAAAGATTTAGGGATCTTAGCTTCAGAAAATGCATCACACAACAATTCCAATATCATGTACATCACCTTATTTATAATTTCGTATATGCATTTGATATGATACAACTTCAGTAGAAAAGAAAGTTTTGAATATTTCAAAAATCCACCATACAGTTCTTGATTTTCATCATAAACTAAATTATGAAATGAATTCGTATTCTAAGTGAATTTCTCTCTTTTATTATTCTCCATAGAATTAAGAGGAGGATCCAATGATGTGTTACAATCTTGATTTGGTTTTCCTATAGTCCCAAAAACATCACATGTTAAGTTACTATTCATAGCACCCTTAACTGGTTGTTCTGATATGTTTTTATGTTGATGTTGTTGTCTTTCAATGTTGAAAGAATAATTTAAAAGGTTTTTCATTTCATTTTTCATTGTCGATGAAGTTGAGAGCTCATTTTGTTGATTGACATCAGTGCTCAAACTTTCTGTAACGTTCTCTTCTCTATGCCAAATCCAACACAAATATTGAGTAGGGAATTGCTTCAATATCAAACATTAATAAACTTCATCTCTCTTCAACCATCTTATAAATTTACATTTGATACATGGACTGTAGAGACTCTGGTTCTACCGTGTAAGACTTTGGAATATTCCTAGGAATATTTTCAGAGCCAGGTGCTGAGATGGCGCGTAATTATGAGGTCTGGTGTGACCGAAATTATGTTTATAAAATATTAAATATATTTTTATTGTGTGTGTGAAGTTTTTAAAAAAAATATCTCTTAAAAGGAAGCTCATATCAGAAATCCGAGGGCATAGTTGAGTCTGGAACGTGGCGTTTACTCTAGGTGCGACATAACTTTTGTCAGCTAGGGTCATCTGTAGAAAAATTCACTGAGGACGTAATAATAAATAAAATAAATAAATAAAATTATTTTATTTCTAATTCTAATCCAAATAAATCATGAATGAGCACTTGGATTAGAAATATGAAACCACCGTTGAGTTTGTAATGTGGTGTTTTTCCTAGACGCAACCTAAAGTTCATCGGCGCAGGATGTTCGGATGAGGCAATTGTTGGCATGTGTGTTTAGTTAAAATAAATATTTTATTTATTTATTTTAAATAAAATGACCTACACCTAGACTTAGATATAAATATGATGTTATGGCAGATCTTCAGGGTTAGCCGCATAACCCTGAGATCGTTTAGAGGAGATTGCTTCCACCCTTTGTTGGCAAACCAAGATCAGACAACAAATCATTGGATCGAGACAAATAGAAGCATGATGAATCAGGGGATATAATACTCTATTAGAAAGTGAATTCTTCATTGTAAAAATATTTAAGCTTGATTTATGAATTTTCTTTGTGGATTTTTATCCCTGTTTTATTTTCCCATGACAAACGCGAATTAATCCTCAAGCAAATTAATTAGCGGGTGGAAATTTCATTATTTAATCCATTTTTCTAATTTATTATTCCTAGAATTTGGGTTTATTCAATATGGAATATTATTTTATAACTCCTCTCATTATTGAATCTCATTGATTATGGCCAAACGAACACAGCTGACAATTGATTTTTGTTGTTATTTCGTAAGTTTCTATCTCCGCCCTTCGTGTGTTCATCGTCAGTATCTCATTTGATCGGGGATTCAAAAAGTATATGAAAATAAATCATTGCACAAATAAATCATCATAAAACCAACCCTTAACACAATAGATCGATTTCGTGGAAATGTATCGGGATCGAGATCGAGATCGAGGTTTTTCGACGGTAGGGGGTGGTGCGGCGAGCGGCACCCCGCGGAGTAGGCGGTCGACGGTCTATCGAGGCGGCAGTCCAGGAGTGTCCAGCGTGGCCGATCCAGGAATGAGGTGAGGTGGAAGCCTGGGCGAGGTAGGTGGAAGCCACGAGCAGTGTGACATGGTGAGCCCGTAGCGGCCGGGATGACGTGGTTAGGGCGGAGCAGGGTGGCACGGTGAGCCCGTGGCGGTGAGCTGAGGCGAACAGAGGCGGATATCAGGAGTCAACGGATGTAGATCCGGCATCTACAGGGGTAGATCTCATTTTTAGAGGAAGATTCATTGATGGTGGAGCTTGGTTGTGGGGGATTTGGTTAGGTTTTGCAGGGGGCGACGCATGGAAAAAAATCGTGCGATTAGGGTTACTGATGAGGGAGGAAGAAAATTTGTGGAAGAAGAAGGGGTAGAAAAGATAAATAAAAACAGAGAGAGAAGGAATCCAAGGGGCACACTAGTAATGTGTAAATAAGGGGAGGGAATGACCCCCTTTTCCATTTTAGATAATTTTATGATTATAATAATAATATAAAATATTATTATTAATTTTTTTGGTTAAATAATATTATATCGGTTTTATCTTTTAACTGAGTCATCCATTTGACGAACCGTCTGACGAAGTCTAACCTTGACCTTGAGACGATCATTTCAAGACCAATTTTGGATACTTAAATCGAGCTCATGACTTTGGTGCATGAAATTCCTAAGAATAATAATAATAATACTATTATTATTATTGTTGTCATGAAATATTGTATCTAACATAGCTTCTTTGTACGATGTCTGATTGACAAATTGTTAACGGCGTCACAACCCTGAAATTAAGGTGGAAGTTTCAATACCAACTTCAAGTATTTAAATCGAGATTGATGTGCAGGCCACATGAAGCTCGGTCGGGGCGTGTTGTAGTGAAATGTGACTTTTTCACTGGGTGTCTATTTTGGACAAATGAATAGTCAAACCTGTGCGTTTTTTCATGAGGATCGCAACAGTGAGATCCATATATTTTATTTCAAGATCGAGACACGAGCCCCATGATTCACTATTCATGCACAATGTTGTGAAATGCAGCTTCTTCACTAGTTATCTGATTCAGGCAAATGAATAGTCGATCATTTGTGTTTTCCCGCAAGGATCGCAACGGTGTGGTCTGCTTGGTTATCCGAGACCATTTGAGGAGACATGTTAGTGAAATTACAATTTTTTCATTCAAATAAATGACGAGAATCATGCGGTCATCAACCTTTTGGTTAGATATGCCATGTACTCTAGGAGTACACTGGCATGACTAGGGGTACATGTACACAGTTTAGTACCTAAGTATGGCTAGGCTCACAAACATGCGATGAGGCGGGGTCACACATCGTGTGAGTTCCATACACGCCATGTACCTCATTATGAATCTTCTACCTCTCATATCTTATTCTTTTGGACTCAGATTTTAACCAGCGAGTGCCATATCCTGATTGTTTCTCCATGTAGAACGTGATGGTCCCCTTCATAGTGGATTTTGAGATACGATGTGGTATGTTTAGGGCGTGACACTTACCTGAGGCGACGCTCAATGATGGAAGTGATCAGGCAGGATCGCCAGAGACTTCTTCTAGAGTGGAACCCCCATCGACATGAGCGTGGGTCTTCTACAGTTACTTCCAAGTGGAACCCCCTACCAAGTAGGGTGTAGGTCCTCGATGACCTAGAGTGGAACCCCCTTGTGATACCAAGGCACGATTCATCGACCATTATAGTGGAACCCCCCCCCCCCCCCCCCCATCGGCATAGGTGCAGGTCCTCTACCTTTTGAGTGGAACCCCCTATTGGTATAGGGCATGGGTCCTTGACAACATTAGATTAGAAACCCCCCTAACGCACTAGGGTGTGGGTCCTCAGTGACATTAGAGTGGAACCCCCATGATGCATCATGATGTGGGAACTCAATAACATCAGAGTGGAACCCCCCCTGACTCACTAGGGCACAGGTCCTCTACATCGAGTTTATGCCCACTCGACTATGCGGAATAGTGACAAGATGTATTTGACGTACCTTTGGACTCACAAGAAAGAAGAACACTTTCCCCACCAAGATGCATCCTTGTGACGTGACCTAAAACCATGCAAGCGAGTTAGTGCTGCCCAAAGTGGGTAGTATCAAGGTGTGGTGATTGAGTCCCTTCAACTTGTGTGTCCTGGGAAGACGCATGAGGTGTTGGGAATCATAGATAGACTTACTTTGGAATGGTTGGTGACTCTTCTTCATATGATGAGTTGTAAGATAGAGATCTCCTTACCCTCATTTGTGATTCTTTGATCGAGCATATATATATATATATCTTGTTTCGGTACCCACTCCTTGGGTTTTGGTTACTCTCCTTCCAAGAGAGGTGAAGAGGCGTGAGGTATACCATGTGTTTTCTGTGTCTAACATCTCGTGGTTTTATGAGTCTAATCTCCTACTATAGGTATCAAAGACTTGATGAAAAGTTCATCTCATCACCGTGTTGAGCTCCTTGTTTTTGGATGAGTTCACTTTCACTCTCTTATTGGGTTGAGTTGTACTCTCTTATTGTACCTTGTTCTATCTACTTATTCCCTTTTCAGTTGTATATATTATTGACCCCCCCCCTCACCTTTTCAAGGTGTTCTACTGGTTATTTATATACTCACCCCTACATGGGATTTTCCTAACACATGCCCTGTCTTTTGCAGATGGTGGACAGGTCGATCATGACTTCAGAGGAGCTTAGGGATATGGGGTGTTTGGACTGTGTACGGTGGTCATAACATGGGATACATGAGATAGGCTCTCTTGTGTACTTACTGTTTTCCATTTTTGTTAGGTTGGGACATATTTATGGTTTGGGTATGTATTTTTTCCCTTTTTTCAGTATACACTACCGTAATTCATTCTATTTAGTGGCTCATGCATATTTGGTATATTTATAGCAGTGTTGCATTCTTCATTTCTTTCCCTCTGCAATTTTTTATTGAGTTGGTTTTGTGTGTGTACGGGTTTTAGGAAAAGGTTTCCCCAAGTTTAGTGTGCCTTTGTCACTTGTCACCACCCCCTGTCCTATGGAGATGGGCTTGGGGTAGTTGCGGCTTGAGCCCGACTTGAGTCGGGTCGTGATAGATTGGTATCAAAGGTGGTTCGACCCTGGGGATGTTGTTTGGAAATTTTATTAAAAAACGTTTTGGTTGGGTTTAGTGCAAAAATATTAAAGTTTCTTGAGTATGTATCTTAGGATAGGGAGTCCAGTGATGGTGTGGTAGATGATGTATACATTCCCAGGGACCCTAACTACCTGCTTGTCAACTCGGCATGCTGAGACATTTGTTTTAGGGATTAATGGTACATGAATCATATAGGATTGAGTATTTGACTTCCCTTCTTGAGTCATCTCCCAATTTTTGTTGATATATATATATATATGCTCAAATGACCACGATACTCCTTGATAACTTTTAATATGCCTCTGCGATGACAGTGAGACAGGATATCAGCTCTAGTTTGTGACAATAACCCTATGAGCGATGAGGCCTCAGTTTTGGGTCTATCATGTGATCCTCTTCCTTTATGTGGGAATGTAGTAGCAGCTCCACCTGTTGAGAATCAGATTATCCAAGTAGATCAGGATAAGTACATGCGCAGGCTGAGCACACTCCGTGAGTTCCAACATTATAGACCTCTAAGGTTCTATGGTGAGCCAAATCTCTAGGTAGTAAAGGATTGGATAGAGTCGGTGGTCCACATATTTAGGCTTATTCAAACCCTGACAGATCAGATAGTGGATTTGGCAGCCATTTCTTTCCATGGAGGAGTTGGGTGTTGGTGGATCCTGGTTACACAGATGCACTATGAGTCGACACTCTCATGGGAAAAATTTCAAAAGTTGTTTCGTGAGGAGTACTACCCCTCCTTATGATCTATTAGGATTTAGAAGCTTATGGAGCTTCAGTAGGGAGGGATGATGGTGACTGAGTATGCATTGAGGTTCAAAGACTTTACATATTACTCTCTCGACATGATCTATGATGACTACTTTCAAGCATGAAAGTTTGAGTAGGGACTCCAGAGAGATATATGAGCCAGAATATTTCCCTAGTGCATTCACACGTATACCAGGGTGCTAGAGAAGACATTAGTGACAGAGATATTTCTATCAAATGGACGCTAGGAAATTGGAGCTGGTAGTGGGTATTACAGAGCTAAGTCTTCTACAGAAGCTAACAGGAGCCAGTTGGTGGGATCTCAGTAAAGGAAACCCTTCTGTGAGAAAGCTCAGGCACGTGGTCGTATAGTTCAAGGGAGGCACAGAGCACCAAGGTAGCCTGAGGTGGGATAATGTTATGCTTGTGATGAGCAAGGTCACATAACATGAGACTACCTGACCGGATGTGCTGAGCAGCACAGACCGATAACTGATGGGCCACCACAGCAGAGATAGCATCATGATCAAGGATATCCCAAATGTGGACAGGGTGGTCCCTAGGGAGGTGGAGCTAGAAGAGGAGTAGAATGAGGTATGTGTGGTGGACGTCGCTATGAGATCCTTCCACCACCACTAGGTTTCCCATGTTAGGATCAAGGAGATGGTAGCTGGAGTCGTGGATAGCTGCAGGATTTGGGTGTTTATGATCCCATAGTGCATAAGATGATAAAAGGTATGATATGTGTCCTTTATACTTTCTGTATTTGAAATTTATAGACACTATTGTGAGGTACTTTTTTCTTTCCGCTCCTTTATCAAGGTTCAATCGGGGTGACATGGGGCATCGGTGTAACCCTATGTCGGTGTTGTTCAATGTAGCTTTGAATGCACAAGGAAGAGGAGTTCTTTCCCCACTGAGACGTGTTTTTGAGATGCAAGCGAAACCATGAGGGAGAGTCAGTGATTCCCAAATAGGATAGTATCAAGGTGTGGTGGATGAGTCCCTCTTACCTGTGCATCCAGGTAGATTTTGTACGATGGAGTGTCGGAGCAGGTCCTGGAATTTCCAGTAGAGTCTTTTTACTTGACCTTATCTTTTGTGGGGGGGATGCCACTCATGGGTGTGGTGGATTTTTTGGTTTGGGGTTACTCTCCTTCCAAGAGAGGTGAAGATATGTAAGATATACTGTGTGATTTCTATGTCTATCTTTTCATGGTTGGATGAGTTTACTCACCTACCTTATTCATTGGTACTCTTGCATTCTTGACATCAACCTTGATGCAATGGTAGATATTTATCACATATGGGTCAGGGAAATTGAGAGCCCATGAACATAACTACGTGAATCCATACCTAGAGTTGTTAGTAATAGTATTCACCCTAATAATGTAGATACACTACCTTCTGGGAGGGAACTTTATGGTTTAATCAGACCACCAGAGTCTTAAGTACATCTTCACTCACAGAGACCCGAACTGGAGATAGTAGCGGTGGTTGGAATTCCTACAGGACTATGACTTTGAGATAGTTTATGCTCTAGGAAAAGTCCATGTTGTAAAATATTTCCTTAGCAGGAAGTCTTAGGCTCACTTAGAGTAAAAATATTCAGATTAGTTAGATTACCTATAGCTGGCCCTGGTGGAGCAGGAGGGTATAGTTTTCCTTTAGTTGATGGTGTTGACTACATCGCTTCTCGAGTGTGTGAGAGATTCTCAACTGGGAGACATCGTGTTTTATATCTTGTGTGGCCAAATATCCTTAGTAGTTTCACCTGATGGATTTTCTAAATAAGGTAATCACATCATCCTTTTTCAAGGATGAATAGTGATTCTGGTCACGATGCGTGAGGAGGTGATGAGGGAGTTTCACACTTCTCCTTTGCCTATACATCCTGGTGTAGGGAAGGGTCAGGTGCAAGCTCATTATCCCCACCTCTTTTCTTAGTTTGTGATTTTTGGGGATTAAAGGTTTTGAAGAAGGAAATAATGTAGAGACTCTGATTCTATCATGTAAGACATTGGAATATTCCTAGGAATATTTTCGGAGCTAGCCACCAAGACAGCACGTGATTCTGAGGTCCGATGTTCCCAAAATTAAGTTTATAAAAATATTAAATATTTTTTTATTGTGCATGTGTGTTTTTTCAAAAATAATGTAATATCTTCTAAATGGAATCATGGATCATAAATTTGAGGTCATGATTGAGTTTAGAACGTGGCGTTTACCCTAGGAATGACATAACTTTTGTTAGTGCGGGTCATTTGTAGGAAAAGTCATCTAGGATGTAACCATAAATAAAATTATTAAATGAAATTATTTTATTTTTAATGCTAATCCAAATAAATCATGAATGGAGACTCATATTGTAAATATGATACCACCATTGAGTTCGTAATGCAGTGTTTTCCCTGAGCACAACCTAAAGTTCATCGGCACGGGACGTTTGGATGAGGCAGTTGTTGGCGGGTGTTTATTGTTAAAATAAATATTTTATTTATTTATTTTAAATAAAATGACCTACACCTATACTTATCTATAAATATGATTTTATGGAAGATATCCAAGGTTAGCCATATAACCCTGGGATCATTTAGAGGATATCTCTTTCACCCTCTATTGGAAAACCGAAATCAGACGATAAATCCTTGGATCAAGACAAATCGAAGCATGATGAATCAACAGATCTCCTCCTCTATTGGAAAGCACATTCTTCATCAGAAAATGATTCAAGTTTGAGGTGGGATTTTTCTTTGTGGATTTTTATCCCCGTTTGATTTTCCCATGACGAACGCGAATTAATCCTTAAACAAATTAATTTGTAGATCAAAATTTCATTGTTTAATCCATTTTTCTAATTTTTTATTCCTGAAATTTGGGTTTATTTAATATGGAAGATTTTTATTTTATAAATCCTCTCATTCTTGAATCACATCAATTATGGCCAAACGAACACGACTATTGATTTATTTTTATTATTGTTTCGTAAGTTTCTATCTCTTCCCTTCATTCATTCATCATCAGTGTCTTGTTTGACCGGTGATTCAAAAAGTATATGAAAATAAATAATTCTGAAAAAAAAATCATATTTCAATTGACCCTTAACACAATGGATCAATTTCATGAAAATGGATTGGGATTGAGATCGAGGGTTTTCGATGATAGAGGCCAGTGCAGCAAGCGACACCCCGCAGAGTAGGTGGACGATGGTCTGTCGTGGTGGCGGTCCGGGAGTGTCTAGTGTGGACGGTTCGGGCATGAGGTGAGGTAGAATCTCAGGAAAGGAATGTGGAAACTATATTAGTGTGACGCAGTGAGCCTATGTCGGTTGGGATGATGCAGTTCGAGTAGAGCAGGGCAGCACGGTGAGCCCGCGATAGTGAACCGAGGTGATGTGAGATGCACGGGGTGGCCCGATCTGCACGGCGTAGGGTGGTGGATGAAGGATGTAGTTCGGAGATAAGTGGCGGATGATGGATATGGATAGTGGATGAAAGTAGTAAATCAATGATATAAGGATCACGACCTACTACTTAGACAACACACTCAAGGGAGGGATGTGATAGCCAATCCACACAACAACGCACTTGGGTTGAGGCACGGAATTGGAGGCTTTGTGATCTTGGATCACCAATCTAACTTTTTTATTGACAAGGAATGAATACACAAGATCTAGGAGAAAAACCAGTACAATCCTCACACAATGGAGAGAAACAAATCCTAATCTCTCAATTGATTCTTGAATGCCATACAAGTGCTATGAGGGTGTCTATTTATAGACAAGGGGGTGGTACAATAGTCAAGGGTCTAATACCCTAAATTCATAAAGGCTAAACTACATTGTTACCTTAAATTCAAAAATATAAAGTCTACCAAAGACTTTTAGAAAAGTGGCACACAACTTTCCAACTATAGCCCACCGAATTTGACTTTGAGTGCATAGCCCACCGGATTTGACTTTAGTCTCCAAAGATGCCATTTCTAGAATCCTCCATGTGGGCAAGGCTTCCAAATTCGTACAACCATGTGGGACAAGCTTTAAGCATCATGTTTGGGCTTGAATAAGTGAGATAATAGGCCCATTTTTTTCATCCATGCAAGGTAAGATCCATTTGGCCTTTAATGAAGTAATATAAGCGCCCATTGTAGCATTGAGCCTCTTTAATCCCCCTTGCGTCATTGGGTCTTGCAAATCCAACTCCTCCTCCCGCGCAATCAACTTGGTGAATTTAACATGGTTCTCATCATCCTCCCCCTCTTGAAAAGGAGTCTCCCTTGACTCTTCATCCTCTGCACCCAAAAAAGGAGAAAGATTAGACGACACATTGAAAGTGGCACTTACAACATACTCACATGGAAAATCTATCTTGTAAGAATTGTTGTTAATCTTCTCGAGCACTCAGAAAGGTCTGTCTCCTCATGGAATGAGTTTTTATTTCTACTTGTTGGGAAATATATCCTTTTTTCATATGAATCTAGACTAAGTCACTGGGCTCAAACAAAACTTGTTTACGACCCTTGTTTGCACGATAAACATATTTTTGGGTCATCCGCTCGATATTTTTCCTTGCCTTTTCATGGAGTTGTTTGATGAATTCAACACTCCCTTTCGCATCTATATTAGTTTCTTCCTACAAAGGAAAATGAACTAGATCAATAGGGGAAATAGGGTTAAAACTTTAAACAATTTCAAATGGAGAATATTTAGTGGTGGAGTGCTTGGATCTGTTATATGTGAATTCCACGTGTGGCAGACACTCCACCCAATTCTTGAGATTCTTCTTGAAAATTGTTCACAGAAGGGATGATCATGTCTGATTCACCACCTCCATTTTCCCATCAGTTTGCAGATGAAAAGTAGTGGAAAATAGTAAATTTGTACCCAGTTTTCTCCACAAGGTCTTCCAAAAGTAACTAAGGAATTTTTTGTCTCGATCCGACACAATTTTCCTTGGAATTCCATGGAGTTTTACTACTTCCTAAAAGAAAAGTTTTGCAATGTTAGTGGCATAATCTATTTTGTGACAAGGAATAAAACGTGCCATTTTAGAAAACCGATCCACCACAACAAAAATGGAATCTATCCTCCTATTGGTCCTTGGTATCCCCACAATAAAGTCCATTGATATGTCCTCCCAAGGGTTTTGGGGGATTGGGAGAGAAAGATATAATCCATGTGGGTTCAGTTTTGATTTGGATTTAGGGAAAACTATGCACTTTCCCACAAATTTTTCAACATCTTTAGATATCCCAGGCCAATAAAAATGCTCACTAATAAAACTTAAAGTTTTTTAAACACAAAAATGTCCCATTAACCCACTAGAATGTGACTCCTTTAGTAAAAGTAAACAGATAGAGCAATTGGGAATACAAAGCTTATCAATTCGAAATAATAATCTATCACGTAAATAAAACTTTTCCCAACTAAACCCAAGTTTACAATGTCCATATAGTTCACTAAAATTATTATATGTAGCATATAAATCCTTAATGCATTCAAAACCAAGGATTTTTGAATCCAACAAGGATAAAAGAGAATATATATGTGAAAGTGCATCATCCACAGTGTTTTCTTTACCCTTTTTATGATTGATGACATATGGAAATGACTCAATGAATTATAGCCATCTAGAATGTCTCCTATTTAGTTTATGTTGGCTTCTAAGGTATTTAAGATCCTTATGATCAGAATGGATCACAAATTCTTTAGGCCAAAAATAATGTTTCCATGTTTCTAGAACTCTGAACAATACATACAACTCTTTATCATATGTATCATAGTTTAGGGTTGGTCCATTTAACTTCTCACTAAAAAATCAATAGGCTTACCTTTTTGCACTAGTACTCCTCCTATTCCAATTCCACTTGAATCACATTCAATTTCAAAGGTCTTACCAAATTCTGGAAGTGCAAGTAGAGGGGCATGGGTGAGTCTATCCTTAAGAGCATGGAAAGACTACTCTTGAGTTGTCCCCCATTTTAAAGGAATGTTCTTCTTGTTGGAGTTGGTGGTCTAGAACCAACTAATTTGTACTTTATTCATTAAATAAAAGCCTTATCACATCTTGATTGTTCTTCTGCGTGACATGTCATGTGATAATATCCTAAGGACAGCTGTTGCATTAAAGGGTCGTAGCGGATCCCTGCTATGATGAGAACCCGAAAGTGCCATAACACTGTTCTTGAATGTATGTTCTATGGTCGGATGATATTATTTGAGGGACACAAATAATACAGGTCATTAGGGGTGAGGACTCATAAAACTTTGAGACACATTCTCATGGTGTGCGCCCTTGGTAATATCCAGGAGGATATTATGAGAACGAGACCCGCCAGTAGGAAATCCACATTTCATAGTGTCATTGGATGTTCCTATCTGCGGACATGTGTATTGATCCTTAGACTTTAAGATTATTATTAATGGGTATTACAACTCGCGCACTTAGATGTATTGACGAAAACTGTGACGACACACTGTTCGCAGCGAGATAGGATACGTTGGGTGCGTCACGAGTAATACCGCATTAATAGATAATGCGAGAAAGGATTTGTCCCTTCCGTTCCATAACGGAAGTAGATATCTCAGGCCCTTTAATGGAATTGATATAGCCTAAATAAATCAATGGTCATGGTAAGGTATGGGCAAGTTCAATTCCAGGAAGTCAAAGAAAGAATAATCAAGTACATGGGTTGATGGCACTAGCATGCAACCCGCTTGATTGGAGATATCGAGACAAAGAGATTATATTACACGGTAAGCGTTCGTAGGAGGTGACACGTCATTGCGGCGTTAACTTCTTTCTCTATGGGTGCCTTGGCGTGTTGCTAAACGCTAACCTTGGAGTTTAGGCAGGCTTAGCCTAATGCCACTGAGAAAGAGGCCTAGAGGGTCACACACTAAGTGTGTCCATGTATCTCAGTTAAATATTAATTTAACAAGTTAAATAAATATTATTCCCGACTGTGGTTTAATAATTATTTAAGGATGTCTGATCGCATTTATTTTGACACTAGTTATTCGAGAGAATATACTGTGGATAAAATAATATATTTATTAGCGAGTAATGCAGTTACATTTATTTAAGAAATAAATATTCATTACTCAAGGTCTAATAAATGTGGTGGAGAAAAATGGAAAATAAAAGTACACGCCATGTATATTAAATATACACGCTGTGTAGTTTTATGGAAAACAAGTACACGCCATGTATTAATTATTACACGCCGTGTAGTTTTTCCAATTGGGATTTTGAGGATTTAATATTGTTTTAATAAATGATATTTATTATAATCAGCATGAGCGCATGTCAAGGAATTAATAATTCGACATGGGGGTTTTCAATAAGAGTTAATGAAATAAATAAAACGCGTAACGCGTTTATTTATTGTCATAACTCTATTAACCTCAAACATGATTATAAATATCCTCGCAACCCTAACATTTTTTGCGAGCCATTGTTGTGCACAACGGATTTGAAAATACTCTCAAGCCAAGAGATAATTCCCTTTCCACCAAGAACGCCCTCAAGTTACGAGAGCAAGATCCTCCACCGGATCAAGGCGGTCGAAGGCGGACATCGCAAGCGAAGGTTCTTCCGCGCTAGCACCCAAAGATCTCTTCGGCGACATCCGGAGATACGTGACACACGTGTGGATCACCGCTAGAGGAATCCTACACTTGGATTCTACGACGCAACGACGGATCACCGAATTGTGACCGGACACATCAACGAAGAAAGAATTACAACGAGGTAATTCTTATGCATTAATTAAATTAATTATAATCAACATATGATGATCCTCATCAAGGGTTCTGGGACTCATCTTTTCTTTTCGTTCTTCGTTCTATTCCGAAGATTCGGCGTTTTATATCGTGACGGATCTCGGATTGAACATTGTTTAACGAAAAATTAAGTTGGGCAACCCCACCAACGCGCTTCCGCTGCGCCCGGAACCTACAAGTGGTATCAGAGGGGTCATATCGTTGGTTATAATTACTTAGTTTTTCGTTGGTGATTTAAGCATTTAATAATTTAGTTATTTCAATTCATGTTTAATCGTTCTGGAAATCTAAATCTCGAGATCTGTTCCTCCTCCCTCGTTTCTCGTTCACCTCACAGAAACAGTTTTTTTTCTTTTAATTTTGATTAAAATAAAATAGAGGAACTCATCCGGAGGAGCCAAATGTTTCTGGACATATAACACCAGAATACACGGCGTGTATTCGGAAGTACACGCCATGTATTCTAGGTTCAATGCATTGACTAATCTGCCAAATCAGGCCGTGTATTGGATTCTTTCTAAGAATTTAAGACACTGTGTATTGACCAGAAACAGGTGGCACACGGTTTTCGGAATACACGTCGTGTTGTCCAATGAACACGGCATGTAGTCCCTTCGGGTTAGGGTTGGGTCGTGTACTCCGTACACGGCCTGCCCGGCTGGAAACCGTGTAACGCGGAAACTACACGGCGTGTGTCCCACTGTACATGCCGTGTACTCCGAAAATTTCCGAAGTACATTAACACGCCTTATCCCCGGGCGTGTACTTCGGATGGACGGTGAAGAAAAAGTACACACCGTGTAGTCAGAACTACACGCCGTGTACTCACCCAAATTACGCAGATTTATTAAAATTTATTATTATATTATACAAACCCTTGAGACGTGTACCATGGTGCAGGCGTAAAGCTGAGGCACAACACGTGATAGGTGTTTTATATATATGTGTTTAATTTAACATCTGCGTAATAAATGGGAATTCGCTGGGTTGCCTCCAAGGTACAAGTTGTGTACAAGGATAATTTTAAATGAATTTATTTGTTTAAAATCATGATAGATGAGAATCTCAAGGAAATTCAGAAAAGGGATTTAAGATAAAAGGATTGATTAATTAAAGATAATTAATTGATTCGAGCGTGATTTATCTTAAACAAGAACGATTAAAGAATTGAATGCTAGTTTTATTTATGCGTAAATATCATTGCATGTATGGATGATCATGAGCTAGACCGAGACCTTTGTATGTGAATGGTTTCTTTTAATTTATTTATTTAAATTAAATTTGTTGGCCTGCGAGCCATCTCCTCATTAATATGTAGGGTCTGTGCGCCCAAGGATTATTTTATGTAAAAACCACTTTTTTCCCCTCACCTGCGTGTGAGATAAATGCATATGTAATTTATGGAGCTCCCAAGCTAGTGGAGGCGGCTCAAGTCAGGAGCCAAGATGAAACCAATCCAAGGAGATACAAAGGTGGACAGGTGGAAAGCTGTAAACACGAACCCGAAAGGTTCAAGGTGTTTCTCCCCTAGGTCTTGGGTTAGTTTATCAACCGCTAGATAAACTAACCAATATAAAAGCTCATGATCATACCATTTATTTTATTTCTGTCAGTTACATGGTTTATTTATTGTGGGTGTGTTGTCACGATCATACAATTAATGAATTAAATGAGCATGCAAGATGGAACTAAAATAAAATTGGCTTAAACGTAAATATTATCTTAGACATGGTTAATCACTTAAGTATATCCCACTTAATATTAACAAGCATGTAATCAAAGATAATAAAATGGCAATTTATGTATAAGGATAAAATCCCTCAAAATAAATATTAAGTCAGCATAGCCTTCCATAATCTTGGTTAGAATCGAACCATAGTTCAAAGTGATTGACCAACCCTAGTTGGGGTGCTTTCAATTATCGGGGAATTCTAATTCAAGGTTTTGGGTTGACTTGACTTGGTTCGCATCAAGGGTTGACTTCCACAGTAGGACTTGGTGTGACCAAGAGGCAAAGGTTGAGGAAATCCAAAAAGGATTTCAGGATTGGGGAGTCCACTCAACGGATCAAGGAACTCCGAGTTAATGCAGTTGGCATTTGGAATGTCTACCTAAAACCCTTCAAGTTTCTTGACCAACCCTAGTTGGGGTAATGCGAAGGGCAATATGGATCCTTGCCACTAGAATATTCACGCAATAGAATATTCTGAAGTCAATGGTGAGGGCTATTGGATTTCGATAAAATAGTGGGAGACTAATAAGTATTAATTTATTTATTTGTCTCAATTTTTATAATAAATTACTAAACCTTTGCTCATCTTAAATTGTAGAAACGACAATAAAATGACTTCAAACATATCATTGCGCACCATACTCGAAAAATAAAACCTTCTCACCGGCACCAATTTCCAAGAGTGGCAGAGGCGTTTACGCATCGTCCTTCACCATGAAAGGAAATTATATGTGCTGGAAGAACCTATTCTAGTTGCGCCTGGGAAAGAGGCTAGTGATGAGGAATTATCTCTCTACATGAAACACATGGATGATGCCACAGATGTCCAGTGTTTCATGCTATCGGCCATGTCTAATGAGCTCTTGAAGCAACATGAAAACATGGATGTGTATAGCATGATGTCTCACCTTAAATATCTCTACCAAGAGAAGGCGAGACAAGAGAGGTATGAGATCTCCAATGCTTTGTTTACCACGAAGCTTGGAGAGTCTGCGCCAGCTGGGCCTCATGTGGTCAAGCTTATTGGCTACATTGAACGCTTGGACATCTTAGGGATTAAATTCCCATATGAGTTGCGTACAGATCTCATCCTATCATCATTGCCCAAGACCTTCTCTAGCTTCATTGTCAACTATAACAAGAGTGGCAATGAGAAGAGTCTATCGGAGCTTCTGACCTTGATTCGCCAGGTAGATAAGGACATGGGGTGTGACAAACCCGCGGTCCTTATGGTGAACAAGAAAAGGAAGGACAAGGCAAAGGGGCTAAAGACTTATAAACGGTCTGAAGCCACTGAGCATCGTCCCTCCAAGAAGGGGAAGATCCAGAGGCAGGGCAAGGAATGGGAAGCAGTGTGTTTTGCATGTGGCAAGCAGGGCCACTAGAAGAGGAACTGCACCCAGAAGCGTGGGGATGCTAAAGGTGCATTCTTTATCGAGTGCAATCTTTCTATTTCTACACATTGGGTATTAGATACAGCTTGTGGGGCTCACATCTGTATTCAAATGTAGGAACCAAGTAGATTTAGAAAGATCGCCAGAGGAGAGGTGGATCTTCGAGCTGCCAATGGCGCAAGGCTGCCTACGTTGGCTATTGGCGACTATCACCTCTCATTTCCAACTGTCATGATTTTGGTTTTACAAAACTGTTATTTTGTGCCTAGTGTTACCAAGAACATAATTTCTGTATCTTGTTTGGATATGGATGGATTTATTTTCAAGTTTGGAAATAAGGGTTGTCTCTTTTATAAGAACAATGTATGTTATGGTATGGCACATTTGAATAATGGTTTGTATGTATTAAATTACGAAAACCAAGTGTTGGAAATCGATAACGAAACAAACTCACATGAATCACACATCACCCAGTTATGGCATCACCGCCTTGGTCATGTGAACAAGAAGCGCTTGACAAAGCTCTGCCAAGATGGCTATTTAGACTCTACTGAGCTAAAACCACTTGATATATGTCACGCTTGTTTACAAGGAAAAATGACCAAGCCGCCTTTTGGTGGACAAGGTGAAAGGGCCATAGAGCTTCTAGGATTGGTACACACAGATGTGTGTGGACCATTTCCAGTAGAAGCTAAAGGTGGATATTCTTACTTTATTACTTTTACTGATGATTTGAGTAGATATGGATATGTCTACTTAATGAGGTATAAGTCAGAGTCCTTAGAGAAATTTAAGGAATTTAAGAATGAAGTAGAGAATCAACTTGGTAAGAAGATACAGAAGCTTTGATCGGATCGAGGTGGAGAATATCTGAACCAAGAGTTCATCGATCTTCTACGGGAGTCTGGGATTCTATCTCAGCTCACTCCTCCTTATACGCCACAGTGGAATGGTGTTAGTGAAAGGAGGAACCGCACCTTGTTGGACATGGTGAGGTCGATGATGAGTCATGTGGATCTTCCATTATCCTTTTGGGGATATGCATTACAAACTGCAGCATACACATTAAACCAAGTACCAACTAAGGTGGCAAATGGAATTCCATCCGAGTTATGGAATGGAAGGAAACCCACTTTGTCGCACACACGTGTATGGGGATACGAGGCGTTTTTTAAGGCCTTCTCAGGCAACAAACTAGCACCCCGGGGCACAAAGTGTATCTTTATAGGATATCCCAAGGAAACGAAAGGATATTACCTATATAAACCCCAAGACAAGAAAGTGATTGTCGCCAAACAAGCCGTCTTTCTTGAGAGGTAGCACATCCTCAAGAAGGATAGTGGGAGCAAGATTGACTTCGACGAAGTTGATGCTCAAGATACACAAGAGTTGGTACAAGAACAAGTTCCACAGGTCCCCGTGGAAGAGGTTCTAGAAACACAAGTACTACGTAGGAGCTCAAGAGAGGTAAGGGAACCAGAGAGATTTGGTTTCCTAGTCACCGAGGATGGTGAATCATTATTGTTGGACAATGATGAACCTCTCTCCTACAAGGAAGCATTATAAAGCTCAGAAGCTGCAAGATGGCTAGAAGCTATGAATTCTGAGATGGATTACATGTATCATAACCAAGTTTGGGTTCTGGTCGATGAGCTAGTTGATGTAAAGCCTGTTGGATGAAAATGGGTATTCAAAAGAAAGCTGGACATGGAAGGTCAAGTTAGCACCTATAAAGCAAGGCTAGTGGCTAAAGGATTCAGACAACGTCAAGGAATTGACTATGATGAAACCTTCTCGCCAGTTGCCATGTTTAAATCCATAAGAATCATACTTTCCATAGCAGCTTACCATGACTACGAGATTTGGTAGATGGATGTCAAAACAGCATTCCTTAATGGGAACCTTCAGGAAGATGTCTATATGACACAACCAGAAGGGTTTGTGACACCAGGTGAATCCAAATGGGTTTGCAAGTTGCAGAAATCCATTTATGGATTTAAGAAAGCATCCAGGTCATGGAACATTCGATTTGATGAAGCCATAAAGGAATTTGGTTTCATTAAGAATGAATGTGAGCCATGTGTTTATAAGCGGTTTAATGGGAATGCGGTTGTCATCCTAGTGGTATATGTTGATGACATATTGCTTATTCGAAACGACGTACCAGCCTTACAGTCAGTTAAGGACTGGTTGAACAAGTGTTTCTCCATGAAGGACTTAGGAGAAGCAGCCTATATTCTAGGGATCAAGATCATTCGTGATAGATCCAAGAGGCTGCTTGGACTAAGTCAGGGTACATACATTGACCAGATACTAAAGAGATTTAGTATGGAAAAATCCAAGAGGGGATTGGTTCCAGTGTCACATGGCTTACATCTTTCTAAGAAAATGTGTCCCCAGACACAACAGGAGAAAGATAGGATGAGAAAGATCCCATACGCTTCGGCTATAGGATCCATCATGTATGCCATGTTATGTACCAGGCTTGATGTTGCATATGCACTGAGCATGGTAGGCAGATATCAAGAAGATCCAGGAGAAAAACATTGGACTGCTGTTAAGACTATCCTTAAGTATCTGAGAAGAACTAAGGATATGTTCCTGGTGTATGGAAAAGAAGAGGAGCTTGTCATCAGAGGGTATACTGATGCTGGTTTTCAAACAGATCAGAATGATCTGAAGTCGCAATCTGGATATGTTTTCTGTCTCAATGGAGGAGCTGTGAGCTGGAAGAGTTCAAAGCAGCCAGTTGTCGCCAATTCTACAGCAAAGTCCGAGTATATAGCGGCTTCTGATGCAGCCAAAGAATCCGTTTGGATTCGGAACTTTGTCCAAGAGCTTGATGTGGTGCCTAGAAATAAATATCCCATTACATTGTATTGTGATAATACTGCAGCGGTGGATCTTGCAAAAGAACCAAGGTCACATCAACGAACAAAGCACATACTCCAGAAGTATCACCTCTTGAGGGATTTCTATCAAAGGGGTGAAGTTGCACTGAGCAGAGTGTCCACGGAAGAGAATGTGGTGGACCCCATGACTAAAGGCTTATCTCAACAGAAGCATGAATATCATGTGAGAGCTAGCGGGTTAAAGGTTGTTAGCAGTTGGCTCTAGTCCAAGTGGGAGTCTGTTGGAGTTGGTGGTCTAGAACCAACTACTTTGTACTTTATTCATTAAATAAAAGCCTTATCACATCTTGATTGTTCTTCTGCATGAAATTTCATGTGATAATGTCCTAAGGATAGCTGTTGCATTAAAGGGTTGTAGCGGATCCCTGCTATGATGAGAACCCGAAAGTGCCATAACACTGTTCTTGAATGTATGTTCTATAGCCGGATGATATTATTTGAGGGAAACAAATAATACAGGTCATTAGGGGTGAGGACTCATAAAACTTTGAGGCACCTTCTCATGGTGGCGCCCTTGGTAATATCCAGGAGGATATTATGAGAACGAGACCCGCCAGTAGGAAATCCACATTTCATAGTGTCATTGGATGTTCCTATCTGCGGACGTGTGTATTGATCCTTAGACTTTAAGATTATTATTAATGGGTATTACAACTCGTACACTTAGATGTATTGACGAAAACTGTGACAACACACTATTCGCATCGAGGTAGGATACGTTGGGTGCGTCACGAGTAATACTGCATTAATAGATAATGCGAGAAAGGATTTGTCCCTTCCGTTCCATAACAGAAGTATATATCTCAGGACCTTTGATGGAATTGATATAGCCTAAATAAATCCATGGCCATGGTAAGGTATGGGAAAGTTCAATTCCGGGAAGTCAAAGAAAGAATAATCAAGCACATGGGTTGATGGCACTAGCATGCAACCCGTTTGATTGGAGATATCGAGACAAAGGGATTATATTACACGGTAAGCATTCGTAGGAGGTGACACGTCATTGCGGCATTAACTTCTTTCTCTATGGGTGCCTTGGCATGTTGCTAGACGCTAACCTTGGACTTTAGGCAGGCTCAGCCTAATGCCACTGAGAAAGAGGCCTAGAGGGTCACACACTAAGTGTGTCCATGTATCTCAGTTAAATATTAATTTAACAAGTTAAATAAATATTATTCCTGACTGTGGTTTAATAATTATTTAAGGATGTCTGATCGCATTTATTTTGACACTAGTTATTCAAGAGAATATACTGTGGATAAAATAATATATTTATTAGCGAGTAATGCAGTTACATTTATTTAAGAAATAAATAGTCATTACTCAAGGTCTAATAAATGTGGTGGAGAAAAATGGAAAATAAAAGTACACGCCGTGTATATTAAATATACACGATGTGTAGTTTTATGGAAAACAAGTACACGCCATGTATTAATTATTACACGACGTGTAGTTTTTCCAATTGGGATTTTGAGGATTTAATATTGTTTTATTAAATGATATTTATTATAATCAGCGTGGGCGCATGTCAAGGAATTAATAATTTGACATGGGGGTCTTCAATAAGAGTTAATGAAATAAATAAAACACGTAACACGTTTATTTATTGTCATAACTCTATTAACCTCAAACCTGATTATAAATATCCTCGCAACCCTAACATTTTTTGTGATCCATTATTGTGCACAACGGATTTGGAAATACTCTCAAGCCAAGAGAGAATTCCCTTTCCACCAAGAACGCCCTCAAGTTACGAGAGCAAGATCCTCCACCGGATCAAGGCGGTCGAAGGCGGACATCGTAAGCGAAGGTTCTTCCACGCTAGCACCTGGAGATCTCTTCGGTGACGTTCGGAGATACGTGACACACATGTGGATCACCACTAGAGGAATACTACACTTGGATTCTACGACGCAATGACGGATCACCGAATCGTGAGCGGACACATCAACGAAGAAAGAATTCCAACGAGGTAATTCTTATGCATTAATTAAATTAATTATAATCAACATATGATGATCCTCCTCAAGGGTTCAGGGACTCATCTTTTCTTTTCATTCTTCGTTCTATTCCGAAGATTCGGCATTTTATATCGTGACGGATCTCGGATTGAACATTGTTTAACGAAAAATTAAGTTGGGCAAACCCACCAACGCGCTTCCACTGCGCCCGAAACCTACACTTCTTTGTCAACTCATTCAATGGTTCTACTAGTGTGCTGAAGTCCTTCACAAATCTCTTGTAAAAACTATCGAGCCCATGAAAACTTCTTACTTGTCCAATGGAGGTTGGATTTTTCCATTCTTGTATTGCTTTGATCTTCTCAGTGTCCACTTCAAATCCATTCCCATTCAAAACAAATCCAAGTAAAACAATCTTATCAAGGAAAAATTCACACTTATTAATGTTTCCAAACAAGTTTTATTTCCTTAACACCTCTAGGACTTTTCTTAATGGATCTACATGTTTATGAAAAGTCCTACTATACACTAGAATATCATCAAAGTAAACTACCACAAATTTTCCAATATATGCATGTAAGACATGATTCATTAACCTCATAAATGTGCTAGGTGCATTGGTGAGACCAAAGGGAATGACTAACCATTCATAAAGTCTATGTTTTGTCTTAAATTCCATTTTACACTCATCTCCTTCTTTCATCCTCATTTGATGGTAGCCACTTCTTAAATCAATTTTTGAGAAAATAGTAGAGTCATTTAACTCACCTAGAATGTCATCTAACCTGGGGATAGGATGACGATACCTAACCATGATGTTATTGATGGATCTTCAATCAATGTGCATTCTTCATATCATATCCTTCTTTGGTACTAGTAGCACCGGTACCGCACAAGGACTAATGCTCTCTCTAACATACCCCACATCCAATAGCTCTTGAACTTGCCTTTTAAATTTTTTTGTCTCCTATGGGTTAGTGTGATATGCAGGGCGGTTTGGTAGTGATGCTCCGATTATGAGGTCAATTTGATGCTCAATACCTCTAATATGTGTCAAACCAGGTGGCACCTCTTTGGGAAACACATCTTCAAATTCCTACAATAAGGACTCAACAACATGTGGCAAAGGAGATGTTAAGTTGTTAGTGTTCAACATCACCTATTTGTACATAAATAATAAAAGATTTTGCTGATAAATTAAATCTTCCTTAACCTCAATTTTTTTTGCCAACATCACACTTTTCTATCCTCTCAAATCTTTTTCCCCTCTTGATTTTTCTTTGCTCTCCATTTCTTTTCTTCTATCATTTTCTATTTTTCCCTTATTCTATCCTTTTTCATTTTCTCTTTTTTTTCTCATCACTCTTTTTTTCTTTTCTCTCAAAATGTGATCTTCCAAAATTTTCTTGGGGTACATGGGGTTTAGGGTTATAGGTTCCCCTCATAGTACAAAAGAGTGATGATTCAAAAACTTTCATGAGTAACGCACCAATCATACTACCATGGTCGTCCCAACAACAAATGACAAGCCTTCATAGGAACAAAATCTCACAAAACTTAATCTTTGTACTCACTGATGGTGAAAAATACCTTCACTTGCTTGGTCACCTTCAAATATCCACAATCATTCAACCACTAAAGCCAGTATGGATTTTGGTGCCTTAAAGTTAGGAGTCCCAACTTTTCCACCAACTCGATGCTCGCCACATTGATACAGCTTCTCCCATCAATAATAATGCTACATACCTTCCCATTGATCTTTTATCATGTATGGAAAAGGTTCTATCTATGATCCTTCTGTCCAATATTTATTTGTGAACTTAAAACTCTCCTAGTGACAAGAATCTCACCATCTTCCACAAATTCTCCATTATCAATTTCTAGAGATTATTCCTCCTCTTCTTCAGAGCTCTCTCCATCAGTCTCCCATTCTACATACTTTTTGATGGTCATGGTATGCCGATTTGGGAACTCAATAGCAATGTTACCCCTTCCTTGACATTTGTAACAATGAATATCCCAATTATTGGTTTGTTTAGCCTCAAAAGTAGGTTTCTTAGGTGGAAGAATTACCTTGTCACTTTTGCGATCAACCACCTCTTTTGCCTTTAATGGTTCTCCAATCTCCTTCCTTAGATTTCTATATGGTGTGAAAAGGGTAGTGGGTTTCTTCATGTTGCTTATTCTTTTGATTTGTTGCTCGATCTTGGTGGCTTGATGGATCATATCTTGTATTTCCACATGGTGGTACATCTATACTTGATTTGTAATCTTTTGATTGAGCCCATGTAAAAACCGTGCCATGGTTTCCTTTGGATCCTCCTCAATTTTTGCCTGAATCATGGAAATTTTCATCTTCTTATAGTAATCCTCTACGGTCTTACTCCCTTGGGTGAGTTGCTAAAGTTCGTTGTGGAGATCTCTATGGTAGTGTGAGGGAACAAACCACTTATGTGTGGCAAACTTCATGTCTTCCCAAGTTTGGATAGGACGTCCTCCATATCAAGATCTCTCTTTTTAAACTTGATCCCACCATATTAATGCATAATAAATAAATTCAAGGGCTTCAAGTTTTACCTTTTTCTCCTCAGAATAGGTATGAAGACTTGCTCGATCTGCATCTCCCACTTCAAGTATGCTTCCAGATCACTTTTCCCTTAAAATTAAGGGATATTCACCTTGATCCCACCAAGTAGGTCATCATCATATTGTATCCTTTCTCCTCTAGGGTTTTGGTACAACCTCCTCCTTTGTGGGACACCATTAAATTTCACCATCTCTTCCTCCATGATGTGGGGATGGCGTGGTGTCAGAGCGCGTCGTGGGTTATCATGGATCATCCTTGGGCTTGGTTTATTCTCCAATTCATCAATCCTCTCATGTAGCACTTCCAACTTTCTATCAAGAAGCTTCTTGAAGTAGATCACCAAATCTTGCATTTGGAGTTGTGTATCTTCAATTGTGGTAGATCTACTTTGACTTCATTCATCACTAACATGAGCAATTTTCTTCCCATGATCTTCTTCCATGATAAGTTACGCAAACACAAACACACACCGGGGGGGGACACCCACAATGATGTACACTTACTCACACACACGAGATGTACACACACACACACACAATATGTACACACACACACACAAGGATACACACTCACTCACACAAGATATGCACACTCACACACACAAAATGTACACACACGCGCGCACACAACAAGATGCATACACTTACACACACAAGATATATATATTTTTTGATTATTCCTCTCCACTCTCAACACTCAATTAAAATTCCAAGATTTTATGAGATATAATACCTTGTTTGGGATGATCATGTGCCACCAATCCTTCCCCAATCAAGATTGTGCCGGGGGATGGTTTAACACAACCCGCTTGAGTGGTAAAGGGTAAAGGGTGAAAAGAGGGTAGAAAATATGGGTAAAATGGTGGAAAAGGATAAAAATTTGTGGTATGGGGGTTTTTCCTGATTGTGAAATATAAGAAAAATTAATAAAAATATGATCCAAATATAATATAAGGGTGAAGTAAAATGATGGAGAAAGTAATGTATGGAAATGGAAAGGTCCAATAATATAAAGCACGGTGAAGAAGTAATTGTATCCACTTTTTTTCTTTTTTTGGGTCAAATATACCCAAAAATTGTTGTGCTTAGAGTTTTAAAGCACAATATTATTTAAGGGAGAGTAATAAAAAAATTGAAATCTCTCAAATAAAGGATGTTCTTAATTTTGAGAAGCACAAAATGATGAGTTGAGAGAATTTTATTATTTTTTTTGATTTTTTTTTTGCTAGATACAAATCACAAATATAGAATTAAAGGAAAAAATAAGATGGATGAATAATTGAATCAATGTAAAAAATATTTCAATCTTGCACAACAAAGGCCAATTCTGAAGGTTTTCAAATGAAAGGGTTTTTTTAATGGGTGGATAATAAGGAAAGATAAGAAGGGTAATGGAAAAAAGTAAAGTAAATGAAGGGATAGATGCCTACCATGTTAACCAGAGCTTTGATACCAACTGATGTGGGATGCACGGGGTGGCATGATCTTCACAGTGTAGGGTGGAGAATGAAGGATGTGGTTTGGGGCTAAGTGACGGTGATGGATACAGATAGTGGATGCAAGTAGTCAATCAACACTATAAGGAGAACGACCTACTACTTAGACAACACACTCAAGGGATGGATGTGATAGTCAATCCACACAACAACGCACTTGGGTTGGGGCATTGAATTGGGGGCTTTGTGATATTGGATCACCAATCTAACTTGTATATTGACAAGGAAATAATGCACAATATCTATAAGAAAAACCGGGACAATCCTCACACAATGGAGAGAAAAAAATCATAAGCTCTTAATTAATTCTTGAATGTCATACAAGTGACATGGGGGTGGCTATTTATAGCTAAGGGGGTGGTATAATAGTCAAGGGTCTAATACCCTAAAGTCATAAAGGATAAACTAATTTGTTCCCTTAAATTAAAAAAGATAAAGTCTACCAAAGACTTTTGGAAAAGTGGCCCACAAATTTCCAACTATATCCCACTAGATTTGACTTTGAGTGCATAGCCCACCGGATTTGACTTTGGTGTCCAAAGATGTCATTTCTAGAATCCTCTATGTGGGAAAGGCTTCCAAATTTGTGCAACCATGTGGGCCAAGCTTTAAGCATCATGTTTGGGCTTGAATAAGTGAGATAATAGTCCCATTTTCTCTATCCATACAAGGTAAGATCCATTGGGCTTTTAATGAAGCAAGATGGGTTCCCATTGTAGCATTAATCCTCTTTAATCTCCCTCGCGTCATTGATCTTTTCAAATCCAACTCCTCCTCCCATGCAATCGACTTGGTGCCTTTAACATGGTTCTCATTACGAGGCAGAAGTAGTTAGAGGCTGGGAGTCGACAGGTGGAGATCTAGGATCTACGGGTGTAGATCCAGGATCTACAGGTGTAGATCTCATTTTTAGAAGAGGCACCATCGAAGGTGGAGCTTGGTTGGGAGGCTTTGGTCAGGGTTTAGAGGGAGGAGGAAAATTCATGGAAGAAAAAGGGATAGAAAAGATAAATAAAAGAGAGAGAGAGAGAAGGAATCTGATGGGCGCGCTAGGTGTGAAGGAGGGGAGGGAATGACCCCCCTTCTATTTTATATAATTTTATGATTCTAATAATAATATAAAATATTATTATTTTTATTTTTATTAAATAATCTTATATCGGTTATATCTTTTAACCGAGACATTCATTTGACGAACCATCTGCGGAAGCGTAACCCTAGCCTTGAGACGGTCATTTCAAGACCAATGTTGGATACTTAATTTGGGTTCATGACTCAAGTGCATGAAATGACTAAGAATAATAATAATAATATTATTATTATTATTCTCGTGAAAAATTATGTCTGACATAGCTTCTTCATACGGCGTTCGATTGACGGACTATTAGCGGCGTCACGACCCTGAAATTAAGATGGATGTTTCAAGACCAATTTTGGGTATTTAAATCAAGATCGAGGTGTGGGTCCCATAAAGCTCGGTCCGGGCGTGTTACGGTGAAATGTGACTTTTTCACTTGGTGTCTATTTTGGACAAATAAATAGTCAAACTAGTGCACTTTTCCCTGAGGATCGTAACAGCGTGATCTATATATTTTATTTCAGGATCGAGATGTGGGGCCCACGATGCACTATTTGTGCGCAATGCTATGAAATGTAGATTCTTCACTGTGTGTCTTATTCAGGTGAATGAATAGTCGATCACGTGTTATTTCCCTCAAGGATCACAATGGTGTGGCCTGCTTGGTTATCCAGAGCCGTTTGAGGAGGCAGATCAGTGAAATTACATTTTTTCCTTTCAGACCAATGACGAGCATCATGCGCTCATTAGCCTTTTGTCTAGATATGTCATGTACTCTGGGAGTACACTGGCACACCTAGGGGTACATGTACACATTTTAGTACTCAAGTATGGATAGTTTCATGTCTAGGTGACGAGGTGGGGTCACACATCATGTGGGCCCCATACATGTTATATACCTCATTATGAATCTTCCACCTCTTGTGTCTTCTTCTTTTGGGATCAGATTTTGTCCAGTGAGTATCCTATCCTAAGTGTTTCTCCATGTAGAACATGATGGTTCCCTTTGTAGTGTCTTTTGAGATATGATAAGAGATGTTCAGGTCATGATTCTAATATGAGGTGATGCTCGATAATGTCTATGATCATGTAGGATCAAAAGAGACTTCTTCTATAGTGAAACCCCCCATCGGCATGGGTGTGGTTACTCTACAGTTAATTTTGAGTGGAACCCCTACCAGTTAGGGCATGGGTACTCAGTGACCTAGAGTGGAACCCCCTTATGATACCAAGGCGCGGGTCCTCGACCATTAGAGTGGAACCCCCCATAGACATGGGTGAATGCGTTGTCATGACACATCAAAATGATTATGATTTTAAGGTTGATTTATAGTATAGGTCAGATCCTAGGTCATCTATCAAGTAGAGTTAGTGGTTTTTAGTGTGAGTTTTTAATAAAAATTACTAAAAGATGGGGGGTTTGAAAGTAGTTTTTAAATAAAAATAATTAATTTAAAGAGTTTAAAAGTTTACAAACAAGTGGATTTTGAAGAATAAATGTTGATTCTTTGTTCTTAATTGATTATTAGTTTTTGGTGTAATCTTTTGATTTAATATTAACCAATATCTTAGGTATGAATTAAGTTTTGTTAAGAAACACTGAATACTTGGGAAAGAAGAGGATTCTTATGTTGTCCAATCGGAACGACACAAGTCGCACACTTAAAATTGCACACTGATCGGTTATTAAATAAAAAGTGTTTCAATTAAATGAATCAAAATAGGTTAGGATACATATAAAAGAACAATTAAAACCCACAATATACACCAAAATAGTAGATAATTATGTGTCATAACTCCCTCTTCAAGTGTGTAGCTCCCTCGCAACGATCACCCACCATTTATCCTGCCATCGAGAGGAGGAGGAAGCTCGGGTGAAAGTCCTTCTTCATTCATGAACCCCCTATGAGGATAGGGGGATCCAGAACTTCTAATATGATGAGAAGACTCCTATATGACTCCAAAATGGTATATCTTTTCTTCTATTTCGAACTTGAAAATGAGGTACCCATTATGCCTTTTTGTAGCCAAAATGGGAAGTGGTTTTGGGAACCCAATTTTCGAGATACCACTTTTGTATCGGTTTTGGGTTAGTAAGATGCCATATCATGACTTAGAAAAAATAGGAGAGTTGTTTTCCAGTCTCTTTAATGTCTCTCTGTCAAATTTTTTGGTCATTGGACACCTTTATTTAGAGATATTGTCAAAATACCAAACCTAACTTTTGAATTCAGGATGATTCTATCACCTGGACAAATTGGTTCAGATGATCCATTTAATGGATGAAATGGGATTGGGTTTCTTGAGAGGAGTTATAGACCATGTATTTTTGGATTGTCCCAAAAAAATTCATCCCATTTTAAGGAACTTATTTCACGAAATTTTTAAAACAGTGGATAGGTGTCCTTGGGATTCCATGCAGTTTGACCCATTTTCCTTCTGGATCATCTTTAGGGCCTCCAAATCACCTCCACCTACAATGAAAATATCAAAACAAGTATAATTTAACCTTTTAACAGTGATACATATTAAATAATGTAATAAAAAATTAAGTGAAATTTGATATTATATTTTTAATTTACAATACAAAATCAATTTAATAAAATGATGTAAGGGTGAAATAAAATAGTGAATCGTGGTGCGATCGCACCCCCACACCTAAAAATTTTCACTCCTAGGAAAAGTCACATTTCAAAAAATTATTCATGGATAAATTAAAAACTTCATAAATATTTAACATTCAATAAAATTTTAATTCTTGATAGAAATGTGATCAAAGAAAAAATCACACCGAGGAGTTATTCTCAGTGATCATGGAAAAAACAAGTCTCAAAAATTGTATCATAATAAAATTCCAAGAGATTCATGATATCAATCAAATAAAATAATTAAAAATTTAATCATGTCACTAATTCTCCACATATGTGTGTGACAATAATTTAATTTTATTCTTTCCACTTTCTATTAAGTAAATATAGATTATTTTAAAAAAATTCTGCTTACATGATCCTTTCCACCGAACCTACCCTACATCATTTGCAATAAAATTTCAAGACACGCTCACTTAAGAATTCCCAAAAGTCAAACCATAATCTATTGACCAATATATCCCCATATGTTGTACATTTCATCACTCCCCTCAATGTTTATTTTTTGTTTTTTGTTTTTTTTTTGTTTTTTTTTTGTTTTTTTTTGTTTTCTTTTTTTGGTATTTTTTATAAGGGTGTACAACAGTCAAATAACAGGTACACATGCATAGGTAAAGCTAGTACAGTAATGAAATAGATCAGATAAGAAACAAATATATAGAAAAATTATTTTCTAAAGTAGATAAAAATAACCTAACTTATATTTACCTTCTATTAAGTAAAAAATTTCACACTTTGTGGTTGGGTGCAAAGATGTGTGGAGAAATTAAGTGAATTTTTTTCCCTTAAACTACTCATACAAAGGGTACCATTCTTCTCAATGGTTTTAAAATGATGTAACCATTTATATCATCTAAAAACAACCAAATTTTAAGAGAAAGTCACCACAGTATTGAATTCTTATTGAAATGAACATTTCATCAGATTTTTTTTAATGTTAAAACAACATGAAATATGAAAATTTCACATAAATTTTCAATAACTTCCATGATTAATTGGGAATTGTTTTCCATGATAAAATTGGAATCAAAAATTAATATTTCGGTGCAGGAGTGAGGGGGGAAATGAGGGGGACAGTGACCATACTATACATCAAGCGAAAAAGAGAAGAAGAAAGAAAGACGATGAAAATTACTAACTAACCCAGGAATGTACCCATCCCCTCATATCTAGATCATGTAGTGTCCTCACTATAATAAAATATAATTTGGGAAGGAAGGATAAAATCAGGTAGGTGTCATTGGTTGGATGCTTCTTGAACATGGATTTCCTCTATTAGGGACTCTGAAAGGGCTTCTTGGAAGTTCTTAAGCCACTGCCCATTGACAGTAAAAGTTTTTTTGGTTTATTTATTTTTAACCTCAACAACACTAAATTCATAAACATTAGTAATAGTGTATGGTCCAAACCAGTGGGAATAAAGTTTACATGGATGTAACTTCAGCCTTTCATTATAAAGGAGGACCTTCTTCTCAATGTGGAATTGATGATGAAGGATGAGACGGTCATGGGAAGCCTTGGTCTATGGGTGATAATCATTAGACACTCAATGTATGACCCCATACCAATGAAAAATTGATTGCATTGTGTGGTTTCATAAATGATAACCCTAGTCACTAATGATAAATCAAGGTAATCCAAACCTACAAAAAAAATTGGGTTCTCAAAACTTCTAAAATAGTCTTGGAATCATCATCCCTTATTGTGAATGCTTCTACCCATTTTGACACATAATCCACTACTAAAATAATGTACAAGTTGCCAAAGGAATTGGGAAATGGACCTATAAATTCAATGCCCCAAACATAAAAAATGTCATGAAATAGAAAAGGTTGTTGTGGCATTTCATTTCTTTTAGAGACATTACCCATTCTTTGATAATGTGTACAAGATATATAGAAATCATGGGCATCTTGAAATAGTGTTGGCCAAAAGAGACCAGAATCGAGAACCTTGTGAGCAGTCTGTTGAGACCCAAAGTGGAACCCACAAGCAAGAGTGTGGCAGAACCTTAAGACAGACTGAAACTCGCAATCGGGGACACAATGCTTGAGGATTTGATCACTACATGTGCGCCAAAGGTAGGGGTCATCCCAAATGTACCAATGATACTCATGTTTTAGATGGTCAGCTTAGTTTTTATTAAAATCAATATGAATACAAGATGCTACCAAATAATTTACAATTTCAGCATACCAAGGAATAACATCTTTCACTCTATATAATTGGTTATCATGAAACATATCATTTATAGGAATACAGGGGGATGAGTCAATGTCTGAGGATGGGAGGATCCTACTGATATGGTCATACACCACATTCTCTACTCCTTTTTTATCTTTAATTTCTAGATTGAGTTCTTGAAGGAGGAGCATCTGACGAATGAGACGTGGTTTGGCTTCCGGTTTCTTAAGGAGACACTGGAGGGCTTCATGGTCTGAGAACACAATGACTTTGGACCTTAAAAGGTATGAACATAATTTATCCCATGGAAAACACAATGGCAAGGAATTCCTTTTTAGTTTTGGTGTAGTTTTCTTAGGCAGGGTCTAAAGTATGTGAGGTATAGGCAATGGCATGTGTATCTCAATCAACTCGATGTGATAAGACAGCCCCAGTTGCATAGTTAGAGGCATCACACATGAGCTCAAATGGTAAATCTTACCAAGGTGGTTGGGTTACTGGGTGTGATGTGAGATTCTATTTCAATTTATTAAAATCTTCCTCATATTCTTTATCAAAAACAAATTCCTTTTCTTTTTGGAGTAATAGGGAGAGGGAAAATGCAATCTTACCAAAGCCGCGAATGAAACGATGGTAAAATCCAGCATGAACTAAGAAAGACTGCACATCTAACACCATTTTGGGGAATTTTAGGTAAGAAATGACATCCACTTTTGATTTATCAACTTGGATACCATCCTCATAAATGACATGCCCCGGTTTTATGCCTTGTCGCACCATGAAATTGAATTTTTCGTAATTTAATATAATATTCTTTTCAATACATCGATGTAGGATAGAACCTAAACTACTCAAACATTCATCAAAGGAGGATCCATACACAGTGAAATCATCCATGAATACTTCCATGTAATTCTCCCAATAATCTGAAAAAAATACTAACCATGCATCGCTAGAAAAGTACCTAAAGCATTACACAAACCAAATTCAATCCTTCTATATGAAAATGTGCCAAATGGGAAAGTGAAGGTTTTATTTTCCTAATCCTCAGGGGAAATATGGATCTAAAAGTATCCATAATACCCATCAAGAAAATAGTAACGGGACTTCCCTACTAGCCTCTCAAGTATTTGGTCAATGAACGATAATGGGAAATGTCCCTTCCTAGTGTGTTAGTTTAGTTAGTGATAATATATATAGACACGCCCACTATTCTACACACGAGTTGGAACCAATTCATTGTTTTCATTTTTAATTATTGTTAGACCAGTTTTTTTAGGAACCACTTATACTGGACTAACCCATTGGTTGTTAGAGATGGGGTAAATTATTAGAGTAGCCAATAATTTTGTTATCTCCTTTTTAACAACATCTAAGAGGTTCAGGTTCAGTCGTCATTGTGCCTACCTCACTGGTTTAGCCTCATAATTTAATAGTATATGATGTGTACAAATTGATGGGATAATTCCAAGAATTTCAGCAAGTGTCCATCCTAAAGCTTGTTTATACTCCCTCAAAAGTTCAAGCATTTGCAATTCCTACTCTGGAGGGAGTAAACTAGCAACGATGACAGACGGCTTGTTTCCATTCACAAGATAGAAATATTTTAAATCTTGAGGCAATTGTTTTAGTACCAATTCAAGTGAATTTTGGATTGATGGGATTTAATGTGATAGTGGGAGGTCTATGATTTCATCTAATTTCTCAATGGTAACATCCTTAGATGAGGAATGATCTTTTACAAGCTTAAGAGTATCATCTATGGTCATGGGATCCTCAATGTTCAATAAATTATCAATTAAAAAACATGCATAACATTTTTCTAGACCGGAACAACATTCAATGCATGATTCATTACCCAACATTTCGATCAATGATGAAAATTCAGAAAGGGTATCGGGGGAATGAAATGAATGTTTTTCAAGGGAAGGGAGTACATCTATAGAGTTAACAGAGAGAGAGGAATGTTCTTCTAAGGGGTTCTTTGTGGCATCAAGTATATTGAAGTGGAAAATGTCACCACCAAAATCCATGGATAATGTACCATTGTGGATATTAATTATTTTTTTGGTATTTTTCAGTAAATTTGTCCCCAATATAATCAGGGAATGTTCATTCATCCTATCATATTCTATTTTAAGCACATAAAAATCAGCCAAAAAATTAAAATTTTCCCCCTCACAAGAACATCCTCTAACACACCATAGGGGTTTGAATTACTCCAGTAAGATAATTGAACAAAAATTGTTGTGGTATTCAATTTTCTAACCTACAATGAAGATTAAATAGAGTGAGGCATCACATTTATAGAAACACCCAAATCAAGCATTGCATTGGAAAAGGAATACTCCCCTATAGTGCACGAAATTGAGAATGTTCTAGGATCATTGCATTTAGTGTGAAGTGGTGGCTTTATAAATGCTGAGACATTCCTCCCCAAGCTCACCTTCTCATCACCTCTAATTCACCTTCAGTGTGTACACATATCCTTCATAAACTGGGCATATCTCGGAATTTTTTTAATGGCATCAATCAAAGGAATATTAACCTACACTTTTTTAAAAGTTTCCAAAATTTCCTTATCAAGTTAAGTTTCCTTTTGTTTAATAGGTTGGGAGGCCCTTTGGGGAAATGGAAGAGGAATGTTTGTGCTAGGATCCTTATCAACAAACATGCTCTTTTCTTTGGAAGGGCTTCTCTCAGGACAAGGTTTTACCTCATTTGGACCTTTTATAGTGGTTGGGATGGTGGTTTCCTCAGGATGGGATGACTCTATTGGAGGGGTCATTTGTATTTTAAGATGAGTTCCACTCCTAAGGGTGATGGTACTAAAATTTCCATTATCCCAAGGGTTAATTACTGGTTGATAGGGTAGTTTACCCGACCCATGACTTTGAATTTCCCCCATAGAGTTAGCGAGTTTGCCTAATTGGGTTTTTAGGTCTTGTATGGATGCTTGGGTGGTTTTTTGGAATTGGAGATTATTGGTAGCCATTTTTTTCATCATATCATTTAGGCTAGGATCATCTTTTTGAGGGGTAGTTGGAAAGGCCTTTGTGGTGGTTGGGTATTTCTGGTGGTGGTGGTGGATAACTACTCTACCCTGGTTAGTTCCATTATTGTTGAGGTTGGTTTAAATACTCATCTTTCATATAGGCTTGGTTTTCTTTCCATATAGCGTTGGATGGATAATAAGTTTCTTTCCTAAAGGTTTTGTTATAGGGGTAGCCTGGAAATATTACCTCACAACTTTTAGAAGTTTCTCTCAGTTGGGGTCATTGGTCAGAATAGTGGGTGTTAGAAGGACATATACCAAAATGGATGGGAGGAGGATATTGAGATTTCCCTTGGGAAATAGAAAGTTTTCTAAGAAGTTTACTTACCTATTCACACTTTGTGTCCACCTTCTTCTCAAAATCATATCTCTGCACCTCATGGAAACCTCAAATGGGTACACTGGACCTTGAACTGAGTTGTTGAGTGTTCTGCACCATGTTCTCAATTAGGTTTCTTGTAGAAATTGGGGTCTTATCAACTATAACACCACTTATAGTAGCATCAATCATGTTTCTTTCAATAGTAATCAAACCTTCATAAAAATATTGCATTAAAAATTGATCACTTATTTGGTGGTGTAAGAAACTTGAACAAAGCCTCTTAAATATTTCCCAATATTCATGAAGTGTTTCCCCTTATGATTTTCTTATACCACATATTTCCTTTCTTATTGTTTAATTTCAATAGTTTGGGAAATATTTTTCAAGAAAAAGGCATTTCAGGTCCGCCCAGCCTCTAATTGGGGAATTAACATAATATAGCCAATTCTTTGCAGTGACTTTTAATGAAAATGGGAATTCCCTAAGCTTTACTTGTTCATCATCTATATTAGCAGGTTTTAATGTTGACCACATAGCATAAAATTATTTTAAATTCTTATGTGTATCTTCTCCAGTAAATCCATGAAATTTTGGAAATAAGTGAATTAGACTGTATTTTAGTTCAAAATTGGGTGCCTCGCCTTAAATTTGAATGTAAGTGTGTTGGATATCAAAATCATGAGAGGTTAGTTCCTTTAATGTCTGGTTATTTTCATCCATGTTATGTAGGTTTATTTTAGTTTTTATGTTTGTTCCAGAATAAGAAGAAAAAGTATCAAGAAGTGTGTCAATGTTTTCTGTGTCCTCCTTTAATGGATTGTTTGGTGCTTCTTGGTGTCGACGTAAGATTCTATCTTGTTATTGTTCAAATGGAAGTAGTTCCTCTGATGAATATCACTTCATGCACAAGGCCTATAAAAGTATTATATTATAAATCAACTAAAAAATGAAGGATAAAATAAGTGAACAAATAATTACAAAAACACACAATATTTTTACAAAAAACACACACTAAAAACAAAAAAAAACTCTCCAGAAATAGCGCCAAAATTTGAATGCTATATCATGATATGTCAAATTGGTTATGATTTTAAGGTTTATTTATAGTATAGGGAATACCATAGGTTGTCTCTCAATGAGCATTGGTGGTTTTTTGTGTGAGTTTTTAATAAAAATTACTAAAAGAGGGGGGGGGGGTTGAAAGCATTTTTTAAATAAAATGACTTAATTTAAAGATTTTTAAAGTTTAAAACAAGCGGATTTTTAAGAATAAATTTTTATTATGTGATCATTTCTAAGTTTATACATCACTTTAAAATTTCCTTGTTCTTAATTGATTATTAGTTTTTGGTGTAATCCTTTGATTGAGGGTTAACCAAGATCTTGGGTACCCACATCCCCTAAAACAATGAAAATAGGACTAAACCTTGACATAAAAATTATATAGTAAAGTTACAAACTCTTATAATTAATTATGGTTTGTCAAGGAACACTAAAATATCAAATGTTTGGGAAATAATATGAGTCTTATGTTGTTCAATCGGAACAACACAAGTCGCATACTTAAAATTGTGCATCGATCGATTATGAAATAAAAATTGTTTCAATTAAATGCATAAAAAAAAGTTAAGATACATATAAAATAACAATTCTAAACCACAATATACACCAAACCAATAGATAATTATGTGTCTTAGCTCCCTCTTCATGTGTGCAGCTCCCTCGTAATGATCACCCACTGTTTAGCCCGCCATCAAGAGGATGAGGAAGCTCAGGTGGAACTCCTTCTTCATTATTGATCCCCCTATGAGGATAGGATCCTTCAGAACTTATAGGATTATGATAATAATCCTCTGGGACTCCAAAATAGTAGATCTTTTTTTCTGGTTCGAACCTGCAAATGAGGTTCCCATGGTTCCTTTTTATAATCAAAATGGGAAGTGGTTTTTGGAACCCATTTTTCAAGATACCACTTGTGTCTCAGTTTTGGGTTAGTAAAACACCATATCAATACTTGAAAAAAAGATGAGAGTTGTTTTTAGAACTCTTGAATATCTCCCTATAAAATTTGTAAGCCATTGGACAACTGTATTGGTAGATATTGTCAAAATACCGAACCTAACTTTTGAATTTGGGATGATTTTGTCCACTGTATAGATTGGTTCGGATGAGACCTTTAATGGACTAATTGGGCTTGGGTTTCTTGAGATGATTTTTAGAAAATGTAGTTTTGGATCGTCCCAAAAAATTTCATCCCATTTTAAGTTTTTAATTTTATTAAATGTTTAAAATAGTGGAAATATGTCCTTGGGATTCCATGCATTTTGACCATTTTCCTTCTGGATCATCTTCAGGGCCTCCAAATCAGCTCCACCTGCAATGAAAATATCAAAACAAGCATAATTTACTCTTTTAATAGTGATACATATTAAATAATGGAATAAAATATCAAGATAAATTTGATATTATATTTTGAATTTACAATACAAAATTAGTTTACTACAATGATGTAAGGGTGAAATAGAACAGTGAATCACAATGCGGTCAATGGGAACAGGTCCTCTACCTTTTGATTGGAACCCCCTATAGGTATATGGAATGGGTCCTCAAAGACATCAGAGTGGAACTCCCCTAACACACCAGGATGTGGGTCCTCGAGGACATCAGAGTGGAACCCCCCTAATGCACTAGGGCACGGGTCCTTTACTTCGAGTTTGTGCCCACTCGATAGTGCAAAACAGTGATGAGACATGTTTGATGTGCCTTTGGAGTCATGATAAAGAGGTATGATTTCCCCACCAATTAACATCATTGTTACATGACCTAAAACTGTGTGGGTGAGTCAGTGTCCTAGGAAGACGCATGAGGTGTTGGGCATCGTAGAAGGACTTACTTTGGAATTTTTGGTGACTCTTCTTCTTAGGATGATATGTGAGATGAATATCTCCTTAATCTCTCATTTGGGTTTTTTTAACTGAGTATATATATATATATATCCTATTTTATTATCCACTCCTTGAGTTTCGGTTACTCTCCTTCTAGGAGAGACGAAGACGTGTGGGGCATGCCACGTGATTTTCATTTCTAGATTCTTGTGGTTGGAAAAGTATAATCTCCTACTATAGGTAAAAAATACTCGATAAGAAGTTCATATTCTCACTGTGTCGATCTCCTTGTGTTTGGATGAGTTCACTTTCACTCTCTTGTTGGGTTTATTTGTACTCTCTTATTGTACCTTGTTCTATCTACTACTTCCATTTTCAGTTGTATTTCTTACTGTTCCCCCTTCAAATTTTCAGGGCATTTTGATGGGTATGTATATAATCACCCCTGCATGGTATTTTCCCAACATGTGTTGTGTATTTTGAAAGTGGTGGACAGGTCAATCATGACTTCAGAGGAGCTTAGGAATACAGGGTGCTTGGACCGCGTACGGTGGTCATAGCATGGGATATATGAGCTAGGATCTCTCAGCTATTTACTCTTTTATAGTTTTTTCAGTGTAATGGATCAGACCTCCATGGTCCATTACTTTGTCAGAATCCAGTGTTTGGGGTGTTCTGGGAGGCAACAGTGGCCCATTTCAAGAGTTTTCCAAATTTCCAGTTTTTTTCATCACTCACTCAGGGCGTTAGTGTCGGTGAGTCAGGGCATCGATGTCGGTGACTTAGGGCATTAGTGTTGCTGACTTAGGGCATCAGTGTCGGTGAGTTAGGACATCAGTGTCGGTGAGTTAGGGTGTTAGTGTTAGTGAGTCAGGGCATCAGTGTTAGCAACTCATGGCGTCAGAGTCGGTCAGTCATGGCATTGGTGATTCATGATGTTGGTGAGTCAGGGCGTTGGTGAGTCAGGGCGTCAGTGAGTCAGGCATTGGTAGGTCATGTTGGTGGATCAGTTTCGGTGGCTCAACGTTGGTAGATCAGCATCAATGAATTTCTATTGGTGGCTCACAATCGGTGGCTTGTTGTTAGTGACTCACCCATCAGTGACTCATTTTCCAGTTTTCCCAATTTTTACAGTTTCATCCCTCTTACATTTTATTTGACGTAAGTCAAGTTTAAAAACTTATTTGGGAATTTCTAAGGGATTTTCAAATTATATTAATTATATCTTTAATATCCTAATGCTCGGGGGACTTTGAAATAGTCAAACCACATGATTTGGGCCACGATCTGACTTTAATGGCCTTTAGAATAGTTTCCTTCCATTAATATAGGATCTAGATTTTTCTAAATCTGGGGTCCTCTCTTATCATTTATCTTGGTGCATCAAGACCCTTTCTTCCCTAGATGAGTCACATGCCTATGCAGTATCCCCCCCTCCCTCTTTGTTTTTCCATGGAGTATCTTTCTCGCACGACCCCTCTGTTTTGGCGCAAGGAGGAGTTTTGGTTGCCTATTGTTCCATATAGGTATTTCCTTCTTCTCTCTTTAATGGTGAATCATGTGAGATGGGTATAGTAAGGTTCTTTTGTGAAAAACTACAAATCAAACTTTTAACAAAGATAAATTCTAATAATGAAATACGGACTTGATAACGGGCTGGGAGTGGATTGATTTTGATCATTTTTTTATTTTTTATCTTTGTTTATGATGTGATATGTTTTGTCCATGTGGCCTATAAAAATCATGGTTGTTGGTGGTCTTTTCCTACACATGGGTGATGCTTTATAACTTTTGTTTTTTCCTATGAATAATTGTTGTAAATATCAATCTGATTAATCACGTACACTTAGTTAAATAAATGGATGCCCTAGGATGAAAACCCTTGTGTGATCACCCCTTCTTATCAAAGTGTAATTTAAATAACAGTGTTGGCCAAATCTGAATACACCATGTTTGATAGGTGTGGTTGTGAGCTGTGTTCTTTTGGGTTTTATGCCTTGTGTGGGTTTTAGTGGTGGTTGTTATGGTCTTTGTGTATGGAGTGTAATGGGCGGTGTGATAGTATCTCAGGTTGAGATATTGATTTATTATGGAATGGATGGACTTTTTATGCATTGGGACTGCATATGGGTAGTGGTTGGGTAGTGGGGCTATAGGATGGTTGTGTCATGATTTCATGTTTATGGGTGTGCTGGGTGTGGTGTTGTTGTGCAGTAGGGCTATTGGGTTTAGTTGTGAGAGGATGATTGAGTGGGATAACTTTGAAGAATGAAAGTTGGCGGTGTTTGAATGGGCGTTTATGAAAGGGGAGTGTACGGCTGGTTGTTTTACCTTGGTCCTTCTTCTTGGTGTGTCATGGATGATTATGTGGTTGTTGCTTCTGTTGTGTTTGGTAGTTTCCCAGATAGGTATGGAAATAAATAAATAAATGATTTGATAATGCATAATGATAGTTGGTTAAATGGATTAGTAGAGGTGGGTTGATGTTTTGGTTGTGGTTGTTGTGTGGTTGTGCATGTAGGGGTAGCAGCAAGGGCAGTTTTGAGTGGGCCGGTTATATGTTTGAAATCCCATAGAATGGGTTGAGTGTTTGTTACCTATATATATAAACCTGTAGTTCCTTATGTTTTTTATACGCACCCCACCTGTGTTGAGCACTATGTGTCGAACACCCCCATTTTTATGGGGGAGGGTGTATTTCCCAACATTTCAGTGGGATGATGGATTGTTGGTTACTGAATTTACCCTACTCCCTCTTCTAGGCATTGATCACCCAAGACTCTTCGAGTAGGCTGTAATGGCTTGAGGTTTATTACCAGATTTATGGTATTGGCTGTGAGAGGTGGTTTGTTTCCCAGGTGTTTTCGGGTAGGGTGTGGTATGTGTGAAGCCCAGGTGTCTACAGGTAGTAATATGGTGTGGTTTGTGGCCCAAGTGTGTGCGGGTAGGTTGTAACAGTAGATCTTGGTGGTTTTTAGCGTCAAGATGTTCTCTATTATGGATGAACAGTTAACCAGTGGGAAGTGGTGTATGGTACCCAAATATTGATGTGCTTATTATATTACATTACTTGATTTTTGTTACTTGTTGAGTGTGCCTTGGTGAGTTTGGGTGGTTAGTATTTCTTGATAGGTGTTTTTAGTTTCTACTATTTTCTCACAAGGGTATTAGTATGCTCCTCCCACTTGTGCATAGGTGACTTTAGATTTTCCTACTAAGTATACTTGTTTTCTCACCCTACGTATATAAAATTATTTTCAGGTTTCTATAAATATTACACAGACCACGCTGGACTTTACTAGCTCAGACATTGGGGATGTTTTTTGTGTCGTTACTTAGTTTTATTTTGGAACTCTGTAGTTTTCTTTGTACTTCTAGTAGTTTTACTTTAAACATGCATGTGGGGTGGATATTATTTTCTTTATATATATATATATATATTTCTTGGAGTTATTTGAGGTCGATACATCTTATCTTCCTTTTAGTTATGGCTCCTAGACGTCGTATGCATGTGGTAGGAGCAGTGGAGAGCCAGCAGGTTGACCCAGTTGACCGGCGGAGGGTCAACCTAGTGGAGGAGGATGGTCAGTGGTAAAAGACGCTTCGCGATTTCCAGCAGCAGACTCTGGGAAAGTACAAGGGTACTGTCTTGGATATAGAGATAGAGAGTTGACTCGAGGATCTGGTGATCACTTTTATCTTGATTTGGGCTATGACAGAGTACTAGGTTCCTCTAGTAGTGATATATATGAGGGGAGCAGTGTGTTAGTGGTTGATGCTTTACCTTGGGGGGAGGAAGGAGACCGATGTTACGTGGTCCGACTTTGAGAAGGAGTTCCGAGTGAAATTTATTTCTTCTATGATGAAATATGAGAAGAGGCAAGAGTTACTCTCCCTCTAGTAGGGGAGTATGTCAGTTAGGTAATTGGGGATCAAGTTCAATGATCTCCTATACTTTTCTCTGGATCTCTTTCTAGATAAGGAATCTCGGGTGAGGCACTTAGAGGAGGCACTCTGTCCTTCTCTTCAGTATATGGTTACTCCCTTCACCCTATCGAAATACTTAGAGGTTCAGAAGAAGGCTGAGGTAGTGGAAAGGATTCACTCACAAGGAGGTTTTCTTCAAGAGGGAAGTCAGCTGAGTTATTCAAATGGTAATTCTGTTAGTAGCAAGTCTTTGGCATCAAGGTATTCCGGGTTTCAGCCAGTGGGGAGCTGGCCCCAGAAATTTCAGTTTTGATCCTCTGGTCCTCACCCTTTTTCATGGGCTTAGGGCTAAGGTATTTTTCTTGCGGAGGTTGTGGACACCTCTAGGTACAGTTCTCGAGTCGAGCTTAGTACGGTGGAGGTGGGTAGGTTCAGTGCTCACCTCAGTAGTAGTCGTCATCTAGGCCTTTCCAGCAGTAGAGATAGCAGGCCCCTGCTCCACCAAGGAAGGACGATGCAGGAGGAGGTCGACCTTAGGGTGTTACTCAAGGACCTTGACTAGGGTGTGGTCAAGGAGGTGGCTGATAGACGATGGGTAGAGGATCTGGGTGTGGGAAGTTGTATACCACAGAGGCAACAAAACCAGTAGGGTCGAAGATCATTCGAGGTATGATCAGTTTTTTTAGTATGCTTTCTTTCACCTTGTTTGATTTAAGATATTCACACTCCTTTTTTGTACCTATTCTATCCCATACATTGGGAATAGATATAGAGAGACTTTCTGTGCCCCTGGTGTTGAGTACACTAGTTGGAGGTCAGACCAGTTTTTTTTATGTTTTTCGGGGATGTAGACTGATGTTGGGGCCGCATTAGTCCAGCAGGTATCTCTTTCTGCTATAGATGCAGCTATATGATGTCATCCTTGTCATCGACTATTTATTTTTGGTGCATGTGGTTATCAACTTATTTCATAGAAGAGTCATATTTTCAAACATGAAAGGCCAATGTGTAGCTTTCGTTGGCGAGAGGAGCAATCAGATGGGTAGCTGGCGTATGGAGACTCTTCTTTCCTTGTTAGTCAGGCTATCAGTGGGATTGATGGATGTTGATATGGTGGAGGTTCTATGTGCTTTTGGAGAGTTTCTAGATGTTTTTTCCGTTGTGACTCTAGCCCCTCGATGTGATGTTAAGTTCAGAATAGACTTACAACCCGGTGCTAGTCCAATTTTGATGGATCTTTATCGGATGGTGCCTTCTGAGTTGTGGGAGTTGCAGATTCAGATTTATGACCTCATGAATAAGGGTTTCATATGACCCATTGTGTCATTGTGGGGTGCTCCAGACTTATTTTTGAAGAAGGAAGACAGTGGTATGAGGCTATGCATAGACTACCGGAGACTAAATCAGGTAACGGTCAAGAACTGTTACCCACTCCCGAGGATAAATTATCTTTTCAACCATATGAGGGGAGCGAGTTGGTTTTACAAGATCAATATGCAGTCTGGATATCACTAATTGAGGGTGAAGGAGGGTGACATCCCAAAGACTGCTTTCCGGTGTAGGTATGGGCACTTCAAGTTCTTAGTTATGTCATTCGGTGTTACGAACGCACCAGTCGTGTTCATGAGGCTCATGAACTCTGTCTTTCTTGAGTTTCTAGACTAGTTTGTCATCGTATTCATTGAAGAAATCCTGATCTACTTGAAGTCATAGTAGGATTATACCAAGCATCTCAGGACTGTCCTAGAGGTCCTTTGGCACCACCATCTATATAGAAAGTTATCCAAGTGCAAGTTTTGGACATGAGAGGTCCACTTCCTTGAACATATAGTGTCACATCAGGGTTAGAAGTGGACCTGTCAAAGGTCTAGGTAGTTGTTTCTTGGGCATCACCCAAGAATTTGACATATGTTTGCAGTTTTCTCAGTCTGACAGGCTACTATCGGAGATCCATACTAGATTTCTTCCAAGTAGTAGCTTTGTTGATGGATCTAACCATAAAAGGCCAAGCTTTTTTGTGGGGATAGCAGTGATAGGTATCATTCGACTATCTGAAGTGGAAGTCGGTCAGTGCTTCAGTGCTCAGGCTACCAGAGGAAGGGGTGATATTCGAGGTGTTTTGAGATACTTCCCATCTAGGATTGGGGTGTGTGCTGATGCAGCAATGGGGAGTGATCTTCTATAGGTCTAGGCAGTTATGTCCTCATGAATGTAACTATGCCACCCATTATTTGGAACTAACAGTGTTCATGTTCGCACTAAAGTTTTCGTGACATTACCTTATTGGGGAGCACTTTGTGGTCTTCATGGATCGCAAGAGCTTGAGGTACATCTTTTCCTAGTGAAACCTGAACTTGTGATAGTGGAGGTGGATGGAGTTTCTTCAATATTTCATTTTTTAGATCTCATGAACCTCGGGAAAGGGGAATGTTGTGGCTAATGCTTTGATTAGTAAGTCGTATAATGAGGTAGTTTGGGAATCTGTAGACGCTTGGAGGGCGATGGAGGATTTTGTTGCCTTTCACTTGGGTTGGGTAATGGATGGAGGTATGGAATGCCTGTTTCAGATGATGGTACATTCATCTCTAAGGCAGAAGGTGGAGGAGTATCAGTGGGGATACTTAGAGGTGGAGGTGATGCGTAATCGCATTGACCAGGGTGATGCTCCAGAGGGATGTTCGGAGGATGGTTAGAATCGAATGTTGTTCCATGGGAAGTTGTTTGTCCTGGTGGAAATTTGTAAGGAAGTTCTTCATGAGTTTCATAGATCACCCCTAGAAGTACACCCAGGAGTTTCCAAAATGTAACGGGGCTTGAGGGAATAGTTCTGGTGTCCCATGATGAAGCGGCAATTGGTGGATTTTATGGAAAAGTGCTTAGTGTTCCAGCAAGTAAAGGTTGATCACTACATTCCTGGTGGTTTTTTGTAGCCCCTAGATGTCCCCTAGTGGGAGTGGGATGACATCTCGGTGTATTTCTTCATAGGACTACCTAGGTATTAGGAAGGATGTGATGTTATTTGGGTAGTAGTGGATCATTTGACGAAATCAGCTCACTTCTTAGCGATCAAGGAGTTGAGCGTAGTGGATGCCTTAGAACAGAGGTATGTGGATGAGGTGGTGCAGCTACATGGAGTTCCGATATCCATCATCTCATATCGATATACACATTTTACATCATGAGTCTAGATGGTATTGCAACATACCTTTATCACCCAATTATGCCTCAACACTTATTTCCACCCTCATATGGATAGAAAAATAGAGAGGACCATCCAGACGTTAGAGGACATGTTACAAGCATGTGTTCTGGACTTCAGTGGGTTTTGGGTGCGACATTTTCCCTTGGTAGAGTTTGATTACAATAATAGATATCATTATTCCATTGGTATGGCTTCATTTAAAGCTCTATACGGGAAGTCGTGTCATTCACCCTTATGTTGGATGAAAGTTGGGGAGGCAGCTATTCTTGGTCTAGACATGGTGCAGAGTATGACAGTGAATGTGCAAATTGTCTGTGAGAGGATGAAGGCAGCATAGGACCGGCAGAAGTATTATGTCGATTGTAGGATAAGGCCTTTGGAGTTCGAGGTTAGATACCACGTATTCTTGAAGGTTTCCCCTCGACGTGGGCAGTGGAGGTTCGGAATAGTGAGTAAGTTTTCTCCTAGGTTCATCAGACCTTTTGTGGTGTTGGGACAAGTTGGTGAGGTGGCATGTCAGTTGGCATTGCCACCATAGTTGTGGAGGATCCATGACATCTTTTATATCTCCCAGCTTCATCGGTATCTTCACAATTACTCCCATGTCATTGATTGGGGAGAGTTGGATATCGAGAACGATGCAACATTCATGGAGCAACTAATTGATATCTAGGATCATCGAGATAAGGTGTTGCATGGACGGACCATTCCCTTGGTTCACGTGTTGTGGAGGTATGGTGGCCTGGAGGAGAGTACTTGGGAGTGAGAGATGCAGATGTGTGCCTAATACCTAGAGTTGTTTTGAGTTTTTCTCATGTGTTTTTATTTATGAAGTAATGCCTAAACCTTGTTTTCTATGAGATGAGTTGTTTCCTTTTTATGTGATGTACGATAAAGTCCTAACATATGAAAAGGGGGACCTGATTTTTAATTAAGACGCATTAATGTGGATGTGATTAAACCTGTGCGGATGAGTCAATGTCGACCAAAGCAGATAGTATCTTGACATGGAATAAGGAATTCCCTAATTCATGTGTCTGGAAAATTGCTGCTTGTGTGGGGTATCTTGTGAATGTTTGAGTTATCAAATTTGGGAGGAGGTGTTCTGGGATATTGAGGTTTCACTCCAGCAACACAAAGTGGTTTATCCTTGATAGGTATCTTACGGGTGGTTGTTCAGACCCCCTTTCTTATGGGGTTGGTTTTGAATTATTGAAGGTGAGAATAGTTTGATAGGTATCTGATGTAATGGCCCAGACCTCCTTGGTTCATTACTTTTTCTTAATCTAGTGTTTAGGGGTGTTTTGGGAGGCAATGGTGGCTAATTTCAAGAGTTTGGAAGATTTCTAGTTTTTCCATCGATGACTCAAGGCGTCAGTGTTGGTGAGTCAGGGCGTTGGTGTCAGTGATTTGGGGTGTTGGTGTCGGTGAGTTAGGGATTTGGTGTTGATTAATCATGGCATCGGTGTCGGTGAGTCTAGGTGTCGGTGATTCAAGACGTCGGTGAGTCAAGACGTCGGTGAGTCAGGGCGTCGGTGAGTCAGGGCATCGGTGAGTCAGGGCATCGGTGAGTCAGGTATCGGTAGGTCGTGTCGGTGGCTCAATGTCGGTGGCTCAGCATCGGTCGCTCAGCGTCGGTGACTCACTGTTGGTGGCTCACTGTCGATGGTTTGCTGTTGGTGACTCATTTTCCATTTTTTCCCAGTTTTCCCAGTTTCGTCCCTCTTACATTTTATTTGACGCAAATCAAGTTTAAATCCTTATTTAAAATTTTCTAAGGGTGTTTCAAAGGATATTAATTATATCTTTAATATATTAAGGCTCGGGGTATTTTGAAATAATCAAACCACATGATTTTGGCCACGATCTGACTTTAATGGCCTTTGGAACTATTTCCTTCCGTTGATATAGGATCTAGCTTTTTCTAAATATGAGGTCCTATCTTATCCTTTCTCTTGGTGCACTGAGACCCTTTCTTCCCCAGACAAGCCATGTGCCTTTGTTGTATCCCCCCCCCCCTCTTCAGTTTTCCTTGGAGTCTCATACTCGCACGACCCCTCTGTTTTGGTGCAAGGAGGATTTTTGGTTGCCTTTTGTTCCAGTTAGGGAGTTTCTTCATCTCTATTTAATGGTGTATCATGTGGGATGGGTGTATTAAGGTTCTTTTGTAAAAAAATATGAATCCAACTTTTAACAAAGATAAATTCTAATGATGAGATACAGACTTGATAACAGGCTGGGAGTGTATTGGTGTTTATTGTTTGTTATATTTGTTATTTTTTTATGATGTGATTTATTGTGGTCATGTGGCCTTTAAAAATCACGGTCGTCGGTGGTCTTTACCTACACATGGGTGATGATTTATAACTATTTTTTTTCTTGTGAATAAATACTGTAAATATCAATCTGATTAATCACATATACTTGGTTAAATAAATAGATTTCCCATGATGAAAACCCTTGTGTGATCACTCCTACTTATCAAAGTGGAATTTAATTAATAGTGTTATCCAAATATTAATACACCATGTTTGATAGGTGTGGATGTGGGATTTGTTCTTTTGGGTTTTGTTCCATGTGTGGGTTTTAGTAGTGGTTGTTGTGGGCTTTGTGTATGGGTTGGAACGTGTGGTGTGATGGTATCTAAGGTTGAGTGGTTGATTGGTTGTGGAATGTATGGACTTTTTATGTAGTGGGACTGCATCTGGGTAGTGGTTGGGTAGCGGGGATATAGGATGGTTGTGTCATTATTTCATGTTTATGGGTGTACTAGGGTGTGGTGTTGTTGTGCAGCAGAGTTACCAAGTTTAGTTGTGAGAGGATGATTACTTTGAATAATGATAGTTGGCAGTGGTTTAATGAGTGTTTAGGAAAGGGGAGTGTGCAGTGGGTTGTTTTACCTTGGTCCTTCTTCCTAGTGTGTCATGGATGACTGTTTGTTTGTTGCTTGTGTTGTGTTTGGTAGTTGCCTGGGTAGGGATGGAAATAAATAAATAAATGATTCGATAATGCAGAATGATAGATGGTTAAATGGATTGGTAGGGGTGGGTTGATGTTTTGGTTGTGCATGTTGTGTGGCTATGCATATAGGGGTAGCAGCAAAGGTAGTTTTAAGTGTATTGGAAGTATGTTTGGAATCCCATAGAATGGGCTGAGTGTTTTTTACCTATATATATAAACTTTTAGTTCCTTATGTTTTCTATACGCACCCCACCTGTGTTGAGCACTATGTGTCGAACACCCCCATTGTTATGGGGGAGGGTGTCTTTCCCAACATCCTAGTGGGAGGATGGATGTAACGGCCCAAAGTTTCATTAATGGAAAATCCCTCTTGATCCAGTTAAATGTTTCTTTATGAAAAATGTTTTTTTTATAATATGTCAACTTCTTTAGTCTTACGTTAATATTTGTGACCGTTACTTTTATAGCCGTTGAACAGTGATCATCTGAGTAGTATAAATTTAAGGCTTTAACGAACCCATTTCTACTCAGACAAAGGAAGCGATGGCCTCATCCAGTAGAATTGCCCATTACGAAGCCCATTTGTCAGAGCTCGGAAAAGAGGTGGCGTCTTTGGGCTTTTACCTTGACCAAGCCCAAGCTGAGCTTCATCAAGTCAAGCTCGAACGTGATCGTCTACGGGAAAAGTGGAAGTTGATTGAAATTACCACTCGAGCAATGTTATCTGAGCAACCCCAAGAGTCTGTCACCATCGCACACCTTACCCTTAGGTCTTATGCGGCTATTTTAAGGGGTTATGTAACAAATAAGTATCACCATGTTCATGTACATTATTTTTTTTATATAATAATGAATATAATTTCTAGTCATTTTTGACACATTGTAATTAGTTTTTAAAGTACAAATGGTGTTTTTAGTTATTATTTAATTAAGAATTATATTTTATTAAATTAAAAGATTTTTGAATTAAATAATATTTTAATAAAATATTATTATTAATATTAAATTAATTTTTATTAAATATAAATGATCTTATAATTTTATTAATGCAATTAAAATTTTTATTAAGGTTTGAAAGCCATTTCTGTCAAAACCCGTGAATTTTTTTATAAATGTCGGTTTTTATTTTAAAAGTGAAAATTCACATATTTAGAAAATTATTTAGATAAAATAAATATTATTTTTGGAATCAGGACGTCGAAATTATCCAACGGTGAATTTTTCATTATTTTCTGAGACAGTCAAATTTTTGGGTAAAAATTAAATACCATTTAAATATATAATGTGTTTTATGACATCATAATGACCCAATGATGATGTAATAAAATACCATAATCCTTATGTTCGGCCAATATATGTTTTATCATTAAAATAATGAGGTTTTGGGTTTGTTTGACTTACTTTTCAAAGCATTAATGGAGCCCTCAAGACTTATTCAACACTTTGCCTTTTTAAATTAATTTCCATGGGAGTGTGACTCACCTCCACATAAGCAACCCTAATTTTTTAATAAGTTCGGACCTTGGCCTTGTAAAATATTTTTTTCCTCTTTCCTTTTCCAGAAACCATGGGAAAATACCATGGGATGGTTTGTGGTTTGGATTATTTTAATATATGGGGTCCCAAACCTAAATAATAAAGAATTCCCTCACCTTTCCTATATAAACCCACCCAAGCTCCCACTTCCTCCTCACTAAAATCCCTTGGAGTTCGTCCAACCTATGCCCTACTCTCTCTAGAATCCTCCCAAGGTGCCCCAAGCTCCCAAGAAGCCTCTCACAATCCTCTCTCTAGCCTTTGGAAGCACACTTCCAAGTAAGGGGTTTTCTTCCTTTCTCATTTTTTGTCAATTTTCTTTAAGTTGTATTGCCCTTTTTATTTCAATTATGAATGTTGGGGTATGGTTTCTCACCTCCCCCATACTGCCCTCTTATTGTTTGAATGATGGGAGAACCCTTTCTCTCTCATTAAATGCCTCCCATGTACACCCGTTACTATGCCGAAATTCCGAAAGGAACTTCTCTCTCTTCTTTTACATTCAAGCAATACTTTTGTATCATGAATCTAAATTCCATTTCTATTGTTGGGACATGTATATATATGATCTCCTTACTGTACATTACATGTAAATATGATTAGGAACCCCTTTCTCTCTCATAAACCTTTTTTTTATGAATTCTTATGTCACGTCGTTACGCTGCCGAAATCGCACCGATTTTCTAAGCCAATGTCTTTGTGTAGTGAATACCATGCTCATTTCTCCATCAAGGGTATTCACCTTTATGCACATTTACTTATTTATTGTAAAGTTCATGTATGAATTTCACATTCCTTTATCGTGGAATAAATGATTATGTTTTATGAATCCATGTTTTATGATCCATGTGGCACACTTATGCATGAAATGAAATGTTTAAGAAGGGTGCGCCCTTTATAGCGCTCCAATGCATTGGGTAAAGTATAGTATCATGATACGTCATGTGCAATGAGTGTTTACTCATGATAATTCAAGTGCAACGAGGGTTTACTCGTGCTTCAAGTGCAATGAGGGTTTACTCATTCTCCATGTGCAATGAGCCTTGGCTCATGCTAATTCAATGTTAAGTGTTGTTGCCACATTTCCATGTTATGATTATCATGCTTTATCATGCCTTTATGTTCATGTTTCTCTTATGCTCTATTGATGTTCCTATTGCCTAACATGTATTGTACTCCTCATGTTATTCATTGTGTACTCCCTTACTGGGCTTTATAGCTCACCTTTTTCTTATGCATGTCCTCAGGTTACCCCATGCAATGCTAAGTACGAAGGAATGTAGTGGTCATGTAAAGGAAGTTTTCAATAAAGATGTTGTATTTCAAGTTTAAAGTTTTTATGTAATGATCCTAAGCCCCAAAGACACTAAACCTCTCGATCTTCTTTGTTGTATCAAGTGAAGTTTTATGTAATAAAGCATGCTTAAGTTGTAATAAAAAGCAGGGTTGTCATAGTTGGTATCAGAGGATAGGTTTAGTTATTTTTGGGATTAGGAAACCCTAGTAAAGCCTTAGATAAAAGACTAAGTATAATAAAAGCATCCCTAAGTTTTGGTAAATACTAAGTAAGTGGTTTATCAAACAAATACATCCCTGTCTGGATACGAGCAGGTAGAGGCGGCTCTGGCACAGATGTATCCTAGGGGTAAAACCCAAAAACACCGCTTTGAGCTAGACTCGAACGGGAACTGGTGCACGACAACGGGCCTTGCTGCACTCTTGGTTATGACACTCCTGGGGGATATGTTTTGATAAATTCACAATCTTAGTATGAACCCTTATTAAGGGAAAAATGCCCCTAAGAATATATGTTAGAAGGAAGATCATGAAAAGCCTGGATTGAATCCTATAGACTCATGAGTTAAAGAGATTAAAGTTTATTTATAAGCCATCAACTTTTGTCTTTGGATTACCCTTTATGTGTTACTCCTAACTTTCTTTTATTCCAGCCAATGGCCGGTAATAGGAGTACTCGGGCTAAAAACCGTTGTGAAGATCAGTGTGATGATTGTACTTATGAGATGCCCAATCTAATGGGAGCGGGAATCGCGAACTTTGTCACGCTTCTCTCTCAGCTAACTCAAGTTTTGAATAGAAACACTGGTCAAGAGGAACGTTCAACCCCCCCTAAGAAAGAACAAGTTGCTATTGAAAGTTTCATGAGACAAAGGCCTCATACTTTTAGTGGATCATCCGATCCCACGATCACTGAACAATGGATCAACTCCATTGAAAATATATTCTCCATCCTCCAATGCTCTGAAAAAGAGAAGGTTCTCCTGGCGGCTTATCGTATGGAGGGTGAAGCTGATCAATGGTGGACGTTGATCAAAAATACGAAGCCTGAGGAGGAGATCGAGGCTTTGGAATGGAAGGAATTCCGGAAGATGTTTTTCGATAAATATTTTCCGCACACCCTCCGTCTTAAGATGGAAAGGGACTTCCTTTCCCTCAAGCAGAAAGATGAAGAATCTGTGGGAGCGTACGAGGAAAACTTCACAAGGCTTGCACGATACGCTTACGGCTTTGTCGTTACCCCCGAATGCAAGGTTGACCGCTTCTTTGGTGGGCTGAAGCCTAGCTTGAGGAAAGCATTAGCGATCCGTGACTTCGACAGCTATGAGGAAATTGTCCGATGTGCCCTTAAGGTTGAAATGGAGATCGGAGAATTACAGGGGTATCATGGGGACAAGAAGCGTAAGGTGGACTTCAATGCTGGTGGTCCGATGGATAAATCCAATGGCGCTAAGAAGTTCCAGCACCCCACTTTCCAAAAGTGTGGAAAGAAGCACCCTGGAAATTGCCTTAGGGGGACAAGAAAATGCTTCAAGTGTGGAAGAGAAGGGCACCTAGCTGTTAACTGTCAGCAAGAAGGACCCGCGGCTACGACAGAGGAGAGGAACGCTCCGTTCGAACCTCAACGCATTGTTCAATGCTACAAATGCAAAGAACCGGGTCATTTTGCAAATCAGTGCCCTAATCCAAGGGTTATCGGAGGCAACCAGCAACCTCCAAGACAGCAAGGAAGAACTTTTGTCATCACTTCTGCCAAAGTGAACCCCGACAACGAAGTGGTGACAGGTACGCTAGTTATTCATTCAAGAATAGCAAACGTACTTTTTGATTCAGGTTCTACGCATTCTTTTATATCTCAAAAGTTTAGTAGAACAATCTCTGCACCACCACAAATCATGGAAGTAAAGATGTCGGTGAGTACGGCAAATGGGGCAATCATTGCATCCCATGAGTATAAGTCCTCCCCTGTTATAATCTGTGGATTGAATTTCCCGGCGAACCTCGTCATACTCTCTTTGGTGGAATTTGATGCAATTCTTGGCATGGATTGGCTTTCCTTATATAGAGCCAACATAAATTGTCGGGAGAGGGAAATCACACTCCATATGGAGAATCGACCCCCGATTCTTTACAAGTGTCAGGAGGAAGATGAATCTCCTTTAGCTCCATCATCTCAAGCATGGATATTACTGCCTTATGAGAACGCATATCTGGCTCAGATGATTGAGTCCAAGGAAGAAACCACCCTTGAAGAAATGCCTATTGTGAGGGAATTCGCTGAAGTATTTCCCGAGGAACTTCCTGGTCTTCCTCCAAAAAGATATGTTGAGTTCTCAATTGAACTTATACCTGGGGCGCTACCAATATCCAAGACTCCATATAGAATGGATGTTGTTGAGCTTGAAGAGCTGAAGAAACAACTACAGGAGAATCTGGATAAAGGGTTTATACGCCCAAGTGCATTACCATGGGGTGCACCAGTCCTCTTCGTCAAGAAGAAGGATGGGTCAATGCGGCTTTGCATCGATTATCGTGAACTTAACAAAATAACGATAAAGAACAAGTATCCTCTCCCAAGAATCGATGACTTGTTTGATCAGCTGCGTGGAGCACAATACTTCTCCAAGGTGGAATTGCGGTCGGTATATTATCAAGTAAGGGTGAAGAAGGAAGATATCCCCAAGACTGCTTTTCGTACAAGGTATGGGCACTATGAATTCATAGTAATGCCTTTCGGACTCACCAATGCTCCAGAAATATTCATGGACTTGATGAATAGAGTCTTTAGAGATTACCTAGACAAATTTGTGGTAGTCTTTATAGATGATATTCTAATATACTCCAAAACCAAGGAGGACCATGAGGAGCATTTAAGAACTGTACTGGAGAATTTGTGCAAGGAGAATCTCTATGCCAAGTACAACAAGTGTGAGTTCTGGATGAAGGAGGTCTCATTCTTGGGCCATATCATCACAAGCAATGGGATATCTGTGGACCCCTCCAAAACAGATGCAATTGAGGGATGGCCGAGGCCAACATCGGTAACTGATATCCGTAGCTTCTTGGGGTTAGCTGGATATTATCGACGATTTGTGAGAAATTTCTCACGATTGTCCAACCCTCTTACCAAGATAACTCGAAAGGGAGTAAAGTTTGCTTAGAGTGATGAATGCGAAGAAAGCTTCAAGGAGTTGAAAAGGAGGCTTATCACTGCACCCGGGCTTACTTTACCCACAAGTGGGGAGCTTTTTGTGGTATTCAGTGATGCTTCGAAGAAGGGATTAGGATGTGTGCTGATGCAGAATGATAAAGTGATATCCTATGCCTCAAGGCAGTTGAAAATCCATGAGCGAAACTATCCAACGCATGATCTGGAGTTGGCAGTGGTGATCTTTGCCTTGAAAATCTAGCGGCATTATCTCTATGGAGAGAAATGTGAGATATATACTGACCACAAGAGTCTTAAATATATATTCACACAGAAAGAGCTTAATATGTGCCATAGAAGATGGATAGAGCTCATCAAGGATTATGAATGTTCAATACATTACCACCCTGGGAAAGCGAACAAGGTGGCAGATGCCCTAAGTAGAAAGGATCCAGTGATTTTATCAATGATGAGAATTGAGAAGGATCCAATCTTCTTAGACTTGATGAATATGGACGTGGGAATCATAAAGAAGGGAACATCATAAATCCTTTCACAAATGATTGCTCAACCATCTCTTTTGGAAAGGTTAAAGGATGCTCAAAAGGATGATGCGGGAATCCAAGAAAAAGTGGAAGCTATCAAAAAGGGAAAATCCTCAGAGTTTAATGTTAATGAAGAAGGAATTGTGCGGTTTGGGAAAAGACTGTGTGTTCCATCAAGTTCGGAGCTGAAGAAGGAACTTTTGGATGATGCACATAGTTCAAATTTCTCTATTCACCCAGGGAGCACAAAGATGTATCGAGATCTCTGAGAAAACTTTTGGTGGGATAATATGAAGAAGGAGATCGCTGAATATACATCAAAGTGCCTGGTGTGTCAGCAAGTGAAGGCAGAGAGGCAGAAGTCTAAGGGGATGATGCAACCATTGCCCATACCAGAATGGAAATGGGAGAACATCACCATGGACTTCGTCACTGGACTTCCAAGGACATCCAAAGGCAACAATGCAATCTGGGTTGTTGTGGATCGTCTTACAAAGACTGCACACTTCATTTCTATTCGAGAGGATTTCTCTTTGGATAAACTGGCATGGATATATATCAGGGAAGTGGTATGGTTGCATGGAGTACCACTATCTATCGTGTCTAACCGAGATCCAAGATTTACCTCTAAGTTTTGGAAGAGTCTTCAACATGCTCTGAATACTGAACTGAACTTCAGTACGGCCTATCATCCTCAAACTGATGGCCAATCCGAGCAGACTATCCAAACACTTGAGGATATGTTGAGAGCGTGCTCAATGGACTTTAAAGGAGGATGGGATCAACATCTTCCTCTGGTTGAGTTCTCTTATAATAATAGTTTCCACTTGAGCATCCAAATGGCACCATATGAAGCCATGTATGGGAAAAGGTGTAGAACACCAGCTTGTTGGGATGAGGTCGGTGAACGTAAGCTTCTTGGACCAGAAATGGTTGAAGAAATGGTGGAGAAGGTGAAAACCATTCAGCAGCATATCAAGGCAGCCCAAAGTCGACAGAAGAGTTATGCAGATAATCGTCGACGAGACCTTGAGTTTAAAGTCGGAGACATGGTGTTTTTACGCATATCTCCATGGAAGAAGGTCATGAGGTTTGGAAAGAAAGGGAGGTTAAGTCCAAGGTACATCGGCCCCTTCGAGATTCTTGATCGTGTTGGGGCTGTGGCCTATCGACTAGCACTTCCACCGACTATGGCCAAGGTGCATGATGTCTTTCATGTATCCCTCTTAAGGAAGTACATACCAGACCCTTCACATGTACTCTCTTCCGAGGTGGTACAATTGGAAGATGATCTTTCTTATGAGGAGCAACCAGTGAAGATCTTAGATCATAGATAAAAAGTTCTACAAAATAAGACAATGCCCCTCGTCAAGGTGTTGTGGAGAAACCACAAGTTTGAAGAAGCAACATGGGATTCAGAGGATATGATGAAGCTGAGTTACCCACATTTGTTTTAGTGTGGGAAAAGGAAAATTTCGAGGGCGAAATTTCTTAAGGGGGGAATATTGTAACGACCCAAAGTTTCATTAATGGAAAATCCCTCTTGATCCAGTTAAATGTTTCTTTATGAAAAATGTTTTTTTATAAGATGTCAACTTCTTTAGTTTTACGTTAAGATTTGTGACCGTTACTTTTATAGTCGTTGAACAGTGATCATCTGAGTAGTATAAATTTAAGGCTTTAACGAACCCATTTCTACTCAGACAAAGGAAGCGATGGCCTCATCCAGTAGAATTGCCCCTTACGAAGCCCATTTGTCAGAGCTCAGAAAAGAGGTGGCGTCTTTAGGCTTTGCCCTTGACCAAGCCCAAGCTGAGCTTCATCAAGTCAAGCTCAAACGTGATCGTATACGGGAAAAGTGGAAGTTGATTGAAATTACCACTCGAGCGATGTTATTTGAGCAACCCCAAGAGTCTGTCACCATCGCACACCTTACCCTTAGGTCTTATGTGGCTATTTTAAGGGGTTATGTAACAAATAAGTAGCACCATGTTCATGTACATTATTTTTTTTATATAATAATGAATATAATTTCTAGTCATTTTTGATACATTGTAATTAGTTTTTAAAGTACAAATGGTGTTTTTAGTTATTATTTATTTAGAATTATATTTTATTAAATTAAAGGATTTTTGAATTAAATAATATTTTAATAAAATATTATTATTAATATTAAATTAATTTTTATTAAATATAAATGATCTTATAATTTTATGAATGCAATTAAAATTTTTATTAAGGTTTGAAAGCCATTTCTGTCAAAACCCGTGAATTTTTTTATAAATGTCGGTTTTTATTTTAAAAGTGAAAATTCACATATTTATAAAATTATTTAGATAAAATAAATATTATTTTTGGAATCAGGACGTCGAAATTATCCAACAGTGAATTTTTCATAATTTTCTGAGACAGTCAAATTTTTGGGTAAAAATTAAATACCATTTAAATATATAATGTGTTTTATGACATCATAATGACCCAATGGTGATGTAATAAAATATCATAATCCTTATGTTCGGCCAATATATGTTTTATCATTAAAATAATGAGGTTTTGGGTTTGTTTGAATTACTTTTCAAAGCATTAATAGAGCCCTCAAGACTTATTCAACACTTTGCCTTTTTAAATTAATTTCCATGGGAGTGTGACTCACCTCCACATAAGCAACCCTAATTTTTTAATAAGTTTGGACCTTGGCCTTGTAAAATATTGTTTTCCTCTTTCCTTTTCCAGAAACCATGGGCAAATACCATGGGATGGTTTGTGGTTTGGATTATTTTAATATATGGGGTCCCAAACCTAAATAATAAAGAATTCCCTCACCTTTCCTATATAAACCCACCCAAGCTCCCACTTCCTCCTCACTAAAATCCCTTGGAGTTCGTCCAACCTCTGCCCTACTCTCTCTAGAATCCTCCCAAGGTGCCCCAAGCTCCCAAGAAGCCTCTCACAAGCCTCTCTCTATCCTTTGGAAGCACACTTCCAAGTAAGGGGTTTTCTTCCTTTCTCATTTTTTGTCAATTTTCTTTAAGTTGTATTGCCCTTTTTATTTCAATTATGAATGTTGGGGTATAGTTTTTCACCTCCCCCATACTGCCCTCTTATTGTTTTAATGATGGGAGAACCCTTTCTCTCTCATTAAATGCCTTCCATGTACACCCGTTACTATGCCGAAATTCCGAAAGGAACTTCTCTCTCTTCTTTTACATTCAAGCAATACTTTTGTATCATGAATCTAAATTCCATTTCTATTGTTGGGAAATTTATATATATGATCTCCTTACTGTCCATTACATGTAAATATGATGAGGAACCCCTTTCTCTCTCATCAACCTTTTTTTATGAATTCTTATGTCACGCCATTACGCTGCCGAAATCGCACCGATTTTCTAAGCCAATGTCTTTGTGTAGTGAATACCATGCCCATTTCTCCATCAAGGGTATTCACCTTTATGCACATTTACTTATTGATTGTAAATTTCATGTATTAATTCCACATTCCTTTATCGTGTAATAAATGATTATGTTTTATGAATCCATGTTTTATGATCCATGTGGCACACTTATGCATGAAATGAAATGTTTAAGAAGGGTGCGCCCTTTATAGCGCTCTAATGCATTGGGTAAAGTATAGTATCATGATACGTCATGTGAAATGAGTGTTTACTCATGCTAATTCAAGTGCAACGAGGGTTTACTCGTGCTTCAAGTGCAATGAGGGTTTACTCATGCTCCATGTGCAATGAGCCTTGGCTCATGCTAATTCAATGTTAAGTGTTGTTGCCACATTTCCATGTTATGATTATCATGTTTTATCATGCCTTTATGTTCATGTTTCTCTTATGCTCTATTGATGTTCCTATTGCCTAACATGTATTGTACTCCTCATGTTATTCATTGTGTACTCCCTTACTGGGCTTTATAGTTCACCCTTTTCTTATGCATGTCCTCAGGTTACCCCATGCAATGCTAAGTACGAAGGAATATAGTGGTCATGTAAAGGAAGTTTTCAATAAAGATGTTGTATTTCAAGTTTAAAGTTTTTATGTAATGATCCTAAGCCCCAAAGACACTAAACCTCTCGATCTTCTTTGTTGTATCAAGTGAAGTTTTATGTAATAAAGCATGCTTAAGTTGTAATAAAAAGCAGGGTTGTCATAATGGATGGTTGGTTACTGACTTTACCCTACTCCCTCTTCTATGTATTGATCGCCCAAGACTCTTCGGGTGGGCTATAATGGCTTGAGGTTTATTACTAGATTTATGGTATTGGTTGTGAGAGGTGGTTTGTTTCCAAGTGTTTTCGGGCAGGGTGTGGTATGTGTAAGGCCCAGGTGTCTACGAGCAGAAATGTGGTGTGGTTTTTGTCCTAGGTGTGCGTGGGAAGGTTGTGACAATGGGGCTTGTGGAAGATCATGGTAGCGTCAGGACGTTCACCATTAGAGGTGAACAGTTAACCAGTGGGAAGTGGTGCAGGGTACCCAAATATCAATGTGCTTATTATATTACATTACTTGATTTGTGTTACTTGGTGAGTGTACCTTTTTGAGTTTGGGTGGTTAGTATTCCTTGATAGGTGTTATTGGTTTCTACTATTTTCTCATAGGGGCATTAGTATTCTCCTCCCACTGGTGCACGAGTGACTTTGGATTTTCCTACTGAGTATACTTGTATGCTCACCCTACGTATATAAAACTATTTTCAGGTTTCCGAGGAGATTATGCAGACCATGATGAACCTTACTAGCTCGGATGTTGGGGACAATTACTATGTTGCTGCTTAATTTTATTTTGGTACTTACTTTGGAGTTTTCTTCGTACTTCTAGCAATTTTACTTTAAACATGCATGTGGGGTATATTTTGGTTTCTTTATATATATTTTTCTTGGAGTTTTTTGAGGTTGATACATATTATCTCTTGATCTTGGTTATTATATAAGGGTAATGCCTCCCATTTTTGTGAGATTTCTATACCCTTGGTGCTGGTTACCACCCCGAGGCCTATTAGATGCGTGACTCGGTGGTCATTATCTCTCATTCATATTAAGGGAGGAAGGTCTCGACATCTTGTTATCCCTTCCCTCATCTTGAAGAAGGCGGGTCATGACAGTCAGGTTGGGATATATTTCTGGTTTGGGTGTGTATTGTTTCCCTTTTTTCAGTATACACTATTGTACTTCATTTTTTTAGTGGTTCATGCATATTTGGTATACTTATAGCAGTGTTGTATTCTCCATTTCTTTCTCTCTACACTTTTTCATTGAGTTGGTTGTGTGCATGTGTACAAGTTTTAAGAAAAGGCCTCCTCGAGTTTAGTGTGCCTTCAGCACTTGTCGCCACCCCTGGCCTATGGAGGCGGGCTTGCGGTAGTTGCAGCTTGAGCCTAGCTTGGGTCGGTTTGTGACATAGACATCTTATTGTCCCATCAACGAATTGATTAGAAATTGTAAAATCTAAAAACTCCTCCAAACCCTTAGCATACTGAGGTGTGTTTCTAAGTAATGTGATCCAGCTTTTATCCATATATATCACAATGTGTCTACACTTTATTAAAAAAAATTAAAACACATAAGTATTAATAAGTAGGAAAAAAGATAAATGGAAGTGAAAAAAAACACACAACCCAAGTAGTTATAAGAAGAGTCATATAAGTACTTAAAAAGTCAACGTAAAAAAAATAAATCAATCATGGATAGTATCATGTAAAATAGAAGCAAGAGAAAAATCATACAATCATCGACATCCCAAATGCATAAAAATAACATGTTTAACACTAGCTAAATAATTCATTAATTATAAATAGTACATCGATAATATAAAATAAATATTAACAACCCTATGCCTTCTACTTGAAATTATTCTAATTGAATAGGGATAGAGAAATAAAGTGAGAGAATCCCTTAACAAAGAATATTACTCTCTCTTCTAACTCTTTCTTACATGGATTAAGCCTATTTCAAATTATGATCAATTGAGAATGTTTTAGTGATAAATTATTTCAGGTGGAAATTAACATTAGAGACTGAAGTATTTTCTTCCTTTCTTGTTTCTCATTTCATGAGTAACTAGTTCTTTCTTCTTTAATATTTAGTCTTTTATGAAACATTTAATTGAATATTTATGGATTGATTAATAAAACTATGTCAATATATTCTATAGTAAAAGAAATAATTCAAATTAAAGAAAATATTAAATGAACAAAGTTTAAATAAAATAAAATATGTACTTTAAAAAATTGTGTGACAATAATGTTTTAATAAAGGATACATTTTAGGTTAATTTTCTTAAGGATTTTGATTTTTCACTTGACAAAGGACTAAAATAATTCAGTAAAAGGTTGATTTTTTAACAAAGAAAATTAATAAATTCTATGAATGCTTACTTACTCGTGAATATTATTTCAAAAATGGAAAATATATTTTATAATCCACAATAGTTAAGATTACTCTGCCTTCTAAACTATTAATCGGTTTTTTTAAAGATACTCCTAGGACTTCCATATACATTCAACTAAAATTATTCATCTAATTCATCTATATTTAAATCATTCTTTCACTTTTACATCATTATAATAAATACAACTTGTTTGAAGTTACTGCATACATATGTTTTCACTAGAATTTTCAATTTTCATTTGATATATAATTTTTTATTCTCTATGGAGATGATCCTTTATCAATATACTAGTTTGTGTAGAGGGTTATGTATAAAAATATTATTTTTATGCGTTATGAATTTGGAATCGATTTCTAATTCTGATGGAATACTATACATTTACAATAGTAAATTTCTAAAAAAAGATGTTTGAAAATGAAAATAATGCCCCTCGTAAAACAACCAAAACAGGGACTTCAATAAGAATTACAATAATGTGGTCACTCAATGCACATCATGGTTTCTAAATTCCCAAAACCACACCTACCACCATGACCACTTTCCCTTATGTTATTTTTTTGGATAAAATAATCAATAACCAAACTAATAGAAACTATGTTTTGGTTTTATAGGACTCGTGCATTGTTTATAGAGATCCAATCAATGCTATAAAATATCATCTATCCTAACTCACAATGTATATTTAACTAATTATCAGCCTATAATAACCAATCAAACCTGAACCACATGACCTATTCAATAAAATACATTAACCTAAACTAAAACATGAATATTACCCTTATACTTTGAGACCCAGGTGATGTATACAAGTAAGAAACTGTACAATCAATCCAATAAGAAACCTCATCTACCTAGATAACCAAAATCCACATCATTAGAGCTTCTCAGAACCTTATTCCAAACCCAAACATTGGTTGGAGTTGGTAGGAGTAAGAAAAATTGAGAGAGGGGGAAAGGGAATAAGGGAGCATAAAAAATATGAATAAGGAAGGGATTACTATGGGGGGAGTCAAGGGAGAAGGGGGAGAAGGGGGTTGGTGGGGATGACTCGTGGGAGAAGGCTAGGGTGACGGATCGGGGAGCTCAGGGGTGACCATAGCTTCGACGAGGGCTTGAGCGAGGGAGACGGCTCGGGGGAGGGCAAGAGCTTGGGTGAGGACGATGACTCGGGCAAGGGCGGGGGCAGGGGTGACGGATCGGGGAGATCAGGGGTGACCGCGAAGCCAATGAGGGCTTAGGGGGATCGGGTTCAGAGGTCTTGGGGGATACCAGAGCGCCGGAGAGGGGGGAACCACAGTAGTGGTGAGGGCTCGGGGTCGGGGGGAGGGGAACTTGGGGAGAAGGGTATATAGCTACAACGAAAGTTGGGAAAGAAGTGGTTTGGTTTATGAGGTTGTTGGAGGAACTTGGGAGAAGTTGGGAAGGATGAGTTACTTTTTGTGATAGCCAAAGTGCAATCCACTTGGTTAAAAATCTAGTGTTTCATACAAGGAAAAAACATATCGACCTAAAGTGTTATTTCATTTAGAATTTTCTTGAGGAAAATGATTTTGAGCTACAGAAGATAGCGAGAAACCAAAATTCCAGTAGACATGTTTACCAAGGCAATAACTCAAGAAAGTCTGGGGTAACATCATGCTTCAGTGGGGCTTGGGTGAACGGAAGAACGAGGTGATGAGCATTTCCTGTTGTAAAGAAATGAAGGTTTTTTTGAAGTGCTAGAGAGTTTTCAAGGTTCCCTGAAACAAGTCTTCAAGTGGGAGACTGTTAGAAGGTGAAGTATATTTTAGTTCACTGGAAGCGAAGTTGTCGGAATTTTGTTTATCATAAATTGGTTTGCAGAAGGTGTTTAACGGGGTATGCAGACAGTGAAAATTTAAACTATCCAGGGGCAGTAGGACCATTGAAAGTCTGCATTTTCAATGGAGTCATGGTGGAGTGTTGGAGGTCTGAGAATTCGATCAAGCCGAGTGGTCACTAGTAGCCTAGTTTAAGTGATCATGCTATGTGGTCCATAATTTTAGGGGAGCATGTTTAACTTGTTGACCAGATGTCACTCGATATATACATGTATTGGACCTTAGTGTTAAAGACAAAGTGTTGGAAGTATAGACCAAGGAGAGCGGTAAATAATGTATAGATTATTTGTACCTGGTAATCGTGTTTTTTAATCTCTTGTATCTTCTGGTGGATATAAAGAAATGCAACAATGTTTTTATCGTGCATGTAGGACTCATTGTCCGTAGTATTTCAATCTCTTGTGTTCTTTCCATCTTTATGTTTGTATTTTGGTTGGATGTATTTATATTGCTTTGTATGATTGTGACTTTTGTTGTGTGGGTCAAGGATGACTTTGTGCAGTGAGTAGGGTGTGAAGTCTACCTACTTTCAAAAATTCAGACAAGGGAAGGAGAACTTCCAGAGGTCTTGCTTCCACTGCGCAAAGCGTCCAGTGTGCGAAGTTTTGATGGACCGAAGATCCTTCTTCAGGTGGTCTTATCAGAAGCACAGGCGGTCAGCGAGGTTTCTCTTCTTAAAAATTATGGGATTGTTCCATTTACGTTTGACTAGTATGTAATTGTTGAGTAACATATATAAATTGTATAAGTGTAATTGTATAACGGGTACAAAAAAATTATTACAGTGGGCGGACGCTATATAAACGGATAAACACAACTGAAACTATTTTAATGAAGATGTAGAAGTGACGAAACAATAAAAAATAATTGCCAATTATATAGATTAATGAATGTGATTATGGGATTGTGGCATTTACGTTTGATTGGTATGTAATTACCAAGTAACATATGTAAAATGTGTAAGTGTAAATATATAAAGGGTACAAAAATCTTGTTACGATGGTTAGACACTATATAAATGAATACACATAACTAAAATTGTTCTAATGAAGATGCAGGAGTGATGAAATAATAAAAAATAATTTTCAGTTATACAATTTAATGAATGTGATTATGGGATTGTGGCTTTCCTGTTTGATTGGTATGTAATTACTAAGTAAACTGTAAGGAAAAAATTATATGGAAGAAACCATAAAAATGGTGTATATATCAATTGAATGGCGAAAAATGGATTCTAGTACATGCAATAAGTAGCATTAGGGAATACTGATAACATATGTAAATTGCATAAGTGTGACTGTATAATGGGTATAAAAATATTGCTACAGTAGGTAGACACTGTATAAATGAATACACACAACTGAAATTATTTTAATGAAGATATAGAAGTGATGAAACTATTATAATAGTTATAGATGATAAAAAATAAAAATTGTACAAAAAGTATCTGAGTGAATGTATAGAGATGAATATGTAACAGTTACTATATAACTTCCACAATGCTTATTATCTTGCTTGAGTGATGAAGGTATAATTTTTTTAGTGATTATATATCATTCCGTAAGGAACTGAACAATGGTATTTGGTCCATAACAAATATTTTTTTGAGTGGAATTGCTTCTAATATGTCAATATGGAAATGGAATAAACAATTGGAAATGAATCTCAAAGGAAAATCTATAGTACATAATTAAAATATGCAAAGATATACATTTTGGAATATAATACTGTTCAAATACAAAAAATAATACTGAGAACATTGTTTCAAAATGTACATGACGTGTTACGTAATTAGTACAGAGCATACATCATACATACATTGAATTATAATGTAAAACAAAAATAGAGAAGATGAGAAGGAGTTCATATCAAAGAAGTTAGCACCTCCAATATGAAATAAGGTGACAATTTTAATAAACTCCAACTTCATAAAATGAGAAACCATTACAGGTTTTCACTTGAAGAGCGAACGACTTGTCTGGAGAAGATGAGAGCGGGAGGTGAAAACACGTGGAGCTATTGCGGAAACGCCATGAGTCACAACGACAAAACAATGATTCAGAGAAGAGTAAAAAGGAAAAAAAACAAGGAGCTACAGTGAATGACGGTTGGAAGTCCGTGTCGCTACAATGTCTGTCGGTCGGCTCTATTAAAGTGGTCAGAGTTGCTACAATCTCCCGAAATTTGGGTTGGGGACCTTCGCTCCGGACTCTCGGAGTAGGGGCGCGTTTCCCCCCTGCAAACCCCAACAAACTAACCACGAAGCCCTGACCCATGAAAATTGTTGACGGGTGTACGAGTGGCAAGCATAACCGTGCGTAGGATTAGCGAGCAGTGGAAAAAAAAGGGCACGAATTCCGGTACCATGGCCACCTTGTCTGGCCGCTCGAGTGCAGCGCCCTTGAGTAATCATGCGCTCCCTGCGCCTCTTTCCTTTTTAAGTCTACTTCCTTTCCTCCCTTCTCGCTTTCTCGAGCCCAATCCCACCCTCACTGTATCCGCCTCCCCTCGACGATCGATTCTTCAAGCCCCCCGACCTGTCTCCGCCTCCTCTCCTTGCTTCTTGTTGGCCTCAGGTAACCGAATCTGTTCTTGAATCTTTCGTCCAGCCTTTCCTTGGGATTTGATGATGCTAAGGTTGGAGATGTTGCTTGGAATGTAATCAGAGCACTTTAGATCGGTCTTGCGGTGATTCGGTGCTGAAATGCGCTGGAGATTTCTGGATTTGAATTTCGGCTTGAATTTCGTCGAGCTTGCTGGTTTTATTTTATTTTTATTCCCTATCGTTTCCAATTACCGAACATGTAATGCATGTCCTCTCGTGGTTGTGATTTCTAAACAAGACTGTTTTCAAGCCCGTGATGAGTGATAACGACAATCTGCTGCTCTGTTCAGTGAGTAGGCCGAGTTGATGTTGACCGTTTTCTACAAATTCTTGGATTTCTTGCTTAGAAAATATGCTGTTTTATAAGGATTTCCCAATTAACCAGACAAGTTGAGCTGTAGTTACTGATTTGTAACGATATTGTGGTTCCGTGCTTTAACAAAAATCACTGTATCATTGCTTAATGATTCCAACTTTGAAAAATATGGTATCTTCCTTTTTGTTTTCCTTTTATCTTCCCTCTTTACTTTCTTTTCACGTGTTAACAAGTATTCTATGAGTATTTCCGTCTCGTCCAAACATAATCTTGGAATTCTGTACCATTTCCTTACATCAGTATTGCCACTTGAATACGATGCAGATTATTGCCTTAGACTTATAGGCCTTCTGAGAGTCTTCTATGTTTTGGGATTTAGTTCTTATTTCAAATCCGTATAGCCAGCACAAGAGTGTTAACAAGCGTGAAGTATTATAACAACTGTAGTAGGGTTTATTATATAAGAATTTTGGACTTGGGGGCTTTCTGGTAGCGGATACAAACAAGCTGGGGCTTTCCTGAATTGACATAAAACTTCTTTTTGCAGGATGACAATTTTTGAAAGAAAAAATGCTCTTATTTATTATTATTATCATTATGGTAACTATATCTTTTGAACTGAGGATTTAGTGCCTTCATTTTTTGGTTCCAAAAGTGTTTTGAAAGTGTATGCTATACCTCAGAATTGTGAATTGAGTTTTGCTCTGCATTAGCTCTTGTATTGACATATGAATGGTGTCTGCAGCCCAGATCAGCTTACTTCTTAACTTCGTTGGTCTTATTAGGATTCTTCTCTTTCTCAACTTCATTTACTGATTGTAAAGTTGCCTTGTTTTGGTTGCCAAAAGAACAATCAACAGGTTTTGTAGCATGCATTCTGAATGATGTTTTAGGATATTCATCATTTCATGCATTTCAGTAAACTTTTATCAATCTTGTTGTTAGGGACACACACACACACACACACACACATAGGGAGAGGGAGATCAAGTAAGGCAATGAAATGATTTGATGAATCTGTGGTTTTGAAAATTCACAACATCAATTTTCAACATCAAATTGATTTTTTAAAATTGGCATCCAAAATGTGGCCAGTTTTAGTAGTAGTATGACTATGATAAACAGATTTTTTTTCAGGGGTGGGGGAAGGGGAGCTTGTTCACCTGGCTTCATCATGGCATACTTCATGCATTGATTGACATTCATTATGCATTGGCTTGCTGAAAATTGTACCTCTTTGAAGATCTAGTTTTTTTTTTTTTTTTTTGTGCTATTAAATTCTTTTGGCATTATAGACTTGTTCCGTTTGAACATAGAAACTTGTTTAGGTTCAGACTAATCTGGACCAAACTAGGTGAGATCCCACTGAGTTTTCCTATCGAGTGTTTAATAAGGCTGCTACTGGGTCTAAATCCTGATTCTTCTGGTTAATATGTGTTCGCCCCCCACCAAGATTAATGGTTTTTCATTTTATTTTAAAATCTTGTTTGGCTTGTCTTCTTCATAGGATATCTCATCGAAGCAGTGATTGTCTTCCATCATGCCTATGCTTAATTGTCAAAAATTGTTTTTTGCATACTGGTTGATTAATGGTCCTTCTAAAAATTTGTCTTCTTTTACCATTTTTTATTCAAAGTAGTTGCATATCTGTACTCTCAGGCCATGGTCAATACACATGCTAGATTGTTTTTCATTTCCCTTTTTTGCTTACCACACTGCTTTGTAAGCTGATTAATTGGATTTATGGTTCTGTGTAGTTATGGATGCAACTACTGCAGGACCAAGTCTGTATCCTCTGCACCATTGTAAAACCCTTCACCTGGTTCGTGTTTTTTCTTTAATTTTCATTTTTGTTTCTTTATTGATGAGCAGCTGATATATATATATATATTTTGGTTTTGAAGTTGAGTCTACTTGGTTTGAGTGTATATTTGACTTTTTACACACATTATGTTGCTTTTTGGTCTTATAAAGCCTTACTCATGTATAGGTGAGACATGCACAAGGGATCCACAATGTAGAGGGAGAGAAGGACCCGAAAGCTTACCTATCTCCTGAATTCTTTGATGCACAGCTGACTCAACTGGGTTGGCATCAGGTAATCATTAATTGTTGCATGTCTTACTGTTCACTTTCCACTTTCAGGTGTGCTATTGCCCTGGCAGCATGCAATAAGGGCACCATCTATGAAATGTTCTTCGTTAAACCATTGAGATTATATTTTTTTCATGTTCCTGAAAGATTTATGTTTTTTTAAAAGGTACTTGCATTTCATTTTTTTGGGATGTGAATTATTTGCATATCTTCTTTAGCTTGGTCGATTACATCCGCTACCATAGAACACAATGCAAGGAAGAAAATTACAATAAATCACCGGCCCTGGGGACTTGACCCCACAACCTGCCCCTCACCCCACCCAAAACCCTTACCACCCCACCACCAACGGTGGGGCCCTTGTAAATCTTCTTCAGGTATTATAAAAACCTTCAATCATTTTGTGTTTCTGTACAGGTTGATAATCTACGGAAGCATGTTCATGCATCTGGGCTTGCAAACAGTATTGAATTAGTCATTACCTCTCCTCTGTTAAGGTACAAATTTAGCTGGATAAGGTGATCTTATGCTTTAGCTTTAATTATCACTTGAGAATCCAAACATCTCTTTTGTATCAAATGTTTTTTTCCTTTAAAAGTTAACTAGATTGTCTGACTAGTTCCCTCTGAGTCCTACTTTTTAAAACTTGAAATGCAGTTGTTTTCAAGTTGTAGGTTATGATATGTATATTTGAACTGTAGGACTATGCAAACGGCTGTTGGAGTTTTCGGAGGTGAAAGCTGCACAGATGGAATAAATATTCCTCTAATGGTGGATAACACCGGAAATAGTGGCCGTTCTGCAATTTCTAGTTTCAACTGTCCACCATTTCTAGCAGTCGAGCTTTGCCGTGAACATTTGGTATGTCTTTGGCTATTGATTTTTCACTTCCTGTTCAACCTGGTAGATCATTTATTTGGATTGATTTTAGAATTCTTGTGTTTGTGTGACCCCTGAAACTTCATACAACCATATATTGACCTTGTCCTCAATCCATTTTTTTTATTATTTTGAAAAGCCACTTTTTGGTTAAGTGGGAACCTACAAAACCATACACTGCCACACATACAAACACAAAAACCAGATTCAACATTCAAATTTCAAATTTTAAAATTCATAATTCAAACTGTCATCACCGTCTCGGGCCACGTCCCACCTCGTGTCACGTACACCGACAAAAATCGGACCCGTTGTCACACCAGATCGCCCGCGAGGAACGACTGCTGGAATCTATCATCATCCTCATTAAATCACCATCAACGTCGTCCAAAACACACACAAACTGAACACCATAGATCATCAGAACCCTCATCGATGAACATCGTCAAGGAATATAGCAACACCACCGCCGTAGAAAACCAAAATAGATCAACACAAACCATCAAAACCACGAAGTTGAAGCAGCTCCGCAATTCATCATGAAGAACAAGCCCTCCGGGAGGCTAGGGATAGAGACAAAGCCATCACAGAGAAGCGCCTCCGACTACTCGAACTTCACATCCCAAAACTCCTTACCACCGTGCAAATTCGACTGGGAGAAGATTGGTGGAAACCAGGAGCCAGAACAGAGTATGGAGCAGACAAAGGCTTCAATGGCGAGATGCGACCACTGCCATGACCACTGAACCCTACCTTCCGAGCCACCACCAGGTGAAGAACATAAGGAGACCAACGCCGACTTCACTGAAGAACAGCGAACAGAACCAATCAAAACCAAGAAGAAACAAAGAAATTTGTCATCGACAACGCCCCACAAGCCAGGGACGGTGGCACTGAATTGACCGCTAAAGGAGGTCGCCGTCAGAACAAGGATGGACGCCGATGGAAGTCGTCGCCAGAGACCCCGTCTCCATCTGTACCGGATGCATTCCCCATTCCAAAACGGGCTGGATCTGGAACAAATGCCTTGGGAGGACGCCGCCTAAAACACTGCCGGGTTGAGGAAGGTGCAGCCTTGATCGGGCTGAACTGGAACAGACTACGTTGAAGGCGCTGCCTAGATCTTTAGCCGGAACAATGCGGAGCAGCAGGGCTGGAACCATCGCGACCTTCTACAGAACCAGAACGACGACATTGAAGGAAGGCCAGACAGAGGCAGCCACTGAAGATGAATGGATCTGAAGAACGTCATCGCACCTAAGCCAAGACCCAGGACCTGCATAGGGGAAGGGGAAACCAAATGAAGTCCGGCCGAGGGCTCTTGAAGAGCCCCCGGCCGAGAAGCAAGTGCACAGCGACCATATATTGACCTTGTGTTTTTTATTCTTTTATTAAATGCTGTGAAGTCATTTAGACTTGTGATTTACATATGCTGTGTTTTCATTTACATTGATCTCTCTACAGGGAGTTCATCAATGCGATAGGAGACGAAGCATCGAGGAGTATCAACTGCTGTTTCCTGCAATTGATTTTTCATCGGCAAGTATTATACCGTGTTTTTTTTTTCTGATTAAATCTTTGTAAGTATTTGTTGACCGTATTTTGTTGGTAGGTTTATATTTAGTTTTGAATTGCTTTTATTTCCTTCAGATGGAAAACAATGATGATATTCTGTGGACAGCTGACATCAGAGAGGAAAATGAAGAAGTTGCTGCAAGGGGAATGAAGTTTTTGAATTGGTAATCCAACTTTGGGGTCCGTAACAGGCTGGACCGGGCCAAGCCTGCATGGACCAGACCTAAAAATGCCTGGTCCATTTAGGCCCATATTTAATGCTATTTGTTCGGCTGCAGGTTGTGGTCAAGGAAAGAGAGAGAGATTGCTGTGGTCACTCATAGCGGGTTCCTGTACCACACCATGGGGGCTTTTGGAAAGGATTGCCATTCATCTGTGCGAAGTGAATTATGCAAACACTTTGCCAATTGTGAACTGCGGTCGGTGGTTATGGTCAACAAAGGCGTCTTGGATTTGTCTTCCACGACCAATTATGCTGGAAAAATTCCCAAGGGGCTCGATCTGCCCAGTGATGTTGTGACGGATAAGCATCCAGAGGTTAAAAGGGACTAAAGGTGAAATGAAATTTGAAATTTGAAATTTGAAATTTTTAAGAAATCTGGGTTGTTCAAATCTGAATCTCTGGATCATCATTCATGATCCTGTGGAAGGTTTTTTTTTCCTCACTGGTTCGCATGGTGAAATAATCAGTCAATGCAAATCATTCTTTTGCTCTCAAAGCGGTCTTATGATCTTGTTCCCCAAATTTGTTGGATGTGATCATACCGTATGGAATGGTTATTGTGGAAGTTGGGAGTGATGGGCTCTTAACGGCCCCTATGGTGCGCTAACTGTTGCTACCTGAATCACTCTTTACGGTTATGCTATAATTCATTTATATAATTGTTCTTATAAAACAAAAGTATAGCTGGGTGTGAAATCTGCATTCCATGATTGCTAATTGAGAGCATGCTATGATGGTAATGTGATCTTAAATGATAAGAAGAATTGCAAACTCATGACTGCCCAGATCATTCTAGGAAGAGTGTCACTGCGATATTTCAACTTATAATAGATATCTTTCCAAAACTATAATTTTAAGACACCCGAGGAGTTATGAACCGGCCCTTCCCATAAGTCTATTTTCCTAGGTTACCCTGAGTGTGTGAAGCGGTATAAATTTTAGATAGATGAACTCAGTTACTAGAAATGCATCGCTAGTCATGATATATTTTTTCATGAGTCTAGTATAGATAAACAAAGTTTGTTGTGATCTTGATACACCCCAATTGGAGGTTGTTGAGGTTGAAATAGAACCAAAATTAACCATTCAAACCAAACCCATTAATTCCCCTCGAGGAGAAGAGTTGGAGTTAGAGTCTAGATCATATGTTGAAGATTCGTGTGAGGTCTTTGATTATCAACTTATAAGGATAAAAGGGTATTTAAACCCCTATCTGGATTCAACCACATTGATGTGGCTACATTCTTTTTTAATGTAGCTCAAGAACTTATTGTTAAAGAAACCTAATTATATTAGCAAGAAATTAGGGGAAAGGAATCTTGGGAATGGGTAACTATTATGGATGGGAAGTGAAATCCATTTTTAAAAACTCTGGCAAGGTAGTGAATAAAACCGTCAATGTTAAAATTGAAGGGAGTAAGTGATTTTATAAAAGGAAGCATGACAATATAGGTGGTAAGATTAGATTCATGGCTAGGTTAGTTGCTAAGGGATTCTTACAACATATAGAAATTGATTATAATGATTTTTTATCATGTTGTAAATCATTCATCCATTAGATTATTGTCTTCCTTTATTGATGCTAATGATTATCATTTAACAATTTGATGCGAAAAATATATTTTATCATGGAGAGATGGATAAAAAGATATACATGAAACCTCCTAAAGGATTTACTAATAAATTTAAGTCGTTGTATGGGCTTGAACAACCTTCAAGGAAGTTGCATATACAATTTTATTCTTTTATGTTAAATAATGGATTTAGCCATAAAAATATGATTTGTGTGTTTATCTTAAGCATGATTAACGTGATATTATTTGCATGCCATTATATATTGATGACATTGAGATGATCCACACTTAACATACGTATATATTATATCATTTTACATAAATATTCATTACATCTCATAATAAATCACACCCTCAAATATATAGGTTTAGTGTCTTTGGCGATTAGATGCACAATCAACTTATTTTACAAACATTCTTATGCATCATCCACAAACAATCTTCACACATGATACTCTTATAAACATATCACACATAATATCCTTCTTCATTACTTGGGGAATAAAAACATTAGAAATGGTGAGCTTGGATGCTCAATAAGGGGTGAACATAAGAGATATCAATCGAATATCATAAGTGAGCATAAATGAACACGTGAGTATGAGATCATAATTAATATACATGAACATAACATAAGGAAATCATACCCAATAAACAAAACATTGACTGTAATTATGAATCATGACATAAGGATTTCAACATAATATGTGAAATCAGGCATAATAATGTGGAATCATGAGACAATTATCATAATCCATAGAAACATAACATAGGATGTGACATAACATAGACATGTGGCACAATCATAAGCATATAGAATCATTTCTTATGTCAATACTCACTTCCAAGACCATCATCACATAGTGGACAAAGTTCCATAGTGGATTGAGTTCACTCCCCATTCCTATTAACATCCTGGATTGGGTTCACTTTGTTTCGCTATACATGTCATGTCATGAGATATAAATATTTACCCAATGAATTGGAGAGCTGTTACTGCTGCAAATTGAGCTTTTAACAACGCTAGTAAAATGGTTTTATCAGCGCTTCAAAAGTGCTGATATTGCGAGTGATGTTAAAAGCCTATATTTAATAATGTTTTTTAGCGCTGTTAAAAAATTTGAAAAAAAATTAAATTTTCACGCACCCCCGACACCCCCCCTTCTCAGTGCTTACAACCAACTGAGATCACACCCCCCCCTTGCGAGCGATGTTAAAAGCCGACCTTTAACATTGCTAAAAAAACACTGTTAATTTTTTTGAAAAAAAAAATTCATGCACCCCCAACACCCCCCCTTTCTCAGCGCTTTTCACTCCCCAACCGCCATCACGCACCACACTACCCTTTCCTTATCACTAGAAGGCTACCCCAAATATTTATGCGCGCCTGGATTTGATCCTAGGACCTCCTTTATGCGATTGGATGCTCTTTACCACCATGTCATGCATGTTTTGTGGTATATTTAATGACTTTTCTATTTATTTGTATATATTTAGAAATGTGTGATATATATATGCACAATTATATTTATTTAAATATATTATTTATTAATATTCATTAATATATATTATAATATATATATATATATATATATATATATGTTTATTAACACACACACACACATATCTAAACACTGTATATACATATTAATGCATTTTTATAATGTAAATAAAATGGATGAATTTTTTACTTTAAATAAAATGAATAATAAATATTTATTTTATATATTTAAAAATACATTTTTACGTAAATATGTTGATATATGTATTTATATAAGTGATTTATTATAAGTAATTATAAGAAAATATCCATATATTTAATTATAAATAAAACTACATTATGAAAAATGATAAAACTTCAAAACCATAATATCAATTTGAATGTAATTCCTGTGAATAAATTCAGTCCCCACTAAAAAAAGAAAATAACATTCCTTTAAACGAGACTGAAATTCTATCGAATGTTAAAAAATTGTTATACCCCGACTAAAAACTCAGTTTTAGAGGCATTCTGGGTCTTTTTTGACCTAAAAAAATGTAACCGGGGGTTCCCTTAGGTTACTAGTGCGTAGAGTTCGTTGCAGATTTTGATTTGATATTTGATAGAGCCCAAACAAATATCCGAATCAAAAGTTATGGTCGTTTGAAGTTCAAGTCATGTTTTCAACTTATCTTAGACCGTTCATTAATTCATTTAATTTTTATGTCATCCAATTGTTATTAAATGAGTATCACTCAATACTAAATGACAAATTATTAATTAATATCATTTTTTAATTATTTTATAAGTCATTTTCACTAAATATCATATATATTAAGTGTAAATGCATATTTAGCCTTATCTAAAACATATTTAAAGAATATATATTATATTTTTATCAATATAAATATATTTATATATTAATATAATTTTTTTAATGAAATATTTTTTTATTAAATATACCGTTTATCAGCGCTAGAAAAAAACGCTGATAAATGCCCCCATTTATCAGCGTTTTTTAGCACCGATAAAGACCCTCTCTTTATTGGCGCATTTAGCTAGCGCTGATAAATCCCTAGCGCTGTTAAAGAGAAAATCTGCAGTAGTATATATAATTCCAGTCCCACCCATCACATAATGAAAAACCATATATACATATGATACATGGACATGAAAATATTTATAATTCCATCATAGCATAATTAGCTCATTATAATAAAACAGTTTTGATAAGAATCATAACAAGGCATAAAAATGAATCTTCCAGAGAAAGAAAGTGGGTGATTCTATTGAAACATATCCCCAATGAAATATAAGAAACATTAAAAGATATTGACATAGATGAAAAACACTTTATAAGAGCACTAGAAAGTTTCTTAGAAAATAAGAATAAACATCCTTTTAAATTTTGATAACTTAAAAAAAATTAATAATTTATAAATTAATGGTTTTAAAATGATTGGGAAAGCAAATAAAAAATTAATTGAATAATCATGAGAACTTGGAAAAGGAAGCTTCATAGAGTAATGAAGGATGATAGATTCTCTCTCAAGAGGAGAGTTTATCTCTCTGTCCATCTATGGCGATCATGCAGGTCGCTTCAAATTGGTGGATGATTATGATGTGGTTGGGCACAAGGATCTTTTTGATCTTTGCTTCCCACGCAAGAGGAGTGAGCTGTTTGCTGTTGTTTTAGCACAGAGGGAAGAAATTTATAATCTGAAACTTCCCTATTTGGTTGTCAAAAGTGGTTTTGTTTCACAGAGGGGCGATTGGATCGGGAGGAAGAGACATGCTTCGGAGGTTCTCAATTTGCGTCGGGCGACCCGAGCTTCGATAGGTAAGGGCCGACGCGGATCGGCGAATCCAGGCCGCGGCGTGCCTGTTGGGTTTAGGCGAATGCGGATTTGTGATGAGTTTCGACGGGAAGCTAGCTGGAGAAGAATTTGGAGTTTGGGAGGGAGGAGACCCAGGACTTATGCGGTTTCATGCGTCAGGCGAAGTCTTGGTGTTGGTTACTGAGACGACACATCACACCTCATGCGACGGAGTTCGGCTGGCAACGGGGGGACTCGGTTGCCGGTTGACTCGATGATGGAGGCCAAAGGGGATGACGATCCTGGGCGAATATTGTGGGATCCTGACGGCAGTGGATCATGGGATCCCGGTGGTTGTGATGCGCGATGCTGTAAGGGTCGGCTGGCAATGGTGCTGGCCGAAGATGATGTTTGGGCTGATGGCGGGTCATTACAGCGGGAGGCTGGTGACGGGACCAGCGCTTGGGAGGCTTCGGGGACACGGTGTGCGGGCTCCTGGTTCTGGGTGCGAGGCGCTATAGCCGTCAGCAATGACCACGGTGGTCACAGACTGACGACAGGGTGTTGTGGGATCCAGGCGGAGTTCATGTAGGCCCGCCTTCAGCGGGATGGCGGTCAGAATAGGTCACAAGGCTTCAGAGGCGAGTAGTTATGCCAACGAGAAGGGATCCCGATGGTTCTTGGATGGTCAGTGGTCTAGCATCTCTGTGGGAGGGGTGAGGGTGATTGCGATGTGGAAGGTGACTTTCTGTGGTGTCTTGGGATGCGGGGCACGACGACCTCAGATTATGCAGGAGGTAAATCGGCTGACAGCTGGTTGCGATGACATGGGCTGGCTCCAACGATTGGTGTGCATGGAGGGTGACCTCTGGATGCAGGATTGAATGTGACTTCGGGATGCACAAAGGTGGGCTGGCAACAGTCGACATGGCTCAGGTATCTACCAAGGGGCCCTTTCACTGCATTTTGACGCGCGATCATCAGTGCGGGATGACTGGAATTTATGATTTTTCCTTTTGGGCCTTTTGGCCATTGTAGGATGGTCATGACTGTTTCACAATGTTTTGGGCCTTTGGGCCATTTTGTTGCTATATTTGTGGGTCTGCGAGCCATGATGGGTGTTGTATGGTTTTTTTTTACTTTTTAATAAAACTTTGCGGGGTCATGGATTTGGGTTACCAAATTCGTGATCAGATCTGTTTTGGAAGCTTCATAAAGAAAATCAAAGAAAATAGTGAGAGAAAATGACCATACAAAAAATGTTAAAAAAGACTCATTTCACACTTTTATAAAGAAAGTCAAAGTCAATAGAAAATGACCTTAAACAATAATAGAAGTAGGGATAAGGTCACCAATAAAATCATATGAAAAACATGGACTTGGAAGAAAAAGATTCCCAACCGAAAAGAAGAGACAATGTCGGTTCCACTTACAAGCATTTTTGTGGTTGAATTGTAAACCAAGGGGAGAGGAAATGGTAAGAAGATATGTAAACCAAAAATATAACTAGAAGAGAAGAAAATAAATGAGGTTTTAGAGAGAAAGACCATACAATTCCCCCAAATGGAAATTTAGTCATAGATTATCTCGATTTGAAAGTGACATTGGAAAAGAAACCCTTACCTTTACTCTTGACTTCCATGAAAACACTTTAACCCCCTGTATAATAAAGATAACCATATTAATCACTCATTTCAGAAACTTATTCATATATATTACCTTTTATACTCCTCAATTATAATTATTTATTATACATATATTAGTTAGTCATTGTTTATTTTCATTATAGGATTTTAGTAATTTTGTTGTTTCATACAAGTTTCATAATGACAATGTAGATCCTCATTCTTTGATAATAAGTTCATCATTACCAAATTAGTCAGAGTAGTAAAATAATTATGTTTCAATGATTCATGCAGTCCCATGTTCATTTGATTTAAGTTATGTGCATGGTTTGTGAGAATAGAATTTATAATGAACATGTTTTAGGTAATTTATCTATAACAAAAAATTACTTTATAACGACCATTCATTTTTGTGTCACCCTTCAAAAACCATATTCATAATATAAATTACTCTTTAATATCATATATTACCAGTATTAATGTCTTGATACTCATCCATGATGAAAATGATGATGTTGGTATAACATCGTTAATGTAGGTGGTTGAATCGACGCAAATAAAAACATGTTATACTAATGAATGAGTAGGAGTAAAATGTTATATAATAGTAATATGATTTTTATATAAGAATAGTGAAGTTAATATAACATCATTAGAGTAAATAATGATATTAGAAAGAGTTGATATGAGAATTCAATTGAAAAATATGGTGAAGAACTATATACTTTGATGAATTCTAATTCTCTCATTCTCAAAACAGGTTTGTTTGGAATGAAGTATTTAGACCTCTTTCTTGGAACCAAAGTGGGATTGAATGGGGGGGGGGGTTGAATTCTAAAACTCAACCCCTGCAACCTATTAATATTGATTTCCTTATAATCTTTTTATAAATACTCATGCATGAAAAGATAGGAAAGAAAGTAAATCACACAATTAGTGTGAGAACCTACATTCTTGACATAGCCACTCTCGTGGGTCTATGGAAATCCACTATTATGAATAAGTGAATACAACTTGTTCCAACTCCCATTAAACACATTCTATATCCCTATAGGAAATATTATACTGACTCCCGCCAGTTTCCAATGTTTTCTTATAAAAAAATTGAGCCAAATAAAAGAATAAAGACTTTGTTGAAACTACTCCACAATTGCTTAGTCTGAATCATCAGTTTGATTTTCCTGGATCTGATTTTCTCAATTCGATGAGTCTGGATCTGATTCTGTCAATATGATGAGTCTGGATCTGATTCTCTCAATACGATGAGTCTGTATCTAATTCTCTCAACATGATGAGTTTGGATATGATTCTCTCAATAATATGAGTATTGATCTAATTCTATCAATACGATGGATTTGGATATGATTCTCTCAATACGATGGACTCAATATGATGAATCCATTATCAATCTACAAAACTCAAACTCTGATCAAATGATCAAACTGATAAACAAACATTCAGTTGTCTGATCCTCCTCATGAGATCTTTTCGCAAAAATGACTTTCATTTGATTTCTTCAGCACTCCACCTTTTCTACCTACGTGAAAAGTTGCACATGAACGAATGATCTGAGCAAGTATTTATAGGTGACTCAGAAAAGTAAGAGTGGGAAAGTATAAAACTTTCCCCGATTCCCCTGATTTCAAAAAACCGAAAATCTCATGCATTTAAAACTTCATTAGGTTTCAAAAAAGTACAAATATCTTGCATTTAAAACTTTAACTTTTACTTCTTCAATCCTCCTTATATTTCTCCTAGATTTATGAAAAATTGAATTTCAAGTTTGACCTCTTAAATTCTTCATATTACTTCTGGAATTTTCTTTTTGATTCTTCTTCGTAATCAACTCATTACAAATCTGTTTCCTTCTTATCTCACTACGAATCGATTTCCTTCTCAGCTCATTATGATTTATGTTTCCTTCTCAACTCATTACGATTTATGCTTCCTTATCAGCTCATTACGAATTCAGTTTCCTTTCCAGGTTATTATGAACTATGTTTCCTTCACATCTCATTGCAATTTCTATTTCCTTCTCATCTCATTAAGATTTCTGTTTCTTTCTCAGCTCATTATGATTTCTGTTTCTTTCTCAGCTCATTACAAATCTGTTTCCTTCTCAGCTCATTATGATTTCTATTTCCTTCTCATCTCATTACGATCTTCCTTTAGCTTTAGCCTGATGTAATCCTCATAATGATGAAATTCTCATTATGATGGAATTCCCATTACGGTGAATTTTCCCATTACGATGGAAATCCCATTATGATGAAATTCTCATTACAATAGAATTTCCCATTATGATGGAATTATTCACTTTGCAATTTTGAATTTCTCCAAACCTCTCCACCATTTCTTCAAAAGATTTTATCATGAAAGTTTTCATGATTTGTGAGAACTTCATGACTAGAAAATCATCATCTGACTTAGTTTAGAAAGTATGAAAACTTTTTAACTCATGACTTCACAATCTTCTTTCATAACTCTTCAGCAATAATACGACTTCTTCAAATAGAAACATATGACTTTCTAAAAAATTTCACTAATAGAAAAATACCCTATACCAATGGTTTGGAACCGTTGGTATAGGTCTCCAAACCGTTGGATGGTTTGGTGTTGGGATAGATCTATACCAACCGTTTTGGGAAAACTGTTGGTATAGACCTATACCAATGATTTCATAAAACTGTTAGTATAGGTAATTCAAAAAAAAAACCCGGCTTGGTTTTGATCTCAACACCTCCCATTTATAATCCAACGACCTAACCACTAACCTAACATGAATTTTGTGAACATAATTTCATAAATATATATATGTATATTCATAAGTATTTTAATTTTTGATTTATTTAATGTTATTTGACAAAGGATTCCATAAAAAATATGTGTACCTATACCAACGATTTTGAGAACCATTGGTATATGTCCATATAAGTGACCTATACCAACGATTTTGGCCAAAACATTGGTATAGGTCCTATTTCTATTAGTTTTTTGAGTCTGAAGAATCTTCATTACGATGGATATGGGTCTGATTCCTGAATAACAAAAACATTCTTTTACAAAGAGGTTAGTTGTCAACAAATACAAAAACTTTGTTAAAACAATTTATTATAAAGGATCTTCACAAAGGCTACCAAACATGGAAGAAGCCTTTAGAAGAGGGAATTTGGGTAGGTATTCAAGAGAGAACTAAATTTAAAGAGTTATTTGGGAGGGGTATATGATGAGTCCTTTTACAAGGGAGTTTTGAGTGGCATTTCCGCAAATACTCATTCCTTAATGTGTAAGGTAGTTATTTTACATGGAAAGTTGATCCAAAGTAGAAAATAATAAAGATGAGCCGTGAATACCTTTATAAACATAATTTAGAGATAATTTTAGAGATATTTTAGGCATTTAACCCTTAATTTAACCCTTTTACCTCATTTTACATTTACCATGACAACTCAATTTTACCTTGACAACTTATTTTTTTTCCAAAAAAATGAAATTGACCATATGACCTAATTTCAATGTGAAGATTCCAAATTTGGAATTTATTTAGTCTAATTCAATCTCTAAATATAAAAAAATTAATTTTTAAATGAAAAAATAAAATATATAGAAAAAATTATTTTTATAGAATAGTGAATTTTATAAACACTAATTGTTTTTAATATTATTTCATATCAATTACTAAGTAAATGAGTGTTAATATTTTTTTTATATATTGAAAAATTACATTTTATTATAATATTCATTTAAAAGTGATTAATTTAATTTATTAAGACAAAAATGCACACACTAAGAAAAAACAATCATTTTAAAATATCCCTTTTTAATATTTAATTATTTTAATCACATCTCATTAAAATTGATTATTTATCTTCTAACCATTAAATTTTATTAATACATTGGTATTATAATCTTTCTTTGAATTTTATAAACATATAAAATCATTCTTTAATAATAATAATAATAATATAACAAATAATGATACATATTTTTATGATAAGGAAATTTAATTAATTATTATCTTTTTATTTTATTCTAGATCAATTTATGATATGTGAATTATATATTTTTTAATTTGTTACTTACAATCACAAAACTTCAATGTACTTATCAGATACAACTATATCCAATAACCATATATCCAATAATCATATATCCAATGACCCTATGTCCAATGACCATATAACCAATGACCATATATATAATTGTTATATTACATTCCTATATATATCCTTACATTTATATCTAAAATCATTCATATTTTTCTCTATTTTTTTGTCAATATGTCTATTATATTTCTAACATGTCATATTCTTTCTATAGTTATCAGTAATGGTATGATCTTCATGGAAGACCATGATGATTAGAATTTTAGCATTGTAGTATTTTTATTTACTCATTGTTATATTCCTTTAGTAATTTTACTAATCATGTTTCATTTAGTTATCTTTTAATGTATTTTATTTTGTATTGAAATATTCTAACATAATAAAATAGGGAATTGTTCATTTTAGGCTGGTGTTGCATGTATCACAAGCTATTAAACACACATTATTTATTTAAAGGAAAAACATACTAAAATTATGGGGTATTACATTCTACTCCACTTAAAAGACCTAAAAATTTCATTACTCATGAAAAAAATGATGGTACTTTTATATTATTACATCTTCAGGTTCCCACATTGTTTCCTCAAACATATTATTTTTTTAGATAATTTTAACCAGGTGGGTGGTCTTGTTTTATAGTACCTTATCTATACAATCCAAGATTTCTACTAGTTGTTCCTCATAAGAGAGATCATGTTTTAGTTGTAATACCTATGAGTTCAGTACATGCAAAGAGTCATGTATGTACTTCCTCAAAAGTGATACATGGAATACATCATAAACATAGGGGAGATTTGATGGAAGTGAAAGGTGATAAGATATCATCCCCACCCAATCAAGGATTTTTAAGAGGCTAATGTATCTAGGGATCAAATTTCTATTCTTCCCAAATCTCATAACCCTCATCCGTGGTGATGTTTGAAGGAATACATTGTCTCTGATTTTAAACTCTAAATCTCATTGATGATTATCACCCTAGATATTCTATTGAATTTGTACAGTTTTAACGTGTCATTGTATGGTTTGAATCTTCTCTAACATCTCTTGAGCAAGATCTGATCCTAGAAGCTTACTGATGCCTCATCATCAAAGGACCAGATTTTGTTATTTATTAATTCCTACTACTACTAGTGCAATGGTGTGAAGGGATTCGAAACCACAGTGAAGGGTAAAGTTATGCTGGCCAGGAATTGAAAAACTCAAAAGCAAGAAAAGAAAGATATTGCAAACACCGTGATAATCACACATAATGAATGTATAGATGAAGCAATTGAAAAAATAGGGAAACACAATAGAACTGAAGAGAGTAGAAACACAGGATGTGGAAAATTTACATTGGATGATTAAAGTACACTCCTCATTCATTTAAAAGAATTAATTTGGAACATCATATCTTGAAAATTGTGCCTGCTATCTATTTCGAGCAGTGGCAGTGCTGAATCTAAAAATTCCTCAATTGATGAATCCAAAATAGAAAAGATTTAATTGATAATCGTGAAATGATTTTGATATTAACTTGGTTTGATATTCCACATTTTTATTCAAGGATCATTCCTTCTCAATTAATTACTTTGAATCAAAAGAAAAAAACAAACCAGTTTAAAATGATTTAATAAGTGAAGAGAAAATAATTTCAACACAATCGTGATTTCCCCCCAAAAAAAATCATCCAAAAATAATTTTATTTCAAGAATAAATATGGAAATTCAATTCAATTGCAATCAGAAAGAAAGAAAGAAAAATGGGAAGAAGAAATATTCTCTCTGATCTTGATTGCATACAAATACTACTGACTCTATTATGCTCCTCTCACTGGTCCCCAAATCTCTAGTGATGAAGTTCTCAGATGATCGTTTGAGGTATTTCCTCTCGCTCACATCATCTTGAAATTTATTTTCTGTTCTTTTCAGATTTTTCACTGACATTTTTCATAGAATCAACTCAATTCCCACTTTCTCACCGACCACATGTCATTTGTGGGTGTATTTTTTTACCCGTATGTGACTTTAGCATTGCCCTTCTAACAACCATGACATAACCATGCACAGTCTATTTTAAATGAATATGGATTCATTACCACCTTGATTAAACCTTATTTTTTTTCATGAAATATATCTAGAAATGAATATAAGTGCTTAGGATAATTTTCAATATTAGTGGTTCAAAATTTGTAGATCTGGAAAATTTACAATCATGTGATCTCACCTTCACCAGCTCGCACCACTCAATTTCTGAAACTCAGTGTGGGATGGCTCAACAAACATGATGAATCCCAGCTACAATAGAACAAACCCATTGACCATCTTCTTCAGGATTCTATGGATCGAGATCCTCAAATAGAGGCAATAAGATTTTAGTATGTTTCTTCAGCTTGAACTCATCTCAACAAGACCAGGGTTTCCTTATTTGGTAAATCGATTGCCTTTGTCAAAATTTCAAGGCACAATCCTTCATACAGTGGCTTTGGGTAAAGGCGTGATGACTTCAAGAATGGAAATTATTGTTATATGAGAACTATACATGGGGAAGGTGTTGATCCCAACCTCCTTTGAAATCCATCGAGCATGATCTCAGTATATCATCTAGGGTTTGAATGAGCCTTTTATATTGACCATCACTATGAGTATGATAAGCAGCGATGAAGCTCAATTCAGTATCCAATGCTTATTGATAAATTCTCTAAAATTTTGAGGTAAACCTTAGATCTTAGTCAGATACAATCACTACCACAAAATGGGGTAAGAGAAGCGCCTCATTTTATCAGCGATAAGTAGAAAGCACTGATGGGGGGGGGGGGGGGCTTTATCGGCACTAACTAAAAGCGTTGATAAATATTTTATATACAATTATTATATTTATATTCAAAAATAATGTTTATTTGTATATATTAGATAAAAAACACGTGTTTATAATTAATATTTTTTTAATAATTCAAAAATATATATAAAATGTTTTAAAAGAAGTATAAGATTATAATTGAATATATATGTATTTCCAATGAATTTGGTCAATTAATATATTGATCATGCATGTATATATGTTATGTATCATCATAAATGTTCATTTATACATTACACTCTTATTATTATTCATGTTTTCCATTGATGTCTCGTATTTTATTATGTATATTTTACTAGGTGTATATGATTAATTCATGTTACCCATATATATACTATATTATATTCTCAATACTTATAAAAATTACATTAAATATATTTAAAGAATAAATATATTTATTATATTTATAATTATTAAATTTTAAGTATATATAAATACTTTTTAAATATATTTATTTGTAATTATAATTATAACTATATATATATTTAAATGATTATAAAATTACAATAAATAAATATATTATAATTTTATAAATATAAATATATATATATAAATATATTTATAAATATATACAAATATTTATAAATATATCTATTTATAGTTATAATTATAACTATAAATAAATATATATATGTAAAAAATTATAAAATTATAATAAATATATTTATTATACTACTTATAAAGTTATAAATATATAATTAAATAAATATATTTATAAATATATACAAATATTTATAAATAAATAAAAATATTTATAATTATAATTCCTAAATAAATATAGATATTTTTAAATAATTAAAAAATTATAATAAATATATTAATTATATATATTTATATAAGAATATCAATAAATAAATACAAATAGTTATAAATATAATTATAAATAAATGTAGATATATTTAAATGTTTAAAAAATTATAATAAATATATTAATTATATATATTTATATATTTGTTATAATTTTATATTTATATATTTATATATTTCTTTATAATTACAACTATAAATAATTTATTTATTATAATTTTTAATTACAAATAAATAAATATTTATTTATTAGTTATAAATATAAAAAACTATATATTTATTTAAATGATTATTAATTCATAAAAAATATATTTATTATTTTCATATATAATGTCATATATAATTAAATAAATAAAGATATAGAAATATTGAGAAACAAATACAAATATTTATATTTATAGTTATAAATAAATAAAGATATATTTAAATAATTATAAAATTATAACAAATATATAAATATAAATATTAATAAAATTATAAATATTAGAAATATTAATTTGTTATAATTTTATAATTATTTAAATAAATAAATATATATTCATTTATAATTATAATTATAAATAAATATATATTCATATAAATAATTATAAAATTAGAAGAAATATAGTTATATACATCTACAATCTTATAAATATATATAATTAATATATTCATTATATATATATATTTCTAAGATTATAAATATAATAAGTATATTTCTTATAATTTTACAATTATTTAAATTATAATTTTATAAATATAATATATATTTATCATGCATGTATATAATTTTATAAATATATATAATAAAAGAAATAAATTAATAACATTATATCTTTATCAGCACTAAAAAAGCACTGATAAAGGCGTGTTTTATCAACACTTTCAATTTTATCGCTGATAAAACATACCTTTATTAGTGCTTTTTAGCTAGCACTGATAAAAGGTTCAACGAGTTTTATAAAAAAACCCTAACTTTCTCCTCCTTCCTCACACCCCTCAAACTCTCGCGGAAGCTGATCGCCACCGCCGTGCCTCCTCCTCCTCCTCCTCCTCTCTCACCGCCTCTCCTCTACCATGAACCACACCTCTATCGTGCGCCTCTCCTCCAATGTGAACTAGATCACCGTGCACTTCTCCTCCACCACGCGCCACACCTCCGCCGCGTGCCACACCTCCACCGCGCGCCACACCTCCGCTGCGCGCCACACCAAAACCTTGACCAATCATACTCCTTGATCCCTCCCTCTACTACACATCCAACTTTACTGATCAACATAGTTGAGGCATGTACTTCTTCCCTCTTGGATTCAGATTCTCTTAGACACACCTTTTAAAAAAATTTCTAATGCTTTCATCTCATGGTTTCCCATTCTACTGAACACCTCGCTTCTGACTAATTCAAAATCAATGTAACTTTTGAACTCTCCAAGAGTAGGAAGTACATTTTCCCCCAAAGTTTGAATCCCCCACCATTTAATATCAATCAAAACCTTACTCATTTCAATGAAACCACCACTTTGTTACTAGTTCAATTCCACTAAATCTTAGAAAACCACTTCACTAGAGGAAACCCAGTAGTCTTGAAACCAAGACTTTCTATCAAGTTTTGATAAAATAATCACCACATGTTATGTAACCAAGATTTAATACCAATTTTTTGGTAACTTATATAAGAATAAGAAAAAGATCTAATACCACTAGTTGGATTTGGTATAAATCAACAATCCTAATCTTAAACCCCCAAAACATAAATTAAACCCCCAAAACTTGCAGATAATAAAAGACATTATAGAACGTATCTGAATTGAAACAAATCCCCAAACCTGATATACCATAACATTGAAGTAAATCTATAGCTAAGTCACTACATCAGATCTCTACCTTCTAGTTCCAGCAACCTCATGGTTTTAAAAATACCTCCCCCATAGGAAAATGAGCAATAAAGGATAAACACATGACATAAATGGAATAAGCACACCACATGAAATTTATGTTGTTTGGATGACAATCCTACTTCATAGGGGAATACATTGATATTTTTATTAAGGGATAAATTGAGTTATAAGGGAAACATATCTTTTGTTATCCCTACATATCCATAGTTACTTGATACACTTTTTGGACACCCTAGTCAAATAACCATAACAACACATGTAATGAATCCTTCCACCCACAATCACTTTATGGTGAATCCCCTCAAAGGGAAAATGATATAATTCAAGTGATTATAAAATCATATTTTCTTCTTAGCATAATTTTATATCTAAATATCTAAATTATCATTTTATTACAACTATAAAAAATTATATGAATGAATTATTAACTATTGATATTCAATGTTATGAAGTGGTTGTGGCATTTAGGTTGATGCATCCATCAAAGGTACCAAACCTAGATTTTCTTTATGAAAATTTCTTTAAAATGTTCTAGAATATTTTGGGACTTGATTTTATTAACCTCATGAATGAGTTTTGGAGAGGTAAGAATTATCTTGAGACTTATAATGATACTCTCATCAATTTGATTCTAGAGGTTACTGATATGAGTTCAGTTAAGAATTTTAGAATGACTAGTCTTTGTAATGTCATTTATAAAGTCTTTTTAAAGATTTTAGAAAATAGACTATGGAAAATCATACCATCTATTAGTTTAGTACCATAGTTCTTTTATTATTTTGACTTGAGACATGATGTACTTAAAAGGATTGGGAAAACAACATAGTTTCTTCTAGTGATGAGTGGTATAGGGGAATTCTTTGTGTGAAAGGAATGATACTTGAGAGAAAATTTTGATTATGTAATGGGTTCATGCTTATAGATTTTATTAGGAATATTTATAAAGGAAGGAACCAATAGTAATTCATGTGAGATACATATACATTTTTCTTGGGGTGTAAAACCAATTGATTTGGTGTGAGCCAAGGATCATTGGGATAATGTAGTGTTTGTAGTAAACTGGAACACAAGTGTTTCATGGTTGCGAGTGTGGTCACTGACTATGGAACATATCCGTGACTCTGGTGTTGTGATGAAGGATAATTGATATATCTAGATAATGGAAACATGGATAAGGGATATCCAATGATGGGGAGAACAATATCAAATACTTATGAAAATTATTATTATTACACCTACCTTTGGAATAATGTGATGGAATCATACAACACTGATTGATTTGGGATGAATCGAGGTGTTTTCTATGTATATTTTATAAAGTGTCTCTATTGGGATCTATGTCTTTGTGAAAATGACTAAGTGGCTCTTTTAAAATGATTCAAGTGTTTTGAAATGTTTTTAGAGGGACTTCACTCATTTTAAATGATTAATATTGTTGGGTCATGAAGTTTTCTTGAATGCTTAAAAAAAGGAATTGTGGTTTTGTGAAAGAGTGTTTGGAACTGATTTATTTATTTTTAAAAGGGAGTGTTATTTTAAAAGAGGAATTTGTGTAAATGGTTGGTTTTTTTAATGGGATTTCAATTTTTATTTTTAAATAGTTTTCAAAGGACATTTGAAATGTAGTTTTTTCATAATATTTTAAGTTTAGATTTTTATAGAATTCGGAAAAACATTACATTATATCAAAATTTTGTGTATTTATTTTGTTAAATACTAATATCACTGAATAAAATAGGATAAATATGAATAAATAATGGATGGATCACTACAAGAGAATCGCCATTTAGTGGCGGTTTTTATTGCGTTTAGCAGCGGTTTAAACTGTCGCTATATGGTTTGGCGGCGGTTTTTGTAAACTGCCCCTAATATGGTGTCGCCAATCTATTAGCGACGGTTATTTCCGTTTCACGGCGGTTTAAGGAAAGCGTCGTAGCTGCCTCATTTCGTGGCGGTTTTACTGAGTTTGGCGGTGGTTTTTACGATCCCTTGACATCAGTTTATTCGCGGTGGTTATAACCGCCGCGAATAAACTCAAATCCAGCGACCGTAAAACCGCTGCTGAAGTAACGTGAACCACCATGGAATGAGCGCCTACGATGCCGCTATGTAGTGGCAGTTAAAACCGTCGTGAAACGTAATTTTTTTTAACATTTCGCGGCAGTTTTCATAGTTTAGCGGTGGTTTAAACCGCCGCCAATGTACATTTTGCGGTGGTTTAAACCGCCGCTAAAAGCTGACCAGAAAAAAAAATAATTTTTTTGCTTCTGCTGCACCTCTGCCCTGAAAGACAAATCAGACCAGAAATGAATATCATATCCACCTTCAAGTTGTATTCCCCAACCTCTTAAGCATTCATCCATTATCATCATACCAACATATATGATATTGAAAACAATATATGGGCCCTCTAATAGGTGTAATCCACAACCATACCTTCTCCAAATTAGTCATTGAAGACCAAGATGAAACTGAAATTGAAACTCATGATAAATTCAAACACTATCTATTTCTAGGTACCTTTCACAAAGTGTTCCCTTCATAAAAAGTTAAGATTCTTGAAATATTTCTATTTAAATTGAACATAAATGGTATGATGTATCCCACTAATCATTAATAAACTATGTGTGTTATGATTATATTTATAGAGATTCATATGATGCTCATCGCATGGGCCTGATCCCAACAATGTAAACACCTATGAACTCTTTGTATGGAGAAAAATGAATAATTTCCTAACTATGTAGACTTAAACAAATGAATCATAAACATGTATTATATGTATGATTAACCTAAAAATCATATATTTTCATATCTACACAGATTCAGAGAGATCATAGGAATAGGGCTAACTCGTTAAACACTAGTATTTTGATATTATTCCTTAAAAAATCATAAATCTATAAGGGGATCGAATAATTAAAATGATTCCACCCAAATAATATTTGATGATCCCAAAATCTCACACCTTTTACCAATACCTATTTTGAAGAATCTATAGTATGTGAATCACTAGTGAACACCTTTCATTGTAATTTAGTTCTAAAAGGACATCCATACCAAATATTCATATACATGGAAGCCCATTGGAGGTTCTCATCAAAAAATAGATAACCTAATGTGAATCCATTAACATGGAATTGGATTTATAAACTATGAACTCTTACATTTTTTGATGTATTGATGGGTTTATTCATTGTGTTTCCTTTTCAATACCTTAATCACATCCTTCAATTAAAATTGAATCACCAAATGCACCAATTATGTTCAAGACCAAAAACAAGCTGATAGTACCCATAAGGAACACTATGGTGAGGCATGAAAACAATTGTTATTTCATACATAGGACTCAATTTCTATGAATATATGTTCCCCATACCATGACATACATTGTATCCTACCCTTGTAAAATGAGTGCATGATGGTTCACACCTTATTTCAAGAATACCATATAAATGGATCTATCCTGACATTATATGACACTCATGGTAATCTATAGGGAATAATTCCCCATAGGTTGTCCAACTAAAAATATTCTATGGCAAAACCATTGGTCTATAATTTCACATCCAACCTTTTTGTATCCTTTCAATAGATTATGAGAACACATTCTTCTCTTATCATATTGATTTGGATAAATATGTCCACCATAAAATATAAATCACCTTATAACTTCATTATGAGTATCATGTTCACTATAGTCATTTTTATTAACATGTGACCTTGAGTACTCAAGAAGATATATAGGGTTTTCCCCCTATTGTCTATACTCAAGCATCTAAAATTTGATCCCACTGGGGATATCCAACCACTGACACTCAAGAGTATATTTATACCCCTACTAGTTTAAACACCCTTGAGGCCCATTAGAATATCTAGATAATATATTAGGGATTGTTACAATGCTCTAATATCTAAAAGCATTAGAATCTATCCTAAGTGGCGTTTGTGACTATAAAATTACAATGGAAAACATAACCCACATGGGTGGGGGAATTTTTTTATCATTTTTTCCTCATGGTCATCTCGAGTATCATTCATCCTATGGGATCACACCCAAATTAATGATATCCCTCTTACAATGTAAATATGTGTTTCCTATTGGTGGTAACACATTAGTATATTTCTTCAATGTTAACCCAATTGATGTTGGAAAACATGATTCTATTGAGTATGAAACAGGTGTGGATGAATCCACTACCCCCTCACCACTAAAAAATAGTAAAACCATCTCAACATAAGAGAATATTACTTAGTTCAAATTCAAAATAGTATAACATGTGAAATGACCCAATTTTTTCAACACATCAACAATGGGTTTAACTCCTAGTCATCCAAAATCTCCACTACCAATTAAAACACAGGCCTAAATGGAATTATGTATACCACACTTGAGAAATCAAGACATAAAAAGAAACATCAGAAATCAATAAAATGCATAAAAGGAAACATGAGAAATCAAGGAAATTTTAGGACATGAAAATGTTTGGTGGAAACTATGTGCCACAAATGTAATATATACAAAGCAACTGTTCCCATATTTGTTCAAAACATGAACAATACAACTACTCATGGTCTAATGATGCATCGTCACCCTCGCCACCTTCATCACCACTTTCTGCTGTCACTTGTAAGAACATTATATTGAAAATTAAACACGGTTGCATATTTATATTAAAACTTAAAACCAATGAAAGTTAGAAAACTAAATAATTTTTATTTTTTGTGATTTACCTACATACCATGTAACACCCCGAGATTTTATGAAAAATATTCTTTTAATTTCATTAATGTCTTGTGTTGTATTCTACACCAAGATTACCTTGCGCTATACACAACACCGTATTAGCTTGCAGTATACGCAACACTATTCTTGGATCGTGTTACACACAATTTTGATAATAGTTATTCTATGAAACATTGAGTATATATATATATATTCAATGTATAAATGAAATATGGTTGGATTTTGTTATACGAAACAACGAAGGATTCTTTCACAACACGCAACCCTGACTTGGCTTGCATTACACGCAATCGCGACCTTCCTCGATAGCGTGTGTTGTACGCAATACCGGGTTTTAATAAACAACGATATATTATTATAATATTGTCATGAACTAGCCGTTATGAATAGTATTAACTAAAATTTGAATTTTATAACATTATTATTCATCTTACACATTTTCTAGAACATGATATAAGAACAAAATAAATTTTTCGGGTAAAATAAGTATTTTTCAAAAAATACAGTTTTGCCGCCTTTTGATGGCGCACCCACTTTAAATCTAGTTTTTGACATGTTTATATGTTCAATTTGACAAAATAAAATTCTTATTTTGAATCAGGATATAAAAATTTACATTAGATAAAGTTTTTATATTTTTTCGATAACTTTCATATTTTAATGAATAGTAAAAACACGCTATATTTTAATTAAAAACAACTTTTTTCATCGTAATATCTCATGTGGTTAAATTATAATATTGAATGGTTTTAAAGTATAAATAGAATATATTTTTACAATTTAATATAATGTATTTCATTACCATTGATTTTACCTTGAATTCGTAGGTTAAATCAATTCAATCTTTTGCAATGTTTTAAAGAAAAACCCGTTTTCTTTCGACAACGAGATTAATTTTAATTTAATTTCTGCATCTTTTGTGTATTGAATTTGGAAAAATGGATTCCATATTTGGAATCAGTAGGTCCAAATTATGTTAATAAGCTACTTTTTATTTTTGGGCATTGTGAATAGTAACTACGGTAAATTTTATTTATTATAGTTAAAGGTAAATCGGGTAATTAAGGGTAAATATAAGATTATAAAATTACCCTAACACTTGAAAAAATCCTATTGGATGGATAAAAGTATACCCATATAACCTAAGGGTCGGATTAGATTTATTTTATGGACTTTTTTCCATGAAAATAATTTAATTATTATTAAAACCAAAGAATGTGACAATATGTCACTTTCTTAAATCTTATAAGTATAATAATTTTAATTTAGTGATAAAATTCATGAAACTTCAAACATGAATAGTCTCCAGAAAGATAATACAATTATCTACATCATAGGAATTTATTTAGAATTTTTAGGGATTAAATAATTAGCATTTTTATGACACAAAGATGATGCAGTAATTGTCTTATTAATGAAATATTGACATAATTGATGTTATAAATGACCAAATAAATGTAATTTGAGACTTTTTATGACTTAAATTAATTTTCTAGATTAACATGACATGTTATTGTTTATATAAGTAACATGGTTCGAACTTATCATTCTGTTATGAATTTCATAAAAATCATGTACCAAATAGTGTCAAAATTGACATAAATTAGTTTTTAAAACAAATATTATATTATTAATTGTTATTTAATTCCTAAAAATCTAAGGTTCGTCCAAATGACTTAGATAAGGATATATATATTAATAATAAACAACTTGGGGTTCGTTTTTCTTGTTATGGTAAGTTTATTAACCATATAGTGTAAGAAAACAAAAAGATACGGTAAAAGTTAAATTATTTAACTTAGAGTTAAATCTAATTGGTAAGGTTAAAATAATAACCTAAACTTGTCTAAATCATATTGTATGAGAGGATTTCGACCCATACCTACTTTATATTCTAAATAAGACCATTTGGAACCATTATAAATCGAATTTTACCTTAATATAAAATAATATTTTGATATTTTCCTAAGGTGCCCCTCTCCTCCCTTATAAAAGGGCACATCCTCCCCCTCTTCCTCACACCACTTTGAGCCTTCAAGATCGGCCAACCCCTGCCAAAATCTCTTCTCCACTTCCCTAGTATCATCCTAGAGGTCCTGGTCTTCTTCAAATACCATCCTTAGTTCTTTAAGTGGAGGTTAAGAAAAGGCGCGTCAAAAAGAGGTAATATCCATTACCGATCTTTTTCAATTTCTTTCTTCTTCAAATTCTTCTTCTTTAGTTTTTTCATGATAAAGTAATAACATAAGTATTTAATATATACTGATATGTTATTATAAATATGAAACAACTCTAATTAACCTTCTATCCATCCTACGGAAAAAGGAAATCACCGCGCGTGCCTACGTACGAAATACCGTCTCCACGCCGTGGTGTAATCTATTTTCCGCCACCACCTTAATTGGATGAGTATAATGGTGTAATGAGTAACTATATATGATTATTATAAAGTGATATTAATACTGAAATAGTATACATACACTTCAACACAAGTTCACGATCATGAGAACAATATCATCGCTCGTGCGTACGTACGGACTACCGTCTCCACGACGCGATGAGATTCATTCTCCATGTTAACCATTTAAGAATGATTATAAAGTATATATAAGAAATAATAATGAAATATATGACATTATAAAGCTACTGGATTTATGTATATATGTATGTCATCTACTTACTTCCATTCAAGACAATAAGGAAAGGAAAACAGCGTTCATGCGTACGTACGGACTACCGTCTCCATGAACGGTGTGTTTCATTTCATTTATCTATCTATTATATATATATATATACTGAATATATATGATATATAAATCATGTTTTATATTCTGGAAGTAAGTAAATCATGATATAAGTAATAATAATGTCAAGAACAACAAGTCCAAACACCTACGATAAATGAAATGATTTTACCCAAAACGCTTCTTTAACATGGAATTTACAAAAGAACGGGTAATATAAAGTCATAAGTGAACCATATGTGATATCATAAAAATGAATATGATTCTGTAATAAGTTAATGACATTATTTAAATCATTATACAGGAGGTTTGGATATGTATAAATCATATCAGACATAAGGTAAGGAAAATATCACAATCTCATTTTTATCCGAGATTGTTTATACTTTGGTATTTACTGGGGTGTATTTTATCATCCACATCCATGTTTCCTCAATATGTAATATTTATATCCTTATACAATAGTTTATATCCAATTTTACCCTTCGTTGAGTTTTTAGTAAAAGATACGAAAGGAATCTTTTGTCGTTTTTCATACGAGGTACTTTTTGACTTTTCCGAAAAAAGTACGAGAAGAATGTTTTTTTAACTTATACGGCATGGATGGATTTTTAAAAAATTATTTCCAAGAAGATTCCTTTACAAATTTTCAAGTTTATTTTTAATCAACTTCTTTTAGTTTAAAATTGTATGACATGTTAAGAAAGGAAAATGTTTTTGAAGTAGAAAGGATATTTTTATCAAGAATGAAGTTCAAGTGTTTTATCAAAATTATTTTCCATCTAAGATAATATAGGGTTCTGTTTCTATCCCTATTATTACATTTACTTGATTATGTTGTTATGGAAATATTTTTATGAATTGTTTTATGATGTCATGATGTTTAAGATTCCCATTTTTATTACATGGGTTATGAAATGATGTATGGTTTATGATTTTGTGGCACACATAAGAATGGTATCATTATGAGATGGGTGGGACCTATATCTCCCTCCAATTCATTGGGTAAATATTTTATATCTCATGAAATAGACATGGCTGGAATGGTAGGTTATACCGGTTCAGTGAAACAGGACTGAAACGAGGAGTGAACTCGGTTCAGAAAGGGACTTTGTCCACTAAGATAGTCTTGGCAATGAGTCTTGACTAATAAGGAATGATTCTCTATGATTATGTGTGTATTCCACAAAGTTTCATGATTTAAGTTATGATTATTGGGATTTCATTTCACTACTATGATTTATCCCATGTTATGAAATTATGCTCTCTTTTGCAGGTTAAGATTTCCAAAATGTTATGTTCTTATGATGTGATTGATATTTCTTTTGTTTACCCTTACTGAGCATTTGAGCTCACCCTTTTATGTTTTCTTTTCCCCAGGATATAAAGAAAGGTTTTAGGTAAAAAAAAAGAAGATCTTTATGGGAGATGTTGAAGATCTTTCACCACGATTAGAAGATTATATTCCGAGTTTCCAAAGACACTGAACTATTACGATCCTTGTGTGTGTGTTTTTGTTATGTACTAAGTATTCCGCAAAAGTAATGTAATTTCCATGTACGTCAGGCTTCGGGTCTCTACAGTTGGTATCAGAGGAAAGGTTTAGTCAACCTTTGGAAACTAGGATGCGAAAACGTTAGTGAGATCCCTAGAGATATTTCTAAGGTATGTCTAGGGATGTCCCTAAGGATAAGTATACAAACTACGGTAACGATCTTAGAATTTAACCTAAGATGTTAGATATTGAGGGTACTCCCCCTTTACTATGTTGTTTTCTCTAGCATGATTTTTTCCTCTCACAGAATTATTTTTTTTGTTTTAGTTAATGGAGGGAACCAGAAGGAATTCTGTTAACATTGAATCCAATGGACAAATTGGTGACTATGAGCAACAAAATTGTGTAATGCCTAGAGAGAAAGATATTGTGATTATGCCGAATCAGTCATCGCGATATATGATTAACAAGGTGAAATTTAGTGGTATGCCTAATTCATCAAATAAGAGGAAGATAGACTTTTATACATGTTTGCATGTGGAGGAGCATAAAGAAAGGAAGATTGAGATTTCTAAAGAAGGGAAGAAGAACCTCGAGGAATACCTCAAATGGAGGGACATATGTTATCTGTGTGGAGAAAAGGGTCATAGAGTGACAGAAAATTATGGAGTTCAATGTCTTATTTGTGGAGAACATGGGCATTACCCAACTCAATGCCCTGACCTAAAAAGTTACTTCTAAATCAAGGAAGGAATTATTCCAAGACAATCATTGAATAGGATGGATTGAAGTGTTTATGTATTGTTATTCAAGAATAATGTTGTTGAGGTACTTTTATGGATTATTAGAATATTTTTGTATTAGTCTATTGTGGTTATCAATAATTTTATGGTACCGGTAACCATGGAAAGTGATTGAGATATTTTTAGAAAAAAGATGATATGCGCATAATGAAGGGATAAGGAAAAAATGAAATGTTTGACAGTATTCATGAGCTCATGATTGATATAAGGACTAAGTATATAGAATTTTGAGGATTTTGGTATGTGGAAAGAGTTATCTTTTGACAGCACTCATGTTTTCACTAAGATTCAATGGGTATTCATTTTTCAAGAGAATACATGATTAAGGTATTCACATGATTGGAATGTGACCAACAAGATATATGGGGGATAAATGATGGTATTCACATGCTTGGTTGATGACATTTCAAGTAATCGTTTTCTTTATACTATGAGCTTGGACCGAAGTATTTTAGATCAGCCTAAAGATTGGAATGGATTATGTTGGACATAAGTTAGTATTGTTTAAGGATAGAACTTTTTTTTGATATTATTTATGGGATGTTATAGTAATATAGCTTTAGAAAAAGGAAAACCTACAGGACGGACGACAACCCATCGCATCGGACAAGGCTGTGGGAATCGAACCCACAACCGAAGTGCAACTGGCCTTTATCGCCTACCACTGGCCTACAGGAAGTCCCTGGTTAGTAGAAACTAGTTTTATTTTATTAAGCGGTATGATATATAAAATATAAGTTCATTTTTGGAACCATATACGATTAATCTAACCATAAGATGGACTTATAACTTTTACTAACCTTTTGTTTGAGACAGATGGAATGACCCATCATTCTATCACATGATCTACTATCACATCATGAATGAAAAATTCAACTTCATTTATTTAAGAGATGAAGTGGAAATTGTCCAAAGAATGACCAACGGTGAGACTATACCGAAATCACGAAAGTATTTCTTCTAATTCCAATTTCATCAACTTTAGGGAAATGATCTTGAAAACCAAAAATGTTGTCCTAGTGCTCTTATATCTGATGAATCAGATGGTACCCTAGATCATCACAAATTTATGGCTTTGCGATTGTTGGCTTTTTCATAGCCATGTTCTCTACCACTCTCCATCAGAACTTGATGGTTAGATTTTTCTTCCATATCCATATTTTCACCTATGTTCTCCTACATGGAAACCCAGTGATGAGTTAATTTGGGTAACCGTTACATTTCATACTTTAGTTTTCAAAGCCATGTTTTGGTATTCCTTTTTACGATGTGGGTTTCTATTAAACAAACTTTCGAGTAGTAAACCATTTATAACACCGACGAATTTCGAGGGCGAAATTCATTTTAAGGGGGGTAGAATGTAACACCCCGAGATTTTATGAAAAATATTCTTTTAATTTCATTAATGTCTTGTGTTGTATTTTACACCAAGATTACCTTACGCTATACGCAACACCGTATTAGCTTGCAGTATACGCAACACTATTCTTGGATCGTGTTACACACAATTTTGATAATAGCTATTCTACGCAACATTGAGTATATATATATATATTCAATGTATAAATGAAATATGGTTGGATTCTGTTATACAAAACAACGAAGGATTCTTTCACAACATGCAACCCTGACTTGGCTTGCATTACACGCAATCGCGACCTTCCTCGATAGCGTGTATTGTATGCAATACCAGGTTTTAATAAACAATGATATATTATTATAATATTGTCATGAACTAGACGTTATGAATAGTATTAACTAAAATTTTAATTTTATAACATTATTATTCATCTTACACATTTTCTAGAACATGGTATAAGAACAAAATAATTTTTTCGGGTAAAATAAGTATTTTTCAAAAAATGCAGTTTTGCCGCCTTTTGATGGCGCACCCAATTTAAATCTAGTTTTTGACATGTTTATATGTTCAATTTGACAAAATAAAATTCTTATTTTGAATCAGGATATAAAAATTTACATTAGATAAAGTTTTGATATTTTTCCGATAACTTTCATATTTTAATGAATAGTAAAAACACGCTATATTTTAATTAAAAACAACTTTTTTCATCGTAATATATTATGTGGTTAAATTATAATATTTAATGGTTTTAAAGTATAAATAGAGTATATTTTTACCATTTAATATAATTTATCTCATTAGCATTGATTTTACCTTGAATTCGTAGGTTAAATCAATTCAATCTTTTGCAATGTTTTAAAGAAAAACCCGTTTTCTTTCGACAACGGGATTAATTTTAATTTAATTTCTGCATCTTTTGTGTATTGAATTTGGAAAAATGGATTCCATATTTGGAATCAGTAGGTCCAAATTATGTTAATAAGCTACTTTTTATTTTTGGGCATTGTGAATAGTAACTACGGTAAATTTTATTTACTATAGTTAAAGGTAAATCAGGTAATTAAGGGTAAATATAAGATTATAAAATTACCCTAACACTTGGAAAAATCCTATTGGATGGATAAAAGTAGACCCATATAACCTAAGGGTCGGATTAGATTCATTTTATGGACTTTTTTCCATGAAAATAATTTAATTATTATTAAAACCAAAGAATGTGACAACATGTCACTTTCTTAAATCTTATAAGTATAATAATTTTAATTTAGTGATAAACTTCATGAAACTTTGAACATGAATAGTATCCAGAAATATAATACAATTATCTACATCATAGGAATTTATTTAAAATTTTTAGGGATTAAATAATTATCATTTTTTATGACACAAAGATGATGCAGTAATTGTCTTATTAATGAAATATTGACATAATTGATGTTATAAATGCCCAAATAAATGTAATTTGAGACTTTTTATGACTTAAATTAATTTTATAGGTTAATATGACATGTTATTGTTGATATAAGTAACTTTGTTCGAACTTATCATTCTGTTATGAATTTCATAAAAATCATGTACCAAATAGTGTCAAAATTGACATAAATTAGTTTTTAAAACAAACATTATATTATTAATTGTTATTTAATTACTAAAAATCTAAGGTTCCACCAAATGACTTAGATAAGGATAGATATATTAATAATAAACAACTTGGGGTTCTTTTGTCTTTTTATGGTAAGTTTATAAACCATATAGTGTAAGAAAACAAAAAGACACGATAAAAGTTAAATTATTTAACTTAGAGTTAAATCTAATTGATAAGGTTAAAATAATAACCTAAACTTGTCTAAATCCTATTTTATGAGAGGATTTCGACCCATACCCACTTTATCTTCGAAATAAGACCCTTTGGAACCATTATAAACCGAATTTGACCTTAATATAAAATAATATTTTGATATTTTCCTAAGGTGCCCTCTCCTCCCTTATAAAAGGGCACCTCCTCCCCCTCTTCCTCACACCACTTTGAGCCTTCAAGCTCGTCCAACACCTGCCAAAATCTTTTTTTCACTTCCCTAGTATCATCCTAGAGGTCCTGGTCTTCTTCAAAGACCATCCTTAGTTCTTTAAGTGGAGGTTAAGAAAAGGTGCGTCAAAAAGAGGTAATATCCATTACCGATCTTTTTCAATTTATTTCTTCTTCAACTTATTCTTCTTTAGTTGTTTCATGATAAAGTAATAAAATTAGTATTTCATATATACTGATATGTTATTATAAATATTAAACAACTCTAATTAACCTTCTATCCATCCTACGGAAAAAGGAAATCACCGCACGTGCGTACGTACGAAATACCGTCTCCACGCCGTGGTGTAATCTATTTTCCGCCACCACCTTAATTGGATGGGTATAATGGTGTAATGAGTAACTATATATGATTATTATAAAGTTATATTAATACTGAAATATTATACATACACTTCAACACAAGTTCACGATCATGAGAACGATATCATCGCTCGTGCGTACGTACGGACTACCGTCTCCACGACACGATGAGATTCATTCTCCATGTTAACCATTTAAGAATAATTATAAAGTATATATAAGCAATAATAATGAAATATATGACATTATAAAGCTAATGGATTTATGTATATATGTATGTCATCTACTTACTTCCATTCAAGACAATAAGGAAAGGAAAACAGCGTTCATGCGCACGTACGGACTACCGTCTCCATGAACGGTGTGTTTCATTTCATTTATCTATCTATTATATATATATATATACTGAATATATATGATATATAAATCATGTTTTATATTCTGGAAGTAAGTAAATCATGATATAAGTAATAATAATGTCAAGAACAACAAGTCCAAACACCTACGATAAATGAAACGATTTTACCCAAAACGCTTCTTTAACATAGAATTTACAAAAGAACGGGTAATATAAAGTCATAAGTGAACCATATGTGATATCATAACAATGAATATGATTCTGTAATAAGTTAATGACATTATTTAAATCATTATACATGAGGTTCGGATACGTACAAATCATATCAGACATAAGGTAAGGAAAATATCACAATCTCATTTTTATCCGAGATTGTTTATACTTTGGTATTTACTGGGGTGTATTTTATCATCCACATCCATGTTTCCTCAATATGTAATATTTATATCCTTATACAATATTTTATATCCAATTTTACCCTTCGTTGAGTTTTTAGTAAAAGATATGAAAGGAATCTTTTGTCATTTTTCATACGAGGTACTTTTTGACTTTTCCGACAAAAGTACGAGAAGAATGTTTTTTAACTTATACGGCATGAATGGATTTTTAAAACATTATTTCCAAGAAGCTTCCTTTACAAATTTTCAAGTTTATTTTTAATCAACTTCTTTTAGTTTAAAATTGTATGACATGTTAAGAAAGGAAAATGTTTTTGAAGTAGAAAGGATATTTTTCTCAAGAATGGAGTTCAAGTGTTTTATCAAAATTATTTTCCATCTAAGATAATATAGGGTTCTGTTTCTATCCCTATTATTACATTTACTTGATTATGTTGTGATGGAAATATTTTTATGAATTGTTTTATGATGTCATGATGTTTAAGATTCCCATTTTTATTACATGGGTTATGCAATGATGTATGGTTTATGATTTTGTGGCACACATAAGAATGGTATCATTATGAGATGGGTGGGACCTATATCTCCCTCCAATGCATTGGGTAAAGATTTTATATCTCATGAGATAGACATGGATGGAATGGTAGGTTATACCAGTTTAGTGAAACAGGACTGAAACGAGGAGTGAACTCAGTTCAGAAAGGGACTTTGTCTACTAAGATAGTCTTGGCAATGAGTCTTGACTAATAATAAATGATTCTCTATGATTATGTGTGTATGCCACAAAGTTTCATGATTTAAGTTATGATTATTGGGATTTCATTTCACTACTATGATTTATCCCATGTTATTAAATTATGCTCTCTTTTGCAGGTTAAGATTTCCAAAATGTTATGTTCTTATGATGTGATTGATATTTATTTTGTTTACCCTTACTGAGCATTTGAGCTCACCCTTTTATGTTTTCTTTTCCCCAGGATATAAAGAAAGGTTTTAGGTAAAAAAAGAAGAAGATCTTTATGGGAGATGTTGAAGATCTTTCACCACGATTAGAAGATTATATTCCGAGTTTCCAAAGACACTAAACTATTATGATCCTTGTGTGTGTATTTTTGTTATGTACTAAGTATTCCGAAAAAGTAATGTAATTTCCATGTACCTCAGGCTTTGGGTCTCTACATACCACCAGTCGATGCACTACCACCGGGGGAATATCTTCTCATATGATGACATATTTCAATCAACTCTTTCTGTAAGGCAGATATCTGATCCCCTTGCGGGTGAACTGTGTTTCATAGAGAAACAATCTCTTTCTAAGCATCTCTGGGTATGGGCTGACTAAATCCAGGAGTAAATGAAGCTTCCATCCCCGGTGGCCTTCTAAAAACCTCAGATGGTACGGGTCCCAAACCCATCCCGCGCACTCTACCAAGATGCTCCTTCCCAAGGACTTTAGCAACCGGGTCATCCTGGGAGACTGAGTAGGACCGCGCAGGATTGACATCCCATATTTCTTTAATTTTTACCTATAAATAAAATATCAATATATATTAACACAGTAAAAACTAATAATAAGTTATTATAATAAAAAATTGACTTCATACCCCAACTTCTTTAGCAGGCTCATTAACAAAACTTCCATCTGATTTCTTGTGAACATCCAACCACAGTTCAGTTCAGGATGCTTCGTGCCCTAAACTCCGTGACTGAATTAAGAAAATATAAATAAACAATTCAATATATTAAACAGATAATACCGTCTTATAAATATTTAAACTAATTAAAAGATTACCAATGTCGTTCGGCTTCTAGAAAATCTTTTTGAGCCCGTAGTGTGAGGGATGACTTTCTTAGCCTGATTTGAAGCATTCTTTCTTGAGAGATCCTAAAATAAATAAAATGGAATTTTATAGTAATGTATTCAATGTCATTTCCTCTTCATATACATGTATAAATGTAAAATGAGGATAATATAATAATATATATTTTAATACCATCTGCTTCTCATCACGATATCTGTCAACAAAAACTTTCCACTGTTCTTTTAGTACCCCACTGGGTAGCTTCTCATACATTTGTTGCACAGTCAACGAGGTATCATTGACATCACACCACAATATCCATTTTGAAATCTTTCCATTTCTTACCTAGATTTTTCAACATCCACTTCCGTGTTATCACATCAGCAACTGTGAAGTGGAAGAGCATATGTATACAAAAATTAATTTTGAACATATTAGTAACATGACATTCAATTAAACCATAATGTAATAAATTTACCTTTATTTGAGAATCAAAAACTTCATTTTTTCAGCTTGGAGGCATATATCTCCAATCATCATATGAAATAGGAAGGGAAATGGGCTCCGCTGCCAACTGGCCTAGAATCTGGACAAGTAACCCCGCATCATCATCCGTCGGGACCCCATAAGAATCAAATGGCATGACTATCTTTTTGCCAATCATATTACAAACATTTTCAATTTTTATGTTTTTCTCCAAGGTTGTATTTTTTTCATCTTCAATGATCAAAACAAAATGCAATAAATTTATTTAATTAAAATTTGTACCTATGACAGTGACACTCCAGTACGCCCGTGATGAACTGGAATGGGCGTGTCGCTGCCCCACTGCTGAGGCTCCTGAAGGGGGAGTCAACGACTCACCCTCTAATGGGACATCCAAAGATGGTGTGAGAGATGGTGGAGGGGGAGATGATGTAGGAGTGTAGGCAGCTGGTGCCTCAGATGTCGTGGGGAGGGATCCAGATGGATCGTCATCTATCGCGGAACTAGATGAAATAGTATACCGATTCTTCCTTGGAATTCCTATCATCTAATCAAATAAAATTAAGTTTAGAATATATATTTCAAAAAAATTATGCAGAAAAAAAAAATTAAAAATGATAACAGATGCCCAGTACTAACAGACAAAATATATATAACAATGATAATGAATGACTGCAGAAATGAAACAAGTGGTTGCTGAATAAATAAATAATTGTACATACAATCATTTTCCCCTTAAATCATGTTGGTTTTCTTATCCATTACTTCATCCACTTCATTCATCCTTGCTAGAATAATATTTTCAATATCATGATAGACAAATAATTATGCTTCCTGTTGTTGATTAAATTTAATTTCAGAGGTCAAATTATCCACTTCATCACCCATATCATACAAATCTCTTTGTATTACGTGAGTAACTACACTCCACCCTTCATCGACAACATAATTCACATAATATACCATTTTTTCTTGAGATGATAAGATATATGGATCATGCAGTTCACGATCACCAACATCCATCAAGTGAGAGAAGTTCACAGAAGTAAATTGCAAGGAATCTCTTTTAACACCTCTAATAATATCGACCCATTTGCATTTGAATAAAACAACAGAAAAATGTCCGTGGTAGTTTAATTCAATAATATCATACAGCTTTCCGTAGTATTCCACTTCAGCAAATGTAAATATACCACTATTCCGTGTTTTCAAACCCACTTCTCAATCGACTGTATGAAATCTAAATCCATTCACATTATAAGCGTCAAACTTTCTAACTTGTTTTAGAGGACCTCTAGCAAGAAACTTCAAATCTTCTGATACCTCTGCTCTAGTATCAGTATTCATGATCTGAGAAAAGAAATATACTTTATTAGATTTACAAAATGTATGTTTCAAACTAATATTCGTACTTATTTCAATATTTATAAACTTACACGTCGTGCAAACCATTCTACAAGCTCTTTATTAACAGCTTTCATTATATCTTTCTCATTTCGTGTTCGGCCTCTCATTCGTTTGTTTGTATCCTCAACTCTTCAATAAATGGATCTGCAATTTCACTATTCAGCATCACATATCTATGTGCCTGTAATAATTCCAATTCAGTCACTGTCACATTTGAGGTCCTCCCAACTGATCGGCCAATAGCAGGAAATATTTTGGATTTTTGATGCATTTGAGATTGAGTTGATGTGTCGTCAACATGTCCAACTTGATTAAATCTTGTCTCAATATCATCCAAGTATCGAGAACAAAAGGTAAGACACTCCTCAGCCAAATAGACTTCAGAAATAGAGCCTTCTAGTTGAGCTTTATTTCTCACGTATGATTTCAAATGCCCAAGATATATGTGAAATAAAATAAACATAATTATGCACTTAATTAAGTACCAATTTTTTTTACTTATAAATAAAGTACCTCTCAATTGGATACATCCATCGATAATGAACGGGGCCTCCTAATTTAGCTTCCTCAACCAAATGCACAGTAAAATGCATCATTACAGTAAAAAATGATGGAGGAAAGATCATATCCATTGCACAAAGGGTCAATACAAACCTCTCCTGGAGGTTTTCAAGATGAAATGGATGTAGAGATTTCTCACATAGTTTAAAAAATGTACAGAATTGGAGTACAACAACAGTAATTTTTTCAGGTAATAGTGTACGCAATGCCAATGGTAGTAATTATTGTAACAAAATATGTGAATCGTGACTTTTCAATCCATGTAACTTGCGATTATTCAAGTCAAAACACCTCGAGATGTTACTTGAATACCCATCATATACCTTAACATTCTTTAAAATTTGAAGGAATGTATCTTTATCCCTATTTTTCATTGCAAAAATTGCCAGAGGATACTTTTCATTCTCATCTGGCCAGAGATCGCATTTTATGTTCATTGCTTGTAAGTTTTTGTGAGCATTGAGATGATCCTTCGACTTTACATTCTCATTAAGCAATGTGAAAATAGAATTTTCACAGAAATTATTCTCAATATGCATCACATCAAGATTATTCCACAACAAATTAAATTCCCAATATAGAAGTTTGAAGAATATACTTTTTTTCTTCCATTGTTACATTCTGATTTCGCTTGACGATGCAATTCAGACCCATTTTCCGCTATCATTCAAATGATGAACCTTCCCAAATTCTGTTTCAACATTTTCAAGCTGTGTCAATATTTTAGAACCAGTTAACAACTTTGGAGGTGGTCTATGATCAATGGAACCATTAAATTTTGATATGTTCAACTGAAATCTATGAGATGCATCGAGAAATCTTCGATGACACAAGAAGCACCATTTTATACTGCGAGGTAGCCATTTGGGCTCAAAATCAAAGTTACAAACGGGACAAGCCAAACCTGTGTAAGTGTTCCAACCAGATAAATTCCCAAGCCCAGGGAAGTCACTAATGGTCCACATTAAAGTAGCATGCATTTTGAACATTTTTTAGAAGAAGCATCAAATGTCTCAACACCGTTACTCCACAACTCCTGCAATTCATCAATCAAAGGCTGCAAGTATACATCAATATCATTTCTAGGCATTTGTTTTCCAGGAATAATCATCGAAAGGATAAAAGATGTTTGTTGCATACACATCCATGGAGGCAGATTATAAGGGATCAAAACAATTGGCCAAATGCTATAACTGGTACTCAAAGTCCCAAATGGGTTGAATCCATCGGCAACCAATCCCAATCGAACATTCCTAGGATCAACTAAGAAATCGAGATTTAATGAATCAAATGTATTCCACGATTGGAAATCTCGTGGATGTATCATTAACCCATCATTTTTATTATCTACAGAATTCCACTTCATGTATTCAGTGGTTTTTGATGACATGAATAATTTTTAGAATCGATGATTCAAAGTAAAGTAATGCAAAACCTTTGCAGGTGTGTTCCTTTTCTTCTTCTCCATGAAATTATGTTCATTCAGACTTCCAATATCACCCTTTTACTTCCATCTAGAAGAAGAACATTTCTTGCAATTATGTATACTTGAATCCTCTCCCCAATAAAGGATACAATCATTGGGACACACATGTATTTTTGTATAATTCAGACCAAGCTTGTTAACAACTTTTTTCATATCATAAAAAGATTATGGGATTTTTGCTTCAGGAAATGCATCACAAATCAATTCCAATATCATGGACATTGCCTTATTTGTAATTCCACATAGACATTTGATATGGTACAACTTCAGCAGAAATAAAAGCTTTGAATATTTCAAACACCCACTATATAACTCTTGATTTCCATCATCAACTAAATCATGAAACGCATTTTACTTAGTGAAGTTTTCTCTTACATTTGGCTCCACAGAATCAAGAATAGGATCCAACGATATGTTACAATCTTGATCTGCCTGTGTTACAGTCTCAAAAACATCACTTGTCATGTTGCAATTTTTAGCACCCTCTTCTAGTTGTTCTGATATGTTTTGATGCTGATAGTGGTGTCTTGCAGTGCCGAATGCATCATTTATGAGGTTTTGCATTTCATTTTCCATTATCTACAAACTTGGAACCTCATTCTGTGAATTAAAATCAGTGCTCAATCTTTCTGTAACATTCGATTCTCCACGCCAAATCCAACACAAATATTGACCAGGGAATTGCTTCAGTATTAAATGTTCATAAACTTCATCTCTCTTCAACCATGTTCTAAATTTACATTTAGGACATGGAAATTTTATTCTCCCTTCAATGGATCGATTAGAAATTTCAAAATCTAAAAACTCATTCAATCCCTCAACATACTGAGGTGTGTTCCTTGGTAATGTGATCCATATTTTATCCATGTATATCACAATGTGCCTACACAATAATAAAAAAAATTAAAACACATAGTTACTACTAAATAGAGAAAGAGATCCATATATACGATAGTATAAGATTACAAAAACATAATATAATAAAGATGAGCCCCTGAGTTAGATAAGTGGTGGTGTTCATGGAAATGCATGATGAAATAACTTGGGAGATTAGGTTTTGAGGTTCTAAGAACCTTGTGTGGATTGAATTCCTAGACCTCTCTTTGGTGTATTCACATAGAAAAGAGTGGTGGTGTGACTTGAGGGTGATTTGGATCATATATGTGTTAGTGATCATGAGTGGAGAATTATGGTTAAATGGGATGATCGAGGATCTGACCATGGAGTTGAACTAAGAGTCAGATTCAGACTTCGGTGTGGGCATTGAACATTTTTGCTATTCCTTGAGTTTTAAGGCATCGTGGTCGGGATATAATAGCGCATTGGTGGGTGGGATTGAGTGCCTTTGGTATAATTCATCTAGAGAAGGAATTACTAGTGTTGTTGCATAAAAATTGATGTGGTAAGGTGGAGACCACATCAGAAATGGAGTTCACATAGTTATTAATGGCGCACGCCATGGCTCACCATTGTGCCATGGCTAGCGCCAGGGAGTGGTGTGCTGTGCCATGGCTTCGCCATGGCTCATTTAAGATGTCTCATTATGGCGTGCGCCATATTGGGAAATGGCGCACGCCATGTTGTGCCAATGGTGTGCGCCATTGAGCCTTTTTGATTTTTTTTGTATTTTTTTAACCTTCTAACTCTTATGCCTCGATTGAAAATACCTCTTTTGAGGTCAAACAATGACCTCCCCTTTCGACTCTTTGCAACACTCTTCCCGTGAGCGTAGAGACCCAGCTGATGTTGGACCACATTGACTACCATGACCAAACCGAGATCCCTCAACCGCCGTGACCCAGTCGACCATGACTTAGCCAAGATCCCTCAACCACCGCGACTTAGATACACAATGTTGTCCAGAGCAGGTGCACCTTCTATGCGAATCAATAACTTTTTTTTGTTTTTAATTCAATTTTATTTATATTGCTCGCCCCTTATTTTTTTCTCGAATTACTCCTATTGTATTTTTGAGATATATGGTTTTTTACTCCCATTTTGTTTTTTGAGATATATGTTTTTTAATATATTTCAGGAATTGATATATATGATTTTTTGAGATATACAGTTTTTAATATTTAATTGTAGGTGTCATTGTTGACTTCATTTGTTTTTTGATGTATGGAATATGAATTATTGACATAAATATTTTTTTTATATATAAATTGTATAATTTATTATTTGTTATTATTGATATATGTACACACCTCTTTTGTGCATCACAAGTTAATATTTCCATGCGCCGTGCGCTTTTTCTCTGGGGGGTTTTGTTTCCATTGTGCGCCATGCACCGTAAATAACTATGGGCGTTCAAGATGTGGCTGATGTGGTTTGGGGATCAAACTAGGGTATTTGAAGAATAGTTGATGTGTCTGGGCTTGGTGTTTGGAGTTTCATAGTAGAATCATGTTGGGAATTTGGAGATGAAATGTGAGGTGTTGGTACTATCATCCAGGACAACATAATAAGATAATCAAAATCACATAGGTGGAAATAGATCCTAGAATGAATTCTCTCTAAACATTATATTCGGGAACTTGGAAGAATTATATTCATCCAAACCACTATAATAAGTTAGAATGAATTCAATACCATTCAATTCAACACAGAAAATAAATTTATGCAAAGTAAAGGGATGCTATGCTTGAGTAACACATGTTTGATGGACTCCATGATCGAGTATCAAAAGTATAAGGATATCCATACCTAAGTGTCATAATTCATTATATTCAAGTAGGCATTATAAATAAATAGGTTATTCATTTCAAAAAATAATGAAAAATACAAAGATACATATTCAATGAAAGTGATTACTTTTATCCAAGACTATACATATTAATGAAAAATCATCTAGTTTGGATAACATATAGAGAAAGAAAATACAAATAAAATTTAAATAAAAAATAAACCTAGTTGAACTATATCACAATAAAATTTCCTAAAAAAAGACACAACCATATTCACAACTCAAAACATCTCCATGTGATCCCCGAAAAGTCACAACATTCCAATGTCCATTAATGGAACAAGAGGAAACAAATAACTATAAATCACAATCTTGGAATTAGAATGAAAATATAGAAGTTACACACACACATGAATGTGTATGAAAAGTGTGATATAAATAGTCCTAGAAATATTTCACCATAGATTCTTTGTAATTAATTTTATAAAAAAGATTCAAAAATACTTATTTTTGATAGAACTCTACCTAGGATTTTTCCAAACCAAATTACAATGATGAAAAGGAGAAAATAGAGGAAGAGGTAATTGTGAAGGAATAAGAGGGCCTAATATGAAGGAATAAACAAGAATCAAGGTCAAATCATGATGAAAACACCATGGATAAGAGAGAACCAGTAGAAGAGGAGGTGTGAGGCATTGGGTTATTGGTTAGGGGTCATGGACCACACAAGAGGGACACCAGTAGGCATAGTGAATTATTGTTAGGTGTATGTGAGGATACAATTAGAGGTTTATGATTAATATTAATGGATGAGAGTATGTGGTGTCCACCTTGGGTGCAGTGTCATTACACAATGAGTGGAGATTGATATTGGGGGAGACTTGGTTTTGGGGTCTTCTTCATCTCATTATTACTGTTGTAGTGAACGTTATAACATGTCAATAAACATTTTATCCCTAATATACATATATATAATACACCCATATACACCCATTTGAAAACTTCATTTATATATATATATATACATATATATATATATGAATTACATAACTTGTATAATATATACACACATATATATATATGTTGCACCCACTTACATCACTTGAAGTAATTAGTCATAGAGTTTGAAATTTAATACTTAAATATACTTATATATGTTTATGTATGACGAACATGAAATCACATGCATATATTTATATGAATTTAAATTCTAAAAAAATAAATTTGGGAATCACTTATGTATAAAACATGGAATTTGAGATGAATATATATATATATATATATTAAATTCCTCTAACAAAATTATAAATTCATGAATTGAAGTTTTTAAAATAAAAGTAATCACTTACTTTGGAACATCAAAACATGATAAAATATAATTCCCTAAATAGAACTCAATTATAAGAAGATAAATTTTTAAGGAAAAACTAAACCCTATCTTCTAATTCTCAAAACATGATTTAGAGAAACATTAACATAAGACATAAATTATAAAAATGAAATGATCCCTTAAAATAAGTTTTAGCACAATAGTAAATATTAAATCCCTTACATTATATTTCCTAAACTTAACTAAAACATAATTAAAATACATTAAATGATCCCTTATAGAAAATAAGGTCCACAATCCAAAATATAAATTGTATAAAAAATATATGTTACAACAAATGAATATAATTTTACTAAACATAATCATTTACCGCAAAATGAAAATTCATTACACAATCAAGTTTTGACCAAAGAAATTCCTTATTGCAGACCGTAACTTTGATAAATACAATTCATTACTTATTTGAAATCAAAAAACCATAATTTGAAAATAAAATTTCACCGTTACTTGATATGCTGGAACAAAATAGGAGCTGTCGCGGACTCCAAAACAAAACAAATGGACTGCAAAAGGCTAAGACAAAGAAATATGAAAGACACTGAAATTAGTTGAAATAGAAATGAACACAACAACGAATGAAGATTAAGGTGCCTACTCTATACAAGTTCTTGAGTGATTTTTAACTCAACCTACAACAAAATTACTAGATTTCAAACCTTAGGGTTCGTATAGGTCGCCGGGGTCGCGGGGTCACCGGGGTCGTGGGGGGCTAGGGTTGCGGGGGAAGCAGGGGTTGTGGGGTCATGGGGTGAGAAGAGGGTTCGGGGTGGGGGGGAAGGGTCAGCGCTGTAAAAAAAATAAAGGTTTCGAGGTGGTTTATTATAAACCTCCAGGAAACCTTTTTAAAAAAATCTTTAGCGGCAGTTCCTAGAACCGCCGCTAAACGGCGTTTTTGTTGTAGTGGATGTCAATCGTTTGACATGAGAGTATGAAGATGGAGTGAAAGAGTTCATCAAGTTTTCCAAAGATCATGCATATGAACCTTCTCAAATCCTTTGTCCGTGTTTACACTATTGTTATTCAAGAAAAGTTAGTCTAGAGGAGTTGGAAGAACACTTGATCTATCATAGAATAGATCGAAGTTATAAATATTGGAATAAACATGGGAAAAAAGTGAGTGTATCTAGTGGCTCAGATAACAGTGCGTTTTATGGATCATCTAATATGATTACAAGTGTGGAAAATGAAGAAGACTGTATCGAGGATGTGATTACATATGTGAATGATGATGGAGATCATATTGAGGAAATTAAAAGGATAGTTGAAGATGAACTTTGTGATTTCCCAAAATTGTTTGAGAAGTTAAAGAGTTGTGCAAAGACACTTTTGTATGGTGGTTTCACTAAATATACATCATTTTCACCCGTAATGAAGCTGTATAATTTGAAAGTAGGAAATGGATGGAGTGAAGCCAGTTTTACAGAATTACTTTCTCTCTTGAATGACATGCTCCCAGAAGATAATGAGCTCCTGATCCGAACATATGATGCCAAAAAAATGCTACTTTCGATGGGTATGATTTTTGAATGAATACACGCATGCCCGAATGACTATATACTATTTCTCAAGGACCAAAAATCACTTAGATAATCCCCAAAGTATGGTTCTTCTCAACACAAGAAAGATGTATCCATTCCTACAAAATTTGTATGGTACTTTCCAATCATTCCAAGGTTTAGGTGCCTATATTAAAGTGAGGAGACCACAAGGAAATTGATGTGGCCCACAGAAAAAAGAAATAAAGATGGGAAACTATGTCACCCGGTAGACTCTCCTCAATGAAAGAGAATCGATCATGAGTATCTTGATTTTGAAAAAGAGTTGGAGAAACCTTCATCTTGAATTATCTATAGATGGAGTGAATCATTTTGGTTTTTAAAGTAACACTCACAGTACATGGATGATTATGTTGGTAAATTATAACTTTCCACCATGGTTATGCATGAAACAAAAACACATCATGCTATCTATGCTTATATTAGTACTAAAACAACTGAGTAATGATATTGATGTTTATTTGGATCTATTGATTGATATTTGAAATTATTGTGGGATTCAGGTGTTACGTTATATGATGCTTATAGAAATTAAGATTTCACGTTGAGAGACATGTTGTATGGGACAATAAATGAATTTTATTCTTATGGAAATTTGTCAGGATATAGCATTAAAGGAAGTCATGGGTGTCCCATCTGTGAATAATGTACATAGTTAATTAGGTTAAAACATTTATTAAAAACCGTGTTTCTAAGACATCACATATTTCTACCATGAAAATATAAGTACCGATATTGGATAACATCTTTTTATGAAAGTTTAAAAGAATTCACAACACCTTATCCACTAATAGGTGATGAACTCTTTGATAAAGTAAAATATGTAGACACTGCTTTTAGTAAACTACTTTTGAAAAACCTTACGAAAACTAGTTGGAAGAAGAGATTAGTTTTTTTGAACTACCATACTGGAATTTTCTATATTTCAAACACTTTATTAATGCTATGCATGTTGGAAAAAATTTATGTGATAGTGTCATCGACATGTTTTTAAATACATCCAGAAAAACAAAGGATGAAATTAAGGCTAGGTTAGACATGGTTTAAATGGGAATACGAGAAAAGTTAGCACTAATGAAGGGTGAAAAAACGAACATTTATTTCTGTAGCTGATTACACTCTTTCCAGACAGGAGAGATATCAGTTTTCAACTTCTTAAATGACATAAAGGTTTCAGAGAGATATTCATCGAATATCATGAACATCTTGTCAATGACTGATTTAAAATTAAAAGGTCTGAAATCAAATGAGTGCCAGATTTTGATGCAAGATCTAATTCCTATAGATTTACGTTACATTTTCCCAAGGATGTCCGTTATACAGTAATAATGATCTATTTCTTCTTCAAAGCTATATGTAGTAAATTTATATACCCGGTGAAATTACTGAGTATGGAAAGAGAAATTGCGGTCATATTATGTGAATTGGAAATGTTCTTCCCACCAATATTCTTTGATATGATGGTTCATTTGATGGTTCACTTGGTGAGAGATATTCAACTATGTGGTCCTGTACACTATAGATAGATGTACCCCATTGAATGGTATATGAAGATTTTGAAAGGGTATGTCATAAATTGAAGTTGGCCAGGGGGTTGTATTGTGGAGCGATATATTGTTGAGGAAACCATTGAATTCTATACCGAATACCTATCTGGCATGGAAAGCATTGGTCTACTAAAATATCATCACACTGGGTGGCTTGTGGATGAAGTAATTTCTGGAAGATAGGTTGTCACAATCAATATTACTGATTGGGAGCAGTCTCACCTTTACATTTTTTATAACAGTTTGGAGGTTGACCCATATATCGAAACCCACAAAGAAATTATTAAAAATTTGAATCCATTAAGGGATAAAAAAGGGATATCAAATACACATAATTGATAGTTTATAGGATGGTTTCAGGACCATATATTTAAGGATTCAGATGAAAATATAGACTCAATTTTAGAATGACTTCGATGGATACCTGTAGGAACAAGTGTGTATGTATTATATTATAATGATTATGTAATTAATGGATATACATTCTGTAATAATGAACATGGTGAATAAAATACCATGAAGAATAGTGGAGCTACACTTGTGTCTAAAGCGATGAATGTTTCCGGTGATAAGGATAGAAATTCAATTTATGTGAATATGTCATACTTTGGAATCATCAAAAAATATTGGAGTTGGATTATACAAACTTCCAAGTGCCGATTTTTTAATGTAAGTGGGTTGATAATATGAGTGATGTTAAAATAGAAGATTTGGAATTCATGAAAGTTTATTTTAGTAAGGAAGGATACAAAGATGAACCATTTATAATGGTATCATAGGTAATAAAAGTATTTTATGTTACAAATCCTGAAAACCGAAAGTGGTCTATTGTTCTGTTATCGACCAAAACCAGTGAAGGTTCAGATGAAAATTCAACGGAGGATAAACCTTTCATTTGGATGTCGCAATAATTTCACAGTGGTACCAATGTAGACAACATTTTTTATGTCATAGGAGACCAAAATTAAGGGATTTGGATAGTCTATAGAGGGGTCACATCCCTTTAGCCTTAAAAAAAAGAGAGTTCAATAATCAGGTTATATATATTTTGTAATATACATTGTGTTACCTTATGTTATTATCTATTTTCTACTTCTTTTAAGTAATATAAATTAAATATTAAACCACTTATGAAGATAATGACTTCTACACATGATGATGCTCCCAATCCCGAGGCACAACAAGTCTCTTAACCTATTGCTGCTTTCAGTGCAGAGGAACAACATGTCTCTCAACTTGCTGCTACTCGCAGTATAGAGGACCAATAGGTTTCTCAACCTATTACTGCCATTTTTACCAGTACATAGGTACAACCACCATCTACACATACAGATGCTAGTGATTCAGAGTAATATATTTATGATGTTGAAACCTAGGAAATGGTAGGCAATAAAACACTGGCAGCGCAAAAAAAAAAAGGAGCACTGTAGTTTGACAGTGTTAGTAAAAATCATTAAGGAAAAAACAAAAGGCATAAAATATGAGGTAGGATGGAATAAGTGGGGCCAAAATGTTAACCCATCAAGGCCATTTTCAGTAGTTACATTGGAATCGTCACTCAGAAACACGTTCCAATTGATGTATAATCGTGACACCAAGTTGTCATTAGGATTAAGAAACTGATGTGGGGAGATATTATGGTAACATTGTGATATAATTTCTTTAATTTACTAAAAAATAAAATAATCAAAAATTGACCTACTCTTCATCATCCCTTTTAGAGTGCATTTATAGTGGATGAATCACACAAGTACTATGTATTAAGTCTTTCTAGAAGGATTCAAATAGGATTTTGCACAATTTTAATGATATGTTATCTTAAAGATGCTAAAGGGAAAATAAAACCGCACCCACCTCCTCTTTATGCACACCTGATAACCCAGGGAGCGTGGGATGAGTTTACTAGCCGTTGTGTAGAGCATTATTTTTAGGTACATTGTGTTTGGTAATACGTTGTTTGACATATGTGTATTCATCACTTTGATTGACAGTTTTATATTTATGAAATAGCAACTAAGTGCTGAAAATAAAGAATGAGTAGCAAAACTAGTGTACCCCTACTGTAAAGAAAGAATGGGATACACTTCACTTAAAAAAAATTGGAACATATTTTAAATTTACCATAATACTTTTATGCGACATAAAAAAACACTATAACTATGTTTCTATGTTTATATGAATATTGATGAATCTAAATCCAAATTCACTTCCATCCCATGCCATGTGATATGGAAAGAGGCACATGTAAATAAATATGAGATAATAATATATGTAAACACAACAAAAGTGCGAGAAACATGTGTAAGTATGACATAATAAATATATTTTTTTATTTAAATCGATATTACATAATAATGCTTACTTATTTTCCTATATTTTCTATTTGACACAGTCATATGAATCATAAACATACAAACCAGATGTAGACATACTTTCAGAGGTCTTGAAGCAGCCATAAAAGTATGGTCGTGTTAGAGGTGCGGGTTTTGGGATGACACCGAGAACATTTTTTGAGAAAAAAACAAGATGAGGATCAAAGTGAAGAAATAAAAATGATGAGAGAAAGAATAGATATCCTTGAAGAAAATATGAAATTATAGAGGTATTTCATGACAAATTTGATAGATAGGGGGAAAAGAGAAGAATCAACTCAAGAAAAACCAGTGTGTGAAGATCCCGCCCCACCCCCACTAGCTTTGAGGCAAGCTATTCCCCTCAAAAACCTGTCTTAGATGAGGTAATCAATGTTATAATAATTGTTTCTATGAATTGTGAATCATATAGACACTGATACCTTTCTTGTACTGATATTTTACAGAGTGAAAATTATTGTGATTTATATCTATCAACACCCACCCATCACCTTGTAGTGAGGGCTATGATGTTCAATATCTAGAGCACCATGATACACAACAGACTACTTCCAACATGTCATGTCAAAGTGTTGATTAACGTAGCCCATGAACCGAGTGTCGAGCTACCTATTCCAATTGATGATGAAGATATTCATAAGGTAGAACAAGCTATTGGAACATTCATCGCATGGTCATCACAACTTGTAAAAAAACATGTCAATAAGGAGGTATTCATTTACAATTTATTTTTAAAGATAAACCTTTAACATTTAATAAAAAAGGTCTAAACCGATGAATTCTATTACAGACAGACACATGGAAGGGGGTGAAAATAAAGAATGACTCAAAACCATCTCAAGGATCAACCAACCGATTGAAATGATCTACCAAAAGCACCTTAAACCTACCCATTCTATATCCGCATTTATTATGATTATAGGCTCATATGGATATGAAGTTGAAATATGGTGTTACTCACACAATTTATTTTGATGAAAATATGTATGTAGGGGAAGATCCATATTTCATTAGTGTTTACAATGTAAGTGAAATCCTGACATATGATTGGCTAGGTGGCTCAGTTGTAAATATATACATGAGGTATATTTTCATGATTTGATTTTCCAAAAGCTGATATACTATTATAATTATGACTAAATACATTTCATATTTTTCATAGTAATATATATGAAAAACAATTGAAGGGATTTCCTCATGATTTTTTTTGGAATCATTGGTCCTCACGTCACCTCTACAGAACAAATAAAAATATAATCTGAGAAAGAGGGTGAAATAGTGGAAATCCTAATCAAATAATTTAATAACAAAATTACGAATGATAGGCTCTTCTTAATACCAACGATGCAGGGGTAAAACTATATAATTTAATTATGTAAAATATATTTTAATTTCTTTCATTACTTATTCCTTTTTGTTTTTTAGGAAGCATTGGATGATCATTGCAGTCAATTTGGATACTCCAAAGATTTATTTCTTTGATTCAATGCATGGATATACAACATACCAAACACACATGATGGAATTTTTCAATTTTTAATACACTACATTCAACATTTTAAAACTAAAAATCTAGTAATATAATTTATATTATCTTTTAATGAGGATTCTGTTATAATAGGGCGGTGCGTGAATATCATCTACATCATGGAATGAGGCTAGGGGAAAAGGACAAGGAACATCAAAAGTACTACGACTGGATAAGTATTAGGGTATATATAATAATATTTCACTATCCAAACACATATAAAAAATTACTTATTTTTCTCAATGTTTCTGTAGTGTCCAAAACAAAAAAACAGAAAATAATGTGGTTATTATGTTGGTAAATTTATGAAAGATATCACATTCCATGAACAAACCAGCATCCCTGAAGAGGTATTTTCAAAGATAATTACTATTTAATTTAAAAAATTTATTAATCCTTTTTGTATTTATATTTTTTTAGTACTACAATGATTTTCAAAAAGAATACTATTCATAAGATGATATATATTTGTTTAAAAACGAATGGTTATAATATATAATGGAATAAAATATCATGAAGATGTGACCTGTATAACTACAAGTGTCTATTTTTATTTAAAATTTTCTGTATTTTTATTAAAAAGAATAAGTGCCATACTAAAAAATAAGAAAATGCATTAGGATTGTTTTGATAGTTTATGAAAGCAATCTATAAATCATTTTTGATGTTTAGGAATAAACCTCACCTAAATATGACACATGGTGTGACCATTATAACTTTAATGTGTATTTTTATATTAAATTAACAATAAATTTAGCAAAAAGAACAAGTGACATACTGAAAACTAAGAAAACGCATTCAGATTGTTTTGATACTTTATAAAAATAACCCATCAATCATTTTTGACGTGTAGGAATCAAACAAACCTCAATCTAAATAATGGTGTGACCGATATGACTAAAAGTGTCCATTATCAGTTTAAAATCCACATTTTAGCTCAAAATGTGCCACTCAATGAAAACCAAGAAAAATCAGTCCGATTGTATTCATAATTTAGGAAAATTATTTATAAGTTCTTTGTAACATTTATGAAGTAATCTCATGTCAATACAATTCACGATGCGACTGGTATGACTCCAAATGCATTTTTCTAGTTTGAAATGATATTTTAGTAAAAAAACACAACTGACATACTAAAAACTGAGAAAACACATTTATATTGTTTTGATACTTTAGTAAAATGATATATAAGTCATTTGTGATGTGTAAAAATCAATCACAACTCAATACAATGAACTATGCAACCAATATGACTCAAAGTGTATCTTTTTATTTAAAATTGACATTAATTTTAGTAAAAAAACACAACTAGCATACTAAAAATTGAGCAAATGCATTCATATTATTTTGATAATTTAGGAAAAATACCCATGAGTCATTTTTTATGTGTAAGAATCAACCCCACCTCAATAAAATCCATGATGTGACCAGTATAAATCCAAATGTGTCTTTTTTTATTTAAAAATGACATTAATTTAAGTAAAAAGAACAACTGACATATTGAAAACTGATAAAATGAATTCATATTGTTTTTATAATTTAGTAAAATGATCCATGAGTAGGTGCACCTTCTATGCGAATCAATAACTTTTTTTTTGTTTTTAATTCAATTTTATTTATATTGCTCGCCCCTTATTTTTTTTCGAATTACTCCTATTGTATTTTTGAGATATATGGTTTTTTACTCCCATTTTGTTTTTTGAGATATATGTTTTTTAATATATTTCAGGAATTGATATATATGATTTTTTGAGATATACAGTTTTTAATATTTAATTGTAGGTGTCATTGTTGACTTCATTTGTTTTTTGATGTATGGAATATGAATTATTGACATAAATATTTTTTTTATATATAAATTGTATAATTTATTATTTGTTATTATTGATATATGTACACACCTCTTTTGTGCATCGCAAGTTAATATTTCCATGCACCGTGCGCTTTTTCTCCGTGGATTTTGTTTCCATTGTGCGCCATGCACCGTAAATAACTATGGGCGTTCAAGATGTGGCTGATGTGGTTTGGGGATCAAACTAGGGTATTTGAAGAATAGTTGATGTGTCTGGGCTTGGTGTTTGGAGTTTCATAGTAGAATCATGTTGGGAATTTGGAGATGAAATGTGAGGTGTTGGTACTATCATCCAGGACAACATAATAAGATAATCAAAATCACATAGGTGGAAATAGATCCTAGAATGAATTCTCTCTAAACATTATATTCAGGAACTTGGAAGAATTATATTCATCCAAACCACTATAATAAGTTATAATGAATTCAATACCATTCAATTCAACACAGAAAATAAATTTATGCAAAGTAAAGGGATGCTATGCTTGAGTAACACATGTTTGATGGACTCCATGATCGAGTATCAAAAGTATAAGGATATCCATACCTAAGTGTCATAATTCATTATATTCAAGTAGGCCTTATAAATAAATAGGTTATTCATTTCAAAAAATAATGAAAAATACAAAGATACATATTCAATGAAAGTGATTACTTTTATCCAAGACTATACATATTAATGAAAAATCATCTAGTTTGGATAACATATAGAGAAATAAAATACAAATAAAATTTAAATAAAAAATAAACCTAGTTGAACTATATCACAATAAAATTTCCTAAAAAAAGTCACAACCATATTCACAACTCAAAACATCTCCATGTGATCCCCGAAAAGTCACAACATTCCAATGTCCATTAATGGAACAAGAGGAAACAAATAACTAGAAATCACAATCTTGGAATTAGAATGAAAATATAAAAGTTACACACACACATGAATGTGTATGAAAAGTGTGATATAAATATTCCTAGAAATATTTCACCATAGATTATTTGTAATTAATTTTATAAAAAAGATTCAAAAATACTTATTTTTGATAGAACTCTACCTAGGATTTTTCCAAACCAAATTACAATGATGAAAAGGAGAAAATAGAGGAAGAGGTAATTGTGAAGGAATAAGAGGGCCTAATATGAAGGAATAAACAAGAATCAAGGTCAAATCATGATAAAAACACCATGGATAAGAGAGAACCAGTATAAGAGGAGGTGTGAGGCATTGGGTTATTGGTTAGGGGTCATGAACCACACAAGAGGGACACTAGTAGGCATAGTGAATTATTGTTAGGTGTATGTGAGGATACAATTAGAGGTTTATGATGAATATTAATGGATGAGAGTATGTGGTGTCCACCTTGGGTGCAGTGTCATTACACAATGAGTGGAGATTGATAGTGGGGGAGACTTGGTTTTGGGGTCTTCTTCATCTCATTATTACTGTTGTAGTGAACGTCATAACATGTCAATAAACATTTTATCCCTAATATACATATATATAATACACCCATATACACCCATTTTCAAACTTCATTTATATATATATATATACATATATATATATATGAATTACATAACTTGTATAATATATACACACATATATATATATGTTGCACCCACTTACATCACTTGAAGTAATTAGTCATAGAGTTTGAAATTTAATACTTAAATATACTTATATATGTTTATGTATGACGAACATGAAATCACATGCATATATTTATATGAATTTAAATTCTAAAAAAATAAATTTGGGAATCACTTATGTATAAAACATGGAATTTGAGATGAATATATATATATATATATATATATTAAATTCCTCTAACAAAATTATAAATTCATGAATTAAAGTTTTTAAAATAAAAGTAATCACTTACTTTGGAACATCAAAACATGATAAAATATAATTCCCTAAATATAACTCAATTATAAGAAGATAAATTTTTAAGGAAAAACTAAACCCTATCTTCTAATTCTCAAAACATGATTTAGAGAAACATTAACATAAGACATAAATTATAAAAATGAAATGATCCCTTAAAATAAGTTTTAGCACAATAGTAAATATTAAAGCCCTTACATTATATTTCCTAAACTTAACTAAAACATAATTAAAATACATTAAATGATCCCTTATAGAAAATAAGGTCCACAATCCAAAATATAAATTGTATAAAAAATATATGTTACAACAAATGAATATAATTTTACTAAACATAATCATTTACTGCAAAATGAAAATTCATTACACAATCAAGTTTTGACCAAAGAAATTCCTTATTGCAGACCATAACTTTGATAAATACAATTCATTACTTATTTGAAATCAAAAAACCATAATTTGAAAATAAAATTTCACCGTTACTTGATATGATGGAACAAAATAGGAGCTGTTGCGGACTCCAAAACAAAACAAATGGACTAAAAAAGGCTGAGACAAAGAAACATGAAAAACACTGAAATTAGTTGAAATAGAAATGAACACAACAACGAATGAAGATTCAGGTGCCTACTCTATACAAGTTCTTGAGTGATTTTTAACTCAACCTACAAGAAAATTACTAGATTTCAAACCTTAGGGTTCGTATAGGTCGCCGGGGTCGCGGGGTCACCGGGGTCGCGGGGGGCTAGGGTTGTGGGGGAAGCAGGGGTCGTGGGGTCATGGGGTGAGAAGAGGGGTCGGGGTGGGGGGGAAGGGTCAGCGCTGTAAAAAAAAATAAAGGTTTCGAGGTGGTTTATTATAAGCCGCCAGGAAACCTTTTTAAAAAAAGCTTTAGCGGCGGTTCTGGGAACCGCCGCTAAACGACGTTTTTGTTGTAGTGGATGTCAATCGTTTGACATGAGAGTATGAAGATGGAGTGAAAGAGTTCATCAAGTTTTCCAAAGATCATGCATATGACCCTTCTCAAATCCTTTGTCCGTGTTTACGCTATTGTTATTCAAGAAAAGTTAGTCTAGAGGAGTTGGAAGAACACTTGATCTATCATAGAATAGATCGAAGTTATAAATATTGGAATAAACATGGGAAAAAAGTGATTGTAGCTAGTGGCTCAGATAACAGTGTGTTTTATGGATCATCTAATATGATTACAAGTGTGGAAAATGAAGAAGACTGTATCGAGGATGTGATTACATATGTGAATGATGATGGAGATCATATTGAGGAAATGAAAAGGATAGTTGAAGATGAACTTTGTGATTTCCCAAAATTGTTTGAGAAGTTAAAGAGTTGTGCAAAGACACTTTTGTATGGTGGTTTCACTAAATATACATCATTTTCACCCGTAATGAAGCTGTATAATTTGAAAGTAGGAAATGGATGGAGTGAAGCCAGTTTTATAGAATTACTTTCTCTCTTGAATGACATGCTCCCAGAAGATAATGAGCTCCTGATCCGAACATATGATGCCAAAAAAATGATACTTTCGATGGGTATGATTTTTGAATGAATACACGCATGCCCGAATGACTATATAATATTTCTCAAGGACCAAAAATCACTTAGATAATGCCCAAAGTATGGTTCTTCTCAATACAAGAAAGATGTATCCATTCCTACAAAATTTGTATGGTACTTTCCAATCATTCCAAGGCTTAGGTACCTATATGAAAGTGAGGAGACCACAAGGAAATTGATGTATCCCACAAAAAAAAGAAATAAATATGGGAAACTATGTCACCCGGTAGACTCTCCTCAATGAAAGAGAATCGATCATGAGTATCTTGATTTTGAAAAAGAGTTGGAGAAACCTTCATCTTGAATTATCTATAGATGGAGTGAATCATTTTGGTTTTTAAAGTAACACTCACAGTACATGGATGATTATGTTGGTAAATTATAACTTTCCACCATGGTTATGCATGAAACAAAAACACATCATGCTATCTATGCTTATATTAGGACTAAAACAACCGAGTAATGATATTGATGTTTATTTGGATCTATTGATTGATATTTGAAATTATTGTGGGATTCAGGTGTTACGTTATATGATGCTTATAGAAATGAAGATTTCACATTGAGAGACATGTTGTATGGGACAATAAATGAATTTTATTCTTATGGAAATTTGTCAGGATATAGCATTAAAGGAAGTCATGGGTGTCCCATCTGTGAATAATGTACATAGTTAATTAGGTTAAAACATTTATTGAAAACCGTGTTTCTAGGACATCACATATTTCTACCATGAAAATATAAGTACCGATATTGGATAACATCATTTTATGAAAGTTTAAAAGAATTCACAACACCTTATCCACTAATAGGTGATGAACTCTTTGATAAAGTAAAATATGTAGACACTGCTTTTAGTAAACTACTTTTGAAAAACCTTACGAAAAATAGTTGGAAGAAGAGATTAGTTTTTTTTGAATTACCATACTGGAATTTTCTATATGTCAAACACTTTCTTAATGCTATGCATGTTGGAAAAAATTTATGTGATAGTGTCATCGGTATGTTTTTAAATGCATCCAGAAAAACAAAGGATGAAATTAAGGCTAGGTTAGACATGGTTTAAATGGGAATACGAGAAGAGTTAGCACCAATGAAGGGTGAAAAAACGAACATTTATTTCTGTAGCTGATTACACTCTTTCCAGACAGGAGAGATATCAGTTTTCAACTTCTTGAATGACATAAAGGTTTCAGAGAGATATTCATCGAATATCAAGAACATCATGTCAATGACTGATTTAAAGTTAAAAGGTCTGAAATCACATGAGTGCCAGGTTTTGATGCAAGATCTAATTCCTATAGATTTACGTTACATTTTCCTAAGGATTTCCGTTATACAGTAATAATGATCTATTTCTTCTTCAAAGCTATATGTAGTAAATTTATATACCCGGTGAAATTACTGAGTATGGAAAGAGAAATTGCGGTCATATTATGTGAATTGGAAATGTTCTTCCCACCGATATTCTTTGATATGATGGTTCATTTGATGGTTCACTTGGTGAGAGATATTCAACTATGTGGTCCTGTACACTATAGATAGATGTACCCCATTGAATGGTATATGAAGATTTTGAAAGGGTATGTCATAAATTGAAGTTGTCCAGGGGGTTGTATTGTGGAGCGATATATTGTTGAGGAAACCATTGAATTCTATACCGAATACCTATCTGGCATGGAAAGCATTGGTATACTAAAATCTCATCACACTGGGTGGCTTGTGGATGAAGGAATTTCTGGAAGATAGGTTGTCACAATCAATATTACTGATTGAGAGCAGTCTCACCTTTACATTTTTTATAACAGTTTGGAGGTTGACCCATATATCGAAACCCACAAAGAAATTATTAAAAATTTGAATCCATTAAGGGATAAAAAGGGATATCAAATACACATAATTGATAGTTTATAGTATGGTTTCAGGACCATATATTTAAGGATTCAGATGAAAATATAGACTCAATTTTAGAATGACTTCGATGGATACCTGTAGGAACAAGTATGTATGTATTATATTATAATGATTATGTAATTAATGGATATACATTCTATAATAATGAACATGGTGAAGAAAATACCATGCATAATAGTGGAGCTACACTTGTGTCTAAAGCGATGAATGTTTCCGGTGCTAAGGATAGAAATTCAATTTATGTGAATATGTCATACTTTGGAATCATAAAAAAATATGGGAGTTGGATTATACAAACTTCCAAGTGCCGATTTTTTAATGTAAGTGGGTTGATAATATGAGTGATGTTAAAATAGAATATTTGGAATTCATGAAAGTTTATTTTAGTAAGGAAGGATACAAAGATGAACCATTTATAATGGTATCATAGGTAATAAAAGTATTTTATGTTACAAATCCTGCAAACCGAAAGTGGTCTATTGTTCTGTTATCGACCAAAACCAGTGAAGGTTCAGATGAAAATTCAATGGAGGATAAACCTTTCATTTGGATGTCGCAATAATTTCACAGTGGTACCAATGTAGACAACATTTTTTATGTCATAGGAGACCAAAATTAAGGGATTTGGATAGTCTATAGAGGGGTCAAATCCCTTTAGCCTTAAAAAAAAGAGAGTTCAATAATCAGGTTATATATATTTTGTAATATACATTGTGTTACCTTATGTTATTATCTATTTTCTACTGCTTTTAAGTAATATAAATTAAATATTAAACCACTTATGAAGATAATGACTTCTACACATGATGATGCTCCCAATCCCGAGGCACAACAAGTCTCTTAACCTGTTGCTGCTTTTAGTGCAGAGGAACAACATGTCTCTCAACTTGCTGCTACTCGCAGTATAGAGGACCAATAGGTTTCTCAACCTATTACTGCCATTATTACCAGTACATAGGTACAACCACCATCTACACATACAGATGCTAGTGATTCAGAGTAATATATTTATGATGTTGAAACCTAGGAAATGGTAGGCAATAAAACACTGGTAGCGCAAAAAAAAGGAGCACTGTAGTTTGACAGTGTTAGTAAAAATCATTAAGGAAAAAACAAAAGGCATCAAATATGAGGTAGGATGGAATAAGTGGGGCCAACATGTTAACCCATCAAGGCCATTTTCAGTAGTTACATTGGAATCGTCACTCAGAAACACGTTCCAATTGATGTATAATCGTGACACCAAGTTTTCATTAGGATTAAGAAACTAATGTGGGGAGATATTATGGTAACATTGTGATATAATTTCTTTAATTTACTAAAAAATAAAATAATCAAAAATTGACCTACTCTTCATCATCCCTTTTAGAGTGAATTTATAGTGGATGAATCACAAAAGTACTATGTATTAAGTCTTTCTAGAAGGATTCAAATAGGATTTTGCACAATTTTAATGATATGTTATCTTAAAGATGCTAAAGGGAAAATAAAACCACACCCACCTCCTCTTTATGCACACCTGATAACCCAGGGAGCGTGGGATGAGTTTACTAGCCGTTGTGTAGAGCATTATTTTTAGGTACATTGTGTTTGGTAATACGTTGTTTGACATATGTGTATTCATCACTTTGATTGACAGTTTTATATTTATGAAATAGCAACTAAGTGCTGAAAATAAAGAATGAGTAGCAAAACTAGTGTACCCCTACCGTAAAGAAAGAATGGGATACACTTCACTTAAAAAAAAATTGGAACATATTTTAAATTTACCATAATACTTTTATGCGACATAAAAAAACACTATAACTATGTTTCTATGTTTATATGAATATTGATGAATATAAATCCAAATTCACTTCCATCCCATGCCATGTGCTATGGAAAGAGGCACATTTAAATAAAGATGAGATAATAATATATGTAAACACAACAAAAGTGTGGGAAACATGTGTAAGTATGACATAATAAATATATTTTTTTATTTAAATCGATATTACATAACAATGCTTACTTATTTTCCTATATTTTCTATTTGACACAGCCATACGAATCATAAACCTACAAACCAGATGTAGACATACTTTCAGAGGTCTTGAAGCAGCCAGAAAAGTATGGTCGTGTCAGAGGTGCGGGTTTTGGGATGACACCCAGAACATTTTTTGAGAAAAAACAAGATGAGGATCAAAGTGAAGAAATCAAAATGATGAGAGAAAGAATAGATATCCTTGAAGAAAATATGAAATTATAGAGGTATTTCATGACAAATTTGATAGATAAGGGGAAAAGAGAAGAATCAACTCAAGAAAAACCAGTGTGTGAAGATCCCACCCCACCCCCACTAGATTTGAGGTAATCCATTCCCCTCAAAAACCTATCTTAGATGAGGTAATCAATGTTATAATAATTGTTTCTGTGAATTGTGAATCAGATAGACACTGATACCTTTCTTGTACTGATATTTTACAGAGTGAAAATTATTGTGATTTATATCTATCAACACCCACCCATCACCTTGTAGTGAGGGCTATGATGTTCAATATCTAGAGCGCCATGATACACAACAGACTACTTCCAACATGTCATGTCAAAGTGTTTATTAACGTAGCCCATGAGCCGAGTGTCGAGCTACCTATTCCAATTGATGATGAAGATATTCATAAGGTAGAACAAGCTATTGGAACATTCATCGCATGGTCATCACAACTTGTAAAAAAACATGTCAATAAGGAGGTATTCATTTACAATTTATTTTTAAAGATAAACCTTTAACATTTAATAAAAAAGTTCTAAACCGATGAATTCTATTACAGACAGACACATGGAAGGGGGTGAAAATAAAGAATGACTCAAAACCATCTCAAGGATCAACCAACCGATTGAAATGATCTACCAAAAGCACCTTAAACCTACCCATTCTATATCCACATTTATTATCATTATAGGCTCATATGGATATGAAGTTGAAATTTGGTGTTACTCACACAATTTCTTTTGATGAAAATATGTATGTAGGGGAAGATCCATATTTCATTAGTGTTTACAATGTAAGTGAAATCCTGACATATGATTGGCTAGGTGGCTCAATTGTAAATATATACATGAGGTATATTTTTATGATTTGATTTTCCAAAAGCTGATATACTATGATAATTATGACTAAATACATTTCATATTTTTCATAGGAATATATATGAAAAACAATTGAAGGGATTTCCTCATGATTTTTTTTGGAATCATTGGTCCTCACGTCACCTCTACAGAACAAATAAAAATATAATCTGAGAAAGAGGGTGAAATAGTGGCAATCCTAATCAAATAATTTAACAACAAAATTACGAATGATATGCTCTTCTTAATACCAACGATGCAGGGGTAAAACTCTATAATTTAATTATGTAAAATATATTTTAATTTCTTTCATTACTTATTCCTTTTTGTTTTTTAGGAAGCATTGGATGATCATTACAGTCAATTTGGATACTCCAAAGATTTATTTCTTTGATTCAATGCATGGATATCCAACATACCAAACACACATGATGGCATTTGTCAATTTTTAATACACTACATTCAACATTTTAAAACTAAAAATCTAGTTATATAATTTATATTATCTTTTAATGAGGATTCTGTTATAATAGGGCGGTGCGTGAATATCATCTACATCATGGAATGAGGCTAGGGGAAAAGGACAAGGAACATCACAAGTACTACGACTGGATAAGTATTAGGGTATATATAATAATATTTCACTATCCAAACACATATAAAAAAATTACTTATTTTTCTCAATGTTTCTGTAGTGTCCAAAACAAAAAAACAGAAAAGAATGTGGTTATTATGTTGGTAAATTTATGAAAGATATCACATTCCATGAACAAACCAGCATCCCTGAAGAGGTATTTTCAAAGATAATTACTATTTCATTTAAAAAATTTATTAATCCTTTTTGTATTTATATTTTTTTAGTACTACCATGATTGTCAAAAAGAATACTATTCATAAGATGATATATATTTGTTTAAAAACGAATGGTTATAATATATAATGGAATAAAATATCATTAAGATGTGACTAGTATAACTATAAGTGTATTTTTATTTAAAATTGTCTATATTTTTATTAAAAAGAATAAGTGCCATACTAAAAACTGAGAAAATGCATTAGGATTGTTTTGATAGTTTATGAAAACGATCCATAAATCATTTTTTATGTTTAGGAATAAACCTCACCTAAATATGACACATGGTGTGACCATTATGACTTTAATGTGTATTTTTATATTAAATTAACAATAAATTTAGCAAAAAGAACAAGTGACATACTGAAAACTAAGAAAACGCATTCAGATTGTTTTGATACTTTATAAAAATAACCCATCAATCATTTTTGACGTGTAGGAATCAAACAAACCTCAATCTAAATAATGGTGTGACCGATATGACTAAAAGTGTCCGTTATCAGTTTAAAATCCACATTTTAGCTCAAAATGTGCCACTCAATGAAAACCAAGAAAAATCAGTCCGATTGTATTCATAATTTAGGAAAATTATTTATAAGTTCTTTGTAACATTTATGAAGTAATCTCATTTCAATACAATTCACGATGCGACTGGTATGACTCCAAATGCATTTTTCTAGTTTGAAATGATATTTTAGTAAAAAAACACAACTGACATACTAAAAACTGAGAAAACACATTTAGATTGTTTTGATACTTTAGTAAAATGATATATAAGTCATTTGTGGTGTGTAAAAATCAATCACAACTCAATAAAATGAACTATGCAACCAATATGACTCAAAGTGTATCTTTTTATTTAAAATTGACATTAATTTTAGTAAAAAAACACAACTAGCATACTAAAAATTGAGCAAATGCATTCATATTATTTTGATAATTTAGGAAAAATACCCATGAGTCATTTTTTATGTGTAAGAATCAACCCCACCTCAATAAAATCCATGATGTGACCAGTATAAATCCAAATGTGTCTTTTTTTATTTAAAAATGACATTAATTTAAGTAAAAAGAACAACTGACATATTGAAAACTGATAAAATGAATTCATATTGTTTTTATAATTTAGTAAAATGATCCATGAAACATTAATGTTTTTAACTATTTGTTGGATAATTGTAAATGTAATTATATAATACATTGTTTGAAATGTATATATCATTGTTTTCCAAACCCTTCTATGCACTGATTTGTTATTGTGTGCAATGTGTAAGTGGTGTGCGTATAGGAGCTGGTGGGTGTGCTGTTATATAAACAACACATCACATGAATCTAGGCCTTTATCAGTGCTATTTTGAGTGCTGATAAAGTGTTCCTTTAGCAGTTCTTTTATCGCATGATTAAAGGGGAACCCCTTTATCTTCATTGAGATTAACATCAATTTTTTAGAGCTATTAGAAGTGTTTTCTAGTGATTTTAAAAGCACTTTCTATAGTAGTGAATTGAGAGTGGTACACCATGAAGCCTTACCACTTCCTTTATACATATCTTGGTAAGTTGATTGAGTGAGAAATATTATCTAATATAAATGAAATGTTTCATCTTCATAAAGAGATCAACTATAACCCAAATGGAATAATGACCTTTAGAGGTATTAGGAATACCTATAATGAAATATATGGTTATTTTCTCCCAATTCTATACAGATATGGGTAATGGTTGCATCATCCCCTTAGAATTCTATTATTCTGCTTCAACTTTTTGGCATACCAAGCATTGATATATATACTCTGAAATCTCCCTCTTCATATTTTCCCATCATAAATCCTCTATTGATATCTCTATACATATTTGTGCTTCTAAGATGGATAAATAATGATAATATATGTGCATCGTCAAACAACTCCTTCAATTGTGGCATTTAAGGAATATATATTCAATTATTGAATCTTATAATTCCATCAATATAAAGGTTGAACTATGGAATATTCTTTACCTTATTTTGTAGACCTATATCCAACTTTTGTGCCTCCTTGATCTTCACTAGGATGGATTTTCACTACTAGAAATTTGACCTATACCAACAGGACTATACCAATAGTTTGAGTAAACCATTGGTATATGTATGGTTAAGGGATAAATATATCAATAGTTTTGTAAAATCATTGGTATAGGTATACCCATACCAATATTTTTTTTGAAACTATTGGTATATGTTTTTCTTATAACTGCCTATACTAATGGTTTGGTCAAACCATTGGTATAAGCCACTTGTACTAATGATTTGACCAAACTATTTATATAGGTGACACTATCATTTATTTTTAATAATAATAATAATAAATACTTCAAAATTAATAATTATATATACATTTATATATATGAATATAAAAGTTATTATAGAATAGTAGTAAAGTCTTTGTAAAATAACCGAGTGGTCTTAGGATCAATACTCAATGTTGGTATTTTTTTAATAGAATATCTATTCCAATGGGTTAACTAAACCACTGGTATATAATGCCTATACCAATGGTTTGACCAAACAATTGGTATAGGTATTTCCCAATGGGAAATCACCCAATAGACCATCAAAACATTGGTATAAGTTATACCAATGGTTTGAGGGAATATACCAATGACTCCATACCATTGGTATAGTATTTTTTCCAATAGTGTTTTGAGTAGTCATTTGGGCAGGATGAGATTTCTCCGCTTCCCTTATGATTCCCAAGTACATCCTTTGAAAACCCAGAAGTATCAAATATTAATAAATCTTCATAATGGATAAGGTAGCATGATCCTTCCTAATCAGAGCATCGTCCACTTTTTTTCCTTCTCATGGTGGTAATTTATTGAGTAGTTATAGTCCCTGATCAACTCCAACCATTTCCTTTAGTCCATGTTCAACTCCTTCTATGTACATATATACTTTATGATCTTTTGATCAGTATATATTTTAAACTTTTTACCATAGAGATAGAGGCTCCACATATTTAATGAAAATATTACCTTTTTTAACTCTAAATCATTCAATAAATAACTTTTCTCATGAAACTTTAATTGAAATGAGGTATAAGATACCATCATGTCATTTTTCATGAGGATACATCCTATTCCTTTGTTTGATGCATCATTGTACATCATAAACTCTTCACCACTATATAGTAGTGTGAGTACAAGAGTAGTGACCAACCTTCTCTTAATATCCTTGAAATTTTCTTTATATTTATCAATCTAGACGAATATGAATCCCTTTCTAATTAAAATTGTTTTTGGATTTTATAGTTTTGAAAAATTTCTCAAAAATCTTCGATAGTATTCGAACAATCTAAGAAAACTATGAATATCTATCATACTAATTAGTCTAGGACATTCTTCAATCACCTCTATTTTTTAATGATCCACATATATACCCTCACTTGTGATTATATGGCCCATGAATGATACTTTTTGTAGACATAATTCACACTTTATAAATTTGGAATACAGTTTCTCCTTTCTCAAGTTATTCACCACAATCATCATGCTCTTACTTTCTATTTGGAATATTTTAGAATATCATTTATAAAGAATACCAAAAATCAATCAAGGTAATCTCTAAACATTATTAATTATATTCATGAAAATAGTGGGGGAATTTGTAAATTTGAATGACATCACTATGAATTCATAGTATCCATATCTTATATGAAAGGATTTATTGAATATATCCTATATTTTAACCCTTAATTGATGACATTCAAACTAAATATCTATCTTTTAGAATTACTGATCCCCTTATAGTTTACCAAACAAGTAATAAATTGGGGTAAATGATACTTGTTCTTAACTGTGATCTTATTAAGTTCATGATAATCAATATAGAGACACATTGATCCATATTTCTTCTTAAAAAAGGACTAGTGCACCCCATAGTTAATCACTTGGGCATATGAAACCCTTATCCGGATTCTATTTGAATTTATTCTTTAATTCCTCTAATTTAATCGAGGCAATTTTATAAGGATGATTTTATATTAGCATAACACTATGCATGAGTTTTATTGAAAACACAACTTCACAATTTAGGGGAAGACTAGAAAAATATTTTATAAATACATCAACATATTCCCATAAAAGACATATTTTTAATATTGAGTTTTTCCCCAACCATTTAAGGTAAATATCCATTATTATTAGGTAACAAGACATATATAAGGGAAGTAACTTACATAGGTAGTTCATAGTCATCCTTGGACCAATATATGGTCATGGGTTGATTTAGAATATGAAATGTGATTTCCATATCCCAACATTTAATATGATATTTATTTATATAGATATGATCTATGACCAAAATCATATCAATTTTTACTAAAGGGAGAATAATAATATTTTTAGGAATCACATTCACACAAAATTATATTAGAGAGGAGTTATAGACATGAGATGAAATAATCATACCATTAAGAGTTTTCATAGATAATTAAATATCTAATCATTAGTGTGGTGAATTAATACCCTTAGAAAACATTCTAGATATAAAGTATTGGGTGGAACCAAAATAAAATAAGACATTTTTAATTCTTGAGTTAATAATGAGTGTATCTATCCCCACTTCATTTTCATGACCCACTTCAACATTTGTGATTTCATAGGCTTTACCTTTCTCCCTTAGATTTGTAGGTTTATGACATCAATTATCATCATTAACCCTTAGATTGGTTCATTGGTTAGTGTAATGTATATACTACTTATAATTCAAGTATTTAATTATGGGTGGTGCATTGGGTTGAGATTTCTTTTTATCCATTTCATTGGTTGGACTCTTCAAATATCTTTGACATTCATGTTCTTGATGAACTTCCCTTGTACACTTAAAGCATTTCCCCATTCCTTTGAGGCAATTACCTTCATGTTTCTTCCTACATTTTTTACATGCATGAAGATTAATTTTATTTCCCCCATGGGTTTTATCATTCGAGTTTCCATGGAACTCCATTTTATTCTTCTTGTCCCAAAAACCATGAGAATAATGGGAGTCTCTAATTTACATTTACTCCTTTAGATCACATCAAAAAGTTTATCTATAGTCACCAAGTTCCCTTATATACAATTCTTATCGAATAATTAGTTTTAATCCACTAAAGAAATTATAAATTTTCTTTCAAGGTCAATTATAAAACAAAAAGCATACCTTGAAAGTATTATAAAGTTTTATTTGTAGGTACCAATTGATTCATCCAAATTTTTCTTTAGTTAAGGGAATTATCTCTCCATTTTATTATTAAGAGTTTAGAGAAAATATTTATTAAAAAACATCTTAAAATCCTCTCATTCCATGGAGTCTATTTCTTGATCTTTCCTCATACTCTTAATGAGCGACCACCATTGATTAGATTCAACTTCAAAATGATAAGAAACTAAATCAACCTTTTCATTCTTCAAGCTATGGATAATGGAAAATATATTTTTTATTGTGTAGATCCATTACTTAACAACTATTAGATCAGAAGAACCACTAAAGGAGGGTGGTCTTTGTTGTATGAAGGACTAACAGATCTAATGATTTCATATATTTCATTGAGTATTTTCATGATTTTAGTTCCAAAATTTTATCATTTACTAGTTAATTTTCAAAAATCAATTATATATGTTATTTTTTGGATTTAATTAATAAAATGGATAAAAAATTTGTTTTTAATTGTTTTATTTGATATTTCAAATTATTTGAATAATTCCTATACTTAATCATGATTTTTTTATCAATGTTTAAAGTGGATGAGTTTAATCTAAAGAAAACAATGAAGTTTTGTATTAATATGGGAATTCTATAATTGCTACCAACAATCAACTATTAGGTTCTCAATTGACCATGCATCATAATTGACCACAAGACAGTCAATTGACCATGTGAAGATCAACCAAAATAAGAGAGCATATCGACCATTCCTTTCCTAGATTGACCATTTTTGGGAATTCTAAAAAGTCCCAGATCAACTGCACACTGATCTAATTTACTGCATGATGATCCAATCGAACTCACATTTATTTAAATTGAACACATGATGAACCTTTCATGTAATCTCTCTTATTCCATATAGTCGACCCATTGAATTGAACCTCATTGATAATCTATTAAGTTAGACCTCATGGTCAATTCAAGACTTTTCCAAAAATTAGTTTATGAAATATCATGATCAAACATTGGGAAAATTCATTTAAACTTAAAGAAAAATACTTGGAAACCATTTTGGTTTGAATACGATCAATAGGAGGATACCATGTGGATCTAAATATTCTAAAATATTACAATCAACACCAAAGAAGAAAGGCTGTAGATTTTATGGAAGAATAGATCATGGTTAAGGATTATTTATATGGGTAAGAAGATGAAATAATTTAAAAGATACAAAAAGGATAATATATCATGGGTTTAACTAGATAAAAGTTAAGGTGGAAACAACTCTTTAATAAAAGAAGGAGGCCACATGAAAGGACTGGGCCATGGGTTGGATTGTACAAACCACTATAGATTTTTTCTTATACGGATTTAATTTTCTTCTTTCTTTGTAGTTTTTTAGATGTTTTCTTCTTCAATTTTCAATTTTTATACTCTTCACATATAGGGGTAGAATATTAGTGATTGGGGGAAGGGAAGGATAAACCTTTGTGTAATTATTATGTTTGTGAAATTAATGGAATAAATTCTTTCCCCCTTCTGTTAAACTAGTTTCAATATTCAAATATCAATTTTTTATTATCAAGTGTGATTATATTTGGTTTTAAATTATATCTATTGATTACTACCTTGGTTGATTATCTTTATCTCCCTTCACCAGTCTTAGTTTTTATATGATGGAACAAGATAGAGTCAAGTGGTGAAGTTCTTGATGATTGTTAACACATGTGGATGTGTTAGTGGGAACTCTTAGCTATTTAAAAATAACAATACCTGATTGGGAATTTCCTAAGTCAACTAGGATGGTATATTTCAACACTTACACATATAGGAAGTAGGGTAGGCCAAGATAAGATCTCAGTTAGGAATATTCTCACCATCACCATTTGGTCAAGGGAGACAGAGAGAGGAAGTAATTGTGGATTCTCTCTCTTACCAACTTAGTAGAAGAAGTGTGGATAACATTAAAAGTAGGATAACATTTCAATAGGTTAATTTATCCCTAACCTAATCATCATATCTTAATTATTATTTTTTAAAATCATTATTTGATTTCTCTATTTTGTTTTAAAAAAATATTTTCAAAAAAACCCCTTGTTTCTGACAAAAAAGTGACAATATATTTTAGAGCACTCCACTTTGGAGTCAACCTTGGGTTACCACTGATTCTACGTTTAAACTAATAAATATTTTTTTCTACACCCCACAACATACATGTGTCAAAACTAAGTGCTGTTGTTAAAGAGGCAATGGAAAATATAACCCTTATAATTGCATGAACTGCTTTTGAAATGAAAAATTATTTAAATTTTACCGTGAAATTGAAAGAAAATTATTAGTAGGCCTTAAGAATATTAAATTAAACTATGGTTTTAAACAAATTTTTAATGTCCCTGGCCTTATTTTCCTTCACATGAATGAGACGGGTCGCCACATGACCTCAAGTACACTTCCCCACATACCAGAGAATGCTGACTAATAATGATGGTCTAAGGAATATACTGGGGATACTATATACTATGGAAAAAGTATAAAAAATAGAATTATGATAAATCAATAATGATATAAAACTCAAGAAGATGAAATATTAATACCAACAATCCAAATAATAATAAATAACCATGTCATGTTATATGACATGTTAACTAAATGTCATTCAAGAAAACAACTAAAAGACATACTCCAAAGTAAAGACTCCAAAAACCCATTCTTGAACCCCATGCCTGGTCTAATATCCAAGATCTAATCCCATAATAAAACCAATAAATATACACAAATCCATTTTACCTTTTCTAAAACTATATCTATGAAGTATCTCCAGGTATCAAATGATGACCCGAACAGGTTGCATGTAAAAATCAGTGGGCCAAAAACCACAGTGTCTAAAAAATACAGTATAAATAAATAGTGCATGTAATAGTATGATAAATAGGGGAATTAATTCATAAATTAATGAAGAACACCAAAATAAACCCACCAACACTTAAGCTCCGGGTTGACACCTAGGTTCAACCAAACCTACTTCAGCATGATGCCATATGTCTCTATCCAGTGGCAGATTGTCTTCCTATAACGAATCGACCATATCACCAGTGGATTATCCTTTTAACGATGAATCACCCATATCATGTATCAAGTAGCCATACATGTTTCCAACATGCATTAATGTTGTAATCTATGTGAATTTCCCATGCTAGAGACTCTTACATGTTCCCATGGTGCATTAGCCATGCTAAGGGTGAAGTAACCAAATCACACTAGAATCTATGAAAATTACCTTGCTACAGTCACTTATGTGTTACCTTAGAACACCTATTAGGTGGTCATAAGTCCAGGTCTCAACACCAAAGTACACAATGGGGCCTAAGGGAAGTCTAAGCCTATAGATTCATAAATTTTAGAAGATCTTAAATTAGGGTATGTTATGCACACGGTGTGTTGACATGATCTCACATGTTATACACACTATGGAAACAAAACAGACTTTAGGGATTTGTTTTAGACCAACCACTTTAAGAACATAGAATAAGAGATCTAATATCGAGTATCCATATTAACATGAAACACCACAATACCCTATGGAAAGTGGTTGAAACACACTATCAATGTTGTAAGAAGAGAATCCAAGAGGAAGATAGAAGGAAAACACCAAATCTAAGAATAAATCACTGATTCAAGTCATATATATCAAAGAACATATCAAAATATCAAGAAGAGGTGTTGGAGAATCCACAAGATCCTTGGAGGGCCTTTAAAATTTAAAAATCCAAAACTAGGGTTGTAATATGGGATTAAAAGGCTTAAACATGGGTATTAGGGTGAAAAAAAATACAATTTTATCCCTGGTTATTCCATCACATCCCAATACCACCGAGTAGCTGAGGATGTCCTCCAGTGCACCTACATGGTTGGGAATCCCATCATCTAGACAGTGGGTCTCTAATAGGATACCCACACTATCTAGTTTCCATTGGAAAATTGGTAGGATTCTTATAGCCTTAATATGATATGGTGCAACCCACTGGCTAGTTGATGGACTGCATTGACTAACTGATGGATTTGAAGTGTCTCTAAAAATGCAATCCACCTATATTCTTCCACTAACTTGGATTATCTTGGATTATCTGAGTCCCTGAAAACCAACAAGAATCATTTTAATCCAATAAAAGAGATCTATTTCATAACTCAAAGAGTCTCAAATAAAAAATTAAAGACTAATGTACATGAGAAAAATAAGATTTTACACCTCCCTACTATATAACAACTCATCCCTGAGCTGTGATCCCAATAATCATTGATAGGTATCAGCGAACAAGTCTGGACACTAGGTCTGTATATCAGGCTCTCGGTCTTGGGTTTCCTCTTGAACACACCCATACTACAACTACACTTGTATAATAAGAACATCTTTTCCTCAGAGATTCTTCTCACCACAGTCTACGATACAGATCAAATTATCCTCAAAGGATGCATCAACATCAATCCCAACATCATCAACATCTATCACATGATAAGGGCCAGGGTGATATCTCTAAATATAAGACATTTTAAATACTACATTCATTACACTGTATTTCCATAGAAGAGCCAATCAGTATGCCACTGGATTGATTCTCTCTAATATCTCAAACCGCTTGACGAACTTGGGCACTAAATTTCCCTAATTTCAGATATGGAATTTCCATAGCCTAGGTGAAACCCGAATAAAAACTTTAAAACCAACCTTGAACTCTAAAATAAATATATTATGGTCATCATATGATTTATTCCATCTCTACATGGCTACCAAACACTTTCTGATCAATTGAACCTGTACATATGTCTCCTCCATGATACTAGGTCCAACGAGAGCCGACTCACCCACCTTTAACCAGTACAAATTAAAATGAAATGGACTTCCAAAAAAATCCTCAAAAGGATCCATTTGGATCGATTCCTAGAATATATTATTATAAGAAAACCCTAGAAGTTCCAGATGATGCTCCTAAGAACCACCAAATCCCAACACACATGCTTGAAACATATCCTTCAAAATATGAATTTTCTACTCAGATTGGATGTCAATTTGAGGATGATAGGTTATACATAGAAGAACATGTGATAATTTTACCTTATTAAGACCCTTCTAGAACTGTGATTTGAAATGGGGATCTTGATCAGAAACAAGACTTCTCATAACACCATGAATTCGAACTATCTCCCTAACATAGAGATTACCCAAATCATTTACAGTGAAGGAATCCATGATTTAAAAGAAGTGGTATAACTTCATCATTTGATCCATGATCACCCATATTGAACCATTTTTCAAGGTTTCATAGGTAATCCTATCCTGAAGTTCTTGGTGACATCATACCACTTCCATTTCAGAATAGGAAAAGGCTGTAGTAACCTAGCATGCCTCTAATGCTCAACCTTCACCTATTGGTAGGAGAAGAATCATGCCACAAATCCCACTATATCCTTCTTTATCCATGGACACTGGTATTTCATACAGATATCATGATACATCTTCATCAAACCAGGATGTACCACCCATTTAGAAGCATTAAATTCCCTCATCAACTCCCTGTGAAAACCAATAGGAACTCATACACAACCATGGATAAGAAGAACTTTATCACTAATAAGAGACCAACCCAAAGGTGTCACCCCACTATATATGTTTTACCTAAGAGATAAGCCCTTAGGATAAGATAAATTCTCTCTCTTGATCCGGTCTAGGATCACATGAACAAAAAATATTTAAGTAAGAGCATCTCATCCTTGAGACTCTTGAAAATCAAGATGCAGAACAATAAATATCTCCATCAATTTCCACTCATCACAAGACTCTCTCACCACCTATGACCGTGTCTTCCTACTCAAGGCATCAAAAAATATATTTTCCTTTCCTAAAGTTTATGCCAACTCTAAGTTAAAAGATTATAGATACTTGACCCAACTCCTATACTGAAGGTTCATGCCCTATTATGAAAATATATACTTTTGGCTCTTATGATCCATGTACACCAAAAAATTATCACTCAAAAGATAATACCGCCATCATCTCAGGTCATGTACAAATAAGTCTAGATCATGAGTAGGATAATTACTCTCATATAACCTCAACTATCTGGATCCATAAGTAAAAATTCAATCCTCATGCATCAGAACTGTTATGATACCAACTTTTTGGATCATTATTGATGGAAATTATAACTAGGGGTGAATAGTCATTTTTAAAAAATTAATGACAAAAATAAACATAGTTTATAAAATATTAATATTTAGTGAGTGAAATGTTCTTGAGATGAGTTTTAGTGGAAATAATAAGTAATAACACCAATATTTATAGTGGTTTAGATAAAAAAGATCATTGTACACCACTCAATATTCTATAATCCTCAAGGACACTGATACCCACTAAGAACATCAATTTTAAATGTGTGATGACCTTGTTACAAACACTAAATTTTAAAAAACCCGGAGGCACAAAACAGTCTATTATAGGAGGCCAACCTAGTTTTCTTACCTAAATTTTGATTGGGAGTCACAAATCAGACTTCCTTTTAGGTGGTTGAATAACTGGAAGAATTAAAGGATTTATTTTGATGGGGAAAAGCGTAAAACAAACTCAAAGAAATTACAAACTGAAGGAAGATAATTACATGAATAAAACAAATACAGGGAAAATAAAAAAGTAGATGATACAAAATTTTGAAGAAGATGAATCTCGATGATCGTTGATCACTTGGAAGAAACAAATGTTGATGTTTATTTCCTTCTGCGATCACAACTAGACTACAAAATTCAAAGAAGTTCATAAACAATTGAGAGTAGTAAGAATGTATAAGATGTATCAAAAGTTATATGGATAAATATCTACACCGATATATGTTTTTTTCCTTAAATATCCCAGATCATTAAAACAAATATCCTTTAGGAGTGTGTTAATGTCCAATATCTTCATTAAACTTGTTATAGAATAAAAATAATTTAATATGACCATTACCATTTTTTGTTAAATCCATGCAGAATAAAAAAGTTACAATTGGGATTTATATTTTTTATGAAATATTAATATAAAAAAATTAACATGTTAAGTAAATAAATTATAAACAAATAAAAATTATAAAATAATTAAAATATAAATATAATCTTTTAGAATATACAAATAACAAAAATGCAGTAAAACAGATCATCGTATAACTTTTGAACTGTAAGAAAAAGTGTACATAAAATAATGATACAAATATTTTTTACACTATTACAATTATATTTCAACATAAAATAAAAGAACATTTAACAAAGTAATTATTTTAATAACATCAATTGAAATAAGAAATAAAATTTGTGGAAATAAAAAATTTAACTAATGGTGGATCATTAATCTACCACTAAAAAAAAGAGCGATGGATTATTTTTTCTAGCACTGAGAACAGAGAGAGGTGACTCATGACCTACCATTGGAGATGTCCAATGATGAATCATGACCTACTGATAGGTTCCAATATTGAATCATGAAAAACATTTCCAACTATTAGTATGAAACAACATATGAAGAAATCTTCTGATAAAAAATAATAAAACAACTTTAAACTAAAATAATAAAACTACCACAAAAAAATGATACTTCAAAGATACTTCCTAAATAATGAAAGTGATACCATTTTATGAAGTCCAATAGTGTAAAACTCAAAATTAAAACACTCAAAGAAGATTATTATGTAAAAAAAACATCATATAAAATAATATTCTGATAAAAGAAGAAAACAGATTAAGAACAACAAGAATAAAAAACTGAAAAAAAGAAGAGAAGAGCTCCTTTTGGAGCTTGAAGAATCTTCTACCAATAATTTTTTCAGAAGAAATAAATAAAAATAAAACAATGACTCAAGACTCACCATTTATGTCCAATGGTGACTCGACTCACCATAGGTGTTTGATGGTGACTTGAATCACCTTTGATGTCCAACGATGACTTGTGACCCACTATTGATGTCTAACAATGACTTATGACTCACCGTTGATGTCCAACAGTGTCACCTTAAAGAAAAAAACGAAGGGTAATGATTTTAACTAGAGAAGAATCCTGAGCAGAGGTGAGTAGAGGGAATCTTGAAGATAAATTTGAGCATCTATTTGAAAAAAAATACACGATATCTAGTGAAAACAAGAGCTGGGAGAGGAGAGAAACTTGAGAATAAGTGCTTTAAAGAAAGATCATTCAAACCAAGATTCATCGAAGATGATATACTATTCATTAGTGAACTAAAGAATGATAGAAATCAGAGGAGATGATTAAAATTTAAACATATAAATCACAAGGGTTCAAATAGTAATGCGTAAGATAAGAAAAAAGATTGGACGACACACAGAGCTTCGATCAGATGACCAAGATCTATTCAATATTTTTAACTCAGGTGAAAAAAGAGCATACTTCGCTATCCCGAACTGGTTTGGAGATGTAGAGGGTGAACGATATATAAATCAAGATGCACTAATACTCTGTTCGATCTGGCTACTGGGGATCAACACTGGTTTACACATTACACACACATGGGCCTACAGCCTAGTGGGTGATGCAACCCAACCCATGTGAGATCCACATGCCTTATACATGATCCCACATACTATAAGCATGCATTATGTACACCAATCTCTCCGAACTCCTTATGGGATACCTGTGGAAGGCTTTCCCATGAGGTTGAACCAATGGGTCCCCTAAGTGGTTGAGGGCTAGCCTAAGTGGCTAACAAGGATGGCCCAAATTTTTATTTTTATTAACAAAAAAATATATTAAAAATAAGTAAATAAAAATATAATAACATTAAGTTCCATTAAAAATATGTAAAAAACATTAAACAATTAACATTATTAAAACATGTAATTAAAAAATGATTAACTACTATTAGAATTTTTTAATCAGAAATTAGTAATTAATTAAAAACACTTGAGAATTTAATAAAATGTTAATAGAGAGTAATTTATTAGAATACATATTACTATTAAAGTATGAGAACATCTTTTAAATACTAAAAAACTCCCCCTTTTTGTAAATTAGAAAAAAACATTTATTACATTTTCAACAAAAATATCCCCCCTTTTGAAATTTATCAAAAAGTATATTGGAATTTATTATATAATATATACCCCCTTTAAAAAAAAATAAACTTCTTTAAAAGAAATATAATTTTTTATTAACACAAGAGTAAATAGATAGATATAATATTCAAATAAAGTAGAATTAATAAAATGTTATAGTTTAACAAATCATTTTTAAATATTATAATTTAATTACCATTTAATCAGAAAAGAAAATAACATTCACTTAAAAAACATATGAATAAAACATATTTTAGGATAATGTTTATACTCATAGTTATTTTAAGCTTCCAACATACCCAATTCAAAATTTATCTTCTCAAATTCAATAGAATATGAGGGTTTTGTGAAAATATCAACTAACTACTTCTCAGTAGGAACAAATTCTAAGAATATATCACCTTTATTTACATGATCCCCAAGAAAATAAAATCTTACATCTATGTGTTTAGTTATATAGTGTTGAAGAGGGTTTTTAGAAATTGAAATAGCACTTGAGTTATCAAAGTAAATAGAAATTTTATAAAAAATGATATTCAAATCATACAAAGTTTGTTTTAACCAAATAATTTGTGAATAGAAACTAGAAACAACAACATATTCAACCCCATTTTTTGGAACTACTTCTGAAAGTTGTTTCTTTGAGCTCCATGAAATTAAACCTTTTCCCCAAAAAGTGACACAAACCTGTAGTGATTTTCCAGTCAAGTCTACAACCTCCAAAGTCTAAATCAGAGTAAGACAGTAAATCAAAATAGTTCTCATTAGAATAGAACAGTCTAGCACAAATAGTACCCTTGATATATATAATTACTCTTTTAATAGCTTTAAGGTGTCTTTATTTGGGGTTTGACTGAAACCTAGCACATAAGAAAACTAATAACATGATGTCTATTCTAGATTTAGTGAGATAAAATAAGCTACCTGTCATACCTCTATATAGTTTAATATCAACTAAATTACCAAATTCATCTAAGTCCAATTTGGAATTAGTTATCATTGGTGTTTTCATAATTTTACTTGAATTGATTTCAAGACTCTTTACAAGTTCATTATAATACTTATCTTGATTTAATAAAATACCACCTCTCCTTTGATTAATTTGTAAACCCCCCAAAAGTAGTTCTCTCATTAATCTCATATAAAACTCACTTGTCACTAGCTTATAAAAATCATTATACAGAGAATCATTTGTTAATCCAAATATTATATCATCAACATATATCTGTGTAATCGGTATATCATTTGAAACTCTTTTTATAAACAAGGTTGGATCAACCTTACCTTTAACAAATTCATTTTTCAATAAAAACTAAGTTAGTCTTTCATACCAATCTCTTGGATCTTGTTTAAGACCATATAAGTATTTATTAGGTTTAAAAACATTATTTGGAAAATTTTCAATTTGAAATCCAGGGGGTTGTTTAACATAGACTTCCTCTAAAATAATTCTATTTAAAAGGTACTTTTTATATCCATTTTAAATAATTTGTTATTTTGAAAACTAGAAAAGGATAATATAATTCTAATTACTTATATCATAGCATCAGGAGAAAAAGAATATCCAAAGTCAATTACCTCTTCATGGTAATAACCTTGAGTCACTAGCCATTCTTTACTTTGAAATAATAGCTATTTTAGAAAAACCAACTTCACTAATAGCTTTAATTTTACCTTTAGAGTGTCTCCAAATGTGGAAAGGCCACCATCACATGAATTAAATGATAAAAAATTTGAAATATCATCTATCATGTTATTAAATAAGCCAATATCTAAGTTCCATGAGTCATTGAGACTTATAAGGCATATTTCTTGAAATTAAATAATCAAACAAACTATTTTGGTACCCATGCCAACTTTAGTCCAACTATATTAGTAATATAAAAATCAGGCACCCAAATTGATTTAAAGCATTTATTAGTGTTCTAATTAGAAAGTAAATACTTATAAATTAAATTTATAGTATTCCTAATAGATTTTGTAAATATCATTGAACACTCATTTTAATAATTCCATTTTATTCTTCATTTAAAAAAAGTTACACTAGAAATTCTTCCTTTTGATATTTTAACAAAGTTATTCTTATTTAGAATTGGAGTTATACTACTATATCCAAAACCATTATTATTGGTGTTTAGTTTCATTAAATACCTTGTTTTATCATATTTATGTTTTCCTTTTACAAAATTAGATAAATACTCTTTAATATTAATAACTTAATTTTTCAAATCCATGTTCTCCTTTTGAATAGTTTCTAAATCTATAAAGACTTTTTCATTAGATCCAAAAGTTGTGTTTCTTAATTTATTATTTTTTGATTTAATTTATTATATCCATTTTATAATTTAGTTAAATCATACACAAATAAATTAAATATCATATATTAATCTTTATCATTTAATTCCATAAAGTTTTTAATCCTTTCATTTTCATCTTTTAGTTTTAGCAATTCAGAATTATAATCCTCTTTAGATTTATCATTCTGAAAAATATATATTTTTAGATTTTCACATTCAATTTTAATTTTATCATTTTATTCAATTAAATTATTATTCTTAATTTTTTATTTAGTATATTTTTCAATTATTTTTGTCTCCATCATTCTTTAATTCATCACTTTCTTTAAGCAATTTCTTAAATTTTGAATTTTTAGAATCAGAATCAGAACATGAGTCAGAAATAATTTTAGTTTCATTTCTAGATTAAGAATTATAATCAAAATTTTAAGGATTTATTAATTGAGTAAATATAGAATCATTTACCTCACACTTAATACCCATCATGGAAGGATTTCTTATCTCATATTCACTTCTAGAATCAGGACTTGAGTCAGAACTTTCTAAATAATCCCAACCTCCAAATAAAGCTTATTTTCCTTTCTTCTTTTATCTTTGTATTTCTTTGGATGTTTGATTTTAGGGTAGTCAGTCCTTATGTTACCTTTATTCCTACACTCATAACAGGTTAATTTTTAAACATCATTATTGTTAGTAGTATTACCTTTCTTATAATCCTTTCTGGACTTCCTCTTGAACTGCCTCTTTCCAACTTTATTTTTCATGAACATGAAAAAATTCTTACTAAAGTGAGACTATCCATTTCAATTTCTTAGAAATTAAATGTAGATTAATTGTATGTATCACTAATATTGTATTTAAATGAAATACATTTTCTTTTAGTATACTTCTCATCAACAATATTTTTCAGATCTAACTCATACTACAACAGAGAGCCTATTAGTTTATCTAAAGTATACTCCTTAAAATTATTACTCTCATAAATGGAAACCTTATTTTCATGCCATATTTTTGGAAGATATATTATTACTCTTTCTAATTGATCAATGTTACCAAGAATTCTCTAAGAGAACTCATACAATTGGTTATACTTGTGAACTGATGGAACATCTGGTTTACAGATTCATCGTCTCCCATCTTGAAGTCCTGGTATTCTACTCGGAGTATTTCTAGCTTAGTTATATTAAGATTTTTTTTCCTATAATGAGTCACTTGAAGTATCATCCATATGTTATGGGTTGTTGTGAAAGCTAAAACATGTCTATAGACACTTCTACTTATGTAACAATATAAAATATTTTTAACTTTCTAATTCAAAACATATTTTACCATGATATTTACTAATAGTGTCTCAGGATCCACTTTGGCTAGCTTATATGGATTATCCATGATATTCTAGTGATCAAAACCCATTTGTTTCATGTAGTATTCCATTCTATATTTTTATTAGCCATATCTATTAAATAATGGGTTTTTTTTGGAATCCATCCATCATTGGAACTGACACCTGCCATCATAAAAGAAAACATTTATTTTATTCCTTATAATATTAAGTATAGGATACCAAGTTAGAACATAGTTAAAAATAATCAATATAAATAATTATAGAGGCTAACTATCATTTAAGTAAGGTCCTACTCTCTGATACCAATTTTTGGATCATTATTAATGGGAATTAGGACTAGAGGGGGGGTGGGGGGTGGGGGGGGGGGGGTGGATAGTTATTTTAAAAAATTAATGACAAAAACAAATGGAGTTTATAAAATATTAATCTATAGTGAGTGAAATGTTTTTAAGATGAGTTGAAGTGGAAATAAAAAGTAATAACAATAAGATTTATAGTGGTTCAGATAAAAAAGATCCTATTATACTCATTAATCTCCTCTACTTCTCAAGGATACTAGTACCCACTAAGAACCTCAATTTTAAAGGTGTGATAGTATTGTTATAAAAACTGTCGTTTAAACAACCTGGAGGCACAACCCAGTTTATTACAGAAGACCAACCCAGTCTTCTTACCTAAATTTTGATTAGGAGTCACAAATCAGACTTCCTTTTAGGTGATGTAATAACCAGAATAATGCAATAATTTCTTTTTATGGGGAAAATCATAAACTAGACTCAAATAAATTACAAATTGAAGGGAGAAGATTTCATGAATAAAAAATATATAGAGAAAATAAAAAATAAGATGATACAAAATGTCAAAGAAGATGAAGCTCGAAGATCATTGATCACTTGGAAGAAAAAAATGTTTAAGTTTATTTCCTTCTGTGATCATATCCAGAGTGTAGAATTTGCAGAATTTCATGAAAAATTGAGAGCATCAAGAATGAAGAATATGTATCACAAGTTATCTAGAGAAATATCTACACTAGTGTATGTTTTTATTCCTTGAATAAATCTCATGGATCATTAAAAAAAAATCCTATAGGATCATATTCACATCCAATATCTTCACAAAACTTGTTAGATAATAAAAATAATATAATATTATAGATACATTTGTTTGGTTAAATCCATGATGAATAACAAAGTTAAAATTGAGATTTATATTTATTCATGAAATATTAATATAAAAAAATTAATATGTTAAGTAAATAAATTGTAAAAAATTCAAAATTATAAAAACAATTGAAATAAAAATATAATCTTTTACAATATATAGACAATAAAAATGTAGTAAAATAGAGCATCACATGACTTTTGAACTCCAGGAAAAAGTGTATATAAAATAATACTACAAATATTTTTTACACTGTTACAATTATATTTCAACATAAAATAATAAAACATTTAACAAAGTAATTATTTTAATAAAATAAATTGAAATAAGAAATAAAATTTTTAGAAATAAAAAAATTAATTAATGGTGGATCATTGATCTATCGTTGAAACGAAGAGCATTGGATTATTTTTACTACTACTGAAAATAGAGAGTGGTGACTCATGAACTACCATTGGAGATGTCCAAAAATGAATCAAGACTTACCGTTGGGTTCCAATGGTGACTCATGAAATTTTTTTGCAACCATCAGGATGAAATAACAAGTGAAGAATTTTTTTGATAAAAAATAAGAAAAAAAATTTAAACTGAAAGAATAAAACATTTGTAGCAACAAAAATAATACCAATTCAAAGATAATGCTGAAATAATGAAGGTGGAACCATTGGATGAAGTCCAATGGTGGAAAACTGAAAATTAAAACTCACGAAGAGAATGATGATGAAAAAAAAAGAAACATCATATAAAATAATCTTCTGATAAAAGAAGAAAACAACTTAAGAACAAAAATAACACCAAACTGAAGAAAAAGAATAGAAGAGATCCTATTGGATATTGAAGAAGATTTTACCAAGACTCTATTCAGTAGAAATAAATAAAGAAAATGGTGACTCAAGACTCACCATTGATGTATAATGGTGACTCGACTAACTATTGGTTTCTGATGGTAAATCGACTCACTATTGGTGTCCGATAGCGACTCTAATCACCATTGATGCATGATGGTAACTCAACTCACTATTTATATACAATGGTGACTCTTGACTCATCATTGATATCCAACAATGTCACCCTCAAGCAACCAATTAAGGGGAAGGATTTAAACTAGAGAAGCATCCAGAGTAGAGGTGAGTAGAGGGAAGGTTGAAGAATGAAGTCAAGCTATTGTTTAAAAAAAGCTATGATAACTAGTTCAAATAAGAGGTAAGAGAGGAGTGACACTTGAGAAAAGGTCCTTTAAAGAAAGATCAGTCAAACCACGATTTTTCAAAGATGTTGTATGATTCACTGATTAACTAGATAATAGTGGAAAATTGATATGATGAATGAAATTAGAACCTAGAAAGTGTGGGGGTTTAAATAGTAACATGCAAGATAAGAAAAAAAATCAGTCCACACATAGAGATTTGATCGGACGATTGAGATCCATCCATGATTTTTAACTTGAGTGAACAGTGAACATACTTCACTATCCCACATCAGTTTGGATATATAGAGGGTGAATGATATATCAATCAAGACACACTGACCCTCAGCTAAAGCTAGCTACCAGAGATCAGAATTGGTTTACACATTATAGACACACGGTCCTATAGCCGAATGGGTGACCTGGCCCAACCAAGGTGCAATTCACATGCCTTATACACGAGCCTGCACACTATAAGCATACACTAGGAACATTGAGCTCTCCAACCTTTTTATGGACTACCTGTGGTGGTACTTCCCATAGGGTTGACCCAATGGATCCCCTAAGTGGTTGACGGGCTAGCCTAAGTGGCTCATAAGGATGGACCAAAATTTTATTTTTCTTAACAAAACAATATTAAACTTAAGTAAGTAAAAATATAATAACATGAAGTGCCAATAAAAATATGTAAAAAACATTATACAATTAACATTATTAAAACATTTAATTAAAAAATGATTAACAATTATTAGAACTTTGCAATCACAAATTATTAATTAATAAAAAACACTTGATAATTTAATAATATGTTAATAGATAGTAATTTATCAAAAAAAATATTACTTTTAATTTTTTAGAATCACTTTAAAATACTAACACAACTCTTGATGCATTATAGTACATGATATACCCATTACCTAGATTGGGTATGGCGAGGATCAGTGATGAGGTCAACCTTATCTTCAATTCTTGGAAATCCTCCTCATAAGAATATGACTAAACAAACTTCACCCCTTTCTTGGCTAAATTAAACATCGGGGTTTCTAGATGAGAGAAGTCTTGGATGAAACAATGGTAATAACCAACCAGACCCATAAATCTCTAAATCTAAAAGACATTCTTGGTTCATTACCATGATACCACAACTACCACCTTCACTTATTCCACTAAAACTCTATCCTCTAAGATAACATGACCCATGAAGTATACTTTTTAAACCCATAAATGACACTTAGATAGATTTTCATATATTTGATTATATCTCATCATACTTAGGATGATGTCAAGTTATTGTGAATGATCATCTCTAGAATAAGCGTGCACACATATATTTTAGATGAAAACCACCACAAACTGATCTAGGAATAGATGGAAGATTTGATTCATCAAGGACATGCATGCAGTCAGTGTGTTCATCAGACCAACCAACATTACCATGAAGTAATACAAGCTATAACTACTCTTAAAAGCAATATGGGGTATGTCATAAGGTCTCAATCTCAAATTATGGTACCCCAACCTCAAATTAATCTTTTATAAAATACGAGCATCTCTCAGTTGATAAAAAATCATTGATGTGTAGAAGGGGACACCAGTTCTTGACCTTCATTTGGTTTAGTCTCAAATAATCCACACATAAGTGCAAAGTACCATTAAACTTCTTGGTTAAATGTATAGAAGAACTCCATGGTGATGCACTAGGTTGTATGACTCCCTTAGCTTCTATATTTTCCAACTACACTTTCAACTCCCGAAGCTCTGCTAGTTACATCCTATAGTGTGGGATAAAAATAGGTTCGATTCCCGGATCCAAATCGATCGTGAACTCTATCTCACGAATGGGTGGTAATTCAGATAACTCATTAGTAAATACATCATGAAAGTAGTCCAATAATGGGAAAAAAATCCATAAAAACACTCCATCATCTAGAATAAAGCTTACTAGTTGGTCTGTGAGACATAACAATTTGAACTAAAGTGGTCTTGTATGGCCAACCTGACAAACCCATTAACCATGATGGATATAGATTCCCCTTTTAGTAATAAAAAGGTTACTCTCCTACAATAAAATTTTGTGTGAGCCTAGTACATAACTCACCAACCCATAACCATAATAAAATATAATCCTATTATTTTTAACACAAAAAAATACTAGAGGAAATGGTAACAACCAAATTTGAGAGAAAACTCCTTATAACATCTGATACTCTATGATCACACACCTAGTGATGTGTTGATGTCCATAACACCATCCAAAATCTCCATATAAAAACCCAATATATTGTAAAATTGAGTAGATATAAAGAAATACGATGCTCCTATATCAAACAAAACACATGAAAGGATATATGAAATAATAATCATATTTCTGATAGTGGAAGGTCTCAAATCAAAACTAGTATGAGTAGTATGTACAATGTATATTTGACTCACCTCTCTTCCCTGGGATCTTTCCTAACTCCCCTGTTAGGCTCCCACTTGCTGGTATTATCACTCTTGTGTCGAGGTACCACATCCCCTACCTTGTCCTGAGTGACTAGTGGAACCCCTGCTACTTTTCTTCCAAGGGGTAGCCAAGTACTTCCTAGACTCCAATGCCTGAACTAATTCCTTTCCACCACTCAACTACTAAGTTATACAATATAACCTTTGAATATGGTCCATACCACCACAAGTGTGACATTCCACAGTAGGGAAAGGACACTGGAAGCACCTGTGTATAACCCTACCACACTAAAAGCACCGCCCCTAGCTATGGTCTTGAGATGGAATCACACTACCTTGGATTATATTCCCATCACTTCCTTGGTGGTAATTTTCATAGAGACACTTCCTTCTACCTAAATAAGATCCCCTTAATCATCCTATCGAGACTATCTACCTGCCACTCAAGGCTTCCTTTAAGCTCCCTTTAACGACGATAACCTGATTCATCATGTTAGAAAAGTTTCTAATGAAAAATTTATTCACCTATGACTTGATGTCATAAAGAATCTCATCATAGAAGCACTTCTACCTGGATATATCATCTACTACCAAATATGGAGAAAAATTCTACAGGTCGATAAAACACCCAACGTAGTCCATAAATAACATGATTCCATGCATCGAGTGCATGAAATCTCAATCCCTCTCATCCATCAATGTCTCTAAATAAAAGTGACTTAGGAAATTTTCCTTAAATTATTTCAGGTTAGATCCTCTTAATATCTAGATTACTTTATGATGTCCCATCAATGATTGGATGGTCCTCATATCATGTAAGCTATAAGCTTCACCCTCCTATCCATGAGTGTCTCAAGACGCTTAAAGATCCTCTGGATGGACTTGATATTGAACTCAGTTTCTTGGGGTTATACCTCCCTAGTGAATGTGGGTGGGTGCTTCTAATGATCACGTGTCACGGGGCACTCAAAAAAATAATTTTTGAACCCAAGTAAAATGCAGTAGTAGTGGGAATTAGGTTTTTATCTAGAGAGGACATTATTATGGGCATGTTTCTATTTTGTTTTGTAGGTTCAATTAGTGAAAATAGTAGTGAAATTAAACATTATTGGTTTTAAATTAAATTTTAAAAGTATCGGACTAGACTTAGATAATCCCCTTATCTTTCCTATTAAATAATTATTCTAATTTATACTCCCATGTTTTCTCTCTAATCAAGTGAAATATAAACTGATTAACCTCACCTGAAATTTTTAGTTTTATTAGAGGGATGAAATGATCATTGAAACATACAATCTCACTTTTACTAGTAATCATAGATCACTAATTACTCTTAAGTCAACCCACTGCTCATAATTAAAAACAATGAAGAAGATACAAGTGAATTGTGTGTGCGATCTAGTGAATAATGGAAGATAAATTCAAAGAATAACAAATAAGGAAATATCTTATTTTCCATACAGTTTGAATAGATATAAAAATTAAAAAATGATATGAAACTATTAAAATATATAATTCATTAATAGAGTATAGGGAGAATATACTTGGCTCAAAAATTAATGTCTTAGTATACCATCATTTGATTTATTATAGAAAAAAAAGAAAATAGGAAATTAATATGAAACAACTTTTGTTTTATTATCATTAAAATACCCTCTCATTCTCTAGTGAAAAATTCATTATTTGTGCAGTAATGTTATGATTTCTTCCATATTCACTCTTCATTCACGTGCTTATCATGAGCTTTTATTACAATAAACCCAAAAATTATGAATTATTCCTCAAATTATAATCCAAATTCTTTCTATTCATATCAACAACACATGAAAAGTTTGATGGTTGGGATTTCCCCAAATCACCGTACTCGAATATTTTTTAGTAAATCATTCTCTTCCCATGATCAAGATATGTAATACTTCACAAAGGATCGAAGAGAAATGATTTTCTATTTAACTACTTTACTTGATTTTAAATAATCCAATAGGATTCATGAAATTTGATTGGTCTAGACATTGGATGCATTTGGGCCTGGAAATACCAAGATGTGGGCCTTTTCACTTGGGTGTGGATGTGCTTGGCTGTTTCCTAGAATAGGGATGGATGTTACCACTTTCAAATTCAATTTAATTATGCTCTAGTTTTCTATTTTATGACTTTATTCATCATAATAATTTTAAAATCAAGTTCTTCTATGCTTCATCATCAAGTTTTATGCTTGATCATCCTTTTGGAAAGCTTGTTCATTCTCAAAATTCATCTTCAAAATATTCAATGAGTTTTCTTCAATAATGGTGAGTTGGGTGATGGTCTGGTTCAATCAACTTTGTCAATTTCATAGACTTGACACATTGATGAATTCATTGAGTCATTTAAATGAGTATTTGGTGTGCACCTCTCTTTGAATATGAAACTAGTGCACTGAGAAGGAACCATGGTCCCTAATTTCTTCTTCATGCATAAAAATATCTCTAGAAAATACCAACACCCAGAATTGATTCTTCAAATTTGTATCCATAGTCAAACTTCATATTAATCATACTCCTCTATTCCTCTATAATCAGACATACTTGACTTTAGTGGTCCCTGTAGTGTCAATTTTATCTCAATTGGAATTTTATATTGGTTATTTTGTTCTTCACCTAAACTTGGGTATACATTTCTAGGATTGGTTTCGAGCAGGTCCAGTTAACCAGCTTCAACTCAAATCATGCATCTTAAATAGGAAGTAGGTTCAATAGGGTTCAAGTCATATTTTAAAACACTACTTGGATTCAGTGGTGGTTTGATCCAGATTTGTTCTAGACCTAGGTTTCACCTTCCTTGAACTTAGTTTGTCTTGGCCTCTCTCATCATGAACATAAGGGTTCATTTTAAATTGGTACGACATCACTTTAGGCCATCATCTTTGGATGGAATGGGGTTGCATATATTGGTTTTGATCATGCAGAATAGTACCAAATCATCTTATTCAACATGTATAGATGTGGATTTTCTTCTATTCATCTCGTGGCTTTGATGTTGGATTCCTCTCCACAGTGGTGAACATTGGATCAAACAATATGACATGACATGCCTCAGGCTGCAACAATCAAACAGAATCATCATCATTTTTCAATATCTCTTCACTATAGTTCGGTGACAATGAGTGATGTGTCTCACTTCAGTGGGTCATATTCAAGATTCCATTCATGGTATGAACTTAGATTGATAGAGTTTCATTAAGCCTTTGGTTTGGTATCTTCAATCGGCATGGTTGTCTTATATAGTCAAAAATAGTGAAAAATCTAGTTTGGATTCAATAGGAAATGTTGGTGAGCGTTGAGCTTGAAAAATTGAGACTATGGTTTTTTTCCTCAGAGTCATCTCATTTGAAAGTAGTAGTATGGATGATTCTAGTGTTCAAGAAAATTTACCATGGAGAAAAAAAGAGATATGTTTAATCTAAGCCTTTGCATTTTTTTCTCTGGTGTGGATCGACCACATGAAGAGCCATATAGTCACTTTATTCCATTGCAAACATTTCATGTAGGGTGACATGGTATCTTAGTAGAGGGAGTTTCACAATTTATTCATTCCTTTGGGAATTTTCCAAGTAGTGTGTGGTCGTTCCATTCAACCACATGAAGGGGTGACACTACAGTCACTTCAGAAGTTTTTCAATCACAACATCCACTTGAACATATATATATTTTTTAGTGTAGTGAATAAAAATCAAACAACTTTCAATCAAATTAATCATTTTAAATCAAATTTATTTTCAAATAATTAAATTTAAGATTCATTTTTTTATTTTTAACTAAATTAAATTAGATTTCTAAATTCAATTAAATCTAATTAAAAACTTAAATTGCGATATTTCATTAATTCCAAGTAAATTTAGATCTATATTTTTTAACACATTAATTGAAAAAATGATAAAAACAATTAAATATTAAAAAATTACATGATTGATCAAACTTAAAAGTTTTGGATTGTCTAATTTAAATCAACAATTGATTGAATGATTAAAATTCATTATCAGTACTTAATTCCTTAAAAAAGTAATGTGTAATTATCTAAAATCAAATGTTTAAAACAATTAAATTTCAAAAATAAATTCATTTAAAGTTTCAAAATATCAATTCATGACTTTAAAAATAAAATAACGGCATATTAAAATTTTATCCATTTAAAAATTTAATTTCTAAATTAATTTTAAAAAATGAAAAAGACAATTATATTCCAAAAATAAAATATTTTATTTTTCCAAGTTAATTTAAATTTTATCAATAATATTTTTAAACAAAATTTCTAACCTTTAAATAGTAAAATTTCAAGTATCTAAAAATTAATTTATAAATTTTCTGAGAAATCAAAATTGAAAAATCCATTAAATATCAACATTTTAATCAAATTTCTCAGGAAGTTAAGAATCTAAAAATATATAAAAATATAATGATTTTACCAACATTTGAATCAATTGAGGTGGAATTTTCAATGAAAAATTGACAATTAATTTTAAATCCTCAACTTACATCACTCCCCCACACTTAAACTATTGCACTCCTAGAAAATTTTATCACTTAATTACATTTATTAAAAATAAAAATAAAAAGGCTCATCCTACCTAAATCTAAATGTACAAGTTAGAGATGAAAAAATCTATAGGTTTATCTATTGTTTGAATTATCTTGTCTCTTTTGATTTCAATTCATTGACTTACTTAATTCAATCAATGTTTTAAGTCCATGAGTGGATCAAATAAAATTCAAGTGGAATCAAAGTTTTAATAAGAAGAACTTCCATTTACCCATTTCTCTTAAGTTTATTAAACTAGAGTTAAATTTTACACTTCATTGATATAGCTAAAATAATTTTTTATAAGTTATTTTCCCCCTTCTCCATTTGGGTTCAATATTCCCCTCACCTAAATGAATTCAATTTTGATTATTATGTACTAGATTGATTTTTTTCTTTTTTTTTAAAATTTTTCACAGCCATGTATATTAAAAGCACTTTAAAAATTAGTTATTGGATATGCATAGAGGGATTACTCACACAACCGGTGCCCAATGTCCCAAAGATTCATCATGGGATCCCAATTGCTCATTTTACTCAAGGATTAGATTACTTATATCAATTTCTTTTGAGTTGGATCCCTAAGGTGTTATTTTTTTTAGAAGTCAAGTTTCCTCAGATTAATTTCAAAAATTCCAGTGACCTCAAGTTATAATTCTGATTCCATAGAAATATTTTCACTCACACACCCTTTCCTAGTTCTAAGAATAAATTTTTAGGAAATCAGTGACCAAATCATCCATTAATCATCTAAATTTCATAGTTTCAAGCAAGTGAATTCCTTAAATCTAGAATGAGATTTTAACTAGGAAAGGTGAAATTGAAGTTAAAATAATGTTTGAAAAAAATGAAAAATATAAAGAAAAAATATGTACAGTATTTACAAATATATTATTTTTTTGTATATTTTTTTAGAAGTGCAACGACCCAATATTTTATGATACATTTATCTTAAAATAAATTTCTTTAATAGCTTGCTTTACATGAAACATAGAGATTTAACAAACCATAGAAACCTATTAAAATATTATTATATTTTAATTATATCATTTTTAATTCATCATGTCAATATTATATTAGGTTGAAATTTTGATATTTTTCTGAAAAGATTTATTTTTTAGCGAATAATGAAAATTCCATTTTTTGCAAAATTTTCATTCATTTTAATTAAAAAATACACACAATTATTTTAATTTAATCCTAAATTAAAATAAGTTTACTTAATTTAGAAATAACCTATACATTTGAATCATCATTATACCTAATTTTGGTATAAGTTCATTTTTGGAATTAAAAACACATTTTTCTAAAAAATGTTTTTGTTTGAAAATTTTTTTATCTTAAATTAATTTATACCATTGAATTGAATTTGATAAAAAAAATTCAATATTTTGAATTAGGAGGTTATAATTTGGTAAATAATTCCCTTTTATTTTTGGTCATTATAAATAGTAACCTTGATAAATATTTGTCATCTTGGTAAGGGTAAAATGGGTAAATAAGGTTAAAACATAGGTATAATGCGTTTAAATTTGTACAAAACCTAGATTTATCTTATTGGATGAGTTTATTTCCACCATTCTCATCCAAGTGTCGAAAATATGGCCACTTGGTGCCATTTTTCTTTGATATTGACCTTTATATTACTTTAAGAAGAGAATAAAAATAAAATGTCACACTCTTGACTTTAACAACTCTAATATTTTTTCCATAAGGATACAAATATTTTATTTTAAGTTTTAAATGTTCACTTTAAATATGTATTATTTTTTTCATGGTATTTTTTTTTAATTTTTTAGTGATTGAATAATTACCTTAAATACTTAGGCAACATCGACACAATATTTATTCAATTAATTGTAAAATAAAATAAATGATTTTAAAAATAATGAAAGTAATAAAATTTGGATTAATTATTATGTTAAATGAATTTAATAGATGAATATATTATATTATGGATGTGTTAAAAGATTATATTCAAATTAAATCTTTCTCTTGGTGTATTTAATGTAAAATTAAATGAATAGTGTCAAAAATGACATTAATGATATTTTATGAAATTAATATTTTATAAAATTATTTAAAAATCAATTTTTTTTGAAATAGGAAAAGGGGGGGGGTAAGATATGGTTGAAAATTTCATCCCTTGGCCATATATGGGATAATTTTCATTTTATAGTAACTTTCTTGTCTCCTATAGTGTAATTTTTTTGTTATTGCAGTAATTGTCAAAAGGGTTAACGATGGGTTAAAACAAATAGATACTGGTGAAAAATCACCTAAACATGTCCAATTTTTATTTAATGAGAGTATTTAGACTCATAATAATATTATATTCTAATTATATTAATTTTTATCCATTTTTACATGAAAAATAATTTATATTAATTTAATACTTTATAAATTTTCAAGAATGCCCTTCCCCTCACTTATAAAAGGACATACCTTCTCTCTTTTCTTTACACCACTTTTATAAACTTAGATAAACCAAACCCAGATAAAAAATCTTATAACAATTCCTTTATAACTTCTAGAGGTTTTGGTATTCCAAAAATATCAACCCTAAGTCCCATAAGAGAAGATCTAAAAGAATTCTACCGAAGAGGAGATAATCATCTTTACTAACTCTTTCATTTTTATTTATTATTATAATTATTATTAATGTGTTGTACCCATCATAAAATAATAAATCAATTATCATAAATATAATTATATGTTATTATGGTTTTGGTAAAACCATTTTCTATTTCTTTTTTATCCTATGAAAAGCAAAAACATCGCTCATGCGTACGTATGACTTACCGTCTCCACATAGCGGTGTAATTTGTTTTACATCACCACTTAGATGGTTTTAAATATGATCCTAATGAATATATAAAATGTTTATGACATAATTATTTTTATGAAATTATAATATCATATCTACCTTCTTACCTTATAATCTGTTAGAAAGCGATAACGTCGCTCGTGCGTACGTGTGGACTAGCACCTCCAAGAAGCGTTGTGATCCATTTTTTTATTTTTTCTTTACATAGATGGTAATAAGGATAGATTTAATGAATATATAAGATATATATTATATAAAATTATTATTATAAATGTGAATTATTATTTATCTTTCTTTCATTCCATCTTTTATAAAGTGAAAACAACGTTCATGCGTACGTACAACCTACCATCTCCATGAATGGTGTAATTTATTTTTCTATATCTATCTCTTATGGATGATTATATATATATATATTGAACATATATGATATTTATATATTTAATAACATTATCGAGATGGTGTATCCATTATAAAAGTGCAAGTATCGAGACTACCAAATTAAATCATACATGAAAAACAAAACAGTTAACATCTGAAATAATGATAATAATAAAAGATTATTAACAATTGGGTGATAAAATGTTATAAATGGTTAATATACGATATTATAGATATGAATATAGTTATTTTATGCAATCATAATAAATTCAAATTTATTATACAGGAGTTTAGATCACCTACGAGTAATGTCAAATTTGAGGCAAGGGATTTCGTATCAATTTACACTCCATTAAGACATATTTGGTATTACACACCTATTTATTTTTATATGGTGTTTTTACTGCCAATTTTACATATTTAAAATGAATATATATTTATTTATGATGATTAAATATTTAATTAATGTTTATACTTTCAAGATTTTACAATTTGAAAGTTACCATAGGGTTAAGAATTTATTTTACAATCTCATTTTTAGGATTGCCTTTATTTTCATTGAAGGAATCTTATAATATATCCTTAATAAACTTCATATATTTTATCATCATCTAGATATTTAAGGAGTTTAATTTTTTATTAACTATTTCCTCCTCTTATAACTTTTATCAAACAATGAAACATTTAAAAGAAAATCTAATCTTATTTCTATTTTTGATCAAGTATATTTTTCTTCCATATCCACATTTTTCAAAATTGTTTTACAAAAGTAATTTTTATTTAATAAAATGATTTATAAAGGACATTTTATGTTATCATTTGATTTTTAAAATGTTTTAAAGGTATATTTATAATGTTTTATGAAAGTTTCATTTTTGAATTTCTTTATAAATGGTCAAAAGAAATATTTTTTAATGTATATGACATTAATGGATTTTCCTTCCACCAAAACCATTTTATGTTATTTTAACTTCTTATATAAGATTTAAATCATTTTAAAAAGAAAAATTTTTATTAAAAAATTATTCTAATGTTTTTCTTCCATTTTCCTTCATTATCTAAAGGAAAATATTTTATTACAAAACCTATATTTTTGATAAATTGATGGTCATATTTTATCTATTATTAATTTTATGTTCATTAACTTTCTCATAAAACATTCACTTTCTCTTGATCATTTTTAATTAGACATTATATTTTTCTTAAATATTCATATTATTTATATCTTGGATATTAATATTTCCTAAGCCATATACCATTTTTAAATATGATGTTTAACTATGAAATCTATTTGATTAATAGGGGGAATCTTAATATTTTGTATTCTTTACTCAATACATATATTTGTGGATAATGTATATTGTTTATGAATTAAATTGATTATTCAATATATAAGGAATGAATTGGACATGTAGTGATGGGTGGGGCCTAGTTATAGATAACCCCTTGATGCATCAATATATCTCACGATACAAATCACTTGTACAAAATTATTTAATGGGTTTTGTGTATATACCCACCCCATCAATTAAACTATCTTAGAACTTGGATTTGATGGTATAGATATCACGATGCCTAAGATCATGATGTCCTATATTAAGTATTTTATTCATTTTGGATTCAGTTATTATTATCCATGATATCAATGCATTGATATTATCCATGGGCGTATGTTTCACTCAAGTTATTTATTAAATTGTATGTGTTTCCAGTTATTTACCTTGAAATTTTGATTATGCCTTATTTTCTCATGATAGATTCTAATATATGTAACTATGAGTTTACCCTTTATTTTCTCCCTTTCCCCAGGATATGAATAAGGATATTAGAAATGTTTATTATACTATGTATTTTATATTTACAATACAATATGTAAATCATGTATGTATCTGGTTCTTCAAGACCGCTAAATTGATCAATCCTACATTGTTAGATCATTTATATCTTATAAAAATGTAATAAAGAGAACACTGACTCTGGGTTACTAGAGTTTGGGTTTCTACAATTGATATCAGATCAAGTTTAGTAGAAACCTTATGAACTATATTTAATATGAACATAGATAACATAAGAATTATGATAATCCCTTAGAGTATTTGAAAAATTTTACCATTAGAGGGGTTTTTATTTTATGGCTCAATATTCATGATAATTATGAGATAAATTAATGTATTCTATTATTTAGTGATGAAACTTAATGTAAAAAAGGTAATAAACACCCATAGATAATGTAGGTATTTCCCACTGGGAAATCCAATACAGCTGGTGTTGGAACTGAGAAGATCATAGCTATATTCGGGTAGCTGGCTCAGGTTATGATAGATAACCTTACCCATATTGAGAAACCAATTATTCCAAAGTGTGATTAACCTATGATGGACCACTTAATGGGATAAAAATATCAATCTTTTATTGGAACTACTAATCCATTGGTAGCTAAGAAATGGGTTGAGTCCCATGAAAAATATTATTTTCTTTGGTAAGTTATGTTTAATATTCTAAATCAACATGAGATAGACTATCGATGCGAGGATAAAACTAAGCTACAAATGTAAATTACTTCCATAATATGGGGTTTTTACCTATTCATGAGGGATATTTATCTCATATGGTTCGGTAAAAACTAAAAATTGAGGATATTATTACTTTATAGAAGTTTGTTGATGTATCTACAGAAGAGTTTCCTAGTGTTCCCCCAAATCATGAAGTTGAGTTTTCAATATAACTCATACCTAACACTACACCTATTTAAAATACTCCAAATATAATGTAACATATTTAGTTTTAGTAATTAAAGATGAAACTACAAGAAAATCAAGATAAGGGATTCATTCGGCCTAGTGCTTTGCTATGGGGTTCACTTGTTCTTTTTGTTAAGAAGAAATATGGTTCAATGAATCTTTTCATTGATTATCGAGAACTTAAAAAAATAACTATTAATAAAAATTATCATCTACCCTATATCGATGATATGTTTGATCAATTATGTAGACCTTTATATTTTTCCAAGATTGATCTTCAATCTAGATATAATCATCTAAGGGTCAAGAAGGAGGATATACCCAAGACAACTTTCTTTACAAGGTATGGTCATTACGAATTTATAGTAATTCAATTTGGACTCAATAATTATCCTACTATATTCTTGGATTTAATCAATACAGTCTTTAGAGATTACCTTGATATGTTTGTGGTAGGCTTTATATATGATATTCTTATATAATCAAAGAGTAAGAAAGATCATGAAGAATATTTTAGAATTGTGCTAAATACCATGAGGAAGGAGAAACTATATGCTAAATTTACCAAGTGTGAATTTTGGATTTATAAAGTTTCATTCTTGGGTCATATAATTTCAAGTGAAGGTATATCGGTGGGTCCTTCAAAGATTAAAGTTATTGAGAAATGAAATAGACCAACCACGATAAAAAATATTGATATTTTTATTGAGTCTTATGGATACTATCGATGATTTGTGAGATATTTCTAATGACTATCTAATCCACATGCCAAATTAACTCAAAAGGGGGTTAGTCTCTTTTTCAATGATGAATGTGATGAGAGTTTCAAAGAATTGAAGAGATGGTTGGTTAACATGCCTATTATAACACTACCTTGCAGTGGAGAAGGGGATGAGATTAATACTCACGAGAAATGATACGGTGATATCTTATTCCTCTCACAAATTAAAAATTAGTGAGGAAAATTACCTGACTCATGATTTAAAACTGAAATCAGTGATTTTTACATTGAATATATAGAAGAATTATCTATATGGTAAAATGTGTGATCTATATACTAATCATAAAATTTTAAAGTATATATTTACATAGAAAGAGCTGAATATGTACTATATAAGATATTTTCAGTTGATTAAAGATTATGATTTCTCAATACATTACCACCCTAGAAAGGTGAACAAGGTGGTTGATGCACTAATTTTGAAATATCCTGCTAGTTTTTCCTTGATGATGATTGAAAGTGATCTAATATTTATGGAATTTTGAAAGTTAGATCTTGAAATATTGAGGAAAGGGGACATATCATATCTTTCTTAGATTCTATTCAACCATCAATCCATGATAGGATTAAGAAGGTTCAAAAGGAAGATGTAGAATTTCCAAAGAAGGTGACAAATGTTCTTGAGTTTAACCCTGATCTTTCTAGAATGATAAGGTATAGGAATCGAGTTTGTGTCCCATCAATACCATATTTAAATAAGGAGGTGTTGTATAAAGATCATAGTTAATAATTATTTATTCATACTAGAAGTACAAAGATATATAGAGATATAAAGAAATATTTCTGGTGGGATAACATGAAAATGGATATTGCTGAGTATGTATCTTGATGACTAGTGTTTCATCAAATTAATTCTTATATATAGAAGCCTAAGGATATGTTATAACCATTACCCATACCAAAATGGAAATGGGAAAAAATTACCATGGATTTAATCATAAGACTCCCCCAAAAATCTAAAGGGAATAATTCTATTTGGTTTGTAGTCGATCACCTTATGAAATTAGTGCATTTTATCTCTATTATAGAAGATTTATCTCTTGAACAACTTACTTGGTTATATATTAATTTTTTTTGAGATTTCATGGAGTACTAATCTCAATCATATCTGATTGGTATCCTTGGTTTACCACAAAGTTTTAGAGAAGCCTTCAGCAGGCTCTGGATATAGATTTGAGTTTCATTACTTCTTACCATCCTTAGACATGTGTTCATCCTGAGATTAAAATTTAAACTCTAGAATACATATTGATATATTTCTCTATGTATTTCAATGGTGGTTGGGACCAACACCTTCATTTGGTAGAATTTTATTTCAAAAAAAAAACCTTCACTCGAGAGTTCAGATGGATAATTATGAAGATTTACATGGAAGGAAATGTAGAAATACAACATGTTTGGATGAAGTTGAAGAAATAAATATATTGGGACTAGATATATCTATGTAAATGATATATAAGGTTATATCCATTCAACAAAACATAAGGTCATCCTAGAGCCAATAAAAAATTTATGATGAAAATCATCGATGAGATCTTGAGTTTAAAGTTAGTGATATGGTATTTCTATGAATATATACTTGGAATAAGATTACTAGATTCATAAATAAGGTAAATATTAGCCCTAGATATATCGGTCCCTTTAAAATTATTGATCATACTAGGAGAATAACATATCGTTCGGTGGTTACACCAAATATCTCTCAAGTTCATGATGTGTTCCATGTATATCTCCTGAGAAAGTACATACCTGATCCTTCATATGTACCAAAATCATAGGTTATACCATTGGATAAAGATATTTATTATTAAGAACAACAAGTGGAAATTCTGGATCATAGAGAGAAAGTGTTACGAAACCAGATCACTCATCTGGTTAAATTTTTGTGGAAAAATAATAAAATTGAGGAAGCTATATAGGAAACTAAGGATGCGATGATGTAAAATTATCCTCAGTTTTTTTTATTATAGTTATGGAATTTATATGTTTAAATTCTTATAAGGGGGTAGAATGTAACAACCCAAGATTTTATCATACATTTCTATTTAAATAAATTTCTTTGATATATTGCTTTACACACAACATCAAGATTAAATGAAAAAAATATATTAAAATAATATTATGTGAAAATTATATCATTTTTCAATTTATCATGTTAATATTATCACATTTTTAAATTTTGGGTTTTTTTGAAAAGATTGATTTTTCAATGAATAGTGAAAAATACCATTTTTTATAAAACTGTCATTTATTTTAATTTAAAAATAATCATAATGATTTTAATTTAATCCTAAATTATCATAAGTATACTTTAGTTATAAATAATATAATTAATTACATTTGAATATTCATTATACCAGATTTTAGTATAAGTTCAGTTTTGGACTTAAAAACACATTTTTTCTAAAAAATTGTTTTTTGGTGTGTTTTGCGTTTTTATATTAAATTAGTTTATGAAACTTTTTTTAATTGAATTTGATAAAATTTATTATATATTTTAAATAAATAGGATCATATTTGGTAAATGTATCCCTTCTGTTTTTTCATTATGAATAGTAATCTTGGTAAATATATGTCGATAAGTGTAAAACAGGTAAAGAAGGGTTAAAACTTAGGGATAAGGGTTTACAATTTATCAAAAATATGAATTTATCCTATTTTACGAGTTTATTTCTAATATTCTCATCTGATTCTAGAAAATATGGTCACTTGGTGCCATTTTTCTTTGATATTGACCTTTTTATTACTTTAAGAAGAGAATAAAAACAAAATGTCACACTCTTGGCTTTAATAACTATAGTATTTTTTTATAAGGATAAAAAGAGGATATATTTTGTTTTAAATTTTAATTTTAAATATGGATTAATTTTTTTATCATGGTAATTTATTTTTAAATTTTATCTATTTAATAGTTATGTTAAATTATTACGCAACTCCAATACATTATTTATTCAATTCAAAGAAAAATAAAGTAAATGATTTTTAAAATATTAAAAGTATTAACATTTAGATTAATTATTATGATAAATGAAATTTATAGATGAATATATTATATTATTTATGTTTGAAAGGATTATATTATAATTACATATTTTTCTTTGTGTCTTTAATGTCAAATTAAATTAATAGTATCAAAAATGACATTAATGATATTTTATGAAAATAATATTTTATTAATTATTTAAAAATCATAAAAACACAAAATATTAAAATAAGGATAATATATGGTAAAAAATTTCATACTTTTTCCATTAATGGGCTAATTTTCCTTTTATGGTAACTTTATTCGCTCTTATAGTGTAAAAAACTTTGTTATCATGACAATTGTCAAAAGAGTTAACAAGGGGTTAAAATAAATAGATAAGGGTAAAAACATACCCTAATTTTTATTTTATTTTATGAGATTATTTAAACTCATACTTATCTTATATTCAAATTAAATCACTTTTGAGTCTTTTGGACTAGAAAAATAATTTATATTAATTTAATACTTTAAGAATTTCCAAGAATAACCCTCTCCTTGCTTATAAAAGGACACCCATTCTCTCTTTTATTTACAAAAATTTGAGAAAGTTCACTTAAAAAACTTCTAAAAAACTATTCTAAACATACTTATACAATTTATATTAGTTATAGTTTTCCAAAAAGACCATCCCTAAGTCTCGTAAGTGGATATCTAAAGGTAGTTTACTGAAGAAGTGATAATCATTATTACCGACTCTTTCATGTTCATTTCCTCTTATAAATAATATTAACATGTTTCACCCATACTAAAATAATAAATACAGTATAATAAATATAATAAAATGTTATTACGATTATGGTACAACCATTTTACATCACTTTCCATCCTATAAAAAGTGAAAACATTGCTTGTGTGTATGTACAACTTACCATCTCCATGTAGCGGTTTATTTTATTTTTCATCACCAATTTAATTGGATGATTATAAATATGGATCTAGTGAATATATATAATATTAATGAAATAATTATTTTTATGAAATTATAATATCATATATACCTTCTTAGCTTCCAATCCTCTAAAAAACTATAACGTCACTCGTGCGTACGTGTGGACTGCCACCTCTATGAAGCAATGTGATCCTTTTTTAATTTTTTTCTTTAAATGGATAGTAATAAGTATATATTTAATGAATATATAAGATATATATTATATAAAAATGATCTTGTAAATGTTAATTCTTATTTACCTTTCTTTCATTCAATCTTTCGAAAAGTGAAACCTACGTTCATGCGTACGTAGACTTATTGTCTCCATGATCAGTGCAATTCATTTTTCTATCTCTATACATTATAAATGATTATAAATATCTATATATTTAATATATATGATATTTATATATTTAATAACATTATTTAGATGATGGAACCATGATCAATATGCAAGTACTGAGACTACCAAATTAAAACATACATGAAAAACAAAAAAGTTAACACATGAAATAATGATAATAATAAAAGATTATTAACAAACAGGTAATAAAATGTTGTAAATGGATAATATATTATATTATAGATATGAATATATTTCTATAATTTAATTAAAATAAATTTAAATTTATTATACATGATTTTAGAGTACCTATGAGGCAATTCAAACTTGAGTTATGTGATTTCGTCTCAATTTTCACTCCATTGAGACATGTTTAGTATTAAGATTCTATTTATTTTTATGTGGTATATATACTAACCCTATGATGTATTTAAAATTAATATCTATTTATTAATTATTATTAAATCTTCAATTCAAGTATATACTTTCATGGAGTAATAATTTGAAAGTTTCCAAAGATGTAAGAATTTATTTTATAATCTCATTTTTGGGATTGAATTTATTTTTATTAAAGGAATATTATAATCCATCCTTCATAAACTTCATATATTTTATTATACTCTATAAATTTAAGGATTTTCATTGTTTTCTTCTAACTCCCTAACTTATTGGAACTTTAATCAAAAAAATTAAATTAAAAAAAAACCATTCCTATTTCTCTTTTTGATTGGGTATATTTTTCTTACATGTCCATATTTTTCAAAATTCTTTTAAAAAATTCCTTTTTATTTAATCTAATTATTTATTGATTAAATTTTATGTTATCATTGAGTTTTTAAAAGGTTTTAAAGGAATATTTCTAATGTTTTCTGAAAGGGTCATTTTTTTTAAATTTATTTATAAAAGGTCAAAAGGAATATTTTTTTAATACATACATCATTAAAGGATTTTACCGCCACCAAAACCATTTTATGATCTTACAAATTCTTCAAAAGATTTAAAAAGTTTTAAAAATAACACTATTTAATTATATATTAAGTTAATTTTTTCTTCCATTTTCTATTATTCTCTAAAGGACATTATTTTTTTTAAAAACCTATATTTATAATGAATTGATGGTAATATTTTATATATTATTAATTTTTTGTATGTTAACTTTGTTTTAAGACATTCAGTTTATTGTGATCATTTTTAATTGGAAATTATATTTATCTTAAATATCTATATTCCTTTTATCATGGATATTTTTATTTCTTAAACTGTATACCATTTATACATAGAGTGTTTTACTTTGAAAGTTATTTGATTAAATGAGAGAATCTTAATATTCCATATTATTTACTCAATATGGATATTTGTTGATAAGAAATATTATTTATGAGTTAATTTGACCAGTAAATATATGGGGAATGCATTGGACTTGCATTGATGGGTGGGGTCTGGTTATATATATCCCCTCAATGCATCGACATGTCTCATGAGATAATTTAGTTGGAAAAATTTTTTAATTGGATTTTCGATATATACCTACACATTAATTAAACTATCTTGAAAAAAGGATTTTATGGTATAGATATCATGATGTATGAGATCATGAGGTCTAGTATTGGGAATTTTATTTATTGAGAATTGAGTTATTATTATCCATGAGATTACAACATTGATATTATCTTTAGATGAATTTTGTGCTCAAGTTATTTTTTAAATGACATGTTTTTTCAGTTATTTATCTTTCTAAACTAATTATTCATTATTTAATTCAGATAGATTCCATTTAATGTAACCCTTAATGAGAATCTGAGTTGATTATTTATTTGGTTTCATTTCCCTAGAATATAAAGAAGTATATTATAAATAATATAAAGGGTGAAATAATGTTTCATATGCTATGTATTTTTTATTTACAATGTAATATGAAGATCATGTTTGTATTTGGTTCTTTAATAATGCTAAAATTATTAAACCTTCATGGTGACATCCTTTGTATCTTGTACCAATTCAATAAAGAATACACTGAATTTGGGTTACTAGATTTGGGGTTTCTATAAGAATATACTTAATATAAAATAAAAAAAGGATATTTAAATCCTAAACTAATTTTTATTCTCCCCCCCCACACTTAGTTTTTACACAATTATATTAAATTTCCAATATACATTTTATCAATGAAAATTAGTTCAAAATAAAAGCATCTAAACTAGTGTGAAATAAAGAGACAACATGAGTTTTTATTATTTGATGAAAGTAAATAGAAGTTTAGGCTCCTCCATTGGTACTTTACAAGGATCTTTAGAAAAATGATTTAGCTTCTAGTTATTCACCTTAAAGGGGATCTATGAATATTTTCCCTTGATTTTAAATGTACTAAATGGAAAAATATTTATCATTTTATAAGATATAATACACTTGGAATGATTTTTACCAAGCATCAATTTCCTTTTTAAAGAGTGCTGTATCAATTTGTCTTCTACATCAAAGTTTATTTTCTATATAGAGCTATTATGGATAGTTTTGGCCTACTATTTTTACAATAATGTGTTCACATAGGCTTCTCTTATTAGTTAATATAGTTCTAACTTTTGAAGCTTCCTCTTCCCTAATATTTCTCTAAAATTTGAGCTAAATCCACTGGTTGCCTAATAGGTTTTATTCTGTATCTCAACAAACAATTCATTATTTCTTGAAGCATGTGTAGGTAGGGTAGAGGTGTTAATAGAAAAATTGAATGAATTATCAAAATAATTCTCCCCAATATATTCATATTTTTTAACACACAAAACATATTATATATAAAAACTTCTTTTAGAAATAGTTTCAATAGTAAACTCATGAGGTTTAAAATATTTTTTCAATATAATTCTGTCACAAAAAATTATAATTTATTTTTTAGAGAAACATGGAAATTCAAAATGGTTCATGGTAAAAAATGTTTATTCCTCATGTGGCTATTTCATTGAATCAAGTACGTTAAAATCCATTGTTTCCTCACCAAATATCAAGCAAATAGTTCCTTTATTAACATTTATTCTCATTTTGGTAGTCTTAAGAAACGTAATACCTAAGATAATGGGGGGAATGAGTTTTAATTTTGTCTTCCTCTGTGTTTAGAATATATATTTTTTTGGAAAAAACAATCTTATACACTTACCAAAACATATTCTAAAACACTTACTGGGAAAGCGATGGATTAGTTGGAAAGTTAGCAACCACTTGGGTGGGTTTGAGTTATATTATTTTAAGAGATGAATAAACCGAGTAATGCATGAAATTAATTGACACTTCTAAATTATAAAGTGAATTGGAAAAATTAAGATCTTCTATGGTACATGGGATAGAGAAGATATATATATATTGAAATTTTTGGGGGATTTGTGGAGCTACAAGTGGAGAAACATTTTTTACAGTCTTACCTTTTCATCACCTCATTATATATTCCTTCCAGTGAAAATGTCATTGATAAATTTCACATACCATGAAATTTTGTGGATGGCCTCCAGTAAAGGGATGTTGATTTATACTTTTTAAAGACTCCCATAATCTCCTGTTGCAATGAATCTTAACTGATTTTCTTTGGTTCTTACATCCTTACAGGTAATAGAGTTTGGGGTTGAAGTGAGTCTTCCATTTTGGATTTACATTTATCCTTATTCATAGGGGAGTTTTTCAAAAGAGATTATTCTTCAATTATAGCAGGATTTCCACTTCTAGCTTCTTCTTTAGATACTGATTCTTTACTTCCTTTTAGCTCAATTATACTCCTTAATGTAATAGAGATAAAATTTCCTTTAGGGTTAGGAATGGATCGAGAAAGAATCTTACCCAAGCCTTGGTTCTTTAATTCATTGATAGTAGTTAGTATCTGGATATTGGAATTCACAATTTCTTTCATTAGGTAATCTAATAAAGGTAATTGATCTTTCCTCAGTTGATATCTTGTAGAAGTTTGAGAGTTCTATCTTTGGAAAGGTGGTGGTTGTATTTTTTTTGGAAACCTTAATAAAAGGGAGGGCTCTAAATTTTTTGGTTCCTGACTCCATGTTTAGTGTTATAATACTCTTTTATTCCTTGGTTGTAGCTAGGATAATATTGGTATAGTCTTTGGTACATGGATTCACAGTTTTCTTAAACTTGAGGACAACTATTAGTATAGTGGTCCAAGGATTGAAAGAGTTGGTATAACTAAGAGGTTATGGTGGGTGAAGTCTTCAGTACTTTTTTCAAAGCTATTTTTTTTCATAATTGAGGTTAGTTCACTAAGTTTATTGAAAAATAGAGAGTTATTTAGAAATATTCACCTCATGTACTCCCATTTTGGTAGTTCTCATGGAAAATTATTGTGAGTTCTAGGAAAAAATTTCAACCATCGATCAGACTTAAGTTAGGGATTTATCGATCAGTGCTTCTCTAGAGAAATCATCCAAAAGGTTCCAATATCTATCCAACAAACCTTGGTAAATGAATACAAAGAAATTATGTTCTTCATGGGGTTTGTGTTGATAATATTTTGTTAATCCTTTTATTTTATCTAAATACTTATAAAGGGTATCTCTAATTTATTATAGTTTCTCATATAGACATGCCTTAATATAGGGAAATAATTCTAGAGGAAGGATCAATGTAGTTTACCCCAAGTGGTGATCTCTCCAGGTTTGATGTTATATACCCACTCCTTAGGAAATCTTTTGAGAGATAAAGAAAATTAATTCCAGATAATTTGATCCATAGTGGATCCTCTAGGTTTGAATCCATTATATACATATCTGAATGATTGAAGATGTATATAAGGGTCTTCTCTTAAAAAACCATGAAACTTAGTCATGTGACTTAGTATAATAGTTTTAAGATCACAATCCTATTGATTATCAATTTATAATTGTTTGTTATTGTTTTTGAAATTAGGTTCATATAGTTCTCTTAAAGTTCTATTTAATTGATGCTGATTATATTCCATGTTTTTTTTTCTAAAGTGACTTTTGAGAAATCATTAGAAGGCAATGAGGAGTTAGTCAATGGGATAATGAAAAAATACCTTTACATTTCATCTATTATTTTGAAAGTCCTATATATAGACATAAAATTTCACTCAAATAATGGATCAAAAACAATTAGGTAAGATAAATTATATTTGGACATTTATTGAAATCAATTAAAAAAAGTAAAATAAAAACACTAGACTTCTTGATAATAACATTTTGTTTAAGGAGTACTTTTCATAGAGTGCTCAACAAAATAATTTTTGAGCATAAGAAAAATGTATTAGTGGTGGGACTTGAGATTTTCTCCAAAGAGGAAAATTCTATGGGTATGATTCCCTTTTGTTTTGTGGGTTCAATTGGTGAAAAAATAATGGAATTAAACTAGATTAGTTTTAAATTTAATTTTAAAAGTAGTGGTATAACCTCAGATTATCCTCTTATCTTTCCTTATTCTAATTTATATGTTTCTATTTTCTCTCTAATCAAGTGAAATATCACTCAACTACCCTCAAATGGAATTTTTGGTTTAACTGGAGGGTTGAAATTATCACTACAACCTATAATCTCTACTGGCATAGTAATCAGATAACTCTAATTACTCTTAAGTCAACCCAATACTCATGAATGCAAGTAATGAAGAGGACCTAAGTGACTTGTGTGTGTGACCTAATAAATAAAGGAAGATAAATTCAAATTTTAAGAAATAAGGAAATCTAATATTATCTATATAGTTTGAATAAATCCAGATATTAATAAAATACAATGAACTATTAAAATATTGAATTCATTAATAGAGAATATAGATAATCTCCTCAGCTCAAACACTGATGGGTTAGTGTACCATTACCAGATTTATTACAACAAAATGAAATGAAAGAAAGTAGGAAATGGAGATTCAGTAGATCTAATTTAATGATAAAAAAACCCCTCCCATTCTCCAGTGAACATTTCATTATTTATAGAGGAATGTTCCAATTTCTTCCATCTTCCTCCTCCAAACACATGGTTAACATGATATTTTATTATAATGAAATCAGTTAGTCTGAATTACTCCTAAAATTATAATCCAAATCCATTCTCTTAAAATAATCACCACTTGTATAGTTCAATGGTCGGGATTTCCCCAAATCAGTGTACTTGAATCTTTTTTGGTAAAATACTCTCTTCCCAAGATTGGGCTCCATAATCCTTCACTAAGGATAAAAGAGAAATAATTTCCTTCTTTAATGATTTATTGGATGTTAAATCATCCTATAAGGTTTATGAAATAGGTTTGTGATTTGAAATTGGATTCATTTGAGTCTAAAAATACCCATATGTGGTCCTTGGAACTTATTCTTGGACATACCTAGCCGTTTCTTTGAATGAGGATGGACTCCACCACTTTTTTCTTTAATTTTATCATGATTTATTTTTTTTTTCTAATTTTATTCATCATAGGTGTTTGCAACTCAATTTATTACCCACTTCATCATCAGGTTTTCATCTTGTTCATCCTTTAGGCAAGCTTGGTCATTCTCAAAATTCATCTTCAAAAACTCAATGATTTTTATTTAATAATGGAAAGTCAAGTGATGGTATGGCTCAATAAAATTCATTGATTTTATATGATTTCCATTGTTTTTAATTCATTGAGGCATTTCAATAAGAAATTGGTGTATGCCTCTCTTCAAAGATTCAACTGGTTCATTAGGTCATAATTGTGGTCCCTGATTTCGTCATCCTACACAATAAAATATTCAAAAAATGAAAACATCTAGAATTTATTCTTAGAATTTTCATCCATAGTCTGACTTCATATTAATCAGAATCTACTCTTCCTCTATTCTTAGACATACTCAACTTCAACAGACCATCTAGTGCTAGTTTTATCTCAATCAGAATTTCAACATGATTATTTTTTCTTCACCCAAGATCAAGTCTTTTTTTACAGGCCCGGTTTCGAGTAGGTTCTATCTAGAATATTCAAATAAAATCCTTCATCTTCATCGACAAGAGGGTTCAATAGGGTCTGAGTCATATTTTGTGGCACTACTTGGATTCAGTGGTGGTTCAATCCGGCTTTGTTCCAGACTTGGGTTTCTCCTTCCCTAAATATGGTTTGTCTCAGCCTTACTCAATATGTATCCAATGGTTCATATTCAATCAGAAAAAAACCTATAGGTTTTCATATTTGACTGAAATTGGGTAGAAAGAATCAGGTTTCATATGGAGGCATTGCACTAGCTCATATTCTCCAGCATGTACTTGTATAGTTCCTCTGTTCTCTATCTCACAACTCTGGAATAGAATTCCTCTTCCTAGAGGTGAGAATCATATAAAATGTAGTGTTGCAATAAGCTTAATGAAACATCACTCAAGTGGCCTCAACATCGATTTCTGGCATCTCTTCATCGCATTTTGGAAGCAAACAACAATGTGGCTCTCTTAAGTGGATCATATTCGAGCTTCAGTTTTTGGTATAAAATCAAATTTGGTAGGATTTAATTTGGCCTTTTCTTCAATGGAATATTCCAACATGGTTGTATTCCCTAGTAAAAAATGATGATAGATATAGTTTGGATTCAATACGTGACACCGATGAGTATTGAGATTCAACAGTGGATCTTGGGGTTCATCTCCTTAATGACATCACAGTTAGAAGTGGGAGTCTAGTTGATGTTGGTGTTTCGAACAATCGACCGTAGAGGAAAAAAAGAGATACAGTCAACCCAAGCTTGTATGGATCAACCAAATGAAGAGGTGTGTGTTTTCTTTATTCCTTTTCCAAAATTTCAAGTAGGGCTCCATGGTAGCTTAGTATAGGGAGGTTCACGGTCGATTCATTCCTTTGGGAAATTTCCAAGCAGGGTGCGGTTGATCTATTCGACCACATAACTTATCTTAATAAGTGAATTAGAATGTTTTAATAGTTTAATTTATTCATCATTATCAGATATATCAAGGGATTACATTTCATAACTTAGATTGGTATTTATTTCACATATAATAAATATATACCTAGCCTGGATAATGAATTTCAACACATTCCCATACATGCTTATCATAATGCATGCATATACACATCATGCCATACAGAACCATGAGTAAAATCTCATAAAAAAATAACATCACATGAAAAGTGCATCAACCATGGTGAAATAATAACTCAAATGTAACTAGTAAAAATAAAGAACAAAAACCCCATCATAGGGAACTTGTGTTTTCCCCAAAACATGGGTTAGATACTCTCATTCTTAAGCTCATTTCCAATCCACGACACATCATAATATCCTATCTGCCTTCCCTAAAATTTAAAGAAACAAAAAATCCCTAATCTTGGATAATAATTTGTAACATCCCTAGCACGGTTCTCCCTCACTTGACTAATACGGGTTTCCACTTAACCATAAGCACAACTCCCTGTATGCTAGATGTTGCTAAATAGCAACAAGGGTATAATTAAATACCAATGCATGGTATTAAAAATGAATTTGAACTTAAGATTGGAATAAATCATCTACTTTTTAAATTCCATTCCTTGGTAGATTAAGGACCAATTAAACATATCAAGAAGTTCACCCATGTATTTTCCACCTTGAAACCAAGGGGATTGGATGACGAGGAAGTAAAATGGAGGGTGTTCCCATTCTCAATTAAAAGATCAGCCAAATATTAGTTGTACATATTATAAACATGATTAATACATGGTAGGGATGACTTGAAGAAATATTTTCTTTTAATATTCTTCCCAACTTCTAAAAGCACATCAATAAGGAAGGAATTGTATTCCATCAGACAAGATTTGTGAGATACTCTTTATGAGCATTGGGAGAGATCCAAAAAGCTTTGTGCCAACTACCCACATCAAGAAATAGAGGAGAATCACTTACTTGTTTTCTTAAACCAAGGCTTATTAGAAAATGAAAGAAACTTACTAGATTCTTTATCCGGAGGAGATTTTATAGAAAAGTCACTAGTAGATTCCAAGGGCCTGATTGAGATTATTACATAGAACTCACAATAGTTTGACATAAGAGGTACTAACACAAGATGTATCCATGAGGTAAGAACATATAATCCATCATCCTTAATAGATTATAAACTCAAAGAGCTTACCAGTTTGGTGAGACATATGGTTCTAATACAAATAAGTGGAAAACATACACTAACTAAGTCATATAGTTTATTCTCAAAACCTAACCATTTAACTAACCACTTTGTAGAAGTGTAGGGAATATAAAGTTGTAAATTAACCTTTTATCCAAGGAAATCCCAACAAAATAAATTATTAAGGAGAAATACCCATGTCCAATATGGATTTTTAAATCAATAAGAGAAAGACATTCCACCCTACCAAAATTAGTACCCAAACCACCACCATCTCAATAGAAAACCAACCTAGAAACACCCACCACTCTTGAAACAATAATGCATGTAGTACTATAACCAACCACCCTACCGAAGACCAACTTTCAGGTAAAATAGACCTTATGAACAACCCTCTATTGGCACACAACCTTTTATGCAGTAATGAAAAGTTTCAAAGATGTATGAGATTAGGAATTAAATCAAATATTTTAGAGAAATAATGAAAACACTATCCAAAAATACAAGGAAAATTACAGCACAAATAGTTAATAACCTAAAGAATAATTTAAGAATTATAATAATAAGATGCAAAAGAGTGCTCCCACCACCAGCCTCACCTAAACCTAAACTGATTTAAGCAAAATTGGAGGGGAATGAAGTTAGAAATTCTGAAAATCCTAGGAAGACTTCTAAAAACAATACTAACAATTAAGATAATAAGGATGAAGAATAGATGGATGAACCGAGAAAAAATAGACAAGAAACACCATTATAGAGATAAAAAATAGAGAAAAAAGATCTTCCCCAACCATTCCTATCAAAAATGATACAATCAATGGAGGTTCAAGATGAATCACTTTAAAAATAACTTCTGGAAACTGTATATAAATTTGAGATTAATATTACACTTCTTGTTTCACTTATGAAGATTCCGAAGTATGCTAATTTTTTTAAGAAACTTTGAACCATCAATATGATACATCAAGAAAATTATAGGATCAAATTAGGAATAAGTGTCTTAGATTTGATCATATCCTAGTTACCCACCAAATGTTAAGATCTAGAGAAATTTTATATTCTATACACCATTGGATATTTAACTTGATATAATGATTTATGTAATCTTGGTGCTTATATTAATGTATTTCCTCACTTAGTGTTTACTTATTTACAGATGTGATATTTGAATCTCACAACATTAGTGGTACAACTTGCTAAAAGATCCACTATTTTTATAGTAAAAGTTTTGGAAAATGTGTTAGTTGGAGTTCAAAATCTAATATTTCTACCAGAATTAAATGTGCATAACATGAAATAGGATAGATTATAGATACACTCACATAACATTTTGGGGATAAATTTATTAAATATGTCCAATACCATTATCAATTTCTATGAATTGACACTAACCATGGATTTTGTAGTCAACAATGCCCACTTCAATATCTTTGAATTTACAAGGCACCCTTTAGATGATCAATCACTCCTTACCCTATCCAACCTTGAATAGGATGAACCATTTAAATATTTAGGTATTATACATTAATATTTAGCCTTAGGATACCATTTTTTTGATTCAAACTCCCATAAAAGATGAAGCTGTCCAAAATTCTAGAAATTTTGTTTCCATATTAGAAGAAGAGGTAATTTTTGAGTTTTTCAATGAATAAAATGGTTTATTTCATGAATAAAAATATTATATGTTTCCTTGTGTGTAAAAATTCAAATATTTAGTAATGGAAAACCTCAATTTAATTTCATCTCTTGAATGACCACCGAATCTAGAAATGAAACCACTTTTTACTAATTTAAAATATGTGTACCTTATGGAAGAAGAAAAATTATTAGTTATAATTTCTAATAATAAACAATAATAAACATTGATTGAAATTTTTAGAAATAATTAAAAAGAAATATGATGAATATTAGGTGATATTATAGAACAAGTAGAAAAAGGCATTTTCTTTTTATTTTTTTTGTATTTCAATGCTGGTTTTAGTCAAAGTTACTACTATTTAAATTGTAAATACCTTTTAACATTGGTTATATAATACTAACATGGAAATGTATTCAAAAAACAACCAAATAACATTTAAGATAACTTTACACATCTGTTATCTATATAACTGACATGGAAAGTTACTTTTTACGTTGGTTATATAGATAATTGATGTGGAAACAAACTTTTCACATTAGTTATATAGATAACTAATGTGATTTTTTTTAAAAAATAAATAAAATTTTAGAACACATAACATAACATTGATTGAAAAATAAGACTATAATCATAACATTTCAATAACCAAATATGAAAAAAGAGTTAATATTTTTCCTTCTTCTCCATACTTGTGCTCATTCCCTCCGACTTTAGAATTGTTTATTGGTATTCATTTGATTCAAAATGAAAAACTCATGAGAAATTTTGAGAACTAGATTGAAAATATTTTATGGAAGCTTAATCATACTTTAAAGCATAATATTTATAAAAAACAAATAAAAAATGAATATAATGAAAAAAAATTATAAAACAACTACAATACTGATAGATTTCCACTTCAAATCGATCAGAAGGTGAAATATGAGTAGATTAAGAAATTAAAAAGTGAGAGAAATAAATAGTTAAATTGAAATGATTATTAGTGATTGTTTTTATGTATTTATAGTAGAAAATAAAATGTTCCCAATCATATAATGAATTTATAAGAAGTAACAAAAAATTCACAAGCACATGATTTGAAAAATTAATAATTAATAATGCACAAATTTTTTAAAAAATTCACCTTATACTTTTAATGTTGGTTTTTCAAAAAATTGACAATAAAATTATATCTATAACTTTTATTTTTTAAAAACCATGGTTTAAAGTTTATTTTAACATTGGTTTTTAAAAACTAATGTTAAGAGCTCAATGTGAAAATCTATTTTTCTAGTCATGTTGGTATAAATATTAAAATATGCTTTCATAGAATTCTTATTGAGAGTGATTCAAAACCTATCAAACATCCCCAAATGAGGACGAATACCACCTTGATAGAGTTAGCGAGGAAGGTGATATAGAATCTCTTAGAAGTAGGGAATATATATCCTATTCTTGATTCATAATGGATCAGACACATCAATGTAGTTCCCAAGAAAAATAGCCTAACCATTGAGAGCAATGAAAAGAATAAATTAATCTCTTTGAGAATTCAAAAAAGTTGTAGAGTATGTGTATACTATAATAAGTTAAATCAGGTCACTCAAAATAATTATCTCCTCATCCCCTTTATGGACCTATTGTCAGATAGATTGGTAGGTAGAACTTATAATTACTTTTTGGATGGATTATCAGGATATTTTTATGTACCCATTGATTTTAAAAACCAATAGAATTCCATAATTACATTTCCATTTGTCATATTTGCGTATTATATTACGATTTAAAAGTTTTTTGAAATTATTTTTGACTATTTTTTAAAAAATATAAAAAACGTTTTGAAAACTTACACTGAAAAGACTATTGTTTTGAATTTTAAAAAATTCCTTTTTAGCGTTGATAGAGGAATTTTATTTGGAAATTTCATTTCAAAAGAATTAATTAAATTCAATAAATCTAAAATTTAAGTGATAAATTATTTTCCTCACCCAACTTATGTGAAATATTCTAGATAGTTTTTATGATATGAAATATTTTATAGGAGGTTTATCTAGGATTTTAGTAAGATTTCTCCATTTTTCTATATATTACTTTTTATAAATGATGATTTTTATTTTAATGATGAGTGTAAGGAACCATTTAATGATTTAAAGAGTATATTTATAACCCCATAAATGATTCAACACCAAATTGGGAACTACCATTAAAGCCACATTTTGATGCTTCCAACCAAGTAGTTGGAGCAGTATTTTCTCAATGAATTGAGGGAAGATAGAAAATAATTTCCTATACCTAAAAAACCTTATATTCTTCTCAATTAAACTATAAAACAATGGTAAATGAATTTATTATTGTAGTATTTACTTTGGATAAATTCAGGTCATATTTTTTTTGTGCGAAATATTTTATTTTTATTGATCATGCAACCCTTAGATATTTATTGAAGAAGGATGATGCCAAGTTAAAGATTTTGAGGTGGATTATACTAATTCAAAAGTTCAATTTTAGTAATCAAGGACAAGAAGAAATATGATATCCAAGTGGATGATAACTCGAGTAGACTACCCAGTATAACCAAAGTGGATATTCTAGCCTACAAACCAACACAAGAATTCATTACAGGGGAGCATCTATACTTGGTTGAAGGAAAAGTGCCATGGTATACTGATATAAACAATAATTTAGTAACTTCTCAAGTACAAACCCACTTAAGTTACCACAAAATTCAAATACCAAAATCTGAATCCCGATATTACATTAAGGAAGATCTATTTATTTGTAAACATTTTAATGATTAATTAATAAAAATATTATTTCCCAATAATGAAATTGAATATGTTTTTGAGTTTTTTCAAAATTTATCTTAGGGTGGCCACTTTTTACCTAAAAGGATAGTAAGGAAAGTTTTATAATTTGTAATCTATTAACCCACTTTGTTCAAATATGAACATTAATTTTGAAAAATGTGCGAAAAATGTCAGTTTTTTGGAAATATTTCAAAGATACAAGAAATAACTCCTAAAACACTTTGTTTTTATAAAATTTTAAAGTATAGGGAATATATTTTATAGGTAACTTTCCTATATAATTTGGGAATTATTATATCTTTCTTGAGGTGGATTGTGTTTTGAAATGGGTGGAAAATAAATCCAATAAATTGATGATGCTAATGTTGTTTGTGATTTTGTGAGATCTTACCTATTTTATAGGTTTAGAGTGACTAGGGACACCATAAATGATTAAAACAATCATTTTTTAAATAGGATAATTTAATATTTATTTATAAAATATGGAGTGCCTCACAAAACATCAATATGCTATCATCCAAAAACTAATGGCCAAGTTGAAGAGTTCAATTGGGAGATCAAGTGAATTTTTGAGAAGACTATAAAACTAAATAGGAAGGATTAGTTCCAAAGTTTAGAATATACTTTGTGGGATTATAGGATAGACTAAAAAAACCCATTTAAATTAGACCTTATAGAATAATTTATGGGAAAATATATCACCTACCTATAGAATTGGAACACAAGGCATACTAGGCTATAAGAGATATGAATCTAGACCTAGACAAAGCTAGAAAATAAAGGAAATTTTTGTAGTTAGAACAGGATAAAATTTGAAGATATGATTTTGAAAATTCCAAGATTTATAAATAAAGGACAAGGGTGGCTCATGAAAAGATAATTAAACTAATGTATTTCCATCCTGGAGACACAATGCATTTATATAACTCAAGGATGGAGTTGATTTTATGTAAACTTCATTCTAGATGGGAAGGTCAATTTAAGGGTACTCATGTATATCATTTTGGTTCTGTGAATATTATAAAAGAATGAGATTAAGATCTATTCACTATTAATTGAAATAGGCTAAAGAAATTATATTGGAACTTTCCATAATATCTAATGGAGGAGATCAGACTCTTAGAACCTATTTATAACTAAATACCATCAGGTTCCACCTTTAATTAACAATTAGATGTTACTATGATTCTAATTAAAATATGTATACATGTTAAATATATTAAAATTCATTGAGGATACTATATAATTTAAGTTTTGGGGAGGAAAACTTTTAGTTTATTTCATTTTACAATTTTTTGTCTTTTCAAATTTTGTGTGTGTTTCTTTTTTAGGTTCATTAAGTTTCTGAAAACTATGAGCTTAACTGTAATACCATTAAAAAATTTAAATATATGAAGATATTTAGAAACCTATTTGATCCATAAAATCACCTTATATGAATATTTAAATGAACTGGTTTTCAAATTCTAGGTGAGGGAAATTCATGCAAAGCCCACTAATTTTTGAATCTCATTCCATGACATACCATCTTTATCTTTATCAGTTACCTAAGAGGATTGTAAAAGAATGATGACATATTCTTTACAATTCACTTTTTCTTGAGAGAACCAACATATGCATTACTAACTAGAACCTACTAATTATTATATTCAAAATATTAAATCATTTAAGGACCTTATGCTTTGATTTTAATCCCCCTTTTCAATGAGCCATATTTTCAAGCCTATATTGAAATTTAATCCATATAGACCATATAATCCATGAATCACTTTTTTAGGAAACCACATTATAATCCAAATATCTATATCCACATTTCTATAGAAGTTTTTACATGATCTAATTTGAATACAAGAGTGGAGGAATGGACAAAAAGATATTGAACAATCTATTTAGTAGAATATTTTTGAATTTAAAGAAGAACTTGCTATAATTTTTTTAGTAATATTCTGGGAGAAAAATCATAATGGGAATAATGGAAAAATTTTCTTGATTCCATAAAAGTCTATCCATGAGATTATCCCATTGTTTTGAATAGATAAAGTTCCCCTCTTTCTTTTAAAAATATAATTCTGAAGAGAAATTATATATTTGAATAAGATGAAACAATTATACTATAAAAGAGGGAAATAGGGAAGTCATTTTTTATTATGCTAAATTACTCTAAGGGTAGACTACCCATGAAGTGAAGGAGGAGTTTTGTAGATAGTTAGTGTTATTTGGGAGCTGAAATTAACATAAAGATGTTAAAATATATGATGTCTAACCAAGAGAAGCTGTTTGAAAGTAAGTTTTAAAGTTTTTCAAAAGAAATACCATAAAAAACATCAAAATGAAGGGAAAAAATTTCTAAATTATACTGATATAGATCTCATACCTACCAAATAAGAAAATATGAATTACCTCTCTACATTCAAATACATAACCAAAATAATTTGTTTTGAAACCTACTGAAGGATACATAGAGAGGAATTTTTTCTATTATTGAATTGATAAAATGTGTTTCATCTCTTTGAATAATTCAAATAAGTGAAGTTTAGTTAGTATAATTGTAAGTTCTATGAGAATGTATTCTTGGATAAAACTAAAAATAATGCATTTAGTTTCATTTTAAATCCATGACTCCTCATTCATCCTTAATAGTTTAACATTAAAATCCTACCAACCCTCAAGCCATAGAAAAAACATAATTAATCCCTCATGATATGCACAAATACTTGAATCATTGGTTTCAGATGAATAAATTCACTAAGCCTACAGTGAAACTCATATGAACTTGGAATGAAAAAAACTTCCTTGAAAATAATTCTTGAGTGATGTGTGAAATATTTTTAGGAAGGTAGGTATAAGTGCATATGAGGGGATGAAATAAGTGAAAATTAATTTATTGAAATTAATGGAGAAAATGTAATAAAGGAAACTAAAAAGGCACGATGATATTGAGAAACATGGTTTTGGAAAAAGGACTCGCATTGGCTAGGTATTTGAATTTTTCTTTCTTAATATTTTTTAAATTCATTTATCCAGAGTCCATGTTTTAAGTGTAGGGGAATTGGTAGAGTCAATACTTTAATATATTTCATTAAATATTTTCATGATTTTAATCCCACAATTTTATCATTTACTAGGTAATTATCACATATTTATCGTATATGATCATTTTGGATTTAATTATAAAAATGTTTAGAAAATTGATTTTTGATTTTTTATTTGATCTTTGGAATTATTTGAATAAATCGTACACTTAATCATAATTTTTTTTATGAATGTTTTAGTTTTATGTGTTTAATATGAATAAATAAAATAATTTATGTGTTAATAAATGAATTATGAAATTTCTACATATAATCTAGCATGCGACATTCAATCAAGCGTTATTCATGATCAACCAAAAGATAGTTAACCGACCATGTGATGATCAACCACAATAAGAGAACCGATCAAACATGAATTTCCTAGATTGAGCATGATTAGGAATTTTAAAAATTCCTGGATTAATCTCATATTAATCTAGTAAACTGTATGTAGAACATTCCATGAAATAACTTATCTTCCATGTAGTCACTTGTCTGCTATATGATTAATCCATTAATATGAACCTCATGATTGATGAATTATGTTGAACCTCACAATTGATTCAAGGATTTTTCAAAAATTAATTTATTAAAGGTCATGAAAAGAATTTGGGAAGATTCATCTGTATTTCAATCCAAAGCCTTGGGTTATATGTTAGCATGCATATGATCATTAGAGGCTTACACATGGGTCAAAACATGAAAAATATTTTTATCAACACAAAATAATTAAGGCTACATATTTTATAGGATACTAGATCATATCTAGGTATTATTTCAATGGAGAATAAGAGGAAATAATTTAAAATATTCAAAAAGGATACTATATTATGAGTTTGACTGGATGAATCGACATGATCCCAAAAATCTTCAATAAAAGAATGAGAAAACAATAAAGGACCAGACCATGGGTTGACTCATTTAAACTTCTAGATATTTTACAAAATCTACTAATTTAATTTTTTTCTTTCTTTTTAGTTTTATTTTTGGATAATTTCTTTTCCATTTTCACTTTTTATTCCCTTTTAATGAAGGGGTAGACTCTAAGTGATTAGGTAAGGGAAGTATAAGCCTTTTTTTAATTCTCGAGTTTTTGATCTTAATGAAATAAATTATTTATCAATTCCATTAAACTAGTTTAAATATTCAAATAATTTTTTTATTATCAAGTGTGATTGTATTTGGATTTTAATTCTATCTATTTATTATTACCTTAGTGGATGATCTTTTTCTCTCTCCACCTACTCCTAGTTTATATATAATGGAACATATTAGAACCAAGTGGTAAAGTTATTGAAGATAATCAACAAATTTAGAAGTGGTAGTTGGAGTTATTGGCTATTTAGGATTAAAAAGACCCAACTGGGAATTGCCTATGTCAACTAGGAGTGTCCACTAAAACACTTACAAAAATATAAAGTATGGTAGACAAGGATGTGTCTCATTTAGGAATATTTTCACCATCACCATTACATAAAGGGAGGGAGAGGAAGCAATTGTGGATTCTCTCTCTTAATAGCTTAGTAAAGGAATATTTGATAACTTAGAAACTAGGATATCATTTAAATAGGTTAGTCAAACCATGACTCAATCAACATCTCTAAATTAATTATTTTTCAAATCACTATTTTATTTCCCTCTTCAGTTTTAAAAATAAAAACCATTTAAAAAACAAACATCCTTTTTTAACTAATAAGTGCTAATATATTTTAGATCACACCTCTCTAGAGAAAACCTAGGGTTATCACCAATACTGTATTTAACTTAGAAAATAACTATTTTACATAACCCATGATAGGAACATGTTAAATACTAAATGAATAGTTTTTCTTTCCTTGGTTAATTTGGGAGTTTGATAAGGTTTGTGTTATTATTCATACCTTGAGAGAGTTGGGTGAGAATATCCATGAAATTTTACACTCCATATCCCATCCTGTTTATTTTCTAATTAGGGAAATCATTACATTATCTATTATTCTCATTGTTAACTTGATTCTTTTGGGTTTCATACATCGACTAAAACCAAAAATTTTACTGTGAGTATTAAAAAATAATATCCATAGTAAACAATCATATGATAATGAAAATAAATCCTAATATGTCTCTAATTATGACACCTTGATTTCAACCTTTTACATATTAAGTTCAACTTATGATACTGTTGGTCCATCCTATAACACTTTTGATTAAACATAGATTTAGTTAAGTTTTATCCCCATATTCTTCATAAACAAATCCCCAACATTAACTAAACCCCACTGTTATACCAACTAATATGTACCATTCTTAACATACATACATAATAAATCATTTTACATGAATATTCATCACATATCATAACAAATCACACCCCAAAATCTATAGGTTTAGTGTTATTTAATATTATATACATAACTAACTTGTTTTTTTAACATTCATCAACATTTACCACAGATAATCTTTACACATGATACTATTATATACATATAATATATAATAATATTCTTCATTACTTGGGGAATGGAAACATAAGGAAGGGTGAGCTCAGATGACCAGTAAGAGTGGGAACATAAGGGATATGAATCAAGGTACATGAATATAACATAAGGAAATCATACCCAATAAAACATGGACCATAAATCACAAGTAATGACATAAGGATTTTAGTATAACATGTGAAATGAGTCATAAAAATCAAGAATCATGAAATAATTATCATAAGCTATGAAAACATAACATAGGAGTGTGGCGTTGAATAAAAATATGGAATAAGAATAAGCATAAATAATCATTTCATAGGTCAAGGTTCAATACTAAGACCATTATCACATAGTGGAATAGGATGACCCTCCATTCCCATAGACATCATGGATTGGATTCACTCCCTAGTCCCATATATTTTATCTCATGAGATATAAATATTTACCTAATACATTTGAGAGCTATATAATTCTAGGCATACCCATCACATAATGAAAAACCATACATATATGTTCCATATTAACATGAAAACATTTATAATTATATTATAGAATAATTAACCCATGACAATGAAACATGTTTCATAAGAATCATCACAAGGCATAAAAATGAATCATCTAGAGAAAAAAAAGTAGATGATTACATTGAAACATATCTCCAAAGAAACATTATAAACATTAAACAATATTGATATAAATGAAAACACTTTATAAGATTACTAGAAAGTTTCTTTGAAAATAATAAGGAATATACTTTACATTTTTATACTTTAAAAAAAGAGATTATTTATAAATAAATTGTTTTAAAAATATCTTTTTGGGAAATTAAATAAAAATTACTTTGAAAAATCTTTAAATTTTTAAATGAATATTCACAAACAAAACCAAAGAAATGGTGGGTGAAAGAGACCATATAGAAAAAGTTAAAAAAATAATCCTTTCATTTTTAAAAAAAGTCAAAGTCAATAGAAAATTACCTCAATAAGTTATATTTGTATGGATAAGGACATCCATAAAACCATATAAAAAATATATACATGGAATTATAATATTCCTAACCAAAAAGAATAGATAAGGTCAGTTCCACTTAGAAGCATCATTTTAGTTGAATTGTAATACAAAGAGGGAGTAAATGGAAAGAAGGAATTTAATAATAAAATATAACTAGATGAGAGTAAAATATATGCGTTTTTATAGATAAATAACACATAATTTCCCCCAATGTAAATTTAGTCATAGACAATCTCGATTTAAAAGTAAGATTATAAAAAAAACCCTACCTTAACTCCTGATTCCTCAAAAGTGATTTAAACTAATGTATAATAATGATAAACATATTAATAAATTATTTAAAAACTATATAAAACTATATGAAATTTTATAATATTTTATTATAATTATTTATTACACATAAATTAGTTAGTTATTTTTATTTTCATCATCAAATGTTAGTAATTTTAATTGTTTCATACAAGTTTCATAATGATGATGTTGATCTTATTTATTTGATGAAAATTTCACAATTAAAAAATTATTAAAGGGAGTGAAATAATTATTTTTAAATGATTTATTTAGTCCCATGTTCATTATATATAAGGTATGAGACTGTTTCATGTGAATAGATTTTTTTTATGAGAATGTTTTAGGTAATTTACTGATAACAATGAATTACTTTATAATGACCATTCATTTTTGTTCCAACCTTAAAGAACCGTATTAATAAAATAAATTAATATTTAATACCATATATTAATATTATTAACATATTTATTCTCATATCTGATTAAAATGATGGTGTTGGTATAACATCATTCATGTGAGTGGTTGAACTGACCCAAACAAGAACATGCTATATTAATGAACTAGTAGGAGTATAGAGTTATATAATATTTATATAATTTTTATAGAATTATAATAATTTTAATATAAAATAATTAAATTATATAATGAGATTATAATTATTTTATATGTGAATTTAATTGAAAAATATAGGGAAGTACTAAACATATACTTTGATGGATACACTCCTCGAAATGGGTTCCTTTGGAATGAAGGATTTAAGCCTCTTTCTTGGAACCAGAGGCTTCCAAACATGGAAGAATACTTTAGGGGAGTTAACTTTTTCTGGTATTAAATATATAAATAAATTAAAATAGTGGTTTTGAAGGGTTATAGGAGGGGTACTTTTATAGGTGAGTTTTGAGGGGTATTTCTGCAAATACTCATTTTGTAATGTGTAAGGTTTTCATTTACATGGAAAGTTGATAAAATTATAAAAAATATCTATATGGGTAGTTAATATCATCATAAATACAATTTAGAGTTATAATTAGATATATTTTAGGCATTTACCCCTTAAATTGACCCATTTACCTCATTTAACTTCAGTGTGGTAACTCAATTTTTACTTCGGTAACTTCTTTTTTCAAAAAATAAAATCGACATGATTACCTAATTTTGATGTTATGATTCAAAATTTTGAATCCATAAATTCTAATTCAATTTATAAATATGATAAATTTATCTTTTAAATTAAAATAGAAAAAAAAATATAAAAATATTTTTATAGAAAAACAATTTTTTTAAACATTAAGTGTTATTAATATTATTCCATATCAATTACTAATTAAATGAGTGTTAATATATTATTTTATAAATTGAAACATTAAATTTTATTATAATATTCTTTTAAAAGATATCAATTTAATTTATTATGATAAAAATACATAACACTTAGGAAAAAACAATTCTTTAAAAAATATCTATTTTTAACATTAAATGATTTTAATCACATCCTATTAAAATTAATTATTTATCTTTTAACCATTAATTTTTATCATTCCATTGATATTATAATAAATATTTTAATTTTATAAACACACCAAATCATTATTTAATAATTATAATACTAATAACAATGTTTATTTAGTTTAGGTAATTACAATAACGAAACACATAGACACACACCTAAAGTACACTAGTGGGTCCTGCTACATTCCTCCCTATAAATATTGGGAAGCACCTACTAAGACCATTAAAATTTGAACGGCCCAAAGGCCCAATGGAATAAAATCCCATTTCTTGGACCTAAGGCCTAATTTATGACCCAAGGCCCCTTTTATTAATAGTCCTACTACACTACCCACCACCACTATAATAGTTTCTACAGTACCCACTGTTGCTATAGTGATACATTACTACTACCATGATACTACAATATCTGTGTTAAATCCCTCTAAATTTGAGGTCATTGGGGGTTGAACCCTCAACCTACTTAATGAAGGATTACATGGTACTTACCATAAATATATAATTTTAATTAATTATTATATTTTTATTTCATTTTAGAATTGTTTATTATATTTTAATTATATTATTTTGAAATTTTCACTAATAATTACGTAGATTCAATGCACCTATTGGGAACAATTATTTCAAAATACCATATATTCAAAAACTATATATTTAACAATCATATTTCTTATAACCATATAACCAAGAACCATATATATAACAATCATATTAAATTCCAATTTATAGATTTACAAACACATCTAAAATCATTCATCATATTCTTTAATTTATTTTTCAATATTTTTATCATATTTATAATGTGTTTTATTCTTTTAATATTTATCATTTATGGTGTGATTTTCATGATATATCATGATGATAGGAATTCCATCATTTTAGTATTTTTATTTAATTTCAGTTTTATTCATTTAGTAATTTCAATAATTATGTTTCATTTTGTTATCTTGTAATGTATTTCATTTTGTACTATAATATTTTTCCATAATTAAATAGGAAATTTTTCATTTTAGTTTGGTCTTACATGTATCACAAGCTATCAAAAAAATAAGATTTATTTAAAGGTAAATACTTAATAAAATATTAGTATGTTACATTCTATCCCATTAAAATAATTTCTCCTTAAATTGTTTGTTATTTTGATGAAAAAAATGAGGGTAATTTTGTATCATTACATCTTTAGGTTCCAACATTTCTTCCTCAACTTTCCTTTCTTCCTAAATATCAGAGCTCTCTTATATTGTGATATTCAAAGGAATAATTTATCTCTAACTTAAAACTCCAAATCCCATCGATAATTATCAGTTTAGCTCTTCTATCAAATTTTTTCACTTTTAATGTTTCAATGACTGGTTTGAATCTTCTCTAATGTATCTTTAGAAGAATATGACCCAGTGGTTTGTACCCTAAAAATTAATCCCAAAATGATAATGTTCTACACCACTTCCTATATAGAGCCTCATATGGTTCCATTTTAATGATAGAATGGGATTTTTTTATATGATAATTCTACACGGGGAAGGTGTTGATCCCTATAGGTTTTTGAGCGTAGTAGAAGCATGCGATGGGGCATGCCCAACTTTTTCTTTTGGTATGATTGATGATAAATATTAGATTTACACAACAATAAATGTTGTGATCTACAAAATTGAATCAAAGAATATAGAAAAGGGATAAAACACTGGAACTAGAGAGAGGATCATCACACATTATTTATAATAAATTTAATTAATTAAATAACCACCTTGCTGGAATTCTTTCTTCATCAATGGATCTGAAAACAGATCTTCATTTTATGGTCATTGAGTTTGTAGGTATCAAAGTAGATTCCCTTTAGCGGTGATCCACACGTGTTCCACAAATCTCCGAACATCTCCGTAGGTATCTCCGGGTGCTATCACGACAGATCCTATTGCTTGTGTCATCCGCCTTTTATCACCATGGGAACCGCTTCCAAGGAATTCTCATGGATTTCTCTTGAATTGAGAGTGGTAGGTGGAGGAATATTTCTCTCTATTCTTTGGAGCACTCTTAGAGTAGGGAGTTCTCTAGGTCTTGAGAGGATTCTCTAAATCCATTGTACACAACCAAAAAAAATTAATTGGCTCTAAGAGAAAATAATATAACTGGGTGTATATATCACTAGGGTTAGAAATAAATAATTGCATAAGTGACCCTCATTATTTATTTAATACCTATGGAACTCCATGTTAAATAATAATAATAATATTATTATTATTTCTCGACATGCACTTAAATTACAAACTAAATTAAATAATATTCGATATTTATTATTTTTCACCGGACCATTAAAATTAGTTTTCCATTCCTCCACAATATTTATCAGGATTTGAATAATGACTATTTACTTATAAAATAAATATCACCGCGTTATTCGCTAATAAATAAATAAATATTATATTCACTAAATAGAAAATAAATATTTGTTAAATATTCCACTCACATTATATTCTCTCGAATAACTGGTGATAAAATAAACGCAATCAAGAAAACATGAATAATTATTAATCCATGTATGGGAATAATATTTATTCATATTTTTAAATAATAAATAATAATATTATTATTTAACTGATATTATGGATACACTTAGTATGTGACCCTCTTGGACTATTTCTCAATGGAATTAGGCGAAGCATTCTAAAGTCAAGGGTTAATATCTAAAAACATGACAAGGAACCCAAATAATTTAATGCTGTAACGATATAATACCTCATACGGATGCTTACTGTGTAATATAACCCCTTTATCACCATATCTCTAATCAATTAAGTTGCATGCTGATGTCATCAACCAATATACTCGATGTCTCTTTCTTTGACTTTCTTAAAATTGAACTTTCCTATAGAACACCATGTTCATGGATTTATTTAGGCTATATCATTTCCATCAAAGGGCTTGAGATATAAACTTACATTAAAGAACATAAGTGATAAATCCTTTCTCACATTATTCATTAATACAATATTACTCATGATGCACCCAATGTATCGTACCTCATCCCGAACATCTATCATCACAATTTTCATCAATACATCAATGTACATGACTCATAATACTCATTAATAATAATATTAAAGTATAAGTACCAATACACACATTCAAAGATACAAATATCCAATGACACATATAAATGTGGATTTCCTACTGGCGGGTCTCGTTCTCATAATATCTTACTAGATATTACCAAAGGTGTACAACATGATTAGGTGACTCAAAGTCCAATGAGTCTCCACCCTTGATAACCTATATCATTTGTGTCCCTCAAATGATATCACTCGACTATAAAACATATATTTTAGAATAGTTTCTTAGCACTTTTAGGTTACCATCATAGCAGGGAATTGTAATGACCTTTCAGTGTGAAAACTACTCTTAGGACATTATCACATACTATGTTATGAAAAATAATAATAATGATGTGATAAGAAGTTTATTAATATTAAAAACTATGAATAATGGTAATCATAAATTATATAGAATTTGGTTTTAGGGAACCAATCCAACAAAATCCCACTTTCACTAGAGAAAACTGTTAATAACCATCAGTCCTCTAGCTCTCACATGATACTCATGCTTCTACTAAGATAGACCTTTAGTCAAGGGGTATGACACATTCTATTTTATGGGTAATCTTATTAATTCAACTTCACCCCTTGGATAAAAACCCCTCAAGAGGTGATAAATCTAGATCATATGATTTTTTCATTGGTGTGACCTTAGATCTTTTGCAAGAGCCACCACCACAGTATTATCACAATATAATGTGATAGGTTATTTACTGCTAGGTACCATATTAGGCTCTTGGACAACGTTTTTAATACAAATGGATTCCTTGGATACATTTGAAGCCTCTATATACTTGGAATCTACTGTAGAATCATCAACAACTGGCTACTTTGAACTCTTCCAGCCCACAGATCCTCCATTGAGACAAAAAACATATCCTGACTCTAACTTTAGATCATTCTGATATGTCTGAAAACTATCATTAGTATAACCCCTACTGACTAGATTCTTGTCTCCTCCATACACCAGGAACATATCCTTAGTTATTCTTAGATACTTAAGGATATCCTTAATATCAGACCAACGATATTCTACTGAATCTACTTGATATATGTCTACCATGCTCAGTGCATAGGCAACATAAAGTCTAGTACATAACATAGAATACATGATTGATCATATCACACAAGTTTATGTGACCTTACTCATTATCTCTTTCTCATGTTATGTATGAGGACAGAATTTTTTATAAAGATTTAAACCATGTGAAATTGGAAAAAATCCCCTATTGGATTGTTCTATACTAAATCTCTTAAGTATTTGGTCAACGTATATACTTTTACTTAGTCCAAGAAGCCTCTTGGATCTATCACGAATGATCTTGATCCCTAGAATATAGGCTTCTTCACCTAATTACTTCATGAAGAAACATTTATTTAACTAGTCCTTAACCGATTGCAATACTGGTATGTCATTTACAATAAGTAATATTTCATCAACATATACTACTAGGATAATGACCACATTCCCACTAAACCTCTTATAAACACACAAATCACATTCATTATTATTGAAACCAAATTATTTTATGGACTCATCGAATTGAATATTCCATGAATTATATGATTGCTTTAATCCATAAATGGATCTATACAACTTTCAAATCCTTTTGGCATCACCTAGAGTCACAAAATCTTCTAGTTGTGTCATATAGACATGTTTCTAAAGGTTCCCATTAATGAATATAGTTTTGACACCCATATTATAAATATCATAGTCATGATAAGATGCTATAGCAAGTGGAATTATAATGGATTTAAACATGGAAACTAGTGAAAATGTTTTACCATAGTCAATTCCTTGACACTGTTTAAACCCTTCACCCACTAGCCTTGCTTTATAGGTATTTAATTTTCCTTCCATGCCCTGTTTCCTCTTGAATACCCATTTTCATCCAATGGTATTTACATCAACTAGCACATAGAACAAAACCCAAACTTGGTTATGATACATGGAATCCATTTAGAAATTCATGCCTTATTTCCATCTTGAAGCTTCCGAGATCTCTACATCCTCCTTGTAGGAGAGAGGTTTATCATTTTCAACTAATAAAGATTCACCATCTTCAGTGACCAGAAGACCATATCTCTATGGGTTTCTTACATCTCTTACACTTCTATGTAGTACTTGTGTTTCAAGAACTACTTCTTCCATGGGGACTTGGGGAATCTATTCCTATAATAACTCTTGTGTATCTTGAGCATCAACTTCATCGAAGTCAATTTTGATCCCACTATCATTTTTGAGGATGTGGTCCCTCTCAAGAAAGATGGCTTATCTAGTAACAATCACTTTCTTTTATAAGGGGTTGTATAGGTAGTATCCCTTTGTTTCATTAGGATACCCTATAAAGATACACTTTGTGTCCCAGGGTGCTAGTTTATTTCCTGATAAGACCTTAACAAATGCCTCACAACCCCATACATGTGTGTGTGAAAAAAAAGGTTTCTTTCCACTCCATAGATCAAAGGGAATTCCATTTTCTTCTTTAGTTGGTACTCAATTTAATGTGTATGCCGTAGTTTGTAATGCATATCCCCAAAGGGATAATGGAATATCCACATGACTCATCATCAACCTTACCATGTATAACAAGGTATTGTTCCTCCTTTCACTAACACCATTCCACTATGGTGTTTAAGGTGGATTAATTTGAGATAGAATCCCAAATTCCCATAGAAATTTGATAAACTCTTGGTTAAGATATTCACCACCTCAATCCGATCGTAGCTTCTTTATTTTATTTCCAAGTTGATTCTTTAATTCATTATTTAATTCCTTGAATTTATCAAAGGAATCAAACCTATACCTTATCACGTAGACATAACCATATCTACTCAAGTCATCAGTAAAAGTTATGAAGTAAGAATACCCACCTATAGCTTGTATTGGAAATGGTCCACATACATTAGTGTGTACCAATCCTAGAAGCTTCATGACCTTTTCAACCTATCCACCAAATACTTGTTTGGTCATTTTTTCTTGTAGACAAGAATAAAATCTTTCAAGTGGGTTTAGCTCAGAAGATTCTAAATAACCATCTTGATAGAGATTTTTCAAACACTTCTCATTTATATGACCAAGATGATGATGCCATAGATGGGTGTTATACGAGTCATGTAAACATGATTTGTTATCAATTTCAAACACTTGTTTTTTTTAATTTAATACAAAAATACCATGATTTAAATTTTCCATACCAAAACATATGTTGTCTTTGTAAAAGAAAAAACTTTTATTTCTAAACTTGAAAATAAACCCATCTGCATATATGAATGATATAGAAATTATGTTATTAGTAACTTTAGGTACATAATAAATATTTTTTTTAAAAAAATAATTAGTATTGTCAATGAAAGGTGGTAGTCACCAATGGCTTAAACATCTATACTCACACCATTATTAGCTTGTAGATCCACCTCTCCTATAGAAATCTTTCAGAATCTACTTGGTTCCTACATTTGGATATATATGTGAGCACCAAAAGTTATATCTAATACCTAATGTTTTGATATTGAAATATTACACTCGATAAAAAAAAACACCTTTAGCTTCCCCTTGATTCTGGGTGCAGTTCCCATTCCAGTGGCCTAACTTAACACATACAAAACATACTGCCTCCTTTTCCTTACCCTGCCTTTGGATCTTCCTCTCCTTAGAAGGATGGTGATTAGGAGATTTAGATTTTTTATGAGTCTTGGGACCCTTTTACTTATTATTCCTTTTTCTTTTTCACCATAAGGACCACTAATTTATCACACCCCATATCCTTATCCCCTTAGAGAATCAAGGTAAGAAATTCCAAAAGATGTTGAAATAGTGGATGCCCTAGACCCAACTATATAATAATTTTGATTACCATATCGTGTATATAGTTAGTAGTACATGATGATTACTTATCATTATTCTTTAGATATTTCTATGTCCACTGTTTAATGGTAATTCCATAGATTAATTATTGTATCAAAAGTTTATAGTAGATCCCAGAACATAATGAGAACGTCAATATACTTTGACATTAATCTTAAACAAAGGTCCTATGGTCTGGATACATCTTACTGATTGGAAATAGTATAATTTTTACTATCATGTGTTGGAGGATCATACGTATTGAGGATTATTATCATAAAGTTCACACTTGGTGATCTCTAATAGATAGATAATGAGGATATACCCACCAATAGGAATGCCACATGTTTTGGGTGTCATTGGTTGTTCCTATCTACAAACATGTGTGTTGGTATCCTAACTTGAGATCATTACTAGTGTGTGTCATTTGATCATGTAATTTAATGCAAATTGAAAACCATTATAATGAAATCATGGTAAGGTATCTTGTTTTGGGTATGTCATTGGTGGTATGATGTTGGTTGAATGGTCAACAAAGGATTTGTCACTTCTGAGTTAAGGAAGTTATATATCTCGGACCTAGTTGATCAGGATGGTGGTATCTTCATAAGTCTTTGTCCAAATTAGTTGAAAGGTAAATCCATATAGTTAGATCAACAAATAATAAATCAAGAAAAGGGTGATGACACAAGTGTGCATCCTGCTTTATGAGATATCTAAAGAAAAAGATATTATATTACACAGAAAGTGTTCATAGGTTGGTTTTCATTTCTATGACAATAATTATGTTTTAGGGGCCTTGATGGGTTTCTAGAATCTGCTCTTGACCTGTTAATTTTATTCACTACTATCGAGATAAGGGCCTAAAGGGTCACACACAATATTGTATTCAAGAATCTTCCCTAATTAGTTGAATATATATATTGGACATAGTGGGCCCCATAATGGGGTTCGAGTGTTGTCCAAGGAATAGATCACCAAAGTAATAAATAAATTCATTATTATTCATGTTATGAATAATTGGGTTGAATTTATCTAAAGTATTTACAAGTTAAGTAAATATGAGAAAATATTAATTGAAGGAATATTATTTAAATATTACAAGTTTGTTTAATATTAAATAGGAATGGAGAGTCAAGTTAAATAGATCGGGTTTATCACATAATATATTATATATATATATATTACAGGTATGTGATAAAATAATAAATAATATTGATGTAGTTTAATTCATCATAATTATTTATTTAGTGAATATTAAATTACATGAGGGTTGGGGAACCCATCCGGGTATTTTTCATCATCCAATATAATAATTAAAGAGAGTCTCAATCTCATTACTATTCATGGAAAGAAAAATAGAGCCTCTCACTCTTCTACCGATTTCTAGAGAGAGAGACCCTCGATCCAGAATCTCGGATCAATATCTCCCTCAATCATCGAAGGCATATCGATGCGGTGATCTCGGGGTGTCAAATTTGTCGTCAGATCTCCACACTAGCACCCAAAATTCAATGGATGACACTCAAATAGATTTTTTAAAGCATGTGTTGAAAATCTAGAGGTATCCTTATATGGATCCTTTAAGAAATGATCGCTGGCGATGAGTTGTAGATGAGCACGAATTCATATCTGAATAGATATGTATTCAGTTTTAATTTATGTGAAATTTTAATTTACACGAGATCCTTGGACCATACTGGAGCTCTGATCATCAGAAAAAACAAGTTCCATCATACTTATAATGAAAATTTTAAAATCCCCATCCAATAGGTTTCCTCTTCAGGCTTCGGTACCTTCAATTGGTATTAGAGGGATCACATAAATTTTCTGATCCCAAAAAAATTAATTTACATTAAAATTAAGTCGAGGGTTTAATTATTGTCTCAATAGAATAGACTTCATATCAATATAATTTCAAAAAAACAAGTTATGACCATTTGAAACTTTTAATATAGATTGATTAGAGATTATTTGATATTAAAATTGGATTCCGATCATCGGATTTACTCTATCCCGTGACTGGAATAATTCCACCATAATGTGGGTTGTTGATAATAATAATAATTATCATCATTTATTATTTTATTATAATAATTATTATAATATTATAATAATAATAATATTTATTATAATAATAATATAATAATAATAATAATAATTTTATTATTATAATAATATTATATTATAAGGCTATTAGTGGCCTTTGGAAACCCTTTTGGGTGTGTGGGTTCCTGTGGAGAAATCCACGTAAAGAACAAAAACCAAACCCACTTGGTGGTGGGAAAACTAGAACCTATAGAAACCAAAATGTGGTTTGGTGGTTGGAAAATTTGTCAAAAGACCTTTAGAAAAAAGGGGTTTGAAAATTATGGGAGGGTGGACCCACCCCCTTGTCTTGCTGATCACCTCTCCCAACCGAGAGGTGCCTCCAGCCTGCTGCCTTCAAACCAGGCAACTACCTCCACCCCAGGCTACCTAGTTTCCCTACTCACCGACTTGAAGCACACCACCACCTATGCTTGTGTAATCCACATTCGTCGATCTTCCCACTAGGCTGTTTTTCCATTGCCACAACGTCCCAACCAAACTGCCATCATAAGACCACCTCACCACACCTCCTTTTCTGAGGTCGAACACCCTACCATCATGGGTCCCACTGGTGCCACCACCTGATACTCGGTCTCCCTCCTCCACCAGGGTCAACCTCCTCTAACTCTCTACTGGCCTCCCATGCTCGTACTTTCTCCCTCTACACTAGTGGATGTCACACCAGATCCTACAACCTTCACATCTGTGGTATGTCCCGAAGAACCTCCAACCTTGAACCCCTCCTCCCTAGTCCATCACTGCTCGTTGAGACCCTGTCAGATCCTACTTACATTGCCAGTCTAGCTAGGCCGCCAAAGCTCAGCCCCTGCTGTTGCATCGGGTTCTAGATCCACAGGTGCATAGTATTTGTGGGCTTCACCTGCACAAGTCTAGTTTGACATGATCCATCCCTAAAGTGTCCCGAGCGAGTCGGACCAACTCAAAACATGTTTGGGTGGATCTTTCTAGCCGAAAATAGTCCAGAATGGGCTTTGTCTGACCTATTATGGGTCTTCACAGGTTCGGCGTGACCTGCAACAGGATATAGTGGGATTTCGGGGCATGGGTAATGAATTTTAATTTAATCAATTAATTTAATCTTTGTTTTAAATTAAATTAATTAAATATATTAATTTTGGTTTAAATAATAATTTTAACACCTGAGTCAAATTAACTTAATTTAGATATTAAATTGAATTAATTAATTAATTTTTTTTACTAAAATTAAATTATTTAAGGGATAAAAAATAATTAAATTATTTAAATTATTTAATTCATTTAATTTAATTAATACCCTATTAATTAATTTAATTTAATTTAATTTATCACGCTTTAATTATACCAAATGATCTTGAGGATTTGACCCAACCTATGTATGCTTGGTTGCTTTATTCAATTGATTATTATTTCAACTATGTGTGATGATTGTAATTAATTAAAATGGTCTGCACATCATTATTATTTTCATTCAATATGTATAAGGATCTATATTTATATTTTATCTAATGTAAATCACACCCCTATCCCCCCTCATCTGCGCACGAATATCTTTGTATTATTGATGAAGAAAATGTAATACATAGACAATGCCAAGTCAAGGTGTTATTCTAGACGAGCAATGAACATGCATAACGAGGGAGATCTATATCAAGAGTCAAGCTAGGACTCAGGTATGATTCCCCTAGGTTGTTTTAGATGCTAAAGACCATTCGGGTATATTTTTTTATTTATGCATTTATTTATTATTTTATTCATTTTATAGCAGTTGGAAAATACATAAAATAATAAATAATTAAATTCATAAAAATGAAATGTATGTTTTTCTATTAATGTTCAGTTGTGAGCATGACAACATATATGAACAATATTAATATAAATGGATTACATTTGTCAAAATAAAAACACAAAAAACCATGAAATGAATATTAAGTAATTATCGCCTTCAATCATTCAAGTTTAAACAAAACTAGGTGTTTGGGGTGCTCATAATGCCAAAGATGAGGGTGCCTCTTACTACTAGGGAGTTCTTATGAGAGTGGTGGGTTGACTTAACTAAAATTGTAGCAAAGAAGTATCCAAATCTATATTTTTGTAATTTTAGAGGCAAGTGTTCAGTAAATCAAGTTGTGATTTTAGAATTTGGGACTTCACTCAATAGACCAAGGAACCATGAGTTAATGTGGTTGGCCAAACAAAAACCTACCTTGCACCCTCTGAATAGTGGCATAGCCAAATCTTGTAGACTATAAGGGGAGGTTCAGGGATCCTTTCCACTAGAATAATCAAACAAAAAAGTATTAAGATTCTAGAATAGAGGGTTCCTAGAATTCAATAAAATAGTGGGAGAAATTTAATGATTAAATTAAATAGTAATGACTCATTCAGTAATCAATATAAAAGTGAAAATCTGCTAAAGTTTTATTTTTTTATAAAAATGGTAAGTAATACCACAATAAAAACTGTGATAAATATTGGACAAAGTTAATGTCCAAACTAGCATGAATTTCCAAGTGTAGTACAGACACCTGTGCACAATACTACTATATCAAAATTTCAAGGTGCTAGTGTCCCTACCTATTAATCCAACTCTAGAAGAGAGGGTGTAAAACTTCTTATCAGAGAATCATGTATGAATAATATGATGGTTATTTAATAATGCTATCACCAACATCTGATGTTTTTTGTAGTTAAAATATCAGGACATGGATGATATAACATGTAGTCTCATATATGAGTAGATTTCGAGGGTAAAGTGAAGCGATATATGAATGGATGATATTACACTAAATTTTTGTAAATTGAATGATGGATCACAATATTTCAAAGCATCCTATTTTTACACCTGATTAATCCAGTTTCATTTGTGGTTACAAAATTAATAGGATAAAGTAAATGCTTTATTACCTTTTAGGTAAGGTTTTCCAAGCAATAAGAATATTAAAGAAAGTACCATCTCTAGTTCTCATGGAAATTAAATTGGAAGAAAAGGTGAAAATGCCAATGGAAAGTTACACAAAAGGAAACTTCATAATGTACTTCAAAGAATAGAGGTTGGTTATTAAATGGAGGTTTTTTCCATCGCATATTATGAAATAAATTTATGGAAGTTTAAAACACAATGAACTAAATTGAATAAGGAAGAACCCACTTCTTCTTCAGTGTAAATTCATCAAATAAAAGTATTGTTTCTAACATACTTCTTGAGTATTAAATACAATATTACTTTCACATATGTTTATTTAAATATAGTAACCAAGTATGTATATAAATATTACAATAAGTAAGGTGACTTCTCTAAGCAGTTGAGAAATGGTGATTCCTAAATTAGCGGTGAGAAGCACATAACTTATCTTTTCTAAGTGATTGATTCTAGTTGAAAAAGATGTTGAGTATAAGTAAAACATTTATCTCACATTCCCTCTAGTCATAATTATAAATTATTCCAATTTTATGAATGAATGTTGTTTATGGCGCATCATACTCAATAAATAGTTCAATGATACATGAATCATAGGCAATAAGTGATGGATATAAAAATTTAATACTTATTTACCTAGATATGGCTAGATAATTCTTTATCAAGGAAAAATAAAATTGGATGTCAAGAATATACCAAGTATGGTATTTAGGAGTGACCCAGCTAAACACCTTTGGTATTATTGAAGTATTTAGTTCAGACAAAGAAACCTTTAGAAATAAAGGTATGCCACAAAGCTTGCAGAGTTAACACAACAAGAGAACATGAACTATTCCAAGGGTAATATATTGGTAAATATACTTCATAAGATTATTTTATGTTATTAAGGAATGTGTTAGTGAAATATAAGCATGGTCAAAAGATATGCGGTTCTTCAGATCGACATGTTGAAGAATATCTTAACCAAACAATCATCGATCATGATAAATTAGCCTGGAGTAATTCCTAAATGCGCATTACCTTATCTACATAACAAAATTTATGCTAATAAGGAGTATTGATGATAATTCTTACATGTTAAAATTGATTAAAAAAATGTATCGTGGAGAAATTATTAAACACACATTTTATACATCAAAGTTATGGCATAAGTAGTATCAATGTTATGACCTGTAGTAACTTCCATTATATTTCAAGACATTATTTGAAAATAATAGAGAAATCCCACAACTAATATGCCAATTAAAAATGAAAAATAGATATCATACAAGTTATAGTACGATGGAAATACATTATGTCATGGGACATGTGTTTATATGCAAAGATTTTGTTAGGATATAAACAAAATTTCATCAAGCTAAACAGATTGTGCATCTAAGGTAATCATCATAACTGTTTCTTAGGATATTACATAAATCCCTAAGATATAAAATTGGTAGTAAAGTGATAGTATACACTTATATATAAGGGTTCACATATATATTAGATATATTGGGAGCTGTATTGAATTAGATTTAGTCAAATCCATAGATGCACATATAGTTGGCATAAGAACTAGTTCCAAAAGTGAATGTCGAACATGTATGTTCTAGAGATAGACACTGTGTAGGATGTTTGAAACCATAAATATGGTTTTATATTCACCGTGTCTAGTGATATATTATTTTGTAAGAATAATAATTTCTATAATAAGTATATGGTAATAAGATAATATTGTAAAGGATAATTAAAATTCAATAATGGATTCCATGTATAAAAGCTAAAAGGGGATTATTATTTTGAATACTGTGGTGTGTATTCAAGAGAGATGATACATGGTTGGTATAAGATAAGTAACAATAAGGGTCGATTGGTTATACCTAGTTGGCATTCCTAAATCCATTAGAATTTTACTTTCTATAGCTAATATCTTTGATCATTTTATTGAGAATTGGATGTCATGATCACCATTCATGGAAGGTGTCTATACGACACATCTAGAAAGGGATTGTCATGTCATAGAATGCTAATAAAGCTTGAAATTTATTGAAATATAGTTTAGGATTGAAGTAATAAATGGGATCATAGAATATTCATTGAGAATGAATGTTTTACATGTGTCTACCAAATTTTAGTGGGAGCACCATAGTTTTCCAAGTGAAATATGTTTGACAACATATGGAGAATAGATATTGGTCTTACAGTTAGTTAAGACCAGGATGAAAGTAATTCTCTAATAATTAACTTAAAGTAGCAACATAAGTTCTAGGGAACAAGATATACTAAGGTAGATATAAATTTTGATTGGACCTAGTCAATCATACATATATTGACATGGTATTGAAAATAAAATTTGTAATAATTCAAGATAATAATTGTTTCTAGTGTCACATGGCATAAATATCTCCTAGAATACATGAAAATTCATAGGAGGAGATTAAGTGATAAGTTATGTTCCACACACTTTAGTGACGAATCAATCACATATGCCATAATATGTACAAGAAATGATATTGGAAAAATATGCTTTATGGTAGTAAAATATTAGTTATTTTTAGTATCACTCCAAGGGACATAATTAAAACTATCTAATTATACTTTGGAATATAAAAAAGATATGTACTTGGTGGAGAAGAAGGATATTAGTTATGGGGGGACAAAAAATAGTATTCCTTATATCATTTTGATCTATTATCGTAGCTAGGCTAAGTTTATGAGCAAGAAAAGATCATATTATCCAGTGGTAGCCATACCTATAAATACTGAGTATATTACATATTTTGAGGTAGCTAAGAAGTAATGGAACATAATGATTTGTTCCAATTACTGGAATTTCACCTAGTAAGTAAAGTACTATCATAATGTAAACTATGATATTCTTAATATCCAAGATTTCAAGTTATGATAGTTGAAAAAAGGGATATACTCAGGGATAACATCTATTGAGAAGTTTTACTCAAGGAGATGAGGTTGAATATAACAGAATATCCACATGGAAGAAACGTGGAAAACCTAGAAGCTAAATTTGTTACTCATCAGAAAAATGATATTTATCATGTGAGTAGCTAACATGTATGGTTATAAAATTGGATCTAGTGAAAGTGGGAGTGTTGAAATAGTGGATGCCCAAGAACCAACTATACAATACTTTTGATTACCATATCGTGTATACAATTAGTTGTACATGATGTTTACTTATCATTATAGTGTAGATATTTCTGCATCCACTATTTAATGATAATGTTCATAGATTAATTGTCATATCAAAAGGTTATAGCAGATCCCAGGCTATAATTAAAACCTATTGATACTATGACATTAATATTAAATATAGGTCATATGGTCTAGATACATCTTACATATTGGACAGAGTAGATGTTTGACTATTAGGTGATGGGGGATCATAAGAATTGATACATTTTCTCATTAAGTTCACACTTGGTGATATCTAGTAGAGAGATAATAAGGATAGACCCTCCAATAGGAACACCACATGTTTTGGGTGTCATTGGTTGTTCCTATCTACGAACATGTGTATTGGTCTCCTGACTTGAGATCATTACTGGTGTGTGTCATTTGACCATGTACTTTGATGCAAGGTGAGAACCATGATAATGAAATCATGTAGAGGTATCTTGTGTTGGGTATATTATTCATGGTATGAAATTGGTTTAATGTTCAAGAAATGATTTGTAACTTCCAAGTTAAGGAAATTATACATCTCAGCCATGGTTGATCAGGATGGTGCTACCTTCAAAAGTCTTTGGCTAAAGAGGTTTAAAGTTAAATCCATCCAGTTAGATCAAAAAATAATAAAGAAATAAAAGGGTGATAACACATGTGTTAATCCTACTTTATGATATATTTAAAGATAAAAAGATTATATTTTATTGAAAGTGTTCATAGGTTGGTTATCATTTCTATGAAAATTCTTATCTCTTTAGGGGCCTTGATGGGTTGATAGACTCCACTATTGGTATGTGGATTTTATTCACTGATATCGAGATAAGGGCCTAGAGGGTCACACATAATAGCATATTCAATAATCCAACCTATTCAGTTGAATAGGTATATTGGATATAGTGGGATCCATAATGTGGTCCGAGTGTTATCCAAGGTATCGATCACTGAAGGAATAAATAAACTGATCATTATTCAAGTTATGAATAATTGGGTTGAATTTATTTAAAGTATTTACAAGTTAAATAAATAAAAGAAAATATTAATTGAAGGAATATTATTTTAATATTCCAGGTTCATTTAATATTAAGCGAGAATGTTGAGTTGAGTTAAATGACTCGTGTTTATCATGTAATATTATATATATATATATATATTAGGTATGTGATAAAATAATAAATAATATTGATGAAGTTTATTTTTTCATAATTATTTATTTAGTGGATGTTAAATTACATAGGGGCTGGGGAACCCATCTGGGTATTTTTCATCATCCACTATAAATAAGTGGAGAGAGGCTTAAGCTTATTACTATTCATGGAAAGAAAACCAGAGCCTCTCTCTCTTACCACTTTCTAGAGGTAGAGACTCTCGATCCAGGATCTCAGATCAAGATCTCCCTCAATCATCGAAGTCATATTGATGTGGCGATCATCAGGGCATCAAAGTCATCATCAGATCTCTGCGCTAGCACCCAGAATTCGACGTATGATGCTCCAACAGATTTTTGAAGTGCGTGTGGATGATATAGAGGGATCATGTTATGGATCATTCCAGAAATGATCACTGGTTAAAAGTTTCATTCGATTGTGATTTTAGGTCCAAACAAGTATGTATTTAGTTTTAATTTACATGCTCTTTTAATATATGCGAGATTCTCAGACTGTACTGGGGATCAGATCATCAGGGATGACAAGTTTCATCATTTGAATGATGAAAATTTTAAAATCCTCAACCCACCAAATTCTTCTATGGGACTCAGAACCTTCAAAATAATCTTATCATTATTTCTCATATTGTAATTAGCAATAAAACTAGAGACAATCTTGGGAAGTGATGAAAGTATGATATCTATACACAACTCATATGGGGATTTAATCCCTAATATGTATAAGCATTAAATGTATCTAATAGGCTTGAATACCTGAGGCCTAGATGGAACAGACTATCCAAGCTTATTTTTAAACAAATTATTGGATATCTCATATCCTCTTGTCTCACATTATCTTGATAGAGATCTTGAAGGTGAGACATCATTCTATATGAATCCATGTCCTAATGTTTCTTAAAAATCTCATTGTACATGGATGGTAGCATGAAAAAATGAGCATCTGTATCATAATTTAGATGTTTATTATAGAGATATAACTCTTTATCACTTACCTCATTACCATGTGCATCGGGAATAGGTTCTTCCAACACATACAATTTCTTTTCATGGTGAATGATAACATGTAGACACCTTTTTCACTCTTGGAAATCTGTGTCAGTGAGAAGGTTATCCTTCTCAAGTATGGATCACAATGATATGTTTGATTTTATTTTATTTATATTTCTAAAAATAATATGAAAATATATTTTATTACCTTATCTAATAAATTTATACAAATAAATAAATATTATATTTATTAGTCACCCACTATTTTATTGAAACCCAATAGCCATCACCATTGGCTTTGGAATATCTTGTTGCTTGGATATTCAAGTGGAAAGTATCCATATTACACTTCTAATTACTCCAAATTTTGTTGGTCAATAAAAGTGAATGGTTTTAGGTAGGCAATCCAAATATAAACTGCATTAACTCACAGTTCTTTGATCAGCTGAGTGTACTCCCCAATCCTAAAATCACTAAATTGGATTTTCTCAACCCTTGCCTCTCACTTACACCAATTCCTACTTTGGAAGTCAACCATTGATGTTAACTAGGATAATTTGAACCAAAAATTCAAGTTATAATTCCATGATAATTGAAAGTACCCCAACTTTGGCTAGTCAAACACTTTTAACTATGGTTTGATTTTAATTGAAGTAGTGGAATACTATATCAACTTAATATTTATTATTGAGGGATTTTATCCTTTTATGCATAAATTGACAATTATTATATTTATCACATTATTTTTAATATTAAGTGGATTTACTTAAGTGATTAACCATGTATTAGATAATATTTACACATAATCAAATTTATTTTAGTTCTATATTGTATGCTCATTAATTTCATTAATTCATGTGATCACGAAAAAACATCTATAATGAAATAACCATGAAACTTGGCCAAAATAAAATAATAAAGTGCTATGATTATGAAATTTTACTAATGGTTATTTTATCTAGAGGTTGATAAACTAACCATTGACCTAGGGTAAAGAAAAACCTTTAACCAATTAAGGTTAGTGTTACAATTTTCCACCTCTCCACCTATGTATCTCTCTTGGATTGGTTTCATCTTGGCTCCAAACTTGAACCTCCTCCACTATATTGGGTGTTCCATCCATTACATATGCTTTTACTCACACAAAGGTAAGGGGAAAAAGGTTTATATAAAAGAAAACATGGGCATGTAGACCCTTACATAATAAGAAGAGAGAAGGCACATAGGAAAACAATTTAATTTAATAATAAATTAAATGATACCAATCACATACAAAGGTCTGGTCTATTCTCATGATCAACCACATACATGCAAAAAATTACACATTTAATAAAAATAAAATTCAATTATTAATTGTTCTTATTTAAGATAAATCGATCTCAAATCAATTAATTATAATATTTAATTAATCAATTATTTTATTTTAATTCTCATATAAACTTCCTTGAGATTCTCATCCATAATAATTTTAAACAATTTAAATAAATTTATTTATATTTAACTGGGTACATAAATGTACCTTGGAGGAAACACGTTGAATACCCATCTGAATCTACCCAACATGTATTATACTCATATAAAATTTAATATTTTGACATATAGAATACATGACTTATCAAAAAATTTCATGACATGAACTATCAACATAATGATTACACAAATTACATGATTTTTTGGTCATGTGTTATGCTTCAATGCATGTAGAGTAACAAATGTTAATACAACTCATAAATGATATAAAGATATGAACATTATGCAGATATTAATTAAAAATTTATATATATAAAAATATTTAAACCCATCACATGACATTTTTGATCAACTTAATGACCATACACAAGCACATGTCGATAAGTTTTACATAATATAATAAATAAATTTTAATTCTTTGTAATTTGGTAGAAGAACACAACATATACAAGATAGATACATGGAGTGTATGTCTCTCACCATTTATCTAAGGCACATGACTAAGGACTCAGTGTGTAAATTGTGCCTTGGAAAAAATGGAGTACACGACATGCATAATGGGATACATGGAGTGTGGTCTCCAAATTACATAGTCACCAGTCATGTAGGCCATGTATGGAACACATACCGTCTATGACTCAAATGAACTACATGCCGTGTATGTGGGCTACACAATGTGTACTCTAGCTGACCATGCACCACCCTAGCCCGGTCAACATGCGGTCTAAGTAATAAATGCACTGCATGTCATCAATACACACAAGTTGAATTAATTGTTGAATTAATTCCTGATGTATTGAAATTAAGTACATAGAATGTAACTCTAGTTACATGGCATGAAATCCTATGTTATTCAACCAGAATCCTTGTCACATTCGGATGAGATATTTTATTTTATTTTGTTTATAAAATTAATCATATTGATGAGATCTATGAGAAATGGAGGAAGAAGTAGATCTCACAATTCATATTAAAAGAACAATTAAACTTGAATTGAAAACTAAATCACAAATTCATAAATCAATCAATGATATTTAAATAATTATAAATAATCATGTGACCTATTTGATACTACTTGTAGGTTCCAAGCATAGAAGAAGTGTGAAATGGTTCATACCCAAATTTTCCTTTTTTCCATGATCTATGATCAATATGATATTTACACAATGATAAATTTTGTGAACTATGGAATTGAATCAAAGAATATAGACACGGGATAGAATTCTAGAACTAGAGAGAGGATCATCACATATTATTTATAATCAATTTAATTAATTAAATAATTACCATATTGACATTCTTTCTTCATTTATGGATCTGAAAATAAATCTGTGTTGTATGGTCATTGTGTTTATAGGAATCAAAATATATTCCCTTTAGAAGTGATCCACACATGTTCCACATATCTCCAAATTTTTTCGTAGCTATCTCTGGGTTCTAGAATGGAATATTCTATTGCATGCATCGTCTGCCTTTGATCACCTTGAGAACCGCTTCCAAAGTGTTCTCCTGGATATCTCTTGACTTGAGAGTGGAAGGTGGAGGAAGATAGATCTTTGTTCTTGGGAGAATTCTTGGAGAAGGGATCTCTTTAGGTATTGATTGGATTCTCCAAATCTATTGTACAAAACCAAAATAATTGAATTTACTTTAATAGAAAATAATATAATTGGATGTATATATCACTAGGGCAAGAAATAAATAATTTCATAAGTTCCCCTTATTATTTATTTAATCCCTGCGGTACCCCATGTAAAATAATAATAATAATAATAATATTATTATTTCTCTACATGATCTTAACTTGAAAATTAAATTAAATAATATTTAATTAAATAATATTCAATATCTATTATTTCACACTAGACCATTAAACTCGGTTTTCCATTACTCCACAATATTTATTGGTCCTAGAATAATGAATATTTATTTATTAAATAAATATCATCATATTATTATCCAATAAATAAATAAATATTATATTCACTAAATGGAAAATAAATATTTATTAAATATTCCACTCACATTATATCCTCTCGAATAACTGCTGACAAAATGAATACAATCAAGTAAACATGAATAATTATTAAACCACACACAAGAATAATATTTATGCAACATGTTAAATAATAAATAATAATAATATTATTTAACTAAGATTATAGATACACTTAGTGTGTGACCCTCTATGCCTCTTTTATAGTGGAATTAGGTGAAACAACCTAATGTCCAAGGTTAGTGTGTAGAAACACACCAAGGTACCCATAGAGAAAGAAGTTAATGCCACAATGGCATAATAACTCATACAGATGTTTATTATATAATATAATCTCTTTATCATGGTATGTTTAATCAATCAAGTTTCATGCTGGTTTTATCAACCTGTATGCTCGATGTCTCTTTATTTGGCTTCGTAAAAATTGAAATTTTCTATGGAACACCATGGATGTGGATTTATTTAGGACATATCATTTATATCAAAGGTATTAGGATAACAACTTACATTAAAGAAGAAAAGGAATAAATCTTTTCTTTTATTATTCATTAATGCAATATTACTCGTGATGCACCCATTGTATCCTACCTCATCACAAACATCTGTCATCACAGTTTTCATTAATAAATCAAAGTACATGACTAATAATACTCATTAATACTAATATTTAATTCAAAGTACTAATAAACATGTCTGTAGATAGGAACATCCAATGACACATATAAATGTGGATTTCCTACTAGTGAGTCTCATTCTCATAATATCCTATTAGATATTACCAAGGGCATACACCGTGAGAAAATGTATCAAAGTCCTATGAGGCTCCACCCATGATAGCCTGTATCATTTGTGTCCCTCAAATGATATCATCTGTACATAGAATATATATTTAAGAATAGTGTCGTAGCACTTTTGGGTTCTCATCGTAGCGGGGAACTACTATGACCTTTCAGTGTGGAAACTACTCTTAGGAAATTATCACTTACTATGTTACGTAGAAGAAAAATCTTGATGCAATAAGAAGTTTATTAATATTGAAAAATATGAATAAATGTCATCATAAAGTTCAAAAAAGTTAGTTCTAGGTCACCAAATCCAATAACCCCAACCTCCATTGAAATACTTCAAGAAGGAACTTAACATATATTATCGATTTTAATGTTCCTTCAAGACTGGCCATTGGTTTGAGGATGATAAGAAGTGTTAAAGCTCATCTTTTTATCAAATTATTATTTAATAATTATCTATAACTTTGAGGTAAATGCTATATCTCAATCAGATATAATTGAGAGTGGCGTGCCATGCATCCTTAGAACTTTATGTATATCTTATTTATTTGATCAATTGAGAAATATTCAATAATAATAGTAAAATGTAGATACTTAATAAGGATATCAAATATAACCCAAATGATATCATAGAATTCATAGCACTTATTAAGACCTATAATGAAATTCATTATGATTTTCTATAATTTCCATAAATTTATAGGTAATAATTACATGATCCCCTTATACCTATTTCATTCCTCTTTAACTTTTTATCCTACCAAAAATCAAGATACATACTACATAATCTCCCTCTCCATGTTTTCCAACCAAAAGTTCTCATTGAGATCTATATGCATTTTTGTGCTTCTATAATGGATAGAGAATGATGATCTATGTGCATCATAAAACATTTACTTATTCAATTTTAGTATTAATGGGGAACATATTCATTTCTTGAATCTTGTAATTTCATCAATATTGAGGTTAAAGTTTATATTATTAATTTCCTTCTTATGTATCTTTATATCCTCCTTATTCACCTCCATGATATTCACATGGATTTATGGTTGAATTTTTATTTGAGTAAGACAAGATTTCTCCCCTTCTCTTATGATTCACAGGTCCATCATTTTAAAATCAATGAGTATTGAGTCTCTTTAAATCCTCATTATAGATAAGGTAGTAAGATCCTTATTTCCAAAAACATTAACCACCTTGTTTTCCTTCATAGGGTGGTGATGTATTGAGAAATCACAGGCCTTGATCAACTCTAACCATCTCATTTTTGACATTTTAAACTCCTTATATCTGAATATATACTTTAAAATATTATGATCAGTCTATATTTTACACTTTTCACCAAAGAAATAATGCTTTTTTATCTTTAATTAAATTATTACCACTACCATATCCAAATCATAAATCGAGTAATTTTTCTCATTAAAATTTAATTAATATGAGGATTATGCTACCACCATGTCATTTTATATGAGGACACATACCAATTTCTTCTTGGACATATATGTGTATATCAAAAACCCTTCTCCACTATAGGGTAGTTTAAGTAAAAATTTAGTGAATAAAATTCTATTAAGTTCTTTGAAATTTTCTTTGTATTCATCTATCCATAATAAATTGACTCTATTCTATGTAAACTTGGTTAGTGTATTTGATATTCATGAAAAATTTCTCATAAATCATTAATAATATCTATCCAATCCATGAAAATTTAATATCTCTATTATAGTGGTTTATATACACCATTATTCAATCACCTCTATCTTTTTAGGATCCAAAAATATACCCTCTATTGTGATTACATTAACCAAGAATGATACTTTCTATAATCATAATCCATACTTGCTAATTTTTTATACAATTTCTCTTTTCTCAAGGTCTTCAACACAATCCGAAAATAATATTCATTATCATAATTACTCTTAAAATATATGAGAATGTTATTTAAAAATACTACCAAAAATTGATTAATGTAATCTCTAAATACTTTATTCCTTAGATCCATGAATATGGCAAGGTAAATTATATGTTCAAAAGGAATCACTATGAATTCATAGCATCTAAATCTTGTATGAAAGGTTGTCATGTAGATATCATCTTTTTTCACCCTCAATTGATGATATCTAAACCGATGGTCTATCTTTGTGAAGTAATAAGCCCCTAAAATTTGATTGAACAAGTCATAAATATGGGGTAGAGAATACTTATTTTTTATTGTGATATTATTAAGTTCATGATATATAATCAAGGCAGAGAGGAATTAATATGTATTTATTCTTAACAAAGAGGATTGGTGAACCCCATGGTGAAAAAATTGGGTGTATAAAACCCATATTGAAATTCTTATGGAGTTTCTTATTCAATTCCTTTAATTGAACCAGGTATATTGTATAAGGATTATTTGATATTTTTATAACACTGAGTATGAGTTATATTGAAAACTCAACCTCACAATTTGGTAGAAGACCATAAAAATCTTCTAAAAATATATAAAAATATCTTCAATATTGAGTTTTACCCAACGATTTCATCTAAATATCTCTCATTATTAGGTAAAAAGACCCATACAAGGGAAGTAACTTCCATAGGGAGTTCATAATAATCCTTGTATCGATAGATAATCAAGGGTTGATTTGGGATATTAAATATAATTCTTATATCCTAGAAAATAATATGATATCTATGTAGAGTGATCTGATCCATTCCTAAAATCACATAAAATTTGATAGAAGTAAGAATAATAATATTTTTAGGAATCACATTATCATAAAATTCTATCATAGGGGAGTTATATAAATGGGATGAATTAATAGTAAAACTAGAAGTTTTTATTGATAATTTAATATATAATCATTAGGGTGGTGAATTGATTATCATAGAAAATGTTCTAGATATGAAAGAGTGGGTCAAAATATAATCACATGGTACATTTTCAATTCTTGAGTGTATGATGAGTGTACACTTCACCAATTCATTTTAATGAATCACTTTAGCAGTTGTGATTGGATAGATTTTCACTTTATCCCTTGTCTTTGGTGGTTGCTAACATTGATTGTCACTATTATCCATTTAATTAGTGCATTTTTTGGTGTAATTTACACAATCCTTACAATTTAATAATTGAATTAAGGGTGGTGCATTAAATTGATATTTATTTTTATACATTTCATTGGTTATCCTATTAATATCTCTTTAGTATTATTGTACTTGATAGATTTCTCTTCCATAAGAATTTTCCCATTACTTTTTTGAAATACCCTCCAAGATTCTTCCTATATTTTCAATATATGGGAATATAATTTTTTTATCCATGCATTTTATCTTTTGAATTTTCATAAAACTCCATTTTCATCTTAATATCCCCAAAACCATCAAAATAATGGGAGTCCCTAATTTTCATTTCCTCCTTGAGATCACATTGAACAATTTATTCACAACTACCAAAGTTCCTTAAATCCAATGCTTTTAAAAGAATTGGTTTTATGACAATAAATAAATGATAAATTTTTAAGGTAAAATGATATAACCAAAACTATACCTTGAAATACTTGTGAATTTTTATTCATATACACCAATGGATTCATCCTCTTATTTCTTCAGCTTAAGAAATTATCTCTCAATTTTAGTTCGAAGATTTTGGGGAAAATATTTTTTGAAAAATATATTTTTTAAATAATCCCATTATATGGAGTTGAATTATTCCTATTTAATTATGTTCATGATTAAGACCAACCATTGATTTGCCTCACCCTCCAAATGATAAACAACCAAAAAAATATTTTCATGCTTCAAGCACTTAAGAATAGAAAATATTTTTTCTATTATGTTGATCTATTTCTTGGTAATTAGTCAATCGATAGACCCACTAAATGAGTGTGGTCATTTCTATATAAATAAATCAATGGATATTTTTTCCTTCCTTGGCATATTTTGGGGTTCTAAATGGTTCTTGTTATTGTTCATAGTTTCAGAGGGTTTGGTGGGCATAAACATGAGTAAAAAATATCACACCATTTCTTGTTCATCTTCAAGCATCATCTATGTGAAAATTAACTAAATAATTATAAGATAAAATTGATAATAAAATTAATTAATTAATAGTAGATAGAATGATTAGAAAACAATATAGGATCATTTTCTTGGTTTGGATGATGTGATACATGTTTTAAACTAAAATGACACTCATATATTGAAAATATGCACTTAGAGTCATATCGGTTACACCGTGCATCAGATTTAGGTGTGGATGATTTCTAAACATCCCAAATAAATTATGGATAATTTTCCTAAAGTATCAGAATAAATTGAATGTGTTTTCTTGATTTTGAGTACGTTGCTTGTATTTTTTACTAAAATTCCATTTTAAACTGGAAACATGAACTTTGACTCACCAATCACATAATGTTTCAGTTTGATGTGATGCTAATTTATACACATCAAAAATGAATTATGATTATTTTTTCTAAATTATCAAGACAATTCGATGACGTTTTCTTGGTTTCAGTGAGTGACATTTTTTGAACTAAATTATTGATTTTAAAATCATAACAAACACATTGAGTCATATCAGGAACATCATGTATCAGAATGAGGTTCAATTGATTCCTACATTTAAAAAAGGACTTATGGATCATTTACCTAAAGTATCAAAACAATATGAATGCATTTTCTTGGTTTTGAGTATGTTAGTTGTCATTTTTACGAAAATTGATGTCAATTTTAAATAAAAAGATGCACTTGGAGTCATATAGGTCAAACTGTGCATCAGATTGAGGTGAGGCTAATTCCTACATGTACATAATGTCTTATGGAATTTTTTTATAAAGTATCAAAATAATATGAATGCTTTTACTTGGTTTTGAGTATGTCACATTTCTTTTTTACTAAAATTTCATTTTAAACCGGAAAGATGTACTTTGAATCATACTGATCACATCATGTATCAGTTTTATGTGAGACTAATTACTACATGTAAAAAATGAATTATTAATAAATTTCCTAAATTATCAAGAAAATACAAGTTTGTTTTCTTAGTTTTTTATGAGTGATATTTTTTGAACTAAACCGTTGATTTTAAACTGATAATGGGTACATTGAGTCATACCGGGCACATCATGTATCAAATTGAGGTACAGATTATTCCTACACATAAAAAATGAATTATGGATCATTTTATTGAAGTACAAAAACAATATTAATGTGCTTTATTAGTTGACCTTTTTACTAAAATTGATATCAATTTTAAATAAAAATATGCACTTGGAATCATACCGGTCACACTGTGCATTAGATTGAGGTGTGACTAATTCCTACATGTAAAAAATGAATTATGAATAATTTTACTAATGTATCAAAATAATATAAATGTGTTTTCTTGGTTTTGAGTAGTTCATTTGTCATTTTTACTAAAATTATTGTCAATTTTAAATAAAAAGATGCATTTGTAGTCATACTGGTCACATCGTGTGTCAGATTGAGGTTTGGATGATTCCTACACATCCCAAATGAATTATGGATAATTTTAATAATGCATAAAAATAATCTGAATATGTTTTCTCAGTTTTGAGTATGTTTCTTGTGTTTTTTTACTAAAATATCATTTTAAATTGGAGACACACACTTTGACTCATACAAATCACATTGCGTGTCAGTTTGATGTGATACTGATTTATGCACATAAAAAATGAATCATGAATCATTTTCCTAAATTATCAAGACAATCCAAGTGCATTTTCTCGGTTTTTATTGAGTGATATTTCTTGAACTAAAATTTCATTTTTAAATTGATAATAGAAACATTGAGTCATATTGGGCACATCATGTATAGGATTGAGGTTAGGCTGGTTCCTATATGTCCATAATTACTTACAAATTGTTTCCCTAAAGTATCAAAACAATATGAATGTATTTGATCTCTTTTGAGTAGGTCTGTTTTCCTTTTTACTAAAATTGATGTCAATTTTAAATAAAAAGATACACTTAGAGTCATACCGGTCACATCGTGCTTCAGATTGTGGTGTGGCTGATTCCTACACATCCAAAATGACTTATGGATCATTTTTCTAAATTATAAAAACAATCTGAATGTGTTTCCTTGGTTTTGAGTGTGTCACTTTTTTTTACTAAAATGTCATTTTAAACTAGAAACATGCACTTTGACTCATTCTGATCACATCGTGTATTAGTTTGACGTGAGACTGATTCCTACATGTCAAAAAATGACTTATGAATTGATTTAATAAATTATAAAGAAAATTTGAGCATGTTTTTTCTATTTTTAGTGAGTGAAAATTTCAAACTAAACTGTCAATTTTAAACCTATAATAGATACATTGAGTCATATCGGTCTCACCGTGCATTGAATTAAGGTTTGGATAATTCCTAAAAGTCCCAAATGACTTATGGATCATTTCCTAAAGTATAAAAATAATCAGAATATGTTTTCTCAGTTTTGAGTATGTTACTTTTCCTTTTTACTAAAATTAATGTTAATTTTAAATAAAAATAAGAACTTAGAGTGATATCGGTCACATAGTGTGTCAGATTGAGGTACAGATGATTCCTACACATCTCAAAGTCTCAAAAAATATTAACTTCTAATTTTACCACGTTTCAATTGTCTTTATATGTCTAACTTCCATCACTGCATATTGAACCGATGTTATTAGTTGAAAAAAATTTATCATTATTGAAGGTCATAAGAGTAGAGGAATCTCATGTGCCCATTATATCATGAGAAGTCATCAAAATGGGAACATATGCTTCCTCTAATCTTTTGGATTTCAATAACGAATTTTTTTTTTCAGCTAACAACATCAAATCAATATGAAATTTTGGAAGTTCAAAAAATAAAGGCAATGAAAATAGAAAATGTAGTAAAATTGGTAGAAATTATCATTTTATCTCTTTTATGGTTTGTTTTAGATATTTGAAAGCAAAATATGACTTCCCAAAAGATATGTGAAAAAAACTAAATAAGTATTAGATAAAAATGATAAGCAAATTAACTTAAAAATAGTAGATGAAATCATATAAAAATTAATTAAATTAGTAGAAATTAACCTTTCTTAACGGTTTTATGCATTTTTGACTCATTTCCTTGTTGTCATTATCTTAGTTGTAGGCTCAAAGTCCAATCCCTCATGAGTAGGAGTAGCTTTGAACAAACCACCCCAACTCAAATAAAATAATTTAATTGTACACGAAAACAATTATTACATGAGTAATACTAAAAAGAAATAAATTAAACATAAATATGAAATAATAAATCAATTATATGGATAATGATTTTACTGTGAAAAAATTGTTGACCATAGGGATATGCCGACAGAAAAGAAAGAATGGTGATAAAAAAATCAAATAGATCTCGCCATATAATCAATCAACAAGTGAAGAGGATGAGGAGAAAATAAGATACCTTTGATTGAAGCATTAAATCATCTGAGAGAAAGTAAATATATCCTATTGGGTTCATAAAATATTCATTTTTATAATAAATAAATAAATATGCATAATATATTCATTATTAAAGGTGAAAGTTATAGATAATTCTAATAAGGGAAACTCAACATTTTATTATTTCAAATATTATTAGTATGCTTTGAAGAAAATGGGTATTTGAATTTAAGAAAATAATTACTCCACTATGGCAGGTGTTATACTATGAATTAATACAAAGGTGAAAGTTATAGACAATTTCCATCCTCATTATCTCATCTTCCAAATAGTTATCATTGTATTTTGTTATTTGGAACTCATCCTCTATCTTTTGTGGATATGAAACTATGTTGATTGAAATAATAAAATAATTAGTCATCCTTATGATGACTACTGCTCAGAATAGTAAAAGAAACATAAAAGAGATGGGGGATGAGTCCCAAGAAAAAAATTTGTATAATAATTGTTCGGGAGATGAAACTAATGAGGATGATAGGTGTACTCCATTATGTTCTCTAAAAGGGGTAATGCCTCCCATTTATGAGAATTACGTGCATGGTAAAATGAGATTCCTAAGGGTGGAACCAAAAGGCAAGGTTAAAAAATGTTCTATTTTTAGATGGATTAAAGTAAAACATACATAGTTTTTATTAGATGTGCGATGAAATAAATGAATTGATTTTTAATAAGTATTAATGAGTGGGTTATCATTTTAAATATGGATATATTTTCACAAAGGTATAGAAAAATATACAAACCATTTTTTGATTTGGGGTTGTTAAAAATTTATGGTAATTGTGTTTTAAAGAGGAAATTTATTTGTTTTAGTGAAAAATTGATCATATTAGATAGAGAAATAATTAAATACAGACTTAAAAAGGGTGGGTTGAGATGTTTTTATGATGTCAAGATGAAATTGATATATATATTTTACTAATTAGAATAGGGGGATTGTTAATAATTAAAATAATGATGAAACATCAGAGTAAATTAATGTTTAATTGAGTAGCATAGGGGGGATCACACGAGGCTGAGGTAAACTCAAAACAAGACATTGATAGTGAGAAAAATGAAGAGTGATTATCAACTAAAAGAAATACAATAAAGGATGAAATCAATGAATAAAATATCATTGGAGATCAAATAATTTTGGTGAAAACTATAAGGAGTAAGACTTTATAAAAAACCTCATTTTTTACAAAATAAATCCTAAATCATTTTGAGAGTCTGACAAGGATGATAATTAGATCAAATCAATGCATGGGGATCTTGGTCTGAATAAGAATAATGTGACATGGGAAATTTTTCCAAGGCCGAAAGATAGAAATGTTATCATAACCAAGTGGGTGTTTAGTAATAAACTCATTGACTATGGAAAAGTGGATAAAAATAAATAATGTATTGTGTGCAAGGGGAACTCCTAGATCAAAGAAATTTATATTTATGATAAATTTACCCCCATAGCCCAGTTACAAACTATTTGAATTTTCTTGTCTATTTTGGTGAAAATGTAGTTAAAATTATACCAAATGGATGTAAAATCAATGTTCCTCAATGAAGTTATTAAGGGGGGTGTATACATTGAGAAATCAAATGGATTTATTATGGATGAAAATGAGATAAAGGCATGATGTTTAAATAATTCTTTGTATAAGATAAATAAATCACCAAGGACATGATATTTAAGGTTGGATCAATACCTAATAAAAATTGGTTTTTAGTGAGGTAGAGTTTATAACAACATATACATCAAGAAGGATAATGATCAAAGGATGTTGGTACTCATATATATCGAAGACATAATATTTGAGGATTGGACCAAGAACGATGAATTTGTTTTAGATCATCTGAGGTATGATATTGAGATGTCTATGGCTAGTGAAACATTTTACTTGGTTTATAGACAAATCAAGGAAATCATAACAAATTAATTTCTCAATCAAAATATGAAAAAAGGTTCCTAAGTGATTTGAAATGGAATATTCCAAACTAATGAAAACATTGACCGCTATTTGGATGATTTTCTCAAAATTTGACGATTATAAAGAGGCAGATGTCGTGGAATATAGGTATTGAGAGCCTATTACACCTCATAGAAATATGACCCAATATTGGGTTTGATATATTTCAAGTTTCATAGTACCAATGTTATCCCAAGGAGAGACACATGATATCGGGGAAAACGATACTTCAATATATCTAAAAAACAATGAGTTTTAGGTTGTTTTATTATAGGATAGTGCAAATGGACTTGTTGGGATACACGGATTTGGGATGAGAGGGTTCAGTAGATAACCGAGGGAAATTAGAGATATTAAAAAACTTTTATTTCGATCGAGCCTTGGTTTTGTTCTACCCTTGAATCACCTGGGCATTAGATTCAAGCCTTATAATAGTGGGAACCTTGATTCTAGCCTAGATTCGAGCTTAGATTCGACAATGAGGAGCACTGATAGCAGCTGGCTTCCACGAAGAGCTTCAGATATCACAAAGTGGTTCAGGATGGTTAGGGTTCCTAAAATAGATCAGGACACTTTAATCAATGCTTTCAGAAAAGCGCTGATAAAGATACCTTTTATCAGCTCTAAGTTAATAAGCGCTGATAAAAGTAATATTTATTAGTGCTTTTTTAGTGCTGATAAAATCCATCTTTATCAGCATTTATAATACCTTTTTTTAAATAACACTTTAAAAAAAGTATAATTATTATATATAATTATAATAATTATAATCATACCTTTTATAAAATAATAATTTTATAATTCTTTGAATATATAATTATTTATCTATAATTATATCAATAATTTTTGAAAAAATAATATTTATATCATTATATATATTTATATAATTATATATATATATCTATATATATATATATAAATAATATATTTTTTTATTATATATATATATATAAATATTTATTAAATATATATAAATATATATATTAAATATATTCATTATTTAAATAAATTTATTATAATTTTATAATTATTTAAATATATATAATTATATAAATATTTTTTAAAAAATATTTTTTATTTATTTATAATTATAAATGTATAAAAATAATAAATATACATTTGTAAATATATTTATTTATAAATATTTTTCTACAAATATATTTTTAACATTATTAATTAATATTTAATCTTAAGTGCATGCATGTTAAAAATGTGTAAAATTGAATAATTAAAAATCAGTACACTTTAACAATATTGAAAAATTGGATAAGTTTGATTAATTAAATATAAATCATTAAAAAATGGATCTATATTGAAATAAATATGAATACGTATTGAAAATATTTAAACATAGTAAATAAATATATATGAAATAAATAATATAAATTGATTAAATTCCCAAAAAAATATTTTTGTGTGTGTGTTGTATATAAAAATGTATTAATTTCGTATATATGAAATCGACATAATACATTTGATCTATGTTAAATTGAAAAATCAAATGACATTCAGTTATGTCCATTACTTGATGTAATTAGTCAATATTTTTAATTCATATTAATTTTTAATTATAAACCATTATTCACTAAATATATTTCTATTTAATGTAAAACATAAATATTTTGTATTATATAAATCATATTTATATATATTCATATATATCTATATATTTAATATATACCATTTATCAACTTTATCAATAATTATTTAATTAATAAAATGTTTAATATTTTTCTCAATTTACTTCTTTTTCATTTTTATTTATTTAATTTTCTTTTTACATATATCTATATATTTAACATATACTATTTATTAGTATTTATAATTTATATATAGTACAACCAATTTATTCATTTTTATCAATAATTATTTAATCAATAAATTATTTTATGTTTTTTTCATAAAATCATTTTTAATTTTTAATTATTTAATTATTTAATTTCATTTGGACTTTATTAGTTCTAAAAAGGTGTTGATAAAGGATTTATTTATGGGTGCTAAAAATAAAGTGCTGATAAAAGTTACCCTTTATCATCGCTAAAAAATAAAGCACTGATAAAGGGTGTCCTTTATCAGCATTAAAAATAAAGTGTCGATAAAGAGAACCATTTATCAACACTAAAAAGAATGCACCGATAAAGGGTGCCTTTTATCAGCACCATAAAAAAGATTTGATAAAAGGTACCCGTTATTAGCCTTTGTTTTAACGCTGATAAAGGGAACCTTTGTTAATGCTTTCTTCTAGCACTGATAAAGGAAAACATTGTTAAATGCTGTTTTTGTAGTAGTGATTCCTATAAACACTATGGATTGGGTTTACTCCCTAGTCCAATACAAGTCATATCATGAAATCTAAAGCTTTACCCAACTGAATAGATATATAGTTCCAGAACTTCCCAACATATAATGAAAAACTATATATACATGTGACACATGAACATGATAACTTTCATAATTCCATCATAACATAATAAACCTATGAGAATGAAACAAGTTTCATAGGAATCATCACACATCATAAAACGATTTAGAGAAAGAGTGTGGGTAATTACATTGAAACATATATCCAATGAAACATAATAAACTCTAAATGATATTGACATAGATGAAAAACACTTTATAATAAAATTATAAACTTACCTAGAAAATAATAAGAAATATCCTTTATATTTTGATAATTTTTTAAAAAATAAATAATTAATAAATTAATGGATTTAAAAATATTGTTAATGAAAATAAAAAACACTTTTAATAATCATGAGAACTTGTAAAGGAATCTTTGTAATGAAAACCAAAGAAAAGAATTAGAGAAAGTGACCATGCAGAAAACATTAAAAAAATACTCCTTTAATAATTTTATAAAAAATTCAAATTAAATAGAAAATGAACTTAATAAATCATATAAGTAGGGATAATAAAATCCATAAAATCACATGAGAAACATGGACATGGAGGAAATAGATTCCTTATTAAAAAGAAAAGATAAGGTCAGTTCCACTTACATGAATTATTTCGATTGAATTATGAAAAAAAGAGGTAGGAAATAGTAATAAAACTTGTTAAAAAAATATAAATAGAAGAGAATAAAATAGATTAGGTTTTAGAGAAAAATAACATAAAATTTATTATATTGGAAATTATTCACAGACATTCTCAATTTTGAAGTGAGATTGGAAAATTAACCATTACCTTTACTTATGACTTCAAAAAAAGATCTTTAACCTATTGTATATTAAAAATATTCATATTAATCTTAAATTTTATACTATTTAATTATAATCATTTATCACAAATATATTTTTTATTTATTGTTTATTATCATCATCAGATATTAGTAATTTTGATTTTTTCATACATGTTTTATAATTGTGATGTGGATCCTCATTCTTTAATATCAAGTTTACAATTCCGAGATTATTCATGGTAGTAATATAATTTTGTTTTAATTATTTATGTAGTCCCATGTTAATTTGATGGAAGTTATGGGTATGGTTCATAAGAATAAAATTTATGATGAGAATGTTTTGGGTAATTTACCAATAATAATGAGTTTATTTATAATTACCATTAATTTTTATTCCACCCTTATAAAACCATATTTATAATATAAATTAATATATAATACTACATTTTACCACTATTAATTTCTTAATACTCATACATGATGAAAATGATCATTTTGGTACACCATTGTTTATATAGGTGGTTGAACTGACCTAATTAAGGACATGTTATACTAATGAATGAGTAGGTGGATAGGGTTATTATAATAACATGATCCTTTAACAAACCATAATTAAGAGTTTAATATAAAGGATTTAACATTATTACATTCCCATTATCTTTTTGATTCAGAGTTTTAGATAATTTTGAAAAACTATTACATATGAAACCCTTATAAAAAAAGTGGCCACTTCTACTCAATATCCATTTTTTCCACAAAAATAATATATTTAAATTTAAACTCCCATTTCATTTGAAACATGTTTTCTTTTTTTAAGGAAAATCCCCATAATAGAAAGATAACATTGATATACTTCTTAATCATCCTTAATCATTTTGAAAAACATTTGAAAACTTGATATGTGTATAAAATAATCAGTATGGGATACAAAAAAAACATTAGCCCATTTTGAAAAACTATGAAATCCATATGAGATTTTCTTTATTACATAATAAACTTTGATCTAAAATATTTATTTACATATGAAATCAATTTTAATGCCCAAAGTTTTTCATAAAACATTTTTTAATTAAGAATAAAGGAAAAATAATAATCTTGATGGTTTCTTAGAAAATATAATATCCATTGAAAAAATCATTTTCTTGAAAAGAATACCATTTGTACTTAGCAGGGTCATAAATTTTATTAAAAAAAATCTCATTTGATTACCTTGTGAAATAAAAAGATTTTTATAAAAACTATTATGAAAGTATATAAAATTCATATAGGTGAATTAGGAAATCATATTCATATAACCCTTACAAGAACCCTTACATATGGAATAAGCTACCTGATCAATTTCCATAATCTCTTAGGAGTAAATTATATTCTGTTAACTCCACCACTTTACCCAATAAGCTATATCAATATCACCCATCATCATGAGCTATATCAGGCTCACCCAACATCATAAAAAATTTCCAAGGACTATAACATATGAAAAACACATAGAATATTTCATTTAAATTATAAAATATTATAAAATATTTTGTTTAACACATATATTGAAACACTTTTGGGCTTCACATAAAAAAGAATGAAAATCCCTTTTCATTGAAAACTCTTAAAATGAAAGAATTTATAGAATATTGGGAAATAATATGGTATTTTAAAACCATTAAAATTATTATTGGAATATTCTTATAGAATAATGGTTATAATGTTAGGAAATTACATTCATTTTAGATACATTGAAAAAAATATTCCTTTCACACTTAAAAAATCCCATATAGAAGACATTAAAAAGATAAAATTTTAAACCACAATGAGGAATTTCAAATATAGTTTTAAAAATAAATTTAAAAATCCAATTTATTATAAGAATAAAATTATTGAAATTTTTTAAGAAACATGTATATGGAAAGAAAAGAGACATAAAGAAAACTTTAAGACATTTTAAATAAGGTTTTGATGAAAATCCCTTACCATTTTGGTAACTTTTAAATCATAAGGACATTGAATAATAGAACATGAAATTAATTTTTTTTTAAAATTAATATTAAATAATTAGTGATAAAATACATCCATATGTTATTTTATACACCACACAAAATAAAACATGTAGTGAAAATGAAATAAGTCTTAAAGAATGGAAATCAAGACGAGAAATCCCTTACCTTGAGTTCGACTCACAACGTACATTATTTAAATCCTATATAATAAACATATATGAATTATTTACTTTTTTAAGAACCATTTTCAGGTTTAATTAGTTATCATAATCTCTTTTATTTCATTTATTACCATTCCTTATAAAGTCAATAACTTGGTTAAATTCATGTTGGGTGTTTTGAGGATGTTTAGTTCAAAATCCCAAAAAATATTCGGTAGGTTGAACATGGTCAAAGAGATAATGGTTCCATAATATAAAAAATATAAATCATGAAATAATTATTATTCTTATAAATTAAATATAAATTTATAACCATTTATGAAATACACACATGAAAAATGAATCAAATTTCTTTGTGTAAGTGGTAGTCACCACATACGCATAAGCGATGTTATCATTTTTCAATGGGTGGAAGGTAAATAAGTAAGTAATATATTATGTTTTAAGAAACATAATTATTTAATAATTATAATATATGTTCATTTTATACATTATTTTAACTAACTGTATGAGGCGGTGGTGAAAAATGAAATATAACACTTCGTGGAGGTTGTACTCCACACACATGCATGAACGATATTTTGATTTTCCATAGGATTGAAAAGGAGATGAAAAAGGGTTTTACCATAAAAATAATAAAATTTTAGTATATTTTATATATTTATGTTATTATATCATAATTTTTATGATAGTTTTGAAGGTGGTAAAAGAAGAAATAAACATGAAAGTACTCAGTTAAGAGTCACACATCTTCTTTGTAAAATCTCATTTGGATTACACCTTAAGACTTATAGTTTCATATTTTGGTGAGATAAAAACCTCTAGGACATGTATAGGAATTTTTAGGAGGTATTTTTTTAGTTCATGTTTGAGCTAAAGTTAATTGGATGTGGTTTTACAAGGGATAAGTGATGTGGTATTTATACTTGAGGAGAGATGTGTTTTAGGGTTATAATATTGATTATTTTATCGTTTAAGCCAACTAATTATGGGTGGAATCAATTCCATACAATTTTATGGATAATTAATGAAAATAGGAGTATTATTTTACCATTTAATTAGGTAAAAATTGAGATGAATCTTCTAACCACCTCTTTTAATGCATAAAATCCAAAAATAATTTTTATGAAGGAACAATCTAATTAAGGTTCCAAAATTTAAAGTATAAATTTATAAATAAAAAATAATATTTTTAAATTAATTATTATAATCCTTAAATTATTTTTTGATTGAATAAAATATTTCATAAAATTTAATGTAATTCGTATGTTATAATCATATCATCAAAATAATGGTACATGTAAAATCTTAATTTTCACATTGTCACCAAAAAATAAACTTTTTCAGAAAATCCCAAAAAATAACCCTAAATTAATTTTGATATACTGATATAAAAAATGAAATATATTTCATAAAATTTAAATTCTAAAATTGATATGTTTAACTTTCAAATAAAATAATATATTTTATGGAAAAAAATTAGTTAGAATAAAACTAAATATAATTTGATTGAAAATTTACATAAAATTATTATAGAGAATATGAATCCATAAAATATAATAATGAATATTATTAAGACATTAATTTTATTTATTATTAAAATTACATGGTTTGTCACATTCTTCCACCTTAAGAAATTGTTCCCTCTTAATTTTATTCATTACTTAAATAGGTAGGGATTTTTACCCTCATAACATTTTCAGGTTCCCATGTCACTTTTTCAATCATGTGCTTCTTCCAAAAAAATTTAACCAGGTGAGTTAACTTATTCCATAACAACTTATCTCTATGATCTATAATCTTCACTAGATTTTACTTATAGAAAATATTATCTTCCAACCAAATTACTTTAGGGATCAAAACATGAGACCCATCATGTATATATTTCCTTTATAAAGAAACAAAAAACACATCTTGTACCTGAGATAAGATTGGTGGTAAGGTTAATCAGTATAAAAATGATCCAAAATTATCTAAAATTACATATGGACTAATAAACTATGAGTTTAAATTTCCTTTCCTGCTAAAATGCAGTACACTTTTCTATAAAGACCCTAACCCTAGTAGCCTTAATCCAGTGCCTTACTTTATTACATTGGTACTATGAACAAGAGTTCGCATCACAAAGAACAAAATAGTTTATAAGATTTATAAAACTAGATACAAACATAAATATTAAATTATATATTTAAATGAAATAAAATATATAAACTCCATTGAAAACACCCATATAATCCTAGATTATCCCTGCAAATCATTCATAATACACATCTTTGTATCTTGGGGGAAAATAAAACATAATAAATGGGCGAGATAAGATGCTTGGTAAGGGTAAGAAATACTGTGAAAGCTATAAAAATAAATAAAAAGTCAATGTGAATATTTAACAAAACATGTCATCAAAACATAAACATGAACATAATATAGTAGGAATAAAAACTGACCAAAATAATGCCATACAAATAATCACATGAGAATAAAACATAACCACATATATTCTACTAGTCGAATAATCACATGGATTATCAATTAATAATATCATAATGATGTAATTGATAATTTTGGACATTATAAGCATATTATCAAGGATTTTGACAAGACACAATACATAAATGGGTAAAAACTCAGTCTTGTTTGTCTCATGAGACCTACCAATGTATCAAGGGGATATAGTGGGCCCCACCAATCACTTACTAAGTCCAATGCATTAATCATATGAAAGGGGTGAAAAATAATCAACATATACATTAATATTGAAACTATCATATGAAATTCTAATAAATTTCCCCAAATAATAAACATAATCATCAACCATCCAGAGTAATATGGAAAATGGTATCAAGATTGTACATCCCCAGTCAAAATAATAACAAAACATTCAATAAAATATATTATATAGTAACATAATAGATCAATTTAAATAAATCATAGGATTAAATAGAGGGTGTTAAAATATATGTAAATTCTTTAGTAAAATCATTGAGTAATTCTTGAGAGAAATACCTTTTCTTTTTAAAAAGAAGAGTTATTTTGGAAAAACATTTCTATTTTTCATAAAATCAGATTATAAACATATATATCCCTGAAAAGAAAAGGTAAGGACAATGAAATTATTTTTAAGGCATACATTATGTCCAAATTAAGTGAAATCATATGAAAAGAATTTTTAATAAACTTTGTAAATGTGCCACTTCAGTTTGGTTTATGGGAAAATATAAAAGAGTATTTAAAGAGGACAAATGATTAATTGTTTACATAAAAATAGGAAATATATAAGATAATTTTTAATGATAAAAATAGTTATATTATAAAAATATTGGTTTCTTATAACATATTATGGAGTGTACTTGAAAATGGGTAAGAAATTGGGAAGTACCCTTTAATCAGGTTTGCTTATCGAGAGGAATTGAAAAGGGAACTGTATAAAACATGTACTTCCCCATAAATGAAATATAAAATGATCTAGATACATGATTTTGGAACATATAAATAGAATGTATAATAATTATATAAAAATAAATAATAATTATGTTTGGTTAGATAGATAGAAAGCATAACCTGAATGAAAAATGGAGGTTCGGGGATAATCCCTTACCTTTTGTCTGAAAGTGTTTTGCACTTGTACTTAACATCCTGGAAAGTGAAATTAGATTCATTAATAAATTAATTAATAATTTATTAATTTTTTTTATTTATTAAAATTTTATTTTGTTATTTATGTCCTTTTTTATGAGTTATAAGATTCAATTTCGACATTCGAGAGTGTTCATTTCCTTGGTTTTCATGATTGGTTCACTTGTATCCATGTACGTAAGATCATGTAAAATGGAAATAGTTATCAAAAATTGAAATTATATGTTATAAATGAACTTATAGGATATTTAATGGTCTTATATATCATTTTTTCTATATATTAGGATGATTCATTAGATAAGCATTAATGATAACCATTTAGATTATTTTGGCGTTTTTTTATCATCACAAACTAGTTTTGTATTATGAATCAATATTATGTATATATACTGGTTTCAAAGTATTAAATAATTTTAATTACATATTTTAATTTTTTTAACCATAAAAATGGTTTTATGAATATCCTTTAAGGTGAAATTGAAAAATGAAAACTCATCGTCCACAAAGGCGGTAAATCGGCACCTCACAGATGATGTTTTCATTTTTGGAATAAAAAGGGGGAAGAGAAAATAATTGATGAGAAATATCCCATTATAATAATAAAATTATAGTATATATAAGATACTAGAGTAATCATGCATGTTTGGATATAGGAGTTAGTAAAATTATAAGAAAATAAAAGAAATTGAAAGAAAGTTAAAAGAATGAAAGAGGATTTTGACTCTTGAATTTCCCTCCTTGAGAACCTATTTAAGGAACATTAAAATGGTATTTTGGGTGATAAAAACAACACCATAATGTGTGGGAGAGATTTGAGAAATGTATTGGGTAAATATTGGATAAGTTTCAAGGATTTGTAGGTGCGAGGAGAATAGGTGGCGAGGGGTGCTATTTATAGTGGAGGAGATGAGTTTTTTTATTAATTTATTCATTAGTTTATTATTTTGGATCAAGACTATCAATAGTTTGAAACTTATTAACAAATATATTAAAAAAATTAAGGAGAGTTTGATATCATGGGAATATATTATACATACATCATCTATGACTCAATAATTCACGTATTTGTTAAATACCGTAAATTACCTTATTTTACTATTCATAACAATTCAACTATTTTTGAAAAATCCCAAAAATTCACCCTATTTTTTTTTTAAAATTTAGAATTAAAAAATTAACTCCATTTTATTAAAATAATTTTATAAATATGATAAATTTAATTTTTAAATAAAGTGATCATTTACTCGAAAAATACTGATTTTAATATTATAATGGATTTTAGGACACTTCGAAAAATTAATTAAGGTATCATAAAATTATATTATAATCATAATAAAACAAAATATTAATTTATAAATATATTTTATGAAAATAAATTTTCTTTTAAATCGTTTTTTAATTATAAAATCATAAATAAATATTTATGTTTCACAAAAATATCAACAATTAATTTATCATTTTTAAAACATTTATTTACTTATTTCATGATATAAATACACCATATTTTAATTTATAGGATACCCAAATTTTATTTATATTTTCATATGTGAATTTAATATTCAAATCATAAATATACTATTAATATAAAGAAAATGACTTTTTTATAAAAAATGGAATTTTCACTATTCACTGAAAAATAAATATTTAAAAAAAATAGAAAAATTTCACCATAAGATAATTTTGACATTAAAATTTTAAAAATGAAGTTTATTTTTTTTATTATAATTTATAAAAGTGTAAAAATTTAGTTTTAAAAAAAGTGTGCCATTAAAAGGCGGTAAAACTATCTTTAGGAAAAATATAGTCTTTTATGTGTAAAATTGGGTTTATTCCTATATTAAGCCTAACAAACCTATTAGTTTAATTTAGAAACATTGGATACAATTTTTAAAATATAAATTTCATTATGATCTTTCACTAATAGTGATTAATTTAACATAAAATGCTATTGTGGTCATTTAAATAGTTTTTTTTTTATAAAAACACATCCATTATTTTCAATTGATTTTTATTTTCATTTATAATTAATTTGTAACCAATGAATTAATTTTATAAACATGTGTAAAATATATTTTAATAATTTATAAAATATATTTAATTTCCTCCATTCAAACGTCTAGGTGATAACTATCACAATTAAATAATAATATTTAATCATTTGTTTAAGCTCAGTGTTCTGTGTAATGTAAACTATCGAAGAAGATAAATTTAAAAAGAGGCATACCATAAAATCTTGGGGTGTTACATTCTCCCCTCCTTTAATAAATTTATTCCTCAAAATTTAAAATTGTACTTTGAAAAAATAAAATAAAATAAAGGTTGATACTTGAAAATTTATTTGTGGAAATCCCACATTGTGAAAAGGGTTTATAAAAATTCATCTTAAAAAGAGGTAAAGGTAAATGAGAATGTCACTACAAAATAAGAATTTCCTATAAGAGAGAATTAGTTGGAAGTGAAGATATGGGCATGGAAGAAAGATATAACTATCAAGTTCTAATGGAGAGTGATAGAGAACACAATCATTAGAAATTTAACCATCACTGAATAGTAAATATTATGATTGATTAAAAGACCATTGATTTCTCAAAAAGATAAGTAAATAAATAAATTTTTTGTTTCTAATATATTTTTCCTATAGTTGAGGGATTATTTTAATAATTAGATGAACACTTGAGAAAAAAAACCTACTTTATTACTTTCAATGTCATATGCATAATCTCATCCTTTAATTGTGTTTAGATGAATTTTCACATCATCCTTTAAACCTAGAAATTAATGTTCAAGATGAATTTTTCATGCCTGAAGCAATTTTAACGAATTTAATGGTTCTTAAATTATTCCTTCGACCTTTAAATTTTTACTGAAACCAAGAAGGTTAACACATGTTATCAAAAAAAATAATAATTTCAAAATTTTAACTTGATCTGCTCCACAAGTAGTTACTATTAAGACTTGTTGAGAACATGTATGCCCATATTTAACAACCAAAAATTTATAAGGAAGGTCACTAAATTTCCAATATCAACTTAACATAAGCTTCCCAAAATAATGTATCTCTTAATCCCACATACCAAATATATGAATACCCTGATCACCTTAAAACCTTAATGAAAACATGCATTCTTACAAATCTATAAAGAAGAAGTACTATTGTAAAATCCTTATATATATCATGATTTTTATAACTAGAATATCATAACATAAATCTTTAATCTAAAAAAACACAAATAGATTAATTATTCCACTTCTAGTATAGTAACAACATAAGCTTGACCATGATCCCTTTGTTTTTTATGAGCTATATTTCCTTGGCGCTTTGTACATTCATTTTCATAGTTCCCCATATCCTTACAATTACAATATTGCACATTTATAAATTCTTTATTTCCTTTAGATTCATGAGCCTAGTGACCTTTCTCTCCACACTTGTAACAAACTCCCATTCCCTTTAGTCAAGTACCAGGGTGTTTCTTCCCACAATTATCATATGTGAAAAAATACTTATTTTTTATTCTTCTTATCCATTTTTTTATCTCTCATTCTCTTATTATCTTATTTTTAATTAAATTGACAAGACTTATATAATTATTTCTCTATATTGATATCACATGAGACTATATCTTCATATGATGAGAACGTTTTGGAGACCAGTTCCCTTCATAGAATTGGCTTAAAACTATTAAATAAACAATAAATCTTACTCCTTGTGTCATGTATATAGTCCACAACATGCTTTTCTAACCTTTTAAAGTTATATTCATACTTAGTAACATTATAGTCCTCCTTTTTCCTTAGATTCAAGAATTGTATCTCTATATCCTCTCACTGTTTGCGAGGTAAATATTTTTCCAAGAAAAGTTTTTAAAAATACTTCCATTACATGCTCGATATTTCATCCTCCTCTTTTGTGTTTGAATTAATGAACACCATTGATCTACATATCCTGATAGATGATAAAATTACATGATAAACTTCTCCCTTTCGTTACTTCCCAAAGTGAGAAATATATTCTCTAAGGAACTTATCCACTACTCTACTACAAATGGTTTTGTAGTCCCATTGAATGCTAAAGGTTATTGTCTCATGAAGCGATCTAATATTGTTAAACTGCATTGTGAATTAGGATGATCCATATGAGTAAGGTTATTTTTCATAAATCGAGTCAGTTATCCCAATATAGTTATAAGTTATTTAGCTCCAGTTGCAACTCTAGCCCCAACATCATTATCTTTTATAGGACTGAAATCCCTAAATGGGATACATGTGTTGATACATTTTCTATTCATTCTACTAGGCACAATTTCTAAACAATGACATACACTAAATTATGTTATTAATCATAATGAATAATTTCAAACTAGCAACACACTTAACATAAATTTAAAATTTATGCATAGCTAATCTTATAATAATAAACATGGTTTATTTGGGGACATATTTACTTTTAAACCATTCATAATGTTTTTTAAATAAATTTTTGAACTATCCTAAGAATATCCCCCAAGAGTGTCAAAATTGGTGTGAAGTAAGGCCTGTTGTTGTGTACCAGGTTGCACTAAGTCAGGCCCAACACACCTTGTCGGAGTTATTACCCCTAGATACATTTGTTCCAAAACCACATCCACTTGTAGTATCCAAACAAAAAATGTATTTCTAGGAATACCCATATAATATGTACCTTACCAAAATTCTAGGATGTTGTTATATTCTTATCCTCAAAGTCTACCTTAGGGTTATGTTCCCTAATTTATGTTTTCTAAATCTAGTCTCCATAGTTTCTATTAAACTTCCTCTGATAGAAACTGTAAATATCCTGACCCCAATATCCTAGATTCGGTTCCTTATTTTATTACATTGTTACTATGAAAAAGAGTTCACATCCAAAAGGAACAAATAGTTTAGTAGATTTGGGAAACTAGATAAAAAGAATAAGTATTAAATTAAAATTTGAAATGAAATACAACCTAGAAACTCTATTTAAAACACCTATAAAATCCTAGATTATCCTTGAAAATAATTTATAATATACATATTCAAATACTGGGGAAAAATAAAACATAAGAAATGGGTGATTTTAGAATCCCAGTAAGGTTAAGTAATACAGTAGAATCTATAAACATACACAATAAATAAAGGTGAATATCTAACAAAAAATGTGATTAAAACATAAACTTGAATCTAATATGGCAGGAATAAAATCGGACCAAAATAATGACATATAAATAATCACATGAGAATAAAACTTAACCATGGATATTATGCTAGTAGAATAATCACATGGATTATAAATTACTAACATAATAACAAAGGAATTCGTAATGCTTAGAATCATAAACATAGCATGAAGGCTTCAACCAAGACTCCATACATAAATGGGTAAAAACTCGGTTTAGTTTATCTCATAAGACCTACTGATGCATCGAGGGGGTATAAAGGGACCCACCCATCACTCACTAAGTCCAATGAATTACTCATATGAAAGGGGTGAAAAATAATCAACATATATATTCATTTTTAAACTAGCATATGAAATGTTAATAACTTTCCTCAAACAATAAACATAATCATCAACCATCCAGAGGAATACGTTCAATTTTACCAAGATTATACATCCGAAATAAAAATATTTATAAACCATTAAATTAAAAATGGTAGATGGTAAAATAAGAGATCAATTTCAATACATCATAATATTCAATAGAGTGTGTTGAAATAGATTTAAATACTTTAATAAAATCATTGATGAATTCTTGAGAGAAATGTTTTTTTTCTTTTGAAAAGAAGAGTTTTTTTTAAAAATCATTTGTATTTGTCATAAAATCATATTATAAACATGTATATCCCAAAAAAGAAAAGGTAAGTAAAATGAAATTATGTTTGAGGAATAAATTATTTCCAACTAAAGTGAAATCATGTAAAAATATTTTTTAAGAAACTTTAGAAATGGGCCACTTCAGTGCAATTTAAGGGAAAATATAAAAGAGTATTTAAAGAAGACAAAGAATTAATTTTTTACATAAAAAAATATATATGATAGTTTTTCATGATAAAAAGAGTTATTTTATAAAAATATTGTTTTATTATAACAGATTATAGAGTGTACTTGAAAATGGGTAAGAGATTGGGAAATACCCTTTAATCGGGCTTACTTATCGGGAGGAATTGAAAAGGAAACCTTATAAAACATGTAATTACCCATCAAAGAAAGAATAAATAATATAGATAAATGAGTGTGAAATATATATGGAGAATATAGAAGAACTATGTAAAAATAAATAATATTTACATTGGGTTAGAGAGTCAAAAAGCGTAACCTGAATAAAAAATGGAGGTTTGGGGAGAATCCCTTACCTTACGTCCGAAAGCGTTATGAACTTGTACTTAACATATTGGATAAAGAAATTAGATTAATTAATAAATTAATTAAGAACCTATTAAACATTTATTTTATTTATTATAATTTTATTATGTCAATTTATGTCCATTTTAATGAGTTATAAGATTCAATTTCATCATTCAGAAGTGTTCGTTTCCTTGGTTTTCATGATTGGTTCACTTGTATACATGTACGAAAGATCATGTAAAATGAAAATAGTTATCTATAATTGAAATTATATGTTATAAATGAAATTATAGGATATTTAATGGTCTGATATATTATTTTTTTCATATACAATGATGATTAATTAGATAAACTGTTAACGATAACCATTTAGATTATTTTGGCGTTTTTTTCGATCATCCCAAACTAGTTTTGTATTATTAATTAATATTATATATATACTAGTTATAGAATATTAAATAATTTTTATTAAATATATTAAAGTATTTTTAACCATAAAAATGGTTTTATGACCAGTCTTGAAGGTGGAATTGAGAAACAAAAACACATCGTCCACGAAGGCGGTAAATCGACACCTCACGAACGTTGTTTTCATTTTTGGAATAAAAAGGGGAAGAGAAATGAATTAATGGTGGATATACCATTATCATAATATAATTAAAGTATATATAATATAATAGAGTTATCATGCATTTTGGGTCATTTGAGGTAACAAAAGGATAATAAAAGAGAAGAAATTGAAAGAAAATTAAAAGAATGAAAGAGGATTTTACCTCTTGAATTCCTCTCCTTGAGAACCTCCTTAAGGAAGTATTTTGGGTGAGAATTGAAAGGATAGAACATAAATGAGAGGTTTCAGAGAGTTATTTGGTAGAAATTGGATAAACTTCAAGTCTTTGGAGGTGTGAGGATAATAGGTGGTGAGGGGTGGTATTTATAGTGGATGAAAAGGGTATTTTTTGATTATTTTATTCATTAGTTTATTATTTTTCTCAAGATTATCAATAGTTTGAACCTTATTACTAAATATTTTAAAATAATGAATGAGGGTTCTATATTATAGTCTTAAATCATTTATATATCATATATGACTCAATAATTCATGTATTTGTAAAATACTGTAATTTATCATATTTCACCATGCACAAAGAATTCATCTATTTTAGAAATCCCAAAAATTCACCATAACCATTTTTTAACATTTAGAATTTAAAAATTAACACCATTTTATGAAAATAATTTTCTAAATATGATAAATTTAATTTTTAAATAAAGTCATCATTTACTCGAAAAATACCGATTTTAATATTATAACCAATTTTATAACACTTTAAAAAATTAATTAAGGGCACATAAAATTATATTATAACCATAATACAAAAAAATATTAATTTATGAATCTATTTTATAAATATAAATATTATTTTAAATCATTATTTTAATTTTAAAATCGTATATAAATATTTATGTTTCACAAAAAATATCAACACTTAATTTATCATTTTTAAAACATTTATTTAATTATTCCATGATATAAATATACCATATTTTCATTTAAAGAATACACAAATTTTATTTATATTTTTATAGGTGAAGTTAATATTCAAATCATAAATATACTATTAATATAATGAAAATGATAGTTTTATTAAAATTGGGATTTTCACTATTCACTAAAAAATAATTATTTTCAGAAAGATACCAAAATTTCTCCCTAATATAATTTTGAAATTCAACTTTTAAAAATTAAGTTTATTTTGTGCAATATAATTTATAAAATTTATAAAATTTAGTTTTAAAACATGTGCCCCATTAAAAGGTAATAAATCCATCTTTAGAAAAAATAGTCTTTTATGCGTAAAATTGGATTTATTCTTATATTAAGCTGATCAAACTTATTAGTTGAATTTAAAAAAATTTAATTGAATAAGTAATATATAAATTTCATTACGATCTTTCATTAATAGTAATTAATTTAATATAAAATTCTATTGTGGCCATTCAAATAGTTTTTTTATAAAAATACATCCGTTGTGTTCAATTGATTTTTATTTTCATTTATAATTAATTGGTAACCAAATAATTAATTTTATAAACATGTGGGAACTATATTTTTATAACGTACATAATATCTTTCATTCCTGACATTCCAATTTCTAGGTGATAAATATAAAAATTAAATAATAATATTTAATCATTTGTTTAAGCTCAGTGTTTTGTGTAATTTAAACTATCGAAGAAGAAAGATTTAAGAAATTCATACCATAAAATCTTGGGGTATTACATTTTACAAGGATATAATTTAAGAAAAACATGATCTATTACAAAAAACAAGATATATTTCCTCTAGTCATCTGCGTAACTCTTCTGTCTACTCAAACATTACCTTATATGGTGTTAAATTTTCTTTAGATTTTTAACCATCTCTTCTACCAATTCTGATCCCAACAAATTTTCTTCACTATATTCATCCCAAAATATTATAGTCTGACACCTCTTTCAATATAATACCACAAATGGTGGAATTTATATACTATAATGAAAGTTATTATTACATGAAAATTAAACTAATGGAAGATGTTGATCCCAAATTACCTGATAATCCAGTGAGAAAAACTAATGTATATCATCCAAATTATAAATCATGTACTCTAAATGTCCATCAGATTATAGAAGAAAGGGTTTACTAATAATTAACTTAGTACCCATTGAATTCTAAATTCCTTCCAAAAAATCATTATAAATTTGGTATCATGGTCATATACAATAGAGATAGGAACTCCATGTAACCTAACTATATCTTTAACATAAATTCTAGTAATCTAATCTAAATAAATATTATCTCAAATAGGAATAAAATGTATATATTTAGTCAAACCATCAATAATAACCCAAATAACATTATTACCTATATATTTATTTAGTAATACCACTATGAAATTCATGTATATATTCTCCCATTTCCATTCAGGAACTAGAAAAGGTTGAAGCATATAATTTGGTAGCTGTCACTCAACCTTAACCAGTTGAAAATTCAAACATTTCATGGTAAAATCATCAATAATCCTTTTCATTCCTTCCCACCTACGATATTTCTGAAGGTATATATACATCTTTGTTCTATCAAGATGAAAAAACATAGTTATGTGTGTCACTCAAGAATTCATTATTCAATAGGGGATCACTTGGAACATACAACCCTTTTCAAAATATTTTAACAACTTCTTTTTCAATGTTAAATTTAGGAAACTCACCCTTCAAAGAAAACTTTACTCTTTCATAAAAACCATAATCTTAATTCTGAGCATACGTGATTCTGTTTAAAAAATATGAATTCCCCAACATAAAAACCAAAAGATTTGGAGTTTCTATATTCACAATTTCTAGGCCTGAGAGTCCCAAAGAATCATACAGTCACCTTGAGATGGGTGGGGGTGTGAATCAGGGGTGGATGACATTTTACCAATTAATTTCAACTTAATTTTTGTTACTACCATTAAGTTGATCAAACCTCTATCATTCATTAGGATGTATCTATGTTTATTTTCCCTCAACACTTTATGATGTATGTAATGTAGATACTTAAAGAAAATAATAATATACAAATATTTTTACAAGGTTTTGACTCAATTTGAGAACATATTCCTTTCCATGTATACTCCTATTAAGTAAAAAAATTTCCATTAGTAATCTAATTATCATTTACAAATCGTATGGGATGTTATTATCCTTAACCCATAGTACATATCCTACACATAGAGTCTCATGAATTTAGATAATAGGGAATCCCATTAGTTTACAATGTCTTTCTAACATGAACAAGTCTCCAAATGCAACTTCTTCTTATATTGGAGTTAGACCTGTTATGATTTTGGAAAATTTAATTTCAAAACCCTTAATTTTATTCTTTCAGTCACCTAAATATGATGAATTTACTCATATTCCTTAAATATTTAAGTTCTAGTATTCTAAACTTTTTCTAGGACACGATGATCCGGTATTCTTAAATATTGACCCAACTAAACTTATGATAATTTTTGCTTGGAACTCCCTCTCTACTTATTCTCTTCTCAACATCTGTGTTATATCAATTTTCCCTTAAGAATCAATAAATTTCTTTGAATTACCTGGGATCCTTTTATAGATTTGGTATAAATTAATAAGTTTAGGGATTTTAATTATCTAAAATTCAAGGTTCATCACCTTTCAATTTTTTTAATTCCTTCAAATATCATCTAAAATCTCATAGTCAAGTCAAATATCCAAAAAAAATCTCGCATCAACTCAATTTTAAAATTTTCTTCAAAAACTCATCTTGAATAATGAACTTCATTTCGTAAATATTGAACATTAACCATCCTACTTAGCATTATAATAATCATTTAGAATTTGAATGAATGAAAATTCAACCATAATTTATGGGTGAACTTATACATAATTGAATAATTTATTATTCTTCATCATTCCATCTGATATAACCTTCCTACATACAGTCATTTCTGGTGTTCTTATTTTAGTTAACTTTAATATTCCAATGACATCTTCATTAAGTTGTATCACCAAAAATCTCACATGCATGAACTTATATTCACTTCTACTGATCATCTCACCCATAAAGACTTAAATTATCATCCATTATCAATCTTACTACCTTAAGAACTAGAACACTGGTAACTTCTAGTGATTATTCTTCTACCTCACGAACCTCTTATGGTTTCAGTACTCACCAGCTTCTAGTATCTCTATTTTTAAGAATACTCACCTTTTCTTCATATAATTATAAAAATATTGATTCCTTCATGTAGTCTATTTTATAATTAGTGAATAAATCATAGTATGTGTAACTTTGCCTCTTTGTATACTCACAACCCTCATAAAAATACCGATTCCATTTTCTGGAAACTAGTATCTTCTGAACATCATCCAACATGGGGTCGTATTTTGATGAAATTAGTAATTTATTTTCTTCCAATAATCTTAAAGTTATGATTTTAGAGTTTTTATGTTTTATTTTTGTATTTACACTCTCATTATCCTCATATACCACCACAAACATAGCCTTATCATTCAAATTTCTCAAATTATTGATACATGAATGATACGTTTATTATGTAGATGTTGATTAGAGTCTTTTATGAAATCATGATCATCAATGTATTATCTTGTTATAATAACCTTCCTCCAGATATTTTTCTTATAAAAATATAGATTCATCACCTTCAAACACACATATAATCTATTTATGGAAAATAGATCACCTTTCATTGTCTCTATATTAGAACATTGTATCTTATTTTGGTGATAACACAAACAATATCTACATTATATATTCTTCTAGTGGATATGTAATTGTCATGTGTGGGTAAAAATACCACCATCTACTACTTCCCTCTATTTCTATTCACAACATCATATTCCACATAAAACATACATCTTTTATTTTTACTTTTGAGATTTAAGTATATCTAAACTACATGTTTCTTTGGTTGAATTACCATTCACTAAACATCCAAATATCATCACGTGAAGTATCTTTTATCTACTGATCACGAGTTCTAATCCATAGATGATATACTTATTCTGATAAACTATCAAAATGATTCAACCTTAATATTTTATCATTCTGTCATGATTTATAGATCAACTACCCACCATTATTTATAAAAATAAAAGATATTTTTATAATATTACTCATTATGATAATTCTAGTAGTATTTATATATTATTTATTATTCCAATTCATTATTAATTTAGGATTTAGTTCACAACATTATAAAATTTAAACTTCCAAATGTCTCATTCACTACTTCTTTAAAATTATTTTGTAATGACAATAATTCTTAATAGAACACACTTTAACTTCGTACAATAAAATCAGTTCATGGTATATGCTTCCAGTATAATCATATATACTTTTGGTAAACCCCAATTTTTATCTTCCATTTAAAAACCATCCTTTCAATTATTGTAATCTTCTTATGCATGGTGATAGTATCTCATGAAATATGTATTTGATTTGTACTCATTGTCTACTTGATATATCTTCCGATGAATTAAATTATTCAATAACTTATATGAATCCAAAATTATTTCAATATATTCCATGGGTGTTATAGTCATCATTTTCAAATTCCATTTTCACCTGATATTTTCAACCAAATATCATTTCAATCAATCAATTAATTTTTTTTATCTTCTATATCTCCACATCCAAGAAACTTATTCAACTTAAAATTTATTTAATAGTGCTTATGCATACATCAAAATTTTTAATTAAATCAATGAGGTTCTATATAAATAATCCTAAAATTTATATTTTTTTGATGAATTAACTTGGTACATTCATTAGAACATACTCTTCTCCTTACTTTTAGTGACACAATAATTCCATATATTGGTGATATTATTTGATCTTTATTTAGTGTCAACTTAAAGTAGTAGAAATTGAAGCTATGGTGTTCTTTCTTCTAATGATTTGACCATTCATAAAATGAAATTCTAACGGAATTACTTCCAAAACAGTTTTAGGAAACTTTATCTCTAACCAACTCATTTATTTTTCCAGAAACTATTGACAACAAATACAATATATCATCACCATCATCCTTGGTATTTCAATCCCCCCTTAAAATTTGTTTTCAAAACTCATTCAAACATAAATTAAATGTGTTTATATCCCACTTATTGAAAATAATTTCAAATTATTTTATATAAGGTATTTTATTCATTGATTTTACATCCTTCTTAATTATTTTAATTCAAATCCCCTTTATCAACATATTTAGGTGAGGGAGGAACCTTCTTCAAAATCTTTATACTTCTCCATTTTTCTTCCATTTAATTGAATGTAAACCTTTATTTTCTTGAGATAAGGAAGGCATTACTTTTCTTAATGTAATAATCCACAAATCGAAAAACTCTAAGTCTATGCGATCCACACTCAGTGTAGAAAAAAAGAGTGATCAACTCATGCATTAAATCCACCCATAAAATTTAATAAGTTATTCCAAAATTTATAAAATCTTATTATAGGGGTAAATTCAATGGATTTTTATTCATATTAATTTCCTATATAAATATATATATCAATAAATGGATCAAAAAATTCAATTCAAATAAGTTTGTTACTCCCCTTTTTTCAAGTAATTCTTTATTTTCTATAAAAAACAATGATTCTCCCCCTTAATTTCATAATCAATTTTAAGAAAGGGTAGGAAAAAATATCAATATACCTCAAGATTATATAATATTTATTTCTATGATTTTTTAATTTATAACTTCATCATTTTCATTTAGAGTTTTAGTCTCTAGGAACTTAGATCTTCAATCCACTGGATTTTTAGCATTCAATGTCTTAGTTCATTAGTTCTCTAGAATTTTGACCTTTTCACTTAAAATAATAAGTTGTTTAGAATAACCAGCTTCCTTCTATATAGAAATTAACTTCAGATCTCCCCATAAAATAAATCACCTTATAATTACTTTTTTCTTTTAAATTCATCAAAATATATCAAGGAATAATGTGGATCTTTCATCATCGTTAAATACAGAAACATGGCTTATTTTTTTCCCAACCCATAACTCACTTTACTTTAACTTCATCTTCCTTTATGATGTCACCATTGTTCTTACAAGCATTCATATTCTTTTATAAAATTTATTTATTCTTATTTTCACTTATATTCTTTACTTTTTATGGAGTTTTCCTTCTTAATTCCACTAGAAAGGCATAAGCATTTTGGTGTATTTTTTCCTTCAATATCCCTTGAAGCTTCAAACTATTCTAGGTATAAAATCATGAAAACCTTTAAAACATGTTCATATTTCTTATTGTGTTGATATTTATTTATATTAACTTTTATTGTGCATGTTCTTTCTGATGGTTTATTCCTTTTACTTTTTAACTTCTCTTGCCCTGGTAATATTATCATGAAGTTTTCAAGAGTGTGTCCAAACATCTTACACTTTACATATAGTTTCTTATATTCAAATAAGTTACCAATGAAACCTTAGTTTATCACTTTATTATTAATAATCTTGTGGGTTTTCCCCCATAAGTGAGGGTTGTCTTGAGATAGTGTAAGAAGAATAGTCTGTGCATGGTTTGGAAAACCGTGCGAGACAACCGTGGGGTCTACCCAGTTTGGGGTATTTTTTTCATTTACTCTAATTTTTAATTAATAATTTCACCCCCAGTCCTCCCCTATTTGAACCATAAAACCAAAATTCGCCCCATTTAGATATCTTCCTCTCCCAATATCCTTCATGGAAGGAGGTTTCTTAGTGATTCTTCTCCCATTTTAAGAGGAATGAACTCCTCTTATATGATTCTCTTAGTTTCTATCTTTTTCTCCAAGCTCCTATGACCATATTGTTTATGTTTGGATGATTTTATTGGTTATTATTTCTAGAAATTGGGTATTTTGGTTGTAATGTTTGTGATCCATCCTAAGAGGCATAATCCAATGGATTTCATCAAATGTGATATGATCTCACCACTTGAGGTAGGTGTTTCTGATTCACTATCTTTTATTCAAGAGTTCCATGAGTTATTGGCTTCCCAAATTCATTTTTAAACTATATAATTATGTTATATATTATCTAGGTTTGATTTATGATTTTTTTCTATAAATTATAATGGTTTTTATTTGGAATGTTGATTATAATTTTTTGGTTAAATGGAGCTTCATTGAAAAGGAGTGTCTTATATGTTATGCATGTTTGATAAAATTACTAAAATGTATTCATTGAGGAAATAACTTGTTCATTAGGTTTTATGCTGAATGGGGTTTTCTAATAGGGTTTGACTTTTTGTATTCAAAGGGTTTCCATTGTTTTCTTAGGGTGGTGGGGTTTCATAAAGTGAAGTGGAATTCTCTTGGTTTGTTTGATTATGATTACTGATGATTATGATGTTATTTGGAATCGTTTTTAAATTCCAAATTATTTTAAAAAGGGATTTACAAAATTATATCTTATATATATGAAATGTGAAGGCCTGGTTAGAACTTATGAATTTATATTGATTATTCCCTTATTTATCCCTATTATGCTTATTGATTATATTATATTATCCATGTGATGGATGCCTTGTGATGTGATTCATGTTGTACTTATGAATTAGGGATCTTCCTAAGTGTAGTATGTGAGGTGAGAAGGATGTTATTGTGGTGTTAGACCCTGGGTCTTATTATTGTCATGTGATGTTGTTGTTGGTCATGGAACACCTCCTATAATTATTCCATGGGGAGGCTGAGGCTACTAATTCAGAAGTATTGGGATAGTTTTTAGCTAATTGATATTTAGTACTGGTTAACCCCTAGTTGTATATGACACAAAGCTAGTGGTATTGTTACCAAGGAGTCTAGTTAGAGTGATTCAGTTTATAGTTTTGTTAATGTTAACCTACTGATAGCATTTCCACCTATACATGTCCTATGTTGTCCCGTTAGTCCCTACAGTGTTGCCTCATGATATATATCATATGTTATATAAATATTGTGATGTATATTATGTTATGACTTTTTATATATATTATCATGTGATTTTCTTTTTATTGGATGGACTTTCTTTGATGTGTTGTTTCTCTTGATTTATCCTTGATTTTAGCTAGTGTTATTCCATCTGTTTATTGGAATATTTCTTTCATGATTATTTAAACTTGTTTTATTTATTACCTTTGAGCTAAGTATGTGGAATATTCTAAAGGAAAAAGGATAAGGTTGCAGGAAATGATTTTGAACCATTTTAAAACCATGCCTGGGTTTATTTTTTTTCTAAGGTGTGGTTTTTAAAATAGAAATAATTAGAACATGAAATTGGAATGGTTTTTGAAAAAACTATTCATGGTATGTTTTATAAAATAGGTGCTTTGTGAAAGTTCATATTCCATGTTTGGATTATTTCTCTATTATGTAATGGAAATGAAAACCTATTTGTTTACACTATTTACAAACTAGTAGTTTTTGTTTATTTTATAAAATAAATGAATTGGAATCATGGTGGTATAATACTAGATTCAGATCACACCCTAAAAACTCACATTTTTGAGAATGTAGGCTTCATGTATTTTGCTGGTTTTTTTAGGTCTTAGATTTCAGGTTGGATCTAGTGCCATATTCTTTGGGAATTAGATGGTCATTGGGATCAATGTGGTGACTTTAGTGTCACATGGAGACAATGATCTTCCCTTCAGTTTCATATAATTGGTTGGATCAAGTTTTGTATCATCCTCTTTGGTCTTCTAGTTGTTTTTATTTAGATTATGTTGTGGTTTTGTATCTTGTATTGGATGTTTATTTATATGATATTACATCTGAAATGTCTATTTATATATTTATCATTATGCCTTATTTAGATGATTTGTTTGTTTCATTAGTGTGAAATTATCCCCAATGGTTATATTGATACCCTATACACTTATCATCATCCCAGGTGGATTAGAGCACTCCTCAAGTATGCGGAGGGTCGATTTAGGTTTCAGTTTGGATGGTGTCCTGGGTTGGTTCTTTAAAAAATGGTATTGGAGGATCTAAGTTCTTATAAGGGTCATAGATTCTTGATATTCACCTTTTGGTTATTTTGGGGTCAGTGTAGAAAGGAAATATGAACCTTAAATCTTGGGTGGTATGTCTAGGTAAGTGCTTGGTCCACTCTTCCTTATGTCAAATCTCAAGTTTCCATGGGTGGTCATGAGTCTTCTTTTAAAATTTTGAAGTTATGGTGGATTTTATTAAGATATTTAGATGTGGAGTATAGTTACTCCAAGTGGTAGGAAGATTTTAGAAGATGACCTAAAAAATTACTCATTTTATATTGGAATTGGAAGGGTTTTAAATGGTACATAGTTATAACACATAGTCTATCAAACCATGCATAGGCCATGTAGACTATTCTGGATAACTTTTGGTGGCACTTTCACAGTTGGTGCACGGTCTGAAAAACTGTGTGGCCAAACCATGTGCAATGGAGAAAGTTCTAAAATTTTGGTGTTTTGTTTCATTTGATGATTTTGTATTCTTCTTTAGTTGATGGAGTTTTTATATGTCTGTTTGAGAGTTTCATGATTTTAAAGTTTTTCAAATTCAGTTTTAGAATAAATGTTTTAATTATTTGATGGTTGGTCTTATTTAATTTTTTTTTTGGGTGAGTTGGGTTGTTTTTATGAAAATATTTTAACCTCAATGCAAGTGGTTTGAGAAAAATAAAGTGAATTTGAGGTTATGTTAGTTTCAAGATGATTTTGGTGTGCGGGATTAAATGTATCCAAATTTTTGGGGTAAGGTTTTCAAAGGGTTTTTTCATAACCTTGATTTGGTTTCTTTGAGATTTAGTTCTCTTGTGTGGAATTTTGAGGTGATTTTGTAATTTTGTTTGACTTGGATTGTTTTTTGTTATTATATTTGTGATGAATTTTAATGTAGTTTTATCAATTTTTTTCTAATCTTTTAAAATGCATTCCCTAGGAAATAACTGGCCATTCAAGAATAGAATGCCTTGGGTAGTAATCCTAGTGATCTAGGATTTTCCCTTACAGTCTCTGACTCTACCCAGAATCATGATGGAGTGGTATAGCCATGCACTTCTCAACTCATTGATGATGCATGAGAGTTATTAAGCCATTATCCTTTGGTATTATATGGTGGTTGAGGATCCTAAGGGGTGTTTGAGTGGCTATATAAGGTTTAAGAGATTTTAAACTTGCTATAGACTCTTGAATCATCTAGGGCGAGGTACACCATTCCTTTATTCAAAGGGTTGGTCTTGGAGTGGTGTAAGATCAATATTCATGACCAACCATTCAAGGCTATCTCTTGGGGGTATTTCAAGGCCGCCTTTATCTAGTGGTTTTATCTTGAAGAAGTGAGGGTTGAGAAGGTAATTAATTTTCTAGGTATCCTCTAGGGTGATTAGTTAGTGAAAGACTATGTTGAACATTTCTTTGGCTTCTAACCCTTCTCTACGGAGTTGCTACTGAAGATTAGAAGAAGTCATGGTTCTTTACTCAAGGACTTTATCCAGAATTGCATTAATTAATGTTTTATTCTAGCCTAAAAAACTGTGTGGAATTGGTTTACAAGGCCATTATCATTGAGGAAATATTAATAGGGAAAGTTGTAGAGGGATATGCTTTGATTCCTACTGAAGTTTTTATGAATGATACAACTAGTGAGAAATGGAATCAAGAAGGAGATGAGGATGGGGAACCATCTTCAAAAACTACAATTCTTCTCTCAATATGGAGGAATCTAGTTTTGTGTTTTCAATGTTGGAATTTTGGGAACATTTGACTTTCTTTCATGTCATCTTTGTAGTCCTATCATATGTGTGTCTATCCTGGTCACATTTATAGGTTATTTTAGATGGCCATGCATTAAAAGAAAAATTCTCATACCTACCTTGAACCTGGTCAATGTTATGCATTTTTACTTAAATTGGAGAGTTGGATGCTGGACGTTTCTTTGGGATTATCCTCTTTTGTAAATTTTCTTTTTGGATTAGGGATTTCCCCATATTTTGTGTACCCAATCCCTTTGTGTATAATGAATGAAAGGGGGTTTTGACCCTATTTTAGCATCTCTTTAGATGTTATTTCCTCATTAAATTATTATTTCTTGTTGATGTTTTTTGTTAATTATTTTGGATAGGGAAAGAACCTATAGTTCATATACAAATACTTGGGGTGTAGTTTTATTTTCAGCTGGATTCTGGATTCCATCAGGTTAGGTTTTTCATTGGAAATACCATGAGACGGTGTTATGAGGATTTTTATATAAACACCCTTGTCCGATGGATGAGACTCTTAGGTTGGAGCCTTTTAATTATTATCAAGCCACATTTATTGTTTTTTAAATCCTGTCTTGGAGTGCATTTATTGGGGATCAGGTCTAGTGACCTCTTGGTTGTTCTTGAGGATGTGATCTGATGGAGTTTTAAGCTAGTTGGCATAGTACATGGAATCATGTCTTTTTGGATATGATCATTATTTTGGTTATGATTAGATAATGTTTCACCATTATAGAGAAATTATAAATGGTAGGGAGAACTATTACAAGTCTTCATATTTTTTCCCCATTCTTGTGGAGTGAACCTTTGGGATGCCTTTTATTGAGATGTTCTATTGTTTGGATCTAGTGACATCGAATGTTCTATTGGTGTTTTTTATCTTTTTTCCTATGATTTGGTTTTGGGATTTAGTAGGGTCTTAGGAGTATTGATGGATATCCTTATTATAATAGTGGGTTCCCTAGAACCAATTAGAATAGTTCTTTTGAAAACCATACCATGTGTACAGTGAGTTATTCATGTTGTTCTCTTACCATTATAGTATATAAATTTTTACATCCACTATTTAAATAGAAATTTACATAGATTATTTATCATATCAAAAAGGTTATAGAATATGATAGGATATAATGAGAACCTCGAGATACTATGACATTAATATTAAAGTTATTTCATATGGTCTAGATACATCATATTGACTGAACACAATAGATGTTTGAGTATCAGGTGTAGGGGATCATAATCATTGAGGATTCTTCTCATGAAGTTTGCACTTGGTGACCTCTGTTAGGTGAGATCATGAGGAAATACCCACCAATAGTAATGCCACATGTTTCAAGTTTCATTGGTAGTTTCTATCTACGAACATGTGTATTGGTATCTTCACTTGAGATTATTATCAATTTATGCCATTTGATCATGTAATTTTATGAAATGTAAAAACCATATCAATGAAGTTTTAGCAAGGCAACCTACATTGGGTGTGTCATTAGTGGCATGGAATTGGTTGAATGGTCAAGATAGAATTTGTCTCTTCTGAGTTAAGAAAATAATATCTCGGGCCTGGTTGATTAGGATGGTAGTACCTTCTTAAATCCATGGTAATGGTATTTGTAGGTAAGTCTATCCAGTTATATCATTAAATAATAAAGCAAGAAAGGAAAATGCACAAGTGTGTGTCCTGCTTTATGAGATATCATATGACAAATAAATTATATTACACAGTGCATGTTTGTATGATGGTTGTCATTACTATGACTATTACTTATCTCTTTAGGGCCTTTGATGGGTTTATAGACTCCACTCTTGGTTTGTGAATACTATTTACTGCTATCGAGATAAGGGTCAAGAGTGTCACACACAATATCGTATTCAAGAATATGCCCTATTTTGGTGAATATGTATATAATACATGGTGGTCCCCACTATAGGGCCTGCGAGTTGACCAAGTTTTAATGATCACTGATAAATAAATAAATTCATTATTATTCAAGTATAGAATAATTTAGTTGAATTTATTTATTAAATGTATTTATAATTATTAAATTAAATACATGGAAAATACTACATGAATAAATATTATTTTAATAGTGAAGGTTCATTTAATATTTTCGGGAATGACGATTCAAGTTAATGAATCGATTTTAACATATAATATATTTATTATATTATAAGTGATAAATATATAAATTATATTCATGACTCAATCATATATCGTTTATAGTTTATTTAGTGAGAATTAAATATTTGGGGGGCTAGAGAGTCTTTTCTGAGAAATTTTATAACTCACTATATATAGGAGGAGATATGCTCTCACATGATGACTATTTACTATGAGTTCTTTAGAGCCTCTCTCTCTATCCTCTATCACTTTATAGAGAGATAATCTCTCGATCCAAGTGATCAGATTGAGCTCGTCTCCTTGCATTGAAGGAACGTTAATGTGGTGACCATCGAGATTTTAAAGACGTCGACATATCACCATGATAGCACCTATAATTTGACGATCGATGATCATTTGGATTTTTGAAGCGCATGTGGATGGTCTAGAGGGATTTAGATTTGGATCCTTTAAAAAATAATTGCCGGTGATAATCATATGTCAAGTGCAGATTTAGATCATAAGTGGTATTTTTATATTTATATTTTTATGCTTTGAATAATACACACTATATCCTTGGACTGTATTGGGGCTTGGATCTATGAATACAACAAGTTCCATCGCTCAAGGTTATTAAAATTTTAAATCCCCTATCGATCGGCTTCTGTTGCATGACCTCAGCACTAAAAATTGATTTTAGTGAGATCGTTTGGATTTTTTGAGCCAATAACAATCATTTTTATTTTAAATTTAAGTAGATTGTACTATTACATCCCCAATGGAAAAGACCACAAATTGATGCAATTTCGAACGACCATGTTATGGCCATCCAATTTTTTTTATGGATCAAAAGTGGAATTTTTAGGGGTATTAAATTTGAATAACACATATGTGTGTGTGCATGTATATATATATATATCTTATATTTTATGGGTGAATCTTGAATAACATAATTTATGTCTAGTTTTGTCTGGATTTTGGTGGTCGGAACTGTTTTGACTATGGGGAAATATTTCCACGTCATAGTGGAAGTCTTCATTTTTTTATAAAGGATAATATTGGTGGGTACATAGGATTTGGAAAATATCAAAAAACCACACATTTCTTGGGAATTTTTTTATTTAAAAAAACATATTTTTCAAAATCTTATTTTTGAGGCTCTAGAAAAAATTGAAAGAGGCGGGTTCCCCTGTCTTCATACATGAGTGTCCTGGTTAATGCATTGGCCATTCCCCCTCTGTCCGCATTGGAAAACCAGGATCCTCCTTCCAAGCTGTCAGTGCACGGGAGACCTAATGGGACACCTCCTCCACTACAACCCACGACCTCCTCTAAGCTAACACCGACCCCTCCACTACCCGCAGCCAACCGCCGATGCCATATACACTTACCAAGACCACTGACACTACCCTCCTACCTTTCCCCTTCAGTGATCAATGTTGGGACTGTAAATGATTGGCCCACCGATGCAACAATAATTACGAGATAAAATTAAAGTGCAAAATGATGAAATAAATGGGACACCAGATGTAACGTGGAAAAAACCCCAAAATGAAAGGGGTAAAAAACCACGGGCAAGTAGGAGGATCACTATGGGGTAAAAGTGGGTACACACACCCTCACTTATTACAAGGATAAAACCCTCATAAAATCTCTCTTGAATAAGAGGGGAAATAAACCTCACAAAAACTGCTCTGCTATGGGATCTGTTGTACTGATGATGAGAACCAATGATAGAATGATAAAGAGATATAGAAATAGGATGAGGCTATTTCATTTTATAGGAAATCCTCACCCCTTTCCACTCTCTCCCGCTGGGTGATTTGGTGGGGTTTGGCCACCCACCACCTACCAACCACGCTACCCCCTTTGACAATTGGGGGGTGGCACCGTCCTGCCGACACATCTCCCACATGGAGATTTGATTATGAACAAATAACATCTCCATATCCTTTCTATCTTCCAAACATGATGCTAAAGTATCTGTAAGGCCACTTGAGGATCTGCACCATCTGAACTTATCAGAGTTAATCGCCTTCGTCAGGAAATCTTTCAAATTTTCTTTAGTATGAATCTTTTGCATATCCACACTTCCTTCCTCCACCACATCTTGGACAAAGTGATACTGCACCCCAATGTGCTTCGTTCTGGAATGAAAATATGGATTCCTTGTAATGTTCAAGGCACTCTGAATGTCACAAAACAAAGGAATCTACGTCTGTCTATGCCTGAGCTCCTCCAAAAACCTTCTCATCCAAATCGCCTCTTTGTAATCTTGTGTAGCTGGCATATACTCCGCATCTGTTGTGGATAAAGACAAAACTAACTGAACCTTTGAAATCCAGCTCACAGCTCCTCCTGCAAGAGTCAACACATAATGAGTAGTGGATTTTCTCTGGTCAGAATCACCTGAAAAATCTGAATCAACATTGCCTCTAACAGTAAAATCTGATCCTCCATAACATAATGCAACATTTGAGGTCTACTTGATATATCTCAGGATCCTCTTCACTCTGCTCCAATTCTCTCGTCTTGGATTCTCCATGTACCGACTAACTGCTCCCAATGTATGTGCAATGTATGGTCTAGTACAAACCATAACAAACATTAGACTTCCCACTACCGATGCATATGGTACTCAAGACATTTCCATCCTCTCTACTTCACTACTAGGACTCATCGTAGAGGATAACTGTAAATTAATGGGAAGAGGGGTAGAGATTGGTTTACAATCTTTCATGTTGAAGCGTTTCAAGACTCTCTGTAAGTAACTCTTCTGTGATAGAAAAATCTTCCCATTATTTCTATCTCGGTAAATCTGCATCCCAAGAATCTTGTTTGCTAGTCCCAAGTCCATCATATCAAACTCACTAGCCAACTGTTCCTTCATCTCTGGATCTAATCATTGTTGTGGCCTGCAACCAACATGTCATCCACATACAACAGAATAATGATGAAATCCTTACCATCTGAACCCTTGAAATATGCACAAGGATCTGAATGAAATCTATCATATCCAAGGATCATGATATAGGAATCAAATCTCTTCTACCAACACCTCAACGCCTGTTTGAGACCGTACAGAGATTCTTCAACCTGCAAACCAAGTTCTCTTTGCCTTATTCTGAAAAAAATTCTAGCTGGAGAATATAGATCTATTAATCAAGATCACCATGGAGAAAATAAGTCTTCACATCCAGCTGCTCTAGATGTAAGCTATATGTAGTAAACATCTCCAGAACTAACCGAACAGTCGTCAATCTAACAACAGGAGAAAATATTTCATTGAAATCAATACCTTCCTTATGAGAAAGTCCTTTGACCACCAATCTTGCATGATATCTTTCCACCTGTTCCTTTCCACCCCACTTGATCTTATAGACCCATTTGTTTCTGATAACTTTCCTTCAACGATGTAATGGAACAAGATCCCAAGTCTTGTTCCTATGCAGGGCTTCATGTTCCTCCTGCATCGCCGCCATCCATGAGAATACATCTAGACTTTGGGTCACCTCCACAAAAAAAGATGTCTCTCCATACTCCGTTAATAAGAAGTATGCAATATTGCTCTCAGTGACATAGTCTGAGTGCCATACTGGTGCTCTTTTCTCCCGAGTTGACAGTTGTGGTCCAGACTCAACTGGTACTTGATCATCGTGCTCTGGTAATGCTTCAGAGGAAACTGATTCTTCCTTGGACTTGTCCTGTACTTAGAATGTTGTAGTTTCTATATTCTCCTTCTCCGTGTCTTGATCAGTTGTCATTTTCACCTTATCTTCTGTAAAAATGACATCTCTACTGATGATAAGTTTGTGGCCAGTGGGGTCCCACAAACGATACCCCTTTACACCATCAGCATACCCCAAGAAGATACATTTCCTGGATCTCGAATCCAACTTTGATCTTTCATTGTCATTAAATAATGCATATATAGAACTTTCAAAATTATGTAACTAAGAATAGTCAGTGGGTTTACCAGTCCACATCTCCATCGGTGTCTTTAGCTCAATCGCCATTGAAGAAGATCAGTTGATCACATAACAGGCGGTATTCACTGCTTCTGCCCAAAAAGTTTTGGCAATAACTACAGTATTCAGCATCACCCTTTTTCTATCCAACATGGTTCTATTCATCCTCTCTAACAATCTATTCTTTTGAGGAGTGTACGCCACCATGAACTGTCTCTTGATCCCTTCCTATTGACAAAATGTATCAAACTCTTTGCTTGTATATTCTCCACCATTGTCTAACCCCAGACACTTGATCTTCTTTCCAGATTCAAGCTCCTTCCGCGCTTTGAATGTTTTTAAGACTTCAAAAACATTTTCCTTACTCCTGATTGGGTAAACCCAACATCTCATGGAATAATAATAAATTAATGATACAAATTACCTTGCTTCTCCCAGTGATATAACCGGTGTGTAGAAGCCGAAAAATGCGTAAGTGCCGGATAAAGTTTTGTAAAGAAAAACCGAAGTCATATTCGGACCTGGAGGCCCAGTCCGGAGGGCCCAGAGATGTTTCACACAAAAAAGAAGAAGCACACGAAAAAATTACATCCCGTACGGAAGGCCCCAGGATTTGCGAAAGGTCCCGACACTGGTGCGAAATAATTTCGCGCCCACGCCCCGCACGATTGATATTTCACGCTGTCGCATTGGTCGCGCAATTATTTCACGAAATCCTGGCATTCCATGCCACCAGATGCCTATAAATAGAAGGATACCCCCTTCCTTTTCAGGGCTAAAGAATTCAAACCACCTCTCATGCGTGTAATTTCCATTCCATGTGCGCACAATATATCCTTCAGGTAGGGTTCTTTTTCGTTCCAAGTCACCCTGGGATCCGACTTCACGCAAGATCCCCCTATATTAGACTAAATTCAAACCCCTCGGGGTCTACCCCCTGCGTGAAATTCCTTCCATTGCGCACTGGACCATCAGTTGCATGTGATCTTTGTGTGTCCCCTATCCTTATGCTCGACCCTCATCACCCGCGCATAATCCTTCCACCTTGCGTGCAATCCATTCAAGTCATGCAAAGGATTGACCGCCCTTATTTCATGCATCCCCAAGGTCTACGCGTAATCCTTCGGCACTTTTCACCTCGGTTCTCCCTGAGCAGTCCCTGTGCGCGAGTCTGATGCCCTCCTTCCGTGTGCCATTTTCAGGTGTCCTGTGCACCCCGAGCGTTCATATCATGTATGGTTTTCCTGTACGGCCTTCTCGGCTCGTACGAAGCAACTTCAAAGTCCCTTGGACAATCCTTCCCATTGTGTTGATTCACCTCATGATTCTTTGCATAGGCACGCTAACGGCTACTGCTTCTTCGCATAGCCACGCTAATGTGGACCCTTCGATGGTTCGCCCCGCAACACCCCCTCACCACGGCCTTACCGATGCCTTCTTTTCCAAAAGGGGAAGAGGGCGACGGTTATGTAAGTCCTAGGGGTACAGAGCCAACCCACCTCGTCTGAGCTGCAGGACGTTAAACTGCCAAGCACCTCGTCCTCAACACATGATGTTAAACTATGACCCGGCCCCGTGCCTCGCACACAGGGTCCCCCCGCCTCGGACATTCTCCACGCCCGCTCGTCTCCATAGGGATGGTGGGGTCATCCCTCACAGGGGGTGATTTATTGGAGTGGAGTTTGTCTATGGGGAAGGGAAGCCACCTTGGTGTAAGCCCCTAGCCCTTCTTACAGAAGGTAGCACTCATGCACCTCTATATTCCCCTGACGCTAGGTCCAGTGGAGAGCATGACAAGAAGTGGGGACCCTCCTTTATTGGGTCCCAAATCCCTCTCCCGCTGCACTTTGTCGCCCTCGGGCCTCCATCCTAGAGTAAGTCCAGGCACCATGGTACGCTCAATGCGTAAGCCCCTCTTCGCTTCCCACAGGCGCACCCTTCGGGACGTGATCGTCAGGTCCCTGCAACCTCTTGTTTCTCACACTGAGCATGACTCCCGTGAGCTTAGAGTGAGCACCGACCCTGACCCCCACCCACAGCGAACTACAAGGACTTTGATCCATGCTAAGACATGGTATGTAGGAAACCTCCAAGAGGTCCAAGCCCACTACCCATCAGACCCCCAATCCATCTTCACGTCGGTTCTCCAACACCACTATGGGCCCTCTCAGAGCGTAAGCCCCATACCATCCCGAAATATGGGGACTTTGATCCGTGCTAAGGCATGGTATGTAGGAAGCCTCCACGAGGTTCAAGACCCACCACTATGGGCCGTCTCAGAGCATAATCCCCATAGCATCCCAAACTACGAGGACTTTGATCCGTTCTAAGGCATGGTACGTAGGAAGCCTCCACGAGGTTCAAGCCCCACCACTATGGGCCGTCTCAAAGCATAAGCCCCATACCATCCCGAACTACAAGGAATTTGATCTGTGCTAAGGCATGGTATGTAGGAAGCCTCCATGAGGTTCAAGCCCCACCACTATGGTCCATCTTAGAGTGTAAGCCCCATACCATCCCAAACTATGGGTACTTTGATTCGTGCTAAGGCATGGTACATAGGAAGACTCCATGTGGTTCAAGCACCACCACTATGGGTCGTCTCAGAGCGTAAGCCCCATACTATCCCGAACTATGGGGACTTTGATCTATGATAAGGCATGGTATGTAGGAAGCCTCCATGAGGTTCAAGCCCCACCACTATAGGCCATCTCAGAGCGTAATCCCTATACCATCCCGAACTACGGGGACTTTGATCCATGCTAAGGCATGGTACATAGGAAGCCTCTATGAGTTTCAAGCCCCACCACTATGGTCCGTCTCAGAGCATAATCCCCATAACATTCCGAACTATGGGGACTTTGATCCGTGCTAAGGAATGGTACGTAGGAAGCCTCCATGAGGTTCAATCCCAATAAACCATCGGACCTGACCGTCTCTGTGTCGGTGTGCCAAGCCCCCCCCCTTTTACTACCTTGGGCCGCCTCAGTGCATAAGCCCCAATCCATCTGGACCCCAGGTCCTTATTAACGTCGGTTCACCAACCCCATATCCTCGGGCCGTCTCAGAGCATAATCCCCAAATGCCCCGTCCCGCATGACATTAAAATGCACTCCATTGAACTATGCGGACTTTGATTCCCCACCACGGGGATACGTAGGAAGCCTTCATGAGGTTTAATCCCAACACCCATGTCTCATCCTGACCTCTCCCTCGAGACCACGTGCCTCGAGAAGCTCATGCCCTAACCTGGAGGTTTTACTCCCTCTGGGTCCCATCCATGTGTTCATTCTCATGGGTCACCTCTTCAGTTGTCCCACCGTATCATACAACTATGCGAAATTTGATTCCCTGCCACAGGGATACGTAGGAAGTCTCCTCGAGACCTAATCCCAAAGTCATCATCCATCCTGATTCTTGTCCGGGCTGCCACATCCCGATAGGATCATGCCATTTCATTCCCCTCCATAGTATCCGAGAAGCTGCCCACATGCTGGCCCCAACATCAGTGTTCCCTCCTGAGGGTTCTTCAATCTGATCCACTCTAGCCAGTGTTCCTATCAGTCCGATCCATCTCCGCTGGACGTTAAACTTGCGGCATACCCTGTGTTGAACATGAGAAGTTGAGGAAAACATTAGATAAATGCCTATGGAATTCAATTCCCCGCGTTCTATGTGGGATGCCTCGGACTTCTGTGCCCTCAAGAAGCCCTATAATAAGGGACAAAAGACAAACATGCAAATTCCCCAGTGTCAAGACAAGACAGTGATTCCCCAACTTGACTACTCTCTTAACCGAAGGTTGTTGCCCTGATCGGACCCCTTGGAAGGTCCTGAAATAAGCGGCATAATTAACTGGTTTCAATGAAGATATGGCGCTAGGAAGAGATTCACGAACCATGACTTAATCTATGAGGGTGACCCGGACTAGGTGACGAGCTCCGAGGAGGAATCCACAGAAGGAAGAACTGACATAATATCATCCCGGTTTTGATCAAGGATCAGACGTCCCTGAATAAGGAACAGATGCCACCCGCCTTTGGAAAGTAGGAATGCAGGGCCACATCAGCGCGTCCTCTATGTGACGGATGCGCGCGCGTCCCCGGAGAAAGTGTCGAAAACAGAAAAATGGTGAACCCGACGTGAATATCCTCTCCTCAGCTTGGGGACCAGTAGCGCTCTGGATGTCAGGGGATAAGCATGTCGCCTAACCTTTTCATCCAGTTCCAGGTCTTACTAAGCATGCCAAACTTAGAACTCTCCAGAAGTTGGGATAGTTAGGACGTTGAGCATTCCGTTCTGCGACGTTGTTAGCGTGGATCCCTCTTGCCAATAATGGAATATGGAACGATGCTAGGGCACTAGTTGTCAATTCCTTTTTCTATAAGTATTAATGAGTTCTTCTCCCTGCTTCAGGAATCAAGTCATTACCTCCGGAGCTCAATCACCTTCCCACCGATGCAGGGGCATGGGAAATATCAGCGCAGCTTCCCTGTGCAGTTTTGCCTCTTCCATGATGGCCGTGACCGCCACGACTGCTGGGCGCCCATGCCCCCTCTCCCCAACGGAGATTATCCAATGAAGGGTAATCAATGACCTTGTACGCAGGTACGAGGAGGAGGGGGTCATCCCCACAAGGGATATGGCCTGCCTAGATCTTGAGGCAGCTGTGCCTCACCATCCACGCCGCCCCTGAGGGCCGCACAGGGAGACGCTACTCCCCACCTCAACATTCAATCTCTTCGGTAGCTTGTCCCTAGAGCACCTCGACAGCTCCCTCCCCTATGCCGATGAAGTAGGAGGTATCCGGGCCGATCCGATCAGAGTCCTGCTTCATGGGCTCCTAGTAAGGGCCCCCACCAGGCCGCGCCAGTGCCGTCGCCCGGTTCCTCGAGCCGAGGAGCAGGTAGTTCATGCACCTGCACCACTGGCTCCAGTCCACCTGACTCGACGCTAGCGTCCGACATGAGTAGAAGAAGATGCTCATTGCGGGGTTTCAACATCAGTGAACACTATGGCCCGAGCCACCGCTAGTTCACCCCTCCAAATTCCTGCATACGCCGAGTAGGGAAAGCAGTACACCCGACCCAGATCGAGCCCCCAACCGCCCCACGGGCAGGTTTGGTCGACTTTCCCGATTGCCGGAACAGGTGATGGCCACCGCAGACCAATCCACAGCAGTTCCACCCGGCGCGGGGACTCACTCCGAACCACCACTATGGAAGGTGCGGGACCTCCATGCTTCCAATATCGGCTTGGAGGTCCGCCCTGTGACACCTTCAACCCAGGAGAGGGTCTTCCCTGTGACAGCAACACTCCACGTGGGGGTCTCTCCCGCGCCCACTACACTGGGTACGAGGTCACTCCCCCTGCTGTGAATAGCGAGCATGGGGGAATTGCATGTTCGGTCACTCGCCAGCACAAAGGTCCTCCCTGTGTCCCTTTCGACATTTTTCTCGGTGCCCCTCACACCCCGACCTCCTCGGGTGGGAACTTTCTCCACCCTAGTGCTGGTACAACCAGGGGACCCCATGTCAGAAATCAGCTCTTCCCTGAAGAACCATCCAGAGGCAGGAGGGCAGGCCGCCGTCGCCGCAAGAGGAATCATGGGGAAGGCCGGGCAAGAATCAGGCCAGTCCGATTCTTAAACTCTGAGGCGGAGTACGATCAAGCGCAGGAGCCCTCCCCTCAGTCCTCTGAGTCAAGGTCTGGGGTAGGAATGAGGCACATCGACCTCGTGCTTCCGGAATGCGAAGCCCGCTGGATTCCTACCTCCCTCCGAAGGTATATCCAAGAGGATGAGACCCTGCCATGCTTCCAGGGGCTGACAGCCCAGTCTCCACCGTCGCCTCCGGAAGCACCCTCTACCTCAGAGCTATTTTGGGGGTCAATAGTGGAAGAGCCATGACGTAACCCACCCCGACAGATACTGCTTCCGCGTTAGGGGTTCTGGTCACCGGTCCATCTTACCGTGACATGGTGGCCAGGTCACTGCAATCCTCAAGGGACAGCCTGAGATTCGGTGTCCAATCAGCCCGTTTGTCGTATTCTCCACCGTCCAGCCTGCCGTCCCAACGGTCTGCCTCAGTGCCGCCACCAGTTACTCATCCACCCTTAGTTGACGATTGGGGAAATCAAAGTCCAGACCCCGGATCTGAGCCGGGGAACTTCTGGACCATCCTCACAGTGGGCCACTTCCCTGAGAAGTTTTGGCTGGTCGCAGGATCAAATTTTGGTATTCCAGAATCAATCACCCTGGAGGAGTTTGAATGCTTCCACCAGACCCTCTGGGCGACTCACCTCCGTCTTCTCCACCAACGAGTGACTTATCCCGGGAGACAAGAGCACCTCGAAGGCATCGGCGAACAATGCCGCCTAGTGGACCTGGCCACACTCCCTGCAGTCTGACACCCTGAGTCACCTGGCCACCACAGAACCCTCCAACAACAGTGCGTTCAGAGTTTTCAAGTACTCTGCAGAGTGGTTGAGGAGGCTACCCCCACGTGCAAGTCCATGGATGGGGGCAGTATACTTCCCTCCTCTTCAGTGCGATTCACCGGCAGCCTGATTCCCTTGGCAGTGGTGAGGGCATGCCCCTAGGAAGAGTGGCGGTCAACATGACCGAATTGATAAGAGAGTCGAATGAGTTGGGGCTTCTTGATGGGGATGCCCCCCTGAGGACATGCTGCCACTGGACCCATCAGGGAGGATTACTCACTAGCAGAGGAACCTCCTAGGTCTCCCTATGCCCACTGAGTCACTAGTACTGAGCCGAAATTTCAGTAAAGGCAAAGAGCATGTTGGAGCTGCCAAGCACTCTGACCCATTGGCCTCAGCGTCGAAAATGGAGGAGGACTTCGAGAAGACCGCGTTGCGTCATCAACTTGCTGAGCAAAAGAAGTTGGTCAATGAACTTCTGGCCGAGCGCATTGTAGAGTGGCGTCCCGACTACGACAATCCTAGGCCGGGGAAGCTGGGGCAGGAACAACTACCCCTTGGAGAGATTCTTCTAGGCAACCCTGATCTTGCTGTATTCGCAGATAGGATAGAAGCTGGGGCCCATGGCAAGAGGGCGCGGTATGTCTTGCTGAACCCTACTGAATGACAGGACCATCTAGGGAACCCTGTCCAGGATCCTCTAGCCACCCCAAGGATCACTCCACCAGTCGTTCTAAGAGCCGTTGAGCTTGGATATCGTATTGAAGAGCCTAGAAATGCGCTTGTAGTTAGGGATCCTCATCAGGGCAGGGACGTGCACCCAGAAGATCCGATGGCTGCACTCATTGCCCGCCTGGAAGCTTTGGAAATGCGACAAGTGGCTATCCCACCCGATGGCAAGCCGTACCCGGCATGGGTGGATGACATGCCAGCACCCCCAGGATTCGGAAATCCCACTTTCTCCCCCTTTAATGGGATGGGGGACCAGCCACAGTACCTGGCCCACTTCAACTCGAGGTGCGGGCCTATGTTGGGGAATCCAGTGCAGCAGGAGGCCGCCGAGCTCCGTTGCTTTGTTCAGACACTGGAAGGGCCGACATTCGTTTGGTACAGCCAGATCCCCATTGGATCTGTGACTAGATGGGAGGACATTTGCAGGCAGTTCCTTTACTAGTTCAGATATACCACCCAGAAGACGAACATCACAGAATTTTTCAGGTGCAAGTAAAGACCTGACGAGCGAGTCACAGACTTTATCGCCCGATGGAAGGGGCTCACATACTCCCTTGACATTCCATTGACTAGAAGAAATTATTGACAATGTGTGTGGGGAATGTCAAGATGGAACTAGTTCCCTCCCTGATCACCCAGAATTATCCCGGAGGGTTCCGAGACTTCTTGGATAAGGCCCAGCGCCTCGAGGAATCTCTACAACAGGCTGGCCAGGCACGCCTACTTCCCCCTGCAATTCCAGCAAGGAGAGCTGACAGAGCCAAGCCCGCTGTCATGTCCTAGATAGAGGACCCCAGGCAGCTAGAGTTGTTACCAGTGGAGCCCACTCCGCATCCTCGCAGAGGCCCTCCACCGAGGGCACAACTTCCAGCCCAGTAGCGCCCGCCCCAGAATCGGCAGGCGCCTCCGCGTAACGCGCAGCCGCTGCCTAGGCGAGATAATCAAGTTTCGCCCCCTCGGCAAGCTCCTTTGGCCCCCCATAAGGGTCAGTCTCCTAGATCCCCTTTTCCAGATAGAAGGAATCAGACCTAATCATTCGACGAGGCTCAGGTCCCCGGTTACTTTCGTAGCGCCTTAGAGCAGAGAATCGTGCGACTGACCGAGTGTCGGAAGCTAGAAGAGGCACATCTCACTGATCACCCCAACTACTGACCCTATCACCGGATACTGGGGAACACCATCAAGTAATTCAATGTGTTCAAGGACTGGATCCAAGACCAGATTAACAACAACATAGTCAGGTTGGGCCCAACCCCGACACAAGTGGCGGGTGTCTTTGTGAGATCAGATAGTAGCATCAAAAATGAAGGCGCATGGTAGCAGGTCCCTGACTGCGGGTCCCAGAAGTACGATAACTAGATGGCTCGTAAAACAGTCAAACGCACCCATGGAATTATCCATGCACACTTGAATCAGTCGGAGCCTTCAGAATCTATGACCACCACTTCAGCGTCATCATCTCAGCCGACCTCTTCCCAGAAGAGTAAGTATCGGCGGCGCAATAAGAAGCAGCACACCCTGCCAATGCCATCATCATCTCACACTCTCGGTGACTTCATGCCCCCGGAGATGGGTATCCCTCCCTGAATCCGCCCTGTGGTGGATGATTCGTCGAGTGACAGTCAGGGGAACGCTTCGGTTAACACTGTCAAGCTGGTAAATCCCTATATGACCCCGATGAGGGGGAGCGCCGGAAGAATCTCTCCAATGTCCCCAGATGACGTCAAAGTCAGCGGAACCGTGGCCATATGGGTCACCGAGGCACGTCAGTTGGAACCTCCAGCCAGGTCGTGCATGCCGCTGAGACCAGACAGTAGGTCCAGCGTAGAACTCAGCACACGACAGACCCTCCTCCGCCACCGTTTGTGTTACTGGATCAGGCAGAGCCACTTCATCTATCTCACAATCAGCTTCGACCAGCCGCATGCCGATATCATTTTCCTAGTTCTTACCTGGAAGCTACCCTCTAATCTCTGACTAATGAGCAGCGGGATGTCCCCAGCACCAGTCAGCTGCCGGTCCAGCCGGCAGGGTCCGCCATGCCTCCAGACATAGAGCGGCCTCCTATAAGCAGAATTTCACACCTGGCATGGAAATATGATGTTCTGAAGCACCTTGCCAGCATCCCAGCAAGGCTCTCCATCCTTGAAGCCCTTCGCCTATCACCGAATATGCACAAAGCACTCGCGTAAGCTTTAAGAAGCCCCATCCAGTTTGAGATGGAGGTAGCAGCTGTAGAAGCCTTCCATGCTGAAGTAGTTGAGAGTGCCGAATGCCAGGACATCATCTCATTCTATGGTGAAGATGAAGACCCTCCCATACCGGGGCACATCCGCCCGTTGTATATCACTAGCCAGTTCAATGGCGTGGAAGTCCGCCGCTGTCTTTTTGACACAGGCTCTAGGATTAACCTAATCCCGACTCGGACACTGCGGAAGCTGGGGTTGTCTGAGGATGATCTAACTCCCTTCGACCTCAGAATCCAGGGATATGACAGGATCGAGCAAACCCCGGTCAGCAAGATCCATTTGAAGACCAAGTTCGGTGGCCTAGTTGCCAGTAATGAATTCATGGTTGTCTCCCTGGACACCACGTACAACGCGTTGATGGGAAGGCCATGGCTTCACCTACACGCAACAGTCCCTTCATCGTATCACCAATGCCTCAAATACTCCCTCAATGGTCGAGTAGGCGTGCTCCAAGGATTTGCGTCTCCTTTTGCCTCTTGTGAAGCCTACTATCTAGATGTTGACTATTACAAGAGCAAGGATAAGCAGATTCTGGAAAGTGAGGTTGAACCCACCCCAGTCATAAGTGATCCCTGGGCAGGTCTGGATGACGCCTACATCTTCCCGATCCATCAGTTGGAGACCACAAACCCCGACATGAGGCAGTGTTTTTTTATTTCGGGTAAAAGAGGAAGGCATATTCCCAGGTCCAAGTGATGGAGGAAAATCACTTCGTACTCCTGCAAAAACCAGGATCAGGTGATTCCGGAACCTTCTACCCCCGTACGGTATCGAGACGTCTGGCTCATGGCAACGACAGTCTGTCATACGTGTCTTTTTTCCCAAGCGGGGATAAGTCGACTCCGATCGACGTGACACTATATCTTTGATGTTATCAAACATGGCCCCTTGGGCTGAAGACCAGATGGGATTGGGTCGATAGCCTTCATAGCCATGGTCTCAGTGGCGCCAGAGTGCCCTGATGCAAGGATCATGACCGCACAAGCAGGTAGCAGCCGCCCATCAGGGTTTGATAGCTCAGAAGCAGATCCCCCAACGGAATATCCCTCTACAAGTGGAGAAGAGGATATAGAGGATGCTCCCCCTTCCTTTGAAGAAGGCATCTCTACCACGGTCGATGAACTGGTACAGGTGAACCTCGAAAGTGAGGCAGATCTGAGACCCATGTTGATCAATGCCACTATGTCTCTCGAGGAGCAGCAGTGATATGTGGAATTCCTCAAACAGCACCGAGATGTGTTTGCTTGGAGTTATGATGAGATTCTAGGACTAGATCATCAGGTAGCCGTCCACCACCTCGGTCTCCTGGCAAACCATCGTGGGTTCAAGTATCATCCCAGAAAGATGCACCCTTCTCACGATGCCATGGTTGAGGCTGAAGTTGACAATCTTATCAAATCCAACTTCGTCAAGGAAGTTCAGTACCCCAAGTGGTTAGCCAACATTGTTCCAGTCAAGAAGAAGAATGGGAAGATCAGAATCTGTATCGACTTCCGCGATCTCAATCGCCACTGTCCGAAGGATGATTTCCCCTTCTAGTGACAGAATTGTTGATTGACGCTACGACTGGATTCCAAGCCTTCTCCTTCATGAATGGTTACTCTGGATATAATCAGATTCGGATGGACCCTGAGGATGAGGAATCTACTGCTTTCAGGGTGCCCCAGGGTACTTTCTGTTACCAGGTCATGCCATTCATCCTGAAGAATGCAGGTGACACCTATCAGCGGGCCATGCATCGCATATTTAAGCCAATCCTTGGGACACTGGTGGAATTTTTTGTGGAATACCTGGTGGTAAAATCTTTCCAGCTCCAGGACCATCTCAAGGATCTTGAGAAAGTGTTCGGTTTCCTCCGCTCCCACCACCTGAAAATGAACCCGTTGAAGTGCGCCTTCAGGGTCACCTCTAGGAAATTCCTTGGCTTTGTTGTCCGGCACTGGGGCATCAAGGTTGACCCAAAGAAGATCAAGGCAATCAGTCAGATGCCTCCCCCGAGCAATATTTGGGAGCTTTGAGTTCTGCAAGGCTACTTAGACTACATACGCCAATTCGTTGCGAATATGGATGGAAAGTGTAAGCCCTTTTCTCGGTTTATGAAGAAGAGAACCGCTTATAAGTGGGATGAGGAGTGCCAGGCCACCTTTCAAGAAATCAAGAAGTATTTTCTCCAACCTCCAGTCTTGATGCCACCCGTCTCTGGGAAACCACTGATTCTCTATGTCACCACCCTGGACTGATCCCTGGGTTCCCTTATCGCCCAGAAGAACAATGAGGGGATGGAGAATAGCCTCTACTACCTTAGTCGCATGCTCCTTGATACAGATACCATATACTACCCCATCGAGAAAATCTTTCTTGCACTCGTATTTTCCGTGCAGAAAGTGCGGCATTACCTATAGCACCACGAGGTGCAGTTGGTCTCCTGAGTGGACCCGCTGAAGTACATTCTGAATCGCCCCATGTTGACTGGTCGAATAGCGCGGTGGGAGGTGATCCTCCAACATTTTGACATCAGGTTCATGTCCCGGAAGGCTATCAAGGGGCAGGCATTGGTAGACTTCTTAGCTGCCCACCCAACCTCCGTGGATCAACCGCTGGACCTAGGTTTTCCTGATGAGGCAATCCTCTCAGTTGACATGCCGTCCCATGTTGGAAAATGAACTTCGACGGTGCCTCCCAGAGCCCCACCGGTAGGAGACTCAACAATCCCAGGCTCAACAGAGTGGGCCTGGGTATTGTCTTCATCACCCCAACACAATCCATTAAGCCATACTCATTCCTGTTGTCAGAAGGCTGCACCAACAACGAGGTAGAGTATCAGGCTCTCATTACTAGTCTCGAGTTGGCCCTTGAGATCGACGTGCCCCATTTTCATGTGAAAGGGGATTTCGAGCTGGTCATCAAGCAGGTCAATGGCGACTGTGTTGTTAGAAATCCAGAGCTTGTGCCATTATTAGAGTGCACTCTCTATCTAATGGCCCAGTTCCCTTCTCGGCCAGAGGTTAACCATGTCCCTCGGTCACAGAACGGTCAAGCGGACACTTTGGCCGGCTTAGCCGCGTCGCTTGCAGAGCTTGAACAGGATGACCTGATTATCCACATGGCGCACCAGAGAGTCATTGCTCCCATTACCCTGGAGGATGATCACGGCCCACAAATAAACCATCTTACCGCCAGTACCCCTACGTCAGGAACCCCGAGTGATTCAAATGCGGTGATCAAAGTAGTTGCCTATTGGAGGACACCTTTGGTCGAATACCTCCAATACGGTAATCTTCCATAAGACCGGGATGAGCGTGAGTGATTCCGACGCTGTGCACTGTAGTTTACCCTTCAGAGCGGTCCCAACCTTTATTAGATACTCTATAAATGCGGATTTGATGGTGTTCTCTTGTGTTGCCTTCAAGGAGTCTAGATTCCATAGGTCATACAAGAGGTTCATGCCGGTTCCTGTGGCGCCCATCAGGCTGGCTCAAAACTGTCTCACCAGATTCGGAGACTAGGGTACTTCGGGCCCTCCATGATCCATGACTGCATCGAGTTCACCAAGAGGTGCCATGCGTGCCAAGTTCATGCTAACTTTGTGCATAGGCCACCGGAACCCCTCCATACCACCAAGTACTCTTGGCCCTTTTCAGTCTAGGGGTTAGATGTCATGGGGCCATACCCACCAGAAACTACTCGCCAATGCCGGGTTATCCTGACCGCTACAGACTTCTTTTCCAAGTGGGAAGAGGAAATTCTTCTCAAGGAAGTCAAGGCCCATTCTATCGTCGAATTTTTGAGTTCCAATATCATCTATAAATTTGGGGTACCTCACGCCATCCTCACTGATAACGAAACCAACTTCCGAGCAGTCGAGATGAAGAAATTGTATTCCATATACAACGTTCACTCCAACCATACCTCCCGCTATCACGCGCAGGAAAATGGCCAGATTGAGGCGTTAAGCAAAACCCTCTCTAACATTTTGCAGAAAATGGTTGGTCAAAACAAGAATAGTTGGCTAGATAAGCTCCCCAACGCCATTTGGGCTTATCGGACGACGACCCGTAATTCCACCCAGGTGACCCCATATTCCCTGGTGTATGGAACAGAGGTTGTCCTACCCATTGAGATTAAATTTCCCTCATTGCGCATAGCAGTCTATGACCAGCAAGCGCTGGATAGGGTGGTTGAAATCCATCTAGCAGAATTGGAAGCACTGAACAAGAATAGGCTTCGTGCCCTGCACAACCTTGAGAGGCACCATAGAAGGATGGCTCGAGCTTTCAACAAGAAGGTTTTCCTTCTCTCTTTCCTGCAAGGTGACTTGGTATTGGCCCTCAGAGCGCCAATGATCCCAGGAAAGAAACCACCCAAGTTGGAGCCCAAATGGGAAGGTACTTTCATTGTTCATATGGTTTATCCCAATGGAGCGTACTCCCTGGTGACCATGGATTGTGAGCATATAAATCCTCCCACCAATGCTAAGTTCCTCAAGAAATACTTTTCCTGAGCATCTAGTCCCACATGAACCTAAACTGAATCTGGTTCTGCATGACCCTAAACTGCATTTGGTCTCGCATGACCCTAAACTACATCTAGTCCCGCATGACCCTAAACTGCATCTGGTCTTTCATGACCCTAATCTGCATCTGGTCCCGCATGACCCTAAACTGCATCCAGTCCCGCATGACCCTAAACTGCATCCATTCCTCCATGACCCTAAACTGCATCTGGTCCCGCATGACCTTAAACTACACACTCATCCCGCATGACATTAAACGAAAAGCTGGTCAGGCCTTCCTGACCGAGGCCCAGCCTCAGGCCCCTTGGCCTTCTAGGGCCCTAGACCAAATCCTTACCCGGAGGGTATGATGTGGTGTGGGGTTATGTCCTCATTCATGTTAGGTTATTCACCACAATGTACACCTCCCTTGTCTGGGGTGTCTTCCTCCTCTTCCCATCCCCACTCCAAGATGTTAAACTGCGAGCAGGTCGGGCCTTCCTGACCGAGGCCCAGCCTCAGGCCCCTTGGCCTTTTCGGGCCTCTGGCCCAGGTTCTCTCTTATGGGATTATGTGGTGTGGTGTGGGGTTATGTCCTCATTTACATCAGGTTACCCTCCATACCGTGCACATCCTCGGATGAGATGCCTCTCATCGTCCTATATGACGTTAAAATGTTCTGCTAGAACTACGTATGGCTTGATTCCCATCCTTATGGGATACATAGGACCACCTGGACACCTAGATTTCAAGTCCAGCCCCATCTCTTAAGAGATCCCCCGATCTCCCGGTCACCTTGGTCTCTTGGCCCAAACCTCTCCATGAGGGGGATATATAGGTGTGGTACAGGGTTTTTGGCGCCATGCCCCCCCTTCTCCTAGGAATCCTCCATATTTTGGCCGCTCTCAAATTGAGCCCCTCGACCATTTTCAGTGGTCCTCTAATGTGTTCAGGGTACTTTGGTCTAGGACCTGGAGTGTCAGATTCAACTTAGGCAAGTTCTTCCCACTTTTCAAGCTTCGTGTTCCCCTTCATTCGAGCCCCCGTTATCTTTCACACCCGAAGGGACCCCAAAAAAACGTCTTGGATACAACGCCTAAGGGCTCTCCTACTGTTACAGGCCAACTCCCCCGAGGGTATCAAACAAAAAATTGATACAAATCCCACGTTGCGAACATGGTCAGTTGTCTATGCTCATTTGTTTGTCCCCATTTCAGGCTAACACGACAGGATGATGTGTTACAAACATGGTCAGCATTAATCCTCCGTCATCACGCTAGCTCCTTCAGGCCCTAAATATTGGTTGCATGATTCACATTATGTTCCACACCATCATGTCAAGGTGGAATCTCGACACTTTTTTGCACTAATTCTCAGCCCAACTCCATACGTTAGGAAGAAAAAGCTGCAATACAACGTTTCTCGGGGCTCCTGCGATCTGAGCGCTAGAACTATAGGCTGAGATATTCTCTAAGATCCATGCACAACTTGACCCTCATCCACATGGGATATGTGGGGTCGCCCAAACATTGCGTTTTGGACCCAGCTTAGCTGGAGGCTAGCGTCTCCTGCCCCTTTATCTTTAGACCTTCACCAGCCTCTTAGCCCAAGGCACCTTTCCCAGAATTGCCTGAAGTGATGGTGTGGGATTATGTACTCATTCACGTCAGGTGTGCTTTATCGCATCATGCGCATTCCCCCAGGTCCAAGCCATATGACCTTAAACTGTGCTGGTTGGTCCTACCACATGACCATAAACTATGATTCGTCCCGGCCGCACGACGAAAAACCACACTACATTGTGATGAACTCTCCCTAGAGGACATCACATTGGGTATAGGTCATTTACCATACCATTTTTCAATGCCCGTATACGGCTTGAATATTTTGGTGATTCAAGGAATTTCTACCCTAGGCCGGTCGCTCCACAAAAGAAAAACCATTCACCTTAAAGGAAAAACAAGATACATCAAATGCCGCTTTTTTGGTGCGAGGGCTAGACCCACACGCCCCTTTCACAGGTACCATACTGTACCGTTCCACCCTAAAAGAACTAAGTATGGCTTGATTACCATCCTTATGGGATACATAGGAGCGCCCTAGAACTTCCCCACAGGCCCAGCCTAACGTTCGTGTTCGGTCCCTTGATTGGAACACTTCCCAAGGGAACACACGGTAAGTAGGGCTTATGTTCTCATTTACATTGGGTTTTGTAATCACCTTATCGTGTGTCTCATGCTCTCCTTACCCCTTGGTCTGAGTTCTAAGACCTTAAACTAAGACCCTTATCAGAACTACGTGCGGCTTGATTCCCATCCTTATGGGATATGTAGGAACGCCTGAACATTTTGTCTTGGGTCCAGCCTAGAGAATGACAAGTCTATTCCCCCCTCACTGTCGTCCCTTTGTCCTGACTTCTCGGGGAGTTGTGTTACTGCAGCAGTAGCCCCGAATAAGTTTGGGATGTCCTATAATGATGTAGGTAAGCGACAGTTCCCTCACTAGAGAGGTCCTGTCTAAAAGTGGGGATGATCCGTGATCAGATTAATACGTCCTCCTAATGTGCCTCCACAATGGTGGCGTAATCTTGGGAGTGTTGGATTCCATACGAACAACCCATCACTCTGCTTTCCACGCTTCGTGTGCCCTTTTATTCGGATCTTTATCCTATTTCACATTTTATGGGACCCCCTAGTGGTATGGATGCTCGACCTATGGTCCGCCAGCTATCCTGGGCCAACGTTCCGGAAGACTGGTCATGTTTGGAGGGACCCACTAACAGTATCGATGCTCGACCTATGGTCCACTTGCTATCCTGGGCCAACGTTCCAGAAGACCGATCAACGACATTTGAGTAAGGCCCCATGTTGTGAACATGGTCAGTGGTTAGACCTCATTTGTTATCCCCATTTCAGGATAATGCAATATGGATGCTGCGTTTCCTCCATGATCAACAACTATCCTCCATAACCATACCCCTCCCATAGTGTTCCGAATTTGGGTAATGTGATTCACCTTTTTAATCTCCCTATGTTTGGATTGATTCCAATTCCCATGGAATTTCCTCGCTCGTGCGCTAGAGCATGTTGAGAAGATGATACATCGATTGGTCTGAGGTTATCTGCCTTTGGTTGGGCCTCCCTCATCTCCTCCAGAACTTGGGTTCAAATTTTGAATTTCCAGAGCCTGGTCGACGCTCTCACAATCGAACGAAGTGATAGCATGAGCCTCCTTTGTTTCTCACGGCCCACGTGAGCTTAGGGATGGGTTTATATTTATTTCAGGATTATGGTCGAGCATGTTAAACCAGAGAGACAAGTATGATTAAGCAAAGGGGAAAGTAAATAGGCTTGTCTATACATGCAGTTCAGGGAAACAACAAAAAGTAGAAGAGTGGGAAAAGTATAGGGGGTTTGGCCAAAACAGCCCCCCTAGGGGTCGTCTTCTTGGATGGATCTCTCCAATGCCGCCACCTTTTTGCTAGTGGCCTCTATGACTACCTCCCATCCCCCGAGAACTCTTTCTTCGTCAGCAGTTGCGAAGCGCAGCTCGCCGACCCCGGCTTGTGCCCGTGACTGTTCGGCTTGGAGCTTGGTTATCTGAAGACTCGCTTCTATGAGTTGATCTTGAGCATCCTCTAGTTGGGACCTCAGCTTCTCCACAAGCTCAGACTAGGTTGCAATGAACACCTCTTGCTCCTTCGCCTGTTCCTTGAGGTGTCGGACCTACTGTTCCACCCTCAAAAAGGCCCGGGTACTCTCTGACTCCTCCTGGCATCAAATGAAATCGGTGCGCCGGATGCTCTTCCACATACTCTTGGCCATGTAATCACAGACCTTCAGATGAAGACGTTGAGCATCCACCCCTCCAACACATAGGAAGTGCAACCAGGTGTGTAGATACCCCATCTACTTTAGACATTCTGCTTGGGGATGATTAAGGAAATGTCGGATGCACTTCCATCCCTTACGTCACATTATTTGACTCTCCTCATCCGCTTCTGAATCTGAATCATCAAATTCTTTGGGATCAGCGGGCTAGTAGATAGGTAAGACAGCCAATAGGGCAACAAAAGGGTCTTCCTCAGAGATTCCTCCCAGGGGAATAGGCTCCTCAACATCTGGATAACCTTCATCTTTCCCCTCGGTTCCGGTGGCACCCGCATCAACTCCTGGATTTTCCCTGATAGTAGCACCGCCGATGTCTGCCACTCCCTGGTCACCGATTTTCGGAGACAACTCCATTTGAGAGGTATGTCCTAGATGGAGTGGCGTGTGTGTCACTGGCATGCTAACAGACGGTCCGGGCTCAGCAGCCCGACGGGCCTCCAGGGCCGTGATCACTGTACAGACAAGGAGCACCCTGGTCAGTTGAGTCCTCCGACAGTGAGTACCGGTATTGCAGAAAGGAACTTACAGGAACCCAAGGCATCGACCTCTATTGATCTATCCGCTACAGGAGCTATCGTGGTGGGGGATCCCTCAGCACTTGTCATCTCAATAACGAGCGTCGGTGCCCCGCCTTGTCCTATTGACGCCTCCTCCCCTATTTAAGATGGAGAGGCTTGGTCAGTTCCGATGTGATCCTGAGTAATATGAGGAAGATGGGTTAAGGGTTGCAAAGGAAATAGAATACAGGAGAAGAAGGGTAAGGTTCAGATCCTACCTCGAGTAGTTCGGTCACGTCCATGTCGGAGCCGACGATCTCACCACTTTCTCAGAGACTCTCTTGGTGGGACACCCCTTGCGATCTTTCACCCTCATACTCCCCTTATCCCTCTTCTTCACCTTCCCCTTCTCCTTCAACCCACTCTCCCATTTCTTCACCCTCCGATTCATCGCTTTCATCTTCCCCCAGCGGTATCCTCTTCGGATCATGCTCCTAGTCGAGCAGCACCTTCACCAAGAGAAGTGGCTCCGCACGCCGACCTCGCTGGCGTGTGTATGTGTCCATGGTCATCAAGTATGCATGCCGCCAATGGAATTAAACTCTATAGGTGACCTGAACAAGCCCGACTTCCAGCAACTGGATCCCTTCCTGCATTACCTTCTTCCAGAGAGATTCAGTACTCATTGATTGCCGTAGAGTTATCCAAGCCGACCACAGCGCGGGGAAAACAAAATCCTGGGAAAATTGAAGCAAGTATTTTATTTGCTTCCTAGGAAGTTCTCTGGCTGCCCCGTGGCCCCCTCCTCCTGCAGGAAATGAGTGCGCGGACGCGCCATGCGATGCCCCCACTACAGATGTCCTGACTTGTGCAGACCCCGTTTCCTGAGGCACTGCTGTTCCTCCTCTCCTAGAAGCACTCCGCCTACTCTCTCACCACCGAGGTTCCGTGCTGAAAACCTTGAGCTATCAGACGTGCTTCCGTATAAGCCCCTCAGGGTATGATATGGTCCAATTTTCAGCATACTCAGTTGAGAGGCCTGCATCGACTCCGGTGGGCGGAAAAGTGATGATGTCACCAGAGCCGTAGGTTGTAAACATCAGCCACAGCTGGAAAAGAACACAGGGATGCATCTCCTCTAGGACATCTGTGTACACCCACTTCGGCATTCGCTGGAGGCATCCGAACTACCTAGCGAACCGGGACGACACATAAGGCTCGTAGAAAATCTTCCCATCAATCCGGGCCACAAGTACCCCGCCTCTGATGTTTTGGAAGTATTCCTTCTGCTCCAGCAAACCCTGACCGTCGTCTACCAGTTGACCGGTTGGGGTAGGGAATGGGCTGAAGGCGAAGTTGGTATGGTTACCGATCCTGATCTGTATCCCCTCCTCATTGATCGTCATTGGCACGACCCCGATAATGTTCAATAGAGAGGGTCACAGGACATTTCCTGGGGGACGAATGACATTTGGGAAGGCGTAGCTGCCACATTGATCCGAAAACCATCCATGGAAGATCTGGAAGGGGCCACATAATCTATGAGGTGATCCCCCTCTCGAGATGCGTCCCAAGATGGCATATAGCAGAGCCAACACGAGGACCCCGAGGTTGAACCTTTTGTTGGTATCTATGATGCTCGCCATCACTAAGGTCGCGGGGCGGATGCCCATCCTTGCGTCCCGTACAGGAAAGAGACACCCACTTATGAACATGGCAAGGAATCCAGCATACTAGAAATTTAGGTCCCGGGACTTGTTGATGTTGTAGCCCAATGATTGGTATTTCCTTGCCTCTAGGATCCTCCAGTAGGATCCACTCCTGCTCCTCTGAACCGTGGTTGGACACCGCTTTCCCCGCCCTGGCATCTTGACCTCTGGGTCCTTCTCCAAGAACATGATGAAACAGTCCTTGTAGGCAATGTAATTCAGAAAGTCCTTGACCTTCAGTCTCTCCTTGTCCAACTCCAACAGGTGCCACGTCAGTATGGGGGTTTGAGACCTATCACCCCAGATGTTCATTAGTGGGAGGAACTCTTCGTATTGATGTCCCTATAGAGGGATGCCTCTGATGCAGTGGATGTCCCAGATACTGATGCCGACTCCCTCGTGATGGAGATGAAATGTGTTGGTGTCGGGGGACCACCAAGTCAACAAATCCGGTCCGAGCTCAGGCTGCTGGTAGAAGTGAAACTGCGATGTCCACAATGCCTCGAATAGACCGATGTGCCGCAAATTGGCCCCGAATTGGTCACATGTGGGGAAAAACCAGTACGCCCAGACCCACTTGCTGGTGAAGTTGCCCCCAGACCGCAGATCCCAGTCCTGCAGCTAGCCTTTGGTCTCGTCAGTGATGCTCTGACGGAAAGTTCTTGCATAGAGGGCTGGTGAGTTCTCCACAACAGGATCACCCCCAGCAATGGTCCTGGTAATGGGATTTAGGACATATACATCCAAGTTCCTGGTTTCTCTGGAAGGACAATTGATATTGGTGATGTTGTATCAAGCAAGGTCATCTTCGTGGGTCACCCATGACCGTGGGGTATCAACCTCGAAGCCCGGCAGGGGAACCTCCTCCAGAATTCTGAAGTTCCACAACGACATATTATATGATAAAGCGTACTCTTTCTGGGTGGGAGTTAGCATGTTGAAGAGCATGTGGTTTTTGGAGAGCAACCTCTTTGTGCCATAAACCTCCAGGTTCACAGCCATCTCATCTCTACGCGCAGCGGCCTCCCCATCATCAACCTGGTTCGAAAACATCTTATTCAAATCTAAGTGTTCAGAAGTGGTGCGCGAAATCAAGGACTTTGGCTTGGAATATGGGAGTCGGGCGCGTAAAAGTAGTGGCTTGCACGCAATATCAGAGTGTTGTGCGGAAAATCCCGGATTTTCGCGTAAAAATCCACTAAATCTTGGCGGTATTCCGCACAGCCAAGCGGTTTTTTGCGCAAGAATGGAAGCAATCTCGTGCACGAGAGCTCAGGGCTTATCACGCGAGAAGCGCCGTACGGAGCATGGGGCCCATGGCGGATTTTATAGGCCAAGTCAGGGTTCCGCGCCCACACATAAAGAGGATTCCACGCCTGACCGGGGTTTTTCACGCCGCTTGATCCTTTTTGCACGCCAGTGGCCCATGGGTCCTGAATTTCGGTGTTTCCCTCAGAATTCGATCATTGCGACCCCTCGCTGATCCAATTCCGAGGGGGGGCATTTGTAGACGCCGAAAAATGCGTAAGTGATAGAGAAAGTTCCGTAATGAAAAAGCAAAGTCATATTCGGACCCGGAGGCCCGGTCTGGAGGGCCTGGAGATGTTTCATGCAAAAAAGAAGAAGCGTTCAAAAAAATTAAGTCCCGCGCGGAAGGCCCCAGGATTTGCAAAAGGCCCCGGCGCCGGCGCGAAATAATTTTGCGCCCGCGCCCCACGCGGTTGATATTTTATGCCGTCGCATCGGTCACGCAATTATTTCATGCAAGACTATCATTCCGCACCACCATATGCCTATAAATATAAGGAGGCCCCTTCCTTTTCGGGGCTGAAGAATTTGAACTGCCTCTCGTGTGCATAATTTCCATTCCACGCGCGTGCAATATGGCCTTTAGGTAGGGTTCTTTTTTGCGCCATGTCGCCCCGGGATCCTCCTTCTCACGAGATCCCCCTAGATTAGACTAAATTCCAACCCCTCGGGGTCTTCCCCCTGCGTGAAATTCCTTTCATTGTGCGCAGGCCCGTCAGTTGCGCGAAATCTTTGCGCGTCCCCTATCCTTACGCTCGGCCCTCGTCACCTATGCGTAATCCTGCCACCTTGCGTGTAATCCATTCAAGTCATGCAAAGGCTCGACCACCCTTATTTCATGCATCCCCAAGGTCTGTGTGTAATCCTTTGACACTTTTCAACTCGGTGCTCCCCGGGCATTCCCTGTGCGCGATTCCGATTCCCTCCTTCCGTGTGCCATTTTTAGGTGTCTTGTGCACCCTGAGTGTTCGTATCATTTATGGTTTTCCCATACATCCTTCTCGGATTGTATGAAGCAACTTCAAAGTCCCTTGGAAAATCCTTCCCACTGCATTTCTTCGCCTCATGCTTCTTCTCATAGGCACGCTAACAGCTATTGCTTCTTCGCATAGCCATGCTAACGTGGACCCTTCGATGGTTCTCCCCACGACACCCCTCTCCACGACCATGCTGATTCCTTCCCTTCCACAAGGGGCAGAGGGCACTAGTTATGTAAATCCTAGGGGTGCAGAGCCAATCCACCTCGTCCGAGCTGCAGGACGTTAAACTGCCAAGCACCTCGTCCTCAACACATGACGTTAAACTGTGACCCGGCCCCGTGCCTCACACGCAGGGTCCCCCCGCCATAGACATTCTCCATGCCCGCTCGTCTCCATGGGGATGGTGGGGTCATCCCTCACAGGGGTGATTTATTAGAGTGGCGTTTGTCTGCGGGGAAGGGTAGCTGCCTTGGTGTAAGCCCCTAGCCCTTCTTGTGGAAGGTAGCACCCATGCACCTCTGTATTCCCCCGGTGCCAGGTTTAGCAGAGAGAATGATGGGAAGTGGGCCCCCTCCTTTCTTGGGTCCCAAATCCCTCTCCCGTTGCGCTTTGTCGCCCTAGGGCCTCCATCTTGGAGTAAGTCCCGACACCACAGGCCGCTCAACGCGTAAGCCCCTGTTCACTTCCCATGGACGCACCCTTCACGATGTGATCGTCAGGTCCCTGCAACCTCTTGTTTCTCACACTGAGTATGACTCCCATGAGCTTAGAGTGAGCACTGACCCTAACCCCCACCCACAGCAAACTACGAGGACTTTGATCCATGCTAAGGCATGATACGTAGGAAGCCTCCACGAGGTCCAAGCCCACTACCCATTGGACCCCCGATCCATCTTTACGTCAGTTCTACGACACCACTATGGGCCATCTCAGAGCGTAAGCCCCATACCATCCCAAACTACAGGGACTTTGATCCGTGCTAAGGAATGGTACGTAGGAATCCTCCATGAGGTTCAAGCCCAACCACTGTGGGCCGTCTCAGAGCGTAAGCCCCATACCATCCCGAACTACGGGGACTTTGATCCGTGCTAAGGAATGGTATGTAGGTATCCTCCATGAGGTTCAAACCCCACCACTATGGGCCGTCTCAGAGCGTAAACCCCATACCATCCCGAACTATGAGGACTTTGATCCGTGCTAAGGCATGGTACATAGGAAGCCTCCACGAGGTTCAACCCCCACCACTATGGGCCGTCTTAGAGAGTAATCCCCATACCATCCCGAACTACGGGGACTTTGATCCATGCTAAGGCATGGTACATAGGAAGCCTCCACGATATTCAAGCCCCACCACTATGGGCCATCTCAGAGCGTATTCCCCATACCATCCCGAACTACGAGGACTTTGATCCGTGCTAAGGCATGGTATGCAGAAAGCCTCCACGAGGTTCAAGACCCACCACTATGGGCCATCTCAGAGCGTAAACCCCATACCATCCTGAACTATAGGGACTTTGATCCGTGATAAGGCATGGTATGTAGGAAGCCTCCTTGAGGTTCAAGCCCTACCACTATAGGCCGTCTCAGAGCGTAAGCCCCATACCATCCCGAACTACGTGGTCTTTGATCAATGCTAAGACATGGTACGTAGGAAGCCTCCATGAGGTTCAATCCCAACAAACCATCGACCCCGACCGTCTCCATGTAGATGTACCAAGACCCCCCTTTTTTTACCACCTTGGGCGACCTCAGAGCATAAGATTCAATCCATCTGGACCCCAGGTCCATCTTCACATCGGTTCACCGACCACATATCCTCGGGCCATCTCAGATCGTAAGCCCCAAATGCCCCATCCCACATGACATTAAATTACATTCCATTGAACTACGCAGACTTTGATTCCTCGCCACGAAGATACGTAGGAAGTCTCCATGAGGTTCAAGACCAACACCCATGTCTCATCCTGACCTCTCCCTCGATCCCACGCGCCTCGAGAAGCTCATGCCCTAACCCAGAGGTTTTACTCCCTCTGGGTCCCATACATGCGTTCATTCTCACGGGTCATCTCTTCAGGGGTCCCACTGTATCATCGAACTATGCGGACTTTGATTCACTGCCACGGGGATACGTAAGAAGTCTCCTTGAGACCCAATCCCAAAGGCATCATCCATCCTGATTCTTGCCCAGGCTGCCACATCCCAGTGGGATCACACCATTTCATTCCCCTCCATAGTATCCGGGAATCCTCCCACGTGCTGGCCCCAACATCAGTGTTCCCTCCAGGGGGTTCTTCAATCTGATCCACTCTAGCCAGTGTTCCGATCAGTCCGATCCATCTCCGCTGGATGTTAAACATGCGACATACCCTGTGTTGAACATGGGAAGCTGAGGAAAACCTCAGATACATTCTTATGAAATAAAATTCCCCACGTTCGATGTGGGATGCCTCGGGCTTCCGCACCCTCGAGAAGCCCTATAATAAGGGACAGAAGACAGACATTCCAATTCCATAGCATCGAGACACGCCAGTGATGCCCCAACATGACTAATCTCCTAACCAAAGGTTGCTGCCCTGACCAGACCCCTTGGAAGGTCCTGACAGAATCGACATAATTAACTGGTGTCCATGAAGATATGGCTCCAGGAAGAGATTAATGAACCATGACTTAATCTATCAGGGAGACTCGGACTAGGTGACGAGCTCTGAGGAGGAATACACGAAAGAAAGAATCGACATCCCATCATCCCAATTTCAATCAAGGAGCAGATTTCCCTGAATAAGGAATGGATACCACCCACCTTTGGAAATTGGGAATGCAGGGCCACAACAACGCGTCCTCTGTGTGACAGATGTGCGTGCATCTCCGAAAAAAGTGTCAGAAACACGGTGCTTGCAAAACATCAGAATGGATCAAATCCAAAATCTCCTGACTTCTTGCTGTTGATGTCCTGAACTTTAACTTGTGTTGATTGCTCAAAACACAATGCTCACAAAATGGTAAGGATACCTTTGTAAGCCCAGGTAGCAACTTCTAGTCCACAAGAATCTTCAGGCCTCATTCTAACATATGGCTAAGCTTCCGATGCTATAACGTCGTCAACACTTCTATCGAGGTAGTTGATGCAACAACTATCTCCGCCTCCTTGTACGTTTCACCCATAAGCACGTACAGGTTATTTGAGATCTTCTCTTCCTTCATTACCACAAGCGCACCCTTAATGATTATCATCCCTCCATTCTCAGTGTGAGTCTTGCATCCGATATCATGGGATTGTCCCAAAGACAATATGTTCTTCTTCAGGGCCTTCACATGATGTACTCCTTGGATGGTCCAAAAAATACCATCATGCATCTTCAATTTGATGGTACCAAATCCAATGATCTTCAGAGTGTGATCATTCCCCATGTACACAAGTCCTTCCAGGATGGTTTCATATTGGTCAAACCATTCCCGTCGAGACGTCATGTTCCATGTTGCTTCTGAGTCGATAATCCATGCATCGTCGAGATGATTCTTTCTTCTAGTAGTCATCGCCACTTCACTGACTAGTATATCTTCACTTCCAGAGGTACTCACCACATTCCCCTAAGAGATCTTTTCACTACACTTCCTCTTCCAAAAACCCTTTTTGATGTGCCCCTTCTTACCACAATTGAAACATGTGATATTATTATTCTTACTCCTCGATTTGGACCTACCATGATTTTGGCTCCCACTGGAACCACACTCCATCATCCTTCCTCTCTCCATTGACAGAGCTTCTTCTTGGTGCGAAGTTGTCTGTCTGTCCTCCTTGTTCTTGCACTGACTTTCTTCTTCAAGAACCACGACTGCAACATCATTAAAGAGCAGCATATCCGTCAAGATATTATTTGTGAGTTTGATGAAGAGTTGGTCATACTAATTTGGAAATATCTGGAGGAGAATCTCCGCACGTTTAGTATCCACAATTTTATAGCCCAAGACCGTGAACTGAGCGAACAAGGTATTAAGGTTGTTGATGTGGTTGGTCACCAATGATGACTCTTACATTTGAAGAGTGTACAATTTTCTCTTCAGGAAAATTTTGGTGTGCAATTACTTGGCCTCGTATAGCTTCTTCAGAGTATCCCATATTTCCTTTTCCATCTTTTTCTCCGCAATGCTTGATAGGAACCCATCTGCCAAAGCCAAATGGATGTTGGCAATAGCATTCCCATCCATATCGTTCCATTTCTCCTCTATCACACCCACTGGCTTTTTGCCAATTTCTAGTAGGCAATTATCCTTCCGCAGCACTGCCTATATCTTCATTTTCCACAACAAAAAATTATTCCCATTGAATTTTTCGATCTCAAATTTCACCACCATCTGGACATGCCGTCAGTACAGAACCTCCTCCATTTCACTATGGTGTATTTAATGATCTCGATAATTTTTTTGATGTGACAGATCAATCAGAGTTGCAATCATAGAGCATACTCAAATTTATGATAATTATTAATACCCAAAAACATGAATAGCACTGGGCCAAAACTTTGCCTCTGATACCACTTTTTGGGACCGCAAATGATTGGCCCACCAGTGTAGCGATAATTACGAGATAAAATTAAAGTGAAAAATGTGGAAATAAATGGGACACCATATATAACGTGGAAAACCCCCCAAAATGAAAGGGGTAAAAAACCACGGTAAAGTAGAAGGATCACTATGGGGTAAAAGTGGGTACACACTCCCTCACTTATTACAAGGAGAAAACCCTCATAAAATATCTCTTGAATAAGTGGGGAAATAAACCTCACAAAAACCGCTCCGCTATGGGATCTGATGTACTGATGATGAGAACCGATGATAAGATGATCTTTGGAAGAGGGGAGAGCCTCCTTTTATAGGCCTCCTCACTCCTTCCCCTTGCCTTCTCCCACTGGAAGATTTGGTGGGGTTTGGCCACCCACCACCTACCAGTCACGCTGCCCCCTTTGACAATTGGGGGGGGCACCGTCCTGCCGACAATCAAGACCACCCGTAATAGATCTACATGACTGTCACTTAATTATCATGATAGAACACCACGACACCACCCACCAAAACAGATATAGCCCCACCGACCTCTTATGGATGATCAACTATGCTGCAGCCACGCATGGAACTAGAGATCGAATTTCCTCCCTTCCTGGTCACCGGGACCTCATGGTCGAACCATTGTCGCCTGCTCACTTCACTCAGGACCACCTCCGCTGAACCCCATTATTGAATCGCCGCCCTGCTGTGCTGCCCGGTCAAGACCACAACCCCACCATCTCTGTTCAGGTTTACCATGTGACCACCACCTCCTCCCCTTTCCCCGACTAAACTAGTGCCCGTTACTACATCCCGTTCACCTAGAATCGGTTGAATCAAGGCCACCTTCTACATCGAGATGATCCAACTGTGAGGTAAACACCTGTCATGGGTTCTGTTGGACCTGATTCGCCCTGTACTGAGTCGGGGTAGGTCTAGCCATCCCAAAATAGGTTTGGGTGGGATTTTATATAATATAAAAACCCTGAATAGGGGTTTCCTGGCCTAAAATGGGCCTGTAGGGTTACGTAATGACTTGCAATGGGCTTGGGTGGGGAATCGGGACCCGAGAAAAATTTATATAATCAAAAATTAATTAAATTAATTAATTTAATTTTAATATTAAACTAAATTATTAAAATATTAATTTTTGGTTTAATAATATAATATTTTAATACACCGGGAAAAATTAATTTAATTTAGGTATTAAATTAAATTAAATAAGAATTTTTTTTGGAATTAAAATTAAATTAATTTCGGGACCGAATAAATTATCCTACTAAATTATTTGAATAAATTATTGAAATTTAAATAATTCATTGAATTTATTTTAAATTAATCATACTTTAAATTTACTAAAATTTAATTTTATCATACTGACTAGTCTTGATCACTAACCAACTTATGTATGTATGGTTATTTTTATTTAATTATTCATTACCTATATGTGATGTCTATAATAAGTAGTTAATTTTATGATGTTATGCACATCGTCTTTTTTTCAATCAATATGTATAAGGGATTTCACATCCAATTTATTTTAATGTATTTTTTACTCCCGATACCCCCTTGCCTATGTGAAAGTATTTTTTTACTTTGACGATGATGCTTTAAGTCACAGACCATGCCAAGTCGAGGTGAAATCCAAAAGAAAAATGGACACACTAGATGGAGATGATCCACACATGAGTCAAGACATGACTCAAGTATGATTCCCCTAGGACATGATTGATCCATTAAGTTTAAATAGATTAACCAATATTATATTCTCTAGACCAGTCATGTATTTTTATTTCCTTTATGCATTTTTTATTATTTTATGCATTTTCATAATAGAGGGAAACACATAAAATAATAAACAATAAAATGCATAAAGATGTGATAAATGGTTTTTTATTAATATTAGTTGTGATCGCAAAAATATAGAATTAATAGATTAATAAAAATGTATTACATTCATTAAAAAAATATTAAAAACCCTCATAAAAATATAAAGTCGTAAACACCTTCCATCATTTGAATTTGAACAAAACCGAGTGTTTAGGGTTCTCTTCAACCAAAATTGTGGGTGACTCATAGTACTGGGGAGTTATTATGAGAATTATGGGTTGAATTAATTTATTTTTGAATAAAATAAGTATCCAAATATATATTGTTTCAAATTTAGAGGAATGCATTGAGTAAATCAAGTTTATGGTTTTAGAAGCTAGGACTTCACTCAACAGATCAAGGAACCGCGAGTTAATGAGACTGTCTAGTTAAACGCCTACCTAGAAACTCTCCAAGTAGTGGCATATCCAAAGCTTGTATATTATGAGGGGAGGTAAAATGATCATTTACAATATAATAATCAAGGTAAGAGTATTTTTATTCTAGTATAGAGGGTTTCTAGAGTTCGATAAAATAATGAGATACAATTAGTGATTTAAATAATCGGTAATGTCTAAATTGGTAATCAAAATAAAAGTACTAATCTGCTAGTTTTTTTGTCAAAACTAGAAATTAATACCATAATAAACACTATGATAATATTATAAAAAGAAAATGGTTAAATTTTTATGAGTTTACAAAGAGTAATACAGGCGCTTGCGCAAAGTACTGTGACATTAGAAATTTAAGGTGTTGGTGTCCTTGATACCTGTTAAGACACCTCAGGAAGTGATGGTGTTAACAATGCTTATAGGAGACTTGTGAATTACACAAATTTTGGTTATTTCATAATTATATCATTAAATTTTTATGTAAGTTATAGATACAACATCATGACATGGATGATTTCACATGTTGTCTCATCTCCGAGAAGATTATGAGGAGAAAGAGAAGTGAAGATATGAATTGGTTATGATTACACTGAATAAATTAAAAGATGGATCACGATATTTCAATGGATCCCTTTATCATATCATTTTCAAACATTTACTCTAGTTTTTTAGGATTACAAAATGAATAGTATGTAGAAAACACTTTGTTACCATTTGGGTAAGGTTCTCCAAGCAATAAGAACTTTAAAGAAAGATTAATCTTTAGTTCTTATAGTGAACATGTAGAAAGAAAAGGAAAAAATTCCAATGTAAATCATGACATAAAAGTAACCTTCAAAACTTCCCTCAAACAAATAGGTATTAAACATGAGGTTATTCACTTCACATGTCATGAAATATATCATTGAAAGCTTAAATGCAATGAACTGAATTGAAGAAGCAAGTATTCTCTTCTTCTTTAGGTATATTCATCAATATAAAATGTATTGTTTTGGTCATACTTCTTGGGAATTAAATAAAATATGCCCATTACATATTTTTATTTAAATAAAGTAACCAAGTAAGTAAATAAATGTTACAAGAAGTAAGGTGTGTTCTCCAAGATATTGAGAAAGGGTGGTTCCTAAGTCATCAGTGAGAAGTACACAACTTCTAATTTCTAGGTTAATGATTCTAGATGAAATTTTGTTAAGTATTACCAAAAAATTTATCTCATGTTTCCTTTAGAAATAAGGGGACATTATTCCAATTTTGGAATGAATATTTTTTGTGGTGTTTAATACTCAACCAATAGTTCAGTAATGATCAAATCATTTACAATACACGATGAATATAAAATGTAAGACTTATATACCTAGTTGTAAAACGTTAATAATTTTTAAAGAAAAACTAATTAGTTGACAAGGATATATCCAATATGGTATTATAATATTTTTTGTTAAAGGAATTAGGTATTATCAACACACTTATTTACTTAGTTTTGGACAAAGAAACCTTTATAAATAAAGGCAAGCCACAAAGATTTCATAATTGGTTAATCTAGAGAGTGTGAACTATTCCAAGGGTAATCTAGTGGTAAGTATACTTTATAATATCCCTTTAAGGGTTCAAGGAATGTGAAAGTGAGGTATGGTATATACATGGTCAGAATATATGATATGCTTCAGGATGATGTGTCAAAGAATTTCTTAACTAAACATTCATCGATAAAATAATGTAGCATGGAGTAATTCATAAATGAACATTACTTTATCCACATACGGGATGTGATGATAATAAAGAGGATCGATGATGAGTATTAAATGTTAACATTGATCAATAAAATTCAGCATGGAGAAATTACTAAACCTAAATTTACTTATACACATCAAAGTCATGATGTAAGTAAAAAGAGAATCAATGCTAAGACTCATGCATTGCAGATACTTCCATTTTTCAAGACATGTTTCAAAAATAATGGAATTACCCAATAATTATATGCCAAATATAATGAAAAATGCATATCATATGAGGTATAGTATTATAGAAATCTATTATTTCATAACAACATGTGTTTCAATGAAAAGTGTTTGTTAAGGATGTAAACAAACTTGCATCAAGAAAAACACAATGATCATCTAATGTAATTATCCTAAAAGTTTCTTAGGATATTATAGAAATACCAATGATATAAATGTTTTAGTCATGTGATAGAATATATTTCTATAAAAGGGTTCACATATCTATTCGTGATAGTGGGAGAAATATTGACTTGGGTTTAGTTAATTTTAGAGATGTATAAATAGTTGACATCAGAACGAGTTCCACAAGATGTGTGGAAGAGGAGTCTTCCAATGATACATACTTTGTATCAAGGATAAAACCATGGTAATGGTTTTATATTCACCAAATATCATGATACATTATTCACTAAGAATAATAATTCCTACAAGTAGGTAGTATATGGAAATTAGTTAAACTTAACTAGATCAATTAAAATTAAATAACAGATTCCATGAATCAAAGTACATGAGGATTATTATTTTGAATACTACAGTGGGTATTCAAGTGAGACTATATATGGATGGTAAAAATATGGTACCAATAAGGATAGATTGGATATAATATATCATTATTCCTAAACCCATTAAAATTTTACTTGTCATAGATAATTTCTACGATCATTTTATTGATAATTAGATGAAAATACCACCAATCATGGAAGGTGTATATACAATGCAACCAAAAAGGGATGGTGATAACATATAATTCCAATAAGGGGTAAAAGTTACATAAATCTAGTTTAGTATTGAAGTAAGAAACTGGATCATAAAACATTAATTTGGAATAAATATTTTCTATGTGTCTACCAGAGGTTAGTATGAGCACTATGTTTTTCCAAGTATAATGTGTTTGGTAAAATATGGAAAATAGATATTGGTATTATAGTTAACTAAGAAAATAATGAAGGTAATTCTCCAGTTATTGACTTAAAGTATAAACCTAAGTTATAGGGAAAATGATCTACTGATGTAGATCTAATAGTTTTTTGGACCTAGTTAATCATACATATACTGATATCCTATTGAAAATACAATTAGGAACAATTTGAGAGAGAATTGTTACCAATGTCACAAGGCATAAATATCTCTAAGATGACATGTACGGGACATTGGGGGATATTAATTGGGTGAGTTGAATCTCATAAGATTATGTGATAGATTAATCATGAATGCTATAATATGCACAAGATATTATATTTCCAACATATACTTTATAGTAGGAAAATATCAATTATATCCAGGAGAACTACAAGGAATGTAGTCAAAACTATCTGATTATACTTGAGAAATTTTAAAAGATATGCACCTGGTATGTGGAGGGGAAGGGTTACTAGTAATAAAGGGACACAAAATAGTCTTACTATAAGGTTAATATGATCTAATATCATAGTTAGGATAAGTTAATGAGTGAGACGATATCATAGAAGATAGTGGTAAACATAAATATAAATACAAAGTACATTGCGACTTCTAAGGAAACTACGAAGTAGTGTAAAATAAACAATGATTTTTTCTAGTTCTTGGAATCACACCTAGTAAGTAAATTATTAACATAATGTTAATTATGACACTATTACTAGTCAAGATATCAGGTTTTGATAGTGGAGAAAAGGGAATAAAATCAAGGATTACACATCTTAAAGAGTCTTACTCAAGGAAGCAAGGTCATACATTATAGAATGGCCATGCATCAAAGATGTGTAAGGACCATGACTAAATCAATAACTCAGTAGAAACATGATATTAATCATGTGAGAGCTAACAATTATATTTAACAAGTTGGATCTAGTGTAAGTGGGAGTGTTGTAATAGTGGGTTCCCTAGACCTAACTTGAATAATGATTTTGAAAACTATACCATGCGTACAATGAGTTATGCATGATGTTCTATTACAATTAAAGTGTATAAATTTCTAATTCCACTATTTAAATGGTAATATCTATAGTCTATTTTTCATATTAAAAGGTTATAGTAGATCCCATGCTATAATGAGAACCTTAAGATACTTTGACAATAATCTTAAACTTATATCCTATAGTATAGATACATCATAATGACTGGACACAATAGATGTATGACTATCAAGTGATGGGGTATCATAATCATTGATACTTCTTCTCATGAATTTCACACTTAGTAATCTCTGGTAGGTGAGATCATGTGGAAAGAACCGCAGATATGAACACCACATGTTTCATGCATCATTGGTAGTTCCTATCTATAAATATGTGTATTGGTCTTCTGAATTGATATCATTTTCAATGTGTACCATTTGATCATGTACTTTGATGCAAGGAAAAAAACCACGATAATGAAGTCACAGTGAGGTAGATTGTGTTAGGTGCATCATTGGTGTTATGACATTGGTTGAATGGTTAAGATAGAATTTATCCCTTCTGATTTGAGGAAGTAATATCTTGGGTCTGGTTGATCAGGATGGTATTACCTTCATAAATCCATATACATAATAGTAAAAGGTAATTCTACCCAGTTAGATCAAAAAATAATAAATCAAGAAAGGATAATGACACAAGTGTGCGTCCTGCTTTATGAGATATCATATGACAAAGAGATTATATTACACATTTTGTGTTTGTTGGATGGTTGTTGTTATTATGAATATTACTTATCTATTTAGGGGCCTTTATGGGTTTCCAGACTCTACTCCTGGTCTGTAAATACTATTCACTAATATCAAGATAAAGTTCTAGAGGGTTACACACAATAGCATATTCAATAATATGATTTATTTTAGTGAATATATATAGGACATAGTGGTACCCACAATAGGGTCTGAGAGTTGTTTAAGTTTTAACTATCGACGATAAATAAATAAATTATTTATTATTGAAGTATATAATAATTGGTTTGAATTTATTTGTTAAAATTATTTACAATTATTAAAGTAAATACATGGAAAATATTTTATGAATGAATATTATTTTAATATTCAAGGTTCATTTAATATTTTTGGGAATGATGAGTCGAGTTAATGAATCACTTTTATCATGTAATATATTTATTATATTACAATTAAATGATAAATATATAAATTATATTTATGACTCAGTCGGTTAGTCATAATATATCATTTATAGTTTATATAGTGAGTACTAAATATTCTGGGGGATGAGGAGTCTTTTCTAGGTAATTTTATAACTCAATATATATAGGAGTAGAGAGGATCTCACATAATGACTATTCACTATGAGTTCTTCAGAGCCTCTTTCTACTCTCCTGCTTTCTAGAGAGAGAAAATATTAATCCAAGTGATCATATCAAGCTCATATCCTTGTATCTAAGGAAATCAATGATCATCGGGACATCGAAGGTATCCTCAGATCACCGCACTAGCAACCAAAATTTGACGATTGATGCTCTTATGGATTTTTGAAGAATGTGTGGATGATATAAAGGGATTCATATTTGTATCATTCAAGTAGTGCTTTCTAGTGACAAGAATATTTTGAGTATATATTCATATCAAAATAGGTATTTTTCATTTTATATTTTTTTTCTTTGAATAATCCATGCAAGATCCTTGGACCATACCAGGGCCCGAATCACTAGAGATGAAAATTACATCACTATGATGATTAAAATTTTAAATCCTTGACTCACCAAAGTTTATTTCATGGCCCTGTCAACACTTATCCTGACATTTCCAATTTCAAATAGGATTATAGGAGTGTCTATCCCAATGTTATCTTTTATTGTTCATTCATTTTGTTTAGTGTGGGGTTTGCTTCTTATAAATCCTAGTTCATCTTCTGGTGGTGAGAACATAATATTTCAATGGTATTTATCCCTATAAATGGGTTATTTTTAACTCTTTTAATTTGTTTCAAGGTTTGGGAAGTCATTTAGTAATCGATTCCTCTTTAGAAGATAAATAGTTTTGGAATTTTTTCTTTCCCTATGTTACCGAGGAATTCTTGGGAGAAACAAGTATCATGGTAGGGAATTTTTGACACCTTGGGGTGTCAATTTCTTTGTAAAAATATTTTTTTTATTCTATACCCTTGAGTATGGGGTGTCTCAGGTTGTTTTTTTTTGAGTTTTGGGAGTTTTATAGGGGAGCATAGTTGAAGAGAACAATTTAGAAACCATGCATTAGAAATCATGCACCTTTTATAGTGGTGGATAAAGGGGATCAAACTCTCTCGGTATAGTTATAGAAATTGTGAGAGATAACTATGAATCCTCTAGGGGTTTTTGAGATAGTGGAAGATGGTATGTTCACGGTTTAGAAAACCATGTAAGATAACCAGGAGTCCTTCCCAGTTTGTGGTATTGTTGTCATTTACTCTTCTTTTTAATTGAGGATTTTACTCCAAGACTCCCCATTCAAAATATCTAACCTAAACTTACCCATGGGGTTATCTCCCTCTCCCAATCTCCTACATGGTGATTTCAAGGTGGTTTCTTGGTGATTCTTCATCTGGTTTAAGAGGTATGAGTTCCTCTTCTCTCTTTCTCTTGGTTTCTCTCCTTTTCTCCAAGACACTCTAACCCCAACGGTCATGTTTGGATGATTTTATTGGTTAGAGTTTTTAGGAATTGGTTCTTTTGGTTTTTAATGTTTGTGAACCGTCTTATAAGGTCTAATTTGGTGAATTTCATCGAATGAGACATGATCCCACCACTTGACAAAGGTGTTTCCGATTCATTATCTTTTATTCAATATTTACATGAGTTAATGGATTTCTAAATTCATTTTTAAACTAGATAATTATGGTATATACTATCTAGGATTGATTTATGAAGGTTTCCTATATCTTACTATGGTTTTTATTTGGAATGTTGATGATAATTTTGTGATTAAATGGTGATTTGTTGAAAAGGGGTGTTTTATGAATTCAACATGTTTGATAAAATTACATGAATGGGTTTCATTGATAAAAGACCTTGTTCAATGGGTTTTAATACAAATGTGGTTTTCAAATAGAGTTTTCCCTTTTTGTATTCAATGGACTTCCTTGTTTTCAAAGGGTGGTATGGTTTCAAAAAGTAATGTGTAATTACCTTGGTTTGTTTGATTGTGATTGTTGATGATTATGATGTGCCTTGGAATTGAGTTTATATTCCAAAATTGTTTTAAAAATGGATTTCCAAAAGTATATGTTATATATATGAAAATTGAAGGCCCGGTTGGAACTTATGAAGTAATATTGATTGTACCCTTGTTGAGCCCTTGTGTGCTTGTTGATAATGTTATGTTATCCATGTGATGGATTCCTTATGATGTGATTCATGTTGTGATTATGGATTGGGGATCTTCCTAAGGGTAGCATGTGAGGTGGGAAGGATGTGATTGTGGTGTTAGCTATTGGGGCTTGTTTTTATCTTGCGATGACATTGCTATTAATGGACCACCTCCAATAATTATTCCATGGGGAGACTGAGGCTACTAAATGGGAAGTATTGGGATAGTGTTTGACTAGTTGAGATTTAGAACTAGATAGTCCCCCTACTTGTACGTAAAACCTAGCTAGTGGGATTGTCACTGATCAGACCAGTTATAGTGATTTGGTTGATGGATGTGTAGCCGTTAACCTATCGGTAGTAGGTCCACCTGTACTTTTCATGTGTTGTCTTGTTAATCCATACAGTGTATCATCATGCTATGTATCATATATTATGTTACTCCTATGATGTATCTTATGTTATGAATTTTTATATATATTATTATGTGTATTTTTTTTAACTGGATAGACTTTATTTGATGTGTTATTTATCTCATGATTTAGCCCTGATTTTGGATATTGTTGTTCCATAAATTTATTTTCCTATTTATTTTATGATTATTTACCCTTATTTCCTTTCTTACCTTTCAGTTGAGTGTGTGTAAGATTTTAAATAAAAAAGGGGAATGTTGTGGGAAATTATTTTGAAACGTTTTTTAAACAATGTGTGGTTTATTTTTTTCAAAACTATAGATTTAAAAAGAAAAATTATTGGAACTTGAAATTGGAATTGTTTTTGGTAAATAATATTCATGGAATGTTTAAAAAAAGAGATGATTTATGAAAGTTTATATTCCATGTTTGGATTATTTTTATATTATTTAATAGAAATGGAAACCTATTTGTTTTCAATATTTTTAAATTAGTGGTTTTGGTTTTTTTGTAAAAGAAATGAATTGGAATCATGGTGGTATCCTACTGGATTTAGCTCACACCCTATATACTCACGTTGGTGGGTATGTAGTCTTCATGTATTATGTAGGTTTCTCAAGGTACTGTATTTCAAGTTGGATTGAGTTCCATCTTCCTTGGGAAGTGGAAGGTCGTTGGGATCATGGTGCTGACTTGAGTGTCATGTGAAGATAATGATAAGCCCTTTAGTTTCATGGAACTGGTTGGCTCGAGTTTTGTTTCAGCCTCTTTGGGATTATATTTGATTCTCTTTAGATTCCATTGTGGTTTTTTATCTTGTATTTTATGTTTATTTATATGAGATGTCTTCTGGTGAGTCTCTATATCTCTTTATCGTTATTTTTTGTTTGGATGTATTATTGGTTTCTTGAGGTTGAAACCATCCCCAATGATTATGTTGATACCCTTAAAGTTTTTCATCATCTTGGGGGAATCATAGACACTCCTCATGTATGTGGTGGGCTGGTTCGAGTGCCAGTTTGGATGGAAGCCCAGGTTAGTTCATTACATAACCCTCCCATGGTAACTTTGGGTCAACTTCAACTTTCTTTTTAGAGATGTCTTCAATCAATCTAGTCTACTTATTTCTTTATTTGATTGATTAATTATGTTGTTTTATCTTGATTTCTTTAACTTTAATTTCTATGGATATTTTTCATCTATCCATGATGTGATCTTTCCTTCCACATTAGAATCATATTTTCTTCAGAGATACATGTTTCATTGTTTTCTTCTTGGGTGTATTTTTTTATATATTCCTTTACTTTACACCTCAAGGTAGAATTATAGTCTATCATCCATCCAAAACTTTTATGGAAATTTTCAAGATATTCAAATATATTGTATGTAAATAGATATTCCTTATTCTATTAACATTGGTTGAACTTAGATGAGTTCCTCATTAATTCAACTTTAATCCCCTTTAATAAAGTCCTTCTCCATTTTCTAGTAGTTGATGAGTTATGCCAACAATTGATGGCCTGGTGCCCAAAATTTCCATAATATTGTCAGTATTCAAAAAATATTCTCTCCTTCCATTGAGTATAATTTAAACCAGTGGAGGTTTCTTATAAAACTTATTTCTCATGGAAACTTTCTAGGAAACTTATTCCTTTCATGCTTTATTCCATCATCATATAAGTGGTTATTTTCTCCATATCATTCTTCACCAATTTTTTTCCAAGAATATGACTTGCACTATTCAAAGTAGTGTAATTATCATATACAAATTCATATGAACATGTATTTACCTTTTTCTTATGGATAACTGAAGATGAAACTTCCAATTTAGGATTCCTATAATGCAAGAATGAGTCTCCTTTAAATAAATTATTTCCTTAGGAACGTTAGGAATAGATCCTTTCTCAACTTCATGTAAATATTGAACTTGTGTGTCTTCCATGTTTCTTAATTTAATTTCTAACTTGAGACACTTTAAAATTATAGTGCTTTTTTGTTATTTAGAAAACATTACTTTATCTTCACATTCAGTTTTTACCTTCTGAATCATTTCTTCAGGAATATTCCTTTCATTATACAGAGTGTTGTTGAGCTATTTTATTCTCCTAGATTTGATTTACATTTGAGAGTTCTTGAAATTTATAAAATATTTTAATGCATTAAAAGGTTCTGTAATTCTTTTAAAGTAATACCATTCTTACAAATGCACCTTTTCAATTTGTCTTCACCTAAAAATAATTTTCATTACAAAGAGTTCTATATTTTTAGAACTTCTTTTCCAAATAATATTCTATCTTATCAAGTCCCGATTCAAGCTATGATTTTTACACCCACAATCCATATTGATATATGGAATTATGTATGTAACAACTTAAATAGAGACATTTTTTTGTAAGCCTTGATTTTAGAGAAAAAATATTCAATAGTTTCAATTAATTTATACTCTTCCCAACTTGATCATGATTCTTCTTTCGGAGAATTAAATATAAAATATTTTTCAGCAATCCTACCACTCACTTTAACTTATGGTAGAGTTGGATTCTCCTTTCACTAATTTTTAGAGGCTAACCCCAAGTGGTGGGGGGGGGGGGAGGAATCAGGGGTGATCAATTTTTTATCAATTAAGTTCAACTTACTTTTTTTCATTCCTTTAAGTTAATCAAAACTCTATCATCAGTTGGGATGTATGGAACTTTGTAATATTCACTCACCACTTTTTCATGTATGAAATTCAGACATTGAAATAAAATAATAGCATATAGATATTTTTACATGGTTATAAATCAATGAGAGAACCTAATCCTTGCCGTTTCAACTTCTGTTGATTCATGAATTTTCCATTAATAATTTTATTATCAATTATGAGTTGTGTGAAAGTTATTATCTTTAACGCATAGTGTGCATCCCATACATAGAGTCTCCCAAATTCTGATAATACAGAATCTTTTTAGTTTACTATGTCTTTCCAACTTGAACATGTCTTTGACTACAAATTATTCTTCTATTGGATATGAACTTTTTTTTTCTTTCAGTAAATTTAATTTCAGACCCCCCAGATTTCTTCTTTCGATCACCTGAATCTAGTGAACATACTCATATTCCATGTAACTTTATGTTCCAGTTTTCTCAACCTGATGTTCTGGTCTTCTCAATATTTGACCCAACTGAACTTATAATAACTTCATGTGAGAAATATGATCCATTATTGAGTATTATCATTTGAAATCATGATCATTAAAGTATCATCAAGTTTAAAATAACCTTCCTCCAGTTATCATTCCTCTAGAAACATGGATTAATCACCTTTGAACTCATGTATCATCTGATTATTGAAAAAATATTACCTTCCTTTATTTCCATATTATGTCATCACATATTCTTTTGGAAATAAATACGATGAGAAAATCCAAACTATATGTTTCATCAGTGAAACCACCATTCACTAAACTTCTTGAGATCTTCACCTCAAACACCCTTCATGTACCGATAAATATTGCTTCTTAGACTCAACATACTACTTTCGGTAGTCATCAAAGATTATTTATGATTCTAGTGAATTAATCATTTACAGTGAAGTGAACAACACTATTTCATTTCACCTTCCAGAAGACTCGTTCATTACTTCTTTACACTACTTTCAGAACAATAACAATTTTCAATAGAACATACTTTATCCCCAAACAACAAAATAAGTTCACAGTATCTACTACAGATATTAAGCATATACACTTTTGGTAAACCCCAGTTTCTATATTCCAGTAAAAAAACCATCCTTCCTATTATTTCGATCTCTTCATGCATGGGGATACTATCACTTGGAATATACACTAAAATTTTCTCCATTTTCCAATTTCTATATCTTCTAATGAATTAAATTATTCAATTGTTGATATAACTCCAAAATTCTTTCAACATAATTTCATGGGTATTGTATTCATTATGTTCACATTCCATCAACACATAACATTTTCAACTAAAAATAATTTAAATCAATTTTTATTTTTTTTTATCTTATTGATATCTACATCTGGGAAACTTCTTTAACTTAAAATGCAGTTGACAATGTTTTTAAATACTTCAACACTTATCATGAAATCAATGAGGTTTAGTGAAAATAATTATTAGATTTATAAGATGATTATAATGAATTAACTTGGAACGTTCATCAACACCACTCCTTACTTTTAGTGACACAAGACTTCCACCTAATGGAGAACTTATTCAATTTTCCTTGAGTGTTAGCTTCTGATAGTAAACTTGAATCTATGACATTTCTGCTTCCGATGGTTCCAACATCCAGAATATTAACAAAATGATCATGTTTCAAATGTATAATAACTAATTATTCATTTTATTTTCAGATCAAGGAATTTACTACCTTGTTTTCTTTACCTTAATGATATAGAATCAAGCAATCATAATCCTTTATCAATTCTAGTCATTTATTTGCCGCTACTACTATTTTTTGAGTAAATATACACTTTAAACTTTCATGGTGAGTATATCTTTCATATTTTACCCCATATAAAATATTACTTCAAATTTTTATGAAAAAAATCACCAATGAAAGATCAAGATCATGGGTAAGGTAATTCTCCTCATGTAATTTCAATTAATGTGAAGGATTTGAAATTATCCGATCATTTTTCATTAAAACATAACTAGGGCCTTGTAACACCCCAAGTTTTTGTGAAACTTTTTTTTTCTGAATAAATTAATTTTCTTTGATGTCATGAATTTCATGCTAAACTAAGTCAAAATTTATTTATATTCTATACCAAGTTAAACTTTCACTACATGAAAAACTGACTTGTCTTGCGTTACACGCAACATTGAATTTATTTGAAACAATATTTTATTATTATAATTATTTAAATAGGATAGTTATAACATAGATGATAAATTTTGTAATATGAATAGTAATAACTAATTTTTAAGTATTATTTATTATGGTTTTATATATATAAATCATATTTTTAATAATACATAAAATTTTTAGTAAAGTCTTTATATGTTTGAAAATACTATTTTTTAAAAAGAACTATTTTTATGTCTTTATGTGAACAATAATAAAATTAATTTTAGAAAATTTTAGAAATTTAATTTGATAAAATAAACTTAATTTTTTAATTTAGAATGTAAAAATTATCTTAGGGTTAATTTTTTAGATTTTTCTAAGAAACTTCATTTTTTGATGAATAGTGAAAAATATTGAATTTTAATTCAAAACTACCTTTTGTCTAATTTATTTATATATTTAAATTATATTTTATGAAGTTTTAAAGTAAACATAAATAAATTAAACATATATTAATCCAATTTAGGTCATTGGAATCATTTATATATTGAATTTAGATAGAAAATCTTAATGAAATTTTGAACATTCTCACTTTAAAACCACGCTTTCTCGCCATGCCTGCTAGACTAGAATTAAACTTAATTTTGCCACTTCTTTGAATTTAATTTTTAAAAATGTACATAAAAACTTATAATTAGTATAAAATTTATAGTATAATAATATCAACTTAATTTTTTATCAAAAAGCTTATTGAAAGTGATTAAGATTAATTACAGTGATTAAGGTAAAATTAAGCTTAAACCTTAAACTTAAGGGAAAAAAATGAACGATTGACTTTTCAAAAACCTATTTTATAGCCATATTTATTCCATAAAAATTCAATTATTGAGTTTTTTTTTGTTTTTTATGACTTTTTTAGGTAAAAATGTGGGTATAACTAACTTGTTTTCAAAAATGCCAAGCGTGTTCACCCCTCCCTTACAAAAGGGCACCACCCCTCCCACTTATTCACAACTATAAATCCAATTATGTTCATTTAATCTCTAAAAAATTCAATTCACAACATACCTAAATTACTCATTTAATATAACCTTTGGGAAGAAATCCAACAAAATAATCCCTTTAATGCAAGCCAAAAGGATTTACCCAAAGAAGAGGTAACATCATTCTTTAAGATTATTTCCTTTATTTTATTTCTACACCACATAAATTCATCTTATTAGATGATAATATAACAAAAGAATTATCCTAAATATAATAATATTATTTTCTAATGGTTTTAATTGAACTTACAGACACTTCCATCTAATGGGTGACGAACTTACTGTTTTTGTGTAGGATGAACTACCGCCTCATGAAACGATGTTGTTCATTTTACCTTTACCACATATCACGGTTGAGAATAATGATAGAAAATATGTTTTTATATGATATTTATGATATCTATGATTTATTTATAATTCTTTCTTATTATATAAATCCTACCTTCATGCTTTCCATTTTGTGTAAATACGATAACTTCGTTTGTGGAAGTGTGTACTACCACCTCCTCAAAGCGATGTGATTTGTTCACAATTTACATGGAATGTATTAAGGATGAGTTTAGTAAAAATATATGATATATATGAAATAATAATTCTACTGTAATGATATTATATATTTATATACATATATTTCATTTAATTTCTTTCTTTCAATATGAAAATAAAAAGGAAGTAGCGTTTATGTGTACGTACGACCTATTGTCTCAATGAACGATGTATTTCATTTAATATTTATATCTTTTATAGATTACTATAAATATTTATTTACTGAATATATATGATATATAAATAATTTTTTACATTCTGAAAATAAGTAAATCATGATCTAAGTAAGATGATCAAGAATAACAAGTCAAAACACGTATGATAAACAAAGCGATTATTACCCGAAATATTACTTTAACATGGAATTGTTAATAAATGGGTAATATAAATCTATAAGTGAATCATATATGGTATTATATATAATAATATGGTTTTGTGTTAGATTTATAATAAATTATATTTATTATATAGAATCTTTTAATGGGTACAAATAAATTCAATACTTAAGGTAAGGGGATTTCATCTAACTTTTTATTTCCATGAGATACATCCCATATTCACCACTCGCTTCTTTTGTGCGGTGTATATTACTACCTATGAAATGTTATATCATTAATTTAATTTATTTAATTATATTAAAATCTTTAATTTATGTTATTATTTCATGTGTATCACGATTCTAAATTTACTCATATAGTAAGGGTTTTCTTGTCTCGCTTTTATTTTTCGTGAGACACAAGCCATGTTCACCACCTATTTATTATATGTAGTGTGTTTACTAACCATGTATGTATTCTATGATTATTATACATAAAATTATATTTATTTACATATCAATTTTATGATATTTATTTCATAGGGTTTATGTTTCAGAAGTTACCAAATCAGTAAAGTAATTTTGTCTCAATTTAAATTCTTTGAGACACATGCCATGTTATGCACCTATATAATTATACAATGTGTAAAAAATTCCCTTTGACATTTTTTATCATGAATATACTTATTTTAATGATATTATAAGATTCATGTAATTTAATTTCTTACAAGGGGAGTATAATTCAAATTTACCAAATGGTAATATTTTATTGAAACAAACTCATCATTTATCAAGATTGTTTATGATTATGCTTCCATTGATGAAATATTATGATACAACTCTCAAGAAATATCATGAATTTTATTATAATCTTGTTATTCATTATATATTCATGTATTGGTCTCATTTTTTCACTATTTAGTTCATAATATGATTAAGAATATTTTTTTAAGAAAGTTCAACTTTACCTCTCTCTTCGGTCGGAAATCTGTGTTCTTTCAGAATCCTTTTTTATAAAAATGGTTTCAATAATTCATTATAATTTTTAAAATTATTTTAAAATAAAATGGTTTTCAAAACATTTTCAATATTATTTTATAATTTTTCAATGAAAATGTTTTTCAAAACGTTTTCAGTCTTTCTTTATAGTATTTTCAAAGAAAAATATTTTAAAAATGTTTTCAAGCTTCTTTTATAAATTTTCAAGGAAAATGGGTTTAAAAACATTTTCAAGATTTATTTATACTTTTCAAAGTTTTTTAAAAAAATATTTTTAAAATGTTTTCAAGATTATTTTATAAGTTTTCAAGGAAAATGTTTTCAAAATGTTTCCAAGATTATTTTATAAGTTTTAAAGGGAAAAGGATTTCAAAATGATTTCAATACTTCTTTCTATATTTTCTAATTATTTTCAAATAAAATGGTTTTAAAAATAATTTAAGTTTTAAAATTATTTTTTTATAGAATAGAGGACATTTTCCTCAAGAAGAGTTTTTTTTATAAAAAGGATAATTCCAAATTATTTTCCATATAAGATGATATACATTGGTGTTACTCACGCCTTCTTGGAAATGATCCAAATATTCTATTAATATTATTTCTCTGAATGGTTTATTTTTTGATGGCATGAAGTTTATGAATCCTGTTTCTCTTTCACAGGTTATATGTTTATGAAACTCTTTCCTCTTCCTTGAGTTTTATGCTTATGAAACCCAATTATTTTCATGGGTTATGATTTGATGAAATGATTATGAAACCTTTATTTTTTCACAGGTTAATATGTGATTACATTTTTATGACACCCATTTCATTTCATGGGTTATAATAAGATATTTATGAAACCCATCGCATTTTATGGGTCATGGTATGATGAAAGGTTTATTATCTTATGGAATATGTACGAATTATTTTATTATGAGATGGGTGAGACTTATATCTTCATCCAATGCATTGGGTAAAGATTTACATCTCATGAGATAATGATGGTAATCAAGTCGACAATCTTGATCCACTATTGGAATATGGGGAAACCCGATCCCCTATAAAGAAATTACTGTGACTGGGGATGGTGGTGTGTTTCACCTAGTAGGAGTAGTCACCATAAAGATAGAATAAGTGAAAGATTGATCCACTATGGGAAGATGAGGAAACCTAATCCACTATGATAGTATGGGTAAACCCGATCCCTTATAAGGAAAAGATTGTAATTGGGGAGAGTAGTGTTTCACTCCCAATAGGTTTAATCCCCAAGAAGTTCCTTGATAAGTTTTAGCAATGCATCTTAATTTATATGGAATGATATTACATGTTTATGTGTATGACATAGTTCCATGTATTATTCCAATGTTATGATTTCATAGATTATTATATTGTTTCCCTTATGATTAATGTCTTATGAACTGGTAATATTTATGATATGATTCATGTTTATGATCTTTGACATGAAGGGTATAATCTTCTAATGTTATGATCATGTTCTCATACCCTCATGCTCATGTTTATGCTTATATATCTCCATTGTTTGTACCCTTACTAAGCATCTAAGCTCACCCCTTTTATTTTTTCCTCCCTAGGTCATGAAGATATATTTCATGTATGATATGTCTAAGAGGAGTACTAGTCTTGGAGAACCTAGCGGGAGATAATGTAGCTCACTCATGTATCATCATTTATTTTTCCATGTTCCAAAGGCACTAAAATAATATGATCTTTGGGAATCTGTTTCTGTAATGTTTTAATTTTTTCTAAATAATTATGTAATTTCTATGTACGTTAAGACTGCATTGTTATGGTCCTTTTAATGAAACATCACTTTAAATAACAAACTCACTATTTCTAGATTGTAATAATAACATTGGAGCACTAACCAATCTTCTTTCCAATTATGAAAAAATATCATCACACTCTTCTATCCATATGAATTTTACTCCTTTTCAAGTTAACTTAGTTATTGGGATAGATAACCAAGCAATTTTTTCAAGAAACCTTTGATAATAACCCACTTATCCAAAAAAACTTCAAATATCAGTGATATTAGTTTGGTCTTATCCATTATTCTGCCACTTTAGTCATATCATGATCAATTTTTTTTCCATATTTAAAAATAATACACTCAAGGAAAGTAATATGTTGTAACAAAAATTTATACTTTCTAAATTTTACGTAAAAATTCGTCTCTTTTAAAGTATATAGAACAATTATTGGATGTTTCACATATTAATCATAGATTTCAGAATAAAATATAATTTCATTAGAAAAAACTACCAAAACATTATCTAAATAATCATGGAAAATTATATTCATAAGTTCCCTCAATACAATAGGTTCAGAAGTCAACCTGAAAGGAATAACCCCAAACTCATAATTCCCATACCTAGTATGAAATGTCATCCTTAAAATGTATTTCTTTTTTAATGTTAGAAGATGATATCTGGACCTAAGACCAATCTAATAAAAATATTGTGCTCCATAAATCTAATAAATAATGTCATATATATGAGGAAACATATACTTATTCTTAATTGTGATGTTATTCAGTTGTTTATAATCAATACAAAGTCTCATGGAATAATACTTCTTTTTAACAAACTAAACATGAGTGTTAAAAACCCATGTAAATTATTTTTCCAATTTGGATCCAATTTATATGTAAAATAAAAACCTTACATGTTAGGGAATGAGTCTTTGTGTAAATTCCACTCAAAACTAACCTATAAAATGACCCATAATCTACACCCTCAAACCATTTTTTCCTTCAGTTGTCTCTTGAATCCCACCCAAATTTCCTATGTTAAAAGATTTTTTCAATTTTGTTAGCCTACGTTTATAAGAAAGAGGACTAAATCCTTCATTATAAAGGAACTTATGTCAAGGAGTAGTTAATTAATTGAAGTAAATATAAAGTTCTTTACCATATTTTTCAGTTACATTCTAATATCAACTATTTCTAAATATCATTCTTCACTCTGATGATGTTATATTAGAAACATTATGTCTCTATTAAAATGATATTACTATTACATAACTGTAAAAACCCAGGTAATATTAATAATAAATCAATTTAATGTCTTATTAATATTCATGATTATATTTTATAGATTCATATTCAATATAATAATATTCAGTACTTTTTTTAAACAAAAAAGAAATAGTTTTATTTTAACTAATCTTTTTCCATAAATTATATGGTTTTATTTATAAGATAAATTTCTTAATTTAAAAATTTTAATTTGATGAAATGGAATTAATTTTTGATATTAATAAGTCAAAATCATCTTAGGGTTATTTTTTTGGGATTTTTCTGAAAAAGTTTATTTGTTCATGAAAAAAGTGAAAATTATTATTTTACAGGTAGCACAATTTTGATGATATGATTCTGATGTAAGAATTAAATAATAAAATATGAAATATTTTATTAAATAAAAATACACATATATAGTATAATAATAAATTTATAAATATTAATTTTAATTTAGAAATTTATACTTGAAATTTTGGATCCTCAATTAGACATTTCCATAATATTTTTTTGGATTCTATACATTAAAGGAGGTAGTTAGAAGCTTACTATCTATTTTTTCCTTATTAAATGGTAAATTAATCCAATATTTATCATTAATTATCTAAAAAAATCATTATAATTGATTCCACCCACAAGTGGTTGGCTTAAATGACAACATAATCAATATTTTAACCCTAAACACCCCTCTCTTCAAGTATAAATCCCCCTTCTCTTACGACTTAGAAAACCACTTTCTATTCACATTATAATGACCAATTACTACCCAAATACATCCAAAACATCCCTATATAGATCCTATAGATTTTTTATCACCAAAACAAAAACCTAGAAGGCTTAATGTGTGATCTAAGGGTGGTTTTCCAAAGAAGAGGTGTAACTCTTAACCGAGTTCTTTCAAGTTTTTTTCTTCTTCTACCTCCTTCAACCATAAAATAACCATGATGATATAATAAAATCAATATTTAAAATATACTAAAATTTTATTATGTTTACAGTACAAAATTTATTGAAATCGTTTTTCTATCATATGGGAAATGAAAACATCGCTTGTGTGTATGTGTGGACTACCACCTCCATGAAGTGATGTGTTTATTTTTTCATCAACATATCCTACAGATAGTTAAAATGTTGGATAAAATGAACATAAATAATAATTATGAAATAATTATGGTTATTTGAATACAATATATTACTTATATTCTTACCCTTCCATCTATTGTAAAATTATAGCACCGCTCATGTGTATGTGTGGACTACCACCTCCACGAAGCGATGTGATTCATTTTTCATGTCCAACTTTCAATGATGGTTGTAAATTTTTATTTGATGTATAAAATTTATAATTATGTAATAATTTATACTATATAAGTAAATTAACCATAGAAATTTTTTCCATGGTCAACCCATTTAATCTATATTTAGATTATGGATCAAACATCTTCAAAAGTCACAATATTAATTTAACCAAGTTAATAACTTTATAATTCACGGTAATAAATGAAATAAAAGGGATCATGATAAGGGAGTAAACCTAGAAAATGTTCTTAAATAATTAAATAATTAATATACATTTCTTACCGTGACTTATAAAGTAACCATAGACCTTTTTTCCATGGTCAACCCATTTAATCTATATTGAGATTATGGATCAAACTTCTTCAAAAGTCACAATATTAATTTAACCAAGTTAATAACTTTATAATTCATGGTAATAAATGAAATAAAAGGGATCATGATAAGGGAGTAAACCTAAAAAATGTTCTTAGATAAGTAAATAATTAATATACATTTATTATACATGATTTAAAGAATTTAAGTGGTGAGTCAGACTCAAGGTTGGGTATTTCTCATCTCAATTTCCTTTCTTTGAGAATTGTGACATTTTCACCACATGTTTTCTTTTGTGTTTTGTATAAATTTTCATACATATTTATATTATCATTAATTCATAAAAATTTAACTGGTTTAAAAATACATTTCATTTTCTCTCCATCAATGTACCAATGATATTAGTGTTACCAAGTGGTAATATATTTTCATCAAAACCATATTAAAATGTTTCAATGTTTATTTATGACACTTTTTACTCCATGTCAATGTTTACTAAAAATTTTCAAGAATTTTATTCTTATACTCAAATGGTTGTTTACATTTTTTTTAAAACTATCTTTGGCATTCCTCATAGTGGTTTAAAAAATAATCTTGTTAACATCTTATATATGGGTTATTTTTTAAAAAGTTTGAAAGAAATATTCTTTTAACATACAAGGTATGAATAGAATTTCCCATAATCCTGACCATTATTCTTTAATAATATTAAACAAATAATTTTCATGGGTTTTCAAAGAATATCATATTTTCCATTATTCTGGGTTTTTTTTATTTTAAGTTTTTTCAATGAAAAAATATTTTTATCCTTGTTTTTACATAAATACTGAAATTGTTTTTGCATATGTGTTAAATAGAATGTTTTATGGTATTTTATGATGAAAATACAAGATTATATGTATTTTATGTATTTTATGGTCCTTGGATATTTTTTATGATGACCTTTTATCCTCATATTGCTCATGAGTATGGGTGATAGTAATATATCTCTCTAATTCATTGGGTAAAGTGACCGAGTTAATTGAATATAAGGCAGTCCTAAGAGATTATGAAAATTAATCGGGTATATTATTTCATCAATAATGGTTATTTTAAGGTTTATATTAAAATGATGTCCCAAGGAACCTATATATATTTTATATTCTTTTGATAGAGTTTTTATAAAAATATTTTATTTTTAAAAGTTAAGAAAATGAGATTATGTTTTAATAAAGTTTATGAACCTACTAAGGGTGAAAGTTACGATTTTCAAGAAAAGTTTTTTCATGGGTTCTCATGTTTCCCAATAAACCATCATGATTATGATTTTACCTTCATTTTTATGTATGAAACATTTTATGAAAATATTTGATAAATAAATTTTATTTCATCCCAAAGTTAACAAATATTTGAGATTAATGTTTATTACGCATGAAAGAATTTTTTTTATGGATTTCACAGTTTTTCAAAATATACTAAAGGTTTTTTCTTTTTTATCCATTAATGAGTTTTTATTCTCATACCTTGTTTTCAAATGTTTTTAAAAGTTATTAAGGATGAGTAATAACTATATAAATATCAATATTTCCACTATGGAGATTAATTTTAAAATAAGTGAATGTGTTTTTAATGAAACAAGAGTTTAAATTTAAGAATATAATTTTCATGAAAAAATGGATATTAAGTGGAAGTGTCCTCTTTGTTTTTATATGTAATTTTTTTTTCATAATTCTCTAAAAATATAAAATTAAAAGATCATGGTAATGTAAGAAAAATAAATCATTTCTCTTAAAATCATAATTATGGGTTGTTAAATGATCAAGTCATTAAAATTGGTATTAGATCAAGGTTTAGAAAATTTTATTGGTTATGATATTATTAAGAATATGCATTTAAGGGATGTTAATATATGAATTATATTATCATTAGATAACCTTAAGGGTTTTAAAATTTATTCATCTAATATATGTTTGTTTCAAAATGGTTTTCTACAGAGGAAACATGATGAATTATGAAGAAAAGCATTAGGAGGATAAGACAAGAATATTATTATATATATGCAGTTTAATCCCACCCTCTTGATCTCATCCTGAATAAAATACTATGATTAATGAAAATGATACATGCATATTATTATGATGGTTATATGTTATTAAACATATTAAACATGGTTGATAAAACAATATTTTTTACAAAAAAAAGTGGCAACATCAAACACTTTTCGTGATATTTAAAATTGTACTTGGAGTTGAAAAAAAATATATTTTTTGGATCATTTTTCAACCATAATGTGAGGTTGGAAGAAAACTGAAAAGGGGATATATTACTTATTTTAAATTTTAATATGTAATAAAATTTATTTCAATAATAATAATAATAATAATATTATTATTATTAATTTTAGCATGCATGCATAATAGAATGAGTATTTTGAATCATTTAATAAAAGTAAAATATTTAAATTTGTTTTCAATAATGAAATAGAAACACAAAAAATCCACCGAAAATAAGAGTGCCAAATCTTGAAAAAATCATGCCAAAGTACTCCTATCAATAACCCCATGAATTTTTCCTTGAGTGTTCAATTCTCACCCACCCCCTTTTCATATGGATATCCAAAACCATTTGGATTCAAGAGGCTTTGATCCATCCACACACCATAAAGAATAATTTCTATTCATAGGACTTCATCTTCCCATGAACCACCATCATGAGTTTCACCAATTTCTCACCCATGTCTTCATAAAAGTCAGGAAATTACACACCACATGTCGATGCACACAACCCTCAATGACAGTTTCCATAGAGTACTGCAACCGCCACATCAAGCGATCGTACAACGTCGCCCCCAATGAAGAAAGAGAGGAAAACCACACTCTCCTCTAATGCTAGAATCACACCATCATTGACCCCATCCACCACTTTATTGACCCTATTTTAAATTTCACTAGCACTACAAAAAAGGTTGTCGACACTAGGATCTCAAGATTCAAGGATAAGGCATGAATATTATTATATACATGTAGTTTACTCCCACCCTCTTTATCCAATCCTATCCAAAATTCAATAATTGAAGAAAATAATACATGAATATTATTATAATGTGTATATGTTATTAAATATATTAAACATAGTTTATAAAACATATTTGTTTTATTTAAAACATGGAAACATCAAACAGCTTTCATGATATTTAAAATTGTATCTTGAGTTGCAAAAAAATAAATTTTTGGATCATTTTTTTACCAAAATTAGAGTTTAGAAAACATCGAATAAGGAGATATATTACTTATTTTAAATTTTAATATGTTATAAAATTGAAGAAATTGTGTTTTTAATGAAATAAGAGTTTAAATTTAAGAATCTCATTTTTATGAAAAAATGGATATTGAGTGGAAGTGTCCACTTTATTTTGTAAGGATTTTATATGTAATAGTTTTTATTAATTATTTAAAAATATAAACTTAAATGATCATCAGTATGTAAGAAAAATCAATCCATTCTCTTAAACTCATAATTATGGGTTGTTAAATTCTCAGGTCATTACAGTTGGTATCAGAGCAAATTTTAGATAACATTAGAGGTTATGATATTATTAATAAAATTAATTTAAGGGATGTTAATCTATGGATTATATTATTATGAGACAACTTTAAGGTTTTTCATGTTGCTTCATATAATCTATTTTTGTTTCAAAATGGTTTTACATAGAGGAAACATGCTAAATTATGAAAAAAGCATGAGTAGGATAAGACTTTCATACTATTATATATAAGTAGTTTACTCCCACCCTCTTGATCCTATTTTGCCCAAAATACTATGATTGAAGAAAATAATACATTTATATTATTATGATATTTATATGTTATTAAATGTATTAAACATGGTTGATGAAATAGAAATGTTTTTATAAAAAAAGTGGCAACATCAAACAATTTTCATGATATTAAAATTATATTTGAAGTTGAAATTTTTTTTTTATCATTTTTCTACAGAAATGTGAGGTTAGAAAAATACCAGACATGGAGAGATATTAATAATTTTAAATTTTAATATATTATAAAATTTATTTCAATAATAATAATAATAATAATAATAATTTTGTTATTATTATTAATTTTAGCATGCATGAATCATGTAATGGGTATTTTGAATCATTAAATGAAATTAAGATATCATTTTTTTTGAAAATGTAATAGATAAAAAAACAACCCATTCAAACCAGGAGAGCCAAATATTTAAAAAATTGTTCCAGATTCCTCCTATAAAAAACCCCATTAATGTTTCCTAGAGCACTCAATTCTCAACTGCCCCTTCCCATATGTATTTCCAAAACCATTTAGATTTCAAAGGCTTTGATCTATGCACCATGAAGAGGAATTTATGTTCACCCGCCTTCATCTGCCAATGAAACACCATCATGAGATTCACCCATTTCTCACCCATGTCTTCATGTAAGTTTATAAATGATGCACCACTAGCTTATTCCAACAACCCTTAGTGATGGTGCCCATAGAGTACCAAAATCGCCACATCCGGTGGTGGTACAATGTATCCCCCAATAAAGAAGAATAGGAAACCCATACTCTCCTTTACTGCCAGAATCACATCATCATCGACCCTATACACCACTGTGTCGACCCTATTTTCACTTTCACCAGTTCTACATGGTAGGCCATCGATGTCAAGATCTCAATCTTTGAAGATAAGACATGCATATTATTATATATTTTCAGTTTACTCTTACCGATTTGAAACCCTTCCTACCCAAAATACTACGATTGAAGAAAATAATTCATGCATATTATTATGATGTGTATATATTATTAAATTTATTAAAAATGGTTGATAAAACAAAAATATTTTTATAAAAAATATGGAAACATCAAACACTTTTTATGATATTTCAAATTATATCTATAGTTGTAAAAAAAACATTTTTTGATTATTTTCCTACCAAAATATGAGGTTGGAAAAAACCCCCAAAAGAAGAGATATTACTTATTATAATTTTTAATATGTTATAAAATTTTAGTGAATGTGTTTTTAATGAAACAACCATTTACATTTAAGAATCTCATTTTTTTTGAAAAAATGGATATTTAGTGGAAGTGTCCAATTTGTGTTGTTAGATTTTTATATATAATAGTTTTTCATAATTCTCTGAAACTCTAAAATTAAATGATATTGAGAATGTAATAAAAATTAATCCTTTATCTTAAAATAATAATTATGGGTTGTTAAATACTCTGGTAATTACAATTGGTATCATATTAAGGTGTAGATAACTTTAGAGGTTGTGCTAACATTAAAAAAATTCATTTAAGGGATGTTAATCAATATATTATATTATCAAAAGATAACTTTGAGGGATTTAATGTTGCTTAATCTAATATTTTTTTGTTTTAAAATGGTTTTCCATAGAGGAAACATGACAAATTATGAAGAAAATCATCAGGAGGATAAGACTTTCTTATTAATATATATATGCGGTTTACTCCCACCGTCTTAAGCTCATCCTACCCAAAATACTATGATTAAATAAAATAAGACACAAATATTATTATGATGTGTATATGTTATTAAATTTATTAAACATTTTTAATAAAAAAATATTTTTATAAAAAACATATCAACATCAAACCCTTTTCATGATATTTAAAATTGTATCGACTGTTAAAAAAATAACCATTTTTTGGATCATTTTTCTACCAAAATGTGTGGTTGGAAAAAAATCCAATAAAGAGAGATATTACTTATTTAGAATTTTAATATGATATAAAATTTATTTCAATTATAATAATAATAATAATAATATTATTATTATTAATTTTAGCATGCATGCATTATGGATTGGGTATTTTGAATTATTAAATGAAACTAAGATATCTAAATTTGTTTCCGATAATAAAATAGATACACAAACAAATCATTAAAACAAGAAGATCCAAATATTAAAAAAATCGTGCCCGAGCTCTATAAACAACCCCATGAAAGTTTCCTCAAGCACTCAATTCTGAACCACCCCATCCCAAATGGATGTACAAATCCATTTGGATTCTAGAGGCTTCGATCCCTCCATGCACCATGAAGAGGAATTTCTCTTCAACGAGATTCATCCACCCATGGACCGACATCATGAGTTTCACCCAATTTCCATCCATATCTTTATGAAAGTTAGGAAATGTCACACCGCCTCCCAATTCCCGCAACCCCTAGCGACGATGCCCATAGAGTACCGTAGCCACCACATCGAGCAGAGGTACAATGTCGCCCCCAACGAGAAAGGAGAGGAAACACATACTATCCTATAAAACATGAATCACACCATAATTGACTCTATCCACCACTATGCCGACCCTCTCTGCTTTCACCAGTACTACAGGGCAAGCCATCGATGCTAGGATCTCATGTTTTGAGGAGATGACATGCATATTATTCTATATATACAATTTACTTCCACCCTCTTGATCCCATCCCACAAAAAATACCATGATTGAAGAAAATAAGTCATGCATATTATTATTATGTGTATGTATTATTAAATTTATTAAACTTAGTTGATAAAATAGAAATGTTTTTTTAAATTTGGTAGCATCAAACAATTTTCATGATATTTAAAATTGTGTCTAGAGTTCCAAAAAATATCTTTTTTTGGATCATTTTTCTACCAAAATTTGAGGTTGGAAAAAACAAAATAAAGAAATATATTACTTACTTTATAAATTTTAATATGTTATAAAATTGAAGCAATTGTGTTTTTAATGAGATAAGAGTTTAAATTTAAGAATCTCTTTTTTATAAAAAAAGGATATTGAGTGGAAGTGTCCACTTTATTTTTTAAGGGTTTTATATGTAATAGTTTTTCATAATTATTTAAAAATCTAAACTCAAATGATCATGGGAATATAAGAAAAACCAATCCTTGCTCTTAAACTCATAATTATGGGTTGTTAAATCCTCAGGGGTCATTAAAGTTGGTATCATAGAAAATCTTAGATAACTTTAGAGGTTATGATAATGTTAATAAAATTAATTTAAGGGATGTTACTATATGGATTATATTATTATGAGATAATTTTAAGGGTTTTTCTGATGCTTCATATAATCTATGTTTGTTTGAAAATGGTTTTCCATAGAGGAAACATGATGAATTATAAAAAAAACATGAGGAGGATAAGACTTTCATATTATTATATATATGTAGTTTACTCCCACCCACTTGATCCCATCCTAACCAAAATACTATGATTGAAGAAAATAAGACATGCATATTATTATGATATGTATATGTTATTAAATGTATTAAAAATGGTTGATGAAACCAAAATGTTTTAAAAAAAATTGGCAATGTCAAACACTTTTCATGATATTTAAAATTAAATCTGATGTTGAAAAAAAGATTTTTTATCATTTTTTTCCAAAATGCGAGGTTAGAAAAATACCCAATACGAAGAGATATTACTAATTTTAAATTTTAATATGTTATAAAATTTATTTCAATAATAATAATAATAATAATAATAATAATATTATTATTATTATTATTAATTTTTTTGATGCATGCATCATGTAATAGGTATTTTGAATCATTAAATGAAAGTAAGATATTAGAATTTGTTTTTGATAATGTAATATATACACAAACAACCCACTCAAACTTGGAGAGCCAAATATTTACAAAATTATGCAAGTATCCTCCTATAAAAAACTCCATGAATTTTTTTTGAGCATTCAATTATCAACCGCCCCTTCCTATATGGATGTCCAAAACCATTTAGATTCCAGAGGCTTTGATCCATGCACCATGGAAATGAATTTATGTTCATCCGCCTTCATCCGCCCATGGACCACCATAATGAGCTTCACCCATTTCCCACCCATGTATTCATGTAAGTCAGGAAATTCCACACCTCCTACTGATTCTCGCATCCCCTAGTGACGGTGTGCATAGCGTACCGCAGCCACCACATCGGGTGGTGGTACAACGTCACCCCCAACAAGGAAGGAGAGGAAATCTACACTCTCCTTTACCGTTAGAACCACATCAGCATCGACCCCATCCACCACCATGTCAACCCTATTTTCACTTTCACCAGTTCTATATGGCAGGCCATCGATGTCAATATCTCAAGTTTCGTTGATAAGACATGTATATTAAATATATATTCACAATTTACTCCCACCCACTTGAAACCCTTCTTACCCAAAATACTATGATTCAAGAAAATAATTCATGAATATTATTATGATGTGTATATGTTATTAAATGTATTAAAAATGGTTGATAAAACAATTTTTTTAGAAAAATAGTGGCAACATCAAACACTTTTTGTGACATTTCAAATTGTATGTGTAATTGTAAAAAAAAAAATTTTGATTATTTTTCTATGAAAATGTGAGGTTGGAAAAAAACCAACAAGGAGAGATATTACATATTTTAAATTTTAATATGTTATAAAATTTAAGTGAATGTTTTTTAATTAAATAAGTATTTACATTTAAGAATCCCAATTTTTTGAAAAAAAGGATATTGAGTGGAATTGTCCAATTTGTTTTGTTAGGTTTTTATATGTAATAGTTTTTCATAATTCTCTAAAACTATAAACTTAAATGATATTGTTAATGTAATAAAAATAAATCATTTCTCTTAAACTCTTAATTATTGGTTGTTAAATACTCAAGTTGTTATAGTTGGTATCAGAGTAAGGTGTAGATAACTTTAGAGGACATGCTATTATTAAGAAAATTAATTTAAGGGATGTTAATATATAACATATATTATCATGAGATAACTTTTAGGGATTTCATGTTACTTAATCTAATATATGTTTGTCTCAAAATGGTTTTCCATAGATAAAACATGCCAAATTACAAAGAAAATTATCAGGAGGATAAGACTTTCATATTATTATATGTATGCAATTTACTCTTACCCTCTTGATCTCATCCTTCCCAAAATACTATTATTGAAGAAAATAAGATATTTATATTATTATGATATGTATATGTTATTAAATTTCTTTAACATGGTTAATAAAATAAAAATATTTTTATAAAAAACCTGGAAACGTCAAACACCTTTCATGATATTTAAAATTGTATCTGCTATTGAAAAAAATATCTTTTTTGGATCATTTTTGTACCAAAATATGTGTTTGAAAAAAACACAATAAAGAGAGATATTACTTATTTTTAATTTTAATATGTCATAAAATTTATTTCAATAATGATGATGATAATAACAATAATAAAATTATTATTAATATTAGCATGCATGCATCATGGAATTAGTATTTTGAATCATTAAATGAAACTAAGATATCTAAATTTGTTTTTGATAATGAAATAGATACACATACAACTTACAAAAACTGGAAGATCCAAATATTTATAAAATCATGCTAGAGTCCTATAAAAAACCCCTTGAATGTTTCCTTGAGCGCTTAATTCTGAACCACCCCTTCCCAAATGTACATCCAAATCCATTTGGATTATAGAGGCTTTGATCCCTCCATGCAACATGAAGAGGAATTTCTATTCAATGGGCTTCATACACCCATGGAACATCATCGTGAGTCTCACCCATTTTATACCCATGTCATTATGCAAGTCGAGAAATGTCGTACTGCCTTCCAATGCCCTCAACCCCTAGCGAAGAAGCCCGTAGAGTACTGTAGCCACCACATTGAGTGGGGGTACAACATCGCCACCAACAAGAATGGAGAATAAAGCTATATTGTCCTCTACTACCTGAATCACACCATCATTGAACCCATCCACCACTATGCCGACCTTCTTTCCTCTTTCACCAGCACTACACACCAAGTTGTCGATGCTATGATCTCATTTTTCGACTATATGACATGCATATTATTTTATATATGCAGTTTACTCCCACCCTCTTGATCCTATCCCGTACAAAATATTATGATTGAAGAAAATAAGTCCTGAATATTATTATTATGTGTATATGTTATTAAATTTATTAAACATGGTTGATAAAATAGATTTTTTTTAAAAAATGTGGCAACATCAAAAAAATTTCATGATATTTAAAATTGTATCTTGAGTTACAAAAAATATTTTTTTGGGATCATTTTTCTACAAAAAATCAAGGTTGGAAAAAAAACCCAACAAGGAGAGATAATAATTATTTTAAATTTTAATATGTTATAAAATTGAAGTGATTGTGTTTTTTTAATGAAATAAGTGTTTAAATTTAAGAAAATATCATTTTTATGAAAAAATGGATATTGAGTGGAAGTGTCCACTTTATTTTGTAAGGGTTTTATATGTAATAGTTTTTTCATAATTATTTAAAAATGTAAACTTAAATGATCATGAAAATGTAATAAAAATCAATCCTTGCTCTTAAACTCATAATTATGGGTTGTTAAATGCTTGGGTTATTACAATTTTTATGAGATCAAAGTTTAGATAACTTTAGAGGTTATGATATTATTAATAAAATTCATTTAAGGGATGTTAATCTATGGATTATATTATTTTGAGATAACTTTGAGGGTTTTCATGTTTCTTCATATAAACTATGTTTGTTTCAAAATGTTTTTCCACAGAGGAAACATGCTGAATTATGGAAAAAAACATGACGAGGATAAGAATTGCATATTATTATATATATATAGTTTACTCCCACCCTATTGATCCCATCCTGCCCAAAATAATATGATTAAATAAAATAAGAAATGAATATTATTATGATATGTATATGTTATTAAATGTATTAAACATGGTTGATGAAATAGAAACCTTGTTATAAAAAAAGTGGTAACATCAAACACTTATTATGATATTTAAAATTATATCTGATTTTGAAAAGAAAATTATCTTTTATCATTTTTCTACCAAAACGTGATGTTAGAAAAATACCCAACATGGAGATATATTACTAATTTTAAATTTAAATATGTTACAAACTTTCTTTCAATAATAATAATAATAATAATAATAATATTGTTAATTTTAGCATGCATCCATCATTGAATGGGTATTTTGAATCATTAAATGAAAGTAAGACATCAAAATTTATTTTTGATAATGTAATTGATACACAAACAACACACTCAAACTAGGAGAGCCAAATATTTACAAAATTCTGCCAGATTCATCCTATAAACAACCCCATGAATGTTTCCTGAAGCACTCAATTCTCAACCACCCCCTTCCCATATGGATGTCCAAAACCATTTGGATTCCAGAGGCTTTGATCCATGCACCATGAAGAGGAATTTATGTTCACCCGCCTTCATCCGCCAGTGGACCACCATCATAAGCTTCACCCATTTCCCACCCATGTCTTCATGTAAGTCAGGAAATGCCACACCGCTTACTGATTCCCTCAACCCCAAGAAATGGTGCCCATAGAGTACCAAAACCACCGCATCGGGTGGTGGTACAACATCGCCCCCAAACAAGGAAGGAGAGGAAACCCACACTCTACTTTATCTCCAGAATCACATCATCATCGACCCCATAAACCACTGTGTCGACCCTATTGTCACTTTCACCAGTTCTACATGGCAGTCCATTGATGTCAAGATCTCAAGATTCGAGGATAAGACATGCATACTATTATATATTTGCAGTTTACTCCCACCGATTTAAAACCCTTCATACCCAAAATACTATGACTGAAGAAAATGATTCATGAATATTATTATGACGTGTATATGTTATTAAATGTATTAAAAATGGTTAATAAAACAAAAATATTTTTATAAAAAATGTGGAAATATCAAACACTTTTTATGATATTTCAAATTATATTTGTAGTTGTAAAAAAATATATTTTTTGATTATTTTTATACCAAAATGCGAGGTTGGAAAAAACCCACACTGGAGAGATATTAATTATTTTAAATTTTAATATTTTATAAAATTTAAGTTAATGTGTTTTTAATGAAATAAGCGTTTACATTAAATAATCTCAATTTTTTTTTGAAAAATGGATATTGAGTGGAAGTGTCCAATCTGTTTTGTTGGGTTTTTATATGTAATAGTTTTTTATAATTCTTTAAAACTTTAAAATTAAATGATATTGGGAATGTAATAAAAATAAATACTTTCTATTAAACTATTAATTATGGGTTGTTAAATACTGTGGTAATTATAGTTGGTATTAGAGTAAGGTGTATATAACTTTAGAGGTTATACTAGTATTAAAAAAATTCATTTAAGAAATGTTAATCTATGGATTATATTATCATGAGATAACTTTGAGGGATTTCATGTTGCTTAATCTAATATATGTTTGTTTCAAAATGGTTTTCCATAGAGGAAACTTTCCAAATTATGAATAAAATCATCAAGAGGATAATACTTGCATATTATTACATATATATGTAGTTTACCCCCACCCTCTTGATCTCATCCTTCCCAAAATTCTATAATTAAAGAAAATAAGACTTGAATATTATTATTTTGTATAAATGTTATTAAATTTATTAAAATTGGTTAATAAAAAAAAATATTTTTATAAAAAACATTGCAACATCAAACTCTTTTCATGATATTTAAAATTGTATCTGCTATTGCAAAAAATATATTTTTTTGGATAATTTGTCTGCCAAAATGTGAGGTTGGAAAAAAACCAAATAAAGAGAGATAATACTTATTTTCAATTTTAATATTATATATAATTTATTTCAATAAGAATAATAATAATAATAATATTATTAATTTTAGAATGCATGCGTTATGGAAAGAGTATTTTGAATAATTAAATGAAACTAAGATATCTAATTTTTTTCGATAATGAAATAGATACACAGATAGCTCACTCAAACTAAAAGATCCAAATATTTAAAAAATTGTGCCAGAGTCCTATAAACAACCCCAGGAATATTTCCTCAAGCCCTCAATTCTAAACCAACCCTTCTCAAATAGATGTCCAAATTCATTTGGATTCTAAAGGCTTTGATCCCTCCATGTACCATGAAGAGGATTTTTTTTGAATGGGCTTCATCCACCCATGGAACACTATCATTAGTTTAACCCATTTCCACCCATGTATTTATGAAAGTTAAGAAATGTCACACTGACTGCTGATATTCTCAACCCCTAGAAACGATGCCCATAAAGTACCTTAGCTTCCACATTGGGTGGTGGTACAACGTCGCCCCCAACGAGAAAGGAGAGAAAAAACATACTCTCCTCTGATGCCTGAATCAAACCATCATTGACCCCATCCACCACTATGTCAACCCTATTTACTCTTTCACCAGTGCTACACAACAAGACGTCGATGTTAGGATCTCATGTTTCGGGGATATGACATGCATATTATATATATATATATATATATATAGTTTGCTACCACCCTCTTGATCCCATCCCTCCAAAAATACTATGATTGAAGAAAATAAGTCATGCATATTATTATGATGTGTATATGTTATGAAATTTATTAAACATAGTTGATAAAATAGTGTTTTTTAAAAAAATGTATCAACATCAAACAATTTTCATGATATTTTAAATTGTATCTGGAATTGAAAAAATATATTTTTTGGATCATTTTTTTACCAAAATTCAAGGTTGGAAAAAACCCAACAATGAGAGATATTACTAATTTTAAATTTTTATATGTTATAAAATTGAAGTGATTGTGTTTTTAATGAAATACGTGTTTAAATTTAAGAATCTCATCTTTATAAAAAATGGATATTGAGTGGAAGTGTACACTTTTTTTAAGGTTTTTATATGTAATAGTTTTTCATAATTCTTTAAAAATCGAAAATTAAATGATCATGGGAATTTAAGAAAAATCAATCCTTAATCTTAAACTCATAATTATGGGTTGTTTAATTCTCTAATCATTACAGTTGGTATCAGAGAAAAGTTTAGATAACTTTATAGGTTATGATATGTTTAATAAAATTCATTTAAGGGATGTTAATCTATAGATTATATTATTATGAGATAACTTTGAGGGTTTTCATGTTGCTTCATATAATCTATGTTTTTTAAAAAATGGTTTTCCGCAGAGTAAACATGATGAATTATGAAAAAGAATAAGGAGGATAATACTTTAATATATATATATATATAAGGACCCGACCTTAAATCATTACATAATCTTGAATTAAATGAATAATTCACATTGAGGATATTTTTAGGTTTAGAGTTTTAGAGAATTAGGTCATTACTATTACATTTCATCCCAAAAGTTACAAAGTAGACACTTCTACTAAATTCCTATTTTTTTCACAAAATAAAAAACTCTTAAAAAAAGATTCATTTCTAGTCCCATGTTTTAGACAACGTGATTTTTCCTTGATCCCATCCTTGACCCTATTCATCTTTAAGTCCTGTGAAAAACATTTCAAAAATTGGGATGAGTATAAAAAGCTCAGTAAGGGTTATAAAACAAAGAAAGAAAACATTAGTTCATCATTACAAACATAACATAAGCTCTTTAACATACCTCATGAAATCATAATATTTATGAATAACACATAGAAAACATAAATCATAAAGGTAACTTGAGACATCCATAATATACCTACGTTGTAGCTTTCACAGCTACGTAGGGAGTTAAATTTTGAATACCCATCATAGTATATTCACTAAATATCTTAGGAGAAACATTCATGTTTACCTCCGTCACATTACCCAAGGAATTGGAGAGCCATCTCGGGCTCACCCGCCCTAGGTTTATCACAGAACCACCCATATACGTAACAATGCTCAAGAACCATAACATATTCATAACACATAAAATAAACACAACGGAAAGATAAAATTTCCACATTTCAATCATAATATATCATTTAAATATATTGAAATAACAAATCCTTTATCAAAACCATTTTCAATACCAAAATACGTAAAAGAGTATATGGTATTTATTTTCCTTTTAAAAACATTACGACTTTTTAAGGAAGCCATATATCAAATAATAATCGCGGCGACGGAAAAGGTCGTTGTCACCGCTTACATTAAAAATAAACATTATTTTTTGTCGTTTAGTAAAATGAATCATAGAAAAATATTCCTTCTGAATTAAATTATAATTAAAAGGTGTTTATACAGAATATAAAAGAAATTCATGTATTAAAACAAAATATGCCTCAATGAAAGGAGATTGAGATGAAGTCCCTTATGTCGTGTCCGGCTTGACTCGTTCATTATTTAATCTCCTAAATAATAAAATAAAGTTACTTTATACTTTATTAAGAACCTTTTTCAAGTTTATTATTCCTTTTATATCATATATTACCATGTTATAAACGTTATGTAATCATTTAAGTTAATAATGGTCATTTTGTCGATATTTGGTACTTGAGTAAAAAATGGACTTCTTATAATTACATGTTGTCTATGTGGTCAAAAGTCCATTATCTCCAGAATGATATTAATGATTTAGATATCATATATATATTATATATCTAGTATATATTTTTATTTATAATAGTACATAACATTTAAAGGTAAGAAATGAAATGCACCATTCATGGAGACAGTAAGCCGTACGTGCACATGAATGCTAATTTCATTTCTATTTCATATTTAATGGAATAAAAACATAATGATACATATATATGTTATAATTATAGTATAATATCATATATAATATCATTAACTCCATCCTTTATACGTCCCATATATTCCATTAACGAGTCATATCACTTTGAGGGGGCGGTAGTCCGCACTTCCCCAAATGAAATTATCACATTTACCCATAATGGAAACCATAAAGGTATGATATAAATGAAAAATACAAAAGCATAAATAAAAAATAAACATAATATGTATCATATATAAATATAGTTCCATCTTAATGTGCACCATAAGAGGTGGTAGGAGAATATTGAACAATCATCATTTCATGAGGCGTTAGTTTTCCATCCACAAAAACAATATGTTCTTTAGCCATTAGATGGAGGTGTGTGTAAGTGTAGTTAGAATAATTCTCATAAAAACATCCTAGTATATTGAGGATACTGGTTTTTTTATATAATAAAATAATAAAAAGAGTTTAGGGGTTGTAGAAGTAAAATAAAAGAAAAGAATTTAAGAGGAACTGTTACCTTTATTTCGGGTAACTCCCTTTGGTTTGAACCAAAAGGGTTTCCTGAAGAGAATTATGCCTAAGGTAAGGCTTCTAGGAGGAATAGAGGGATCTTGAGAGATTATTTAGGAAGGGTTTGGAATATCCAAGGGGCTTGAGAAGTGTGAGTAATGAGTTAGAGGTGAGGGATTTTTATAAGGGGGGGAGGGGCTCTTTAGGAAAATGTGAAAATATTATTTTATTATACAATGATTTTTGGTTTCTAAAGGTCCAAAATTAATTAAAGTCTAATATAAGATGACTCATGGTCGAAATAAAATCATCCAATAATAATTGGACTGGTTTTTGATATTGTTTTAATCTTTATAATATTATTTATTTAAATCATTTATTAATGTGGTAAACACTTCATCATTATTGTGTCATAAATAATTTTATTTATTTAATTTCTAAAAATTATATAAAAAATACCATGATGTCGAAAATATTTTTATCTTTCCAAATAATATTTATAGTTGAAAAGATAACTTATATAATCCTTTGTAAAAATTAATTTACTAAAAGATATTTGTTTATGTCATTTTTGCTGTTACTTTAAGTTAATTAAAATAAAGTGTCATTATCACTATTAAGTGGCTCCATGTGGTCCCAAAATAAACCCAAGGATTCCCATGGTCATACACAACTCATACAAAAGGGTTAGGACAAGTGTTAAGGTAATATTTTACTATTATGATATTCTTTTTACCTTAAATTACCTTATTTACCTTTAACCGTTGTAAATAAAAGTCAAAAGTTACTATTCATCAAAAATTATTTTAATCCTATTGAACCACATTTTACTTACTAATAATAACCATGAATGTTATATTTTCAAAATTAAATTCACAGAAGCGGGAAAATTTCATTTAAATGAAAAAGTCAGATTTTAAATACTACTTAATGGTTTCACTATTCATCAAAAATTGAAGTTTTTCATAAAAATACAAAACATTCAACCTAAGCTATATTTTATATTATGAATTTAAAAATTATTTCTATTTTACCAAATTCAAAACATAGAAGTTGAATTAATTAATTTAAAATTAATTCCTGTTGTAAAAAAAAAGCGTATTTTTAAGAAATATTAACTATTAAAAAATTGACACTTGTTTATGTCCAATTTCAAACTGAAATTAATTCCAATGAACAATATTGGATTAAATGGTAAAAATATAATCTAATTACACTTTAAAACTAATTAAAAAGATAATATAACCATATAAATAAATTATATTAAAAGTCAGTTTTGAATTAAAATACAGTATTTTTCACTATTCATTAAAAAAATGAATTTTATCAGAAAAATACCAAAAATTTACCCTAAGTAAATTTTAATGTCTTGATTCTAAAGAAGAATTTTATTTGTTCAAATACAACATATAAAAGTGACCAAAACTAGATTTAAAGGGGGCTCACCATTAAAAGGCGGTAAATCGACCTTCTAAAGAATATTAAAGTATTTATGCTTAAAATTAAATTAATTCAAATTTTAAGCCTCTAACTTTTATTGGATAAATGTAAAAAAAAATTAACAAACATTTATATTCATATTTTAGTTAGTTCTATCCATTCCCACCAATACAATGGCTAGGCGTTAACTACCATTTAAAATAATAATATTATATTATTATTGTGAAACGTAAGATTTCAAAGAAACATGTTGTTGTGTATTGGGTATGCCATCGAACATAGTAACCCCTTTAAAGTGAAATTAATATTCAATTCACAAAATATTAATTAAAATGAAAATGTATTATTTATTTTTTTACCTGGGATGTTACATCCTTCTCCCCTTTTGGAAAATGCGTCCTCACAATTTTATTCACTTATCAAATAAATGAGGGTATTTATACCTCATAGAATTTTCAGATTCCCACGTTGCCTCTTCAACCATATGGTTTTTCTACAAAACCTTTACCTTATGGATGACCTTATTCCGCAACACTTGCTCTCTTCGGTCAAGAATCTGGACTGGTTGTTCCTCATAAGAGAGATTCTCTTCCAACTAAACTACCTCTGGACTTAAAACATGAGATGGATCTAGCATATACTTTCTCAACATTGAAACATGAAAAACATTGTGTACCTGGGAAAAACTTGGAGGTAAATCTACTATGTATGCAATTGATCCAACTTTCTCCAAGATTTCATAAGGTCCAATGAACCTCGAACTCAACTTTCCCTTCTTACCAAAACACATCACACTCTTCCATGGAGAAACGTTGAGAAAGACATGATCACCTACCACAAAAGAAAGATCCTTCCTCCGGTTATCCACATAACCTTTCTGCCTGCTCTGAGTTGTTATCATGTTCTTCTGAATCAACTGAACTTTTTCTGCTATCTCTTCTACCAATTCTGGCCCCATCAGCTTCATTTTACCTACTTCATCCCAAAAGGTTGGAGTTCAACAATTATTTACATATAATGCCTCAAATAGAGCCATCTGTATACTGGAATGAAAAATGTTATTATATGGAAATTGTACCAAAGAAAGATGTTGGTCCCAACTTCCTTGGTAATCCAGTGAATAAGCACATATTATATCCTCCAAGGTCTGAATTTTTAATTCTGACTTCCCATTTGATTGAGGATGAAAAGTTGTACTAAAGTTTAATTTAGTACCCAATGACTTCTGAAGGCCTTTCCAAAAGTTAGAAGTAAACCTGGGATCACGATCAGATACAATGGAGAGGAGAACACCATGCAACTTGACTATCTCTTTAGCATACAATTGAGAAAGTTGATCTACAGACAAAGTATCTCGAATAGGAAGGAAATGAGCAGATTTAGTCAATCGATCTATAATAACCCAGGTTTCATTATTACCTCGATATGTCTTCGATAATCCCATAACGAAGTCCATGGATATATTTTCTCATTCCACTCCGGCACTGGTAAAGACTGAATCATCCCTTTCGGTAACTACCACTTTGCTTTAACCTACTGACAAGTCAAACACTTCACAATAAAATCAGCAATATCTCATTTCATTTCATCCCACTAGTAATACTCTTGAAGATCTCTGTACGTCTTAGTACTTCCATGATGAACAGAAAATAAAGAACTATGAGCTTCACATAACAACTCATTATTCAATTGTGAATCACAAGGAACACATAATCTTTTCCCAAACCTCAAAAAACAATCACTTTCAATGTTAAATTCAGGCAACTTACCCTTCTGAACCAACTCTACCTTTTTCTGTAACTCATTGTCTTCTTTCTACACTAACTTTATTCTGTCTGATAGAGATGATTTCACTGAAATATAAAACAAAACAGAGTAATTTCTTGCACCAAAAACTTCTATGACAAAGTTCATCAAATAAAAAACAAAAGGATCTCGTTCCAAACATATCATGGTTAATGAATCATTACTTTTTCGACTCAAAGTATCATCCAATTTATTTTATTTTCCTGGATGGTAATGGATTGTGCAATTATAATACTTGATTAATTCCAACCATCTCCTCTGTCTCATGTTAAATTCTTTCTAAGTGAATATATACATCAAAATTTTGTGGTTAGTATATATTTGGAATTTTACTCCATACAAATGATTCCTCCAAATTTTTAAAGAAAAAATAATAACAGCTAATTCCAAATCATGTGTAGGTTAATTTAACTCATGAGGTTTCAACTAACGTGAAGCATAAGAAATTACCTGATCATTATACATAAGGACACAACTAAGTACTTTCAACGAAGCATCACTGTAAATAAAAAATTCACCATTTCTGTAAGGTATTTCCAAAACTGAATCATTTACCAATATTTTTTTCAATTCTTAAAAACAATCGTCACATTATTTTGTCTAACCAAACTTAACAACTTTTCAAGTTAACTTAGTCAGTGGTCTAGATAACCATGAAAAATTCTCAAAAAACCTCCGTTAATAACCTTCCATACCAAGAAAACTACGGATCTCGGTTATATTTGTGGGTCTTGGCCATTCTTCAACAACTTTTGTTTTAGCAGGATCAATAGTTATGCCATTTTTTGAAACAATGTGAACAAGGAAAGAAATTTTCTGTAACCCAAACTCACACTTGTTGAATTTCCCAAATAGTTTCTTTTATTTTAAGGTTTACAAGACAACCCTTAAATTTCTTTCATGCTTCTCTTTAATTTTAAAATAAACCAAAATATCATCAATGAACACAACCACAAACTTATCCAAGAACTCAAGGAAAATTCTATTCATAAGATCCATGAATAAAACAGGTTCATTGGTTAAACCAAAAGGCATAACTACAAATTCATAATAGACATATCTAGTACAAAATACGGTCTTCAGAATGTATGCTTCCTTTACTTTCAACTGATGGTACCCCAACCTCAAGTCAATCTTCGAAAAATACTGAGCTCCCTGGAGCTGATCAAACAAATCATCGATATGAGGAAAAGGATACTTGTTCTTAATAGTGATGTTATTCAATGATCTATAATCAATGAAAAGTCTCATTGAACCATCTTTATTTTTAAAAAACAAGATAGGATCACCCCATTGTGATGTGCTAGGTCAAATGAAACCTTTACCTAATAACTCCTGCAATTTCTTTTTTAAATCTAAATGTTCAATTTGAGACATTAGATAAGGGGGTTTTGAAATTGGATTAGCATCAGGAACTAAGTCAACAATAAATTCAACTTCCCGATCAGGTATAATACCAGGAAACTCATCAGAAAAAAATCAAGGTACCCATTTAACACTGGAACGTCATTAATCTGAACAGTTCCTTTGTTTTCAATAATATGTGCAAGGTAACATTCATTTCCATATTTTACTAGTTTCTCAGCTTCCTGATATGTTATCAAAATTAAGGGTTCATTTTTGTACACAAAATGAAAATCTTTCTAAAATGAAACCTCTTTAGCTCAGAAGTCAATCTTAGAATGATAAAAAAAGCCAATCCATAACTAAAATAACATCAAACTCTACTAGAGGCAAAAAAATAAGGTTTGCAGGTAGATTCATTTCACACACAAGGACATGAAGGTTCTTATAATTTCTTTTTGTCTCAACATTTCCTCCAAGTGTGTTTACCATAAGTTCAGGATTCATATATTGATATGGAATTCCCAATTTACTAGAAAAATTATTAGAAATGAATGAATGTGTAGACCCTGAATCAAACAACACATTGTCATAATCTAAACAAACAAACAGTGTACCTGATACTACTTAATTTGATGGCCAACATCTAGTAAAGTAGTTACAAAGGATTTCACCACCCCTTTCTTCTTGTAGTATGGCTGCTTTCCATAAGTTGATTTCTTAGTTGGACACTCATTTTCATAATGACCCATTTCATTGCACTTAAAACATTTTACTGACTGTAAATCAGATTTTTTCTTACCATTACCCTGATCTTTTTTTGTGAAATTACAAGTTTATGTCCCATTTTACCACATCGGTAGCACTTAACAGAATTCAAAATACATTCCCCAACATGCTTTTTACCACAATTTTCACAAACTGTAAACTTAAGTTTCTTACTATTAGACTTTCTTGAAGAGTTCTTCCCTTTCATCTTCCACCTCAACCTCTTATTCTGTTGTTTGTCAAAGAACACCTGATCATCGGCAAACTCCATTTCAACCTTCTCCGCACATTGAAACAAGTTTTTCATAACTTTTAAACCCAAGATAAGATAAATCCCTTAGATACTTTGGCATTAATCCTAAGTAAAAATGGTTTTTTTTACTATCAATATCTCAAATAAAATTTGGATCATACCTTTCTAGTCAAGTGAATTTTGCTTCTTAAGCAGCCACCGAGTCATCCTCCTACCTCAATTCTAGGAATTGTTTTTTCATCCCAAGATGAACCACCTTAGGAAAATATTTCTCAAGAAACATACCTTTGAATTCATCCCAATCAATAGCATCAATAACCTCAATATCCCTGATATTTTTCACCATCGACCACCACTGATCAGCTTCACCTTCAAAATGGTAAATAGAGAGACTAACCTTTTGATGTTCTGAACACCCCATAACATCGAAAATCTTCTCCAGTGCTTTAATCAACCCTTCTGCTAGCACAAGGTTAGATGATAGTTTGAATGATGGGGGATGTTGCCTCATGAAATGCTCCACTGTTAACATGTTCCTCTATGGTTGATTTGGATGATTTCATGCATAGATACCACCACCATTTATAGCCTGAGTCAACTATATCATCACTGCAACAAACTGTTCAGTTCCGATTTGGACCACCTTAGGTTGCTGATTTGGAAGGTTGTCTTCTTCTTGATGTCATCCCAACATAGCTGCCTGGTTTCCTCTACAGAAAACCATTCTGAACACAAATATATCTTAGGCGAAGCAACATGGTAATCTGTAAATGCTATCATGTCAATATTAACATAAATTAATTTATGGATATTAATTTAACAATACCCTAACTTCTAAAGTTATCTAAAGCAGCCTTTGATACCAACTATAAGGACCTGGCCTTAAAAAATTCCATAATATTGAATTAAATGAATACTTCACATTGATGATCTTTTCAGGTTTAGAGTTTTAGAGAATTAGGTCATAACTATTACATTACATCTCAAAAGTTACAAATTAGACACTTCTAATCAGTTTCCATTTTTTTCACAAAATAAAAACTCTTAAAAAAATAGTTATGTCTAGTCCTATGTTTTAGACAACATGCCTTTACCTTGATCTCATCCTTGACCCTATTCATCTTTAAGTCCTGTGAAAAGCATTTCAAAACTTGGGATGAGCATAAAAATCTTAGTAAGGGTTATAAAACAAAGAAAGAAAACATTAGTTAATCATTACATACATAACATAATCTCTTTAATATACCTCATGAAATCATAAGATTTATGAATAACACATAGAAAACATAAATCATAAAGGTAACTTGTGGCATCTATAACATACTTACGTTTTAGCTTTCACAGCTATGTAGGGAGTTAAATTTGGAATACCCATCATAGTATAGTCCCTATATCTCTTAGGAGAAACATTCAAGATTACCTCTGTCACATTACCCAATGCATTGGGGAGCTATCTCGGGATCACCCACCCTGGTTTTATCACGGAACCACCCATATATGTAACAATTCCCAAGAACCATAACATATTCAAAACACATAAAATAAAAAAGGAAAGATAACATTTCTATATTTCAATCACAATATATCATTTAAATATATTGACATAATAAATACTTTATCAAAAACATTTTCAATACCAAAATATGTAAAAGAGTACATGGTATTTATTTTCCTTTTAAAAACATTACGGCTTGTTAAGGAATCCATAGATCAAATAATACTCGCGGCGGTTAAAAAGGTCATTGTCACTACTTACGTTAAAAAGAAACATTATTTTTTGTTGTTTAGTAAAACACCTCGTAGAAAAATGTTAATTTTCGATAAAATAAAAATTCAAAGGTGTTTATACAGCGTATAAAATAAAGTCGTGTATTAAAACAAAATATGCCTCAATGAAAGGAGATTGAGACGAAGTCCCTTATCTCATGTCTGACTTGACTCGTTCATTATTTAATCTCCTGAATAATAAACTAAAGTTAATTTCAACTTGATTGAGAAAATTTTTCAAGTTTATTATTACTTTTATATCACATATTACCATGTTATAAACATTATGTAATCATTTAAGTTAATAATGGTCATTTTTTCGATATTTGGTACTTGAGTAAAAAATGGACTTCTTATAATTACAAGTTGTCTATGTGGTAAAAAGTCCATTATCTCCATAATGATATTAATGATTTAGATATAATATATATATTATATATCCTTTATATATATATGTATTTATAACAGTACGTAACATTTGGAGGTAAGAAATGAAATTCATCGTTCATGGAGATGGTAAGTCGTACGTACGCATGAACACTACTTTCATTTATATTTCATATTTAATAGAATGAAAACATAATGATGCACATGTATATTATAATTCCAATATAATATCATATATAATATCATTAACTTCATCCTTTATACATATCACATATGGCATTAATGATTCATATCACTTTGAGGGGGCAGTAGTCCGCACTTCCTCAAATGAAATTATCGTGTTTACCCGTAATGAAAACCATAAAGGTATGATATAAATGAAAAATACAGAAGCATAAAGAAAACATAAAAATAGTATGTATCATATATAAATATAGTTCCATATTAATGACCACCATAAGAGTTGGTAGGAGAAGATTGAACAATCATCGTTTCGTGAGGTGTTAGTTTTCCATCCACAAAAACAGTATGTTCTTTACCCATTAGATAGAGGTGTGTGTAAGTGTAATTCGAAGCGATTGTGTTTTTAATGAAATATTAACTATCAAAAGATTGGCATTATTTATGTCTAATTTCAAAGTGAAATTAATTCCAATGACCAACATTGGATTAAATGGTAAAAATATAATCTAATTAAATTTTAAAACTAATTAAAAAAATAATCTAACCATATAAATAAATTATATTAACAGGCAGTTTTGAATTAAAATACAGTATTTTTCACTATTCATAAAAAAATGAATTTTATTAGAAAAATACTAAAAATTTACCCAAAGTAAATTTTGATGTCATGATTCTAAGGAAGAATTGTATTTTTTCAAATAGAACATATAAAAGTGACCAAAACTATATTTAAAGAGGGTTCTCCATTAAAAGGCGGTAAATCGTCCTTTTAAATAATATTAGAGTATTTATGCTTAAAATTAGATTAATTCACATTTTAAGCCTGTAACTTTTATTGGATAAATGTAAAAAAACATTTAACAAAAATTTATATTCATATTGTAGTTAGTTATATCCTTTCCTGGTAATACACCGGCTAGGCGTTAACTACCATTTAAAATAATAATATTATATTATTATTTTGCAATGTAAGATTTCAAAGAAACCCATTGTTGCGTATCGTGTATGCCATCAAACATAGTAACCCCTTTAAATTAAAATTAATATTTAATTCAAAAAATATTAATTAAATTGAAAATATATTATTTATTTATTTACCTAGGATGTTATAATATATATATATATATATATATATAAAGTTTACTCCCACCCTCTTGATCTCATCCTATCCAAAATACTATGATTGAAGAAAATAAGACATTCATATTATTATGATATGTATATGTTATTAAATGTATTAAACATGGTTAATAAAAGATAAATGTTTTTATAAAAAAAGTGTCTACATAAAACACTTTTCATGATATTTAAAATTATTTATGAAATTGGAAAAAAATATTTTTTTATAATTTTTCTAACAAAATGTGAGGTTAGAAAAATAACCAACATAGAGAGATATTACTAATTTTAAATTTTAATATGTTATAAAATTTATTTCAATAATAATAAGAATAATAATAATAATAATAATAATAATAATAATAATAATAATAATAATAATTATATTAGCATGCATGTATCATGGAATGGGTATTTTGAATCATTAAATGAAAGTAAGATATCAAAATTTGTTTTTGATAATGTAATTGATACACAAACAAATCACTCAAACTAGGAGGGACAAATATTTACAAAATTGTGCTAGAGTTCTATAAACAGCCCCATGACTGTTTCTTAGAGCACTCAATTCTCAATCGTATCCTTCCCATATGGACGTCCAAAACCATTTGGATTCCAGAGGCTTTGATCCATAAACCTTGAAGAGGAATTTCTATTCATCCACCTTCATTCTCCCATGGACCACCATCATGAGCTTCACCCATTTCCCACCCACATCTTCATTTAAGTGAAGAAACGTTTCACCTTATGCTGATTCCAGCAACCCCCGGTGATGGTGCCCATAGAGTACCGCACCCGCCATGTCGGGTGGTGGTACAACATCACCCCCATCAAAAAATGAGAGGAAACCTACACTCTTCTTTACCGCCAAAATCACATCATCATCGAACCCATCCACCACTGTGTCGACCCTATTTTCATTTTCATCAGTTCTACATGGTAGGCCATCGATGTCAAGATCTCTTACTTCGAGTATAAGACATGTATTTATTATATATTTTCAGTTTACTTCCACCCACTTGAAATCATTTATACCAAAAATATTATGATTGAAGAAAACAATTCATGCATATTATTATGATGTGTATATGTTATTAAATGTATAAAAAATGGTTTATAAAACAAAAATGTTTTTATAAAAAACCTGGAAACTGTAATGCCCCGGTTCCGGAAGCCACCCAGAGGTCCCCCGTACCTGGTTGGTCACACGACCTCAAGAACATTTCCCCAAACGCTAGAGGCTGCCGACTAGCAGTGAGGGAATTGGATGTGATAGTGGGTAAACTATTCCCTCATTGGAAGAGTACACAACAGAAAATAGAAATAATAAACAATAACGGAAGTAGTAAACAATCCCTACACAAGTGAAAAACGAAAGACAAAATACGATAAACAACAGGAGAACATATATATATATATAAATGATAAATGGTATATATATGTCTAGGAATTCAGCCAAACAAGTCACAATGCTGAACGCAGTACTAAACCAAAGTACAAAAGAAAAACTGATAAGACAACTCCTCAGCATCGCAAGCCTCAGCTTGGTCCCATGCTCTCCATCTCCAGTGCAATCAAGAACTTGAAGTAGAAGGGTGCTTTCCCTTATCTAGACCTGCAACAATATAATCTGTTTGGGTCCAAAAGCATGACCCAAATAGGGTGTGAGACAAAGTCCCAGTAGGAAACCACCCAAATATATGTGCCTAACAGTCATTGAATATATGGAAGGTAAAGTACAGTAAGCAGTAAACAGTAAGCAGTAAACATGATAATACACAGTAGTAAACAATCCACAGTTCTAGAACATAATTTAAAAACAAGAAAATAACCACTCAAGCAAGTAGAACAAATAGGTAACCTCTAGGTAGTTCTCACAGCCTAACCGCTATGGTTCAACCTACAAGTACTAGAAACCCTCTGGGAGGCACACACGGTCTAAACCCTCTGGTTCAACTAAAGAATAGACTCTCTAGGGAAGCACTCACTATCAATTCCCCCCTATAGTCTTGTATCGTACTAAAGGTGCTATGGAGAAGCACTCAACGTCTCATTCCCCCTATGGACCACGTCGAGGAACTACAGACACTCTGAAGAAGCACTCGATATCAATTCCCCCTGTGGTCTCGCATCGTAAATTAAAGACACTCTAGATAGGCCCTTAGGTCCAATCTACCTATGGTCTGCTATACTAGGTTCTCAAAGCTCTGTGTAAAGTCAGAAAGTATCGCATCGCGTAATGGCCAAAGTATCCTCAAGAACTACTTGGCTAGCATTCTATGGCATCTCAGCATGGAAGAACAAGATTCACACCACCCTACAAACTAGGCACGGAACTGAAAGTAGCCTAACATGAAAAATTAGACCAAATAGTCATAACAGGAAAATATACATGGGAAAAATATCCAAAGAACAGTAAATTACCCTATTCACAAGCAATGTCCTCTACACATAAATATAATAAAAATAGGAAAACAACAAGGGAAAAACATGAAACACTCAATACACCGTTCAAGGGTATTGGTGGAATTTGCACAAAATACTTAAAGACTTTCTACAGAAAGGCACAAACCACCTAAATTTGGGTTAAGAGATCAATATACTTGAACCAAGAGGCTTGAATCTATTTAGAACATCATAGATCTATGAAAACACACAAAAAGATCAACCCACGATAACTTTAGAAAGAGGAGGAGTTGGAAATCGATGCTCTAGGAGAAGAAAGAGCTTACCGCTGCAGTCCCAATGCAATCGATGATGGTCAATTTGGAGAACGGACGGAGGCTCAGGGGATCGGAGAATTTCCATGGACGTACGACTTCTCTCGGTTGAAGAAGCTGGAGAAGAAGATGTTTATAATGATTAGACATGACCCCGGTTTGTTTAATGAAAAAAATAAAGTACACGGTGTGTGATTTTGGAGTACATGACGTGTATTAAGCTTTTCTATACTCTGCTTTAGGCGGCCTCTATGTCACCCCTACATGGCTATGTGTGTGGCCATGACACGGCCAGCACACGGTCTCGAGCAGCATCAAAGTACATGGTGTGTACTTATAAAGTACATGGCGTGTACTTAGAAAATTTCAAGATTTTCCTCTTTTTCCCAAAAATGACCAAAAAAGAAAAACATACCTGAAAAAAAGATTCGGGTTCTTACAAACTTCACCCCTTAAAGAAATTCATCCCCAAATTTCCCTTTACGAGGCGTAGAAGAAGAAACCCCGAACAGCTCCGGCCACTGCGATCGTACATCGGCCTCCCTCTCCCAAGTCTCATCTTGTACTCGCCCGTTCTGCCATAGAACCTATACCAAAGGAAAAGACCGCCCATAGAGAACCTTTGTACTGCTATCGAAAATCCGGATAGGATTCTCCTCAAATGATGCATCCGCTTCAAGATCAACCTCCTTGGGTTGAAGGACACGAGACGAGTCTAAGAAGTAACATTAGAGATGAGAAACGTGGAAGACGTAGTGCATAGCCCGATACCTCTGAGGTAACTGCAACCGATAGGCAACCGAACCAACTCTCTCCAACACCTCAAATGGCTCAATGTACCGTGGTGAAAGCTTACCATGTCTCCAAATCCTCTTGTGTCCCAACCTCGGTGCGACACGCAGGAAGACCTAATCCCCGAACTCAAACTCCAGAGGTCGTCTCCACTGATCAACATAAGACTTTTGATGAGATTGTGCAGTAGCCACCCTCTTCCGAATCAACTCTATCTGCTCAGTGGTCTCCTAAATAAGACAAGGTCCCATCAAAGTTGCCTCTCCTACCTCCATCCAACATAAGGGTGATCGGGATGGCCTACCGTACAAAGCCTCATAAGGTTCCATCTAAATAGTTTCTTGAAAACTATTATTGTAGGAAAACTACACAAGAGGTATATTCTTCTCCCAAGAACCTCGAAAGTCCAGAATGCAAGCTCGAAGCATATCCTCAAGCACCTGTATCGTACGCTCGAACTGACCATCTATCTGAGGATGGTATGCTGTACTCAAAAGTACCTGTGTACCCAAAGCCTTCTGAAGCCCTTGCTATACCTGAGAAGTAAAACACCAATATCTATATGAAACAATGGAGTGTGGAACTCCATGTAGACGTACAATCTCACGGATGTACAACTATCTCAGCTCATCAACACTGAAAGTCTCCTTGATCGGCAAGAAGTGAGAAAACTTCATAAGCCTAACAATAATAACCCAAACAACATAATTCTCTCGAGGTGATCTCAGCAAACCAGTTACAAAGTCCATCGCGACATCATTCCACTTCCACTCAGGAATGGGTAACTACTGTAAGAGACCTGCTGGTCGCTGATGTTCTGCTTTCACCTGCTGACAAGTGGAACACCTCATGATAAAACCAGCAACATCCCTCTTCATACCTGGCCAAAAATACTGACAGTGTAGATCACGATACATCTTGGTGATGCCAGGATGAACTTCCAAAACTGAGGAATGAAATTCCCGCATCATCTCCTCATGTATGTCTGCTGGAACCCATACACATCCCTGGAAATGAAAGATCTCATCCTCACCTACTTTCCATCTAGGAATAGGGTCCTATATTGACACGCTTTACCATAGGAGTAGGCCTTCAGAGTCTGTTAGCTGCCTCATTCGTACCTGATCAAGAAGGGTAGAGGTAACAGCTACAGAAGATAGGAAAGTCTTACCCTGTCTGTCGTGCACCTCTAGATGCATCTCAGAGAACAGATCCATAAGCTTCCACTCACTACTGGCCTCCTGAACTGCCTGTATCTGAGTCCTCCTGCTCAACGCATCAGCCACTACGTTGCCTTTCCCGGGTGTATAAGCAAGATCAAAGTCAAAGGACTGAAGATACTCAACCCACCTGCACTGTCTCAGATTCAGATCACGCAGAGTGAAGATGTACTTGAGACTTTTGTGGTTAGTGAAAACCACAAAATTCTCTCCCAGAAGATAATTCCTCCAACAATGTAAGTAATGAACAACTGTTGCCAGCTCGAGATCATGCATCAGGTAGTTCCTCTCATGTGGCCTCAACTATCGAGACCCGTACGCAATGACTCCATCTCCCTGCATAAGCACAGCTCCCAGCCTGATACCCAAAGCATCGCAGTAAATAGTATAACTCTTGCCCGACTCTGGAAATACTAGTATCAGTGCTGAAGTCAATCTCCCTTTCAGCTCCTGAAAGAATGACTCACAAGAATCTGACCATAATAATTTCACACCCTTCTTGGTCAGACCCATCAGTGTTGCTGCTAAGCATGAAAAGTCCTGTATGAAGCGTCTGTAGTATCAATCTAGCCCTAGAAAACTCCGCACCTCAAAGACGTTCTTCGGCTGCTCCTAGGAAACTACTTCTCTCACTTTCTCTGGGTCCATTTATACTCTTATCTCTAAGATAATGTGGCCCAAGAAGTGAATCTGATCTATCCAAAAGTGTCACTTTGAGAGCTTAGCATATAACTGATTCTCTCTCAGTGTACTCATAACGATATCAAGATGGGTAGCATGGTCGTGTCGATTGTGAGATTACACCAAGTTATTGTCCATGAAGACCACCACGAAAGAGTCTAAGTATGGATGGAACACTCGGTTCATCAGTGCCATGAAAACTGCAGGCACATTCATGAGGCTGAATGGCATAACCATATATTCGTATAGACCATACCTACTCCGGAAAGATATAAGAGGTATATTGGATGGTCTAACACACAAATGATGATAATCAGACATCAAATCAATCTTCGAGAACACCCAGGCTCCTCGAAGCTGATCAAAAAGGTCATCAATCCTAGGCAAGGGATATCGATTCTTGACCGTCAACTAGTTCAGCTTCCGATAATCCACACAAAGCCTAAGGGTGCCGTATTCCTTATTCGCAAACAAGACAGGAGAACCCCAAGGAGAAGTACTGGGTCGGATGAAACCCTTTTCATATAACTCCTCCAACTTCTTCTTGATCTCCTGCAACTCAGGTGTAGCCATCCTATAAGGAGGAATGGACACTGATGCCACTCTTAGAACAATCTCAATAGAAAAGTATACCTCACACTCTGGAGGCAAACCTGAAAAGTACTCTGGAAAGACATTCCTGAAAAGATCCACCACTGGAGGAAAGTCTAACTATGAAGTCCCCTGGTCATCCAGATACATAATGGAAATATGACCTGTAACTCCGCCTAGCCCATGATGCTCTGGTCATGCTCTACTCTCCTGGACATCCCACTCTCCCTTATGAAGAAAATATTCACACTCCAGTGATATGAAACTCACCCTGAGGTGATAACAGTTGACGACTACCCGAAAGGGAATGAGCCAGTCCATTCCGAGAATGAAATTATAGTCTTTCATCTCTATGACATAGAGGTCCCATAGAAAGTGATACCTAGCCACCTCTAGAGGGCCCCCATTTCACTAACGTACACTAGCCATCCTAGTCCCCAAAGGTGTGTCTAGTGTCAACATGTCGGTAGAAGAAAAGATACAGGTCCCAAGGATCTCCACAACAACAACAAAGATAAAGCTATGCATAGCACTAATATCGAAGACAACAGAAGATAAAACTGAGGCTACTAAGATCATACCTCGAACTGTAGAGGGTCCAGGATCCTGCTCCTACTGGGTCTGCTCCACTGTAAAATCTTGACCTATACCACGAACCTATGGCCCTTTCTGACTACTATGAGCTGATCCACTTTGCTATTGCTAAAAGACCGGTGACTGACCACCACAGCCTCGACCCCCACCTCAGCCCGAACGGACGAAAGAACTCCAGTTCCTAGACTGGTGAGAAACTGGCAGCGTTGCTCCTAAACGAGGTGTCATGGATGAACCCCTATCACCTGCTACAGGTGAGAAAACCTGAAAGAAATGTAGGAGGTTACCCATCTTGTCGTAAGATCAGCACTCCACTGGGTCTCTCTGGCACTGCGGCCTCATATACCTAGCCCTTCCACACTGGTAGCATACCACCTGGATACCTGAAGATGTGTCTCACTGCCTCGGATCACCATGCGTAGACTCCCTACGACCCTTCCTGTTGTCATCTGGTGAAGCACTAACTCTGGAAGCGGAACCGACCTGGATCTCAGCTCCAGAATCTCTTATATTTCGCTCCTCAATCAGGGCCTAGTTGACGATGGAAGCAATTGAAGTCAGCCTGAAGATATTCACCTATGAGCGAATCTCCCATATGAGACCATCCTCAAACTTCCTTTCCAAGAACAATCCATCTCCTCCCTAAAGGGGTGTGAAAAAATGAATCTCGGTGAAACGAGAGGAGTAATCCATGATAGAAAGAGTAACCTGCCCTAGGCTCATGAACTCCTGGGCTCGGTCAGACCTCAGGGTCTCCAGATATAAGTAGTTGTAAAAGATGCATTGAAACTCCTCCCACGCTATAACCTGCTGATGACCCACCTATGATATAACGTCCCACCACCTCTTGGAAGAGTATCACAACATATAGGAATCGAGCTTGAATCGCCTCTCTGGGGGCATCTTTAGATGCTTGAAGATCATCATCATGGCTTCTAGCCATGACTCTGTAGCTTGAGGTCCTCCTTCCACTAAGAAGGTGGGAGGATGTTGCTGCTGGAAAACCCCTGTCAAGTCTTCCATAGTCGAGGCAGGAGGCGTAGTCCCCTGGAAGGTCTGAATCATCCTCAGAAAACCTTCCCTAAACTATGCATCAGTGCCTGCAACTGGTATAACTGCTGGTGCCAAGGCTGGCACATCAGAAGGATCTGTGGGAAGTCCCTGATCAGCCATATCCAGTGTCTGATCACTGCCCTGCAATTGAAGGAAAATCGGAGGAGGTCTTGATGCCATAGCTTTGAAAGGTCAAAATCACACATTATATTTAGGATTAAAAAATATAGAAAAACTAGAGGCACAAGAAGGAACATGGAAAATAAGGCATTCAAGTTATGAAAAACATGATTACACGGCGTGTTCCCTTAGGTCATTCACATGGGTGTGTACTTCTACTTAAAATGGTCATGTAACACCCCAAATACACAGCATGTTATCCTAACACACGACATGTACTTGAATCCTCTTCCCTGCCTGAGTCCTTCTACATGGTTAAGCCAGACAAATCCTCTAAGATAGATCTACACAGCTTGTTCAAGGAAGGCACAACGTGTACTAGACATGCCTTATCTAGCCCGTGTTGTTAGCGACACGGCCTGACACATGACCAACACTACATGACATGTTCCAGACAGACACAACGTGTACGAGAAAGGGTAACACCGACCTGTATTGTTCGTGACACGGACGGGTACCTAGATCAGTCGACACAGTGAGTAAGATTTAGACACGTCATGTATGTGAAAAGATAACACGACCCATGTTGTTCGTGACACGGCCGGGGTACCTATTTCATACTACACAGCATGCTAAACTAGTACATGACGTGTTCCTATATGATTTTTCAGAACCCCATGTTTCTGCTCAGATAGTCAGTGACATGGTTTAAAAACTACATGATGTGTATTAATAAAATACACACTGTGTATTCTAGGTTTTTCTGGGTAATAGCTCAGAAACTGCTCCGAATCCTAGAAAACACTGAAAACAAGAGTTAGGGTGCCAAATTCCAATCTGTGAGGGCCCATACTCCTTGCGAATCAAATCTTGGCATCTTATACAAGTTAAAACAAGGCAACCAGGCAATGATCCACTAAATTACGGTCCATGAGGGCCCATAACACCTTAAGAACCAAATTATGGCATTCATTCAGGTAGAACCTTAAAAAATCAATGCTCTAACAAGAAGAAGATATTTTTATAAAGACATCTATCACAACAACATCCATATTCTACACAACATTTATCACAAAAACATGGAATTGCTAATGCATCCTAGATAACATGGCAAGAATGCATGACATGTGATTTTTAACAAGTGCCTATATGACACATGAGATGGCATACCCTCATCTCATCGGGTTGTGATAGAAATAGAACCTCAATAACAACAATGGTAACAACACAAAGCATGTGAATCACCCAATGATGGAATCAAATCAACTATAAAAATTAAAAACCAGTAAAATTGCAATAAACGAGGTAGTATGGATTTTACCTGTACACGGGTTAGCTACTCCCGGGTATAACTTATTTCCAAGTACCTATTCCATCCTATCCCTGACTATAGGCTCCAAATAGTAAGTCAAGAGAAAAGAATTCTTCTGATAACACTTTGTAACGCCCCGATTCCAGAAGCCACCCAAAGGCTCCCCATACTCGGTTGGTCACATGGCCTCAAGCGCATTTCCCTAAATGCTAGAGGTTTCCGACTAGCAGCGAGGGCCTTGGGTGTGATAGTGGAGAAACCATGCCCTCATTGGCAGAGTACACAAAGGAAAAAAGAAATAATAAACAATAACAAAAGCAATAAACAATCCATACACAAGTGAACATCGGAAGACCAAATATGATAAACAACAGGAGCACATATATATATAGAAATGATGCATGATACATATATGTCTAGGAAAGTATAAAAACAAGTCACAATGATGAACACAGTACTAAACCAAAGTACAAAAGAAAAACTGATAAGACAACTCCTTAGCATCACAAGCCTCGGCTTGGTCCCATGCTCTCCAGCTCCAGTGCAATCAAGAACCTGAAGTAGAATGGCACTTTACCTTATCTATACCTATAACAATATAATCTGTTTGGGTCCAAAATCATGACCCAAATAGGGTGTGAGACAAAGTCCCAGTAGGAAACCACCCAAAGGTCTGTGCCTAACAGTCAGTGAATATATGGAAGGTAAAGTACAGTAAGCAGTAAATAGTAAGCAGTAAACAGGATAATACACAGCAGTAAACAATCCATAGTTCTAGCATATAATTTACAAATAAGAAAACAACCACTCAAGAAAGTAGAACAAATAGGTAACCTCTGGGTAGTTCTCACAACCTAACCCATATGGTTCAAACTACAATCACTAGAAACCCTCTGGGTGGCACACATGGTCTCACCCCTCTGGTTCAGCTAAAGAATAGAATCTCTGGGGAAAAACTCACCGTCAATTCCTCCTATAGTCTTGTATCGTACTAAATGCACTCTGGGGAAGCAATCAACATATCATTCCCCCTGCATCCCGCGCTGAGGAACTACAGACACTCTGAGGAAGCACTCGATGTCAATTTCCCCTATGGTCTCGCATCGTAAATTAAAGACACTCTGAAGAAGCCCTTACGTCCATTCTCCCTATGGTCTACTACACTAGGTTCTCACAGCCCTGTGTAAAGTCAGCAAGTATCACATCGTGTAATGACCAAAGTATCCTTAAGAACTACTTGACTAGAATTCTATGGAATCTTAGCATGGAAGAACAACCGTCACACCACCCTGCAAACTAGGCACATAACTTACAATAACCTAACATGCAAAACTAGACCAAACGGTCATGACATGAAAATATGCATGGGAAAAACATCCAAAGCATAGTAAATTACCCTATTCACAAGAAATGTTCTCTACACATGCATATAAGCAAATCAGACAAACAACAAGGGAAAAACAAAAAACACGCAATACCCTGTTCAAGGGTATTAGTGGAATTTTCACAAAATACTCAAAGTCTTTCTACAGAAAGGCTCAAACCACCTACCTTGGGGTTATAAGATCAATATAATTGAACCACAAGGCTTGAATCTCCTTATAACGTTGTAGATCTACAAAAACTCACAAAAATATCAACCCACGATAACATGAGAAAGAGGAGGAATTAGAAATCAAAGCTCTCGGAGAAGGAAGATCTTACCGCTGCGGTCCCAATGCAATCGACGACGGTCGATTTGGAGAACGGATGGAGGCTCAGGGGCTCATAGAAGTTCCGCGACCGTATGGCTTCTGTCGGCCGAAGAAACTTGAGAAGAAGATGTTTATGACGATTAGACACGACCCCAGTTAGTTTAATGAAAAAAAGAAAGTACATGATGTGTACTTTTGGAGTACACGGCATGTATTAAGCTTTTCCATACTCCGCTTTAGGCAGGATCCATGTCACCCCTACATGGCCGTGTGTGTGGCCATGACATGACCAACACACGGCCTCAAGCGGCATCAAAGTACATGGCGTGTACTTATAAAATTTCAAGATTTTCCTCTTTTCCCCAAAAACGACTAGAAAGGAAAAACATACCTAAAAAGAAGATCTGGTTTCTTACAGTAACATCAAACACTTTTTAAGATATTTCAAATTACATCTGTAGTTGTAAAAAAATATATTTTTTATTAATTTTCTACCAAAATACGAGGTTAGAAAAAAAACCAACAAGGAGAGATATTACTTATTTTAAATTTTAATGTGTTATAAAATTTAAGTGAATGTGTTTTTAAGGAAAAAATCATTTGCATTGAAGAATCCCAATTTTCTTTTTGAAAAAATAGATATAGATCAGAAATGTCCAATTTGTTTTTCTAGGTTTTTATATATAATAGTTTTTTATAATTATATAAAACTATAAACTTAAATGATATTCTAAATATAAAAAATAATAATAATTTCTCTTAAACTCATAATTATGTGTTGTTAAATACTCAGGTCATTACAGTTGGTATCAGAGTAAGTTGTAGATAACTTTAGAGGTTATGCTATTATTTAGAAAATTCATTTAACGGATGTAAATCTATTGATTATATTATCATGAGTTAACTTTAAGGGCTTTTATGTGGCTTAATCAAATATATATTTGTTTCAAAATGGTTTTCTTAAGAGGAAACATTCCAAATTTTGAAGAAAATCATCAAGAGGATAAGACTTGCATACTATTATATATATCCAATCTACTCCCACCCTCTTGATCTCATCCTACCCAAAATACTATTATTGAAGAAAATAAGACATTCATATTAATATAATGTGTATATGTTATTAAATTTATTAAAAATTTTTAATAAAACAAAAATATTTTAATAAAAAACATGGCAACATCAAAAAAATTTCATGATATTTAAAATTGTATTTTATATTGGAAAAAATATCTTTCTTTGGATCATTTTTCTACCAAAATGCGAGGTTGTAAAAAAACCCAATAAAGAGAGATATTTCTTATTTTTAATTTTAATATGTTATTAAATTTATTTCAATAATAATAATAATATTATTATTAATTTTAGCATGCATCTATCATGGAATGGGTATTTTGAATCATTAAATGAAAATAAGATATCTAAATTTGTTTTCGATAATGAAATAAATACACTAACAACTCACTCAAACTAGAAGATCAAAATATTAAAAAATCATGCCAAAGTCCTATAAACAACCCCATGAATGTTTCCTTGAGGGATCAATTCTGAACAACCCTTTTCTCAAATGGATGTCTAAGGCGATTTGGATTCAAGAGGCTTTGATCCCTCTATGCACTATAAAGTGGAATTTATGTTCAATGGGATTCATCCACCCATGGACCACCATCATGAGTTTCACCCATTTTCCACCCCTGTCTTTATGATAGTCAAGAAATGCCGCACCGCCTGTCGATGCCTGAAACCCCTAGCAATGATGCCCATAGAGTACTGTAGCCGCCATATCGAGTGGTGGTACTACATCACCCCCAACGAGAAAAGAGATGAAACCCATACTCTCCTCTGCCAACTGAATAACACCATCATTGACCCCATACACCACTATACCGACCCTCTTTTCACTTTCGACAATGCTACATGAAAAGCCATCGATGCTAGGATCTCATGTTTCGAGGATATGACATGCATATTATTATATATATGCAGTTTACTCCCACTCTGTTGATCTCATCCCACCCAAGATATTATTTTTGAAGAAAATAAGTCATACATATTATTATTATGTGTATATGTTATTAAATTTATTAAACATTGTTGATAAAATATAAAGGTTTTTTTTAAAAATATGGCAACATCAACCAATTTTCATGATATTTAAAATTGTATTTGGAGTTGAAAAATATATCTTTTTTTGGATCATTTTCCTACCAAAATTCAAGTTTAGAAAAAAACCCAACAAGGTGAGATATTACTTATTTTAAATTTTAATATGTTATAGAATTAAAGCTGTTGTGTTTTTAATGAAATAAGAGTTTAAATTTAAGTATCTCATTTTTATGAAAAAATGGATATTGAGTGGAAGTGTCCACTTTATTTTGTAAGAGTTTTATATTTAATAGTTTTTCATAATTATTTAAAAATTTAATCCTGAATGATCATTGGAATTTAATAAAAATCAATTTTTTCTCTTAAACTCATAATTATGGGCTGTTAAATGCTTGGGTCATTAAAGTTGGTATCATAGAAAAGTTTAGATAAATTTAGAGGTTATGATATTATTAATAAAATTAATTTAAGGGATGTTAGTCTATGAATAATATTATTATGAGATAACTTTTAGGTTTTTCAAGTTGCTTCATATAATCTATGTTTGTTTAAAAATTGTTTTCCGGAGAAGAAACATGCTGAATTATGAAAAAAGCACGAGGAGGATAAGAATTGTATATTATTATATATATGTAGTTTACTACCACCCTATTAATCCCATCCTACCTAAAATAATATGATTGAAGAAAATAAGACATGCATATTATTATGATATTTATATGTTATTAAAAGTATTAAACATGGTTCATGAAATAGAAATGTTTTTATAAAAAAAGTGGCAATATCAAACACTTTTAGTGATATTTAAAATTATATCTGAAGTTGAAAAAAATATTTTCTTATCATTTTTCTACCAAAATGAGAGGTTAGAAAAATACCCAACACGAAGAGATATTACTAATTTTAAATTTTAATATGTTATAAAATTTATTTCAAAAAAAAAAATATTATTATTATTATTGATTTTAGTATGCATGCATCATGGAATGGTTATTTGAATCATTAAATTCAAGTAAGATATCAATTTTTTTCGATAATATAATACATACACAAACAACCCACTCATACAAGGAGAGCCAAATATTTACAAAATTGTGATAGATTCCTCTTATAACAACCCCATGAATGTTTCTGGGATCACTCAATTCTTAACTGCCCCTTCTCATATGAATGTTGAAAACCATTTGGATTCTAGAGGCTTTGATCCATGCACCATGAAGAGGAATTTATATTCATCCACCTTCATCTATACATGAACCACCATCATGAGCTTCACCCATTTCACACCCATGTTTTAATGTAAGTTAGAAAATATCACACCGCCTGCTGATTCCCATAACCCCTGGCGATGGTGCCTATAGGGTACTACAACCGCCACATCGGGTGGTGGTACAACGTCTCCCCCAACAAGAAGGAGAGGAAACCCACACTCTCCTTTACCACCAGAATCACATCACCATAGAACCCATCTACCATTGTGTCGACCCTATTTTAAATTTCACCAGTTCTACATGGTTGGCCATTAATTTCAAGATCTCAAGCTTCGAGGATAAGACATGCATATTATTATATATTTTCATTTTACTCCCACCAACTTGAAACCCTTACTACCAAAAACACTTTTATTGAAGAAAATAATTCATGAATATTATTATGATGTGTATATGTTATTAAATTTATTAAAAATTATTGATAAGAAAAAAATGTTTTTATTAAAAATGTGGCAACATCAAACACTTTTTTTGATATTTCAAATTGTATCTGTAGTTGTAAAAAATATATTTTTTGATTATTTTTCTACCAAAATGCATGGTTAGAAAAAAATCCAACAAGGAGAGATATTACTTATTTTAAAGTTTAATATGTTATCAAATTTAAGAGAATGTGTTTTTAATGAAACAAGCATATACATTTAAGAATCTCATTTTTTTGAAAAAATGGATATTGAGTGGAAGTGTTTAATTTATTTTGTTTTGGTTTTATAGGTAATAGTTTTTCATAATTCTCTAAAACTATAAACTTAAATGATATTGAGAATGTAATAAAAACAAATTATTTCTCTTAAAATCATAATTATAGGTTGGTAAAAACTCAGGTCATTACAGTTGGTATGATAGTAAGGTATAGATAACTTTAAAGGTTATGCTATTATTAATAAAATTCATTTAAGGGATGTTAATATATGGATAATATTATCATGAGATAAATTTGAGGGATTTAATGTTTCTTAATATAATATATATTTGTTTCAAAATGGTTTTCTATAGAGGAAATATTCCAAATTATGAAGAAAATAATTAGGAGGATAAAACTTGTATATTATTATATATATGCAGTTTACTCCCACCCTCTTGATCCCATCCTACCCAAAATACTATTATTGAAGAAAATAAGACATGCACATCATTATTCTGTGTATATTTTATTAAATTTTTAAAAAATTGTTAATAAAACAAAAATATTTTTTTAAAAACATGGAAACATCAAACACTTTTCATGATATTTAAAATTTTATCTACTATTGCACACAAAATATCTTTTTTTTGGATCATTTTTCTACCAAAATGTGAGGTTAAAAAAACCCAATAAAGAGAGATGATAATTATTTTTATTTTTAATATGTTATAAAATTTATTTCAATAATGATGATATTATTATTATTATTATTATTATTAATTTTAGCATGTATGCATCATGGAATGGGTATTTTGAATCATTAAATGAAACAAATATATCTAAATTTCTTTTTGATAATGAAATATATTCATAAACAACTCAATCAAATTAGAAGATCCAAATATTTAAAAAATCATGAAAGAGTCCTATAAACAACCCCATGAATGTTTCCTTGAGTGCTAAATTATGTACCATCCCCTTACCAAATGGATAAACAAATCCATTTGGATTCTAGAGGCTTTGATCCCTCCATGCACCATGGAGAGGAATTTCTCTTCAACGAGCTTCATCCACCCATGGACTACCATCACGAGTTTCACCCGTTTCCCACCCATGTCTCTATGCAAGTCAAAAAATTTCGCACTGCCTGCCGATTACCGCAACCCCTAGTGATGATACCCATAGAGTACTGTAGCCGCCACATCGGGTGGTGGTACAACGTTTCCCCCAACAAGAAAGGTGATGAAACCCATACTATCTTCTGCTACATTAATCACACCATCATTGAACCCAATCAAATCTATGCTGACCCTCTTTTCAGTTTTACCAGCGCGACACAACATGCCATTGATGCTAGGATCTCATGTTTTGAGGATATTAAAAGAATATTATAATATATATAGTTTACTTCCACCATCTTGATCCCATCCCGTCCAAAATATTATGATTGAAAAAGATAATTCATTAATATTATTATGATGTGTATATGTAATTTAATTTATTAAACATGGTTGACAAAATAGAAACGTTTTTAAAAAACTGGCAATATCAAACAATTTTCATGATATTTAAAATTGTATTTTTAGTTGAAAAAAGTATTTTTTTTGGATCATTTTTCTACCAAAAATCAAGGTTGGAAAAAAACCCAACAAGGAGAGATATTACTTATTTTAAATTTTAATATTTTATACAATTGAGGTGATTGTGTTTTTAATGAAATAAGAGTTTAAATTTAAGAATCTCATTTTTATGAAAAAATGGATATTGAGTGGAAGTGTCCACTTTATTTTATAAGGGTTTTATATATAATAGTTCTTCATAATTCTTTAAAAATATAAACTTAAATGATCATGGGATTTTAATAAAAATCAATCCTTTCTCTTAAACTCATAATTATGGGTTGTTAAATGATAAGGTCATTACAGTTGGTATCAGAGCAAAGTTTAGATAACTTTAGAGGTTATGATAGTATTAATAAAATTCATTTAAGGGATGTTAATCTATGGATTATATTATTATGAGATAACTTTTGAGGGTTTTCATGTTGCTTCATATAATCTATGTTTGTTTCAAAATGGTTTTCTGCAGAGTAAACATGCTGAATTATGAAAAAAATCACGAGGAGGATAAGACTTACATATTATTATATATATGTAGTTTACTCTAATGCTCTTGATCACATCCTGCCCAAAAAAACTATTATTGAAGAAAATAAGACAAGCATATTATTATGATATATATATTTTATTAAATCTATTAAACATGTTTGATAAAACAAAAATGTTTTTATAAAAAAAGTGGCAACATTAAACACTTTTTATTATATTTAAAATTATATCTGAAGTTGAAAAAAATATTTTTTATCATTTTTCTACCAAAATGTGAGGTTAGAAAAATACTAAATAAGGAGAGATATTACTAATTTAAAATTTTAATATGTTATAAATTTTATTTCAATAATATTAATAATAATATTAATTTTATCGTGCATGCATCATGGAAGGAGTATTTTTAATCATTAAATGAAAATAAGATATCAAAATTTATTTTTGATAATGTAATAGATATACAAAGAAACCAATCAAAGTAGGAGAGAAAAATATTTAAAAATTTGTGCCAGAGTTTTCTTGTAAACAACCCCATGAATGTTTCTTGGAGCACTCAATTCTCAACCACCCCTTCCCATATGGATTTCCAAAACCATTTGGATTCTAGAGGCTTTGTTCCATGCACTATGAAGAGGAATTTAGGTTCATCCACCATCATATTCCCATGGATCACAATCATGTACATCATCCATTTCCCACCCATGTCTTCATGTAAGTCAGGAAATGCCGCACCGCCTTCTGATTTCCGCAACCCCCGACGATGTTGCTCATAGAGTACCATAGCCACCACATCGGGTGGTGGTATAACGTCTCCCAAAACAAGGAAGTAGAGGAAACACACACTCTCCATTACCTCTATAATCACATCATCATCAACCCCATCCACCACTATTTCAACCCTATTTTCACTTTCTCCAGTACTACATAGCAGGCCATCGATGTCAATATATCAAGCTTCGAGGATAAGACATGCATATTATTATATATTTTAAATTTACTCCCACCCACTTGAAAATCCTTCTAACCAAAATACTATGATTGAAGAAAATAATTATTGCATATTATTATGATGTGTATATGTTATTAAATGTATTAAAAATGGTTGGTAAAACATAAATGTTTTTATAAAAAATGTGGAAAAATCAAAACACTTTTTGTGATATTTCAAATTGTATCTATAGTTGTAAAAAAAATATTTTTTGATTATTTTTCTACTAAAATGTGAGGTAGGAAAAAGAACTCAACAAGGAGAGATATTACTTATTTAAAATTTTAATATGTTATAAAATTTAAGTGAATTTGTTTTTAAAGAAACAAGCATTTACATCCAAGAATCTCATTTTTTTTAAAAATGGATATTGAGTGGAAGTGTCCAATTTGTTTTGTTAATTTTTTATATGTAATAATTTTTCATAATTCTCTTAAAATATAAACTTAAATGATATTGGGTATGTAATAAAAATAAATCCTTTCTCTTAAACTCATAATTATGGGTTTTTAAATACTCAGGTCATTATATTTGGTATCAGAGTAAGGTTTAGAAAACTTTAGAGGTTATGCTATTACTAAGAAAATTCATTTAATGGATGTTAATCTCTAGATTATATTATCAGGAGATAACTTTTAGGACTTTCATGTTTCTTAATCTAATATATATATTTTTCAAAATGGTTTTCTATATAGGAAACATGCCAAATTATGAATAAAATCATTAGGAGGATAATACTTGCATATTATTATATATATGAAGTTTACTCCCACACTCTTGAACTCATCCTACCCAAAATACTATGATTGAATAAAATAAGACATTCATATTAATATGATGTGTATATGATATTAAATTTATTAAACATGGATAATAAAATAAAAATATTTTTATAGAAAACATGGAAACATCAAACACTTTTCATGATATTTAAATCATATCTACTATTTCAAAAAATATATTTCTTTGGATCATTTTTCTACAAAATGTGAGGTTGGAAAAACCGAATAAAGAGAGATATTAGTTATTTTTAATTTTAATATGTTATAAAATTTATTCCAATAATGATAATAATAATAATAATAATATTATTATTAATAATTTTAGCATGCATGCATCATGGAATGAGTATTTTGAATCATTAAAAGAAACTAATATATCTAAATTTGTTTTTGATAATGAAATAGATACACAAATAACCCATTCAAACTAGAAGATCCAAATATTTACAAAATCATGCCAGAGTCCTATAAACAACCCCATGAATGTTTCCTCAAGCACCCAATTCTGAACTACCCCTTCCCAAATGGATGTCTAAAGCCATTTGTATTCTAGAGGCTTTGATCACTTTATGCACAATGAAGAATAATTTTTGTTCAACATGATTCATCCACCCATGGACCACCATCTTGAGTTTCACCCATTTTCCAAGAATATATTTATTTAAGTCAGGAAATGTCGCACCACCTGCCGATGCCCGTAACTCCTAGAGATAATGCCCATAGAGTATTGTAGCATCTACATCAGGCAGTGGTACAACATCGCCACCAACGAGAAAGGAGAGGAAACCCAAACTCTCCTATGCTACCTGAATCAAACCATCATCGACCCCTGACACCACTATCTCGACCCTCTTTACACTTTCACAAGCACTACATGGTAAGCTGTTGATGTTAGGATCTTATGTTTCGAGGATATGACTTGCATATTATTTTATATATGCAGTTTACTCCCACCCTCTTGATCCCATCCCACCCAAAATACTATTATTGAAAAAATAATTCATGCATATTATTATGATGTGTATATGTTATTAAATTTATTAAACATGGTTGATAAAATAGAAATGTTTTTTTAAAAAAATGTGGCAACATCAATCAATTTTCATGATATTTAAAATTGTATCCGGAGTTGCAAAAAATATCTTTTTTTGGATCATTTTTCAAAAAAAAAAACCAAGGTTGGAAAAAACCCAAAAATGAGATATATTAATTATTTTAAATTTTAATATGTTATAAAATTAAATAGATTGTGTTTTTAATGAAATAAGAGTTTAAATTTAATTATCTCATCTTTATGAAAAAAATGGATATTGAGTGGAAGTGTCCACTTGATTTTGTAAGGGGTTTATATGTAATAGTTTTACATAATTCTTTAAAAATCTAAATTTAAATGATCATGGGAATGTAAGAAAAATAAATACTTTCTCTTAAACTGATAAATATAGGTTGTTAAATGCTCGAGTCATTACAATTGGTATAAGAGAAATGTTTATATAAATTTAGAGGTTAAGATATTTTTAATAAAATTCATTTAAGAGATGTTAATCTATAGATTATAGTATTATGAGATAACATTGAGGGTTTTCATGTGGATTAATATAATCTATGTTTGTTTCAAAATGGTTTTCTATAGAGGAAACATGTTGAATTATGAAAAAAGGAATGAGGAAGATAAGACTTGCATATTATTATATATATGTAGTTTACTCCCACCCTCTTGATCCCATACTACCCAAAATACTATGATTGAATAAAATAAGACATGCATATTATTATGATATGTATATGTTATTAAATGTATTAATCATGGTTGATGAAACAAAAATGTTTTTATAAAAAAGTGGCAACATCAAACACTTTTCATGATATTTAAAATTATATCTGAAGTTAAAAAAATTCATTTTTTATCATTTTTCTACCAAAATGATTGGTTAGAAAAATAACCAACATGGAGAGATATTACTAATTTTAAATTTTAATATGTTATAAATTTTATTTCAATAATAATAGTAATAATAATAATATTATTATTATTAATTTTATCATGAATGCATCATGGAATGAGTATTTTGAATCATTGAATGAAAGTAAGATATCAAAATTTGTTTTTGATAATGTAATAGATACCCAAAAAACCCACTCAAACTAGGATATCCAAATATTTACAAAATTGTGCTAGAGTCCTCCTATAAACAACCCCATAAATATTTCATGGAGGACTCAATTCTCAACCTCCCCCTTCCCATATGGATTTCTAAAACCATTTGGATTCCAATGGCTTCGATCCATGCAACATGAAGAGGAATTTATGTTCATCAAACTTCATCTACCCATGTACCACCATCACAAGCTTCAACCACTTCCCACCCATGTATTCATGTAATTCGAGAAATGCTGCACCGCCTGATGATTTCCGTAACCCCTGGAAATGGTGGCCATAGAGTATCGCAACCGCCACATCGGGTGGTGGTACAACGTCGCTCCGAACAAGGAAGGAGAGGAAACCCACACTCTCCATTACTTCCAGAATCACATCACCATAGAACCCATCCAAAAATGTTTCGACTCTAATTTCACTTTCACCAGTTCTATATAGCTATCCATTGATGTCAAGGTCTCAAACTTCGAGGATAAGACATGCATATTATTATATATTTTCAGTTTACTCCCACCCACTTGAAACCCTTACTACCCAAAATACTATGATTAAAGAAAATAATTCATTTATATTATTATTATATGTATATGTTATTAAATATATTTAAAATGGTTGATAAAACAAAAAAAAATTTATAAAAAATATGGCAACATCAAACACTTTTTTGATATTTCAAATTGTATATGTAGTTGTAAAACAATATATTTTTGATTATTTTTCTATAAAAATATGAGGGTGGAAAAAACCCCAAAAGGAGAGATATTACTTCTTTTAAATTTTAATATGTTATAAAATTTAAGTGAATGTGTCTTTAATGAAACAAGCGTTTACATTTAAGAATCTCATTTTTTAAAAAAAATGGATATGGAGTGGAAGTTTCTAATATGTTTTGTTTGGTTTTTATATGTAATAGTTTTTCATAATTCTATAAAACACTAAACTTAAATGATATTGGGATTGTAATAAAAATAAATCCTTTCTCTTAAACTCATAATTATGGGTTGCTGAATACTTAGGTCATTACAGTTAGTATCAGAGTAAGGTGTAGATTACTTTAGAGGTTATGCTATTATTAAGAAAATCCATTTAAGGGATGTTAATCTATGGATTATATTATATTGAGATAACTTTTCATGATTTGATATTTCTTAATCTAATATATTTTTGTTTCAAAATAGTTTTCTGTAGAGGAAACTTTCCAAATAATGAAAAAAATTATCTGGAGGATAAGAATTGCATATTATTATATATATGCTGTTTACTCCCACCCTCTTGATCTCATCCTGCCCAAAATACTATGATTAAAGAAAATAAGTCATGCATATTATTATGATATGTATATGTATTTAATTTTATTAAACATGGTTAATAAAACAAAAATCTTTTACAAAAAACCTGGAAACATCAAACACTTTTCATTATATTTAAAATTGTATCAATTGTTGAAAAAACATATCTTTTTTTGGATCATTTTTCTACCAAAATGTGAGGTTGGAAAAAAACCCAATAAAGAGTGACATTGCTTATTTTGAATTTTAATATGTTATAAATTTTATTTCAATAATGATAATAATAATAATAATATTATAATTATTATTAATTTTATCATGCATGCATTATAGAATGAGTATTTTGAATCATTAAATAAAACTAAGATATCTAAATGTTTTTGATAATGAAATAGATACACAAACATCTCACTTAAAATAGAAGATCCAAATATTTTCAAAATCTTGCCAGAGTCCTATAAATAACCCCATGAATGTTTCCTTGAGCACTCAATTCTAAACCACCCCTTCCCAAATGGATTTCCAAATCCATTTGGATTCTAGAGGCTTTGATCCCTCTATGCACCATGAAGAGGAATTTTTGTTCAATGGGCTTCATCCACCAATGGACCACGATCATGAGTTTCACCCATTTTCCACTCATGTCTTTATGAAACTCAGGAAATGTCGCACCACTTTCCAATGTACATAACCCCCTTCAATGATGCCCATAGAGTACAGTAGCTACCTTATCGGGAAGTGGTACAACGTCACACCCAATAAGAAAGGAGAAGAAACCCTTACTATCCAATTCTACCTGAATCACACCAACATTAACCCCATCCACCACTATACTGGATCTCTTTTCGCTTTCACCAGTGCTACATGACAATCCATCGATTGTAGGATCTCATGTTTCAAGGATATGACATGCATATTATTATATATATGCAGTTTATTCCCAATCTCTTGATCTCATCCCACCCAAAATACTATGATTGAAGAAAATAATTCATGAATATTATTATGATGTTTATATGTTATTATATTTATTAAACATGGTCGATTAAATAGAAATGTTTTTTTAAAATGTGGCAATATCAAATATTTTTCATGATATTTAAAATCGTATCTAGAGTGGAAAAAAAATTTATTTTTGGATCAATTTTCTACCAAAATTAAAGGTTGAAAAAAAAACCCAACAAGGAGAGATATTACTTTTTTTAAATTTTAATATATTATAAAATTGAAGCGATAATGGTTTTTATGAAATAAGAGTTTAAATTTAAGTATCTCCTTTTTATGAAAAAATAGATATTGAGTGGAAGTGTCCACTTTATTTTGTAAGGGTTTTTTATTTAACAATTTTTCATAATTCTTTAAAAATATAAACTTAAATGTTCATTGGAATGTAAGAAAAATAAATCCTTTCTCTTAAACTCATAATTATGGGTTGTTAAATACTCGGGTCATTATAGTTGGTATCAGAGAAAAGTTTAGATAACTTTAGAGGATATGATATTATTAACAAAATTCATTTATGGGATGTTAATATATAGATTATATTATTATGAGATAACTTTGAGGGTTTTAATGTTGCTTCATATAATCTATGTTTCTTTCAAAATGGGTTTCTGTAGAGAAAAAATGATGAATTATGAAAAAGAGCATGAGGAGGATAAGACTTGCATATTATTATATATATGTAGCTTACTCCCACCCTCTTGATCCCATCCTACCCAAAATACAATGATTGAAGAAAATAAAACATGCATATTATTATGATATGTATATTTTATTAAATTTATTAAACATGGTTGATGAAACAAAAATGTTTTTATAAAAAAAGTGGCAACATCAAACACTTTTCATGATGTTTAAAATTATATCTGATGTTGAAAATAAATCTTTTTTTTATCTTTTTTCTACCAAAATGTGAGGTTAAAAAAATACCCAACATGGAGAGATATTATTAATTTTACAAAATTGTGCTAGAGTCCTCCTATAAACAACCCCATAAATGTTTCTTGGACCACTCAATTATTAACCACTCCTTTCTCATTTTTATTTCCAAAACCATTTGGGTTCTAGAGGCTTTGATCCATGCACCATGAAGAGGAATTTATGTTCATATTCCTTCATCTATCCATGGACAATGATCATTAGCTTCACCCATTTCCTACCCATGTATTCATGTAAGTCAGGAAATGCTGCACTGCCTGCTGATTCCCACAACCCCTGATGATGGTTCCCATAGAGTACCGCAACCACCATATCAGGTTGTGGTACAATGTCACCCCCAGAAAGGAAGGAGAGAAAATACACACTCTCCTTTACCGCTAGAATCACATAATCATCGACCCCATCCACCACTGTTTCGATCCTAGTTTCACTTTCACTAGTTATATATAGCAGGCCATTGATGTCAAGATCTCATCCTTTGAGGATAATACATGCATATTATTATTTATTTGCAGTTTACTTCAACCCACTTGAAACCCTTCCTACCCAAAACACTATGATTAAGTAAAATAATTCATGCATATTATTATTATTTTTATATTTTATTAAATTTATACAAAATGGTTGATAAAACAAAAATGTTTTTCTAAAAGACATGGAAACATCAAACAATTTTTATGATATTTCAAATTCTGTTTGCAGTTGTAATAAAATATATGTTTTGATTATTTTTTCTACAAAAATGCGAGGTTGGAAAAAATCTCAAAAAGGAGTGATATTACTTATTTTAAATTTTAATTCGTTATAAAATTTAAGTGAATGTGTTTTTAAGGAAATAGGCATTTAAATTTAAGAATCTCATTTGTTTTGAAAAAATGGATATAGAGTGGAAGTGTCCAATTTGTTTTGTTAGGTTTTTATATGTAATATTTTTTCATAGTTCTCTAAAACTATAAACTTAAATGATATTTGGAATGTAATAAAAATAAATCCTTTCTCATTAACTCATAATTATGGGTTGTTAAATACTCAGGTTGTTACAGTCGGTATCAGAGTAAGATGTAGATAACTTTAGAGGTTATGCTATTATTAAGAAAATTCATTTAAGGGATGTTAATATATGGATTATATTATCATGATATGAATTTTAGGGCTTTTATGTTGCTTAATCTAATATATGTTTGTTTAAAAATGGTTTTCCGTAGAGGAAACATGCAAAATTTTGAAGAAAATCATCAGGAGGATAATACTTGCATATTAATATATATATATATATATATATATATGCAGTTTACTCCCACCCTCTTGATCTCATCCTTCCCAAAATACTATGATTGAAGAAAATAATACATTTATATTATTATGATGTGTATATGTTATTAAATTTCTTAAACATGGTAAATAAAACAAAAATATTTTTATAAAAAACATGGAAACATCAAAAACTTTTCATGACCTTTAAAATTGTATATTTTGTTGCAAAAAAATTTCTTTTTTTGGATCATTTTTCTTCCAAAATGCGAGGTTGGAAAAAAACCCAATAAAGAGAGATGTTACTTATTTTTAATTTTAATATGTTATAAAATTTATTTCAATGATAATAATAATAATAATAATATTATTATTATTAATTTTAGCATGTATGCATCATGGAATTGGTATTTTGAATCATTAAATGAAATTAAGATATTGAATTTTTTTTGATAATGAAATAGATACAAAAAAAATTCACTCAAACTAGAAGATCCTAATATTTACAAAATCGTGCTGGAGTCCTATAAACAATCCCATGAATGTTTACTTAATCACTCAATTATGAACCACCCCCTTCCCAAATGGATGTCTAAAGCCGTTTGGATTCCAGAGGCTTTGATCCCTCTATGATCCATGGAGATGAATTTCTGTTCAACGGGCTTCGTCCATCCATGGACCACCATCCTGAGTTTCACCCATTTTCCAAGCATATATTTATTTAAGTTAGGAAATGTCGCCCCACCTGCCGATTCCTGAAACCCCTAGCGATGATGACCATAGAGTACCATAGACTCCACATTGGGCAGTGGTACAACGTCATCCCCAATGAGAAAGTAGAGGAAACCCATACTCTCCTCTACTACCTGAATCAGACCATCATTGACCCCATCCACCACAATGCTGACCCTCTTTCCAATTTCACCATCACTATATGGCTAGCTGTCGATGCTAGGATCTTATGTTTCTAGGATATGACATGCATATTATTATATATATGCAGTTTAATCCCACCCTCTTTATCCCATCCATCCCAAAATACCATGACTGAAGAAAATAAGTCAGGCATATTATTATGATGTGTATATGTTATTAATTTTACTAAACATGGTTGATAAAATAGAAATGCTTTTTAAAAAAATGTGGTAATATCAAACAATTTTCATGATATTTAAAATTATTTAAGGATTTGCAAAAAATATATTTTTGTGGATCATTTTTCTACCAAAATTCAAGGTTGGTAAAAAACCCAATAAGTAGAGATATTACTTATTTTAAATTTTAATATGTTATAAAATTGAAGTGAGTATGTTTTTAATGAAATAAGAGTGTAAATTTAAGTATATCACTTTTATGAGAAAAAGGATATTTAGTGGAAGTGTACAATTTTTTTGTAAGGGTTTTATATGTAATAGTTTTTGATAATTATCTAAAACTCTAAACTTAAATGATCATGGGAATGAAAGAAAAATTAATCCTTGCTTTCAAACTCATAATTATGGGTTGTTAAATGCTCAGGTCATTATAGTTGGTATCAGATCAAGGTTTAGATAACATTAGAGGTTATGATAATATTAATAAAATTAATTTAAGTGATGTTAATATATGTATTATATTATCATGAGAAAACATTGAGATATTTCATGTTGCTTCATCTAATATATTTTTGTTTCAGAATTGTTTTCCGTAGAAGAAATAGTCTGAATTAAAAAAAATCAGGAGGATAAGAGATGCATATTATTATATATATGCACTTTACTCCCTCCATCTTGATCCATTCCTTCCCAAAATACTATGATTGAATAAAATAATACACACATATCATTATTATGTGTATATGTTATTAAATGAATTAAACATGGTTGATAAAACAGAAACATTTTATAAAAAAATCTGGCAACATCAAACAATTTTCATGATATTTATAATTGTGTCTGGACTGGAAAAAATATTTTTTTGGATAATTTTTCTACAAAAAATGTGATGTTGGAAAAAACCAAACAAGGAAAGATATTACTTATTTTAAATTTTAATATTTTATAAAATTTATTTCGATAATAATAATAATGATAATAATAATAATAATAATAATATTTTTAATTTTAGCATGCATGCATCATGGAATGAGTATTTTGAATCATTAGATGAAAGTAAGTTATCTAAATTTATTTTCTCTACTTCCTCATTGGGGGAGACACTATACCACTGACTGATGTGGTGGCTGCAGTACTATATGGGCACCATCTCTAGGGGTTGTGGACATTGGTAGGTGGTGTCTAATTTCTTGACTTGTACGAAGACATGTGTGGGAAATGGGTGAAACTCATGATGCTGGTCCATGGGTGGATGAAGGTCGATGAAAAAAAATTCCTCTTCATGCTGTGTGGATGGATCAAAGTTTCTAGAATCCAAATGGTTTTGGTCATCCATATGGGAAGGGTGCTGGTGAGAATTGAGCACTCGAGGAAACATTCATGGCATTGTTTATAGTAGTACTCATGCACAATTTTGGAAATAGTTTTCATTCCTAGCTCGAGTGGGTTGTTTGGGTATCTATTTCAGTATCGAAAACAAATTTAGATATCATAATTTCATTTAATGATTAAAAATACCCATTTCATGATGCATGCATGCTAAAATTAATAATAATAATAATAATAATAATAATAATAATAATAATAACATTAATATTAATAATAACAGTAATAATAATAATATCATTATTCTTATTGAAATAAATTTTATAACATATTAAAATTTAAAATAAATAATATCTCTCTTTGTCGGGTTTTTTCCAACCTCACATTTTGGTAGAAAAATGATCCAAAAAAGATATTTTTTAAAACTCTAGATACAATTTTAAATATTATGAATTTTTTTTGATGTTGCCACTTTTTTTATAAAAAACATTTCTATATTATCAACCATGTTTAATACATTTAATAACATATAAAAATCATAATAATATGTATGTATTATTTTATTCAATAATAGTATTTTGATTAGGATGGTATAAAGAGGGTGGGAGTAAACTGCATATATATATATATATATATATATATTAATATTCATGTCTGATCCTCCTACTACTTTTCATCATAATTCAGCCTATTTCCTCCGTGGAAAACCATTTTGAAACAAACATAGATTAAATGAAGAAACCTAAAAACCATCAAATTTATCTCATGATAATATAATCCATACATTATCATCCCTTAAATGTATTTTCTTAATATTATCCTAACCTCTAAATTTATCTAAACCTTTATCTAATACCAACTGTAACGTCCCAAGCATTTAGAAAACCATAATTATGAGTTTAAGAGCAAGGATTAATTTTTATTACATTACCATGATCTTTTAAGTTCAGAGTTTTAGAAAATTATAAAAAACTATTATATATAAAACCATTACAAAATAAATTGGACACTTCCACTCAAAATTCATTTTTTTGTAAAAATTAAATTCTTAAATTTAAACAATTATTTCATTAAAAACACATTTTCTTATTTTAAAACAAATCCCCATAGTGGAAAGATAGATCTTTCTATAGTTCTTACTCATCCTTAAGCCCTATGAATTTTTTTTGAAAACTTGGGATGAGAACCAAAAACTCATAAAGTGGAAAAAATAATACCTTTAGTTTATTTTAAAAAACTATGAAATTTATAAAAAATTTAGATTTCATACATAATAAACATTAATCCCAAATATTTGTTTAATTACTCATAAAATAAACTTTATTTATTAAAGTATTTAAAAAAATCATTACTAAGAATGAATATAAAATTATAATCATGAGGGTTTCTTAGGAAACATGAGAACCCATAAAAAAACTTTTCTTGAAAATAATACCTTTCACCCTTAGTAGGTTTATAAACATAAAACATAATATCATTTTATTAACTTGTAATAACATAATATTTCCATAAAAACTATTTCCCAATAATATAAAATCTATATTGGTACCTTGGGACATCATTTTTATTAAACTCTTAAAAGAACCCTTACATACGAAATAGCATACCTGATTAATTTTCATAATCTCTTAGGAGTTATCTATATTCAATTAACTTGGTCACTTTATCCAATGTATTGGAGAACTACATCAGTCTCACCCATATTCATGAGCTATATTGGGATCAAAAGTCATTATAAAAAATCTCCATGGACTATAACATACATAAAAAACATTGAATATTTTATTTCCTTCATAAAATCTCATAAAAAATATTGTTTAACACATATAAAGAAACACTTTCTGGCTTCATGTAAAAATAAGGATGAAAATCCATTTTTATTGAAAACTCTTAAAATAAAGAAATTCCTTGAAGAAAGGGAAATATGATATTTTTTGAAAACCCGTGAAAATTGGTAGTGTAATCTTATTAAATAATTACAATCATGATGATGGGAAAATCTATTCATACCGTGTACGTTAAAAAAGATTCCTTTCACACTTTTTAAAAAATAACCCATATATAAGATGTTAAAAAGATAATTTTTTAAACCACTCTAAGTAATGATAAAGATAGTTTAAAAAATAACTATAAACAACCATTTGAGTATAATAATAACATTCTTGAAACATTTTTGGAAACATATATATGAAGGAAAAAGTCATAAAGAAAAATTTAAAACATTTTAGATATGATTTTGATGAAAATATCTTACCACTTTGGTAGCTTCAAAAATCACAGGGACATTGAATAAGAGAAAATGAAATGGATTTTTAAACCACTTGAATTTTTAAGAATTAATGATAATATAAATCTATATGTAAATTCATACAACACATAAAATAAAACATGTGGTGAAAATGGAATAATTATCAAAGAAATGAAATTAAGATGAGAAATACCTAACCTTGAGTCCAGATTTCCACGTACGTTATTTGAATAATTTATAATAAATTTACATTAATTATTTACATATTTAAGAACCTTTTTATGTTTATTCCCTTATCATAATTCATTTTATTTCATTTATTAACATGACTTATAAAGTTACTAACCTAGTTAAATTAATGTTGGGAGTTTTGAGCACGTTCGATTCATAGTCACTGTACAACTTATATGGGTTGATCATGGCCAAAAGGGTCACAATTACTTTATTTAAAGAGTATAAATTATTCCATAATTATCAATTTTATAGATTAAATAAAAATTTATAATCATCCATGAAATTTGGATATGAAAAATGAATCACATCGATTCGTGGAGGTGGTAGTCCACACATACACACGAGCAATGTTATCATTTTCTAATGGATGTAAGGGTAAGAATATAAGTAATATATTGTATTCAAATAATAATAATTATTTAATAATTATTATATATATTCATTTTATCCATCATTTTAACTATCTTTAGGATGTAGTGATGAAAAAAGATATGCATCGCTTCCTGGAGGTGGTAGTCCACACGTACACACGATTGATGTTTTCATTTCCCATATGATGGAAAAAGATTTAATTTTTTTTACCATAAATATAATAACATTTTATTATATTTTAAATATTTATTTTATTATTTCCTTATATTTATTATATGGTTGAAGGAGGTAGAAGAAGAAAAAACATGAAAGAACTCGATCAAGAGTTACACCTTCTTTAGAGAATCCCCCCCAGGTTACACATTAATCCTTATAGGTTGGTATTTTGGAGAAAAAAACCTATAGAATGTGTATAGAGATGTTTTGGAGGTATTTGGGTTGGAATTAGTCATTATAAAGCAAATTGGAATAGGTTTTATAAGTGATAAGAGAGGGGGAATTTATACTTGAGGAGAGGAGTGTTTTAGGGTAAAAATATTGATTATTTTTTCATTTAAGACAACCACTTGTGGGTGGTGTAACACCCTGAGATTTTATGAGATATTTTTTTTTCATATATTCTATTGTACGCTACACCAAGATTACCTTTCACTATACGCAACACTGTATTAGCTTGTAGTATACGCAACACTATTCTTGGATCATGTTACACACAATTTCAAGTTCGTTTGATAGTAGTTATTCCACACAACATTGAGTGTGTATATATATATATATATTCAATGTATAAATGAAATATGGTTGTATTATGTTATACAAAAAAACGAAGGAGTCTTGCACAACACGCAACCCTGACTTGGCTTGCATTACACGCAATCGTAACCTTCCTCAATAGAGTGTGTTGTACACAATACCAAGTTTCACTAAACAATGATATATGGTTATAATATTATTATGAACTAGCCTTTATAAATATTATCAAATACATTTTTAATTTTATAACATTATTATTCATCATACACATTTTCTAGAACATGGTATGAGAACAAACTAAATTTTTCGGGTAAAATAAGTATTTTTAAAAAAAATGTAGTTTTTCCTCCTTTTGATGGAGCACCCACTTTAAATCTAGTTTTTGACATGTTTATAAGTTCAATTTGACAAAATAAAGTTCTTATTTGGAATCAGGATATAAAAATTTAATTTGGATAAAATTTTCATATTATTCTGATAACTTTCATATTTTAATGAATAGTAAAAACATGCTATATTTTAATTAAAAACAACCTTTTTCATCAGAATAATTTATATGGTAATATTATCTTTTTAATTGGGTTTAAAGTGTAATTATAATATATTTTTACAATTTAATATAATGTTGGTCATTGTAATTAATTTCACTTTTAAATTGGACATAAACAAGTGTCGATCTTTTGATAGTTATTGTTTCTTAAAAACACGCTATTTGTTTTGATAACGGGAATTAATTTTAAAATTAATTAATTCCACTTCTATGTTCTGAATTTGGAAAAATAGACATCATTTTTGAATTTGGAATATCAAATATATCTTAGGCTTAATTTTTGGTATTTTTCTGAAAAACTTCAATTTTTTATGAATAGTGAAACCACTTATGGTAGTTAAAAAACTGACACTTTCATTTAAATGAAATTTTCCCACTTATGTGAATTGAATTTCAAAAATATGACATAAATGGTTGTTATTAAGAAGTAAAATGTGGTTCAATAATATGAAAATAATTTTTGGTGAATAGTAACTTTTGACTTTTATTTACCGTGGTTAAAGGTAAATAGGGTAATTCAAGGTTAAAAAAATATTATAATAATTCAAAATTACCTTAACAATTGTTCAAACCTTATTGGTTGAGTCATTTACGACCATGGGAATCCTTGGGTCGATTTTGGGACCCCATTGAGCCACTTCGTAGTGATAATGACAATTTGGATTAATTAATTTAATGTAAAGACAAAATTGGAATTAACAAAAATCTTATAGTAATTAATTTTTATAAGGGGTTATAAAAATTATCTTTTCAACTATAAATATTAATTGGAAATCTAAATCAATTTCCTACATGATGGTATTTTTTTAATAATTTTTAGACATCAAATAAATTAAATTATTCATGACACAATAATGATACAGTATTTACCTCATTAATAAATGATTTAAATAAATAAGATTATAATGATTAAAATATTATCCAAAACATGTACAATTCTGATTGGATGATTTTATTTCGACCATGAGTCATCTTATCTTCATCTTTAATTATTTTTGGACCTTTTGAAACCGAAGATAAGTTTATAATAAAACAATATTTTCACACTTTCCAAAAGAGCCCCTCCCCCCTTATAAAAGGAGACCATTTCTATCCAATTCCTCACACCTCTCAAGCCATTTGGATCATCCAACCTATGCCCAATTAATCTCCCTACACCCGTCTCCTCCCCTAGAAGCCTTACCTTAGGCAGAAGGCAATTCAAGAAGTCCTTTTGGTTCAGACCAAAGGAAGTTACCCAAATTAAAGGAGATTAAAGAGCGATCGAGTCAAGTCGGACACGAGGTAAGGGAATTTCTTAACCCAATTTCCATTCTTTGGGTTGATCTTATCTTTCTTGTTTATGTTGTTCTTTGATTATTTTAGAAATGAATTTTTATATCTTATCATGTATTTATACATTCTTTATGTGACCTTATAGTGAATACACATAAGTGATCTATTTTATTTACAAAAAGATCTTTATAAGGGATAACTTTTCCAATCTCGTTTTTATCCAAGATTGTTTATTCGTAAGTATTTACTGGGGTTATATTTATCATCCATGTCCATATTTTCTAAAAATGGGTTCATGTATGTTTAAAGTCCTTTCTACTCATTTTTGACTTTTACTACATAGTATGTAAGAAATATTTCTTTTGTTTACCATACGAGGTACTTTTTGACTTTTCCGGCAAAAGTATGAGAAGAATGTTTTTTTAAACTTATACGGCATGAACAGATTTTTACGGTTTCAAAACGCCTTATTTTCATGAATATTAATCTACAATATTTAATGACTATTTTCAACAAAATCCTTTTCTTTTAAAATTGCATGGCATTTTTTGAAAAGAAAATGATTTTGAAGAAGAAAGGTTATTTTCCTCAAGAATTCATTTCAAGTGTTTTATCAAAACTATTTTCCATCTAAGATGACATTGTTTCATATGTGTATGTTTCAATTATAATGTCTCTATGATTTACATGGTTCCACTTTTCTTATGATGAAATGATATCCATTTGTTTTATATGGATTATGTTATGATGGGATGATGTTTATGAAACCCATTTTATTCTTTGGGTTATGATGAATGATTTATGTTTATGTTGTGGCACATGTAAGAATGATTTGATTATGATATAGGTGTGACCTATATCTCCCTCAAATGTATTGGTTAAAGATTTATATCTCATGATATATACATGGCTGGAATAAAAATTTAATCTGGTTCAGTGATACAAGACTGGAATGAGGAGTGAACTCGATTTAGAAAGGGACTTTGTCCACTAAGATGGTCTTGCCAGTAATGCCTTGGCTATTATGGAAATCATAACATGTGATTAATGGTTTCCACAATTACATGTTTTATTTCTATGCTATTTTTTCATGATTAATGTTTCTTTATGGTCTATGCTTTACATACTTCCATGTTTTATGTCATTGCTCAAGATTTTGATGTTTAAACATTATGTTCATGTTTTTTTAAGTTCAAATGAATATGATTTATTCTATTTTCTCCATGCTTACCCTTACTGAGCATTTGAGCTCACCCTTTATATGTTTTCTTTTCCCCAGGACTTAAAGAAATGTTTTAGGTAAAAAAACAAAAGGGGAAGATATTTATGGGAGATGTTGAAGATCTTTCACCTCGATTAGAAGATTATATTATGAGTTTCCAAAGACACTAAACTATTAGGGTCCTTGTGTGTATGTTTTTGTTATGTATTAAGTATTCCACAAAAGTAATGTAATGTCCATGTACATCAAGTTTGGGTCTCTACAAGTGGGATAAATTAAAATTAATTTTTTGGATAATTAATGATAAATATAGGATTAATTTACCATTTAATTAGGAAAAAACTGATAGTAAGCTTCCAACTACCTCCTTTAATGCATATAATACAAAAATGTTTTTTATTATGGAAGAGTATAATTAAGTATCTAAAATTTCAAGTAAAAATTTCTAAATTCTAATTAATATTTATAAATTTATTATTATACTCCTTAAATTTATTTTTATTAAATAAAATATTTCATATAGTTTTATGAAATGCTTACATCATAACGATATCATCAAAATTATGGTACCTATAAAACCATAATTTTCACTTTTTTCACGAACAAATCAACTTTTTCAGAAAAGTCCCAAAAAATCACTCTAAAATGGGTTTAGTTTATTGATATAAAAAATAAATTCCATTTCATCAAATTAAAATTCTTAAATTAATATATTTATCTTATAAATAAAACCATATAATCTATGGAAAACAATTTAGTTAGAATAAAACTATTTTTTTGATTAAAAAAGTACTTAATATTATTATATTGAATATGAATCTATAAAATCTAATCACTAATATTAATAAGACATGAAATTGATTTATTATTAATATTACCAAGGTTATCAAAGTTATATAATAGTAATATCATTTTAATTGAAACATAATGTTTATAATATAACATCATCAGAGTGCAGAATGAGATTTATAAAGAGTTGAGATTAAAAGGTAATTGAAAAACATGGTGAGGAACTATATATTTACTTCAATGAATTCAATCCTCCTTGAAACTAGTTCTTTTAGAATGAAGGGTTTTGACCTCTTTCTTGGAACCATAGGCTAATTTTTTTTTGAATAAGCCTTTACGATAGGGAATTTGGGTAGGGATTCAAGAGACAACTGAAAGAAAAATGGTTTGAGAGTGTAACGCTCCGACCCCAGCTACCCAGAGTTGGTGCATTACTTCGTAACATTGGCATTATCACAAAAGATCAAGTCTCGAAAGACCGATTAGTTTAGTAGCCTTGGAAACACTAGATACATTCATAAGTCTTTCATTACATCAAAATTAAAAAAACTACAATAACATGGTCTTCATAGTCCACACTCATATCTCCACTGAATATTCTTGCAAGTCAGTCATAATACACTTCTTCACATCCTGGAAAATATTTAAACATTGAAAGGGGTGAGCTCAGATGCTCAGTAAGGATAACAATATTGCGGAAGTTTTATAAGAAAACATAAGCATTTAAGGCAATGTATAACTGAAACAAAAGCCTTATTGAACTTGAACTTCAGCATAATATGGCAAAAGTAAAATAAAATAATGCCATTACTTACTCTCATGGTTATTCTACTAGACGAATAATCACATGAAATATCAATAACCACTTTCATAATGAGGGAATGTATAATGCCAGACATTCTGAAACACTTTGTCAAGGCCTCGGCCAAGACGTCTAAAATGATTAAGGCCTCAGACAAAACCATAAATCAAATTGGGAAAGGGCCTCGGCCAATTCCACGTCTAGTTGTCTCATGAGACCTACCGATGCATCGAGGAGCTATAGCGGGCTCCACCCGTCACATATTAAGTCCAATACATTCCTCATATGAATAGGTTTAAACATAACATAAATATTTGTATTAAAACTAGCATACGAAATGTCAACAATTTCTCCATAAACTATGGATGGTATAAAATAACACATCCACAGTCAAATATTTCACAAAATGTTCAATGGAAGTTTTGTATCATAAATCAATTTCAATTAAACTTAAAACCCATCAAAGGATGTTGACATGGATGAAATTAAAGCTATTTGAGAGAAATATCTCTCCTTTTTGAAATCATTTAAAAGTACCATAATTATAAAATAATACATTTAATTTGAAAATATTCTTATAAGCTTTTTAGGGAAGCTTCGACGAAGTTATAATGGCGGAAAATAGCCGCACCCGCCGTATAAGTAAAAAAAACATTCTTACCTTAAATTTGTCAAAAAGGTCAAAAAGTACATTGTTTGGAAAACGACGGTAAGATTTATTTCAAAAACGTATAAGGGTATAAATGACTTTAACCCATTTTCCATTTAATAGTAAATTTTTTTGAAAGACATTTTTAAGAAACATGGATGTGGATGATAACGAGGTCCCAGTAGATAATTATGTATAAACAACCTTGGATAATGAAGAGGTTGTGAAGTAAACCCTTACCTTGTACTTTTCCTTGGTTGGGGTAGGTTAACCTCCTGTATAATGGCGAAATAATTGTTATTAAATTATACAAGAATCATATACATTTATATGACATCATATATGATCTTTTAACATTGCTTTGTTAACAATATCTTAGATTTATCGTTGTTTCGGGTGTTAACTTACTCGTTTTCTTTTATATGTTTTGTTACGTAAGTCGTGTTTTTCATGGATAGGTTGTATCTTATTCATATCCAGAATTATATCATGTCCTTAAACATTATTTTTAAATCATCAAATGATAATTATACTTGAATGGATACGACGGAGAATGAATCTCATCGCGTTCGTGGAGACGGTAGTCCGTACGTACGCACGAGCGACAATATCATTATTTTGATATTAAAATAATATATAATTGGATAGTATATCATATATACAGAATCATTATCATGTTATATTTATTATTTACATGAATTACATATCATTATTATACCCATCTAAATAATAATATATTGAATAACAATTACACCACGATGTGGAGACGGTAAGCCGTACGTACGCACGTATGGTGACATGTCATTCAAATGATGGGTAGAATACTGAATATGGTTGTTCCATATTTTTAATAACATCACAGTATATAGAATATACTGGAGTTATAATTTTAAAATTGAAATAATAAACAAAGAGGGAGTGGAATAAGAAAGAAACTTGAAAGAGGGTGATGAAAATGTTACCTCTTCTTCGGGTTCTTCCTTTCGATTTGATCAAAAGGACTCCTTAAGATGGCTTTCTGACTAAAGAAAAGCTTCTAGGATGAAGTGAGAGAAGTTGGGAGAGTATTTGGGCAGGGGTTGGCCGAACCAAAAGGCTTGGAAGTGTGAATAATGTGGTAGAGGTGGGGGCCTTTTATAAGAGGAGAGGAGGGGCACTTTTGGAAAGATTGAAATGTTACATTATTTCACAATGATTTTAGGATTCTAAAGGTCCCACACTTATATAATTCTAGGCTAAGGTGATAAGGTTTCTAAATCTCCTCATCCAATAGGCTTTGGACAAGTGTAAGCCTTGGATTTTGCATTATCTTCTCATTTTATTTAAATCGTTAAATAATGAGGTCATCACTGCATCATAATGATGTCATAAATAATTTAATTTATTTAATGTCTAAAAATTATAAAAAAATACTATGATGTAGGAAATCTTTTTATCTTTCTAATTAAATTTATAGTCAAAATTTGGACTTGTGTAACCCCACTTAAAAACTGTTTTAGTAAAATAACTCATGTTTGTGTCAATTTAATTTTAACATTAAATAAATATATATTAATGTCATTTTCCAACTAAAGGGGCTCCATGGGGTCCCCAAGTTGACCCATGGGTTGTCTTGGTCGGCCATGACTCATCCAATAGGAGTAGGACAAGTGTCATGCTCATCTCATATTATTAAAACATTATTTGTACCTTAAACTACACTAATTACCTCTAATCGCGATTAAGAACTTAAAAGTTACTATTCACCAAAAAATTATTTTAATATCATTGAACCACATTTTACTTCTTAATGACAACCATGTATGTCGGATTTTTGAAAATCAAAACACAGAAGTGGTAATATTTCATTTTAACGAAAAATCAGTTTTTAACAACCACTTAGTGGTTTCACTATTCATCAAAAATTGAAGTTTTTCAGAATAAGGCCAAAATTTCACCCTAAGCTATAATTGATATTCCGAATTCAAAAATGATGTCTATTTTAAAAAATTCCAAACATATAAGTTGTATTAATTAATTTTATAATTAATTCCCGCTGTTACAACAAATAGCGTGTTTTTAAGAAACAATTTATATCAAAAGATTGACAATTGTTTATGTCCAATTTCAATGTTAAATTAATTCTAATGACCACCATTGGATAAAATGGTAAAAATATATTCTAATTATACTTTAAAACCACTAAATATTATAATTTATCACTATAAATTATTTTGATTAAAAAAGTTGTTTTTAAGTATTTTTCACTATTCATAAAAATTTAGAAGTTCTCAGAAAAATACCAAAAATTCAACATAGGCTAATTTCAATATTCCGAATCCAAAAATGAAGTCCATTTTGATAAATAAAATTTATAAAATTTCAAAAATTAGGTATTACTATTCACAACGGCTAGTTTAATTAGTTGTGGTGTGTGTTAGAGCTCGAGGTTGCGTACAACACACGCCATTGCATTATTTGAAGGGAAACGTACAATGGAAGATTGGGGTGTTACATTCTCCCATCCTTCAAATAATTGCGTCCTCGCAATTTCTAGGGTAAAAAAGACTCGGGTGGTTTTTCATCATAAATTCCTCAGGTTCCCACGTTGCCTCTTCCATTTTATGATTTCTCCACAAAACCTTCACCAGACGAGTCGTCCGGTTTCTCAGCACCTGCTCCCTCACATCAAGAATCCTGACGGGCTCTTCACAATAGGAAAGATCGGGTTCCAGTTCTAATTCCTCATAGGTGAGTACATGCGTTGGGTCAGGCATGTATTTCCTCAACAGAGATACGTGGAACACATCGTGAACTTTGGAGAGACTTGGCGGCATTGCCAAACGGTAAGCTACAGCCCCAATTCGTTCTAGAATTTCGAAAGGTCCGATGTACCTGGGACTCAATTTACCTTTCTTACCAAAACGTATGACTCCCTTCCATGGAGATACCTTCAGGAAGACATGATCACCGACTTGAAATTCCAAATCCTTCCTTCGATTATCGGCATAGCTCTTCTGCCTACTTTGAGCTGCTTTGATGTGATTTTGGATTACTTTCACCTTTTCCACCATTTCCTCCACCAGTTCTGGGCCTACAAGTTTTCTTTCACCAACGTCATCCCAACAGGTTGGTGTACGACATCTCTTTCCATATAACGCTTCATATGGTGCCATCTGAATACTCGAATGGAAGCTATTGTTATAGGAAAATTCTACCAGTGGTAAATATTGATCCCACATACCCTGAAAGTCAAGAGAGCATGATCTCAACATGTCTTCTAAGGTTTGAATAGTCCGTTCTGATTGTCCATCTGTTTGAGGGTGATAGGCAGTGCTCAAACGAAGTTCAGTATCCAAGGCCTTTTGAAGACTTTTCCAGAATCTTGAAGTAAAACTAGGATCACGATCAGAAACAATCGATAGGGGTACTCCATGAAGTCTTACAACTTCATTAATATATAGTCTTGCTAGACGTTCAAGTGGTAGATCCTCTCGTATAGCCAGAAAATGTGCTGACTTAGTAAGTCGATCAACAATGACCCATATTGCATCATTCCTTCTAGGAGTCTTTGGTAGTCCCATGACAAAGTCCATCGTAATATTATCCCATTTCCACTCAGGTATGGGAAGAGGTTGCAATACTCCACCAGGATGTTGCCTTCTAGCTTTCACTTGTTGACAAACCATACACCTCGACACAAAATCAGCAATCTCCCTCTTCATATTGTCCCACCAAAAATGTTCCTTCAAATCTCTATACATTTTGGTGCTCCCAGGGTGTATAGAGAAGTTGGAACTATGAGCATCATCCAGCAATTCCCTTTTTAGATCAGGTATATCGGGAACACAAAGTCTCTTCCCGAATTTCAAAATTCCATCCTTATACACAAAGTCCCTCAATATTCCATCATTCACACCTTTAATCTTCTTCTGAAATTCTTCATCATTGGTCTGAGAACTCTTAATCCTTTCTAGTAATGATGGTTTGGCAACCATTTGAAAAAGAATTGATGTTTCACCTTCCCTAGTTATTCCATTGTCCATCTTCACTAGATCCAAGAAAATTGGATCCCTTTCAATTCTCATCACATTCAAAACTCCATGGTCTTTTCTACTCAAAGCATCTGCCACCTTGTTTGCCTTCCCCGGGTGGTAATGTATCGTGCAATCATAATCCTTGAGTAGTTCAAGCCATCACCTTTGCCTCATGTTGAGTTCTTTTTGTGTGAAAATATACTTCAAACTCTTGTGATCAGTATAAATCTCACATTTTTCACCATAGAGGTAATGTCTCCATATCTTTAAAGCAAAGATCACAGCTGTTAACTCAAGATCATGAGTAGGATAGTTTTGCTCATGAATTTTTAGCTGTCGTGATGCATAGGCAATTACCTTATCATTCTGCATAAGGACACAACCAAGTCCTTTCTTCGATGCATCACTATAAATAACAAACCCATCATTCCCCGATGGTAGAGTCAATACAGGGGCATTGACTAATCTTCTCTTTAGTTCTTCAAAACATTCTTCACACTCTTTTGTCCAGACAAATTTAATCCCTTTACGTGTGAGCTTTGTCAATGGGTTAGCCAATCTGGAAAAATTCTGGATGAAACGTCGATAATAACCTGCTAAACCAATAAAACTGCGTACCTCAGTTATACTTGTCGGTGCTGGCCATTCTTGGATTGCCTTGGTTTTAGAAGGATCAACAGAAATTCCATCCTTAGAGACAATATGGCCAAGAAAAGAAATCTCATGAAGCCAGAATTCACACCTGCTAAATTTCCCATATAATTCATGTCTTCTAAGAGTCTTCAGGATAATGCGTAAGTGATTTTCATGATCTTCGTGGCTTTTGGAGTATACCAAGATATCATCAATAAATACCACTACAAAGTCATCAAGATATTCCTTGAAAACTCTATTCATTAGATCCATGAAAATAGAGGGTGCATTAGTCAATCCAAAAGGCATTACTGTAAACTCGTAATGCCCGTACCTTGTTCGAAATGCTGTCTTTGGAACATCCTCCTTCTTCACACACAACTGATGGTATCCAGACCGAAGGTCAATCTTTGAAAAGTATTGAGCTCCATGCAGTTGGTCAAACAAATCATCAATGCGAGGTAGGGGATACTTATTCTTTATTGTTATAGCATTGATCTCCCTATAATCAATGCACAACCTCATAGATCCATCTTTATTCTTAACAAAAAGAACAGGGGCTCCCCAAGGAGAAACACTAGGGCGAATAAATCCCTTATTACTCAATTCCTCTAGTTGTTTCTTTAGTTCAACTAATTCCACAGTGGCCATTCTATAAGGGGTCTTCGATATGGGCCTTGATCCAGGAATTAAATCAATGGAAAACTCAACTTCTCGTTCTGGAGGATGTCCAGGTAAATCTTCCGGAAACACATCAACATATTCTCTCACAATAGGTACATCCTCTATTTGAATATTCCTTTCCTCATCCTCAGTAATTTCCTTCTCTTCCTCCCCAATAATTGAATTTAGTTGAGCTACTGGGGGTGGATCTAGATAAGAATTATATGGCGACGATTCTGCTCTAAAGATAAGGTGTTCCTTATCATCATCATCAAGAATCGTAACCACTTTCCTCTTACAATAAATTTTTGCATCATGGTCCGAAAGCCAATCCATACCGAGGATTATATCAAATTCAATCATGGGTATGACGATGAGATCAGTAGGTAAAGAACATTTAGGTGCTCTAATGGGAACTAATCGACAAAACTTTGTTGCAACAATACTTCCCTTAGGGGTTTTGACCGACAACTCCCTTGTTAAATCAAATTGGAAATATCTAATTTTCTTAGAAAACTGGGAAGATATGAAACAATGCGATGATCCAGAATCAAATAATGCATTTGCTAAACTTGAGGAAACCATTAAATTACCTGCCACCATGTCTTTCGGAGCTTCCACCTCAGTAGTAGTGATAGCATAAGCCTGGCCTTGATCCCTTGGCCTCTTCTGAGGTAAGTTCCCCGGACGCTTAGGACATTCATTTGCATAATGTCCCTTCTCTCTACAATTATAACATTCCACGTTGATAGCCGCTTTCTTTCCCTTGCATTCATGAGCTTGGTGGCCTTTTTCACCACACTTGTAACATACTCCTTTTCCTTTTAGACAGGCACCAGGGTGCTTCCTACCACAATTATCACAGGGTGGAAATTCATTTCTACCCTTCTTCCCTGTTTCCTTATTTCCTTTCCCAGAGTTTTCAGCGGATCTCTTCTTATCTTGCTTTGATTTAAAGTCATAAGACTTAGAGAATTACTTTTCCGTCTTGATAGCGCACGAGACAATACCTTCGTATGAAGAGAAGGTTTGTGATACTAAAGCTCGACGGAGAAATGGTTTCATCCCATCAAAGAAACGATCAGTCTTACTTCTTGGGTTACGTATGTAATCTGCAGCATACCTTGCTAACCTTGTAAAGTTAGCCTCATACTTTGCGACATTCTCATCCTCCTTCTGCCTTAGACTCAGAAATTGCCTTTCCATATCCGTTCGATGGTCTCGAGGAAAGTATTTTTCTAAGAACAACTCTTTGAACTCCTGCCATTCCATGTTTGTTAATTCATCATCTTCCTTTGTGTTTTGAATTAGTGACCACCATTGATCGGCATCTCCAGTGAGGCGGTAAACTGCCATGACAAAATTCTCCCTTTCACTACTCCCCAAGGCATGGAATATTTTCTCTAAGGCATTTATCCATTGCTCAGCTACTATAGGATTTGTACTCCCATTGAAGGTTGGCGGTTGTTGCCTCATGAAACGGTCTAGCATTGATCCTCCACGTTGCGGATCAGGGTGCTCCATACGAGTAAGGTTGTTATTCATAACCTTCGTGAGTTGTCCCAGTACGGTGAGAAGCTGATCAGCACCAGTTGTATCACTAGCTCCACCATAATTATCCTGAGCAGGAGGGCAATCCCTACACGGAGTGCGTGCATTGATACGGTTTCCATTCCTTCCACTAGGCGCCATTTCTAAATAATGGCATAAACTAGATTAGTTCATGAATCAAAATACATAATTCCATACTTGTAAAACACTTAACATAAATTGAACTAATTATGGATATAATCCATAATTATAAAAATGTTTTCTTTGAGGAAGTATATACTCGTAACCCTTCATAGTGGTTTGTAAAGAAAATGGGAATTATCCAAAGCATATCCCCCGGGAGTGTCGTAACCAAGAGTGCAGCAAGGCCCGTTGTCGTGCACCAGTTCCCATTCGAGTCTAGCTCAAAGCGGTGTTTTTGGGTTTTACCCCTAGGTACATCTGTGCCAGAGCCGCCTCTACCTGCTCGTATCCAGACAGGGATGTATTGCTCGGAAAAATCACAACATCTCTACAATACCAAAATTCTAGGAAGTTCTTCTATACTAATCCTCAAAGTCTATCTTCGGGATATGTGCTCTAATCAGGGTTTATCTAAATCTAGCTTCCAAGGTTAGTACTAAACTGCCTCTGATACCAACTGTAATGCCCCGACCCCAGCTACCCAGAGTCGGTGCATTACTTCGTAACATTGGCATGATCACAAAAGATCAAGTCTCGAAAGACCGATTAGTTTAGTAGCCTTGGAAACACTAGATACATTCATAAGTCTTTCATTACATCAAAATTAAACAAACTACAATAACATGGTCTTCATAGTCCACACTCATATCTCCACTGACTATTCTTGCAAGTCAGTCATAATACACTTCTTCATATCCTGGAAAATATTTAAACATTGAAAGGGGTGAGCTCAGATGCTCAGTAAGGATAACAATATTGCGGAAGCTTTTATAAGAAAACATAAGCATTTAAGGCAATGTATAACTGAAACAAAAGCCTTATTGAACTTGAACTTCAGCATAATATGGAAAAAGTAAAATAAAATAATGCCATTACTTACTCTCATGGTTATTCTACTAGACGAATAATCACATGAAATATCAATAACCACTTTCATAATGAGGGAATGTATAATGCCAGACATTCTGAAACACTTTGTCAAGGCCTCAGCCAAGACGTCTAAAATGATTAAGGCCTCGGCCAAAACCATAAATCAAATTGGGAAAGGGCCTCGGCCAATTCCACGTCTAGTTGTCTCATGAGACCTACCGATGCATCGAGGAGCTATAGCGGGCTCCACCCGTCACATATTAAGTCCAATACATTCCTCATATGAATAGGTTTAAACATAACATAAATATTCGTATTAAAACTAGCATACGAAATGTCAAAAATTTCTCCATAAACTATGGATGGTATAAAATAACACATCCACAGTCAAATATTTCACAAAATGTTCAATGGAAGTTTTGTATCATAAATCAATTTCAATTAAACTTAAAACCCATCAAAGGATGTTGACATGGATGAAATCAAAGCTATTTGAGAGAAATATCTCTCCTTTTTGAAATCATTTAAAAGTCCCATAATTAAAAAATAATACATTTAATTTGAAAATATTCTTATAAGCTTTTTAGGGAAGCTTCGACGAAGTTATAATGGCGGAAAATAGCCGCACCCGCCGTATAAGTAAAAAAAACATTCTTACCTTAAATTTGTCAAAAAGGTAAAAAAGTACATTGTTTGGAAAACGACGGTAAGATTTATTTCAAAAACGTATAAGGGTATAAATGACTTTAACCCATTTTCTATTTAATAGTAAAAATGTTTTGAAAGACATTTTTAAGAAACATGGATGTGGATGATAACGAGGTCCCAGTAGATAATTATGTATAAACAACCTTGGATAATGAAGAGGTTGTGAAGTAAACCCTTACCTTGTACTTTTCCTTGGTTGGGGTAGGTTAACCTCCTGTATAATGGTGAAATAATTGTTATTAAATTATACAAGAATCATATACATTCATATGATATCATATATGATCTTTTAACATTGCTTTGTTAACAATATCTTAGATTTATCGTTGTTTCGGGTGTTAACTTACTCGTTTTATTTTATATGTTTTGTTACGTAAGTCGTGTTTTTCATGGATAGGTTGTATCTTATTCATATCCAGAATTATATCATGTCCTTAAACATTATTTTTAAATCATCAAATGATAATTATACTTGAATGGATACGACGGAGAATGAATCTCATCGCGTTCGTGGAGACGGTAGTCCGTACGTACGCACGAGCGACAATATCATTATTTTGATATTAAAATAATATATAATTGGATAGTATATCATATATACAGAATCATTATCATGTTATATTTATTATTTACATGAATTACATATCATTATTATACCCATCTAAATAATAATATATTGAATAACAATTACACCACGACGTGGAGACGGTAAGCCGTACGTACGCACGTATGGTGACATGTCATTAAAATGATGGGTAGAATACTGAATATGGTTGTTCCATATTTTTAATAACATAAAAGTATATAGAAGATACTGGAGTTATAATTTTATAATTTAAATAATAAACAAAGAGGGAGTGGAAGAAGAAAGAAACTTGAAAGAGGGTGATGAAAATGTTACCTCTTCTTCGGGTTCTTCCTTTTGATTTGATCAAAAGGACTCCTTAGGATGGCTTTCTGACTAAAGTAAAGATTCTAGGATGAAGGGAGAGAAGTTGGGAGAGTATTTGGGCAGGGGTTGGCCGAACCAAAAGGCTTGGAAGTGTGAATAATGTGGTAGAGGTGGGGGCCTTTTATAAGAGGAGAGGAGGGTCACTTTTGGAAAGATTGAAATGTTACATTATTTCACAATGCTTTTCGGATTCTAAAGGTCCCACACTTATATAATTCTAGGATAAGGTGATAAGGTTTCTAAATATCCTCATACAATAGGCTTTGGACAAGTGTAAGCCTTGGAGTTTTCATTATCTTCTCATTTTATTTAAATCGTTAAATAATGAGGTCATCGTTGCATCATAATGATGTCATAAATAATTTAATTTATTTAATGTCTAAAAATTATAAAAAAAATAATATGATGTAGGAAATCTTTTTATCTTTCTAATTAATATTTATAGTCAAAATTTGGACTTGTTTAACCCCACTTAAAAACTATTTTAGTAAAATAACTCATGTTTGTGTCAATTTAATTTTAACATTAAATAAATATATATTAATGTCATTTTCCAACTAAAGTGGCTCAATGGGGTCCCCAAGTTGACCCATGGGTTGTATTGGTCGGCCATGACTCATCCAATATGAGTAGGACAAGTGTCATGCTCATCTCATATTATTAAAACATTATTTGTACCTTAAACTACACTAATTACCTCTAATCGCGATTAAGAACTTAAAAGTTACTATTTAACAAAAAATTATTTTAATCTCATTGAACCACATTTTACTTCTTAATGACAACCATGTATGTAGGATTTTTGAAAATCAAAACACAGAAGTGGTAATATTTCATTTTAACGAAAAATCAGTTTTTAACAACCACTTAGTGGTTTCACTATTCATCAAAAATTGAAGTTTTTCAGAATAAGGCCAAAATTTCACCCTAAGCTATAATTGATATTACGAATTCAAAAATGATGTCTATTTTACAAAATTCCAAACATATAAGTTGTATTAATTAATTTTATAATTAATTCCCACTGTTAGAACAAATAGCGTGTTTTTAAGAAACAATTTATATCAAAAGATTGGCAATTGTTTATGTCCAATTTCAATGTTAAATTAATTCTAATGACCACCATTGGATAAAATGGTAAAAATATATTCTAATTATACTTTAAAACCACTAAATATTATAATTTATCACTATAAATTATTTTGATTAAAAAAGTTGTTTTTAAGTATTTTTCACTATTCATAAAAATTTAGAAGTTCTCAGAAAAATACCAAAAATTCAACATAGGCTAATTTCAATATTCCGAATCCAAAAATGAAGTCCATTTTGATAAATAAAATTTATAAAATTTCAAAAATTAGGTATTACTATTCACAACGGCTAGTTTAATTAGTTGTGGTGTGTGTTAGAGCTCGAGGTTGCGTACAACACACGTCATTGCATTATTCGAAGGGAAACGTACAGTGGAAGCTTGGGGTGTTACAGAGAGGGGTAGTGGATGGGTCCTTTTATAGGTGAGTTTTGTGTGTAATTTCCACATACTTATTACCTAACATGTAAGGTTTTCATTTTACATCAAAATTAGATCCAAAGTGGAAACATAATATACATGGGTTGTTAAGCCCCTCATCCACACCACTCCCTCGCTTGCGGCTGCTGCCCGCCACCCCACCCTCATTGTCAGCCACCAGCCACCGCCCCTCTCTTACCGCTATCCACCGCCCGCCACCGCCCGCCACCCCTCCCATTCCACCTTTCACCACCCGCCACCCTCCCTTCCTACATCCATCACCTTGGTTGTCGCTAGGTTTTTTTTGATAATTCTTTTAACATTTTATCTTTTTTATTTTTATTAATTATTTTATTTAATTTTCAAAACATATCTCAATTGCGGATTCACCACTGTTTTTCCACCTCCAATTGCAATTTGAGATGTGTCCATTGGTAATTAGAGTTTTTTGATAATCTATTTTTGTCTGAAATTTGAGATTTTTTGTCGATGGGTAATTACAATTTGATAATTTAAATTTGATAATTTTTTATATATTAATAATTCAAATATATATATATATAATGTTTTTAAAAAGTATATATATAATTATAAATAAATAAATAAATATTTAAATAATAATAAAATTATAATAAATATATTTTTTATATTTATAATTATATATATTTATATAATAATAAATATATATAAGTATATAAATATATACATAATTACATAAATATATATAATTATATGAATATATTTATAATTATAAAATTTTAACAATTATATTTAAATAATATATATATATATATTATATTTATACTAAAATATACTCATATATTAATAAATATATATAATTATATAAAAATATATATAATTATATAAAAATATATAGTTATATAAAAATATATAATTATATAAATATATATAATTATATAATTATATATAAATATATAAATATATATAAATATATAAATATATATAGTTATATAATTATATATAATTATATATAATTATATTTATAATTATATACAAATATTTATAAAATATTTATTTTAAATTAAAATTATAAATAAAGAAATAAAGAAATAAATAATTAAAAAATTATAATATATATATTTATATAATAAATATATTTATTATATTTATTTATTTTTCCACAATTTATTATTAAATATGAACAATAATTTGTTACTACATCATAATTAGTCTTAGTAATTTAATAATTATTATGGATTAATTAATATTTAATATTAGTTTGTAGTTGATAATTACAAGTTAGTATTAATCCTTATTAATTAATTACTAAATAATTAATAAATATGATTAATAATTTGTAATTAATTAATATGTAGTCTGAATTAGTAATTTAAAAATTACTATGGATTAATTAATATTGAATATCACTTAGTATAATTATTTCTAGTTAGTTTTAATCTTTATTAATTAATTACTATTTAATTAATAAAAATGAATAAAAATTTATAATTAATAGTAATTATTACTTATTTGCTGATAATAATCAATAATTATTATAAACTAATTTATTAAAATATAAATAATTCCTATTTTTAGTAATTTTTTATTCAAAAATATTACTTACAAATAATTAATAATAATTAGAAATCATTGTTCATAATTAGTTATTATTAAGATAATTAAAATTTATTATAACTATTGTAATTAATAATAATTATGCTTAATTAGTAATTTATTATTTTTTTAAACTGATTACTAATTAATATCACATTAGCTAACAATAATTATAACTTATTACTAAATTTTTATTTTTTTATCAAAAATAATAACAAATTTATTCCTTGATATATAATTTTTTACAGGTCTTTGATGAACCTTCTAGGGTTGAACTCAACAAAAATATTATTGATTTGAATTATGAAATTTTATACAACATTGATATCACCAACTCTATTGATTGGATAATATATCAATGACAAATACTTATCACCGAAAATTATAAACATGTTTTTACAAAAAAACAAATTTATAGTGGTAAAAATACAACAATGATAATTGTACCAGTGTTAGGAATAAACAATACCATTAATTATAACACACCCATATATCTAGTTGTCTATTTCATAATTGGATTCCTATGTTAAGATGTAAGTTGAATGAATTTCCCGCATCACCCACTTGAATTAGAGTTTCACTTTAGTCACATAATTCAATCCTAAGACCAAAAGCCTTTTTATTTTCAAATATTGGGTTCTCCTTATTTGAAAGACCCCTCTTTTTTTTAAATATTAATATTATCGAATCAAATTGGATGGATTTGAATCAAAAATGGATGGATACCAATCATATGAGAAAATATTATGAAGATGTGGTGAAAGAGTTCATCAAATTTTAACAAGATCATACATATGATCCTTACCAAATCCTTTTTCTATGTTTATGTTGTTGTTATTCGGAACTAATTAGTCCATAGGAGTTGGAAGACCACTTGATTTGTCATAGAATAGATCGAATTTATAAATTTTGGACTAAACATGGGGAAAAAGTGAATGTAACTAGTGACTGAGATAATACTAGTGCGTTTTATAGATCATATAATAGGATTACAAGTGTGGAAAATAAAGAAGAATATATAAGGATGTGATTACATGTGTGAATGATAATAAAGATCGTATTGAGGAAATGTAAATGACAAATTAATATCAAATTCATGATTGTTTATTTTTTTTGAGAATTTAAAGAGTTATTCAATGACGCCATTGTATGCTGGTTGTACTAAATATACAACAATATCAACCATACTGAAGCTGTATAATTTAAAGAATAGCAATGGATGGAGTGATGCCAGTTTTAATGAACTAATTTCTCTCTTGAATGATATGCTCCCAAAAGATAATGAGTTTACTAGATGAACATAAGATTCTAAATGAATGATATGTTCAATGGGTATGATATTTGAAAGAATACATTCCTATACAAATGACTGTATACTATTTTGAAAGGACCAAAAATAACTTAAATAATTCCCAAAGTGTGTTGCTTCATGATACATGAAATATGAATTGTGTCATACGAAAGTTGTATGGTACATTCCAATCATTCGAAGTTTTAATTTCCTATATGGAAGTAAGGATACAAAAAGACAATTGAAGTTGAACATAGATAAAAGAAATAAAGATGGGAAACTTTGTCACATGACACTCTCCTCAGTGGAAAATAATAGAACATGAGTACCCTGAATTTGGAAACCAGACAAGAAAACTTCATCCTGCACTATCTATAGATAGAGTGAATCCTTTTGGTTTTTGAAGCTACAATCACTATGAATGGATGATTATATTGATAAATTATAATGTTCCAACATGGTTATACATGAAATGAATATACCTTATGTTATCTATACTTATACCTAGACCAAAACAACTAGGTAATGATATCGATGTTTATTTGGATCCATTGATGGAAGAATTGAAATTATTATGGGATTCAGGTGTTACATTGTATGATGCTTAAAAAAATGATGATTTCACATTGAGATCCATGTTGCATGGGATGATAAATTAATTTCTTTCTTATGGGAAATTTTTAGGATATAGTATTAAAGAAACTCAAGGGTGTCCCATTTGTGAACAAGATACACAGTTAATTAGGTTGAAACATTCATTAAAGACTGTGTTTCTAAGAAATAACATATTTTTACCCTGAAAACATAAGTACTGATCTTGGATGACATTAATCAATGGGAGTTCTGAAGAATGTAAAAAACTGTTTCCATTAACAAGTGATCAATTGTTTGAGAAAGTAAAAGATATGGACACTGCTTTTGGTAAACCTTTTTTGGAAAACCTTACAAAAGTTATTTCAAAAAAGATATCACTTTTTTTTGAATTACCATAATAGAATTGTTTGTACATCAAACATTTTCTTGATGTTATGCATATTGAAAAAAATGTATGTGATAGTGTCATTGACATGTTAATAAATGAACCTGATAAAAAAATGATGGAATTAAGGCTAGGTTAGACGTGAATGACATGAGAATATGGGAAGAGTTCACGCTAGTGAAGGGTGAAAAATAAAATTTTCTTACTCTAGATTCTTATAATCTTTCCAGGTAAGAGAGATACTAGTTTTGAAACTTCTTGAATGATTTAAAGGTTCCAGAGGGGTATTCAAAGAATATCAAAAATATCACATTAATGAATGATTTAAAGTTAAAGTTTCTGAAATCACATGAATGTCATGTTTTGATGCAATATCTAATGCCTGTAGCTTTACATTGCATTTTTCTCAAGAATGTCCATCATATATTAGCCAATATATATTTTTTTTCAAAGCTATATGAAGAAAATTTATAAACCTAGTGAAATTTTCAACTATAGAAAAATAAAATTACATCATATTATGTGAATTGGAAATGTTCTTGGCACCAAAATTATTTGATATGATAGTTCACTTGGTGAGAGAGATTTGAATATTTGGTCTTATGGATTATATATGGATGTACCCCATTGAATGGTACAAGAATATTTTGAAAGGGTATATAAAAAATCAAATTCTTATAGAGGGTTCTATTATAGAGTGATATATTTTTTAGGAATCCGTTGAATTATTTACCAACTACTTTTATGGTGTAGAAATCATTAGTCTACCGAAATATCATCACACTGGGTGGCGTGTGAGTGAAAGAATTTCTGGAATAAATGTTTTCACAATCACTATTATAGATCAAGAGAAGGCCCACCTTTACATTTTTATAATATTTTAGAGGTTCCCCATATGTTGAAACCCAAAAACAAATTTCTTAGGCATTTGAATCCATTAATGGTTGAAATTTTTATATCAAATACACATAATCAAAAATTTATATGATGGTTTCAAGACCATATTTTTAAGGAGTCAGATGAAAATTCAGATTCAATTTCAAAATGACTTCGATGGTTAGACATAGGACCAAGTGTGGACATATTATCTTATAATTTTTATATAAATAATGGTTATAATTTCTATAAAAATGAACATGATGAAGGAAGTACAATGAAAAATAGTAGAGTTACACTTATAGCCTAAGGGATCCTTGTATATGGTACCAAGGGAAGAAATCCAATTTATACAGATATTTCATGCTTTGGCATCATCAAACAAATATTGTAGTTAGATTATACAACATTCCAAGTGCCGATTTTCAATGCAAGTGGGTTGATAACATGAGTGCTATTAAAATAGATGATTTGGGATTCATGAAGGTAGATTTAAGTAAGGAAGGGTACAAAGATAAACCATTTATAATATAATCACAAGTAGTATAAGTATTTTATGTTCCAGATCCCGAAAACTGAAAGAGGTCAATTGTTCAGTTATCAACCAAAACCACTGAAGGGTTAAATGAAAATTAAATTGAGGATGATCCTTTCATTAAGAAATTGAAATAATTTTGTAGTGGTTTGAATGTAGGTGGGGTCTTTTATGTTATAGGAGGCCATAATTAATGGATTTAAATACTTGATAGAGGGTTTAAATACTTTTATCCTTTAAAAAATAGAGTTCAATAATTAGGTTATATATTTTTCTATAATATACATTGTGCTAACTCATGTTATTATCTGTTCACCACTGCATTTACATAATATAAATTAAATTTTGAACCAATTATATAGATAATAACTTATGCACATACTGATGTTCCCAATCCCAAGATACAATATGTTTCTCAACCTCATATTACTCCCAGTTCATAGAAACAATGACCTTATACACATGTCGATGCTACCAATCCATAAAAACAAAGAAGTGACAATATTGAACCCGAGGAAATGGTTGATGGTGAAAAACCAATGTCATTGAAAAAATAGGATCATCGTAGCATGATGGTGTTAGTGAAAATTATTAATGAGAAAATCAAAGGCATCAAGTTTTAGGTCGGATGTAATGCGTATGACCATCCTATTAACCCCAAAAAAGCCACGTTCACTAGTTTAATCATTCTAACCACTTGAAAGTTTGTACTGATTTATGTAGCTTCATGTAACCATGTTGTGAACATACATAAGACACTGATTTGGGAATAAATTAGGGTAAAATTATGATATCCTTTCTTTATTTTTCTAAAAAATAAAATAATGGAACATTTGCTTACACCTCATTATCCCTTATAGAGTGCATTTATAATATATGAATCCTACAATAAATTTGAATTAATTATTTCTAGAAAGTATCACAAAGTCTTTCACACAATTCTAATGAAATTTAATCTTAAAGATGATGATGGTAAAACAAGCCTTCACCCACCACATATGTATCCACACATTATAAGCCAAGAAGTGTGTGATACATTTACTAGATATCACGAGGAAATATCTTTTTTCAAGTAAATTTTGTCTAGTAATACATTATTTTAAAATATGTATATTATTCACTTTAATTAATAATTTTTAATCTATGAAATAGAAACTGAGTGCTGAAAATAAGGATTTGGTAGTAAAACCAATGTACACCTACCATAAAACAATGATGGGGTACACTTCACTTGAAAATAATATTGGTATGTATTTTAAATCAACTGTAATAATTTTATGTTACATGAAACAGTAACAGAATTTCGTTACTATTTTTAATGTATATTGATGAATCCAAACCAAATACACTTCCATACCATGTCATGTGCTATGAAAGGAGGAACATGTAAATAAATATGGGATAATAAAATATTAAATAACGCAAAAAGTGTGGGAATAATGTGTAAGTATGACCTAATATTTTTTTTACTTTAAACCTCTATTACATAACAACGATTAATTATTTTTATATATTTTCTATCTGGCTTAGACACATGAATCATCAACAGCTATACCACCCACTATTGGTGGATTTGAAGTGGCCAGAACAGTATGGTCGGGTCAGAGGTGTGGGTTTTGGGGTGACACCCCAAAAATATTTTGAGAAAAGTAAAGAATGGGGGTTTAAAGATAAATAAATAAAAGAGATGAAAGTAAGATTAGTTTCACTTGAAGAAAAATCTCATTGGAAGTATGATTTGCTATAAAATGATATGGGAGGAATCAAAGAGAAGAAACAACTCAAGAAAAATCACTACATGAAGATCCCACCCCACCCCCTCTAGCTTTGAGGTAAGCGATTCCCCTAATAGAGATATCTTAGATGAGGTAATACATATTATCATAATTGTTTCTATGAAATGTGAACCAGGAAGACACTGATACCTCTCATGTAGTGATATTCTATTGGGTGAAAATTATTGTGATTTATATCTATCAATACCCAGCCATCACCTTTTTGCGAGAGATACCGTGTTCAATATCCAAGAAGACACTCTATACAATTGATAACTTCTAATAGGTCATGTGAGAGTGGGAATTACCATAGCTCATGAGTAGATCATTGAGATACCTGTTCCACTTGATAATGAAAATATTCATATGGTCAATCAATCTATTGGAACATTCATATCATGGCTGTAAAATCTTATAAAAATACAAGTCGAAAAGGATGTATTCATTTTCAATATTTTCTTCATGCTAAAAATTTAACAATTAATGAAAAAGGTCTGAATCAATGAATGTTATTACATATGGACAAGGGGAAGAGGGTGAAATAAAATTTCAAATCAAAACCATTTAAAGGATCAACCAACCAAACGAAAAGATCTTCAGAAAGTACCTTTACCCCACCCGTTCAATATCCACATTTACTAACATTAAAGGTTTATGTAGATACAAAGTTACAAGTTGGTAGTATCCAAATAATTTATTTTGAAGAAACAATGTATGAAGAGGACATTAAATATTTTATTTATCTTGATAATGTAAATTAAATCCCCAAGTATGAATGGATAGGAGTCTCATTTGTGAATGTATACATGAAGTTTGTTTTCATGATTTGTTTTTCCAATAGTCGATTTACTATGTTAAGTATGAATAAATACAATTCATATTTTTTGTAGGCATATATATGAATACCAATTTAAGAGATTACCCCATGAATGTAAATATGGACTCATTAGTCCTCATGTCACTTCTATATACCAAACCAAAATGAAATCTGTTCAAATTGATTCAATAGTGGAAAAACTGGCTAAGTCATTTGAATGTAAACTTATGGATGAAAGAATGTTCTTAATACCAAGGACGTAGGGTTAAAACTATAAAATTTAATCATATTAATTATATTTTAATTCCTTTCATTACTTATGAATTTTGGTTTTATTAGGAAACTTTGGGTACTTGAAAGAGCGCTGTCGTGGGCGCCCTTAAATGATTAGTATGATTTTGGGGTACTTAGGTGCAGCAGAGTGGCTGACCAAGGTCGTCTCTCAAAGGAGGAAGTGAATTAAAACAATTTTTAGAGGTATTCTAGAAGTAAAATAAAAGATAATAAAAACACTACTTGAAATTATGGGGGTGTTTTTTTATAGTTTATGAATCTAGAAGAAGTTTGCTGGAAGAAGATTGTATTTTTTTTGTTTTTAGTTTTGAAATGAAGTTTGATTAAAATGACACAACAAAAAGATGTTTGTTTAGACAATATTTAAAAGACGTAATCGATCTAACTCTACCTCTTCAATCATTTATTAATCATTATCATTTAAATTAATATTCACTTAATTATGATCCCTTAATTTGTTAAATCCCGAACCCTACGAGAATTAACTTTACCACGAAGATTGAAGTGAATTTAACCTTAGGCTAACTTCGGAACATGCAATCGCAACACCCTGATTTGATTGATGTTCTAAAATTAGCTTATGGTCAGTGGTAAATTAAGGCACATAACCACTATGTAAATGAGGATTAATTGAGTTTAGGGATTATATTTGAACTCTACAAATTGATCCCGTGTGGTTTTGAATTACCGGTTAAGGTTGCGCTCTCACAGTTCACACAATTCCCGACCTCGCGTGTTTTGTGTTAACTATTAAATTGCTTGATTAGTTTCATTTAAATTGAAAACTCAATTAATAGATCATAATATTTGAATTACAGTATCTCATTGATTCAAAATAAATGAATGAAGAAGGATAGAGGTCGATCGATTACTAAAAAGAACTACTCTTCCATGGGTGGTGTAGTCATCGTGGAGACATTTTGCATAAGCAACAGATTGAAAGGGTGGAAACCAATCTTGTATCCACTCTTGATTACAACCCAATTAAGAAGATTAAGAGAAGAAGAAGAGGGATGAACACAGAAGATTATTTGAAGAAAAATTCAAGAAACAAACATGAAAGAAAAGAAATACAAAGAAGAGGTGAGAGAGGAGAGCCTTTTTGGAAGAGAGGTTTGCACAAAGGATTACTTCTTCCAAGAGTTGTGAGGGAATACCAAGAGAAACCCTTTCTGCCACACCTTCCCAAAGCCTCTACCAGCCCTCTCAAAGAGTTAAAACCCCCTTTAAATAGATTTTGTGAGGGCTAGGGATACATAACTTTTTAAGTGTGAAATGAAAATCTCAGCCAAATATTTTATTCCAACTTGAACCGACAATTTGACCTCCAAAACGCGTTAATTGACCGGCCTTCCAGAAGGATGATTTGTGCCAAATCATGTCCCCGAGCTTTCCTCAAACGTTGGGCTCAATACAATCCCGTATGTAGAAGATATGGCCTAAATACAGAACCCATGTCCATTCTGCCGAGTCCAGCCCACCATTGGATTAATGTCTCATTTACTCCATCCAAATGCACTCTTTATCTCTAGTGTCCTGAATGAAAGTTGTATACAATGAAGTTAGGAACACTGTTACAAAATTTCAAATTCAAATAATAAATATAACAATATTTATCTTCGAAATACTACAGTGCACTATTAAGGGTAAAACTGGAATTTTCACCAAATTTTCAAATGAATGATCAAATCCCAAATATTTTATAAATAAAAATATTTAACACAATGTGAGGAAATTATTTCATTTATTATCAATAAAATATTCAATAAAATAGTGTTTTATCAACTCCCCCACACTTAACCTTTTGCACACCTGGGCAAAACCTCATATCAAGTAAACATCAATATCAAATCAAAACCAATTTTAAAACACATATCCTTAAGATCAATCAATTTCACACCAAGAATCAAAAGATATCATGCCTCATAAAAAACCTTATTTCAAGTTCTCCATTTATATCATTCAATATATTTCCACTTCATTTATCCACCCATGCACAAAACACTTACCTCGCTTGAATTTTCTCTCATCACTCAAATATCAATTTTTTTGCAATGTCTTTCTCATTCAAACTCATACAAGGGTCACCATAGGCTTGATAGATTCCTACATCGCTACCCTATGTGATTCAAGGACATATGTTTATCATGAGGACTTTTCAGGGTTGTTCTGTGGCTTTCGGTTGGTAGGATTAAGATGTGAAAAACTCTGAGGCTGAATGAGGAGGGCTTGACTCTTTTGAAGCAAAATTTCATTAATCTAATTTTCACTTAAATATGGTCTTCTCTTCAATCCCCATAGTATCAATTCAGCTCCATCATCATGAAAAGTTATGAAAGGTTTACACCATTCATCATTTCAGCATAAAAATGTCAATCTTCTCAAACATGATTTTCTTGAAAGCTCCAGATGGGCATAGATTTCCACCTCAATTAGAAGCTCCAGAAAAGGCACAACTTCACTTGTCATGAAAGCTCCAGAAAAGGCACATCTTTCAATATAATGAATTTCTTTAGCAGCAAACACATCTCTTCAGAATTTAATTTTCCACCCAAAGTATCACAGAATGTGGTGGAAAAACCCAAGTCAACTTCCCCCACACTTAAGCTCAACTAGATTATGCAATTTCACTTCAAGAGTTGGTTGGATAGGGAAAATTGGCTTGTAATGTGGATTAACCTAACAGGCTGTGCATGGCTTCTAAGGGATACAAGGATTAAATATTCAAGGTAGGCCATTAAAAAAAGATTCTTTGAAATAAGGGCTTTAATACCAAACAAATGCCTCAATCATTTAAACATATGTACCTTAAACCCTCAAGTTTTGACAGGAAAAGATCAAATTATGGTTAAATAAAGCATGGTTTGGTTCTCTCAAGAAGTGAAGTGAATGTAAAGAATATGAAAATAATGGTTTAGAAGCCTCACAGGAAAGTGATTTCAAATATAAAGATAGTGATATTGGCATGGGATTCAAAATTCAGCGTACTTTTCATGAAATTACTAAATATTTGAACTTGAAACAAAGTCATTTAAGAATTCATTTAAGATTAGTTTCAAGGGGTAAATTGTTTCACTTATTGATATGGATTTAAAAATAGTGATGAGAATCATTTCAGCCCAAAAGTTTCAAAAACACACAGAAAATTGTAAAATAAACACACAAATTTTGAAAAACACACAATTTTTTTTGGTTTTTTTTGAACAGGAAAGCAATTGAAATTACTAAACTAAAAGGTTACCTCCCCCACACATAAAATATTGCATTGTCCTCAATGTGAACCTATGAGATGATATATGCACATGAAATGTAGAATTTTTAAATAGGACAAATAATATAAAAGTGAAAGGGTTAGGAACAGCCTGATGTGATCAAGTGATGATGGGGTCATGCAGTGTGATAAAATCCACTACATCAGTAGGATGTCCCTCAATCTATCTCTTCAAATGTTTCCCATTGACTGTAAAGCTCCTTCCAGTGTCCTCTTGTGTGATCTCCACTGCACCATATGGAAAAACATTAGACACAATATAAGGACCTAACCATCTGGAACGCAACTTACCAGGCATCAACTTCAGTCGTGAACTATAGAGAAGGACTTTCTCTCCAACATGAAACTCCCTTTGTTGGATCATTTTGTCATGAGCTGCTTTTGATCTTTCCTTGTAGAGCCTTGAGTTCTCATATGATGATAGTCGAATCTCCTCAAGCTCTTTAATTTGCAACTTCCTTTGAATTCCAGCTTGGGCCAAATCCATGTTACATTTCTTTATAGCCCAATATGCTCGATGCTCGACTTCCACGGGGAGATGACACGCTTTCCCAAAAACAATCCGAAATGGGGACATACCAATGGGGGTCTTGTATGCTGTCATATAAGCCCACAATGCATCATCCAAGCGCTTGCTCCAATCCTTCCTATTTGGCTGCACGATTTTCTCCAAGATTTGTTTCAACTCACGATTTGAAACCTCAGCCTGGCCATTTGTTTGGGGGTGGTATGGTGTTAATGTTTTGTGTGTCACCCCATACTTTTGAAGGAGGGAAGCAAAATTCCTATTGCAAAAGTGTGTCCCTTGGTCACTGATGATGGCCTTTGGTACTCCAAACCTGCAAAAAATCTGTGCTTTGACAAAGTCCACAACAACATGAGAATCGTCAGTCCTAGTGGCCTTGGCCTCCACCCATTTACTCACATAATCAACAGCAACCAAAATATACAAAAATCCAAATGAAATAAGAAAAGGACCCATAAAGTCGATGCCCCATACATCAAAAATCTCACAGAATAGTATGGGTTGTTGGGGCATCTCATGTCTCTTAGAAATGTTCCCAGTGTGTTGGCAACGAGTGCATGACTTACAAAACACATGGGCATCATGGAATAAACTAGTCCAATATAATCCAGAGTCCAAAACTTTCCTAGCTATCCGTTGGGGTCCAAAGTGTCCACCACATGCAAGTGTATGACAGAATTGCAAAACAGACTCAAACTCATGATTAGGAATACACCTCCTAATAACTTGGTCACTACACATGTGCCAGAGGTAAGGATCATCCCACACATAAAACCTAGACTCAATTTTTAATTTTTGGACTTGATGCTTCTTCAAATTTACTGGGATTTCAGAGCCAACAATGTAATTAACTAAATCAGCATACCAAGGATGCTTACCTGAGATGGTATAGAGATGCTCATCGGGGAAAGTGTCCCGAAGTGGTACCTGGCCCAAGGTGTCACCCTCTAGTGTGTGAGTAAGCCTACTCATGTGGTCTGCCACCAAATTATCTGACCCCTTCTTGTCCTTTATCTCAAGGTCAAACTCTTGAAGAAGGAGCATCCAACGGATAAGTCGTGGCTTTGCATCTGGCTTCTTTAGGAGGTACCTCAAAGCTTCATGGTCAGAAAAAACAACCACTTTAGAGCCCAATAAATATGAACAGAATTTATCTAAAGCAAATATGACAGCAAGAAACTCCTTTTCTGTGGTAGTGTAGTTTGATTGGGCTAAATCTAGTGTCCTCGATGCATAAGCGATCACATGTGAACGTCCTTACACCCTCTGAGATAAGACAGCTCCAACCGCGAAGTTGGAGGTGTCACACATAAGATCAAAAGGAATCTCCCACCGTGGGGGCTGTATGATAGGTGGAGTGGTCAGACATTGTTTTAGCTCATCAAATGAATTCCTACAAGAAACATCAAACACAAAATCAGAATCCTTTTGAAGTAATCTTGACATAGGAAGACCAATCTTACTAAAATATTTGATGAAGCGCCGATAAAATCCTGCATTCCCTAGGAAATATCTAACATCACGCACACATGAAGGATATGGTAAGGATGAAATAATGTCTATCTTAGATCTATCAACCTCTATCCCATGTTTGGACACTACATGCCCTAAGACAATGCCATGCTCTACCATGAAATGACACTTTTCAAAGTTCAGGACCGGATTCTTCTCAATACAACGATTCAACACCTTTCCCAAACTCTTTAGACATTCATCAAATGAGGATCTATACACTGTAAAATCATCCATAAATACCTTCATGCAGGTCTCAATAAAATCAGAAAAAATACTCACCATGCATCTCTGGAAGGTACCTGGGGTGTTGCAAAGTCCAAATGGCATCCTTCGGTAGGCAAAGGTACCGAATGGGTAGGTGAATGTCGTCTTCTCCTGGTCATCCGGAGCTATAGGAACCTGCAAATATCCAGAAAATCCATCCAAGAAACAATAGTGTGTCTTCCCAGCTAGTCTCTCAAGCATTTGATCAATAAATGGGAGGGGAAAATGGTCCTTGCGAGTAGACTGATTTAGTTTCCTATAATCAATACACACGCGCCAACTATTTTGCACCCTCATTGGAACTAACTCATCTTTCTCATTTTTAACAACAGTAACACCACTTTTCTTAGGCACAACCTGAATAGGACTTACCCACTGAGAATCTGAAATGGGAAATATTATACCTTCCTTGAGCAATTTCTCAACTTCCTTTTTAACAACTTCCAGGAGGGTGGGATTGAGTCTCCTTTGTGGTTGTCTCACCGGTTTAGCCCCATCCTCCAAGAGAATCCTATGCATGAAAATGGAGGGGCTAATACCTGATATGTCAGCCAAGGTCCACCCAATCGCCTTGATGTTCTCCCTCAAAATATTCAAAAGCTTTTCTTCATGTTCAAAAGAGAGATTGTTAGCAATGATAACAGGTAATCTCTCACCACTCAACAAGTATGAGTATTTCAGATTTGGTGGCAATGGCTTGAGTTCTATTGAAGGAGGGTGTAGTATAGATGGAGACATTGAAGGAACTGAAATATGTGCACAAAGAGCATCAGTATCAGAATAGACATCATCAAAATCATAGAATAAAGCATCAAATCCATCTGCATACTCAACAACCATTTCATAATCAGAGTGAACATGATCAAAATCAGAATATGAATCCACATCAAAATAAAATCCAAGATAGGATTTTGTATCAGAAACATGTGCAGAAGTGCTCTTAGACATCAAACTCGAACCAATACTCATAATCTCCCTAAGAATAGGACAATAAAATTCTATGGAGTTTTTATTTTGTGGTTAAAAATGGGAGATAACAAAAGAAGAATGGTCCTCTGAGGGGTACTTCATGGAATCCATAACATTAAATATCACAACTTCATCTCCAAACTCCATGGAAAGTATACCCTCATTGACATTTATGATAGTTTTTGCAGTTTTGAGGAAGGTTCTACCTAAGATAATGGGGGCATGAGAACTTACCTGATCATCCTCCATGTTAAGAACATAGAAATCCGCTGGAAAGATCATGTCTCTTACCCGGACAAGTACATCCTCAAGGACTCCCGCTGGATATGTCGTAGCTCTATTCGCCAATTGCACCACTACTCTTGTTGGATTCAACTCACCAACCTTTGGTGGAGGATTCCCTTGTTACTGACTTGCTGATGTTTGGGCTTCAAATCTCCTTTGGGGTTGTTGGAAACCCTGCTGGTAAGGCGGAGGCTGCTGGAAGTTTGGTTGAAAAGGGGGCCTTTGTTGTTGTCCAGAGCCATACCTCATGTCCGGTTGATCTTTTCACCCTTGGTTGTATGTTGGAGAAAATGAATCAAACTTCTTTTGGGGATATGGTTGTTGTTGCTGCTGAAATGGTCTCCCTGGGAATACTGCTGCGCAATCCTCTGTCTCTTGTAGTTGTGGGCAATAGTCAGTTGGGTGGCTTGTCTCAGTGCAAATTCCACAAGGCCTTGAAGGAGGGGGTAGAGATGTCTTTTGTGCCAAACCAATTTTCCTCACCATAGTTGTCAATTCTTCTAACTTGGTATCAATCAAATGACTCTCAAGAGAAGAAGGACTTACCTGATGTACTCCCCTGACATGTGGTGTACCTCTATCACCAAATTGTTGGGAGTTTTGGGCCATCTTGTCAATCAACGCACGTGCAACTACTGGTGTCTTGTCCACCAATGCTCCTCCAGCCGCAACATCTACCATGCTTCTCTCCATAGGTGTGAGTCCTTCATAGAAGTACTGGATGAGTAATTGCTCACTGATTTGGTGATGTGGGAAGCTTGCACACAACTTCTTGAATCTCTCCCAGTACTCATACATTGACTCCCCTTGGGCTTGCTTGATCCCTGATATCTCCTTTCGAATGGATTTTGTCCTTGATGCTGGAAAAAATCTTTGTAAGAAAAGACGTTTCAAATCATTCCAACATGTTACATCTTCAGGTTGAAAATAATACATCCAATCTTTTACAGCTCCATCAAGTGAGAATGGGAATGCTCTTAATTTAATTTGATCTTCAGAAACATTTCTTGGTTTTAAAGTTGAGCAAACCACATTAAATTACTTAAGGTGTTTGTTGGGATCCTCACCAGATAAGCCATGAAACTTTGGAAGAAGGTGAATTAATCCAGATTTCAATTCAAAGTCCGATTCGAGATTTGGGTATGCAATACAATTTGGTTGATAGTTAATATCAGGTGCAGCCAATTCTCGAATGGTTCTATTAAGTTCATTTCCATTATTTCCAGCCATTGGTTCCTCTTTTATGTTTGAATTTGAATTGCTTCCAATTTCAATGTTTCCAGAAGAGAGGAATTCACCAACTGGTTGAATATTGAAACTTCCCGTAGATTGAGAATGTCTGATTCGTGCCCTAAGGCTACGTTCAATCTCAGGGTCAAGATCTAAGAGATCTTAGGGATTAGTTTGTGTCATAGATTAAATAAAAATGAAAAGAAATAAAGTGGACCATAGTAAAATAAAAATGAGAAGTTTGAGTTGATGGTCCAAAAAGAAGTAAAAGAAAATAAAAGAAGAAGAAGAAAAATCAGATTGGGTAAAGAAGGAAGAAAGAAGAGAGGAAGAGAATAAAATGTAAAATAAAATAAATACCTCTAATTGGTTGAAATAATTACTTGCCTCCCCAGAAACGGCGCCAATTTGAAAGAGCGCTGTCGTGGGAGCCCTCAAATGATTAGTATGATTTTGGGGGTACTTAGGTGCAGTAGAGTGGCTGACCAAGGTCGTCTCTCAAAGGAGGAAGTGAATTAAAACAATTTTTAGAGGTATTATAGAAGTAAAATAAAAGAGAATAAAAACACTACTTGAAAGGATGGGGGTGTTTGTTTATAGTTTATGAATCTAGAAGAAGTTTGCTGGAAGAAGATTGTATTTTTTTTGTTTTTAGTTTTGAAATGAAGTTTGATTAAAATGACACAACAAAAAGATGTTTGTTTAGACAATATTTAAAAGACGTAATCGATATAACTCTACCTATTCAATAATTTATTAATCATTATCATTTAAATTAATATTCACTTAATTATGATCCCTTAATTTGTTAAATCCCAAACCCTATGAGAATTAACTTTACCACGAAGATTGAAGTGAATTTAACCTTAGGCTAACTTCGGAACATGCAATCGCAACACCCTGCTTTGATTGATGTTCTAAAATTAGCTTATGGTCAGTGGTAAATTAAGGCACATAACCAATCTGTAAATGAGTATTAATTGAGTTTATGGATTATATTTGAACTCTACAAATTGATCCCGTGTGGTTTTGAATTATCGGTTAAGGTTGCGCTCTCACAGTTCACACAATTCCTGACCTTGCGTGTTTTGTGTTAACTATTAAATTTCTTGCTTAGTTTCATTTAAATTGAAAACTCAATTAATAGATCATAATATGTGAATTACAGTATCTCATTGATTCAAAATAAATGAATGAAGAAGGATAGAGGTCGATCAATTACTAAAAAGAACTACTCTTCCATGGGTGGTGTAGTCATCGTGGAGACGTTTTGCATAAGCAACAGATTGAAAGGGTAGAACCCAATCTTGTCTCCACTCTTGATTCCAACCAAATTAAGAAGATTAAGAGAAGAAGAAGAGGGATGAACACAGAAGATTATTTAAAGAAAAATTCAATAAACAAACATGAAAGAAAAGAAATACAAAGAAGAGGTGAGAGAGGAGAGCCTTTTTGGAAGAGAGGTTTGCACAAAGGATTACTTCTTACAAGAGTTGTGAGGGGCTCCCAAGAGACACCCTTTCTGACAAACCTTCCCAAAGCCTCTACCAGACCTCTCAAAGAGTTAAAAACCCCTTTAAATAGAGTTTGTGAGGGCTAGGGATACATAACTTTTTAAGTGTGAAATGAAAATATCGGCCAAATATTTTATTCCAACTTGCACCGCCAATTTGACCTCCAAAACGCGTTAATTGACCGTCCTTACAGAAGGCTGATTTGTGCCAAATCATGTCCCCGATCTTTCCTCAACATTTGGGCTCAATCCAAGCCCGTATGTAGAAGATATGACCCAAATACAGAACCCATGTCCATTCTGCCGAGTCCAGCCCACCATTGGATTAATGGCTCATTTACTCCATCCAAATTCACTAGTTAGCTCTAGTGTCCTGAATGAATGTTGTATAAAATGAAGTTAGGAACACTGTTACAAATTATAAAATTCAAATAATAAATATAAAAATATTTATCTTCGAAATACTACAGTGCACTATTAAGGGTAAAACTGGAATTTTCACCAAATTTTCAAATGAATGATCAAATCCCAAATATTTTATAAATAAACATATTTAACACAATGTGAGGAAATTATTTCATTTATTATCAATAAAATATTCAATAAAATAGTGTTTTATTAGTACTCATTGCAATCAATTTGGATACTCCAAATATTTATTTTATGGATTCACTAAATGAATACCCAACAAAAAGACCACATGTGATGAATTTTATCAATTAGTGAGACATTACATCCAATGTTTTAGAACTAAAATTCAAGTTATATATTTTATATCATGTTTTAATGAGAATTATGTTATGATAGGGTGGTGACTAATATCATAAAAATCATGGAATGAGGATAGTCCATGCGCACAAGGAGCCTATTGACTTCAACAAGTTGAAAAATATTAGGGTATATATAATAAGATTTCACTATCAAAATACATATTAAAAGTAATTACTTATTTTTCTCAATGTCTCTACAGTGACTAAAAAAATAGAATATTGTGGTTATTATGTTTGTAGATTTTTGATAGATATCATATACCATCAATAAAATAGCACCCATAAAGAGGTATTTTTGAAGATAATTACTATTTTATTTAAAATATTTATTAATTATTTTTGTATTTATATTTTTCTAGTAATACTATGACTGTTTAAAATCCTTATATTCACCAGATGAAATATATTTGTTTATAAAAAAATAGGTTGCATACATGATGTTAGAATTTATACATATATCATGAAGATATGACTTCTTACTTTTTATTTAGTTAATTTTCTCATCATTTTATCTATTTTTTTCATTAATTTATTCAGTGTTTCTATATGATACTTATTTTGTTATTTTTAATAGATATCATAAATAAATGACTTCATTTACATGGTTGATTCACTCCTATGCTATTATCATGCACTTAATCCGACATACGGTGTACCTCGTAGACTCACATTGTATGCTTTCTATTTAAAATAGATGTGTTATCAATGTATTGTTTAACATTTATATTTAATTTATTTCTTTATTGTATTACTAACATAAGAATTGTTTTCTTATACTGGTGAATTATTTTTCTTGGGTTAGGGTGGTTTGTTCAAATATTCTTTTGCTCACATGAGGTTGTACTTTTAGACTGCAACTTAAATAATGAAAATAAAAAAATGGGTCAATAATGTATACAACCATCATGAAAAGGTGAATTTTTTATTATTATTTAATTAAGTTTTTTAGTCACTTTATCTACAATTTTTAAGTTAATTTCCTTATCATTTTAATCAAATACTTATTTCATTTTCTTCATAGATCTTTTGTGAAGTCATGTTTTTCTTTCAACTATCCACAATAAGCTAGAAAGGAAAGAAAATTTTCCCTTCTAGTGGAAGAGAAAATTCGATGATGTCTGAAACATGAAGTGTTTTAGGGAGAATGGGGTTTATCTTCCATAATAATAGAACACATTATCTATTTTTGTATTTTTGAAGATAGTTGAATGTAAAACACATATCATATACTCAATCAGCCACAGTTCAATTAGAAACACAGTGTGCCCGGTATGACTCAAATTTTATTTTTTTTAGTTTATAATTTATATTTTAGTTCAAATCAAAAATCACATACTCAAAATTTAGAAAACACATTAATACTATTTTTATACTCTAGGGAATCAATCCATAAGTTATTTGTGACTTATAGTAACTAGCCACACCTCAATATGACGCATAGTGTGGCTGGTATGAATCCAAGTGTGTCTTTTAATTTAAAATTGACATTAATTTTAGTAAATATAACAAATGACATACTAAAAACCAAGAAAAAAAATTCTTATTGTTTTTAATTTCTAAGAAAATGGTCCATAAGTCATTTTTACATATAGGAATAAACCAAACCTCAATTAAACACATAGTGTGACCAATATGACTCCAAGTGTGTCTTTTAATGTAACATCCCAAGTAAGTAATGAATAATAGATATATTTATCTATGTCTATTAATGATTAAGATAGTGTTTTAGAGGCTTAAAATGAAAATAAATCCAATCTTAAGCATGGAATACACTAATATTTTTTAAAAGATTGTTTTACTGCCTTTTGATGGCAAACCATTTTTAAATCTATCTTTTAACAATTTTATAAGATATGTTTGTCAAAATAAACTTATTCTTTATGATTGGTACATCAAAATTTACTTTGTGTGAATTTTTGGTATTTTTCTGACAATGTTCATTTTTTAATGAATAGTGAAAAATACTGCATTTTACATCAAAACTGCTTTTTAATCTAATTTATTTATATGATTAGATTATCTTTTGAATTGTTTTTGATGTGAAATTAGAATATATTTTTACCATTTTATCCAATGGTGGTCATTGGAATCAATTTCACTTTGAAATTGGACTTAAACTAGTGTCAATCTTTTGATACTTATTGTTTCATAAAAACACGCTATTTGTCATGACAACGAGAATTAGTTATTAAATTAATTAATGAAACTTACATGTTTTGAATTTTGTAAAATAGACATCATTTTTGAATTCAGAATATCAAATATAGCTTAGGGTGAAGTTTTGGTATCTTTCTGAAAAACTTCAATTTTTGATGAATAGTGAAACCACTAAGTGGTGGTTAAAGAAACTGATTTTTCATTTAAATGAAAATTTGCCACTTCTGTGATTTGATTTTCAAAAATCCGACATACATGGTTGTCATTAAGAAGTAAAATGTGGTTCAATGAGATTAAAATAATTTTTTGGTGAATAGTAACTTTTAAGTTCTTAATCGCGATTAGTGGTAATTAGTGTAGTTTAAGGTAAAAATAATGTTTTAATAATAAGAGATGAGCTTGAAACATGTCCTACCCTCATTGGATGTGTCATGGCCGACCAAGAAAATCCATGGGTCAACTTGGGGAACCATGGAGCCACTTTTTTTGGGAAATGACATAAATAACTTTTTATTTAATGTTAAAGTAAAAATGACACAAACATGAGATGTCTTACTAAAACAATTTTTACATGGGGTTATACAAGTCATATTTTTGATTATAAATAGTCATTGGAAAGATAAAAAGATTTCCTACATCATATTAGTTTTTTTTATAATTTTTATACTTTAAATAAATTAAATTATTTATGACATCATGATGATGCAGCGATGACCTCATTATTTAACGATTTAAATAAAATGGAATGATAATGTAAAATATAAGACCTACACATGGCCAAAACCTATTGGATGGGTGGATTTCGAACCCGTATCACCTTATCCTCGAATTATATCAATGTGGGACCTCTTAAATCCTAATACCATTTTAAAATAAAGTGACTTTTCTTTACTTTCCAAGAGTGCCCCTCCTCTCCTCTTATAAAAGGCCCCCACCTCTACCTCCTTACCCACACTCCAAAAGCCTTTGGATCGGCCAACCCCTGCCCATTTTGGCTCTCCACGTCCCTATATTACTTCTTGAAGCCTCACTTTTGGCAGAAGTCTTCCCAAGGAAGCCTTTGAGCTCAAACCAAAGGGAGTTACCCGATTTTAAGGTAATGTCTTCACTTGAGTCCTTTTGTTTTATTTTGCTTCTCCAACCCTCTTAACTCTTTTTATTCATTTCTTTTGTAAAAACTCAAGTATCTTCAATATACTAGGATGTTGTTATAATAAGTATTCGAGCTACACTTACACACACCTACATCTAATGGTTAAAGAACATACTGTTTCCGTGGATGGTGAATTTATGACTCCCGAAACGATGATTGTTCAACATTCTTTTAACACCTTCAAAGGTGGCCATTAAGATGTCACTATATTTATATATGATATATAATATTTTTATGTTTTCCTTAAGCTTATGTATTTTTCATTTTGGGCATACCTTTATGGTTTCCATTATGGGTAAACGCGATATCTTCATTTAAGGAAGTGCGGACTACCGCACCCTCAAAGTGATTTGATTCGTTAAATACCATATGTGGGACGTATAAAGGATGGAACTATGATATTATACTGGAATTATAATATACCTTTATATCATTATGATTCTATTCTATAAAATACGAAATAGAAATGAAAGTAGCGTTCATGCGTACGTACGACTTACGGTCTCCATGAACGGTTCATTTCATTTATTACCTCTGAATGATTATGTAATATTATAAATTCATGAATGTACTGGATATATATTACATATATGATATCTAAATCATGAATACCATTCTGGATATAATGGGTACATGAACAACTTGTAATTATAAAGGGCTTATTTTTTACTCAAGTACCAATGATCATTAAAACGACCTTTATTAACTTAAATAATTACATAGTGTTCATGACATGGCAATAAGTGATATAAAAGGAATAATGAACTTTAAAAAGGTTCTTAAACAAGTAGAAATTAACTCAAGTTTATTATTCAGGAGATTAAAGAACGACCGAGTCAAGTCGGACCTGAGGTATGGGACTTCGTCTCAATCTCCTTTCATTGAGGCATATCTTGTTTTATACACAACCTTCTTTTATACAGTGTATAAACCCCTTTGAATTTTATGTTTATCCAAAAGGAATATTTTTTATACGAAGCGTTTTACTAAATGACAAAAGGGAATGTTTTGTCGTACGTATGCGGCGACAATGACTTCTCCACCGCCATGATCATTATTTGAGTTTCGACATCCTCTACAAGCCATACCTTCTTTTTAAAAGAAAAACAAATACCATGTTTTACTTTTCTTTTATTTTGGTATTGAAAATGGTTTTCATAATGTTTTTATATCAATGTGTTGTATTGATATCTTGTGATTGAATGGTGGAAATGTTATGTTTCCTTTATGCATGTTTTATGTGATACGATTATGTTGAGGTTCTTGGGCATTATTATGAAGACGGGTGGTTCCATGATAAACTAAGGGCGGGTGAGCCCGATATAGCTCTCCAATGCATTGGGTAACATGAATGAGTGTAACATTAAGGTTTCTCCAAAGATATTTAGGGAATATACTGTGATGGGTATTCCAAACGTAACCAAGAGGGTTACTCCCTACGTAAGAATGTTATGAATGCCTCAAGTTACCTTTATGTCTTATGATTTCTATGATTTATTCATGATTTGATGAGGTATGTTAAATTTCTTATGTTTTATGGGTAAAGTATGATTTCATTCTTATGTATATATGTGCCCATGTTTCCTTTCCATATTTTTATATCCCTTACTGAGCTTTTTATGCTCATCCCAAGTTTTTTTGAAATGTTTTTCACAGGTCAAGGGAAAGGTACATGATATGATGATAGTGTCAAGGAAGTGTGAAGAAAGAATCCATGTTTTATTTTAAATATGTTTCCATTGATGAGAAATAAGAATATTATCTTTATGTAACCACTTTGTTTATATGTGGAATGTAATGCAAGTTTTATGATCTAATTCTCTAAAACTCTAAACCCGAAAAGATCCTCAATGTGTAATATTATAATAACTCAAGATTAAGTAAAGTTTAAGGCTGGGGCCTTATAGTTGGTATCAGAGGTCGGTTTAGATAACTTTAGGAGTTAGAATTCTATTAAATGATTATCCAAAAATATTTTTTTTATGGTCAAATTGAAGTGATATAGTATTTGAAGATTACCATGTTGCTTCATCTAAGACATGTTTGTTCAGAATGGTTTTCCGCAGAGGAAACATGGAAGCAGTGCTAGGAAGGCATGCAGAAGGAAATAACCTTCCGAATCAGCATCTTGAGATGGCTGGAATTGGAACTGAACAGTTTGTTGCAGTAATGGCGCAGTTGACTCAAGCGATAAATGGCGGTGGTATCCATACACGAGATCAGCCAGATCAACCACAGATGAACATGTCAGTTGTGGAACATTTCATGAGGAAACATCCCCCATCATTCAGAGGATCATCTGACCCTGTGCTAGCTGAAGGGTGGATTAAAGCACTAGAAAAGATTTTTGATGTCATGGGGTGTTCAGATAATCAAAAGGTTAGTCTTTCTATTTACTGTTTGGAGGGTGAAGCAGATCAGCGGTGGTCGATTGTTAAAAATATCAGGGACGCTGATGAGATTGATGCTCTCGACTGGGATGAATTCAAAGGTATGTTTCTTGAAAAGTATTTTCCTAAGGCAGTTCGACTTAGGATGGAAAAATAATTCTTGGAATTGAGGTAAGAGGAAGGCTCAGTGGCTACCTATGAAGAAAAGTTCACTCGATTGGCAAGGTATGCTCCAAATTTTATCCGAAGACCACGTTTCGTACAAGATATGGCCATTATGAATTAGTAGTAATGCCTTTTGGGCAAACCAATGCACCTGCTGTATTCATGGAATTATGAATACAATTTTCCATGAGTTCTTGGATAAGTTTGTGGTGGTTTTCATTGATGATATTTTAGTGTTTTCTAAAAGTAAAGAGGAGCATGAAAGACATTTAAGGGTTATCTTACAAACCTTAAAAGAAAAGAAATTGTATGGGAAATTCAGAAAGTGTGAGTTTTGGTTGCAACAAATTTCTTTCCTTGGTCACATTGTTTCTAAAGATGGGATAACTATTGATCCTGCGAAAACAAAAGTTGTGGAAGACTGTCCAAGACCCACAAATGTAACTGAGATTCGTAGCTTCCTTGGTTTGGCAGGCTATTACCGAAGGTTTGTTAGAAATTTTTCACGGTTATCTAGTCCAATGACTAAGCTAACTTGGAAGGGTGTTAAGTTTATCTGGACAAAAGAATGTGATGATTGTTTTCAGGAATTGAAAAGAAGATTGGTGAATGATCTAGTTTTGGCACTACCTTACAGGAATGGTGAGTTTGTTATATACAGTGATGCTTCATTGAAAGGACTTGGTTGCATCCTAATGCAGAATGATCAGATAATTTCTTATGCTTCACGACAGTTGAAAACTCATGAGGTAAATTACCCTACACTTGATTTGGAATTAGCTGCTGTTGTTTTCGATTTAAAAATTTGGAGGCATCATTTGTATAGAGTAACGTGTGAAATATATACTGATCACAAAAGTTTAAAGTATATATTCACTCAGAAAGAGTTAAACATGAGACAGAGGAGATGACTGGAAATAATCAAGGATTATGATTGTACAATTCATTACCATCCAGGAAAAGAAAATAAAGTGGCTGATGCATTGAGTCGAAAAAGTAATGCTTCATTAACAATGTTGCATTTGGAACATGATCCTTCGGTTAAGGATTTGATGAACTTTGAAATAGAAGTTTTTGGAATAGGATGTTCTTCTGTTTTGTTTTAGGTATCGGTGAGATCATCTCTATCAGATAGAATCAAGCAAGCACAGAAGCAAAACAGTGCGTTGCAGAAAAAGGTAGAGATGGTTCAGAAAGGTAAGTTGCCTGAATTCAACATTGATAATGATTGCGTTTTGAGATTTGGGAAGAGATTGTGTGTGCCTTGTGATTCACAGTTGAAGAGAGAGTTGTTATGTGAAGCTCATAGTTCTCCGTTTTCAGTTCATCCTGGCAGTACTAAGATGTACAGAGATCTGCGGGAGTATTACTGGTGGGATGGAATGAAAAGAGATATTGCTGATTTTAATGTGAAGTGTTTGACTTGTCAGCAGGTTAAAGAAGAGTGGTAGTTACCGAAAGGGATGCTTCATCCTTTACCAGTGCCAGAGTGAAAATGGGAGAATATATCCATGGACTTTGTTGTGGGATTACCGAAGACATATCAAGGTAATAATGCAATCTGGGTTATTGTTGATCTCTTGACTAAATCTTCTCATTTCCTTTCTATACGAGATACTTTTTCCCTAGATCAACTTTCCCGTTTGTATCTTAAAGAGATAGTCAGGTTACATGGAGTTACCCTCTCTATTGTATCTGATCGTGATCCCAGGTTCACTTCTAACTTTTGGAAAGGCCTTCAGAAGTCATTGGGTACTGAATTAAATTTTAGTACACAATTTCATCCTCAATCAGATGGGAACTCAGAACAAACAATTCAGACCTTGGAGGATATGCTACGATCTTGTTCGATGGATTATCAGGGAAGTTGGGACCAACATCTTTCTTTGGTTGAATTTTCATATAATAACAGTTTTCATTCCAGTATACAGATGGCACCATTTGAGGCGTTATATGGGAAGTGGTGTCGAACTCCAGCTTTTTGGGATGAAGTGGGTGAAAGAAACCTGATGGGACCAGAATTGGTAGAAGATATGGCAAAAAAATTTCAGCTGATTCAGAAGCACATGAGAACATCTCATAGTAGGCAGAAGAGTTATGCGGATAACCAGAGGAAGGATCTATCTTTCGAGGTAGGTGATCATGTTTTTCTCAAAGTATCACCATGGAAAAGTGTGATGCGATTTGGTAATAAAGGAAAGCTGAGTCCAAGGTTCATTGGACCATATGAAATTCTGGAGAGAGTTGGACCTGTTTCTTACCAAGTGGCTTTACCTCCAAGTTTATCTCAGGTACACAATGTTTTTCACGTTTCGATGTTGAGAAAGTATATGCCAGATCCATCTCATGTTTTAAGTCCAGAGGTAGTTCAGCTGGAAGAGAACCTATCTTATGAGGAAAAACCGGTCCAGATTCTTGACCACATGGAGCAAGTGTTACGGAATAAGTTGATTAATCAGGTAAAGGTTTTGTGGGAAAACCACATGATGGAAGAGGCAACATGGGAATCTGAAAATACAATGAGGGATAAGTACCCCCATTTATTCGATAAGTAAATAAATTGCGAAGACACAATTTTCTAAAGGGGGAAGGATGTAACATCCCAAGTAAGTAATGAATAATATATATTTTTATATATGTCTATTAATGATTAAGATAGTGTTTTAGAGGCTTAAAATGAAAATAAATCCAATCTTAAGCATGGAATACACTAATATTTTTTAAAAGATTGTTTTACTGCCTTTTGATGGCAAACCATTTTTAAATCTATCTTTTGACAATTTTATAAGATATTTTTTTCAAAATAAACTTATTCTTTATGATTGGGACATCAAAATTTACTTTGTGTGAATTTTTGGTATTTTTCTGACAATGTTCATTTTTTAATGAATAGTGAAAAATACTGCATTTTACATCAAAACTGCTTTTTAATCTAATTTATTTATATGATTAGATTATCTTTTGAATTGGTTTTGAAGTGAAATTAGAATATATTTTTACCATTTTATCCAATGGTGGTCATTGGAATCAATTTCACTTTGAAATTGGACTTAAACTAGTGTCAATCTTTTGATACTTATTGTTTCATAAAAACACGCTATTTGTCATGACAGCGAGAATTAGTTATTAAATTAATTAAAGCAACTTACATGTTTTGAATTTTGTAAAATAGACATCATTTTTTAATTCGGAATATCAAATATAGCTTAGGGTGAAGTTTTGGTATCTTTCTGAAAAACTTCAATTTTTGATGAATAGTGAAACCACTAAGTGGTAGTTAAAGAAACTGATTTTTCATTTAAATGAAACTTTTCCACTTCTGTGATTTTATTTTCAAAAATACGACATACATGGTTTTCATTAAGAATTAAAATGTGGTTCAATGAGATTAAAATAATTTTTTGGTGAATAGTAACTTTTAAGTTCTTAATCGCGATTAGTGGTAATTAGTGTAGTTTAAGGTAAAAATAATGTTTTAATAATATGAGATGAGATTTACACATGTACTACCCTCATTGGATGTGTCATGGCCGACCAATACAATCAATGGGTCAACTTGGGGACCCCATGGAGCCACTTTGGTTGGGAAATGACATAAATAACATTTTATTTAATGTTAAAGTAAAAATGTCACAAACATGAGATGTTTTACTAAAACAATTTTTACATGGGGTTATACAAGTCATAGTTTTGATTATAAATAGTAATTGAAAATCTAAAAAGATTTCCTACATCATAGTATTTTTTTTATAATTTTTAAACTTTAAATAAATTAAATTATTTATGACATCATGATGATGTAGCGATGACCTCATTATTTAACGATTTAAATAAAATGGAATGATAATGAAAAATATAAGACCTAAAAATGGACAAAACCTATTGGATGGGTGGATTTATAATCCTTATCACTATAGCCTCGAATTATATCAATGTGGGACCTCTTAAATCCGAATACCAATTTAAAATAAAGTGAGTTTTCTTTACTTTCCAAGAGTGCCCCTCCTCTCCTCTTATAAAAGGCCCCCACCTCTACCTCCTTACCCACACTCTCAAAACCTTTGGCTCGGCCAACCCCTGCCCATTTTGGCTCTCCACATCCCTATATTACTCATTGAATCCTCACTTTGGGAAGAAGTCTTCCCAAGGAAGCCTTTGAGCTCAAACCAAAGGGAGTTACCCGATTTTAAGGTAATGTCTTCACTTGAGTCCTTTTGTTTTATTTTGCTTCTCCAACCCCCTAAAATCTTTTTATTAATTTCTTTTGTAACACCTACAGTATCTTAAATATACTAGGATGTTGTTATAAGAAGGATTTGAGCTACACTTACACACACCTACATCTAATGGTTAAAGAACATACTGTTTCCGTGGATGGTGAATTTATGCCTCCCGAAACGATGATTGTTCAACATTCTTTTAACACCTTCAAAGGTGGACATTAAGATTTCACTATATTTATATATGATATATGATATTTTTATGTTTTTTCCTTAAGCTTCTGTATTTTTAATTTTGGGCATACCTTTATGGTTTCCATTATGGGTAAACGCAATATCTTCATTTAAGGAAGTGCGGACTACCGCCCCCTCAAAGTGATTTGATTCATTAAATACCATATGTGGGACGTATAAAGGATGGAACTATGATATTATATATTATATTATACTGGAATTATAATATACCTTTATATCATTATGATTCCATTCTATAAAATACGAAATAGAAATGAAAGTAGCGTTCATGCGTACGTACGGCTTACCGTCTCCATGAACGGTGCATTTCATTTCTTACCTCTAAATGATTATGTAATATTATAAATGCATGAATGTACTGGATATATATGACATATATGATATCTACATCATGAATACCATTCTGGATATAATGGATAATGAACATCTTGTAATTATAAAGGGCTTATTTTTTACTCAAGTACCAATGATCGTTAAAACGACCGTTATTAACTTAAATAATTACATAGTGTTCATTACATGGAAATAAGTGATATAAAAGGAATAATGAACTTGAAAAAGGTTCTTAAACAAGTATAAATTAACTCAAGTTTATTATTCAGGAGATTAAAGAACGACCGAGTCAAGTCGGACCCGATGTATGGGACTTCGTCTCAATCTCCTTTCATTGAGGCACATTTTGTTTTATACACAACCTTCTTTTATACGGTGTATAAACCCCTTTGACTTTTACGTTTATCCAAAAGGAATCTTTTTTATATGAAGCATTTTACTAAATTAAAAAAGGGAATGTTTTGTCGTACGAATGCGGCGACAATGACTTCTCCGCTGCCATGACCATTATTTGAGTTTCGGCTTCCTCTACAAGCCATACCTTCTTTTTAAAAGAAAAATAAATACCATGTTTTACTTTTCTTTTATTTTGGTATTGAAAATGGTTTTCATAATGTTTTTATAGCAATGTGTTGTATTGATATCTTGTGATTGAAAGGTGGAAATGTTATGTTTCCTTTATGCATGTTTTATGTGATATGATTATGTTGAGGTTCTTGGGAATTATTATGAAGACGGGTGGTTCCGTGATAAACTAAGGGTGGGTGAGCCTGATATAGCTCTCCAATGCATTGGGTAACACGAAGGAGTGTAACGTTAAGGTTTCTCCGAAGATATTTAGGGAATATACTGTGATGGGTATTCCAAACGTATCCAAGAGGGTTACTCCCTACGTAAGAATGTTATGAATGCCTCAAGTTACCTTTATGTCTTATGATTTCTATGATTTATTCATGATTTGATGAGGTATGTTAAAGTGCTTATGTTTTATGGGTAAAGTATGATTTCATTCTTATGTATATATGTACCCATGTTTCCTTTCCATATTTTTATATCCCTTACTGAGCTTTTTATGCTCATCCCAAGTTTTTTTGAAATGTTTTTCACAGGTCAAGGGAAAGGTACATGATATGATGATAGTGTTAAGGAAGTGTCAAGAAAGAATCCATGTTTTATTTTAAATATGTTTCCATTGATGGGAAAGAAGAATACTATCTTTATGTAACCACTTTGTTTATATGTGGAATGTAATGCAAGTTTTATGATCTAATTCTCTAAAACTCTAAACCCAAAAAGATCCTCAATGTGTAATCTTGTAATAACTCAAGATTAAGTAAGGTTTAAGGCTAGGGCCTTATATTTAATTTAAAATTGACATTAATATTAGTATAAAGAAGAAGTGACAAACTGAAAACTAAGAAAACACATTCATATTATTTTGATACTTTAGGAAAATGATCTATAATTCATTTTTAACATGTATGAATCAAGAAAACCTCAATTAAATGAACAATGTAATTGATATATTCTAAGTGTGTCTTTTTATTTTAAATTTACACTAATTTTAGTAAAAAGAATGAATGAAATACTGAAAACTGAGAAAATGAAATTATTTTTCATTGATACTTTAGGAAAATTATCCATAAGTCATTTGTGACATAAAGGAATCATAAAAACCTCAATAAGATGCATGATGTGACTGTTATAATTCCAAATGTGTCTTTTTATTTAAAATTGACATTAATTTTAGTAAAAAGCACAAGTGGAAAACTAAAAACTAAGAAAATGAATTCAGATTATTTTTATACTTTAGGAAAATGATCCAAAAGTCATTTTTGACATGTAGGAATCAACCACACCTCATTCCAATGCACAGTGTGACCAGTATAACTCCAGGTGTGTCTTTTTATTTCAAATTGACATTATTTTTTTTTTGCAAAAAGACCAAGTGAAATACTAAAAAGAAAGAAAAATAATTCATATTATTTTGATACTTTAGAAAAATGATTTATATGTAATTTGTGATGTGTAGGAATCAACCACACCTCAATAAAATGCACAGTGTGATTGATATGACTCCAAGTGCATCTTTTTATTTAAAATTGATATTAATTTTATTAAAAAGAATAAGTGAAACACTGGAAACCAAGAAAAAACATGTATATTATTTTAATACTTTAGGAAAATTGTCCATAAGTGATTTTTGATGTGTAGGAATCAACCAAACCTAAATCCCACACATGGTGTGACTGGTATGACTCACCATTTGTTTAAAATTTACATTTTAGTTCAAAACATGTGTCACTCACTAAAAACTAGGAAAACAAGGTCTGATTGTCTTGATAATTTAGGAAAATGATTCACAAGTAAATTGTGACATATATGAATAAGTATCACATCAAAAGATCACATAATGTGATTGGAATGACTCAAAGTGTGTGTTTACTGTTTGAAATGACATTTTTATAAAAAAACAACTGGCATACTCAAAACCAATAAAACACATTCATATTATTTTTATATTTTATTAAAAAGATCCATAAGTCATTTTTGATGCATAGGAATCAGTCACATCTCAATCTGATGCATGGTGTGACCGATATGACTTCAAGTGTATCTTTTTATTTAAAATTGACATTAATTTTAGTAAAAAGAACATGTGACAAACTAAAAACCAATAAAACACATTCATGTTGTTTTGATACATTTGGAAAACAATAAAAAAGTCATTTTTATGTGTTGGAATTGACGACAACTCCATTTGATGCATTGTATAATGGATATTACTCAAGGTGTGTATTTTTATTTAAAATTGACATTAATTTTAGTCAAAATAACAAGTGACATACTGAAACCTGATAAAATTCATTTTAATTGTTTTAATAATTTAGAACAATGATATATAAGTCATTTTTGATTTATAAGAATCAATGAAACCTCAATATGACCCACTGCATGATTAAAATGACTCAATGTGTCTATTATCTGTTTAAAATTGATATTTTAGTTCAAAACATGTTTCACTCACTATAAAAAAAACACACTCTAATTGTCTCGATAATTTTGGAAAATGATTTATATTTTATTTTTGATGTGTAGTGAGTAGTCTCACATAAAACCGACACATGATATGACTAGTATGACTCAAAGTGAATGTTTTTAGTTTGAAAAGACATTTTAGTAAAAAAAGTGACATACTTAAAATCCAGAAAATGCATTCAGATTATTTTGATACATTAGAAAAATGATCCATAAGTAATATTTAACTTTTAGAAATTAGCCACATCTTAATCTAATGCATGTTGTGACCGGTATAACTCAGAGTGTGTCCTTTTAATTAAAATTGACATTAATTTTAGTAAAATGAAGAATTAACATACTAAAAAATGGGAAAACACATTTGGATTGTTTTGATACTTTATAAAAATGATCCATAAGTCATTTTTGATGTGTAGGAATCAACCTCACTTCAATAAGACACATGGTGTAACTGGTATAACTTGAATTGTATCTTTTTATTTAAAATTTACATTTGATTAATGTCTTATTTCATATTTTTGTTTAATTTATTTCTTTATAGTATTACTAACATAAGATTTTCTTTCTTATATAGGTGGATTCTTTTTCTTAGGTTGGAGTGATTTTTTCAGAAACTGATACCGTGGTTGGGATTTTTTGAGAGGAGATTGTAAGCGCTAAAGATAATGAAACATTAATGTTTTTAAATGATTGTGAATTGTAATTATAAATGTAATTATAAAAATTATTTTTTGAAATGAATATATTAGTTTTATTTTGTATTCATGATGTAAAATTTTTATCAATTAAATTATATATTTACATAGAGGCGTATTTTCAAATACGTTACCTATGTATTTGCTACAATGTGCTGTTATTCAAAGTGCACACTACAGAAAGTTGGGCCTTTATCAGTGTTTTTTAGCACTAATAAATTCCCCCTTTATCAATTATTTTTTAGTGATGATAAAGGGGACCCCCTTTAATGTAGTAGAGTACAAAAAATAATTTTAGTGCTGTAAAAGACCTTTTAAAGCACTGTTAAAGGGTCGATCTGTAATAGTGGGTGAATAATGATGAATTATATTTTTAGATCAAGGAAATGAATACTTTTTATTCTTCACCTAGATGATAGTGAATCATGAAATTATAATCCTTTATTAGTTCCACCAAAAATCATTTCCACTTACACTATTTTTTGAGTAAATATATACTTTAAAATTTCATGGTCAGTGTATATTTCACATTTTACCCCATATAAAAGCTACCTCCAAAATTTTAAAGAAAAAAAACCACTGCTGCATGTTCATGATCATGGGTAAGGTAATTATTCTTATGGAGTTTCAATTTATGTAAAGGATACGAAATTACCTAATTATTTTTCATTAAAATACAACTATGTCCTTTCAATGAAACATATTTATAAATAAAAAACTCACCATTTCTAGATTTCATAAATAGAACTGGAGCATTATCCAATCTTATTTTCAATTTTGAAAAACATTTATCACACTATTTTTTACATATGAATTTAACTCCTTTTTGAGTTAACTTGGTTAGTGGGCTAGATAACCAAGCAATGTTTTCAAAAATCCATCAATAGTAACCTTCTTATCCAAGAAAACATTAAATATCAATGATATTGGTTGGTATTGATATTATTCAACCACTTCAATCATAATAGGATCAAGTTTTATTCCATCTTTAAAAATAATATACTCAAAGAAAGAAATCATCTATAACCAAAATTCACACTTTCTAAATTTTATATTCAAATTATTCTCTTTTAAATTATGTAGAACAAGCCTTAGATGTTTCTCATATTCCTTATAGATTTTAGAATAAAATATAATTTCATCAATAAACACCACCAAAAATTTATCTAAATACTAATGGAAAACATTATTCATAAAATCCATGAATACAGTAGGTTCATCAGTCAACCTGAAAGGAATAAAAACAAACTCATAATTCTCATACATAGTATAAAATATTTTTCTCAAAATTTCTTCCTATACTTTTAGTTGATGATATCCAGACCCATGATCAATCTTTGAAAAATATTTCGCTCCTTGAAGATAATAAAAATTGTTATCTATATGATGAAACATACACTTATTTTTAACAGTGATGTTATTTAGTTCTAAATAATCAATTAAGAGTCTCATGTAACCATCCTTATTTTTAATAAACAAAACAGGATCACCCCAAGGTGAAGTGTTAGGATGAATAAAACCCTTATCAAGTAACTCTTGTAACTTCTTTTTCAAATTCAACAACTCTAATGAAGAAATTTTATAATGGGGTTTTGAAATTATGATATCTTTTAGAACTAATTCAACAATGAATTTAACCTAATGATCAATAATAATACTAGAAAAATCATCAGGGAAGACATCCATATATATTCATTTACTTTTGGTGCATCACTAATCTGAACAAATTCTTTTATTTCAATAATATGAGCAATATAACAATCACCACCATCTTTAACCAGCTTCTTCTATTATTTATATGTTATCATAGGTATGAAATCATTATTATATAAAATTAAAACTCACTCTAAAAATTGAATATAACTTCCTTATCTATAAAATATATCTTAGCATGATAAATTAAAATCCAATCCATAATTAAAATAACATAAAAATAAACTATGGGAAAGATAATATAATTTGTAGGAAAAAATATTCCATAGATAATCATAGGAATATTCCTATAATATTTTGTTTCCTTAATACTTCCACCAAAAGTTTTTAATAATAGATATTTCTACATTTCTTGGGGTAAAATCTCCATTTTACTAAAAGAATTTCCAAAAATAAAATAATGCATAGACCTAAAATTAAACAAGACTTTGACATAATATGAGTAAACAAGTAATGTACCTATCACCACTTCATTTGATAGTTCCACATTTGTTGAGGTAACTAAGAAAGAATTTACCACAACCTTCTTCTTATGGTCTTGATGATTTACATCATTCTTGTTTATCTTCAGATACAAATTTTTATAATGGTCCATCTCATTTCATTTAAAATATCTCACCACCTACTTATCATAATTGGTCTGACCATTATCATTATTCTTTATTTTCGATCACGTTCCAAATGTCCTAACATACCACATTGGTACAAATTTCTAGATTTAATAAGACACCCCCGAGATGCTTCTTAGAACACTTATCACAAGAGGGAAATTTAGAATTCTTACATTAAAATTCATTTGACAAATGTTTTCCCATTACTTTATACTTGTACCACTTCTTATCTTTACTATTGTAAAAGTCAAAAAAATCCATCTCTTTTTCTCAGATTATCAAAAAAAATTCTTATTGATTTTAAACTAATGAGAGGAAAAATATATTCACAAACTTGGTTTCAATCATGAGTAAAATTTTTAAATTTTAATATCATTATCTAGAATGAAATTTAGCACATACCTAGACAATCTTGTAAAATTGGGTTCATAGGAAGAAAAAAACTCCACCTAATTTTACTTCAGTTCCAAAAATTGACTTTCTATCCTAGGTCAAAAAACCTTAGGAAAATACTTCTCAAGTAAAAGAACCTTAAATATCATCTCCTCTATGGTATCAATATCATCTTTTTCCCTTGGTATTCTTAACCGATGACCACTGTTGACTGGCTTCACCTTCAAAATGAAAAATGGAAAGAATTAATTTTTTTGTTCATAACGTCACAAAACATTGAATATCATTTCTAGATAATTGATCCACTTTTCACAAAACACTAGGCCTATAGTTCCAAAAAATGTAGGTTGATGTTGTATTATGAAACTTTTCACTATAGACATGTTCCTTTATAGAGAGTTCAGTAACACTTTGGCATGGGTACCACCATTAATAGCTTGTATCAACTATGTTAACAAAACTAATGAATACACTATTTAAATTAAAACTATTATAGGCTATTAATTCAAAATTATATTATCCTCTTGATGCATTTTTATGCAATTTAGTCTATTTCCTATATAAAAACCCATTTTTAAACAAGCGTAGATTTTATGAAGCAACATTGAAAACCTAAAAGTTTTCTCATGTAATATAATCCATATATTTATATCCCTTAAATGTATTATAGTAAAAACATCATAATCTCTAAAGTTTTCTAAATCTTTCTCTGATACCAACTATAACAACCCAAGAATTTAACAATCCATAATTATGATTTTAATAGAAAGGGTTATTTTTCTTATATTCCTACGATCATTTAGGTTGATAGTTTTAGATAATTAAGAAAAACTATTACATATCAAACCCCAACAAATAAATTTGGACACTTCCACTCATTATCCATTTTCCATAAAAATGAGATTCTTAAATTTAAACTCTTATTTAATTGAAAAAACATCCTCTTCTTTTAAGACGAATCACCATTCTAAAAATATAGACCTTTCTATAGTTCATAGTCATCCTTAATACTTGTGATTTTTTTTTTAAAAATTGGGATGATCACAAAAAACTCAGTAAAGGATAATAAAAGAAAAAAAAAACCTTTAGTACGTTTTAAAAAACTATGAAATCCATAAAAAATTGGCTTTCTTACATAGTAAACTTTAATCTAAAATATTTGTTTACTTACTCATGAAATAAAATTTATTTTTGAATGATTATCATAAAACATTTCATAAGAAAGAATGAAGGTAAAATCATAATCATGAGGGTTTCTTAGGAAACATGAGAACCCATGGGAAAACTTTTTTTTTGAAAAGTATACCTTTCACCATTAGTAGGTTAATAAACTTTCTTAAAACAAAATATTATTTTCTTACCTTGTAAAAACAAAATATTTCCATAAAAACTCTATCAAAAGCATATAAAATCCATATAGGTTCCTTAGGACATCATTTTCATATAACCAATAAAATAACCCTTACAAATGAAATAACATACCCAATTAATTTTTATAATCTCTTAGGAGTAACCTATATTCAATTAACTCGGTCACTTTACCAAATGCATTGGAGTGCTATATTGGTCTCACTTAACTTTATGAACTATATTGGGATCAACAGTCATCATAAATAATATCAAAGTACTATAAAATTCATAAAAACCCTAAAAGTTTTCATTTCCATAATAAAATTTAATAAAACAATATTTTTTAACACATATGTAGAAACAATTTCAGGTTTCATGTAAAAATAAGGATAAAAATAATTTTCCATTGAAAAATCATAAAAAAATTCTCAAGATAATGAGAAATATAATATTATTTGAAAAAAAATGAAAATTGGCAGTAGAAGTTTCTTAAAGAATAACGTTCATGATGACGATAAATTACATTCATACCATATACATTAACAAAATATACTTTTCACACTTTTTCAAGAATTTCCTATAAATAAGATATTAAAAATATACGTTTGTAAACCACTGTGAGGATTGACCAACATAGTTTTAAAAATAAATGTAAACAACCATTTTATTAAAATAATAACATTCTTGAAACATTTTAGGAAACATAGATAGAGAGGAAAAGGTGTCAGAAATAAAAAATTTAAACATTTTAAATAATTTTTTGATGAAAATATCTTACATTTTGGTAATGTTAAAATAATAGTGACATTAATAAATAGAAAATTAAATGGATTTGCAAACCACTTTAATTTTTTGGAATTAATGATAAAATAAATATATATGGTAGTTCATACAACACACAAAATAAAACATGTAATCATGAACTAGGTTAGGATGCCATCCAACCCGACACCCAACCTGGTATGGGACATGGCACGAAGGGCATTCCCGATCACCATGGGCTGGAAACTAGTGTTGGGAATCAAAGAAATCATTTTGGGAACAATTTTTCCCCAATAAACCAGGATCAAAAAAATAAACTGAACATGCAGAAGTGCAAAAAAATGATCATAAATAAATATAAAAACTGATCTAGATACAAATACAATTGAACAAAGTTAAAAAAACAACAAAACAAAACCATAAAACGGATACCAACATGATATCCAGGTTTGATCATGGTCACCACCATCCATAGCCCGACCTGATATAAGACAAGACTGAACCAAAAACCAACACCTTCAAAACAACTCAGGTCTACCAACATCAAATGGCACAAATGAGGTGTGATCTTAAATAACTTATTTGGTAATCACCACAAATTCCATATATTTCTTTTAAAAAAAAGTACATGAAAACTAGTTTGAAACACACACACACACACACACATATATATATAAAATTTATTCCCATTTTAATAAACAAGCACAACTTTCTCTTTTTTTAAAACAATACACACTATATCTCCATTTTCAAAACATATTTACCATTTAGAAACTAAATTCCATACAAAAATCCATAAAAAGTTATACAAGACTGTGCTGAAAACGAATGAGTAGTATAAAAAAGAAACCAAGTGCAAAAAAACCATAATATACAGATAGTAACCATGGTAATTTCCTAAACACCCCTAGAGAGATCCCTAGATGTACTCAGGTCGGACTCACCTATCGACATATGGTGTAGCTCCATAGTCAAAAACTAACTGGCCATTCTAACTACCAATATAATGGAACAATCACACCTAGACTTTAAAAAATCAAAGAGTTAACAACCCATCTAATTAGGATTGATAAGAAACCATCACTTGGCCCTATAAAAGATTCCCTGAAAACCTATGGTAATAGTACATGGTGAAAGTAGGAGGCCCTAGCACATGTGACTCACCTTACATACCACTACCACACTTGCCTACCCCAAACACCAACACCACCCATGTGGTAACCCATATTGGAAAATCCTCCATAGGGGTTCCCATCTCGTAATATCTAGGGTTTGGATAAAATATAAACCCCATCAAGAGAGACAAAAAAATTAAGAGAGGAAGAAGAATAGAGGAGAAAAATCACCAAAAATCAAAAGAACTCACCTTAGGAACCTTTAAGGAGAATCAATGGAGGTTATGGATCAAGGGAGAGGAGTATTTTGAATTCCAATAGTGTTCTTAGGTTGAAGGAGGGGAGGAAAACCTAAAATGGGGTTTAAAGAATTGAGGTTAAAAATTGGAATTTAAATTTTTTAAGAAACTAGGAAGATTTAATGGTTTTGCCACACGATTTGAAAAACTCTATGCAAACAGTGCGATATACACTATCCAAATGGAATTACCCTCACAAACAGTTGCATCATGGTTTACCAAACCACGTGAAACCCATGTGCCTTACCCCTGGACCACATAACTTTCCACACAATTACTCAGTAAAAGCCACACATTTTACCCAAACTGTGTGCTAACCATGTACATGCCAAAAATCACCCCCAAATTCCAAAAATAAAAAGTTAAAATTGGGGCTTAACTAGAACCTCAACAAAAAATATCCAAAGATGAGAAAAGAATAAAATAAAAGAATTCAAAAGGTTGGGGTGTGAATATTCTAACCACCATAAACAATTTATTCCCTAATAATTTCACCCTACCAAAAGTTAAATAAAACTTGATTTCATGCCCTATAAAATCAAAATAAACCAAAAACCTTAGGGTGAATTCTCACTACAAGTGACACCTGACCAATGCTAAAGAGAAACACAACACTAGGAACAATGGGAGAACGCGGGAGGGTTCTCCTTAATGTAATAACTTGACTAGAATGAGGACTTTAAAACTCCTAACACTACTGGAAACTTCCAACATGAACCAAAAACCCTTTACACGAGGGTGAACTCAGGGGAAAAATTCAAACCAAAAAATGAACCAAAACGAAAACCATCAATCCCACAAAAATAAAAAATCTCTAACCAAGAACCATTAAAACTGAGACTAAACCACACAAGGAATAAGAACCCTTAAGAAAGGACAATCAATCCAAGAACCACATTTAGATAAACATAACCACTCAAATTATGATAGAATAATTCTATCACACTTTTAAAACAAAAATATGAACTTACAAAAATAATGAAAACTAAAACAAGGAAACTTCTAACGTATCCACCCCAACATGAGAGATAAAGCTAGGACAAGGTTTCCCACATCCTTGACCATTCCTGAATGCATGTGATATTCACTATAGGGCCTATGTCTAGAGACCCAATTGCTGAAGAATCTTCTACCTCACAATAAGGAGATAACATCCTCTGATCAAAACTTATTCTTTAAGAAAAAATTTCCTAAAAAACTTCTCCAGATGACCCAAACGACCATGGAGATGGAAAGTTTTTAGAGGATTGAAATAATATTTCTTCAAATTCCAAAACTAATCACAATGGAAACATACAATAAAATAGTTTTAAGAAATAGAGTTTAGAACCAACAAAGGATGCTTTTCAAAAATAGGTTCCTCTGACACAAACCTCCTTCCAAATGAGGAACCTTCATGAACAACAAGGGACACTGGTTTTACAACTTCCTAAAATATAGTAACTAAATCATCTAAAAAACTTCCTCTACCAACTTATCGAAATAGAATTCACTAGATGAGTGGAATTTTTCCTTTATCTTAAGATTAATACCCGAAACTAAATTAGGATCTTTCAACTCATCCTATGACACTGCCTATAGAGAGAAGGAAACCAACTATTTAAAGTGGAAACCATAAGATTTCATTGACTATTGGCCTTTCCAAACATCACAAAGATCTACCACATTCCTCATCTTCACCTCCTTAGGTAATAACCTTTGGATGGAGGTGGTCTTAAATACTTCCCAAGACATTCTATCTTGTAGCAATGTTGGGATAATCACCTTCCCCTGATCCAAATATGGACCATCGAACAAACCTATAATAACATGCACTCTTACAACATCAAGAGTATTCAATGATCTGAAGACACTCCCAACTTTCTCAAAACATTTCACATCCTCTAATGGACATTAATCACCAAGAAATATAGGAAACAACCAAGAAGAATTAGAAGCTTGGAAATAATCACTTGAAATTTTGGGGACCTTTCTGGGTGGAATATTTTGAAAAAATAAACAAAATAAACAAAATCAAAATCAACCCAAAAAATCAACCAAATTGAACATCTTGATCAAAAACAACTAGCTCACAATCCATGAATCATAAACATAACAAAATCATCTTTTAAAAAACCACTATTTTATTTCAATTTAAAAACTGCCTTCTTCTAAGGCCACCATCCAAACACCAAAATCCATTTTCCACATAAAAAAAATCCTCTTTTTTCAAAACAAATCCCATATTTTAAAACAAAACTGATTCTTGAAATCATTTTCCCTTTAAAAATCCATTATGGGAAAACCAGGAAAACCTTTAATTTCAAATACACACTAATGAAATACTATGGACCATCACATATGTGTTCATCCACCTCCGCTTATATTATCCATTCACAAGTTCCATCATTCAGTTTCCATAAAAACCCTCACATATGTAAACATTCATAAGGAGTAATAAGGGTTAAACATTCCATCCCATTATCAAATTTAAGAATTCAACAATTTTTCGATCAAAAACACTTTCCTTTAAAACCCATTCTTTTCAAATTCAAAACCACTTGAAAGAAATATTTTCCATTTCAAAAACTATTTTCATTTTAAAATCCCACTAAAACCAACATAAATTGAAACAAAACACAACTCCCACCAAACTATTCGAATGAGGAACTGGTGGTCATGCAACTTAGCAACATGGTTAGTGGGCCATGCCCTAAGTAATCACTGACCACTAAGAGAACCTCAAACCGTGCATGTGGAATACACATGGGTCACTACTCCATGGGAGATAAAAACATGAAACCATATCACTTCCACTACCATTACTCAATATAAAACAAGACAGAAGACCCAAATCCCGTACTACCCCTGGAAACTCGAGGATCAATACGAGAAAGGGTTCATGGTGTCCTTACTATACCTACCATACGAGTCTTGAAATCCCTAGTATCCAATTACCTGACTCCCTAAATAATAAGGGCCTACACTGATACCATTTTCCCATGAACCATGCCAAGATTCCATCCAACCCGACATCCGACCCAGTCTGGTACATGGCTCGAATGGCATTCCAGATCCCTACAGGCTGAAAACTAGTGCCGAACATCAAAGTAATCACCATGGGAATGGTTTTTTCTCAATAAAACAAGATTAAATAAATAAAATGAACATGTTAAAGATCAAAAAACTGATCATAAATAAATATACAAACCGACCCAGATACAAATACAATTAGACAAAGATAAAACTATAAAAAAACCAAACCAAACTACTAATATCATGATCTACATGAGAGATCATGGTCACCACCATCAACAAAATGACCTGTTATGAGAGATGAATGAACCAGAAACCTGCACCTGCAAAATATCTCAGGTATACCGACATCAAATGTCACAAGTAGGGTGTGAGATTAATCAAATTTGTAGGTAATCACCATAGAGTACATACATTTCCATCCCCAAAACTATCCATAAATACTTGTTTTAAACACACACACACACACACATATTTATATAAATATGTTATTATCCTTTTAATAAACAAACACAACATTCATTTTTTTCAAAAAAATACACACCACCTATCTATTTTCAAAACAAATTCACCATTTAGCAACTGAATCCCACACAAAAAATCCAAAACATGTGATACAAGACTATTCTGAAAATGAGTGAGGAGTATAAATAGGAAACCAAGTGAAATAAAAAAATAAACAAGAATATATATATATAATAACCATGGTAATTTACTAAACATCCCTAGTGAAATCCCTAGACATACTCGGGTCGAACTCACCTACTGACATATGGTACATACTCTCTAGCCATTATAACTTCCAATCTAGTGGAAAAATACCACCTGGCCTCCAAAACATCCATGGGGTACCAAACTGTCTAATTGGGGTTGAAAAAAAAAACTGTCACTCGACCCTCTCAAAGACACCCAGGAAGCCCATGGTAATAGTACATTGTGAAAGGAGGAGGCCCATTCACACATTAATCACCTTACTTTCTTCCACCATACTTGCCTAACCCAAACACCGACACTACCCACGCTATAACCCACATTGGGAAATCATCTATAGGGGTTTGATGTGGCAGTGTTTTCACACTCTTTTCTACAACCTTTTTGTATTTTGTATTTCTTTTTACACCAAAATGTTGTTTTTGATTAAATAATTGATAATTATTGTGCTTTTGTGCCTTACTGTATAAAATAAGAAATTTTAGTTTAAATCATGTGTTTTAATGTTCATTATTGTCATTTTAACTAATTATTTAATTTACTTAATTCTTTTGGATGTGACTTCTATTTTTTATTCCTTTATTTTTAAATTTTTTTCATTCCATTTAGTTTATTAATTCATTAATTAAATTAATAAATTCTTTATTATTTAAATTCTAAATAAATAACTTAGTTTAGTTTTTAGTCTTTTGATAATTTAATTAGTTTCAACAACTTAATTTTATTCAATTCATATTTTTAATTCTATTTTAATTATTTAATTAATTCTTTAACTAATTAGTTGATTAATTAGTGACTTTAAATATTTTAAATGGTTTTAAATTAATTTGTTTATAATTTTTAATCCCAATAAATTTTTTCTTTTTAATAATTGTTAATTAATTTTATTCTTGGTTTTTAAATTAGTTTTATGTTTTAACTATATTGGTTAATTTAATTTATTAATTTATTAATGTACTTTTTTAGTTTTATTAAGTTATTGATTTCTTAAATTTAATTTAATTTTTGTTTTGTTTTGCAGATTATGATGGATTGTCTTCCACTGGTTCCCCCAGCCACAATTTCAACCCTTATGGTGGCACAAAAAATCCTTGCCACTGTTTCTTCCTGCTAACATTCCCCTTGCCACCACTCTACTCACGGTGCCTCTGCCTTCATTTCCCTGCCACCGCTTCCTGCTCTTCCTATCTCACCACTTCCTGCTCTTCCTGTCTCACCGTCTATTCCCGTATCACCACCAACAACCACACACCAGTGAAAAAACCAACAGTAAGTAGAATTAAAACATTGACCATCATAGAAGATAGTTTTTGCTTCATTAAACCATCAACTCAAATTCAAGAATCCAGCATATAGAAGTATCTTCCAACTAATTTTGTGCAAGAAAAAACTCAAAGAAAGTTTAGGTTACCAAAATTGAACTGGAGATCGTTCCACAAATCTAAACCCGCACAGCACCATTATCACCTCGTCGTCCCCTTCTCCATATGCGCAACCTGAAGCCGCCTCGCTGCTCGTTTCCCCTGCTCTCCAGTAAACTCACCGAAGCGGCCGCCTCACCTCTCCAAAACCCAAACCTTCTCTGAGCGCCACTCCAACCCGCAAGCTATACCTCATAGGCACAATCCTTCCCTCCACACGACACCTTCCCTACACCGTGAAACCCTCTCTTCCACGTCGCTACCCTAACCCGCTCAGCTGAGACATCCTACCCCCTGCCCTTCTCTCCTTCGCCAAACCTGACTCCCCCCCCAATTCCACTTTTTTAGTTCAGTTTTTATTCTATTTTGTTATATAATATAATATAATATATATATTATATTATATATATATATATATATCATATACTATAGAATAATAATAATAGGTTTAATGATAAATAGTATATAAGTTTCTATATATCATAATAATATATGTATTAATTAAACAAAATAGTTATTAAATATAGATTACGAATAATTTAGGTATTATATTATTAATAACTTGTTATTATTATTAAATTTAAGTAGTGATAATAATAGATAGTGTATAAATTTATTTAGTTATTCATAGAAGTTACTTTTTATTGGGATCACGTGCCTTTGTTGTGTCTTCTATTGTTTCATTGCATGGGGATTGTAGGTGATTATATAGAGTTCACTGAAAAGATAATGATGTGCACAAAAAATCATACAACGTGGATATGCTGATTTGTAGATGGAAGATTGTAGCTCGTCGCATGCGCATCGTTTTTATTCAGTTAGGAGCAATTGCTATAGTGACCAGTGTGGGAGGACCAGCACAGTGAAATCTCCACATGGAGGCCGAGGAAAACTTTAGAGGGGATTCCAGAGACTTAGACTGGGTCATTAGCATTCATCACGGGTAGAAGTAGGTGGATAAAAGGATCTATCTAGTGAGAGAGCATATCAGGAGGATTGTAGGATCTATCCAGGGGGCATTCGAGAACCTCATTCTGTATGGAAAACATCCATCAAGGCATCATGATTAACCTTCGATCCATATCATCACCGAAACAGAGGCAGACAAACATTGAGTAGGAGATCATCATTGAAGTAGTTGCTGGAGAGAGGAGAAATCTCTTGGGATATGTTTCTTAATTCATCATCTGTTTCTATCTATTTTACTATTTTAATGTGTAGTTAAATAGATTAGGGGAATCGAGCTATAGAGAACTGATTATCCATATGTCCGTCATGTTTTGTTAGTTTTATTTCTCAATGCGATTTCATTGCTCGATTTTTTCTTATATTTATTTTGAGTATCATTTCACATTACCTAATCGATGAGTGTGGTAGTGAATCATTTAACCGTGGATCATTGACCAAAGTACCGAGAATTGGAAAAGGTCAATGCATCTCTTCTCCAATTTAAGCAGATTTATCCAAGGGTCATGATCAAAAGATCGAGACTCAAGGAATTTAATCGAGCCGTGTAGATCCACTGTAGTGACAACTCAGTGGATTATCACCATTTTTTTTGTGCACCGAGTAATTGAATTTAACCAAACAGAAGCATAGAATATCTTTTTAATCAGTTCAAAGAAGCCTGAGGACCCTAAAATCATCATTATTGTTTGCTCTCTGTTTAAGCCATACATTTCACCATTTAACCTTCATTTTCAAACCCACTCTCAATGTTTGTTTCACTATTTGTGTATATTTTTTGTTAGTGTTCTATTTTATCTTTTTGTTGTTTTAGTTTTAATTTTTTCTAGAACAACGTAAGTCCTTCTCTGTGGTTCGACACCCTTCTTACCACAATACTTGTAGTTTGTAGGGTTTATAAATTTTAAGTTTGCGTGTACTCATTGACTACGTAGCCAAATTTTGGTTCCGTTTTCATGTAAGGTACGTACGAACATGTAAAAAAAACACAAAAAATTAAATAGAATGAAAAAAAATACAAAACTTAAAACTGTACAAAAAAAATCTCAAGAAAATATTTTTGTTGAAACTATATTCACACAAGAGCTTGTAAGTCAGATCTTGAAAATCCTATTCAAGAAATCAACAAGCACTATTTTTCTCTTAGAAAACAAAATAAACTTGAAATGGAGAATTTGGATAACATTGCTTGAAATCAAAATTTCAATGGGCCACAACCCTTAGTTCCTACCCCTGAGAGACCTAAGCTTAGGGAGTTTCAAATTCCAACTTTGTCAAACAATCCATCCTGCATCAAATTTTACCATAGGTCTAGGAGGTATGAAATCAAACAGTATCATATTTTTCAACTGCCATCATTTAATGGTCTCCCAACAGAGGACTCCATAGAGTTTATCAGAGATTTTTATGGTTCTGTCCAGCAGTTGCCTCTGCGAGATCTTAGTGAGGAGGAGTTGAGGTTGAGGTCGTTTCTATTCTGTATTAAGGGTAGGGATAGGACTTGGTTTCAAAATTTATATGAGGAAATATTTGACACCTAGGAAGAGGTGTGCAATGCCTTTGTTTCTAAATTCTATCCCAAGAACACCACCATTGAGGTTAGGCATAAGATCACTGACTTTGTCCAGGATAAGGGAGAACTCTTTCCTGAAACATGGGAAAGGTTCAAAGGTCTACTTAGATAGAGCCCCAACCATCAATTAACTCCCTATATTCTCATGGAGACTTTCTATAATGCCCTATCCCCCTACAATCATAACTTAGTTGATCAATCTTGTGGAGGTGATTTCTATGATTCCACTGCTGATGGGATGAAACAATTGTTTGATAAGTTGGATCAAAATCTCAGCACAAGTGAACTAGTAAGTGAGTCATCCATAGGGATGATACAAATCCTCAAGATGCTATTGTTAATGATACGGTCCTTAGAGAGCAGTGCTATCACTTTGGGATGCTTGGTCACACACATAGATATTGTACAAAATTTGATCTCCCTGTTTCATGTAATGAGAGTGCCCAGTTTTTCAATTAAAGGGCTAGGAATCAAGGCGTCCAAGATCAACTCTCAAATACATACCAATCTGGATATCAAGGTCATCCCAATCAATCATGGAGTGAGAAAGGGGTCACCATGTTTCCCACTGCCCCGACTTTCCACCCACAACCCTAAAAAAATTTTCAGAATCAAGATGAGGCTGAATCTTCTAATTTTCAAGGGGAGTTAACGGGGATGCTGCAACAAGTGTTGAGTGAGATTAGATCATTTAAGAAGGACACAGATTATAAGATTCATAATTTAGAACTTCAAATGAGTCAAATGGCTAAGAATCAAATAGGTAAGGAAAAGAGTAAGCTACCCAGCACTTCAAATCTCAATCTAAGAGAAAATGCGATGGAAGTAACAACCAGGTTAGGGCTTAAAATTAAGGAACCATTTAAAGAACCAACTAGACAATAGGAAAACAAAGTTAAAGCTAAAATTGAAAATGAAAATCTGGAAAATACTAATTCTGGAAATATAGAAAGTGAGTTTCAAATTGAACAGATTGTGCAAACCACACCTGAGAAAGCTAAGGAACCAAAGAAAATGAAGTGGGAATTGGTTAAGGAAGTGAAGAAGAAAGTGGGATCTAAGGAGAAGGTGAATAACATAAATGTTCTAAAACATTATACCCCTCCCATTCCCTTCCCTGAAAGAGTGAAGCAAATTGATGAAACCGATTACCTGATATTTCTAAAACTGATTCAAAGCTTCACAATCAACATGCATTTCTTAGAAGCCTTGGATAAAATACCTTCATATTTTTCATTCACAAAAATGTTTCTAAAGAAATAGAATGATTGGAAGAAGTTGGATAAAATTGATCTCATTGTGGAGTGTAGTGAAATTGTCCAAAAAAATATTCCTCCCAAATTAAAGGACCCTGGTGACTTTATCATTTAGTGTCAAATAGGAGGAATTGGGAAAATGAATTGTCTGTGTGACTTAGAAGAAAGTATCAATCTTATGCCTTTATGCTTGTTCAAAAAGATGGGTCTTTGGGATATCCAACCAACTTATGTTTGTCTTCATCTTGCTGATAGATCACTCACACACCCTTATGGGAGAGTGGATGACCTATTAATAAGTGTAGGAAAACTCACCCTGCCCACAGATTTCTTGATCCTTGATATGGAATTTGTTGAAAATGTTCCAATCATATTAGGAAGACACTTCCTTACTACTAGTGGTTCCATCATTGATGTATCCAAAGGTAAACTCACCCTTCAAGATATAGATAACATGGCGGAACTTTCGGCGTTTGAAAGTCCCCGACATGAGGTTACTTATAATGTGATAGATGTGACTGCGAATCAATGTTAAAAAATTGAGGTTAGAGCTAAGTATGGGTATTTCCCACTTGAGGTCATAGATATAATAATTACCCAACCCACTGAAAATTTTTCCTTGGCTACTACTCTTTCCCCACACCCTCCCGTTGAAGAGAAAATTATTTCTTTGGAACTCATCCTGGAGAGTGAGTCGCAACTTTTTCCTGCACTGTCTCAACCTATTTATGAAAGTTTCCCTTGTGAAGTTGACTATTTAAGAGTTCCTGAAGCTGGACAAAGCTCTAGATTGAGCCCTGTTGAAAAACTTGATGATTTCCATTATGAAAAAGTGAATTTCCTTGATACCATCTTACCTTCCCAGTTTGATGTTGTGAGTGATGATTTCAAACCTGAAATCTAAAGATTCACATCATTTGAGTCCTCTGTGGACATTGAGAACAATTTTTTGAAAGCTGAATTTGATAGCTTCTTCTGGGATATTTCTGAGTTGTTAGGGTTGTGAGATGTTTTGGGACTTTCTAAGGGTGTTGTCGATGTGTCATCTTCTTTTTTTGGGTTTGAGAAAAACTCTAAGTGTGGTGGAAGCTCTGGAAGTATTCTTGATTAGATCGGTGATTTTCATGGGAAATTGTTGATCTTTTTAAGATCTAATGAACTGATTTTTAGAGACCCAGTTGACCTGGACAACATGAATCTTCTTAGTGATCTGGATAAGTTTTGGAGCATTCTAATTAGTGCTGAAGATGAAAATGTCTCGAGTTTTCATTCTCTTGATTACTTAGACAATTATAATTTTCACACCATTGAAAAAACTTTCCCATTAAATGATCATGGTTAGAAATATTTAGGGGAATAAGATTTGGCTAGGGAATTTAAACCAAGCGCTGCATGGGAGGAAACCCATGGTTTACTTTGTTTTCTTCTTTAAATTTTTAGTTTGAGTAAATGCTCCCTACTTAGTTGTTTGTCTCTCTGTTTGGTGAAAACTAATTCCTGCATTTCCTTATCATATGATTCAAGTGGTATGGTGGTCCTGGTTTGCTAAGAGAATCATGTTTCCGTGGTAGCCCTATTTGGAACATTCATGGTAGAAGGAGGCTGTCGTCAGAGAACACTGGATTAATGGATAAAAAACCCAAACTCAAACTTTGTAGTTTCTTTCTATTTGAGCTTTAAATATTTAACACTAATGTTAAATTGTTTCATCATGTAGGTGAAAAACTAGATCAACCCAAGTCATGCATAAGGATAATAAAGGGAGGCATTAAAAAAATGAATTAAGAAGCTGCACATTCAGGGGAGTAGTGTTTTTTATGTTGACATTTGTTTTAATCTCCACATTTTTATTGCATGATGCTGTGAACTAAGTGTAGGGGTATTCCCACTGATTTCTAAAACTCTTGGACTGTATTTTATTCAAGGTTTTTGTCTTGCTAATATCTACTAGTTAAAAAAAATATTTTGAGCTGATTTGTGAAACATGCTTGCACCCATTGCTTTCATTTTCATTATACTACTACTTCTGTACATCACTGCTAATCATGCTCCTATTTGAAGTATATTGAGTAATCTTTTTTCTACTCTTAAAAATTAAAATCATGAAATTTTCAAAATTAAATACATTTGTTTTCTGGTGATGGTTGGTGGGGTTGGGTTCTTCTATTTTTGTTTTTTATTTTCTTTCAATTTTTGTGTGGAAAAGACAATTTTTGAACCTCATTACTACCCCTCCATATCTTTTTTTCAGCTGAAATGTCCATTTATTTTGAACATACACTATCTCCCACATTTAGATTCAACATTGGAGATAATTTTGGGTTTTAAGTGTGGGGGAGAGGGTTCATTCTAGTGTCATGTCGAATTCCCCCTTATTGAACATGAGTTTGTTTAAAAAAATGGTCAAAATTTTACAAATTTTTTTCAGAATCTTTCAAACAATTTCAAATTATTTCATCAATTTATTTCCATTGGCGGTTCACTGGTACTTCAATTATGTCATTTTTAGTGGATATCTTCTCACTGTATGATAGAGTAACATTGAGTCAGAAACTATTAATCATGAATGATTGCTGAGTGCATTTTTTCACTGTCTCTATGAACCTTTCTGTTTAGGAACTAAGGATGGGAGTGTGACAAGATAGGCATTGTAAAGTAAGGATCATGACTTAGGGTAACTAGAAGTTCTCACTAGAACCTAGGGAACTCACATTCTTAGTAAATAATATTCAATCACTTTAGGAAGTCAACTTGAATGATTATTAATTAAGTCCTTTGTAGTTGGATTAAAATGGGAAAATGGGATCCCACGGTGAGTATCTGAGACAAGGTGCATTGGGTGTGTTTCTGTGAATAAATAAATCCAATTTCAATTTTAATAAGTGCTATGCACAGTGCTCTGCACATGGAATATGGCTGGGAAAGATTAAAATAAAGTGCCCTTGTAAAAAATTAACTCATTTAGGTGAGGGGAATTTTGAACCCAGAAGAAGAAGGGAGCAATTGACTTGGTTAATTTTCATTTTCGTTGAATCAGTAAAGTGACAAAATTTATGGACTTAAATTTTTGGAACCTGGAGGAATGTGATAATGGAAGGTGCCCTTGGTTAATTTTTAAATTCCACTTCATCTAACCTGTCAACACTCCTTGTATTAGAACTTGAATTGGAAGGTGAAGTAGGATAGTTAATGAGTACACATAAGAGGCATGACATACTTGATAGTGTATGAATTTGTGAGGCTTTTGACATATAGTGGGTTTTTGAAGCTAGGCATGACATCATTTTTGAACACATTGGAAAAGCCAGACCCATTGTTTGGTCCTACTCCAATGGGTACTAATGTTTAATCATGCACTCTTTTTTAATTGAAACTCACAAATCATCTTTCTGTTTTAAAGTCAAAGACATGTACTTGTTTGAAGATAGGGTTCCTGATGCACTGCTATGCATAAGTCATTTCCACTTGGTCTAATATCTATAAAATGGTTTTGTGGATGGTTTTTACATGAGTTTTACAATGATAATGTATCTTGATAGGTTTTTCGGCCACCAAAAGATAAATCATGGATTCTATGAAGTTTGGAGATTCAGAAGGGAATTGGAGGCATAAGGACCCTTTGCCCCTAATTATGCTGGAAGGGAGTCACTTGGATCAAAACTTGACGTGAAGGATGGAAATTTGAGGAATATAAAAGGCAGAGATGGCTCGCACAGTAGCCGAACGGTTATCCAAACCATGTGAAAACCGTGCGAGTGGAGATTCCAATGATAGAAAGGCCTGCACGGTTGGCACATGGATTAACCAAACCATGCGGGCCATCCAAGAAAACCGTGCAGTTTAAAGATTCAAGACAGAAGATGCCGCATGGTTGGTGCATGGTTTACCAAACCATGTGCCCAAATGGTGCGACTGAAGGATTTAAGACAGAAGCTTCCGCACGGTTGGCGCACGGTCTACCAAACCGTGTGCCCAAACCATGCAGACCACTGGAGTCTTCTTCTTTTTCTTTACCACTTTCCAAAAAATCCTTGACCCGTGATTTACTTTGATGCTTTGTTTTGGACAATTGGGAAAAGGCCCTTTTTGACTGGGGAGACCCTGGAGGGAGAACTAGGAAAAGGGGGGAGGTTGGAAAAGAGGAGAGGCTGGAAAAGGGGAGAGGAGGAGGAAGAAGGAGACAATTTTCTCTAGGAACTTGTTTTTGTTTTTTGTAATATTGTACTTCTTACTTTTCTTCTTATTCTGTTGTAATGAATTCCCTGATACATTTTAGTAAGTTTCTCACTCTTTCGATCATGAGTAGATAAACCCCCTTGTGTTGGGGATGAAAAAAATGTGGGTTCACTAAAACCATTTTCTCTACTCTTGTATTTCTTCATAATCTCTCACCCAATTCTCCCAATACCTTCATGTATTATTTCACTGGAAACCCCATATCGGACCAATAATGGAGTTTCTAGGGATCTTTGGGAGAATTATGACAAGAATATCCATGACTATTGGATACCCTTTTCGTTTCTAGAGGGTGGTTCCTAAATTTAGAGTCAGTAGAAATCAATTGCCAGACCAAGGAATTGATTTCTAACGACTTGATCGGAACTCATCGGACCAAGGGATTTCTGACACATATGAAACCCAGAAATGTGGGTTATTATGAACAATACAACACAATAGGGAATAATGTTTAACGTCCCACACATGTCCAACCCCGACACATTTTCATCATTATTCATTAATATTTGGTTTTAAGTAATCTTCAGTTTCAAGCTTAATCGGTAGTGAATTAGAAAAGCTCAATTAACTAGTTACCTTTTGAGATCCATTCCATGAACTAACCAAATGTATTTAAATTCAGAATCTTCATGTAAGTGACTTCAATTGAAGAAACATAAAACACCGCCACTGCTTCCCTGTGGACCGACCCCATACTTGCTCTCTATAATAGTACAAGTTAGGGAAACTAATTTGGCTGAAAACAATATTTCAGGTAAATGACCAGCCAAATTTTGGCGCCGTTGTTGGGACTCAGCGGTCGTTTTTTTCAATTGAATTGGAATTATTTAGTGAAAATAAAAAAATTAAAATTTTTCTAAAAAAAAACAAACTAAAATTCTTTTCTTCATCTCATTTCAGTTTTTCATTATTTTTCCCTTTGAGACTAGGTGTTTTGTCTGTGTTGTGATGGCCTTTAGTATATGAGTGGATGATTCACTCATTCTCAGATTGCCAAGTCATCAGAGTTACACCTGATAGACCCCAAAATCTAAAGAACGTTGTCCCGGCGACGTTGTGCACTTATGGGTGACAACAACGCAGATGATCCCGTGGCGCATCAGGATGAAGAACTGGGGGCTTTCCAAGTCATTGGGAAACCATTTGTTATTGAAGGGAATCCACCACTGGGTGGAAAGGACAAGCAACATTTGAATCCACTGAGGGCTTATATGGAATATCAGCCGAGGAACCAACAATGGCCACCAGCTCAATATGTGCCGAGGTTCATGCAGCCACTGTAGAGACAATATATTCCATGGGAGAAGCCTCCCTATATTCCTCAAAACCTGCAAGTTTACTATCCATGGGAGAAACAATAGTTTATTCCCTAGGCACCTCAGGAGCCGACGCCACCATGCCAGACTCTTATGAAATATGGACTGTCATCCATTCAGGGAGCGAACACTGGAATAGTCAGACCACCGGTGCATGCCCGAAATTTTGAAATCAAGCTGGAGATAATGAAGTTAATCCAAAATACCATGCAATTCAGTGGTTTTCCGAGCGAAGACCCCAATGCTCACCTCTCTAACTTTTTGGAGATATGTGACACTTTCCGGTATCATGGAGTATCCGAGGATGCAATCCGCCTAAGGCTGTTTCCCTTATCATTAAGGGACAAGGCTAAGGACTGGATTAAGGGGCTCCCTTATAGATCCATTCTTACTTGGGAAGCATTGTTCTAGGCCTTTTTATCCAAATATTTCCCTCTTTCGAAGATGGTCACTTTAAGAAGTGAAATTCACAACTTTCAGCAACATGACTCATAATAGTTGTATGAGTCATGGGAACGATTTAAGGAGATTCTGAGGAAGTTCCCACACCATAGACTGCCATTGTAGATGCATTTATAGACTTTTTATGGTGGTCTCACTACTAACACAAAGTCTGTGGTTGATGCAGCTGCTGGAGGGACAATCATGAGGAAGTCCCCTGAAGAGCTGTTTGAATTGTTAGAAGACATGTCAGCCAATAGCTTTCAGTGGCATTCTGAAAGAGGTACTCAAGAAAGGGGAATCCATAATATTGATTCCACCACCATGCTTTCATATCAACTCGATTCCATCTCAAAGAAGATCGACCCTTTGAATCTAAATAATCCATCTGAAGTTCAAACTATCAGTCCACTAGCGTGTGGTAATTGTGGTGACAACCATGCCATGGGTGAGTGCCCCGGGGCCAATGCGGGAGCTTCAACCAGTGAGGTCTATTATGTTGCCTAGAATAGAAGACCCAACAGCTACCCTCAATACTAGAACTAGGGGTGGCAGGAAAATAAAAATACAGGCTGGGGGAAACAACAACAAAATCCTTAGCCTTGACCACAAAGACCACCTAGTTACAGGCAACAACAGTTCCAAAATCAGTACCTGAGGCAACAAAAGAGTAACCAATTTTAGTAGGGCATATATCAGCAACAAGGGTATCAAAAACATCATCATTCTCAACCATTGAGACAACCACCTCCCCCACAAGTCACCCAAAAAACTCAGCAGGAACCTCCCTCAAGGCTGGAGGAAATGATGTCCAAATTTATAACAACTGCTGAGACACGATTTCAAAACCAGGAGGCGTCAATCCGAATCCTCGATAACCAGATTAGGTAGCTTTCCAATCAGCTTTCCCATAGACAACCCGGTACACTACTGGGGAACACATAGAAAAATCAACGAGAGGAGGAAAATGTTGTTACTATACGTAGTGGGAAGGAGCTGACGCCAAAGGTCATTATGATTCAGGGTGACCCAACATCAAAGCAGTCCACGTCCTCAGGTGGAGAAGTTGCAGCTGAAGAATATTCCCCAAGACATGCAAAGGATAAAGAACCGGAAGTCCGACAGGATAAGGGAAAAGAAGTGATCAAAGAATATGAACCACCCTTTCCATTTCTAGCAAGAATGAAACAACATAAGCTGGACCAACAATTTACTAAATTTATGGAAGTCTTCCGGAAGCTTCATATCAACATCCCCTTTTTCGAGGCATTAAGTCAAATGACCACCTACATGAATTTCATGAAAGAAATCCTTTCAAACAAAAGGAAAATGGAAGACTTGGGCACCATTCCCCTGACCAAGGAATGCTCGGCAGTTTCCCAACATACTCTCCCTCCTAAGCTCCAAGATCCGAGAAGATTTACTATCCCATGTACTATCGGGCCTTGTGAGTTTGGCAAAGCTCTTTGTGATTTGGGGTTGAGTGTTAATATAATGCCATTTGGGGTATACAAGAAGCAAGGGATGAATGATCTCAAGCCAACCCGAGTGGCACTCCAACTAGCTGATCGTTCTATTAAATACCCCAGGGGGCTGTTGGAAGACGTATTGGTAAAAGTGGGGAAGTTTATTCTTCTAGAAGATTTTATTATCCTCGATATAGAAGAAGGCCAATAGGCATCTCTAATTCTTGGAAGACCCTTTCTGGCAACCCGGAAGGTGTTAATTGATGTGCACCAAGGCGAACTGATATTTTGTGTTGGTGATGAGAAGGTTTCCTACAACATCCTAAAGGCGGTAAAACAAGTTTCACTGATGGAGAAAGAGGATTGTTGTGTTTTGACAACAACCGTTGAGTGATTCGACCTAGATAAAGATGATATGAAATATTATTCTTTCAGAAAAGATTTTTTTCTATAGGATGACCACCTTGAAGAAAACCGGGAGGAAGTAAGCTTCATTGAAGGCCAAGGCCGCCGTTACTGGCAAAGGAAAATTGCTCCAGATTTGTTAGAGTGATATGAGGTTGAGCCTATCGTACCGTCCATTCTCAAGGCTCCCCAAATCGAGTTGAAACCTATCCCTTCCTCGTTGAAGTATGTTTATTTGGGAGAGGAACATACATTGACCATGATCCTAAATGCATCAATATCAAAATATCAAGTAGAGACTCTTCTTCAAGTCCTCTGAAGACGAAAATAGGCCATCAGCTGGATGGTTTTTGACCTTAAGGGTATAAGCCCCACTATCTTCACCCACAAGGTACTTATGGAGGAAGGGGAAAAAGCATCTCGCCAACCACAACGAAGACTGACCCCCCATGAAAGAAGTGTTCAAGAAGGAGGTGATCAAATTACTCGATGCTGGTATTATATAACCCATCTTTGACAGCCCATGGGTGAGCCCTCTCCCGGTGGTGCCTATAAAGGGAGGCATCACAGTCATCACTAATGAAAAAAATGAGCTCATCACGACCCAGACAGTTACTGGATGGTGGGTTTACCAGAAGTTAAATGATGCAACTAGGAAGGATCATTTTCTCTCCCATTTATTGATCAGATGCTTGAAAGATTGGCAAGGCATGAATTTTACTATTTCTTAGATGGTTATTCGGGATATAACCAGATTTCTATTACTCTGAAGGATCATGAGAATAGTACCTTTACTTGTCATTATGGGACCTTCGCCTACCGCTGAATATCGTTCAGAATGTGCAAAGAATCATCCAACTTTTAGAGGTGCATGTTATCTATCTTCCATGATATGGCAGAGCAGATTCTAGAGGTCTTCATGGATGACTTCTTGGTATACAGAAAGTCATTTAACACCTGTTTGACGAATCTGGAGCTGGTGCTTGAGTGATGTGAGCATACCAATTTGGTTTTTAATTGGGAGAAGTGCAACTTTATGGTGCGACACAGAATCTTTTTAGGTTATAGGATCTCAATTCATATAATTCAAGTGGATCTGGATAAAATTAAAGTTATCTCGTAGCTACCCATTCCCACATCAGTACGAGCAATTTGGAGATTTTTGGGGCATGCGGGTTTTTATCAAAGATTCGTCCGTAACTTATCCAAGATTGCTCATCCCTTAACCAATATATAGTAAAAAGATGGAATTTTTGAGTTTGATGATAGATGTGTCTCAGCCTTCCAAATTCTGAAGGAAAAATTGGTCGCCGCACCCGTCATGATCACTCTAAATTGGGAGGATCAGTTTGAACTTATGTGCAACGCGAGGGGTTATGCTGTGGGGGCAGTGCTTGGACAAAGACTAGATCATATTTTCAGACCGATCTATTATGCCAGCTGAGCATTAAATGAGGCGCATCTAAACTACACCGCCACCAAGAAAGAGATGCTGGCTGTGTTTTTTGCATTCAACAGATTCCGCTCATACTTAGTTCTTTCTAAAGTTGTGGTCTACACAGACAATGCTGCACTAAAGTATTTGTTGAACAAGAAGGACACCAAACCATGACTCATCCGTTTGGTGTTGCTCCCCTAGGATTTTTATTTGGAAATCAAGGACAAAAAGGGTAGTGATAATGTAGTGGTTGATCACCTCTCCCAGATGGAACTTCCACACATAGAGAGAGAAGAGTACCAGGAGATTAAGGAAGAATTTCTTGATGAGAAACTATTTTCCATCGGAGTGCCGCCTCGTCCATGGTTTGCCGATTTTTCAAACTACTTAGCCATAGGAGATGTATTCTCAGACTTAACATTCCAACAGAGGAAGATTTTATTGTCGGAGGTAAAGAGGTATTTCTGGGAAGACCCCCTGCTTTTCCGTTCATGCGGTGATGGGGTAATCTGCCGATGCATCCCAGATGAAGAAATTAAAAGTATTTTATAATTCTTCCACTCTTCTCCAGCAGGAGGACATCATGGGCCGGATCGAACAGTTGAAAAAGTTTTACAATCAGGATTCTTCTGGCCGACCATGCATAAGGACACTTGTCAATTTTTCTCCTGCTGTGATTGATGCCACCAGATGGGAAATGTAGGCCATCATGCCGAGATGCCTCAACACCCAATACTTGAAGTTGAAATTTTTGATGTGTGGGGAATCAACTTTATGGGTCTATTTCCCCCATCATTTGGGCGCACATACATTTTTGTGTGTGTTGATTATGTATCCAAGTGGGTGGAAGCAGTGACAACGACTCATAATACGGCTCAGGTCATCATCACTTTTCTCAATAAAAATATTTTCAGTCGGTTTGTGACCCCATGGGTGTTGATTAGCGACTGCAGTACTCATTTTGAAAACACACTTATGAAAAATGTGCTCTTAAAGTATGGGGTCAAGTACAACCAAGGGAAGCCCTACCACCCACAATCTAGTGGTCAGGTGGGGGTGTCAAACCTCGAGTTGAAGCAAATACTGAAGAAAACAATAGGCACATCAAGAAAGGATTGGTCCAAGAAATTGGATGATGTGTTATGGGCTTATCGGACAGCTTTCAAAACACCCTTGGGTATGTCAACTTTTCAATTAATCTATAGAAAACCCTGCCACTTACCGGTGGAGATGGATCATAAAGCCTACTGGGCTGTCAAGGCCCTTAACTATGATCTCAAGGCTACAGAAGAAAAGATAAAATTCCAATTAACAGAGCTTGACAAGATAAGGCGGGAGACCTATGAGAATGCGACACTGTATAAGGAGAAAAAAAAGGCGGTCCATGACTGAATGATCTCCCAGAAATAATTTCATCCAAGTGATAAAGTCTTACTTTTTAACTCTCGTCTGAAGTTTTTCTCAGGAAAGTTGAAGTCTCATTGGTCAGGACCCTTCACGGTGATAACTGTTTTTCGCCACGGAATAGTGGAAGTGGCTGGCGCGGATGGTCAAATTTTTAAAGTTAATGGGAAGCGCCTGAAACCATAATTTAGAATGGAAGACATGGTGGGCACAGTTTCTACCATGCAATTGGGGTAGCTCAAGGCCCAGGTAATTCGAGCTCAAGACTTAAAACGTAGCACTGACTGGGAGGTAACCCAATATTTTGAAAAAAAATTCTATTCGAATGCTTTGTTTGCTTGAGTGTGCTTAGGACTGCATTGGTGTGATTGTGTGTTGTGCTTTTCTTTTCCTGCTGCTGGTACTACTTTTTACTGCTTCACTTGTATGATTCTTTTGTCTTTCCAGCAGCCGTTTCATCTGTTCCACACCGGCCACTTTTCTATCCGTCGGGCTCTCGCACACCACCTACTTTTCACACTTTCCATCATTCATGGGAGCTTTTCACTTTTTACATTTTCCATTATTTCTTTGGCCCTCCCTTTTCATGCTACTTTTCCCACCCTTCTCTACATTATTACCTTCAAGGGGGACTGTGCTCAGTTTTAAGTGTGGGGGAGGGCACCCTTAATTGGAACCCCATTTTGATAGATTGATTGCCCAAGTATTTAGGGTAGCATATTTTCTTAGGTTTTTCTAAATGGCTATTATAGATGTCATGGGTTTATACCAATTAGCTAAAACTGAATTTTGGCAATTATCTCTGAAAATGGCTCATATGTCCGAATTGTCGAACCTAGTTTGTGATTTGAATAAACTTTGTAATACTTGAAAAGGATCATTTAGCCAATCATTTAGAAAAACAGTATGTTTAAAGATGATTTTTGTGATGGAGTAATTCGAATTGAGAAACCCCTTAAAATGGAAGTCGAATTGTGCATAAGGAGAGGTGAGGTTTTGGGAATTGTTATTGTCGCACTAGTGGCTATTACACGGTATTAATTTCATGAATGCTTGACTTGCTCAAAAATTCTCATCATTTGTTGACATGAGCATATTGGGCCAAATTTTATGCTAGTATCTCACACCACTACAAAGAAAAATAATATATTTTGAGATATGAAAAGGCATGCCCAATAATTTTGATGAACTTTCATTATTTTCCAAATGACGCAAGTCAACGAGGGTGTGTGACCTATAAAAGTGATATCCCACCATTTGGAGATGACAAAACCTGGGATTATCTAATCTGAGTGTATAATGAGATGAAAATGGAGGTAGTCACTCTCTTTGAATGAAGAAGGTAAAACTCACATTTAAGAAAAAATTGATTTATAAATGAATGGTTAACTATTTTGGATTAAGTCCACTTTGTTGGCTAACTTCATAGACTTGGGAAGACATGAAGTACGAATGCTGTTATTTTTAATAGTAATTAGTTCAAAATTAATATTCACCTAATTGGTATAATCTGTGATATTTCTACCTGTATCTGTGGTGACCCCTTGGTTATGACTGTCTATGCTTTTGTTTGAGGACAAACAACCAATCAAGTGTGGGGGAGTTTGATGCACTACTGTGCATAAGGCATTTCCACTTGGTCTAATATCTATAAAATGGTTTTTTTGATGGTTTTTACATGAGTTTAACAATGATAATGTATCTTGATAGGTTTTTCAGCCACCAAAGGATAAATCAGGGATTCTATGAAGTTTGGAGATTCAGAAGGGAATTGGAGGCATAAGGACCCTTTTCCCCCTGATTATGCTGGAAGGGAGTCACTCAGATCAAACACTTGACATAAAGAATGGAAATTTGAGGAATATAAAAGGCAGAGATGACCCGCACCATAGCCGCATGGTTATCCAAACCATGTGAAAACCGTGCAGGAGGAGATTCCAATGATAGAAAGGCCCACACGGTTGGAAAACGACTTAACCAAACCATGCAGGCCATCTAAGCAAACTGTGTAGTTTAATAGTTCAAGACAGAAGCTTCCACATGGTTGGCACACAGTTTACCAAACCATGTGCCCAAATGGTTTGACTGAAGGATTTAAGATAGAAGCTTCCGCACGACTGGTGCACTGTCTACCAAACCGTGCGCCCAAACCATGCAGACCACTATAGTCTTCTTCTTTTGCTTTACCACTTTCCAACAACTCCTTGACCCGGGATTTCCTTTGATTCTTGATTTTGGACAACTGTGAAAAGGCTCTTTTTTACTAGGGAGACCCTGGGGGAGAACTAGGAAAAGGGGGGAGGCTGGAAAAGAGGAGAGGCTGGAAAAGGGGAGAGGAGGAGAAGAAGGAGAAAATTTTCTCTGGGCACTTGTTTTTGTTTTTGTAATACTGTACTTCTGACTTTTCTTCTGATTCTATTGTAATGAATACCCTGATACATTCTATTAAGTTTCTTACTCTTTTGATCATGAGTATCTAAATCCCCCCTGTGTTGGGGCTGGAAAACATGTGGGTTCACTAAAACCATTTTCTCTACTCTTGTATTTGTTCATAATCTCTCACCTGATTCTCCCAACACCTTTGTGTCTTATTTCACTAGAAACCCCATATCAGACCAAGAATGGAGTTTCCAGGGATCTTTGGGAGAATTATGACAAGAATATCCATGACCATTGAATACCCTTGTCGTTTCTAGAGGGTAGTTCCTAAATTTAGATTCAGTAGAAATCAATTTCCAGACCAAGGAATTTATTTCTAACGACTTGATCGGAAATCACTGGACCAAGGGAGTTCCGACACATATGAAACCTAGAAATGTGGGTTATTATGAAAAATTCAACATAATAGGGAATAAGGTTTAACATCCCACATATGTCCATCCCTGAAACATTTTCATCATTATTCATTAAAATTTGGTTTTAAGTAATCTTCAGTTTCAAGTTTAATCGGTAGTGAATTATAAAATCTCAAGTAACTAGTTACCTTTTGAGATCTGTTCCATGAACCAACCAAATGTCTTTAAATTCAGCATCTTCACATAAGTGACTTCAATTCAAGAAACATAAAATGCCACCACTGCTTCCATGTAGACCGACCCCGTACTTTCTCTCTATACTAGTAAAAGTTAGGGAAATTAATTTGGCTGAAAACAATATTTTAGGTAAATGACCGACCAATTCCTATCTTGTAACAACACTTTCAAAAGTTCCAACTAGGCCATAAAATCATATGATATTTAAAAACATTTCTCAAAACATTCTATGATACCAACTAGATATTTGTACCTTCAAAACCACAATTCATTTCCAAAACATTATAAATTTCCAATAATTACTTCAACATTATTAGTTCCACTACATCTACAAAAATGTTTCCAATCCAAATACATTTTAAAAACCATTTCCAAACTAGAGTGAAACATGCAACAATATGAAAAGTGACAAACAATCTATAATTTCAAATATAGTTTGAAACCACTTTCATTTCATTTGAGAATCAAGGGACTATTAGTAAAGTATCAAGAGTTTGAAGAAATAAATAAGGAGGAGGTAGTATAAGTGTTTTGAAATCTGGGTTTTTAAGTTAATCAAGTTCATCCAAGACAATTATCATTTGTGTTCCCTTTTATGTGCACACCCCATGAACACATGTATGTTATCACATCCAATGGAATAAGTCCAGTATTCATGAAATCTCCCAAAAACTATCTTTAAATCAACACACACATTCTACATCAACACAAAATCCATAAAAGTCACCTAAATCCACACATAATGAAAACCTTAAAATCCAACAATGATATTATAACATAACCAAGGTTAAAAACCACTCAAAACACACATTCATTTTAAAGGAACCATTGACATTTTAACAAACACCTTATGCGAATAACTATATAACATGGTTAAAGAAACCCCTTTAAAACCGATTCAACTAATTTTTTCCAATACTAAAACCCCATACCAAGACAAAAAATAATACCAAAAGCATGCAAAACACATTTATATATTATCTAAAAGTCCACAAGTGTCACGACCCATCCTCGGGACCCGTGTCATGACTACCCCAAGCCCACCTTCCATAGGATAGGGGCTGGCGACTAGCACCAAAGGGGTAAATCCCTAAGCTGGGAAGACATTTCCTTTATAAAAAGAAATCACAAAAAATCCGAGTACACAAATAGAATCAAAACACTATGTAAAACTGAATACAAAGGTAGTGCTGAAAGTAAATGTTCCAGTATACAAACCCAACTGAACAACAAGTACAAGTATAAGTAAAAAGGAAAAACAACTCCTGGATCATCCACCGGGGAATCCTACCTGAAGGGTAGGTACCGAACTCAAACAACTCATCCCTCAGCTACGTTCCATCTAGTCCATCTCCGAGAAGCCTCCCGTCCGTCACCCTCAGCCTCGATCACTGCTGACCGTCATCTGCACAGAACACAACAAGGTGCGGGCGAAGCCCGTGCAGGGGTGAGTATAAAAATACTCAGTAGGGGACCCCGAGACCCCCGAAGGACTCCCAAAATCTACAAAGGATAAACCACAGTATAAAGATATAATCATGAAGTATCAACCAACCATACTTAGGTATATGACCATAAATATACCTAAGTTATCAATCACAGTTCGACTCCAACTCTAGATCCCAAGAAAAAACCATTCCACAAAGGAAGTAAAGTCAATCACCACGATGATAATGGTTGAAAGACATAAATCAGATCACATAGGTATACATCTTTTTTAGAGTGATAGCGATGATTAGATATAGTCACTGATTCATCTAACCTGTCGGAATCACATAGGATACAGGACCAGCTATTCTAGAGTTATAGAGATGATCAGATGTAGTCAATGATTCATCTAAGTTGTCGGACCCACACAGAATACAGGACCAGCTAAGCTGTCATACCCACACAGGATACATGACCAGCTATTCTAGAGTGGTAGAGATGATCAGATGTAGTCACTGATATCTAAGCTGTCAGACCCACACAGGATACAGGACCAGCTAAGCTGTCGGACCCACATAGGATATAGGACCAGCTATTCTGTCGGACCCACACATGATACAGGAACAGAAGTCAGAACAGTCAGACCCACAGAGGATATCGGTATAGTATTCATCTTTGTTAAACCCACAGAGTATTCCAGTACAGTATTCATCGTTGTTGAACCCACAGAGGATTCCAGTACATCTCAGTCGCAGCCAGCCCTAGGGTTCCCACACACAGCAAGCTCAATTCCAGGAGGGTCCGCTCCTCGAACCTGGTGTCGATACATCAACTATCATGAAGTCCTAAGTTGATGTATCCCATAGTTCCGTCTCATCATAAGGAACCCAACGGGACAGATGGCGCGTCAATTGGACGCCCGGTCTGAGAGTTATTGGCATTTCCATTCTAGGGGCCCGGTTGGATTTATGCTCAATCCAAACCTGGAAGTTTTCAAAATTTGTCCAAAACTCACTTATAGTATCCCAAAAGGACCGCCTATTCACGAGGGTCCCAGTTCCGCAGACGGTGTGTCAATTGGATGCGCGGTCTAGGAGTTATTCGCATTTAAGCAAAGACGGGCCCGACCCGTCAAGCCAAGTGGGCTGGCGGGTCGGCCCGACCTGGCTCGGCGGGTCCGACCCGGCTGGGGGTCGGCCCGGCCCGGTGGGGCGCGACCCACCCGCGGACCCAGCCCGTGCTATGGGCCCTTCTGGTACGCTCGGCGGCGACACCTCTCCCTCTGCCCCGACCGGCCGTAGCCGGCCGGTTCGGCCCAGCGCATGCGGCCCGTTCTGCGGGCCGTAGTTCTCCCCACGCGGTGCCTGTGGGAACCGAAGTTCTCCAGCCCAGCCAAAACGTGGTCGCCCGATTCGCCTAGCCGAGCAGCCCGCGGATGCAGGCCACGTCCTCCTCCACGCGGTGCCTGCGGGTGCTGCGGTTCTCCAGCGGGCCGGCCGGATCGGCTGGTTGGTCATCCCACGGACTGGGCGGCCCGAGCGGTCGCCGATCCCTCCATGCGGCCGGTGTGCGGCCATTGACGCCTCTGGTCGCCGGCACCGCCCTCCGGAGACCCACCTTCTACAGACCGCCGGGTTCGCTCTGGTGGTTGGAAATTGGATCCGTCTGCGCCGAGGGTCCTCCCAGGATGCCGCCCTCAGCGCTGGACCCTCCGGATTTCATTGCTGCCACATTGGCCTATCACCCACGAAGATTGCAATAAGCCAAAGAAAATCACAAGATCAGCGGATGGAATTGTTCCATGTTTGGATTGGCCCGCACCGTCCACGTTAGCAGATCATAATAAGGTTCAATAAAAATCATTAACAAGATCGATCCATCCCAGATCTAAACCCCGCATGAAATTCTCCCCTTACCCGAAAGAACGATCGAACCGCGGATCACCTTGTTTGTTGGATGGTCTGCATTCATCATTTAGAAATAATAACGGAGAACATAAATCCCATGAAATTTAAATCCCCATACCTCGGTTCGTTGTTCCTTGACGACGTCGCAGGAAGAAGATGGAGTTGACATCGATCATCGCGTCTGCCTCGCAATTCAGATCTGAGCTCGAGCATCGGAGACTCATCGGGATCTGATCTCCATTAAAGTATTGTTCTTTGTCGAAGATCTTGGGAGATCCATCATTGGAGAACCGTTCTTCTTTAACAATCCTTTCACTGAACTCTCTCCTTTAAAACGAATGGTCTTCCCCCAACACAACTCAAAACTTAATTATTACCTTAAGTTGAGTTGTGAATTTAACATAATTAATTAGTTCATTAATTGGGTGGGTACACCTCTAGTGTAACCACACACTTAATTCTCTTCATTAAATGAGGAGTTTCAATTGTCGGGTGGTCCCCACACCAAAGTAGTTTCAAAATTCAAAATTCAAATAAAAATAAAATAAAAAGTTTATTTTATTTTCATCCCACGAAACTTCGGAAAACAAAATTTCACCCCGACTCGACTGTGATCAAGGTGAAGGTATCCTTAAGTGAATACCGGTGATACGAGTTCAACGATGTCCTCATATTTCAATTCTGAGCACCAGTTCAAAAGATATATTTTCCCACTCGCACGTTTACTAAACATACCCAAACAAAACTTCAGAAATTGATTTCGGGCACACCGGGCCTCAGAATCAAGCACCGTCAGAAACCGCGGACTCGTAAAATTCCCATGTATTTAAGAAAAAAATCCACAGGATTTCCAGGTCTTCACATTCTCCCACCTTAGGGATTTACATCCCCGTAAGCTACAACACACACTAGGGGAACAAATGGGGGTACTGAGCATGCATCTGAGCCTCCCGCTACCATGTGCTCTCCTAGAGGTTCCCGTGCTGCCAACGAACACACACCAGAGGAATCAACTGTACACTCAGGACCCACTCCTGTCGATCCTCAATCTCCACTGGAACCTCCGTGAATTTTTCCCTGTCATCGATGTCCAGCTCCCTATGGTCGATGATGTGGGACAGGTCATGCACGTATCTTCTCTGCTGAGATACGTGGAAGACGTCATGCAACCAATGCAACTGAGGTGGAAGAGCCAAGAGATAAGACACATCGCCTACCTTGATGAGGAACTAAAAATGTCCGATGAATTGCGGAGATAACTTTCCTCCTCGACAAAATATCCATAGACCTCGTCGAGGTGAGACCCATAGAAAGACGTGGTCACCATCCTCGAACTCCAGTGGTCTCCGTCTCCGATCAGCATAGGACTTCTGTCTGCTCTGTACAGTCATCATCTGATCCTAGATGATCTTCACCTTTTTCGTTGTATCCTATACCATCTCCTATCCCATAAGTGCTGACTCCCCTGGGGCAGTCCAGCACAGTGGAGATCTGCAAGGCTGGCCGTATAGTGCCTCGTAAGGTTCCATCCCGATGGTGGAGTGGTAGATTTTGTTATATGCAAACTCTACCAAGGGAAAGTGATTCTCCCAGCTACGACTGAAGTCGAGGACGCATGCGCGAAGCATGTCCTCGAGAGTCTAAATGGTCCTCTTAGTCTGGACATCCGTCTGAGGATGGAAGGCATTGCTCAAGTGAAGTTATTTCGTGAAAGCCACCTGAAACACCTTCCATAGCCGGGAAGTGAAACAAGCATTTCGATCGGAGACGATCGTCGATGGAACACCATGAAGTTGTATGATCTCCCGTACGTGGAGGCATCTGAGGCTCTCTTCTGAGACCTACTCTCTAATCGGTAGGAAATGGGACGACTTGGTGAATTGATCGAAAATCACCCAGATAGAGTCATTTCCGCTGGATGTATGTGGAACTCCCATCACGAAATCCATGGATATCCCATCCCACTTACACTCTGGGACCTATAGGGGCTGAACCAAGCATGCTGGAACCTGGTGCTCCGCCTTCACTTGCTGACAAGTAGACATCATGAGACAAACTCTACTACTGCCTTCTTTATACCTGGCCACCAGTGCTGTTGTCAGAGGTCCTGATTCATCTTCGCCACTCCAGGATGTACCGCTAATGGAGATGTATGGAACTCCATCAACACTTCATCCTGAAGTGCAACTGGTACCATGGTACGTCCTCTGAAGAGAATGACATGCTCCCACCTTCAAAAAATCCATCAGGTGCCTGACCTATGGATATCTAAGCACATCGTGTCTCACATTCAACATCCCCTTGTTGTGCCTCCCTGACTCGCTGAATAAGTGGAGGAGTGACTATGAGAGACTACAGAAAGGCTTCTCCATCTCTATCCATAAAAGATATCTGCAACGCGGCCAGCTGCTCCGTCGCCTCTCCTAGTAGATGAATGCCTGATCTTATTCTAAGAGCATCTACTACAACATTCCCCTTCCTAGGAGTATAGACTATCTCGAAGTCATAGTCCAGGAGGAACTCGATCCATCATCACTGTCTTAGCTACTGAGAACCATACACGATCACTGCTCACTCCTGCATCAGAACACACCCAATTCTGGTCCCTGATGCATCGCAGTAAAGTACGTACCCAACTCCCTCCTCCTGTAGCCTCAAGATGGGCACACTAGTCAACCTTTTCCTCAGCTTCTGAAAGCTCTACTAGCATCTCTCTGACCACATGAAGGGTTGCCCCTTCTTCACCAAAACTGATAGTAGTGTTGCAACTCGGTATAATTCTAGCACAAAGGTAAGTTTGGCCATCTCATGAGTGATTGAATGCACCCTCTTATGCATGATTCCATCCTGTGTGGCCTGGGTTTTCATTTTCACCGACCAAGGAAAACCCCATCCCAACATTGTAGATAAACCACAACCTTTTTTCCTAATACAATCAATCTGTGTATGAAATGTGGTTGCCCAGTACATACCCTAACTAATGTCATAAGGCCTCGAGGCTTCCACCAAGAGGTTCCAACCGAAACTCTCGCCTCAAGGGTCAGATCAAACCATCGTTATAATTGTGATTATCGAGTATCCTCCCAAAGGTATCTCCATACGTGAGGGTCAAGTCAACGGTTTAACCAAAAACTCTAGGTCTGGGACAAGATTTGTGGAAGGAAGCAATGAATTGTACCTATGTCTATTGTTACGGAAACAAGTAGTAGACACAGACCATACCTTAAATCATTCCTAGAGCCCTTGGGTCACACTCATTGACCACATGTAGCTATTTTCTTCCCCTTCTCTCTAGCTCCCTGAGCCTGGAGGGGACTACAAAGGCAGGTGGTTGTAACATGTCGAAATGTACACCGCCTCATGCTGCTCTACTAGCTCTACTTCCACGTCTATTGCCCTGCAAATTTATCCATCCTTAATACTTCCTCTTCTCGAAACATTTTTACACACTCAAGTCTCTAAGACTGGCGCCAGTTTCCTGCTTTCCCACTGCTAACATTCACTAGCTGTATCCGCTCAGCCAAAGAACATTCAACCACAAAGGTTCTCTCTGGAAACCTAACATAAGTAGGAATGCGTAGAGGAATTGTGCTGGGTCAGATGTCCTTTAAACACACCACGCTCAGAAGTATGAGCTCTAAAGCACTGATCGTATCATATTCATTGAGTACCATGAAAGATCGGTATGCCACGATGAATACTCAGCTACCGACATGTCATCCTGCCGAATCTGTAAAAGCTCTAGTAAACTCTCAGCCACCTCCTCAAGCCAGTCCTCAGCCACCAGTGAGTCAGGATCACCTCAGAACCTGAGTGGTATCTGATGCTGAAACAGGTGTAAGGCACTAAGTCTACAAGTGTCCCCTACCGGTACCGCTGGTAGTTTCTGCTAACCAACGGGAAGTGATATAGTTGGCACACTGCCTGAAGGTACCATCTCAGAAAATGTTCCAAGTACCGAAACCTTATCACTATGCAGACCATCCCCATGGTCATTTACTAAAAAAGATTAGTAGCTAAGATCAACATCTGCTCTACTAGTGTCTCAACTAGGCGGAACTCTAGTGGTTGCCTCCATCCAGTCCTCTACTGCCTAGGAATCTGTCTTGCCTCGAAACCTTGGAGGCCTCTGTTGCTGGAACTCGTAAAATGCGCTTAGTTAGCATGCACCATCCGCCAGTGTGGCTGGGGTTATCTGCTACACTACGGGTGGTGGTGCTGCTAGTACACCACACGATGGTGCCAACATAGAAATAGGACCCTAAACCGGAGCCTCGTCGCTTAGTGGGACGTCATCGTGTACTCTCTCGGAAACCCTAGCTGGCTGTCAGCACAAAGACATCCTGATAAGAAACAGATGCTCCACAGTCAAAAAGTTATACCTGGTGAGCCGAATCCAAGAGTTCACGATAAGACTCTTGAAAACACACTCGCAATCAGTGTTTTCGTGCACTGAGTCGGAAATCAGAAGTCAGGGTCCTAGTGTATGGATATGTCGGCCGCCGCACCAACAATGGACTGAAAACCACACTCAATACTCTTAACACTATTGATTCACAGTAAGAAAGATCAAAGTCCTAAGTTCTGCGGTAGAACCGAATCCTCTAATACCAATTTGTCATGACTCGTCCTTGGGACCCGTGCCGTGACTACCCTAAGCCCGCCTTCCATAGGCCAGGGGCTGGCGACTAGCACCAAAGGCGTAAATCCCCAAGCTGGGAAGGCATTTCCTTTATAAAAATAAATCACACACAATCAGAGTACACAACTAGAATCATAAAACTATGTAAAATTGAATACAAAGGTAGTGTTGAAATTAAATGGGCCAGTATACAAACCCAACTGAATAACAAGTACAAGTATAAGTAAAAAAGGAAAACAACTCCTGGATCATCCACCGGGGAATCCTACCTGAAGGGTAGGTACAGAACTCAAACAAATCGTCCCTGAGGTACGTCCCATCTAGTTCATCTCCGAGAAGCCTCCTGTCCGTCACCCTCATCCTCGATCACTGCTGACCGTCGTCTGCACAGAACACAACAAGGTACGGGCGAAGCCCATGTAGGGGTCAGTATAACAATACTTAGTAGGGGAACCCGAGACCCCTGAAGGTCTCCCAGAATCCACAAAGGATAAACCACAACATAAAGATACAATCCCAAAGTATAAACCAACCCTACATTGGTATATGCCCATACATATACTTAAGTTATCTATCACAGTCCGACTCCAACTCTCGAGCCCAAGTACAAACCATTCCACACAGGAAGTAAAGTCAATAACCATGATGATAATGGTTGAAAGACATAACTCATCTCACATAGGTATACATATTTTGTAGAGTGATAGAGATGATCAGATTTAGTCACTGATTTATCTAAGCTATCAGAACCACACAGGATACAAGACCAGCTATTCTAGAGTGATAGAGATGATCAGATGTAGTCACTGATTCATCTAAGCTGTCGAACCCGCACATGATACATGAACAACTAAGCTATTAGACCCAAAAAAAATACAAGACCATCTATTCTAGAGTGATATAGATGATCAGATATAGTCACTGATTAATCTAAGCTGTCGGACCCACACAGGATACATGACCGGCTAAGCTGTCGGACCCACACAGGATACATAACCAACTATTCTGTCAGACCCACACATGATATAGGAACAGAAGTCAGAACTGTCAGACCCATAGAGGATCCCAGTATAGTAGTCATCACTGTTGAACCCACAGAGGATTCCGGTACAGTAGTTATCGTTGCCGAACCCACAAAGGATTCCATTACATCTCAGTCGCAGCCATCCCTAGGGTTCCCGCTCACAGCACGCTCGATTCCAGGAGGATCTGCTCCTTGAGACAAGTGACGATACATCAAATATCACGAAGTCCTGAGTTGATGTATCCCTCAGTTCCATTTCATCATAAGGAACCCAATGCGACAGACGACGCGTCAATCAGACGCTTGGTTTAAGAGTTATTTACATTTCCTTTCCAGGGGCCTGGTTGGATTTATGCTTGATCAAAACCCAGCCATTTTCAAAATTTGTCCAAAACCCACTTAGAGTATCCCAAAAGAACCACCTCATCTTGAGGGTACCAGTTCCATAGACGGAACGTCAATCGGATGTGCGGTCTAGGAGTTATTTTCATTTAAGTGAAGATGGGACAGGCCCGTCAAGCCCAGTGGGCTGGCGGGTCGGCTCGACCCGGCTCGGTGGGTCCGAACCAGCTAGGGGTTGGCCATGCCCGGTGGGGTGTGGCCCACCCGCGGACCCAGGCCACGCTGTGTTCCGGTCCACTTTTCCCGGCGGTGCCGCCTCCTCCTCTGCCTCGGCTGGCCATAGCCGACTGGTTCAGCCCAGCACACGTGGCACGTGTTGCGGGCCGTGGTTCTCCCCACACGGCACCTACAGACACCGCGGTTCTCCAGCTTGTCCGGCACGCAGCTAGCTGTTTCGCCCAGCCGAGGGGCCCGCGGATGTGGGCCACTTCCTCCTCTACGTGACTTCTACGGGGGTCGCGGTTCTCCAGGAGGCTAGCCAGATCGGCCGGCCGGTCGTCTCGCGGACCACGCGGTCCGAGCGACCGCCGGTCCTTCCAAGAAGTCGGCGCGCAGCCACTGCTGCCCGACAACCCACCTTCTGCGGACCCTCGGGTTTTCTCCGGTGGTCAGAAATTGGATCCTTCTACGTCGGGGATCCTCTCGAGATGCCGCCCTCAGCACTGGACCCTCCGGATTTCGTCACTGCCATTTGGCATGTTGCCTACGAAGAACGCAACAAGCCGAAGAACATCACAAGATCAACCAAGGGAATCAAGCCATGTTCGGATTGGCCCGCACCCTCCATGTTAGCAGATCATAACAGGGTTCAATAAAGATCATCAACAAGACCGATCCATCCCAGATCTAAACCCCACATGAAATTATTTCCTTACCCACAAGAACGATCGAACCGTGGAGCATCCTGTTCATTGGCTAGTCCGTGTTCGTCATTTAGAAATAAGAATAGAGAACTTCAATCCAAAGAAAGGTAAATCCCTCTACCTTGGTTTGTTGTTCGTTGATGACATCACATGAATAAGATGGAGTTGACGTTGATCGTCGCGTATGCCTCTCACTTCAGATCCGAGCTCGAGCGTCAGAGACTCATCAGGATACGATCTCCACTGAAGGATTGTTCTTCATTGAAGATCATGGGAGATCTGTCGTTGGAGAACCCTTCTTCATCAACAATCCTTTCACAGAATTCTCTCCTTTCCAATGAATGGTCTTCCCCCAACACAACTCAAAACATAATTATTACCTTAAGTTGAGTTGTGCGTTTAACATAATTAATTAGTTCATTAATTGGGTAGTTACACCTCTAGTGTAACCACACTCTTAATGATCCTCATTAAACGAGGAGTTTAAATTGTTGGTTGGTCCCCACACCAAAGGAGTTTCAAAATTCAAAATTCAAATAAAAATAAAATAAAAAGTTTATTTTATTTTTATCCCACAAAACTTCGGAAAACCAACTTTCACCCCGAATCGACTGCGATCAAGGCGAAGGTCTCCTTAAGCGAATACCGGCACTATGAGTTCAACGGTGTCCTCAGATTTCAATTCCGAGCACCGGTTCAAAAGATAGATTTTCCCACTCGCACGTTTATTGAACGTACCTGAACAAAACTTCAGAAATTGATTCTGGGCACACCGGTCCTCAGAATCAAGTGCCGTCAGAAAATGCGGACTCGTAAAATTTCAATGTATTTAAGAAAAAAAAAATCCATGGAATTTCCAGGTCTTTACAATAAGCGTCAAATAGAATGTTCTGGAAAGGGAAACAATGGAAAAACATACCTCAATAGAGTGAGGATGTGATAAAACTTCAAGGGAAGGAAGAATAGGCCTCAAGGAATAATACACACACCCTAGATAAAAAAAACCCAAAACATAAAACCTAATCTCTAGGGTTAGACCAAAAGAGAAACCCCATCAATAGAGACAAAGAACTTAAGAGAGGAAGGATAAAAGAGGCTGAAAATCACCAAAAATCTAAAGAACTCACCTTAGGAACCTTCATGGAGAATAAATAGAGGTCGAGGAGCAAGGGAGAGGGGTTTAGTGAATCCCCTTGGCATGACTAGGTTAGATTTTGTGAGTGAAACCTGAAATGGGGTTAACAAAATAGATGAAAAAACATGGAATTTCAAAATTTTAAGAAACCAGGCAGCTCGCATGGTTTGGACACACGGTTTAAAAAACCATGTGTAAAACCTAGGGTAGCCAAAGTAAAAATGGATAGAACCTCATGAAAATTTGTTTTATGGTTTTACAAACTATTTTAAACATATGGTCCTTACCCCTAAACACCAAAACCAGCCACACGGTTACCTGGGAAAAGCTGCACGGTTTACCCAAACTGTGTGGTAACCATGCACAATACCAAAACTCACCCCAAACATCAAAAAGTCAAAAGTTTAAATCAGAGATTAAAAAAAAACTCAACAAAATAGATCCAAATTTGTGTAAATAATAAAATAAAATAATTTCAAATTTTCGGGTTTGACACATGTGCTGAAAATGGAATAATTCTTAATGAAAGGAAATTGAGATGAGAAATCCCTTACATTGAGTCTGACTCACAACGTACGTTATTTAAATTATATATAATAAATGTATATTAAATATTTAATTATTTAATAAACTTTTTTCAGGTTTATTCCCTTTTAATTATACCATTTATTTCATTTATTACCATGAATTATAAATTTACTAACTTATTTAAATTAATGTTGGGAGTTTTGAGGACGTTCGATTCATAATCTCAAAAATAGATTAGGTGGGTTGAACATGGTCAAAAGGGTCATGGTTACTTTATTTATAGAGTATAAATCATGAAATAATTATAATTTTTATACATTAAATAAAAATTTACAACCATCCATGAATTTTGGACAAGAAAAACGAATCACATCGCTTCGTGGAGGTGGTGGTCCACTCATACACACGAGCAGGGTTTTCTTTTTCCAACAGATGGAAGGGTAAGAAGATAAGTAATAAATTGAATTAAAATAATGATAATTATTTCAGAATTATAACATATATTTATTTTATAAATTATTTTGACCATATATATTATGCGGTGATGAAAAAAGAAACACATCACTTTGTGGAGGTGGTAGTCCACACATACACACAAGCATAGTTTTCATTTCCCATATGATGAAGAATGAGTTAAAAAAGTTTGTACTATAAAAATTATAAAAATTTATTATATTTTAAATATTATCTTATTATATCATCATGGTTATTATAGGGTTTAATGAGGTGTAAGACTAAAAAACATAAAAGAACTCGGTTAAGAGTGACACCTCTTATTTGGAAAACCACCCTTTACTTACACATTAAGCCTTTTAAGTTGGTCTTTTGGAGAGAATAAAACCTCTAGGACATTTATAGATATTTTGGGGATGTATTTGGAGTAGGTATTGTTCAATATAAAGTGAATGAGAAGTTATTTTCCAAGAGATAAGAGAGGGGGGATTTATACTTGAGGAGAGGGGTGTTTATGGTTAAAATATCGATCATTTTTTCATCTTAGACAATCACTTGTGGGTGGAATCTATTTAAATGAATTTTTAGAAAATTAATGATAAGTAGAGGATTATTTGACTATTTAATCAATAAAAAACCAACATTAAGCTTCCAACTAACTCTTTCTATGCATAGAGTCCAAAAATATTTTTTAAAGAAACGTCTAATTAAGGATCCCAAATTTCAAGTATAAATTTCTAAATTTAAATTTATATTTTTAAATTAATTATTATACTCATTAAATATATTTTTTATTGAAGAAAATATTTTATATATTTTTATGTAATTATTATTCTATTATAATATCATCAAAATTGCATTACCTATAAAACCCGAATTTTCACTTTTTTATGAACAAGTCATCTTTGTATCAAAAATACCAGAAAATAACCCTAAGATAATTTTGATTTTTTGAAATAAAAAATTAATTCCATTTCATAAAATTAAAATTCTAAAATAATAAATTTAAATTATAAATATAGCTACGTAATTTATGGAAAAAAATTTATTTAGAATAAAAATATTTCATTTTCGATTAAAAAAATTACTTAAAATTATTATAGTCAATATAAATCTATAAAATCTAATCATGAATATTAATATGGGAAGAAGTTGATTTATTATTAATATTACCTGAATTTTCACTATTATGTAATAGTAATATAATTTTAATAAAAACATAATGTTGCTAATATAACATCACTGGAATGTAGAATGAGATTTATAAAGAGTTGTGATTAGAAGGTAATTGAAAAAGTGGTGAAGAAATATATATTTACTTAAATGAATTCACTCCTTGGAACAATTTCCTTTATAATAAAGGATTTAGTCCTCTTTCTTAGAACTATAGTTTAAAAAATTGGAATAAGACATTAGGATAGGGAATTTGGGCAGGGATTCAAAATATAACTGAATAAAAATAATGGTTTGAGAGGGGTAGAGGATGAGTCAGTTTATAGGTGAGTTTTGTGTGGAATTTTCACAAATAAGAATTCTCTAATGTGTAGAGTTTTCATTTTACATATAAAGTGGATCCAAAGTTCCAAGATAATGTACTTGGGTTGTTAATCCCCTCATCCACATAATTTATGGAAAAGGTTAGAGATATTTTAGTCCTTTAAATTTAATTTAATAATTTTAACTTTACCATTGTAACTCAATTTTTACCATGATAACTAATTTGTTTTGTCAAAAAACGACCCCTTTTACCTAATTTTAGCATGCTAATTTCATATTTGGAGTCTATTTAATCCAATTCATTTTCTAAATACTAGAAATTTAAATTTTTATTTGAAAAATAAAATATATAGAAAAAACCTTTTTATTGAAAAATGAAACTATAAACATTAAGTGTTCTTAATATTACTTCATATCAATAACTAATTAAATGAGTGTTAATATAGTTTTTTATACATTGAAACATTAAAATTTGTTATAATATTACATTAAAAGTGATCAATTTAATTTTTTAAGATAAAATACACAACACTTAGAAAAAATTCTTGAAAAATACCTCTTTTTACCATTAAATTATTTTTATCACATCCCATTAAAATTAATCATGTATCTTACAACCATTAAATTTTATCAATACATTGGTATTAGAATATTTTTTTAAAAATTTATAAACACATAAAATCATTATTTAATAATAATAGTAATATGTAACTAATAAAAACATATTTTTTTTAAAATAAAGCATTTTAATTAATTATTATATTTTTATTTCATTCCAGAATTATTTATTATTTGTGAATTATATTTTTTTAATTTGTTACTAAAAATTAATCAAATTTAATATACCTATTGGATACATGTATGTTCAACAACCATGCATCCAATGATCATATATACAATGACCATATGTCCAATAACCATATAACCAATGAACATATATATAATGGTCATATTAAATTCTGGTATATATCCTTACATACATATCTAAGATCATTCACATTATTCACTAAAATATTTTTCAAGGTGTTTATTATATTTATAACATGTTGTATTCTTTTTATAGTTATCATCAATGGTATAATATTTATAAAAGATAATGGAGATGAAAATTTCTTCATTGTGGTATTTTTATTTACTTTTGGTTTCACTCCTTTAGTAATTTTACAAATTATACTTCATTTATTTATCTTGTAATGAATTTAATTTTGTATTGTAATATTATATCATAATAAAATAATACATTGTTCATTTTATTTTTGGTGTTGTATGAATGAAAAGTTATCAAACACACAAGAATTATTTAAAGGTAAATATAGACTAAAACCATGGGGTTTTACAAACATGTAAATTTTATAGAAGAATATGAGTTTAATTAACCATGTTAAAACATAATATAAGTTTTATTCTGAAATGTTTTAATTAAGAAACCTGAAGAAAATTTTGGGAATGAAAATTAGTAAGCTCAAAAATCATAAATTGTGGTTTATGTTATAATATACTTATGATTAAAAAGTATTTAAGTGGTACATGTTATAGAATCAGAATCTTGTTAATATCCCATATTGAACATATAAACTATCTTTAACAAAATCACCCATTGATGTGTTTTATAAATTGTTTATGATTATTATTCATTATACTAACATTATTAGCAGTGCAATATATAAGATGAATTGTTTGACATCAGATTTAGATTTTTTTTGTTTTTATTATGATAAAGTTCATGAGAAATTAAGGAATTCATTGCATTCATTGAAATTAATATGAAGGAATATGATGATTTATTTTAAATTTACTTTGTATTATAATATAAATTTTGATTCCAATCATGAGGCATTGGGATGTGTAGATTAAAATAATGATGCTAACTTTGATAGTTTAATTGGGTATGTATTTATTGCATGTGGGGAATTATCTCATGAAAATTCAATATGAAATCAGTGTTATCCTTAAATACTATTGAGGTTATTCATAGAATTTTGTAAAGATTCATTTTAGTTAAGAGGTTTAGTAAATGAACTCACTTTAACCTCATACAATATTAATATTTTATATGACAATCCAATAACATTAAATTTATCTAAAAACTTTTTTTATCATTGTAATTCAAATATTACTGATATTTATTTACATTTTGTTAGTAATGATGGGTTTAAGTGACTTATAACAAGTCTAAATACTTTTGAAACCCAAAACCCAAGATACAAGATCTATCTAGGATAATTTTAAAAGGAATGTGGTAAATTAGGATCATACCTATTTAGTGTGGGTTGAACCAATTTCACCTTTAATGTACTTGATGAAAATACCCGATCAATTCTCAAATTAATATTGAATTTTTATGTGATCCACTAGTTGTATGACTGATGAATATCATACATTGGACCTATAATTCTCTATATAATCCTAGTACCTTTACATGTAAAGGAGTAGGAAAAAATTAGAGTGTTTACACCAATTTATTTTTTTAGTTTTGAATCCATCACACAAATTCTTTAAAGACTTGATTACTTTTAAATGATTCCTTCATTGAATGATGGAGGTTTCAAGAGTCAACCATTTCTCAGATGTTTCCTAATTAATCATAGTTTGTTATATCTATTTTAAATATTAATCATTTTAATAAATAAAAACTATATAAATCCATTTAATAATTTAAAAATTAATTTAAAAAGTTAAATAACCATTTAATACAATATCAATTGATTTAATAACTGAAGTAATAATAGATCACATGGAATAATTAAATGTGGTAAAGAAATGGAGGTTAAATATCCTATATCACATGATGTGATATCCCATGTCACTTCTCTTAAGTATATAACTCCAAGAAATATGGCCATATCACATGGAGAAACATGACCCATATTAGAACATACGATATGAGATTTCATATTAATATATCTTTGAATATATAATTTTAGTAAATATTTAAAAAATTTATTCATATTTTAAATTATGTTACATTATATGCAACACCTCGTGAATCCACACCAAAAAGAATTTTGAATAAAAATCCAAACTCATTTGGATTAAAATATCATATCAATTATCACAATTTTGGATAAAAAACTATACCAAAATTAAATCATTATTCACAAACTTTTATGAAAAACCTTATGGGAATTTATATAATTGAAAATTATTATATATTAGTTATCCAAAAACATAATATAAGAGAGGAATGTAGAAAAATATAATTGATAATAAATATATAAAGGGATCAAACATGGTCTTTTTAGTGCCTTGTGTTATTATGTATCAGTGTAATAGAGATAAATTCTATATTTTGGGTAGAAAAAGTTAAAAGTGTTGAATTTTGGATTCATGTTGAGAGATATATTTGAATATTGATTTTAGGAAGTATAAAGAAAGTATTATACATGGTTATATATGAAAAAAGTTCTACAAAGAGGTTTTATTGGGGAGTGTAATAAATGAGGTTTGGTGGGTAGATACAAAAACTAATGGGACCCCAGGGGAATACCAATAGAATCTAAAGGAATTGTACTGCAAGATCCCACATTCATACGAGTTGAAAATGTTGGATGGAATTTAAATTTTCATTTACATGATGGGTCAAATTTTGAACCAAGTATTTGAACAAAATTATGAGAGTTTTAATGCCTCTAACTATTTATTTTAGATGATTAATAATAATTTGGAGGTTTATTGGGTGTTCAGACGGGAATTCGAGGCTTCAGGTTAAGTTTCCTGAGTTTTGGAGCTTTCTAGCTAGGGTGCATGATTTGGTGTGAATAGTTTATGAGAAACTGTGTGACACCATGATACTCAAAGGATTTTTAGTTCATATTGAACTAATAATGGTTTAGTTTCATGGTTAGATCATGGGTTTGGGGAAACCATTATAGAAAAAGGAGAAACCATGCTAGGTGTTGGATAGTTTGAAGCATGGTGCATGGTCTATGCACAGTTTTAGAAAAACTATGTGCCTTGTTGTAGAATGATCCAATGAGGTGTTTCATGGTTGGTGCATGGTTGAAAAACCCTCTGACCAAACCATTCAAGGGGTGTTGATTTTATATAATGGATGGTGATCTGTTGGAAAACAGTCTTTCTAACCATGTGGTATAATCGCAGGAGTCATTTTATAATGCCCAGTGAAGGGTGCATGGTTGAAACATGGTTTTAAAAACCATGTGGCTTCTTATAATTTCATTAAAAGGGGGAAATTAAAAAAATTACCTCCTTAGGTATTTATATACTCACCCCTATTCCCCCCATTAGTTTCGTGTAGACCGGGGTGCTCCAAACCCTTTCCTCTTTCTCCAAACCATTGATTTAGGGTGTTTTCATGGAAATTATTGGATTTTTTGTAGTAATATTCAACCTATAGCGGCTTTATTTCCCATTAATTATTCTTTCTATAAAATTTCTATGTTCTCTAATTTATATTTCTTTGATGATTCAACTGAATCATGGTAGAATCATCCATTTATCAGGGGTATTTTTGTTGGATTTCTTATAGGGATCCTGAAATTACTTCCACATATCATTTCACAACGTTTCATTAAGGTATGAATTCTTGTTGAATTTTATAAATTTTTCCTTGATGAATTAATTAATTATTGTAATTGTATCAAATCTTAGGTATTTTCCTAGGAATGGTGTTGGAAATTCATTGTGGACCACCAGTGGTGGTTGCGTGATGTTTCTATATGAGGTAAATGTCCAGTGAGTTTTTTTCTGCATAATGTTGAGTTAAGGTTTTGATTATTTGGTTAAATATATTAGTTATAATTAATTTTTTTGGTGTGATATTAAGTCTTGGTTGACTGATATAAGCTCATTTGGATGTTGAGGAGTTTGGGAAAGACTTGGATGAACCTTGGTAAGTCCATCGAGTTATGTGAAGTGTTCTAGAAATTTTAATTGATGAGGTAGGCAGTCTAAGATTTTTCCCAATAGTCTTAGTAATTTATTTACATGTGTATTTGGTTGATGGATTAGATCCCATGAGTCGAATTTTTTATTCCTTGGTTTGAGTAAATGGTTCTAGGATTTAAATTGATACCTTTATCTTCTATGAATTTCATTGGACCAGTTAGTGGTTATAGGAAAAAACCCATGGCCGCCCATGGGGTATGCCATTTCATGGAAATAGTAAAGTGGGGTCATAAAGGGTAAACAGATTAGGGTGTGTCCTTAACCTAATTAAGATAGTTGGTTAAATTAATTAAATGGTTAAGATATACTTGGTAGGACTTGGGGATAAAGGTTTTATAATAGGTTAGAAGGATGAATTGGAATGTTCTTATCTACTAGGATTTTTTTGAAACGCCTCTGAGGACTTTAAATTGGTTTTAATCACATTATTTAAGTTTTGACTAAGTTTTGGGTTTCATAGGGGGTAGAGACTTGGTTTTAAATATCATTTTGTTTTAAAGAGTGGTGTTGACCTCAAAGTGGTTTCAAATGTGGGTCTAAAATGAATTTCAATTGTGGAGTTGAAATGCATGTGTGGATACCCCTTTAGTGAAAATTTATTGATGGATATTTTAATGGTTTTAATAGAAATAAAGGAACTTGCCTTATTTTTAATGATAAAATGCCCATGTTTTAAGAGTAGATTTGAAATTTTTAAAATGAATATTTTAGATCAATAATTTTACAAATTATTTCAGAATAGAGTGTTGATGTGTAAAAAAGTGCTCGATATTTAACGACATGTTTAGGTGTTAAAGGCCTATCGAAACCTTGGTAAATGATAAGGTTTAAAAAGGGTTGTTGTAAGTTCTGAATGATTTGTAAGGTCAAAATTTTGAACCTTGGTTTTGATAAAAATTGGGATGGATTCAGATATCGGACATGAAGCTCCACATACAAGGATGAGATAGTTAATCATGATGTTCGACATATATGGTTCTAGATTTTTGACATGACATTCCACATCTAAAGTTGAGAGAGTTGGACATGAAATTCCACATGTATGGTTACGGATGTCCGACATGAAACTCCACATCTGTGGTTGAGAAAGTTAGACTAGATGTTCTATGCCCATGGGTTAGTTGATGGACAAGAAGATCTGTATCAGTACTGAGGGTTTTGTACATGGTTTAGGTGTTGGACTGTGGTTACAAGAATGGTTCATATTGATGTTGATAAATGTTTGGATATTTGTTTTATGACTATTTCAATTGAATGTTAAATGAAAATACCTTACTTTATTTATAGTATGCATCACCCTATATTTTTTCACAAGCTATCGGCTTTCGTCATTGTAGGTATAGTTGGCTCTGGTGTCACCTTGAAACCAGAGGTCCAATAGGTTCATCACTAAATGGTTGTTTTGATATGTATCTTCTTTTACATAAAATTTATTTACCCCACCATTTACCTATATTCAATTTTTCTTTTTCTAGTATTTTATTTACACATTGTTGGTGGTGGCCTACTTATTTTTACTCACACCCTTCTCAGGCCTCCACTTCACATATATACCCAAGAAGATGTCACATGTTTATTGTAGGCACTAGTTGGAATGAGGATTAAGTTTATTATTTCAATATTGGGAAAGATAGATCGATGGTATCATGAGACATGATGAGATTTGGATTAAAGATTCTATGAAGAATTCTTATTGGTCTATTTTATTCGTGTATGTTATGTAACCATCCCAACGGGTAGTCATTTTCTTGTATGAATGGTTGTTTTTTCCTTTATTTTATTTTATTTTATCATGGAATGTTTAGTTGATTTATTATTTATATGGAATCTGATGTATATAATGATTGGTTATTTGTATTGTTATTATGCAGTCTGATATGAGGATATAGTCTCCTCATAATACCACCCTAGAACCTCATTGATAGTTGGAAGCCTCTAGAATATGAGGAAGCACACCTAAGGTCATGTGGTGAACTAGTCTGGTTACTGTTATAGAGTGAAATGGGGTAGGGAATTATAAGTGGTGTCAGATTAGTTTCTTTCCTATTGTTTTATTGTTTGGGAATTTATATAATGGAGATATAGGAATGTGTTAGATCTTGTGATGGATGTCAGACTAGTAAATTTTGAAAACGTTTTATAGTAGGAAGTCTGGGTTACTAGGGTTGATATTTCTGTTCTAATTTGTGACATTGTAGTTGTATTTGATTTTCAATTCAGATGATGCACATGTGGTTTGTATTTGATGATTTTTGATGGATTTTTGACACTTTTACTATAGAGTTGTGATGTGTCTCATGAATCATGGTAGACACATAAGATCCACATGTTATAGGCCTGGTAGTGCGTGACTTTGATGATGAAAAAGTCTCAATGATTTAAATTGTAAAAAAATACTTGTACAATGTTTTCCCAGTGTAAGTACTTATTGGAATTATACTTAGAAGTGTCAAATTGTATATAGACCTAATTCTAATGATAGGTTATGAATATATATAGTGAAATTCTTGACGATGAGGTAACTGATGTGGTCTTCATTCACAAAAGGTGAAATTACCTGGGTGGGTCAGTTTGACATAGGTATATGACCATTGGACCTTTATGAGTGGTTTTTGTTTGAATTTGGTTGTGTTTTCTATTCCTCTAGGGAGCGGTCTAATATAAAAATTCTTAGAGTGGATGGGTTCCCAAGTTATTGGTGGTTGGCTAGGTATATGACATATTTTATATATATAACCCTAACGATAGGTGTTTTGACATGTTGATATTGTTTGATATTGGGACGAGAGTGTATTATATTCCCTATGGGTTGTGGCCTTCTATGAGTGGAATGAATATATGTACTTGGACCTAGTGACTTGATATGATTCATGATCAGTAGGGCTAGGTGGGAGAGCCTAGTGACCTTCTTGATGTGAGTCCAATTTTAGGAGTTAACACTGTGTGACATTCAAGGGCGATAAATGAGAGGGGTCGGCCGAGTTATGTGTGCCTTGGGTACATGTGGAATAGATGGATATTTTAGACTTTTGATAGTGATGAATGAAGGTTACTACATAGTATGGGGTTTAGGCTTGCGGGACACCTTTTGTTTTTTAGAATATCACTTGAGTTCTAATGTTTCAGTATTGTGGATGGTTTCTAGAGGTCTAGGCTCTTTTGGGTGCCTATATCGGGTGATAGTTTTGCAGGTAGGATGTTCTTGATGTTTATGAAATGGATCAAGATCATAGGAGGTGTTTGAGGGTATGTGGTTTTATTCATTCAAGTTTCTTTGGGTAGTGACCATATTGGTAAGTTAGAACTAGAATGCTCAAGGGGGAGAGAGAAAGTGGTACATGTGGATGAGGAAATCCTTAAAGAGGGTTTTTGTATGAAACATAGGGAGATTTATGGTTTACTTGAGATGAAAAACACTAAGAGTTTTTATTCTCTGGTAGTGAATGTGATTTCAAAGGGAAGAAATAGCCAGATTCCTGGCTTGGTTAACTTTGGATGCATCTTCAGGAAAACTATAAGATCATAAAAAAACTTAGTAGAAATTTTTTACAATGCTTGAGTCTTGAGTGTTTGTGTGAGTGGTTTTATCTTGGTGAGTTGTCTCTAGTTTTTGGAAACACCAAGGGTGCTTTTCATTGGGTTAGACAATCACATGAAGAAGGTGTGACCAGCGGATAGGGCTAGTGAGGTGTGTTTTCATGAGATGTGACTCGCTAGAGCCGAGGGTAGGTTTTTTAGTTAGGTTACACAAGAGCATAAAATTATTAAGCATTAATGGTATATTGGAGCAATCAGAATTGGTGAAACATTTATTTGTTTGACTTATGGATAAGTTGTCAAAAAATCATATGCCATGATGTTTGGATTAAGTGGTTATCCATGAGTTGGATTAGAAATGATGTGGGTGTGATGATACACTTTTGGGAAAGGAGTCATGGGGACTTTAAGTGGGTTGAAATTTCCTTATAGTAATAGGTGACATTTAAAATAGATGAATTTTAGTGGTATTCATCAATTAAATCTTAGTGTTCTCTTAGTTTAGAGATAATCTTTCCCAATATATTAACATCTTCCTGAGTATTCTGAGAGAGTATTGACTATATTCCAAGCTAATTAAATTTATTTTTTGTTTTTATAAAGGGCCTCCTTGTATATTTCACTTGAGGAGTAGTGTATTTGAATCCATATAGTGGGAAGTGCACCATTTCCCATCTATTAATAAGGTCATTATGATGGAGCAGATGTTGGCAGATTCCAGGGGAACCATTCTTGGAATCTAGGAATAAGTGGTAGTTAGTATTCTATTTTTTCACTCAATTGAGAGTGATAAATCCATGTATAATTCTTGGGTTAGTAGTGGTTGGGGGTGTGGGTAGTGATAGTTGACGTTTCTTAAGTGAGGTAGTGACAACGACACTCCTATGGTGGGGGTGATATGTTGGCCCTGAAGGTTTGATCCTCATAATGGAAGGGTCATAGTTGCATAGAAATGGATATTAATTAGTCATGGTGGAACCATGATTCTTGTGAATAATCGATGAGGTGTGTTCCTAAATTTCATAGGTAATTATAATAGGGAATTGGTTGGGGTGGTTGATTGAGTTGAACATTGGCTTTGAGATCAAAGAGGCTACAAAGAAAAATATAAGGTTCTTATGTCATAGGTTCATCTATGTGTGTGGTAGGGAATGATGAAGGTTTTGTTTCAGTAGAGGATCTGACTATGGAATCCCACTAAGAGTCAGGTACAGACTCTAGTGGGCGTGTTTCGATGGTTGCAGAATGCCTCAGGGCGTAAAGGCATCACAATCAGGTGAGGTGGCGATATGCCAAAAGATGGAACAATGCATTTTTGGAATGAGTCAACCAAGGATAGTCTAAATTGGTTTAGTGTATGAAATGGGTATGGAAAGTCACAAATCATATCTAACATGTCATTTTGGAAAAAACAGGTTCATTTCATAATTTGAATCAGGATTTGGAGGAAAATCAGATTTGTTCTTAGTTCATGATTGAATGATGGGTATATTCCCACTCTAGTTCATTTTTTCTATTTGGATGAGTGATAATGTTTATTGTAATTCTCATGGTAAGTTGGGAAACATGTTGTCTACATAATGAGAGTATGATTTCAATGTCCTATTGGAATTTTCTAATAATGGAGGTTCTAAGAATGAGAAGTTGGTAGTGATAGGCTAAAGCTTTTGGGGGGGAGATCCTAGCTTCAATGAGTGATTGAGTGATGAAATAAGTGGTGTTTATATTGGATGGTATTAAGTAAGTACCATCTTGGTGTTTCAATTTTGACAACATGTGTTGTCTTGGGTTTTTTCCAGATGAGTTCCTTGAGTTGAGGGTTGTGCTTTGGTTGTGTTTTTGGATTTCAAAAAATGAAAGAAGATATTGGCTATAACTGGTGTATATAATAGATTTGGTTGTATATGTTAATTTTCACTGAGACTTCTTAGGGATGATAAGTGTTATTGTGGGGAGGTTGTAAGATCCCGCATTCGTATGAGTTGAAAATTTTGGATGGGATTTGAATTATCATTTACTAGATGGGTCGAATTTTTAACCAATACTTAGAATGAAATTCTGGGGGTTGGAATGCCCCAATGTTTTTTATATGAGGAATGATTCTAGATAGTTAGCTCAGGTATTTGGATGAGCTTGAAAGGCTTTGGGTTATGTTTCTAGAGTTTTAGGGCATTCTATCCAGGGTGTATGGTTTTGTTTGCATGGTTTAGGAGAAATCATGCAACATCGTGATACTCAGATGGTTTTTAGTTCATTTTTAATTGATAATGGTTAAGTTTTATGGTTAAAACATAGTTTAGGGGAAAATATATGAGATAAAGGAGAAATATTGTGAGGTGGTGGGGATTCTAAATCATGGAACGTGTTATGAACATGGTTTCAGACCAATAATGTACCCTATTATAGTATGATCTAATGGGTTCTATCGTGGTTGGAAAACAATACAGATAAACTATTAAAGGGGTGTTGGTGTGGATAGTGGGAGGTTCATGGTTGGAATAAAGTCTATATAACATTGTGACCTAACTATATGAGGGATTTTTTAATTATCACTAAAGGGCACACAATTAGAGTATGGTTGGAAAACCATGTGGAGGAACTATATGGCTTACTATAATTTCATTAAATTGGGGGAATGAAAAAATAACCCCTTAGGTTTTTATCCACTCACCCTTATTCCTCTACCATTAGGAGTGCACAGACCAGGGGTGCTCCCAACCCCTTTCTACTTCTCCAACCCCTTGAATTGGGGTGTGTTCACAATGATTCTTCAATGTGTTGTGGTAAGATTCAACCTCCCATGTCTCCTTTTCCTCTTCTCTCTTCCTCCACTATAATTTTTGAGTTCTCCAATTTAGGTTTTGTTAATGATTCCACTAGATAATTGTGGAATCATTCGTTTGTGATTGGTATTTTTGTTGTCTTGCATAGAGGAGGTCCTGATATGACTTTCGCACATTATTTCATGATGTTTTATTAAGGTATGAATTCATGGTGAATTTTCTTAGGTTTTCCCTAATTTATTTATATAATTAATTTTTGTTATGGTATTTCCTCTTGGGGATTATGCAAGGTATGTTTTTGGGAGTCCGTTGTAGACCAATCTCGACAGTTTCATGAAGTTTTAAAAAGAGGTGAATTTCCTGTGAGTTTTTATGGCATTATGCTGAGTTAGGGTTTGGATTAATTAATTAATTATATTTATTATAATTAATTAATTAGTATCACTTGGAATTATTTTAGATATTTTTCGGCCAAGAAGATATTTTTTTGATGCTGAGAAGTTTGGACGAGACATAGACAGACCTTGGAAAGGTCACTAAGCTTTGGAAAACATTTAGGAAATATTCATTGATGAGGTAGGTGGTATAATAGCTTTACCCATAGCCTTGTTAATTTATTATCATGTGTATGTTTTACATGTATTAAATCTCATGAGTTACATGTTTTTTTCCTTGGTTTTAGTAAATGGTTCTAGGATTTAAATTGATACCTTAACCTCCGTTGGATTCCATAGTATATGTTGGTGGTTTTAAGACCAAACCTATGGCTACCCATGGGGTGTAACATTTCATGGAAATAGTAAAGGGGGTTCATAAATCATAAAGTTGGTGGGATAAATGGTTTTTACGATTAGGATCATTGGTTTACTTGATTAAATAGTTAAGAAAAAATTGGTATGACTTGGGGATAAAGGTTTTATAATTGGTTGGAATAATGAATTGGAAAGTTCTTATGTGCTAGGATTTTTTTAAATTTCTATGTGGCCTTTGAAATGGTTTTATCCATTCTCATTGGTTTTTTAATATGTTTTAGGTTTCAAAGGGGTGATTAATTTGTTTTAAATTATATTTTTCAAAGAGATATGTTGACCTCCAAGTCGTTTAAAAAGAGGTTTTAAAATTAATTTCAATTATGTATTTGAAATGGGTACGATGTGCCCCTTTAGTGAAAATGTATTGATGGATATTTTAATGTTTTTAATGGAAATAAATTCAATGAACTTGTTTTTAATGTTAAAGAGGAATACACATGTTTTAAGTTTCGATTTGGAATGTTTTAAATGAATATGTGAGATGTATCATTTTCCAAAGAGTGTTGGAATGGTATTTTGATGTGTGATAAAGGGATCAGTATTTAGAGACATATTTGTGTGTTAAAGTCTCATTATGAACTTGGAAAATGAAATGGGCTAAAAATATTTTTTGTGAATTTTGAATGATTTATAATGTCAAAATGTTGAACCTTGATTTTGATAAATATTAGGATAGCTCCAGACGTTGGACATGAATATCCATATCGAAGGTTGAGATAGTTGGACATGATGTTCCACATGTATGGTTCTATATTTCTGACATTACACTCTACATTTTAGGATGATATAGTTGGAAATTTCATTCCACATATAAGGTTCTAGATTTATGACATGATGCTCCACATATTAGGTTGAGAGAGTTGGTCAGGACTTTCCACACCCATGGGTTAGTTGATTGAAATGACACTCTGTATCAATATCAATGGTTTTATACATGGTTTAAGTGTTATAATGTAGATCCAAGCATAGTTTATATTGATGTTGATACCTATTTGAATATATGTTTTACACTTATCCAAGTTTAATGATTGATAAGAATCCCTTCCTTTATTTATAATATGTATCACCCTATGTTTTCCCTAGCCGATCAACTTTGGTTGTTGTAGGTGTAGTTGTCTCGGGTGTCACCTCAAAACCTAAGGGACAAAAAGTTCATCACTAAATGGTTTTTTGATATTCATATTATTTTACATACAATTTATTTACCTCATTATTTATCAACATAAACCCTTTCTCTAACTTATATTTTCTTTAGACACTATTGGTGGTTTCCTACTATGTTTTACTCACACCCAGATCAAGACACTGATACGCATGGGTACCTAAGAAGATGTCACTTGTTTACAATAGGAATAAGTTGGTCTAAGGCCTGGGTTGAGTTTTTCATGATTAGGTAAGATAACTTAATGGTATTAGAAGATACGATGATATTTTTATTAGATATTCTATGAATATTTTTTATTGGTTTATTTTATTTAGGGTACGTTATATAACCATACTAGTGGGTAGTATATTATATGTATCACATGGATGCTCAATCCTTTACTGCATTTAATTATATCAAGTAATGTTGAGTTCATTTAATGTTTCTATGTACTTTGATGTATATGATGAACAGATATTTTTATTTCTATTTTATAATTTGATATTGGGGTATAATCTTCTCACAGTACCACCCTAGACCCCTACTGCTAGTCAAAAGTCTTTGGAATATGAGGAGACATGCATGATTTCATGTTGATAATTGGTTTGGTTACTATTGTAGAGTGAACTCGGGTGGGATGATACATGAAAAATGGTATAGTACCACTTCTCATAATATTGTAAGCTTAATGGTAGGCCACTGGGAGTCTTATGGTCTCATTGTAGTTCAGTGAGGGCCACTAAGTGGGTAAAATTTGGTATTTTAAGGTGTTTTATTTTAAATCCCCTTAGGAGTTCCTTACTCAATCTATCCATATGAAGGAAATTCTAACCCCCAATAAATCTTCTTTCCTTCAATCAAAGGTAATATAGTTTGTTGGGTTTATTGATTCAGAATAGGATCTCCTCTATTATTGCCATTATCTTATTATTGTTATCCTCTAACTTATAATGATCTAGGCTAGGAAATTGAGTATATAATTTTAAAAAATCATGGTGAAATCACTCTGAAGAATGTTAATTTTATTTTTTGTGTCTATAAGAGTCATGAGAAGGATAAAAACATATTATTCCATTCCATTTTAGTGGATTTAAACACCCCTGTGAGTAATATTTGGATTTTAGTCAAAATTGGGTTAAATATCCATTGGTATTGATTATTAGAATGTGGTATTTTTTTATAAGTGGATTAGGGTCATGCCATTGGTTGTGATTTCTGTGTTTTTATTGTAACACTTGTAATTTTATAGTTCATTTATTAACAAGTAAATAACATTAGTTTATTAGTTGAAGTGTATTTGGCATGATTGATTTTTTTATTTAATTATGAGTTATTGTTTTTTATCATTAAATTGATACCATTTTGGATATTAGTAATTTATGTGGAATTAATTGGGATATTTTGAGTTGAAATGATTAATTATAATTTATGGTAATCAATTATATTGAATTGGAGGATTTTTGAAAGATAATAGTTGACTTGGGAATTAGTTTTGGCCAATTAAATGATTTAGGGACATGTTGACATAAGGGATATTATTATAGAGTTAATAAAGAGAATAATATATGTTTTACTAGGAATTATAGTATAGGCAGGGAGGGATTTTGATAATATAAAAATAAATATTATTAACTCTTCAATATGGAAGTTATATATAGAGGAATTATATCAAATAAAAGAGAAATATGGGTTTTTAATAAAAGAATGACTTATGATATTATTCTCTTTAAATTATCTTCAAATTTACTTTTTTTTGGATAAGTAATTATTATCATAAACTTATTTGAAGATGGTGGGTTGTATGGATTATCAATGGATTATCAAGGTATGTTCTCAAAATATGTTAAATTATTAAATCACATGATTAATTTTCAAAATAATTCATCCTTAAGACCTAAATATCTTATTTTAATCACTATATATTTAAAATTAACTAATAAGTGGTCTATTACTTTTGGAATTGGTATTTTCCAAATGAACTGAGGGTCATAAAACTTATTGGGATCTTTGTAATCCAATTCCAAGAGTCACATGGGGCTGTCCAATTTGGCACATGCTCAGGCCAAATGTGCTTGTGTAATGTCAATCACATTTAAAGGTGAATTTTTATTCTTTTGGTTCAATAACTATGTTTTATATTATAATATTAATAATAGGGATTCATGTATCATTACATTAATTTTATCACCTTTTAAACTTGTTGAGATTTATAGGAAGACTTCTAAGGTAGGTGGTATATATTCCTTCCTCGATTGGTTATGATTCCTTGACTTGTGATTGATGTACTTTTGAAGTGATTGATTTGAAATGATTTTTATAAAATAATTAGTTAATTTTAATTTGATAAAATTTTATTTTATCTATATTATGATAAATGGGAAATGATATTTTTTGATTAATAATGTGAATAATGTGTTTTCAAAATTATAATATTTAATTTATGGAAATCTGGATTTTATTATAAATAATTTTTGAATTTAAGATATATATTTTTATTTATATTTTATAAAGGAAATAATTTTGGAAATAATTTTGGTTTCCAATTTTTTTTAATTCCATGAGCACTAGGGTTTCATATATTGGTAGGAATTATGAGTCATGATCAGATTCACCATAGTTAGGGTGGAAAACCCCTTTCTAATTCATTTTTGTGGGTTATGATTCATAATGGATGTACTGTGATCATACTTGATTTTAGTTTATGATTAGTTTCATGGTTACTTTCTTTTAGTAATGCTTACAATGCCTTAAATTTCAAAAATATAGATTCTTTGGTAAATAATGAAGCCAATGGAATTAGTTACATGGTTTGTAATAAATTATACGTGGGAATACATGAGGGAGATTTAAGGAAATCCTACTGAGTAAAGTTTAATCCACCCATGTCCTCGCATATTAGTGTGTGTATCAGTGTTTATTATTATAATACATGAAAATTAAACACTACCTTTTTCATCAGAGACGGATCATAGGAGTTATTTTAATTGAGAGACGTGATAATGTTTAATCATTCACCTATATAAGAGTTTTTTATATCCCTTATGTATGTGCATTGGTTATATATTTTAATTACTTATTGTCTTAAAATAGTTATTTTTCTTTATTATTGGTATATTTTTTCTTTAAAAATTTATTTTAAAACATGATTTTGGTTTTAAATGGAAACAACATATTTTATTTAAAAATATTTTTTTTACTTTATTTGTGGGAAAATTATCCCCCAATTATTATATTTTATAGCTCAATAGTAGTTGTATCCTATGGAGATTGGGGAATGCAATTGAGGCCATGTGATATCCCAACTCAGATCTTAGGTTTTGGATATCTAGGATTGGTCATTAGAAAATGGCATTAGAGTATGTTTTAAAGTTGATTATTGATATGTGTGGTTGTAGTGTAGATTAAAGTGTTCATAACTCACAAGGTACCCATAAAAAGGTATAACTAACCTCTTTGTGGTAAAAGTTGAGTTTACATGGAGCATAGTTATTAATGGTTATTGATTAATATATTATAAGATATTATACCATATAGGTATTTGTGCATATGGTTGGTTGCGAGGAGAAATGTGTTCATTCATTATGATGGGCATGGATAGACATGAAATACATGTGTACCAGATTTTTGATAATGATTTCATCACCAGGAAGTGTTTTTTAAAAATAGTTTCTAATGGTTTTGAAATATTTTAGTTTTTGGAAATATCTAGGTTAGAATTCATCATGATTATTTTATGTGAACTAAAAGAAAATTAATCACTAAGAGGTGAAAAGAGACACTTAAATATAGATGGAAATTTATGTTTGGAATTTTTAAAACTCCTATGATTCATGTAGATGAGGTTTCTATAAAGTAAATAAGTTAATTTTGGGTCTTTATACCCTCATAGTAATGAATCTTTACAAATATCCTATTCATGAGAAAGGAAAGGGAAAAGTGTAAATCATTCCCAAAATCTAGAATTTGTCTATGCAAGTAATTCACGCACTTGAATAAAGAATAAATCAGGATTGATTAAAGGAAGTGAATTAGTTTCTAGAGTTCTAGAAGTAAAATCCTTTTTTGTTTAGAGGATATGGTGGAGTATAAGTATTTATAATTAGTAAAAAAGAATCAACATAATATTATAGTTCATTTGAACTACAAATACATTGAAGGATTAGTTCACTAATGAAATTCTAGAGAGGGTAGCTCATAAGTGGTGGGAAAATGTTATGGAAAAAAATATTCATGAGGATATAATATCAATATGATTTTTAAAATACATACCTAAATTTTTTTTATCTAAATATTTTTAATCCAAGAAATTATAAGGACATACAAAAATTAGAGTAAAAGAATATGACTGTTTTGGAGTGTGAAACTCATTTTATAGAAATGATTTACTTTAAAAAAATTATTTTATAAATGTTGACCTTAGGGACAAATGATTTAATATGTTACTTTGAATTGAGATCATCTTGAATATTATTTTATTGGACCTACCCACCTATCCGATGGAGGTTAATAACGTGGTTATGGTGGAATTAGATATCATGGAATCTCAAATTATGAGTAATTTTATTATTTGACTCAGTAATGGTAAGACATTTTATAGTGGATAGAAAAGGAAAAAAATAATTCTATCACAGATTCCATTAAAAGAGATTAGTGAGATCAAATTCATATTAGGGGGGGGGGGGAGATAACTTATGTATTATCTATGCGGTAACATTACACATCTAAAGAGGGACTGTATTAATGAAACAATGACATGTAATTGTTTTTGGAAGCTTAGAAAATTGATGAATATTTATAAGGAACCTAGTGGAAGAGCCTATAATCAGATATAAGGACCAAAGATTTCTATTTAGAGACCATGTATAGCTTTTTATGGGCCATTATTTATGACTTATGATAACAATTTACATGGAAAAATGAAAAATAAAAAGGGGAAATATTCATTTCAGAGCACGTTCTAGGTAATTTAGAAGAAGAGCGTATAAAATTATTAAATTGACATAGGGATAAAGATATAATTTTCAACTAGTTTTGTTGTTTTTTTCAATGTTATCATAAAAAGGTGTTGGTAGTGTCTATTATAATAAATAGAAAAGGAAGTGGTTGACATTGAATATTTGGTTGGATAGATTCAACAGACAACCCTAATAGCTGAATATTGGAGAGCTAGTTTGTATGTTTATTAAAAGTATTATGGCTTAGAGTAATGTCTACAATAGTTATAATAAGTGTAAAAGTTGTAAGTGTGTGATTTCTACTAAAATATTCTATAAATCCTAGTAAATATGGATTTATAATGTTTAAAACTATTTCAAAAGAGTGGATAATCTAGCTAAAATATTGTAGAAACAATCCTTGGAATACCTTGGGATAATACTCTTGGATGAAGGTTTAAGAAGGCAAGAGGTCTTTTGAAGAAGTCTTAGATTAATTTTAATAAGTATGGAATTTTGGAGCTACAACTAAAAAAATGGATAAGTCATATTATGTATATCTTGTGAGGTAGTTCATATTAATTTGAGTTCTAGAGTATGACTTTGATCCATCTCGTATGACTTCATAAAAATCTTATATGAAAATGGAGAAAACATATGACTTTGAAGTCATTTTTAATTCTTTGTGCATATTATGAGTATTAATAGTTTTTTAAAAGATGATATCATAAGCCTTATGTGAGAAATTTATGAATTTTTACAAAATTATGACTTATGTGTAGGACTTCAATATTGCTCTCATGACTTCACATTCATTTTGTACGACTTCAAAGTCATATAAAATGTAACCTGATAAAAACTATAATAAGTATGAGTAATGCTATATAACTTTTTAACTTTATGTAACTTCAAAAATATATGAAATGAACTTTTTATAAACCATATATCTTACTAATACAATTTATTTTTTTACCACACTCTCATATATGTTTTTTATTGACTATAGACACATTTTGGTGTTTTGAAATTTTCAATCGAGTATTTTTCAAAATTTATATTTTGAGCATTAATTTAGGTTGTATAAGGACCAAATTAAGGATTTAAAGTTGATGGAGAAGACCATTGGAATAAATAACTATGTTTTTCACCATCATCTACTCAATGGGGGTGTCATTGACTAGATGGTGACACTCAAAGAAGATTCAGAATCACTACAAGTAGACTGATTACCCAATGGAATGTCACTAGCCAGCTGACAGTAGTGAAATAATCCACTTTACCTATAGGTAGATAACTGAATACCCTTTGGTATTTAGTGGATACCCAATGGAAGATGTAGTAGTGAGTACACCTTTAGAATTCATTCTGGCTATCTGGAGGAATAGGTGGGTAGCTGGTGGTTCCAAGTCAACAAGTCATTATGAGAATTAAATTTTAACTTCAACAGATCACTTTATGATATTAATCCTCTATATTAACCCCTAAAACACACATGGATATAAATAAAACCCATGGGAGGCATTATATGAAACAAATTTTATCAATTATAAACATCATCGATCTAAATAAATTAACAACATGAATCAGTTACTTTTGTTCTTCCTCTTAAGATATATTTATAATTCTTCTTCTATTTATTTGACTTCCAATATTTCTCTCTCACATTGTCTTAATTAAAATATTCTATATATTTTAAATAGAATTATGATATTTTATAAAATTATTTTAAAAAAATAAAATAAACATTTTTCTCAATATCTCATCAGGTTCTTGGAAGACTACTAAAACCAAGGGATATTTCTCTTCTAGTTCTTGGAAAACCACTAAAACCATCATCTTGTTTAGGGTTTCTTAGTAACTACTAAAATAAATATTTTTTGGGGTACTTGGATACTTCTAATTTCAAGGAATATATATTAAAAAAAACCTTAATCCTTTGGTGTGGGTGACATAGGGGGTCTTATTGACCTATTGCTGAACTTCCTTAAAAAATTTATTGTCATATCTATATTCTGTATCTTTTATTTATTATCATTTTCAATTAATTAATAAGTCATTTAATCCATTAATCACTTAATATCTTAAAATTAATATCATTCTTATTCTTTATTTTTTTACTCTATGCTTATAATTTGTATTAAAAAAACTTTTCAATTACATTACATTAACAATTTTTATTTTAATTTATCTATTAATGGTCAATTTATATCATATAGATCCCTTTAATTTTTAAAAAGAAATTAAACCCCTCTTTCTATTTAACTCTGAATAATAACTGGAATCAAATGAGATCTTATTTTTAATTTTTTTAGATATTTGTTTTCATTTTTTAGATCTTGTTTTTAAAACATTATTTTGTTATTATTTTCAAGATTTTATTTTTTAAATATTTATTTATTTAAATAAATGTTCTTTAAAAAAATGTCCTCAAAATTTCCCACCCAAAGTGCTCCTAAAGGACACTCATGGTTCATGCATCCTTATTTTATGAAACCAACTATAGTTATTAGAAAACTTACATGTCGAATTTTATTATAAGCAATGGATATATGATTTAGAAAAATTTTATGCATGGTTATACTCCTACTCATGAAAAATAAGAAAATAGATTCCTAATTAAATTATTGTTTTTTTAATTAGATGATATAGATATGAATTTTCTTTAATGTGTTTTAGATTGAAATTAATTTATTCATGTTTCTATTTAAAAAACGACTCATGAAATCTTTAAATTAATTAGAGTTACTCATGAGGGGAATAATAAAGATAATTAAACGAGACATGATATGTATAGAAAATATTTTGAAAGTTAAAGTATGCATCCAAATGAATGTATTAGTTATATTTTTATAAATTTTACTGAAATATGAAATAAAAGAAAATCTATTGGTGATACTCTTATTACAAATATTCTTGTGAAGAAAATGCATTAGTTCTTACTAAGTACTTGGGCTCCCAATGTCTTGATTATATAAGAAGCCAAATATATCAATAACATGGTGGTTGAAGAACTTATCACTTCTATAATGGTCTATGAGGTAACCATGAAGCGAAAAGCTGAAATAATATAATGAAGTAAATGAAGTTAAAATCACAATTTATTTTGAGGCTATCAATGATGACTCATCAAGATGCGATACCATCATTGAACATCTATCTAAGAAATTAAATGAATTCTTAAAGAAGAAGAAATACTTCCACCATTCTAAAAAGTATAGTAAAAAGAAAGAACCTGAGGTAACATAATATTATTACAAAAAAGGATCACATCAATATGGGTTTACTCTTTCTCAAAAAAGAAAATAATAAAGGTAATAAATCCCTCATAGTTTCTACTTGAAGTTTAAGTGATGGTTCCCTCTCCTCATTCGACATAAGTGATAGAAGTACCAAATGTCTCATGTATGTGATTAAGTTAATCCCCTATTTCTTTTACTTATAATCCTTTCACCTCTTTTAGTTATTAATATTATTTAATCCAAATAGATAATGAAGAATTAGAAAATTTATTTTGTGTACTTACCATAAAATTCAAAGAAATAAAAAATAATTATAATCTAGTTTTTTTGAAAATAATCAAATTTCTAAAGAAAATAATGATTTATATTTGAAACTAAAAGAGAAAACTAATAATGATAAAATTTAATCAACTATTAAGGACCTTTAGTATTATCTCTCTAAATTTACCCAAGGTGAGTAAACACTAAATTAAATTCTTGGTTCTCAACATCATGTAAAAAATAACTTTGGTTTTAGTTTTTCAAATCAAGATAACACCACTAAAATTAATGATACTTTGGTAAAATGATTATCTCATGTTAAAATTTTCAATTATTTTAGAAATCTAGGCATCTTATTTATGAATGTGATTATACAAATGATCATTATATTAGGACTAATTCTATAAATCTTTATTTTTTTATAAATTATAATTGAAAATATAATTCTAAACTAGTATGGATTCCAAAATATCTTTTAGATATTATTTTTGGACTTAAATTTTAGGTAGTAAAATCTATAATATCTTGATTTTTTAGAAAATATTTCTCAAGAGAAAATCTTGTAGAGATACATGATTAGATAGATAACGGGTGCTCAAGACACATGTGCAACCACTAGTCATAGTTTAAATCAAGGTGTAAGATCATTGGAATTGGTACTATTATTTTTTCAAATTATACCTTTATTAAATATGTTTTATTTATGTTTTAAATATAGTAGAACATCATGATTTTCTCTTGTGTATCTATAATATTGTTTAAAACTAGCATGATCTTTACACATTATTCTCTTTTGAAAATGTTTTCAAAATTAAAATTGATCTTTTACTTTATTTTAAATGGATATTACCTTTAAATCATGTTTTGTTATAAAAACTTTTAGATAAACTATTTTTCAATATACTTATAAAATTATTGATTTAATTCTTCTCTATGATTTAAAATTATTTATTTTTAAAAATTAATTTTTTTTGAAATATTCTTTTTGTGCTTTAAATTGAATTTTATTTTTGAATATTCTGAGATTTATTAGATAATTTTTTTAATCTTTATTTACTAAACTTAATAGTCAATATATTTATTTTTAATCTTACCCTCACTCTCTTCTTATTATATCTCTTCATGCATGGATATTTTTTAATATATTCTATATTACTTTTACGAGTATAATAATTTCTTAAATTATTTTAATTTAGATTATTTCTCAATGTACTTTTATTATATCCATATAACCCGTTTTTCATAAGTTTATTTTGTAAAAATAGAAAATATTTTGGTTTGTCTAATGGGGGAAAATATAATGCAATGGAAATTTGTTTTCAGTAAAGATTTTCTTTAGCTTATTATTGAAACCAATCTTATTCTTTTAATATCATTTCAATGTTTTAAGTCAAATTTTTAATTTTCATCTTGAAATTTTATTTTAAATTCTTGTGGTTTTGGAATTTATTTGAAAATATTTTATATATTTAATTTATTTCAAAATCTTTTAAACCATTAATTTATTTAAAATTCTATTTTATCTTGAAATTTTATTTCAAATATTTCATTTTCAAAAACTATTTTAACATTTTTCTATTATCTTGAATTTATTGAAAATTATTTAATCATAAAATCATATTTCATTTCTCTTAAATTGAATTTATCCCATTAATTTTGTTAATGTGAAGTGATTATAATATTCCATGAAGATAAATTTCTTTTTGGATATAAAAAATTGGATGTGGTTCTAGTGTAGATGCACTTAAAGGTATTTACCTCAAAAGGGTTGATTGGTTTTTTAATCTGATCTTAACCCTAGTCAAGAGTAATGGCCCTTTAATACACACATGGTTTGATACTCCCATTGATTATTCTCTGGATTTTTTATATAATATTCATTAACCTTAATAATAGATTGAAATTTCATATTATCTTTTTAAATATTTATTTTACAAATGTTTTAATATTTTTTATGATTTTTTATTTTACTCTTTAGTTTCACTATTATTTGGATCCTTATTTTAATTATTTAATTAAGGGGGATCCAAACCTCTTCTAAACAATTTTTTTCACAAAACTGATTTTTTTTAATTTCAATTTATATTTTTAGTTTTCACATCTTAAAATTTAATTTTTTAGATATTTTTATATGATTTTTTTCTATAACCATATTTACATTTTATTTTTTATGATCATAAATTCAAAGAATTTTTTTGTTTTGGGGGAGAATTTTTTGGGAATGGGGGAGATGTTTTTGGGTATGGAGAATTTTTTCTCCAGAAAAAGTTATTATGATATTATTGTTATTATCTCTTTTTAATTGAGGGAGAAATTTCTAGTAAAATAATTTGGTTATGTGTTCTTTGAGTTTTTCAAAAAGGAGGAGAATTATGGATTAATAAGTATGTTTCAAGTTCCTTTTAATATGAATTATTTTGAACATATGCTCAATCCTTTTAAAATCCAAACATTTTAATCTTTTTATTTTTGAAAATTATTTTCATCTCATTTTAATTTCATTATAAAAATTTAAAATTACTTTTAAAGTTTTCTTGGATATATTCAAAGTGTTTATGATCATAAAAAGGGGGATATGTTTGCACAAAATTGTCTTTGATGTTTTTTAATGATCACATGCACCTTTTGGCACTCTAAAATTTTCAATTGAGTGTTTTCCATCATTTTTTTGAGAATGAATTTAAGTTGAAAAAATAAAGTAAAAAAAGTGGATGGAGAATAAAAAGGGAGGAAATACCTTAATATATAACCATAAACTACTAGGTGGGGTTCATAGACCATCCGGTGAGACTGAAAGAATATTTAGAATCATTGGAAGACCACCAGCTAACCAGTGGAATTTCATTGTCCAATTGGTGGAAGTGGGAAGAGCCACCCTACCTACAAATAGCTCATTGGATACCTGGTGATAGCCAGAGACAACCCATTATAATCAGAATTAGTGATGAAACCTTCAATATACTTACCAACCATCCAAAATAATCTTTTAATTAGTTAGTGGTTCCAAGTAAATAAGTCACAATGAGAATCACTATAGGTGTTCAACGACTCACTTTATGATATTACTCCACTATATCAACCCCTAGACCCCTACTGGATATATATAGAACCTATTAGAGACATGAAAAGTAATAACTTCAATCAATTGTGAACATCATCAATCTAAATCAATTGACAAAAAGCATCAACTACTTTTATGATTCTTCTTGAGATCTCTTTGTAATTGTTCTTCTCTTTCTTTGATCTCTAATATTTATCTCTCTAATTCAACTAATTAAAATATTCTATATCATTAAAATAAAATTAATAGCTTTTATTCAAAGGATTTTCACTTATGATAATTTCTCTTTTTCTCCCACTATTTGGGTTCTTCGAAAACCAATTAAACCAAGGAGTATTTCTCTTAGGGTTCTAAGAAAAATTAGATTCATGAGGATTAGTTGTCTTATTTACATGTTTTTTAGTAATAGATAAAACGAAGGTTTTTTTTATTTTTTGGGTCTTGTCTTCCATTAAATTTAATTTCTATATATTAAAAAAATCCTCAAACATTTTTGTGGGAGATGTAAGGGATCTTATTGAGCTATTGTTGAACTTCCTTAACAAATTACTTGTCTTATTTACTTTCCAAATATTTTATTTATTTATCACTTTTAATTAATTAATCAATGATTTAATCTATCAATCAATTAATATATTAAAATAAATATCATGTTTAATCTTTATTTTGTTTCCTCTATGCTTATTTTTTTGAATTTCAAACACAATTTTCAATTATATTATGATTTATTTATTTTAATTTATCACTATATTACCTATTTATATTGGATCTATCATTTTAAAATTTTAAAGTAAATTCAACCCTATTACTAATTTACTCTGAAAAATACATATTAATTCCTTGGTAAAATTTATGACTTCATACATAAGAAAATTTTAGAAATTTTGAAAATTATATAATTGATTATCTGAAGTGGAAAATAATTTTGGACGATTCTTACATTGTTCTATCTTGTTTAAGACATAATAAATCTAATTTTATCCAAGATATAAGTTTGATAATATAATATAAAATCCAAGGGTTAATAAGTTTAAATTATGGAAGAATGTATTAAATATCAAATGTGTTGAAATGATTTTATTAATGTTTCAAGAATAGTATAGATGAATATCTATTGATTCTTGAGCTATTATTTAGTGGTTAAATATCATAAAATTAGTTTTTATTCAAGCTATATATGAATAAGGAAATTCCTTAGTTACTATCTACAATGTATGGGTTCAAGTTGAATTTCTATAAGGTTTCATAGGATACTCTCATGCCATAAAGAGAGAGTGCCTCTATGTATGAAATGTTGTAATGTATGATCCTTATACAACTAGGGAGATTGGATTCTGAATTGTGTGAAGTATTTTTGGGAATAAGGCATCTCATACTTGATGAAAAAATCTATATATATATTAAATTGACAAGAATAATGATAAATTAAGAATAATAAGGGTATTTATGTAATAATATTTGGAACTATTTCATAACCTAAAATAAGAGAAAAACCAATGTGAATTAGTTGTTTAAGTATAGAATGGGATAGATTTTGTGGACGGTACATGTGGATTTTTTCTTTCATGCATACCCTGATTTGTTTTCACTTATGTAAAATTGAGAATACCACATAAAAAGAGATGAGGTTTCCTATATAGTTAAGTTGAATGTGTATCTTGAGAAATGTAGTGTGTATTTTACTAAATAAAATATGATGCTCAAGAGAATAAGGTGTTGGAACTGAGTTGGACAAGAGAACAGAATCACTCTCTTAAATATGATAAGAGTTTTCATTTCATGTTGTAGTGAGGAATAAGAATAGTGTGATGAGACTATGTTTAAGAGTTACAACCTACAATGTTTTGAATAAGAATATAAATATAAAAAAGAATTAAGTTGGCTTGAGTTCTAAGGGTCATATTCAATTTTGAAGCAATGATAAAGAGGAAAAATAATAACTTCTAAGAAAATTTCACATATCTATAAGTATAAAAAATATTTAGAGACTGTCAATGTTTTTAAATACTGATTGTGAGAATCCAGTTTATAGGTCTAGAAGATATGGGTACTGAATAGAAAAACATAGATCAAGTTACAAGTTATTTTATTAAATATTAACTAGTAGTTGAAGACTCTGTTTTAGTAATAAGATCAATTTTATGATGTAGTTACATCCAAGATATTATTTATGATCTACTTCAAAGTAGGATGGAAGATGAGATGATCATTTGGTGTGATTCCAGTTTGAAGACTGTGAAATATAGTATTAATATCCATTCACTTTTTTAATACAGTGAAGGAAATTCACTTATATAATATGTTGATCATTTAACTATGAAATATAAAAAGATATATTTCAGGATAATCTTTGGTCAAACCACTGTAATTGATAATAATAATGTCTCAATGGGAGTAGAACATGTAGTGGGGTAGGCTTATCACATTGGGTATGAACCTTATAAAAACATTTTTTTTCTAACTTCACTTTCAATATATTCATTTGATATAGGTGTATGAATAGTTAAAATATTAGATATTCAGTTATACTCTAATATGATATAGATATTTAAAACCTTATGGGATTTAAAAATTTTGAACTAAGAATAATTTTTTGGTATAATAATTTGACAACACCTAATTCACCCCTATCAAGTGTCTCTTTAAAACCCACTACGACTTACAATTAGTATTGAAGATAGGTTCCCTTTGATTGGATATATAGATCTATCACAGCTGAAATTATAGAACAAGGTTTTATCTATGAGTTCCTATAATTATTTTCTAGTTATTTTTACATAATTTTATGAATTTCAAAGTTGAAAGTGAAGATCCTCAGTTGGAGAGATCTATATTTTTCCCTATAGTAACATATTTGGATTTCTCTATTAAGACTTTATAAAATAGGAAGAACAATGAGACTAAGAATCTAATAAAATCTTAATAAGTTGAATAATAAAAACCAATAAATAAATGTAGTTAGATTGGTAAGTGTTCTTTTAAATTTTTTGGTTATGATTCCTCAAATGAAGAAAGTATAAGTTATGTGAATGGTTGCATTGAATATACTAAATAAATACACATAAGGTTAAGGATTATTTGAATAATTTACCTATAAAATTTGTGAATTTTATATTTAGATTCATCAAGGGAACTCATGATTAAAACTCATGTATAGAGGATGAAGTTTTTGAATTAGAAAAATGAGTTGCAACAATACTCTTAAAAATATTATGAAAGTCAAAGAAGAATCTACCAAAATTTTCAAAGAATGATTTTTTTAGTTAATGAATAATTTAAAAGAGTTATTTTTAAAAGTGAGGTATCTAAGAATTAGTTAAATAAGTGATCTATGCATTAGAGAAATTTCAAAAATGTATCTATAAATGTAAAAGATGCTCAATTAAAAGTAAATGAAAGGATAATAAATGGGGTAAATTGTTATTTTCAAGAGAAAAATTAGATTCATGAGGGTTAGTTGAATAATTTGAAAATATATTGTGAATAAAGGGTAAATACAATTTAATACCAATAATTAATTCTTGATATAAAATGTATTGATTTAGATGTAAAGATGAGAAATTTAGAAAGTACCCATTTAGAATCATCAAAATTTGTTGGAAGAAGTGTTTCTTCTATAAGAACATTTTAAAAGAGACTTACCTATAAGAAGACTTAAAATTATGAAAATAAGGTCTACGAATCATATATTTATAAACCTTCAATAATCTCTTAAAAAAAGGAATCCACAACCCTGAAAAATATAATTTTACATAACCTATCTTGGTTTTATGTGCATATTTCAAATAAAAAATTGTATAAATGTGGTAGAGTAAATGTATTAAAAAAACCAACAATAATTTAAGTATGGAGGTAAGAATATTCAAGAAATTAATGACACCAAATAGAGCAAAAAAATTGGGTTTCTAATAAAAAAAGTAGGAAAAAATTTTAGACTGATTTCACCTACTTGGAAATGAAAGAGATTAATCAGTTGATATTGGCGCTGGTGGAAATTTGGCTATAGGGATATCGAATATTGGAATAAAATTCCAACCAATATAAATTATTTAATTACTATATAAATGGGGACTATAGATGAAATTCAAATGAAACCTACTGGTCTGAAGAAAACTTAATAGATGAAGAATAATTTGACTTACATGAAATAATTTGAATACATAAGGGGGTTTTGTGATTTTTACAAAATATATGGCTACTATTATTAAGAGTTTTGGAATTATATACCCTAACTTAAATCTAAAAATATTTAAAAATAAGGCCATAATAGCAGGTCAAGAATCAAATCCAAAGAATAAAGACCAACTTTAGAAATAACACAGTAAATAAGAGTACTGACTAAACCACTCCCAAGAAGATAGATAGGAGAGATAAAAAAGTTATCACACTAGAAAAAATAATATGATTCTATTATGTAAATATAGGCCACATCATTTACTATTAAAATATGTCTATGAATCCTAAATAAAAAATTACTAAGCTATAATGAAAATAGAAATCCATCAAGGTGAGAGATAGTATAATTGGATTAGTGATAGAGACTTCTTGTGAAGAGTTTGAGAGGTTTCCCAATAATGGTAGATGAAGGGTTGTTGAAATCATGTGTGTAAGGTGTAATAAGGTTGGATAAATTTTTGAAAAGTTCCTAACATGGATACCTGAATAAGAAGAAAGGGTAAAGAATAAAGGTAAATCACTAATGACTATTACTATCATAAAAGTTTCTACAAAGAAGGAGACTACACTCAAGAAGAATACAAATAATGAGCCAAAAAATATATTTTGTCAAAATTAATTACCATTTGGAAGAGTCTAGGAATATTAAGTAAGATGAGAAAATTTAAAGTAATCTATTTTATATAGTGAAGAATTATGTTCGAGGTCTGAATAAAGATAAAAAAGTATCCTATACTACCCAAAGGTTAAAAAACATGTAAATTCAAGAATGAAGTAATCAGAAAGAGGTAAAAAAACTTTATACCTTAAAATGAATTTTTCTATGGGTAGAGAAAAAAATCTCATCACTATGGTCAACTTTGAAGTGCTGATGGAAGTCTACCTTATTTGCATCTCTATATAGTTATGCACAAATATTTGTAATAAAGGTGACAAATTTTGGATATAATCCCTTGAGGGAGAGAATTCAAAAGAGTTTAATTTTTTATATATTTATCATTTTTTGACTAATATGGAAATTTGGTTAACCCATTGAAAAATTTAAGGATGATGTCTGCATTTTCATTCTCCCATTACTTTTTTGATTATGTAAAACATGATTATTAAAGTGGCGTGTATATCTAAAAAAATATGGAGAAAAAATAACTTACACATTAAATGCTCTGACGTGTTTGTTAATATGAAGTAAAGGTGTATAAAATCTCTTTAAAATATATTTGATCTTCCCCAAATAAGTGAATTTTATTATTATCATCACTTTGGGGGTTTTTAATAGATAGATTTGTTTTATAAATTAGTCGCTCTTGTTTTCTACAAAGGGTTATCCCATGTAAACTTGGAGTTTGTTGGTTGATTAAATATTTCAAAGAATAATGTGGTGTTTATCTTATCATGTATTTATTAGAGAACATGGAAAGAGGAATAAAAAAACGGGGAGAATATATTTCTTGAGAACGAGGGAGAATAATATCCCCTTGGAGGACCTTCCCTATACCCATGGTATCAATGAAGGAGAGAGAACATTTACCATTTGTATTCATTTTTAATTAGCTAGAAAATAATTACATTGACTATTTGAGTAAATTTATATTTTAAACTAAATACAAAGGGGGGGATTTAAGTTCTCTTAGGTTGAAGTTGTATTTTTTGTCAACTTGCTTTGTTGCTCTTATAAATGTAATCATGAAAAGGTGATGTAAGTGGTTTCCAAAATAAATGGAAAGGAAAGTGGGTTCCCTTTAATACCTATATGGATAGATTCAAATGATATTCATTATATATGAAGAATGGGTAGAAGGTTTTAAGTTCTATGGAAAGTACTAAGGTCTAGGGAAATGTATATAACATTTATAAGAAGTGAAGAAGTTGGAAGTGTGATATAGCCGCCAAACTATTTTGGAAAAACTCATAAAGATGGATTCAAAAAGATTAAAATAGTTTCAAAGGATTGGATAATATAGTTATAATAGCGGGGAAACCATCATTGGAGTACCTTTTGATAATAATCTTGGATAAAGGTTGAAGAAGGATGGTGGTTCTTTGAAGAAGACCTAGAGTCTTTTCAAGAAGTCTTGATTTTATAACTATGACCATAAAAAAATCTAAGTGATATTTCATATAAATTTTTAGGTAGTCCAAATGTGTAATGACCCGGACCCGGCCAGCCACCCGAACAGTGCCGAACGGGTCGGGTGTTACTACCTTAGGCTCACCTCCCCTGAACGCCAAAGGCTGCCGACTAGCAGTGAGGGTCTGAATAGGTATAGTGGGGAGGCTATACCCTCTCTGAGGAATTAAAGGTGCTGGTCCAAGTAATAAACTAAAATATGCAGCGAAAATAAATGACTCAGCAGACTCGAACTAGACCCGCAGAGCAGAAGCACATTAAATAACAATAAACAGCAGAAGAAATATAGAAACAACAACAACAGAGAGTAAAAAAACATCATGCCAGGAATCAACTGCAATAACTGCTAAAACAACCAAGAATGCATCCAAGAAAGTCATACAAATCAATACACATATAATGGCGCCAATGGCTAACCAGTAGTAGCTATAATATAAAGTAAACATGCTGATGCAAGAAAAGAATACTGAACAAGTAACTCCAGTACGACATGACCTCAAGGTCCATGCCAGTCTCCAAGTCAACATCACTAAAGTCCAGCTCCTGAGGCTGACCCTCTACCTTCACACAATTTAATAAAGTCTACACGCCTCCCGAAGGGCCCGTGTAGGGTGCGAGAGAAGTCTCAGTAGGATACCACCCAGAGGTGTGTACCTAATATAAGTGTTTAGGAAGACATTCTTATATAAGAAAAATAGTAAACAGTGCAATGCCCAAAAGTAAACAAGGACTTCACTGGTGCTCAGTAGCCCCCATGAAGTGTCACTTGCTTCGGCCAACGCCAGAAAGTCTGATCTGCATCCCGGCACCTCGTGCCACCTGACACCATGTGTCTCAAGTACTGATGTCCCGAAGGCATGCCCAATCTTCGTAACCCAGCTCGAAAGCTCATCCTTCCCATCGCACAATATCCAGAGGAACAACGATGCCTGTCCTCAAAAGATAACCAGAGGGACAGTGATGTCTGCCCTCAAATCATGGCGAGCCTATGCCCCCAACCTGACCGCCTCAAAGTTGTCTCCTGAATGCTCCCACATTCCACGTGGCTTCCTATAGAAAGCACCCCAAACCAAATATACCTAACCGCATCTACCGAGGGCCTCTACCCAGCGAGTGGCTGTACCACCTCATATCGTAGTCTATCTGTGTGCACACTACTCAAAAGTACCAGGTGAGCGGTAATTACCTCAGAAGGTCCCAAGACACAACACCTCTGACACCTCGTGTCCCTGCGAACATGTATCTCAATTCAGATGGCCTCACCATCCAAGTAACCCGGGCGAAATCCCAACCTGACAGTCCAACTGCCTCAACCGACGTCCATGATGCCCAATCCCGTGGTAGCAACCACCCAAAGTATCCCGAGCCAAAGCCCCAACCTGTGATCCCCATCACTCAACAATATATCCGGGCCACGCCCAACACAACAAGCAGTTCAACACAGGCAATATCACACATTGCATATTCATACTTGGAAGCATCACTTTAAACAGGCAATTACTAAACAGTCAAATTGCACTAGCCTGTGCTATCCCATACTAGCACCTAATTCATTCACGATTTAACAATTAAACTAAATAGTTTAACTCAAGGAATTCAATAAGAAGTATAACACAACAGTTTAAATAATGGTCCAGTTCACACGCATTTCAGCACCCCCGACCGAATTGCCCCAAACGAGCAAAGACCTCTAACCTGGTCTTGCTCGATCACAACAGGGTTAGAGAATACCTAGAGGCATTCCAAAATATAGATAATTAAATAAAAACAAATAAAAAGGGTCCCGCTCAACACCCGACGTCGCGCCCGAAGGTCGCAACCCCAAATTGTCTACGAAAACACGAAAGAAGGTATGCACCACCCACCTCGTACTCGTACGATGACACTCCTTTGATTTCAGCCTCTGAATCAGACTGATTCATGGTAGATCTATGTTTCTGTCAAATCCAGCAATTCTGTTTGGATGGAATCTACGGAGAAACAGGTGAGGAATCAAGGAAGAAGAAGGGTGTCCAGGGGTAGCCTTTCCGATGCGGTCCCGCTACTACTGACGAATCGAAGAACGAAGGCCATACATAGATTCTGGAAGGTTTTGAGTTTTTTGAGAGTTCTCGAACGAACTGTTCATCCAAAGGGATAGAAGAAGGGAAATCTGGGAATGAGGCACGACGACGCCTCAATCAATCAAATAAAAAAAAGTACACAACGTGTATTTACAAAGTACACACCGTGTATATGTGTTTCTGTACTCCTACTTAAGCAGAGTCCAGCACACGGCCTGGACCGTGTACACGGTCAACACACGTCCAGCGTCTCGGCCGCTACACGGGGAAAGGGTACACGATGTTTCAAGGAACGATACACGCCGTGTAGATGGAAATTTACACATGGGCAGCACACGACATGTACCTGGCCTCGCACAGGTAAGGGATACACGACGTGTCAAGGAAGGCTACACACCGTGTAGATGAAAATTTACACCTGGGCACCACACGACTTGTACCTGACCTCGCACGGGTAAGGGATACATGACGTGTCTATAAATACACATCGTGTAGTAGGAAAGTTCTACACGGTCTTCACACGGCATGTACTCGGCAAGCACATGGCCGGTCACTTGGGTAACTCATACACGACGTGTACTTAAAGTACATGGTGTGTAGTCTGGAAATTTCCAGAAACTGCCCAGATTTTCCAGACTTCTCAAAAACCAGTAAAAAGTTTAAACAAGGCTGGGTTTTGACCCGTTTCTAAAAACTCAGGTTCTTACAAACTCCCCACCTTACGTAGCTCATCCCTGAGCTACCAAACTAAACCAGGAAATGGAACCAAACACGCCCATCCCGGTTAAACAACCCAGACTACCCCGGTCTCAAGGTTCTGGCTAAATTCCTAAAAGGGGATCCCCACCTTAGGAATCGCCTACTCGGTCTCAACCCGAACAAAGCTCAAAGAAAAAAAATAAACAAACAAGGCCCAATGACCAATTTCCCAAGACCCATGGTCCTCCCGTGACGCATCGTCACACCTGCACCTCCTTGGTGCTCACGTGTCACTTCCGACACCCAACGTATCTCTCACCGCATCGGCGTCCGCCTCCTTGAGGTCCTGCATCTAATAGATTCTCAATTCAAACCTGGTGCCATGCACCTCAAGTAACCCACATCCATGATGCCTCGATGCCCACGAAACCTCAAGGAACCTGCATCCTTGATGCTACTGATGCCACACATCTCAAATATATAAATAAAACATAAAACACATATGATATGATGCCAATCCCACTAAATAGCATCTAGTCAGTCCACAAGTATCCTGTGCAGCCTGTGCACTCAACCAGACATGCCTCAAGAGGCCATGCCAAAAGGAAGTAAAGAAACTCACGACCACACTCGCGGTGTACCTGCCACCGTCGTCGGCTCTCCAGCCTACTCAATCCCTAGAAGCTCTACAACGTGCACTTGGCCTAAAGCTCGACTACCTGATGCCTGACCTCCCTACAGTGCTGCTCCAGTCACCGGCCACTGGCCCCTTAGCTGAATCCTGCTATCCTGGTCACGTCCTCCGCATGCAGCTCCACCTCAACTACCCTCTCCTTTTACCGAACCTGAACCAGCTCCTGACGCCATAGTCTGTCCTGGTCCCTGCCTGTCGACTGTCTGAGAAGGCTGCCTACAAAACCTCTCCAAATGCCCAACCTGTCCACATGCCCGACATTCTTTCAAGGGCCTATCACACTGATCCTGAACATGTCCTGGATGTCCGCACTGAAATCAAAACACCACTGAACTGCCATGAGGTGGTCTAGCTGAGTCCTTGGCCCGCCCGCCCTACTGGAACTCATCTCTCCCTCGCTTCCTGCTATCTGAACCATCACCTGGGGTTGTCACCCTGCCAAAATGAGATTTCTCTCTCTCTTTTCCCTCGTCTATGAGCGCCTGATTCACCGCCTCAGAGAAAGAACTCAGCCTGAAGATGTTCACCTGGACCCGAATGGCGTGTCGTAAGCCATCCTCGAAGCACCTCACCCTAGCTGCATCATCCCTCACCATACCAGGTGCCAAGTGAGACAAATATGTGAAAGTATCTGTGTAGTCCATGACAGACATATCTCCCTACTAAAGACTCAAGAACTCCCGAGATCTTTCTTCCCTCAGCGTCTCCGGATAAAAGTGCTCGGAGAACCTATCCTCGAAGTCGTTACATGCCAGTCCCTCGTGCCTACGATCCTGTACCTGCACATCCCACCAACATTTCTCCGGTCCTCTCAGAATGTACGTCGCCAGTTTGACCCTCCTCCATAGAGGCATCTCGAGCTGCTCGAAGATCATGTGCATACTCTCTATCCCGTTATCTGCCTCCTGTGGACCACCCTCACCTTGAAAAAGAGGCGGGTGCTGCGACTGGAACTCCCATGTCAGATACGCCATAGAAGGCTCTGTACCCTGCGCACCTCTGTCAATCCCCTACAAGATGCATACTGGGCTAGCTTGGAGCTGCTCGTCAAGCCACGGTCTGAACGCTGCCAAACCCGGCTGCTGCCCTGCCTGCACTGGATCCTGAACCTGATCCTGTCCCTAAGCCTGTACCTGCGGCTCATGCTCTGCCTGCACCGGATTCTGAACCTGATCCTGCAGTACCATATCCTCTGCTGCCTGTCGCTCCATCGTGTTGTGAAGAAGTAACCCGCTGAATACCATAAATGGTCAGACAGCCCACATAAATCTATATAACAATATATTCTATGCAGATAAAGAAAGTAGTAAAAGGCGGTGCATAACAACTACCCTTACTCCCCCTCACCGCAACCCATGCCCCACGGCATCCCGACCTCATGGCCTCCTTACCTACCCTCAACAGAGCCAAGTATCATTAGTACCTCGGGCCATGCCCGTCCTGACAACCAACGTTGCCTCAATCCCGACAATCGAGTCGCCCAATCCTGACAGTTACACTGCCTCAACCATAGTACCTATTTGCTCTCATAAGAGCTAGACCCAAATATCCCGCAACATGCAATTCTACAAAAATACAAATCATGGCATATACATTTCCATAAACAACCAATTCTATCAGGAGTTTCACCTATCCACATTTCAGAGCATACATAGCATGGAAATTGATTTTATTTACATGGTATTATCACTTCACAAAGCATACGTGCAGTTATGAAATTGAAATACCCTAAAGTGTGCCTATCAAAATCAAAGAAAGAAAACCTTTCCATACCAGCCAAGGTTTACATATCATAATCAATAACATCACACAACAAGTGAGCCAACAAGGTGGAAATCATATCAACTGTAATCTGAGCAAAAAGAAAACAGCAATTCCCACCCCTGGAAACTCAATCCATCCCTCATACATGGGGCTGCAGGTACCCAAACAGAAGTTCAAAAATCTAGTTCCAACAACAACCTACCTCCAGTCTACCATATCCCAAATAGTAAAACCAGAATAAAATGAAAAGAGAAGTCTAAAAATCATTAGTATACAGGAAAGAAACGCTACTAAATCCTTGTCATGAAGACCCCCTCTGATACCACTTTGTAACGACCCGGACCCGGCCAGCCACCCGAACAGTGCCGAACGGGTCAGGTGTTACTACCTTAGGCGCACCTCCCCTAAACACCAAAGGCTGCCGACTAGCAGCGAGGGTCTGAATAGGTATAGTGGGGACGCTATACCCTCTCAGAGGAATTAAAGGTGCTGGTCCAAGTAATAAACTAAAATACGCAGCGAAAATAAATGACTCAGCAAACTCGAACCAGACCCGCAGAGCGGAAGCACATTCAATAACAATAAACAATGGAAGCAATATAGAAACAACAGCAGCAGAGAGTAACAAAACATCATGCCAGGAATCAACTATAATAACTGCTAAAACAACCAAGCATGCATCCAAGAAAGTCATACCAATCAATACATATATAATGGCTCCAATGGATAACCAGTAGTAGCTATAATATAAAGTAAACATGCTAATGCAAGAAAGTAATACTGAACAAGTAACTCTAGTACGACACGACCTCAAGGTCCATGCCAGTTTCCAAGTCAACAACACTAAAGTCTAGCTCCTGAGGCTGACCCTCTACCTGCACGCAATTTCATAAAGTCTACACATGTCCCGAAGGGCCTGTGTAAGGTGTGAGACAAGTCTCAGTAGGATACCACCCATAGGTGAGTACCTAATATAAGTGTTTAGGCAGACATTGTTATATAAGAAAAACAGTAAACAGTGCAATGACCAAAAGTAAAAAAGGACTTCACTGGTGCTCAGCAGCCACCAGGAAGTGTCACCTGCTTCAGCCAACGTCGGAAATCTGATCTGCAGCCCGGAACCTCGTGCCACCTGACACCATGTGTCTCAAGTACCGACGTCCCGAAGGCATGCCCAGTCTTCATAACCCAGCTCAAAAGCTCATCTTTCCCATGGAACAACATCCAGAGGAACATCGATGCCTTTCCTCAAAATATAACCGGAGGGACAGTGATGTCTGCCCTCAAATCACGGCGAGCCTATGCCCCCAACCTAACCGCCTCAAAGCTATCTCCCGAAGGCTCCTCACCTTCCACGTGTATTCCTATGGCAAGCACCCCCATTCCAAAGATACCTAACCGTATCTACTAGGGGCCTCTACCCAGCGAGTGGCCATACCACCTCATATCGGAGTCTATCTGTGTGCACACTACTCAAAAGTACCTAGTGAGCGGTAATCACCTCAGTATGTCCCAAGCCACAACACCACTGACACCTCGTGTCCCTACGAACCTGTCGCTCAAGTCAGATGGACTCACCATCCAAGTAACCTGGGCCAAAGCCCAACCTGACAGTCCAACTGCCTCAACCGACGTCCATGACGCCCAATCCTGTGGTAGCAACCACCCAAAGTATCCCGAGCCAAAGCCCCAACCTGTGATCCCCATCACTCAACAATATATCCGGGCTACGCCCAACGCAACAAGAAGTTCAACACAGGAAATATCACACATTGCATATTCATACTTGCAGCATCACTTTAAACATGGAATTACTAAACAATCAAATTGCACTAACCTATGCTTTCCCATACCAGCACCTAACCCATTCACGATTTAACAATTAAACTAAACAGTTTAACTCGAGACATTCAATAAGCATTATAACACAGCAGTTTAAACAATGGTCCATTTCACACACATTTCAACACCCCCGACCGAATTGCCCCAAATGAGCAACGACCTCTAACCCGGTCTCGCTCGATCACAACAGGGTTAGAGAATACCCAGAGGTATTCCAAAATGCAGATAATTAAATAAAAACAAATAAACAGGGTCCCGCTCAACACCCGATGTCGCGCCCGAAGGTCGTAACCCCAAATTGTCTACGAAAACACGAAAGAAGGTATGCACCACCCACCTCGTACTCGTACTATGACAATCCTTTGATTTCAGCCTCTGAATCGGACTGAGTCGCGGTAGATCTGTGTTTCCGTCAAATCCTGCAATTCCGTTCGGATGGAATCTGCGGAGAAACAGGTGAGGAATCAAGGATGAATAAGGGTGTGCGGGGTTAGACTTTCTGATGCGGTCTCGCTGCCACTAACGGATCGAAGAACGGAGGTCGTACGAAGATTCTGGAAGGGTTTGAGTTTTTTGGGAGTTCTCGGACGAACTGTTAGTCCAAAGGGAAAGAAGAAGGGAAATCTGGGAATGAGGTGCGACGACGCCTCGATCGATCAAATAAAAAAAATTACACGACATGTATTTACAAATTATATGCCTTGTATATGTGGTTCCGTACTCCGACTTAAGCGGAGTCCAGCACACGGCCTGGACCGTGTACACGGTCAACACACAGCCAGGGTCTCGGCTACTACACGGGGCAAGGGTACACGGCGTGTCAAGGAAGGATACATGCCGTGTAGATGGAAATTTACACCTGGGCACTACACGACATGTACCTGGCCTCCCACGGGTAAGGGATACATGACATGTCAAGGAAGGCTAGATGCCGTGTAGATGGAAATTTACACCTGGGCACCACACGACATGTACCTGGCCTCGCATGGGTAAGGGATACACGGAGTGTCTATAAATACACACCATGTAGTAGTAAATTTCTACACAGTCTTCACACAGAATGTACTCGGCGAGCACATGTCCGGTCACTCGGGTAACTCATACACGGCGTGTAGTCTGGAAATTTCTGAAAACTGCCCAGATTTTCCAGACTTCTCAAAAACTAGTCAAAAGTTTAAACAGGGCTGGGTTTTGACCCGTTTCTAAAAACTCTGGTTCTTACAAAATGACTTTGAGAAAATGTATGACTTTGAAGTCATTTCATAAGTCTTTGGGTATATCACGATTCTTCATATTTTTTGAAAATATAAGACCGTTAGACTTATATGAGTAGTGTATTAATTTTTTAGAGCATATAAATTTCATGTAGGACGTTAGTGTTTCCTAGATGACTTTATATACATTTAATAAGACTTCAATGTCATTAAAAATTTTACATGTTTAAAATCGTAAGACTTATGTGTAAGGGAACATGACTTTATGACTTTTTATATATTCAAAGTCATAAAAAATAAACTTATTCTACACCATATGACTTCCTAAGATAGTGTATGAATTATCTGGTCTTTCTTTATAAATTTAGAGTTTGGAAAATTTCAAAAATTTATAAAATTATAACATTGATTATCTAGAGTGTTAAATTATTTATGATGTTGCGTGTGTTATTCCAATATGTTCAAAACATTATGAAGATAATTCTCACTATTATCCAAGACTAATAATATGATCTTTAATCCAATGGTAAAGGAGGTATAAGAATAGAATAATTCCTATAATATAAATTTTTTTTAAATGATTTTATTGGGTTTTTAAGAATAATGTAGATGATAATCTGTTGATGCTCAATCTATACTTAAGTAGTTAAATATCAAAAACATAGTTGTGATTAAAGATATGGATAAAGAAAGAAAGGTACGAGTTTTATATGTAGTGTATGGGTTCATGTGAATTCTATACAATTTTTAATAGGATGATCTCACATCATAAAGTGATAGTTCCCCATCATAAGAAATATTGTGTTATATGAACTTCCTATGGTCTAGAAGATTAAAGTTACAAATTATGTGACGTATTTTTTATACTAGGAAAAATTGATCATGTTATAAATATTTTGAGATATATTCATCGGTGTAGAAGAATGAAAATTTAATAAGAAGAATGATATTTATATAATACACATTAAAACAACTATAAAAAAGATATAAACCAATGAGAATCAATTGAAAATGTATATTGTGGAGGAGATTGTGTGGTGGGTGTATGCAACTATTTTATTTTACACACAACTTGAGTTATTTATGTTTGTAAAAAATTAATAAGAAACTATAAAATAGGTGAGGATTCTTATTCAGTTAATTCACACATGTCTCTCAAAAATATATTGTGTGATGTCCTAAATAAAATATACTTCTTGAGAGAATAAGGTTATGAAACTAAGTTAGACGAGAGAACTAATAGTATTGAGGAAGAGTAATATCAAATTATCTACTGCATTATATATAAAGGAACAAGAAGAGTGTTCCAAGAATATTCTAAAGAGTTAAAACATGATATGTTTCAAAGAATAAGAGAAATAGAAAAAATTAAGGAAGATTATTTGAGTTCTGCTGGTTAGATTCAGTGTTGAAGTAGCGAGAAAGAGGAAGAAGAAGTAAAAAAAAAGGAAATATACATAAAAGTATAAATAAAATTTATATATAGTTGAATTACTTAAATATTGATTGTGATATGTTATTTTACATGTTTAGATGAATTGGCAACTCAGCATAAAAACTAAGACCAAGTTGAAAGTGGTTTCCTGAAGATTAATAGGCAACTGAATATTTTTATAGTGGAAGAATATTGATTTTGTTATGTAACAAAATACTTTATAGTATTTATGATAAAATTTAATGGAGTATAGAATTAAATATGTCCATATGGTGTGATAAAATTTTTAAGGATAGAGGATAGAGTAAAAAATTGCTTTAATTGTTTAATATAGTGAAGGCATTTCACCAGTGTAATATGTTGATCACTTTCCTATATAATATATAAATACATGTTTTATATAATTCTTGGATAAACCATTGTAATTGATAATAAGATTATTATTTGAGAATACATGTCTAAATGGGAGTTGAACATGACAAGGTGTTGGTTTCCTGCACTGGATTCGAACCTTGTAAAAACACTTATGCCAAATTTTATTTTATTATTTTCATTGCATATAGGTGTATTACATGTTAAACTACAAGTTATCTATTTACATCCTAATAGGTGACATTGTTTCAAAACCTTATGGTGTTTAAAACTTTAATGACTAATTGGTTTTTGTTAAATTAATTTGACCGAACCTAATTTATCCCCCATATCAGGTGTGTTTGGATGACCCAAGAGGACTCTCAAGTACAAGGTATCTTGATTATTTATTTTACTTTGACCTATATTGTTTTTTATACAGGTGAATTTCTATCATTTATATTTTCATGAGTATTAGACCGATTCAATTTTCATATGAAATTGATATATTATTCTATCAAAATTTATACGCCTCCTATGGAGTAAATGTAGAGAAAATATTAAAATTTCCCCCATGTTCATTTAGAGTTGGTGATGTGGAAATATGATTGAATTTTTTTGGTCTTGTAGATGAGTATATAATACCACATTAAAATAATAAATTATTTAGTAAGTTTTATGGATCACATTTACTTCTATGGCCTAAGAGTTTGTTTGACCTTACACGATGGGAGAATTTACTCTTTCTAGATATAGTGGGATACTCATGACAGTCAATTAGAGAATGTTTTTAGAAATATTAGTGATATAAATTAATACTTTTAAAGTTTTATTCTTATATTAGAGTAATAAGAGGATAAACCTTTCCAACTATGTTTTATGCTACAAAACTCTACATGTTGGCATTCCCAATTAAAATATTTATAGAAAATGGATTTATTTAAATAGATGTACCCCTAGGGTGGTATTGGTTATAATTTCAAATATTTTAAATAGTATCTTATGATAATTCATTAATGTATATTAGTTGTACTTGGTATCAATGAAAAATAAATTCCCTTTACAATGAATTGATTATTTTTTTTGATCAATTGAAATGATATATGTGGTTTTATAATATTGCTTCAAGATCAATATATCACTAGTTTTGGGTGAAGAGAGATAAAATTAAAAAAACAACTTTTAGAATAAAGTATATCCATTATGAGTTTCTATTAATTCCATTTGGGATCACCAATTCTCCTATTTTTTGATGTCCTTAATTAATAATAACTTTCAAAAATATCCTAACTCATTCATTATGTTGTTTATGGATGATAACTTGATTTATTTAGGATCAAAATAACTTTATAAAAGGAATTTGAGGATTATTCTATATTTAATTTAGAAACATAGATTTCATGAAAATATATCAAAATATATATTTTTAATTTAAGAGGAAAATTTATTAGGACATGTTATCTCCGAGTAGGGTGTTTCTATTGACCACGATAACATGGAAATGATGATATCTTAGGAGTGGTCCAAGAATTGTTTTTATATATGGAGGTTTTTTAGGTTGGATTGACATTAAATACAATTAATTAAATTATTTAAAGATAAAATTACAAATGGTGGTTTCAAATTGGAAATATATAGAATTTGAGTGGCATAAGAAGTTCTAAAAATATTTTTATAAGATGAATAGAATTTTGAGATCTACTCTGGTATTGATATTACTTAAAATGAAGGGTGTTTAGTGTATTGTGATGTATCAAAAGTTAATTTGTGATAAATTCTTATGAAATGATAGTGTGTGGTGGAATATGGATTGAGACAATTATAACCATATAAGAAGAATTATTTAATTAATGACTTGTATCTTGTGATATTTTTTCATGCTTTGAATAGTTGGAGGCATTACCTATTTAACAACAGTTTTATGGTATATTTAGATCATAAAAGTATTAATTTAATTTTCTCTTGGAGAGATCTAAACTCAAGAATAAGTAGATGGGCTGAGTATCATAATTATTTTTTCTTTTAGTTATCTTATATGATAGGTAAGGGTAATGCTATATCAAATTCCACAAGTAATATAGTTCAATAAGTGAAGGAATAAAAAGGTCATTCCAAATTGATGATATTGATAGAGGATATACATTTATTGGATTATAAGGATGGGTAATATATGGTTTTATATTAGATTAATGTCACTTATATACTTATAAATCTATTATTGAAGAGAAAAAAATATGATATTTAATTTTAGAGGGTTATTGTAACTCTAAATTATGGGGATAATATTAATTGGTGGTCTCTAGGATTTTATTTGATACTGTATTTATGGAATAATATAGTGGTATATCCTTTAGTTTTATAGAAGAAATTATGAATGGGTTTTATAACTATTGTTTTCTGGTTCATCCAAGTGCAATTAATATCTATGATGACATCATGAAATAGTTCTATCAGGTAGTAATTAATAAATATATTTCAAGGATTATATCTCCATGACTGAATATTCAATGAGTGGAGGCTAATCATCAGTGCTCTATAAGAATTTTTCAACATTTTATTATACTGACTTGGAAATGGTAGAATATTATGATATATTTTATAATTGGATTATCAAGGTTACTATAGAAATAGACCATTATCTTGGTGATTTTACCAAATTACATAATGAATTCATTTTTACCCATTAATGTGGCGTTTTGGAAGAAGACTTGGGTAATTTATATGTGAAGCACATAGTAAAGTTGAATAGTTTCTCTTCATTTATCATTCCAGATATAGATCCTTGGTTTACTTTTAGATTCATGAGAGGATTGAATAGGAGATGATTATTCAATTTAATATAAGTACATCGTATCCTCTTTAATCTGATAGGGAATTTCAAAAAATTATACATACTTTATAAGATATTATTAAATCCTGTGTGCTAGATTTTGGGAGATCATGGGATGATCATATTCATTTAGAGGAATTTTTTTATGATAATAACTATCAAGTTTCAATTTAGATGACCCATTTTAAAATTTTATGTAGGAGGATGAGTGGATCACCGCTACAATGGAATGATATGGGAGAATGGTATCTCTTAGAATGTAGCTTGATGTAAGATATGATAAATCATATTCATATAATACTAAAGAGATTGATGATAACTTAGTGTTAGTATAATTTTTATACCAACTATTAATGATGATCATTTTTTATTTTTATTTATGATAAAGTCTTCAAATAAGTTCTCCCATGACTAGAAAATCAATGACTTGGGAAGTAGAGAAGGTTGATACCTTAATTTTTGGTTTCATTTGAAATCATTAAGTATATTGGATATGGGGATTATTATTTGTAGTTTCCATTAAAGCATGTTGTTTCATATGGATTGTTTCATGTTTTATATTTAAGGAAAAACTAATTAGACCCATATCATATTATTGAATGGGAATATATTTATTTGGAACCGAACACAACATTTGTTTAAAGGTTTGTGAAAATTATTAGCAAAAAGGAGAATGTATAAATAGGCACAATTTACTCTATTGGTTTGAGTGTTGTGAAAAATTATTAGGTTTAATAGGAATCATGGAAAAAATATGATCATATGCATAAAAATGCCTATATTTTTTATGTAAAAAATATTCTAATGACTTTTAAGGATAAATATTTACATTATAAAAAATTATAACTATGTTTTTTGGATTTCAGTTATTAATGATGAAATAACTTCATTTTATTTATTTAAGTGTGTTTGACATAAAAACGAAATTAATTTTTTAATTTAATTATATGGTATTGTTATTTTTGAGATTAAATTTATATCATTTTTGATATTAGTGAGACATGTGAAATTAATTAGTATATTATTATTTGACATGACAAATTGATTTTTTTGGCACTTAATTATGTTAAATTAGTGGATTTTTGAATGATAAAGATTGAGTTAGGAATTAATTGTGGTCAATTAGATTATTTGAGGATGTTTTTAAACCATGGATATTATTATGAAGGTAATAGAGAGAATAATATATTTTTTAAAAAAATATGGTTAAGTGAGGGAGGTATTATGATGGTGGACAAAATAAAGTTTTTTAACTCATTTATGTGGAAGTGTTGTATTTAAGAATTATGTCAGAGAATAAATAAATATGATTTATAAATAGAAGAATTAATTTTTATATCCTATAATTTTAAATATATTTGTATTATTTATTGTTTGCATATGGAGTTTTGTCATGTGGTGATTGGTGGATGGTGGGTTGGATAGATCATCGACAGATTGTCAAAGTATAATATATAATTATGTCAAGTTAATTAGGAAAAAATTAATATTGTAAAATAAACCTTCCTAAAACACTAAAACTATTACTTTTTCATTATCTTTTTAAAATTGATAAGTAAGAGATTTATAAATTTTGTAAGGGTGATATTCCAAATAAAATGGTGGATATGCCTCTTATCAAGGGATATGATTTCTTAACATGATAGTCACATGGGGGATTCAAATTGGGAATATATGGTTCCAACTTACATGGGTTTGTTCTATGTGCATATTTCATGTTAATCACCCTTTATAGGGAATTTTTTTTCTTTTAGGTTAATAAATATTTTTTATGTGAGAGAATAAATCTTAGGGCATAGTGGATTGTTCTATTAAGGTCATTTTCTTGGAAACTTGTATAGATTTCAAGAAATACTTATATGTTGGGTGATACCTATTTTTTCCTTGGTTTTTTTTATGATTCCTTTATCTATGATTTATATGATTTTAGACTTCTTGATTTAAAATGAATTTTTGTCAAATAATTTAGAAAACTTGATTTGATAAAATAATAATTTATTTGTATTATAATAAAAAATAAATGATAATTCTTGATGAAAAGAATGAAAAATGTGTTCTCAGAATCATGGGATTTGATATGTGAAAATAGGTATTTTATATTAAATTGATAATGAATTTAAGAAATGATTTTTATATAAATTTTACATGAAAAATAATTTTAAAACGAAATTAACTTGTTTAAAAAATTGGTTTAAAGGCATGAACACTAAGGTTCCATAGGCTAAGAAGAATATGGTGGCATGATTAGATTCACAATGGATGAGGTAAAAAAACCATATAAATTCATCAAGGTGGGTGACATTACACTACATATATATCATGATCATAGTTGTTTCTAGTTTATGATTGGTTATATGTGTTGTTTCTTTTCCTATAGTTCATAATGCCTTAAATTGAAGGAATATATATTCTTTTGTATAACATTCTAGATTTAGTATTCATGATTCTATCAGGTGTTTTTATAGACTATTAATATTAAAACTATTTATTTTTTCTCAAAATTGAATTGGTTATATGTTTTAGAAAAAATAATTTATAGGAATGTATGTGATTGATTTGAGGATATCCTATCAAGTAATCTATTACTCACTCACACCCATATATCTTGGTGTACATGTAGAAATTATTTTTCATGATGTAGGAAAAGGTAGTGATACCTTTTTTATAAGGATATCATGAGATATGTTCATATTGGGACAAGATGGAGTCATATCAAATATATAAGGAGAAGTTTTCGATATTCAAGATAGATAAGTGTAAATCATCTATTTTTATTATGACATGTTTTCATTTTTTGGGTTTTTAAGGGAAATATGAGTTCTTATATAGATGGAAAAGTCAATTTTTTTTTGAATAAAAACAATATTAAAAATGTATGATATAATGTGGTTTACAATAATATCTTGAAATGAAATAAAATAGATAATCTGGTAAATAATTGGACTAAAGAAGGTTATTAGCGGTCACCCCTTTATTTTCAAGAACATCAGCCAAAAAATGTCTTCTTGATATGTATATGAGATGATGTAGCTCATGGATGAGATAATTTTTATGCATTTGATCCATCTACCAGTTAGCTTACATGAGAGTTTAATAGTACCATTTCTGATAGGTTTAATGATAGTGGTAGGATCACATTCCAACCATAAATTTCACCAACCTTATTGCTATTCTATTTCAATCACATTGACCATGGAAATAATTTTAGCATCAAGAGGTGTAGTATCTCCACAAGGTTTATAGAGGCATTCCATGAAATTACTATTATAATTTCTGAAGATAGATCCAAAGTCATAAGGTCTTGGATTTCGTCTTGATTCCCCATCTATGTTACATTTAATCCATCCTCGGATTAGATGATTTCATATTACTTCAAAAGTTCTAGATGGAGGTTATAAATTACCGGAAATTCTAAGATGCTTAAGAAACATAGGATCATGAATAAACGTTTTTTAGTGACCATTTTGTAGTGAATTCTCATTTTCCACTACAACCATAATATGAAAAAGTGCTGATTATAGATTTAAGGGAGTATGATTATGAAAATTAAATACATTATTTATACATATTTATTTATTTTATTTGAGTCCAAACTATTCCCCAATAATTTTCTTATGTCCTTGAGAACAAGTTTCAACACTATGGTGATTAGATAATGCACTTGAGGCCATGTGGTGGTCCTAATTTGGTCCCATGTTTTGGGTATTTGGGTAGGTTTATTGTAGTTACACCACTCAATGAATTTTTCTAGGTTTCGATTGATAGTTGGATTTTTTAAATATTTTTTAGTGAATAGTAAATTTGTAATTTTGATGAGATGTGTACTTGTTAGTATGGAGGATGAATGATATAATCTTGGATGAATAAAATGGATTTGTATTGAGGTGTTTGGCCTTTACACATTGAGTATCCTAATTAATTTGGCATGTAATATCATTATTTTTGGTGATATTATGTTAATATACAATTATTATAATGATAAAAATGATTTTATAGAATTTTTTAAAATGGGATGATCCCTTGTTAGATGAATATTCTCCAAAATATCACACAGATGGACTAAATGGCTTGTTTTGTAGTTCCCTAGTTGAATGAATAATAGTGGCCCATTTTATGGCTGGTATGGAAAGTTTGAATTGATTTTGTGGCCTAATTTTATAAAATTATATGGTTCAAATATAAAATTATTTTTTAGAGGATATAAATTTCTTATAAATGAGATTTTAAAGGAAATTTTAATGATATATGTTGTTAGTGGTAGATGGAATCAAAAAGGAACTAGACTCTAGTGGGATAAGAGTTGGTGTGAATTTTATTTTCTAGATTCATATTGAATTTTTTGAAAGTAATAATAGAATAAAGAATGCTTCTGAATGCATTTGGATGTTCAGGGAAGGTTTCAATAGTTTATGAAATTGAATGGAGTTGGTGGTATAGCTGCACAAGAAATCTAGGACTATTGGGTGCTCCGTATAGGTAGACTAGGTTCTAATTGTGATATGGTGGATACTAAAATTTATGTTAGCAACCATTGGGTTCCTAGTGGTAGGGTATTAGGTAGTAGTTGGGTGACTAGAAGGGTGGAACCCCTTGATTAAGCCCCCATGCACCTAATTAGGGTGTACCAGGTACTCAGTAAACCTAATTATTATTTTATTTATAAGGTAAAATTGGAAAAATTAATCCCATTTAAATATTTACCCCCCTTTGAGGGATTCTCATTTGGGGTATCCATAATGAGTTATGATTTCCTCCATTTTCCTCCTCCTCTCCTCCTTCCACCTTCAAACTGAGGTATCTAGGGGGGTACTATTCATCAATTAAGATGATTTCCCCTATTAGTCTTCATCATATTTCATTTCCCATAATTTTTCTCTAATATGGCATGAATGGAATTTGATATTTCATGAAAATTACACCATATCTTAGTGGAATCAGGTCTAAATTTTGCGACAATCTTTATATTTTCTTGAGAACTCATGGGAGTGTTTAATGTGCATAATTGAACACAATTTCATAGAAGGTAAGTGATTGTAATTTTTTATTATTTGGATTTTCATTATTTTATAGAAAAATTGATGGGTGAATTTGATTTTAGGATTGAGGATTTTTCCCATGAAGGTACTAAGAGTTACCTATGATATTTCTGTTATTGGTTAGTCAATGTTTTTGGATTCTTTAAATCCTTTAGAGAAGAATGCCCCTATTTTTACTAATTAAATTTAATTATTTATTAATCATCTTAATTAAGTGAGAGTATTTATAATTAATTAAAGTAAACTTTTGATGGATTTATCATCTCGTGGATGTATCAATAAATGATATTATCATGGATAAGTGGTCTAACATTATTTAAAATGGTATGACTTATTTTTGGGGTCTGTGTTCCCTAATATCACCACATTTATATTATATTTCATTTATTATAATATATGTAAGAGGGGTTTATGGCCTAAAAAATGAACCATAAATTGGTATCCTTATGTGATATGTGGTGAGTGAGGTTAGTTATAAATATAGTATGTTTTCTTGAGTTTTTATGCCTTGATAACATAACCATTGCTAACTATGTTTCCTTGGGAGAGTTGGGTAGTAGTGAATTTGGGTACTGCAGAGGAATTTCTACCTTTTTATAAGGCTTTATTGACTTAGAGAGGTCCAAGTTGATATAGCATAACTATTTAATTGGATATGGGCTATGGGTAATTATATTATTTTGTTTTTTGAGATTCCCCTTGAGTTTTAGGCTACCATGTTGGGTAAACTTCAGTTGGGAGATATGATTTTTAATAAATTTACTAAGAATTATAGTGTGTTAGTGAAGAAAAATACACATAGGATATATTAGCAAGTTAACCTCCCAATGAGTGATTCTTTATAGAGGTTAGTGGTTTTATAGTATTGTGGTGAGCCCTTTTGACTAATTCACCAAGTGGAGAGTGTATAGTGAGTTGGGAATGGGTTGTTAGAAAAATATGTTCATATATAACCTTTTGTGATGTCCTTCCAATGTCTAGTGTCGAGTGATAGAGAGATGATTGGTCTGGATCTTGACCTTAGACACTTTATAATTTTTAGTTATGACCTAGGGCCTACATCATGAATGAGGTGAGTCCCTAGAGGGATTGGATGATCAAATGATAGATGAGCCTTTATGAGTGTATGGGTTTTAACTATGTATGTGATAAAGTTAGTGGTATTAACTGAGGGATATGTTTGGGTTATGTGAGGATTTAATCTATATCAAGTGCGAGGGATTATAAACAAGGGATAATATTGTAATGTAATTGAATTTTTACTATATTAATCACCTTGAAAATTATTTTATAATGTGTGGTATTGATTTTAATGAGGGATGGTGGATACAATGCCGATCTTACTATCAAAGAATCATAAAATAACAGAACATGTGTATATGATTTTGATTAGAGGATAGTTCCTAGGGTTGGATGATTTCACCATATTGCTATATGGAAGGTGTCACTTGGGGTTGGGTAGTTCTTCCAACATTTTATTTGGATGATGTATGATTTTCTTTAATAATAAAGATATATTAACCCTTGGGTACTGAAAAAAGTATATTGAGACTTCTTTATGGGTGTTCCTCCCAAGACTGAATACTCCTAGTTTACTGTCATAATATTTTCATGGATTTATTATACATTAATCCCATTGGTGGGGGAACCTTCTCTATTCCAAAATGATGCTAATAAGTTTTTCCAACTTTTGGGTGCTTCTCTTTATAACTATATTTTGATGATAAATACACTATGTTAGTTATTAGTGGTACTTCTCCCTGTGAAAATATTTTGATGATTAACTGGCCTACTATTAGGGGTGCTTTCCCTATGACTAAATTATGATGGGTATACTACTATAGATACTAGGATATCTTCTCCTTATGACTGTATTTTGATGATGGATACATTGTGATGACTATTGTAGGCACTTCTATACAAATCTAGATTTTAATGATTACACTATTCATCTAGCTAAGGAACTTTCCGTGGGAATAATTGATGATGGATGTTATGAACAAGAAGTTTTTTGATATTGAAAGTTACCCAGTAAGTATTTGGTTTAAAGGGGGAGATTTTTGATTGATGTATAAAGTGAAGTCAATGTGATGTGTGATTATGGTATTATTTTTTATTAGAATCATCTTTGTTAAACTTTTAAAAAAAATGGATCACATTCAAAAATAGTTAAATTTAAATGTTTCTAATGAGTTGAAGTTCAATTGGATGTTTGAAAGTGATTGGTATAGGTTTGATTTTGAATATTGAATTTTGGAAGGTGTTTTGGTGTTGAAGGAAAAATCATGGTTCAAGGGAATCCGCTATTTTATAATAAGATTTCTAAAAATATATATTTATTAATCTAAATCAAATAACACCATAAAATCAATTTTCACACCATAATTTGCATCCAAAATGTGAATATTTTTGAGTTAGTCTATCATGACATTAACAACATGTTGTAATAGGCATGCCAAGATTTTTTGTTCTCTCATTTTTTAGTGTGAGCAATAGGATTGTTCTATGAGGTATCCTATTGTGATATGAAGATATAAAACATCCTATAACACTAGTGACTATGAAAAATCAGTATATCATTTATTTTAATGTTTTTGGGAGGTGATGACACAATTCACCTAAAAGAAGAGTCATTTTTTGCATAGTTAGAGGTTACTATTTGGTAACCATATAGGTTTCATTGTGAGACACCTAGTGTTATGAACCTCAAGAGACTTAAATGAGAGATACTATAAGTATCTGGAAGTGGAGGTGAATTTGGGTATGAAAATTAATTTCTAAAATAAAAATTATTCAAAAAACTCTCACAAACCTATAGATCTTGAACCCTCACTTAGAAGGGTCACACAATGTTTATCTTTTTTAAGATATAATGATTAATGTATCAATTTAATAACCTTTTACCAAATATTATTTATGATTTCTTCATCCCACTTATCATTTTTTTTCATGCAAGATATAAGGAATTAAAGGTATATTGGGTAAAAAGTATTTTTACCTAGTTCACCTGTACTGGGCTACTCCAAGGAGCATGTGATAAATTTTTTTTCAATGCACCAAATAAACATTGACCTAACTAATAAATGGCATGGTTTGGAATAGGTGACTTATAACTAGGGCCACTTATATTATAATATTATTGGGATAAATCACTACTTCCCAAGGATCAACTCCTCAAAATTCCTACCCTTTTATTACTAATCTAAATCAAAATCCAATTTGGCTCAGTGATCAAGAACAATATCACCATATTACTATATATGGAAAAAATATATATGGGTGATTTTTATCTCCTATCTATATTTCAATTATTTTTTATGAATCTTACCATGAGAAGCAACAACTTCTTTCTATGAGTCATCATGTAAACTCCTTCTCTTCTAGGACCTTGTTTAAACATCCTTATTTTTCACTTTGTTTCACAATAGAAATTCATACTCCTCCTTCTTAATTTGAAGTAGATTTGTTGATGGGGGTCTATTCAAAATTATTCTCTTAATTCCCTATATTTTCTTATATTTTCAAATATCTTATAAATACCTTATCATTTTCTTTTTATGCATGAAATTTTCATATAGTTCAGATCCCAATCTTGTTTTTTCTTCTTTATCTAAATCCCATTTTAAAATTTATAAATCATGTGCCAAAAAAATTTATAACTATTGAAACTTAATGATTATTCAATAACACCCATTAAATATTCAGTTTCTTCCCTATTAATTATGTAAGAAAGAAACTATGTAACTTTATCCAGTCAATAAGCCACTTGAAATGCCTTGCACTACGGACATACTATAATTTTCAAATTTAACCTGGAAATACTAATACTCACCACACCCAGTGATACCACATGCTTTTTAATACCACATTTTATGGAATTCTTTCAGCATCTAGTTCCATTTCACCTTGAGTGAGTCTACCATGATTACCAAAATTCTGATGGTTGGATTCATGCTTTAAATTGGTGGGATTCCAATGCACCATGATGAGCTCCATGGTGTGATTGCCTCTATCTAAACATTTTTTCATCTTTAGTTATTCAATGTAAATGACATATTCAAACAGAAACACCTAAAATTTCTATATTGGGATTCAAAATTTTTAATAGTGATTATTTAACTCAAACATGGGGACCACTATGGCGTAGTCTACACCATCTTTCTATTTGAGTTCTCAAAGTATTTTTTTTTAATTTTCTAATCCAATTCCACAAAAATTTAGAATCACTATGGAATAGTCCTTCCCAATTATTCTAAAAATTAAATTTCTTAACTGAAATTCTATTCACTATGATGTATTCTTCTTATGATCCATGTTTCTGAAAATCCAGGCTTACTCAATATCGATACCAACTTAAACCATACTCATTACAACAACCACAATACCCAAGTTTGGCCTCCCTATATTACACGAGGGATCCTTTTTCTCAAAACTCACAATACTAATACATGGTGTAATCCCTCTAGACATTTTGGAGTCACCAAATTCACATGGAATGGCCACAATGATATGGTCTTCCTTTACTGGACTCCTTTTATTCTTTCAACTTCTAGACTACTTCCCTTGGGTTCCAACACATCTAAAAATAACAAAAAAAATTCATAGATATTAAATCAAACACAATAAATTCTACACATGGAGAAAAAAATTAAACCATAATCCAATCATCAATATTAAATTGTATGCTAACAATATCCCCCTTTTTATTTTTTGGAAACACTCCAATCATGAATTCAATGCCTCATCATATAAATAAAATTCCTTTTATGCATATATGGGAAAAATTCCTCATGGATTATTTATGCTTATTATCCACCTTTGGAATTAGATAAAATAAAATTTCTCATCAAATGAATAATGAATGTTATTCCTTTGAAAACTTATTGCATTGGGAATAATGGTCTTAAAATCTATTTCTAACTTTACACTCCCTTTTTTTCTTGATGTCAAATAGTTTATTTTTTTAAATATTATTAGGGAACTAAATTTTATTATCTATTTTCTAGGGATTATTCATTTAAAACCAATTCTTATCCCACTTTGTTATTAGCTTTAAATATAATGATATAAAAATATTTTAGGAGTACTCAAGCAATACGAATTGAGAGATTAAGAACCACTTGTTTATAAGGGGAACCATAAATAAATATTCACCCCAATTAAATATTATCCTTGCATCAAATGTAAATATAATAATATCCCACTCTTGAAATACACTTCAAGGATCTTGTTTTTTAGATCATTCTTAATTTTTTCATGACCTGTTAATAATGGATACTGGTTTTTTAGATATAAATGATTAAATTCAAATGATATTAATTTTAAAATCCAATATTATATTTAGATATTAGGCTCTAATTTTTTTAACTACAAGAGAATACTAAAAAAACTTCATTGAGTGGAATCCCCAATTATAAATGAGCTATTATCACAAAATCAAATCATACTGAGTTAGAGTTTATTACAGGAAATAAGATATGAATCCAATATTATCTCTACAAACTATTTCACTTCACTTACTTACATTAATTTCAAGAAATCACAATTTTCATCTTCAAAAAATGAATTCTTCCCATGAACTAAAACAAACATTCACCATTCCCCCAATGAATAACAATAAACTAAAAATTGTGTGATAGATACTATTTTTAATATTTTCAAATCATCTTTGGAAATCAAGATTGATACGAAAATTGTTATAATTGATTTTGGAATTTGTTTTATCAAGTCTCCTTACTTGGTTCATGGGGATATCATGTTTGGATTAAAACATCTAAACTATCCTTGAATCTATGATTCATCACTAAATATAGAATTTAACTCCAGTAATAGAATCATGTTTTTCTATAAGAATTTTTACATCTTGAAAACCATCATATTATAACAAATAAAAAACCATTTGTTATCTTAAAACAAATAAATCATGAAATTTTTTATGGTTATGGTTGGTTTAGTGTATCTTATAAAAGATTTAAAGTATGATTCTATGAAAAATATGTTTTCTTGAAACCAATATTTTAACCAAACCTGGATACCACCTTGTGAAACCTATTTTTATTGCTTCAGTTTTTTTTCTATCCCATATTCAATAAGATATCCTTTTTACTATTTTTAACTTAAGGTTGGAACTCTAGAGCATGCCACAAAATCTCTTGCATCTTTCAATGTAACTTCCCTATAGATCATATCTACCCCAAAACTCAAAACACTTTAACAAATAGTTATAAAAACATTTTACTACATTAGGAGAGGTGTAACAGCCCAAGATTTTATGGTATGTATCTTTTTAAATTTAATCTCTTTGGTAGCTTATATTGTATGAAACACCAAACAAACCACAATATAGTATTAAATATTACTATTTTAACTTGATAAATTAATTTTAAGATTGTGAATATTATTAAATAAATTATGAAAAAAATAGTTTACACATTTTAAGAAAATTAATTCATTTGAAATGAAAATAAAAACCAATTGAATATAAAGGATGTGTTTTTATTAAAAAACTATTTTTATCCCCAAAAATGATATTTTATCATAATAAATTTAGTCATTCACTATTAGTGAATGATATTAATGAAATATAACTTTTATATATTCAATTTTGTTTTTAAATTCATCCAATAAGTTTGATAGAATTAAGATAATAATAAAACCAATTTTAAGCATAAAAGGCTATTTTTTTCTAAAGGTAGTTTTTCCACCTTTTGATGATACACTTGTTTTAAATCAAGTTTTTAACACTTTTATTAATTATATTTGAAAAAATTAAACTTATTAATTTAATTTAGGATATAAATTTTTTTTGTTGAAATTTTAGTATTTTTTTGAAATGTTTCATGTTTTGATGAATAATGAAAAAATATTTCATTTTAATTGAAAATAACTTTTTCGTATACATAAGTTATGGCGTTAAGTTATATTTTTATTTAGTTTTAAAGTTTAATTAGATAAATATTTTATCATTTAATGTAATTTATTTCATTAGAAGAAATTTCATATTGAATTTGGATATAAAAACATTTCAATCTTTTGAATGATTTTACTTTAAAAACTCATTCTCTCGTTCTGTCAATAGGATTAATTTTAAATTAATTTTAGCCAGTTATGTGTTTTAATTTTGAAAAATAGATTTCATTTTTGGAATCATAAGGTACAAATTTATTAAATATCTGTATTTTATTTTTGGACAATATGAATAATAACTTTAGTATTTTTTTAATTACCATCGTTAAGGGTAAATCGAGTAATTAAGGGTACAAATAATATTATAAGTATTATAAAATTACCATAAAACTTGTCATAATTTTATTGTATGAGTTATTTTTTACCAAAATAATCCTTTGGATTATTTTATGGCCTCTTGGAGCCACTTGGATTACTCTAATTCTTTTATAGTATTTTATTCTAGGGAATGCCAAATATGTCATACTCATGTTTTAATAAGTGAAACATTTTTATATATAGTTATTCAGAAGATAAATTAGACTATAAAAATTAATTTGAAATATAAATTTTTTATCTTCATCATGATAATTTATTTATAATTTTTAGGGAAGAAATAATTAATCTAAAGTTTGGCACAATGATGATGCAATAATTATTTAATTAATGGACATATCAAAAAAATGTTATTAAAAATATAAAAATAAATATATTTTGATATAAGTAATGTCATACAAAAATTTTATAGATCATATAAACATATTATGGATTTATTAAATGTTTTTTTGATGTCATCATGTTGTTATGATATTTTTAAAAAGCCAAGTAATGAATAGTGTCAAAATTGACACTAATGATATTTTAAAATAAATAATATTTTATTAAATGATATAAAATTCACAAAAAGATAATATTTTACCAACTGATTGAGATAAAGTTATAAATTTAATCCATTACTCATTTAAGGTTATTTTTTCATTTTATAGTAACTATATTAACCTTTAATGAGTAAAAACATATGTTTTCACGGTAAGAGTTAAAGGGTTTAAATAAGGGTAAAAACAAAAATATAAGGGTAATAGTGAGAGATAAACCTGTATAATTTTTTTGAAATTATTTATACCCATAATCATATTATATTATAAATAAATATCTTTATATCCTTTTATAATTGAAAATTAATTTATATTAATTTAATATTTTTGGAGTTTCCAAAAGTATCCCTCACCTAAATTATAAAATTGAACCTCCTCAATCACTTATAAACACCACTTTGAGCATTATATCTCTACCAAAACAAGAAAATTTATCCTAATAAAATATATATCCAAGTTAAGGAGGTAATTTTCTTCCAAAAACACAAACTCTAGATCCCTAAAGAAGTGGTCTAAGGGAAGTCCACCAAAAAAGATGTAATTGTTTTACCAACTTATTTAAGTTCATTTCTTCTTATACTTCATCTTCACATGTTGTTTATATACTAAAGTAATAAATAAATTATCATATAGATTTTTATATTTTATTATGTTTATTATCAAACCATATTCCATGATTTATCCATCCAACGAAAAATGAAAACACCGCACGAGCGTATGTACAACTTACCATATCCATGACGTGATGCGATTTATTTTCCGTGATAACCATTCAAGAATGATTATAAAAATGTATTTAATTATTAAATATTATATTTATAATATTATTATAATGATTTATATTTTGGATATATATCCTATGAAAAATAATTGAGAAATTTATGACAAAACATGCATATGAAAATAAAGAAGTTAACACCAAAAATAAGGGTAGTAATGTAATATTATCAACAAACGGGAGATAAAATAAAATAATAAGATCATATATGATATCATAAATATGTATAATGTCTTTATATAAGTTAATAACATGTTCCAAACCATCATAAGAGAGGTTAAAGCATGATCGACTAAAGGAAGTGTAAGGTAAGGAACTTCATCTCAACCTCCTTTCATTGAGGCATAGTTTGATGTTATACACCCACCTTCTTTTTTGATGTGTATAAACTACCCATTTTACTTATCATGTCATTAATTTATTCATTATAAAGTTATTTAATGTTTTTTAAATGTTATTATTTCGTGGGTCATATGATTTAAATGTTGAAAGTGGTATGGGACACCTTGAATATTTATAGATTAAATTATCAAATCTTTTTCTCTATATATATATCCTTGATATTATTTTATTATTTTACTTATTTATTTATATGGATATAAAAGTATTATAAAGTAAATTTTATGTATATTTTTATTTCATTCAAATTTTTTCAAAAGGAATATTTTTATATGGTTTATATGGATCATTTTGACAAACAAACAAAGGAATGTTCTATTTTTAACATACACAAAGAAAACGACTTTCCCAGCATCGTGACTACCATTTAATTTATAGCTTCCTTTGAAATCTTATATATTTAATTAAATGAAAAAATATATTTCCTTATTTTTTGGATATTTGGCATTGAAAATGGACAAATTTAAAAGAAAATTGTATATTTATACGGAATTATTTTTCATATGGGTCTAAAAATAGTTTTTCATAAATAAAAGATTATATGATTTTATTAGAGAATTTTAATCTATATAAACACACATCATTGAAATTATTCTTAATTAAGGTTGATATCTCAAGATATAATTTACCATATTTTATTGAATATGATATGTTTGACTGTGGATGAGCTATTTTGATACCATTCATGGTTTGTGGTTAAAATATCCACATTTCATAATCTAGATTTTCAATAGAAGTGTTTATATTGTTTATGCTTCACCACTTACTTATGAATAATGTATTGGACTTAGTATGTGATGTGAGGGGAACATTATAGCCCTTATATGCATCGATATGACTCATGAGACAAACAAGATAGAGACTTGGCCAAGGCCATGCCCACTTATTTTCAGATATGGATTTGGATGAGGTCTTAATCATTTATTTTTAGATATCTTGTCTAAGGCCTCGACGATATGTTTCAGATGTCCAACATTATTCATTCCATAATTGTGTGATTATTTATTGATTTCCATATGATTATTCAACTAGTATAATATCCAGGGTTTAGTTTCCTAGATCATGTGATTATTTAAATGGAATGTGTTTCAGTTATTTACCTTTCCATATTGTTTATGCCATATTTACTCATAGCTTACACTGTACGCTTACCCTTAATGAGCATTTGATATCACCCCTTTATTATGTTTTATTTTCACCTAGTATATAAAGAAATTTTTTGAGTTTTATATAAAGGGTTACAATAAAGGGGTTAATGGAATTCTCTAATAAAATTATTTGTGTATTTTTATGTTTTAGAGTTTAATGTTAATTTCAAGTATGTATCTAGTTTACCAAGACTACTAAATGTTTTGGTCCTTTAGGATGCAATTAATTGTATATTATTCCAATATAATAAATTAAGGAATCGAATCTAGGATTTTGGGGTCGAGGTGTTACTATAGGGGACTTATAAAACCCCAATATTTTATAAAATATTTCTCTATAAATAAATTTTATTTATTTAATAGTTTGTGTTATACGCAATAGTGAGTTTAAATGAACAACGATATACTATTAAAAGATTATTGTTTTGTGTGAAAGTTATTTTTTACCTATTGGATTTGTGGGTATGAATAAGAATAACTAAATTATGAAAAACTTATGGTTTAAATATGTATAAAATGAATTCATTTTTTATAAATTAGTTAAATGAAAATAAAAAAATAATTTGAGAATAAAGGAGTTGTTTTTTTTGAAAAACTATTTTTATGTGTACAATTTTTTTATCTTAATAAATTAAATTAATTACTATTAGTGAATAATTTTAGTAATATTTATATACTACAGAGTATATAAAAAATTAACCTTCATTTAATATTTTTTAGGCATGGGATAAGAATAAATTCAATTTTATGTTTAAAAATGATTTTTTCTAAAAAATAGTTTTCATTGCATTTTGAATTATTTGTTTAAAATTATTCTATACCAATTAAATAAATTGAATCTTGAAGAATGGATTCCATATTTTTAATTAGGATTTTCTAATTTGGTAAATAATTCCCTTTTATCTTTAGGCATTACGGATAGTAATCATGGTAATGTTTATCACCTTGGTAAAGAATAAATCAAGATAAATTAGGTTAAAACTAAACTTTAAAGTCCTAATTTTTTAAATTAATTATTATAGGATGAATTTAATTTGAACCTTATCACCTTAATATTTAAATTTAAATATTTATTGGACACTTTTCCTTGAAAATGACCTATATAATTTTTAAAGCAAATAAAAATAAAAATATCACTCTCTTACTTTTAAATTTCTATTATGTGTCCAAATAAGGAAAAAAGATAGTTATGAATGAATATAAATATATATTTGGATAATTATGAAATTATTTACATAATTTAAATTTATTCATAATTTTTAGTAATTATATTATTACCTTAATTGGTTATACAACGCTGACCCTATATTTCTTCAATTAATAGACAAATAAAATAAATAATTTTAAAAATATTTAAGTGATATAATTTGAATGATTTATAGTGTTACATGAATTATAAATATTATTATAACATATTATTTTTCTTAAAGGATTATATTTGAATTCCAACTATGTATTTATATCTTTTAAGTCAAGATAAATGAATAGTGTCAAATTGACATTTTTAATCTCCGCTTCACATGGATGGTAATAAATATGTATTTTATTAATATATATTATAGAATAATTATTTTTTAAATGTAAATTATTATTTACCTTTCTTTTATTCCATATGTCGAAATGTAAAGGCAATATTGAATATATATAATATTTATGTCATTATTAACATTCTAGAAATGATTTAACCATGATAAAAGTACAAGTAATGGGACTTCTGAACCGAAACATGCTTGGAAAATGAAGTAGTACTCAACTAGAATAGTGATTTTAATAACAAATTGTTAACAAACAGGTGATTAGATTTCATAAATAAACCATATATGTAATGATAAATATTAATATGGTTCAAGAAAAAATTTATAATAAATTTATATTTATTATATAAAAATTTCTAACATGAACGAGGAAAGGTGAGACTTGAGGTAAGGGATTTATGTTTCAATCCTATTTTAATCGAGATTATTTATGCTTGAATATACATTGAAGAAATTATATGATAATTGTCAAATAAATACATTTATTTTTTATTTTCCTCTGGTTATTTTTTAATAATTCATGTTTTTTCCTTTAATTTTCGTCACTTTAAGTACTTAAGTGATCTAAATAATTATTTTAAGGGAAAAACGAATTTATTTCAATATTCAGTTAAAAAAACTTTTTTTCTATATCCATATTTTCAAAAAAATTAATAATTTCACTAATATTATTCTATAACCATTTAATTTCATTTTACCCATTATTTACTTTTTAAAAAATATTTAAAATGTATCTTCTTTTTATTTTCTGAATGAGGTACTTTTTGATTTTTTACAAAAGTGTGAAAGGAATGTATTCATGTAACTTATACGACATGAATAGAATTTCCTATCATTATGACGAAAGAATGATTTGGATATTCCTTTATAATTTTATAATGTTATTTTAAAAGATAAAAGTTTCCTTACGTTTTTTGTAACTTTTTATATTTTAAATAAGTGATTTCAAAATGAAATGGGTATTTTCCTCATAAATTATTCTAGTGATAATTTTAAAAGAATTTTCATCTATAATAACATCCTTTAATGTTAATTAGGTTTTACTGGTGATATGATCCAATGATACAATCCTTATCCATTCTCTGTATGGTTTATTTTTATGATTAGGAGATGTTTACGAAACCCATTTTTTTCTAAGCGTTATACTATGATGAATTTTTGAAATGTTTATGAGACCTGTTTTATTTGAATGGGTTATAATATGGTGATACAATGAATGATTTATGATCATGTGGCACAAATATGTATTTTTTTCATTATGTGATGGGTGGGATCATAATTATATTGCTCTCAAATGCATTGGGAAAAGTTTTATATCTCATGAGATAATTATGGGATGCAAGGAGATGTGCTTGATCCATTATGAAAAAAATATCGATGTTCTTGATTCACAATGAGATGCATGTGGTGATGCCTAAAAATTACTTGATCGTTTTTAATGTAAAATCCAACCTTATGTAATAAATTGATCTTATAAGGTACCCATACCTAGGTTCCTACCTACTATTTATACCCTTATATGAGCTAGTTGTGATACAGTACCCTTACACGGATGCGAGAACCCTGATTGTACTCTTAAAAAGATCTTTAAAAACATGTAGCTTCCTTAACATAAACTTTATAAAATGCATACTACCTTGATGAAAGTTTTTTTACCCTTAAAAATCCTAATGATAACATTGAAATATACTCCTATGCACTAAAGTACCTTTATAAGGGTGTTGATGCCTACCAAATAAGCATAAAAAATCACAAAAGGAGGAAATACCGGAATATGAGTATTATTTTCCCCACATATGTAAGGAATAATAGGATGGTTTAAGATTCATGAATCCTCTGAGAGACTCATGATCACGTGACCATTTCAAGGTCATGTGAAGGCCCCATATATGGTGCACCTCCCACAACAAGTATAACAGAGTCCTCTTCAACAAACCCGCCTGCTCTTATGAAGGTCCCCTAAACAACCGAATGAGATCCCCCAAGCCGCATGGTTTTCCATTGTAAAGTTCTGAAAAAACCATCCAAAATCATTTGAAAAAAGAGGTATGGAATTATAAAGGAAGAGACCCCAATGGTCATGAAGCTCATAAAGAAAATCATCAATAGGAATAACAAAATACCTTGGTGATATCTAATAAATATCACATGACCTCTGAGCCTTCGCCACATAAAACTAAGGAGATAAAGGGGAGGAGGCAATAGGGGTTCACATTCATTTAAAGACATGTGACACACACCCCGAGAAATCCATGAGACATCTCAAAACCTCACAGAATCCCTCTAGCTTGTCAATATCATCATACAGAAGTCCTCGGGTGTGTCTAGAAAACTCTACAGTGCTATAAGGACAGGAGGATAGGCCTATCCACTACATGCTTTAACACTCTCTATATGACCCATATTGGTCAAGTGAGACATCATCCAAAAATTGAGTACCAATCCTAGATATTACCCCTTCCAGCTCGCATGATTCCTGACCATTGTAAAATAAAACAAAGAAGATAAAATGGGAGGAGGCGAGAGGGGTTCATGATCACTAAAAGATATGTGATGCTCCCCTTACGACCCATAGGGCACCGTGAGCCCTTGATGACATGCCCAAAATGTCTTGTAGAATCCCTTTGGCTTGTCATACTCATATTCTGGACATGGAATGATTGCGCACCCCCATGCATCCCATATTTGTCACATGACACATCTTTAAAAAATAGAAGAAATACCCTCAACAACACACATGCATCTCACATGACTCCCAACCTTTGTTACATCAAACAAAGGGGATCAAAAGGAAAGAGGCGAGTGACATTAACAGTTGCTGAAAGGCATGAGACGTGCCCGGTGCACCCGAAATGCTCTCCCATGAGACCCCAAGACAAGTCACCCAAGGTATTGCTAGTGTCTTTTCACATGAACTTAGATCTTGAGAATTCCCTTAGACATTTTAACATGAAAACATGAAATTCCTTATACAAGACTGCATGATCAAACAAGTTTCCAATAATTTACAATAATCTGATAAAGGAAGAGACATGAGATCGCTGAAAATTAGGAGACGTGTCTGTAGTAGTCCATGATAGGGAATCATGAAACCGTTTGGCACTAGACCCCCTTCGCTAGCTCTATCCTGGACTTACGCTAGATACGGCGCACAAACCAGTGAGTATCCAGGGTAGTGAGGCCTATAAATCCCACACCCAAGCATGAAAAAATAACCACTACTATGCAATTGTATTAATGACACCTAGACTCTATAGGATTCATCTATCGACTTATACGTACTTCTTGGATAAATTAAATGACTGACCATATTTCTGTCAGGTAATATACTGGGGGGAAACTGAAGTATTGATGCACTAGGCATAAATAACTTCACGCGATCATTCATAGATCACATGAATGGCCTATCATGGGATTTTATAAGGACATCCCGAAACACCATTGAATCATGAGATATTCAATATAACTAACACTAAACAAAAATGAGGTTTCACAATACATGGGTGGGATCCAATATCCAAGGAGGAAGGTTTTTGAGAAATACATGCTCGCTGCCACCCACGTGTCTTGCGTGTGTCATCTAAATACAGACGGCATCACCAAGACATGTCACCCATGTCTCATGACTCCCTCTGTTCATGCCACCACATATATGCAGAATACTCCAGACATACTAGGATGAGTCACACGACTCTCTCAAGGACACCACATTGATCTTTTGGACCCCCTAGCTCTATCACCTAGGACTCATGAAATCCCTCTAACACATCTTTTAACTCATATAAAGGTTCCCTCTCATGTCAACCGAGTCTCGTGAAAGCACTTGGACATGACAACCAAGTCCCCACGACACCCTCTATTCACGTCAGTTGAGACTCGAGATTCCCTCCAGACATGTTGTTTAGGTCTCATGGTGTCTCCCAGAGTTTTCATCTAAGAAACACAACACCCTTTTATATATTCAACATTAACTCTCACAAAACCATCCATATGTGTCAAACAAGGTCATGTGGGGGTCACCAGGATGTGACAACTGGTTCTTGCAATATATTCCAGACAAGAAGGCTAGATCAACAGGGAATCCAAGGACTAAACAATATTGTCTATCCTCAGTGTGAAAGTCCCGAACAATAGGGAGGACTTAGTGTGTAAGCCATGAAATATATGAACTATGAGAACTCTAATTCCCACCATAACGAGGATACATAAGATTCCTTCCTAAGGATTTATCTATATTTCAACCGCCAAAGGGTTGTCCCAATACAATGGTCCTGTACACATACTCCATGAGGCTAATCATATTATCCCCCTTATTTCTCACCCCAAAAATGGATCACATGGGCTTATGGGGATGCAACGAACAACTCACTGTCATTATAGATCTCTGATATCTGGTAAAACCTCAGTGTATAATCCCCAACATAAATGGAACTATGATGACTTTGATTCCTTCCATACTCAGGATACGTTAGCTACCTCTATCCGAGGTTCGAGCTCCATATTTATCATTCATGGTGATCCCAATATATATGTCCCTTACTCAAAGAAATAACATTGGTTACTTTCTATCCCTTATTTCTCACAATGATCACGGTTCAAGTTAGCTTAGGGAGTTACAGTAATCATGTAATCTACACCATGAGTCTCTATAATAGCACGAGAAACCCCAATATGTAATTCATGAAGGAGTGAACTATGAAAATTCTGATTCTCACTGTATTCGGGATACATAGGAAGTCCCTCCAGGACCTGATCATGAAGGTGTCCTAGAGTACCCATATAAGTCATTATGCACGATGTTAAACTACATGGGTTAAACAAACTATGTGGGTTTTGAATCCTATAATAACTATGATATATAACATTCTTTATAATGGCTCAATACCATCCCTAAAATATTAATTTCCTCCTTATATGGGATCATGTTCTGAAGCACTTGGTTATATGACTTCATCATATAAGAAACCACCTATTACCATAGAGTGATGAATACCCTCGAATATATGTAGATGAATTCACTGAAAAAATACCAGTTTTTTTATATGAGAAATAAATTAATCCATAGTCGTTTGTTAGGGAAACTAGTCCCATATCAATATTAGGAAGAGGTTCATGATCAGATATTAAATCTATAAGAGAGTTTCAGATTAGGAAACAATTCCCCCCCAAAAGGGCTTGATGATCCCGACCTACCATCCTCTTGACCAATCCGATTCCCAAAGAGTCGTTGGGCCTAGAAACCCAGATGACCACTGACCTTTGGAAACCAAGTCCATACCTAACTGTGGATAAAGAAACCATTTGGAGTTTATAGGGAGGAAATAACAAACAGAAGACCCGATGCACATGATTGGGTGAGGCCATAAAATAACCCTAAATGAAACCCTCAAGGAAGATCCCATTCCATGTTCCCCATCAAAAACCCAAAAAAACAAAAATGGTGAATCTTCTATGAATCTCTATAATAAAAAATGATTAGCTTATAATTATTCAAGATATATTTCTTTCTTACTATATGAAAACAATGATGACAAGCTCAAAATGAATCTCTTAGTACAGTTTATTTTTCAAATAATATATACAAACAAAGTAGTAAGACTAGTTTAAACCATGATTATTATAAGTACAACCTTGTTTTGACAAGTCCACGCAAGAAGGATGGATTTAATGGGAATATAGGAAAATTTTTTTAACCATGCATATCTGATTGAACATTTTTATGCCTACGATATAACACTGATAGATAAACTTTTTCCTTATTGTATTTGTGATTAAAACATACCAACCTGAGAGAATGTATTTATCTTCCAGTGATCGTTCCATTAACTCATTTTTTGTTGCGACCCCTTCATGTTATAAAGAAATCTCACCTTCCAGACAAATTCAATAGTAGGTAGAAAATTCGATGATCTGGGAGTACCACTGACAAGGTATGATCCCAACTATGGAAGCTTCCTATGAGATCTTCAAGCATGATAACTGTTGTGCCCACATCACCCAACAAAAGCCGATCCTAATATAGTATCCCCCATCACTATGAAAAAACGATTTAGGAGCATATCTCTGAAGTTTGATAACCACTATCTTCCATACCTGATGAAGGTGGAACAAGAATCCCAATATAGATCCCTTCCGGTTCAGGTACTTCCAATGTGGGCACCTGCAAACCACCGTTACCATCATCATTTCATTGGTACCCATCATTCACATGTTGGGGGTACCATCTGACACACATGAACATCTGATTCCCATGCATAGGCTCCAAGGAAGAATCATCTGAGAAGGAGGTCATTGGACATTCAAGAGAGGGATCATATTCTCACTCCGGTCGATGATGTCTTCTAGCTTACTCTAGTAAGAACCAGTAAGTAGGATCACATTCTTGCTAACTTAGAACAAGTCTACGGGCATATTCCTATATCCATCTAGAAGATGTCTCATATCCCCACTCTTACTGATGATGCCTGCTGGCATACTCTAGAAGTGACTAGAATGTAGGTTCATACCCATGCTCACTAAGAACAAGTTTTTGGGCATATTTCCACAGCAGGTATGAGGGAGGATCACACTCCTACCTCTATGCATGAATCCTGTCAACATATTCCAATGGAACAAGAAGGATAGAGGTGGGAGCATATCCCTAATTAAATCAAAGATTTCTATTAATAGATAATGGAGATAGAATATTTGCAGGCTAATATCCTTGCAATTTTTTTTGCTAAAATGACAATATATTTTAGCAATAACTGAAGAGATCTGTTTGAATATTCTAGCACTATTACAGATAAAGGGGGAAACACATACTTCTATCCCTATATCTAGGACAACTAAACACTCTGATCATCATGATCTAGTGGTTGTACCAGAGAAAGCTCACATTCTTGCTCCCACCCAAGAGGATTATTGACACATTCTGATGAATAGAAAGGCATATGGCTGGTCCCATACTCCTGTTCCTACTGGGGATAACCAAATGAGAGTAGAACATGCCTCGGGATAGAAGCATATTCTTGTCAAAAAATCCTGGAGAAATACTCCAAAGGTCAAAGATCAGGAATATATCCCTATTCTATCTAAGGCTAACCAAATGAGAATGGCACAAGACTTGGGATAGAATCATTTTCCTTTCAGTGAATCTTTTCAGCATACTCTAGTAGATCACATAATAAAAACACATATTCCTACTTCCATCGATGAATAACTACACCAGAATCCTTCCAAGGAAATATAAGAGGAGTCCAATATCCCTTCTCCCATTCTGGAGGTCCATCAACATATTCTGGCAGGGAATGAATATTCAGATTGGGCTCATAGTCCAATTCCAACCGGGGATCATCAGGTGAGAGGGGAACACACCTCTAGGTAGGATCATACTCCTACCAAGAAAGACCAGTGACATATCCTAAAGGATCTAGATTGGGATCATACTCTTATATTGACTAAGGATCACCAAGTGAGAGTGGATCATGCCTCAGGACATGCTCATATATTTTTTAATAATGAGAAAACTTATCGGTATATTCCAATATCTTCTCAGCATTGGGATCATACTCCCATGACACCCAACAGTTATATACAAGTTCTAGAAACCATCACATAGCATGCTCATATACCCGCACAACCATACAATGTTGGTTGAAATATTCTGATCACAATGCAGAACATGGCTCATCTTCTTAATATTATTAATTCAAGTTTCCTTAAGGTTGTTCTAGGAACATTACCAACACCACAAGGGACTGTTGACTCTTATATAGAAGAGAAAGAAGAAGGCATTCATTACCACGATAGTCCTCGACATGGTTGTGTTGAGATGGATCGCAGAGACTCTACTCTTGACATCCACCATGGTCAACCTCCCCATAGAGATATCTCCTTGGTAAAGAAATCCTTCCTTTGTACAGATACCTCCATATAGAGTGGTGAACCAAACCTCGACACTGTCATACATAAAGGTGATCATGACACCGGGGTCAACTGTATATGGTTCCCCATCAACTTCTAACAACACTCTATTTCTGTCAGTAGATGACCATCAGAGACATATTCTATGGTATAGATGGATGAAGGCTTGTGAGTCTGATAAGGATGAGTCCAACATTGATATATAGAGATATTTAGATAGAAACAACCTCCCCATCATGTTCTGGACTCTCTCTACTTCCAGCCATGAGATCCTAGACGAGCTAGAAAAGGAGTGCATTCCTTATCTGTGCCAGAATATGTGGGCTACTCATCAGTGACTGAAGGATTGATATCTCCCTTATCTAGGATATGAGTTTCACCTTCAGATAATCAGTATAATCTATTTCCATCTCGAACTAGCTACTATCTCTAAGGCCCAATATCAAAAACTGGAAAATCACAGTGCAAATCTGCAACATTCTTGCCACCATTTCATCGTGATGCTTCAGAATTTGATCTATGAAGCTATGCCAAGAATCCATATTTGAGGATGGGGAATGTATGTGATATTAAAATTTACTTCTCCAATTGAATAACATAGTCCTTTCGATATAGTGTCCTTTAATTTTATAGCCTCTGGTGAAATTAGGGGAGTAGGTAATGCTTAGGATAATTGGTCACTGCAATGTAATGCCCTTGCTTCAACGGTACCCAGACACCACAAATGGGTAGGGAGGATAGCCAATAGGATTCCAAACTGGGCCCCTTAAGACAATAAGAGGACATATCTAACATGGAGATCAAATTTGAGATCACCTAGACAACTTTCCGTAAGGAACAATCCTCATCATGGACTACCATCACACCTATCGCCCACTCGATCACAGCTGCACCACATCACAGATACCACAATAGAAGACAACATAGAGGTTGTACAAGAGTGGAATTATCCCCATGGGAATGAAGAATATCTACTAACACCTCTACCCCTCAGGTCGTCAATTTCTGAAAGGATTCATGACATACCTTTGGTAGTTGCAGGCAAACCCCAACCTGTTGGGTTGGGGGCATTTATATCTCAATCACCATACCTAGATTCATAGTCCCTTGAGAGGACTCTGGAGATATCAACAGTGATTCTAGAGCATCCCCATGTCACTTTTCTATGGGAATTTATACCTTCAAGTTCATCCCGGGAATCATCATGTCCCCTACTGGAGCCATTGGATCCTCAACAACAGGACCAATCAGTACCAATGATGACCCTAAATGAACCCCACCCTATAAGGTTGGGGGGATTTTATCATCATCAACACCACAAATGGAATTAGTATTCTTTAGGTTTGGAGGAAGAAATCAATGGTCAACATCCTACCAGTTCCTCTCACTATAAGAAAAACCTCTACTGATTGGAGCCTGCTCGACAATCAAGACCAAAAAATCCTTCAAAATCACTATTCATAAACCAATAAAATATGAATATATAGAGAAATAAGTTAGAACCATTTAGGAATGCAAGAAACAATGGTCAAAAAAGGCCAAGGGTTCAAATAATGAATTTGATTGAGGTTGTAAAGAATCAGATTATTGTGTGGAAAGCAATGGCACAACCACCATTTCTTAATATGCCTTTATAAAAGTCATCGCTGTCAACATGGAAGATATTGATCTAGATGTAGATGCAGAGGTATGAAAAATGGAACATGTAGCCCAGAAGGAGGGTGATTTGGATACACCAAATGAGGTTGCGTTCACCCAAAACCAAAGAACGATCCAAAATTTGGCATCGCCGAATAATGATCTATCACCTCATAAGAGGAATATTAGAAAAGATAAAGGGAAATATGCGACCAAATCTATGTTACCATCTGCGGAAGAATAGTTGTCACAATATGCGAGTGAAATATGAGCTCTTTAGAAACTCAATAAGGAGCTACTTAGGGGAAACATTCTCAATGGGTATCGTCTCCAATCAGAGGAGAATATTCACTCTTCCATGACTGATAATAGTATCTAAATATTATCTTGGAAATAGATCTAAACATCGATTATACATAAATAAGGAAGCTGAAAATAATCAGGTCTTCCCTTCGTTGTGAAAATAGATCCTCCCTCGCTAGGTTAACCCTTCAGTCATGGGACGAATCAAGAATTAGTGGTAGATGAAAGATGGATGACCTCATCGGCCCCCACCCGCTCCCTATGGATAAGAGGAGGTTTAGAGAGCAGTGCCCCCAGAGCTAATTACCTCCATTTAATCCCTAAAAACATGAATGGAAGCCATGGAAGGGAGACGTTCAACCATATATCCTAAAAACAATCCATATCCTGAATAGTTGGATGATACTCCACCTCCACCCAACTTCATAAATCCCACATTTTCTACCTTCAAAGGTTTAAGTGACACTAAAACACATCTCACACACTTTATATCCCAGTGTGTGCTGATTGTGGGATCTCGAGATCAATAGGAGGCAACCGAGCTAAGGTGTTTCACATAGAAATTGATTGGGATGACCTTTATTTAGTACAAAAATCTTCCAGTGTGATTTTTTGTGGGATGGGAAGACCTTTATCGTCTGTTTCTTTACTAGTTTAGATCAATATTTAGGAAGACAATAATTTTCAACTTGATGAACTACAAGAAATATGATAATGAGAGGGTTTCTACTTTCATATCAAAGTGGAATGTATTAACCTATTCACTTAGCATGGCTCTCTCTCAAGATAAACCGATAGAAATCTGTGCTGAAAATATTAGGGATGTGTTGGAGACACCCCTAATCCCCATAAAATATTCAGGAAGTTCTGAGAGTTTGTAGAAATAGAACAATGCCTTAAAGAGGCTTTCCAGCAAACCCAATCCAAGTCTCGAATCATTCCCATAGCATAGGGGGAGAAGCTAGGTAGATAAGAAGTTGTACCTTTCACTCTCAAGGATGTAGCGGTGCCCATCCATGTACCCAGACAAGATTCGAACCACTTATCATCTCCCATCAAATAGTAAAAACCAAAAAATCTACCTCAATCAGAAGTATAGAGAAATCAGGGTTGATTGGGATTTGATGAATGAATAAACAAAGTATACTTTTTCTAAAATGAACAAGTCCCTAGTTATTTCCTGGAATCCATGGATAATGACCTTCTCAAGTTTCTACATCCTAGGAGGCCTGATGAAGTCAACATCACTGATCATCCTGATTACTACCCTTTCCATTGAAGGTTGGGTCATAATATTCAGAATTACTTCATCTTAAAGTACTTCATTCAAATCATGGTCGACTCTAGACAAGTGATGCTCGAAAATCCATATCTGGTGTCTTCCATAACAATCATCTGATTAGTAGAAGAAGATGGTTGGTAGAAAGTTTTGGCTAGGTAGTCGCACAAGTTTGACAACTGGATGACTCAAAAAATAGTTGATCGAGCTAATGAAACTTTAAAGGTGAAATTGAACAAACTCACAATAGATCCACCACCCAAGAAGGAGGTGATAGATGTACATCCCAAGGGTGGGTGTCACCATTGGAAGTAGGAAGAGGAAGAGGAGAAAGAAACATATTTTTCTCCAAGGAAAGCTCTAACTCTTGCAAATTTCTTCCATGTAATATCTACAACATGGGAACAACCCAATCAAACAGAATCCTCATCAGAAAAAAAATTAATCTTTGGTTCTATCAACTTAATACACTTTAAAATACCCTTCTCTGAAAATGAGTATTCCTCTAATATGGTTTTCTCACATATAACCAAGGAACGGGAGGATACATGTGTCAGAGCTGAGGATATAGGGGAAAAACATATGTGTTCAGACTCAATATTCTGTTCATGTCCCCATTGAGGACATACATTTAGCTAAGACTCATGGTAAAGCAATCTAGAAGGCCCAAAGGAGGAAATGAGGTGCCTCAGAGCCCTCTAATAGTCGCATGCAACTGATTGTATTGCATGACAACTTAGTAGGGGTTCAATCTGATCAACCTAGGAAATGGGGAAGGATGATACAACCTGCTCTACTGAAAGTAAATACCCCCTCAACCTCTGCACAATCTCTAGGTCCATCTAACTCAGCTGCCTTGGCTCCTAAATCAGATTCTCCAACCCTTGAAATTCATGCCCAGGAACAACCCCATATCCAGAAGCATAGACCTCAATCACAAAATTATGATGTTCTAATACAATTATCTATAGTTCCATCCAAGATCTCAATCCTTGATACACTTCATATTTCAAAATAACCCAAGGAGGAATTTGTTGTAGCCCTCTAGAACTCATAGGAATTTGATACAGAAGTCACATTCGCTGAGGTATATCGAGTGGAGACTATGTCTTGTCATGTCTCCATCTCATTCACCAATAAAGATTAGGAGGAGACCATACAAGGGTAAATCATAACCTTATACTGTTTGGTTGGACTCAATAACTTCAATTTCCAAAGGGTGATGATTGGTAATGGATCTGGGATCAATCTCAATCCAGCCTGAAATATCCAACATTTGGGGTATGGTGAATGGGACTTATCCCCTACAAAGCTAACCATCAACAGATATGAAAAGCATGATCAGAGAACCTTAAGGAAGATCGAACTCAAAGCCCAATTTGGAGAGCTCACATATGATTTTGAGTTCATGGTTAACCATCAAGAAACCACATATAATGTCCTATTTGGGAGGCCTTGGCTTCATAGCCATTTGGCAGGGCCGTCGACATTCCATAAATGTATGAAGTAGCCCATCAATGGAAAGGTCGTCATAATACATGGTGAAAATGCCGCCTTCGATACTTGTGGAGCCACATATTCCAAATAATATTTCTATAATAATGGAGGTAAGTAGCCATTGGAAGATGATGATATATAGGTTACAACTCCCAATGGATTAGGGACCACCCCCAATAATCCCTGTAGCATGCTTGATGATTATTATGTTCTCCCCATAAACATTGTTGAAATAGAGGATCAAATTCCAGAGGTCCAAGCCTATCTTTTCCTCAACAAAAATCAACTCTAGATTCTTTCTATAGCAACTCAGGTGATAAAGGATGATGATTTTTCTTCTAATCGACTCCCTCATCCTAATAGTGATGGAGAGCCCCCCCCGGTTTCCATCCTGACCTGAAGATGTCTCCATAGACTCAAAAATGGAATAAGATGAGGATGATCTTAGGAAAACCCATCCATCATTTGAGGAAGGTTTTTCCACCACCATAGATGATCTTGAGAAGATAAACCTGGGGGTAGAATAAGATCCATGACCTACTCTAATTAGCGCCTCCATGCCCCCTGAAGAGCATGATATGTACATTGCATTTCTAAAGAATCACTAATATGTGTTTTCATGGAACTATACAAAAATTCTCGAACTGGATCCAGTTGTGGCTACACACCATCTTGGACACCCTGATGAGCATCGAGGATTTAAGCAGACAACCATGAGAATGCTCCCCTCTCATGCCACTAATGTAGAGGTAGAATTTATAAATTGATCAAAGCCAAATTTATCTAAGAATTAAAATTTTCGATATGGATTACCAACATAATCCCTATCAATAAGAAGAATTGACATATTAGGGTCCATATTGACTTCAGAGGACTTAATCGGCATTTCTCAAAGAATGATTTCCCATTTCTGATAATGTTAATCTTGATCAATTCAACTACCAGATTCTAAGCCATTTCTTTCATGTATGGGTACTCATGGTACAACCAGATCAAAATGGTCCTTGAGGATGAAGAAGCCACCACCTTGAGAGAACCTCGAGGAATCTTATGCTATCAGGACATACCCTTTATATTAAAGAATTTCGGTGCCACATATTAACACACCTTGCATCACATCTTTAATCTATTCTTGGGAAGGATAGTTGAGTGTTACGTCGACAACCTAGTCATCAAATTACAATAGTGATGTGATCAGTTCACAGATCTCTAAGCAATATTCGACAAGCTATGACAACATAGTTTAAAGATGAATCCAATAAAGTGTGCTTTCAAGGTAACATCAGAAAAGTTCCTTGGATTTTTGGTATATCACCGTGACATTGAGGTTGACCTAGAGAAGAATCATTCTATTTTGGAAATGCCACTCCCTAGGAACCTGAAAGAACTAAGGGGACTCCACAGAAACCTCTCCTCTACTCAAAATTCACATCCAACCTAGCCAGAAAAGATATCCCCTTTATAAGGTTAATGAAGAAGGTATTTTCCCACCAATGAGACAATGGATGTTAAAAATCCTTCAAAATCCTCAATAAATATTTGCTGCACTCAGCATTTATGATGCCTCTGGTGGAAGTAAGGATAGTCAACTTATATGTGGCTACCATGGAATGCTTATTAGGCACCATTCTCATGCAGAACAATAACGCGATAAGCGATAATAGTCTCTACTAACTTAGTTGGACCATGCAAGGTATTGAGACCAGATATTCTAATGTAGAAAAGAACTACCTTGAACTCATATTTTTAGTTTAAAAGCTGAGGAATTACTTGAAGCACCAAGAGGTCCACTAGGTCTCTCATATTGAAACTATTAAGTACATCCTTGCCTTCCCCATGTTGACTGGATGCTTAGATTGATGGGTAGTCATTATGCAGAAATATGACATTCAGTTCATATCTTAGAAGTTGGTAAAAGGAAAATCCCTAGCTAATTTACTTATGGAGCATCCTGTCCTGGAAAATACACTGGAAGACACCAATCTCCCAAATTAAGGGGTATTTTCTTCCCATGACACTCCTCATATACGAGAGATATACTTTGATGGATGCTCTCAGAGTGATTTTGGCGCAAGAATGGAAAACCCAAAGCTCAATCGGTTTGGTCTAGGAATTGTATTTGTCTCCCCAGAAAAAGATGTTTTCCCTACTCTTTTTTGATATCTGAAGTCTGTGAAAATATTGAGGTTGAATATAAAGACCATATCACTGGATTGAAACTAGCCCTACAACTACACATTGCCTACCTAAATATCAAAGGGGACATGGAACTATTGATAAAGAAGACAAATGGTGAATATTCCATTAAAAAGGAAGAACTAAACCATCTTACTAGCTATGTTAAGGGATTGATGGAAGAATTCAACTTTAAAACCACACTACATTATGTTCCCCAATCAAAGAATACTCATGATGACGTGCTAGCCAATGCAACCATTGTCTTGTTTGATCCTGATCAGGAGGAAGAAAACTTCCACATTACACATCAAAGAATGGTGTCATCAATCACCATATATAATATGGAAGAAATAAACCATTTTAACAAAACTCTAGAGCGTGATAAACCAATGACCACCCCTGGATGGATGGAGCCCATAATTGGCTATCTTTGAGATAGGACCCTCCTAGTAGATCATATAGGAAGGGAAAAAATTTAGAACTGGGCATCAATCTTCACTATGCAGGATTTCCCAAATGAGAAAAAATACTCTATAAGTGTGGCTTTGATGGAATTCTCCTCAGGTACATAGTATAAGTAGAAGTTCTCACCATCATTGAAGAAGTCCACATAGGCTCTTGCAGCACCAATCAATATGGAACCAAGATCTCCCACCAAATCATGAGGTTTGGATATTACTGGAAAACCATGTTATAATATTGTGTGGAATTCACCAAGGAATATCATGCATGCTAGATCTATGAAAACATCATCCATCAAACCCTGAAATTTATGCCTACCACTAAATATTCCTATACATTCTCTATTTGGGGGAAGGATATTATGGGGCCATATCTCTCATCCATGGAAAGGTAGTTCTAGTACATCCTTACTGCTACCGACTTCTTTTCCAAGTGGGATAAGGTGATACCCCTCAAGGAAGTCAGGAAAAATAATATCATAAACTCCAAGAAATACCATATCATCACCAGGTTTGGAGTCCCTCACAAAATATTGATAGAAAATGGCACCAAATTTTGTTTCTAAATGTTGAATAAGCTTTACCAGGAGTACAAAATCAATCCCAATCACTCATACCACTATCATACAGTGGAAAATGGATAGATAGAGGCCTTAAATAAGACTCTTTTAAACATGATCTAGAATATGGTGAACAATGATAAGAAGTCTTGGCCATATAAAGTCCTCTATGCTTTGTGGGCCTATCGTACCACCACATGTACTGCTACACAAGAAATTCCATATTCACTGGTGTAGGAGACTGAGGTAGTGTTAACCATATAAGTTCAGATTCCCTCACTCCGAATAGCCATTTGAAGAAAACTCTCAAATGAATAACAATTTAAAAAATGGATAGATGAGTTGGAATAGTTATATGAGAAAAGGTTGTACAAACTGAACAACCTTGAGGTCCACCAGAACTAGATAGCATGAGCCTTTAATAATTTTTTTCCTCCACTCATTCTATAACGACCTGAAATTTTGAATAAATCTTATTTCTTAATTTTATGTATTATTTTATTTTAATTTTATACTCAACAAAAATGTTTCATTTGATAACATGAGTATAATTAAAATGAGACCGTTGGGTTTTGACTGTTATATGACCATTGGTCAATATGACAACTGTAAACTAAACGTTTTGATTATTTTCCCTAAATACAAGTAATCTTGGTTAATTATTATAGAAAGAAGATTCGATGGCCTCACACAGTAGTCTTGGACCGATCGAAGCCCATCTAACAGAACTTGGGAAGGAGGTAGCACCACTGGGCTTTGTTCTGGACCAAACCCAAGCCGAACTTCATCGTGTGAAGCTAGAACAGAATCACCTTTGCGAGAAGTTCAAACTGATAGAAATTACTACTCGTGCGAAGTTGGCCGAGCCTCCCTCATATTCTCTCACCTTAGCACACCTTACACTTAGGTCCTATGATGGTGTGATAAGGGTCTATGTAAGGAGACCGTAACTGCCTTGTGTAATCCTTTATTTTAAATAAAAATTGGGATTTCTTCTTATGATAATGTTTATGACTTTTCAAATGTTCGGATAAATATAGTATGCATATTTTTGATGAATTTTAGAAAAAGGATCTTTTAAAAATGTTTATGTAAACCTTAAATAATTAAAAATGTGTAATGATTTTCAAAAAATGGTCTTCTACAATTATGTTCAGTAGGAAATTTAGAGTCTAATAAGATCAACATGATTTTTGATGAATATTAAATTATGAATAGTGATTTTATGATTAGGATTAGTAATGTGTCCAAATGGATTAGTAATCTCACTTAAAGAAAGTATTAATATAATCTAGGCACCTTGATTAAGTAATGTTATTCAATAAAATGGTTAAATAACGGTTTCATAAATTATTATTCAAGTATTAGTTTTTTTGAGTGAATAGTGTTTTTTAATTAAAAATTAAATTAAAAATATTTAAAAAATTATTTTTATAAAATGGATTTCATTTTTGAACTCAGAGCACCGATATTATGTTATGGTAATTTTTGGGGTTTTTTCTAAAAAAATGAATTTTCGGTGAATAGTGTCTTTATTTAAAAATAAAATTTAAAATATTTAGAAAATTATTTTTATAAAATGGAGTTCATTTTTGAAATCAGAGCATTGATATTTGGTTAGTGTGAAATTTTGGGATTTTTCTGAGAAAGTTGAATTTTCAGTGAATAGTAAAAATACAGTTTTAGGGTCTCGGTATGTTTAATGACATCATAACTGTGTCATGGTGATTTCATGAGATATTTTAACGGTTGGCCGACCTAAGGAGATGGATATTTTTATTGGGGGCCCCATGTGGCCTAACTTAATGGGAAATATCATGGGAGAGCACATGGTTTTGAGAAAAGCACATATGAGGTGTCCCTTGGCCATTAATGCCTTGTCCCCTCACTTTCCCTATAAATACCAAGCCCTCCTCTCATCCATTCGACTAAAAAACCATCCTCAATGAAGTTCTGGTCTCCTTACCTCCCAAGGAGTCCTTCCAAGGTGCCCCCAAGCCCTCAAGGTCCAAACCTTTGAGTTTTAAGAGTTACGTTTTAAGGTAAGGGATCCGATCTTTCTCTTTCTTTTCAAGAAATCTCTTTTATGTAATTTCTTTTATGCTCCATGTTCTTATGTTAAAGGGTGTTATTTTATACTCATATAACTTCCCTTTTCATGTTTACATAATGATATATCCCCTATTACTCTCATTATTTCGTTTTATGAAGTTTTAAGTGGCGCCGTTAGGCTGCCGAAATTTTTGTAACGGATTCTTTCTCCCTTCTCATTTTCAAGATCTATTTTCTTGTCAAGTCTTTCATGTTCCTTTTTATTATGTTGGGGTATGATATCTAAATTTATCATACAGATATTTTATGGTCATATGATGAGATACCCCATTTGGTCTCTTCAATTCAGTATTTTGAAGTTTTAAGTGGCGCCGTTAGGCTGCCGAATTTTTAAGTGGTTCTTCACCCTTCTCATTTTGAAGTTCTACTTTCATGTCAATTCTTTCAAGTTCCTTTTTGTTATGTTGGGGTATGATATCTATATCTATCATACTGATCTTTTATGATAATATGATGACAGACCCCATTTGATTCTTCAATTTAGTATTTTGATGTTTTAAGTGGCGCCGTTAGGCTACCGAATTTTTAAGTGGTTCTTCACCCTTCTCGTTTTGAAGTTCTACTTTCATGTTAATTCTTTCAAGTTCCTTTTTTTATGTTGGTTTATGATCTCTATATCTATCATACTGATCTTTTATGATCATATGATGAGAGACCCCATTTGATCTCTTCAATTCAGTATTTTGAAGTTTTAAGTGGTGCCATTAGGCTGCCGAATTCCTAAGGGGTTCTTTCACTCTTCTCGTTTTCAAGATCTATTTTCATGTCAAGTATTTCAAGTTATTTTTTATTATGTTGGGGTATGATATTTATATCTATCATACTGATCATTTATTTTAATATGATGAGAGACCCTATTTGATCTCATCAATCCATTTTTGGAAGTTTTAAGTAACGCCGTTAGGCTGTCGAATTCTTATAAGAGAAATCTTATTTTTTTTGTCTTCCTTTCATGTTCTTCGTTTCATATGGTATATCATTCAAATTTCATTACCATGTTCTCAAATACTTTATATTTTGTTACCCTACTGTTGTATGTATCATTTTTGAGTGGGTGACCCATGTCCCCTCTCTTTTCAATGTTTTCTAAAACCATGTATCATAGACGTTACGATGCATAGTTTTTGTCTCAAAATGCCTCCCTCTTTATCTAAAAATTATTTTATGTTATTAAGTGAAAACTAAAATCTCTTATTTATATAGGGGTATTCCCATATATATCAAAATTTTCTATTTTAAATTCTGGGATTTACATACATGAAACCCGCTTTCCCTTTCCGTGGGTTTAAAGTGACATAAAGATCATGTCTTTAAAGCAGTTTTTAAAACGTTATGATTATGAAATGAAACCCATTTATTTTATGCTATATGGGTTGTTTATGAAATGATTGATGATGATATATGTGGCTCACATGATAATAAAGACATTTCAAGGGTGCTCCCAGATAGCACTCCAATGCATTGGGTAAAGACTTAATCTCTAGAGATGACTTTTTAGACTGATACCTTGGTGAATAACCTTGGTAATTTTTAATGACACCTTGGGGATGGACCTTGGTGAAACAAAATGATTGTCAATATTAAATGTTTCAGCCACATCTTAAAGTTATGAAAAATGTTATTTTTATTATGATATGCCTCATGATTTCATTCTCATGCCTTAAAGTTCTTTTCATGACCTTATTGAAGTATCTCAAGTTCACATGTAAAATGTTTCTCTTGTTTCCATTACTGGGCCTTCTGCTCACCCTTTCTTTTGATGTATGTCCCCAGGTTATGTGATGTAGTAATGAACCTAGGATGAACATTAGGAGAAGCCTTTCAAGTGTTTAAGAAGAATGTTTTATGTTTTCATGTTTTAAGTTCCTGGTTTCCAAGACACTAAACCTTAAAGATCCTCGGTTTTGTAAAATGTAATGAATGTTTATGTGATAAAAAGGCGGGATGCTATACATTCATTTTATGAGAAATAATTTTGTCTCTCAGAACCCTATTGATACTGGGAAAGAATCCCTCGAAATTGGAGCCCAAGTGGGATTTTACTTACATCATACATAAGGTCTATCATAATAGATCCTATTATCTAGCCACCACATATGGGGATCATGTCACACCACCCAAAAATTCAAGATTTCATAAGAAATACTTTGCATAGATACCATCACCCAAGCATCCACATCAGAGTGATCCTTGTTATTCATCCTAACCACATGATGTTAAACTGTAGGGAGTTTGTCCTAACCACATGATGTTAAAATATATGGAGTTCATCCTTACCACAAGAAATTAAACTACAAAACCAATGTACTCACCGCATGACATAAAACTACATGGATCCATAACTCCCCTTCCCCTTCACATTGGGTAATCCATCGTCCTAGCTACGTGATGCTAAACTACATAGTTAATTTTCTTTCTGCATGACATTAAACTACATATCTTCTCTATAACTACATACGTCTTGATTCTCATTCCCAATGAGATATATAGGGATACCTTATCCTATATCTTGGTCCAACCACTGCATCATACAAAATTCTCGTGTTATACACCTCTTTTGTCTCTACACTCTAGGAGACCTCATACTATTTCTTGTTTCGTACACCAAGAATAGATCACATTATATTAGGAATTATAGTAGATACTTACCCTAATAATCAAGGCATAGAGGCAACAATGTATCCATTACAATCCTGAGTGAAAGAACTTAAAAGTTATGTCATAAGTCCTCTTTGCATGATGTTAAACTACACAGTTGATGTCCATAATTCATGAAATTAAATTGTATGGTCCTATAAGAACTACATGTGGTTTGATTCTCATCCTCATGAGATACATAGTGATGCCCAAGATTTTATACTTGGGCCCAACCATGATTTCCCAAACAATTCACATCGATTCACTTTCATCCTCACCACATGACTTTAAAATACATGGAACATCAAGAACTATGTATAGCTTGATTAATTCATATATAGGATATGCAGTGACACCTAGATCTATAATCCTAAGCCTATATTAAATTGTAAATGGAAATAATGATTAAATATTTATATGGTTCAGAACTATGTATAGTATTTCCTTATCTAGAACTGTGTGTGTCTTGATTCTCATATTATTGAGATATGTAGTGACGCCCAGACATTTCATATTTGGGCCCAACCATATCCATAAACCCTTTTGTCCCTTGGGACTGAGTCTTCCTGGAAAGGTGTGTGGTGTGGTTGATACATATTTGGTCCTCATTCACGTCATATGACTTCATGGCACCATAAAATGCACCCACATGTTAGGAACTCCAGCTTACAGTCTGGTCTACATGACCCTAAATTGTCCACACATGTCCCTACAAAATGATATTAAACTAAGTCATATCATCCTTTCCTCATTATGTTAATATGAATGGAACATTTTGTTCTAACCACATGATGTTAAACTATACAGAGCTCATCCTTACCACAAGACATTAAACTGCATGACCACCTAGAACTAAATGTGTCTTGATTATCATTTTAATGGGATACGTATTGACACAAATGTCTTCTTCTTTGGGCCCAGCAAAAACTTTACCACCTTTCACGTCGGTTCTACATCCTTTCTGCATGACGTTAAACTGCACAGAATCATGTCCTTACCACATGATGTTAAACTACACAGAAGCATGTCCTTACTGCATGATGTTAAACTGCATTGCAGTATGTCCTTGCTGTGTGACTTTAAACAACACAACATGATGTTATTACTGCATGAAATTAAACTTCACATCAGTATGTATGTACTGCATGATGTTAAATTGCATATATGCAAACACATACCCACTACATGAAAATAAACTGTGAAAATCATCTCTTATTTTTCACTAATCATCAAAGGACCGCAAGAGACTTACTTTGGTCAACCAGAGTATGGGGTGTTTTCACCATCCTTTAATAGAACCTCAAATTCATATACCACACTTCATTTCTTAAGCATCTTAGGCCACTATCAACCTTCCCTGGCCCTTGGAATTGATTACCAGCTTTGAGGACCATTTTATTAACTATGTATTCATTCCCATGGCTCATGCATATGCACTTATGGCCATCAACCAAATACGTCACTCTAAAAAATGACATTCCTATTCTCGTGAGCCCTAACATCATCACGAAAGTACTCAACACCCCAGTGTGTCTGAACCACTCATTGTATGACTATCCCATATCATTACTCATGACCTAAGAAACTCAATCCATGATTTAAGTTATTTCCATTCCATGTTTGAGAAGATGTTGGAGCACTTTTAACCCTGAGTATCATAATTATCCTCTTGTGTCACATCCTCCATGTTAGGTCCATGAAAGTCATGACCCTAAACAGTCTGGGCTTTGGTCAAATATGTACGACTCTAAACTCTATCCCATAGTGGTCCAAATCTAAAGAACTTAAACTACGAAAAAAAGAGACACAAAACTTATCATACCGAAAACCCACAAAGGGAGACCTGAGAAAAATTTGGGTCTCTACCTGATAAACTATTTATCCTTAGAGTTTAGGAAAAAAATTAGGGTGAAAACATAAAAGGTGAAAAGATCATAGGGTCCATAACCTTAGAAAAATCCAGGGTATGCTCGTTGGACCCACTAGTCTAGGAAATATTTAGGGTAATATTTTTCACATCTCCACAAAATATATTTTCTAGGTGGTGACACAAAATTTAGGTCATTAAAACCCTACTTAGATTTTACATCTTCTAAAAACTAAACTTTTTGATTTGGCGTGACTCAAATCATCATAAAATTCCATGGCCCCTAGAAAGGATATCTGGCTTCAAGGTCCCTTTGATTGAATATGCATGCATGAACATTGATCCTACATATGTCCATATGACCCTCAACCAAATTCATCACTCTAAAAAGGAAATTCCAATTCTCATGAGCACTGACATCATCACAACAACACTCAACATATCAGCATGTCTGAACCACTCTTTGTATGACTTTACCATATCATTCTCATGACTCAAGTACCTCGGGTCGTGATTTACTATCCCCACACCATACTATCTAAGAGTATTAAATGTACTCAACTTTACATCACTGTGTTTTGTAAGATTTATAAAATATGGACCACAAAATTTCATTTCATGGCCTTTGATGGCCCACATCTCATGATTCGAAACTACATGGAATAGAGCTCAAGCTTCATCTTAAGTGAATGCTACCCTAAGGTCCCAAAACCCTTCCTATATAACTTTCTTCCCATATCCAAATTCACCATCAAAATGTTTGAGTCTTCAAAAATCTTCCATATCCCTCAGAAATAAGTGTAGATCATCTTTTCTTGGCTATAATACCAATGTATAAGGGCATCAACCCACAAACTGAATGAATCTTCCCATTGAATTAAAGGATCTTCGATCCTTGTGATCCTTTTCAACACCGCGATAGAACCTGACATTTCAGAATGTGAAGGGACATACACAAAATATTCAAACCATCTCTTATTCCGGGTCTCAAACTGCTAGGTTATGATTTATGTCATCTATATTCCAAATACCCAGGAATGTTTGGTATCCCTACTATCCCAACCTTATCAATATTACCTCCATAGATATTTCTTAGCCTATAGGGAAGATACCAAGATTCAAGGACCCTTTTCTTGACTATGCATACATGCCCATCGCTCTTACATATTCACATATGACCATCAACCAAACATGTCACTCCACAAAAGGGCATTCCAATCCTCATGAGCCTTATCAAAACCATGGTAGGATCCATCAACTAAGAGTGTTTTGGTTCATTCTTAGCATGTATGAACCATATCCCATGATCAGATGGTCTGAGCTAAAAGACCTTAAACTAAAGAAATAGATGGGCCAAGCTAAAAGACCTTAAACTAAAGCAACAAATGGTCCAAGATAAAATACCTTATACTAAATCAATAAAAGGTTAAAACTAAAAGGCATTAAACTAAAGTGCATGGAAATCATCATGAGGACCCTTAAATGGACTTATTTTGATCCAACGTTTCTTAAAATACATGAAAATCACTCATTTTACATGAAATATATCCTACCTAGATGATCCATGTCACCCAGTAGACCAAACGTCACCCAAAACACTAGTTCAAGACATCATCGAAGGTTCGGGTAGGTATTCGTTTTCATCAGAACCAACTCCTTATCCCCTCAGACATCACTCATGAGGGGAGGAATTTGTTTAGGCTTTACAAATAAGCATCGAAAAAATTATAAAAGGAGTAAATACCTGAATATGGGTATTATGTTTTCCACAAAAGAAAGGAAGAATTGGATGGTTGATGATTTGTGAATCCTCTAAGAGATTCATGATCGCATGAACATTTCGTGGTCATGAAAAGGAGACATGCATGGTCCATCGCACACATCTAGTCCTATGGAGCCCTCTTCTAAAGACCTTCACCCTCTTGTGAAGGCCCCCCCCCAGAAAACTAAATAATCACCTCCAGGACACATGTTTTTTCATTAACATGTTCCTAAAAAACCATCCAAAATACTTCTAAAATAAAGAGGGATGACATTCTGAAGGAAGAGACACCTAGTGGTCATGAATCTCATGCACAAAATCATCATTAGGAAGAATAAAACCTCTTGGTGATATCTAATCAATCTTGCATGACCTCTAAGCCTTATCTACATAAAACAAAGTAGATAAAGGTGAGGAGGTGAGAGGGGTTCATGGTTGCTGAAATACATGTGATTCACACATCGAGTGATCTGAGAGACACTGCGAAATCTCATAGAATACCTTTGTCTTGTTATCATAACCGCACAAAAGTCCTCGAGAGTGTCTAGAAAACTCTGTGAAACTCTAAAAATAGGCGGATAGACTTGTCAGCTACATGCTTGAAAACTCTCTATATGACCCATATTGGTCAAGAGGGACTTCATCCAAAAATCGAGTAAAAATACTAGATATTAACCGTGCCAACTCTCATTATCCATGATATTTGTAAAAAAAATAAAAAAAATAAAAAGGGAGTAGATTAGAGGGGTTCGGGATCACTGAAGGACATGTGACGCACCCCTGAAAATCCACAAGGCACCACGAGCCATAAAAAACATGCCCACCTTGTCTCACAGAATCCTGTTGGCTTGTCATCATTTTATTCAGGACATGGAATGCTCACACACCCCTGTGCAGACCACATTTTTCACATTGTAACACCCCAAGCTTCCATAGTACGCTTCTCTTTTAATAATGAAATAGCTTTCATTGTACGCAACTTCGAGTTCTAACACACCACAACCAATCAAACTAGCCGTTATGAACAGTAATACCCACTTTTTAAAATTTTATAAATTTTATCTTTCAAAATGGACTTCATTTTTGGATTCGGAATATCGAAATTAGCTTAGGGTGAATATTTGGTATTTTTCTGAAAACTTTCAATTTTTGATGAATAGTGAAAAACACTGAGTAATTGGTTAAAACTATTTTTTATTTAAATAAGTAGTTATTTTATTTAAATTTATTTTAGGTCAAAATAGATACATAATACCAATATAAGTTTAATGTAATTAATTGGAGTCATTTTATAATAATTTTAGATATATAAAAATGTTATTGAACTTTTTACCGTCTTTTACCCACCTCCTAGGAGATTTTGTAAATTTGAATAAAACTTAATATTACCGCTTCTGTGAGTTGAATTAAAAAAATACGAGAGACGCGGTTGATATTATTAAGTAAAATGTTGTTCAATAAGATGAAAATATTTTTTGATGAATTATATCTTTTTACTTTTATTTACCACGGTTAAAAGTAAATAGCATAATTAAAGGTAAAAATGATATTAATATTACCCTAAAAAAATCCTAATTCTATTGGATAAGTAAAATTAGACCAAAAAAACCTTATTAATAATATATTAACCTCTTTGGTCTACTTGGATTAGATTATGACATTTATTATTATTTTATTTAAAGAAGAGTTAAATAAGTTAAAATCAAAGTTTAATAACTAAAACATTTTTAATATAGGGTTATACATAAGATAAATTAGATTATAAATATTAATTATAAATATAAAAATATTTCCTACATAATTTTATTTTATTTATAATTTTTAGACATTAAATAATTTAATTTATTTATGAAATAATGGTGATGCAGTAATAATCTTATTAAGTAAATATTAAAATAATTGATTTTTTAAATACCCAAATAAATGTAATTTGAGACTTGTAATGAATTACACTAATTTTATAGGTTAATATGACATGTCATGGTTGATTAAATTATTTTCTTGAAGTAATAATGCTGTTATGAATTTAACAAGAACAAAATACCAAATTGTGTGAAAATTGACATAAAAGAGTTTTTAAAATCAAATATTATATTATTAATTGATATTATTTTCCTAAAAATATAAGGTTAGGACAAATGACTAAGATAAGGTTATATATATTAATAATTAACCACTTTGGGTTCGCTTGGCTTGTTATAGTAAGTTTATTAACCATATAATATAAAAATAAAAAGAGACATGGTAAATGTCAAAATATTTAACTACGAGTTAAATATAAATGATAAGGTTAATATGGTGACCTAAACCTATCTAAAATATATTTGTTGAAAGTATTTTGACCCATACCCATGCTATCCTAGAAATAAGTCACTTTTTAGCCATTATAAACTGAATATGAATTTATTATAAAATAATATTTTAAGTTTTTTCTAAGGTGCCCCTCACCCCTCTTATAAAAGGGAACTTCCCCTTATCTAAAATTCACACCTCCAAAGCCTTTTGGCTCGACCAAAACCAACCCAGATATTTTCTTAACTTCCCTCACTTCATCCCAGAGGCCTTCCTTTAGTCATAAATCCAACTTAAGGATCTCTTTTGATCAAATCAAAAGGAAGAACCCAAAGAGGAGGTAAATATTTCATCACCTCTTTCAAGTTATTTTCTTCTTCCACTTATTCTTTCCTTGTTGTTTCCATTATAAAATAATAACTCTAGTATATTATATATAATGTGATGTTATTATAAATATGGTACAACCATATTCATTATTCTATCAATCTTTTGAATGATATGTCACCATACGTGCGTACGTACGGCTTACCGTCTCCACATTGTGGTGTAGTTGTTATTCAATACATTATTATTTGGATGGGTATAATAATGATGTATAATTGATGTAAATAATAAATATAACATGATAATGATTCTATATATATGATATACCATCCAATTACATAATATTTTAATATCAAAAGAATGATATTGTTGCTTGTGCGTATGTATGGATTACTGTCTCCACGAACGCGATGAGATTCATTCCTCATCGTATCCATTCAAGAATAATTTTCATTTGATGATTAAAAATAATTTTTAAGGAATTTATATCATTCTGGATATAAATAATATAAAAACTATCCATAAAAAACATGTCTTATGTAACAAAACATATAAAATAAAATGAGTAAGTGACCACCCGAAACGACGATAATACTAAAATATTATTAACAAAGAAATATTATAAGATCATATATGATATCATATTTATGTATATGATTCTTGTATAATTTAATAACAATGATTTAACTATTATACCAGAGGTTAACCTACCCTTGACCCAGGAAAAGTACAAGGTAATGGTTCATTTCAAAATCTTATCATTATCCGAGGTTGTTTATACATAATTATCTACTGAGACCTCTTTATCAACCACATCCATGTTTCTTAAAAATGTATTTCAAATCTTTTTTACTATTTTATAAACTATGGGTTAAAGTCATTTATACCCTTGTTTGACTTTTTATAAGATATTTATAAAGAAATCATTATGTCGTTTTCCAAACATGGTCCTTTTTAACCTTTTCGGAAAAATTAAGGTAAGAATGCCTTTTTTTAATTTATACGGAGGGTGCAGCTATTTTCCACCATTATAAAATTGTAAAATCTTCCCTTACAAGCTTATAAAAATATTTTCAAAGTAAATGTTTTCTTTTTATAATTATGTGACTTTTAAATGATTTCAAAAAGAGATATTTCTCTCAAATAGTTTTGATTTCATCTATGTCAACATCCTTTGAAGGATTTTAAGCTTATTTGAAGTTGATTTATTATGATACAAAACATCCATATTGTATTGAAGGTTTTGTGATATGTTTGACTGTGGATGTGTTATTTTTATACCATTCATGTTTTATGGAGAAATTATTGACATTTCGTATGCTAGTTTTAATACGAATGTTTATGTTATGTTTAAACCTGTTCATATAAGGAATACATTAGACTTAGTATGTGACGGGTGGATCCTGCTATAGATCCTCGATGCATCGGTAGGTCTCATGAGACAAACTAATGTCTTGGCACAAGGCCTTGACAAAATCTTATTTGTAGTCTTGGCACAATGCCTTGACTATGTGGTTATGAAAGTTTGGCATTATGCATTCCATCATTATGATAGTGGTTATTGATATTGCATGTGATTGTTCGACTAGTATAATATCCATGTGAATAAGTAAATGGAATTATTTCATTTTATTTTTTCTATATTATGCTAAAGTTTATATTTAAAAGGCTTTTGTTTTAGTTATACATTGCCTTAAATGTTTATGCTTATTTATGAAAGTTTATGCTATATTGTTGTCCTTATTAATTATCTGAGCTCACCCATTTCTATGTTTTATTTTTCCCAGGATGCGAAGAAGTATATTATAATTGACCTACAGGGATAATCTATGGGATATCAATGTTATCTTTGGAAACAATGTTGTTGTAGTTTTCCATTTTATGATGTAATGAAAACCTTATGAATGTATCTAGTGTATCCAAGGCTACTAAAGTAATCGGTCTTTCAAGACTTGGTCTTTTGTGATCATGACAATATTATGTAATAATGCACCGACTCTAGGTAACTAGGGTCGGGGTGTTACAGTTGGTATCAGAAGAAGTTTAGTACAAACCTTGGAAGATAGATATAGATAAACTCTGATTAGATCACATTACCCTAAGATAAAATTTGAGGATTGGTATAGAAGAACTTCCTAGAATTTTGGTAATGTAGATATTTTGAGATTTTTCTGAGAAATACACCCCTGTCTGGATACAATTAGGTAGAGGCAGCTCTGGCACAGATATACCTAGGGGTAAACCCCGAAAACACTACTTTGAGCTAGGCTCGAATGGGAACTGGTGCACGACAACAGGCCTTGCTGCCCTTTTGGTTATAACACTCCCAGGGGATATGCTTAGGATAATTCTCATTTTCTTTACAAAACATTATGAAGGGGTTATGAGTATATTTTTCCGCAAAGAAAACATTTTTATGATTATGGATTATATCCATAAACAGTTTAATTTATGTTAAGTGTTTTTCAAGTTTGGAATTATGTATTTCAATTCATAAACTAATCTAGTTTATGACATTGTTTAGAAATGGAACCTATTGGAATGAATGGAAACCGTATCAATGCACGTAATCCATGTAGGGATTTCCCTCCTACTCAAGATAATTATAGTGGAGTTGGTGATACAACTGGTGCTGATCAGCTTATCACCATGCTAGGATAACTCACTCAGGTTATGAATAATAACCTTACCCGTATGGAGAACCCTGATCCACAACATGGAGGATCATTGTTAGATAGCTTCATGAGGCAACAACCACCAATATTCAATGAGGGTAAAAATCCACTAGTAGCTGAGCAATGGATAAATTCCTTAGAGAAAATATTCCACGCCTTGGGGTGTAGAGAAAGTGAAAAGGTTGTCATGGTAGTTTACCACCTCACTGGATATGCTGATCAATGGTGGTCATTGATTCAAAACACGTAGGAAGATGATGAATTATCAAATATGTAATGGAGGGAGTTTAAAGATATTTTCTTAGAAAAATACTTTCCTCATGACCATTGAGTGGATATGGAAAGACAATTTCTAAGTCTGAGGCAAAATAAGGACAAGAATGTTGCAAAGTATGAGTCTAACTTTACAAGGTTAGAAAGGCATGCTACAGATTATATACGTAACCCAAGAAGTAAGATTGATCATTTTTTTGATGGGTTAAAACCGTTTCTCCTTTGAGCATTATTCTCACAATCCTTCTCGTCGTATGAAGATATTGTCTCATGTGTTATCAAGACAGAAAAGGAATTCTCTAAGTCTTATGACTTTAAAGCAAAGTAAGAGAATAAGAGATCTGATGATCAATCTGGAAATGGAAATTAGGGGAATAAGGGAAATGTTGAATATCCATCCTATAGTAAATGTGAGAAGAAACACCCTGGTACTTGCTTGAAGGGAATGAGAGTCTGTTACAAGTGTGGTGAAAAAGGTCACCAAGCTCGTGATTGCAAGGGGAAGAAAGAATATACCGATGTTCAATGATAAAATTTCAGGGAGATGGGACATTATGCAAATGAATGTCCTAAGCATCAGGGAAACATACCCTAGAAAAGGACAAGGGATCAAGGCTAAGCTTATGCGATCACTACTGCTGAGGTTGAAGCTCTGAAAGACGTGGTGGAAGGTAATCTAATGGTTTCCTCAAGTTTATCCAATTCTTTATTTGATTCTGGATCGTCGCATTGTTTCATATCTTCCCAGTTTGCTAAGAAAATTAGATATTTCCAATTTGATTTAACAAGGGAGTTGTCAGTCAAAACTCATTACGGAAGTATCATTGCAACAACGTTTTGTGAATCAGTTCCCCTTAAGGCATATAAACGTTATTTATCTATTGATATAATCGTCATACTCATGATGGAATTTGATATAATCCTTAGTATGGATTGGATTTCAGACCATTATGTGAAAATTTATTGTATGAAGAAGGAGGTTACAATTTTTGATGATGATAAAGAGTACCTTATCTTTAGATCATAAACGTCACTACCAAATTCTTATCTAGATCCAACCCCCAGTAGCTCAACTAAATTAAATTATTTGGGAGGAAGAGAATGAAATAACTGTGGGTGAGGAAAGGAATGTTTGAATAGAGGATGTACCTATTGTGAAAGAATATGTTGATGTTTTTCCAGTGGATTAACCTGAGCATCCTCCAGAACAAGAAGTTGAGTTCTTCATTGACTTAATTCCTGGTTCAAGGCCCATATCGAAGACCCCTTATATAATGGCCACTGTGGAATTAGTGGAACTAAAGAAACAACTAGAGGAATTGAGTAATAAGGGATTTATTATCCCTAGTGTTTTTCCACGGGGATCCCCTTTTCTTTTTGTTAACAAGAAAGACGGATCTATGAGGTTGTGCATTGACTACAGGGAGATCAATGCTATAACAATAAAGAACAAGTATCCCCTACCTCACATTGATGATTTATTCGAACAAATTCATGGAGATCAATACTTTTCAAATATTGACCTTCGATCTGGATATCATCAGTTGTGTGTAAAGAAGGAATACATTCTGAAAACAACATTTTGAACTAGGTACGAGCATTATGAGTTTACAGTAATGCCTTTTGGGCTGACTAATGCACCCTCTATTTTCATGGATCTAATGAACAGAGTTTTCAAGGAATATCTTGATGAATTTGTAGTGTTATTTATTGATGATATCTTGGTATACTCCAAAAACTATGAATATCATGAAAATCACTTGCGCATTATCCTAAAGACTCTTCGAAGAAATGAATTATATGGGATGTTTAGAAAGTGTGAATTCTAGCTTCAAGAGATTTCTTTTCTTGTCCATATTGTCTTTATGGAATCTCTGTTGATCCTTCTAAGACAAGAGTAATCCAAGAATGGCCAGCACCAATGAGTGTAACCGAGGTACGCAGTTTTTTTTGGTTTAGCAGGTTATTATCGATGTTTTGTCTAGAATTTTTCCCGATTGGCTAACCCATTAATGAATCTCACACGTAAAGGGGTTAAATTTGTTTGGACAAAAGAGTGTGAAGAATGTTTCAAAGAACTGAAGAGAATATTATTCAATTCTTATATCTTGAATATACCATAGGGGAATGATGGTTTTGTTATTTATAGTGATGCTTCAAAGACAAGACTCGGTTGTGTCCTTATGTAGAATGATAGGGTTATTTCCAATGCATCATGACAGCTAAAAATTCATGAGAAGAACTTTCCTACTCATGATATTGTGTTAGCAGCTGCGATCATTGCTTTGAAGATATGGATAAATTATCTCTATGGTGTAAAATGTGAGATATATAATGATCAAAAGAGTTTGAAGTATATTTTCTCACAGAAAGAACTCAACATGAGGAAAAGGAGATGACTTTAACTAATCAAGGATTAAGATTACACCAAACACTACCACCCGGGGAAGGAAAATATGGTGGAAGATGCTTTGAGCAGAAAGGATCATGGAGTTTTGAACAAGATGAGAGTTGAAAGGGATCATATTTTCAAGGATCTAGTGAAGATGGATTTGGGAATTACCATGGAAGGTGAAACATCGATACTTTTTTAAATGGTTACTAAACCATCCTTACTAGAAAGGATAAAGAGTTCTCAGACTGATGAAGAAGAGTTTTTAAAAAAGATTAAAGCTATGAATGATGGGAGATTGAGTGACTTTGTGTATGAAGATAGAATTTTGAAATTTGGTAAGATACTTTGTATTCCCGACGTACCTGATCTAAAAAATGAATTGTTGGATGATGCTCGTAGTTCCAATTTCTCTATACACCCTAGTAGCACTAAGATGTATAGAGATTTGAAGAAACATTTTTGATGGGACAACATGAAGAGAGAGATTGCTAATTTTGTGTCAAGGTGTATAGTTTTTCAACAAGTGAAAGATGGAAGGAAATAGCCTGGAGGAGTTATGAAACCTCTTCCCATAACTAAGTGGAAATGGGATAATATTACGATAGACTTTGTCATGGGACTACCAAAGACTCCTAGAAGGAATGATGCAATATGGGTCATTGTTGATCGTCTTACCAAGTCAACACATTTTCTTGCTAGAAGAGAAGATCTACCACTTGAACGTCTAATAAGACTATATATTAATGAAGTTGTGAGACTTCATGGAGTACCCCTATCGATTTTTTCTGATTGTGATCCCAGTTTTACTTCAAGATTCTAGAAATGTCTTCAGAAATCCCTTGATACTAAATTTCATTTGAGTACTGCCTACCACCCTCAAATAGATGGACAATCAGAATGAACTATTCAAACCTTAGAAGACATGTTGAGATCCTTCTCACTTGACTTTTGGGGTATGTGGGATCAATATTTACCTTTGGTAGAATTTTCCTATAACAATAGTTTCAATTCAAGTATTCAGATGGAACCATATGAAGCATCATACGGAAAGAGATGTCGCACACCAACCTGTTGGGATGATGTTGGTGAAAGAAAACTTGTAGTCCCAGAACTTTTTGAGGAAATAATGGAAAATGTGAAGCTAATCCAAACCCACATCAAAGCAGCTCAAAGTAGGCAGAAGAGCTATGTCGATAACCGAAGGAAGGATTTGGAATTTCAGGTAGGAGATCATGTTTTCTTGAAGGTATCTCCATGGAAGGGTGTTATATGTTTCGGTAAGAAGGGTAAATTGAGTCCCAGGTAAATTGGACCTTTCAAAATTCTAGAATGAATTAGGGCTGTATCTTACCATTTGGAAATGCCGCCAAGTCTCTCCAAAGTTCACGATGTGTTCCACGTATCACTATTAAGAAAATACATGCCTGACCCAACACATGTACTCACCTATGAGGAATTAGAACTAGAACCCTATCTGTCCTATTGAGAAGAGTCCATCAGGATTATTGATACCAGAGAACAGGTGTTGAGAAACCGGACGACTTGTCTGGTAAAATTTCAATGGAGAAACCATAAGATGGAAGAGGTAACACTAGAACTCGAGGAACTTATGAGGAAGAACCACCCGAGTCTTTTTATGCAGTAATATTCTAGAAATTTCAAGGATGAAATTATTTGAAGTAGGGGAGAATGTAACACCCCAAGCTTCCACGGTATGCTTCTCTTTGAATAATGTAATCACTTGCGTTGTACGCAACTTCGAGTTCTAACACACCACAACCAATCAAACTATCCATTATGAATAGTAATACCCACTTTTTAAAATTTTATAAATGTTAGCTTTCAAAATGGACTTCATTTTTGGATTCGTAATATCGAAATTACATTAGGGTGAATTTTTGGTATTTTTCTAAAAACTTTCAATTTTTGATGAATAGTGAAAAACACAGAGTTATTGGTTAAAACCGAATTTTTATTTTAATAATTAGTTATTTTATTTAAATTTATTTTAGGTCAAAATATATACATAATACATATATAAGTTTAATGTAATTCATTGGAGTCATTTTATAATAATTTTATATATATAAAAATTTTATTGAACTTTTTACCATCTTTTACCCACCTCCTAGGAGCTTTTACAAATTTGCATAAAACTTAATTTTACCACTTCAGTGAGTTGAATTTCAAAAATCCTAGATACGTGGTTGATATCAGTAAGTAAAATGTGGTTCAATAAGATGAAAATTATTTTTGATGAATTGTAACTTTTTACTTTTATTTACCACTGTTAAAAGTAGATAGGGTAATTAAAGGTAAAATGATATTAATACTACCCTAAAACATGTACTATTTCTCTTGGATAAGTATAATTTGAACCAAAAAAATCTTATGAATAAAGTATAAACCTCTTGGGTCCACTTGTATTAGATTAGGATATTTATTATTATTTTATTTAAAGAAGAGTTAAAAGAGTTAAAATCAAAGTTTAATAACTAAAACATTTTTAATATAGGGGTATACATAGGATAAAGTCGATTATAAATATTTATTAGAAATATAAAAATATTTCCTACATACTGTTATTTTATTTATAATTTTTAGACATTAAATAATTTAATTTATTTATGAAACAATGGTGATGCAGTAATTACCTTATTAATGATATATTAAAATAATTGATATTTTAAATACCCAAATAAACGTAATTTGATACTTTTAATGAATTAAACTAATTTTATAGGTTAATATGACATGTTAGGGTTGATTAAATGAATTTTCTTGAAGTAATAATGCTATTCTGAATTAAGAAAAACAAAATACAAAATAGTGTCAAAATTGACATAAAAGAGTTTTTAAAACAAATATTATATTATTAATTGATATTCTATTCCTAAAAATATAAGGTTCTTCCAAATTACTAATATAAGGTTATATATATTAATAATTAACCACTTGGGGATCTCTTGGCATGTTATAGTAAGTTTATTAACCATAAAATATAAAAATACAAAGAGACATGGTAAATGTCAAAATATTTAACTAAGAGTTTAATATAAATGATAAGGTTAATATGGTGACCTAAACCTTTCTAAGATCTATTGTTTGAAATTATTTTGACCCATCCCCACCCTAGCCTCAAAATAATTTTCTTTGGAGCCATAGTAAACTGAATATGAATTTATTATAAAATAATATTTTATGTTTTTCCAAAGGTTCCCCTCACCCCTCTTATAAAAGGGCACTTCCCCTTCTCTCAAATTCACACCTTCAAAGCCTTTTGGATCAGCCAAACCCTTCCCAAATATTCTATCAACTTACCTCAATTCATCCTAGAGGCATTCTTTTAGTCAGATAGACAACTTTAGGAGCCCTTTTGATCAAATCAAAAGGAAGAACCCGAAGAAGAGGTAAATATTTCATCACCTCTTTCAAGTTATTTTCTTCTTCCACTTATTCTTTCCTTGTAGTTTCCATTATAAAATAATAAATCCAGTATATTATATATACTGTGATGTTATTATAAATATGGTACAACTATATTCATTATTTTATCCATCCTTTGAATGACATGTCACCATATGTGCGTACGTACGACTTACCGTCTTCACGTTGTGGTGTAGTTGTTATTCAATACATTATTATTTGGATGGGTATAATAATAATGTATAATTGATGTAAATAATAAAGATAACATGATAATGATTCTGTATATATGATATACCATAAAATTATATAATATTTTAATATCAAAAGAATGATATTGTCGCTCATCCGTACGTACGGATTACCGTCTCCACGAACGCGATTAGATTCATTCCCCATCGTATCCATTCAAGAATAATTTTCATTTAATAATTTAAAATAATGTTTCAGGACTTTATATCATTCTGGATATGAATAATATACATCCTATCGATAAAAAACATGGCTTTTGTAACAAAACATATAAAATAAAATGAGTAAGTGAACACCCGAAACGACGATAATACTAAAATATTATTAAAAAATAAATATTAGAAGGTAATATATGATATCATATTTATGTATATGATTCTTGTATAATTTAATAACAACGATTTAACTATTATACAAGAGGCTAAATTACCCTCAATCAATGAAAAGTACAAGGTAATGGTTTATTTCACAATCTCTTCATTATCCAAAGTTGTTTATATGTAATTATCTACTAGGACCTCTTTATCATCCACATCCATGTTTCTTAAAAATGTATTTCAAAACATTGTTAATATTTTATATACTATGGGTTAATGTCATTTATACCCCTGTTTTACTTTTTATAAGATGTTTATAAAGGAATATTTCCGTCGTTTTCCAAACAAGGTCCTTTTTAACCTTTTCGACAAAATTAAGGTAAGAATGTCTTTTTTTAAAACATATATGGTGGGTGCGGCTATTTTCCGCCATTAGAAAATCATTGAAGCTTACCTTACAAGCTTATAAGAATATTTTCAAATTAATTTTTTTCTTTTTATAATTTTGTGACTTTTAAATGATTTCAAAAAAGAGATATTTCTCTCAAATAGTTTTGAATTCATCTATGTCAACATCCTTTGATAGATTTTAATCTTATTTGAAGTTGATTTATTATGATACAATACTTCCATATTGTATTGAAGGTTTTGTGATATGTTTGACTGTGGATGTGTTATTTTTATACCATTCATGGTTTATGGATAAAGTATTGACATTTCGCATGATAGTTTTAGTATGAATGTTTATGTTATGTTTAAACCTGTTCATATGAGGAATGCATTGGACTTAGTAAGTGACTAGTGGAGCCCGCTATAGCTCCTCAATGCATCGGTAGGTCTCATTCGACAAACTAGTGTCTTGGAACAATGCCTTGACAAAATCTTATTTGTAGTCTTGGCACAAGGCCTTGACTACGTGGTTATGAAAGTATGGCATTATGCATTCTATCATTATAAAAGTGGTTATTGATATTGCATGTGATTATTTGACTAGTATAATATCCATGTGAATAAGTAAATGGAATTATTTTATTTTATTGTTTCCATATTATACTGAATTTCAAGTTTAAAAGGATTTTGCTTTAGTTATAATTTGCCATAAATGTTTATGCTTATTTATGAACGTTTTTGCTATATTGTTATCCTTACTGAGCATCTGAGCTCACCCCTTTCTATGTTTTATTTTTCTCAGGATGTGAAGAAGTATATTATGACTGACCTGTAGGGATAGTCTATGGGATCTCAGTGTTGTATTTTGAACCAATTTTGTTGTAGTTTTCCATTTTATGATGTAATGAAAACCTTATGAATGTATCTAGTGTTTCCAAGGATACTAAACTAATCAGTATTTTGAGACTTGATCCTTTATGATCATGCCAATGTTATGTAATAATTCACAGACTCTGGGTAACTGGGGTCGAGGCATTACACACATGAAGCATCTCTAAAAAATAGAATAAATACAATTGAAAATACACATGAAATGTCGCATGACTCCCAACCTTTTTTATATAAAAAATGGGATCAAAAGGAAATAGGTGAGTGGTACTCATGATTGCTGAAAGGCATGTGATGTGGCCAATGCACCAGTAATGCTGACCTACAAGACCCCATGAAAAGTCACCCAAGGTCTTGCAAGTGTCTTTTCACAGGAAATTGGATATTGTGAACTCCCTCAGAAATGTCAACATAAAAAAATGAAATTACTTAGACACATACACATGATCAAACAAGTCTCAAATAATAAGAAATAATCTGATAAATGAAGACACTCACGATCATTGAAAATCAGGCGACATGTCTGAAGTAGTCCATGCTTGAGGCTCATGAAACCGTGTGGTGTCAGACCCCCTTAGCTAGCTCTAGCATGGACTTTTGCTAGATACGTTGCACAAAACGGTGAGTATCCAGGGTGGTGAAGCCTATAAATCCACCACCCCAGTATGAAAAAATGACCACTACTACACGATTGGATTCATGATGCCCAGACTCTACAGGATTTGGATCTCGACTTCAACATACTTCTTAGAGAAATCCCGTGACCGACTATCTTTTCATCAGGTAATATTCTAGTAAAAAGATAGAGTTGTCATGTTCTAGGAATAAAGAACTTTTCATGATCATTCATAGATCATGTGAAGGGCCTATGGTGGGGTATGCGAAGGAAATCCTGCAATACCATTGGATAATGAGAGATTCAAGATAACTAACACTAAAAAAACCGAGGTATTCAAAATACAAGGGTGAGATAGAAGATCAAAGGAGGAAGGATTAAGTGAAATACATACTTGATTCCCACCATAAATTTAGTGTGTGTCATCTAAAGACTCATGAAAACACCAGGAAACGTTGCCCAGGTCTCACGATACACTCTATTCAAGCCACTTGATACATTTAGAATACTCCAAACATACTAGGATGAGTCACATAGATCGCTTGCAGACACCAATTTGATTTTGTAGACCCCTAGGTCCATCACCTAGGACTTGAGATATCCCTCAGATACATCTCCTAACTCATATAATGGCACCCGATAATGTTATCCGAGTATCGTGAAAGCACTTGGACATGAAAACCAATCCCCTGTGACACCCTCTGATCACGTCAGGTGAGACTTGTGATTCCATCCAAACTTATTGATTGGGTCTCATGGTGTATCCCAAAGGTGTCAGCTAAGACACGCAACACCCCTTAGGATACAACACACTGGCTCTCACGACACCCTCCATATGTATCAAGAAAGGTCATGTGGTGGCCCCAGGATGTGCCAACTGGGTCTTACGATGTCTTCTAGACAATAAGGTAAGATCAACAGGGAATCCCAGGACTAGAAAATATTGTTTGTCCTCATTTTGAATGCCACGATCAATAGGGAAGACTCGTTGTGTAAGCCCCAACATATATGAACTATGAGAACTCTGATTACCACCATAACCATGATATTTAGGACACCTTCCTAAGTCCCTAGCACCATGCCAAACCCCTCAATACTATCCTAATACAAATGTCCCATATACACATGTGATGTGGCCGATCATATTCTCCCCCATGATTGTCACCTTGAGAATGGATCATGTGGGCTTAAAAGGATGCAATAAACACCTCACTGGCATCATAAATCTACACCATCTAGGGAAACCTCAATGTTTAATACCCAACATAAAGGAAACTATGATGAATCGAATTCCTACCACACTCAGGAAACATAGGCTACCTCTCTCTAAGGTTTGAGCTCTATATTGTCCATTCAGGGAAATCCCAGTATCTAAATCCCTTAATCAAGGAAATAACATTGGTTACATTATATCCCTTGTTTCTTACACTGAGAATGACTCATGTGAGCTTAGGGAGTTTTGGTAATCATGTCATCTGCACCACGAGTCTCTATAATGACATGGGAAACCCCAATATATTTGTCTTGAATGAATGAACTATGAAAAATATGATTCTCACTATATTCAGGATACGTAGGATGTCACTCTGAGACCTAATCTTGAAGTTTTCCTAGATCACCCATATAATTCCTTCCGTATGATGTTAAACTACATGGGTTAAATGAACTACATGGGTTTTGATTATTGTAATTACCAGGATACATAGGATGCATCATAATGGATCAATCCCATCCTTGGAATATTAATCACCTCCTCATATGGGATCATGTTCTGAAGCACTTGGTTATATGGCTTCAACATGTAAGAAATTGTCTGTTACCAAAGAGTGATGAAGAACCTCAGATAAATGAAGATGAATTCCATGAATAAATCCCAGTATTTTTAATATGAGAAAGAAATTAACCCATAGTTGTTTGTTAGGGTAATAAGTATCATATCAGGATTAGGAATAGGTTCATGAGTATATATTAAATCTATAATAGATTCTAAGAGTAGGAAACAATTCCCCCCAAAATGGTGTGATGAGCCTGACCTCCCATTCTCTCGACCAATGCGATCCCCAAAGAGTCACTGGGCTTGGAAACCCAGATAACCTATGACCTTTAGAAAGTAGGTTCGTACTCGTATATGGATAAGGAACTTATGTTATTAATATATTCATAACATTTTATTTACTCTGTTTAATGATTTTCCATGAAAATTTCATAATTGGTGTGAAATATTAATGTTTTAATATTAAATATAAAATTTGAGCATTAGTTGAATTAATACATATTCATGTTAGTTTATTTTTTAATCATAAATTTCATAATACTGATCCAAATTGTGTGATTCTTGTTTTTAGGGTTACCTATTCAATTTTCAACATATCATTAGAAGTAACATTTGGCCAATTCGGCCATTTGAATAGTCATATGGTACACACAAGAAGCAAAAAAGAATATCCTAATAAATTGGACCATCCATGAAGATTGAATTACTGTGCTCAGTCCAGAAATAAAAAATAGTTTATTCTCTACCAAAAGTATGAGGACAATACCATTCCTATTAGATAAAAATTTCAAGTCCCAAATCCACCAAAAAGTTTCCCAAATGGTTCTATGTAGTCCATCCCCCCATTCTATCATAAAATTAAAACCATAACACAATTATGGATTGTTCTCCTGATATAGAAATAAATTCAATACGATATTACTGAGTATGAAAGTTATGATTTAGGTGGAAAACTTTTTTAAATAAAGTGTTTGAATTTTTTAGAATATTCCTATTCAAAAATCCATTCAAATTGTTTTCTAAAAAGTATGGATTAAAATGGAAAGATGCACATTATTTAGTAAAGAAGCCATATATTTGGTTCCAAAAGTCCAATGACTTAAAACTTTGGAGGTATGAAATTAAACATTAATATATATAACTTTTAAGAAGATCATATCTTGATATTCATCTATATAGAAGGCCAAATTGGCAATCTATGTGGATGGGAAGAATTGGAATGCAAATAGTCCAACTCCTTGCGCTATAAATGCACCCCCTCCTTTCCTTGAAAGGAGTTGAAATTTCAGCACTTAAAGATGAGTTTTTTCATTACCAGATACTTTACAAGGGACTAAGAGGACTTTCCTTGATCTTTTTTCGAAAAGAGATACCTCTCCTCCACTTTTATTTTCCTGTTCCTTTGCGTTTGTTTTCGATTGTATTTGCGTAAGGTGTTTTCAATTTCATTTCAATTTTAATGCTAGTTTATTCTTTATATTCTATTTTAATCATCCAACATATGTTATTAAAAATTAAATATATTAAAATATTTTAAACCAAGTTGTAAAAACTTCCCTTCTTTTACTTTCTCATTTAATCTAAAGTGTGATTTTTCCTCTCTTCGTCGTTTGTGTGTGTGTTCGGCGCACTAATCTTATCGTGTCTCTTTTTTTCATTATATTCATAATAAAACACCATAAAACATATATAACCAGATTAATATCAATATAAATGTCTGAGTAAATCTACTATCCGGGTGATTCATGATTGGGGGATATTAAGTGATTGAGGGATTTTGCTTGTTGAGTATTCTTTAAATTAACATTGGGTATGTTGAACGTAAAATGTCCTAGATTATTGACATGATTGGTTTAACATGTGTATTCCATGGATTATTGGAACCATAAATACACTACCGTAAACAAGTTTTAATTAATTTTATAACCCTAGTTAAGTTAAGTCTGGTATTAATGCCTTAACACTTGGGTATTCCGATAAAAATCATCTTGTGAAGTGGGTGTTAATTTAATGAAATATAAAGAAAATATCAATGATATTGTAATCTTAAATCGCCAATAATTAAGTCATAACAATCTTTATAAAATATTTAAATTAATCTAAATAACTCAATAACTTAATTTTAGTTTTTCAAACCCCCCCCCCATTAAAAAGATAAAACAAAAACAATATACTATTAAAAAGTATCATCACTGAGGATTCAACCCGAGTGCCTCTATACACATTAGTAGAGCACCAGACCCTTTAACGGTTGGTAGGAGACAATCAGTCATACTTTAAATGGTATCATTTCTGGGGATGGTGCATTAAATAGTCAATAGTTTTTGATTTTTGTAAAAAAAAAGAAAACTAAAAAATAAAATCAAATAAATAAATAAAACACAAAGAAAAAACCACCTTCTCATAAAAATCATAAATGGAATATTCTAAAAAGAAAAAAATATTCCTTATCCTTTCAAATCTTATCTCAATGCCCCATAGCCTCCCAAACAATACCTCATATATATTTGACCCTTAAATTGAGAAAAATATTCACCAACTTAAGGGGAACATTAGGGATAATCAAATCACTCTCAAACCAATAATTTTATAACTAATTGTTCAAGATATAGAAAATCCTAGGGGGAAAAACCCTTAAAGAACTCACTAATCATGATAGGAATTACCAACCTCTTGGTATTCAATATCCAAATATTGAGTCTTATTCTGAACTCAAATCAGGTTTGATTGATCTTCTACCTCATTTCCATGGGCTAGCCAGTGATGATCCTCATCTTTACCTCAAAGAGTTCCAAGTGGTGTGCTCTAATATGAAGCCTCATGGGGTTTCTGAAGAACAAATCAAACTTTGATCATTCCCTTTCTCCCTATCTGACTCCACCAAGTCATGGATCTTCTACCTCCCTCCTGGTTCCTTAACCACATAGAATGACATGAAGCAACTCTTCTTATATAAAATCTTTCCTGCTTCTCATATTGATTCTATTAGAAATAAAATAAGTGGTATCCATGAATTCCCTAATGAATCAATCTATGATTACTAGGAGAGGTTGAAAAATATTGTGGCAACCTATCCACACTATCAAATCCCCGACCAAATCTCGATCCAATAATTCTATGTGGGGTTGTTAACTATGAAGATAAATCTCATTGATACTGAAAGTGGTGGTGCTCTTGTTGAAGAAAACTCCTACAGTTGCACAAGATCTCATAAGAAACATGGATGAAAACATACAATAATTCCATACTCGATCACATCTTCAAGTCAAACAATTACAAGAGAATCAATATATAGATCCAAACAGACTGAGTGGATGAGAGAACATACAGGAATTGTGAGACAAATAGCAGTGACTACCAAAGCCCCAACCTCATCTTCTCCACAATCTATGATCCCTAGACCTATCAAGAGTTTTGGAATCTATACCTCATCAACTCATACAAATAACACAAGTACAAAAATTCAAGAGGATCCATATGATTCAACTAGATCAGTGGAGCTCAATTAAACATATGACTATCTGAACACTAACCCTCGACAATTTGGTCAATTCATTAAAAAATTCAACCAACCCCACCTTGGGACCTTCTCTTCTACCTTTAACCAAGTATTGAGGTATGGTAATCCCATTTTTCACCCCCCCTCAGTTCCCTCCTCAAAACCCAAACCAATTCCAATATGGTCAAGGTATTGGTAAATTCCAACAAACATACTCTTTTGTTCCTTAACCTCAACGGATCAATCCCCCTCTTTATCTTCATGAATTCCACTGTCCTAATGAGCCTTCTCAACTACCAACCCAATACAAGAACTTTACGAAGAACCAAAATCAAGGTAATTCTAATATGGGACATACCTGTTCTTCTAAGAAACAATGTGAAAGTGTTGTGGAAGATATTTCCCCCTTCACCCATTCAAGCCTAGAAAACATTGAAACCCAAATTGGTCAACTTGCTTCCCACCTTAGCCAGAAGAAATCATCTAATTCTTCCCAACTCCCAACTCAACAGTTACCCAACCCCAAGGGTAATGTAAGTGAAATTGCACTTAGATCGGGAAAATAAATTTCCAAGCCTCATGATGGATCCTCAAATGAGCCCTCGGATATTGATCTTGATAATGAATAGAACAAAAATACAGAAAATGAACCTGAAGAAACTCCTTAGCCTCTTTCTATCCCTCTAAGGAACCCGATTCCTTTTCCTCAAGTTGTTTCTAAGCCAAGGAAATCCTTTGAACCCGATATTGAGATGTTCAATATGTTTAGATGTGTTGAAGTCAACATTCCCCTCTCAGATTATATCAAAAAAATTTATAAGGTTCACAGGTTTATTAAGGAGTTGTTCACTCACAAGAGAAAACTTAGGGCCATTGAGAATGTTTCAACACAATAATCTATACCCATGAAGTGAAAATATCCTGGGACCTTTACAGTTCCATGCCAAATAGGGAGTTGAAACTTCGATGATGTACTCATAGACCTACGATCCTCGATAAATGTCATGCCTGAATATATCTTCTCCAACCATGGTCTATGTAACTTAAACAAAAAAGGTGTTGTCATCCAACTATCCAATCAAAGCACAACCAGTCCTAGGTGAATAATTGAGGACGTCCTTGTCTGAATTAATGATCTTATCTTCCCAACTGATTTCTATGTCCTTGACATGTAAGGTGAGACAAACGATTCTCGATCTCCCTTAATTCTAGGAATACCATTCCTCCTAAAAGCAAGAACTAAGATTGTTTTACATTTGGGTATCCTATCCATGGAATTTGGCGACTAACTAGTCAAGTTCAATATCTTTCAAGCCATGTGATACCCGTCATAGGATCACTCTGCATTCTCAATCCATACTTATGTGGAAATTTATGAGAGTCAATTTAACCGCATTCCATCATTTTCATCATGTTATATTGAGATAGGATCTTGTGATATTTATACCATGATTAACCAAGACATAAATGGGGAAGTTTATATTGACCTCTTATTCATAGACTCCATCAATCTAGAGGATCTTGAAAAATCTCTTTAATCCCATCTCAACTCTAATCTCTATTATTCCACATTTGAAAATATTGAGGAAAATGGATCAAAACCAACTAAAATCCCATCCTCTATTATTGATTTTCCTATCCCACAAATGAAAGATGATACTTATCTGAAACCTATTCCTACATAATTAAAATATGCATTCCTTTTCCATGATCATGCTTATCCTGTCATTGTCTCTACTACACTTACTAAAACCGAGGATTCCAAACTTGTTTAGGTGTTAGAGGAAAACAAAAAGGCCTTAGGTTGGAACCTAGATGAAATACCAGGAATCAAACCTACCCTTTGGAAGCATCACATCCATCATGAGGAATCATCCAAAACAACTAGAAAACCACAAATAATACTCAATCCACTCATCCTTGAGGTAGTTAGGGAAGAGATTACCAAGATTCTCCAAGCTGGTATTATCTAACAAATTTATGATAGTGAATGGGTTATCCCAATTAATGTGGTACCTAGGAAGGGTGGGATAACTATTGTCACAAATTAAAATGGGGAGGTAGTCACGACTTGGGTGAAAAACAAATTGTGTGTATGCATCGATTATAAGAAATTGAATGCTGAAACATGAAATGATCACTACCCTCTTATATTCCATGATCAAATGCTAGAATGATTAGCTAGAAACTCACACTATTTATTTCTTGATGGATACAATGACTACTTCCAAATCCCAATAGCACCTCAGGCCCAAGAAAAGACTACTTTCATGTGCCCATTTGGAATATATGCATATAGAAGAATGCCTTTTATCTTTTTTAATTCTAATGAAACATTCCAAAGGTGTATGATGAGTATCATTTCTAAATTTATTAATCATTTTATGGAGGTATTCATGGATGACTTTACCATTTATGGTGAGTTATTTGAATTGTGTCTTTAATTACTCTCTCAGGTCTTAAAAAAGATTGTCAAATTCAACCTTCTTCTGAATTATGAAAAATGACACTTCATGGTTACTCACAAGATTGTTCTAGGTAAAATAATTTCACAAGATGGTATTCAAGTTGATCCTACCAAAATTGAAGTGATCCAGTCTCTTCATAAACCCACAACAGTTCGACACATCCGTTCATTCATTTCTCATGCTGGTTTCTATCAGCAATTCATCCATAACTTCAGTAGAATTGTCCTTTAACTCACTCGACTACTCCAAAATGATGTCACATTTATTTTTGATGAATCTTGAAAGAGATACTTTGTTGAAATCAAATATGTCTTTACATCTACCTTGATAATCCAACCTCAATATTGGTCTTGACCCTTTGAATTTATGTGTGATGCTTTTGATAGGGCCATTGGGGAAATTCTTGGTCAAATAAGAGAAAATATTCCCCAAGTCATCTATTATGTCTCAAAAACTTTTGATTAAACTGAATATCACTACACTATCATTAAAAAGCAACTTTTATTAGTGGTTTTTTACCTTAGAAAAATTCTGGCCCTATGTCTTATGTGCCAAAATCATCATCTTCGCAGACCATTCTGTTATAAAGTTCTTACTCAAGAAAATTTATTCCAAACTGAGGGTAATAATATGGATCTTAATTATCTAAGAGTTTGACATTGTGATAAAAGATAGACCTGGAAATCAAAACCATGTGGCTAATCATCTAAGTATAATTTCTAATTCTTATCATTATGAAATAATTGATCCTGAATTTTGAACTGAACACCTCTCATCTATAACTCCAAAGTTACCATGGTATTCCCCAATTGTAAATTACTTGGTTGTTGGTGTTTTTCCAAATTTTTTTCAAAAGAATAAAAAATGATGCTGAAAAGTGAATCAAAATTCTATTTTTGGGAAGATAATAAACTTTGGGAAACTGGGTATGACATGGTAATTAGTGGATGTGTCAATAAAGATAGAAATCCTCCATCTTAGACTTTTGTCACTCAATACCTGGTGGTGGCCAATTTGGACAAAAAAGGACCTACCGAAAGGTCATAGAATCTAAATTCTTCTGGACTTCACTCTTCAAAGACTCACATGTGTTCTGTAAATCATGTCCCACTTGACAAAAGTTTGGCACAATATTTAAAATAAATGAAATTCCCTAAAAAAAGTAATTTTCTGTGAGATATTTGATGTTTGGGGAATCAATTTCATGGGACCATTTTCCCATTCTAATGGATTCTCATATATTACTCTGACTATTGATTATGTTTCTAGGTGGGTCGAGGCCAAACCCACTAGAAAGGATGATTCACATACTATTAGTGAGTTCTTAAAAACCCACATTTTCCCCTAGTTTGGCACACCACGTGCTTTGATAAGTGATTTATGAACTCATTTTTGTAATCAGACCATGGAATCTCTTTTGAAAAAATGGTGCTGTATATAAAACTTCAACATCATATCACCCCTAAAAAATTTCATGTAATAACTTTATAATAGAGAAGTGAAAAGATTACTTAAGAGAATTGTAAATCCCACCAGAAAAGACTGGCCTGACAGATTTGGTGAAGCACTTTGGGCTTATCGAATGGCCTATAAAACACCCATTGGGATGTCTCCTTTTAGGCTAGTTGTTGGTAAAACATGTCATTTACTAGTTGAAATCCATAATAAGTCATTTTTTTTAGTGAAAACTTGTAATTTTGATTGTGAAAAATCTAGTGAAGAGATATTTTTGTAGTTAAATGAATTGGAAGAGATTCAACTTGATTCCTATGATAATTCAAATTTATACAAAGAAAAAGACAAGGTACTCCATGAAAAACACATCCTAGAAAAGGTATTTCATGAAGGTGAAAAGGTAACACTCTTTAATTCTAGATTTTTACTTCATTCAGGTAAGCATAATTATCATTGGGAAGGTCCTTTTATTATTACTAATGTTTACCCATTTGGTGTAGTGGAAGTCCAAGACCCCTCTTACAAAAGAAGATTCACAATTAACAGACATTTGTTAAATCATCATCATTATAGGAAACACATCCTGGGAACCACATCGACTTCCATAAAATCCACAACTTCTACAGTAGACCCACCACTGGATAGGAATGACAACCCACCAAGTCCAAACCAGGGGAAACCTCTTCCCCTTTAACTCTCCCTCTCTTCCTCTCTCCCCTATTTCTTCTTCTACCTCTCTCTTTCATTTTTTACCACTTCCTTTATCAAACCCTTTATTTTTCTCTTTCTCTTTTGTGTGGGTGTGTATTTTGAAAACACTAAGAAACAAAAAAAAATTAAAAAAATTTAAAAAAAATTTAAAAAAATAAAAAAGATTCATACTCAATCACTGTCCACTTTTGAAATTTTGTCCAACCATTTTCGGGAGTCAAAAAGACATGTTTTCATCTAAAAAATTTGGTATTTTCATCATGAATTTGGATAAACAATCTTGTGTCAAAACCAACAAAATTTTTAATGATGAGTTTTATATTTGGAAAATGATTCTTCCCAAACAGTGAGGGAAAAAATTATATTTCATGACAAGGTCACCTATAACCATCTTTCTATTTTGTATGTTTTCACCCCCGATTGTGAGTTTTGAGTTTGTGGACCAATGATTTGAATTTCCTACTTTGGTGTTATTGAATATGATAGAGGCATTTTCTGAACCATGTGAGAATCACAATATCCAAATAGCCTCCCATTAACTTTAAATTAATAATACTTTTGAAATCCCCTTTAAGCCTATGAAAACCTTTTCTTTTATAGCCACATTACAAGTCAAATACCTTGTCCCACCTAACATCTACATGGAATTATATTGCATAATTTATTGAAATTTAAGTATGGGGGGCATAGATTTCATTTTAGGTGTCATTTCCTTGATTTTCAATGTGTTTTCATATGTTTGAGGACACACATCCATTTTAGTGTGTGGGAGAGGTTGTCATTTACTGTGTTTTGGGGAATGGACTTTCATTTATGTAATTTTGTAAATGTTATTGAAAAGTGTTAAAAAAATAAAAAAATAAAAAAAGAACAAAAAAAATATAGGTTATGTATTGGATAGGTCAAAAATCACTCTTCATAAACCTTTGATCTTGTTATAACTATTACAATTAGTGTCATGAGGATATAAAACATGGGTTGGGATATGAGTGTGATAACGTTATCAAGTTCAAATTTCTAAAAAAAGAAAAAAAAAGAAAAAAACACTTATTTCATTCGGAGAAGTTTTAATATTTCATCTTCTCATCCCCTTCCAATTTTCTTCTTTTGTGTCTTTCTTTACACAATAATTACCTTATAAATATGTGTTTCCATTTACTTTCATGTTTCATTTCAAAAAAAAAAATTCATTGTTTTAACCATGCTGATATTTTACCCCTCTTATCCTCTCTCTTGGACATTAAATTCCTACCATCCCATAGCCATAGAAAAACCCCTTCAAAAGACCTCTTGATTCTTGTACACATTAGGATAGGGAATAAAAAATTACATCTCTTTTAAACTCTGAGAGTTTCAATTTTAGTTGGTGAATGAGTGAACCTCTAGAAATAAATTTTTATCATCTTGAGAGGAGTGAGTTTTGGGCACCCATATTTTTCATTTCTAAATTCGATCATGAAAAATGAATTATTTTTGGAACATTATTTTTGTAAAATGTTTTGGTGGAATTAAATATGGATGAGTGACGTGGTCTAAAACTCTCCTAATTAGTAAAAACAAAATTTTAATATTTGTTGGCGAGTGAGAATGATTGTTATATTTTTTTATAATTTTTTCACATGAGGACAAGCACAAGACTAGGAATCGTTGGGTGTTTCTAGAGAAGACATAAAAAATGGTAGACCTGATGCACATAATTGAGTGGGACCACCAAATACCCCTATCAAACCATCAAGGGAGATACCATTTTGTGTTCTCTGGCCATAATCCAACAAAACAAATGGTTTTTGAATCACACGAATACCATTATGCAAGTTTTTGCAAACCATTATGTAGTCTTCAAAATAGTGTTTATACCTTCACACAATTCATAAATCTCTTGAAAAACCTTTACAATATTTTCAATCATTTTGATTACTTTTATGCTAGTACATGATTACCATTTCACAACCCCATTTTTCAAAACAAAAATAATGAGAAAGTAAAAATTATTGATTCAAAGAAGAAAATTAAACTATATTAATAAAATAAAATAATGAAATTCTAGATTCCAAATGATGAGTGTGTTCCAAGAGATTTCATTGAAAATGTACATATGGAACTATTAACATCTAGAGAAATATTTATTTTAAAATACTTGGAAATTAAAACAAAGATCAATTAATCTTTTAAACACCAAAACAAATTTTTTATTAAAAATTTGAAAGAATTACAAATTCTACTCAAATTAACCAAAATTAAATTATTTTCCATTAAAAGAATATTTTGGAATTAGAATCACAATTATTTCTCAAATTTAATATCGGAAAGAACACTTCTCTTTCCCCTCCCCTCTCTCTTATTGATGCCCTAGGACCGATGGTCGAGATCTCGACTCCCCCCTCCTCTCTGGAGGGGGGATGTTCTCTTCTCCCACTCTTTGCAAAGGAGCGCATTCACTCATTTCTACCCTTCTCCAATCCAAATTTTCTCCCATAAGGTCTGGAGAATAAGATTTTCCCAAAAGTCCATGATATGTTCTAAGGATCTCCTCAGCATCCAATCTCAGTATCAGAGGTCAATAATGCTTTCTATATCTTCAATCTAACCTTAGTGGCTCAATTCTGACACCACTATCCTTTAGTTGATGTGTTTTATTGTTTTGTTTTTGTGTCATGGGGTTTACAATATCAAGTGGTTGTAGAGATTCTTAAAAGAAATCATATTATGATTAGATTTTCATTGATGGAGGATTTTATTACCTCATAGTCCAAAGATCCTCACAAATTCAATGGTATTTTCTTCTATCTTCTCTAGTGGACCTTATATTTCCATATAAAGTGAAAATATCCAACTGTAGTAATATGGGTGAGTTTACTTAATCTCCCTCTTCACATTCAAAACCCTTTTATTTTTTGGTTACTTGGAAACCTAGTTGGTTACTACTTATGCTCCGACAATAGAATGGAGGCTCTGAGCCATCCTATTTGTCCCCATATATGTGTGGAGGTAGATGTTTCAAAGGTGTCAGTGAATTGGGTGTGGATAAAAGTTGAAGAAGAGTTTTTTTGGAAAAAAGAAGTTGTATTTGAATCATGGACTGATCATTATGCGTCCTATAGGATTATAGGTCACCTTGATGATGTCTATCATAATGGGTGGCATATCAAACAGGTGCATCCTTATAGGAAATATCAGATAGAAGATGAGGTAAGAGCAGAGTTTGGAATGCATGGGACTGAAACTGAATAGTAGGGTATGATCCTCCCCTCCCCGGATAAACCTATGATTGACACTAGGTTAGTAAAGGTTAGGTTTGGTAATAATGACCCTATTTTGGACAAGACTTATCAAGTTAATGGTCCTAGATTTTTTGAACCAAGGGTTATTGATATATTCACATGTATGCGGAATGATCTGGCTGGTCCAAAACTCCAGGGGAATTCTCTTTTAGTGCATACATTGGTGGGGAGTGATCTTATCTCTTAAATAGTGGTTCTAAGATATAGCAATGATAATCCTCCTATAGTGGTGAATCAAAATCTATATGAGGGTGTTTCAAATGTAGGCAAGGGGCATGGGTCCCCAGAGTCATGCCTGTATAAGGAGGAATAACTTAGGATGGGTCCTAGGTGAAGAAATCCATATCTAAAGTTAAGTAATTTGTTTGATGGGTTGGATGAGTAAGGGTTAGGATAGGAACCATGCCTGATATAGGGACAGGAGATACAAGATGCAATGGGCCTACATACACCTCTTTTATATGAGGTCGATTATTAGGAAGAGATTTCTAGTCAACTCTTGATGGACTACATAGAGGGAACTCAAGTCATAGGGCTTCATAGTCCAAGTAATAATAAGGGATTTAATGGTAATCATGATGCATGGGTATGGATTGTTATTGAGGGTAAGAAATCCAAAGGCTGGAAGGACTATTCTCAGTTTCTGAAGCCAATGGAGACAAGGTCGGCCAATAGGGCCATGGTGATGGATGATGCAACTATAGACCATGTTCAGGGAAGTAAGAAGAGCATGGTTCTTCAAAAATTAATACAACAAATCGAGTGTATGGATCCTAAAATAAAAAAGTTTGGGGATGAATTATGAAAGGTGGAACATGCCAATGGGAAGGAGCTTCTAGATCTCCTTATATCTTTAATTAAAGAAATGAAGGAAGAGTCCATTAAGCTCATGGACTCAAATTAGGAGGATAATAGAATCTTAGATAGAGATCTTTGAGGTGATTTCATTAAATATTAAAGGGACGGGATCTATAGACAAGGCCTTTTTTTATCACACAGCTTCAATGAAAGAAAAATCAGTGTAGAGGAGTACATCCAAACATGGGAAATTTTTTTCAATTACTTTAAAGACCTAGTCAAAGATGATCTGGATACAAAGGCCCACACCATTTATTGGGGGCTATATCAGGTAAGTAATTCCAATCTTGTTAGTCTCACTATTAATCACTTTGTGATTTCTTACTATGCCTAATGATTTCAGCCTTGAACTTGTATGGCTTCCCAATTTTCCTCAAAAGTTCCTTTAGAAATAAAAATTTAATCTTTGTAGTAATATGGGAAACATGTATCAAATTAATTTCACATTAAATCCTAGACACTTAATATATTTATTTTTCTCATGCAACCAATTAGTAAAAATAAGTGGAATAAAATGAAAATTAAAATTGAAAGATCTAAAATTCCAAAAAAGAGACGATTTTCATAAGTGTTTTACCCTATTTTTTCTTTCAGGTAAGTAAATATGATTTCTCTTCTCAAAACAAGTGTTTTGAAAAGTTTTGGTTTCAATCTTACAATAGTGATTGATTTTGAATTTTTTGAAAATATTTAAAAAAAATATCACTTTGAATTTAAACGTTCTTCTAAATAACCATTTTTCTCTAAGGTGAACAAAGTCACATTATTAGTAAAAATAATAAATTGAAAAAACTGATGGATGTGTGATTTTAATAATTAAAAGGAATTATTATTAACTCAACCAATATATTTAACTTAAATAATAAAATTTTTCCAAGGATTAGGAGTTCATTTCATATCCCATTTTGAATGTTAACCATATGAGTTTAAAATTTATTGAAAAAGTTAAAAAAAATAGATTGTAAATATTACTCCCAATATTTAACCAAAATAGAATTTATAATTAATTAATTGAAAAATATTTTACCCAATTGAATCCATAGTTTAATATAAAATATTAGTGACTCAAAAATTCAAAATATACCCCAAGTTTAAGAAATATTTAAAACCATTGAAACTACCAAGTGGAGCCTATAAAGAAGTCAATTTCAAAAAATATAGTTTATTTTTATGTGTCCTTCATGAAATTTATTTTAAAAAATTAAATAAAACCCCTCTCATATAATTAAAAATCAAAATTTCCCCAATGTTGAATTCTATGATTAGAGAACATTTAAATAAATTCATCTAAAAAACCATTTTATTTGTAATTAATTATTCTTGGCCTTTTAATTTCAATTCAGAATTATTTTTAATTGCTGAAACAATGGTTAAAAGTCTCTCTAAAGGTTATTTATAAATCATTTCACCTTATATAAAACATTAATAGATTGAGAAATAGGAATAAGAATAAATGAACTATCATAAGTAAATGATAATTTATCTTTTTGAATGACCTTGTAATGAATTAATTTCTCACTTTTGTGTGAGATCACTACCTTGATAGAGATTGTGTTTTAAGTCATTAGTGGCTATAAATTTTGACATAGTTTATATGAATTTATAGTGATCTGGTTTGGTAGTTGGGTTGAACATTATTTTTCTAGAACATAACTTTTCAAAAAGTTATTCTATTAATAAAAAAAATTATTTTAACACAAGGATATTATTGGGATGGGCAGAAATACATTTATAAATTTCATTGATATATCACAATGGATAAAATTAGGATTATCATAAGGATTCAGTTTTTTTTACTATAGTAACTCCTCTAAAATATTTTTGTGCTTTTGAATATTTTGAAATAATTAAAAACAAAGATGAAAAGTAGTGATGTAAATAAACAAGAAAGTAAAAAAAACATAAGCAAGTAAAGGTAAAAAAAGTTAGCGAGAAACATGGCCAATCCTAGGCTGATCCACTATTTTAATACTTATCATAGATTCACTAAGGATTTAAAAATAAACACTCAACCTCACTAAGTGAATGATTGATGTCTAAACTCATACATATCTCAGACAAAAACAATTAATTCTCATTAATGGAATGTATTCCTTCACATGAAGATATATTCCTAATATGAAGAGAAACACATTGTTGAGCCAACTGACTCAATAATTCCTTCCAGGAATAAGTGATCTTTGTGAGACAAACAAATCAAAAAATATTTCCCAAGACACTATATAGAGTAAACTAAGAGAATAATGGAAAATTATTAATGAAAGAGGAGTAAAAAATAGTTCTTGTGAGTGAATGTGTCACTGCATCTCTTTACTTCACCATCACTATTGTCTAGGATTGAAGAAGGAATCAATAATTATCTTGATATTCAATCTCCAGGAAAGATTAAGTTTTACTTCTTAATATAGGTTTTAAGAGTTTTACCTTCATTATCTAAGGTCCAAGAACACTAAGAAAGAATAAAAGTACACCACTATTTTCAAAATGAAAACAATGTTACAGAATGAGAATCCTTCAAAAAATTATGTGGAATTCCCCTCTAATTTCTTTAGACTATATAGTTTTAGTGATTACCAGAAATCTCCACTAACTAAATATTCTCCCCCATATGGGTCAATTTGTGAATGAATCTAGTCTAACATCCCAATTATGGTCACAACACTTTGCATCCTCAATAATATTGGAAGGATTCAACTAACACTTTTCAAGATATCCCACTCTTAGATTTTTTTGAGAATTTTGGGTACCTAGAATAATTTTAATCCTTTTAAATACCCTAACATAGCTATTTATGGGATCGATAACCCTTTCTAGATCATTGTTAATGATTTATTTACCCTAACATGATCAATTGATATTATTTAGAACCCTTATGTAAGTTCCCAACCATTGGTTATTCCATTATGTGAGCTATCTATGGAAAGGTATCCTTACGTTGATGCACAAACCCTTGTTGTACACCTACATCATCAGTTATTTATTTATTGGGAAAAAGGAAAGTATAGGGAAAAGAAAGGAAAAACTTAAGAGAAGCTAGGGGAAAAAATAGTTCAAACCAAAGGAATCCCCTCTAATGATGTTAACACCCTCACTAGAGAGGATAGGTGATCCACCACTTTATTCCCCTCTCATCGTCTGTGAACCATTCAAATATTGGTGGATAGGATACCATAACATTTTCTAATGATGCAGGAAATCAACCAAGGAGTAGACCTGATGACTAGGAAGGTAATTAAGGAGGATAAGGGAGTTAGTTTCAGCTTTAGAAGTAGAGATGTTCCCCTTTCAGAAAAGGGAGAGACCAGTGAGGAGGGCATGAAATTCTGTCTGTAGAGAAGAGTTGCACCCAAAATGAGTAGTGAATGCCAAGATAAATAATCCTATGGTGTCACAGACATCCCCTCCTCATTTTATTAACCCTGAGATACATGAACCATCTATATTAAGTTTTAAAACCATGGGAGGAGGAAGCAATTATATCCATTGGCTTCGCAGGGCAGAGCCACTGGGGAGAGAGGTTTGGATGCTGGAAGAAAGCAGACGGAGATATAGTGCATATTTCCATTTTTGAGAGATCTTGGAAAGGTTGATGAGGAGGTTAATGACTCCATCAATGATGCCTCTTACTGTGGATTGGATCCCCTCATACCTTTATTTGTTCCTAGATTTCTATAACCACCAAAATCTAGCATGCAAAATAATGGAACGTGCCATTTTCTCTAGGCCCTTATCACCTAAGCCATGGAACCAACAGGAAAGGAATGACTCTTCACGTAGTTTTCTGGAAGAGAGGGCACTGAAATACCTGAAGAAGGACCATACATTGTGTGCTCATTCAACCTCAAATAATAGGTGGGCCACACTTTCCTCTTTGTGGTTGGCATAGAAATATCATTTGGAAAACATGTTGATCCTTGCTTCTTAGAATGTTCTCATCGGTGGGGATTGTATTCTTTCTAATCCACCATGTATGAAAGTTTAATTTTTTTGGAATTTCATTCAACCAGACAGTGTTCTGATAGTCAGTTTGACCCTGGAGATAAAGAGATCTTCGGTAATCCTTTTTAGAGAAGATCCCCGAGGAGGATAGAGTAAACATGCATGTATCTAAATCGGAGTTGAGATCGATGAGGTTAGATGTGGTTTTCTGGTATGCATTCAAAACTAACCTAATGAAATATGGGAAACTAATCGACTCCCTGAATGAAATTTTGGTGGTTGGGCATCCCAGAAATCCGAGCACCATGCCAGCCCAGTTTTTATGCCAGAAGGAAAGATCCCCTTCTCTAATAATCCAGCGGGTGTGGGGAAGCCGTCTTATAAAATGAGGGATAATAATAGACATGAAGGGAGACTCATAGATTCCATGAATCTCTAGGTAATCTATATAACTACTATACATGACCCTGCCCCAGAGTGAGTGGAGTTCATGGATTTCCCAATCCAATTTTGCATGTCTGCAGAGGACAATGTATGTGAGGCTTCGAACATTAATTCCTCCTTCCTGAATGGGCCTCATCATCTTCACCCAAGACACCCAATGGCGTTTTACTTTAGTGAGAGAGTCCCAGATGAAGTGGGTCAAGATGTTGACAATATTGCTGATGACTTTTTTTGGGTACTTTGATGGAAAAGAGGGCATGAACGGGAGAGGACATAAGAACACTATTAACCTGTGCAATCTGACCCCCAAAGGAAAGAAATCTATTCTTCCAGTTGAGGATACAATTAGTGATCTTGTTGGTGATGTTGTAAAAGTCATGAATCTAAAGTATACCTAAATATATGGGAGCCCTAAGATATTCCATGGGAAAACCCCCTCTCTGTATATCCATAAGATGGCCCAAGGGGAACACTCGGATGGAAGAGCATCTGCTGGAGATTAAAAAGTTTCTCTTGGACATGTTAATAGCCTACCCTCTCCAATGGCAGTATTCCTTGATCTCCCTAAGAATTCCTTATACCCAAACCTTATTAGAATTCATGAATATTAATGTGTCATCTGCAAACATGAGGTGGGATATGGCCTGAAGATTCATCATTCTTCGGAATGGAAGGATCTCACCATTGCTCATGCCCCTATGGATGAGGAAGATGAGGATGTCTTGTGTGAGGATGAAAAGTCTTGGTGATAAGGGATCACCCTGTCTTAGGCCATGGGTCACCTTGAAGAAACCATGAGACTTCCCCATAAAAGTAACATTCAACCACAAAGAGCTGAAACATCAAAAAAATGATATCAGTAGCCCAAGGGGATAAACCCATACCTGAGATCACCTTGTTGATTAAGCTCTATTCAAGTCTATCAAATGCCTTGTTCATGTCAAGTTTCATGGCCATGTTTGAACCATGGGTCATTGTATTGAGATCTCTCATAATATCTTGGGCTAATGTAATATCCCCTTGAATAGATTATCCCTTCACAAATCCATGTTGTTCAATGGAGACCCACTGGGGAAGGTGAATGGAAATACTTGAGTTGATGATGCTCGTAAGAAATTTGTAAGGGAAGTTGCATATACTAACTGGTCTATAATGAAAAATTGAAGAGGGGTTACTCATCTTAGGAATGAGCACTAGTGTAGTGGAACATGCTACTCTAGGTAAGCTACCTCCTCGGAAGAAGTCGAGAATGGCCTCTGATAAGTCATTTTTGATCACATCCCAAGAGTCTCTGTAGAAAATACTAGGGAAACCATCCGGACCTGGCGCACTTTCCACTTTGAGGTTCATAACTATCTAAAATATTGTTTTCCCTCCTGGATGTCCCCCATACTCTCATTATCCTGGATAGAAACATGATTGGAAATGTAATCAAGGATCCCCTCATCACCTCCCAGATAGCCATTAGGAATCTTAAGATTCTATCCAGTAAGAAGATCTTTAAAGAAAGAATGAGAAAGGGAACCCCCAACATCCATGTCATCTGAATAAGTACCGTCATCTTGAAAAATATTTGGCTGAACAAAACGCTTCCTCTCTTTGATACAAGAATGGAAATAGACAGTGTTCCTATCTCTCTCACCAATCCATCTCATCCTCGCTTTCTCCCTTTCCAGACGTTCCTATTTAAGGATCATGACTGTAAGAGAATCCTTCTTAGTGGAAAGGTCTTTAAAGATAAAGTCATTCTAGGACCCCTCCAAACTAGACTCAAGATGGTAAACATCCTGCATGATTGATTAAATTTCCCTATAACTGTGGGGGATGTCCTTAGTCCAAGCATATAACTTGGTTTGAGCCTCTTAAGTTTATTATGCATGGTAGACCAATAATTCCACTGAGTGGGTTCATTCCATGAGTCTCCAAACAACTGCTGATAACCCAGGAGACTAGTCCAATGTTGAAAGAATATAAATCGATCATGGATCACCTGACTCGTAGAGAGGTAGACCGGAATAATAGAGTGATCCGAGATCCCATGCACTAAGTGGATGACCATAGTGTTGGGATACAGAGAAATGGATTTCATGTTGCCAAAGAACTAGTCTAAGCGGTCCATGAGCGTTGATCCCCATGTTTGTTGTTGCACCTTGTGAAATCATCACCCGAGTATCTGAGGTCCATGAGGCCTTTACCAACCATGAAGTGAGAAAATTCCAAACTAGCTTTCCTGAGGAAAGGGCCCCTGTCTTTTTTCTCATCCTAGTTGGCGATGACATTAAAATATCCCCTAACAAACCAAGGTCAGCTACTAGGGTAAAAATCATTGAGATCATCCCACAAAATTTCCCTCTGTTGGGCATCACAACTCCCATAAATGAAGGATAGAATGAAGGATCCATTATCGTTGATAACCTTAGTGGTGATATACTGGTTTCCTACTTGAACCATGTCCCCTGATAAGTTTTTGTGCCAGAAGATCCATATATTGCAATTGGATGGGTCCGCATGAATGTATCCATGCAACATAATTATTTTGTAAAACTCCCTGATTTTAGAGATATTATTCTTCTGTTCGAGGACAACAATAATAGAGAACTTGAGTTTGCGTGTAGTAGAGGAATGGAAATCTGTTTTGACCCAAGAACAAAGACCATAGGCATACCAAATGAGAATGGGAATCATTGATCAAAGAGCACCATGGAATTGGCCCCTAGGTTCCTAGCCTTATTAATATGGGAGGATAACTCTTCCCTTAACTTCCTAAAATTGTCTCTTGTACAAATACCTGTATTCCTTGAGGGACGCAAAGCCATGGGGGTGAAAAAATATAGGGATCCCATGGACTCCATTATTCTGACAGAAGAGAGTGACCAAAGCTTGGAAGAAGTAGCTCGGTATAGAGATCCATCCATAGGAAGGGACCAAGGGGGGTAGATAAACTCTTTCACTGCTCAAGTATCAGGATGTAAGGAAGGGACAACATCAAAAGATTGATCTTGGATGGAGAGGAGTCCAGGAAGAGGGAATGGTACCAGTGGGGTCAGGGCATGGAGAGGGGAAAGGGTAGGGAAAGAAATAAGGGAAGAGGAAAGACCTCTCATATGCAACACAGTCCTAAAGTCAATCGCCATCAGAAGCTTACGAACTAAAGAAACTGAAGGGGCATACTAGGAAGACAAAAACTACCTGTAGGAGGAGGGCAGCAAGACAAATCCAGGAAAAATTCCATTAACATGAAAAGGTGCTATAGGAGGAGCAGGGGTGGGAGATGGAGGGGCATCAGGGACCCCCACTGAACAATCCTAGAGAGGCACCACCTGAGGGCCAACCAAGGGGCTGCTGACAGAGGATGCCTGAGGAAGGAATCGATGCTTTCCTTTAAGCTGCTTCCTACAGAACTGAAGAGAATTCTCTTGGAGGAGACAAGAAGAGAATAACTATGGTAATATGGGATAGAAGATGTCCTGGGGCTAGTAAAAAGAGTCTCCTTTAGTAAAAACCATTATACAGGTCCATGGTTACCTTTACATAACTCCTTTATTCAAAAGAAAATAAAAAATGTAAAATTTATCAATTCAAAGTATTGAATTAATATACATTAACAAAATAAAATAGTGAAATTTTATATTTTAATTAATTTATTTATTTCACCAAATTTCATTAAAAATATACATATGAAATAATGAAATAATTAAATCCAAAAATATTAAAATCATTAAAAAGAGTGATATTAAAATACATGGAAACGAAAGGAATGATCAATTAATCTATTAAACACTAAGAATAGTAATTTTCATAAAAATATTAAATTAATTACACTTTTTAGTAAAATTATCCAAAATTCATAAATTTTATATCAAAATTATAGTTTTGAATTTAAAACATAATAATTTTCAAATTCGATATAGAAACCATGTATCAATTTAAGGACACATCAATTAGCATTTATATTTTTTACTTTTGTGGAAATATACTCAAACTCATTATATTGGGAGTAATTCTCCTCCCTTAAGCCAATTTCTACTTTAACCTACCTCTTATTTTGTCCTTTTAGTTTTTCCACTTCAATCTTCAACATTTCAACATGGATTTATTGAGACTTGTTTTCTACTTCCAACTTTAAGTTCTCTTCTTGCAGTTGCTTATCCAATTCTTTTGATAGGTAGAAAACTTCCCTTAATTTCATCCTTGTGATATCCTCATCCTTAGTAGATCCCTCCTCACTAGGCCTATCAACTTCTTTATCCCTTCCTACAACATCATTAAAAGGATAAATATATTCAAAATATAATTTTTCCAAACCTTCCTATTGTGGGATGCTAGATCTCATCATCTGGATCTCTCTCTTTCCATAAAAAGATCCATAATATGGAACTCCATTTGAAATATTCTTCTTGATTGGATTCATTCCATTTTCCATGAAATCCAAGAATATAATAGAAGATATAAATATCCTCTCCAAAAAAATTAGATTAAGTCAGCAAAAATTGAATGAAATAATGATACCAACTGTTAGTTCAATCAAGGGAATTAATTGAGAGATACCCTTAGTGTGTGTGTGTGTGTGGGGGGGGGGGGGTGAATAATGGTATGAAAATTATTTTCCAATTTAATAATTGTTCCAGAAACTCTTAAATACCTACAGATCTTGAACCCTTACTTATAAGGTTCATATAGTTTTGATCTTCTTTTCAAGTTGATCTGATTAATAATTCACTTGATTTTCCCTTTATTGGATATTATTTAAGGTTTCCCAGGACCACTTATTAGTTTTTTTAATTATAGTTATATCAACCAAAACCATTCATACATAGATATTACATATAATTATCTGAGTATTCTTTACCTAACATAACAACCCTCTCCAGAGTTGTATAGGTATAGTATCTTTGTAAACTTGGAAATATAAGAAACTAGTTCATAATAGTTCTAGATTACTTCCCACTTAGATCTTCATAACTATAATCCTTCTTAGAGATTACATACATAAAACCTTTATTCATAACCTAGAAAAGGAAACCTAATAAAGGGTGATCCCTGATGATCAGTAAGGGTAAAAAATGGAGATATCAATGATCATATAAGAATAACAAGAGAAAAAGGTATGAAAATACGATTATAACATTTGAAAACCATAACCTGTATATCATAGATCATAATTTTAAGTCATGGCATAAATCCTTGCAGTTTTTAAGGAATGAATCATAAAGGAATCAAAGAACAAAAATCATGAGCATAATATAGAACAATGCATGGAATTTTGGCATACACATAATCATAGAAAAAATATTATTTAGTAGTAAAGGATATTTTCCAATACTATCATAGTGGGATGAGTTCACTCCCCATACCATCATAGTGTTACAGTTCACTCCCAAGACAATCATAGTTGATAAGGTCCCATAATGAACTGGGTTCAATCACCATTCCGGTCTTGTTAATCTCCCGAGACGTCAATATTTACCTAATTCCTTAGAGGTAGATACAGGTTACACTAATCACATAATTAAAATCATACATATGTGTTCCAAAAATATCATAAACCATTCAACATATCAGAACCCATGAAAATAAATGGGTTTCATAAACATTTCATCGAAGAATAACCCATAGAAAAGTACGAGTTTCATAAAAATCATGCTATAATAAACATAAACCATCTAGAGAAAGAACAAGGATGACATAATTGGATCACATTCATAGTAAATCATTTATATTATTGAAGGTGGTAATCACATATGAATCAAAAGATCATTAAAAATTTATTGAGGAAAAAACTATTCCTGTTTGAAATCACTTTATTGAAATATACAAAAATTTCAATATATTATGGAAAAAATTAATTTAAAATAACCATGGTAACTTGAAAATTAACCTTCAAAACATTTAGGATTCATGGTGGTAGTAAATTTTATTCATATCGTATAAGATAAAAAATATTCCTTCAACATTTTTTTCAAACAATTCACAAAGTAACTCATTTGAAAAATGAAAAGAAGATTCCATTTAATTTTTTTTTGTAAAAATTAAAACATGGTTAAAAAGGAATTTAATAAATACTATGATAATATTAAAAACATTTTTAAAATTTATTTAGAAAATAAAGATACAAAAGAAAATTTTTTTTCGACCGAAAAGAGAAATTAAGTTGATTTTTCTTAAGAACACATTTTTTGTCTCTTATGTAAAAAAGGTGGAGAAAAATGAAAGGAAAAAAATTTATTTTCAATAAATAAATAGTTTATATAAAAAATTAATTATTTATTCCGAGTTTTATCATAATATTTTACCATTTTAACTTAATCATAAAAAATCCCATTAAATAATGAGATTATAACATAAAACCCCTTACCTCGGGTCTGACTTCCTTAGTACACTTTTGAACCTCCAGTATAATAAATTTAGGTTTATTATAAATCCTTTTAAAAACCTATACTAATATATATAAAACCATAAAATATTTAATTTAAACCTTTTATCACCCTTTTATTAACAATTTATTATTAAAATCACTATTGTTGGTGATAATTGCATCATTCTTCATGTAAGTTTCAGTTTGGTAGTTTAGGTCCTTGTGCTTCAATTATAGTTAAATTATACCTAAAACACTAATCATGGTATACATATCATATATATTCATTATATATATATATTTATATATATACATAAAATTTAGGTATTGGAAAATTAATTACACCATTCACGGAGATAGTAAGCCATACGTACACATGAACACTATTTTCATTTTTCAATGGTTGTAAATAAAGAAAGGTAATTATTAATTAACATTTATTGGATCATTATTATATAATATATATCATATATATTCATAAAATTCTTCCTCTTTACTAACCATGTAAAATATAAATGAAAGATGAATCATATTTCTTCATGAAGGTGGTCATCCACACATACGCATGAGTGAAGGTATCGTTTCCCAAAGGAATGGATGATAAGAAGGTAGACATGATATTATAATTAAAAAAGTATACTTTTATCATAAATATCATATATAAATTTTAAATGGATCGTAATACCTATCCATAAATATGGTGATGAAAAATGAATTGTATCTCTACGTGGAGATGGTAAGGCGTATATACGCACGAGCGATACTTTCACTTCCCATTTGATGGGAAAGAGTGTTTATTATGACCTTTTCATAATCATAATTTTTTTAGTATATTTAGGATAATTAGTTTATTATTTTATGTAGAATATAATCTATTTATAATAGGTAAAAGAAAAATTTAAAATAAAGTGACTATTTAAGGTGATTACATCTTCTTTGAATTGACTCATTTAGATCTCCTTTAAAGGGATATTGGGTTGGTCTAATAGGAAGATAAAAAACTTACAAGATGTGTCTAGTGTAGTGTAGAATATAATTTGTAAGATTTTTTTCAATATTTAAGGCTCAAATTGGTGTGAATAAGAGAGCAGTGGGTGCCATTTTATAATTGAGATGATGAGCACTCTTGGAATTTATTAAAGTAAAAAATTAATATAAATTAAGTTTGATGTAAAAATGGTTCCAAAATTGATAATAATAAAATATATTATAAGGATTAGACTAAATAATATCATCTAATAAAATTTAAATGAGTTTTAATCACATTTTTACCTATATATTTTAGTTTTAACATGAAGTGCCTAGAAGATCAAGCAAGTACACTGGGGGGGGGGGGGTTATTCAATGAACCCAAGTTTTTACCAATTTTATTTTATTTTCTCTTACCCCTTTTTGATTTGAACCTATGAACTTGTTAGATTTATTGAATATTCCCTATTTACAAACATAATTATACCATATTCTAGATTGAAAGTAAATAAAGCACATCACACAATATTTTTACAAGGTTTCCCCACGATGTGGATGACTACGTCCTTGTTGTCTTCAGGACGATCTGAGACATAGATTCTGAACTAATAAATCAATAAAAAATTACAAGTGGATTGGTCAAGTATAATCATAAAACCATTTTGGGTAGGTATGAACCTTTTCCAAAATTATATTGTCATCCCACTAGTGTTCATTATTCTGGAATCCCACCAGTGTTTCAGATAAAAAACACTTAACACAGTGAGAATGATCACAAGAAATAAAAGCTTCCACTTTAACCCAAAACTGATCCTCCACTTAAATTCAATAAGAATAAATTAATTAATCACTTTATCACTCCAATTTAAATTCCTTGATTACCACTAAATATAATAAAAACATTGTATTAAGGTCGAATCAATATACTATTCTAAATTAGTAAAAGTTATTACTTACACTTCAAATCACAAAAATATCATAATGAATAACTATAGATTACTCTATACAATGAAAATTGTATTCTTCATTAATTTATTGAAAAATATTTCTAAATATAAACTCAATTATTACACACATAAATATCATGTGTTCTTCCGGAATGTAGTTCTCAACAACACCTGAAAATATATAAGGCATGTAATTATCCACACTATTTAAGTTTATTCTTTGTGTAATAAATTATGAACAAAATCGTGTATAAATTTGATATTCTTTAATCACATAAAAAAATCATACATCTTCATACAAACTAAATATATCATGTGAATTCCTTTATAGAACTCTTTGGTATGCCTTTGTAAAATCCTGAATAGGTGTGAGTGCAAACTTTTGAGAAAATCTCACAAAGACACCACAAACACACAGACCAATTCAATTACATTCACACTTTACCTTGTATTTTCATGAATATTAACATGTGTATCATGTATGGTTTACAAATTATAGATGTATTGATCTTTATTCACGTATAAAAAAGGCATAATATGCTCTAGTACACTACCCACTATAAAAAAAATTCACACAAGTGTACTTAAAACACACTTCTTCAATTACTTTTTAAATATAGGAATGAATGTATGATCATAAAAAATCATACACATGTTATTCACAAAATTATTCATATAAACATACAGCCTATTCAATCTCAATACCTTTTCACACATGTGTAGCACAATATTAGTGTCTTTACACAAGTATTATTACATTGCCTCTTAGATTTATAGTTTGTGTATGAAACTCAAACAAACCCTCTTCACAATCACATATTCACCATTAATCATGCAAGAATATATATTCACTGATAATACATACACTTTACTCTTATCCTTCACACAACACACTATATCAAAGGTCAGTATCTGGCCATCATAAATAAATAATGCGAACCAAGTATATTTTTTTAAAATCTATTTGTGCAATAATGGGATACACTATCTTAATTTAAGAATGAGGACACATAGGTTCACTGTGTCCTTCATAATATAGTATGTAGAAACAAAGTGTACTTTGAAAAATAGAAAGGGATGTTCCTAAAGCACTATCCGGAATGCATCATGAAAACAAGTTATTCATAATGTAGAATGAGTATTGCAAGCACATGTTTTTTGTTTGTGACATTCTTCGAAAAGGATAAAGATTCATATAACCTTCTCCTTATGAAACAATTTTTTCATGGTCCTCTATTTCTTTCTCAAGTTTCCTCATATTCTCTAAGATGAGAGGTAAAATCCATTTACAAATGAGCTAACCTTCAGTATTTATAGAAAACTTCACCACCAACTTAACCTGTGTGCAAGATACCTCTCCATGAAAACTAACTTCCCTTTCATGACATCGTGATTCATCACCACTATAATTCTAATATTTTATCTATTATTCACTACTTTGGTTTGATCTTTCTTTATCATGAAAATGGAACAGTAGTTAATTTCGATCATGTTCTGATAATTGAGAGATTCAAATGATTAATATAAATCTTAGTTCGATCAGCAGTGGATGTCATTTTATGAAGGTATCCTTCGACAAATATATATTGAATACAATGTGAAGAACACTCAGGTGAGGTTTGATAAAGATGTAAACATACAATGTTCATTGAACATACTAGATCCCAGATTGATTTGGATAGAACAAATTATAAAAATAGATCGAATGACTGAATGGCCAGAGTTCATTCAGTGCTATAGTATATTAACACCACATCGAATTTCTCTTCTATTGTGCATTCCATTATAATACAAGGAACAAAGTACTCTAACTATAAAAGTTCACCATCTATGCACACTTGACATCCTAGAACTACCCTGTGCCACCCCTACCTCCACCGCCACACCACCCTGCACGGTGGACTATGCCTTCCCTCTATGGGCGATCCATGCTAGCTCTCTTGTAACGCCCCGACCCCAGCTACCCAGAGTCGGTGCATTACTTCGTAACATTGGCATGATCACAAATGATCAAGTCTCAAAAGACCGATTAGTTTAGTAGCCTTGGAAACACTAGATACATTCGTAAACGTTACATTACATCATAAAGTGAAAACTACAATAACAAAATTCTCCATATTCCACACTCATATCCTCTTCTGACTATCCCTGCAGGTCATTCATAAAATACTTCTTCACATCCTGTAAAATATTAAAACATTGAAAGGGGTGAGCTCAGATGCTCAGTAAGGATAACAATATTGCGGAAGTTTTCAAAAATAAACATTAACATTTAAGGCAATGTATAACAAAAACAAAAGCCTTTTAAACTTGATCATCAACATAATATGGCATAAGTAAAATGAGATAATGCCATTCACTTATTCACATGGATATTCTACTGGTCGAATAATCACATGAAATATCAATAACCACTTTCATAATGAGGGAATGTATAATGCCGGACATTCTGAAATATTTTGTCAAGGCCTCGGCCAAGACGTCTAAAATGATTAAGGCCTCGGCCAAAACCATAAATCAAATTGGGAAAGGGCCTCGGCCAATTCCATGTCTAGTTGTCTCATGAGACCTACCGATGCATCGAGGAGCTATAGCGGGCTCCACCCGTCACTTATTAAGTCCAATACATTCCTCATATGAATAGGTTTAAACATATCATAAACCATAACATAATCGTATCACATAAAACATGCATAAAGGAAACATAACATTTCCACATTTCAATCACAAGATATCAATACAACACATTGTTATAATAAAAATGCTTTCAAAACCATTTTCAATACCAAAATAAAAGAAAGTTAAAACTTTGTATTTATTTTTCATTAAAAAAGAAAAGATGGCTTGTAGAGGAAGCCGAAACTCAAATAATGGTCACGGCGGCAGAGAAGTCGTTGTCGCCGCATAAGTACGGAAAGAAAAACATTCCCTTTTGTCGTTTAGCAAAACGCTTCGTATAAAAAAGATTCCTTTTGAATAAACATAAAAGTCAAAGGGGTTTATACACCGTATAAAAGAAGGTTGTGTATAAAACCAAATATTCCTCAATGAAAGGAGATTGAGACGAAGTCCTTAAAAAGATCATTTTTAAAATAAAATAGATCTATTATGTGTATTCACTATAGGTACACATAAAGAAAGTAAAAATACAAAATAGGACATAATAACATCATGACATAATTTGAAAGTAGGAGATTAACCCAAATAATGGAAGTTGGGTTAAGAAATTCCCTTACCTCATGTCTGACTCGACTCAACCGTTCTTTAACCTCCTGAATAATAAACTAGAGTTAATATATACCTTATTAAGAACCATTTATAATTTCATTATCTTTTTTATATCACTTATTACAATTTTATGAACATTATGTAATTATTTAAGTTAATAACGGTCGTTTTGTCGATCTTTGGTACTTGAGTCAACAATAAACTTCTTATAATTACAAGTTGTTTATGTGGTATAATATCCATTATCTCCAGAATTATATTCATGATTTAGATGTCATATATATCATATATATCCAGTATATACATTCATTCATAATATTACGTAACATTTAGAGGTAAGAAATGAAATGCACCATTCATGGAGACGGTAAGCCGTACGTACGCATGAACGCTACTTTCATTTCTATTTCATATATAATGGAATGAAATCATAATGATATAAATGTATAATATAATTCCAGTATAATATATTGTATAATATCATTTACTCCATCCTTTATACATCCCACATATGGCATTAACAATTCAAATCACTTTGAGGGGGCGGTAGTCCGCACTTCCTAAAATGAAATTATCGCGTTTACCCATAATGGAAATCATAAAGTATGCCATAAATTGGAAATACAGAAGCATAAGTAAAACATAAACATATTATATATCATATATAAAAATAGTGACATCTTAATGGCCACCTATGAAGGTGTTATATGAGTGTTGAACAATCATCGTTTCGTGAGGCAGAAATTCGCCATCCCCAGAAACCGTATGTTCTTTAACCATTAGATGTAGGTGTGTGTAAGTGTAGCTCGAATTATTCTTATAACAACATCCTAGTATATTGAGGATACTGGTTTTTTTACAAAATAAATGAATAAAAAGAGTTTAGGGGTTGGAGAGAAAAATAAAACAAAACAACATTAGAGAAGACATTACCTCAAAATCGGGTAACTCTTTTTGATTTGAGCCAAAGGCTTCCTTGGGAAGAGTTATTCCCAAAGTGAGGCTTCTAGGAGTAAGAGGGGGAAGTTGGGAGAGTATTTGGGCAGAGGTTGGCCGAGCCAAATGGCTTGAAGGTGTGAATAAGGTGGGAGAGGTGGGGGCCTTTTATAAGTGGAGAGGAGGGGCTCTTTTGGAAAGATTGAAATGTTACATTATTACACAATTCTTTTCGGATTCTAAAGGTCCCACACTTATATAATTCTAGGATAAGGTGATAAGGGTTCTAAATCTACTCATACAATTGGCTTTGGACAAGTGAATGCCTTGGATTTTGCATTATCTTCCCATTTTATTTAAATCGTTAAATAATGAGGTCATCGCTGCATCATCATGATGTCATAAATAATTTAATTTATTTAATTTCAAAAAATTATAAAAAAAATAGTATGATGTAGTAAATCTTTTTAGCTTTCTAATGAATATTTATAATAATAATTTGGACTTGTGTATCCCCACTTAAAAACTGTTTTAGTAAAACAACTCATGTTTGTGTCAATTTAATTTTAACATTAAATAAATATATATTAATGTCATTTTCCAACTAAAGTGGCTCCATGGGGTCCCCAAGTTGACCCATGGGTTGTCTTGGTCGGCCATGACTCATCCAATAGGAGTATGACAAGTGTCAAGCTCATATCATATTATTAAAACATTGTTTGTACCTTAAACTACACTAATTACCTCTAATCGCGATTAAGAACTTAAAAGTTACTATTCACCAAAAAATTATTTTAATCTCATTGAACCAAATTTTACTTCTTAATGACAACCATGTATTTCTGATTTTTGAAAATCAAATCACAAAAGTGGTAATATTTCATTTAAAGGAAAAATCAGTTATTTAACTACCACTTAGTGGTTTCACTATTCATCAAAAATTGAAGTTTTTCAGAACAATGCCAAAATTTCACCCTAAGCTATAATTGATATTCCAAATTCAAAAATGATGTCTATTTTAAAAAATTCCAAACATATAAGTTTCATTAATTAATTTTATAATTAATTCCCTCTGTTACAACAAATAGCGTGTTTTTAAGAAACAATTTATATCAAAAGATTGGCAATTGTTTATGTCCAATTTCAATGTTAAATTAATTCTAATGACCACCATTGGATAAAATGGTAAAAATATATTCTAATTATACTTTAAAACCACTAAATAGTATAATTTATCACTATAAATTATTTTTATTAAAAATGTTGTTTTAAGTAATTTTCACTATTCATAAAAAATTGGAAGTTCTCAGAAAATTACAAAAAATTCAACTTTGGATAATTTCAATATTAAGAATACAAAAATGAAGTCCATTTTGAAATATAAAATTTCTATAATTTTAAAAAGTGGTTATTACAATTCATAACGGCTACTTTGATTGGTCGTGGTGTTTTAGAACTCGAAGTTGCGTACAATGCAAGCTATTGCATTATTGAATGAGAAGCGTATCGTGGAAGCTCGGGGTGTTACATTCTCCCCTCCTTCAATAAATTGCGTCCTCGCAATTTGATATTTTTCTTTGAAAATAAAAGGTTGAAAATAGAAAATACCTTTGTGGAAAACCCACATCGGAAATAAGGTTAATAAAATTTATCCTTAATAAGAGGGAAAGGGAAATGAAAAAGTCACCACCCAATTATGATCTCAATTAGGAGAACATTGGTGGAAATTAAAGACATATAATTGGAGGAAAAACATAAATATTTGTAGGGAGTGATTGAGGTCATCAATCACAATCAACTGTCAAATTGAGGGCCTCAAAGCCTTCAATCTATGTTGATTTAAAATATCATCAGTTCAACAAGACATAAGGTATTAGGATAACACATTTTTTTTGGGTTTTAATATCCCTTTACTAAAGTTTAAGAATTAATTTATTCATTGAATAAGAGATAGGTATATATATATATATTTATGCTTGACAATTAGAGTTTCAACCTTCAACTCATCTTTCACTCAAAAAGATATATAACTCAAAAATATTATACTTATCCTAATTGTATAAGGTTCCAAATATTAACACATACCATTTAGATTAGTAAAATTATTTTGTAATAACCAGGGACTTCCTGTAGGCTAGTGGTAGGAAATAAAGGCATGTCGCACTATGGTTGTGGGTTCGATTTCTGCAGCTTTGTCTGACGCGACGGGTTATGCCCCACCCTGCAGGTTGTCCTTTTCCTAAAACTATAGTATCATAATATTCCAAAAATAATCTTCAGAAATGCTTTAACCTTAAACAATACTATCCATGGTTCAACTTAATCCATTCCAACCTTAATAGTTATCCAAAATACCTCCGTCCAGACTTTCTCTAAAGGGTCGTTAAATTCCAAAATCAATTGTAACCTCAGATTCCCCAAACAAAGTAAAGTTTCTCTTATTGTCACATACTAAAAATATGATTACCTTCATCATATTAAATCCTTAATGAAAACAACATGTACTGCAGTACAATCCTTATATATCACATTATTCTTATAAACATAATCTAGTTCTTGAGTCCAAAAACACAAATACAATAATTATTCCGCTTCAATTGTAGTCACAACATAAGATTGGCCTTGATCCCTTGGCCTTTTCTGAGGTAAGTTTCCTTGACGCTTAAGACATTCATTTGCATAATGACCCATTTCTCTACAATTGTAGCATTCAACTTTGACAGACTCTTTCTTTCCCTTGCAATCACGTGCCTGGTGACCCTTTTCTCCACATTTATAACAAACTCCCATTCCTTTTAGGCACGTACCAGGGTGATTCTTCCCACAATTATCACATAATGGAAAATCCTTCTTTCCCTTTTTCCATTTATCTGTCTCTTGTTCCACCATTCTCTTCTTCTCTTGCTTTACTTTGTTGTCATAAGACTTAGAGAATTCCTTTTCTGTCTTGATAGCACACGAGACAATATCTTCGTATGATGAGAAGGATTGTGATACTAAAGCTCGACGGAGAAATGGTTTTAACCCATCAAAGAAACGATCAATCTTACTTCTTGGGTTACGTATATAATCGGAAGCATGCCTCGCTAACCTTGTAAAGTTAGCCTCATACTTTGCGACATTCTCATCATCCTTCTACCTCAGACTCAGAAATTGCCTTTCCATATCTGCTCGATGGTCACGAGGAAAGTATTTTTCTAATAAAAGCTCTTTAAAATCCCTCTATTCCATATTCGATACGTCATCATCTTCCTTTGTGTTTTGAATCAGCGACCACCACTGATCGGCATCTCCAGTGAGGGGGTAAACTGCCATGACAACCTTCTCCCTTTCACTACTCCCCAAGGCATGAAATATTTTCTCTAAGGAATTTATCCATTGCTCAGCTACTATAGGATTTGAACTCCCATTGAAGGTTGGTGGTTGTTGCCTCATGAATCGATCTAACATTGATCCTCCACGCTGTGGATCAGGGTGCTCCATAAGGGTAAGGTTATTATTCATAACCTGAGTAAGTTGTCCCAGTATGGTGATTAGCTGATCGGCACCAGTTGCATCACCAGCCCCACTATAATTATCTTGACCAGGAGGGAAATCCCTACATGGAGTGCGTGCATTGATACGGTTTCCATTTCTTCCACTAGGCGCCATTTCTAAACAATTGCGTAAACTAGATCAGTTTATGAATCAAAATACATAATCCCATACTTATAAAACACTTAACATAAATTGAACTATTTATGGATATAATCCATAATCATAAAAAGAAATGTTTTCTTTGAGGAATTATGTACTCATAACCCTTTATAGTGGTTTGGAAATAAAATGAGAATTATCCTAAGCATATCCCCCGGGAGTGTCGTAACCAAGAGTGCAGCAAGGCCCGTTGTCGTGCACCAGTTCCCGTTCGAGTCTAGCTCAAAGCGGTGTTTTCGGGTTTTACCCCTAGGTACATCTGTGCCAGAGCCGCCTCTACCTGCTCGTATCCAGACAGGGATGTATTGCTCGGAAAACTCATAACATCTCTATAATACCAAAATTCTAGGAAGTTCTTCTATACTAATCCTCAAGGTCTATCTTTGGGCTATGTGCTCTAATCAGAGTTTATCTAAATCTAGCTTCCAAGGTTAGTACTAAACTACCTCTGATACCAACTGTAACGCCCCGACCCCAGCTACCCAGAGTCGGTGCATTACTTCGTAACATTGGCATGATCACAAAAGATCAAGTCTCGAAAGACCGATTAGTTTAGTAGCCTTGGAAACACTAGATACATTCGTAAACGTTACATTACATCATAAAGTGAAAACTACAATAACAAAATTCTCCATAGTCCACACTCATATCCTCTTCTGACTATCCCTACAGGTCATTCATAAAATACTTCTTCACATCCTGGAAAATATTAAAACATTGAAAGGGGTGATCTCAGATGCTCAGTAAGGATAACAATATTGCGGAAGCTTTCATAAATAAACATTAACATTTAAGGCAATGTATAACAAAAACAAAAGCCTTTTAAACTTGATCATCAACATAATATGGCATAAGTAAAATGAGATAATGCCATTCACTTCTTCACATGGATATTCTACTGGTCGAATAATCACATGCAATATCAATAACCACTTTCATAATGAGGGAATGTATAATTCCGGACATTCTGAAACATTTTGTCAAGGCCTCGGCCAAGACGTCTAAAATGATTAAGGCCTCAGCCAAAACCATAAATCAAATTGGGAAAGGGCCTCGGCCAATTCCATGTCTAGTTGTCTCATGAGACCTACCGATGCATCGAGGAGCTATAGCGGGCTCCACCCATCACTTATTAAGTCCAATACATTCCTCATATGAATAGGTTTAAACATATCATAAACCATAACAAAATCGTATCACATAAAACATGCATAAAGGAAACATAACATTTCCACATTTCAATCACAAGATATCAATACAACACATTGTTATAATAAAAATGCTTTCAAAACCATTTTCAATACCAAAATAAAAGAATGTTAAAACTTTGTATTTATTTTTCATTAAAAAAGAAAATGATGGCTTGTAGAGGAAGCCGAAACTCAAATAATGGTCATGGCGGCGGAGAAGTCGTTGTCGCCGCATAAGTATGGAAAGAAAAACATTCCCTTTTGTCGTTTAGAAAAACGCTTCGTATAAAAAAGATTCCTTTTGAATAAACGTAAAAGTCAAAGGGTTTTATACAGCGTATAAAAGAAGGTTGTGTATAAAACCAAATATGCCTCAATGAAAGGAGATTGAGACGAAGTCCTTAAAAAGATCATTTTTAAAATAAAATAGATCTATTATGTGTATTCACTATAGGTACACATAAAGAAAGTAAAAATACAAAATAGGACATAATAACATCATGACATAATTTGAAAGTAGGAGATTAACCCAAAGAATGGAAGTTGGGTTAAGAAATTCCCTTACCTCGTGTCTGACTCGACTCAACCGTTCTTTAACCTCCTGAATAATAAACTAGAGTTAATATATACCTTATTAATAACCATTTTTAATTTCATTATCCTTTTTATATCACTTATTACAATTTTATGAACATTATGTAATTATTTAAGTTAATAACGGTCGTTTTGTCGATCTTTGGTACTTGAGTCAACAATAAACTTCTTATAATTACAAGTTGTTTATGTGGTATAATATCCATTATCTCCAGAATTATATTCATGATTTAGATTTCATATATATCATATATATCCAGTATATACATTCATTCATAATATTACGTAACATTTAGAGGTAAGAAATGAAATGCACCGTTCATGGAGACGGTAAGCCGTACGTACGCATGAACGCTACTTTCATTTCTATTTAGTATATAATGGAATGAAATCATAATGATATAAATGTATAATATAATTCCAGTATAATATATTGTATAATACCATTTACTCCATCCTTTATACATCCCACATATGGCATTAACGATTCAAATCACTTTGAGGGGGCGGTAGTCCGCACTTCCTAAAATGAAATTATCGCGTTTACCCATAATGGAAATCATAAAGTATGCCATAAATGGAAAATACAGAAGAATAAGTAAAACATAAACATATTATATATCATATATAAAAATATTGACATCTTAATGGCCACCTTTGAAGTTGTTATATGAGTGTTGAACAATCATCGTTTCGTGAGGCAGAAATTCGCCATCCACAAAAACCGTATGTTCTTTAACCATTAGATGTAGGTGTGTGTAAGTGTAGCTCGAATTATTATTATACCAAAATCCTAGTATATTGCTGATACTGGTGTTGTTACAAAATTAATGAATAAAAAGAGTTTAGGGGGTTGGAGAGAAAAATAAAACAAAACAACATTAGAGAAGACATTACCTCAAAATCGGGTAACTCTTTTTGATTTGAGCCAAAGGCTTACTTGGGAAGAGTTATTCACAAAGTGAGGCTTCTAGGAGTAATAGGGGGAAGTTGGGAGAGTATTTGGGCAGAGTTTGGCCGAGCCAAATGGCTTTAAGGTGTGAATAAGGTGGGAGAGGTGGGGGCCTTTTATAAGTGGAGAGGAGGGGCTCTTTTGGAAAGATTGAAATGTTACATTATTACACAATGCTTTTCGGATTCTAAAGGTACCACACTTATATAATTCAAGGATAAGGTGATAAGGGTTCGAAATATACTCATCCAATTGGCTTTGGACAAGTTTATGCCTTGGATTTTGCATTATCTTTCCATTTTATTTAAATCGTTAAATAATGAGGTCATCGCTGCATCATCATGATGTCATAAATAATTTAATTTATTTAATGCCAAAAAATTATAAAAAAAATACTATGATGTAGGAAATCTTTTTATATTTCTAATGAATATTTATAATCATAATTTGGACTTGTGTAACCCCACTTAAAAACTGTTTTAGTAAAACAACTCATGTTTGTGTCAATTTAATTTTAACATTAAATAAATATATATTAATGTCATTTTCCAACTAAAGTGGCTCCATGGGGTCCCCAAGTTGACCCATGGGTTGTCTTGGTCGGCCATGACTCATCCAATAGGAGTAGGACAAGTGTCAAGCTCATATCATATTATTAAAACATTGTTTGTACCTTAAACTACACTAATTACCTCTAATCGCGATTAAGAACTTAAAAGTTACTATTCACCAAAAAATTATTTTAATCTCATTGAACCACATTTTAATTCTTAATGACAACCATTTATGTCGGATTTTTGAAAATCAAATCACAAAAGTGGTAATATTTCATTTAAAGGAAAAATCAGTTATTTAACTACCACTTAGTGGTTTCACTATTCATCAAAAATTGAAGTTTTTCAGAACAATGCCAAAATTTCACCCTAAGCTATAATTGATATTCCGAATTCAAAAATGATGTCTATTTTACAAAATTCCAAACATATAAGTTGCATTAATTAATTTTATAACTAATTCCCGCTGTTACAACAAATAGCGTGTTTTTAAGAAACAATTTATATCAAAAGATTGGCAATTGTTTATGTCCAATTTCAATGTTAAATTAATTCTAATGACCACCATTGGATAAAATGGTAAAAATATATTCTAATTATACTTTAAAACCACTAAATAGTATAATTTATCACTATAAATTATTTTTATTAAAAAAGTTGTTTTAAGTAATTTTCACTATTCATAAAAAATTGGAAGTTCTCAGAAAATTACAAAAAATTCAACTTTGGATAATTTCGATATTAAGAATACAAAAATGAAGTCCATTTTGAAATATAAAATTTATATAATTTTAAAAAGTGGTTATTACGATTCATAACGGCTACTTTGATTAGTCTTGGTGTTTTAGAACTCGAAGTTGCGTACAATGCAAGCTATTGCATTATTGAATGAGAAGCGTATCGTGCAAGCTCGGGGTGTTACATCTCTACTGTATTTCTAGCCAGTCTAGAGGTACCACATTCCCACATAATTAGTGGTGCAGGTCCATCATGAATAGAGTTTAATTATCTAGTTTTTTGTATAAGGCTATAAAATACACTTAGAAAAATTCTTGAGTAATAAAAATAAATAAAAATCCCTTTGAAAGGAAATCAAATCCAAACCCCTTAAAAACTCTTCATCCATAATTCATGAACAAACATATTAATTTTTCTTGAAAATTCCATCTATTTACTTATTCATGAAATAATAAATTCATATTTCATGGAATCTTTAAATATTATAAGAAATTTTGTCAACAATATGTTATTCTTTGACACATGTCATTGGAACATACTGAAAAGTTCTATAACCATCATATATAAATGTTTATTCATTAGAATAAACTCTTCCAAACAAAGTATCCTTTCCAAATTATGAATATTTCTCAAAGAAAATTCAATGAAATAATTTCAACCTTCAGTAACATGGAATTTTCATCAAACAAATATATTGACAACAAATATAAAAAAATATTACTTTAATCAACATGGGTTCTTCAATCTAACCCTTTTGATTTGTTGTAAATACCGTTTTTTACTTTTAAAATTAAATGTTACCTTCTCCCCCTTACATTAAAATAAAACCAAAGATATTATTATGGGAAATAACTCTACATATATAATTCTATAATAGCTGAACTTCTCTTCTTATCTCTTTTAATATCCATATTTAATAAGAGATTCCACTTGTCAGAAATTTAAATTGATCTTCTTGAGATAAGGAAAGAGCCACCTTTCTTAAATAAATGTTTCATTAATTAATCATATCTAATTCTATTTGGGTTAATCTGGTGCAGAAAACAAGAGTGATCAATTTATAAAATAAATAAATAAACAAATGTTTTTGAATATGATGCCAACACTGAAACCCTATTTCATATTTTTTTAAAATAAATTCAACCAATATCCTAAATTAATCTTGAAAAATAGATTAAAAGAATACAATTAATATAATTTACTTCTCCTTTTATATATTTATTTTACTTTTGTCATAAAATTACCAGTTTTGTCCCTTCTAATTCATAATTTTCATTCATAAAGAGATAGGATACCATTCCTTTTTAAGGGAAAGCTTCAGTTTCCATAATTTGAAATAATCAGATAAATACTTTATTAGAACTTAAACTATTCATTTAATACCTGTTGAGATTTTCAACTCTAGTTTTTGTTTTGTTCTTATCCCCTAAAGGGATGAGCTTCATCCATGTTCTTCATCATGATTGAATTTCTTCATGAAATATCCTCAAGAACAATTTTAATAGAAATTAAAATAAAGAAATCCATGATGGATAGCCTCCTGAATACTGTGTAACATTTTTACAACACTCATATCTTAAGGACTCCCCCTGAATATATTTCTCACATTAAATTCCCTATACAAAAGAAACAAACCCAAAATATACATGGGAATAAAGTTGTTCTTCAATGATTTTTAGTTAGAGCAGTAGAGATAAGAAATATTTCTCAACCTAGAGATTCATTTCAATTCTAATCAAGATTTACGAAAACTCATCATGCTTTCTCCTTATTTTATTTTATAAATTTTATCATTTAATGAAAAAATGTAATTTTTGATTTCTTCATCTTTAATATTAGATGTAATAAGATTATTCACAATATAATGTAATACAATTTTATTATTCTATTCCGGCTCCAACTTTTTATCCAATTCCACCTACTCTGGCCAAATGATTAAGTGTTATTTAGGTACATGCCTAGACTTCTTCCTGTGCGTATACACCTTATTTATAGTAGCTTTTTTATCACAAGAATCCATTGGTTCTTTTATTTTATTCTTAAATAGTTCTATTTGTTCTTGTAAACATTCCATACATTTTTCAGTAATAGGACTTACCATTTTGAACCTTCCATACAAATATCCATAAATCATAAGATTATCCCCTTTAGACAACCTCTCATGAAATTTGAGTTTTTCATCTTGATTTTCATATACCAAATCAATTCTTTTATTTGTTTCTGAGTTTAAATTCTTTTTATTCTTTAACTTGCTTCCACTAGCATTGGTGTTTATGAAATCTCTACAAAGGTCCATGATATGACCTTTTTTCACAGTATAAGCATATCTCCATTGGTTTGAATTTCATATCATCATTCTTATCGGGTGTATCTTTCTCTATAGTTTTCTTAACCTTACTCTCCTGTTTATACCCTAAGGAATATTTCTATTCTTTTGTTCCTTGTCTCTTTATTTTTTGTGGTCTTGTATTTATATCAACAAATGTATAGTCCATAGTTGGTACATAACATAACTATTTATAATTGTGACAACTTATATTGAAATAATCATATAAATATTCAAGAAAATATATATATTATTGATAGACATATTATTCTTCATTTTTGAATTTTTCTTCAAGTTTGTAGGATTTCTCTTCACATCATATTTACTTCACCTTAATTCATTCCTTTTTTAATTATCATTCAAAGAAATATTTGCTAATAATTAATATCTTGATGCCTAAATGTCCAACAACACCAAAAATATACAACAAATCTTGTTTTTTTCTTCCGTGTTACAACTTGACTAGAATTGAAATCTTGTTGCTTTTGGATAATAAGATACTTCATCTGAGCACTTTGTACGGAACAAGAATTCCTATTCTTATTTATATCCAAATTTTATGATACAGTGGATTTGAAAACAGTATTATTCACCCATGTTTGACTAGAATTATTTTTGGAACCTGTACTTATAGATAAAATTATACTAGTACAAATAGAAACTTCTCGAACAAGGCTAACCTTTTTAATGATATTGAAAAAGATTTATCTTTATATATAATATCAAACTTTTCTTAACACTTTAATGAGTATTGTGAAAAGTAAGACTCTTTAAAATTAATCTTGGCAGCTTTTCTAATATCATCATTTTTTGAATATTTAGCTTGAATATTCTCAATATTTTTAAACTTCACCTCAAACTCAAAATATTTTAGATTTAGATAATTATTATAATCTTCAAGTGATTTCACCATATCTTTAAATTATTTTTAGGAAGTCATTAATTGGGTTTCCTTTAGATTTTTCAAATTTACGTTCATTTCAAGACACTTCATGTTGAATATTTGTTTCTCATCTTCAACAGCTTGTAGTTTGTCTTCCCATTGACTCTTCATTTTCTAAACTTGATCATCAGGCATTTGACTTACATTCAGTATATAATTATTCATATTATTAATTATCTTTTTCTTAACCTCTAGATGGTATTCTTTAATATTCATATAGGTTTTTTTGAGTTTCTCCAATGCACAGATCACTTCTATATAAACCTTCTTAGTCACATCCCTCTCAAAAATATTCCTTTGTAATTCATCTTCAATCAAAGCATGTCTTTTATTACAATTCATTGCAGACTATTCTTTTGATTACAAATGAGAGACTTAATATTCATGATAACTTTATTAGATTATTCAAATGTATGTGTTATCTCTATAAGGACATTCTCATTTAATTCTTTCTCAAACACATTTCTTTGAAATTCTTCTTCAACATATGAGAAATTTTCATTATGAAGTGATAAAATTTCTTATTTGGAATCAATAATATGTGAGAGAAAATTAAATCTTTGAAACTTCTTTTCTAAGGATTTCTCTATATCCTCAGCATCCTTTTTAAGTTGTGACATTTTATCATATAGTCCCTTGATAAAATAAAATGTATAAGTGAAAAATTTAGTAGGAAAATTATTCATATAGTCTTTAATTTATAAATAAAAGACATTGAGCGATTCAATAAATTCTTACCCATCACTTATTGAACCATAATCATTAAAATAATCTTTATCAATTGATTTAACAGATATTGATGACAAAATACCATTCTGACTACCTTAAGTTTGTAATGAATCCTATTTCTTCTTCAAATTCTTTTTGAGATTTCTTGCCTCTTTTTTTGTCTATTCTTTATCTTTTTTTCAGAAGCCTCCTTATTGGAACTGATAGAGATATGAACAAAATTATTCATCTAGGAAAAGTATTTTACTTCTTCAAATTCAAATCATCACTTCATATAAGGCTGATACAAACAATTGGAACAATAAGATATATCTAATTAGAGGTGTAACATATGATCTGATACGAAATGATGTTCCCTGTAGATCATGCAGACACACTAGGGGGGTGAATCTGTGTTAACACGTTTTTACCAATTTAATTTTCTTTTCTCCAACACCTTGATGATTTTAACCTATATAGTTGTTAGAGTGAATGAATCATCCTTGTTTTCAGACACAATTATACCATATGATAAACAGAAAGTAAATAAATCATATAACACATTATTTTTACAAGGTTTGACCCCAATGTGGGTGAGTACGTCCTTGCTGTGTCTGAAATGTTCTGAGATAAAAATTCTCCACTAAGAAATCAATCAAAAATTATAAGTGGGTTTGTTAGGTATCATCCTAAAACAATTGTGGGTAGGTATGGACCTTTCACAAAATTATACTAGTATCCCACCAGTGTTATTTATACTATAATCCTACCAATGTTTCACAGAAACAGAACTTTACACAATGAAACATATCACAAGAACTACAAGCTGCCACTACAACACAAAACTGATCCTCCTCTTTGAGCCATTAATAATAAACTAATTTTGCACTTTCTCACTTAAAATGAAATTATTCGACTTCCACTAAATAAAATCAACAAAATTGTATGAAACTCAACTTATTATACACTTCTGAATTACTATAAATTATTAATTCCACTTCAACTCACAATAATATCAAAATGAATAACTTTATATTCTTCAATCAAATGAAAATTGTATTCTTCTTTACTTTATTGAAAAATATTTCTACAACTAAACTCAATTATTACACACATCAAAATCATGTGTCCATCAAGAATGTAGTTCTAAATATCACATGAAAATATCTAATGCATGTAATTCTCCACACTATTTAAGTGTCTTTACTTTGCAATGGAAAATTCACATAACTGTTTATAATTTTGGTCTTATTTAAGCATATACACAATGCTTACATATTCATAAAAACCAAATATATAGTGTGAACTATTTTTTATAACTCCTTTTTCTTACTTTGTACAAACCCGAATAGGTGCAAGTGCAACCATTTGATAACATCTCACAAAGACACCACACACACACATGCTGATTCAATTACCTTTACACTTTACCTTGTTTGTGCATGTATATCAACATGCGTGTCATGAATGGTTTACAAAATTTATATGCCTTACTCTTCATTCATGTGTAAAAATTTCATTGTCTCTTATAGTTCATTTCCCACTATCAAAAAACCTCCTCACAAGTTTCCTTCAAACAGAATTCATTAATTCCTTTTTAAATGATCATAGGCTTGCATGTCTGAGAATACCCAATCATACACACATTATTCAAAACATAATTCACATAAACATAAAACATATTCAATATCAATACTTTTGCACACAAGTGTAGTGAAATATTGGTTCCTTCACACAAGTATTGTCACACTACCTCTTAGATTCACAGTGTGTGCGTGCAACTCAAATAAAACCACTTCACAATCACATACTCACTATTCATCATGAAATAATATAAATTTAATTATAATACATTAACGTTCCACTTATCCTTCAAAAAACACACTATATCAAAGGTTAGTACACAAACATCTTAAAAAAATCACATGGACCTTGTATATTTATTTAAATCACTTCACGAAACAATGTGACATGATGTCTTCATGCAAGATTGAGGATCCATGGGTTCACCTTGTTCTTCATAATATTTTACACGGAAACAAAGTGTACTTCACAGAATGAAAAAGTGAGACAACTAGAGCACTATCCCAAATTAATTGTAGAAACAACTTCTTCATGAAGTTGAACGAGTGTGCCAAGCACATGTCATATGTCTACGACCTCCTTCGCCAAAGATAAATCTTCACAAAAACTTCTCCTCACGAAAAAATTTCTTTGAGATCCTATGTTTCTCTCTCAAGTTTCCTCATATTATCGCATATGAGAGATAAATTCCATTTTCAAATGATCTCTAACTCCAGTATTTATAGACAACTTCACAACTGAATTAACTCTACACACTACCTCTCTACATGAAAACTGCCACAAATTTTGTGTCATCAAGATTCACTATCACCGTAAATGTTATATTTTCTATATGATTTACTTATTTGGTTTGATAAATGTTTTATCATGAAAATAGATAAGCATGTAATTTTGATCATGTTCAGATCATCAAGATATTAAAATGCTGAAAAGAATCATATGTTCAATCGACAGTCGACATCACTGTATGAAGGTCTACTTTGACAGCTTGCTGGAGAGGAAAATGTGCAGAACACATGGGAGAGGCTTGATGAAGATAAAGACATATTTTTTTTTTATAAAATGGTTTGGATAATGGATTGATTCTAATTGAAAAGTTTACAAAAATATATTGACCGATCAGACAATTGCAGTTTATTCGATGTTACATTATATAGATCCCACATCACAACACTCTTCCATTATGCACTCATTTATAATAATACAGGGCACGAAGGGCTTCATCAAGAGGATTTTAATGGATTCATACACTTGACACCCTTGTATTTCCACCACTACCTCTTCCTCTTCTATGGTGTTTCCCCACAAGGTGGCCTATGCCTACCCTTTGTGGGCCCTCCTTGTTAGCTCTCTACCACCTATTTGGTTAGTTTAAAGGTAGCACATGCCCACCTACAAAGTGGTGCAGGTCCATAGATGTCTAGTAATTAAATATTTTTCTTTTGTATTAAGACTAGAAAATACACTTAGAAAAATTATAATTGATAAAAATAAATACAAATCCCTTTGAAAGTTAATCCAATCCAAACCCCTCAAAAACTCTTTATCTATTCTTCATGAATAAACATTTTCATTTTGCTGGACAATTCCAGCTATTTACTTATTCATTTAATAAGGAATTAATATTTCATGAAATCCTTTAATATTCCAAGAAATTATTTCAATAAAGTGTAATCCTTTGAACCATGTCATTGGAACATACTAAATAGTTCTGCAACCGTCATATTTAAATGTTGCTTCATTAGAATCAACTCTTGTAACCAAAGTATCCCCGCTAAGTTATTAATATTTCACAAATAAAATTCAATAGAAGAATTACAACCTTATGTAACATTGAATTTTCATAAAATGAATATATTTATAATAAATAAAGCATAAATATTACTTTAATCAACTTGGGGTTTTCGTAAACCACTGTTAACCTTTTAGAAAATACTAAAATTTTAATGTTTTCTACCCTTGAAGGGTTATAATGTTATTATAAAATAAAAAAAGTCCTATTAAAGGACGATGGTTCATATTTAAAACTATATACCATAAATTAGGATGAATATAATATTTTTATGAATTTTATATCATTTAATAAAATATTACTTATTATAAAATATCAATAATTTTTTTTTAATAATAATAATTTAATTTAACTTTAGATACATCTATAAAATGGTGTAATTCATATAAAAATATTTCAAACCACTCTAATATGTCATATAGATCTATAAAATTAATGGGACACATTAAATCATTAAAATTATGTAACTTTTAATATTTTTGAAATAATTTATTATATTTTATTATAAAATGGAGAAATACATCATTGTTGTTTCATAAGAAATTAAAGTCATCATATAATTAATAAAAGTTAAAAATAAATTTATATCAAGAAAATAATTTCATTAATATCAAAATATATGATTATATTTGATTATAAGTTTCTTTTTCCCTATTTGGCAACCTAAGACATATTATAGACAAAGAGAGTGACATTTTGTAACTTTCTTTGATTTAAATATCTTATAGGTCATTTTAATGAAACAATGTCCATTAAGCTAATTACGTTCAAGACTAAGGTGATAAGGGTATGATTATATTCATAAAAAAATAATTATTATGAAAAATTGTGACCACACCACTTGGTTTTAATCTATATTAACCGAATTTAACCTTTACCGAGGTGATAAATTTTACCATGGTTACTATTCATATTAACCAAAAATAAAAGGGGCCTATTTTCCATATCTGAAGCTCATGGTTCTAAACATGTAATTAATTTTATCTAATTAAGTACCTATAAATGGAAGAAATTTATTTTAAAGTGTTAAAAATATGATGAAAACTTCTTTTTAGAACAATATATTTTTAAGCATAAAACTGGATTTATTATAATCCTATACCTAATAAAAATATTATCTGAATGTTAATTTTTTTTATTGAATTTATAATATATATATATAATTAAAATCATTCAAAAATAGTGATCACATTAATTTATTTGGATAAAAATATATTGTGCATATAAAAACAATATTTTTTTCTGAAAAAACCTCCTTTATTTTCAAATGTTTTTTATTTTCATTTATAATTAATTGATAAATAATGATTTCATTTTATAAATGTGTAAAACAAAAATTTTCTTAATTTAGTTAGTCCTATTAACACTCTCCAATCCAATGGATAAGTGATAATAATATTTTAATAGCATATCATCGTTTGTCTAAATTGGTTGTTGTGTTTAATGCAAGCAATCGAAGAAATTAAATTTATTTGAAAAAAATATTTCTTAAAATATTGGGGTGGTATACAAGTTATAAGGAAAGTAAAGGAAACCCAAACAAAAAGGATTTTTACTTGGTTCACTCAAATTGGTCTACTCCAAGGAGCATGATATCCACAATGTGTTGATGCATCACTTAACCACTAACCACACTAAGAAATGGTAGGGTTTGGGATAAGTCACTCATGATCAAGTCCACTCCCCTTAAAATAGTTTTGGGATAACTCATTGATTCCCAAGGATCACCTAATAAAAATTATTCTTCATTTCTAACTTGTCTATAAAGGAATACAATTTTGACTGTAGAATAAGTACAATATCACCTTGTTATTATAGATATACCAAATATAGATGGGTGACTTTTATTTATTCTTTCACTTTCATAGACATCTTGTGAATTCCACCATAAGTAAAAACAACATATTTCCCTGAGTTATCATGGAAACTTCTTCTCTTACACCCCCTCATCTATATATCCTTATCCATTACTTTTTATTACAATAATAATTCCTTCTCCTCCCCTTGCTTCTAATTAGGTATATAGAGGGGGATCTATTTCTAGTTCTTCATAGAATTTACTATATTTTATTTTCTTTTTATATATATTGATGAAGCTGTTCTCTTTTATCTTTCTATAAAGGTAATTTTTCATATAGTAAAGATCTCCCTCCTTTTTTTCTTTACCTCAATCTCCACTTTAAATTAGGAAATTATGTGCTATAAAATTTTTGGCCAATTTCTAGCACTTAATGGGTTTTTAAAACCACCCATTAACTTTCCATTAAATCAATGGTTTTATCCATAATTATATAAGAAATATGATGTGTAAATATCTCCAGTCAACACATCACTTCAAACAAATTGCACCATGGGAATACTATCCATTTCAAATTTAGAAAATAAAACCCAATACTCACCAGGACAAAAAATTCCCTACTCCTTAACACCATGGTGTGGGGTAGTCTTTCAACATATAGTTCTTTTTCACCTAGTGTGACTCCACCATGAAAACCAAAATTCCCATGGTTAGTGTCCCATTTCAAAGTGGTTCAATTTTAGTGCACGACACCAAGATCAGCAGTGTGGTTACCTCCACCTGAACATTTTGGCATCTTCATGTGTTCCACATTCAAAACATCTTTATCCATAACACTTGAAATTACTATATTGGGCTTCAATATTTTCAATAGGGATTATCCAACTCTACCATGATAACCATTATAGAGTGGCCTCTCTCAATAATTTTTTTATTGTATCCAAGTCATCCATGATAGTTTCTATTCCAATTCCAATAAAAATATTGAATGCTATGGAATATTCCTTCTCATAATTTATCCCCCCAATATTATTTTTTTGTTATTTTTAATCCACTTTGTTAAGGTGAAGTGGGAAATTGTACAAAACCACCCAATTACGAATCATTGTCAACCCAAATTCTAATTTCAAAGGAGTAGAATTCAAATATAAAATTTTAAAACATCAGTATGTGCCTCATGAAACATCCAATCTCACTTGAGAAACACATCCTAAAAAATCTTGGAAACCTTTTCACTAGACCAACTGGGAGAGGTGCAATGGAGCCAGAAGAAAGATCAGAGATTGAGGAAGACTCAGCCTCACCAGAAGGACATGACCTAAGCCAGGACCAATATCCCCTTCCTTCAAAACCTCACCATGCGAAGCTGCAATCATCATCATGAACTTTTTTCCTTTAGGAAAACCTATCGAACAACTATTTACATCCACATATCACTGATCCTATAGCCTATGAAAACATGAATAGAAACCACCAAACATAGAACCTCATCAATTTCAAGCAGTATAATCCTCCCAACTCTAGAGGGAAGAAATCCAAAAATAGAAACCAGCACATCCCAACTCTGAAACCAATGGAATTTAAAGATTCACGAGCCCTTTAATAAAAACTAACACCATGAGATTAGAGAACCACCACCACCACCGATGAACAATAGGCAAGTAAACACCGGTGCGACCCATGAAAATGAACAAGATAAAGAAGAATAAGGAAATATGAGTTGTTATCTCTAGATCTATCATCAAATCCACTAGAACAAGCCCCAAACCCCCTCAAACGCCAATATACCAGACAAAAATGGGGTCTCATATGGTGGGATAGTAAAAAAAGTGAGAGTAGGTTGGAGATCAAGATCTTCAATCGAGAAATAACTGTAAGAACAAAACCCCTATAAAAAATGAAAAGTCGAAGAATTTAATAAAGACAATTAGCTCTACCAACACAAACCTAGTACACCTCAAACTCTATTGAACCATATCATAATTCAACCACACTCACCATGACATCTAAAACACCCAAGCTGGGCCTCCTTGTTTATTCACATGGAATCATTCTTCTTAATACAACCTAGACTACAACATAGTGTTATCCCTCTTGGTGTTTTGGAATCACTATGGTCATGGTGCATGGAAACAATGACACAATCTTCCTCTCTCATCCTCCTTCCATTATTTATACTTTCAGACTACTTCCCTTTGGTTCTAAAAAATCCAAAAAAAACCCAACTTTGCATGGATAAAAAATACAATAAAAAAAATTAACACACATTGAAAAAAAACTATCCCCATATCATAATCAATACTCAATTTGATGATAACACCTAGTAATTTCATTATTTTCATTGTCACATTGTAACTAATATAACCATATCACTATTTATGAAAAATATAGTTTCATGTTTTCTGATGACATGACCTATTGGATTAATTAGTGGATACCCCAAAATAATACATAATGTGTATAAAATATATAAACAATGATAAATAAAGTTATATTGATCTAATAACTTAGGATAAAATGTGGGAATTTAAGAAGTAGTTAGTTTTGGTGTTTGAATTTGAAATTATAATTTCCAATAAAAGGGGAAGAAGGATACTATGCATGAATAGAGCAATAGAGTGTAGGGAAGTGTTTTAAAAACAAGAGAGAGTTTAATAAAGGATAATAAAGGATAAGACACTTAATAAAGACAATAAGTGTAGAAAGAAATTATCAAATCATATCTTGAAGTAAGTATACTTGTATATAAATATTGAGGATGATCTTAAAGAGGATGATGGATGTTATGGTATGTGTAGTGGAGTTATAAGTTCTTTATTATTGATTTAAGTTTAAAGATTACTCTTTAATCAAAATTACACAATAAAGAAGAGAAGATAGAGTTGTGTTGTCAATTAATGGTTTCAATCACTATTTAATGATAAATTCAGTTTGTGAATATGAGAAATGAACTTCTAATTTCTCTATAAAAAATTAGAGTAAAATTTGTAGATTGGAAACACACTTTGTTGTATCATTTTAAGATTATTAGTTTTTGTTATACATGAGCATTCTATATCACTCGAGATAAATTTATATGTATTATGATTTCTTGGATAATCCCTGCTAGTTTTTATCCATGATAATTAGTGGATAGTGTGATCTCAGGTTTTCTAGACCTTGCCAATGATGCATCGTTTTGTTTTGAGTGGTGAATATGGTAAATTAATTCTACCTACTATGTTTTAATATAATAAAGTGGTAGGAAATTAAAAATAGTAAATAATTAACTCAATTTAATATGATTTTAAGGTTGTTTTTTGTGGAATCTAAAATAAATTATTCACTGATTCACCCCCCTCTTAGTGAATTCGTGATGATCTTAATTTTGGAGTTGGTTCCTTAGAACCAACTTCATACTTTCAATTACTAGAATATAAAAATAATATCAAATAATGATTATTATTTTTCACAATATCATAAACTACTTACATTTTTATTTTATTTATGGATCAACCATTCTTTTAACTGGGTTGAGAGAGAACCCTTACATGACCCAAAATCCCCAAATTACATGGTATGAATGCCGAAATTACATGATTTGAATGCCCAAACCTAAGTCCAAAACTATATCATCCCCTATTTCATGTATTCTATCCATAACCTATTGTTCATCACATGAAAATCCCCACCATTACCCACAATGAACTATCGGGTGCTTCCGATAGATGTTTTCTACCTCTGGCAATTTTTAGAACTACCTCTACACACTAAATAGACTTTCCTTGCTCAGAATATAGAGATTTTAACCACCAAAACTTTAGTTTATATACTCAATTATAAGATTTATATGATGGCCTAAAGGACCAATGAATTTAATAAGTTCGTGTATCCCAAAGTCCTTGATACATGGCTTGAAATTCAAAATCGGATAAACAGTACTGCTGTTGCAGTACCCCACAATTATACAAGTTATTGTACACATAATGAAACAATGATAAAAAATTGATTTTGTATCATAGAAATACACCTCTTCCCATATTTAAACCAAGTTATAAATCAATATTACATAGTGAACTTACCACTAAAGTAAGCCCCTTCACAACAATAATGTGATAATTATTTTTGGAATATTTCTCACATTAAAGGGTTTTGGAAGTTCCCCACTATAATTAGGACCCAGAGATTCTATGAAAATATTACTAAACCAATATATATTATGGATTAGACACATTAAAATAATAGTATATAGATGAAATATAACTATAAAGTATTGGGGGATCATAATAATTGCGACGTCTTCACATGAATTTCGCATTATGTGATCTCTAAGAAGAGATTTCGTAAGGATAGACCCAGTAATATGAATTCTAAATTATTAATTTCTTATTAGATATTACTATATATGAAATTATTTACTATTTTTTGGAATTTAGATCAATATTAATGTGTATAATGAGTCATGTACTTTGATATATGGATGAAAACAATGATGATATATGCTCACAGTGAGGTAACATATGTTAGGTGTATCCTAAGTGATATAACATTAGTTGAATAGTAATGAAAGGATATACCTTCCATTTTAATGGAATAAGATACCTCTGAACCTTTTATTGAAATGGAATTGTATTAATAAATCCATTTCCATGGTAGTTTACAAAAAAGTTCATTTTAGAAAGTGAAAGAAAGATAAATCGAGTATATACAGTGATAAAACATAGTTGCATTCTGCATGATGATACATAAGTTATAAAAGGAATTATATTACATAATCACTTTCTTAGAAATGATATTGGAGTTTCTACTATAACTTTTTTCTCTATGGGTTCCTTAACATGTTGTTAGATGATGATCTTGGACTTTAGGTATGTTTAACCTATTTACCTTGGGAAAGGGGCCTAGTGGGTCACACACAAAGTTTACCTAGAATCTCATAAAATTATATTAAATTTAAGTATAATAATAAATTTATTCCTTGGTTTACAGGATAATATTTATTTAAGATAAGTTGTTCGTAAAAATATAATTACAAGATATTTGAGTTTAGAATTTATTAATTGAATTTAATCTTTTATTTATTTATTCCCAAGTTTCGTGAATATGGTAAAATAAATATTATATATGAGTTATGTGAATATATATATATATATATATATTGACAATACAAGTCAATATAATATTTTTTTATTGAATAAATATTTTATTATTCAAGGTTCAATTATGTTATGGGAGGATTCAGATTACGTTAATGATCCAATAAATATATTTTAATATAATTTTAAAAAATATAATTTTATAAATTGATATTAGATAAGTAAAAGTCACTTAAAGTAGTAAATATTATTATCTAATTGTAGTCACAAGTGTAATGTATTCTTTCATTTAAATAAATATTTATTTAAGGAATAATATTTAAGCATTACATGTCAGCTGAAAATAATAATATTTATTTTATTATTTTAATTAAAAAGTGAAATGGGTTTTATTTTCTATATCAAAAAATATAATAACTATTATTTATAATAAATGTTGACATAGAATTTTTAAATTAGGATTAAATTTAAAAAATTTAATTTATTTCTATTGATTTTAATATTCACATTAATGAGACAAATATATTTAATGGTGATGATAAGTGATTTTATAGAAAGAGTATTCTCTATAAAATTATTCTCACTAGTTATAGAGAAAACAATAGAGAGAATCCCCCCTATATCCCTCAAGACATTAGAGAGATAAAATAATATATATATCATTATGATCAATGAAAATGACGTAAAGCACTTGTTCATCTTGATCTAGCACATGAGAGATCAATAGATTCATTCAGATGTTCCAAGGTTATTGGATAGTTGAAATGGTTACATGGAATTTAGTGGGTTAGTAGACATTTTGTAACATTAGAGAAGATACATGACATGTTTTATGAGGTGCATTTCCCAAGTCAATACACAGTGTCATTACACACAACGTATTGACTAGCATCATGGTACATGAGTTGATAGGAACTACACAGAATGAATTAGTTGAGTACACATCATGGTACCCCACACAGGGTAAACACCATGTATTTTATGCCATTTCATATAGGTTAATACATAGAATAATTACATGTTGTGTACCGACTACCATCCCAACACCTGATATGATACCGACTATACGATATGTAGTGGGTTAGTACACATTGTGTGACATGTGTTATTCCATATAAGTTTCATGTTGAGTATTTCTCATCATGTTATGTGGTTCAATATGAGGTATAATTACATTCCACTTATTAACTATCAGTACATGACGTGTAACAGTTTCTTACACTCTGTATACTACATGTAGGTTTCTAATGGTACATTCCATGTACATTAATGGTTTCTCATGTAGTTATACACACAAAAAATAATATGGTTTGGCCATGCATAACAACACATCATGTATGTAGAAGAATTCCATGTGGAGTTACATGTCTTTTATTATGTGGTTTTCATAAGTAGTACACACCATGTTGTCTCTGAAACACATTCTGTGTACTTAATTTGTTAAATAAATAAATAATTTATTTAATTCATTTAATAATAATTTTTTGGGTTCTTAATATATCTCAAGGGATATAAGTTGGATAAAATTTAAGATAAAGAATTTATTTAATAATTTAAGTCAATTTATCTAAAACATTAATGGTAAAAATTAATTCTAACAATATTAGATGTGGATATAATTGTATGCTGTGAATGGATATGATATTTGTTTGACCTATATATGTGTTGGATTTATTTAATTTATTTAATTATTTATTATATGATTTATTATGTGATAATTATTATTCAAATAAATATGATGACTTGTGAATCATCCCTCCATCCTTTATTATGCATGAGAATACATGTCCAATGAATATTTAATGTTACCCTAAACCTATAGTACCCATCACTTGCATGTGAGACTATATTTATAAAGGATGGTGATCCTAGCTAAAAGAGAAAGTTTGGGACTTGATTTAAGATGAATTAAAATAATAACATATATAGTACAATGGTGGATAATGAAACTTAATACAAGTTATGGATCAAGGATTTATTTTACCAAGGGTCTAGGTATATTTATTACTACTTGATAAACTAACCAGAAGACAAAAAATCATGAACATATCATGTATTTAGATTAAGTTTATTTGTACATGGCTATTTTTTTATGTGATGCATGGTTTTTTTTAATAAATGTGATAAAAAAGCATAAATAAATCAATATGCATGCTTGAATAAAATAAAATAAAATGAATAAGATATATTTTATCAGGTATCATCAATTATTTATGTATGTTTTCACATAAATTAATTAAAAATTATACACATGAACAAATATGATGTCTTTTACAAGTATATTTAATGCATAAATTAATTTATTTGAAATAGTTAATTATTTATACAAGTTTCACATAACATTTAAAGGTATTCAAAGAATAAAATAAAGTATATTTATGAATTAATTAACAAAATACCTCAACTTGAAAATATAAAGTCATAAAAAAGCTATCTGTTACTTGAGTGAGAATACAACAGTTGTTTAAAGCACAAGTCTATTCTTCATCACGATAGTTTAAATTATTGGAGATTTCTAATGAAATTACTGGGTCAACTTAGCCATGGTATAATCAATATAAGCTACCCAAGCATGATTGGTGTAACTTGGAGGTAAGTGTTGAGGAAATCCAAGTATAATATTTCAATATTAGAGAGCCCACTCAATAGATAAAGGGGTTGAAAGTTAATGAAGTTGGTAAGAATAAAACCTACCTAAACACCTTCTAATAATTTGATAAGGCCCTATTTGGGTTATGTGAAATGAAATATGGGTCCTTTCAACTAAAATATTTGAATGATTTGATATTTCAAATCCAATGGTGAGGGATGTTTAAATTTGATAAAATATTGGGATACTTAATTAAATCACTAATTGTATCATAATGGATAATCAAGATAATGTCAATGTGACTTTTGAAAAATCAATCAAAGAAATAAAATATTTTGTGGGAGAGAAATGAACAAGATGGTATTTTCAAAACATATAGAAATAAAGGTAACTGGAAAAGGAACTGAAATTAATTTAACATTAAGTAAACATAAAATTTTACTTCAGGTTTATTCATCACTGAATGTAACATTTATATTTCTCTTAATGGGTATTTAATACAATATGTGGCTAATATATTTTTATCTACATACAAGAACTAAAAAAATCTATAACTATTTCAATAAGTGAAGAGAATATTCAAGATGATGATGGATCTTGACTCCTAAGTCAACTAAGAGAAGATCAAAACTTCACATTGATAAGTGAAAATATTCATTTATTTGAGAAAACTATTGTTTTTTATAGGGTGTTACCAAAATGTTATCCTAGTGTCTATTTTAGAAACAATAAGACTTTATTTAATGTATGAAATGAATGTTGTTATTGTGTTCCATACATAGTTAATTGTATAATAATAATTGAATCACATATTTTCTATATAAACAATTAATTATGAATTTAAAATATAATAATCTAATAATACCCCGTTACGGAAAAATAATTCATTTTCAAGTAATACTAGAAGTAAATGACAAGGATATATTAAAAAGGGTGTTTAATCTACTAAAAAATAATCATATAACAATGTTTTTAATCCATTATTATAGCCCCTAGAATAATTGTTATAGGATATTCCAATGCTTTTATAAACTGTAGGGTGTTTTGGTTCTAGTGTAGGGGTATAATAATGTTTTTTTTGAAACTATTGGTATAACCTTGCTAGAGTTTCACTATACCAATAGTTATAGTAAACCATTGGTATAACTCCATACCAATGGCTTACTAGAACCATTGGTATAGGGAAATATCATAATCCAACCCATGAAACCCATCTCACACCTTCTTATAGATAATTTTAAATGCTACGAAAAAAAAACAAAAAAACAATACATATTCAATGCTATACATATACTCTATATTTTACATTTAATTAGTTGTAAAGTTAAAAAACAAATCATAACTTATATATACAATAATATTTCATCATCAAACACCATACATACAATTACATCATAAATATAAAGTATTAAATAGAGGGGATGGATATTTCCCTCATCAGAACCACTACAATCATGATCATTAGTGTCATGACCTGACCCACCAGGGTATGATCTATGACTACCCCAAGCTCGCCTCTAATTGGATAGGGGTCTGTGATCAGTTCTGAGTAGGAATATCCCATAGATGACAAGAATTAGACTAATAAAACTATACACTCACACCCATCTTCGTGCCCTCACAATGCTAAAATGTAAAACAATTGAACAAATGAAGGCATACATCTTTAATACCACAACCAGAGCATGAAAGTGAATTACTAAAAGTGTGAAAAGGAGACAAATACAAGCCCAACCAAAAACTGAAAAGTGTCCAACCTACTCCAAGGGTAAGGACTAAGGTCAAATGAAAACTTTGTAAAAACACCTCAATCTGACAAGCACAAGCTATGCTCCACCGGCTCTAAATCCTCCAAGGAAACCATCAAAAGGTCCATTTTTCTATATATGAAATGACACGTGTGAGAATATCCCAAATAGGGGTGAATAAAAAAATATAGAGTAGGACACCCATAAAACACTAAACACAAAGAATCGAGTATATGGAACTCAATACGAGGATATAATAATCAATGTATAATAGAAACACCCATATATACTTAGTAAAAACACCACGCCACCAGGTAGTCATAACCAACTTCCAGTCAAATAATTATGATCAAATAAATTATTATTCTAGGATAATAAAATCCATGAGCCATGATATTACTGAATAAACTCATCAAAGAGGTATATATAATTGTCCCCCACCCAAGAAATCACACTGGTCTTTGAAGACCTTAATATTCAGATAGGGGGTCACGCCCAAAACTGATAGGGGAAACCATGAACCCAATATAAATTAACCCACTATGTAGAGGATAATATTCCAATACTTCCATGAACCATACCAATACATACTTCTATATAGAGTATTAATTTTATACTCTAGGAGGTCACGGTGATTCCAAAAACCCCACCCAGGGTAAAAAGATGATAGAGGATCACACTCTAGTCTCATGGAGGGACACCACAAACACTATCTAATACTTGACCTATAGAGGGTTTCATAATACTATGATGTGGATGTAATTCCACACTATACACTTGAGAGATATTGACCATGGGAACAAACTCAACCAAGACTAGTCCAGATTAAAGAAATGAAGATCTATAAACACTCTTTAAGGTGGTACAAAACACCTACTAGGGGTACATGGTGCATCAAGTTATCCCCAAGTTTCTCCATGTTGTAAATAATGTCACGAAATTTAAATATCTAAATAAATAGAATGTAGGAACAATAAAATACATGTAGAGATCACCTGACACCTTCCCATGTGCTGCTGGCCATGTTCGTGTACTGTTGGACGTGACCATGTATTAGACTATGTACAGGTTGTCGTGTTCGTGTCCAAGTACACGACATTCCACTTATTGTGGAATTTTGGCTGTGAGAATGTACTTCCCAAAGTACACATCGATCCATCAAGGAGGGGTAACATGACTTGTGAAATTTAACTATGTGTGGAAACTCTAGTGCTTTATAGAGGGGTCCCACACAACATTTAATGGAAATTTACATGCTGTGTAACCCAGTATTTTCTAGATCTTGTGGATCTACTCCACATATTTTATTCAAGTGATTTCCACCATAATCCTTGTCAGAGATAATAGATCAAGGGTCAACCAACACTCCCATAACCATAGATCATAGATACAGGCTTCCAATCCACTCGATAAATGCATGCTCACACCATATGTAGTCATAACATCAAAACTGGGATGAACAAAAACCAAAATTCTATTCCAAACCCCCTCTGATCGTCCTTCATCTTCATCACACTACGATCATATCCTCAATCCTGATTTGAACCCATCATATCGATCTGTTTTTCCAAAGAACGATCACACAACAACTGAATACTAGGTATCTATTGAACCATGGGTAAAAGAGATTACCCACGATGAATGTGGAAAGAAAAAGAGGGAGAAAACCATAAACTATAAGACTTGAGGAACAAACCATGAACCTTGTTCATTCAACCATGACTAGTTTTTATAGAAAAGGGACAAATGAAGAGGGATAAATCACAAAAAATATATAAAATTCCATAAATTTGAATCTACCGATGATACATGTATCAATTCTATTTGTGTAATTGATCTGAGTTCATCTAGGATTATGAAACACGATGGAAATTGAAAAACATCATCCTAAATATATTTTGAATTGATTTTTGAAGAATAAAAGTTCCACACTATCATTGTTGATGATATCCACAAGCTCTTTTGGAACAATAATCCATGATCTTGTCCAAATCTATCATCGTTCTTTAAGAAAGATCTCTTAAGGCCATCTATATCTCAATGGTTTGAGTGGCTAACCTTGAGTAAATCTCATAACCATACACTTTTTGTAGAATTTCTTTTCTATGTCAAAAAATAAATAAAACAAATTAAATAATTAATTAATCTTATTCATTTATGCCCGTGATAAATTTTTCACAAATACCTCATGATGAAAAGGGTCATGTTTCATCTAGGGTAAAACCCTAGTTATAAACTCAACGGTGCCCTTGGGTTTCTGTTCCAAGCTCCCATTCAAGAGTTAATCCACTTTTTTTTGGAAATTGGGTATGTATGTTATTTAATATATTTAATATATTTCAAACATTTGTTCTAGGAACACAAGGGCTTGAAATCACACTAAGTATCAATGCCTAGACTAAATAATAATCAATATAATTTCCAAAAATAATGTTTGGATAATTTGATTCATTACATTATCCCCACCTTAGGTATTTTCTTCCTAATAATAGAAAATCCTACTAAAAAAGATGAGGGTACTGAGCTCACATCTAGGTCTCTCATTCCTAGGTTCTCTCTTGAATATTCCCATGCTTCCACCAAATATTAACTAGGGAAATCAATATCCCATGAAGGATCCTCTCCTATCGGTCCTCGATCTCTACTAGGTAATATGAAAAGGTGGATCCATCCTTGATGTGCATCTCACCCCATTCGATAACATATGATGGGTAATGCACATACCACCTCATCTATAAAATGTGGAGGACATCGTGTACCCATTCCAACTACAGTGGTAGAGATAAGTGGTATTCCACCTCACTAAATCTATACAATATCTGGAAAAGACCAATGAATCTCAGATATAACTTTCCATTATGAAAAAATAACTCCAATCTATGTCAAGGTGAGAACCTACAAAACACATGGTATCCCTCCTAGAAATCCAAAGGTATCCATCGCTAGTCCACATAAGACTTATTACAGCTCTTTACTATCTTCATCCACTCCTAGATGATCTGAACACTCTCTGTAATATCTCACAATAACTCCATACCCATGAGTACCGACTCACCTAGATCAGTCTAACAAAGTGGTTACCTATTGGGTTCCCCATACAAAGCCTCTAATGGTTCTATAACAAATGTTGAATGGTAGATATTTTTGAATGAAAACTTCACCAAGGGTAGATGATCCTACCAACTATGGAAAAATTACAATATGAAAACATGTACCATGTCCTCTAAGACATGAACAGTCAACTCATTCTAACCATTAGTCTGGGGGTTAAACGCCATGATCAAGTGTAACTAAGTCCCAAAGGCCTCTTGTAATCCAAAAAAATAGTGAATTGAAGTGAACATCATGATATGAAATGATAATAGAGGGAAATACCTGGAGATGGATTATATCCTACATGTAAAGGCATCCCAATCTCTCTACTAAAATATGACCTCAAATAGCTATGAAGTGGTCTGACTTGGTGAGTCAGTCTATGATCACCCAGATGACAGCATGTCCCTTAGATATATGTGTTAACCCTATCATGAAGTCTATGGATACCCCATCCCACTTCCACTTTAGAACCTCAATGGGTTGAGCTAAACCCGTTGGAACCTGGCGCTCAACCTTCACTTGTTGATAAGTGATGCATCAAGAGATAAACTCTACAAAACAAATCTTCTTTCTTGACCACCAAAGATGATTTAGTTGGTCATGGTACATCTTTTACAAACATAGATGCACCACCAAATTGTATTTATGAAACTCCCACATCACCTCCTCCCGCAACACCAAAGGTTCCATCACCCATCATCTTAAAAAGATGGCATGCTCCTCACCTATATAGTGTCCATTAGAAGCATGTTTGGTAGATATCTGTGAATGAAAGGTATCATAGTTGGTATTTACTCACCAAGAACACCTGACATGCTATAAAATAGGTGTGGTAACAATAATAAATTTTATATATAAATAACCATCCATTTCCAGCAAAGAAAACTACAATGAATCTAGATACTCTAATGCCTCAGTCAACAACAGATAATAAGATCTCCTACTTAGAGCTTCTTACACCGCGTTCCCCTTACCGTGAGTATAAATAATCTCGAATTCATAGTTACATAGGGACTCTATACATCACCTCTATCTCAATTTAAGGTCCTTATGAGAGAATATATACTTGACACTCTTATTGTTTGAGTAGATGATAAACCACTCACCCATCAGGTAGTGTTTCCACATCATCAATGCCAGAAATACCACTCGTAACTCAAGATCATGGGTCACATAATTCTATTCTTGTGTTTAAAACTAAAGTGAACCATAGATAATCACCACCTACCTATGAATAATAACACAACATAGTTTGGTCCTCTATGCATCACAAAACACTACACAATCTACACCCACATCTAGTAAACTCAATATGAGAGTACCCTTCAACCTATGTCTCAACTCATGAAATCATTTTTGGATCCTTTTTGTCCAAATTAAAGGCTTCCCCTTTTGGGTAAAAGCGAAAAAGGGTGATGAAACTCTAGAGAAATTAGGTACAAACCTCTAATAGTACCCTACCAACCCAAGGAAACTCCGAACCTTGGTACTTGGGTGGCTCCCAAACAACCATTGCCTCAACTTTTTATAAGTCTACTACTACTCTTCATTCTAAGATGACTTTTCGTAGAAAGTGTAATTCTCAAATCTAGATCCAACACTTCAAGAGATTCCCATAAAGCTAGTGCTTTTAGAGTGTGTCCCAGACCTTACTCAAGTGTCTCGTATTTTCTTTATCGAACGGTGAGTACACTAGAGTATCATCAATGAAAACCACCATGAATCGGTCTAAAAAGCGATGAAAGATCAAGTTCATGAGTCCCATGAACACTTCTAGGGTGTTCGTCATTCCTAAAAATTTCAATATGTACTCATAGTGACCGTAGTGACATCTGAATGCCATCTTCAGTTTATCCTCATCCCATGATCACAACTGGTGATAGCCTGATCCAAGGTTAATCTTTGAGAACCATAATGCCACTCTCAACTAATCAAAGTGGTCATTGATCCTAGATAGTGGATACTTATTATATATGGTCACCTAGTTCAAGATCTGGTTGTCCACACATAACCTCTATATCCTATCCGCCTTCTTGTTGAGCAACACTAGGGATGTCTGGGGAAAAAATTGGGTCACAAAAATCCCTTCTCCTACAAGTCCTCTAATTGCACCCTCATATTGCAAAGCTCTATGGGATCCATCCAATATTCTGGTGATGATATTGGGTCCATCTTGAGATTCAATTCAATGTAGAAGTCTATATATTGGTAAGGAGGTAAGCATGGCATGTACTTAGGAAATATGTCCTCATACTCCACCTCTATTATAGGAAATTGAAAGCTCATAACATCCATTGTTCCAAGAGTCATTCCAATTAAGTAATGAGTAATCAACTACACTCTCCTATTCCTAAGCCCATCATAATATTCCAAGGTTTCCATTTCCCCTAAAATGGAAAAACTTTCCCCATCACTATGGAAACACCACATTCTCCACCTAAAATAGTCAATATAGGCATGTAATATGGATATCCAGTCCATACCTTAGATGATTTCATAAGGCCTCAGTGACACTACAACGTGATCTCATAAAAAATCCTTACCTCCAAGTGTCAGATCACACTGTCGGCATAACTGTGAAATCAATGAGTCACCCCCTATCAAAGTATCCAAGCAAAAGGTTCGATCCAATGGATTAATAGAAATCTATAAGTATAAAACTAGAGATGTGTAAAAGAAGAAATGACTATCACATATGTATATTAGTACTACAACTAAATTAAAAAATAAACAGATTATACCATATATCATCCCTGGAGTTCCAAGATCATAGGGCTCTATATCCTACATATGGCCTCTTCTCTGACCACCAACTCCCTGATCCTAGCATGGACCACCTACAGGTGGTGGTGATAATAGGTTGAACCTCCGACCACCTCCTGTTACTCTACTAACCCCTCTACTAAAACTTAAACATTGAGGACCGCCCTTCTCCTACCTCTATATCTAACTTGATGGTCCATAAAATATATCTCAATCAGTTGTATAATTGGTAAGACAATTTAAAGTCAGATCTACCCAACCATCGTAGGAGAAACACTACAACTCCCTAGGCTAATTCGATCCATCCTGAGAGCCCTGCACAGCTAATCCTATGTCCTGGGATCTCCTATTAAATTTCTAAATTCTTGTATGCCTATAACAATTGTCATATCCATACTACTAGGGTCTTATCTAATGGGTTCCCACTACCAGCACCCACTGTTGATGCCTGCTCTTCCAGGAATCTCTCCACCACCATGGCTCGCTCGAGCACCCCAAAATAGGTGGGAATGTAAAGGGATATCACCGAAGACCTAATACGTTGGTGTAATACCTGATCATAGGGTTGTTCCATAAATAAATAATCTCACACCATATCCAAGGGGTAACATGAAAGATCTGTAAACCATGATAAGTACTCCACCACAGTCAAATTGACCTTCAGCAGATGCAGAAGCTCCTATATAAGTACAAATTGTTACATGTCCAGATAAAACTCCTCCCAGAAGAGATACTCAATGTCTGACTAAGATAAATATATCTCGTCATGTGACTGAGTCACTAAGCTCCATCATCGCCTAATATATCCATGAGGACGACTCACCACAAGGACCTCCATATGATCTTCAAATGTCCTCATAAGGAGAAAAATATGAGTAGTTACATCTATCTAGTTCTCATCCACCTGGGGGTCTATCTACCCTCAAATCCTAGGATGTACCTACCTATAGAACTTATGCATTACAATTAGCCTACGTGCATCCTCAGCTAACCCTTTTGGCACTAATGGATACTTAGAAAGTGGTGGTATAGCTTGTAAACTCATCAGAGGTGTTATCTTTAGTACAATACCCTATAACAAAGATTCATCACTCGGAGGATCATCCTCATGATCATACAGAGGAATCCTAGATGGATATATGCGTGAAGGAATCCGGAAATAGAACAAGATATACCATGTTCAAAATATTATTTTTATGGATTTAACTCAATAAAGACATGGAAACCAAAACCAATTCCTATATGATACATGTATCAAAAAATTTCCTATAACCAATGTTCACATGTACCATGTTTAATGATAGGTGATCAGAGTCCTTATGTATAGATATGTCAACTGCCACACCAACACTGGCATCCCTAGAAAAAAAAAATCCAAAATTCAAATTCTAAACATTGTTTCCCTAAACCAATCTCACTAACACTGATACTAATGGTAGAAACGACTATTCTAATACCACTCATTCTTGATTTGACCCACTAGGGTTTGACCTATGACTACCCTGATCCCTCCTCTAATAGTCTAGGGTCTAGTGACCAATGCTGAGTAGACATATCCCACAAATGGGAGGAATTATCCTAATTTAAATATATACACACACCCATATAAAATTCCAAAAAATGACGAAATTTAAAACAAATTAATATATTCATGTATACATCTATAATACCACAACCAAATTAGTATAATAAATTAATAAAAGAAGAAAAAGAGGCCAAATTCATGCCTAGACAAAAAATGGAAAGATTCCAACCTACTCTACGAGTGAGGACTAAGGTCAAATATAATCTCCCAGAAAACACCTAGGTCTGAAAAGATCAAGATAAACTCCACCAACTCTATGCCCTCTAAGGAAACCATCAAAAGAGAAATCGTCTACATAAGACATGACATGTGTAGGTAGATCCCATGTAGGGGAGATCATAATAATACCAAGTAGGAAAAAACTGGAAACAATAAACACAAAACACCTTGTATAGTCAACTAAATACAAGGATATAAAAATCAATGTATAATAGAAACACCCAGATATACTTAGGAAATATTAAATTCCACCAGATGGTCATAAACAACTACCATCCACATGATTCTTCTTGAAGAAACACTCTTTCTGTGATAATATACTCCATGAGGCATGCTATAACCAGAGACACTCAACGAAGATGTATAGATCATTGGGCCCCACCAAAGGAAGATCGCTGGTCTAAGAATACCCTAATACCTAGATAGGGCGCCACACCCAGAAATACTAGGGGACACCACAAACCTAATCTAGACCAACCCGCTATGTAAGGGATTGTATGCCAACAATACCATAAACCCTAATGATATGGCCTTCTAGATGGAGGATCAATTCCATGATCAAGGAGGTAATGCTGAATCCAAAAACCACTCCTAGGGTAAAAATATGATAGAGGATCACACTCGAGTCGCATAGAGGGACACCAAAAACTCTATATGAGACTCAGACTCTAGAGTGGATCATAATCTTGTGATGTGGATGTAATGTGGAATTGTAAACATGAGGGAAATGGACTAAGGGAACACACTCAACCATGAATGGTCCAAAACAAATAAACAAAGAGCTAAAGACACTCTTTAAGGAGGTACACGACATGTTCCAGGGGTACATGACATGCCCAAATATCCCCAAGAATGCCCGTGTGGAAAATCATCCCCTAAAATGTAAATATCTAAATACACAACATGTTGGAATAGTACATGATATTTAGAGATCACCTAGCACTATCCCGTGTGCCACTGGCCATTTCTGTGTACTACTGACCATGTATGTGTATCATCTCATGTACAAGTGGATGTGTCTGTGTCCATGTACACAACGTGCCACTATCAATGTACTTTTAGACTTGTTCATTTACTTACCAAAGTACACACCAAAAAATCACAGAGGGGTCACATTTCATGTGATATTTAACCCCATGAAAAAAACCTAGAACTATACAGGGGTCCCACATGGTGTGTAATGTTGGATTACATGTCATGTAACCTAGGATTTTCCAGATCCCACAGATATCTTCCATGCCTCTTATTCATGATGCCACTACCATTTCCCTCACCAAAGATCATAGATCTAGGATTTTCCAGTACTACCATCACTAGAGATCATTGATCTGGTCTTCGAATCTACTTGAGAAATTCCTACATACATTTTTCATAGTCGCACCATTGAAACTGGAATGAATGGATATTGTAAGTCCGTTCCGGTCAACCTTTGATCATCATCCGTCGTCATCATGCCATGATCATAGCCTCAATCAAGATCTACACTTATGGTTTCGATCTTTTATGCTAAATAATGGTTGCGTAATGACTGAATACTTGGTATTTTTCAAACCTAAGGACAAATAGATTACTTGTGGTGAACGTATGAAGAACGAGGGAGAAAAACATAATCCATAAGATGTGAGGAATGAACTTTTCCATTTTTTCATTCAGCCTCGATTGTTTTTCATAGAAAAGGTACAAATAAAGAGGGATAAATTACAATGAACATAAGAAATTCCATCAATTTAATTCTACTGAAGATGAAAATATAAATTCTATTTCTGGAATTGATCTATGTTTGTTTGAGATTAGGAATAAATATGGAAAAAAGCATCATCCTACCAGGATTTTGGATTGACCATTAATGAAGAAAGGATTCATGCAGTCATTGTTGACAAGATACATGAACTATGTTGATGAAATGATCCATGATTCGATTTAGATCCATCGTCGTTCTCCAAGAAAGATCTCCAACAGTCATCTATATCTCTAGGGCTTGAGCGTCCAAACCTAAAGAAATATCATAACCATATACTTATAATATAACTTGGTCGCTACATCAAAAATAAATAAATAAAAAATAATTAATTAATTTTATTCATTTATGTCCATGGAGACTTTTTCACTGATTCCTTTCAATGACTAAGGTTATGTTATGAATAGGGTAAAACCTACATTCTAAACTCAACGGTGCCCTTGAATTCTTGATGCAGGTCTGCATTCAGAATTCACTCCACTCTTTTAGGAAAATTGTGCATGGGCGTTATTGAATATATTTAACATATTTAAAATATTTATTCTGGGCACACTAGGCCTCAGAATCACATTCCATCTCAACTTATGGTCTTGGAAATAATTTATATAATATCCAAAATTAATACATGGAAAATTAGAGTCAGTACAACCAGTCTCATCATGGGTTTTCTCATTAACATCACCATCTTCAACATCATCATCATCATCACCAGAAATTTCATCACCTCAACCTTCACTAAGACCACCATCTCCACCTAGTTCATCATATAGTGAGATCATTTTTTTACATACATATATTGAAATTTACATCATCCTATAATGGATGTGATGAACATAAATCTATCCTTACTTTTATGAACTGCACCACGACTATTTTAAACATATCATGATCCGACATAGTTGTTTTTTTTTCTTGAATGATTTTTTATAAGCATCCTGAACCTCAGTGCTACCACGTTTGTTAGAGGTTCTCAAAGTGAGATAATACCTTATGTAGAGGATTCCATTTCCAAGTTAACATAAAAAAATTATTGGTGTTCATCACCTAATAAATATATCAAATGATCATTTGGCCAAAAAATTTCATCTAATTTCTAATCAAGGGCCTAAAAAGAATTCTTTTGATAATATAAATATGAAATTTAATTATGAAATATGTATTAAAATTTAAAATCACCATAATAATACTTAAAATATTTTCTTACATTTGTTCATTTAATGAACTCTTGTACTTATTCTTCCTACTCAAGAAAAATAGTATCTATTGAGGCACACAACCTTTGATATTTAATACGACAAGCTGCAAATGAAATTTAATATATGAAAAATTTATTCAATAATATTATATTTCTAAAGAAAATTTTCTCATTCTGACCAATATTTAACAAATCCAATCCATAATAAATCAAACTAAAATTCAATGAAATGGATCATATTATCCCCATTAAAAAAAATTGAATCAAAAAAAGAGAAATGAATAGACGTATATTATATTGGTTAAGGTATATTCAAATTAGTTTTATTATTTATATAGTGTATTAGGTTGGATTATATCTATTCATTTTAATTCTAATCATTTTTGTTCATTATGAATTTTTTTAACTAGGACTGGGTGAGTTCAATTTGAGTAAGTATTGTTTAGGATAATTTCTCACTTTTATATCCAATCCATTTTTTTTTATGAATAAAACATATTATATTGGTATAGTTTGGGTCAATAAAGGTTAGTTTATTTTGGGATAGTTTAGTTCAGATCAATTTAGATTAGTATATTATGTTTTGTTTTAAATTTTGATTATTTATTTAGTTCAAGTTCCATTTGGAAATATTTATTAAATTTGATATGGCTGGTCTTAGTTAAATTTTAGAAAATTTTCTTTCTTTCTATTTGATTCTATTTAGTGTAGTTCAATTTAATATAATATGATTTATATTATTTTCATACTTATTGTTACAATTTAGTTCATTTAAGTCTTGATTGTGTTTAAATTGATTTAATTTAATTTTACTTAGGTCCGATTGGTTTATATTTTTTATGGAAAGTTTGATCCATTTTTCTTTAATTTGGAAAGATGTGTTTTGTTTGAAAGAGTTTTCTGTCTAAATGAATTTTTTTAAGAGACAAGACTCGAGAATTTAAAATTGTTTTATAATGGTTTTGTTAGTTTTTTATGAGTGACTATGTTTTGAAATTTATCGATTAATATGACATGATTTGGGAGAAACACATCTAATTACTTAACTTTAATATAAAATGGTTTTAGAAATGTTAATTTATTGTAATGATTTTATCTGATTAGTTTATTTGAGTAGAGATTTCATGGTTTTAAAATTGGTTGTTTTCTTGAATATCAATGTCATTGTTCGATTAAAAATTGAAATTATCTTACAAATATACAGTTTCTAAATGTTGAATTATGAATGGGTTTGAAAAGATGTTTTTATGTTATAAATCGCAATTCTGTAAATCGTGTAAAGTTTTGGGTTGATCAGCTTTAATATTTTTTGGATCAATTAATTAAAAATATTAAAAAAAAATTATTTTGTTTTTCTCATGTCTCTTTAGTTTAGTTTTGTGAAGTAGGGTGGAGGGGACACCACATAACAACTAATTTGGTTCATCTCTAATTTTCTGTTCAATATAGGTTATACAGGTTATTTAGTTTCATTTTAATTAAATTCATATTGATTTTGTTTTGTTTGGTTTATTTTTATATGTGTTATTTGTGTTCTCTTACATTAAAATAAATTAAATTTTATTTTATTTTATTTCATTTTGTTAGATCCTAATTGAGTTGGATTTGTATAGTTAGATGTGGTTTGATTCCTTTCTTTTTCATCTAGTTTTATCTAGATTGGAATTTTTTTGATCTATTCAATGAGTTTTTCATATCCTCGACTCAATATGATTTCGTTATTTTAGATCGATTTCATATCAGGATGATTCGATTCAATAAATTTTGAATCAATTTTGATCAAATTGATTTAGTTAGCATTATTTCAATTTATTTTAATTCACGATAAATCAGTTTTAGTCATTTTCATTCGATTTTTGGAAGACTATTTTGGGTTGGATCAATTCAACCTAGTTCAGTTTAATTTGGGTCTTGTCAGTTTGGACAAATCTAGTTTAACTGGGTATTATTATATTAATAAAAATATGGTTTAGTTTTTTTATCTTAGTTTTGGTTTTATTCCGTTTAATTTAATTAGATATATTTTGTTTGGTTCAATTTTTTATGGATTAGCTAGGTCCATTTCAATTTAAGTTGGGTTTCATTAACCTGGATTGGCTCATTTTTTGTTATATAAGGTTTATTTGGTTCAATTGGGATTGGTTTAAACTGAACTAAACATAATAAAACTAAATTTAATTGAATCAAACATAACTAAAAGAAATTAAACCTGATTGGATAATGCCAAAAATTCTTAGTTAAACCCATCCTTAACAAAAAAACTAAATGAAACCAATTTTAGTTGAATAAGGTGGAAGAGGAAAACAGGAAGGAACATCTAGAGCTCCTTATCTCTTCAAATAAAGAAATGTAGGAAAATTTCATTAAGCTCATGGCCTCATATGGGGAGAAGAACAAAATCCTAGATAGAGGTCTTCGAGGTGATTTTAGAAAATATCAAATGGATTGGATCTACAAACAAGACCTTATTTTAGCAAGTGGATTTAAAGGAAGAAAAATCAATGTGGAGGAGTACATCCAAACATGGGACAAGCTTGTCAATTTATTTGAATACCTTATCAATGATGGCCCAGATACAAAGGCCAACGCCCTTCATTGTGGGCTATATCAGGTAAGTAATTCCTATCTTTTTAGTCTAACTATTAATGGATTTGTGATTTCTTACCATTCTTAAAGATTTTGGCATTGAATTGAATGATTTTCCACTTTTCCTCAAAAATGATTTTGGAAATAAAAATTTAATCTTAGTAGTAATTTTTTTTAATAAAACAAAAAAATCATAAGAAAATATAATCAAACCAATACAATATGATATGATTGATTTGGTTTAGATAAATTATGTTGGACCTAATAAAACTAAGTTGGTTATAAAGAATCCCTGGTTTCTACCATGCTTGTAAAGAACCATAAATTTCAAGGAAAATTTTCTCTTAATTTCTTTGGGATTTTATGAGTACGTAGTTTCTGATGGCACCTGATTCCGAGGCCCAGTGTGACCGGAATCAATTTCCGAAGTTTAGCTTAGGTACGTTCAGTGAACAAACAAGCAAGTTTTCCTTACTTTTGAACTGGTGCTTGGAATCGAAATCCGAGGGCACCGATGAAACCGCAACGCCAGTATTTTCTTAGGAAGACCTTTTCTAGAGTTGCGTTTTCTCGAGAATAGTTGTTAAAAAAATGGATTAAGATTAAAGTGAAATAAAAATCAAGTTTCAATTTTTAATCCACTTTCATAAGTGGTTTAGCCCATGTGAGGGAGTTGGGGTGGGACCCACTGATGTTCTAACTCCCCTTGAGTGGATTTAAGATGAGGTGGGTCCCACACGAGCCCCCACCTTTTCATTTTTCCCTAACTCCTTTTAAAACCTCTCTTGTCATTAATGTTGCCAACTTATCACTCCATTTAATTTTGACAAGTTAAATTTAATTAAATGAAGTGAATTCAATTTTGAATGTTTGAATTTTAAAAATGTTGGCAAAAGTAATAAAATAAGGCAAGGGCCTTATTTTATTTTGGTTGCTTTGTTGTGTTGAGAGAGAGGGCGTTCTTCACATTTGAAGAACTTCATCTTCCCGGCGAAGAACTTTTCTACCTCGACGAAGAACGTCGTCACGCCTTTTTCCGAAGAACGATGACGCACCATCCTTCATTCTTCTTCCCGTGTCAAAGGAAGGGAGATTCCACTCCTCTTCAGATGTTCTCTGTCAACATATATGGAGCCTCACCCGCGACGCCGTATTCCGCGACACGAACTTCCTCAAAATTCTTTGAGGTGGGGAATTGTTTGACGTTAAAGATTAATTTACGTTCTTCGTTGTTGTTTATTAAGCCACCTTTTATCAAGATAACGGGAGGAGGTCGGACCACTCGAACACGGCCGAACCTCCTCCCCATGTTTGTTAATTTTTCTCTATGGTTTGGAACGGAGGTGGCTCGGTGTCGTCGCACCGCGTGGGAACGAGGGAACTCCGGCCGGAGCGGGTCGCGACAAAGAAGCGGGGCGCCGTCGTGCCACGCCGAAGCCGAAGAACCTGCGGCCAAGGTCTGGCCGCGGCGGAGGGACGCGGCGCCGTCGCGCCGTGCTGGACGGACAAGGGTCGCGGCCTAAGCCGCGACTGTACAGGGGAGGGCGGCCGGAATCGCCTGCCACCGGCGCTTTAAAAGGGAGGGAATGCAGGGCCCCGTGGTGGCAGCACTGGCTGGACAACCGGTTCGTCCGTTCAGAAAGGCCGGGGGTTGTAACCCCCGGTGGTAGACAGGGCAGGGCCCCTCCACGTGGGGGGCCGCCGTTTCGAGACCAGGGGGCAGCGCCCCCCCTTCCGCGTGCACTCCGCAAACAGGCGTCGCACCGGGCCGGGCCGCCCACACTGAGTCGTGCCGCCCACGCCGGGCCGGACCCCCGGGCCAGGCCAGGTCGCTCCCCAATGGGCCGACCCAGGGGGTTTTGGGCCGGGTCGGTCCAGGCCCAAGCCCCCCTAAAAACGGGCATATTCGTTCAAACGCCCGTAACATGGGCTACAGACATTCGATTGACACACCTTCAGTTGTGATGCGATCCTTGGATCAAGAAGACCGTTTTAGTATATTACACTCAAGGTTTCATAGAACTCTGGGTATGGCCGGGTTGGTTCGAACACGAAACCAACCGGGCCCTCGGAGCGGAAACACTTATAACTTTAGTTCCGGACGTCTGAATGATGATCCATCAACTTTGTTGGATTCCTCTTAGTGAGACGGTTCTTTTGGCTTACTCCTATAGAGGTTTGGACACTGTTGGAGTACGTTCGGGTTGGTTTTGACTTAAAAACTAACCGGGCCCCTGGGACGAAAAGGCCAATAACTCTCAGACCGAGTGTCCGATTGACGCGACGTCTGCCACGTTGAGTTCCTTTTGTCAAGACGGAAATTTGGTATACATCAACTCCAAACTATGTGTCAGTTGATTTATTCACCCCCCTTGGCTCATGGAGTGGACCCTCTCGGAATTGAGCATGTTGTGTGCGGGATCCCTAGAGCTTGCTGCGACTGCGATGACGATGACGACTTTACTGGAATACTCTGTGGGTTCAGCAGTGACGAAGACCGTACTGAAATACTCCGTGGGTTCGATGGCGATGACTACTATTCTTGTATCCTATGTGGGTCCGGCAGTATGTGACGAATGTTCTTGTATCCTACGTGGGTCCGGCAGTATTTGAATCTGTACTTGTATCCTACGTGGGTCCGGCAGAGTAGCTAGTCTTGTATCCTTTGTGGGTCCGACAGCTTAGCTAGTCTTGTATCCTATGTGGGTCTGACAGATTAGATGAATCAGTGGCTACATCTGATCATCTATATCACCTTACGAAGAGTATACCTATGTGAGATGAGTCTTGAATTTCAATCAATATCTACGATATGATTGAATTGCTTTACTGTGTGGATTGGGTTGTTTTATCCTGCATGGATTGGATTGTGCTATCCTGTGTGGACTAGATCGAACTTGGGCTCGGTTGTTAGAGACGAAATGGAATTGATGACTTAGGTATAGGTATGGGTATATACCTAAGTAGAGTTGGTTGTTACTTCGTGATTGTATCTTTTTTTTTTGTGGATTATCCTTCGTGGATTCTAGGAGACCTTCGGGGGTCTCAGGGTCCCTACTGAGTAGCGTATACTCACCCCTACATGGGCGATGACCGCACTACGTTGTGTTGGATACAGACGACGGACATCGCTGATCGAGGTAGGAGTTCGTGGAGCTAAACGGTACCTGGAGTTGGATCACTGGACGGGACGTACATGGAGCGGACGACTGGAGCCGAGGAGAAGAGGAGACCATCTGTACTCACCCTTCAGGTGGGATTTCCAGAGGACGGATTGGTGTTCCTGCTTTACTTTTTTACCATTGTACTCTCTTTTCAGTTGTACTTTACTTTCAGTTGGGTTTGTATTCTGGCCCATTTACTTTCCAGCACTTACTTTTGTATCCAGTTTACTTAGTGTTTACTCGTCTTGTGTGATCTGTGGTGTTTGTTTACTTTATAAAGGCAATGCCTTCCCCTTTTGTTGGGATTTACGCCTTTGGTGCTAGTTTCCAGCCTCTGGCCTATGGAAGGTGGGCTTGGGGTAGTCACGGCCTGGGTCCCGAGGACGGGTCGTGACAAATTGGTATCAGAGGAGTTTGGTTCTACCGCAGAACTGAGGACTCTGATCTTCTTCTTTATGAAGTAGTAATGTTAAGGGTATTGAGTGTGGTTATTAGTCCAGGGAGTCCAGTGTTGGTGCGGCGGCCGACGTATCCATACACCAGGACCCTGAATTCTGATTTCCGACTCAGTGCACGAAAACATCAATTGCATGTGTGTTCCAAAAGTTTTCTTTGTGATTACTTTGTGTCAGCTCACCAGGTATACTGTATTGACCGTGGTGAACCTGTTTCTTTTCAGGATGGCCCCACGACGACAGCTTGCTAGGGTTCCGAGCTTTGTGTGAGACTATAGCCCACCGAGCGACGAGGCCTCGGTATATGGCCCTATTACAGCGGAGGCACCGGCGGTACCTCTACCCACCGAGCCACCGATGCCACCAGCCCTAGCCGCTGAGAGTGCACGTTGCCTTAGTGCACTGCACAAGTTTCAGCATCAGAGACCTCCCAGGTTACATGGGGAGATGGACCCTCAGGCAGCCGAGGAATGGATGGAGGCTTTTGTACGAGTTTTCAGGTTAGTGGGGACACCAGCTGACCTCATGGTGATCCTTGCAGTGAGTCTCCTGCATGCGGCAGCAGCTAGATGGTGGAGCCTGATGCTCCAGGTGCATGACGAGGCATATCTCCTTTGGTCGGACTTCGAGAGCCTCTTTTTCTTGGAGTTCGTCCCAGCCACACTCCATGCGGTGCGCATTCAAGAGCTACTACAACTGCGGCAGGGCAGCATGACGGTAGCCCAATACTCGGTGAGATTTACTGATATCTCATGCGATTCCACAGACATGGTACGAGACCCATTCTTCCGAGCCCAGACCTTCGAGCAGAGACTGAGGCATGAGATCAGGGCATCGATGATCTCCCTCAGTATTCCGATGCAGGCAACAGTACTAGAGCGAGCCCTTCTTGTATAGAGCTTTCTTGCTGAGCCTACACCAGCAACACGACCTACTGTAGGGCTGCAAGTAGCAGAGTCTTCTACAGCTGGTAGTCGATGAATGTCATAGGGGTCCAATTGGACCAGACCTTCAGGCAAATGACCTCAGGACACTGGCTCAGAGGTGCGGGGCACAGGGTGCAGAGCCAGTCTTACGGGGAGAAGACAGTGCTATGCATGCGGCGGGCAGGGCCACATGGCCCGTGACTACCCGACCCGCCATGCAGAGGAGTAGCAGACGGTTGAGGGACCACCCAGGAAGAGTCAAAGGTTCGACCGTGGTAGTCTGCAGGGAGCAGGAGGACGTGGAAGAGGATCTGGATGAGCAGTAGGTGGTGGGCGACGCTTTGAGGCTCTACCACCACCACCACCAGGAGGTCCACCCCGACCATAGGGAGTTGGTGGACAGAGGCAGGCTCAGCTTCAGGTAGCGGAGGTCTACGACCACGGCACACCAGAGATGATTCGAGGTACTATCTGTGTCTACTCCACCCTTGCTGCAGTTCTTATAGACACATGAGCGAGTCATTCTTTCATTGTCGTTGCCCTTGTTCGGAGCTCGGAGATTCCAACGGAGCTGTTGGCTCGATCCTTACGGCTAGAGACTCCTACGAGAGCAGACTCGACGATTACAAACTGGTGCCGGTAGTGTGAGATTACTCTAGTAGGTGAGAGCTTCGGCTGAGATCTTCTTGTAGCGGCATCGATACCTTACGATGTCATCTTGGGCATGGATTGGTTATCTATAGTCCATGTTCAGATCAACTGTATTAGGTGAAAGGTGTGGTGTGTTTGCTCCGATGGGAGCATGTTCACCTTCACCAGCGAGAAGGGTGCCTTTGCAGCGCAGGATGGACACACATAGAGGAGAGGACAAACGATCACTCATCAGTTGTCTAGTCTCATCCTAGGAGCAGTGAACGTGCGAAGTCTGAGTTTTCCTGTAGTGGTGGATCAGTATGCAGACGTTTTTTCTGACAACGTTCCAGGAATACCTCCTCACAGATAGGTAGACTTTTATATTGACCTGTACCCCGGGACAACCCCGATATCTACTCCAGAATATTGGATGGCTCCCGCTGAGCTTTGAGATCTACGAGTACAACTGGAGGACTTGCAGGGCAAGGGATTCATCCGACCCAGTGTTTCACCCTGGGCTTCCCTGATTTTGTTCGCCAAGAAGGCGGATGAGAGCTTGCGACTGTGTATCGATTACCGTCGCCTGAACTAGGTTACTGTGAAGAAAAAGTATCCTCTTCTGAGGATTGACAACCTCTTCGATCAGCACAAGGGAGCACGATGGTTCTCGAAGATAAACCTCAGGTCAGGCTATCATCAGCTCAGAGTTCGAGATGAGGATGTGCAGAAGACGACCTTTAGATGTCGGTATGGCCACTATGAGTTCTTGGTTATGCCTTTTGGAGTAAACAATGCTCCAGCAGTGTTTATGAGTCTCTTGAATAGGATCTTTCAGCCTTACCTCGATCGATTTGTCGTAGTCTTCATCAACGACATATTGATATACTTGACCACTGAGGAGGAGCACGCCTACCACTGGCGGGCTGTACTAGACACACTCCGAGAGCACCAGATTTATGGTAAGATCTTGAACTATAAATTCGGGATACGTGAGGTCCACTTCTTGGGGCACGTCATTTATGAGGTGGGAGTTGTGGTGGATCCTGGGAAGATCAAGGCAGTGATAGCTTGGGAGCCACCCAGGAGCGTGACATAGGTGTGGTGTTTCTTAGGTCTGGCTGGGTACTACCAGAGATTTATTCCAAACTTCTCCAATGTTTCGGCACCACTTTCATCTTGGACGAAGAAGGGGAGACCCTTCATGTAGTCAGACAGATGTCAGCAGAGCTTCCATGAGCTGACACAGAGATTGACCAGTGCAACTATCTTGAGGCTATCGGAGGAGGGAGTAGGGTACGTAGTCTACTGTGATGCATCAGGGACCAGACTTGGGTGTTTCCTGATGCAGGAGCGGGCAGTGATCGCATATGGATCACGACAGTTGAGGCAGCATGAGAAAGAACTACGCTACCCATGACCTGGAGTTAGCAGCAGTGGTCTTCACCTTGAAGATGTGGTGGCACTATCTGATGGGCGAGCACTTTACAGTCGATTCTGACCACCAGAGTCTCAGGTATATCTTCTCCCAGAAGGACCTGAACCTGAGACAACGGTGATGGCTCGAGTTCGTCCAGGACTATGACTTTGAGATAGTCTATACTCCTGGATAGGGGAATGTAGTAGCTGTTGCTCTCAGCATAAGGACGAGCATTCAGATACTTGGAGAGGTGACAAAGTAGCTAGTCACTTTGTAGATATCCTTCGTAGATAGAGATGGAGCAGCCTTTCTACAGTCACTCACAGTCACTCCTCCACTACTACAGCAGATCAGAGAGGCACAACGTGGGGATGTTGACTGTGAGACGCGGAATGCACAGATATCCTTATGGCAGGAACCTGATGGATTCTCTATAGGAGGAGAGCACTTCGTGCTTTCTAGAAGGCGTACCATGGTACCAACTGCGTTACAGGAGGAGGTGATGAGAGATTTTCACACTTCCCCTTTAGCGGTAGATCCAGGAGTTAAAAAGATGTACCAGGATCTTAGACGATAGCACTAGAGGCCGGGGATGAAGAAGTTTGTGGAAAAGTTCGTTTCTCGATGCCTCACCTGCCAGTAGGTGAAGGCGGAGCACCAGGTACTAGCAGGCTTGGTACAGCCCTTGGAGGTCCCGGAGTGGAAGTGGGATGGTATATCTATGGATTTCGTGACTGGACTTCCACGTACTTCCAGAGGCCACGACTCCATTTGGGTGATTGTTGACCAACTCACCAAGTCGGCCCACTTCTTACCCATCAGAGATCTGGGCTCAGTAGAGAGCTTGGGACGCCTCTACGTTCAGGAGATTGTACGGCTTCATGGTGTGCCATCATCTATAATCTCCGATCGAGATGCTCGCTTTACTTACAGGCTATGGAAGGGGTTGCAGGAGGCATTCGGGACGCAGCTAAGTCTGAGCACCGCCTTTCACCCTCAGACAGATGATCAGACGGAGAGGACAATTCAGACTCTTGAGGACATGATCCGTGCATGTTTCCTCGACTTTGGTCGCAGTTGGGAGGATCACCTACCCTTGGTGGAATTTTTGTACAATAACAGCTACCACTCCACCATCGGGATGGCACCATACGAGGCATTGTATGGCCGACCTTGTAGATTGGCTCTGTGTTGGACAGACCCTGGGGAGTTAGCACTTGTGGGACCAGAGATGGTCTTGGCCATGAAAGAGAAGGTCCAGGTCATCCAGAAGCGGATGAGGATAGCTCAAAGCCAACAAAAGTCTTATGATGACAGGAGGTGGAGACCACTAGAGTTCGAGGATGGCGACCACGTTTTCTTGCGGGTCTCACCTCGACGTGGATTACGGAGATTTGGCCGGGGAGGCAAGTTATCTCCGTGCTTCATCGGACCATTCCCGGTTCTCAACAGGATAGGCAAGGTGGATTATCGCCTGGCTCTACCACCTCATTTGCACCGGGTGCACGACGTCTTCCACGTATCTCAGCTGAGGAGATACGTGCATGACCCGACGCATATCATCGACCATGGGGAGCTGGACATCGATGACAGGGAGACTTTTGCGGAGGTCCCAGTGGAGATTGAGGATTGACAGGAGCGGGTCCTACGTGGGAGGTCCATTACTCTAGTGCGCATCATGTGGCAGCACGAGAACCTCCAGGAGAGCACTTGGGAGCGGGAGGCTCAGATGCGTTCTCAGTACCCTCATTTGTTCCCCTAGTTTGTGATGTATCTTTATGGGGACGTAAATCCCTGAGGTGGTAGTAATGTAAAGACCCGTAAATTTCAAGGAAAAATTTCTCTTAATTTCTTTGGGATTTTACGAGTACACAGTTTCTGAAGGCACCTGATTCCGAGGCCCGGTGTGCCCGGAATCAATTTACGAAGTATAGCTCGGGTAAGTTCAGTGAACGAACGAGTGGGTTTTCCTAACTTTTGAACAGGTTCTCGGAATCGAAATCCGAGGGCACCGATGAAACCGCACCGCCGGTATTTTCCTAGTAAGACCTTTTCTAGAGTTGCGTTTTCTTGGGAATAGTTGTTAAAAAAATGGATTAAGATTAAAGTGAAATAAAAATCGTGTTATAATTTTTATTCCACTTTCATAAGTGGTTTAGCCCATGTGAGGGAGTTGGGGTGGGACCCACTGATGTTCTAACTCCCCTTGAGTGAATTTAAGATGAGGTGGGGCCCACATGAGCCCCCACCTTTTCATTTTTTCCTAACTCCTTTTAAAACCTCTCTTGTCATTAATGTTGCCAACTTATCACTCCATTTAATTTTGACAAGTTAAGTTTAATTAAATGAAGTGAATTCAATTTTAAATGTTTGAATTTTAAAAATGTTGGCAAAACTAATAAAATAAGGAAAGGGCCTTATTTTATTTTGGTTGTTTCGTTGTGTTGAGAGAGATGGCGTTCTTCACATTTGAAGAACTTCATCTTCCCAGCGAAGAACTTTTCTACCTCGACGAAGAAGGCCGTCGCGCCTTTTTTTGAAGAACGACGACGCGCTATCCTTCGTTCTTCTTCCCGTGTCAAAGGACGGGAGACGCCGCTCCTCTTCGGACGTTCTCCGTCAATATATACAAATCCTCACCCGCGACGCCGTATTCCGTGACACGAACTTCCTCAAACTTCTTTGAGGTAGGGAATTGTTTTACATTCAAGATTAATTTACGTTCTTCGTTGTTGTTTTTTAAGCCGCCTATTATCAAGATAACGGGAGGAGGTCAGACCGCACGAACACGGCCGAACCTCCTCCCCATGGTTGTTAATTTTTCGCTATGGTTTGGAATAGAGGCAACGCGGTGCCGTCACACCACGCAGGAACGAGGGAACCGCGGCCGGAGCGGGCCGCGGCGAAAAAGTGCGGCGCCGTCACGTGGAGCCGATGCCGAAAAACCCACGACCAAGGTCGGGCCACGGAGGAGGGGCGGGGCTCCATCGCACTACGCCAGACGGACAAGGGTCGCGGTCTAAGTCGCGGCTGTGTAGGGGAGGGCGGCCAGAATCGTCGGCCGCCGGCGCTTCGGAAGGGCGGGGTCTCGCGGCGGCGGCACCGGCAGGCCAACCGGGCCGACCGTTTGGAAAGGATGGGGGTCGTAACCCCCGACAGCAGATAGGGTGGGCCCCCTCTACATGGGGGGCCGCCGTTTAGAGATCAGGGGGCAGCGCCCCCCCCCCCCCCCCCTTCCGCGTACGTTCCGCACGCGGGCGCCGCACCGCGCAGACCGCCCGTGCCGGGTCAGGCCGCCTGTGCTGGGCCAGACCCCCGCGCCGGGCCGGGCCGCTCCCTAATGGGCCAGACCGGGACCCGGGTCGGGTCGACCCGGTTTGGGCCGACCCGGGGTGTTTTGGGCCGGGTCGGTCCGGGCCCAAGCCCCCCTAAAAACGGGCAGATTTGTTCAAACGCCTGTAACTTGGGATAAAGACATCCTATTGATGCACCGTCAGTTGCGATGATATCCTTGGATCAAGTCGGTCGTTTCAGTATATTACACTCAAGGTTTCAGAGAACTTTTGGTACAAACGGGTTGGTTCGAACACGAAACCAACCGGGCCCTTGGAGCGGAAACGCTTATAACTTGAGCTCCGGATGTCTGAATGACGTGCCGTCGACTTTGTTAGATTACTCTTAGTGAGACAGTTCTTTTGGCTTACTCTGATCGTGGTTTGGACACTATTGGAGTACTTTTGGTTTTGTTTTGATTTAAAAACCAACCGGGCCCCTGGGACGAAAAAGCCAATAACTCTCAGACCGGGCGTCCGATTGACGCGCCGTCTGTCACGTTGAGTTCCTTTTGTCAAGACGGAACTTTGGGATACATCAAATACAGACTACGTGTAAGTTGATGTATCTACCCCCTTGGATCATGGAGCGGACCCTCCCGGAATCGAGCATGCTGTGTGTGGGAACCCTAGATCTGGCTGCGACTGCGACGACGATGACGACTGTACTGGAATCCTCTGTGGGTTCGGCAGAGACGATGACCGTACTGAAATCCTCCGTGGGTTCGACGACGATGACTACTGTTCTTGTATCCTATGTCTGTTCGGTAGTACATGACTATTGTTCTTGTATCCTACGTGGGTCATGTAGTTTTTGATTCTGTACTTGTATCCTATGTGGATCCGGCAGAGTAGCTGGTCTTGTATCCTTTGTGGGCCCGACAGCTTAGCTGGTCTTGTATCCTGTGTGGGTCCGACATCTTAGATGAATCAGTGGCTACATATGATCATCTCTATCACCTTACTAAGAGTATACCTGTGTGAGTTGAGTCTTGACTTTCAATCAATATCTACGATATGATTGACTTGCTTTCCTGTGTGGATTGAGTTGTGTTATCCTGTGTGGATTGGATTGTGCTATCCTGTGTGGACTAGATTGAACTTGGGCTCGGATGTTGGATCCAAACAGGAATTGATGACTTAGGTATATGTATGGGAATATACCTAAGTAGAGTTGTTTGTTACTTCGTGTTTGTATCCTTCCTTTGTGGATTATCATTCGTGGATTCTGGGAGAAATTCGAGGGTCTCTGGGTCCCTACTGAGTAGCGTATACTCACCCCTGCACGGGCTATGCCCGCACTACGTTGTGTTGGATGCAGACGACGAACAACGTTGATCGAGGTAGGAGCTCGTGGAGCTGAACGATACCTGGAGGTGGATCACTGGACGGGACGTACACGGAGCGGACGGCTGGAGCCAAGGAGTAGAGGAGACCATCTGTACTCACCCTTCAGGTGGGATTTCCAGAGGACGGCTTGGTGTTGTTGCTTTACTTTTGTGCTGTTGTACTCTCTTTTCAGTTGTACTTAACTTTCAGTTGGGTTTGTATTCTGGCCCATTTACTTTCCAGCACTTACTTTTGTATCTAGTTTACTTAGTGTTTACTCATCTTGCGTGCTCTGTGGTGTTTGTTTACTTTATAAATGCAACGCCTTCCCATTTTGTCAGGATTTACACCTTTGGTGCTAGTCGCCAGCCCTAGGCCTATGGAAGGCGGGCTTGGGGTAGTCACGACACGGGTCCCGAGGATGGGTTGTGATAATGCTCATGCATAATAGTGCAACCCAAAGCATGCATATACATTATAGAAGCCTTGTTTTTTATTCCCATCCAATGATTCTTAAAAAAATAAAATTTAGTAAAATAATAATAATTTCAATTTCAATAAAAAACCATTAATGTGGAATAATTTCTGAAACTAATTACTCTTCTAAAAAGGGATCATTTCCTAGAATTGTGTAACTAAACCATTTTTGATTATTAGTATACCCTACAACTCAGTGTTTTGTCTAATCATCCAACCAAATATATAACTCATGATTATATGATCACCAAAATTCCCCCAGTTCCATCAACCTATCCACCTTCTTAGCTTAACCATTGGGAATGTTACATCAAATATGAAACCAACTTACTAATTGATATAATTAAAATGATAACATAGACTTAAATTTATCAAAAACATTTACCCATATTTCAGCTCATGTATTCACCATGACTTGATTATCAACATTCCTCCATGATATTTCTTGAACTGTAATGATGTCAATATATTTGGAAAACGTCTCTGTGAAAAATTTACATTGTCTAAAATTTTAACAAATCAACTGGTCATCTTCTTTATAATCTACCATTATTTATTTATAATGGTTCTATACTTCACATATACAAGTATGAACATGTCTCATATTGGAATATCCTAATAAAAATACAAGATATAAACTAGACTTCAAATTTATTACAACTAAAAAAATGTTGTGAAATGATTTAGTTCACTTGAAAACATATACCTGATCCATGCACATCATTAAAATATGAGGGATATGTGGGTTGTTTCAAATCAATACCATGTGAAAGATGTTTTTCTAAAATTAATGATAAATCTATGGAGTAGAATTCAATGTATTGAGAAATGGATGCAATAAAGAAGTCTTATGAAATTGTTAAAAGGGATGAGGAACCATCATAGGATGTGAAGATGGTATATTAGAAGTAGAGCCAGACTGAAATGATAATGAAGGTATAGGTGGGGACATTTGTTGGGGATTAAGTGGAGATGGGTGAGGAAAAAGTGTGGTAGATAGGATATCTACTAGTGGGTCAATGTGTGAATGGGTATGACGGGTGATCTGAGTAACTTTAATAGAGTGACCACTTGATTGTCTATGATATTAACCCATATCAATAGTCAGACTAGAGATTAGTTGTGTCATAGGTAAATGTACCAAAGAGAAAATTTAAAAATAATAAGAACATTACATTTCATTTGTTGTAGTAGATAAATATTATAATTACTATACTCATTAAGGGAACTAGAGGAAGGAGGCCTAACTCTCACTTTCATTATTCATTGTCAAACAATCTCTTCCTATGTGATTATTAAATATCCTTTATATTTTTTTTATTGTAATTAAATTCACATTTTTTATGATTTTAAATATTATATAAAAAAATGAATTATATATAAATGGTATTAGTAAATAATCAAGGTAGAACAACCGCTAATCCAAATGAAAAACAGTTGACATGATGTAACCAAAACAGAAGAATTGGAAGAGAAACAAGTCATACAATATGCCATAAAATAATAAAATCATAGTAATGGAATATATATATTATAGAGAATATTGTTGGGGTCAAACTGGGTATTTTTTAAGCTATAAATTGCTTTTAAACTCTCTTTTAAAACCTTTTTAAAATAGTTTAAACAATTTTTAAAACTAGTGTTAAAACATGTCTAAACCAGTTTTAAAACTATTAAAACTAATTAAAACTAATTTTTTTAAATTGGTTTAAAAGTATTTTAAACCTTTTTAAAATAGTTTTTAAAGTACTTTAAACTATTTTTGAAATATTTTTAATCTATTTTAATTTTTTAAAAAATGTTTAAAATATTTTTTAAAATCCACTTTATTTTTTTTAAAATTTGGTTTAAAATATTTTTTAAAACTAATTTAAATTTATTTAAAGTTGTCTAAAATATTTTTAAAACTATTTCAAACAATTTTTTAAATACTATTTTAAACCTATTTAAATTGTTTTTAGAAAACTATTAAAATCCATTTAAAAACTAGTTGAGACTATTTTGAAAACTAATTTCATCTAGTTTTTAAAAAATGGTTTAAAATAGTTTTATAACCAATTAAAAGAATATTTTTAATTTTTTTAAATATTTTTAAAAATTAATATATTTTTCAAAATCAAATTTAGTCCTATTTTTAACAAACTATTTTAAATTTATTCTATTTTATGATTGTTTCCCCATGAAATCAATTTAGGCATTATTTACTAAAAATATAATTATATTTAAACATAGTTTAATTCTATATTAAGATTAATTCTCCATTAATTAAGATTATTAATATAATGTTTGAATAAATTTATCATTTTGGTTTTTTTATTTATATGAAACATATTTTTTATGTGAAATTAATATAATTAAAAATTTTGAAAATAAATAAAAATAAACCAAAAATACCCTTCCAAAATAAAACCGAATTAAAGAAATTATAACAGTTCCAACCTAAATGGCCCAAGTTGATCTAAACAAAATGAACTAATATCATATATGGTCACTTCTATATATCATCAACATATACTTTAGGTTCAAAATCAACTCTAACAATTAGACTATTTGAGTCATCATATGCAATATTTTGATCGAGACTAATGGGGGATGCGATGGTGTTCATTTCTTCCCCATAATCATAAAAATATATATTGGGATTACTTCAATAGTGACACAAAATTTTGGACTCAGATGGTCTTTCATGTAAAACACATATTTTTTCCATTGATTCCCAAATATATGTCTCATTAGTAGCTAAGAAGAAAGACATGTAAATAACTCTAAATTTACATTCATCAATAAAGATTATGTATTGTGTCATTGAATAAAACCTCTTATAATTTCATTATATAAATGTGACATTAGGAGTAATAATCCAACGTAAATATTTTCTCAATAACTTCATAATAAGACTGACTGATTTAAAATTAATTTTTTTTATTTCAAACACTTTATAGAAAAAGTGAGAGACCCAACATCATCCACATAAGGGTAAGGAAGAGTCATTAAAAATCAATTTAATTCTACCAGATTATATTTCCCTAAACCAAATCTTTAAGATAATGGTTACCTGAGTGCTTATATCATCCATTATCAGATATTCAAAATCAGAGGCCATCTTGTTCGAGGCCTGTACATATTCGTCAAGACTGATCTTCCATTATTGAAGACCCAAACTAGGATCAGGTCCTGCATGTCAATATAGGTGTACTTCTCCTCATTTGAAGTTACCCTCAGATTCCTCCCCATCATTTTAGCAACTTCCTATTTAGAATCATTGAGTAGCAGTACCTGCTTAATCACTTATTCTTCTGAACATACAAAAAATCTAATTGTTGTTCACACAATCCACCTAATTTCTATTGATAAACATCCTCAATATCCATCTTATAAATATTTTTATTTCTTGAAAATCTAGTCTCCAAAGGTGGTGTAAAAGAGGAGTAATCATTCCCTCCCTTCCTCCTCTTGTTACTCCTATTTCTCCTTAGGCTTCCATAATAAGACATGTTTTCAAATTGAGGCCTACTGTCTGATGCACTGATATAACAAAATGTTGTTATAGTTAATGTAACACCATTATGTTGTGTTATCATGATTAGTTCATGATTAGTTATGATTTTTTAGCCATTTATTATTAATGGGATTTGTTAATGAACCAAATAATTGCCTCCAAAATCCATAACTCTTAATTTTTTGAGATAAATAGTCAATAGGTAAACTCAATACCTAAAATATATATGAATATTAAAATTAAATGAATATTTATATTCTTAACTTATCAAAGTAAGGATATTACCTTTGATTTTAACTAAGTGGGAAAATATTTTCAATGAAAGTATATCTCCTTCTTGAAGGTACAAAAATGATGAATTATACTTATATAGAGTCCAAGGACTAGTTAGGTTCTATTGAGAGGGGGGAAGGGTGAATCTATGGTACCCTACTTTTTATGAATTCTTTTACTTTTAAATTAATCCTCTTAAACTAGTCAATGATATCATTAAACTAAATGATTTACTATAGCCTCTCCCTCATGTGTGGTAATAAATAAGAGATATTAACACCCAATATATACAAGGTTTGATATGAAGTGCCACTCCATGCTGAAACCAGTTATCCCCTCTAGTTACAGATTCTTCACTAAACTCACAAGTGAAAACAACCTGTTAGACACCCCAGTTACAATCACTTAATCACTTTCTTATACCCCCCAATTGATCCTCTTCTCTAACTAGTTATACATAAAAATCATAATCCTATATTATTTGGTTAGATAGCTTTAAGATATTCAGTAGAAACTAATAAATATCAGTTCCACAGGTCTCAAAAATCACTTTTCAGATTTTTTTACGATCTAGGTACTCCTCAAGTTCTTAAAATACTCATGAACATGAAATCAACCTCTTATAGAATTTCTTGGATTTGAATTCTTCCCTCTTAGATACACAGATGTATCAGGTTTCTCAAATTATTCTTTCATAATGGATGCAATATGTATTAGTTTTTCTCAACTGCTCATAACAATATCAATACTAGTAGATTTCCTCTAGAAGTTATGTATCGAATCAATAACATATTATACAAATCCTATTGCTACTTCCTTATCTATCTTGAAATATATATAAATAATCCAACAAAAAAATCACAGCATCAATTTATCTTTAAAATAATTTTCTATATCTTCCTCCTTTGTTTTTTCATATATTTTAACATACTCACTTTTCTCTATTGAAAAAGTTGATAGACATATTCTAACCAACCCATGATCACCCAAATAGATTTTTGGCCCAAATTTTCTTGTTAAAGTGAAATAAAATTACCATTTAAAACTCTTAAAGTTCCCCTTATTTAAATATCCTGAAGACTTGATCATTTTACAATTTTTTCACTTTATATTTAGAATCCCCTAATTTTCATAAATGATTTTTCACTTCGATAAAAAAACACAAAAAATTGAAAATGACAACATAAAACATTCTATTTTGGTCATATATATGAATTATCTCTTTATAATTCGACTGGATAAAATAATCTCAAAAACTCATAAGTAATAATCAATTATGTGAAACCCCTACATAGAATAAACTTCTATGAGGATATAGTTATGATGTTCTCTTCTGCAAATGGGTATATAGAAAAATAGATAAATGAACTCCCACTACTCACAAATGGCTACATGTTTTTTATGAACTCATTATTATAGAATACTTGAATGGTCAAGCTCTTTATTTTCTCTTCATATTTATATTAGTCTCCATGCCTCATATCTTGTAAATTTAGTATAAAAAAACATTCATTTTAATCCTCATTTAAAATACCCATATCATTCAAGATTTTTTTTCTTCATGAGATACTTTATTTCACACAAAATTCATGTCTCTAGTTATTTAATATTTCATAAGAATGAATATATAGCTTTATATATATTGGTTTCTAAAATTCATCTCACCACTCTGGCTTTTATCATTCAATGTGTATTTATTCAAGTGGAACTACATGAATGTAACATTTATATCATACATGTAAATTAAATATAGATTTTACTTTGTTCAAATATTTATCTTCATCAGGAAATGTCACGACTCAGTTATTTCAGTTCATGCATGAAAGATGCATGAATATCTTATGCGACATGTAATTTGAACTTTATTAGGTTTTAGAATTATTAAATGTGGAAGAGTCATTCTATTTGATCTAGTAGACACGAGAATACTCTATATGAATCATAAATGGAAGGATAATCATGTGAAACTGAACTCATGAGAACTGGGAGGTTGAAGATGATGCACTTATTTGATCAGATAGATGAGATTATTGAGATCATATGGCACACCATATTTTTGTATCTTTTTAATGGTGGTATAGTGTGTTGTGGATTTATTTTCAGACATTGATATTTCTCTTAGTTTATCCATTCTATATAATAATTTTCATTCCCATTTATTATTAAAGGTGACACTAGGGTTGGCACCCGAGTACTCTATGCACACACCTCAGCTTCATGGACCTGCACCTCACTTGAATTGGTCCACCTACCCACCTACCCACCATGCTCTCATATATGTATTTCTGCATGCAGTATGTGGTAGGACCACCATGCTCTTGCACTCATTGTGGGAGTAATACACATCCTCTTCTTCTTCCATGGCCATTGGCTAAGGTTGGCCTACATTCCCACCTGATCAGTGGTTTCACAGGTCCCGTTTCTAGCATATGGTTGGATTATATTATAGTAAATCCAATACATATTAAGCACTAAGTATAAAATTTCCAACTAACTCAATTTTTTTTTCCAAAATTCTTCATGAAAAGTATAAATACCTTTTAAATGGACTTATTTACTTTCTCTTATTCATATTAAATTCATCATCATGAGAACTATTATTTTGCATGGTCTTCATATTCCTACTTAATTATTGTAAACAATGAGCTCACACCAAAATCATTTTTCACATGTTATGAACTTTAAGACCAATTTCAACAATCATCACAATTTAAACATGGATATTTTCTCAAGTATAACATCCAATTCTATATAGTTAATCCATAATAATTATCCAAGCATCACCACTTCATCCACAACACATATTACCTCATTGAAAACAAATTCAACACTTGGTAACATTGATATCCCCATTGTTATTTTTATTTTAAATATCAATTCACATCTTAAAAGGTCAATATCTAGTTCTCAAACATTATACCAATTATTGACAATCAAATACAATGTATAAGTGGGGTATAATCATTTCACTAATCTTATGAAAACATGTTCCATTAACGTATATGATATTTACTTAAACAATTTTAAAATAGGGATGATAAAATATTGATCTCTTAGGAAAGAGACTTCAGTTAACCAAATTTAAGTCTACATGAGCTAACCCAATATAAAAAAAGAGATATTAAACCAAGGTTTTCTATGCTATCCAAAAACTACCATGTATGAGATATCATGTTTAGAAATTCTAAAATCTCTAGATAGGGGTTTCAAATAAAAAAATCATTAAAAAGAAACATGTATCCAACATACATCTCAACAACCATAAAAAAAGGTTTACATATAAATCATATAACAGCCCATTTTTCTTATGTTTTGATAACAAAAATCCCACATAATAAGTATATGAAATACAATGAAGAATAGAGGATGAGAGTGGGATTGAAATACCTAAAATTTCATTTTTCTAGGTTGTCTTGAAAATTTTATATTCATAATAAAATGCTTTGGAAGGAACCTTTATTACACTGGATCCCCCTCAAGGGAAACACTCATCAACATATTTATGGTATTTAATATCTTCAAGAATATATTTCAAGATGTTCCAGTATGAGAATACACCAAAATGGAATTCTTTATTTGGACTTCTATTTTTGAAAGCTTCCAAATAATCAAAGAGGATGATATTATTTAATGCATACACTTGAGAATATATGGATCACTCCTAGATGATATATTTATCTTTAATTTTTCGTCAATGTGAATAATAAGGTTGAGGTGGCTTTCTCAACCAAGTTTTTCTACTTTCTCTACTATTCATGCTTCCATATCTAATTTTTAAATTTGGTTTATCCTTTGGCATTGATATTTTCACACATACCATTTCATTGTACGATATGGTTCTTCTCTCTCTAGCCATCAAATCATATTCACCTAATGTAACACCCCATGCTTCCACGGTACGATTTCCTTTTAAGAATACAGTATCGTGTGTTGTACGCAACTTCAAGTTATAACACACACACCACAACCAATCAAACTAGCCGTTATGAATACAAATACCCACCTTTTGAAATTTTATAAATTTTATCTTTCAAAATGTACTTCATTTTTGGATTCGGAATATCGAAATTATCCTAGGGTGAAATTTTGGTATTTTTTGAAAACATTCAATTTTTGATGAATAGTGAAAAAACACTCAGTTATAGATTAAAACCGAATTTTTATTTAAATAATTATTTATTTTATTTAAATTTAATTGTGGTCAAAATAGATAAATAATACCCATATAATTTCAATGTAATTCATTGGAGTTAGTTTAGAATAATTTTAGATATATAAAAATTTTATTGAACTTTTCACCGTCTTTTACCCACCTCCTAAGAGAATTTGGAAATTCACATAAAACATAATTTTACCGCTTCTGTGAGTGGAATTTCGAAAATCCGAGAGACACAGTTAATATCAGAGAGTAAATTGTGGTTCAATGAGATGAGAATAATTTTTTTTGTGAATAGTAACTTTTTACTTTTATTTACGACAGTTAAAAGTAAATAGGGTAAGTAAGGGTAAAAGTAATATTAATATTACCCTAACACATGTCCTAATTCTATTGGATAAGTGTATCTAGACCAAAAATAACCTTAGGAATAAAATATTATCATTTAGGACCACTTGGATTAGATTAGGACATTTATTATTATTTAATTCAAAGAAGAGTTAAAAGAGTTAAAATCAAAGTTTATTTACTAATTTTTTTTTAATATAGGGTTATACATAAGATAAATTCCATTGTAAATAGTCATTAAAAATATAAAACGATTTCCTACATAATGGTATTTTAATTTTAATTTTTATACATTAAAAAGTTTAATTTATTTATGACACAATGGTGATGCAGTAATTACCTAATTAAGGAAATATTATAATAGTTGATATTATAAATATCAAAATAAATGTAATTTCAGACTTTTTATGAATTAAACTAATTTTATAGGTTAATATGGAATATTAGGATTGATTATATAATTTTTTTCGAAGTAATAATGATGTTATGAATTTATCAAAAACAAAATACCCAATAGTGTCAAAATTGACATAAAAGAGTTTTTAAAACAAATATTATATTATTAATTTATATTAAATTCCTAAAAATCTAACGTTCATCCAAGAGACTTATATCATGATAGGTGTATCATTAATGGACCAATTGGGGGTCTCTTGGAGGTATATAGTATGTCTATTAACTATATAATATAAAAATACAAAGTGACATGGTAAGTGTTAAACTAATTAACTAAGAGTTAAAACTAAAAGATAAGGTTAATATAATGACCCAAACCTGTCTAAATTCTATTGGTTGAGTGGTTTTCGACTCATACCCACCTTAAAATTTAAATAATACACTTTGGATCCATTAGGAACCGAATATGAATTTATTATAAAATAATATTTCTAGCTTTTCCAAAGGTGCCCCTCACCCCTCCTATAAAAGGGCACTCCCCCTTCTCATAATTCACACATTAAAAGCCTTTTGGTTCGTCCACAACCTGCCCAAATACTCTCTCAACTTCCCTCAATTCAACCCATAGGCCTTATTTTGATCATAAATCCAACCTAAGGATCCCTTTTGATCAAATCAAAAGGAAGAACCCGAAGAAGAGGTAATTTTTTCACCACCATCTTTCAAGTTCCTTTCTTCTTCAACTTCTTTTTTCTTTGTTCTTCCCATTATAAAATAATAAATCCAGTATCTTATATATACTGTGATGTTATTATAAATATGGTACAACCATATTCAGTATTATATCCATCCTTTGAATGACATGTCACCATACGTGCGTACGTACGGCTTACCGTCTTCACGTCGTGGTGTAATTGTTATTCAATAAATTATTATTTGGATGGGTATAATAATGATGTGTAATTCATGTAAATAATAAATATAGCATGATAATGATTCTGTATATATGATATACCATCCAATTATATATTATTTTAATATCAAAAAAATGATATTGTCGCTCATGCGTACGTACGGACTACCGTCTCCACGAACGCGATGAGATTCATTCCCCATAGTATCCATTCAAGACTAATTCTCATTTGATGATTAAAAGTAATGTTTAAGAACTTTATATCATTCTGGATATGAATAAGGTACAACCAATCCATAACAAACATGACTTATGTAACAAAACATATAAAAGAAAATGAGTAAGTTAACACCCGAAACAATGATAGTACTAAGATATTATTAACAAATCAATGTTAAAAGATCATATATGATATCATAATTATGTAAATGGTTCTTTTATAATTTAATAAAAAAATTTTAACTATTTTACAGAAGGTTAACATACCATCGACTAAGGAAAAGTACAAGGTAAGGGTTTATTTTTCAATCACTTCATTATCCAAGGTTGTTTATACGTAATAATCTACTGGGACTTCTTTATCATCCACATACATGTTTCTTAAAAATGTATTTCAAAACATTTTTACTATTTACTAGAATATGGGTTAAAGTCATTTATACCCATGTTTTAATTTTTATAAAAGATTTATAAAGGAATCTTTCCATCGTTTTCCAAACAAGGTCCTTTTTAACCTTTTGACAGAATTAAGGTAAGAATGTTTTTTAACTTATACAGCGGGTGCGGCTATTTTCCACCGTTATAAAATAATAAAATCTTCCCTTAAAAGCTTATAAGAAAATTTTCAAAGTAAATGTTTTATTTTATAATTATGTGACTTTTAAATGAATTAAAAAAAGAGATATTTTTCTCAAATAGTTTTGATTTCATCTATGTCAACATCCTTTGATGGATTTTAAGATTATTTGAAGTTGATTTATTATGATACAAAACTTCTATATTGTATTGAAGGTTTTGTGATATTTTTTACTATGGATGTGTTATTTTTATTCCATTCATGGTTTATATATGAAGTATTTACATTTCGTATGCTAGTTTTAATACGAATTTTTATGTTATGTTTAAACCTTTTCATATGGGAATGCATTGGACTTAATAAGTGAAGGGTGGAGCCCGATATAGCTCCTCGATGCATTAGTAGGCCTCATGAGACAAACTAGTGTCTTGGAACAAGGCCTTGAAAAAATATTATTTGTAGTCTTGGCACGAGGCCTTGGCTATGTGGTTATGATAGTCTGGCATTATGAATTCCATCATTATGAAAGTGGCTATTTGATTTTGCATGTGATTATTCGACTAGTATAATATCCATGTGAGTAAGTAAATGGAATTATTTTATTTTATCATTGCCATACTATGATTAAGTTCAACTTTAAACGGATTTTGTTTTTGTTATACATTGTCTTAAATATTTGTGCTTATTTTTGAAAGTTTCCTCTATATTGTTATCATTACTGAGCGTCTGAGGTCACCCCTTTCTATGTTTTATTTTTCCCAAGATGTGAAGAAGTATTTTATGAATGACCTTCTGGGATAGTATAAGGGGATATGAGTTTGGAGACAAGATGTTGTTGTAGTTTTCAATTAATGATGTAATGTAAACTTTATGAATGTGTCTAGTTATTCCAAGGCTACTAAACTAATTGGTCTTTCGAGACTTGATCTTTCTTGTGATCATGACAATGTTATGTAATAATGCACCAAATCTGGGTAACTGGGGTCGAGGTGTTACAATTGGTATCATAGGAAGTTTAGTACAAACCTTGGAAGCTAGATTTAGATAAACTCTGATTAGAGCACATAGATTTAAGATGGAATTTGAGGATTAGTATAAAAGAACTTCCTAGAGTTTTGGTAATTGTAGAGATTTTGTGAGTTTTCCGAGAAATACATCCCTTTCTGGATACGAGTAGGTAGAGGTGGCTCTAGCACAGATGTACCTAGTGGTAAAACCCGAAAACACCGCTTTGAGCTAGACTCGAATGGGAACTGGTGCACGGAAACGTGCCTTTCTGCACTCTTGGTTACGACACTCCCATGGGATATGCTTAGGATAACTCTCATTTTATTTACAAATCATTATGAAGGGTTTATGAGTATATACTTCCTCAAAGAAAACATTTTCATGATTATGGATTATATCCATAAATAGTTCAATTTATGTTAAGTGTTTTATAAGTATGGAATTATGTATTTTGATTCATAAACTGATCTAGTTTATGCCATTGTTTAGAAATGGCGCCTAGTGGAAGAAATGGAAACCATATCAATGCACGCACTCCATGTAGGGATTTCCCTACTGCTCAAGATAAGTATAGTAGAGTTGGTGATGCAACTGGTGCTGATTAATTAATCACCATACTGGGACAACTCACTCAGGTTATGAATAATAACCTTACCCGTATGGAGCACCCTGATCCACAACGTGGAGGATCAATGTTAGATCACTTCATGAGGAAGAAACCACGAAAATTCAATGGCAGTACAAATCCATTAGTAGCTGAGTAATGGATAAGTTCTCTAGAGAAAATATTTCAGGATTTGGGGAGTAGTGAAAGGGAAAAAGTTGTCATGGCAGATTATCATCTCACTAGAGATGCTGATCAATGGTGGTCATTGATTCAAATCATGAAGGAAGATGATGAAGTATCAAATATGGAATGGAGGAAGTTCAAAGATCTGTTTTTAGAAAAATACTTTCCTCGTGACCATCAAACAGATGTGGAAAGGCAATTTCTAAGTCTAAGACAAAAGGAGGATGATAATTTCACAAAGTATGAGGATAACTTTATGAGGTTAGCAAGGTATGTTGGAGATTATACATGTAACCCAAGAAGTAATATTGATCGTTTCTTTGATGGGTTAAAACCATTTCTCCGTCGAGCATTAGTCTCACAATCCCTCTCGTCGTATGAAGACATTGTCTCATGTGCTATCAAGACAGAAAAGGAATTCTCTAAGTCTTATTACTTTAAAGTAAAGAAAGAGAAGAATAGATCTGCTGATCAATCTGGGAATGGAAATAAGGGGAAGAAGGGAAAAGTTGAATATCCATCCTGCAGTAAATGTGGGAAGAAACACCCTGGTACTTGCTTAAAAGGAATGGGAGTCTGTTACAAGTGTGGTGAAAAAGGCCACCAAGCTCGTGATTGCTAGGGGAATAAGTAAGCTACCGATGTCCAATGCTACAATTGCAGCGAGATGGGACATTATGCAAATGAATTTACTAAGCGTCAAGGGAACTTACCACAGAAAAGGCCAAGGGATCAAGGACAAGCTTATGCTATCACTACTGCTAAGGTAGAATCTTCAAAAGATGTGCTGGCAGGTAATTTAATGGTTTCCTCAAGTTTAGCAAATGCATTATTTGATTCTGGATCATCACATTGTTTCATATCTTCCCAATTTTCTAAGAAAATTAGATATTTCCAATTTGATTTAACAAGGGAGTTTTCATTTAAAACTCCTAAGGGAAGTATCATTGCAACAATGTTTTGTGAATCCGTCCACATTAGAGCACATAAATGTTCTTTATCCGCTGATCTCATCATCATACCTATGATTGAGTTTGATATAATCCTCGGTATGGATTGGCATTCAGACTATGATACAAAGATTTATTGTAAGAAGAAGGAGGTTACAATTTTTGATGATGATGATAAGGAACACCTTATCTTTAGAGCGGAATCATCACCACCAAATTCTTATCTAGATCCACCCCCAGTAGCTCAACTAAATTCAATTATTGGGGTGGAAGAGAATGAAATTAATGTGGGTGAGGAACAGAATGTTCAAATAGAGGATGTACCTATTGCGAAATAATATGTAGATGTGTTTCCGAAAGATTTACCTGGACATCCTCCAGAACGAGAAGTTGAGTTTTCCATTGATTCAATTCCTGGATCAAGGCCTATATCAAAGACCCCTTATAGAATGGCCACTATGGAATTAGTTGAACTAAATAAACAACTAGAGGAATTGAGTAATAACGGATTTATTCGCCCTAGTGTTTCTCTATGGGGATCCCCTGTTCTTTTTGTTAAAAAGAAAGATGGATCTATGAGGTTATTTATCGACTATAGGGAAATCAATTCTATAACAATATAGCACAAGTATCCCCTACCTTGCATTGATGATTTATTTGAACAACTGCATGGAGATCAATACTTTTCAAAGATTGACATTCGATATGGATACCATTAGTTGTGTGTGAAGAAGGAAGACATTCCAAAGACAACATTTCGAACCAGGTACAGGCATTACGAGTTTATAGTAATTCCTTTTGGGATGACTAATGCACCCTCTGTATTCATGGATCTAATGAATAGAGTTTTCAAGGAATATCTCGATGATTTTTTGGTGGTATTTATTGATGATATCATGGTATACTCCAAAAGCTATTAATATCATGAAAATCACTTGCGCATTATCCTGAAGACTCTGAGAAGACATGAATTATATGGGAAGTTTGGCAAGTGTGAATTCTGGCTTCAGAAGATTTCTTTTCTTGGCCATATTGTCTCTAAAGATGGAATCTCTGTTGATCCTTCTAAGAACAAGGTAATCCAAGAATGGCCTGCACCGATGATTATAACTGAGGTACATAGTTTAATTGGTTTAGATGGTTATTATCGACGTTTTGTCCAGAATTTATCCCGGTTGGCTAACCCATTAACAAAGCTCACACGTAAAGGGTTTAAATTTGTTTGGACAAAAGAGTGTGAAGAATGTTTCGAAGAACTGAATAGAAGATTAGTCAATGCTCTTATATTGACTATTCCATCGGGGAATGATGGGTTTTTTATTTATAGTGATGCATCGAAGAAAGGACTCAGTTGTGTACTTATAAAGAATGATAGGGTTATTTCCTATGCATCACGACAGTTGAAATTTCATGAGAAAAACTATCCTACTCATGATCTCGAGTTAGCAGCTGTGATCTTTTCTTTGAAGATATGGAGGAACTACCTCTATGGTGAAAAATGTGAGATTTATACTGATCACAAGAGTTTGAAGTATATTTTCTCAAAAAAATAACTCTACATGAGGCAAAGGATATTGCTTGAATTACTCAAGGATTATGATTTTACGATACACTACCACCCGGGGAAGGAAAATAAGGTGGTAGATGCTTTGAGTAGAAAAGATCATGGACTTTTGAACATGATGAGAATTGAAAGGGATCCTATTTTCATGGATCTAGTGGAGATAGATATGGGAATTACCATGGAAGGTGAGACATTGATACCTTTTCAAATGGTTTCCAAACCATATTTACTAGAAATGAAAAAGAGTTCTCATATCGGTGATGAAGAATTTCAAAAGAATATTAAAGATGTGAATGATGGGAGATTGCATGACTTTGGGTATGAAGATGGAATTTTGAAATTTGGGAAGAGACTTTGTGTTCCCAATATACCTGATCTAAAAAGGGAATTATTGGATGATGCTCATAGTTCCAATTTCTCTATACACCCTCGAAGCACCAAAATGTATAGAGACTTGAAGGAACATTTTGGGTGGGAAAACATGAAGAGGGAGATTGCTGATTTTGTATCAAGATGTATGGTTTTTCAACAAGTGAAAGCTGGAAGGCAATATCCTGGAGGAGTCATGAAACCTCTTCCCATACCGGAGTGGAAATGGGACAATATTACGATGGAATTTGTTATGGGGCTACCAAAGACTCCTAGAAGGAACGATGCAATATGGGTTATTGTTGATCATCTTACCAATTCAGCACATTTTCTTGAAATAAGAGAAGATCTACCACTAGAACGTCTAGCAAGACTATATATTAATGAAGTTGTGAGACTTCATGGAGTACCCCTATCGATTGCTTCTGATCATGATCCCCATTTTACTTCAAGATTCTGAAAGAGTCTTCAGAAGGACTTGGATACAGAACTTCGTTTGAGCACTGCCTACCACCCTCAAACAGATGGACATTCATAACGGATCATTCAAACCTTATAAGACATGTTGAGATCCTGGTTGATTGACTTTCAGGGTATGTGTGATCAATATTTACCTCTGGTAGAATTTTCCTATAACAATAGCTTCCATTTGAGTATTCAGATGGCACTATATGAAGCGTTCTACGGAAAGAGATGTCGCACACCAACCTGTTGGGATGACGTTGGTGAATGAAAACTTTTAGGCCCAGAACTGGTGGAGGAAACATTGGAAAAGGTAAAGGTAATCCAAAACCACATCAAAGCATCTCAAAGTAGACAGAAGATCTATGCCGATAACCGAAGAAAGGATTTGGAATTTCAGGTGGGAGATCATGTTTTCTTGAAGGTATCTCCATGGAAAGGGAGTTATACATTTTGGAAAGAACGGTAAATTGAGTCCCAGGTACATCAGACCTTTTGAAATTCTAGAACAAATTGGGGCTGTAGATTACTGTTTGGAAATGCCGCCAAATCTCTCCAAAGTTCACGATGTGTTCCATGTATCACTGTTGAAGAAATACATGCCTGACCCAACGCATGTACTCACCTATGAGGGATTAGAACTAGAACCCGATCTGTCTTATTGTGAAGAGCCCGTCAGGATTCTTGATAAAAGAGAATAAGTACTGAGAAATCGAACGAATCATCTGGTAAAAGTTTTGTGGAGAAACCATAAGATGGAAGAGGCAACGTGGGAACCTGAGGAACTTATGATGAAGAACCACCCGAGTCTTTTCATGTGATAGTATTCTAGAAATTTCTAGGATGAAATTATTTGAAGGAGGGGAGAATTTAACACCCCAAGCTTCCATGGTACGCTTTCCTTTGAATAATACAGTAGCGTGTGTTATACGCAACTTCGAGTTCTAACACACACACCACAACCAATCAAACTAGCCATTATGAATAGTAATACCCACTTTTTGAAATTTTATAAATTTTATCATTCAAAATGGACTTCATTTTTGGATTCAGAATATTGAAATTATCCTAGGGTGAAATTTTGGTATTTTTCTGAAAACTTTCAATTTTTGATGAATAGTGAAAAAACACTAAGTTATAGTTTAAAATCGAATTTTTATTTAAATAATTATTTATTTTATTTAAATTTAATTAAGGTCAAAATAGATAAATAATACCCATATATGTTCAATGTAATTCATTGGAGTTAGTTTATAATAATTTTAGATATATTAAAATTTTATTGAACTTTTCACCGTCTTTTACCCACCTCCTAGGAGAATTTGGAAATTCACATAATACTTAATTTTACCGCTTCTGTGAGTGGAATTTCGAAAATATGAGAGACATGGTTAATATCAAGGAGTAAAATGTGGTTCAATGAGATGAAAATAATTTTTGGTGAATAGTAATTTTTTACTTTTATTTACCACAGTTAAAAGTAAATAGAGTAATTGAGGGTAAAAATGATATTAATATTACCCTAACACATGTCCTAATTCTATTGGACAAGTGTATCTCGACCAAAAAACAACCTTAGGAATAAAATATTATCATTTAGGTCCACTTGGATTAGATTAGTACATTTATTATTATTTAATTCAAAGAAGAGTTAAAAGAGTTAAAATCAAATTTTATTTACTAAAACATTTTTAATATAGGGTTATACATAAGATAAATTAGATTTTAAATATTCATTAGAAAGATAATAATATTTCATACATAATGGTATTTTATTTATAATTTTTAGACCTTAAATAATTTAATTTATTTATGACACAATGGTGATACAGTAATTACCTAATTAATGAAATATTAAAATAATTGATATTATATATATCCAAATAAATGGAATTTTAGACTTTTAATGATTTAAACTAATTTTATAGGTTAATTTGACATATTAGTATTGATTATATAATTTTTTTTCGAAGTAATAATGCTATTATTAATTTATCAAAAACAAAATACCCAATAGTGTCAAAATTGACAAAAAAGAGTTTTTAAAACAAATATTATATTATTAATTTATATTCAATTCCTAAAAATCTAAAGTTCGGTCAAGAGACTTATATCATGATAGGTGTATCATTAATGGACCACTTGGGGGTCTCTTTTAGGTATATAATAAGTTGATTAACTATATAATATAAAAATACAAAGTGACATGGTAAGTGTCAAACTAATTAACTAAGAGTTAAAACTAAAAGATAAGGTTAATATAATGACTCAAACCTATCTAAATTATATTGGTTGAGTGGTTTTAGACCCATCCCCACCTTAACCTTTAAATAATCCACTTTTTAGCCATTAGGAACCAAATATGAATTTATTATAAAATAATATTTCTAGCTTTTCCAAAGGTGCCCCCACCCCTCTTATAAAAGGGCACTCCCCCTTCTCACAAATTCCCACATTCAAAGCCTTTTTTTCGGCCAAAACCTACACAAATACTCTCTCAAAATACCTCACTTAAACCTATTGGCCTTATTTTGATCATAAATCCAACCTAATGAGCCCTTTTGATCAAATCAAAAGGAAGAACCCGAAAAAGAGGTAATCTTTTCACCACCCTCTTTCAAGTTCCTTTCTTCCTCGACTTCTTCTTTCCTTGTTCTTCCCATTATAAAATAATAACTCCAATATCATATATATACTGTGATGTTATTATAATTATGGTACAACCATATTCATTATTATATTCATCTTTTGAATGACATGTCACCATACGTGCGTACGTACGGCTTACTGTCTCCACGTCATGGTGTAATTGTTATTCAATAAATTATTATTTGGATGGGTATAATAATGACGTGTAATTCATATAAATAATAAATATAACATTATAATGATTCTTTATATATTATATACCATCCAATTATATATTATTTTAATATTAAAAGAATTTTATTGTCGCTCGTGCATACGTACGGACTACCGTATCCACGAACGCGATGAGATTCATTCCCCATCGTATCCATTCAAGAATAATTCTCATTTGATGATTAAAATTAATTTTTAATAACTTTATATAATTCTAGATATTAATAAGGTACAACCTATCCATAAAAAACACGACTTATGTAATAAAACATATATAAGAAAATGATTAAGTTAACACCCGAAACAATGATAATACTAAGATATTATTAACAAATCAATGTTAAAAGATCATATATGATATCATAATTATGTATATGGTTATTGTAAAATTTAATAAAAATGTTTTAACTATTATACAGGAGTTTAACATACCATCGACTAAGGAAAAGTACAAGGGAAGGGTTTATTTCGCAATCTATTCATTATCCGATGTTGTTTATACGTAATAATCTACTGGGACTTCTTTATCATCCACATCCATGTTTCATAAAAATGTATTTCAAAACATTTTTACTGTTTACTAGAATATGGGTTAAAGTCATTTATACCCTTTTTTGACTTTTTATAAAAGGTTTATAAAGGAATCTTTCCGTTGTTTTCCAAACAAGGTCCTTTTTAACCTTTTTGACAGAATTAAGGTAAGAATGTTTTTTAACTTATATGGCGGGTGCGGCTATTTTGCACCATTATAAAATCGTTGAAGCTTCCCTTAAAAGCTTATAAGAAAATTTTCAAAGTAAATGTTTTATTTTATCATTATGTGACTTTTAAATGAATTAAAAAAATAGATATTTCTCTCAAATAGTTTTGATTTCATCTATGTCAACATCCTTTGATGGATTTTAAGCTTATTTGAAGTTGATTTATTATGATACAAAACTTATATATTGTATTGATGGTTTTGTGATATGTTTGACTGTGGGTGTCTTATTTTTATACCATTCATGGTTTATGGATAAGTATTTACATTTCGTATGCTAGTTTTAATACGAATGTTTATGTTATGTTTAAACCTTTTCATATGAAAATGAATTAGACTTAATAAGTGATGGGTGGAGCCCCCTATAACTCCTAGATGCATCGGTAGGTCTCATGAGACAAACTAGGGTCTTGACACGAGGCCTTGACAAAATATTATTTGTAGTCTTGGCACGAGGCCTTGGCTCTGTGGTTATGATAGTCTGGCATTATGCATTCTATCATTATGAATGTGGCTATTTGATTTTTCATGTGATTATTCGACTAGTATAATATCCATGTGAGTAAGTAAATTGAATTATTTGATTTTATCATTGCCATACTATGATTCATTTGAAGTTTAAAAGGATTTTGTTTTAGTTATATATTTCCTTAAATGTTTATGCTTATTTATGAAAGTTTCCACTATATTGTTATCCTTACTGAGCATCTGAGCTCACCCCTTTCTATGTTTTATTTTTCCCAGGATGTGAAGAAGTATTTTATGAATGACTTGCAGGGATAGTATAAGTGGATATGAGTGTGGAGAGAAGATGTTGTTGTAGTTTTCAATTAATGATATAATGTAAACTTTATGAATGTATCTAGTTATTCCAAGGCTACTAAACTAATTGGTCTTTCGAGAATTGATCTTTCTTGTGATCATGCCAATGTTATGTAATAATGCACTGAATCTGGGTAACTAGGGTTGGGGTGTTACACCTAAGGATGAAAACTTCATTCTCTTCAAGGATTATTTATGCGGTTTCAATGTGGTTAAACATCCTCTTACATTATGTCCAAAATTATTACATCTATCACATATAAATTATTTTACTAATGAGTTATCATTTATTGACAGCCTATCATAAAATTCATCTTCTTTACGTGTAATATTCATTTTAACTTTAGCACTATAATTTCCTTGTTACTCTTAAAAAATTATTACTCTCTCCAAATTAGATATAAAAAGCACATGAATATATTTGGGAATGTTGGAATCATTTTTGAAGTTTCTATTTTTCTACACATGAGTTGTATTATTCTAATATTTTTCACTTTTTATAAAATATCTTGGGAGTAATCTGATTTTCAACATTCTTTGGGCTTGTACCCTAGAATAATTCTTCTTTCTCCTATGGTCTAATCTTCCCATTATTTCTTGATACATGTTGAGATGTATATGCATCACTTTTGTGACTCATTTTATTGCAAACATTATAGTTATAATCAAGAACATAATTTTTTTATCCTGACATATTTTTCTTAATATGCGATTATTGCATCTCTTTCTCTAGATTTCTCACTATTGATACAAGCTTCCTTTTTTATAAAAAATTTGAAGGTCCATACCAAAAATCCAATGCACAATTACTGAATCTATTTTAGAACCAACATTTATCCATAAACTTTGATATTATTTTATTTTATTCATATTTTACATAATTTCTAGAATATTTATTTTGGGTTTTGATCGGAGCTGACCCAAACTATGGCTTGAGCAATAACTACCCCAATCTCGCCTCTATAGGCCGGGGGTAGATACAAGTAATAAAAGGCATAACCTAAATTTGAGGCCTTTTCCGATGTACTTGTATCCACAAACCTAAGCATCTGAATTAAGAAGTACAAAGGAATAATAATAAAAATATGAAACAACTAGAAAGTAAACCAGGCCTGGAAAACCTCTAGGGTGTACAAGAGTATGATAGTGAAAACAAAGTAGTAAAGGGAAAAAATACATTCCCAACTTGAAATATGTCCCAGCCTGATAAATCTGGAAAAGTAAATAATTGATAGATTGTAGATCTTAATATCCAAGATACGACCACCGTACACGGTCCACAACACCCAGTATCCCTAAGATTTTCTGAAGTCACCACCGACCTATCCATCATCTTCGTGAGACATGATACATGCGGGAAAATCTGATGAAGTGATGAGTATATACATACCTATTAGGATGTCTTGAATGATTGGGGGGGGGTAAGATGTACAACAAAAAATATAAAGAAAGTAGAATAGTACATAGGATGTAGATCATCCCAAATCAAGAGAAAGTGTTACCACATAAAAGCATAGGGGGATCAATAGGGTGAGTGGATGAACTACATGTCATGTCTTTTCAAACCATAGAAGGATAGTAAAGTCATCCAACCATGAGAATCTAAACACAGAAATAATGTGGCATACCCATTGCATCTTCATATCTCATTGAGAGAGAGTAGCTAAATCCAATGGTATAGATATATATATATTATTAATCAGAAGAAAACAGAATGGGAGAGAAAGGGTATCTCTATATCATATCTCAGTCAATGAAAAATAGTCTCCTATAGTTCCAAAATTCCATCAATGATGCCCAACATCTCATGGGTCTTCCTAGAAGTAACCATCCAAGGAAATCCACACCTCTTTATTGTGTCGTACAGTCGAGGGGGAACCATCTCAAGGTATAGGACCCATTTACTAGTACAACAGGAGGGTTACAATCAGTGGTAGAGGATCCATACCCATCCCAACTGGAGGGTTCTACTCTTGTAGTTGTTATGGGACCCATGCCCAACCCATCTAGGGGGTTCCACTCTAATAGTAAATGGCAGTCCCATGCCCCTCCCAATATAAGGGTTTCACTCCAGTCTTCGAGGAACCAAGCCCATCCCAACTTAAGGGTTCCACTTGTAAGTTATTAAGGAATCATGTCCAGACCAATAGGGGGTTCCACTCAGGAAGTCTGTAGAGGACCCATGTCATGTGCCAATAAAAGGGTTCTGTTTGAAATGTGGTCGAGGACCCATGCCTAGCCGAGCTGGAGGGTTCCACTTGGATGTTGGTAGAGAACCCATGCCATACCTAGAAGGAGGGTTCCACTCTAGAATTCATCAATTACCCATGCCTAGCCTAGTTGGAGGGTTCCACTAAGAAGATTGTATTGGACCCATTCCCTTACAACCAGGAGGGTTCCACTCTAGAATTCATTGAGGAACTATATTCATCTCAACTCAAGGGTTCCAATAATAATTTTTCAAGGACAAATGCCCATCCCAACTAGAGGGTTCCACTTAGGATGACTTTGTTGATCCTATATGATCAGTGTCGCCGTCGCGCATCACCTAACCAAGTGTTGTTTCTATAATACTATACATTGTATCTCAAAATACACAACTAAGGGAACTATCACGTTCTATGTAGAAAAACACACAGGATATGTCACTTATGGGCTAAAATCCATGTAACGACCCAAAGTTTCATTAATGGAAAATCCCTCTTGATCTTATTAAATGTATATTTATATAAAATGTTTTTATAAGATGTCAAATTCTTTGGTTTTATGTTAAGAATTTTGACCGTTGTTAATATAGCCGTTGAACAATGATCATATGATTAGTATAAATATTGGACCTTAACAAATCCAATTTACTCAGACAAAAGAAGTGATGGCCTCATCCAGTAGAATTTCCCCATACGAAGCCCATTTTTCGGAGCTCGGAAAAGAGGTGGCATCCTTGGGCTTCTCCCTTGACCAATCCCAAGCTAAGCTTCACCATGTCAAGCTCAAACGTGGCCGCCTATGGGAAAAGTGGAAGTTGATAGAGATTACTACTCAAGCGATGTTATCTGAGCCACCCCAAGAGTCTGTCACCATCGCACACCTTACCCTTAGGTCTTATGCGGCTGTTTTAAGGGGTTATGTAACAAATAAGTAGTACTATGTTCATGTACATTATTTTTTTATATAATAATGAATATAATTTCTAGTCATTTTTGATACATTGTAAATAGTTTTTAAAGTACAAATGGTGTTTTTAGTTATTATTTAATTAAGAAATCTATTTTATAAAATTAAGAGATTTTGAATTAAATAATACGTTAATAAAATAATAATAATATTATTAAATTAATTTTTATTAAATATAAATGATCTTATAATTTTATGAATGCAATTAAAATTTTATATTAAGGTTTGAAAGCCATTTCTTTCAAAACCCGTGAATTTTCGATAAATGTTGGCTTTTATTTTAAAAGTGAAAATTAAAATATTTTGAAATTTTTTTAGATAAAATAAATTTCATTTCTGGAATCAGGACATTGAAATTATCCAATGGTGAATTTTTCATAATTTTCTGAGACAGTCAAATTTTTGGGTACAAATTAAATACCGTTTAAATATATAATGTGTTTTATGACATCATAATGACCCAATGGTGAAGTAATAAAATACCGTAATCCTTATGTTCGGACAATATATGTTTTATCATTAAAATACTGTGATTTTGGGTTTGTTTGACTTACTTTTCAAAGCATTAATGGACCCCTCAAGACATATTCAACGCTTTGCCCTTTTAAATTAATTTCCATGGGAGTGTGACTCACCTCCACATAATCAACCTTATTATTTTAAGAAGTTCTGACTTGGGCCTTATAAAATATTTTTTTCCTCTTCCCTTTGACAAAAACCATGGGAAAAAATCATGGGATGGTTTGTGGTTTGGATTAATTTAATGTAAGGGGACCCAAACCTAATTAATAAAGAATTCCCTCACCTTTCCTATATAAGCCCACCCAAGCTCCCACTTCCTCTTCACTAAAATCCCTTGGAGTTCGTCCAACCACTTCCCAACTCTCTCTAGAATCCTCCCAAGGTTCCCCATGCTCCCAAGAAGCCTCTCACAAGCCTCTCTCTAGCCTTTAGAAGCACACTTCCAAGTAAGGGTTTTTTTCTTCCTTTCTAATTTTTGTCAATTTTCTTCAAGTTGTATTGCCCTTTTAATTTCAATGATGAATGTTGGGGTATGGTTTCAAACCTCCCCTATACTGCCCTCTTTATGTTTGAATTATGGGAGACCCCTTTCTCTCTCATTAAATTCCTCCCATGTACACCCGTTACTATGCTGAAATTCCAAAAGGAACTTCTCTCTCTTGTTGTACATTCAAGAAATAATTTTGTATCATGAATCTAAATTCCATTATAATTTTTGGGACATGTATCTATATGACCTCCTTACTTTACATTACATTTAAATATGATGAGGAACCCCTTTCTCTCTCATCAACCATTTTTTATGAATTCTTATGTCACGTCGTTACACTGCCGAAATCGCACTGATTTTCTAAGCCAATGCCATTGTGTAGTGGATACCATGCCCATTTCCACATCAAGGGTATCCACCTTTATGCACCTTTACATATTGATTACAATTTTTCATGTATTAATTCCACATTCTTTTATCTTGGAATAAATTATTATGTTTTATGAATCCATGTTTTATGATCTGTGTGGCACACTTATGCATGAAATGAAATGTTTAAGAAGGGTGCACCCTTATAGCGCTCAAATGCATTGGGTAAAGTATAGTACCATGATATGTCATGTGCAATGAGTGTTGAATCATGATAATTCAATTACAACGAGGGTTTACTCGTTCTTCATGTGCAATGAGGGTTTACTCATGCTTTATGTGCAATGAGCCTTGGCTCATGCTAATTCCATGTTAAGTGTTGTTGCCACATTTCCATGTTATGATTATCATGATTTAACATGCCTTTATGTTCATGTTTCTTTTATGCTCTATTGATATGCCTATTGTCTAACATGTATTGTACTCCTCATGTTATTCCATGTGTACTCCCTTATTGGGCTTTATAGCTCACCCTTTTCTTATGCATGTCCTCAGGTTATCCAATGCAATGCTAAGTACGAGGGAATGTAGTGGTCATGTAAAGAATGTTTTCAAAAAAGATGTTTTATTTAATGTTTTAAGTTTTTATGTAATGATCCTAAGCCCCAAAGAAACTAAACCTCTCAATCTTATTTGTTTTATCAAGTGAAGTTTTATGTAATGAATCATGTTTAAGTTTGTAATAAAAGTAGGGTTGTCATAGTTGGTATCAGAGGATAGGTTTAGTTATTTTTGGGATTAGGAAACCCTAGTAAAGCCTTAGATACAAGACTAAGTATAATAAAAACATCCCTAAGTTTTGGTAAGTGCTGAGTAAGTGGTTTATAAAACAAATACATCCCTGTCTGGATACGAGCAGGTAGAGGCGGCTCTGGCACAGATGTATCCTAGGGGTAAAACCCGAAAACACCGCTTTGAGCTAGACTCGAATAGGAACTGGTGCACGACAATGGGCATTGCTTCACTCTTGGTTACGACACTCCCGGGGGATATGTTTTGATAAATTCACAAGCTTAGTATGAACCCTTATTAAGGGAATTAAAAAAAATTCCCCTAATAATATATGTTAGAAAGTAGATCATGAAAATCCTAGATTGAAGCCTATAGAATCATGAGTTAAGGAAATAAAAGTTTATTTATGAGTCATAAACTATTGTCTTTGGATTACCATTTATGTGTTACCCCTAACTTTTTTTTATTCCAACCAATGGCCGGTAACAGGAGGACTCGGGCTAACAACCGTTGTGAAGATCAGTGTGATGACAGTACTAATGAGATGCCAAATCCAATGGGAGCGGGAATCGGGAACTTTGTCACGCTTCTCTCTCAGCTAACTCAAGTTTTGAATAGAAACATGGGTCAAGAGGAACGTTCAACCCCCCTATGAAAGAACAAGTCGCTATCGAGAGTTTCATGAGACAAAGGCCTCCTACTTTTAGTGGATCATCCGATCCCACGATCGCTAAACAATGGATCAACTCCATTGAAAAGATATTCTCCATCCTCCAATGTTATGAACAAGGTAAGGTTCTCCTAGCGTCTTATTGTATGGAGGGTGAAGCTGATTAATGGTGGATGTTGATAAAAAATACAAAGCCTAAGGAGGAGATCGAGGTGTTGGAATGGAAGGATTTCTGGAAGATGTTTTTTGATAAATATTTTCCATGCACCCTCCGGCTTAAGATGGAAAGGGACATCCTTTCCCTCAAGCAAAAAGATGAAGAATTTGTTGGAGCGTATGGGGAAAACTTCACGAGGATTGCATGATAAGCTTCCGGTTTTGTCGTTACCCCCGAATGCAAGGTTGAACGCTTCTTTGGTGGGCTGAAGCCTAGCTTTCGGAAAGCGTTAGCGATCCATGACTTCGACAGCTATGAGGAAATTGTCCGATGTGCCCTCAAGGTTGAAATAGAGATCGGGGAATCACAGGGGTATCATGGGGACAAGAAGCGTAAGGTGGACTTCAATGCTGGTGGTATGATAGATAAATCCAACGGAGCTAAGAAGATCCAGCACCCCACTTTCCAAAAGTGCGGAAAGAAGCACCCTAGAAATTTCCTTAAGGGGATGAGAAAATGCTTCAGGTATGGAAGATAAGGGCACCTAGTTGTTAACTGTCGGCAAAATGTACCCTTGGCTGCGACAGAGGAGAGGAACGCTCCATTCAAACCTCAACGCGTTGTTCAATGCTACAAATGCAAAGAACCGGGTCATTTTGCAAATCAGTGCCCTAATCCAATGGTTATTGGAGGCAACCAACAACCTCCAAGACAGAAAGGAAGAGCTTTTTCCTTCACTTCTGCCGAAGTGAACCCTGACAACGAAGTGGTGAATAGTACGCTAGTTATTCATTCAAGAATAGAGAACGTACTTTTTGATTCAGGTTCTACGCATTCTTTTATATCTCTAAAGTTTAGTAGAACAATCCCAACACCACCACAAATCATGGAAGTAAAGATGTTGGTGAGTACGGAAAATGGGGCAATCATTGCATCCCATGAATATAAGTCCTCCCCTGTTATAATCTGTGGATTGAATTTCCCGGTGAACCTCGTCATACTCCCTCTGGTGGAATTTGATGCAATTCTTGGAATGGATTGGCTTTCCTTATATAGAGCCAACATAAATTGTCGGGAGAGAGAAATCACACTGCATATGGAGAATCGACCCCCGATTCTTTACAAGTGTCAGGAGGAAGATGAATCTCTTTTAGCTCCATCATCTCAAGAATGGATATTACTACCTTATGAGCACGCATATCTGGCTTAGATGATTGAGTCCAAGGATGAAACCATCCTTGAAGAAATGCGTATTGTGAGGGAATTCACTGAAGTGTTTCCCGAGGAACTGCCTGGTCTTCGTCCAAGAAGAGATGCTGAGTTCTCAATTGAACTTATACCTGGGGCGCTAACAATATCCAAGAATCCATATATAATGGCTATTGTTGATCTTGAAGAGCTGAAGAAACAACTACAGGAGAATCTGGATAAAGGTTTTATACGCCCAAGTGCTTCACCATGGGGTGCATGAGTCCTCTTCGTCAAGAAGAATGATGGGTCAATGCGGATTTGCATCGATTATCGTGAACTTAACAAAATCACGGTAAAGAAAAAGTATCCACTCCCAAAAATCGATGACTTGTTTGATCAGCTGCGTGGAGCACAATACTTCTCCAAGGTGGATTTGCAGTCGGGATATTATCAAGTAAGGGTGAAGAATGAAGATGCCCCCAAGACTTCTTTTCGTACAAGATACAGGCACTATGAATTCATAGTAATGCCTTTCGGAATCACCAATTCTCTAGCAATATTCATGGACTTGATGAATAGAGTCTTTAGAGATTACCTTGAAAAATTTTTTGTAGTCTTTATTGATGATATTCTAATATACTCCAAAACCAAGGAGGATCATGAGGAGCATTTAAAAACTATACTAGAGACTTTTCACAAGGAGAAGATCTATCCAAAGTACAACAAGTGTGAGTTCTGGTTGAAGGAGGTCTCATTCTTGGTCCATATCATCACAAGAAATGGGATATCTGTGGACCCCTCCAAAACAGATGCAATTGAGGGATGGCCGAGGCCAACATCGGTAACAGATATCCATAGCTTCTTGGGGTTATCTGGATATTATCGACGATTTGTGAGAAATTTCTCACGATTGTCCAAACCTCTCACCAAGCTAACTTGAAAGGGAGTAAAGTTTTCTTGGAGTGATGAATGCGAAGAAAGCTTCAAGGAGTTGAAAAGGAGGCTTATCACTGCACCCGTGCTCACTTTACCCACAAGTGGGGAACTTTTTGTGGTATTCAGTGATGCTTCAAATAAGGTCTTAGGCTGTGTGATGATGCAGAATGATAAAGTGATATCCTATGCCTCAAGGTAGTTGAAAATCCATGAGCGAAACTATCCAACGCATGATCTGGAGTTGGCGGTTGTGATCTTTGCCTTGAAAATCTGGCGGCATTATCTCTATGGAGAGAAATGTGAGATATATACTGACCACAAGAGTCTTAAATATATATTCACATAGAAAGAGATTAATATGTTCCAGAGAAGATGAATAGAGCTCATCAAGGATTATGATTATTCAATACATTACCACCCTGGTAAAGTGAACAAGGTGGAAGATGCCCTAAGTAGAAAGGACCCATCAATTCTATCAATGATGAGAATTGAGAAGGATCCAATATTCTTAGACTTGATGAAGATGGACGTGGGAATCATAAAGAAGGGAACATCATCAATCCTTTCACAAATTATTGCTCAACCATCTCTTTTGGAAAGGTTAAAGGATGCTAAAAAGGATGATGTGGGAATTCAGGAAAAAGTGGGAGCTATCGAAAAAGGAAAATCCTCGGAGTTTAATGTTAATGAAGAAGGAATTGTGCGGTTTGGGAAAATACTATGTGTTCCATCAAGTCTGGAGCTGAAGAAGGAACTTTTGGATGATGCACATAGTTCAAATTTCTCTATTAACCAAGGGAGCACAAAGATGTATCGAGATGTCCGAGAAAACTTTTGGTGGGATAATATGAAGAAGGATATCGCTGAATATACATCAAAGTGTCTGGTGTGTCAGCAAGTGAAGGCAGAGAGGAAAAAGTCTAAGAGGATGATGCAACCATTGCCCATACCAGAATGGAAATGGGGGAACATCACCATAGACTCTGTCACCGGACTTCCAAGGACATCCAAAGGCTACAATGCAATCTGGGTTGTTGTGGATCGTCTTACAAAGGCTGCACACTTCATTGCTATTCGGGAGGATTTCCCTTTGGATCAACTGGCATGGATATATATCAGTGAAGTGGTAAGGTTTCATGGAGTACCACTATCTATTGTGTCTTACCGACATCCAAGATTCACCTCTAAGTTTTGGAAGAGTCTTCAACATGCTCTGAATACTGAACTGAACTTCAGTATAGCCTATCATCCTCAAACTGATGGCCAATCCGAGCAGACTATCCAAACACTTGAGGATATGTTGAGAGCGTGCTCAATGGAATTTAAAGGAGGATAGGATCAAAATCTTCCTCTGGTTGAGTTCTCTTATAATAATATTTTCCACTTAAGCATCCAAATGTCACCATATGAAGCCCTGTATGGGAAAAGGTGCAGAACACCGGCATGTTGGGATGAGTTCGGTGAAAGTAAGATGCTTGGACCAGAAATGGGCAAAGAAATGGTGGAGAAGGTGAAAACCATTCAGCAGCATATCAAGGCAGCCCAGAGTCGACAAAAGAGTTATGCAGATAATTGTCGACGAGACCTTGAGTTTAAAGTTGGAGACATTAAGTTTCTACGCATATCTCCGTGGAAAAAGGTCATGAGGTTTGGAAAGAAAGGGAAGTTAAGTCCAAGGTACATCGGCCCCTTCGAGATTCTTGATCATGTTGGGGTCGTGGCCTATCGACTAGCACTTCCACCTACCATGGCCAAGGTGCATGATGTCTTTCATGTATCCCTCTTAAGGAAGTACATACCAGACCCTTCACATGTACTCTCATCTAAGGTGGTACAATTGGAAGACGATCTTTCTTATGAGGAGAAAACATTGAAGATCTTAGATCATAGAGAAAAAGTTCTACGAAATAAGACAATGCCCCCCATCAAGGAGTTGTGGAGAAACCACAAGTTTGAAGGAGCGACTTGGGAATCGGAGGATATGATGAAGTTGAGTTACCCACATTTGTTTTATTGTGGGAAAAGGAAAATTTCGACAGCAAAATTTATTAAGGGGGGAATATTGTAACGACCCAAAGTTTCATTAATGGAAAATACCTCTTGATCTTATAAAATGTCTCTTTATATAAAATGTTTTTATAAGATGTAAAATTATTTGGTTTTATGTTTTGATTTTTGACCGTTGTTAATATAGCCATTGAACAGTGATCACATGATTAGTATAAATATAGGACCTTAAGAAATCCAATTTAGTTAGAAAAAAGAAGTGATGGCCTCATCTAGTAGAATTGCCCCATACGAAGCCCATTTGTCGGAGCTCGGAAAAGAGGTGGCATCCTAGGGCTTCTCCCTTGACCAAGCCCAAGCTGAGCTTCACCATGTCAAGCTCGAATGGGACCGTCTACGGGAAAAGTGAAAGTTGATAGAGATTACTACTCGAGTGATGTTATCCGAGCCACCCCAAGAGTCTATCACCATCGCACACCTTACCCTTATGTCTTATGCGGCTGTTTTAAGGGGTTATGTAACAAATAAGTAGTACTATGTTCATGTACATTATTTTTGTATATAATAATGAATATAATTTCTAGTCATTTTTGATACATTGTAAATAGTTTTTAAAGTACAAATGGTGTATTTAGTTATTATTTAATTAAGAAATATATTTTATTAAATTAAGGGATTTTTGAATTAAATAATATTTTAATAAAATAATAATATTATTATTAAAATAATTTTTATTAAATATAAATGATCTTATAATTTTATGAATGCAATTAAAATTTTATATTAATGTTTGAAAGCCATTTCTGTCAAAACCTGAGAATTTTCGATAAATGTTGGTTTTTATTTTAAAAGTTAAAATTAACATATTTAGAAATTTTTTTAGATAAAATAAATGTCATTTCTGGAATCAGAATGTCGAAATTATCCAACCATGAATTTTTCATAATTTTCTGAGAGAGTCAAATTTTTGGATAAAAATTAAATACCTTTTAAATATATAATGTGTTTTATTACATCATAATGACCCAATGGTTATGTAATAAAATAAAACAATCCTTATGTTCGGACAATATATGTTTTATCATTAAAATAATGTGATTTTGGGTTTGTTTGACTTACTTTTCAAAGCATTAATGGACCCCTCAAGACATATTCAACACTTTACTTTTTTAAATTAATTTCCATGGGAGTGTGACTGACCTCCACAATAGTAACCTTATTATTTTAAGAAGTTCGGACTTGGGCCTTATAAAATATTGTTTTCCTCTTCCCTTTTACAAAAACCATGGGCAAAAACCATGGTATGGTTTGTCGTTTGGATTAATTTAATATAAGGGGACCCAAACCTAAATAATAAAGAATTCCCTCACCTTTCCTATATAAACCCACCCAAGCTCCCACTTCCTATTCACTAAAATCCCTTGGAGTTCGTCCAACCTATGCCCAACTCTCTCTAGAATCCTCCCAAGGTTCCCCAAGCTACCAAGATGCCTCTCACATGCCTTTCTCTATCCTTTGGAAGCACACTTCCAAGTAAGGGTTTTTTCTTCCTTTCTCATTTTTGTCAATTTTCTTTAAGTTGTATTGCCCTTTTAATTTCAATTATGAATGTTGGGGTATGGTTTCAAACCTCTACCATACTTCCCTATTTATGTTTGAATTAAGGGAGACCCCTTTATCTCTCATTAAATTCCTCCCATATACACCCATTACTATGTCGAAATTCCAAAAGGAACTTCTCTCTCTTGTTTTACATTCAAGCAATAATTTTGTATCATGAATCTAAATTCCATTACAATTTTTGGGAAATGTATCTGTATGACCTCATTACTGTCCATTACATTTAAATATGATGAGGAACCCCTTTCTCTCTCATCAACCATTTTTTTATGAATTCTTATGTCACACCGTTACGCTGCCGAAATCGCACCGATTTTCTAAGCCAATGCCATTGTGTAGTGGATACCATGCCCATTTCTCCATCAAGGGTATCCACCTTTATGCACCTTTACTTATTGATTACAAAGTTTCATGTATGAATTCCACATTACGTTATCATGGAATAAATATTTATGTTTTATGAATCTTTATTTTATGATCCATGTGGCACACTTATGCATGAAATGAAATGTTTAATAAGGGTGCACCCTTATAGCGCTCCAATGCATTGGGTAAAGTATAGTATCATGATACGTCATGTGTAATGAGTGTTGAATCATTCTAATTCAAGTGCAATGAGGTTTTACTCATGCTTCATGTGCAATGAGGGTTTACTCATGATTTATGTGCAATGAGCCTTGTCTCATGCTAATTCCATGTTAAGTGTTGTTGCCACATTTCCATGTTATGATTATCATGCTTTAACATGACTTTATGTTCATGTTTATTTTATGCTCTATTGATATGCCTATTGTCTAACATGTATTGTACTCCTCATGTTATTCCATGTGTACTCCCTTGCTGGTCTTTATAGCTCACCCTTTTCTTATGCATGTCCTCAGGTTATCCCATGCAATGCTAAGTACGAGGGAATGTAGTGGTCATGTAAAGGAAGTTTTCAAAAAAGATGTTGTATTTCATGTTTTAAGTTTTTATGTAATGATCCTAATCCCCAAAGACACTAAACCTCTCGATCTTCTTTGTTTTATTAAGTGAAGTTTTATGTAATGAATCATGTTTAAGTTTGTAATAAAAGCAGGGTTGTCATAATCCAAGTCCAACTAAAGAAGATAAAGAAGCTTTATGTTTCCTCAAAACGAGACAAGGGATAAATGGTGTTTGAGGGGACCCACATGATGTGTGGTCCCACTCCACCACATGGATGTGTCCATGGGGGTAAAAAACTCTCCAATCATGTAATTATAGATGAAGTGTGGGGTATATACATGGAGTTACCATACCACTCAGGGTCCTTCATGTGTGCTCGATCATTTTGTGTATCCACCCCATGCCCATGTACTTTTACCCCATGTCCTTGTACATTGGTATATGGTGTGCCTCTCCATGCAGCATGCCACCCATGTGCTCTAGATGTGACCATGTAATTGGGTACATGGAATTTTCCAAACCGTGTGCTCCACCACATGGATCATCCCACAATAAAGGTGATATAAAGTGTGTAGGGAGTCTACATGAAATTCCATACTTATAGATTTCCAAAACCCTAGCTGTTGTAGATAGGTCCTGACACGCTGTGTATTATATAAAACACACTACTGAATATATGGACTTTATTAGTGCTAGAAAATTCCATTTACAATGATAAAAAAGTGTTGTTAATCTCAGAAAATATAGGGGTCCCTTTTATGAATGCTAAAAAAAGAACTGATAAAGGCCCCTTTTATCAGTGCTAAAAAAGCACTGATAAAAGTTAAAAAATATTAAAAAAATATTTTTTTTCTGGGAATTATGGGGGATTCAATAGTGGTTGAATACCCCCTTTCAACAATGGCCCCACCCCATCCCACACGCCCCAACAACCCCATCCTTTAACAGTACTAGTCCCCTCCCTTTTACAACTCAAATCATTATTCCACCCGCGTGCGTGACCTACCTCCACCTAGATTCAAACTCGGGACCTATTTCCAGTGCACCTAAGCCTTTACCACTCCTCCATATTTATTTTCTATTCATTTATTAATATATATATATATAATTATATTTACTCACATATTAATATATATTTATATTAACATATATATATATATATTAATATATATATATATATAGATATATTAATAAATATATATTCATATATAAATATATATATATAAATATATATTTATATTTATATATTTAAATATTTATTCTTATATTAATATATATTTATAGGATATATTTTAAATACATTTATAAAATATGATTTTGTGTGTGTTTATAAATAAAGAAATACATATATACAACAAACACACATATTATTTGTGTATTTGTAAGTATAATTATACATATATATATATTATATTAATATGTATATACATATGTCTAAAATATATAGATAATATATATTAGTTTGTCAATACAGACACACACAAATACACACACACACACAAATCATATAGGTATATAAATATTAATATATTTGTATTTTAAATAAAATGGATATTAGTTTTTTATTCAGATAAGACTTATATATTGATAAATATATTTAATATGCAAGTATGTTTAATTATTTATTTATGAAATTAAATTTTTATGGGCGAATATATAAAAAATATGTATATATTGTTATATAATTGATTATAAATAAAATTACATTATAAAAAAATGATAAAATTTAAAATGCATACTATCAATATAAATTTATACCCTCGGAATAATTTTAGTCCCCTATGTAAAAGGTCAAAAAGACCCCCTGAAAGGAGGCTGAAATTCCATCGAATGTTAAAAAATTTGGGTATTCGGACTAAAAACTAAGTTTAGGAAGACTTCTGAGGATTTTTTGGCCTTGAAAAATATGAAAAAAGGTTCCCATTAATCATTAACACGTAGAGCTCGTCACAGGCTTCAATTTGATATGTTGTAGAACTCAAATGGACACACATATCAAAAGTTATAGTCGTTTGATGTTTGAGTTACGTTTTTAACTTATTTAAGGTCTTTTTTTTTGATTTTTTGTGTCTTAAAATTTTTATTAAATGATTATTAGTCGATGATAATTATAAAATTATTAATTAATTATTTTTTATGATATTTAATAATTCATTTTCACTACATATCTTATATATCAAGTTAATGTTTTATTTATTATTATCTAAAACATATTTAAAATATATATATTATATTTTTATCAACACAAATATACTTATATGTATTTATATATCAATTTATTATTTTCTATGAAATATATATATTTTTAAAATATATACTTTATCAGTGCTAGGAAAAAAGTGCTGATAACACCCCCCTTTATCAGAGATACTAAAAAAATCATTGATAAAGGGGGCCCCTTTAACAACGCTAAAAAAGAATTGATAAAAGGGGTACCTTTATCAGTGCTAAAATAATCACTAATAAAGGGTCACTTTTAATGGGTATTTTTTAGAATTGTTAAAAATAACCTTTATTAGTGCTTTTTTAGCACTGGTAAAGGCACCCCCTTTATCAACGCTTTTATTAGCATTGTTAAAGGGTGGCGCAACAGAAACCCCGTTTTTTGGTATTGACACGATGTGTACTCAGGATTTTTACAGATTCATAGATCCATTTTCCATGCACCAGATCTGGTCTTATCCTTAAAGTTTAGCCAAAATTACACCCATAATGAGTGGATCTAGTCATCATTGATCATTTCCAGCATCCAGTGGCCAACAATTTACTTCCAATGACATTGGTGGTTTGTCGCATGTTTCTCACACCATGGGTTCCTCTGACTTTAAAGATTCAACCTCTGATCATTTAAATGATACACCATAACCCAAAAACAACCCATATCTAGTCATGATTCATATATTTATCCCTCATATGTGAATCCGTCATGATTTTGGGGTTCCAATAGTGCTCAGTATCGCCTGAGAATTGTCGAACCAGGACCATGGTTTCTGACCAGTGATGGATATGAAGCGATTAGGGAGAAAGGCACAAAAAAACATTTAAACAGTCATTTAAAATTTTTCTTGGCCAACTATTAAGAATGGGGATAATTAGGGTTATAAAAACCAAAGATTAAGAAATTAAATCCGTGTACAGGTGCATGCTCAGGCGATAATTGGGGTAGATCAATAGAAGATGATTGATTCGCTCAATCAAATTTATCAAAGAGGGTTTTAACCTAAAATTTATGATTCCTACTTGTATATTGGATTGTTCTTCATCAAATAATTCACTTTCCAATGATCTAAGGAAGCCTTTACATTCATTGCATCCTGATCTTCTCTGATCCAGCATTTCTTCATTGTCCGAGGTGATTCACCAATGGAAGGAGGGGGAGATGATCTGGAATTCTCCCATGGTTTATATGACTAACCCTAGAGAATAATATATGGTGATTTATTTGTAGAAATTTCATGTAGGTTAAAAAAATTAGTTAAAAAAAATTAATAATTAATTTATCCACTACACGTACCGCCAATGAGAGAGATATCCGAACGCCATGCACTGACTTATTTTAAGTCGTACCTTGGGTAAACAATGCATTCTAGACTAAACCATGGTATCAGATTTATAATCTGAGATTTAGTTTAATATTTATACCATTTTATTTAATAACTGCATGAATGTAATAAAAAATATATTTAATATTTTTATAAAATTAATTTTGAAAACATAGGGCCCTAGAATCGCACACCATCTCATCACCTAACTCTTGAAATACATATAGAAATATTTTAAAGTCTTATAAGGTAAAAAAGGTTTATAAATCATTAAATCGTTAAATATTTTCATCCCTAAAAAGAATAAATGAATAAACAAATCATGATATTGAGCTTCCACATTTCTATCTCACTTCCAGGATCTTTCATGCACGTTCCCATACCGCCAGAACCAATGATCCAATGGGATGGTCTGTCCCTGTAGGGTCCTTTCATGCCAATCCTTGATCGCAACTAGGTGATCCTCAAAGGTCCATCCTCAATATCTAGATCACCCTGGTTGATGACATGAATAGGTTCATGCATATATCTCCTCTTTTACGACATGTTTAAGATGTCGTGCAGCCTCTCCAGCTGTGGGGATAGGGAGAAGCGGTAGAAAACCTTGCCAACCCTCTGCATGATCTCGAATGACTTGATAAACCTCAGGGATATCTTTCCCCATGGATGAACCTCCACAATACTCATCATTAGGATTCTCTTAAGAAAATTTAGTCTCCCTTCTCAAACTCCAAGGGGTTATGACAATGATCTGTGTAAGATTTCTACCTACTATGGGCCATCCTCATCTTCTTACGAATGACTTGGACCTTTTCTATCATCACCTACACATCTCTAGGCCCATGAGAGATGTCACTGATCTCTATCTAGAACAAGGGATACCTAAATGCTCTCCCATACAGGGTCTCAAAAGGGGATATGATGATTGTAGAGTGGTACTTATTATTATATGACAACTGTACCAAGGGAAAGTGATACTCTCAGCTCAAGAAGAAGTATAACACAAAATCCATCAATATACCCTCCAACACTTGGATAGTGTGCATGTTCTTCCCATATATCTGTGGGTGAAAGGATGCATTCATTCTCATTTGGGTTCTAAATTCCTCCTACAAGCCTCTCTACATTCATGATGTAAACCACATGTCATGATAAGATAGAATATTCAAGGGAACCCCATGAAGGAGAACTATCTCCTGTATGTAGAACTGCCCCAAACTCTCCACCGAACTATGATCCTTGATAGGAAAGAAGTATGCAGACTTTTTGAATCAGTCAATTATCACCCAGATGGAACAATGGACCTTCGTCGTGCGTAGATTCCTTATCAAAAAGTCAATGGGTATGTCATACAATTTCCACTCTGGGATCTCAATGGGTTGTAATAAACCTTCCAAAACATGGTGCTCAGACTTCACTTGATGAAAGGAGAGGTAGTGAGAGATGGAATTAGAGTTGCTTTTTCTCATTTGAGTCCACTAAAACTACGTATGAAGGTCTTTTTATATCTTCCCTGTGCTGATATGTACAACTAGGGGAGAAGTGTGGAACTCTCGCATCACCTCTTCCGGCATCGTGAATAAGACCATCATACATCCTTGGAAAAGGATGACATAATTCACTCCATCATAATATCCATATGGTGATCCCCCATTGATATCTAGTCACATAAGACCTCACAGTTAATGTCTCCCAGCTGAGACTCTCACACACACTCAAGAAGCGGAGTAGTCAACACCATCGACCGAAGAGAAGTTGTACCCTCCTGCTTCACCAAGGTTAGCTGCAAGGAATCCAACTACTCAAAAACCTCCTACACCAAGTGAAATTGTGATTCCTATTAAGTGAATATGATACTACATTTCTCCTCCCCATATTATAGACTATCTCTAATTCATAGTCCTGTAAGAACCCCAACAAGAGCTATTATCTCAGGTTCAAGTCTCTAATTGTGAAGACGTACCCGAGACTCTGACAGTTTGAGTAAATCACAAAGTGCTTACCCAATAGGTAGTTCCTCAACATCCTTTGGGATAAGACTACTACTTCTAGATCTAGGTCACGATTCATATAGTTCTGCTCATGGGGTCTCAATTGCCTCAACCCATATGTGATAACTGCCTATCACTACATCAACATAAAGCCAATCCTAGATCATGAGGCATCAAAATACACTACGTACTTCACTCCATCCTCTGGTACTCTCAACACAGGGTCACTCTTCAGCCTTAGCCTCAACTCCTCAAATTCTCACTCGAACTACTCTGACCCGGTAAATGACTACATGTTTCACATCAGGGTGCTCAAAGGGGCTGCAATTATAGAGAAGTCATACACAAACCTCCTATAGTACCCCACCAATCCTAGAAAGTTCTGCACCTCTAACATGATCTTGGGTGGATCATATGAAAATCAAAATTCACTAGGTCCATGGCTAAACCATGTTATAAATGAAATGCCCCAGAAATTTAACCTCATGAATCTAGAACTAGAACTTCGAGATCATTCCATAAATCTGGTTCTCTTGAAAAAAATATAAAACCAACCCCATGTGATTTGCATGATCCTCCTCTGATTCAAAGTAAATGAGTATTTCGTTAATGAATATGACCACAAACTGGTCCAAGTATGACTAGAAGACCTGGTTTATCAAATCCATAAACATGGTGTGAGAATTCATCAGACTAAATGGAATCACTAGGAACTCATAGTGTCCATAATGATATCATAATTCCAGCTTTGGAATATTAGCCTCTCAAACCCTCAAATTGTGGTATCTGAACCTAAGATCAATCTTCAAGAACTATATCACGCCCCACGACTGGTTAAATAGTTCATCAATACTAGTAAATGGTTACTTTTTCTTTATCCCATCATGGTTTAAGAAATGGTAATCATTGCAAATCAATAATCTCCCATCTACCTTTTTATTGAACAACACCCGAGTTGCCTAGGGGGACACACAGGTCCTGAGGAAACCCTTCTTTTGAAGGTCCTCCAGCTATAACCACAGCTCCCGAAGCCAGGTTGGGTCCATCCAATATTCCATAGAATATATCAAAATGGTATTAAGATGTAATTCAATGCAAAAATACATATATCTCTTCAGAGCTAGTCCTAGAATGTGCTTGGGAAAGACATCCTCATAATCCTCCACAACTAAAGGAATCAAGATGCTTGAAGATCCTATTGCACTAAGGTATGTAATCACCAACTGATTGGTGATGGGATACAAACTCCTTCTCGTAGAACCCACTCGCACTACGAGAAAAAGAATGTTTTGCGATAGGCTAATTGTGACGGGATTATTTCCTGTCACAAATAGCCCAGTCCAGAGATTATTTGCGACGAGGGGGTCATCCTATCGCAAAATAACCGGTTATTTGCGATGGGTTTTGGTGTCTCGTCGCAAAAAAGTTGGTGCGGTTTGCGCGCAAAACCGCGGGAAGGTTATTTGAAACGGGAGGAATATTCTCGTCGCAAATACCCGGCGGTAGTAAATGGGTTTTGGGGACAGGAAGATTATTTGTGACGGGGGAATTCCCTCGTCCCAAATAGTTCGTCGCTCGGAGGTTGTTTGCGACGAGACCCGTCACAAATACCCAGCGATGATAAATGGGTTTTTGCGACGGGATGTTGCCCCGTCGCAAAATGTGTGTCGGCAGGTACCTTTTGCGACGGGCCCCGTCACAAATACCCTTTTAACCACCGATAACAATTAATGCGGGCAAAGGTATTTGCAACGACCCCCATCGCAACAAAGACCTTTTGCGACAAGAATACCGTCGCAAATGGTCCCGTCGCAACTAATCTAACCAATATAAACCCCCATCCGTTTTTTCAAATCCTCCTCTCCTTTCTAACTTTCTCTCTTTCTCTCAAATCTATTTTGAGAGTGAAAATTTATTTGAGTTAGTTTTTTTTAACGAAAAAGTTTTGAAGCAGTCTACATCAATAGAAGATCAAATTTAAAGGTATTTATATTTTATTTAATTTAATATTTTTTTATGTTAATTTTAATTATTTTTGATTAGTTTTAATTTAATTAGATTAAAATTGTTTTGTTAACAGTTTTTATTAGTAATAATAAATTGAAATTGTTAGTACTAATTTTTAATAAATAGGAATAATTTTAAATAAATATGTATAATTAGTAATAAATATGAATAATTAGTAATAAATAGGAATAATTAGTAGTAAGTAGAAATAATTAGTAATAAATTGAAATAATTAGTAATTATTAGGAACAAATATTTATAATTAGCAAATAGATAGGAATAATTAGAAATAAAGAGGTATAAATAGAAATAAATAGGAATAATTTGTAACAATTAGTAACAATTATACATAATAAGAAATAAATAGTAATAAATAGTATTAATTAGGAATAATTAGGACTAATTAGTAATAATTAGGAATAAATAGTAATAAATAGGAATAATTAGTAATAAATAGGAATAATTAGTAATAAATAGTAATAATTAGTAATAAATAGGAATAATTACTAATAAATAGGAATAAATAATAATAAATAGGAATAAATAATAATAAATAATAATAAATAGGAATAATTAGTAATAAATAGGAATAATTAGTAATAAATATGAATAATTAGTAAAAAATAGGAATAATTAGTAATAAATAGGAATAATTAGGAATAATTTGTAATAAATAGAAATAATTAGGAATAATTAGGAATAATTAGTACTAATTAAGAATAATTAGTACTAATTAGGAATAATTAGTACTAATTAGGAATAATTAGTACTAATTAGGAATAATTAGTACTAATTAGGAACAATTAGTAATAATTAGTTATAATTATAATAATTTGTACTAATTAGGAATAATTAGAAATAAAGAGTATTGAATAGGAATAATTAGAAATAAATAGTAATAAATAGGAATAATTAGTAATAAATGGGACTAATTAGTAATAAATAGGAATAATTAGAAATAAATATTAATAAATATGAATAATTAATAATAAATAGGAATAATTTGTAATAAATAGGAATAATTAGTAATAAATAGGAATAATTAGTAATTATTATGAACAAATATTTATAATTTGCAATAAATAGGAATAATTAGAAATAAATATGTATAATTAGAAATAAATAGGAATAATTAGTAATAAATAGGAATAATTAGCAATAAATAGTAATAATTAGGAATAATTAGTAATAAATAGGAATAATTAATAATAAATAATAATAAATAGTAATAAATAGGAATAATTAGTAATAAATTGGAATAATTTGTAATAAATAAAATTAATTAGGAATCATTAGCAATAATTAGGAATAATTTGCAATAATTCGGAATAATTAGCAATAATTAGGAATAATTAGTAATAAATAAGAATAATTAGAAATAAAAAGTAATAATTAGAAACAAATAGTAATAAATAGTAATAATTAGTAATAAATAGGAATAATTAGTAATAAATAGGAATAATTAGTAATAAATAGTAATAAATAGGAATAAATAGGAACAAATAGCAATAAATAGGAATAAGTTGTAATAAATAGTAAAAATTAGTAATAAATAGTAATAAATAGGAATAATTAAGAATAATTAGAAATAAATAGGAATAAATAGGAATAAATAGGGATAAAGAGTAATAAATATATATAATTAGTAATAAATAGGAATAATTAATAATAAATAAGAATAAATAATAGTAAATACTAATAAATATGAATAAATAATAATAAATTCTAATAAATAGGAATAATTAGCAATAAATAGAAATAATTAGCAATAATTAGGAATAAATAGGAATAATTAGTAATAAATAGGAATAAATAACAATAATTAGGAATAATTAGCAAAAAATAATAAATAGGAATAAATAGAAATAATCAAGAATAAATAGAAATAATCATGATTAATTAGCAACAAATAGGAATAATTACCAATAATTAGGAATAATTAGTAATAAATAGGAATAATTAGTAATAAATATGAATAATTAGTAATAAATAGGAATAATTAGTAATACATAAGAATAAATAAGAATAATTAGAAATAAATAGTAATAATTAGCAATAAATAGTAATAATTATGAATAATTAGGAATAATTAGGAATAAATAGTAATAAATAGAAATAAACAGTAATAAATAGAAATAAATAGTAATAAATAAGAATAAATAAGAATAAATAGTAATAAATATGAATAAATAATAATAAATTGGAATAATTAATAATAAATAGGAATAAATAATAATAAATACTAATAAATAGGAATAAATAATAATAAATAAGAATAATTAGTAATAAATATGAATAATTAGTAATAAATAGGAATAATTAGTAATAAATAAGAATAATTAATAATAAATATAAATAATTAATAATAAATAGGAATAAATAATAATAAATAGGAATAAATAGCAATAATTAGGATTAATTAGCAATAATTAGGAATAATTAGTAATAATTAGGAATAATTAGTTATAAATAGAAATAATTAGTAATAAATAGGAATAATTAGATATAAATAGGAATAATTAGAAATAAATAGTAATAATTAGTAATAAATAGGATTAATTAGGAATAAATTGGAATAATTAAAAATAAATAGTAATAAATAGGAATAATTAGTAATAAATAGGAATAATTAGTAATAAATAGGAATAATTAGCAATAAATAGTAATAAATAGGAATAATTTGTAATAAATAAAAAATAGTAATAAATAAGAATAATTAATAATAAATTGGAATAAATAGAAATAATTAGGAATAATTAGGAGTAATGAAGAATAATTAGGAGTTAACAGGAGTAATTAGGAGTTAATAGGATTAATTAGGAGATAACTGGAGTAATTAGGAGTTAATAGGAGTAATTAAGAGTTAATAGGAGTAATTATGAATTAACAATAGTAATTATGAATTAACCAGAGTAATTATGAAATAACAGGAGTAATTAGGAATTAACGAGAGTAATTCAGAATAAAAAGGAATAAATAGGAATAAATTCTAATAACTTATAATAACTTGGTTTAATTTACAGTAGATTGATGACACTCCTTTTGCTTGATGAATCTTCTTCTTTCAACTTTCACTGACTCAAAACATTATGAAAAGTATGATTCTACGTATTCATAACTAGTCTTATATGCATGAGATTGAATATGCATTCAAAGGCCCACATTTTTTATAATGTTTTCAGGTAGTGATAGTTACAAGAAGAGGATTCTTCGACAAAAAGGGGCTCTTTTGTCCGACGGCTCATTTACTTTCATCTTTCTCAAACAGAAATCACAATGAAGAAACTGCTCAAAGGTACGCTTATACATTCTCGTATGCATGAGAATGAATAATTGTACCTCCTAGTAGATTCTTCATTGTGATTTCATTGTGGGAAATATGCAAGTAAATGAGCCGTCAGACAAAAGAGTAGCTGTCAATCCACTGAAAATTGTGTTGCCTAAATTTAATGGTAATTATTAAGAAGTAGTTGTAATAATTTATCTTCTGTTTTTGATAGTGTTTATATAATTTAAAATTATTCAAAAACAGTGATGATTTATATTTTGTAGAAAAATATGAAACAAGGAAATCCACATCAGTCATCATTAGATGATCGCGATTGGATAAATCAGTGTAGAAATCCAAATGTTTTTGGTTTAAATACTGTATATATTGAGGGTGTTGAAGCTTTCTTATCATTTGCATCAACAAAACCAGAATATGTTTCAGAAGGCACAATTAAGTGTCCTTGTTAAAAATGTGCTCTAGGAATGTTTTGACACATTTGACAAGGTTGTGGGACATCTCTTGCGGTTTGGTTTTCAACCAGATTATGTTTTTTAGTATCCACATGGTGAACGCAGTTCAAGACAAGATACTAATAACTTGATTCCAGATCCATCACGATTTCAAAATTTAGTACATGCTGTTGCAGGTCAATCTGTTCAATAATCTGAAAATCAAGATGATAGTGATTTAACTCCTGAGTTGGCACCATCCGAATTTTATGAGTTGTTGAGGTCTACTGAGGATGCATTATATCCTGTTTGCAAGATAAGAAAATTAAAAGTGGTTGAAAAATTTATGTCTATTAAATCAGATAATTCAATGTCAAACAATTATTTTGATTAGATATTTTCTTTGGTTAAAACACTATTACCTGAAGGAAATGTGTTTCCTGCAAATTACTATGGGAGCAAGAGGCTGGTTCATAATCTGGGCCTTAGTTTTCAGAAGATTCATGCATGTCCAAATGATTTCATCTTATATTCTGGTGAAAATGAGTCATTGGATAGTTATCCCACATGTGGAAAATCGAGGTATAAAGAAGCTCAACCAAGGAAGTTTGGATCGATTATAGTAAAATAGTTGAGATATTTCCCCCTTACACCCAGGTTGCAGCGTTTATTTATGTCTCAGAACATAGCGTCAATGATGTCATGGCACAAAACCAAGATTTCAACTGATTAAAACTTGAATTATCCATCTGATGGTGATTTGGGGAAATATTTTGACCTTCTGCATCCGTATCTTACTTTAGAAGACCGAAACATGCAATTGGGTCTTTCTACTGATGGTTTCTGTCCGTTTGGTTCTTATGGTAGTCAGTATTCATGTAGGCATGTCTTTATAACTCCGTACAATTTACCTCTGTGGATGTTGATGAAGGAGCACTATATCTTTTTAACTCTATTGATCTTAGGACATCCGAAAAAGAATATTGATGTTTATTTTAAGCCATTGATTGATGATTTAAATGCATTATGGAGTGATGGTGTTAGTACATATGATGTTGCTACGAAACAGAATTTCATATTAAAAGATGCATTGATGTGGACGATTAGTGACTTTACGGCATATGGCATGTTATCTGGCTAGAGTACACATGGTCTGAAATCATGTCCTTAATGTATGAAAGACAACAAAACCTTTATGCTCGTCAATGGAAAAAAACCTTTCTATTATGACTGTCACCACAGATTTCTTCCAAACAATCATCTATTTCGGAGGAACAAATCTGATTTCCGAAAAGTTAAAATTGAAAGGGATGAACCTCCAAAGATGATCTCAGGTACAGAGTTAAAATCAGTTGTATTTTCATTACCTCCCACCACATTTGGGCCAATAGTAACCCAACAGAAAATTGATGGATTTGGGAAAGAACATAATTCGATAAAACGAAGCATTTTTGGGATCTTCCATATTGTTCTGATTTGTTGGTCTACCACATGTTGGATGTCATGAATATTGAGAAGAATTGTTTTGATAATTTATTTCATACAGTTTTGGATACACCAGGTAAGACCAAATATACTGTAAATGTAGGATTAGATCTTGACCAAATTTGTAGGTGACCAGAATTGAACTATTTGAAAATTTTAGATCATAGAGGTTACTGAATCTAAAAGCAGCTTATACACTGTCCAAAGAGAGTTTCTTATTATTTTGTCTGTGGATTGCAGATTTGAGACTTCCAGATGGCTGTGCTTCCGATTTGGGAAGATGTGTTAAGAAAGGTTATATTACTGGATTAAAAATTTATGATTGTCATGTTATAATGGAAAGACTTATGGTAATTGGATTTAGAGTTTTTTTGAATTCTATGATTTGGTATTCGTTAAAGACATATCATATTTGTTTCGAGACATTTGTGCAGCGACAACAGACTATGATTCCCTAAGAAAACTAGAAGAAGATGTTGCTATAATTATATATAAACTGGAAAAAATATTTCAGCCAGATTTCTTTGACTCAATAGAACATCTGATATTACATTTTCCACATAAAGCTAAATGTGGAGGTCCTTTACAGTTTCAATGGATGTACCCATTTGAGAGATGCATGTAGAAATTGAAGAAAAAAGTACAGAATAAAGCATCAGTTGAAGGCTCAATTACTGAAGCTTATTTTCAAAAGGAAGTTTCTTTCTTTTTCTACTCTCATTATTTTGAATATCAATATCCCTCAAAAAACAATCGCATTGGACGAAACTGGGGGAATATTAATGACAAAATGGACATTCAATCATTAGTTTTTAATCAGCCAAATCTTGGTTTTGCTGGAGTTCATGAATGGTGGATTTCTGATGATGAACATCACAGAGCTCATACATATGTTCTGCTCAACTATGAAGAAATGAATTCAATTTTGCTGTGAGTGCTTCTATCACTTATTATATAATTTATGTTGTAGTATGTAGACTTATTTTATTTTTAGGTTATATGATAATCATATCAAGAAACAACTTCCACAAATTACAGTAGCTGCTCTTAAACAATACTGACAATTTTTTTTCTCAATGGTTTCAAAAAATGGTAACATAAATTATTAATGGTTTAATATCAATTTTGTTTATTATTTATCATATTGATAATTGTTTTAAAAAAATTTAGGTGTCTCAACATGATGATAAAATTGTTAAGCGACTATGTATATTGAGTATCCCACCATCCAAAATTGTTAAATCTTATAATGCATATGTGGTAAATGGTTTTCGATTTCATACACGTGCATATGGGGAATCAAAAAAAACAATTAATAGTGGAGTTTTCTTGAGAGGATCACATCACAGAGAAACAAAAGTTTAATTTTTTGGCATTATGGATGAAATTATTGAGCTGTGTTATCTAGGAAATTATTACATAACGATGTTTAAATGTCAGTGGTTGGATACTGAGAGAGTCTTATGTGTTATCCGACTCATGGAATCGTCGATATTAAATCTAAAAATCTTCTTGGAGTAAATGATCCATTTTTACTAGATTAACATGCACATAAAATTTATTACGAAAAGTACTATGCTAGCTCAAGAGACTTGAGGGATTAATGGATCATAATAAAAATGAAATCTCAGGAAAATTAGTTTACTCAAACTGAATGTGGTTCCGCTGAAGTGGAAGGAATTGAAATTTTTCAAGAGACTTCTCAAAATCCATCTTTTTCACAAAGAGACGCGAATATCGATGATGACACCCCACAATTAAGATCGATGATGATGAAGATGTTAATGATGTTACAAATGAATTTTAAATGACAAGAGATGATGAAACTAAAACTCATCTGGATATTGATGATGCTGAGGAGGAAGATGAAGACATTGACATGGACAACTACGAAGATGAGGATGAAGATAGACATTGAAATAGTTAAATGCTGGTTATAATCATAACTAATATATATCTATATATAATAGTTATTTTCAACTATCTGCTAAAAACAATCATTTTGTGTTTCAGATAGATCCTGATATATTTCATGAGTTGCAGGAGGTTTATCTACCTTTGGATGAGGGGGATTTTGGATCATATGACCCTCAACCTACTGCCAGTTCAGGGGGTACACCGAGGAGGTGCGATCTTGCGTGATTGATGATTCCTGACCCTATCCCTGAGCGATGTAGACGCCTTGGCTTTGATCCACACACACAGAGGTATGGTAACCTGTATATTTTAGTTAGATTTCATTAATTTATTTATATATATACTAATTATTTTATTATTTATTCCTTTTTCATAGTTTTGTGCATGTAGCAATTGGACATGGGAGCACTATCATGCGCAATTATTTTTCTCAACCATGGATCACATGGGAACAGATTCCCGTTGATGTGCGGCATGACATGTTCGATCATTGGCTAGTACATAAATAAAGAGTATTTATTTTGAAATTTATTTTATTAATAACTTTATATTATAAATTATTTGTAGGGTTTATGGTATCCCATCGATGATAGCATGTGTGACGCTATCCACGTGGCATGACAGGTGTCTATGTGTGACCGTTTCCATCAGTTTTTTCACAATTTGAGAAGAAAAACCATTAAGAAAGTAGGAGTGACAGAATTTGAGGGGTCATGTAGAGCCCACTGACCATAGTACATTTCATCTCACATTTGGGAAGGATTATGTTTACACTGGTTGGGTGGTGGATTTCAGAGGAGATATTCAGTGGGATGACAGAACCGCGGGAGACAGGAGGTGACACATCGAGCTGGTAGCCGTACATTCAGTATGCATAGATAGCATCTGGTAAGTATATTTTTTTAAATATTTTATATAACTTTAAATATAAATAGTTTATTTTATATTTCTGTAGGCAGTCAATCATACCGATATTACGAAGTTCGACATTTATCGGAGGATGTACAATGATTACGTCACTAGAGAGATTAGATGTGATTGCCAACGTCAGATTGTGCTTAGTATTATTTTTTTCAGTTTGATAATTAGCTGCATATAATATTTGCAACAATTTAATTTCAAATTGTAATTGAAGGAGTCATATGAGGTTGAGACCTCTCATACATAGGCTGAGATTCAGGATGAGAAGAATGAGCAGACCAGTGCCCATCATTTCGATAAGTCGGCATGGATGCAGGCGACTCAGTATGGCTTTGAGAAGGGTTAGGTAGTTGGTATCAGCTCTCATTTGACTCATGGTACTTATTATGGCACTGTTGCGATGTCAGTGTCCAGCTTGAGAGGAGCTCATGGAGAGGCATCATCTTCTGCCTCATAGTATCAGGAGCAGCTGTGAACTCAGGCTGAGCTTATAGAGAGTTTGTAGAAACAGCATGAAGAGATGTGTCAGCGGCGGCAGCAGCAGCAGTAGCAGCATGAGGAGGAGGTGCGTCGATGGGAGCAGCACCAAAAACATCAGCATCATGAGCAGATGGAGTACATGTGACATCTGACTCATAGTTTAGGGATGAAGTTTCCTCCACCATCTCCTCCACCTCCTTGACAAGACGACCCCCAGTGACTTTTTTTATGTTAAAATCATTTGAATTTAAGATTTGTTGTAATATGAACTATTTACAATTTCTGTCTTTTATATTGGTACAAATATTGTATAATTTTATTAATATTTTATTATTAATTATTAGTATTATATTTTTTAATAATTTTTTATTTTACTAATAATAATACAATTTTATGATTTGTTTATATATTTTTTATAAATATTACGAATTATAATAATTTTTTATTTTTTTATTATTTTAATAAAATTAATATTAATTTTTTTTATTAATCATAATTTTATTAAATATTTTTTTAGTATTATATTTTTTAAGGTCTGTTTATTTTACTAATAATATTTTTTAATTTTATTATTATTTTAATAATATTAATATAATTTTTTAATTAATCATAATTTTATTAAATATATTTTTTTCATCAATTATAGTATTTGCGAAGGGACATTTTGCGATGGTCTCCCAAAGAAAATAATCTAAATATAATTTTTTATTAATAGTATTTAGGATGGGGGGACGAGCCTGTCGCAAATACTATTTGCGACGGGCCCGTCACAAAAGGTTATTATATATAATGTATATAATCAAAGGATTAGTTGCAATGGGAAACTACTCCATTGCGAAGGGTTTATTTATATAAATAATGTATGTAATCAGAGGATTATTTGTGACAGGGCCCATTCCTGTCACAGATATTATTTTTTGCGACGGGCATGTCACCAAAAATACTATTTGTGATGCCATTTTTGGAAATGGGCTATTTGCGACGGGACCCCGTCGTAAAATAATATTTGTGATGGGATCCAGTCGCAAATAGCCCATCGCAAATATACAATTTTCTAGTAGTGTCGTCCCACCATGTCATCTTTCTCACCCATAAAGGTGAGTCTCATCCCATTAGTGCATGGGAATCTTACTCATCTATGGTGACTGTCAGTCTAGGATCGAAACGAGGAAAGATAATCATACCCAATATGACATCATAGGTTCCATCATGATGAACAAAAGGATCCATGTTAACCTCTCTCCACCAAGAAATAGATCTCACTACTGACAGATAAAAGATACATAAGAAGCATTCCCTATAGGAACCTCAAGATAAAGATGATGAGATAACACCATAACTGGGAGCTCCAACTCTCATAAAATGAGAATATAGATGAATAAATGACTATAAAATATATCTAATAATACTGAATCATGGTTATAATAAACATATAGCATACCTCTAATCATCTAATGCACTGCGGGGTCATAAGCCTCAAAGCTTACAGTTGTCCACAACCTCGGCTACCAGCTCCTTGAACCTGATGTGGGCCACCTGGTTATGGTAGTGGAAGGATCATATAGAGGATTCCACTAACCATATCTCATGATGATCCTTTACCAATTATTTCACTCTGGGTGCCACCATACCCTATCCTAGGATATCCCAGATCATAGTGCAACCTCTGCCATGGCAGTCCGCCGGCTACTTACCTGCACTCCTCAGCATGTCTGGTCAGGCAGCCATGAACTATATGACCTCACCCAACATAAGAATATGATTGAACCCCTTTGAGATTCTCTAGAACTATGTGTTATCCTTGTACAACATGATCACACACCTTTTTATGATCGTGAAATGATCTCATACACCAAGATCCAACTTCTTGGCACCTGCTAGGTACTTACGATGAATCAACTCTATGACACCCACTACCAACTCCAACTGCCTTTCATCTGTAACATCCCGACCCAACTTACCATTCAACTAGGTAGACGGACCGGTCGCCACATGGCCTTAAGCGCATCTCCCCAAACGACAGAGGTTGCCGACTAGCAGTGAGGGCCTAGGTGAGTCTGTGGGGTGACTATGCCCTCATTACCAAAGCATCACAGCAGAATTACAACATACAATAGCGGAAGAAGGTAACCAGTTGACAACACATAGACATCAGAGATAGATAAAAATAGAAGGATCTGATAAATATAGAAAGGTGCAAGTCAATACAATATAGTACAAGTACAGAAAATACCAAAAAGAAACCAAAAATCATCCCCTGTCACATCGCAAGCCTCAGATTGGTCCTGTGCACTCCTACTCTGAGCAGCAAGTCAAGTACCTATACTAGGGCGTTTACCCTTCTAATTACATGAAATCATATAGTCTGATTGGGTCCAAAAACATGACCCAAACAGGGTGTGAGACTGAATCCCAGTTGGCGACCACCAAAGATCCGTGCTAATCTGTCAGTGAATATATAAACAGGTAGTGTAATATGGAAAGAAGTAAACAAGGAAATTAGCAAGACCAACCCAAGCTTGTGCTTTGGCTTGGCGTCACTTCTAGTATCCATTACATTCATTAATCACTTCATTCATGTTTTCAAACTATTCTTTGAGGCTGTTCCTGAAATACTCAATTCGGAAACCAGACATCGCTCCGGGAGAAAAATCCACCAACACCCTACAAGCCCGTTTCGGCGAACCTCTTAGGTACCCAGCCTCTCCTTAGGTGTGGTACAGTCCATCATCCGAACCCATCCCTGAGATCCTATAAACAAGATCTGAGTATCACCCATGACATATCATTCCCTATTGAGTCCGTCAATGGCATCACACACTAGATCCATGATTCACTCGGCCTTTCAGTAACAAGTCTCGTATGAGTCCGTCCATGACAACACACATTGGTTCCATGGTTCACCCATGACTTTGTTTCACATTTTAAGCAGTTCAAAAGCATTTAACTCACGTGGTCTAACAATTCAAGAAAAATCATACAAGGGTCAAGGGTAATAACTCCATCCCATACCCGCAACCATTTGAATTACAATTTCTTCTTATTGCAATCCCATTCATAGTCAATTTACATTTTTAAAAACCCAAAAGGGAAAGGAAAGGCATGCCTCATAGGCATCCTAGGTAAAACAAATCCATAAAAGAGCCATTCAAGTCAATACACCCAAGGGGTGGTTCCTGTCGAAGGTGTACAACCTAAATCAAGCACATACCATGCTATTCAGATTACCTACAACATGATAGGTAATAATAGGGTTAAATTCCAGGTTCAAGAGACACCCCAAAAGTGGGCGCGTGACAATCCGACATATATAAACAGCTTGAAAATCATCAAAACGCACGAGACCACCTACCTTAGGCTCATACTAGATAACTCATCCAGTATCAGGCTCTGATTCATCCTGTTTGGGAAGAAATATGAAAATAGACGAAGAATGAGAAATTAGGGCATATGATCCTTAATCCAATCTGCATTCATTATAACCAGAAGAATCGAGAATGATTAAAAAGGAATTGAGGACTTACCGTTGGGGATCCCACAAGACGAACGACGTTTGAAATGGAGATCAGACGAAGAAGCAGGCTCAAATCCCTTCGTAGTCTTCTTGAGAGCTCTCCCTGGCACCTCAACCTTCTGTCCGGTGGAAAAGAGGGTTAGATTTAGGTTTTTATAAAATTTAATTAATTTAATTAAAAATTAATTAAATATCAAAACACAGCAGGTCACATGGTTTGCCCGCACGGCCTGGTAAACCATGTGGAGACCGTGGAGACCTTACTGGAAGGCAAGGGGCAACCGCACGGTCACCTTGCACGGTTTACCCAAGTTGTGCATAGGACATTCTCCTGCCTCTTCCAAGCCTGCACCAAGGCGCACGGTTTAGCCAGGTCATGTGCAGGACGTGTGCAAACTGTGTGCCAGGCCATTTCTAGCCTAAAACTTGGTTCTGGGATCTGAGAAAGCCCTAGACACCTCCGTAACTCCCTCGGTGAAGTTATTCATCCATATCAGGCCTCAAAAGAATAGTTAAACTGAAAATAAAAGGATCTGTACCTCGTACGAAAACCTGGGTTCTTACAATATTCCCCCTTATAGCAATTCGTCCCCAAATTTCTCTCTGAAGGGTGGTCAAGATTCGTCTGTGAACAGCTCTGGCCACTGAGCACGTACATCGGTCTCCCGCTCCCAAGTCTCATCCTATAAATGGTCGTGCTTCCATAACACCCATACTAGAGAAACTAACCGGCCTAAAAGAACCTTCGTGCTCCTATCAACGATACGAATCAGATTCTCCTCAAAGGATGCATCTACCTGAAGCTCGACCTCCTCAGGCTGGAAGGTATGTGATGGGTCTGAATATTATCTTCGTAACTGAGAAACATGGAACACGTCATGCATGGCTCAATACCTCTGAGGTAACTGTAGATGATAGGCTACCGTCCCAACCCTCTCTAGAATCTCAAAAGGCCCAACATATCTCGACGACAGCTTACCCTATATTCTGATCCGCCTGTGTCCCAGCCTCGGTGAAACACGCAAGAAAACCTGATCCCCAACATCAAACTCTAGAGGTCGTCTGCGATGATCAACATATGACTTCTGACGAGACTGTGTGGTAGCCATCTTCTTCTATAACAACTAGACCTGCTTAGAAGTCTCCTGAAAAATACAAGGTCCTAGTAAAGCTGCCTCACCTACCTCTAACTAGCACATGGGTGATCAACATGTCCTACCATATAAATCCTCGTACGGTGCCATCTATATAGTCATCTGATAACTGTTGTTATAGGAAAACTCAACCAGGGGAATATGCCTCTCCCATGAGCCCCCAAAATCCAGGACGCATGCTTAAAGCATGTCCTCAAGCACTTGTATTGTTCACTCTGACTGGCCATTAGTCTGAGGGTGGTATGCTATGCTCAGAAGCACCTGTGTACCCAGCGCCCTCTGAAAACTCTACAAGAAACGTGATGTAAAACGAGCATACCTGTCTGAAACAATGGTGTACGAGACCCCATGGAGTCATACTATCTCCAAGATATAAAACCATCCCAGATCATCCACACTGAAGGTATCCTTGATTGGAAAGAAATGAGAAACATTTGTGAGGCTATCAACCATAACCCACACAACACCTTTACCTCTAGGTGACCTTGGAAAACCAATCACAAAGTCTATCACAAAATCATCCCATTTCCACTCTGGGATAGGTAACTGTTGTAAAATCCCAGCTGGCCACTGGTGTTCTGCCTTCACCTACTGACAGGTGGAACATCTCGTGATAAAACTAGCCACTTCCCTCTTTATACCCGGCCACCAGTACTGTCGGCGCAAGTCACGATACATCTTAGTGACTCTGGGATGAACTTCCCAAACCGAAGCATGAAACTCCAACATCATATCCTCCCTAATATCCATTAGAACCCATACATGCCCATTGATACAAAGAACTTCATCCTTGCATATCGTACAACCAGGAGGAGGGTACTCACCAGACACACCTTCCCGTAGAACTAGTCCTTCCGAATCTGATGGTTGTCACATCCTTACTCTGTCCAGGAGGGTAGAAGTCACATCTAAGGATGATATAAAAGACTTCCCTTGGGTATTCTACACATCAATATGGATCTCACAAAATAAGGACATAAGCTTCCATTCATTTATAGCCTATTCCACTTCTTGTATTTGAGTCCTCCAGCCCAATGCATCGGCCACTACATTGCCCTTACCAGGCATATAAGCAAGCTCGAAATCAATGGACTGTAGGTACTCAACCCACTGTCGCTGCCCAAGATTCAGATCACGTTGAGTAAAGATATATTTGAGGCTCTTGTGGTCTGTGTACACCACAAAATGCTATCCCAATAAATAGTGTCTCCAACAGCGCATCACATTAACAACTACTGCTAGCTCAAGATATTGCGTCAGATAATTCCTCTCGTGTGGCCTTAGCTGCTAAGATCCGTATGACACGACTCTGTCTCCCTGCATCAAAACTGCACCCAACCCAATACCTGATGCGTCACAATAGACTGTGTAACTCTTGCCCTGTTCTGGCAGTATCAGGACTGGAGCTGATGTCAACCTTCCTTTTAGCTTCTGAAAGGCTGCTTCACAAGCATCTGTCCATACAAATTTCATTCCCTTCTTAGTCAGGCCTTTCAACAGTGCTGCTAAGTGTGAGAAGTCCTGTATGAAACGATGATAAAAACCAACAATCCCCAAGAAAATCCATATGTCAAATAAATTCTTGGGATGTTCCCAAGAAACCATTGCTCTAACCTTCTCTAGGTATACAGACACTCCTGTCTCAGAGATAACATGGCCCAAGAAGTGAATTTGATCCATCCGAAAGTGGAACTTAGTAAGCTTTGCATATAGCTGATGCTCTCTTAGTGTATTCAGGATGATCTCAAGATGGTCATCATGGTCGTTTCGATTTCGAGAATACACCAAAATATCATCCATGAAAACCACGACGAACGAGTCCAAGTAAGGATGGAACACGTGATTCATCAAATCCATGAAAACCGCTGGCGCGTTCATGAGATAGAACGGCATAACCAGATACTCATATAAAGCATACCTTCTACGAAAAGTTGTATGAGGTATTTATGCAGGTCAAACATGCAACTGGTGATACCCTGACCTCAAATCAATTTTCGAGAATAACCTAGATCCTCGAAGCTGATCAAACATGTCATCTATCCACAGCAAGGGATATCGGTTTTTAACCATCAGCTGGTTCAGCTTCCGATAGTCCACACATAGCTTAAGAGTCTCGTCCACTTTTTTCGCAAAAAGGATCGGTGAACCACAAAGAGAAGTACTGGGTTGAATAAACCCCTTTTCCTCTAAATCTTCGAGCTGTTTCTTGAGCTCTTGCAACTTCGTCATAGAAATCCTGTAATGAGGAATGGATACTGGTGCAGCTCCTGTAACTAACTCAATGGAGAACTCCACCTTCTCTCAGGAGGTAAACCTGAAAAGTCTTCAGGAAAAATATCCCTAAAGCCCTCAAATACTAGAGGATAGTCCTTTTGACTCACTCCCTGATCATCCAGAAACAAACTAGCGATATGGGATGTCATCCCGTCCAGCCCACGATGCTCTGGTCCGGCTCGGCTTGCCTTGAGATCCCACTCTCCCTTAAGAGTATACACTGTACACTCTGGTGAAGTGAAAATCTCCCTCGAATGGTAACAATCAATGTAGGCTCGGTAAGCTACTAGCTAGTCCATAATGAGAATGACATCAAAACCTATCATTTTGAGAACATAAAGATCCCAAAATAAGTGACACCCTCCAAACTCAAGGGGGAACCCTCTACACTGGCATACAACCTCTGCCCTAACTCCTAGTGATGTGTCTAGCGTCAAGATGCCATTAGAAGACAACACAACTAGTCCAAGGCTTTTCACTACAGGCCAAGATATAAAACTGTGTGATGCACCTATATCAAAGAGGGCAGATTAAATAACAAATTCTACTAAGATCATACCTCTCACCGTAGATGGTCCCACTCGCTGATCCTCGGAAGTAGGATACCCTGAATACATCTGGCATGAACCAAGGCCCTACGATACAACCTCACTACCCGAAACAAGACCACTTTGATATCTCAGTGTACCCTGTTACTGGATACCTCTGCCACAACCACTACCTTGGCCTAATCGGCCAGTCGCACCCCAAATCCCTATCTGATGAGAAGCTGCTGACCCTGCTCCTGCATATAGAGTCGGTTCGGACCCTCTATCGCTGACTGCTGGTGAAAAGGTTCTGTAGAAACATTGAAGATGACCCATCTTTCCACATGATCGGCACTCGACTGGGTCTCTCGGACACTGCGGATTCATGTGTCCCGACCTACCACACTGGTAGCACCTCAGATTGCTAACCGAAGATAGGTTCTGACTGCTAGAATCACAATGTCGAAGCTCTAGATGACGCTTCCTACTAACAGTCGTTGCAGTACCTGATCTCGATGCCAAAACACTCTAGCTCGCTCCTCCAGACTCCTTCAGGTTACGTTCTGTGATTAGCGTCTGGTTCACAATTCCATAAATAGTAGTCAACCAGAAGATATTTACCTGATATCGGATGTCATATCTCAGACCATCCTCAAAACGCCTGGCCCTCGATATCTCATCGCCCATCAGGATAGGTGCGAAGCACTGAAGCTCAGTAAAATGGGCCGATTATTCCATCATTGTTAATGCACCCTGTTCCAGATGCAAGAACTCCCGGGATCGATCGGCCCTCAAAGTCTCGGGATAAAATAAATCATAGAAGGCCATATGAAACTCTTTCCAATCCATATCCCGATGACCATCTGACTGGGTGATCACATCCCACCACCTCTGGGTGGAATCACACTGCATGTATGTAGCGAGCTTGACCCTTCTCTCCAGATGTGTCTCCAAATGCTCAAAGATATCTAGTATCGCCTCTAACCAGGACTCTGCAGCCTGTGGTCCGCCATCCCCTGAAAATGTAGGCGGATGCTGCTGCTGAAACTCACGCGTAAACTCTTCCATAGTCGGGGCAGGTCGCAGTGCTCCCTGAACGGTCTACATAAAATGCAACAAGCTCTCATGGAACTGTGCCTCAGCACCTGTGCCCGATAAAACTACTGGTGCTGCAGCTGGCACAATTGGAGTTTCCTCTAGTAGCTCATGGTCTACCATCTCTGGAACGTGGCTGTCACCGCTCTCACAATGTATGACTGGATGTCACCATGGTGGCATGACTATACAATTCCAAACACACGCCTTCGTTCAAGATTTTTAACGAGATTCAAAACTCACGCGAGCAGAAGAACGAGGACAGGATAGGTCAAGACCTTTCTAAAAACCATTTCAACCCACAACCTTCTTCTAAAGCCAGGACTGCATGAGGAACAAGCACCAAAACCACTAGAGTCACTACCTCTAGCCCACTCAGAAGCTAGGTCTATGTCATGCTCTATTTTCAACATTCACTCTTTTAACATACCTTTGTTCAAAAGCTTTAACCAATAGTCCACCAAGTTCTGATCCCTGAGGGACCATAACACCTCATGAATCAAAATTTGATGCCCATATAACCATGCAATTCAATTTCATTTAGCATCTACATCCCATTGGTGCATCATTTCTCAATCCATAAGGGCTCATACACCTCATAAATTGAAATATGACCTCACTCTTCATTCATTACACCCAATCTAACACAACAGTAGGCACACCTATCAATCAAATATCAAAACAACATGAAATAGCTATCACAACACTTATCATAACAACATGAAATATCTAATGCATCCTAGATATGATGGCATAATGCATGACATGTGATTCCTAAAAAGGTGCCTATATGATGCATGAGATTGAAAACCCTCATCTCATCGGGTTGCAATAAAATAAAACCCACAATAATATCAATAGTATCAGCAAAAACCATGTGCATCACCCAACGGTGAAATCAGAACAACTGTAATAATCAAAACCAGATACACAATTCCATAAGAGGAAACTTGGATTTTCCCTGTAAGTGGGTTTGCAACTCCCGGGAACAGTTTATTACCAAATTCCCTTCCCTTCCTACTTCTGTATATAGTCTCTAAATAGTAAGTAAAATTAGAAAAGGAAATCCCCTTTGATAAGACTTTGTAACATCCCGACCCGACTTACCATTCAACCCGGTAGCCGGACCGGTCACCACATGGCCTCTAGCACATCCCCCCAAATTCTAGAGGCTGTTGACTAGCAGCAAGGGCCTAGGTGAGTCCGTGGGGAGACTATGCCCTCATTACCAAAGCATCCCAATAAAAGAAGAAGGTAACCAGTGGAAAACACATAGACAATATAGATAGATAACAATAAAAGGATCTGATAAATATAGAAGGGTTCAATTCAATACAATAAAGTATAAGTACACAAAATACCAAAAAGAAACCAAAAAGCATCCCCTGTCGCATCGCAAGCCTGAGCTTGGTCTCGTGCACTCCTACTTCGAGCAGCAAGTCAAGTACCTGTACTAGGGAATTTCCCCTTATCATTACCTAAAATCATATAATCTGCTTGGGTCCAAACACATGACCCAAAAAGGGTGTGAGAATGAATCCCAGTAAGCAACCACCAAAGATCCATGCTAATCTATCAGTGAATAAATAAACAGGCAGTGTAATATGAAAAGCAATAAACTCAGAAACTAGCAAGACCGACCCAAGCTTGAGCTTTGGCTTGGCATCGCTTCCAGTATCCATTCCATTCATTAATAACTTCATTCATGTTTTCAAACCATTACTTGAGCCCGTTCTTGGAATACTCAATTCAGAAACCAGACATCGCTCAGGGTGAAAAATTCACCAACACCCTACAAGCCCATTCCAACGAACCTCCTAGGTACCTAGCCTCGCTCTAGGTGCGGTATAGTCCGTCTTCTGAGCCCGTCCTTGGGATCCTATAAATAAGATCAGGGTATCACCCATGACATATCATGCCCTGTTGAGTCCGTCCAGGGAATCAAACACTTGATCCATGATTCACTCGACATTTCAGTAACAAGTCTCGTATGAGTCTGTCCATGGAAACTCACATTGGTTCCATGGTTCACCCATGAATTTGTTTCAAATTTTAAACAGTTCAAAAGCATTAAACTCACGTGGGCTAACAATTTAAGAAAAAGAATACAAGGGTCAAGGGGAAAAACTCCATCCCATACCCAAAACCATTTCAATTACAATTTCATGTTATTGTAATCCCATTCATAGTCAATTTCCATTTTTAACATCCCACAAGGGGAAGGAAAGGCATTCCTCATAGGCATCCTGGGTCAAACAAAAATCCATAAAAGAGCCATTCAAGGAAACACACCCAAGGGGTGGTTCCTGTCCAAGGTGTACAACCTAAATCAAGCACATACCATCCTACTCCGATTACCTACAACATGCTAGGTAATAACCGGGTTAAATTATAGGTTCAAGAGACACCCCAAAAGTTGGTACGTGACACTCTAGCATATATAAACAGCTTGACAATCAGCGAAAAGTATGAGACCACCGACCTTAGGCTCGTACTGGATAGCTCATCCAGTATCAGGCTCTGATTCGTCCTGGTTTGGAAGAAATCTGAAGAAAAGATGAAGAACGAGAAATTAGTGCATATAAGCCTTAATCCATTCGGAATTCGTTATAACCATAAGAATCAAGAAGGATTAAAAAGAAATTGAAGACTTACTGTTGCAGATCCAACAAGACGAACGACGTTTGAAATAGAGATAGGATGAAGAAGCAGGCTCAAATCCCTCCGTAGTCTCCTTGAGAGCTCTCCCAGGTGCCTCCCCCTTCTGTCTAGCTGAAAAGTGGGTTAGATTTAGGTTTTTATAAAATTTAATTAATTTAATTAAAAAATTAATTAATCATCAAAACACATCAGGTCGCACAGTTTACCCGCACTGCCTGAAAAACCATGCGGAGACCGTGAGGACCTTGCTGGAAGGCAAGGGGAAACTAAACGGTCACCCCACATGGTTTACCCAAACCATGAACAGGTCGTGCTCCTGCCTCTTCCAAGCCTGCACTAAGGCGCACAGTATAGGCAGGCCGTGTGCAAACAGTGTGCCAGGCTATTTCCAGCCTAAAACTTGGTTCTGGGCTCCGAGAAAGCCCCAGACACCTCCGTCAATCCCTCTGTCAAGTTAGGAATCCACATTAGGCCTCAAAAGAACAGTTAAACCAAAAGGAAAAGGATCCATACCTCATATGAAAACCCAGATTCTTACATCGTCCCTCGGATAGAAATCTCTATATCACTAGTTCCCACTCCAGCACCCTGATATTGGGGGGTGGGGATGAAAAAGGGTATCATGCTAGCACAAAACTCCATGTGGCGTACCTTCTAAAACATCCATGCAGAGAAGTAGACATATTGGATCACCTTAAAGGAGTAACAGGTAAGGTCTATGAACCTAATTGCATACTCATCCACCATGATACCTCTCTACTACATCTCTATAATCTCCTAAATATGAACTCAGAAAAAATAGGAGGGGTAGTACTCCTCATGGCACAACTACTGTAAGTCGGTCCACGAGAGTGTTGACTCATCGTGCATCTGTGTAACAAGGCTCCCCTAGTGCCTAGATACTTTGTGGAAAATGCAAGATTTTAGTGAAACCACACGATCCTTATATGTCCAAATGAGTCTAAAAACATAGACAACTGACTCTAGACAATACTCTACTACATGAGGATCTGGATCGCCACAGAATCTCAGCAACCATTGGCATAAGAAATTATAGAGTGCGCTGAGCCTATGCGTTTCCTTAACTTGATCTACTAGGACGATTTTCTTCTCAACAGGTGGAGGTGATACAACCTTGAGGTAGAATCTCATGTAGGGATAAGCTCATGGGATGGTAAAATCTCATGGGATGGGTCTTGAAATAAGGCCTCATCACTCATTGGATCTTTGTCAAGATTCGAAAATGTATTCTTTACTGGTTGTTATCGCGGAGGTATCCTGAAATTTATCAAGACATACCACAGTTATATTAGAATATATATGTATAACAACAATGGATAAATAACTCAAAAAGGACAGTCAAAGACTCAATACTATATGATTCATGTACCATTGATCCATGTAACCAATGTTTTAGTATACTGCTTTGAAAAGATGGTAGTCAAGGTCCTAGTGAATGGATACGTCAGCCGTATGTACTATCACTAGATTATAGGGACTAAGAGCCTCACTCAATACACTTCAATATTTTTCCCTAAATACCACCCAAATTCTCTTAAAGGAACCAATCCAAACAATGTACACATGAATTAACTTCTCTGATGCCAATCTTTCATGACCAAACCCTAACCGGGTCTTGAGAAGAAACTACCATAAGCCCACATCCATAGGCCAGGGGGTGGAAAAAAGAATTGAAAGAAATAACCTAAATGTGAGGCCTTTTACAAAGTACCATTATTCAAAAAATAGACCATATCAATTCATAAGTAAAGTGGAATAATTACAAAAAAGATTCAACAACTAAAAAGTAAATGAAGCATGAGAAACCTCTAGGGTGTACAAGAGTATGAAAGTGAAAACTGAAGAGTAATGGGTAAAAATACAGGCCAAACCAAAAATATGTCCCAACCATACAAAATTGGAAAATTAATCTACTATGAGTGCCCGGATCCTGATCTCGATGTTATGGAAACCGTACATGGTCCACATCGCCCAATATCTCTATGATCCTATGAAGTCATCTCTGACCTATCTTTCATCTTCAAAATGAACTACACATATGGGAAAATTCCACACAAGGGTGAGTATATATATACCTAGTAGTATTTCATTAAAGATGAAAGAGGGAGAAATAAGAGATACAACAGGAAATATAAAGACAATAGAGTAGTACATAGGATGCAGCTCAACCCAAAAAAAGAGAAAGAGTAACCTTGTTTAAGTATCGAGGGATCAACATGGAGAGTATATGAACTACATGTTGAGTCTTTGACACCCACAATAGAAGAATAAAATCATCTAACCATAAGAATATAAACACAGAAAGAATGTGTCATACCTCACTTGTCATTACATATCATGGAAAGAGAATAACCAAATCCAAATGTATGGATACAAATGTATATATATATATATACACTCAGTCAAGATAAATCCAAAATAAAGAGAAATGGGATATTCATATCACATCTCATCCTAGAAAAAATTGTATCCAACAGTTCCAAAAGTCCATCAATGATGCCGAACATATCACGAGTCTGCCCAGAAGTAACCATCTAAGTCATTTTAAATCTCATAACTATTTAACATAGTCAAGGGGCCACAATATGTAGGTAGAGGACCCATTCCCTAGTACAACAGAAAATTTCCACTCTGTGGTAGATGACCCATGTCTATCTCAGTAGAAGAGTTCCACTATAGGAGTCGATAGTGGACCTATGCCCAACCCAACTGTAGGGTTCCACTCTAAAATTCGATGAAGGACCCATGACCTACCTAGTAGGAGGGTTATACTACGTTAATCTTGGACCCATGCCCTTCCTAGATGGAGGGTTCCACTCTAAAGTCGTCGAGGACCCATGCCCAGCCCAGCTGGGGGGTTCCACTTAGAAGGTATATAGGGGACCCATGTAGATATTCTATGGAATTTCTGTATCATATTAATAAAATTATACACAAATACTACTACTACTTCCTTATATGTCCTATAATACATATAAATATAACAATAATAACAATTTCATCATTAGTTTCTATTTCACATAATTTTATTTATCTTCCTCTATGATTTTTTCATATATTTGAACACAATCACTCTTTTATACAGCAATGGATAATAGACATATTCTAACCATCCCATGATCACCCAAATAGATTCAAGGTCTGAGTTTCCCTTTTATAGTTTAATAAAATCACCCTTTAAAAATCTTAAAGATATGATCATTTAAATATCATGAAGACTTGGATATTCTCATGTTTATTCACTTTATATTCAAAGACAATAACTTATGTAGATCCTTTTCTTACCTCAACAAAAACACATTGGAAAATGAAAATTGATATGTAAAACCTTTTATCCAGGAGTCGTCTATGTGAATTTCCACTTCATAATTTGACTGTCTGAAATAATCTCAAAACTCATACCTAGAAATCAGCTATGTGAAACCCTAGAAAACATAAACAACTATATATATTTGGTTACTTATTTCTTTTCTGAAAATGGATACATATCAAAATATCTATGTGAACTCCCACTACTCACAATCATCTATGTGGTGTATGTGGACTCATTATTCTAGAATACCTGATGAATCAGGCTCTTTATTTACTCCTCACATGAATATTGGTTTCCTGACTCATATCCTATAAATGCGGTATAATATCAACTAATATTTTAATAATTATTTAAAATAACCACACTAGTTGGTATTTTTGTTTCTTTATGTGACACTTCATTTCAAATAGAATGCAAGATTGTGGTTATTTAATATCTTTCATGCATGAATCTATAGCTTCACATACACTGGTTTCATAGAAACCACTTGTTGTTTTTCTTTTTCTCATTCAATGTATATTCATGCAAGTAGAACAACATGATTATAATATTTTGATCATACCTATGAATTAAATCCATACTTTACTATTTTTGAATACTTAACATCATCTGAAGATATAATGACTTAATGATTAATATTCATGCATGAAAGATGCATGAATATCACGTGTGATATGAACATAGAGATCACATGGATCACCGTAGGTCATTTCAACCTTATTAAATGTGGATGACATATATGTTTAAATATTTGGACATGGATATACTCTTTATAGCTCATAAATAGTGGGATAAATTTTTGCGATTAAACCCATGAGTGTTAGGAGGTCGAAGAGGATATTCTTATTCGACCAGATGACCAATATTATTGAGATCATATGACATAGATTATTTCCACATATTTTTAATGAGTCTATGGAAAATTATGAATTAATTTTACCACATAGATATTTATCCCAATTTATCCATGCTATATTATATTTAGACTTCCCATTATGTGAGATGCCATCGGGGTTGGCACCTAGATACACTATGTAGAAACATGGGCTTCACTGACCCATGCGTCAACTGTGTTGGCCCAACAAACTACTATGCTCTCCTACTGAAATTTCTATGGGACCTATATAGTTTCCCCACCATTATAACATGCTCTTTATGGGAATTATGAACATCCTCTCTTGTCTCCATAGCTGTTAGCTAAGGCTAACGTGCTTTCCCACCTTAGTAGTAACTACATGGGTCCCTTGGCTGGTGTATGGTTGACTTAATGTTTTAAAAGACCATAATTATTATGTATTAAGTATATAATTGAAAACCAACTCAAAAACTATTCTTCAAAATTTCTTCGCGCAAAATATAAATACAATTTTCATGGACTTATTTTCTTTTTTATTCTTCATATTCAATTCATCATCATGTAAACCATTATTTTTCATGGTCTCCATATTCCATTGTTATTATTGTAGATAATGTTCCCACACAAAACTCATTTAGCACATGTTATAGAAATTAAGGTTTCCAAAATCATCACCATTTAAACATGGTAAATTTCTCAAGAATGAAATATAATTCCATTGAGTGAATCGATAACAATTCTACAAGAACCACCAATTCATCTACAAACATGTATTGACTCATTTACAACAAATACAACACTTAGTCACACAAAATATAATTTTATTATGTTACCTACATAAAATGATATTAAAATTTTAAGAAATATGTGAAACTATTTAGTATGAGATAACATATTTATTTTTAAATTACTTTCTTGATGTAGTTATTGAACAAATCATAGTTAAAAAAGACTGTGTGATGAGACATCTCCTACTCTTAATGCATCAATTTATATAATGTATAATGACCTAGGAATTACCCCTATTTTAGTAAGAGATAGAAAGTTTGTATCAATGTTCTCTTAATACCCATATTCATTCCACATTGTCTAGTTACGTCTTGTTCCCACATCATCCAAATATATTAAACAAAAATGCATACGTTCTTAAGCTAAATAATATTTCACAATGAAACCTTCTGAATGATTCCTATTATAGGCATTGGATTTTATTGTGTAAATATTTATTTGGGTGGATATATCATATAAAAAGAAATGATACCCTAAATAATTATTTTAGTTAAAATATGGATAGTTTGATACAACATGAAAGTGAATAAATATGGAGAAACTTTTTTCTCCGACTCACACAAAATTCGTGCTATATATTATTGTATTTTTATCAATAAATACACAGACAACCTTTTACTAAAAAGTTATTTATTAAAATTTCATAATTGAATCACTATCACCCTTAAATTATTGGATAGTAAATTATAAAAGTAAATTGGAATCAATTCATGTAGAAGGATGTGATAGTCTTGAGTTTTCATGGATTTCAGTCTAAACCCTCTTCTATTGAATCATTTAGATATGTTTCTTGAATAGCCATTATAAAATTTTGATATTCTCTAATACTTATATAAATTAATTTTTCTCTAAATGCGTAATCATATAAGAAGCACATTAAACTTTCCATTTATTTTCACCGAAACACACATCATACATCTCAAGTCTAATACCCTAATCCCCCAAGTTACACCAAGATTGTAAATAATTTTTCTTCCACTTGGAATTTAGATGAATTAAAATAATAATTTAACTTATATTTTTATCAATTTACATTATGTCTAAACAATTACATAACAAATTGCTTGAACAATATAGAAAATAAAAGAGGATTATTTTCCTTTTTATTTATAATTGGATTTAGTGGGAACATCCTCCCTATTTCTAGATTTCATATGACCATTCCCTAATAAAAAATAAAATCACGTAATTAATTAATCATATCATTTCTAGACATATGATGAGGTGGTTTCTAAGCCTCAATAGCATTGTCAAACATTGGATGGTTATTCCTATATGGATGATCCATTGGAAAGAATCATTGATGTACCATGAAACTAAAACATCAATGATATTTAGGTATTATAGATTGTGTATTCTTCATAAAATTAGGACATGATAATTTTTTCTTCTCTCTAACCAAACATCATTGCATAAGCATGGAGATATTTTATCATCCATATAAGCGATACATGAATTTAAAATATATATTTCAAAGAAGCATCATATGTGTGCACACACATATTCATAGTTAATTTGGCCAATTTATTAAATGTTTTCAGTACAAATCTATATCATTTATTGGATTAGATGGTACATATATGAGTATAATCATGAAAGTGAATGATTTTTTTCATAAAAATCCATGGATAAAGGTTATAAACATCATAAAAAACTATCTACGTGCTGTGAAAAGTGGTTATCAGGACAAATAGATTGAATCAATCACTTGATAGACACAACCTAACATTAAAAATCTCAAATTAATTATTTGGATACCATTTTTCAAATTTATATCCTAAAAATCCACTTACTAGATGAACCAACTCATAATTATCTTAAATTATCTCATTATCAAGCCATCAAATATTTTTTGAGATTTTTTATAATATGAAAATATTTCAGAGCATAAGAATCAATGGAAAATGCTGCATTACTTTCTATGGAATTGGAGATGGTGTTCCATCTTCATTTTTATTACATAAAGTTATACCACATCCTTTGCAATCATTTATTCTTATGGTTTCCTCCTAGAATAAGCTGTAGTATTTTATAAAAACATGATTTTTTATAGAAATTCCAAGTTGAATAATTAACTTCCATGCCATATAATGATTTAATGTAATATATTCATCACCTAAAAGTAAGTATCTCAAAAGGTATGAATATAATCGGTGATAGTATTAAAAATTCCAATCTTTTTTTCCCAGGAAAAAACCAAATTAAAATTTTTATCTTTGTTATTTTACTACATTTCTAATATATTGGATTCATGAAATCATCCATTAATTTTTTCACTCCTTTAAAATCATAATTTTCATTAGTTAACTCATATATGATGGTATAATTGTATTCTTATGCTATATTTCTTGTTATGATGCAGAAATGAAAATTGATCAGATAGCAAATTCTCTATTCCACTCCTTTCATTTCACTAAGGAATAGTCTTAGACTTTATTTTCTCACTATTTTAACACCAAACAAAGGAGTTTATTTTAAATCAAACTATTTTTAAGGTATATAACCACTTCTTAACTCTAAAAAGATCTTACAACAAATTTATAACAAGGAAAACATTTAAGATCACTATCTAAATCATTTATAATTGAAAAAAATAAAAACATAACCAACTTTTCTGGAAACACAGTTGAGATCCGACCAATTTCATAGATCCAACTTTTATCCATTATATTACATAAAAAAGATTAAAATAATGTCGACATAGTAAAAAATAATTATAATATCCATGAAAACTATGTAAATTTTGTATATAAATATAAACACAAATAATTTCAGGTCCTTTACATTTGTTTTTATATTATTTTAATCATTTTTCTTCAATTTAGTTTGATTAGGATTGGTCAGGATAGAAATAAATCTAATTAAATACATATGTATTTATGATTTTTTTTTAAAAACATTATTATTTTTATTGTGAAATAAATGTAATAAATACATATGTTTTATCATGGAACAAATTTATTCAGGAAGAAAAATTAAAAGTTTATGTGATTTATTTATATTATAAGGAGGGATGGATTACTATCCACTTTTATGAAGAGTGGGGAAGAATCCACTTGAGGTGGGGAATGATTAATATTATTCTAGTATTAAGTAGTTCATACTTCAATGATAGGTTATAATTAGTTTTCTCTATGGAATACAATTCTTTAATTGATGAGTGTTTCAATATAAGATTCAATGTGAAAAATATACATTCTTTATCACTAATTAAAACATAATTAATACTCATAATCATTAAATAATTTCAATATTAATCATGAATTATTTAATCTCAATGTTAAATATCATATTAAAATTATAAAAACATTTTTTATGATGTATAAGTAAAACCACCATAAATTATTTGAAAAAAAAATCATTTCCGAGTCTTAAATTTATTTAAGGCAATGCTACATGTTAACTTTATTTTTATCACTTTGAAAATAATTGAAATAATATTGATGTCAAATACATTTTGAATCACTATCCATTTATATATATGAAAAAAATTAACATACATGAATATATCATTAAATTAACAACTCAATTTATCATGAAAACTACAATTTTATAAGGAAAAATGTGCTTTCGAAATAATTCTAACTTTATATTTATCAACTATATCCCTAATTTCATAACTGTATCCCATTATATAATTCAATACCATATGTATAATACCATAATATTGGTATACTTTTAATTAATGAGTTATAACTATACATAATACCACATAAAAACTCAAATAAACATTCAAAAACACATATTTATTATCTAATAAAGTTAATTTAATATTATATAATATCATTTTTTACACAATCATTCACATAATGGAATTTAAATCATATCATGTAAATATTTAGGTATTTTTAAAATAGGATTTGAATTCCTATATAAATAGAAAATTAATTAAAATCATTCTTAAAATAAATCTATTAAGACTAAAATATTAATTGAAAATTTATTTGAACCAATTTTAAATATAATTTATAGATAAATTGAATTAATCCTACTAAAGTGGATTTATAAAGTGTAATACAGTTTAAATTTAAATCTAAAATAGCTTAAATTATTAAGTATAACTTGAAATCATGACCAGTTTTATGTTTTATAACCTAATTACAAAAAACAAAAATTTAAAACACAAATATCTAAACAAAAATCTATATTTCTTGAATCGATATTTTAGAAAATAAATTTTCCATGAAACTAAAAAACAAATTACATTTGAAAAAAATATATTCATATTTTAAAATATAGAACATATATAACTCATACCATTAATTTAAAATCATACCAATTTCATAAAACTTCCATATAAAAATTAAATATCAAATATTTATGTATGTTCATAACCAAACACATGGTAATTACATTATATTTTCGGTAATTTATAATCTTGAGAAAAGAAATACAGAAATATGGGCATAAAATATGATAGAAGGTTAAAAAATCATCATACCTTGATGATTTAACAAAAAAAATCCTTGTAATAATGATGAATCAAATAAGAATACAATAAGAATCAAGTTAATTGAAGGAAAAATAGACCAAAACAAAAACATCACCATGAGGGGAACATATTTTGTGGAGGTAAAGGGGGTTACATGACCTAGTATATACACCAGGCTATACTAATGGATTTTAAAAACTATTGGTATTACCCATAAAAAACTACCCTATACCACCATTTAGTTAAAAATTTTGGTATAGATCATAAAATATTTCCTATAACAATAGGTTTTCCAAATCATTGGTATAGTTTTGTTGGTATAGATAGAAATTATAGTAGTGTTAGACACTTTATAGTAGAAAATTTAAGGTAGATGATATTCTTACTGACATGGTTTGAATAAAAAATAATCATTTTGGTATTAAATGGTGATAAACCAACAATTATTATTGAATTAGTTTAAAAAGATAAATTTGAACTACTTTATGTAAAAAATACATGTAAATTCATTTAATTTATCCAATATCTATAATAGATTAAAGGATTAAAATGTTAATTTGGGAATATGTTTGGTAAAATATAAGTGATACTTCAGGAAGGTTAGTTGAAGAATATCATAACCAGGTAGTAATTGATCATCAAAATCAAGAGTGGTGTTATTCCTAAACTCACATTACCTTATACACATTATAGTGATGGTTCTAGTTAAATGAGGATCGATGATTTGACTTTTACATATTTTAATTCTTTTATTACTACTTTCAAGACATGCCTTGAAAGTAGAGGCATTAACACTTAACTAATTGTGAAATATTATGAAAAATGGATATAATATAATTTATACTATGAAATAAATATAGTGTGTCACAAACTCATATTTTTTTGGATGAAAATCATTTTAAATGTATTAATTTTACAAAAAAAACATCATGAAAAATATTTTGAATATAAAAACATTATCGTAATGGTTGATAAGGATGTTATATAAATCAAAAAGATAGAAAGTTGATAGTAAAGTGAAAAAATATATCTATATAAGAGTGTATATATATATTTAATATAGAAGGTGAAATATATAATTCAATCAAGTTATAGATTAAGAGATGTAAGTAGTTGGTATAGGAAAAATATCCACAAAATGTCATAGAAAATAAGGTTCCAAAGGAATATACTACATAAGAAATATAAATATAAAGAGATATGGGTTTATACTCACCATGCTAAGTGATAGATATTATCCATTGATAATGATGATTACTTATCTTGCAGGGATGTAGTATATGGTAATAAAATAAAATTATCTAGTGGATATGAATTTAGAAATGGATTCTATATAACAAAAGCATGTTTTTTATTTTAATAATATCTCGAGTTGATGTAAAACCTATAGGGTTATAATTGGCATTCAATAATGTGCCGAACATAGATTTTAAATTTTCTACAAAAAAATAAAAGTTGGATATTGAATGTTTAAAATCAGTCAAGGGATTGATAGTATGAATTTTTTTTTCACCAATACATATATTTAAGTGCATTTTAAATATAAGTTTCCATTAAAAACACCATGATTACTATAGACATGTTGCGAGGATCCATTAATGGATCAAAACAATCATTAAATCTCGGATTATTATGTTTCCTTTTGGCTATAATGTTGGTTCCGAGTGCAGCGGAAGCATGCGGTGTGGGAGATATATTTAAATTTATTTTAATATTTAAATGCTCGAAACCAAGAGTGAGGATCTTACATGTCAAGTTTATAATTAATATATTTAAAATCAGAAGAAATGATTATGTTGGTTCATTAACCTTTCTTTGCTTACGATGTTGATCATTTGAAAAATAATATTTTATAATGCCTTCGTTGCATTTTGAGGATTAAATGATATAATCCCTCCAGAAGTGATCCATACATTCTCTTTTGATCTCTAATAGATGCCACTTGATCTTTGAGTGATAGGATGGTGAATTTAATGTATTTTGTTTTTTGTTCTTGATCTCATGTTCTTAGTTATTGAAGAAATCTATCCTTAATTATATTTCTTGAGAGGGAGAGATATGAAGGAGTCGAAAGATAACTCAACATGTACAGAAATTACCTCTTTTAGATATTCTATACAGTACAGAATATACATAACTGTCTATTTATAGAGATAAGTTTTCGGTTAAAATATTATTTAATTTTATAATGACCATTAAATAAAATTTAAAAACTATAATAATCTCCATGCCATATTATAATAGTAATATTATTATTTTGTGGCATGCGCCAACTTTCACAATAAAAAATATTATTTCACCATCTTGTTAGTTAATAATTGTCACTAGAATCAATCTTGGTCTATTTGAACTCCTCTAGAATTTATTGAACACTAGAATAAATATTTTAACCATAACTAAATATTTTATCCAAAATTTAGTGAATGAATATTTATTAAAATATTCAATAAATAAAATAATTTCTTTCCAAATCCAGCGAATAAATGTTTTATATATATCCACATAATCAAATAAATTATTTATTAATAAAAAATAATTATTTATTATCTTGTGAATATTAGCGATCAATAAAACTTGAATGAATTTATTCCTTGGTCTTGAGAATAATATTTATTACAAAAATTAAATTCAAAATAAAATTTAATTGATATGATTTTAAACAATTAGTGTGTCACCCTCTAGGATTATTTCTGGTTGGCATTTGGAAGGCTTGCCTAAAGCCCAATATTACTGTCTATCAGTGGGTCAAGGCACCCATGATAAATAAATTAATATCACAATGATGATAACAACATATGAATGATCATTGTGTAATATAATCTCTTCATCACAATATCTCAGCAAGTAGGTTTCACATCTATGTCACCTACCTATATGTTTGATATGTATTTATTTGACTATATCTAATAAACACATCATTAAACTATGTCCATATAATTTAATGCGACGATTATCTTCTAATAAAAGAGATGATATGTCAGATCCCATAAATATTGAAGTGATAAATCATTCCTTGACTTATCCATTAATGACATGTCACTCATGACTCACCCAAGGTATCCAACTTTTCACCAATGTATCGATTGTCAGTTTTTTTCTAGTAAATCTATGTGCATGAGTCATGAATTGTATTATTTATAATATTAATGTCTAAATACCATTACACATGCTTGAAGATAGGAATATTTGATGACACCAAAACATGCTGAATCTTTATCAGTGAGTCTGTTCTCATAATCTCTCATCTTGGAGATTACCAAGTGAGAAATTCCCAAGAAGAAACCTAATATTTAATAGTACTTTAACCTAATGGTTTAAATACTAAATGTACCATCATAGTACGTTATCCAACCATATAACTATATTAAGAATAGTTTCATATTCATTCTAGGTTCTCTTCATAGTAGGGAACTGATATTATCTTATCAATGTGGAAAAATACTCTAGGACATTATTAAATTAAATCTATGCAGAATAATGAACAATATGTAATATTTTTTTTAATTAATATTCAATACAAGAAATATACATGTAATCAAAGTATAATCAGTTGGTCCTAGGAGACCAAATCTAACATATAAAAGGATAATGGGAGAACTAGGGGTTTCTAAGTGAATAATATTGAAAAAAATAATGAAAATATATATAATCCATAAAGTTAATTAATACTATGTTTGAAAAATATATCTCAAAAAAAACATAAAGTAGTGATCCTTGTTCTAGGGATTAAAATCTAATGATATTTATTTTTTGAATTGTTTATAACAAGTCATTTTATATACATTGACATGATATTAATAATAATATAATCTTAAATAGTTCAAGAGTGATTTATTTCCTATATAATATGTTATAAATCTCCCCAATATTATTTTTAGACATATAAAGAGATGAAAATGATGTTTAATGCTCTATACACTTAATAAATTTGATTTATCATATATACTACGATATGTATGTAGATTTTATATTTCTTTTTCAAAACTAATTGTGGGAAAATATAAAAAAACTAGGAATACAAAATAAGATAAAAGCTTGAACTATCCAATACTACTTGAGAAAATATAAAGGATAAGTTCACCATTATTAGAGTAGTGGGAATTCTAGTTATCAAGGGGACACAAAACTATCCTCCCTACAAATAAATTTAATATAAAATCACATTTAGAAGAAGTTAATGATAAAGGGAATCCTTTTTAATCTAGTGGTATCCATATCTAAAAATATGAAGTATGTCATGGATTCTAATGTAGATAATGAAGAAATATAGATATAAAAATTTATCTAAAATACTTTTGTAGTACCTAAGAGTAAAAATAAAATTACTTTGTACTATAATAATACCATAGTAGTGGTTCTAGAAATTTATCCCCTTTAAAATCAGTAGATGAAAATTATACATTTAAATTATCACTCATTGAATGATTTTACACAAAGGGGTAAAGTCATAGAAAGAAAAAATATTCATAGAGGAAAATGTGGATAACCCATTTTATAAAACCATACCTCAAAAAAACATGAGCATCATGTGATATTAATTTGGTTAATATTTATTATTAGTTATCTCTCATGCAAGTTGGATTCTATTGGAGTTGGTTCTTTAGAACCAACTAACATTTTTTACCTTTTATATGAAAATAAATATATATTATTACATAATTATTATTATTCTTTGAAACATTAATGAGATATAATCTTTGGAATATTTGTTTTGTTAGAAGTTTATGGTGGTTCTTTACTATAATGAGAACATAAATATTCTATGAAAATATTCTTAAATCAATATTTCTATCAGTTTAGATACATCAATATAAAATGACATGGTTGATGTATGTCTATCAGGTGGCCGAGGTTTATTAGCATTGATACTTCATATCATGAAGCTCACACTTGGTGATCTCTAATAAGAGAGGTCATGAAGACATACCCAACAATAATAATTTCAAATTATTAATGTTTCATTAGAAATTATTTTCTATGAACATGTGTATTGGTTTTTAGACTTGTGATCTTTATCAATGTGTATAATAAATCACGTAATTTTATTTATAGTTGAATACTATTATTATATATTATTGTAGTGAGGTAATATATGTTTGGTGTGTCATAAGTGATATGGAATTAGTTTAATTACTAAAAAATTATTTGTACCATCTATTTTAATGGAAAAAAGATATATCTATCCCTTTTATTGAAATATAAGTGCCTTATAAAATCAATATCCATGGTATTTTATATACATGTTCATTTTAGAATTTCAAAAAAGATAAAAGAATAAAACATGGTGATAATAAGTATTTATTCCATTTGATGAGATATCAGTTGAAAAATATATTATATTCCATAGTAGAATTTATAGGAAGGTTAATGTAGTTTATACACAAACTTATTTCTCTATGGGAGCCTTGACATGTTTATAGATGTTGACTTTAGAAATTTGGTAAGGTTAACATATTTAAATTAAGAAAATGTCCAAAAGGGTCACATACTGATTGTATCCAAAATATCATTAAATTCAATTGAATTTATGTTAAGAACAAATTTTTTCCATGGTTTTTATGAATATTTTTAAGATAAGTTGATTGTAAAAATTCAATCATGAGATATTAAATTTTATAATACATGAGTTGAATTTAGTCACTCATTTATTTATTCACAAGTTAAAGAATATAAGTGAGCAACCTGACCTACCAGGACCCCACTTGGGTCGAAGGAAAACTGAGTGTTCCACCCCAATCTTACCTCTAATAGGCCCGGGGATGAAAACTATCACCAAGAAGGCATATCTATCTCATGAGAGTCTTTAGAAAATAAAATTCACAATAATAAAATTCTCTAAATAATATATATATATATATATATATATATATATAATAAAGAAAAATTAACCTCACCAACAGTAATTAAAATACATGTGAAACACACTAACATCGCAATAATCTAACAATTTGAAATAAGTAAATAAAAATGGAAAATACAATACCCAACAGCTAGTAACAAAATATTAACTTAGAATTAATTGTATAAACTCTACACCTAGATAACCAATTGGATCACCAAGAATTGTATCCCTTGAGAAATATTAACCTCTAGATCCACCAGCACTATACCCTCTATAGCAGTCCCAAAACTGTGTGTCGTATTCACAAACAAAGAACACGAGGGCATGAGGCCCATGTAGGGGAAGTATAATCATATCCATATATAAACCCTAAAAAGGTGGAAATTAAAAAAAATAGGTAAAAAAATTGAACCATATATGCTTATATGACTATGACTACAAAAGATAGAAAGATTCTCAATCAAACATTAACTCCACTATAGTAGTTACCTGAAGGGAGAAACTTATTAGACCATCATCAGATCTATAGTACCCAAATAATTCAAATATCATAACCTCCACATATTCTCTCTCTAATCATGGTGGGTGGATTTTACCCCACTATGATTTGAAAATCATAAGAGTTGGAACCGACCCCTATAGAGGGCTCACACCTCAATGTGTATAGTGTGAATTGACTGAAGTGGTTACCAATTACTTACATTGAAGTCCCAAACCCCATAACTAAGGGGGTTACCTAATCTACTATGTATACAAAGGACACACACTCTTATATCAGTGTATATCCTAGGGGTTACTGACACCATGTTTTCTTATTCCATCTAGGATGCTCTCCATCAACATCTCTACAAATATAAAGAATTATATCAACCAATAACACCTCAATAATAACATAAAATTTTAAAAATATGGACCATTATATACTATGTGGGAATAATTTTATAATAGAATAAAAATTGGTCTAATTTTTAAACCTAGGTGAAGTGATAAGTAAAACACCTCAAATTTTCCAGTACAAGGCATGTGTCCTTGGGTATACCACATGTGTGTGTTGTACTAATTATAATCCATTTTATGTCAATCTACACAACATGTTTATAAATTTACATGGTGTGTGGGTCATGTTGTGTATTTACAGGGGATTTTATGTTGTGTATTCCTGAGTATACAATATGTAACTAGGAAACATTGCGTGTGGATCCTTTGCAAGACTCGACGTGTGCAATCTGTTTCCCCAATACATTATATATGGTAGGTGAGATGGACTACATGATATGTGGGTCTAAAATTTTAACTTGAAATCTACTTGGGTATGATCTTGAGAAATCAGTTCTAGGATATATGACATATAACTCTCATTCATCAGTAACATCAGTATGAAGAACACCAAGAAAGATCAACCAATCCATGAAGAACAAAAAAAACCAAGTTTTTATCTATAGGTTACATAATAATAATGTATTTATAGATGAAAGTTATGTTAGGTTATCAATGAAAATCATTTTATTTTAAAAATTGAAAATTTACGGTCCAACCATTTTAAATTCAATAATAAAATTATACCTCTCTTAATAAAAACCTACTACTCTAGACACAACTTCTGTCGAAGTTTCCATTCACACTACTACAGAAGTAGATTTTAAAAGTTCTAGAAAAATGTATTATCAATGCTAAAAATACATTGTTGATCTAAGTGCCGTTAAAATTGGGGTCCCTTTGATCCGTGCTAACAAAACTTCTAATAAAGGATCCTTTATTCAATGCTAAAAAAAGAACTGATAAAAGGCAAAAAAAATTAATTTTTTTTAGTAAATTTGAAGGGGGAGACCACCCTTCTTTTATCAAAACTTTTATATCCCACCCTACACTTTTATCAATGCTAGAGGCACCTACCCCTTTTATCATTTTTGGAGTTCCCCTACCCCTTTCATCATCGCTAGAGCACCCTACCCTGTTTATTAGTGTTAGAGAACCTACTACCCACTCCCGCACACCCCTTACTTCACCTAATTTCAAAACTGAGACCACTCCCTTATTGATCTGCACCTTTACCACTATTTTATATTTTTTTGTTCTCTATTTTTTAATATATTTGTCAATTTTTATATATTTTGTTACATTTTTTATCCATATATTTATATAATTATTTTTAAATACATTTATAAAATATGTTGTGTGTGTGTGTTTATAAATACATACACAGACACACACACACACACACAGATATATATATATATATATATATATATTTCTGTGTGTGTGTGTGTGTTTGTATGTGTCTATAAATATAAATATTTATATTTATATTTATTTACATTTATTATATATTAATAATTATATACATATATTAGAATATATAGATAAATATTTATATGTTTGTTAATAAACACAGACACAAATATATATATATATATATATCTGTGTGTGTGTTTTTATGTGTCTATAAATATAAATATAAATATTTATATTTATTTACATTTATTATATATTAATAATTATATACATATATTAGAATATATAGATAAATATTTATATGCTTGTTAAAAAACACAGACACACAAATATATATATATATATATAAAAACATCATATAGGTATATAAATATTCATACATTTTTATTTTAAATAAAATTGAAATTATTATTTTTAGATATGACTTATATATTTAGAAAGATATTTTATATGTAAATATGTTAAAATATTTATTTATAAAATTAATTTTTTATATATAAATATAAAAAATATGTATATATATGTATATATTTAATTATAAATAATAGTACTATATGAGAAATGATAAAATTTGACTGCCATAATTTTCATATGAGTGTATTCCTTGAGAATATATTGATTATATACCAAAAAATATAAAAAGACCCCAATAAACAAGGATGAAATTCCATAAAACTTTAAAAAATGGGGATACCCCAATAAAAAATTTAGTTTTGGAGGCATTATAGTCCTTTTTTTACAGTAAAAAAAATGATCTAGTTCTCATAGTCACCATTATATATATCTTTTTGCAATATTCGATTTGATATTTGGTAGAGCATAAATGGACACCTAGATCAAAAGTTCTGACTATTTGAAGTTTGAGCCATGTTTTAAACTTATTTAAGATAATTTGTTAATTTATTGAATTTTTCCATATTCAAATTTTTATTAAATAACTATTACTCAATAATGATTAGACAATTTATAATTAATATTAGTTTATAATTATTTTAAACCATTTTCTCTAAACTTATTATATATTAAGTGTGATTACATATTTCATATTATATATATCATAGTTTATAAAATATAGTATATTTATATCAATATAAATATATTTATATATTAATATATGATTCTTAATGATATATATCTTTTTTTATAAAGTATACCTTTTATCAGCACTGAAACTAATAATTTTAGCACCGATAACAAATATAATTTTATCAGTTCTAAGAAAAGAACTCATAAAAGTACCCTATATTTGTGCTAAAAACACTGATAAGTGGGTACTTTTATCAGTGAAGTTTTTAATGCTGATGAAATCCCCTTTTATCAGTTCTTTTTTAGCACTGATAAAAGTACCCCCTTTAGCAGAACTTTTTTTAGTGATCATAAAGGGTAGCGTTGGATAAAGCCAAATATGTGGTAATGTCTGAGCTCTAATAAGATGATATTAAACATTCACATAAATGTGATTAAAAATAATATATTAAATATATTATTTATATTTTTCAATACTCACGATGTAATTAAAAGTGAACCAACTCCATGACCACCTTTATTAGTATTATTAAAAATATTAAATGGTACTAAATGAAAAAATACGAGTGGCTACATATATATTTATTTAATCATATCTTCAATGAATATTGTAAAATAAATATTATATTAAAGTAATTTGAATGTATATGTAAATAATTATTTATTCATAAGATAAGTGAATATAATATTTATTTTATTGAAAAAATATTCTTTTATTCATGGTTCGATAATCATATAAAAGGATTCAAATTGATTTAATGATCTAATAAATATATTTCAATATCATTTAAATAAATGTTTATTTAAGAAATCATATTAGATAATTACTAGTCCCTTAAATAATAAATACTATTATTTCACTTTTGAGACATGTGTAACATATTTTTATCATTTAAATAAATATTTTTAATAAGTTATATTTAAATATTATATGTCACCTTAAAATAATATTAGTTATTTATTATTTTATGTTTAAAAAGAAATGAGTTTTATTTTTTATGTTAAATAAAATAATTATTATTATTTAAGAGAAATGAAGACATGGGAAGTTTAAATTATTATTAAATTAACATAATATAATTTATTGATATTTCTTTTAATGATAATCTAACAAATAAAACCAATATATGTCATGATGACGACACATGATTCACCAGAGAGAGTATTTTCCAATTAATTCTTCTCCCAATACCTAGAGAGAAAAATAGAGAGAATCATCCATTTGTGTCTCAATATTTTAGAGAGAGAATAATAGATCCATGGTTGTGATTATAGTCAATAATTTAAATCACTTATTCTTATTGTGTTAGCACTTGATATATGAAGATCGCCATTTGATATTTCTTAGTTTGTGTGTGGAGACGTCTAAATAAATTCTCGATTAAATTCTACAATTAAATGAAAAAAATAAGGGAAACCACTAAAAATTTGTCAAGAGAAATATCACAAATGAGGTAACTTAAAATTTAAATTAATTATAAATCAAATGTGACTGATCCTATCTATGAGATACTAGGGCTATTTCCTCCAGTGTTTCGGATTTATCCATTGATTTTGACCAAAAACTCAAATTAGACCTCCACCCAACATTTCCATTATACCCTAGATACTTACCTAATACTTTTAGGTATCCAGGTATCCAATCATTTTTTTCATTTTATTATTCCAAGTTTAATTTGAAGGAAAAAATATTTGAATATTGGAGGTGGCACATGTTCTTTGTTTTTTAAGTATTATTGGTTTATAATTTTATGACTGTAGTAGATTATATTAACTCAGTGAATAGAAATGAAATTTCATAATTTGATGTGACGAAGTATTATATTTGGAAATATAAAATGCTTTAATACCCATTATCCATAATCTTTATTATTATTAAATTTCTACAAGTGGGTATGTTCCCCCTATACAAGTTAACACAATGATAACAGTTTATAAAAAGAAAATTTAAAGTGATTTTCAAGCTCCAAATTCAACTATTTCACCACTTTCAAAGTATAAATTCTCTAAAATCTTGAAGATTAATATAGTTATTGGAAAATGGGACAATTTAGAGAAAACATATAAATTTAATGTAAGAGTGAAAGAAGATGAATTGAAGATTTGGAATTTGAAGTATGGCGTCATTCAAATGCATGATGGGGAATCTATTAATAATTTATTAAGAAGATTCAATAATGTAAAAAGAACCATTTAAGGTTTTGGAGAAACTCTTTAATTTTCTATGGTATTCCAGAAGATACTTAGTGTCTAATCAGATAGATATGATGTATAGGTATCAACACTTGAAGATTATGATTCTAACCCACTTCCACTAGATTATTTTCATAGTATATTGATTTCTTATGAAATGTGGAAAATAAATAATATTAAAAGGAAGATTAAGGATAAAAATAAAATATCTTTTAATATTGTGATGTAGGAGAATAATAATAAAGAAATAAAATAGTAAGAAGAAAATTAGTAGGATGATGAATATATTGTTATAAAATTGGACTAACTGATGTAATTTATCTTAAGAAGTGTTTATAATGGAAATGGAATGTACTAAGAAAATATTTCATTTAAATGTTTCAATTGTGGAGTTGTTGAAAATTTTGAAACTAGTTGTATGAAACTTAAGGAAGAATAAAGTGATTATGAAGTTGTTTCAACAATAAGTTCTTCAAAAAATACAATTTCAAAACTATATATGATGATTTTTTCCACCAAGGGTAAAATTAAGAATTTCTTAAAATTCAAAAGGATAATAAAATTTTAAAAACAAATCTTAAACTTCTTAAAATTATTTATAGTTCTCCAACATCTGTGTTTATCGTAGTCCCTCTTTTAGAAGGTGGGAGACTTCTCAGATGAATTAGAAACACTTAGGGTATTTTGTTTCAAAATCTAAAGGATATAAGGTCGAATTATCCCATTGAGTATATTTTCTCATAGGTTGAAACTCTATCATAGATTATATTCATGTTCATGAAATCATTTCTGGAAACAATATCTGTTAAACTTTTTGCAAAACCAATTGACCAGTACATTGAATTAATTGAGAAAATATATGATAGGTTATCTATCTTTTCCATCATCAATTGGTTACATTATAGTTTAAATCCATATAGCTAAGAATTATGAGATTTATTACTACCCAAGAAGTCAGCAGGTGTCGTGGAGTTAGGATTGGGTGCATAAGAGGGCATTCCTACATATCCATATGAATGGAATCAAAACCCATGTATTTTGATACCATTTAATGTGAACATCATACCTTTAAAATCATGAAACATAGACCAATGTGGTGAATTTTAAGGTTATAAAACCATGACCAATGATGTACCATTTATGGTTTTGTATCCAGGACCATAATTTCATGCAGTTTAAGTTCATACCATTAGGACCAATTTAGATAGTTTTAAAATCATGCATAATGTACTACTTAGTGAAATATACACATAAATGGTTTATTGTGGGACTTATACATGATAAATTCTTTTTATATGGGGTTTAAACTAGGTTGGAGTCCCAATATGTACAATATCTTTGATTAGACAAAATAATGTTGACCATATTCTTAGGAGCTATAGAGACTGGTTTGTAGAAATCAAGATTAATGTCTTGAGAAAAGATAGATCACACTAGTTCCCCTGAAGGAGGGATCCTTGTTATTAATATAATTCACGATTAAATATACCCAAAGGAAACTTTTTAATATAGAGGAAACCTAGTGGGTTAGCCATTATTAAGGGAATATATGATTAAAAGGGAGAATACAGTTGTTCCTGATGACCCAATAATTTATATTGAGGGTCATGGGGAAGGCTTGAATAGAGTATAATTTTTAATGATTTAACCTGGGTGAAAGTGTGGTAATAATATTTATTGTGCCACTAGGGAAACCTAGATACCCATAAATAGATTCTTTCATAAAGGGGATATCTTAGGTCAAATCTTTTAAGTAGAAAAAACAATTAAAAATAGGGAAATGGATACTTTAGTAATCAATAATTTAACATAAAAATGAAAATATATAGGACCCAAAAGTGGTATGGAGGTTTAAGGAAATCCACCAATTAGATTCTACATAGTGGGTAGCCTTTTATAAAAGATTCATACTAGTGAGAAAGATACATCCATAAAGGATTTAGTTGGACTTGTTTAGGAAAATCTTACATTGAGGGAACATTCCCACAAAGAACTTATGTGGGAGGCCTTTTCCTCTTTTAGACATGGATTTTAAGTATACCGAAGAGAATTATTATTCAAAAACCATTATATCCAAGGGTTTATAAAAGTGATATTATTTGTTAAACTACATACTAAAAAAATATAAAATTTCTCAAAATTCATACCAAGGTTTCTATATACAGAAAAGGGTTGGTGGTTGTTGATCTATAAAATATGAGGCTTCAGGCTGTATAATATATTTTCAGTCACATTATAATTTTATCTCCACTTCTCCAATAATTACGAGACCAAAATAGTTCAATGTTCTTGTACCAATTGACCACCTCATGGTATAAAATGTTCAACGTCATCACATAAAATTGTATAACCATACAGGAGTGCCACTTTTGAACTATAACCGACAACCACACCGCAAAGGACCTCATAACCACATGAAATCACCACTTTTGGGTCACAAAAAACTCAAACACTAAAAAATTTATATGTGTATGCAAATGAAAAAATCCATCTTTTCTCAAAAGATAGAGTTATTCATTATTCCTACAGAACCATGTAATTTTTACTTTGTAGACAATCGTTTCTTATACTAAAAAATTTCCAATTTAAAATGACCGTAACTTTTTATCTAGGTGATTATTTTTTTTCTATGAGTTGTAAAATCAAATATTTTGAAGTGAAATATATCCTTGGATATAGTGTGTACCTACAATTTGTGACATATATGGTTAAAATATGATTATAAATGTTTTAAAAACTATTTTTAAGGTTTGAATAACCATTTATTAAACACCAGATAGAATCTATGGTATAATCTTAGTAGGAGGTTCCACCACCACATCACCAAATTAGGTAATGTTTTTAAATAATATTTATTCCTAGATGTTCTAGTTTCCTTATGACACATAAAGATACCATTTTTATTTTCATCAATGATTTATATATCCTATCAACTTCATGTTTTCTGTTCAAGAATCATAATCTCAGTGGCGAAGTGTTTGAAAAACAATTTAGTGCTGAAAAATTACCTCACATAAAATTGATTTTTTTAGAATAAAATAATCCAATTTTGATGAATGAAAACGAATTTATACATGTTATTTTTTATCATATATGTTCATTGATATGACTTAGTATAATGAGGCTTGATAAGAGGATTTTTTTGACCCGAGGTTGTTTACTATCTAGTGGATGATCTTAACTCAAGGGTATTTGAGAACCAAGGGTAGAATTTCAAATAAATTAATTTATGATGAATAGGAGGATCTTAAAAAAATTTATATGAAACTGAGAGGAAAATTACAACTCAATGAATTTGGGACTAAGAAGATAATCTCAACCGAAGGCTATTTTGGGAACTAAGAGGAGAATCTCAAGTCATGGTAATTCTGGGAACCAAGAGGGGAATCTCAACTTAACGAATTTAGTAATAAGTATAGGATACCAACTTAATGTATTTTGAACCTAGATTAGAATATCAACTCAAGGAAGTTATTATTACATATAGTTGTAGAATGACCAATAGTTTGAAATATTATAAGTGTACAGAAAGAAAGAAATATCAAATATTTGAATTATTTATCATAATTTGTGTTTTATATCATTTCAAACATTGATTATATTTTTATGATCTTTTTTAGTACATAGTTAGTGATGAAAAACTATTAAAATCCATTTGAACATTAGATAGAAATGACTTATAGAAAATCAAAACTCCAAAATGGTTGAGTAAATGATCAAAATATTCAGTCAATCCATTATTTTTAAGACATGTGTTCCTAAATTAGTATAGGTGGGTTGGATACATAGCATATATGATATTACTATTGTTCAACATTAACCCATTAGATAGAATAAAGAAATGGTTTTATTTCCTTCTGGTCTTATGATCTTGGAGAAAAATTGGTAGATTGGATACATAATTCATGTACCATTACCTTAATCCAAGGTTATCCCATTTAGACATGAGAGAGTGAGTTTCTCATCATAGTCAGTATCATGAAGGTGGTTTTTTATGTGTTATTTAATCCTTATAAGGTGTTCAAAATCCCTAATATCATACCACAATTTAGGTTAAATATGTATTATAAACCAATGTGTTTAAGGATAAGAAGATGTTTTATCTTTTTTTCTATATTTACAATCATTGTGAGTATAACCTGAATTTTTCTTGGGAAAATTTTATTACTTATAGGTTTTGGTTCTTTTTATTCTAAATTTTCTATTTTTTTCTTATTCCATGAAAAAGGAAGGTTTAATGAGTATGAACATGGTTTTTTCTCAATTCAACGTTTTTATGTTTTTTACCTAACAATATTTTTTCCTATTTATTTTGAATGCTCAAAAATGTTTCCAAACTATGAATGAAATTGGTTTACTGAGCGTAGCCTCAACATTTTCCTTGGTATCCCTATACAGTTTCGTAACTTTAAGAGTATTATTTCTCTATCCTAGGGTAGTTAAGGTATTTTATGTAACACCCTAGGGAGATAATATTTATGTTCATATAGATTTGACCAAAATATGGATAAAGTTTTAGGTTTTAAAGCTTTATCCTAAAGGTGGATAATGCTTAATGTCATATAACATTGACCATAAGGTGGTGAAACAATCAATATAATGATAAGGTAAAATCTAGTCTAGCATTAGTGGAGAACCGAATGCTTGTATAAAAAACCGTAGAGGAGAGGTGTATATAGTTTCGGTTCACAGTTCTATATCTAAAGGAAAGAGTTGAATATATAGCGATGGTGGAATAATCACCCCAACAAGAATTTGAAATAATGATAGACATAACCCTAATGAATATTTTCACATAGTTTAAGTTCATAATTCCTAGTCCAATGTTTCATAACCCTTATAATCATAAGACATAGATCAGGAATATGAGAATGAGGGTTTATCTATTAATTGAACACAAGTAGTTAAAAGTAAGTGACATGTAACAATCCAAGTGAATATTTAAGGACCAAGAGCATTTAAAAACCATCAAATAGGGGACATGGGGTAAAAGAAATTTTAAATTAATTCATGTGAATCAAGAAATAATGGGACAATATTGGATAGGATTGGAAAATCACTGACCATATTCAAATCATAGGTATGTTAAAATACCGTTATACTTGTATACTAAGGCTAACAATTGACCACATTAAAATAATTGATTCAAATATAATTATTTTGATGTACTTTGGGATAATAAGATCTCTTCCTAAGGAAAAAATATATCCTTGATTGGTTATAGGTGAGAAGGATATGCATTACATGTGCACTGACACCAAGTTAATGGGGTCCTTTGAGATTGGATGCGCTCATTTATGGTGTCTGTGAAGGGTTTATGGTGATTATGGTACCCAAGGTAGAATTTGTAGTATACTAAATCATATTTTACAAAAATATAAATACATTTATTTAAGTTTAAATTGAAAGGAATTCGATTATATAAATTATTAAAAGAGTATGGAAGAAATTTATGGATGGGTCCAAAATGTATGATTTAGGAATCACTACATATACAATGAGAAAAAAATGAATCCCTACATGAATATGTATCCACACATATTAGTCATATAAACAAGAAAAGTATGAAATTTTTTTATTGTAGGTAAATTCCACTGGGGGAGATGTAATATTAATTGATAAAACTGGATAAAACACTCAGAGTGAAAATATGAATAGTGTAAGAATTTATAGTTGGGTAAATGATGGAGGATATGAGCATCACAACATATTCTATAATAAAAAGAGTTAAGGAACACATAGTTTTTAGATGTGGAAAAAATATCTCTTGTTATCATAGAGTTAATGAAGGAAAACATAGTATAAATTGGAAAGTTCAAGTGAATGTATGGATGGGGAATGTGTTGATAGAGGAATTTGTGATTGGTTCTGGGATAGAAGATCAAGAAAACACACATCATATAAAAATATGAATTAAGCTATATATAGTATTCTTAATAATATTTTTCATCCCAACATGGTGTCAATGTAATGGAACCTAATGTGAAGGTAGAGACCATAACATTGAGATATTTTGTATGGTGATGAAAGTTTTATCTAGGAATAAGATGGGAGAACAAATCATCAACACTTATCTAATGAATTTGGAATCAAGACACACATAGTTATCAGATGTGATCTTAGTATAGATCTGGTTTATGCGAAAGAGGAAATGTGATAGTGTATTTGATTGACTTTGTGAGTGGATAAAATATGAAAACTAACATGAATTGGAGTAATGGTCTCAAAACAAGGTTTAAATTAAGAATATAATTTGGGTTAAAGATTTTATTTGGTCCATAATTTTATTATCATATCTAGGCATCCCCCATTGATAGGAACCAATCCACACATAGTTCTCTAAATAGGGGTCTTTAAGTTAATTAATAGTATATGGATGATTATAAAGATACAACACGAAGTGGTAATTCTATGCACTAGGGACTCATATATATTAGGATCCTATGTAAGTTGATTTTTTTCATATAGAATAAAAAAAATCCAAGTAGTTTATAGGTCAAGAAATACAGAGCATTTACCATACAATTTTGATGTCATATGGTAAGAAAATTTTATGTAATTGATATTATAATCTTGCAATAGGATAAGGAATCATCCAATTTAGAATATTATGATGAGGTCACTACACTTCATAGTTTAGAGTCATATAATAAGTACTTTTGGGACCCAATGTGATGTTATGTGAAATATTTATTAAATAACCTGACGTTGGTGGGAGGTGTGATGTGATCTCCATCCATTATGATCAGGGACTATGATCCATTGGATTATAACTTATGAATAACATAATGTCTTTCCCATATTTGTTCTAACTTTGTGCCTTTCTTTCATAGTATCATTGGTTTCCTTATGGATAAAATAAATTCCCCCAAAACGAATGTGTATATGAAGACCTTCTTATTGAAATATCATAAAAATAATTTTTTATGGGTCTCAAGGTTATGTAGGGTATGTTTAATTTTCTCATAAAGTAACTCCAACTCATCCAAATGATCTTTGATCATTAATATTTTGTAATTTGATCAAAAATGGATATTTAAAGTGATTTAAACTAAACATTAATAGGAAATAATTCCTTCATCCCATACATTAGTGAACATGAGTTCACTTTTTTGGAAGTATAGGTAGTTGTGAGATAATCCCATAAAGTATAAAAGAGTTTATTAGTATATATATTTTTTGTAATGTTCCACCATTTTTAAAAGGATATTTGAAAAATTATTATTTAGTGCCTTTATCTATGAATTTACAACAACATCATAATATGATAAATGATTAAACTAGATATTATACTCCACATATAGCCTCTTTATTTCAAATGAACAAAAATTGGTGCCATTGTACATTAGAATGTTGTCGGTGGTACCAAATATGATGATGATGTTAGAATTAAAAAACATTTACCACAAACTTTATTCTAATATTCTTTAAGGGTATAACTTTACCCCATTTAGAAAATAAGTTGGCAGTAGTATGTATAAACTCGAATTACCTAAAAGTGACTGGAGGATACAAACACATGAAATCTATATTCCAAATGGAAAATGACTAGGTGTATTTAGTGGTATGAGATATCTATATGGGTCGATAGATAAAGTTAACATGAAAATGAAATTTTTTATGACCTTATGGAGAATTACAAGAAATCATGCAACATTGATGGATAAAAATACCCAATAATATGAATTTATTGTAAAATATTAGTTCCCATCTAATGTTCCCAACATTCTCCTATTTGGACTACTTTTATAATAGTTCGAGTCTTTACTCTTTCAATACACTTAATAAATACCCCATAAAAAGTAATTTATAGAGGAATTTCTTGGAATTTAGACAATAAAAAAAATGATAAAATCTACTTCCATTTCAAGAATTTTCTCTTTTATAGATTCAACTAATAGAATATCTCCATTATGAATATATTCCACTATATGTGACTTCCAATTATTTTTTGATTCATCTGGTTGAGATGATAACTCACCTTGATTTATGTTTTTATCAATTTCATTGATTTCCTCTATACCCATGATAAAAAATGGAGATAAAAACCTTTTATGTGAGAAAAAAATGATCATATCATCCTAATTTGGTTGTAAAAGGTGATAATTAGGTTATCCAATGCGTCCATGTGACAATTATGTAATATTGGAATGTGAAACAGTATAGGATCTAAATGAAATTATGACATTAAATTTGAGACATAATCAAGTAGGGTATTAAATCTCCTTCCTTGATAAAATCCTCTTCATTTATTTACATCAACATGAATATAGAATCTACTTTAATGGTTAATTAAGAAACTCATATATGAATAGATATAACATACCTTACAATGAGATCTTGGTGATCGACATACTTTTTTTCACATCTTTATGTGGAGGAAAGACCATGGAAGAAGTTCCTTTATTGTGGAAATGAACAAAATAAAAAAAATTACCAGATTGAGTGTAAATTATTCCATCCTTTTTTTAGTCAGTCTATGAGAGGGGCTATTGATGTATATCGTCTATACCTTGGTGCTTTCATGGATAGAGAAAACATATTTACCTTGTATATCTATGTCCAATGAAGATAACTATTTCAAAATAAACTCGGAGGAATTCATTTAGACTATGGATAAAATGGTCACTCACCTTGATAAACTCATTAGTGAGGATCCAGATACCAAAGTTAGTACTCTGCACCTAGAATTATATAGAGTGTCTGACTCAAATAATCTTAGTCTTGTTTTTAATCAGTTTGTGAGATCTTTCATCATGTAGTGATATTTGTTTTTCAAACTATGGTTTCTCACTTATCCTTAAAGTTGATTAATAAAATAATTTATATATGGAATGATGGATGGATGTACAATGATGATTATTTTAGGGAATTACGTTCTTCAAGGAAATCCACCAATGCTTGTCCTTTGGTTTCCTTTAAGTACACAAAATGGATGTTAAATTATTAGGGAATTAAATCACATCTTTACAATAACCCAATTAATACAAGATGAATGAGGATGTACTTGAGAGGATCCTCATGAGGTATGAAGTGAATATCATGGTTCTATAAATAGTGTTGAAGGTTTTACATTGAAAGGATTAGTACATGATAATATTTCTATATATCAATTTAAAAACTCTCAACTTTGAGAACCATCATAATGAGGTAGTATGCACTATTCTCTTTATCATAAACATTTTTCTGGGAAAGGAGGGAACCAATGGATCATTCCACTATTTCCATGAATGGGACAAGTGGTTTTCATTCCACATGTATCATTTTGATTGGAGGGTATACAAGATATTTCTCATGATCATCCAAATATTTTCCAAAATTCTTATTTTATTAATAATTTTCTCATTTCTTTATTTATTTTATAGAGGGAGGAAATTTTCCATTGATTTTTGTAATAAAACACCTAATATATAAAATATTTTCGTAAATTATTTTCAAATTATGAATGTTTAAAGGTGGGGGATAATATTTATTTCCTTGTTTTTATCTGGGTTGAATTTGATACAGTGATCATAAACCATCAAGAAAATAAATTTTCCAAATTTCACCTTGAATGTGGACTTTAGTTGATTCTTCTGCAAGTTATCTGATCAAAGCCTATATTGGATAACATATAATTCTATGAAATGATCTTGGAATTGTAAAAACTTAACCAATATATCATCCATGTAACAATAAATCATTTTACTAAGCACGATCTTAGAAATATGATGCCCCAACCTCTGGTAAGTGAACTTGATATTTTTTAGACTAAAGGGAATCACTCTATAGTAGTATAGTCCTTGGTGTTCACTAAAATTAATGAATTATTCATTCCCAGGATCCATTCAGATCTACTTATATCCTGAATACCAATCCATTTATGAGAGATCTTGAAAATTAGATATTATATCAGTAAACAATTTCATGGATGGGATCGGGAATTCAACATTTGGAAAGTGGTGGTTTAGTTCCCTGCAATCAAATTACACTCTAATTTTCTATTTTTTTCATAAGGACAATTTTGGTGAGACAAATAATATTTTAAAACTTATAAATGAATTTATTCTTGAGTATATTATTGACCTTGGATTCCATCTTGATGCATCTGTATCACTACTTATTTAGAACCATAATTTTTAGTCAGTAAACCTAAGCAGTGAACTACTAAATTGGTATATAACCCTATAATTTATATGTAATTCTATGAAAAATAATCCCAATAGTGTTTCAAAAAATTTATATTATCTTTCTAATCTCTGATATTCATGGAATCACGAATCAATGTAGGCTTTAAGTATTTGTTTATACCCAAATTCACTTGTATGAGCTCATCAATGGTGGTTAAAACAACCTCTTCAAAAGCTGGAAGAGAGCCTTTAATTTATTCTTACCTGGTGTCATTTAGGTTATAAAGATCAATTTATCAAATTTATTTAGGAGATTATGGAGGGATTTACTCAACCTCATTGGGATCAAACTCATATAATGAATGATAGGGTTCATGAGGCCATGATGATACCATGTATATAGATACAATAAATTCTAACCATATCTTCCTCTTCGGTAGTAAATTTCCAATCAAGAAAATATCCTTGGTTGTATTGACATAATTTCAATCAAGACTACAATCTGTTTGAGATAACTATAAGTAAGATTAATGTATGTGGGTCACATGATGATCTCTTATTCTACTGATAGAGGTTGTGTAATGAATATATCTTCCTTTCCATCATAATAAAGAATGGTGATTTTATAATCCTCTCCAATGGATGGAACGATCCTTTGGGGACACCCCTAGTCTAGAGAACACTGATCTTTTTAGTAGAGGTGGTGGGGGGGGGGGGGGTAAAAATGACACCATACATATGGGAAGGGGGCTTATTCTAGTATATGATAATCATAAGTACATACCATTATATGTTTGGTGAATTTAGAGGTAGTGTTAGAGGTAAATATTTTTCTACACTTATGGGATGGGGATACCTCTATATTATTGGTGAAACTATTATCCTATTTATTTTATTTAGTTATGCTCTTATCCTTTCATGATCTAGGTGTAGTGTAATCCATATATACTCATTATTAAAGGTACCTACCACTGATAGTGTCTCTTCTATTGTGAAATTTTATCACCTCAGGTTTTACACCTTATTTACCTTTTTAGAGGCTTGGTCTAGTGGACTATAATTTACTCATTACCATAAAGTACATTACCATTTCACCCTTAAAACATTAGGGTTTCATTGGGTTAAACAACTATAATACCCAAATATTGGGTTTGAAGTATTATTTAAGTCCATGATGTTGCACGACACATTTTTGGAGGAATTTAAATGACCAATAAGTGGTTTGAAATACATGACACTATATTCAGATCATCCCCTAATACGTTCCTAGGTAGAATCCTCCTTGATTATTTTTTTGGATAATTTAATGTTTATTGAAACATGCCTATTTGATATACTCATCTTTATTGACCAACATGGGGTTCCCAGCCACTGGTAAAGTAGTGAATCAATATGGTGTAACCTCTTTCCCAAAACTTTTAGGTGGTTTCCATATCCATTATATGGTAATAATTTGGATTTATAGTGATAAAATATCACCCATAAGTTTTAATGAAGATTCACTATGAATTACTCTTTAAAGATTTCTATAATAACATACTAATTGGTGTCCAAGGGTTAAAACATGACTGGTATCTTGTCTTTAGACAATTCTTTTAACATTATTTCAGAACCTTAATCATCTTCATCTAATGGTTCTTTGATTTTCTATAACCATAAAAGTTATTTTCCCATTACCAAATTGGGCTATGTGGACTCAGTCGGAGTTTTTAAACTACCTCCAGGATCACCTGATCTGATAGGGGAAATGATGATGATCGTTTCTTCTATTCACCCATCAACTAATATAAGTCATTTTGAATTGATTGAAATGTTCCGAGCATATATAACCATTGAATCTCAAGTTTTACTTAGTAATAGCAATAATTTTAGATAATTATAACATGGGTATGACCTTCATGCTAATGGGTTGTATCATTTGGAGGAGGAACTTGGCATAAAGTACCATGGAGATGACTTCCATGGTTTATGTCTTCATTATCATCACCAAGGGGAGTACATATACATCATCCACTTTCTTGTTCACTATAGAGTGGGACTTTTTGGATTCAATTCTATTGGTTTCCATCACACAGATGATTTATAATTCATAAATTTATGTTATCACCATAAGGTGGAAATTTTTGGTTACTATTTTTTTAGTAACCATCATGGGGAGAACCTCAACTTTTACTACTTATTTTATCATAGGGAGGGCCTTGAAGATCAGTTATTTGAAGAGGATATTAAATTTTTTTGACTATTGATTGATTAATAAGGGGATAAAATCCCTATCAATTTATTATTATGTTGTATAGAGTACCTCTATAATTAGAACCAATCAAAGGACCTCTAAGGTTGTTGGATTGAGATTCACCATGGTGAGGACCTCTATAAATTAAAATCATATTTATATAGGGACAATGTCCATGTATTTTTATTTACTGGTGGTTTCCATGGGTAAGACTTCAATATTTGGAATCTATTTTTTTATAGGGAGGACTTATTGAAATATTATAGCCTGATCCTTTAGATAAATTTGGGATAATTATTAGAAGACCATACTTCACACTAGACTATAACTTCACAAACATTTACATGGTTATTATAGCATCTAAGAATTTGGAGACAGTAGTACTATATCTATATGGACTTCTAATAGTAGCTAAGTGGACTTATTATGTTATTGGTGGTCCAATTGCAGCATCTTCTTTCTGAGTTCATTTGAGATAGGTTTTATATGCATGTGATAGCCTAAAAATTTTCCTATAATTATGATCCCAAATTAGTGAAATTACTCTACCTCTCCATGGATGTAGGTATTATTCTTAAAAAACACAAATCATCATGTCCTGTGATATTTTTCTTGTTCTTTTATCTCTTTTACTCTCGTTTCTAGAATCATTCATCATTTTTACTCCCAATGTTTCTACAAAAGGAAATCTATAATGATTTCTATATGAAGGACCCCTATAACTGATTGATATATTATAATGGGGAGGACATCTATAGGATTATTTTTTCTTCCTCGCATTTGAGGGATCTGTTGGATTAGTCTTCAATTCCTCCCTCGATAGAATATGATGTTGCCTTGTGATGATAAACTAGAATCATTCCTGGGTGGCTGCAGAGATATTCTAATAGGTGTTAAAGGCAGTGGAATCATCATATGTAGGGACGTTTTTTTGGAATTTGGTGGTCTATTTATCTCACAGGTCCCTCCTCCTGGGTGCCCTAGTCTAGGTAATTGGCATCAAATCATCAAGAGAAGTTCCTCAAGATATTTGTGCCACATGGAAACAACAATGGACTTTATTGATAGGATATTTCTTTTGTATATCCATGGTATCAACATGGATTTAATATGTGGACACTTTATCCTATTTTAGGTTTGGAAGGTAGGAATTTCTTCTCTCTCTAAATGGGCTCTTAAATTAGTTCAAAGTAGCAATGGGGGCCTACCTACCCCTACTTCATAGTTATTAGTATGACAAGGGATGTGGATTTATTTACTCTAGGTTATTTTGGGATATCTCTAATCTGGGGATAATACAATTGTTCAAGTATTACCTCAACATAGTATCAAACACCAAGAATTAAAAGTGTTGGTTTAGTGATAGTATATGTCTAGATTACATATCTATGATAGTCATTATCGTAGTAACATACATCCAAGTGGAATCAACTGGTGATATATAAAAACATGGGATACTCCGTGGTTTTCTCTAACCTAATTGAGGAACTTTATACCATGTGATATTTTCAGTGATGGTACAATTTTTAGATATTAAGAAAGTTGAGAAGAGAAAAAAAGAAACCCATCAGTGAAATATCATAATTATGAGTGCTTGGTCAATTGATCTCTTTCACAAGTAAAGGTTTTCATATCAAATTCTCTATTTTTCCTATGATTCTACATAAGTGTTTATCACATACTTTTTTTTATAAAGGAAGGTGACTAATAAGATGAGTTATATGCACTTAATGTGTTGTGTAAAAAATGAGAGGATGAGAGGTCAAATAATATCAAAGTTAATATTGATTCATAGTCCAATACAATATCATAAATTTAAGATATTTTCATAAAATAAAACTTAGTAAATATATTGGTTACCCTTATTGTGAAAGAGGTCGATTGATACCATGCATTCTTGAGAACATGTATAATATGTTTCCCATTTTCTCCCTCATTATTTGGTTATGGTATGGTTTAAATCCAAATAGTTAGAAACCTAGTATTTTATCTCCATCTAGGGATGAGATAAATTTTGTGGAGTTTAGATCCAGCCCCTGATATGGGATACCAATGTATACCTATAAATGTAATCCAAATCGGTATATTTTTGTGCCGTTTAATGAGACACATCATACCTTTTAAAGTCACATGACAATGACTAATGTGGTTCCATTTGATTTTGTGCAACCATGACCAATGTTTTTACTTTAAAGGTCATGTGTCTGGGACTATTGTGCCTTTTATGTTAAGACCATAAAACTAGAACCTATCTTAATAGTTCAATTTCAGGAAAAATAAACCAGTAGGTAAAAGGTGCCATTATATGGTTTGGTGTGGGTCCTATGAATCTGTGTCCTTCTCTAGTTGGGGATTATAATATTTTAGGGGACTAATATGTCCATGAATCATTAATTGGAAAAAAGGAGGTTGAACAGATGATTGGGAGATATAGAGACTAGTTTTGAGAAACCAAGATGAGTGTCTTGAGCCATGAGAGATCCCATTGGTTCCCCTAGAAGAGGGATCCTAGTTATAAAGGGAATGAAAGATTGATTATACCATGAGGACCCTATAGATTAGGGATGAAATCTAGCTGGTAACCTATTTTCAAGGGAATACATGATTTAATGGGATCATGTGAGTGTGCTTTATGATCCATTCATCTATGATAGGATTCTACGACGGAGGTCTAGATATCGTAGGGTTTTTTAAGGATTTGATCTAAGAAAAAGTGTGTAACAAGGTCTTTTAGTCCACTATGGATTCCTAGATACATAAATTAAATATTTCATGAATTGGTTACCCTAGGAATAATATTATTAAAATATACACCTTCTGAAAGAGGGAAATGAGTACTTTAAGAAGCTCTTATTTCATATAAATTTATGGTTTTTTTGAACTAATGGGACCCATATGGTTATGTAGGTTTAAGTTTGGGCACTGTTTATATTATAAGTGACGAGAAATCCTTAATTAAAGATTCACATGGGGGATATATAGAGAGGATTCAGAAAATTATTTATAAATACATGGGTTTGAATTTATTACTCAAAAGAAATATCCCCATAAATAACTTATATGGGAGATCCCCTCCTCTTTCAGACTTGGATTTGAAAACAACTTAGGGTAATTCTACATTGAAAACATTTATGGACAATGGTTGTTATAAAATATTGTTATTTCATGGTCTTCATGCTTTTAAAATTTCTATATTCTCAAAATTATTACATAGGGGACTATTTATTGACATGGGCTAGTGGTTTTCGGTCTATGAAATGTGGGGCTTTAGTTTTCATAAGATATTTGTGGCCATGTGATATTCTCACATACACTTCTAAACTAATGGTGTGAATGTAAAAGTTGTAAATGACAATATTAAGTATTTACCTGGGAGACAAAAATGTTGAATGATGTTACATCAAATATTATGGCCACAAAGGGGTTCTTCCTTTTCACAAAAATATTATCACATCACAAAGGATCTCACAACCCCATGAAATCACTTCTTTTAGTTTGAAATTTTTTGAGGAACTATATAATTACTTAAAATTCACAAATAACAAATGATATCTAACCAAAAACGATGGTGCTACATGTAATTATTATATGACTATATGAGTTTTAATTGGTAGATTATCTTCACTTATAATAAAAAATGCTCAATAAAAAATGATCATAACTATTTATCTAGGAATTCATTTTGGATCTATAAGCTTTCAAATCGAAGACTAAAAAACAATAAATTCTCATGGTTATATATTTTAACAATATTAGGTGTTTTTAGAGGTAAAAAAGTTCTAAAATGGATTTAAAAATGCGTTTTAATGTTTCAATAACATTTTCTTCAAAACTGGATGAAATCTATAGCCTATTCCTAGGTGGTGCTCCTCAACACCACATCACTATGTTGGGAAAAATTAAAAAAAAACCTATATTCCTTGGTGTATATGAGATATTATGGCACATGGAGAACTCATTTATGTTTTAATCATGGAGTAGGGTATGCCTCCAATTTATTATTATTTATGTATGGATCATTATCTTTAAAGTAAATCATGTGATGTATCTTCGGGTTCTATAAGAAACATTGATTAAATCCATAATGAAAAAGATTCATATTTATTGAAGCATAACGAATATTTTAAGGTGGTTCTCACTAAAGAGAAGAAGTTAAAGGAGGATATTTAAGAAATGGTTAAGGATAATAAAAAGAAACTTCAAAGTGTTAGAAAATGATATTATATTCTATAAATCAAGTGACCAAATTCTTGGTTAACTTTGAGAAATCCAAGTAAGATTTAATAGAATTATTGAAGTTAATTGTCAAGGGAGATAAATACTTAACAAATTATTGTGATTTTTTAATTAAAAAAATATCTCACTGAATAAGTGTAAAATTTCAATGATATTTGGAAGAAAAGGTAGATTCAAAGTTGAAATAGAAATAAGTAAAGTTTGTAAAAAAATAAAATAAAATAAATAAATCATGAAATTTTAAATATACTAACTTGAATAAAAATTATGATAGATATTAAAGGTTACAAAATTAAATTAATAATTTGGATATAAATAGGAATGTGTTGGGAGTATCCAATAAAATTATTTTACAAAATGGAGCTAAAATTACAGGTTAATAATAAGAAGGGTAGAGAGTGATACAGTCTATACAACATGTTTTTTATAGAATAATGTTTTCATTTTATAGATATTATTATTATGGTATCTAGAGAAATATGTCAAAGAGATATTTTTTTTAATTAAGTGTAATTATATTAACCTATAATAATTTAAAGGTATGAGTTGAAAAATATTGAACCCACACAAATAAGATAAGTTCTAGGTAAAGATTATATTTATAAAATGAATATGGAAAATCCATTTATGATGTTGAAAGATGTTTGTGGGATATGCGACCAACCAGAAAATGAAGATGTAATTTTTTTCTCATAATCCTAACATAATTGAGTTTTAATAATAATACTTAAAATCTATATAATAAAAATGATACAGGAAAGGAGAAATATATTGTTGTCAAAATTACATTGAAAGTATCAAAAAAATAGTGTATATGGATTGTAGAAAAAATATATTCATCACATATGATAGGTAATATAAATATTTTCAGGGATTTAAAATATACTAGTAATGATAAATTTCATTCAACAATTATGCGTCACAAAAAATGAATGTATTTGAATTGATGAAGATTGGAGAGAACATGATAGAGTCAACCAATACACTACATGAATATAGGTAAATGAATAACTTCCTCAGTGTTTCTAAACTCCTTGATAAATATAATTTTGTTATTTTTTATAAGGAATAATTCTTAGTGAAGTTGTTAAAGTATGATTTTGTTGTGAATAGTGGTCATCAAAAAAGTGGTAGCTAGTTTTAAGTGGGAGATGCTGAAAATTAAATCTATTTTAGTATGAAAGATGATAATTAATCATACAATAAAATAATTTTCCACCACAACTAAAAGAATGTGAATAACATCATGAAAGTAAAAAATGTCCCTGATTTTCATATAATGAAGAGACTAATATATTGGATAAGTTCTATGTGATAAAATGAGAATATCTTCAACTCATCACATTTAGAATTGGATATTCAAACTTCTCATATAATGAAACTTATTCATTCATACATTGGTGGTCCTATGAGGAAGAAATCTAAGAATGAAGATAAGTACATTATCTATTTTATTTATAACTTTACTAATTTACTTGTATTATGTTTATGAAATATAACTCAATTCCATTGATGTTATTTAAGAGTTTTAGGAGAAATGTTTAAAAGTTCTGTGGTTTCTTTTTAAAAATAATTTAAATAGAATGAATGTTTTGTGGAGATAGATTGAATAATGTTTATGGATCATAATACATCATTATTATTCTAAATGAAGGTGATTGGGATAATGATGAATGTACAAAATAATTTATTATGTAATCAAAATTAATACGTGTAACTTTATTTATAAAATTAGGGAACCTAAAATGATATTAGTTCACCACACACCCCATGAGAAAATTATGTCACTAAAATAATGAATAAATGTTTAGTGGAGATAGATTAAATAATGTTTATGGAGCATAATACATCATTGTTATTCTAAATGAAGGTGATTGGGAGAATGGTGAATGTACAAAATCATTTATTATGTAATCAAAATTAATACGTGTAACCTTTGGAAAATTACTATAAAATAAAATTAACTTGACATTATTATGGATGTTTGAAAACCCTTTTATTATCAAAGTGAAAGGAAAAGAAATGGGAAACTTTGGGAAAAGTGGTGTTGATGAAATTTTCCTTGGTTACACATCAAATAAAAGTGTAAATTTCTTCTATAAAAAGGAAAATGTAAAATTATTGATAGTTATAATATAAAGGTGAAATAATAGTCATCAAATAAGTGTGGATAACCAAGAAATGGTTTCAAAAGTAATAAAGATAAAGAATATTTTTCTGATAACAAAATAAAAATTCTATAAATGTATAAGATTCAAGTGATTTTATGAGTAAGATAATGATTAAACCTTATCAAGTGGTGAATAAAAAATATTTAGTTCATTAAAGGTAAATAAATTAAGGTAAGGTTTAGAATATAATTAGTGATATGAACAAGTAATTAAAAATAGGAAAACATTAATGACATCAACAAATAATTCCTTATTTTCTAAATCTTAGCTAAGAAGTATTGATAAATTATTGAAGAATCAAGATTGGGTTATTGATATGACTACATAATTGGATCATATTTTGAGAAAACAAACTTGGTATTTCGTAATAAACTAGATGAAAAATAATTTTATTGGAAGAAAGTGGTTATTCTGTAACATTTTTAATGAAAAGGTTGAAGTGGTGAGTAATAAGTAAAAACTCATTTGAAATGGTTATTCATAGGTTGAATGTATTTAAATTGATGAAACTTTCAACCCATTTTTCTGGTTTGAGACCATAAGGGTTTTTATTTCTATCTGTGCTTAAAATTTTTAAAATATATTTCAAATGGTTGTTAATTTACCCTTGTTTAAGGGTTGATTTGAAGAGGATGTATATGTATAATAGTCTAAAGGATTATTATTTTTAGATGATGAAGGAATATTTTAAATATTTAAGGAGATAATTTTTGTTTAAAAAATCCCTTATGGAATGGTATTCAAAGAATGATTAATTCTTTTAAAGATATTTTATTTTTGGAAATTGTGGACAATAATATTTACCTTGGAAATGGTAAATTAGTATCTCTCATTATTATTTTATTAGTGGATGATGTGTTGTTTAATGGTAATAGATAAGTTATTTATAAGGAAGTTTCCTATCAAATAAAGATATTTTTTGATATATTGATTTTTGAAGAAATGAATCTCTTATTTAGACATCCAATTACTCAAGAGAGGGATCATATACTCTTTTATCAGAAGAAGTATACTTGATAATTTTGGAAAATTTTAAAAATATATGGAGAAAAGTTAATTTATAAACCTATAAATTTAGTAATGAAGATTTCAATTGATGATAAAGGTAAATAGGTGAATCAAATAGAGAATAGAAAAATCATAAAATGTTTACTCTATTTTATGACTTATATATTAGACAACAAATATGTTTTTATGTTATGAGTAGGGTATCAATTTATTCTAATTTAATATCACTTTATACTATAACAAATTATATTATATGGTATGTATAATTTACTCTTAATTTTGGGCTAGTATATTACAATAAATGAAAGTTAGATTTATACAGATTTTTCAATACTGATTTCATTAAAATTATTTATGGAATAAAGTGTACATATGATGGATTCTTATTTTTGGGAGATAAGGGTATTTATTTTCAAAATAATATGTATAATTTAAGTTTAGTGGAATTATATTATGTTGTTTCAACTAAATAAATTATTGAATTGATGTGGATAAAAACTCAGCTTGAATATCTCAATATTGAAGTGAAGTTTCCATTACAAGTGGGATGTGATAATCAAAGTGCTATAAATATTTCTTGGCACCAGTTCAATATTCTTTATATAAGCACATATATATTATGTACAAATTAATAAAATAAATGGTTTAAAATTAGTATTGAAATTGGAGTTTTTTCTTAAAAAGGTAAAAGTGGTGGTTGTCTTTACTAAACTATTTTCAGAACTATTCATTTAAAAGGTTGAGGTTGATGATGGGATTTTGACTTCATTATTTTAAAGGATAAGGTATGGTTTTCTATCCTCTCAGTTATTTTATTAGGATTTTTTTCTATGGAGTAGATAAAAATATAAATTCCAATAATATATTATTTCTTAATGGGGATATATTTAGGGGGAGTTTTTAAAAATGGGGAAACCATTTAATTCAACTTGTGTGTGACCGTGAATTTCTAGACTATTCCAATGTTTTAATTTAGTATGAATTTAGGATAGTTTCTTATCACATGTATATGATTTTTTTTGAGATTATGTGTTGATAAAAGAAGTGAAAGTGGCTATATTAAATTTGGGTGTGAGCTAACCAAATGAATTTTTTTATATTATTATTCTTAGTTATTGTTTTTATAATGATTTTAGTTACATAGGATTTGAATGATTAAATTATGATTTATTTATTATTTATATGTAGAACTATATTTTATGGTTGAAAAAATCCAGGGGGGTATTGTTGGGACCATGAAGTTGTTTAATATTGAATCCTTACAAAGAGGTGTTTAGTTGAAAGATTTTGATTATTCATTAATGGATAAAGTGAAGTATATGTGGTGTAATATGATGGTGTTGTAATTATTTTTTCAATATCTTAATTAATACTTAATAAAAAAATGAATCACATTCAAACTATTCTAAATTTAAAATTTTTAGGTGGTTTTAAGATTATTTGGTGTTTTGATTTTACTGTAATAAGTTTAATGTTGAAGAGTGAAGTTTAAAATGTGTTTTGGTGTTAAAGGTAAAATAAAACCATATGGTAATAATTGAAGTTGATATAATCTATCTAAAGATGAAAATTTAGTGAGGTAAATAAAATAAAACCATAATATTTATTGTCACAATTTTTTTTAATACAAGATGTAAAGATTCTTGATTTAGTCTATCATTATAGTATGATCACACAATAATCGGTATACCATGATTTTTAGTGTTCTTTATACTTTTTATGGGTAATAGTATTACACTATAAGGGAGTTAGTTTCACCATGAATCCATAAATCATGCCACAATATTGGTGAAAAATATATATCTATTTTGATATGAAAAGTTTTAGAGACCATGCCACAATTTGATGTGTAACACGTCCATCTAACTAAAGGGTGAGTTAGTTTCAAAGAAGTTTGAGGTAACTATTCGGTAACCACAAATGTTTCACCACGAGACCTTAATTACCCCATTATTGTCATTATCAAGCTATAATTTACATGTTCTCATTATGATTTGTTCCAAAGTACAATTTTTAGTGGTTTGATAATGCGAGATCTTAGAATACTGAAGAGTTAATCCAACTGAATCCTTACTGTTCCTAAAGAATATAAATTATAAAACATAAGAATAAATTGATCTAAAGTTTCAAATTAATATTGGAGATGTTAAAAATAATTTTTTAGTGTTTGAATTTTAAATTCAAAATTTTAATGAATGTGGAATAAGGATGTTGTGCAAGAGTATAGTGATAGAGTGTAGATAAGTATTGCACAATTTTAAGAGAGTGTAATAGTGGAAAATGAAATGGATGATACCCATAAAAAAAATAAAAAATGTATAGGATCTTCATAAAATCATATCTTGAAGTTGGAATACTTATATGTGAAGATTGAGGATACTATCGAAGAGAATGAAGATTGTTTTGGTATGTTCAGTGGAGTTATGAGTTTTTCTTTATTTATTGGAGATTATAGATTTCTATTTCATAAATATTACTTAGTAAATAAGTTAAGATAATGTTTGGTTGAAAAATAACATTTTCAATCATTTTTTATGATAAATATCTTGTGTAGAATAGTAAAATGAATGTCAAATTCATTTAAAAAAATTATATTGACATTTAATGGTTGGAGACTCTCTTTGTTTTATTTTTTAAAATATTATGAGTCTTTATTATGCAGGAGAACATTACTTAATTTTGGATACAATTTTATGTTACACAAGTTCAAGTATAATCACTTCTCATATGTATCCTTGGTGATTAGTGGATAATGTGGTCTTGGATTTTCAAGATCATTCCAAGGATAAAATCATTATTTTTGAGTAAAGAAACTTGTAAATTCTCCATGAACATTATGTTAGTGTTTGTTAAAGGTATAAGAACGTGAATAAACAAATATTTCAATATCATTAATAGGTTATAAATGTTTTTTTGTGGGGAAATGTAATAGAAAAAATCCCTAATTCACCCCTATCAATGAATCCATGGTGATCCTAATACCTATTGTTATCTATTTATCTAAAAATATACACATTGTACCACCTATCGAGGGTGATTCTCCCAATAGATATTTTTTAGAATTATAATATTATACTATCAGAAGTGTTTTACATAGTAGTATATAATGATAGATACATTGTGTCCTGTATCAATGGGGATTCTCCCTATAGGGAGATGATAATTAGTAACATTATCATGTTATCAATGGTTTTATTAATGGGTTTCTTAGTATTAGTTAACACGAATTGAATAAGAAAAATTCAAATAAACTTATGCAAACATCATCTATTACATTGAAATAAAACCCTTTAATAAACTAAAATTAGGAGCATAACATTCATTGAATATGGTCGAGGCTTAAGTATTAAATCACATTCTTGATGAAGATCATTGAGAATCAACTAATGGTCTTATTCCTTCTATAATATCCAAGTGTTTATGAATCATCCAATACGTGGGTGGGATTATTATTTCAACCATATCATGCAACTACCTTGTGAAGTTAAGAATGAGAGAATAGATTTAACAAGGGAGAATAAATAGGAATCACACAAGATAATATCACCATCTTATGTTCTTAAAATTTTTTATTTAGGAATTATGACACTTCCTAATCATTATTATAATTTAGAGAATTTTCATAAAAATTATTTTAATTCCTTAGGTTATAAACCTATTATAACCATCAGTCAAATATTTACGAATTTAACACTTATATACATCATAATATTCTCCCATATGTTTCATCATATGAAATTTAACAATCAATTAAAACCATAAATTAAATATATTCAAATGTTAACATACAATTTTTTACTACCTTCTTTAAACATAGAGTATTATTAACATATATCATGACACTTACAATATAAATATATCTCATAATATGTTATGTTAAAGAAATAATACAATATTTTTATACCCAAAATTATGATTTTATGTACCAAGGAATATGATATGCCTTGAGTTCATGTATGTCACATCACAAGACATACCCTATATCATAAAATATGATATAGAAAAAATTCATCATACGTATATAATTATTTAGGTCAAATATCCACCATTCTACCATTTTCATTAAAGCCTCATAGACTTTGTACCATTTGAAATTATATCATACCATATTTAATGATTTTTTAAATCGTATAAAAACTCCTTTTATATATTTTCAAAAAAAATTGAAATCTGTAATCAATTTCACTATGTATAAAATTATATAATATTACTTGTGAATGTTCATCAAAAACTACATTTGGATAAACTCTAAAAAAATTAAAGTATTTCCATGTGTTTCATAAAAACTAATACTCATTTATTAAACCAAAAACTATAACCCCATGGGCCTTTGTATACTTGAAAACAAATATGAATTCCTAAATCCATAAAAAAAGAGTGATCTCTAGAAAAGTATCAATTATACTTGATCTAGAAAGGGATTAAGAATTATATCCATCAAAACATGTATCAATATACCTATGTACACCCATTGTACCATATACACGTATGAATAATTATATAATCACTTTGTTCATGACATTGAGTGACCATGAGACATAGATTATGTCAATCCTTTGTAGCTACCCACATTTTCTAAATTTTTTATGTATAGAATGAAATGATGGAAGAACATATCACATGTTATTCAACTTGATGGATGAGTATATCACATGACCCTGACTAAATAAATTATCACATCACATATCACTTGCTTAGGTAAAGTCACACACTCCTTCGGTATACCTCAATTGATGGCCCAAATGTTATACTTTTCATATGAGAGGAAAATCCCATCTTGGTTAACACGAAGCTGACAAAATTATTAAAAACAAACCATACAACCCCTATTATCTCAATATCATAGTTATAATAAGTAAGTAAGGTATAAAGGTATGATGGCTATCATTCTAAGTGTAATGTTTAGACGTAAGTCTAAGGATTTAATATGAAACATTCACACATAGTATAGTAATCATATATTGTATGAAGCTATATATAATATATGTTGTGGTTCATCTAGCTCAAAAATATCATTTAATACCTCATGAGAATATTTTTTATCTTTATATGAAATCATATGCACTCTAACCTTATCATTTAATCAAAAAATAATAATCCATGGAAAAATTGGTTATGAATAACTCATATTCATACCTTGAGAAGTTAATTATCATTATACTTCATGAGTATATCCAAAGAAGATTAAAGAATGATAAAGAGGTGGATAACTTTTTCTAACATGATACATTTTATATTATTAAATTCCTTTAATAATACTTTACTTAAAATATACAAAATATCTCAACTAATAATATCCTATATGATAGACTACTACAGAATCCTTGTGTTTACAACACTTTTAGGGGTTTTTTAAAATCATTACATCATTATGTAATCCCTAACACATTTGTATGCGACCTTATAATAAAACCTCATAATAAATTCATTCAGTGAGTAACATATATGAATAAATATTGTTTTAATAATAGTGAGACTATGAATCACATTCCTGATGTTAAATGTTTTGCACAATTATTTAAACTTATTTTCTTTACAACACTCAATGTTATCTTGTCAATAACATATGTTTTCTATATAGTGATCTTTCTAAGTTCATAATCATCATTATTCATAAAAATATTCATTCAAAAATTTCCTTATGATCATTTTGGGAACTAAATTTAAAGCTTTACATTATATTTCCTTACAAATATACCATAAACTATTTTATAATATAATGTTAAATTTACTTTGGAGTTTAATTGGTATAAATATTTATTTTTTATACTTTTAACTTCTCTAATCCAAAATATACACCCAATAGCCACTTAAAAACTATATTTTCTGTAAAATATCATGATAATATAAACAAAATACATTGTTTTTGAAAATAAAACATATTTTCTATAGTAGGAGTATTTAAGAAGTAAATTATTAATGAAAAAATATTGTATGGTAATCTATGAGTTTGGTGAAATTTTCTGTAAAGAAGATTTAATTCTTTAAAATATTCCACTAAAAGCTGGTGGGACCATATCCCCCATATTTTAACAAATATTATGGTTAAACTCAATTATCTTGGATAAAAAACTTTTTATACTTATCATCATTTTCAAATATATTATATAATCCAACCAAACATAACATTTTATATCATAAGAAATATCTCCTTCACTGATAAGAACCAATTTTGACAATAACTCATATCATATAAGATAAAAACAATATAATAACACGAAATATTTATTTTCGATCCATTAACGATTTTAGGAAATTTTCCACATTGAACTCCTTGATGTACAAAATACTTGCACCATCACATAATATATACATTAAGATTTATCTATATACTCTACATAATTTTTAACTCTGAAAAATATTTATAATAATATTTTCTGTATAGTCAACATCATATATGGTTTAAAATTTATGGATTTATTATAATAAATTATACCATATATAAATTATCCACTTGGATTATTTTAACACTTTAGGTATTCTGAGAAATTCCTCCTCCAGTATCCATGAATAAATTAGTGGAAGAAATTTCCATCCATCCTAAATCCTCATTTTGGTTACAATGACCTTTTTTAGATATAAAAAGACACAAATTTTGACTTTATAATAGTTTTTTTATTTTTTTTATTTGAAATTTTACCCTTTTATATCATCAATAAACCAATTTAGAATGGACCTACCATACTAAGATCATTCATACTCAACATATTGAGGAGATCGAGTAAAATTTTGTTGAAATAATTCGTATTATAGTTTATAATAAAATACTAGAACATTTTTTTTAAAGACTATAAAAGAAATTCTATATCAGGATCATGTCTAAAAGGGGATCCTAGTGTCTCTAAGAAATTAATGTACCCAATAATATTGAGTATATTAGAGGATTATAAAGTTCTATCAAAAATACTAAATTTAAATAATTTTACTAAATACTTAATGGAATATTTCTGTGCTTCTCATAAGCATCTAGATTTATTTTTTAAATAACTTAAATTGTCAACTTCTTAGGACGGGATTTCATTAACACATATAATTTTCCTTCTTACTTAAGAACAATTATTCTGTTTTCATACTAGTATAAGAAGTTACAACCATTAAAATTCTATTTTTTCAATGATTTTCCTCAGATATCTATTTAATGATGATGATTTCATTTTATCTATAATAAAATATTATATTATATGAATGTCATATTTTATATTTATTTAATACATTTTTTAATTGAATTTACTACCTATAAAATAAAAAATCATTTAATTATATCATATAAATTAGTGGGATGAAACCCATATTTCACTAAGTAATGAGTATAATTTGGGGTTACTATCACCACTTTTTTATATAAGTATACATTCATGTCAAACATATTAGATATCAATTTTGTGGCACTCAATTTTGGAAAAGTATGGAAATAATGATACGGTGAAGGAAAAGGCCTTAGAAAGAGTAGTATCACTTTCCCTATGACCCTGGTCATGTGTCCAGGTCACATTTCCTAGGTCCCTAGGAATGAGACCAAAGTTATTCACTGAGGTTCACCTTAGCGCACTTGAGTGAATGCACCAGTTTAAGAACCTCCATTTCATGACCTTCTTAAAAGAGTGCACTTTTACTCCCATATCTTTTACCAAGACCACCAACACATCTGCCTCCTTTACACAACCAACTTATAGAGTCATATATGTGAATAATTTTTTTTATTATATTTCAAAACCATATTTAACAGACCAATTTTTTTATGAAATATTTGTCTTTAAATAATTTTATTTATTCAATATATTTCATTACACAAAATAATGAGTTTAGACCAACCATGTGACTGTATTAAAACATTATGCGTTTATTATCTTCTATCCATTATATTTTAGAGAATTAATACTAATAAATAAATTATGAAATATATATGGTCTACACATTTATAAAATGAATTTATTAGTTATCAAATTATTAGTATTAAAAAATATTTGAAAATAAAAGTGATATTTTTTGAAAAACTGCTTGTATACACACAATGTGTTTTTATATAAATAAATTCAATTAAAAACAATTGGTGAATGGTTTTATTGAAATATATATATTTTTTACATGATAAAATATTCTAAACATTCAAAAAATATTTTTCTATGCATAGGATAAGAATAAACCCAGTTTTGTGCTAAAAATGTATTTTTTTTAAAAAGAAGTTTTTTTTTCATTTTTCATACATACTCTGAAATTAATTTATTACTTTCATAGGAATAGAACTATATAAAATCAGTTAAATAATTAAAATAAATAGGTTCAAATTTGATAAATAGGCTCCTTTTAATTTTGGTAAATATGAATAGTAACCATGGTAAAAATTATCATCTTGGTAAAGGGTAAATTGTTTTAATCTAGATTAAAAATAAGTTATAAAGCCATAAGTTTTCGTCATAATTCTTATTTTATGAATTTAATTTTAAAATTTTAACCATAGTATCTAAATTTATTAATTTAATGGACACTTTTCCATGAAAACAATATATATATTATTTAAACAAAAGAAAGTTACAAAATATAGCTCTCTTTGTTTTAAATATCTTTCATGTGTTCTAGTAAGAACAAAAAATAGTTATGAATGAATATTAAAATAAATTTTCTATATAATAAAATTATATTAATTATGGTAGTTTATTTAAAACTTATATGTATTATATAATTATTTTAAATGCATATACAATGCCAAAATTGTACTTATTCAAATATTAGAAAAATAAAAGAAATCATTTTGAAAACATTAAAATTGATATTATTTGAGTAATTTATAGTATTATAAAAATTATATAGGAATATTTGACATATTTTGTTAAAATAATATATTTGAATTAAAACATTTTTTATTTATGTATATTAAGTCAAATTAAATGAATAACCTCAAAAGTTGAAAATAATGATATTTTATCCCAATAGTATTTTATTAAATTATTTAAAAATAATAAACATATTGTAATAAGACAAGGTGGATATTATGTGGTAAAAAATTTCATCAATTGTCCATTTATTGTGAAATTATTACTTTATAATTAAACATTATGACACTTTAATATAAAAATGTTTATTAATGCAGTTAAAATTAAAATTGGTTAACTAAGGGTTAATCAAAATGAAAAGTTTTAAAATGACACAATAATTTGTCTAAATTAAATTGTTTTATGGGATTTAAGCCCTGTAATAACTTATCTTAAAATAAATAACCATTTAATAGCATTTCTTTGGAGAATTAATTTATTATAATTTAATCTTTTGAAAAAATTCAAAAGTGCCCCTTACTTCAATTATAAAAGGGAACCTACTCAATCACTTCTTTACACTACATTGAGGATTATATATTGACAAAAATATGAAATATTTTCCTTATAAAATTCATTAGAAACATTTTATAAGTTCTGGTCTTCCCAAATACCAAACCTAGATCCCTTTAGAGGAGATCTAAGAGAGTCATTTTAAAGAAGTGGTAATCGACTTACCCAATCAATTTATTTTCTAATCTTCTTTGCCTGTGAAAAATCTATTATATTCATTATAAAATAATAAATTAAACTCCATAAATATTTTTAAATTTTATATGATTATGAAAACACCATTATAAACCCTCTTTCTTATTAATTGAGAAATGAAAGTATGGCTCATGTATACTTATGACTCACCATCACCATGTTAAGATAGAATTAATTTTTCATCACTATATTTTATATATGGGTACTATTGTGGGTTTAATATTTATATATGACATTTATAACACAATGATATTTCTATAATGATAATATTAGGACTACCTTCTTACTATCAAATCCCTTCGGAAACGATAAATTCGCTCATGCGTACGTGTGTACTACCACCACCATGAAGAAATATTATTCATTCTTCATTTTTATTTCAATTTTATGGTAATAAGGATTAATTTGATGAATATATATGATATATATGATATAATAATAATATTTTAAAGGTTAATTACTTTTTTCCTTTCTTTCATTCCTTCTCTTGAAAAATGAAAATAGCGTTCATGCGTACATACTACTTACCATCTCCACGAATGGTGTAATTAATTTTTATATATATTACATTTTTAAATGAACCTATATATATAATGAATATATATATTATATTTATATAATTATTAATATTGTGGATTTTATTTAACCATTATAAATATAAAATGACCAAAACTACTAAATTGAAATAGTCATGATAAATGAAATAGTTAACACATTAAAATAACAATTTTAATAAAGAATTATTGATAAAAGGGGGTGTTAAAATGCTATAAAGTGATAATATATGATATTATAAGTATGAAAATGACTATATTATAAAATTATAATAAATTTAAATTTTCTATAATGGAGTTTATAGTTGTTTTAAAGAAAGGTGAACTCGAGGTAAGTGTTTTATGTTACAATATAATTATTTATCAGGATTGTTTATGATTAAATTATGATCACAAAATATTATAATAAAACTCCCAATATACTCATTAATTTTATTATCCTATTGTAATTTATTGAAAATAAAAAATTTACTTTCATTTTCCTCACCTTATTTACTCAATAGACTAAAAATATGTTTTTAATGAAAATAATTTTTTTCACTCTTTGATTAAAAATACTTTTTATTCCATATACATATAATATAAAAATGTTTTAAAGAAGGTTTTTCATATTATTAAATTATTATTTAAATTAACTTTTACCCTTTTTACTTGTTAATTTTTTAGAAAGAATATTCTTTTCTTTTTCCAAAGAGGTACTTTGTGACTTTTAAAAAAAATATGGAAGGAATGTTTTTTAACTTATAAATCATGAATGAATTTTCCTACCACCATGAAAAATATTTTATTTAAATATTCCTTTAAATTTTTATTTTAGAATAAAATATTTTCCTTCATATTTGTGAAGTTTTTTTTAGATAAGTTATTTCAAAATGGAAAGTTTGTTTTCTTAAATAATCTTTAAATGATATTTTAATAGTATTTATATTCATCAATGAAAAAAAACCTTGATTTCAATTATGATTTACTTTGGATATGATCCAATTATAAGATCCTTATTCATTCTCTGGATGGTGTTTGTTTATTAAACCCATTTTTTTCCATGGGTTATGCTATGATGAGATGATGAAATGTTTATAAAACCCATTTATTTTCTCTGGGTTATGCTATAATTAAATGACTAATAAACCCATTTCTTTCCATGGGGTTTGATATGATGAATGATTTATTATATTTTGGTGTACATATGTATGATTTTACTTATGTGATGAGTGGGGCCTCTATCTCCATCCAATGCACTAGGAAACGATTGATATCTCATGAGAATAAAAGGATTGGAATGGGGAGTAAATCCAGTTCAATAATGGACTATGTACACTATGATATTCTTGGGTGTGAACCTTGACTAATATGATAGTTTCGAGAGTTAACTCATTCCACTATGATATCATTGACTATGATCCTTAACTACTAAGGAAATGATTTTCTATTTTTATGTGTATGCCATAAATCAATGTCTTATGCCTATTTTAAACATTCATGGTTCATGTTCTTTGATTTCCTTATTATTCTTGTCTTATGAACAACTAAGATTTATGACATGAATTAATATTATGATCTTTGATATGTAGGGTATGGTTTTGAAATGTAAGTATCATGTTATTATACCATTATGCTTATTTTATGCTTATTTAATCATTTCTAACTCTATTGTTTACCCTTAATGAGCACATGATATCACAATTTTCATATATTTCTGTTGGTCAGAGTGGACACTCAAGAGGGGGGGGGGGTGAATTGAGTTCCAATTAAAATTTATGTTTTAAAACTTTGTCTTAAAAACCCCCAAATAAAATACTGAATTAAACTGTAGTGAATTTATATCAAAGTAAAGGTTCTGATGGGTTCTCAGGGGATTGATTATTTCCCAGTTAATCAAAACAGAAAGGTTGATTAACTTTTGAAACCAACTTACAGATTTACAACTAATATAAACACTTGCGAATTTAATTGTCAAAGTGACTTTAAAACAGTTTTGGTTTTAAGGTAATTAGCAGCGGAATAAAAGAATAAATTTGAAAATAAATAAACACAGTAGATTTAACCAAGAGGTTCAGTCTCAAGATGAGACTTAGTACTCTCAAAACATTATATAAAAGTGATCCACACCCTGGATCGGGGATTACAATAGTATACAACTATCCAGGTCCAAGACCTCTACCACTGTTATTCGTGGGAAAACATAACAACAGCAACCAGCTGTCCAGGTCACACACGACCTCTACCACTATCTCAGTGGGAAAGAAAAGATGTAAGAGTGTTGAGTGAGGATTTACAAATCCTCCAGTTAGAGTACATGATATAGTGTGTGTGTAAAATATAGCATATAACACACACTGCTCAATATGAAAAAAGATAAATCACAGATCAAATATTTAGAGTTTAGAAATGGATCTAGTGATTGTCGTGCAGTTCTAGACTCCTTTGATTGATCAGAATTTGCTCTGTGTACTCTTCTGATTTTTTGTCTAGAAAATAGAGTATCGTCTGTTTCCTTGAATTCCAGGTGCAGAGAAAGTCGATGAAGCTGTTGTGTTATATTCTCGTTCTCATCTCTTCACTAGTATGCAGTAATGAGTTCTTCGTGTAAGTTCTGTCGTCTCTTTGCATTCACACATGGTTGTTCTTCCAGCACACCTCGTGGTATCTGTATCTATCTGTGTATTCGTCTATGTGTCTTGCACGCACGCAGTAGCACATACTTCCTTTATTTAAAGCACGATCTCCAGCAAAAGATGATTTACTTTTTGTAGGTATGAGGTACGGTTCCCTGACATCCAACAACACACATTAAATAAATGTCAGGGTATTAAAATATACCTGATATGACCATTGGTTAGATTAAATAATGATAAAGAAATTAAAGCAATTTCGGGTTCTGTCGGTAGCTCTTGATATCGGTGGACTTGTGTTACAATGGATGTCTTTAGGTCTGAGTATCTGTAGACATTTGTAACGGTAGACTTGTCTGTCGGTAGACTTGATGTATCGGTAGTAGTGGAATTGTAACAGTAGCAGTGGCTCTGCCTTTACCAATAGCGGTAACTCTCTATCGGTAGCTGTGGCTCTTCCTTGTAATAGTAGCGGTAGCTCTCTATCGTTAGACTTTGCATAACGGTGGATTTCAGCATATCGGTAGATGTCAAATTTGCTGTAGCGGTAACTGTCGACTTCATTGTATCGGTAGCTCTCTATCAGTAGACATTAATGTAGCAGTGGACTTTGGGTATCAGTAGCTATATCGGTAGCTGTATCAGTAGCTGTCTATCGGTAGCTCCAACATATCAGTAGACTTAACTGTATCGGTCACTGTGAGCTATAACGGTTGCTCTACTCTGTATCGGTAGCTAGTTCGTAACGGTAGCTGATAACTGTTTGAGCATTCACTTGGCAGAAAGAGTTAAGTCATAGTAAACATATATCTGATAATTCAAAAGACTTAATTTAAGCATAATGAAAGAAACAACATATATTAAAGTATATTTGGAATGTATTAAGCATAATCAAGATATAAAGAAAGAATGGTTGGGATTATCAAAACACAATAAATCCACTTAATTCCATAGGGTTCAACAATCTCCCCCTTTTTGATAATCACAACTTATGCCAAAATAAAGTAATATCAGAGGAAACAAAAAATATATTAAAGTATGAAATCAACAGTATAGTATCAGAGGAAAAATCTGAAAACAGGAATATATCAGGAAATAATGTAGCATTAGAGGAAAAAACAAACAAGATTCTTTAGTTTTAAAAGATTCTCATATTCCTCCCCCTATCAATTTAACTACAGGATTCTCCTCCAAAGTAGTGATTTTCTCCCCCTTTGTCCCCTTAGGTGAACAACATTCTCTCTCTCTCTCTGGGTACAGGTTTCCAATAATTTCTCCCCCTTTTTGATTAACAAAAATCAGGGTATTAGAGAAAAGAAAAGGACTAAGAAAGAAAATATACAGAGTAATATATATAGTGAAGAGAGGAATGATGTATTTGAGTGATAAGTAAAAGATACAGTGGAAAAATCAGAAAAGTACAAAAATACAATGAATCCCATCAAAAAAATACAATGGAGCTAGAAGCACTCAATCATCCACTTGAACAGGTTTCTTTTCCTTGGGATCAGTAGAGGGTTCATAGGTAGAGTCAGTAGGCTTGGGAATTCCTGAAAGAACTATTGGTGGATCAGTAACTGATACAGTACCAGATTTGAAATATGTGCTCCTCTGAGTGATCATAGGTGTCAAGCTCCTGATGGCTTAAACTGGAGTCAGTTGAGGAGTACTCCCAGAGGCAGATGGTGGAAGGGTAGGTGGTACAATAACTGGCCGAGCATCCACATGTAGGAAAGGCAACAAGAGATTCCTGAAATCCATGATGATGCTTCCACCTCTCTCCATAGCAGATACAAAATCATCTCTATTCTCTATAAACTTATCCAAAGCAGGAGTAAGCTCCCTGAGCTTACTAACTTGTTCCCTGAACGCTTGGGTAACTAGAGGTAACTTCATATTCTCCATCAAAAGCTTGAAATGGTTTTTCATTTGGTGCTTGGTATAAACCTTTTCAAAATAAGCATCCACCTTATTTTTGATTGCCTCTTGAGAAGCAGTAGTTGCCCGCCGGTGATCACGAACAAAACTACTAACTTCCCTAGTGGTAGCAAGAATCTGAGTATCTGATGCACCACTGGGATTGGCCTTATCCAATTCATCCTGAACAATAGTGAAGATCTAGTCAAGGTTCACACTGGAGCTAGTTGAAGGAAGAGGTTTCATTGACAAGGCCACTGTCTCCTTGAAAGATTGAGTCAGACTACTAACTACCTTCTGAACAAGTTCATCCTGACAGTTCAGATGTTATTTGACTGACTTCTTAAAGGCCTCAAAAACTTCCACAAACTGTTTGACCACTTCTTTGATATACCGAATTTCAATGTGCACTTGGGTTTGAGAACTGTTCAAAGCAGTCAATGAAGCGATTGATTGTCTAAGAGCAACTACAGCTCCTGTCCAACTCTCAATCTGAGTGTGGCACACCTTAAGTTTATCCACCATTTCTTTCATAGGACTGGACACACTACATCCAATGGATAACTCAAGGGATTGCACCACGCTTTTCATCTCTTCAACCATACTTTTCTTCATATCTTCCACTGATTCTCTTATTGATTCTTTCAATTCAACTTTTAAAGACTCAAGGTCCTTATTGGTTGCCACATTTTCAGACACAATGGGTAAGGTAACTAATTTCTTTTGGGGTTGATCTTCCTCATCAAAATCTCCATAAGAAAGTCCAAGAATCATATATCCGGGATCTGATGTCCAACCTTCAATGTCATATAACACTGATACTGAGCCAAGATTCTCCTACTCACTTGGAACATTCTCCTGAGATATCTCTGCCAACTGTTCTTCCTGAGGTAATTCTGCACTTTCCTCTACAATTGCAGCAGATTCAATAGCCATTTGTTCTGAGTCATTAATGACTCTCTCATCAACAGGTGATGCTGCTATGTCTTCCTGATCAGGCACTATCTTGACTGTACTGACTATTAGAGGACTCAAACTGAGCTATTTTTCAACATTTTCCTCATCATCTGCTTCACCATCAGTCCTTTTCTCCATTAACATTGTGATCAGATTCGGTTGTCTCATCCTCCTCAGAGGTATCCTTGACAACATTCTGCCAAGCTTATTCTCCTTCTTCTGTAGTCTCTATATCATTGTCCTTCAAGATAGTTTCTCTTTTTGGTAGTTCTTTTTGAGGGATAGCTTCTCCATAAGAAATAACTTGTTGCACAGGACTAGGGGGTAAGTCTGGGTATCCTCCTTCTTCTACTGATGTCTCTTTATACTCAGCTTCATCATCACTGTATACCGGTTCTGGATCATCTAGTCCAAGACCAGGATCTCTCATATCCTTTGGTCTAGACGAATGATCCACTGGAGAGAAATTGTCATAAATTTTTTCATCATCATTCACCCATGATTTCTTCCAAGGATTCCATCTGACTTTCATGTATTTACAGATAGTTCTTGTAATACAGAAGTTGTCCTTAACCACTACCATCTCATCCTGATGTCCAGCTATTTCCTTCACTTTCAGCATCACATAAATTAGCTTTGAGAAAAACAAGGCATTTGATTTTGACTTCGGTCTAGTCATCTCTTCCACTTGAACCATAATCAATCTACATAGATTTATTCTCACACTGTGCTTCAGCAAATGTAACAGATATATGTCTTGGAATCTCAAAGTGTCAATGTCTCCTCTTCTCAGACTAAAAACATGCTGAATAAATTTAAACAACATCTTATCTTCTCCTACCATCTCTGTAACAATCACCTTTCTAGGGGTCCCATTCCCTGTGAGTTCCAGCAGAGCATCTTCATATTGAAACACATCACTAGTCGAAGGTACATACTTGGAATAATAAGTAAAATCTCCCTCATGAAGAACTCTCAGGTTCTCAGCCCATTCTTCTGAAGTAAAAGATACTTCCTGACCATTTACCACAGAAACCATTCTGCTTTCTTCTTCAGACTTTTCAAAACGAACGAATTCATAGAATTGTTTCACCAGTCCTGGAAAATAAGTTCTTTTGTTGTTCGCGAAGCATTCTAGCCAACCTTGTTCTTGTAAAACCTTAAGAACTAACTATTTACTTTCCACCAGCCATTCTGCGCACACCTCTTTTTCAACAACAATCTCTCTCCTTGAGAGATGCAGGTTTATTGGATTCCTTCGAGCTACACTTCCACTTCCACTTCCACTTGCATTCGATACTTTCTATCGTTTCTCTTGTTGCTCATCACTCCCATCTGTGACTTGGGGTCTCTTGACGTGGGCCATTACGGATTGGAGGCTAGGGTTCTGAAGGTCGAGAGGTTTAGTTTTATGAGAATTCGAGCAGACAGGTTCGTGGTGAGATTGAGTGAGTCTATTTCGAGTTTTAATATCATTTAGGATTCATAAATCACATAAATCATAAATAAAATAAACAAAGGTTCGATGAATCGGCTTTATAGAATTTTAAAATAGCGCGAGATGTACCGGTAAAGTCTCTTAACGGTGAGGTCTTCTAACGGTGAGGTTTTCTAACGGTGAGGATTCTCTAACGGTGAGGATTTTCTAACAATGAGGATTCTCTAACGGTGAGGATTTTCTGTTAACGGTTTAAGGATAAGTTATCATTCCTAATTCGTGTCTAATGAAACTTAATCTTTCTGAACTTAAAGGCTTAGTGAAAATATCAGCTAATTGGAGTCAAGTGCCTATAAACTCATGTGTTATATCACCTCTTTGATAATGATCTCTTAAAAAGTGGTGTCTAACATCAATATGTTTAGTTCTAGAGTGAGACACAGGGTTCTTAGGGATATTAATCGCACTAGTGTTGTCACAGTTGATTGAAACATGTTTAGAGTCAAATCCATAATCCAGTAGTGTGTGTTTTATCCACAGAATTTGTGCACAACAACTACCAGCGTCGATGTATTCTGCTTTAGTAGTAGACAATGCAACTGAGTTCTGTTTCTTACTACACCATGATACTAGGGATTTTCCAAGTAAGTGACATGTTCTAGATGTGCTCTTCCTATCTGACTTACAGCCAGCAAAATCAGCATCTGAATAACTTGTTAAGTCAAATGATTGTCCTTTTGGATAAAACAAAACTAAATTCATAGTATGCTTAAGATATTTAAAAATTCTTTTAACAGCCAGTAAGTGTGATTCTTCAGTATTAGCTTGAAATCTAGCACACATACATACACTGAACATAATATCTGGTCGACTAGAAGCAAGATAAAGTAAACTCCCAATCATACCTCTGTAATTATTTTGATCAACTGGTTTCCCAGATTCATCAACATCCAAATTACAGGTGGTACTCATAGGTATATCACTTTCTTTAATACTATCCAAACCAAAACGTTTTAACAAATCTTTAGTATATTTACTTTGATTTAAAATAATACCATCTTTAGTTTGAAAGATTTGAAAACCAAGAAAATACTTAAGCTCTCCCATTAAGTTCATTTCAAACTCATTTTGCATAACTTCTAAAAAATCAGTACATAAAGAATTTTTAGAAGATCCAAAAATAATATCATCAACATAGATTTGTACTATTAATACATCTTTTGAAATCCTTTTTATAAAAAGAGTGGGATCAGTTATTCCTTTTGTAAATCCTTTTGAAATATGAAAGTTTGAAAGTATTTCATACCAAGCTCTTGGACCTTGTTTTAAACCATATAAAGCTTTAGAAAGTTTAAAAATATGATTTTGAAATTGAGGATTTGAAAAACCAGGTGGTTGTTCTACAAAAACATCTTCAACAATAAAACCATTTAGAAAATCACTTTTCACATCCATTTGATATAACATAAAATTCAGGTGTGATGCATAGTCAAGTAAGATCCTAATATACTCTAATCTAGCTACAGGTGTAAAGGTTTCTTCATAGTCAATCCCTTCTTCTTGATTGTAACCTTGTGGAACTAGCCTAGATTTGTTTCTAATGATGTTTCCAGATTCATCAACTTTGTTTCTAAACACCCATTTTGTGCCTATGGTTATAGTGTCCTTATGTCTTTCTACTAATTTCCAGACTTTGTTTCTTTCAAATTGATTTAGTTCTTCCTGCATAGCTATTACCCAAAATTCATCATTGATAGCATCATTGATATTTTTAGGTTCTAGCTGTGACAAGAAGGCTTGATGTTCAACCTGATTTCTAAGAGAAGCTCTAGTATGTGTCCCTCTATCAAGGTTTCCTACAACAACATCTAAAGGATGGTTCTTTAGAATCCTAGTTGGTCTTGAAAAGGTAGGGCTAGAGATTTCAGGTTCATCTACAGGTTGAGGTTCAACAGAAGCAGGGTCTGGAAAATTTCCAGAACTAGATGCTTTAACTACAGGTCCACTGTCTTTATCATTAAGGTTCAAACTAGAGAGATCATCTTCAAGATTTTCAAGAGAGGTCTTAGGTTCATGTGGATCAGTTTCATCAACTTTGATGTGAACAGATTCTTCCAAACATTTAGTTCTTTTATTGAAAACTCTATAGGCTTTACTGGAAGTTGAGTAACCCAGAAAAATTCCTTCATCACTCTTGGATGCAAACTTGTCAAGATTATCTTTAGTATTAAGAATAAAGACTTTGTAGCCAAAAACTTTGAAGTAGTTAACCTTAGGTTTCCTATGATTCCACAACTCATAAAGGTTCCTCTTAAGAATAGGTCTAATCAAGACTCTATTAATAACATAGAAAGCGGTATTGACGGCTTCATCCCAAAAATAAACAGGTAGGTCATACTCATTAAGAATAGTCCCAGCGATTTATTGCAGGGTTCTATTCCTTCTTTCTACTACACCATTCTGTTGAGGTGTCCTAGGGGCAGAGAAATTGTGACTATAGCCATTGTGTGAGCAGTAGGATTCAAACTCATGATTTTCAAACTCACGGCCATGATCACTTCTCAGTGTTTTAATCTTACGTCCACTAAGGTTTTCTACAGACTTGGATTATTTTACAAAGCAAGAACAAGCTTCACTTTTGTGAGCTAGAAAATATACCCAAGTATATCTAGAAAAGTCATGTACAAGAACATAGACATAATGATTCCAATTTAAACTAGAAACTCTAGAAGGTCTAAACAAATACCTGTGAACCAACTCGAGAGGTTGAGAAGTTGACACTTATTTCTTTCATTTAAAAGAAACTTTATGTTGCTTTCCCTTTTGGCAGGGATTGCAAACTTTGTCTGCTGGAAATTCAAGTTTGGGTAGGTCTCTAACTAAGTTCTTCCTAGCAAGTTTTCTAAGTGAATGCACATTGCAGTGTCCTAATCTTCTATGCCAAAGCCAAGACTCTTTATAAAAATCATTTAAACAAGTAATATTTTGCTTAGCAAAAGAATTTAAATCAACAGCATAAACATTTTCATTTCTCAAAGTAGAAAACACTAAAAAAAATTTAGAATTAAAAACATTGCAAGAATCATTTTCAAATTTAACATAAAAACCATCATCACATAACTGAGAAATACTTAACAAATTGTATTTAAGTCCATCAACAAATAAAACTTTAGAAATCAATACTGAGTCAGTGTTACCAATCTGGCCTAAGACGATGATTTTTCCTTTTGAGTTATCACCAAAAGTGACAAAGACTCCATCAACTCTGACTAGGCTTCTAAAGCATGAGAAGTCTCCTGACATATGTCTTGAACATCCACTGTCCAAGTACCAGGTCTTTTTATAGGAGCTCTTTAAGTAGGTTTCCTACAAAACATATTTAAACAGGAAATGATTTTGGTACCCAGATTTTCTTTAGTCCAGACAGGTTATCCAATAACACTTTAGGTACCCATATTTGTCTAATGGGTCTCGCAAAATTTCTAGAATCAAAAGATTTTTAAAGATAAACCTTATTAGATCCATAACTATGAATATAACTAGTTGAAGCATATGAAGTTCGAGAGCTAGCTACATTCTGTCCAGATTTAGGAATGAATCTAGTTTGGGTAATTTTCCTTTGTCCAGGTTGGTATCCTATACCAGTAGTATATCTAGGTGCTATTTCCTTACCTAGAATTTGAGTAAGAGTATCTTTACCATGGGAAAACTTCTCTAAATACTTCTTGAGTTGCTCATTTGACAATTTTAGTTCAGTATTCTCTTTAAGCAACTGAGCATTCTTTTCTACCTCAATATCAAGAGCAGATTTATGTTTAACAGTTAAAGCGTATTGTTTCTTTAAACCTTTGTATTTGTATTTCAGCTCATTACAAGTTTCTTCTAACATATCACAATATTCAAACAGTTCATATTTAGACATGTTATCACATTCATAATCATCTCCAGAATAATATGAATTAGAAGCAGGAGTTTCTGAAGTTACCTCAGAAGTGTTTGTCATAAAAAACTTGTTCTCCTTGTTTCTGTGTTCAGTTTTAGAAACTTCAGATTCACTAGAACTGTCCTCAGAAGCACTCCAAGTAGCCTTCATGGCTTTCTTATACTTGTTTTCCTTGTATTCATACTTCTTGTATTTCATCTTTGGACAGTCTGCTTTTATGTGTCCCTTCCTTTTGCGCTCATAGCAGACAACTTCATCTGATTTATTAGGCTTCTTCCAGTCCTTTTTCCAATGTCCTTTATTGTCATACTTACCTTTGTAGTTTGACTTTCTGAAAAACTTATTCTTCCTATAAAATTTCTAAAACCTTCTAGCAATGTGATCCATCTCAACATCACTATTAGAATCACTCTCACTGTCTTCACAGCTTGAACTTTCATTGATAGCTTGAAGCTTTTCCTTACCCATATTCTTTGAGGTTGTAGTTTTGAAGGCAACAGATTTCCTTCTAGGTTCATCATCATCTTCTTTGTTTACTTTGAGTTCCTCTTCATACATCATCAGTTTTCCACTTAGTTCTTTGACTGACAGTTCTCCAATGTCACATGAGTCTCTAATGGAGATAGAGGTTCCTCTCCATCTTTCAGGTAGACATCTCAAAATTCTCATGATTTGTTCCTTTGCTGGAACATCCATTCCCAGAGAAGTCATTGTGTTGACAATTTCATTGAACCTAAGATACATATCATAAATGGGTTCATCAGGCTTCATCTTAAAATTATCATACTTAATAGTATAGGTATTCAATCTCATCTCCTTAACATTAGTTGTTCCTTCATGAGAAATAGCTAAGGTATCCCAAATTTCATAAGCAGTTTTACAGGAAGTTATTCTATTAAATTCCTCATCTCCTAGAGAACAGTATAAAACATTCATAGCTTTACAATTATTATTGTAGGCAGCCCTAGTAGCTTCATTCCAAGTAGTTCTAACAGTAGTTGGAATTTTATATTCTTATTCTATAGCAGTCCAAATATCAAAACCCATGCTCTCTAAATGAATTTTCATCTTGATTTTCCACTGAGCATAGTCAGTTCCATTGAAAAATGGTGGTCTATTGGTATCAACACCTTCTAGTCTATTGTCAATGATAACTAAATTAAAGCAAAGATTTTAAAGAGATAAAAATTTAGAAATAACAGAAATTTTAAGAACATTAAAAATACAACTAAAATCACAGTTGAAAAACAGAGTACAAAATATTTTAAACAACCTCTTATACCAAATGTTGGTCGGAGTGGACACTCAAGAGGGGGGTGAATTGAGTTCCAATTAAAATTTCTGTTTTAAAACATTGTCTTAAAAACCCCCAAATAAAATACTGAATTAAACTATAGTGAATTTATATCAAAGTAAAGGTTATGATGGGTTCTCATGGGATTGATTATTTCCCAGTTAATCAAAACAGAAAGGTTGATTAACTTTTGAAACCAACTTACTGATTTACAACTAATATAAACACTTGCGAATTTAATTATCAAAGTGACTTTAAAACAGTTTTTGTTTTAAAGTAATTAGCAGCAGAATAAAAGAATAACTTTGAAAATAAATAATCACAGACGATTTAACCAACAGGTTCAGTCTCAAGCTGAGACTTAGTCCTCTCAAAACTTTATATAAAAGTGATCCACACCCTGTATCGGGGATTACAATAGCATACAACTGTCCAGGTCCAAGACCTCTACCACTGTTATTCGTGGGAAAACAGAACAACAACAACTAGTTGTCCAGGTCACACACGACCTCTACCACTATATCAGTGGGAAAGAAAAGATGTAAGAGTGTTGAGTGAGGATTTACAAATCCTCCAGTTAGAGTACAGGAGACAGTGTGTGTGTAAAATACAGCATATAACACACACTACTCAATATGAAAAAAGATAAATCACAGAGAAAATATTTAGAGTTTAGAAATGGCTCTAGTGATTGTCGTGCAGTTCTGGACTCCTTTGATTGATCAGAATTCTATCTGAGTCCTCTTCTAGTTTTTTGTCTAGAAAACAGAGTATCGTCTGTTTCCTTGACTTCCAGGTGTAGAGACAGTCGATGAAGCTCTTGTGTTATATTCTCGTTCTCAGCTCTTCACTAGTATGTAGTAATGAGTTCTTCGTGTAAGTTCTGTCGTCTCTTTGCATTCACACTTGGTTGTTCTTCCAGCACACCTCGTGGTATCTGCATCTCTCTGTGTATTCGCCTATGTGTCTCGTACGCACATAGTAGCACATCCTTCCTTTATTTAAACCACGAGCTCCGGCAAAAGATGATTTACTTTTTGCAGGTACGAGGTACGGTTCCCCGACATCCAACAACACACATTAAATAAATGTCAGTGTATTAAAATATACCTGATATCACCGTTGGTTAGATTAAATAATGATAAAGAAATTAAAGAAGTGTCGGGTTCTGTCGGTAGCTCTTGATATCGGTGGACTTGTGTTACAGTGGATGTCTGTAGGTCTGAGTATCGGTTGACATTTGTAACGGTAGACTTGTCTGTCAGTAGACTTGATGTATCAGTAGTGGTGGACTTGTAACAGTAGCGGTGGATCTGCCTTTACCAGTAGCGGTAACTCTCTATCGGTAGCTGTGGCTCTGCCTTGTAACGGTAGCGGTAGCTCTCTATCATTATACTTTGCATAACGGTGGATTTCAGCATATCGGTAGCTGTCAACTTTGTTGTAGCGGTAACTGTCAACTTCATTGTATCAGAAGCTCTCTATCGGTAGACTTTAATGCAGTGATGGACTTTGGGTATCAGTAGCTGTACCGGTAGCTGTATCGGTAGCTGTCTATAGGTAGCTCCAACATATCAGTAGACTTAACTGTATCGGTCAGTGTGAGCTGTAACGGTTGCTCTACTCTGTATCTGTAGCTAGTTCGTAGTGGTAGATGATAACTGTTTGGGCATTCACTTGGCAGAAAGAGTTAAGTCATAGTAAACATATATCTGATAATTCAAAAGACTTAATTTAAGCATAATGAAAGCAACAACATATATTAAAGTATATTTGGAATGTGTTAAGCATAATCAAGATATAAAGAAAGAAGGGTTGGGATTATCAAAACATAATAAATCCACTTAATTCCAGAGGGTTCAACAATTTCATTTCCCTAGGTTATGAAGAATGGTATTAAATATGTTTTATCTATGAAGGGTGATAGTTATAAAGAAATAAGTTTCAAATGATATAGATATTTTATGGTCCAATTTTTTATGTTTCCATGTTTCCAAAGATACTAGAGCTAAACGATTCTGACATGGATCAAAATTTTATGTACTAAATATTCATATATTAACATGTAATATCTATATATGAAATTATGGGTCACTATACCCTAGTACCTATACTTACCAATAAATAAAGTTGATTAGTCACCATTTTTTTCATGACATAAAAAGGAGGGAGGAATTTTGGAAGTCGTAGAGACACATGAGGAGATCTGTGTTCCCTAGTCTCAAAATCCACTTTAGGTATCTTAAATAATCCTAAAATGAAGGGAATTAACCAGATATTTTGGTAATTAAGGTTCTTTAAGGTTTAAAACATTTACATCATCATGGTAGACCACTTCTCCTAGATCGATAAGGAATAAAGAAAAGGACCATGATCTAGAGACACTTTACTAGGGATCCATATTCACCAAAACCTATTCACTAGGGATACAACTTGATCAGGTATTAAACAAGGGTTACCCCTTCATCCTTTCATTAATAGGGTCCCATATTTTCCCTTCCTCATATCACTTGGTCAAAGCATCACTAAGCCTCCATACTAGGGTGGAACATAACCCAAACCTACTACCAGGGATCCATATTCTCCTTACCAGCTGACTAGGGAAATAATTATCCCTACCTTAATACTAGGGAGACCACATTTCCATACCCATAATAGAAAACCATATTCACCCTGTCCGATATCACTTGGTTGAAACATTACATAGACCTCCATACTATGGAGAACCATCACCAAAGATAACTACTAGGGTTTCATATTTTCCCTACCTTATGACCAAACTGTCAGGAAAACCAAGCATTACATACATAAATATTAAATCATTTTGGAAGAATATTTAATACATCTCATAATAATGAACACCTCAAAAAAGTAAATTTATAGTTACTTTCTAGAATAGATACATAATCGAATTATTTTATGAAATATCTTCTTCATCACCCTGAAATTTATTCCCTTGTAAAACCCTTCCTATAAATACCATACTTAATACCTTTCTCCATAACCAAGGTAATAAAAAACAAAAGAAATGGTGATCTTAGATTCATTGTAATGTTAAAACTATGAGATATTAATGGATGATCATATGTGATCCTAAGATAAGCATAAGGATATCAGAACACGATCACAAACTAAGAAAACATCCCTAGGTTGTCAAAAACCAAAAATCACATGTCATGGGATAAAATTTTTTTATTAAAAAATACATGAGTTGAAATAGTTTTTAATCCTAAATAATAAATCACAATTCATGAGATCATATCATAAGCATAATTCATAATTTTTTATCATACACATAAGAAAAAAAATATTTTCCTTATTCAAGGCTCATTGCAAATACTATAATAGTGGGAATAGTCTTATAGTGGATTAGGTTCACTTCCAATTCCCATCATTTTTTTAATCAAGACAATCCTCCAATAATATCAAAGTAGATAGTGTCCCTTACTGGACTGGGTTCCCCCAACATTATAGTTCATATTATCTCATGAGACTTAAATATTTTCAGAATGCATTAGAGGGATATAAAATTATAGGAATAATTTTCACATAATAAAAACCACACATAATTGTGTCACAAGATTATAAAATAATTTGTTATTTGATCCTATAAAAATTAATCCATTGGAAATAAATGATTTTTATGAAGTCATCCCTAAAACCTCATCATTATAAGAAATATAGAGAAATAAAGTGGATAATATCAAAAGATAATATTACCAGTGAATCATAAAAATCATCAAAGTATATTGACATATATGAAAATATATTTTATTAATTCATTTAACACTAACTATTAAAATCAAGAGAAAATATCACTTATTCTTTAGATATTTTATAAAACTAAAATTCCTAGAATAATAATAATATAATTTTATTTGTAAAAAATTTTAAAAGATTATTTTTAACATTTTTAAAATAAATTCAAAGGAAGTGAAAATGAAAAATTTAAAACGTTTATATATAGGTAAAATATTATATAAAACAATATGGATATCATGGATATGGAAGATAAGGACTCCTGACTGAAAATTAGAAATAAGGTTGGATTTTCTTAGAATAATTTTCTCAATAATTTTTAGTACCAAAGAGATGATAACTAGAGGAAAAAAATTAAAATACTATAAATAAATATTGTATAACAAAATATATGAGATTTAATATAGAAAAAGTATATGGTTTCCCAATTTAAATTTAAATATGAACAATCCTTATTAAAAATTAGATTATTAATATAAACCCTTAACTTAGGTCTACGATATCTTCTTATGAGATATTAGAAATAGGTATAATAAGTTTACATTTATTATAAATATATACTAGAATTATATTCAAACTTATCTTACAATATATCATTCCATGATGATTTTTGATTATAATTTTATTAGAAATGTTTCATAAAAATCAACATTTGGGTGTTAACTAGTCGATTTCCCATTCACTGTTCGATTCGAAGATTCTGAACCTTGAAATTTGGTAATGGTTTCATACTCTATAGAATCTTAATTATAACATGATTATAATATTTATTATTTATATTCACTTCTAAAACCATTATCTTAAAGTGTTTATAAAAATGAATTAAATCACTTTATGGAGATGGTAGAATGTACATACCCACGAGTGATGTTTTATTTTTTCAAAAAATGGAATTAAAGAAAGGTAAATAATAATATAAATTTAGAGAATAATAAAAAAATAAATATCATATATATTCAATAAATATATCCTTATTAATATCCCTTTTAAGCATAAATGAAAAACAAATCATATAACTTTATGGAGGTGGTAATCCATACATACCCAAAGTGATTTTAATATTTTCTGATGGATGGGATAGTAAGAAGATAAATACTATTTTATCTTCAAATAACAATAATAATTTTATAAAAATGATATATATCCATTAATTACATCTATATAAACATCCATAATATATGAAGTTGAAAAATAAAACACATCACTTCGTTGAGATGATAGTCCATACATACACATGAGCGTGCTTTTTTTTACATTAGACATAAAGGATAAAGAAAATGGATATAACCTAAATATAAAAACATTTAAATATAGTATAGAAACTGATTTAATCATTTTAATATGGTTATGTAAAATTTTATAGAGGTTAAGTAAAGAAATAAACTCTAAATAAATCTATAAAGAAAATTTCCTCTTCTTAGGGTATCTATATTTATCCTACAATTTAAGCCTTACTGAGATAGTATTTTAGTGATAAAAGGACATATAAGTCCTAGGGAGGATATTTTTTAAGATATTTGGGTAGGTATTTTCTGAAATATAGTAATCCAGAGGTGTGGATAAGGGAGAAGAGGTGGTGATCTTTTATAAGTGAGGTGGGTGGAATCTTATAAATCCACAAACTTTTATTATATAATACATATCTTACTCAAAACAGTGGATCAAAATTGTAATATTTTTATGTATAATAAGTATAACATCAAAATAAAATCAAACAATGATATTTTATCAAGATTTTTGAATTATTTTAATCCTCATCTATTTGGTTAACCCCTCTTTAAACCCTTTTCACCCTTACCACTGTAACAAGATTTTTAAAATGCTAAATATTCATTATGAATAAAAATTGATTTGAACATATTAAAAAAATATAATTTTTTATTCAAAATATTAAATCTATTTTTTAAGATTAAATTTCTTGATTTAATAGAAATAAATTCTAATATCTATGCACAATACAATAAAACTCATTTTTAGAGAAAATGTATTTGAACTATTAAAAGGATTTGATTCTCATTCCCTTCCTCAAAATATCCATTAGATAAATGATGGAATAATTTATTTTGAATATTTTATCTTTAAATTCTATTAAAACATTCATAAATAGTGATTAATTCAATTTAATAAGAAAAAAATTAAATACACAAAATAAAAATAGTTTTCTTAAAATATATTATTTTTACCTTCAAATGATTTTATTTTCAATTATAACTAATTAATAATAAATATATAATTAATTCTAAATTTATTTATGAAAATTAAAAAAACATTTCATACATGACCATTAACGATCAATATATTTTATTTAGATAAAAATACCTAATTTGTAGAAAATACTATTCCTAAAAAATTAGGTTATATAAAATTTTATTTTTTCAATTAGAAAATGAGTACTCATTTACAAGGAATTAATCAATATATTTTTCTAATGAAAAATTATTTATATATTTTTCATAATTTTTTATTCCTATTTCTACCCACCAGTCTAATGGTTATGTGATAATAATCACATTTAATAATAATTTTTCTATAATATATCATGGTTTGTCGATGCTCAGGGTTGAATTAAATAAAATATCTTGAACACTAAAAATTTATTGAAGAGAAATATATATTTTGAAATATTATTTTTTTATTCTACCACTTTATACTTTTTTCACCCTTAAATTTTTGTTAATTTGATGAAAAAAAGAAGGATATTTTTACCTCATCTTGTCCTCGGTTTCTTATATAGCTTCCTCAAACATATGGTTTCGCCAAAAACATTGACCATGTGAGTGGTCATATTTTTTATCACCTTACGACTATAATCAAGATTCTCTATCTGTTTTTCCTTATATGAAATATAATTCACTAGTAGTATAATAGATGTATTTATTACATGTGAAGTATTAGGTATAAAATTTCTCAAAAGAGATACATAGGACACATCATGAACTTGAGAGAGGTTTTGTGGAAGCACTATGTGATGAGATATAATCCCTATTCAATCAAGAATATCGAAGTGAATAATTCATCTTGTCATTATATTTTCCATCCTTATAAATATTATGACTTTATTCCAAGGATATATTTATAGGAATACCTTTTCTCCACCTTCAAACTATAGATCTCAACGATGGTTATCGATATAAATATTTTGTCAACTCTGACTTTCCCTGATGTGATATCGAATGATTCAAAATTTCTCTATTATTTCCTTATCTAGAACAAATCTTAACAGCTTTAATGATCCAACTTCATCTCAAAATATTTGTGTTCTTCACTTATTTACATAGAGGGATACATTAGGATCCACATGAATGCTTGAGTGAAAGACATTGTTTTAAGGAAATTTAACTTGTGGATGGTGTTGATCCCAAACACCATTTAAATATATAGGGAAATATATAAACATATATTTTATGGTTTTAATGGTCCTATCAAACTAACCATGTATTTGAGGATGATATAAAATTCTAAATAATAACGTCATATTCAATTCTTGCTGAATACTTTTCCAAAACATTAAGGTAAACCACAGATGTAGATTATAAATAATAGAATGTGATAAAATGTGAAGCCCTACCACTTTATTAATTTATATCTTAAAAATATGATCAAGATAGATATATTCACTTATATTAACGAAGTTATATGAATTCATAATGATATTGAGTACAACCTAAATGGGTTTTGGTCCTTTTGATGTATTGGGGAGTCCAATGACAAAATACAGGGTTATGGTTTACCATTTCAATTATAGTGTGTGTAATGGTTGTGACATACCCTTAAAATTCTAATGTTTATATTTGAATTATTGATATACCAGGCATAAAGATACACACTCCACAATATCTATTTTCACATTGTCCCTCCAGAAATACTCTTTAAGATATCTAATTTTTTTGTGGTTCTAGGATGAATATTGAATAACGAGATATGTGATTCATTCAAAAACACTTTTAATTTTGGTATCTCTAAGACACATACTCTATTATTGAATCTGGTCATTCCATAATAGTCCACGATGAACTCTATAGCATTCATTACATTGTTTTGTAATCTATATCTTCCTCCTGCACCAATTTAATTTTGGAATGGATAGATGATTGCGAATTCATCTGAGAAAGATTGGTTTCTTTCATTTAATAATTATTTCAAAGTCCATCCTCTTTAAATATGTAATTATTGGATCACTTTTAATCCAAATTATGGAAAAATTATTATGGTATTTCCATCTCAGAGCTTCAGTGTAACGACCTAAATTTTTGAATAAATTTTGTTTCCTAACTTTGTGTGTTATTTTATTTTATACTCAACAAAACTATTTCATTTAATAAAATGAGTATAATTAAAATAAGACCATTGGGTTTTGACTGTTTTATGACCATTGATCAATATGATTGTTGGAAACTAAATGTTGCGATTATTGTCTATAAATACAAGTGATCTTGGTAAATTAATATAGAAAGGAGATTCAATGGCCCCATCCAGTAGTCTCGGGCCGATCTAAGCCCATCTGATGAAACTCGGGAAAGAGGTAGCACCTTTGGGCTTTTCCCTGGACAAAACCTTTGCCGAACTTCATCGTGTGAAGCTGGAACGGAATTGACTTCACAAGAAGTTCAAGATGATAGAAATCACTACTCGAGAAATGTTGGTCGAGACGCCCCAAGATTCTATCACCCTAGAACACCTTACGCATAGGTCCTATGTTGGTGTTATAAGGGGCTATGTAACAAGACCATAACTGCCTTGTGTAATCCTTCGATTTAAATAAAAATTTTGATTTCTTTTTATTTTGAAGTTTGTGGATTTTCAAATGTCTGGATAAATATAGTATGCATATTATTGATGAATTTTAGAAAAAGCATATTTTAAAAATATTTATGTAAACCCTAAATAATTAATAATGTGTAATGATTTGCAAAAAATGGTCATCTATAGTTATATTCAGTAGGGAATTTAGAGTCTAATAAGATCAACTTAATTTTTATTGAATAGTAAATTATGAATAGTGATTTTACGCTTATGATTAGTAATTTGATCAAATTGATTAAGTAAACTCACTTAAGAAAGTATTAATATAATCTAGGCACCTTTATTAAGTAACGTGAATCAACAAAATAGGTAAATAACTGTTTCAGAAAGTACTGGTTAAGTATTAGTTTTTTGGGTGAATAGTGTTTTTTATTTTAAAAATAAAGTTAAAAATATTTAGAAAATTATTTTCATAAAATGGAGTTCATTTTTGAAATTAGAGCATAGATATTTGGTTAAGGTGAATTTTTTGTATTTTTCTGAAAAAGTTGAATTTTCGGTGAATAGTGAATTTTTAGTTTAGAGTTTTGGGTGTTTAATGACATCATTAAGGATGTAATAATTATTTAATAATTCTGGTAGAATTATGAATATTAATATAAGGTATTATGTGTCAAAAGTGGATAATACCATGGGCAAATACCTTGGGAAAATACCATGGGCAAGCCCATGGGTTTGCCAATACCACCGATGAGGTGTCCCTTGGCAATTAATGCTTTGTCCCCTCACTTCTCCTATAAATACCAAGACTTTCCCTATTTCATTTCATTTCAAAATCCTCTCCAAGAAGTTATGGTCTCTTTAAGTCTCAAGGAGTCCTCCCAGGTGCCCTCAATCCTCCCAAGGTCCCGACCTTCAAGCTTTCAAAGTTACTCTTCAAGGTAAGGGATCCTACCTCTCTTTCTTTTCAAGTACTATCGTTTATATAATTTATTTTAAGCCCCATGTTATAATGTTGGGGGTGTTCTTTTATATTCATATAACATTCATTTTCATGCTAATATGATGAGATACACCCTCTTTCTCTCATCATTTCATTTTATGAATGTTTAAGTGGTGTCATTAGGCTGCCGATTTTTTGTAAGGGATTCTTTCACCCTTCTCATTTTCAAAGTTCTATTTTATGTCAAGTCTTTAAAGTTCATTTTTATTATGTTGGGTTATGATCTATATATCCATAATACTTTCCTCTTTATGTTCATATGATGAGAGACCCTATTCGATCACATCAATGTTTTTTGAAGTTTTAAGTGACGTCGTTAGGCTGCCGAATTTTCATAAGAGAAATCTTATTTTTTTCTTCCTTTAAAGTTTTTCATTTCATATGGCATGTATTTAAACTTTCATTACTATGTTCTTATATATTTTATATTCTATCCCCCTACTGTTTTATGGATCATTTATGAGTGGGTTACCGATGTTCCCTCTCTTTTTAATGTTTTCTAAAAACCCTGCAACATAGCCATTATGCTGCCGAATTTTCGTCTCAAAATATATCTCTCTTTTTCTCAAATTATTTTATTTTATTAAGTGGATACTAAAATATATTTATTCTATAGGGTTATTCACATATATATTAAAATGTTATATTTTAGATTCTGGTATTTATATACATGAAACCCTCTTCCCTTTTCCGTGGGTTTAAAGTGACATAAAGATCTTGTCTTTGAAGCAGTTTTTAAAATGTTATGATTATGAAATGAAACCCATTTATTTTATGACTAAATGGGTTATTTATGAAATTTTTTATGACGATATATGTGGATCACATGATAATAAAGACAAATTAAGGGTTCACCCTGGTAGCGCTCCAATGCATTGGTTAAAGACTTAATCTCTAGAGATAACCATTTTAACGATACCTTGGTGAATAACCTCAGTAATTTTTTAATGACACCTTGGGGATGGACCTTGGTGATACGGAAATGATTGTCTAAGTTAAATGTTTTAGCCACATATTAAAGTTATGAAACACATTATTTTTATTATGATATGCCTCATGATCTCTTTCTCACGCCTTAAAGTTATTTATCATGACTTTATTGATGTATCTCAAGTTCACATGTAAAATGTTTCTCTTGTTTCCCTTACTGGGCCTTCTGCTCACCCTTTCCTTTGATTCATGCTCCTAGGTTATGAGATGTTTTAATGAACTTAGGATGGACAATGAAGAAGCCTTAAAAGTGGTTTAGAAGAATTTTTAAGTTGTTTTCATGTATTATGATCCTGATTTCAAAGACACTGGACTTTAAAGATCCTCTGTTTGTAAAATGTAATGAAAAGTTATGTATTAAAAATACGGGATGTTATATTCAGCCACCATGTTCACCTTCCTAGGGTGGTTATATACGCACTAGTAATAATCATCAATCAACTCCAAGAATATCATTTAACACATATTAAAATATTTTTATGGGAATATATACATAAATATTTTATTATTTGTATATATATAACTCCTTTCACCATATAGATAATGCCTCTATATTTTCAATGTAAAAATTATCACTTCTATATCCAAATCATAAGTTAGTGAATATTTCTCATGAACCATTAACTACCACAAGACATTTGATGCTAACATGTCATTCTATATAATATCATATCTCGATCCTGTTGGAGTTGGTGGCCTAGAACCAACTACTTTATGTTGGAGTTGGTGGCCTAGAACCAACTACTTTGTACTTTATTCATTAATAAAAGCCTTATCACATCTTGTCTGTTCTTCTGCGTGACAATGCATGTGATAATGTTTTAAGGATAGCTGTTGCATTAAAGGGTCATAGAGGATCCCTACTATGATGGGAACCTGGAAGTTCCATAACACTGTTCTTGAATAAATGTTCTATGGCCAGATGATATTATTTGAGGGACACAAATAATACAGGTCATTAGGGGTGAGGACTCATAAAACTTTGAGGAACCTTCTCATGGTGTGCGCCCTTGGTAATATCTGTTGGGACCACTTTGTATATGAAGATTGTATTTGTTGTCAACAGTTGTCAATGCTGGTCAAAATGAAGAAGGATATGAAGAAGAACTCCAAAGTTAATGGAGATCGGTTGAAGTGAAGTTGCCTGGAGAATTGTTATGGGATCATAGCGTTGGATTTCATAATTGAGCAATTCTCTTAGACGATAAATTCAGACGATTGTTGAGCTAATCCTAAGTTCAAAGAACATGTGTCAATGGTGACACATTGTTTACAACAATGAAGAATGGAAAAGTATCATCCATTTGAGGATGATTGGAGCAGAATGGTGAATTATCATCTATCTAAGGATGGTTGAAGAAGAATGAGGATTTGAAGAAGATAATGCAATGATTTATGATTGCATGTGAACCATGAAAGAGCTTACTTGAAGAATAGAATCATATGATTTGCAGAATGATGGTTATGAAGAAGAGAAAATGTGGAAGGTCCTGACATTCTGAGGTAGACAGGCATTTCACATTGTATCTAAATCATACGATGCTTTGCTGGTATGTATTTCACACAAATCATGAGTTAGGAGAACTTGTGATGCAAGCCTTATGAAGGAAAGGGGGAGAAATGATGATGCCAGTCAGATAATGTTTTGATTGGAAGGAATGATGCTGCTGGAAGATAGGAAAGACTCAGTTCCCATTGCAACTCTGACGATGCTTAAGGTGATCTATCAAAGGATAAGTATCACGATAGTGGGATTCGTGATAAGAGCAGAAGAATGGTTATGGGAAGCAGTAAAGAGATAAAATGGAAAAGCAACAGACAATCTGGGGATGGCAGAAAAGCACAGTTTAAGGTGGCGCCGTTTTCCAGTGTTTGCCAAATTTTAGGGCCTGAAAATCGGGAGATGAAGAAATGTGCTTGGCAATGGATGTTGCGCATAATATTGAAGATGGTTTATACGTGCAAAAGAGTTATTCAAGGTCAGAACGTTGAAAAATGACAAAGGAATGGAGTGCGCAGAAATTTAGGCACGTTTCGCGCAAAAATAAAGTGGTGCGCGCAATATCTGCGGGATGCGCGAAATAGTAGCGGGTTGCGCGAAAAATCTGCGGGATGCGCGGAATATTGGAATGGTGCGCGAAATTGAGGAATGAAGTTTTCGCGCAAATGATGGTTCGAGATCAGAAGATCGAAAATTGTCAAAGGAATGAAATGCGCGAAATATTGGAGCAGTGCGCGAAATCTGATGTTGCAGGAAAGATTGGGTTTGCGCGCAATATGGAACGCGGTGCGGAATTTTGCGCGCAATTGGTTCTTCATGCTTAGAAGGATGAAAAATGGCAAAGGCATGAGGTGCGCGAAATATTGAAGCATGGCGCGAAATATGAAGTTTCATAAAAGAGTTTTTACGCGCATAGAGGAGGTTTTACGCGCAGGAAGAGGTTTTTATGCGCAAGGTCAAAACTGCCTATAAATATGGGGTGAACCCATCTCATTGTATGATGCTCGACACATAGACAAATCATGAGCTCTGACGCGTGGAAAAATTGAAGTATAGAGTATTGCACGAAAAGAAGAAGTGTTGCGCGAAATAGGAACTGCTGCGCGAAATAGGAAGTTCTGCGCGAAAAGGAAGAGTTGCGCGAAAAAGGTTTTGCGCGCCAAAAGGTGTTTTTCCGCGCAAGGCTTGAATTTTATGCGCAAGTCGCCTAGAAGGGTGCGCGAAAAATTTGAGGGTACCGCAGGCCTTCGATAGGTGCATTGCACTCTCGAAGCAGCTTTGTGAAGAAGAAAGAACTGTGAACCATTCGGTTTCACAAAGAGAAGTTGAACCGCACTCACACGACTGGTGTTTAACACTCTCGTTGTGCTTTGCGAAGTAAAGAAGAACTTGACGTGCAATTGAACTCATATATGCACACAGGAAGAATTCAGTATACCAATACACTCAGGTGTTGGTATTGAGAAGAGAAGGAAGAAAAGAAGAAGAATAAAGTATGCCCAACTGAAGGCTGACAATTATTCAGGGCAGTTTAATTCAGATGATGCTTTGTGAGAAGATCTTCAGTGATTGAATAATCACATTGGTGTATGTGATTCTAGCTAAAGAAAGAAGGTGATTAGTGCAGTCAGTTGTTGCACTAAGAGGAAGAAGGAAGAAGAAGTAGTGCAGTTTGTTTTTTCACTAGAGATGAAGAGAAAGTAAGAAGAGAATTGCTTGCCTACTGCTTTGCAAGTAATCAAGTGAATAGCACTACAATAGATCTAGAGCAGAACCAACCTTTTGAAGAAAGAAGAAGACTGTCTCGATAGGCAGTATAAAGAACCAGCTAGAGGCTGCAAGTTGGACTTGGCTTTCACCAGTCCAGGGAAGAGGATTGTTTCCCACCCCCCTCCAAAGTGTAGGGACTCACACTGGCTAGAGGATTGTTTTCCTAGCCACTCCATTGTAACAGCATTTTACTTTATAGTGGAGAATCCATGCAGTGGTCATACCCATGCATGGAAAGGACGTAGCTACTCTTATTGAGTGGTGAACCTTGTAAAAATATCGTGTGCACATTTTTACTGCTTTCTATTATTGCATGCGACAGGGAAAAGAGAATAAGAGAATCAAGATCCTAACAGGTCTAGAGGTACAGGGATAAAAGTTGGAATTGGTTTAAAAAGTCCCCAACACTGATTCACCCCCCCTCTCAGTGTTAGGTATATCCCAAACTGGTCCTTTCAATATCTAGGAGGATATTATGAGAACGAGACCCGCTAGTAGGAAATCCACATTTCAGAGTGTCATTGGATGTTCCTATCTACGAACGCGTGTTTTGGCCCTTAGACTTTAAGATTATTATTAATGGGTATTACAACTCACGCACTTAGATTTATTGAAGAAAAATGTGACGACACACTGTTCGCAGCGAGTTAAGATACATTGGGTGCATCATGAGTAATACTTCATTAATAGATAATGCGGGAAAGGATTTTTCCCTTCTGTTCCATAACAGAAGTAGATATCTCAAGCCCTTTGATGGAATTGATATAGCTTAAATAATTCCATGGCCATGGTAAGGTATAAGCAAGTTCAATTACGGGAAGTCAAAGAAATAATAATCGAGCACATGGGTTGATAGCACTATAATGCAACCCGCTTGATCAGAGATATCGAGACAAAGGGATTATATTACACGGTAAGTGTTCGTAGGGGGTAACACGTCATTACAGCGCTAACTTCTTTCTCTATGGGTTCCTTGGTGTGTTGGTAGACGCTAACCTTGGACTTTAGGCAGGCTCTGCCAAATGCCACAGAGAAAGAGGCCTAGAGGGTCACACACTAAGTGTGTCCATGTATCTCAGTTAAATATTAATTTAAAAAGTTAAATAAAGATTATTCTTGACCGTGGTTTAATAATTATTTAAGGATGCCTGATCGCATTTATTTCGACACTAGTTATTGGAGAGAATATATTGTGTGGATGAAATAATATTTATTAGCGAGTGATGCAGTTATATTTATTTAAGAAATAAAGAGCCATTACTCAAGGTCTAATAAATATGGTAGAGATAAATGGAAAATAAAAGTACACGCCGTGTATATTAAATATACTTCCGTGTAGTTTTATGGAAAACAAGTACACGCCGTGTGTTAATTATTACACGCCGTGTAGTTTTTCTAGTTGGGATTTTGAGGATTTAATATTGTTTTATTAAATGATATTTATTTTAATCAGTGTGGGTGCATGTCAAGGAATTAATAATTCAACATGGGGGTTTTCAATAAGAGTTAATGAAATAAATAAAATGCGTAACACATTTATTTATTGTCATAAATTTATTAAACTCAAACCCGATTATAAATATCCTCGCAACCCCAACACTTCGGAGAGCCATTGTTGTGCACAACGGATTTGGAAATACTCTCAAGCCAAGAAATAATTCCCTTTCCACCAAGAATGCCCTCAAGTTAAGAGAGCGAGATCCTCCACTGGATCAAGGCGGTTGAAGGCGGACATCGCAAGCGAAGGTTCTTCCGCACTAGCACCCAGAGATCCCTTCGGCAATGTCCAGAGATACGTGGCACACGTGTGGATCACCTCTAGATGAATCCTACACTTGGATTATATGATGCAATGACGGATCACTGAATCATGACCAGACACATCAACGAAGAAAGAATTCCTCCTAGGTAATTCTTGTGAATTAATTAAATTAATTATAACCAACATATGATGATCCTATCTCAATGGTTCTGGGACTCTTATTTTCTTTTTTGTTCTTCGTTCTATTCCGAAGATTTGTCATTTTATATCGTGACAGATCTCGGATTGAACGTTGTTTAACGCTAAAATTAAAGTTGGGAAAACCCACCAACGTGCTTCTACTGCGCCCGAAACCTACAAGTGGTATCAAAGGGGTCATATCATTGATTATAATTAATGAGTTTTTTGTTGATGTTTTACGCATTTAATAATTTAGTTATTTTAATTCAAGTTTAATCGTTCTGGAAATTTGAATCTCGAGATCTATTCCTCCTCCCTCATTTCTCGTTCACCTCACAGAAACAAATTTTTCTTTTAATTTTAATTAAAATAAAATAGAGGAAGTCATCTGGAGGAGCCAAACGTTTCTGGACGTACAACACCAGAATACACGGCATGTATTCAGAAGTACACGTCATGTTTTCTAGCTTCATGCATCGGACTGGTCTGCCAAATTAGGCCATGTATTGATCCTATCTTAGTCATTTATGACACCATGTGTTGACCAGGAATAGGTGGCACACGGTTTCTGAATTACACGCCGTGTGGTCCAACAGAACACGGCGTGTAGTCCCTTTGGGTTAGGGTTGGACCGTGTACCCCGTACACGGCCTGCCTGGCTGGAAACCATGTAACGCGGAAACTACACAGTGTGTGTCCCACTGTACACATCGTGTACTCTGAAAATTTCCGAAGTACATCAACACGCCCTGTCCCCGGGCGTGTACTTCGGATGGACGGTGAAGAAAAGTACACGCCGTGTAGTCAGAACTACACACCGTGTACTCACCCAAATTACGAAGATTTATTTAAATTTATTATTATATTATACAAACCCTTGAGACGTGTACCATGGTGTAGGCGTAAAGCTGAGGCACAACACGTGATATGTGTTTTATATATATGTGTTTAATTTAACATCTGCGTAATAAATGGGAATTCCCTGGGTTGCCTCCAAGGTACAAGTTACGTATAAAAGATAATTTGAAATAAATTTATTTGTTTAAAATTATGATGGATGATAATCTCAAGGAAATTCAGAAAAGGGTTTAAGATAAAAGGATTGATTAATTAAAGATAATTAATTGATTTGAGCGTGATCTATCTTAAACAAGAACAATTAAATAATTGAATGCTAGTTTTATTTATGCGTAAATATCATTGCATGTATGGATGATCACGAGCTAGACCAAGACCTTTGTATGTGAATGGTTTCATTTAATTTATTTAAATTAAATTTGTTGGCCTGTGAGCCACGTCCTCATTAATATGTATGGCTTGCGCTCCCAATGATTATTTTATGTAAAAACCCCTTTTACCCCTCACCTGCATGTGAGATAAATTCATATGTAATGGATGGAGCTCCTAAGATAGTGGAGGCAGCTCAAGTCAGGAGCCAAGGTGAAACCAATCCAAGGAGATAAAAAGGTGGACAGGTGGAAGGCTGTAAACACGAACCCACAAGGTTCAAGGTGTTTTTCCCCTAGGTCATGGGTTATTTTATCAACCGCTTGATAAACTAACCAATAGAAAAGGCTCATGATCATACCATTTATTTTATTTATGTCAGTTTCATGGTTTATTTATTGTGGGTGTGTTGTCACGACCACACAATTAATGAATTAAATGAGCATGCAAGATTGAACTAAAATAAAACCAGATTATATGTAAATATTATCTTAGAAATGGTTAATAACTTAAGTATATCCCACTCAATATTAACAAGCATGTAATCAAAGATAATAAAATGGAAATTTACATATAAGGATAAAATCCCTGAAAAGAAATATTAAGTCGGTATAGCCTTCCATAATCTTGGTTAGAATCAAACCATAGTTCAAAGTTATTGACCAACCCTAGTTGGGGTGCTTTCAATTATCGGGGAATTCTAATTCAAGGTTTTGGGTTGACTTGACTTGGTTCACATCAAGGGTTGACTGCTACAGCGGGACTTGGTGTGACCAAGAGGCAAAGGTTGAGGAAATCCAAAATAAAAGGATTTCTGGATTGGGGAGTCCACTCAGCGGATCAAGGAGCTGCGAGTTAATGCAGTTGGAATTTGGAATGCCTACCTAAAACCCTTCAAGTTTCTTGACCAACCCTAGTTGGGGTAATGCGAAGGGCAATATGGATCCTTTCCACTAGAATATTCAGGCAACATAATATTCAGAAGTCAATGGTGAGGGATATTGGATTTCGATAAAATAGTGGGAGACTAATAAGTATAAATTTATTTATTTTTCTCAATTTTTAATAAATTACTAAACCTTTTCTCATCTTAATTTGTAGAAAAGTAAAGAAAATGACTTCAAACATATCATTGCGCACCATACTCAAGAAGGAAAACCTTCTCACCGACACCAATTTCCAAGAGTGGCAGAGGTGTTTACGCGTCATCCTTCGCCACGAAAGGAAATTGTATGTGCTGGAAGATCCTATTCTAGTTGCGCCTGGGAAAGAGGTTAGTGATGAGGAATTATCTCTCTATATGAAACACATGTATGATGCCACAAATGTCTAGTGCTTCATCCTATTGGCCATATCCAATGAGCTCTTGAAGCAACATGAAAACATGGACGCGTATAGAATGATGTCTCACCTTAAGGATATCTACCAAGAGAAGGTGAGACAGGAGAGGTATGAGATCTCCAATGCTTTGTTTACAACAAATCTTGGAGAGTCTCCGCCAGTTGGGCCTCATGTAGTCAAGATTATTGGCTACATTGAATGCCTGGACATCTTAGGGATTAAATTCCTGGATGAGTTGCATACAGATCTCATCCTATCTTCATTGCCCAATACCTTCTCTATATTCATTGTCAACTATAATATTAGCGGCAATGAGAAGAGTCTATCAGAGCTTATGACCTTGATTCGCCAGGTAGATAAAGACATGGGGCGTGACAAACCCGTGGTTCATATGGTGAACAAGAAAAGGAAGGACAAGGAAAATGGGCCAAAGACTTATAAACGGTCTGAAGCCCCCAAGCACCGTCCCTCTAAGAAGGGGAAGATCCAGAGGCAGGGCAAGGAACGAGAGGTAGTGTGTTTTTTATGTGACAAGAAGGGCCACTAGAAGAGGAACTGCACCCAAAAGCATGGGGACGCTAAAGGTGTGTTTGTTATCGAGTGCAATCTTTCTATTTCTACACATTGGGTATTAGATACAGATTTTGGGGCTCACATCTGTATTCAAATGCAGGAACCAAGTAGATTTAGAAATATCGCTAGAGGAGAGGTGGATCTTCGAGCTGCCAATGGCGCAAGGCTGGCTGCATTGGCTATTGGCGATTATCACCTCTCATTGCCAACTAGCATGATTTTGGTTTTACAAAACTGTTATTTTGTGCCTAGTGTTACCAAGAACATAATTTATGTATCTTGTTTGGATATGGATGGATTTGTTTTCAAGATTGGAAATAAGGGTTGTCTCTTTTATAAGAACAACGTATGTTATGGTATGGAACATTTGAATAATGGTTTGTATGTATTAAATTACTAAAACCAAGTGTTGGCAATTGATAATGAAACAAACTGACATGACTCATACATCACCCAGTTGTGGCATCACCGCCTTGGTCATGTAAACGAGAAGCGCTTGACAAAGCTCTGTCAAGATGGATATTTAGACTCTACTGAGATAAAACCACTTGATAGATGTCACCCTTGTTTACATGGTAAAATGACCAATCCGCCTTTTGGTGGACAGGGTGAAAGGGCCACATAGCTTCTAGGATTGGTACACATGGATGTATGTGGACCATTTCCAGTAGAATCTAGAGGTGGATATTCTTACTTCATTACTTTTACTGATGATTTGAGTAGATAAGGATTTTTCTACTTAATGAGTTATAAGTCAGAAGCCTTAGAGAAATTTAAGGAATTCAAGAATGATGTAGAGAATCAACTTGGTAAGAAGATAAAGAAGCTTCAATCAGATCAATGTGGAGAATATCTGAACCAATAATTCATCGATCTTCTATGGGATTCTGGGATTCTATCTCAGCTCACTCCTCCTTATACACCACAGTGGAATGGTGTTATTGAAAGGAGGAACCACACCTTGTTGGACATGGTGAGGTCGATGATGAGTCATGCAGATCTTCCATTATCCTTTTGGGGATATGCATTACAAACTGCAGCATATATATTAAACCGAGTACCAATTAAGGCAGAAAATGGAATTCCCTCGGAGTTATGGAGTGGAAAGAAACCCATTTTGTCACATACACATGTATGGTGATGTGAGGCGTTTGTTAAGGCCTTCTCAGGAAACAAACTAGCACCTCGGGCCACGAAGTGTATCTTTATAGGATATCCCAAGGAAACAAAAGTATATTACCTATATAACCCTTAAGACAAGAAAGTGATTGTCGTCAGACAAGTCGTCTTTCTTGAGAGGGAGCACATCCTCAAGAAGGATAGTGGGAGCAAGATTGACTTCGAAGAAGTTAATGCTCAAGATACACAAGAGTTGGTACATGAATAAGTTCCACAGGTCCCCATGTAAGAGGTTCTAAAAACACAAGTATTGCGTAGGAGATCAAGAGAGGTAAGGGAACTAGAGAGATTTGGTTTACTAGTCACCGAGGATGGTGAATCATTATTGTTGGACAATGATGAACCTCTCTCCAACAAGAAAGCAGTAGAAAGCTCGGAAGCTGCAAGATGGCTAGAAGCTATGAATTCTGAGATGGATTCCATGTATCAGAACCAAGTCTGGGTTCTCGTTGATGAGCTAGTTGATGTAAATCCTGTTGGATGCAAATGGGTATTCAAGAGAAAACTAGACATGGAAGGTCAAGTTAGCACCTATAAAGAAAGGCTAGTGGCTAAAGGATTCAGACAGTGTCAAGGAATTGACTATGATGAAACCTTCTCACCAGTTTCCATGTTTAAATCCATAAGAATCATACTTTACATATCAGCTTACCATGACTACGAGATTTGGCAAATCGATGTCAAAACAATATTCCTTAACGGGAACCTTCAGGAAGATGTCTATATAACACAACCAGAAGGGTTTGTGACACCAGGTGAAGCCAAACGGGTTTGCAAGTTGCAGAAATCCATTTATGGATTGAAGCAAGCATCCAGGTCATGGAACATTTGATTTGATGAATCCATAACGGAATTTGGTTTCATTAATAATGAATGTGAGCCATGTGTTTATAATTCGTTTAATGGGAATGAGATCGTTATACTAGGAGTATATGTTGACGGCATATTACTTATTGGAAACGATATACCAGTCTTACAGTCAGTTAAGGACTGGTTGAACAAGTGTTTCTCTATGAAATATTTAGGTGAAGGAGCCTACATTATAGGGATCAAGATTATTTGTGATATATCCAAGAGGCTTCTTGGACTAAGTCAGGGTACATACATTGACCAGATACTAAAGAGATTTAGTATGGAACAATCCAAGAGGGGATTGGTTCTAGTGTCAAATGGCCTACATCTTTCTAAGAAAATGTGTCCTCAGACACAACAAGAGAAAGATAGAATGAGTAAGATCCCATACGCTTCGGCTATAGAATCCATCATGTATGCCATGTTATGTACCAGGCTTGATGTTTCATATACACTGATCATGGTAGTTAGATATCAAGCAGATCCAGGAGAACAACATTGGAATGCTGCTAAGAATATCCTTAAGTATCTAAGAAGAACTAAGGATATGTTCCTGGTGTATGGAGGAGACAAGGAGCTTGTCATCATAGGGTATGCTGATGCTGGTTTTTAGACAGATCAGAACGATTTGAAGTCGCAATCTGTATATGTTTTATGTCTCAATGGAGGAGCTGTGAGCTGAAAGAGTTCAACGCAGCCAGTTGTCGCCGATTCTATAGCGGAGTCCGAGTATATAGAGGGTTCTGATGCATCCAAGGAAGCTGTATGGATTTGGAAATTTGTCCAGGAGCTTGATGTGGTTCTTAACAGTAAAGATCCCATTACATTGTATTGTGATAATACTACAGCGGTTGATCTTTCAAAAGAACCAAGGTCACATCAATGGACAAAGAACATACTCTGGAAGTATCACCTCTTGAGGGATTTCTATCAGAGTGGTGAATTTGCAGTGCGAAGAGTGTCCACAGAAGAGAACATGGAAGACCCCATGACTAAAGGCCTATCTCAGCAGAAGCATGAATATTATGTGAGAGCTAGCAGGTTAAAGGTTGTTAGTAGTTGGCTCTAGTCCAAGTGGGAGTCTTTCAGAGTTGGTGGCCTAGAACCAACTACTTTGTACTTTATTCATTAATAAAATCCTTATCACATCTTGTTTGTTCTTCTGCGTGAAAATGCATGTGATAATGTCCTAAGGAAAGCTATTGCATTAAAGGGTTATAGCGGATCCCTGTTATGATGAGAACCCGGAAGTGCCATAACACAGTTCTTGAATAAATGTTCTATGGCCGGATGATATTATTTGAAGGACTCAAATAATACTGGTCATTAGGGGTGAGAACTCATAAAACATTGAGGCACCTTCTCATGGTGTGCACCCTTGGTAATATCCAGGAGGATATTTTGAGAACGAGACCCGCCAGTAGGAAATACACATTTTATAGTGTCATTTGATGTTTCTATCTACGGAAACATGTTTTGGTCCTTAGACTTTAAGATTATTATTAATGGGTATTACAACTCAAGCACTTAGATGTATTGACGAATACTATGACGACACACTGTTCGCAGCGAGGTAGGATACGTTGGGTGCGTCACAAGTAATACTGCATTAATAGATAATGTGAGAAAGGATTTGTCCCTTCTATTCCATAATGGAAGTAGATATCTCAGGCCCTTTGATGGAATTGATATAGCCTAAATAAATCCATGGCCATGGTAAGGTATGGGAGATTTCAATTTCAGGAAGTCAAAGAAAGAATAATCGAGCACATTGGTTGATGGCACTAGCATGTAACCCTCTTGATCAGAGATATCGAGACAAAGGGATTATATTACACGGTAAGAGTTCGTAGGAGGTGACACGTCATTGCAGCGTTAACTTCTTTCTCTATGGGTGCCTTGGCATGTTGCCAGACGCTAAACTTGGACTTTAGGCAGGCTCCGCCTATTGCCACTGAGAAAGAGGCCTAGGGGGTCACACACTAAGTGTGTCTATGTATCTCAGTTAAATATTAATTTTACAAGTTAAATAAAGATTATTCCCGACTGTGGTTTAATAATTATTTATGGATGCCTGCTCGCATTTATTTCGATACTAGTTATTCAAGAGAATATATTGTGTGGACGAAATAATATTTATTAGTGAGTGATACAGTGATATTTATTTAAGAAATAAATAACCATTACTCAAGGTCTAATAAATATGGTGGAGATAAATGGAAAATAAAATTACACACCGTGTATATTAAATATAGACGCCCTATAGTTTTATGGAAAACAAGTACATGTTGTGTGTTAATTATTACACGATGTGTAGTTTTTCCAGTTGGGATTTTGAGGATTTTATATTTTTTTATTAAATGATATTTATTATAATCAGCATGGGCGCATTTCAAGGAATTAATAATTCAACATGGGGGTTTTCAATAAGATTTAATGAAATAAATGAAACACGTAACACGTTTATTTATTATCATAACTCTATTAACCTCAAACCATATTATAAATATCCTCGCAACCCCAACACTTCGGAGAGCCATTGTTGCGCAAAATGGATTTGGAAATAATCTCAAGACAATAAAGAAATCCCTTTCCACCAAGAACACCCTCAAGTTACGAGAGAGAGATCCTCCACCGGATCAAGGTGGTTGAAGGTGGACATCGCAAGTGAAGGTTCATCCGCGCTAGCACCCAGAGATCCCTTCAGCGACGTCCAGAGATACGTGGCACACATGTGGATCACCGCTAGAGGAATCCTACACTTGGATTCTATGATGCAATTATGGATCACCGAATCGTGACCGGACACATCAATGAAGAAAAAATTCCACCAAGGTAATTATTGTGAATTAATTAAATTAATTATAACCAACATATGATGATCCTATCTCAATGGTTTCGGGAATCTTCTTTTCTTTTTCATTCTTCATTCTATTTCGAAGATCCGGCATTTTATATCATGATGGATCTCGGATTGAACATTGTTTAACACTAAAATTAAAGTTGGGAAAACCCACCAACGCGCTTCTGCTGCGCCCGAAACCTATAGGTCCCCTCTTTGAAGCATCACTATAAATAATAAACTCTTCACCACTATGGGGTAGTCTTAGTATAGGTTCACTAACTAACATTATCTTTTATTACTTGAAACTTTATTCACATTCATTTATCCAAATTAACTTGGATACCTTCCATATAAACTTGGTTATTGGATTTGATATCTTTTAGAAATTTCTCAAAAAGAATTCGTAGTATTCATCCAACCCAAGAAAACTATTGATTTCATTCACTGTTATTAATCGCAGCTAACTTTTAATAACATTTTTCCATAGAAGGATCCATCGACATACCCTCTCTTATGATCACATGACCTAATAATGATACTTTATATATCAAAAATTCACACTTGATAAATTTGACATTAGTTTATCCTTATTTTGAGGCATAAACATAATCCTTTAATTATATTCATGATCTTACTTGATCTTTGAATATAAAAGAGTATTATTTATAAAGACTACTGAAAACTGATCAAGGAAATCTATAAAGAGTCTATTCATCATACCCATAAAGATAGTAAGAGAATTAGTATGTCCAAATAGAATCAATTTATTTTCATAATGACCATACCTCATACGAATGGATGTCTTGCATATATCCACTATCTTGGCCCTCAATTGATGATATCCAGAATGAAGTTAAATCTTTGAAAATTATTAATCTCCATATAGTGGATCAAACAAGTAATTAATATGGGATAGAAAATACTTTTTCTTTATAGTGATATTGTTAAGTTATCAATAATAAATGAAAAGACACATTTAACCATCTTTATTCTTAATAGAAGGAATAGGTTCACCCCATGGTGATGTACCCAGGTACATACATCCCTTTTCTGAATTCTCATGGAGTTTCTTATTAAATTCCTATAACTCAATCAAGGCCATCCTATAAAGAGTATTTTAAATTTGTAGAGAACCAACTATGAGATCAATTGAAAATTAATCTTTTCCATTCAAGGTTAGATCAGTAAAATATTCAGAAAATACGTTGAAATATTCTAGAATGATAGGGATATATTCCTTTTTATTATCTACCCAACCATTTGAGACCAATAACACTCATGAACAGGTAATACGACTGATAAAATTGAAATTATTTCTATTGTGGGTTCATGTTCATCCTTGCCCCTATAGATGATCATCATTTGACATGGAATATAAAACATGACTTCTCCTCTTCAATAATTGATATGGGATCTATATATAGAGATCTAATTCATGCCCAATATTATATAAAATTATACTATAGGAAGAATACCAATGTTTTAAGTAATAATATTCCCAAAAACTTCTATTAGATAGGATCTATATACATGAGATGTGACCATCGTTCCATTAATAGTTTTCAATGATAATTCAAAATCTAATCACTGAGGTGGTGATGTTATACCCTTATAAAATTATTTAGATATAAAAGTATGGGTACAAACTGAGTAAAATAATACATTTTTAGTTCTATAGTGGATGATAATATTACATTTCACCCTTTTATTCTCGTGAATCACTTTGGCTATTATGTTTTCTTGATATTTCCCTTTATCTCTTGGATTGAGAGGATGTTAATGTTAATTTTCATGATTAACCCTTATATTCATTCACTGATTGGCATAATTTATACTCATTATAATTATAAAATTTTACTATGGTTCATGAATTCTGTTGAGCTTTATTTCCATTCATTTTAGTTGCTAACCTATTCACCTTACTTTGACATTAATTTTCATAATGGACATTTTTTCCACACTTAAAACATTTAAAATTACATTAAGGAAATCAACCCCATGATTCTTTCCACACATTAAACATAAAGAACTATTAATTATATTTCTTTCTTGGGTTTTATTATTTTAATATCCTCAAAGATTTATCTTTCTCTTGTTTTCCCCAAAACCATAAGAATAATGGGAGTCTCCACACACCATTTCTTCCTTGAGATCCCATTAAATGATTTGTTCATTGATAAGAAAGAACGTTATGGATAATTATTTTTATAGACTTGATTTTATGTTACTAAAGAATCAATCAAATTTTCTTTTAGTGTTGATAATAAATCCCAAAGTACTCTATTAACTTCTATAGAAATTTTACACATGAGTATTGATGGATTCATAATTATTTTTCTTAGGCTCACGGAATTACCTTTCCATTATTTTATGAAGTGTTCATGACATATACTTATTGAAAAATACCCTCTAAGTCTGTTCCCATTTTATGGTGTTAATATTTTCATCTTAACATTTATTCTTTATAATATTTCACCATTGCTCAAATTCACCTCCCAAATGATAAACAACCAATATAACTTCTTTATTCTCCAATCACCAGAGAATGTAAATTATATTTTCAAGAGTATTGATCTATTACATGGAAATTATGGATCAGAGGAACGACTAATGAAAGGTTGATGTTTCAACATTAAAGACTCAATGGTGTTTTTCTCTTTTCATTGGTCATTTGGAAGCATATAATGATTCATATCTTGATATATTTTTATGTGAATAGTTACAAGATTTTGTATTCTATTTAAAATTCCATTAATTTTCTCGCATGGATTATTATTTCATTGTCCTTAAAAATCATTGTTAACATGATTAATCCTAGTTATAGAAATTGGATGAAACAAAAAAAGAATAGTGTGGGAATACAATATCATTAATACAAGTGAGAAATAAAATAATCAAAAAATTATTACAAATATGTCCTAAATTGTGAAACATTATTATCAACCACTGACCATTTCAGCTCATACTATCTGGTTTTGAATTTATCATAGATTGTCTGAGGTTCAATCCTCATTTTTTCTCATAATTTAATCTCTAAAAATATATGAACCTTATTTTGATACCAATTGAGGAGAATCAATAACTAAATACAAAAATGTTACATCATTTTATATGAATATTCAATAAATATCACAATAAAACATAACCTACCGTAAAGGTTTAGTTTATTTGAAGACTATATGCATACTCAAATTATTTAATGAAATATATTCACCATTTTCTATAAATTTTTTCTCCCATAGAACACTTCTTAAACACGCCCTACCTAATTACGTTCTTCATAATTAGTAGAAAAGGAAACATAAGAAAGGTGAGCTCATATGCTTAGTAAGGGTAAACATATGAGATATCGATTAATGATCATAAGTGAGAATAAGACAAACATAATGGTATGATAGCATGATAAAAACATAATAAAATAAACTAATTATGTTATATACCATATATAATGAGACATGGAATACATATTTTTCATAACAATATACATGAGTCATAATAGTAAAGAATCATCAATAACCAATCATGAGATACAAAAGCATATCATAAGTATAATACATATGTTTTGGGCATACAAATAAGATTATAAAATAATTTCTTTAGTAAAGGATCATTTATAACACTATCATCGTGGATTTAGTTCCTTGTAAGATTTTGTTAACTCCAAATTCCCATAATTTTATTAGTTAAATCTCACTACTTGGACTATTATAGTGGACAAAGTCCCTTATTGGTCTTGGTTTATTCCCCATTCCAGTTCATATTAACTCGTGAGAGATAAATATTTAAATTAAGTATTTTAAGACTATATAATTTGTGGTGCACCTATCAAACAATTAAAACCATACATAATTGTACCATAAGATGATAAAATCATATATCATTTCATTATATTATAATTAATCCATGGGAAAAATAGGTTTCATGAAATAATAATTTAATCATCATCATTATCATAATCCATCTAAAAAAATAAGATGGATGGAATCATAATAGAATAATCTAATTGAAGTATAAAAATGCTAAAATAATGTTGAAATAGATGAAAAATAACTTTTAAAAAATCATTTAAAATATTCTTTGAAAATAAAGAGAAAAAACTCTTCTCTTTTGAAAAAATTTAAAAATTAAAATTCCTTGAAAAATGGGAGTAAAATAATATTTGTGAAACCATTAAAAATATTCCTTTTAATAATTATAAAAATAAAATAAAATATATCGAAAATGACCATTTAAATCATTTAATTATTGGTAAAAACATTCCTAATTTGTTTAATATGATGGATATGGAACAGAAATATTCTTGTCCGAAAAGAGGAAATAAGTTCAGATTTTATGGAAAAAAATCTCAATCATTTCAATATAAATCTTAGAAATAACTATAGTATAATAAATTTAATGATATTTTTAGTACTAAAGAGCATATAATTTTCTCAATATAAATTTAAACATAAACAACCAGAATAAAAATAAGATTACAGCATAAACTGTTACCTCAGGTCATAAATTTATTTATATGCATCATAATATCCTATATAATAAATTTAAATTTATTATAAATCTATACTAGAATAATATTCCAAATTATCTTAAAATAAATAATTCCTATATAATTTCTAATTACCTATTTGTTAATTATTTTTTATTGAAATCAACATTTTGGGGTTTGTTGTTCCATTTCCCATGCATGTTTCGATTCAATGATTCTATTATTTGCACATAGTTCATGGTTTAATGATCTCAAAAATCATAATAATGTCATAATTATCATATTTATTCTTTACATACACTTTTATAATCATTCATATAAAGAAGTGATGGAAAATTAATCACAACACTTCGTGGAGATGATATCAATAAATACACATGACTGATGTATTTATTTTCAAAAGAAATAAATAAGGAAAGGTAAATTATAATTTACCTCTCTATAATCATAATAATATAAAATATATTCATTAAATATATCATTATTTCCATGCATGTGAAGAAGAAATGAAAAATGAATCACATCACATTGTGGAGGTAGTAATCCACACGTATGCACGAACAATGTTATCAATTTCGAATGAAAGGGAGGGTAAGAAGGTAGATAATATTTTAATTTTAAAAATTAATAAATATTTTATAAATATAATATTTATATATATATAAATTCCATCTATATAACCATCCATGAGTGATAATTATGAAAAATAAAATATATCTCTTTATGGAGATGGTAGTTCGTACGTAAACATAAACGATGTTTTTTATTTTCCATTTGATATAAATAAGATAAAAAAGGGATGAAAAATTAATATAAATTTATTTTTAAATTAAATATGCTTATTTAATAATTTTAAAAATGTATATATATGATTTGTAGGAGGTAAATGATGAATGAAGCATGAAATATATTAGTAAAGACAATTACCTCTTCTTCGAGTATTTTTATATCATACAACTTAATCCTTATTGAGATGATATTTTTGGTGATAATAGGAGCTATAAGATATGGAGAGAAAAATTATTAATGGATCTCAGTAGAAATTTACTAAACTATAGTGGTCCATTTGTGTGGATGAGTGGATAGAGAAGGTTCCCTTTTACAAGTGAGGCAAGTGGAAAACTTCCAAATACTTGAACATTTATTATATAGTATATGTATTAATCAAGTAAAGTAGTTAAAAATTGTATGTTTTAGTAATATAAGAAGTTTAAGGTCAAAATAAAATGAACCAATGAGATTTAAGCAAGTGTTTTGTTCTATATAATACCTTATCTTTTATGTTAACCCGTCTGTTAACCATTTAACCATTTTCGTGGTAACAATATTTTTACTATGGTAACTATAAATTATGGACATAAATTTGGTTAATCTTATTTAAAAATATTAATTAGGATTATTCCTAATATTCAATAAATTTTATAATATTTAATTCCATGATATGGTAGAAATTAATTATAATATCTCCTCATAAAACATGAAAAACCATTTTTAGAGAAAATTCATTTTTAAGTATAAAAATGAATTTATTACCATTACATGCATAGTAAAAAAACTTATTTGAATGTAAATATATTTGACTAAATATATTATCTAAAAATTGCAATAAAATCATTAATAAATGGTTGTTAATTAAATTTATTATGATAAAATACATTGTACACAATTAAAAATAGTTTTATTATAAATATCACTTTTTCCTTCAAATTATTTTATCATTATTTATGAAAAATTGATAAAAAATGTATAAATGATTATTAATTTATGTGTATAAATTATCAATATATTTAATCTTTTATTAGTATCAATCAATATATTTTTCTATATAATATATATAATATTTTGAAAATACAATTATTTAAAAAATTTGTCTTATATGAGTTTATTCTTATTATTAAACTTTTACTACTTATTTCCTAATAATAAATAAATAAATTTTAATTATGAAAAATATTATATATATATTTTAAATAATTAATTTATTCATATTCATGCCCACAAATCCAATGGTTATGCGATAACAATCACATTTAATAATACTATTTCAATAGTATATTGTGATTCATATGAACTTAGTATTGGGTATAATGAAAGCTATCAAAAACTTAAAATTTATTAAAGAGGTATATTTATTCTAAATTCTGGGGTGTTATTGGGTGAAACTTATCCCTACCCTATGCTTGGGAGTCCAATTATCTCTACCTTCTTCAAGGTTTCTATATTCACCAAAAATTCTAATAGGGTTCCATGTTCTCCTAGGAACCTTTTTATGGTAAACCATCACCTAGGTCCTTACTCATGATCACCCCTAGTTCTCAAGTATTCCTCCTAGATTCCATCCTCACCTAGTCCATATACCCAGAGACTGTATTTTACTATGTCCCCTACCTAGGACTCTATTCACCTATCCCCCCTCCATATCCTTATGAAATTAAAGGCTGGGCATGCACACCAGAATTCACCCCTTAAAAATTTATTCCCATGATAATAAGAATTTCCCACACATCCTCCCAAATTTATAGGCCCCTTAGGGTCTCTATAATCATGTATCCCCTTTATAATGTGGTCCTTATTGTGGGGATACCAGTAAAACCTCTTCTGTATTGTGATTCTCATTCTGGATTCTGAAGTGTTGAGTTAGCTAACACAACTCCCTAAATGTTCTATACAAGCATGGGCTTACACACTAGGTATAAGAAATGACTATATTCACATTAATGACTTCATCACTATGAAACATCAATGAACTAAAGACACACATATATGAGATGACTATACTTAATCCTGAAAGTCCTCTATGTGGGGCCATATCCTCATGTGCCTAATCATCCTTCTATCCTCCCATTAGTCGATAGGATGTAGATGCATATATGGGAAACCCATGCATAAAAAACTACTCATTACTCAAGGGGCCATATTCTATACATGTAACATCATTTAAAGTTCCATATTCCCTATAAAGATGATACCTATGGGTATCCCATGTGTAAGGCCCAACTCATTTTCATGTGGTTATATTCCTAATGAAATCAACCCTTAAAGGGTTATATTTACTATATGCCTCATTCCTATATGTTCCATATTTACTATGAGCCTCTTCACTCAAAGGGACATATTATCTATGTAAAAAACTAAAATAGGTTATCTATATATAATTCCCACACCAACCATCACATAGAACTTTTCACCTACAGGTTCTTGTTTTATGATGTCGAACAATATGGAATGGTCCTCTCCTATGACCTCAAACTGTGTAACTTGTACTACGTGGTCTCTTATTCCTATAAATCATGTTGCATCATGCCCAGAGTTCCACTCAATGGTGACTTGAGATGGTAATCTACATTACATCAAGTGCATCTCCATGAATGATAGAGGATATTGACTAGAAACAAGGGCCTAATATGTGCATGTGGGGAGACTATTCCCTCATATATTAGTGTATGAACACTAAAAAAATAGGAATTAAATAGTGTAATAACATTTAAAGGACATAAAATAGCAGAAGATAATGTAATATCCATGTAATAAAGAATAATTAATCATCGGTTGCTGAATAACTATAATAGATACAAAATAATGATGTCATGATGCTGTAAAAAAAGTGAGTATAGGGATCTGGTACAAGCATATAATATATGATGAAAAAATAAAAAAAATAAAAAAAACTACTACTACAAGAATCTTGAGTATAGGCTCTATCCACTACCCCTTGTTCCATCCTATAATAGTAAAAAAAGAAAGCATTGAAAGATTCATGATTCCCCTTTCCCATAACTATGATCATAAAGTCTACGTGGGTACCGAATGACACCGGAGTTGGGTGTGAGAGATGAATCTCAACAGGCCGACACCCATGGTGTCTAGGATGATCCATTTTTTTAGTAAATAAGGCAGTTTTCCATATATAGACAAAAATAGGAAAATTAATAATTAAAACACGTGACCTTGGTCCAGGTTCCTAAATGGACACCCATACCTTACCATATGCTTCGGAATATGTCAGAAGTTTGAACAATCCACTTATGCAGATCATAATATGTATGAAAAGGCCATTACAATTTAATCATCAAAGGTAAAGGAAGTATAATACCCAAATCATGTACTTTATCTTGGATGCCACATTTCAATATAATTATACACGTATGGTAATAAAGAAAGAGAGAGATATTACATGTGTATAATAAAGATCATGATAATAATAATGATGAATATCATATGAGTAAACATCCAATAAATCCATCAAATCCCTAGGTGGAGTCCTGATCCCATCAAAGGTGATTTAAATAGAATACCAAGGGTCCCTACAAATATCTCCGATATAACCCAATACCTCCGAGTCTAACCAAGGAAACCCATACAATGTTCCTTATATAACTCAAGGATGGTGAATCTGGTCCCATGATAAGTATCTCACATAGGGGACTAGGTATCACCCGAGGAATGTCATAACAATATTACCAAATGCAACCATCCGTAGTTGCTCCCCTGGGAAACCATCCCTACTCACGAGTATTAGTAAAACCACCTAGAGATCCCATACATAGAAATACAAAGTATAACTCCTAGTTCATCAAGAGAATCCATCGAACACAACAAGTCTATCCATGGAGTCCTTAATTCCGGACCCATGTTCTCTCCTAGCCCATAATAAGTGAACATGGAAACCCAAGCACATATAACATGGAAAATAATTTATAATTGCATTCCAAAAAATAAACATCTCAATCCATAATCTAAAAAGTGGTCCATGTATCACAATTTGAACCATAAAAGGTATGAGGAACTAATCACAGGCATAAGATCAAGCTATAAGGTATGACCATTAGGCAACATGCAATAAGGATAATAAAATGATTACAAGCCTAATCACAAGGAAGAAACATGAATCTAATCACATGTCATCAATGAAATTTAAATAATCCAAGCTAACAATATTGAACCAGAAAGAAATTAAAATCAATTCATTCAATTATGGAACCAAGTAACAAGCATAAAGTTTTTCATAGGGTACAAGACACATTCCATAGTATAAAATAATACAATGGAACATAACATGATATATAAGCATTTAATCAACTTGCATAAACAATTTATTGTAAGAACAATGTTATCTAATATAATGTATCAAGCATAAGAACATGATTATAATGAAAGAGTCTTGGAGTTCAATACCAACCATTTATTACAATACATTTCTTAAGTTTAATACATTAAAACATGGTGTATCACACACATACCTAAGGATATTATCCATTTAAAATCTTTGGAAATTGTCCATTAGAGGAGGGTTATGAAAACCCTGCTCTTTTTTTAGAACTTAACATAATTTATTACATAAACTATTCACTTGATACAACAAATAAGATCAAGATTTCTAGTGTATTTGGGGCTTAGGAACATTACATAACAACTTAAAACATGAAATAAGCATATTTATTGAAATCTTCTTTCACATGACCACACACATTCCATCGTACCTAGCATTGCATGGGATAACCTGAGGACATGCATAAGAAAAGGGTGATATATAAAGACCAATATAGGAATAAACAATGAATAACATGAAAAATAAAGTACATGTTATGAAATAGGCATATCAATGGATCATAAGAGAAACATGAACATAAAGGCATGATATAGAAAGATTATCATAACATAGAAATGTGGCATCAACATTTACATGATATTATCATGAGATAAGGATCATTGCACATGGATCATGAGTAAACCCTCATTACAATTGAATTTTCATGATTAAACCCTCATTTCACTTGACAAATCATGATACTAATCTTTACCCAATTCATTGGAGCACTATCAGGGTGCACCCTTCTTAATCATTTCATTTAATGCATAAGTGTGCACATGGATCATATAACATGGATTAATTAAACATCATAATTTATTCCATGATAAAGGAATGTTTAATTTACACATGAAACTATATAATAAATAAGTAAATATTCATAAAGGTGAATACCATTTATAGATAAATGGGCACGGTATTCACTACACAATGACTTTGACTTGGAAAATTGCGGTGCAATTTCAGCAGCATAACGGCGTGACATAAGAATTCATAAAAATGTTTGTCGAGAAAGAAATGGGTGTCCGATAATATGAAAATGAAATGGACAATAAGGGGGTCATATATATACATCTCCCAACATGTGTAATCGAATTTAGATTCATAATACAAAATAATTTCTTAAATGTAAATGAGAAGAGAGAAATTCATTACGGAATTTCGGCATGGTAATAAGTGTACATGGGAGGCATTAATGAGATAGAAAGAGGTATCTCATCATTAAAACATAAGGAGAGAATTATGGGTGAGGTTAAAATCATAGCCCAACATTTTTAATTGAAAAAATGATATAAAAACATAATGAAATTTGGACAAACATGAGAAAGGAAGAAATACCTTACTTGAAAGTGTGATCCCAAAGGCTTGGGAGGGGATTGAGATAGGATTCTTGGGGGCTTAGGGCACCTTGAGAGGATTTTAGAGAAATAAGGGAAGGTTAGGGACGTGCTCCAATGGTTTTTAGTGAAGATAAGTGGGATATTGGGTGGGTTTATATAGGAAAAGTGTAGGAATTCTTTATTATTTAGATTTTGGAGACTACACATTAAACTATTCAAAAACACAAACCAACCCACGGTTTTGGCCCATTGTTTTTTCCAAATGGTAGTGGAAAACATTATTTTATAAGTCCATTATCCAAAGAAATTAAAATATTAGGCTTGCTTGTGTGGAGGTGAGTCATACTCTCAAGGAAATCATTTTAAAAAGTTAAATTGTTTTATAAGTCTTGGAAGGTTCACTAAGGATTTGTAAAATAAATAAATAAACCTTAAATCAAATTATTTTAAATTTAAAACATATATTGGCCAATAATACTTTTTTATAGTATTTTATTACATCACTATTGGTTCATTATGATGTCATAAAACACATTATATATTTAAATGGTATTTAATTTTTACCAAAGAATTTGACTGTCACAAAAAATTAGGAAAAATTCACCATTGGATAATTTAGACATTCTGATTCCAAAAATAATATTAATTTTATCTAAATAATTTTCTAAATATGTGAATTATTACTTTTAATATAAAAACCGACATTTATTGAAAATTTATGGGGTTTGAAAAAAATAGCTTTCAAACCTTAGTAAAAATTACAATTGTATTCATAAGAATTATACAATCATTTATATTTAATAAAAAATAATTTAGTAATAATATTTTATTGAAATATTATTTAATTAAAAAAATCCACTAATTCATCAAACTAGATTTCTTAACTTAATATTAACTAAAAAAATACAATTTGTGTTTTAAAAACTATTTACAATGTAATAATAATAAAATGAATGTTTTTTCTCTATTATATAAAAAATTTGAACATAATCACAGTGCTAGGGCCTTGATACATAAACCATTATAACACCTGCATAAGACCTAAGGGTAAGGTGTGTGATGGTGACAAAATCTTGGGGTGGCTCAGACAACATCTCTCGGGTGGTAATCTCTATCAACATCCACTTCTCCCGTAGGCAGTTCTGTTCGAGTTTAATGTGTTTAAGATCAGCATAGGATTGGTCTAGAGTGAATCACAATGATTCCACATCCTTTTCAAGCTCTTAAAAATGGTCTTAGTATGGATCTATTCTACTGGATGAGGCCATGTATTCTTTTTTCTGAGTAAATTGGATTTGTTAAAGCCCTATACTTATACTAATAAATTGATCACTATTCAATGGCTATATTAACAACAGTAATAATTATTAATGGAATTTTAAAATCCAAAAACATAAAACCAAAGAAGTGAATATGTTTTATATAATCATCTTACATAATAATTCATTTAATTAGATCAAGATTAATTTTCATCAATAAAAAGTTAGGGTCGTTACAAGGGTACAACAAAAGTGGTCGCCAATGTCATGGTGAACACCCTTCAGATGAGTTTCATCATAAGATAAGGTCACTACGGAAAATAAAAAACATTTCAATCAATTTAATATAGATGATAAAAATATCACTGAAAAGTTTCAATGATTGGTATAATGATGCTTCAATTTAAATGAGAATAAATGTGTGGGAAAGTTATAGTCACCCTACCTCGTGATTGAAACACTACACTTGTCCATTATCAAGCATTAATGCAACCTAAAAAATATGAAATTAAAGGTTTTGTCAACACCCCAAAATAGGGAAAAATTCCATCTCACAAAAATAACACACCAGATAGAGGAGGAACATAGTAATAGAGATGTTCCGAAGGTAGAGCTTATCGAGGGACTTTTGCAACTTCAAACGGTGACGTAACCACACAATGGAGGAGGTAGATATAAAAAACCCATGAATGGGAGGAGGAGACAATCACACACTAAGGGGGAGACCAAAATCCCAAGTGAAGGAGGATGGAAGAGAAAAAAGTGGGTTAAAACCTAAATTAAGGGTAGAAAAGTAAATTCACCCTCATTTTACACCATGTAGAGTATAACCACACGGTATGGAAAAACCATGCGCCAAATATTAATTATTCACATCTATAAGGGGTACTCATGTAAGAACCCAGATCATCTTTTCAGATTCCGTCCGTTCGAGAGCGACCGTACGACCGGATCTTCGATGAACTCCCGCCTCACCATCCATTCTCCGATTCGAGCATGGTCAGTTGCGTTGGAATCGAAGCGGTGAGTTCTTCCTTCTGCTTGAGGCTTGTTTCTTGATTCCTCCTTGTTTTCATGATATCATGGGATGAATGTTTTGTGTGTTTTCTCATATCTACGTTGTTCTAAGAGGAATCTATCGTCGTGGTTCGCTTATATCAATCTCCTAGGATCGAGGTAGGTGGTTTGTGTCTTTCCGTAGAAAGTTGATGAATATTATGTGAAAATTCCACCAATACCCGTGAATAGGGTATTACATGTTTTCATATTTTGCCCTGTTGTTTGCCTGCTTTGCTTGATTTCTTTAGTAGAGGTTATTGCTTGTGATTAGAGTAATTTATTTTGTGCTCAGGTTGCTTTTCCATGCTTGTTTTCCCTGTTGGGTGTTTTGCTAGTTTCCATACCTTGTTATAGGATAGTGGAACTATCTCTTTGATATGATGTTGAGCCTTAGTTGATATCCAAGTAGTTCTTGAGGTTTACTTGGATGATGCACGCATGCTGAGCATGTTTACTTTTCCACACAGGACTGTGAGAGCCCAGTGTAGTAGACCATAGAGAGAATCGACGTAAGGGCTTCTCCAGAGTGTCTTTTAATATGATGTGAGACCATAGAGGGAATTGATGATGAGTTCTTCCTCAGAGAGTTTGTAGTTCCTCGATGCGGGCCACAGGGGGAATGAGATGTTTAGTGCTTCCCCAGAGGGCCTTTAGTACGATCCGAGACTATAGGCAGAATTGACGGTGAGTGCTTCCCCAGAGAGTCTACTTTTTAGCTAAACCAGAGGGGTGAGACTATGTGTGCCTCCCAGAGGGTTTCTAGTGATTTTTAGATTGAACCATAGGGGTTATACTGTGAGAGCTACCTAGAGGGTCACCTATTTACTTTTTTTACTAGTTGTTTACTTGTGTACTTTGTTTGTTAGAACTGTGGATTGTAGCTGTTTGTGCTTTTCTGTCTACTGCTTCTTGTTTTATTACCTCCATGTATTCATTGACTGTTAGGCACAAATCTTTGGGTGATTGCCTATTGGGATTGTATCTCACACCCTATTTGGGCCATGCTTTTGGGCCCAAGTAGACTATGTTGTTGCAGGTATGGATAAGGGCAAGCGCCCTTCTACTTCAGGTTCTTGATTGCACTGGAGCTGGGGAGCATGGGTTCGAGCCGTGGCTTGCTATGCTGAGGAGCTTACTTCATTTTATTTTTCACTTGGTTTCAGTTGTGTTTCCTCACATTGTTGTGTTTGCTGTTTTCCTTAGATACTTGTACCTACTGCATTATTGTCATCATTGTTATATATCTACATTGCTTCCGCTGTTTGGTTTCTGTTGTTATGCATGTTGTTTACTGCTTCCGCTATTTATTGTTGTTTTCTTACCTTTAATACATTACCGAATGAGGGAATAGTTTCCCCAATAACATTCCACGGCCCTCACTGCTATTCGAAAGCCTCTGGCATTCAGGGAAACGTGTTTGAGGTCATGTGGCGAACCGGGTACGGGGCACCAGTAGAGGGGCTCCGGACTCTGGTTGTTACAAAGTGGTATCAAAGGAGTTCTTTTCTCTTGCTTTACTGGTTGTAGACTCTATCCAAGGATAGGATGGATTCGGTACTTGGTATTAAGCTATTCTTGGGAGTAGCTAACCCGGGTACAGGGAAAATCCATACTACCTCGTTAATTGCAATTTTTCTGGTTTTGAGATTTTATAGTTGATCTGATTTCACCTAGAGTGATTCACATGACTTGTGATATTACTGTTTTGATATTGCAGTTCTATTTTTGTCTCAACCCGATGAGATGAGGGTATGTCGTCTCATGCATCATATAGGCACTTGTAGAAATCACATGCCATGCGTTCTTACCATGCCATCTAGGGTGCATTAGTGATTGCATGTTGTTGTGATAGACTTTGTGTAGATTATGCATGCTGTTGTGATATTTTCTTGATAGATTCTCTGCTTCTATGTTATAAAACTATTTGTTTTGTTCCTTTCTTAAAGTGAAAGCCAAATTTTGGTTCTTGAGGTGTAATGGGCCCTCACGGATCCGAATTTGTCACCTTTTCGCCATGTTTTTAGTGTTTCTGGAATTTTGTGCAGTTTCTGAGATACTGCCCAGAAAAACCCAGAATACACGGTGTGTAATTTTTGAGAACACATTGTGTAGTTTCCAGGCCATTTCACTGACCTTGTGGGAAGAACACAGTGTCGGGAAAGTAACTTCAGGAACACGCCGTGTACGGTAGCTACACACCGTGTAAGTTCGGAGTCGTGTACCCGACCGTGTCACCAACAACACGGGTCGGGGAAGCTCAGTTAGAACACGCTGTGTCCATGGGGAACATTCCGTGTAGTCATGTTCCGTAACCGACCATGTCACAAACAACATGGGTCGGCGTTACCTTCCCTTCCACATGCCGTGTTTGTTCGGAACACCTCGTGTTGTCCTACCCAGGTACCCGGTCGTGTCACGAACAACACGGAATTGTGTCGCCTTTGCCTATACATGCCGTGTTTGTTCAGATCACGCCATGTAAGGTCCATCCAAGTAGACGGCCGTGTAATCAACAACACAGGCCGCCGAAGCCTTGTCTAGTACACGCCGTGTCTTTTTATAACACGCTGTGTAGTCTCGGGTTAATTCGGATAGTGTGGGTTAGCCGTGTAAAGAGACTCGGATAGGAGATTATTTTTCTTGTACACGCCGTGTGTTGGGGTCAACACGCCATGTAGTTTGAGGTGTTACACGACTTGTAGAGCAGGAGTAAACGCCCATGTCAGTGGCTTAAGAAGACATGTTGTGTAGTTTTTATACACGTTGTGTAGTCGTGTTTTGTAATCTTTTGTGTTTTTTCTTCCCCTATTCCCGTTTTGTACTCTTGTGTTCTCTGTCCTTGTTTTCCTGATCCAAGGTGTACTTTTGATCTTTCAGAGCTATGCCTCCGAGACATCCTCCGGTCATACGTATGTCGTCAGGCTGTGATCAGACGCCCAACAGGGATGATCAGGGACTTCCTGCCGATCCCCCAGTCGAGCCAGCCTTGGCACCAGCTCTCATACCAGTTTTGGGTGCTGATATATAGTTCAGGGAGGGATTTATGAGGATGATTCAAGCCTTCCAGGGAGCATCGCCTCCTGCCACGTCTATGGAAGACTTGACGCGGGTTTTCCAGCAGCAGCATCCTCCCACAATCTCGGGGGAAGAAGGACCTCAGGCTGCAGAGTCATGGCTGGAAGCCATGCTGACTATCTTCGAGCATCTGGAGATGCCTCCAGATAGGTGGGTCAAGCTCTCCACCTACATGCTCAGAGACTCTTCCAAGAGGTGATGGTACGTAATCTCACAGGCGGGTCAACAACAGGCTATGTCTTGGGAGGAGTTCCAGCACGTGTTCTACGACTACTTCTACCCAGAGACCCTGAGGGCCGATCGAGCCCGGGAGTTCATGAGCTTAGAGCAGGGTACTCTATCTTTCATGGAGTATTCCTCTCATTTCACCGAGATTCAGCATTTTACACCCCTTCGGGATGGGAGTGGGGTGTTCTTGGCGAGAAAGTTTGAGGAGGGACTCAGGAGAGAGATCTGCTCGCAGGTGAAAATCTTCTAGTTGACTTCCATTACTTCCATATTCAACCAGGAACTGAATGCAGAGTGCAATCAGAGAGACTTTGGAGCTACGAGCCAGAGCGGTTCTGCTTCCAGAGTTATCTTTCCTCCATATGGTAGCAAGAAGCGCCATAGGGAGTCTACGCGCGATGATTCGAGGAATTGAGATGCATCATCAAGCAGCCAGGTGACATGCTACCAGTGTGGCCGGACGTGGCACACGAGGCCGCAGTGCTAAAGAGACCCCGTGGAGTGCCGGTCTTGCGGCAAGATGGGTCACCTTTAGCATTTCTGTAAGGTTTTCTCACGAGCAGCTGGTGACTGGGGTTCTTCCATGACTCCTAGTTCAGGAGAATCCCCCCCATTTTCTCACCAGATGGGAAACTAGAGTTCTTCTTGCCGTTCGGGCTGAGGTGGAGGTCGAGGAAATGGCGGTCAACCACTAGTTCCTCAGCACTAGCAGGGCGGTTCAGCTCAGAGTGGTCAGCCAGGGGCGCAGGGCCGTAGTACAGGCCAATCTTTTGTCGTGGAGCAGACTTATCAGGAGCAGGATCCCGACCCTTCTACTGTTCGAGGTATGATTTTAGTAGCCCTAGTTTTATATTCATCCCTTTTCGATACTAGTGCTACGCATATCTTTATCTCCATTGCTATTGTCGAGAGCCTTGGGCTCTGCATATTTTTTTTTCTTCCGACTCGTTGACACTAGAAACACCTTTGGGAATGAGGGCATCTAGTGTATGCCAGTGTAGAGAGTGCCCTCTTGAGGTTTCAGGGTATCGCTTCTTATGGGATTTCTATGTCCTAGAGATGATATGATATGATTTCATCCTTGGCATGGACTGTTTGATTCCCTTCCAGCCAGTCGTTGACTGTTATCGCTGCAGAGTCAGTTTCGTCTCACCAGTGGGTGAATCTTTTCTTCATAGAGGCGAATGGGACGTTCGGGCGAGTCAGGAGGGACTCGAGCATCTTGTCCTAGGAGGGGTGACAACCCATATTTCTTGTCTTTATATGGATGATCAGGGGACCCCACATTTGGAATTTTCTCCAGTGGTGGATCGCTTCAGGGATGTCTTTCCAGAGGACTTTTTGGGTTTTCCTCCGGAGCGTGAGGTAGACTTTTCTATTGATCTCGTGCCAGGAGCATCACCGATGTCCATTCCTCCTTATAGGATGGCTACACCTGAGTTGCAGGAGATCAAGAAGTAGTTGGAGGAGTCTCAGTCTAAGGGTTTCATCCGACCCAGTACTTCTCCTTGGGGTTCGCCTGTTCTGTTTGCGAAGAAGGCAGATGGTACCCTTCAGCTATGTGTGGATTATCGAAAGCTGAACCAGTTGACGGTCAAGAACCGATATCCTTTTCTGCAGATTGATGAAGTTTTTGATCAGCTTCGAGGAGCCCGGGAGTTCTCAAAGATCGACTTGAGGTCCGGTTATCATCATTTGTACGTTAGACCATCAAATATACCTCTGACAGCCTTCATGAGCAGATATGGTCTATACGAGTATACAATCATGTTGTTCGGTCTCACAAACACACCTTCAGTTTTCATGGAATTAATGAACCGAGTGTTCCATCCTTACTTGGACTCCTTCGTTTTGGTCTTTGTGGACGATATCTTGGTGTACTCTCACACTCGACACGACCATGCCACACATCTTGAGATCATTCTCAGTACACTGAGAGAGCATCAGCTTTATGATAAACTCTCGAAGTTCCACTTCTGGATGGATCAGATTCACTTCTTGGGTCACGTCATCTCAGAGGAAGGAGTGTCAGTGGACCCAGAGAAAGTGAGAGCTAGAGTTTCATGGGAGCATCCGAAGAACGTCTTTTAGGTACAGAGCTTCCTAGGGCTGGCTGGATACTACCGACGCTTCATTCGAGACTTTTATCATCTAGTATCACCATTGACATGTCTGACCAAGAAGGGGGCGATGTTCTTATGGTCAGATACTTGTGAGTCAGCCTTCCAGGAGTCGAAGGGGAGGATAACGTCGACACCAATATTAGTCTTGCCAGAGCCAGGCAAGAGCTACACTGTTTAATGTGATGCTTCAGGTATCGGTCTAGGAGTTGTGCTTATGCAGGGAGATGGAGTCGTTGCATACGGGTCTCGTCAGTTAAGGCCACATTAGAGGAACTACCCGACAGACGATCTGGAGTTGGCAGCTGTTGTTCATGCCTTGTTTTGTTGGAGAAATTATCTTTTCGGAGAGCACTTGGTGGTCTTCACTGACCACAAGAGTCTCAAGTATATCTTCACTCAGCGTGACCTGAATCTGAGGTACCACAGGTGGGTCGAGTATCTTCAGTCTTTTGATTTTGAGCTTGCCTATACGCCGGGAAAGGGAAATGTCGTGGCAGATGCGTTGAGAAAGAGAACTCAGATTCAGGCAGTTCAGGAGCCCAGTAATGAGTGGCAGCTGATGGCTCTGTTCTCTGAGATGCATCTGGAGGTGTATGATAGACGGGGACAAACTTTTCTATCTTCTGTAGCTGTTACCTCCACGCTACTTGATCAGGTAAGGATGATGGAGCTATCAGACTCAGAAGGCTTAGTCCTGCAGGAGAGTGTGTCAGAAGAGGACCCTCTTCCTGGATGGACAGTGGGAGAGGATGAGATCTTGCGTTTCCAGGGATGTGTATGGGTGCCCGTAGACATACGCGAGGAGATGATGCGGGATTTCCATTCCTCTGTTTGGGAAGTTCATCCTGATGTCACCAAGATGTATCAGGACCTTCATCTCCAATACTGGTGGCCAGGTATGAAGAAGGATGTTGCTAGTTTTGTCATGAGATGTTCTACTTGTCAGCAGGTGAATGTAGAGCATCAGCGACCAACAAGCCTTTTACAGCAGTTACCCATTCTGTAGTGGAAGTGGAACGATGTTGCGATGGACTTCGTGATCGGGTTGCCGAGATCGCCCCAGGGGGATGATGTTGTTTGGGTCATCGTCGACAGGCTCACAAAGGATACCCACTTCTTGCTGATTAAGGAGACCTTCAGTGTCAATGATCTGGGATGACTTTACATCAGAGAGATCGCTCGTCTGCATGGAGTTCCGTGCTCTATTGTTTCAGAAAGAGATGCACGCTTTAGCTCTTGGTTCTGGCATGGACTTCAGAAGGCCTTGGGTACACATGTACTTTTGAGTACAGCTTACCATCCCCAGACTGATGGCCAGTCCAAGCGCACGATCCAAGTGCTTGAGGATATGCTCCGGGCTTTCATTCTAGACTTTGGTGGTTCTTGGGAGAAACATATTCCTCTAGTGGAGTTCGCCTACAACAACAATTTTCAGAAGACCATTCAGATGGCACAATATGAGGCTTTGTACGGTAGGCCATGCCGATCACCCTTATGATGGCTGGAGGCAGGAGAGGCAGCTTTGCTGGGACCTCGTCTTGTACAGGAGACTTCAGAGCAGATAGAGCTGATTCGGAAGAGGATGTCTACAGCACAGTCTCGGAAGAAGTCTTATGCTGAACAATAGAGACGACCTCTGGTGTTCGAGTTCGGAGATCAGGTTTTCTTACGTGTCACACTGAGGTTGAGACACAAAAAGATTCTGAGACAGGGTAAGCTTTCACCACGGTACGTCGGGTCGTTTGAGGTATTGGAGAGAGTTGGGTCGGTCGCCTATCGGTTGCAGCTACCTCAGCGGTATTGGGTCATGCATGACGTCTTCCACATCTCTCAGCTTCGACGTTACTTTTAAGACCCATTGCATGTCTTCAGCCTGAGGAAGTTGAGCTTAAAGAGGATGTGTCGTTCAAGGAGAATCCTATCTGGATTTTCGATCGCAGTACGAAGGTTATCCACGGGTGGTCTGTTCCTCTGGTACGAGTACTATGGCAGCACGGGCGAGTATAGGACGAGACTTGGGAGAGGGGGACCGATGTACGATCGTAGTGGCTAGAGCTGTTTGGGGTTTCCCCTTATCTACCTTGTTAGGGAAATTGGGGGACGAATTTCTTTAAGGGGGGAAGTTTGTAAGAACCCGAATCTTCTTTTCAGATTCCATCCGTCCGAGAGTGACCGTATGGCCGAATCTTCGATGAACTCCCGCCTCGCCATCCGTTCTCCGATTCGAGCACGGTCATTTGCATTGGAATCGCAGCAGTGAGTTCTTCTTTCTTCCTGATCCTTGTTTCATGATTCCTACTTGTTTTCAAGATATTGTGGGATGAACGTTTTGTGCGTTTTCTCAGATCTACGTTGTTTTAAGAGGAATCTGTCATCATGGTTCACTTATATCAATCTCCTAGGATCGAGTTAGGTGGTTTGTGTCTTTCCGTATAAATTTGATGAATATTATGTGCAAATCCCATCAATACCCGTGAACGGGGTATTGCATGTTTTCCTATTTTTCCATGTTGTTTGGCTTCTTTTCTTGATTGCTTTAGTAGAGGTTATTACTTGTGAGTAGAGTAATTTATTTTGTGCTCAGGTTGCTTTGCCATGCTTTTTTTTCCTGTTGGGTGTTTTTCCAGTTGCCATACCATGTTATAGGATAGTGGAACTGTATCTTTGATATGCTGTTGAGACTTAGTTGATAGCCAAGTAGTTATTGAGGTTTACTTGGATGATGCACGCGTGTTGAGCATGTTTACTTTTCCACACAGGAATGTGAGAGCCTAGTGTAGTAGACCATAGGGAGAATAGACGTAAGGTCTCCTCCATAGTGTATTTTAATACGATGCGAGACCATAGGGGGAGTTGACGATGTGTGATTCCTTAGAGAGTCTGTAGTTCCTCGATGCGGGCCACAGGGGGAATGAGACGTTGAGTGCTTCCCCAGAGATCATTTAGTACGATCCGAGACTATAAGGGGGAATTGACGGTGAGTGATTCCCCAGAGAGTATACTTTTTAGCTGAACCAGAGGGGTGAGACTGTGTGTTCCTCCCAGAGGGTTTCTAGTGCTTTGTAGGTTGAACCATAGGGGTTAGGCTGTGAGAGCTACCTAGAGGGTTACCTGTTTACTTTTGTTACTATTTTTTTACTTGTGTACTTTGTTTGTTAGAACTGTGGATTGTAACTGCTTGTGCTTTTCTGTCTACTGCTTCCTGTTTTATTACCGCCATGTATTCATTGACTGTTAGGAACAAATATTTGGGTGATTTCCTACTGGGATTGTATCTCACACCATATTTGGGCCATGCTTTTGGGGCCAAGAATACTATGTTGCTGTAGGTATGGATTAGGGAAAACTCCCTTCTACTTCAGGTTCTTGATTGCACTGGAGCTGTGGAGCATGGGACCAAGCCGTGGCTCGCGATGCCGAGGATCTTACTTTGTTTTCTTTTTCACTTGGTTTCAGTTGTATTTCAGAACGTTGTTGTGTTTTTTGTTTTCCTTAAATACATGTACCTTCTGCATCATTTTCATCATTGTTATATATCTACATTGCTTCCGCTGTTTGGTTTCTATTGTTATGCATGTTGTTTACTAGTTCTGCTGTTTATTTTTGTTTTCTTACCTTTTATACCTTACTGAATGAGGGCATAGTTTCCCCAATAACTTTCCACGACCCTCACTGCTAGTCGGCAGCCTCTAGCGTTCAGGGAAACGCGCTTGAGGTCATGTGGCGAACCGGGTATGGGGCACCAGTAGAGGAGCTCCGAACTCGGGTCGTTACACCTCACACATGCTAAGAACACTATTTTACTAACCATGTGGAAAATGTGCAATTTCACACTACCCAAAATAGAAAACTTTCCACATGGGAGTACACTAGGGTTCACATGGTTTTAAAAAAACCATGAGACCCTCTTTATCCAATTGTTTTCTACCACAAAATTTCCCCTAACCACGTGGCCCAATCTTATTCTTCACTTTTCGAGGCTCCAAGCTCCAAATGAGCCTTACATGAACCAGAGACCTCCATTATTTGATTAAGTATTTATATTAGTGTCAATTTAAGAAATTTAAACAAAAAAATAATTGTATGTACCTTTGGATAAATCCAGGATGTTACAACCCCCCCCCTTCTTAAAACAACTCGTCCCCGGTTTTTCCTTCTAAGGGAGGTATAATGTTATTTGATAAGAGATTCAGCCACTTCACATGTACATTGGACTCCCACTCCTAGGTATTGTCCATAACATTTATTTGCTTCCATAGAACCCAAAATATAGGGACTCAGGGTGATATTAAATACTCAAGAGATTCTATGAACCGAGTTCCTTCTACAACCCTTGATGGAAAAACAATGTGAACTAAAGATCTCTATCTGAAATGATATAAGAAGGAATGCTTTCAAGTCACACTATATCCTATATTTAAATACATTCTTACTTATCAATATGGAAGTATTATCAAATCAGTTGGAAGTATGTGACTTTAGTCAATCTATCGATGATCATCAAAACTGCATCACTGACTCGACGAGATCTCGACAAGTCTTTTATAAAATCCATGGTGGCATCATTCCATTTCCACTCAGGATTAGATAGAGGTTGTAGAATTCCATATGGTCACTGGTGCCCTACCTTCACCTAATTATAGGTGGATCATATAGTAATATAGCCTTCTATCAACCTCTTTAAACCTAAACACCAATACTAACGATGCATATCCCTATACATCTTTGAAAGACAAGGATAAACTACCCATACAGTGGGAACTGATTCCCTCATCATCTCTTCCCATATATTAGAAGGAACACAAACATTCCCATGGTAGATCAGGGTCTCATTTCTATCAACAGCCTGACTAAAAGGTGGTTTCTCTTCTATTAAACTTTCCCATAGAATGAGTCCATTAGAATCTAATAACTACTGCATCTGGGCTTGTTCCAGAAGAGAGGATGTCACCATAAAAGCTGCTAAAACAGGTTTCCTCTATTGTTTCTGAAACTCTAGATATAACTCAAAAATGTATCCATCATATTCCACTCACTTTTGGCCACCATGATAGCTTGTGTCTGTGTTTTTTGACTCAATGCATCAGCTATGACATTCCCATTATGGGGGTTATAAGAATGATCAAAGTCAAATGACTACAGGTATTCCACATAATTGTGCTACCTCAAATTCAAGTCTAATTAAGTGGAGATATATTTGAGACTATTATAATCTATGTAAATGACTTATCACTATCCAAATAGATGATGACTCCAACATCATAGATAATGAAACACAAGTGCTAGCTTCAGATCATGTGTCCTGTAATTACCCTCATGAGGACTCATTTGGTAGGAACCATTTTCCACAAATAAATAAACATACATGAGAAATTCACCTAGCCCATACTCAAAGCATCACAATAGACTATATAACTCCTTCCCAACTCTAGAAGAATTAGGATTAATAGTGAGGTGAGTCTTCCCTTTAACTCCTGAAATTCCATGTCCCAAGTTTTAGCCCATAGGAACTGTAAACCCTTCTTAGTCATGGCTGTAAGAGGTGATTCTAAGTGGGAGATATCCTAAATGAGTTTCCTATAATATCCATATATCCCTAAGAATCTAAATATATCAAAAACATTCTCAGGATGCTCCTAAGAAACCACAACACTCACCTTCTCTCGGTCAACAGATACTCTAGCCTCTGATATAATATGACCCAATAAGTGAACCTTACTGATCCAAATGTGGAATTTACTAAGCTTATCATATAGTTGGTTATCCCTCAGTGTGCTTAAAATAATCTCAATATGGATTTCATGTACGTGTATGGTGCACGAGTACACTAATATATTGTATATGAAGAATACCATGATGGAATATAGATATGAGTGGAAACCCCAATTCATCAGGTCCATGAATAATGCAAGTTCATTCTTTAAACCTAATGTCATAACCATGTACTCATATAATCCATACCTACTCTATAATTTTTTACATGGTATATCTGATAGCCTCACATGAACCTAGTTATATCCTAGCCTCAAATCTATATTGGAGAAATTTTTTTCTCATTGAAGCTGGTTGAATAGGTTGTCTATCTGTGGAAGTGGATACCTATTTTTTACCATAAGATAATTATGTTAGAGGTATTACATGAAAAATAGAAGGTTATAGTCCATATTATTGGAAAAAAGAATAGGAGAACCACATGGTGATGTGTTGGGTCTGATAAAACCTTCATCCTTGAGATCTTCAAGTTGCTTCTTGAGTTCCTAGAGCAATGTAGGTTCCCTCCTATACAGAGGAATATACACTGGTGCTGCAGCTAGTATGACATTTATGGTGAAATAAACCTCTCTCTTAGGAGGTAATCTAGAGAAAATGATAGGGAATATTTCCCTGAAATGATCTATGATTTGAGGCAATTATACTAATTAAATTCCCCTGTCTCTTATAAAGATACTTGCAAACTAATCTATCACTCTACTAAGTCCAGTACACATGGTCCCAACTTGATATATTTGGATATAACATTACCCATTATGTATGTATGTGTCACCTTCAGCTATGTAAAATTCAAGAAGAAGCTATAAAAATCCACTTGGTAATGATAAGGCATAAGATAGTCTATATCGAGAATGAAATCAAAGCCGCTCTTCTAGAGGAGGAAGAAACTCCAGAATAAACTACACCCACCTATTTCAGGGAGTACTCCTAAAATGGGCATATCCCGTATATTATGACCCTTATTAAAGTTATGAGAGAGATAATTCCATGGTATTACCCTATACCCAGACCAAGACTTTATACACATGCATAACATATGAAAGAATGCGATGAACTTGTATCAAAAAGGAATGAAACTAAGGTTGAGGTTACCAAGATAGTACCTCTAACTGTAGATGGACCTAGTATCTAATCCGATAGTGATGGATTCATTATATAAAAATGGCCTAAACCTCGGCCCTGATATGTCACATTACTAGACCAAGAAGATCCAATCTACTAAAAATGAGGATCTAGGGCCTGACTTCCATGACCATCACCACTACTACCTCATCCTGATCAGCCAGTGGAAGTACGAATCTCATCCTGACATGTATTTGTAGATCTGGAACCCGGTGTAGGTTCTAGTATGGATCCCATGCCACTGGATGCTAGAGGAATATAATGACATAAGCGTTGAAGGTAACCCATACTGCCACAAGCTCAACACTTTATCAAGTTACACATTTACTAAGGATTTTTATGGTATGGCCTTACACAATGGTGACATGAAATGGATTTATCAGTACATGTCAACTAGCTAAAACCACCCTTATGTGGACCCTAAAACAGAACCTTCAACTACCCGAAGAACCTTCACAATATTACAGAATTGAACCACCCTGGTTTATAGGACCGGTTTCTCTGAGATTTCATTTGATAATTAGGGAATGGTTAACTATCTCTATAACGACCTTCAACCAAGATATGTTCACCTATGAGAAGAAGACATTCCAAATTCTATCCTTCAAATGCCTCACAGTCATCAACTCATTACCTGTTATAGATGGACCAAAGCACTAGAGCTTAGCGAAGAGATTATAATACTCTAACATAGTTATAAAGCCCTGCTATATATGTATAAACTCTTAGGCACGATCTTCCCTCAAGGTCCACAGAAATAAGTGATCAAAGAAATTTATTTGGAAGTCTACCTAGATCATACATCAGTAACACTCTGACTGAGAGATGAAATCCCACCAGCACTTGGCAGAGTCACATAACATGTAGTTAGTGATCTTGACCCTCTAATCTAGAGGTGTCTCAATATGGTTGAAGATAGACATCATTACTTCTAACCATTAATCTAATGCTTGAGTTCTTCCATCCCCCAAGATGGTGGGAGGATGCTGCTACAAGAAATCCCATTTTAGCTCTTCCATGGTCGAGGTAGGTTAGGGAGTAGCCTAAACTGACTACATAAACCTAAGAAAACTATCCCTGAACTGATTATCAACACCTAGTGGAAGATCAATAGGAGGTTCCTTATGTGTCACTATGGGAGGTATCACGGGTGGCTCAGGGCCCTCCACCTATGGAGTGTGCTCATTTCCATCCTCTTGGAATACAACATGAGGATGTCTCAGTGTCATAGGTCTAAAAATTCTAAAAACACTCCTCATATTATATTTATAATAAATAAAACAATAGATAGAGTAATCAAACAAGGTAATAGGTAAGGAAGGGATGGTACAAGGCCTCCATGAAATATGGCACAAGTAATAGCCTATTCATAGAGATAGGTCTAAATGAGAAGAAAATACCATTGAAGGATCACTAGAAACACGAACTACAACCCATTGCCAGTGTAAGGTCTCACATTTCCTTATAAGGTGGCCATTTCCTTTTAAAGGTGGTTTTCACATTAATTCATTTATGCATTTAAATTCCCTTCTTATATCATGAATTAAGTGGATCACCATCCCAATTCATAAGGGTCTATACACATTTTGAGTTAACATTGGGTGTCAACTAAATCTAATTCATAATAGGACTCTGCAAGGTAATTTGGTACATTTCTATAACTCTACTAGCATAAGAACAATAGGGCTCAACAGATCAAGGCACATTAATAGTCATCTGGAACCTGGCAATGCACACTGAAATATAAATGAGGAATGGAATAATGCATGGCTTTTCAATTCTATAGATCCTAATATGATGCATGTAATTAAACACCCTCATTTCATTGGACCAAAGTAATATAATTCATTATTCCAATAGTATCTTTATAATATCACCATAAAACAAGTGTGTCTCCCAATGGTGAAGTTATAGCAACCATAAATAGAATAATAAGTAATTGTAATTTCTCAACCCAGAAAATTTGAGTTTCCCCTGTACACGGGTTAGCTACGTCCATGATTAGGGTAAGTTCCAAATCCCAATTTTCTAGTCTGTTGTCTAAATCCAAAATAAGAAATAAAGGAAAAAACACTCTGATACCACTTTCTAGCATCCTGTCCTGAGTGCCACTCAATAGTGTTATGAGACAGTGGGGCACATAACCTCAAGCACATCTCCAAAAACTCCAGAGGTTACTGACTAGAAGTGAGGCCCTAGGGTGTGTCCATGGGGGAGACTATTTCCTCATAGATTAGTGTGAAGACAACAAAAAATAAGAGGTAGTAAATAGTGGAAGCATATTTAAAGAACATACAAAAATGGTAGATAATGTAACATACACCCAATATATAATAATTAACCAGACGAAGTTGAATGAATTAATAGATACAAAATGTGGATATCATGACATTATTCAAAAAGAGAGTATAGGGAGATGGGGATATAAGCATATACTACATGCTGGAAAAATTTACAAAAACAAAAAAGCTGATATTACAAGAATCTTGAGTATAGGCTCGGTCCTCTTCCCTATGTTTCATCTTAGAAAAAAACAATCAAGAATAAAAAGATGCACATTTCCACTTTTCTATACCAATGATCATAAATTATAATTGGGGACTAAATGGTTCACGATTAGGGTGTGATATATGAATCTCAGTAGGTTGGAACCCATAGTGTCTAGGATGATACATTTCATTTAGTAAATAAGAAAGTGTTCCATATATAGATAAAAGTAGGGAAATTAATAATTAAAACATGTAACCTTGGTTTGGGTTCCAAAATAGAAACCCATCCCATATAAACTGCTTTAGACTATACCAAATGTCTAAATTAGTCACCTCTGCATATCAAAATATGTATGCAAAGGCCATTACAATTTAATCAACCAAGGTAAAGGATGTAAAAGGAACCAAGCATGTTCTTTATCATAGAGGTCACATTTCAATTTCATTATACATGTATGCTAATAAAGGAAAAGAGTGACATAACTTGTGTATAATAAAGGTCATGATAATAATAAGGATGCGTCTCATATGATCAAACAAACAACCAATCAGTAAAATCAAAAGGTGGAGTCTCGATCCCATCCAAGGAGATCTAAATAGAATCACAATGGTTTCTATGGGTATATCTAATGTAAAAAAATACCTCTTATTCAATCCAAGGAAACCCATAAAAAATTCCTTTTACCACTTGAGGATAATTACTTTGAGTCTATGGCAATAATCTCACATAGGGGAATAAGTGTCACCAGAGGCCTGGCATATCCATTTTTTCAAATGTTCTTGTCCTCAGTTTCTGCCTTATAAAACCAGCCTCTCTCATGAGTATAAGTAAAATCTCCCAACAATCCTATACTCAGAAATCCAAATTATCCCTCTTAGTTCTTCAAGAGATTCCATCAAACATGGAGATACCATCCTTGGAGTCCTTAATTCGGGACCCATGTTCTCTATCGTCCAGTAACAAGTGAACATGGAAACCCGAGAACATATAACAAGGAAAATTATTTATAATTACCTGACCAAAATAAACATCTCAACCTATAAGATAAAAATATATCCATGTATCACAATTCATACCACAAAAGGTGTGAGTCACTAAGCACATGAATAAGCTCAAGCTACAAGGTATGACCATTAGGCAACATGCTATAAGAATATGAAAATGATTACAAGCATAAGAACAAGGCATCAACATGACACTAATCACATATCATCAATGAAATTTAAATAATCCAAGTCAAAAATCTTGACCAAGAAGGACATTAAAATCAATCCATTCCCTTATGGCACCAATAAACAAGAATAAAGTGCGGCATTGGTCACAAGGCACATGTCATAGAATAAAAGCAAGAAATGGTAGATGTAATCATATATAAGAATTTAATCAACTTGCCTATATAGTTTAATGTATGAAATAATTTATCTAAGATAACACATCAATAATTATCACATTATTATAATTCAAGAGGCATGGATTCTGAGACTAACCATTTATTCTAATCAATTTCTTAAGTTCAAGGCATTAAACCAAGGTGTAACACACACACACACACCTAAGGAGATTATCCATTAAAATAATTGGAAATTGTAAATTAGAGGAGGGAATAACTAATTGGGTGGATAAAGTGAAGGAAAGCCCATATAGATGGGTTTATCCATAAGCTAAGGTCATTACAGACATGGAAAAATATTGAAACCAATTTAATATGCAAGAACGAAGCATAACCAGAATGGTCTGGTGAGTTGCACAACAATGACTCAATTTAAATGTGAAGAAACATGAAGAAAATGTGTAGGAAAAATAAGGAAATGTGAGGAGTGTCATGCTTACAAATTTTGGACTGAAGAGAACTAGGAGATTGGGTGGGTATTTATAGTGAATGAGGGAAATTTGATTATTAATTTGAAATCATGGGTATTGGACTATAGGTTAATAAAAAAATAAAACCATTATCCTTACTATTGTTTTATACCATGGTATTTTAAATGAAGGGCCTGGTTTTTGGCTTTCAATTATTCAAAAAACAAAAAACTATTAATTTTCTTATTTTGTATGTGGACAAGATTATTATTCATAATTAACTATTTTTAAAATCTTAAAAATATAGTTTAGGTTTTGGAAGCTTTTTTTACAGGATTTAAAAAATAATTTTATAACTTTCAAATAAATTATTTTAATGAATAAAAATATTTTTGGTAATAAAGGCATTATATTAATCATTAAATAATCTGTAAGTCATTATGATGGCATAATACTTACTATATATTCATAATATATTTTACTTCTACCAAAAAAATGAATATCTCAGAATGTTATAAAAAAATCATCAATGGATAATTTGGAAGTGATGATTCAAAATTTAAATTCCTTTTTATAAATATAATTCTCTCTTTATATGATATTTAATTATTAAATAAAAACACCTGTTCATTTCAAAATCACAGATTTGACAGCTAAAATAAGAAAAATCTTCCCATTTTTATTCTAATATGAATGTGTGTAATTATATTATTAGTCTTCAATATATATTATTACTTTTTGATTATATAATAATTTTTTTCTATTATACTAGATTAAGATTTTATTGTAAACATAATTTCTTAGTTTTACATTGTTGTTAAAATTTGTTGTACTATTATGATGAAATAATATAATTTCAATTATTCTAAAATGGACGAAGTATTTATTTATTATTATATAATCTTAGGTATTAAATTCCCCCATATCTAAATAAAATAATCAACAAAATTATGGGTTTACATCAATACACGGACATAGTAGGGTAATTCCTCCTCATTACTTCTTCAGGCTCCCATTTTGCTTCTCATAACTTTTGGTTCCTCTAAAGAACCTTCACCAATCAAGAGTTTCGACTCCATAACACTTTCTCTCTAATATCATGAATCTGGGTAGGCTCTTAATTATATGATAGGTTAGTTTCAAACTCTATTTAATCAGTGGTGAGTAAATTCATAAGATCTATCATTGTACTTCATTAACATCAAAATATTGAAGATACCATGAACATAAAAGAGGTTTGGGGGAAAATCTAAATGATAATCCATAACTCAAATTCTATATAAAACATAAAAGTGCCCAACATAGATTACAATTATCTTCCTCTTATTATCTAACCTTATTACTCCCTTATTTGGTGATACATTTTAGAAGACATGATCTCCTACATATAATTTTATACTCCTTCATTAGATTATCAACACAAATTTTATATCTTTTATGAACTATCTTGATACGATCCTTGATAAATCACACCTAACCAGATATTTACTCAATGAGTTCAATATTAACTACCCTTAATTCCCTAACATTATTCCAAAAATTTAGAATAAGACATCTATTTCCATATAATGAATCATACAGATCCATATAAATGCTTGAATGAAATCAATTACTGTATATAAATTCCACTAGAGGTAGCTATTGGTCCCATGTTCCTTGGAATGACTACTAAAAAATAGGAATTAATAAAAAATAAAATTTTTATATTTCCAGAAAAAAGGCATTGACAACCGTATCACAATTAAAATCCCTAGGCATTTATCAGTGCTATAAAAGCACTGATAAAGGAACACTTTATCAGTAGTATAAAAAAATAGATAAAGGGTCCCTTGATCAAAACTACTAAAACCAATCATAAAGGGGGTTTAATGTCAGTGCTAAAAAATTATGATAAAGGGACCCTTCATCATTATTAAAAAAGGAGTTGACAAAGGGACCCTTTATTAGTTCTTATAAAAGCATAGATAAAGTTTAATACTTCAATGTGATGTTAAATTTATAGCATACTATAGTATAAAAATAGTATAAATAATATGTTGAAAATATAGAATTTAAATGAAATAAAATTTACAACACAAATACAATAAAAATAAACTATATTGTAGAAATTTCAAACATTGGTATGTACAATTACATGAGTAAGTACAAATTATCACAGACATTCAAAAACATTAATTTTCTTTTTTTCTTTAGCCCCCAACCCATGGTCATGCTATTTCCGAACAAACCACCCCATCTCATGAAAAATAGTTCACCTATATAAGAAAACAATTATTATGCAAGTAATACTATAAATAAATAATTTAAACACAAAGTGTCAATTTTAAACTAAAAACATATAATTTGAGTCATGCTAGGAACACCATGTATCAGATTGAGTTTTGGTTGATCCATGTATGAAAAACCATTTATTTTATTTATTAAAGAATTATCTCCATGAAAATTAACTAAATAAGTATAGGATTAAAATTATAAGGAAATTAATTAAGTAATAGAAGATAAAATGATGAGTATGTCACTTTTGTTTTTAACTAAAATATTATTTTAAACCAGAAACATGAACTTTGAGTCATACCAACCACCTCAAGTGTAGGTTTTATGTGAGAATAATTCCTACACATCACAATTAATTTCCTAAATTATCAAGCCAATCCAATCATTTTTTCTTGGTTTTTGGTCTGGGACACACTTTTTGAACTGAAATATCACTTTTTAAAAAATAACAGACACTTTGAGTCATAAAGGGAACATCATGTATCATATTTAGGTGTGGTTGATTCCTACACATCATGAATTATAGATCATTCTCCAAAAGTATTAAAATAACCCGGTTGTGTTTTCATAGATTTGAGTATGTCACTTATCTTTTTTACTAAATTTAATGTCAATTTTTAATAAAAAAACAAACTTGGAGTCATACCTTTCACATCATGAATCATATTTAGGTGGTGATAATTCAAACACATCAAAAATGACATATGGATAATTTTCTTTAAGTATCAAAAAAATATGAATGCGTTTTCATGGTTTTGAGTATGTCACTTGTCTTTTTTACTAAAATGTCATTTTTAACTGTAAACACACACTTTGCTTCACACTTTTCATTTAACGTGTTTGTTTTATGTGAGACTAATTCCTACACTAATGAAATGGATTATGAATCATTTTCCTAAATTATCAAGATAAACTGAGTGTGTTTTTTTGGTTTCTAGTGAGTGATACAGTTTTTAAACTAAAATTTAAATTCTACTGATAACATAAACTTTGAGTTATTCCATGAATAACATATATCATATAGAGTTGTAGATGATTCCTACATATCAAAAAAATGAGATACATATCATTTTCATAAAGAATCAAAATAATATGAATGTGTTTGCTCTATTTTTGTTATGTCACTTGTATTTTTTACTAAAATTAATGTCAATTTTAAATAAAAAGACACACTTTGAGTCATACCAGTCACATGGTGAGTAAGATTGAGGTTTCTATGATTTATAAATATTAAAAATGCCTTATGGATAATTGTACTAAAGTATTAAAACAATCTGAATGTGTTTTCTCAGATTTGAGTATGTTACATGGGTTTTTACTAAAATGTTATATTAAACTGGAAATACTAAAATGTCATTTTAAACTAGAAAAACACACTTTGCATCATGCAAGTCACATCATGCATCATCTTAACATGAGCATGATTCCTAAAAATAAAAAATTACTAGGAATTGTTTTCCTCAATTATCAAGACATTTAAATTTCATTTCTCAGTTTTTAGTGAGTGACACAATTTTAAAACTAAAATTTCAATTTAAACCTGATAAATCAAACTTTGAGTTATATTGAGCACATTTTGTATCCGATTGAGGTGAAGATGATTAATATAAATAAAAAAATAATTATGGATTACTTTCCTAAATTATCAGAAAAATATTAAGGTTTTTTCTTAGTTTTGACTATGTAACTTTTGTTTTACTAGAATTAATGTCAATATTAAATAACAAGACACACTTGGAGTCATACAGGTCACATTTTCCATCCTATTCAGGTGAATCTAATTAATAAATGTAAAAAATGAATGATGGATAATTTTCCTAAAGTATCAAAACAATTCTAATGTGTTATCTTATTTTTGATTATGTCACAAGTATTTTTTACTAAAATATAATTTTAAACTAAAAACACGCACTTTGATTTAGACTGGTCAAATCATGTGTTGGTTTAACAAGAGATTGATTCCTATACATCAAAAATAAATTATAATATTTTCTCCTAAATATAAAGAAAATATGAGAATGTTTTCACAGTTTTGAAGGAGTAGCACCCTTTTTGAACTAAAATGTCAATTTTAAACTCACAATGGACACTTTGAGTTATACCAGGAACACAATGTATCAAATTTCGATGTAGATAATTCTTACACTTCAAAATTTACTTATGAATAATTCTCCTAAAGTATAAAAAATATGAATGCGTTCTCTTAGTTTTGAGTACGTCACTTCTATTTTTTACTAAAATTAATGTCAATTTTTTAATAAAAAGACACACTTGGAGTCATATTGGTGACATCATGTATCAGATTTAGGTGTTTCATATTAAGGTGTATTAGATTCTTACCTATCATAAATGACTTATGGGTCATTTTTATAATGTCTAAAAGAAATTTGAATGTTTTTTTCTTAGTTTTGAGCATGTCACGTGTATTTTTTTAATTTCATTTTAAACTAGAAACAAACAAGTTGAGTCATACCAGTCACATCATGTGTTATTTTAATGTGGGTCTAATACCAAAAAGTCAAAAATTACTTATAAATTTTTTCCTAAATTATTAAGACAATCCATGAAAATTTTCTTGTTTTTCAGTGAGTGACACATTTTTTGAACTAAAATGTCAATTTTAAACTAAAAACGGATACTTTGAGTTATACTGGGAACACCATGTTTCAGATTAATGTGCGTATAATTACTACACATAAAAAATGGAATGAGGATTATTTTTCTAAAGTATTAAAACAATATAAATATGTTTAATTTTTTGGAGTACGCCACTTTTCCTTTTTAGTAAAATTAATATCAACTTTAAATAAAAAGACACACTTTGAGTCATACCAAGCACACTGTGTAACAGATTATGGTGTCGTTGATTCTTACAAATCAAAAATAACTTACAGATCAATTTAATAAAGTATAAAAATAATAAAATTGTGTTTTATATATTTTGAGTATGTCACTTGTGTTTTTTTACTAAAATTATTGTCGATTTTAAATAAAAAGACACACTTTGAGTAATACGAGTCACATAATGAATCAAAATTAGGTGTGGATGATTACTACACAATAAAAATGACTTATGGATCATTTTCCTAAATAATCAAAGCAATATGAATTCATTTTATTGGTTTTGAGTATTTGACTTATGTTTTTTACTAAAATTAATGTCAATATTAAATAAAAATACACACTTGGAGTCAAATATGTCATAACATGTTTCTGATTGGGGTGTGATTGATTCCTGCACTTCAAAAATGACATATGGATCATTTTACTAATGTATAAAAACTATATAAATGTGTTTTCTTAGTTTTGAGTATGTGATGTGTGTTTTGAACTAAAATGTAAATTATAAACTAAAAACACATAGTTTGAGTCATACCAAGCACTTTGTGTATTAGATTGAGGTGTGGCTGATTGAGTATGTGATGTGTGTTTTTATTTCAACTATCTTAATCAAGCCAAAAAATAGAGGACAAGTTCCATTTGAATGGAAGAGGAAACCCCATGATACCTAAAATTCCCCCATAAAAAAGCAACATATTATTTATTTTATAGCTTATTGCAGACAATTGAAAGAAAAATATGACATTCCAAAAGATAATTGAAAAATACTAAATAATTATTAAATAAAAATTATATGGAAATTAACTTTAAAATATTAGATAAAATAGTGAAAAATAACTATATCAGTATAATGAATTATCTTTTCTATGATGTAAGTATACATTCTTGACCCATTTCATTATTTCCCTTATCTCAATTGTATCCTTGAAGTTTAATTGGTCATGGGAATGATAATTTTCAAACAAACCAACCCAAATACAGAAAAATATGTAACATACCAACCCAGTTGATACACAATGGTGCCCCAAACCAATCAACCACCCGACCTCAGGCGCACCTCCCTATACACTAGAGGTGATCGACTATCAGCAAGGGTCTAATGTCAATCACGGGGAGACTATACCCTCTTTATAAAAGTAGCACAATAATGAATTTAACTAAGAATAACCAAATGATATGACTAATAACCAAACCAAACTAGTATCACATGATGACTAAAACATGAAATACAATATCAAAACTAAATAGTAAATATGTCATTCAAATATGTGTTAAGTGTCAATAGGAAAACCCCAAAACAAATAAAGACACTGATAACTCCAAATAAGGTCCCAAATAATGTATGCTTCCCTCATCTGTGCTCCATCCCAACTCAACCATATAACATATGACTTTTTCCCTGATTTTTTCCTACAAATATGATGTCTATTAGGGTATCGATCAGGTATCCTAAGAAGGGTGTGAGTATAACTATGTAGGCCACCACCAATGGCATCTAAAACAATATCTAGTCAAATAACAATGTATGTAGTTTTATAAAGAATAAAATAAAATCAACAGAGTAAACAATTTATATATATTCAATTATTATTTATTTAACCACAAAACCCCTTGGTTCCCGAGGACACATGAACCCTCAATACCTTCTTCGGACCATGCTGATAAATAAACTATCTTTATGGGATAAGACATATCATGATAACATGGTTATAATTTATCATATCAATTCAATTCATATTAAGTCTAATTTGAACCATAGTCCACTAACAACATTTTGGGCATAGAACACCATGTCTATCATCCCGTGGGTATTTGAAACATCAATATGTGTCCCCCCAACTTATTTATAACTATTAGATTTTGAAGCATCAGTTTATTTCCCACACACATATATCAGTTTATCAATATGGTATTTTGAAGCATCATCCCATGTCCCACACATGTATATCAATCAATCACACACATATATCACATATATCACTTATATCACATCAATAAAGGTTAATAAACATTGACACCCTTTTTATCAACTCCCAAAAATTATACCATCTCAATTAACAAACAACTGTGGTTCAACATTTTAATCACATGGAATAAATTAACTAATTCATCATTAAACCAATTTTCAACATTTAATCATCAACCCATCAACCCATTTAGGTTAATACAACTATCTCATAATCCTTATTTCCAATTAATTCATAATCACATTAATTGACAAATTACACAATCCCAATATCCCATTAATTTCATAATAACAATATTCCATTAATTAATTAACCAATTAATTAATCCAGTTTCACCAATTTAAATTTCCCCAATTTATCCAAAAAAAATTTAAATGGAAATTAAATTAAATTAATTCAATAGTCAATGAAATTTCCTAATCATGAAAATCATAAATTTCACAATTTCAAATACATTATTAAATCAAGACTATGAGATTTTCAATTTAGACAACCTACCTTGAGATTTATGATGAATGCTTGCCAATAAAAATCCCCAATTGTAGCAGATCATCCAATATTACTATGAATAATGAGAAATAGATCCAAAACCCACATACAAGATCAAAATAATCAAGATACACAAAAAATAGATCTATAAACATCACAAATGGAGGAAAACATCCCTTCAAATGATGAGAGAAGGATGGAAGAGAGAGGGGAAACTATTAAGATGAGAATATCGTTCTGGGAGAGGTGAAGAGCTTCAATTCAGGCTTCAATTCATCATGAACGGAGGTCTAAATACCTTGGAATCCTTCTAGGATCCTCACAAAATGAGATAAATTTATTTAGGGTCAATATAAGGGTTTAGGGATATAATACAAGGGTTTGGAAAATTTTAAAATAATTTTCAAGTGTTTAAAATTACGTGCGCATGGTTTCCTTATTAGGGAACACTGTTTCCCCTAACCATGCTACTAACCATGCACCTCCTCTCAGGGGGATTCATGGTTACTAATAATAGGGAACACAATTTTCCAATCTATGCACCGACCATGCAATTCTCCTCTACCTGTGGTTTCATGGTTTGATGGGGTAGGGAACATAGTTTGGGAAAACCGTGCACTAACCGTGCACTGCCCAAAACCCTTCCAACATTATTCCAACTTAACAGAAAATCCCACTAAGGTAAATCCAAAAAAAGATATAATCAAATTAAGGTAGAAGAGTACCAGAAAAAAAGTTTGAGACATCTTCACAAAATGTCAGAGCCTTACAATATCCCCACAATATAACATCTCATCCTCAATCGGTACTCCCAATCATATCTATGATTATTAGGTAAAAATATCAGGCCATTGAGCCAAAATATCCACTTCTCTCTCATACATTTCCTCTATAACATGACCATATATCCATAATAAATGATTTATCAACACGGCCCTTCCCCACAACAATTTATCACTGCTATCCAACATATATATTGGATTGTAGAGACCCGAAGCTTGACGTACATTGACATTACATTACATTTGCGGAATACTTAGTACATAACAAAAACACACACACAAGGATCGTAATAGTTTAGTGTCTTTGGAAACTCGGAATATAATCCTCTAATCCTGGTGAAAGATCTTAAACCTCTCCCATAAAAATCTTCGTTTTTATTATACCTAAAAACCTTTCTTTATATCCTGGGGAAAATAAAACATAAAAGGGTGAGCTCAAATGCTCAGTAAGGGTAAACAAAAGAAATATCAATCACATCATATACATAAGCACATAACTTTTGGAAATCTTAACCTGTAAAAGAGATCATAATTTCATAACCTGGGATAACTCATGGTAGTGAAATGTAATCACAATAATCATAACATAAAACATTAAACTTTTTGACATAAAAACATAATCATAGAGAATCATTTCTTGTTAGTCAAGACTCATTGCCAAGACTATCTTAGTGGAAAAAGTCCCCTTCTGAATCGATTCACCCTCATTTCAGCCCTGTTTCACTGAACCTGTATAACCTAGCATTCCAGCCATGTCTATCTCATGAGATATAAAATCTTTACCCAATGCATTGGAGGGAGATATAGGTCCCACCCGTCTCATAATGATACCATTCTTATGTGTGCCACAAAATCATAAACCATACATCATTTCATAACCCATGTAATAAAAATGGGAATCTTAAACATCGTGACATCATAAAACAATTCATATAAGATAAAGGAATTCATAAAAATATTTCCATCACAACATAATCAAATCAATGTAATAATAGGGATAAAAACAGAACCCTTTATTATCTTAGATGGAAAATAATGTTGATAAAACACTTGAACTTCATTCTTGAGGAAAATATCCTTTCTACTTCAAAAACACTTTTCATTTCTTAACATGTCATAAAATTATAACTAAAAGAAGTTGATTAAAAATAAACTTGAAAACTTGTAAAGGAAGCTTCTTGGAAATAATGTTTTAAAAAATCCATTCATGCCATATAAGTTAAAAAAACATTCTTCATACTTTTGTCAGAAAAGTCAAAAAGTACCTCGTACGAAAAACGACAAAAGATTCCTTTCATATCTTTTACAAAAAACATAACGAAGGGTAAAATTGGATATAAACTATTGTAGAAGGATGGAAATAATATTACATATTGAGGGAACATGGATGTGGATGATAAAATACACCCCAGTAATTACCAAAGTAAAAACAATCTCGGATAAAAGTGAGATTGTGATATTTCCCTTACCTTAGGTCCGATTTGCTTCGTAAGTGCCCGAACCTCCTCTTCTTCGATACGCCTCTTTGAAACCTCCTCTTAGGGCACTAAGATTGGTCTTTAAAGAAGACCAGAACATCTAGGATGTTTCTAGGGAAGTGGAGTAGATAATTTGGCAGGGGTTGGCCGAGCTTGAAGGCTCAAATTGGTGTGAGGAGGAGAGGGAGGAGGTGCCCTTTTATAAGGGAGGAGAGGGGCATCTTTGGAATTCTTAAAAATATTAATTTATAATAAATATAACCCCACTTAAAAACCTCCAAAAATGACTCATATTCGAATATTAGATGAGATAGGGTTGTAATCTCATCAACCAATCAAATTTAGACATGTTTGGATCTTATTTTAAACCTTATCATTTTGATTTATCCTTATTTAATATATTTAAGTTTATTTGTGGAAATAAAATTATAAATTTTAAATTATAACAAATAATTACTTATTTGTTGTGAATTTTCCATACTTGTTTATTTTATAACATTATAGACCATATAAATTTAAATTTATAATTTTTAAATATTTTTGTGATTTTTAAACAATTTTATAATATGTTATTTTTATAAAATAACAATAGTGTCAATTTTGACACTATTCATTTATTTGAATTTAAATAAAATATATACAGAAGATATATTCGAACTAAAAGATTTAATATATTAATAAAAGGTCATATGTTTCTATAAAATTAGTGGATCACATTAAATAGTTCATATAATATTTATTTTATTATTTTTAAAACCATTTATTTGGTTTATCTCTTAATAAAATAATTACTACATCATTTTTTTATAATTATTTAATATACTTATTTTTTCATAACAATTTAAAATAAAATCCTATGATGAAGATAAATATATTACCTTTCACAATAATACTTTTACTCGAATTTATCATCTTAAAATCACAATATTTAAATTGTTATATTTATTAAATTATGATGGTGACAACTTTGGAATCATTTAAAATAAAATAATATAAGTGTCATAATTGCTTGTATAAGACTCCAAATAGTCAAATATTATACTATTGGATGATTATAGTTTACATTTACATGACCAATGGGTTTTTGTCAGGGTTTTGTGCCTTTTATGGTCACTATTAGTTTAATAAAAACTATATTCTCGATTTTTCACTAGATAAATAATTTCTGCATCAATATTTTGTCACAATTAATGATAATTATTTAATCCCAAAAAATTCTAGATAAATTCTCATTATGTAGATAATGTTGTCAGATTTTTGGAGACTATTAATGTTCGACGTTTTATGATGTTTATCACTAAGTTAAAAGTATTATACTTATAAGATTTAAGAGAGTGACATGTTGTCACTTTCTTTGGTTTTAATAATAATTAAATTATTTTCATGGTCAAAAGTCCATAAAATGAATCCAATCCGAACCTTAGTTGATATGGGTTTACTTTTAGCCATCAAATAGAATTTTGGCATGTGTTAGGATAATTTTATAATATTATATTTACCCTTAATTACCCGATTTACCTTTAACTATGGTAAATAAAATTTACCGTAGTTACTATTCATAATTCCCAAAAATAAAAAGTAGCCAATTAACATAATTTGGACCCACTGATTCCAAATATGAAATCCATTTTTTAAAAATCAATACACAGAATTTTCAGAAATTAAATTAAAATTAATCCCGTTGTCGAATAAAAACGGGTTTTTGTTTAAAACATTACAAAAGATTGAATTGATTTAACATACGAATTCAAGGTAAAATCAATTCTAATTACATAAATTATATTAAATGGTAAAAATATATTCTATTTATAATTTAAAACCATTAAATATTATAATTTAACCACATAAGATATTACGATGAAAAAAAGTTTTTTTAATTAAAATATAGCGTGTTTTTACTATTCAATAAAATGTGAAAGTTACCAGAATAATATGAAAAATTTATCCAAAGTAAATTTTTATTTATTGATTCCAAAGAAGAATTTTATTTTGTCAAATTGAGATTATAAACATGTCAAAAACTATATTTAAAGTGGGTGTGCCATCAAAAGGCGGCAAAACTGCATTTTTTGAAAAATACTTATTTTACCCGAAAAATTTATTTTGTTCCTATACCATGTTCTAGAAAATGTTTAAGATGAATAATAATGTTATAATATTCAAAATTTAGTTAATACTATTCATAACGGCTAGTTCATGACAATATTATAATAATATATCATTGTTTATTAAAACCCGGTATTGCTTACAACACACGCTATCAAAGAAGGTCGTGATTGCGTGTAATGCAAGCCATGTCAGGGTTGCGTGTTGTGAGAGAATCCTTTGTTGTTTCGTATAACAGAATCCAACCATATTTCATTTATACATTGAATATATGTATATTTATATATATACTCAATGTTGCGTAGAATAACTATTGTCAAAATTGTGTGTAACACGGTCCAAGAATAGTGTTGCGTATACTGCAAGCTAATACGGTGTTGCGTATAGCGCAAGGTAATCTTGGTGTAGAATACAACACAAGACATTAATGAAATTAAAATAATATTTTTCATAAAATCTCGGGGTGTTACATTCTACCCCCCTTAAAATGAATTTCGCCCTCGAAATTCGTCGGGGTTATAAATGGTTTACTACTTGAAAGTTTCTTTAATAGAAACCCACATCATAAAAAGGAATACCAAAACCAATCTTTAAAAACAAAAGTATGAAACGTAACGGTTACCCAAATAAACTAATCACTGGGTTTCCACATAGGTGAAAATATGGATATGGAAGAAAAATCTAACCATCATGTTCTGATGGAGAGTGGTAGAGAACATGGCTATGGAAAAGCCAACAATCACAAATCCATAAATTTGTGATGATCTAAGGTACCATCTGATTAATCACATATAAGAGCACTAGAACAACATTTTTGGTTTTCAAGATCGTTTCCCTAAAGTTGAATAATTTGAATTAGAATAAATACTTACTTTATTTTGGTACAATCTCACTGTTGTTCATGCCTTGAACAATTTCTACTTCATCTCTTAAATAAATGAAGTTGAATTTTTTTTTCGTGAAGTGTTAGCAGATCATGTGATAGAATGACGGGTCATTCCATCTGTCTCAAACAAAAGGTTAGCAAAAGTTATTAAATATACATAAGTCATTCTATTGTGAGATTAATCATATATGGTTCCTAAAATGGACTTATACTTCATATATCATACTAGTTAATATAATAAAACTAGTTTCTACTAAACAGGGACTTCCTGTAGGCCAGTGGTAGGCGATAAAGGCCAGTCGCACTTCGGTTGTGGGTTCGATTCCCACAGCCTTGTCCGACGCGATGGGCTGTCGCCCGTCCTGCAGGTTGTCCTTTTTCTAAAGCTATATTACTATAACATCCCATTAATAATATCGAAAAACGTTTTATCCTAACTTATGTCCAACATAATCCATTCTAATATTTAGGATTATCTAAAATACTTCGGTCCAAACTCATAGTATAAAAAAAATGATTACTTGAAATGTCACAGAACAATCACGTGAATGACATCATTTATCCCCCATATATCATAAGATATATCTTGTTGGTCAAATTACAAACATGTGAATACCTTAATCATGTATTATCTTGAAGAATGAATACCCATTGAACCTTAGTGAAAACATGAATGCTGTTAAAAGTTAACACTTTCAACATACCAAAATCCTCAAAATTCTATATACTCAAACCATGATATCACTTAGTCCTTATATCAATCATGAGCTCATGAATACTGTCAAACATTTCATTTTCTTCTTATCCCTTCATTATGCGCATATCATCTACATTCCAAAAATATCTGAATAACCTTTCATGGATACTGGTAACATTAATCATACACTTTCAAAACTCAAGGAAAGACAACAGTGTAACAATTCATAGATGTCTCTTTATTCCATAGTAGCATGAGATTACTTATACAACATTACGCATGATAAACATGTAATCATTCCACTACACTCTTAAACCATTGACCGAGCTTCAACAATTCTTTCATCTCACATATCATTTGTAGTCTCTTCATCATCATCCACATAAATACTACCCATACGACCATACTGATTCTCTTCATGATACTTTCCATTAGGGTATTGGTTTTCATAATGCCCATACATTCCACATTTAAAACATTTAACCATTGCTGATGTCGTAGCAATACCATTATCCTCATCCCTGGTGTTAACTGAACCTTTTCCTTTGCACTTACTGGATTTGTGTCCTTCTTTTCCACACCCAAAGAATCTTCCAGCTCCTTTGAAACATTCTCCTTGATGACTCTTCCCACATGATTTACATAGGGGAAATTGAACTTTCTTTCCTCTATGATCATCATGAAACTCCATCTTTCTCTTATTAGCCGAGTCAGGAAACTTACCAAATTTTACTTTATTGATCATATTATGAGATTGCTGATTCGACATAATAATGATGTTTGGACTTCCAAATCCCATTTCATTTGGTTTCTCATGAAGAATATCATTCCATTGTCCATCATATCCTCCATTACCGTGAATCATCTTGTTTCCAGCCATTTTCTAAAACCCAAAAAGAATAGTGTGAGAGGCAAAAATCATAATAAATGGGGAGTAACTTCAATATCTAAAATCTTCGGTTTAATCTAATATCATTACCATAGTTTTAGGACTATATCCTATACGTATACTTATCCATAGGTACATCCCTAGACATACCTTAGAAATGTCTCTAGGGATCTCACTAACGTTTTCGCATCCTACTTTCCAAAGGTTGACTAAACCTTTCCTCTGATACCAACTGTAGAGACCCAATGCTTGACGTACATTGACATTACATTACATTTTTGGAATAGTTAGTACATAACAAAAACACACACACAAGGACCGTAATAGTTTAGTGTCTTTGGAAACTCAGAATATAATCCTCTAATCCTGGTGAAAGATCTTCAATATCTCCCATAAAGATCTTCCTTTTTATTATACCTAAAAACCTTTCTTTATATCCTGGGGAAAAGAAAACATAAAAGGGTGAGCTCAAATGCTCAGTAAGGGTAAACAAAAGAAATATCAATCACATCATATACATAAGCACATAACTTTTGGAAATCTTAACCTGTAAAAGAGATCATAATTTCATAACCTGGGATAACTCATGGCAGTGAAATGTAATCAAAATAATCATAACATAAAACATTAAAATTTGTGGAATACACACATAATCATAGAGAATCATTTCTTGTTAGTCAAGACTCATTGCCAAGACTATCTTAGTGGACAAAGTCCCTTTCTGAACCGAGTCACCCTCGTTTCAGTCCTGTTTCACTGAACCGGTATAACCTACCATTCCAGCCATGTCTATCTCATGAGATATAAAATCTTTACCCAATGCATTGGAGGGAGATATAGGTACCACACATCTCATAATGATACAAATCTTATTTGTGCCACAAAATCATAAACCATACATCATTGCATAACCCATGTAATAAAAATGGGAATCTTAAACATCATGACATCATAAAACAATTTATATAAGATAAAGGAATTCATAAAAATATTTCCCTCACAACATAATCAAATTAATGTAATAATAGGGATAAAAACAGAACCCTTTATTATCTTAGATGTAAAATAATTTTGATAAAACACTTGAACTTCATTCTTGAGGAAAATATCCTTTCTACTTCAAAAACACTTTTCATTTCTTAACATGTCATAAAATTATAACTAAAAGAAGTTGATTAAAAATAAACTTGAAAACTTGTAAAGGAAGATTCTTGGAAATAATGTTTTAAAAAATCCATTCATGCCGTATAAGTTAAAAAAAACATTCTTCGTACTTTTGTCGGAAAAGTCAAAAAGTACCTCATACGAAAAAAGACAAAATATTCCTTTCATATCTTTTACAAAAAACTTACCGAAGGGTAAAATTGGATTTAAACTATTGTAGAAGGATGGAAATAATATTACATATTGAGGGAACATGGATGTGGATGATAAAATACACCCCAGTAATTACCAAACAAAAACAATCTCGTATAAAAGTGAGATTGTGATATTTCCCTTACCTTAGGTCCGAATTGCTTCGTAAGTGTCCGAACCTCATCTTCTTCGATACGCCTCTTTGAAACCTCCTCTTAGGGCACTAAGATTGGTCTTTAAAGAAGACCAGAACCTCTAGGATGTTTCTAGGGAAGTGGAGTAGATAATTTGGCAGGGGTTGGCCGAGCTTGAAGGCTCAAATTGGTGTGAGGAGGAGAGGGAGGAGGTGCCCTTTTATAAGGGAGGAGAGGGGCACCTTTGGAATTCTTAAAAATATTAATTTATAATAAATCTAACCCCACTTAAAAACCTCCAAAAATGACTCATATTCGAATATTAGATGAGATAGGGTTCTAATCTCATCAACCAATCAAATTTAGACATGTTTGGATCTTATTTTAAACCTTATCATTTTGATTTATCCTTATTTTATCTATTTAAGTTTATTTGTGGTAATAAAATTATAAATTTTAAATTATAACAAATAATTACTTATTTGTTGTGAATTTTACATACTTGTTTAATTTTTAACATTATAGACCATATAAATTTAAATTTATAATTTTTAAATATTTTTGTGATTTTTAAACAATTTTATAATATGTTATTTTTATAAAATAACAATAGTGTCAATTTTGACACTATTCATTTATTTGAATTTAAGTAAAATATATACAAAATATATGTTCGAAATAAAAGCTTTAATATATTAATAAAAGGTCATATGTTTCTATAAAATTATTGGATCACATTAAATAGTTCATATAATATTTATTTTATTATTTTTAAAACCATTTATTTGGTTTATCTCTTAATAAAATAATTACTACCTCATTATTTTATAATTATTTAATATACTTATTTGTTGCATAAAAATTTAAAATAAAATCCTATGATGAAGATAAATATATTAACTTTCACAATAATACTTTTACTCTAATTTATCATCTTAAAATCACAATATTTAAATTGTTATATTTATTTAATTATGAAGGTGACAACTTTGGTATCATTTAAAATAAAATAATATAAGTGTCATAATTGCTTGTATAAGACTCCAAATAGTCAAATATTCTACCATTGGATGATTATAGTTTACATTTACATGAAAAATAAGTTTTGGTCAGGGTTTTGTGCCTTTTATGGTCACTATTAGTTTAATAAAAACTGTATTCTTGATTTTTCACTAGATAAATGATTTCTGCATCACTATTTTGTCACAATTAATGATAATTATTTAATCCCAAAAAATTCTAGATAAATTCTCATGATGTAGATAATTTTGTTAGATTTCTGGAGACTATTTATGTTCGAAGTTTTATGATGTTTATCACTAAGTTAAAATTATTATACTTATAAGATTTAAGAGAGTGACATGTTGTCACTTTCTTTGGTTTTAATAATAATTAAATTATTTTCATGGTCAAAAGTCCATAAAATGAATCTAATATGACCCTTAGTTGATATGGGTTTACTTTTAGCCATCAAATAGAATTTTGGCATGTGTTAGGATAATTTTATAATATTATATTTACCCTTAATTACCCGATTTAACTTCAACTATGGTAAATAAAATTTACCGTAGTTACTATTCATAATTCCCAAAAATAAAAAGTAGCCTATTAACATAATTTGGACCCACTAATTCAAAATATGGAATCGATTTTTTAAAATTCAATACACAGAAGTTGCAGAAATTAAATTAAAATTAATCTCGTTGTCGAATAAAAACGGGTTTTTGTTTAAAACATTACAAAAGATTGAATTGATTTAACCTACGAATTCAAGGTAAAATCAATGCTAATGACATAAATTATATTAAATGGTAAAAATATATTCTATTTATACTTTAAAACCATTCAATATTATAATTTAGCCACATAAGATATTACGATGAAAAAAGATGTTTTTAATTAAAATATAGCGTGTTTTTACTATTCATTAAAATGTGAAAGTTACCAGAATAATATGAAAAATTTATCCAAAGTAAATTTTTATTTCTTGATTCCAAAGAAGAATTTTATTTTGTCAAATTGAACTTATAAACATGTCAAAAACTATATTTAAATTGGGTGCACCATCAAAAGGCGGAAAAACTGCATTTTTTGAAAAACACTTATTTTACCCGAAACATTTATTTTGTTCTTATACCAAGTTCTAGAAAATGTGTAAGATGAATAATAATGTTATAAAATTCAAAATTTAGTTAATAATATTCATAACGGCTAGTTCATGAAAATATTATAATAATATATCATTGTTTATTAAAACCTGGTATTGCGTACAACACATGCTATTGAGGAAGGTTGCGATTGCGTGTAATGCAAGCCAAGTCAGGGTTGCGTGTTGTGAAAGAATCCTTCGTTGTTTCGTATAACAGAATCCAACCATATTTCATTTATAAATTTAATATATATATATATATATATATATATATACTCTATGTTGCGTAGAATAACTATTATCAAAATTGTGTGTAACACGGTCCAAGAATAGTGTTGCGTATACTGCAAGCTAATACGGTGTTGCGTATAGCGCAAGGTAATCTTGGTATAGAATACAACACAAGACATTAATGAAATTAAACTAATATTTTTCATAAAATCTCGGGGTGTTACATGGATGCTCCTCAAAGGACGTATCAATCTCAATCTCAATACCATCCTCATCAATCACATAAGAAAATTTGAGGTGATACCACCAATATTGTGACACATGAAACACATCATGCACAAAACTGAACCTATTTTGAAGAGCCAATTGGTATGCCACCAGCCAAATTCTCTCCACAACCTCAAACAATTCCAAAAACCCGAGTGCCAACATACCCTATCTCGAAATCCTACGGTGACCCAATCTAGGTGAAAACCGAAGGAAAAAACAATCACCATCTATAATCTATAACGTTCATCAATGTATATCAGAGTATGAATTTTATATACTCTATTTTTTGGCCATAAATTTTCAAATAAATTGTACCTACTCTGAAGTATCATGGATGAGACTCGGTCCCAACACCTTAGAATCACTTTCCTCTATCTAACATAGAGGTTATCTTCATAGCCTACCATAAATATCCTCATATGATGACATTAATATAGTTACCTAATACCTTTTTTATATTATAACACCATCAAATCTAAGTGCTTCTCCCAAGAAAAATCAAAGTCAACCATAGATGCCCAAAACATATCCTCAAGTGCATGTATAGTGCCTTCTGAATGTCAATCTATCTTTAGGTAGAAATATGTACTCAATAAAACATGTGCACCAAGACTATTCTATAAGCCATACCATAAGTGTTAAGTAAAACATGAGTCATGGTATGAAAAAATACTCCATGGAACCGTATGTATATGGAATATCTTCTGAACATACTTATCTACCAACTGATCCACTAAGAAGGTCTTCTGTATAAAAATAAATGTGCTATCTTTTTCAAATTGTCATCAACCACCCAAATCATGTCATTTTTATGAGGCATCCTCAGGAGACCCACCAGGAAGTCTATAATAACATTTCCCCACTTCCATTATAGAATGGAATACAAATGTAGTAAACCACCAGTTCGTTGATTCTCATCTTTCACCCACTGACAGGTGCAGCATCATGCCATGAGTTCTATTATCTCCTTTTTCATTCTTTTCCACCAAAATTATTATTGTATGTCATGGTACATTTTTGTTACACATGGATGAAACACCTAGTTTGAAGCATAAAATTCATGCATCAAATCATGACACTTACTAATAGGAATTTTTTTCCATACATAGATGATTTCATCATCATCTATGGTCCAATATGAATGTGACTCCCCCAGCTTCAAGGCTTTCCCTCAAGTTCAAACAGTCCAAATTCTAATATTTTCTTTTCCCGAATCCGAATCTAAAAGTGGATACTCCACTGAAGCAGATGAGAGATGCATCTACTACTAACCCTCCTAAACCACTACATGCATCTCTGCTAGTAATGTCATCAACTTCCACTTAAAACTTGACTCCTGAACTACATGAGTCTGAGTTTTCCTACATAGAGCATCAACAACACTTTCCCCTTACTGAGCATATATGCTTGCTCAAAATAAAATGACTACATAGATTCATCCAACCTCTGCTGCGGAATATTCAAATCTCTCTATGAAAAGATATACCTTAACCTCTTATGGTCAGTATACACAACAAACTTTTTTCTCAATAGATAATGTTTACAACACTTCAAATCCAGAACCACTGCAATTAACTCGAGGTCATGTACATGTTATTTCCTTTCATGTGGCCTCAACTATCAAGACCTATACACCACAACTCAGTCTACCTTTATCAAAACTAATCAATTTTCTATTCTATAAGTGTCACAAAAAACCATTTAGTCCTCACCTATCTTAGGTAGGATCAATATTGGTGTTGTTTTTAATTTCGTCTTCTACTACTTGAAAGAATTATCACATGCTCCATACCATTCAAACATTAATCCATTCTTGGTAAATCCATAGAGAGGTTATTAAAAGAATAAAAAGTCCTGGATAAACATTCGATAGTAGCCATCCAACCCTAGAAGCTATAGATATTGAAATAATTTCTTAGCCGCTCCCAAGAAAACACTACCTAAACCTCCTCTGGCTCCACTGAAACACATTACTCAGAGATGATGTGACCTAAGAAATGCACAAGGTCAATCCAAAATTGAGACTTAGGTGTCTTGGAATATAGGTGATGCTATCATAGTGTACTTAGAACGATGTTAAGATGTTGGGAATGATTTTCATGAGTCTTGGAGTACACCAAGATGTCATCTACAAATACTACCACCAACTATTTCAGGTACAGGTAGAATATTTGATTCATCAAGAACATAAATATAGGAGGATAATTCGTCAACCCAAATGACATCACAATGAACTCATAAAGGCCACACTTTTTTTTGAAATCAGTCATATGTATATCAAAAGTTCAAACTCTAAACTGATGAAAACTTGATCTCAGGTCAATGTTGGAGAAAATAGAAGCTCCCATAAATTGGTCAAAGTATCATAAATGCATGGTAGAGGATACCTGTTCTTCACAGTCATCTGGTTCAAATTTTGGTAATCAAAAAACAAGTGAAAAGTCTTGTCATATTTATTTTAAAAAAACATAGGTGAACCCCAAGGAGACGTACTCGAAAAGATAAAACCCTTATCCATAAACTGTTGTATCCAAGTCTTGAGCTCTTGAAGCTTTATTGGTTCCATTATATATGGTGGAAGAGAGATTGGTTCAACTCATGACATGATATCAATAGTAAATTCCTCATCCCAGTTACTTGGAAGCCCTAAGATGTTTTTAGAAAACACCTCTTAAAACCTATCCACAATGGGTGAAAGGAAATTATGATTTTCACCTCCTTCATCCAGAAATATACTTGAAACCTAGGTAGTGAGATCCCCTAGTTGATTATGAACTGGAAAAACATAGCCCACATGGATATCCCATTCTCCCTAGTGAATGTAATTTTCATCCTTAAGAGACATAAAATTCACTCTGTTGTTGTAAAAATATACATGGGGTGGGTATGCTACTAACCTATCCATATATATTGTTAAGTCAAATCTTTACCTATAAAGGACTTAAATATACCAACTCAAATGATACTCCCCAACCTTTAGAGAACACCCCTTTTTCAAACAAATGTCTCTTGACCATAAACTGAAAGGTGTATCTATGATTATCACCCCACTCCTGACCACCACCACTTGGTTTAAATCATTCACAAGTTGTGAAGATATAAAAGAATAGGAGGCATCAGTGTCAAATAAGGCACTAGATAGCTTAGATGTTATAACAATAGTACCTATAACTATTGATGATCCAACAACACTATCCACCAGTATAGGATGAATTGTAGAAAACCTTCCTTCCCCTATTCCCTGTTATGAAATATGAGTCCCCTGAGATTAACCACTCTGCTGATATGGGTGCTATTTCCATGAAGAATAATTACCATTGCCTCTACCTCCACAGTTGATAGAACTCCAACTTACACACTAGTACAATGTATAAGATCCCCTACCCATACTCTAGTTATATCTAGATATTTCATCATTACCCATATTTCATGGGTTCTTACAAAACCTTTATAGACGTCCCATCCTGCTACAATATTCGCACTCTACCAGTGGTTGGGGGCACCATCTACGAAAGTGACCTGGCCTACCACACTGGTGAATGGTCAACTGAATAAGGTCCTATGTAACTAAACCTCCTTCCTAGCCACTCTACTTTCCACTAATCTGGTCAACATTCTCACAATGATTCTTACTTTCCTGAAAAGGAATAATTCCTAATAATCTAGAAGAAACCACCCAATCTCTACCAGAATCCTCCTTCAGTTATCCCCCATATATATAGTTTTATTCACCACTTTAGAAAAATTCTTCGACCTGAAGATATCCACTTGGGACTTAATCTCACATTTAAGCCCATCCTGAAACCATTTTCCCATAGTAGCCTCATCTCCTGCCAATGTTGGAGAAAAGTGACGAAAATTTGTAAAGCGTCCATCATATTTCATCACAGACATACTCCCATAAGTCAATCTCATGAACTCAGCTTCCCTCTCCTACCTGAATGTATGATGGTAAAAGTGCTCTCAGAACTTCTCATGAAATTCCTTCTACTCCACATTGTACATCTTCCCATCCCATGTTTGGAAGTCCCACAAATTCTTCTCTTGACCACATAATATATAGGCATCCAATTTAACTCTCTTTTTAGTATTAGTCTCTAAGAGGTCTTTTATAATGTGAATAGAATCAATCTAGAGCTTAGCTACCTCAGGTTCACCCTCTCTGGTAAAATTCAGAGGGTGTTGTAACTAAAACTACCAAGTCATATTAGACGTGATTTTCACAACCTTTACCAGGTCTCTTTAAATAAACTATATGATGTGAGAAAATTTATAATGGAACTGCTCCCCATCTCCCTCACCCAATACTATCAGTGCCTCATGCTCTACTACTGGAGGATCATCTCATACCATGTCCTCCTGTCATTCTTTCAACAAGTTTCATCATGGAGAAATATCACTACAATGATAAAAAACATATTAGGACACATAACATAAATTTAACACATTCACATCAGAGAGATTCACAATAATTCATAACAAGTATTTCCCAAAAACTCCTTCACACGGTCAAAACTGAGGCACTACCACTACCCTTAACTATCATACATCTAGTTCATGGTTATCAGAGGGTAAAAACATTTTCATTATTCATTTTTCTCATTATACACCCAATTATCTTGTTTTATTTTCCAAATTTTTCATAATTTATAATTTATAATTTCATATTAGGCACCTATTTCATTTAAAACACACAAGAAAAGAAAATCATTTTTCATTTAAACAACTTAACGAAAAAGATTTTTTTTACCATGAATGCCTAAAATGATGCATGCCATAATAAAACTTGAGTTCCTAGAATTAAGTATGAATTATAAACTCTCATTCCATACTGTTCCTTGAGTAAAATATCATAAAATATCAAAAACAATAATAACATCTCATAACAAGTGCATCACCCAAGGTGAAATTACATTCAACTCTAATAGAAAATACTAATAATAATAATCCCACCCTAGGTACTTAGTTTTTACCCTCATACATGGGTTAGATACTCCCATGAACAAAATATTAAGCAAGCCCAAATCGTCCAATTATTCTATCAACATTTCCCAAAATGAAGACAAAATAAAATAAAAGATAACTCCTTTGGTAACACTTTGTAACATCCTAAATTTGTTGACACACACTGATAACCTAACTTAGTCTGTCACATGACCTTAGGTATGAAATCCTATATGCCAGAGGCCATCAACTAGTAGTGAGGGTCTAATATCAGTCATGGTGAAACTATAACCTCCTTATCGAAGTAGCACAACAGCAGAAATAATAATGAATAACCAAATGATATAACTTAAAACCAAAACAAAATAGTATCAAATGATGACTAAAAAAAATACAATAACAAAACTAAATAGTAGAATGTCAGGCCAAATACATGTCAAGTGTAAATATGAAAAACTTGAAATAAATAAAGACACTAAAAACTCCCAAGAAGGTCCTAAATCATGTATGGTTCCCTCATACATTATCCACCCAAAATCATCCATCTAATATAGAACTCTTTCCCTTATACTATCCTACAAACATGATGTCTATTCAGGTACCGACCAGGTAACCCAAATAGGGCAAGAGTACAACTCAGTAGGCCACCACCAATGGTGTCTAAAATAATATTTAATAAAATAACATTGAATTTAGTTTTGTAAAGAATAAAATACATGAAATTAAACACTTTACATATATTCAATTATTCTTTATCTAACCACATAAACCCTTGGGTTCGCAAGGACAGCTAAACCCTCAATACCTACATTGACCCATGCTAGTGTCTAAACTATACCCAATGGATATCACATATCATGATACCATGTTTTTCATTTATCGTATCAATTAAATTCATATTATGGGCAATTGGAACCATAGTTTAATGCAAACATTTTGGGCCTAGAATTCCATGTATAGAACCTAGTTGGTATTCAAAGAATCAGTTCATGTACCACAACTCATTTATCAATAGGGTATTTTAAAGCATCAGTCCATGTCCCAAAAATGTATATTAGTTTATCACTATGGGATTTTGAAGCATCATTCCATGTACCAATCACGTATATCAACCAATCACCCAAAAATATCACATATATAACTTATATCACATAAATCAATATTAATCAACATTAACCCCCATTTTTTCAATTTACAAAATGTATGCCATCAAAATTATCAATACCTCATGGTTTAAATTTTTAAACACCTAGAATAACTTAACCAATTCACCATTAATTTTTTTTTTCAAAATTTAATCATCAACCCATTAACCAATTTAGGTTAATCCAACAATCTCATAATCCTCATTGTAAATTAATTCATAACCATATAAATTTAAAAATTACACAATCATAATATCCCATCAATTTCACAATCACAATGTCCCAATATTTATTTTACTAATTAATTAATCCAATTTCACCATTTTAAATTACCCAAATTTAACCCAAAACATTTTCATAGGGAAATTAAATTAAATCAATTCAATCATCAATGTAATTTCTAAATAATGGTAATTAAAAAATTCACAATTACATACATGTAACTAAATATAGTCTATAGTAATTTAAATTTAGACCATGGACCTCAATATTAATGATGAACACTCCCCAATGGAAATCCCCAATTAAAGTGGATCAAACAAGATTACTACGAAGAATGAGATTTAAAACCAAAACCTAGATCCAAGATCAAAAAAGTAAAGATCCATAAAAACTAAATATAGTATCATCATCAATGGGGTAAAAAATCTATTAAAAGGATAAGATAAGGATGAGAGAGAGGTTAAACTATTTAGGATAATAATCTCTTTCCTAGAGTGGTACAAATCTTGAATCCGAGATTTGATTCGTTAGGAATGGAGGTTGAAAGGCCTTAGAATCCATCCAAGAGCCTCCAAAACATTTTAAAAACTGATTTAGGGTCTCAAAAGGGGGTTTATAAATATAAAAATTGGTTTAAAGATATTTGGAAAGAATTTTCAAGAGTTTATCTATTTTTTAGCACAGTTTCCTACTCGGGGCACACGGTTTTCCCTAATAATGCACCTAACTATGTGCCTCCTACCAAGGGGGTGCACGATTACTACTAAGAGGGAACTAGTTCTCCAAACCATGTTCCAACCATGGAATTCCTCTATACATGGGTTTTTTATTTTTTTGGGGTAGGGTGCACAATTTGGGAAAATCATACACAAACCAGGCACTACCCAAAACCCTCCCCACATTTTTCCAATTTCACCCAAAAACTCTCTAAGGTAAAACCCAGACAAGATATATTGAAAACAAGAAAAAGGCATACCTAAAATAAATCTTGAGAAATCTCCATAAAAGGTTGGGATCTTATAATCCACTTGAATAAGAAAAAAATTCTTATATTATTAATACTATAAATAAAAAAAATTAAAAATAATATATGAAATAATAGATTAATAAAAGTTTAATTTTAAACTAAAACCCCAGAATTTGAGTCATACCAGAAACACAATTTGAGTATATAATACTTTTTGATTTTATGATCATAGAATATGAGTGAATCAACCTTGTTGAAGAAGTAACTTATTCATAATATCTATGAAAATTAATAAAATATGTATCACATAAAAATGATAAGGAAATTAACTAAAAAAATAAATAAAATGATGAGAAAATCAACTAAATAAGGAGAAGGAAGTCACATATTCATGATATATGTGTACAATCTGAGTTTTTTTCTTGATTTTGACTATTTGATGTATGTTTTAAACTAAAATTACTCTTTTGAATTGAAAATACATAATTTCAGTCATACTGACCACATCAGGTTTCAGATTGACGTGTGGTCAACTCCTACACATGAAATATTAATTATAGATCATTTTCCAAAAGTATAAAAACAATCCAATATCATTTTCATAGTTTTAACTATTTAATTTATTTTTTAAAATAAAATGATACTTGTGTATTGAAAACATTTACTTTGATTAATATTGACCACATCATGTGCCATATTAGCATTCTATCAACTCCTACACATGATAAATAAATTGTTGACTATTTTCCTAAAGTTTTAAAATAATCTATGCTTGTTTTATTAGTTTATAATATGTAATTTCTGTTTTGAAGTAAAGTTTATATTTTAAGAAATAAATATTAGATAAAATTTATAAGTAAAATAACTAAAAAAAGTAAAGAAAATGATGTGAAAATTAACTAAATTAGTAGTAGGAAGTGTCCTATTCATGATGTCAGTATACATTTTGACACTATGTATTCTTCTCATTAGTTTCTAAACAAATTGATTTCTACCATTTTACTTATCCTTGATAAATATATAAAAATAATATACAAGCATTTTGATACTAATTATTCATAGTCCAAATATATTTTTCAGTTCATAGCACGTACAAGATCAAAAACACAGTAGTTAATAACCTAAATTTGATATCACCAAACATTTGAAAACCATGTATGATACCTACTCATCTATAAACAAATTTACTTCTTCTTTTGAGTATGAAGGTTGTCAGATATATTTTTAGTACTGAGAAAATATTGAAAAAAATTAATAAATGTTTTTAATGAAACTATAATTACCTTAGGAAATTACCTATTCGAGGATACTGGTATTTTCATGGTTTATAATATCTATCATAAATTTTCAAACATTATATGCACAACTATTACTATTATATTTCTTAAAACACTTTTGATATATTGAAACAAATAAATAAATGTTCTTGAAATATGTTTTGATAGTTAAATATTTATATATATACCTTAATTTGTTTCCATTTGAAGTAATCCTTTTTCTTATTATATCAAGTCATTAAATAAATTTTATGATTTATCCTGTATTTAGTGATCACCCCCTTATAAAAAAATCATTTTAAAACACATACCAAAATATATAATTAAAATTGTTACAATAAAATATTTATTGTAGTTTATTAAAAAATCACAATACAAATCATGTGTGGTCTATATTTTAGATATAAATGCATTGGATCCAAAAAATAAATAATTTTGGGTATCCAAATTGATTTTTATCTACATTAATTTCTTCCTAAAAAAATAAGTAATGAAATAATAAAAACACATTTTATGTGATCAGATTATAATGTTTTACCCTTGCATTTTTTACATCAAAAAGAGTTTGTTTTCTATTATATTTTTATCACAAACATAATTTAGAGTAACGTTTTTATTATTAATTTCTTATTTATCAAAAACAATTTATTACATAGAAATAATATAGGGATTAATGAATCCAAATAATGCTTCACAAAATTTCCCTTTATATGGTCGTAATAAAATAAACATTAGAAAATATTAATATTTATTAACTTTAATGAACATATTATATCATTTTTTGGATAAACGTATTATGAAAATGTACCTTATATATATTCACAATTGAGACTCCCAACCATTCAAAATTGAGAATCTCATTTATACTCTTGAGTCAACCATGCCTATAATGAAAGTTACAATTATTTTTCTTCATATCTAATGTAAGACATATCTCCATTTTTAAATGTGGTCTCCACATGAAGTTTTAAGGACAATAAGTGTTGCAGTGGAACTGGTGGGGATAAGGTACTCTCAGAAGGTCCTTTTGTTTTTTTGGTCGATTCACTAGATTTTCTTGATCTAACCTTCTATTTCCCCATTTCATTATCTATATGCAATACCATACCTCACATTAAACCTTTTTTGGTCAACTGTTACACATTTTTAATTATAAAAAAATTAATAAATACATACCTCATGTATGTATATAATATTATATGGTCATACTATGAAAGTTCTACTAGAATCACTAACTATTGTAAAATTTGAATCATCAAGTGGAATAGAAAAATCAATAGTTATCTCTTGAGCTACCTCAATCCCTGCTATAATGTGATATATTGGGAGTTATTTATGGAGTATCTAGTCTCTTAGGATATTATACACCTTACCCTTCACAAAAAAGTGGGGCATGGGTATTGAATGATAGAAATCCCATAAAACTTTACCCTACTTAATATTAGTAATATAAATATTTCATAAGTTTTTTTATTCAAATTTTAGAGAAAGAGTAAGGAAAAAATTGATTACTTCAGGAAAGGTATGAGATTGATGGTAATGACTATCCTTAAAGATAGCAGGGTCATTTGGTTGTTCATATACTGATCTTTGTTCCACCTCCAGTTAATTTTGATTCTTTTGTATATGTTTGTCTGCTAAACCAGACTAGATAATAATATATTGGAAGTCATATATTTTTACTAGAAATCCTTTCATCATCTTATATGTTTTTTTTGTTTTATCTTCATGAAATATGTTTGAGGATACACTCCAAATTCTTCTCCTCTAACATAACCATATTGTTACAACCACTTCAAAGCTACCAAAAGTTGTTTTTTGGTATGGCCACTGTCGATTCTTGTGTATAAACCATATAAAAAATATTAGCATAAATATATAGTTCTATTTGACACTGTTATAATAATTAATTACTATTATGTCATACTTACATATATTTCCTATATTTCTTTCGTGTTTTTTTCAACCAGTTAACCCCCTTATTTACACAAGCCTCCTTCCATATCATATGATGTGGGATGGAAGTGGCTTTCAATTTTGATTAATTAATTTTCATATAAATATAGGAACATATGTTTTTTCCTATCACATGAAAATTTTATTGTTGATTTAAAATACATACCAATTTCTTCTAAAGTGAATCATACCCCATCATTTCTTAGAGATAGGGGTACATTTGTTTTGATTCATGTTATTTATATTTAGGACTCTTTTCCCTTTTCATAAATTAACTTTTTTGAATCAAATTGGATAAAAAAAATAATTTTAAATAATATATTATCGACTATAATGAACATGAAATTATTTTTCATCATGATGATTGATGAAAAAATTCCATGTTTCCTACATTATAATGTGTGCATAAGTAACTGGTGGGTGGGGATTTTTTTCCCCTCATTATCCCTCCAATAAAATTTGGTAAAAAGAGTCTAGAAGCCCCTATGGTATTCTCCATCCGCCACTAAGACATATTTGTTTTAAAAATAATATAAAATAATCTAAGTCTACAAGGAATAATGAAAATTAAATAAAAATTTCATTACATAATTTTTTGAAACAAATAGAAATGTTACCGTAACATTACCATTATTTCTTCCCAAAGGGTTTCCTTCATTATAGGCTGGACATAGTTCCAAGACTCAATATGAATCATCACATTCATCCTCGTTGTGACCCCAACATAACAAATGAACATTGACTTATTTGGGTCAATGGGTTAGCCATGTTGATTCCATCCAAACTCAAATTTTATACCCTTATTTGTTTCCTTGATAATTTTAGTGAACAATGTGATGTAAATCCATTTTTTTCATAAATATGTTGTTAATCCCCTAATAATTCCATAGTTTTAGCATCAACCACATGTTCTCCCCTGGGATTGGTAACATCATCATGTGAAAAGACATTGTATTTATGAGTAATCAAACATTTAATTTAGATAATGTTAATATACTAGAAAACTAATAATATTATGTGGAAAATCATAGTACATTAAAGAAGACTTTAACCTTCTCATTAAACTCTCTTTTTAAAGGTTGAAGAGATTTGTGTCCCATATTGAGGATCTAAATCCCCTCTTTTTGACCCCCTCTAATGTATATTACATCATCTACATTGTAACTATCATGAATTTATTGAGATCTCTCAATGAAAGGTCCATCCTCGATTGAATTTTCATCTTACCTAATAATTTTTTATTTCTAAAAGGGAAACCAACCAATTATTGTTTGATAGATCTAAGACATAAAATAATTTCACTGATTGTGATGCCATTATGAATGAATCATCCTTTTCCCCTTACACACTAAAATTTACCTTCACAAAGCCCATTTTATCCGATTTCACTACACTCATATTGTCAACCTATTTTCAATGTAAAATCGACACATGAAATATTGTATAATCTAGATCATATATTTATTCAATAATTAAAAGATATGGCTTATTTTTATAAATTTGATTTCTAGCCTTGGAACAAGATATGTGAATCACTTCTTCAACAAGAATAACTCCACTATTTTGCATCATACTACAGTCATCTTGTTCTTTTGTATATAACATATAACCACTGATTACAAAACTAGTGTAGGATATTACATTTTCCTTTGGTCCCCTGGCTAGAAATCAAAGTCGTTCAATAATTTAATTCATATTTTTAAATAATTTCTTATAAATATGATCTTAGAACCATCCTTTAAACTATTTATTATGTGTATTTTATATTCATCCTTCATCCCTTGATGGATTCAAATCTCTATGAATTTATTTGTGGGATTCAACATATAGATCAAAATATTCACTATTATATAAAATGTAAAGGTGTGCTTTCTCATGATTTGTGATGGTAATTTCAACAACATATCTTCTGGAAATAACTTTTCCCATATGGTGTCAGCTATTCTAAGACTTTGGGAGACCAATTATATCAAAATATTATAGGTAATTGGAAAAAAATTCAATTGTTTCTTCATCAATATATTGTTTTTCAATACAAACTTCTGGCCGACCTCGAGTCTTAACATATGAATTCAAAATATTTATACACCATTCAATGGGTTACATCCATATATAACGTAAAGGACTGCATTGTTGAATCTCTAAAACCAATTTAGTCATTAGATGAAACATTATATCAATTAATGATGGTGGAAATAACATCTCTAATTCAAATAATATGACTGAAACCTCCTTATTCATGATTAGAAACTTCATCGGGTCTATAAATTTGAAGTATAATACATTGAAAAGGAATATGAGTATAGTTCATGTATGTCATAAATTTTAAGGCTGAATGTAATTTAAAATAACATATATCAAATCTTGCATCAAAAAATTATAGCCATGTGGTTTTAGTCCCTATAACATGGAATTATTCATTTACATGTAATTCATGATATTTGATGAATAACCCTCAAGATAATTAACACCATTTAGGAAAATGAGAAATTGAAACTTTCCTTTCTAGATAGAGTGTATGTTGCTGGAGGGAGAAGATTATACCCCTTACCCTTCAATAGTGCCAACTCTTCCCTTGTACCCATTTCAATCATGCCCAACCAAGCCTTGATGCCATCATTTTTTTTCTAGGAACATTTTAGAAACATTCTTATAACACCATCAAATAAATTTTTTTATACATAAATGACATCAAGAAAACATATAATGTAAAAAAAATTCAAATATGATAATTTATGGAAAATTTATCTCTTTTTTCAACTTTATTTCATAATATTTTTCAAAAATGGTTTACCAAAAACCGTGTCAACATATTTTACTTTATTTAATATTTGATCACCCATTAGTGGAGATGGTGTTTTACCTTGTCCGATATTCCCATAAAATGTTGTCATCTCGAATCAGTATTTATGTTTTTGAGGTAAAAATTTCAGATATTCTAAAAAATAGTCTTTGAAGAATTTTTCAACAGAATATAGTGTCTTAATTCTTCACAAATGGAATACCCCAGAATTCCTTTAATTCTATATCCCTGAATATTTTTACATGAAATAAAGTTATTTATCATCCTATACAACATGGAGCTCAATGTGAATTCTTCACTTCAATAAGAGTCATACATTATAACACATTTACTATACATCAATTTCAGATAATTGATAAATGGAGTGAAATATGCATCAATTTAATTACCATGTTGTTTTGTTCCAAATATAGGAAGAGAAAACATAATGTATTTGTGCTTTATGCATAACCATGGTGAAAAGTTATAATTTACCAATATGATGGTCCATGTAATATGAATACTACTCTATACACCAAAAGGATTTATTCTATCTATAGATAACTCAATATGGAATTTTCTTAACTCATTTCCTAATTTAGAATACTCATAATCAATTTTCATACACTTCAAATAATCTAATGGATGACAAAGGTTACCATCTTTAATTATTGTATCTACATTCCATATCAATTGTCTTGCTATTTCCTGACATCCATATAGTCTTATAAAATATGGAATTATAAGAAAGTACCATACATATTTCAAAGGACTTGATTCATCTTTCTTTTATTAATATCCACCACACTTAGGGAATTTTAAGAGTGATTCATATCCCTTGAAAAAATATGAAATCTTTTGGACAAGTATTTATTTTTTTATAGATCATTTCTATTTAACATAGCATTCATTTTGCATAATATTTTCAACAAGGAAGTTCTTTTTATTATAGTATCATATCATTCAGGTGACCAATTAGTTCTGTAAAGATGGTGTCACTTGATCCACTACCATCTTTCAAATTATATAACTTCAATAAAACTAAAAATGAAGAGTATTCAGTACAAACAGTATAAAATGGTCTCATAGCATAGTTATTTAGCTTCTCAAATGAATTTAGAAAATTATGAATGTCATATTCAATTTCCATGGTCATTTATTCCATGTGATCTCCATCATCATTTACACTAGTATTCATATGAAATTATCTATAAACTGCAGCATCATACCAATCAGTGTGAAAATTTAATTTTTCTATGTGTTTAGTTCAACATTTATATCTCTGATCTATTCTATGACAAATCAAATATTATTCCAACTCTTCTAGGGTAATTTGTATTTAATAAAAAAATATAAACATGTAAAAAGGATTTGAGAAGGGTTTTATGCGTGCTCTATTGCAAACATGATGAACAATTTAACTCCATATCCATACTCTTTTTTAATATGATTAGTGTGCTTCCATTTTATTCAAAATCATCATATTAGGTTCATAAAATATTAATTTTTTACAAAAAAGAAATAAATACACATAAAATATTCATAGTCAAAGGGGAGAGCTATATATAATTTGAATAATGGGAACCCAATTTTTTTTTCAAATAATTTCAGTATGCTATGAAGGAAATGGGTAATTGAATTTATAAAAATAAATACTTCTCTATTGGTAGGTTGTATCCTTTAAATTTATCCAAATTGATCATCAATACCTATTTTAGATGAATAATTCTCAAAGTTGTTCAAGAAACATAGGTTCTTGTCTAAACATGATGGGGGATGAGTCTCAAGTAAAAAAATGCTATAATAATTTTTTTGGAGATGATGTTGATGAGGATGACAATTTTCCCCTTAAGTAAAAATGTTACTAGGTTAGGAGTTGTCACAGCACTGAAAAACAAGGTTTAGTTTTTTTCCTAAAACTAAAAAAAGAAGCAGTAATAGTATAATCCCTATAAGGGTATCATTGATTTGTGTGTCCATGAGAAGACTCTTGTCACATACATGAATTATTTTAAATTGAAATTCCATTTAATTTCCATTCATTCTTTGTTTTGAGGGTTTCCCAAGCATTTAGGGGGGAATGGGGGAGTTTTTATGAATTGGGCCAAACCGTGAGCCCAATTCCAGATTTAAAAATAAATTTTGATTCCTTTATAACTCCATCATTTTTAAATATTTTTCATCCATTACAATTACTAATTGTCATCCCCTGACCTATTAACACCACCAGTTTAATTTGGACCATTTAGAAATCCATAATCATGGTGGATATGGGTTTTTATATAAGGGATTGGGCCTGCCCGAAAGCCCATTTTCTTCATTAAAAATAAATTTTAATTCTTTAATATCTCCTTCACTATTTGAGTTTTTTGGGTGATTCTAACTCTCACCCGAGCCCACTTACCTAATGAGAGACTCCATTTCCTCCTCCCACAATTTGGAGCTCTACGTAATCGCAAAATGGGATGAAAATTCAGTGGATTTTAGAAATCGTCCAGATTTGGAGAGGTAAATTGATCCTTTAACAAATTCTTCTATTTTTACTCTTCTCCCCCAATTACAGTTCCTAAAAGATCTCCTAATCTTTTTTTAACCTCCCATGAATGGTTGGATGTTTTAAAATTCAGATACTAGTGGATTTTGGGTCGTTTTCTTCAAGATTATTTTGGGTATTTGTTTCTCTCTTCAATTTCTTCCTTCTCTTTAGGGTTTCCTCCCACTTTCATAAATTTATAGAGTGTCCAGAAGTTAGGGTTCATACCTAGGGTTTTATTTAGGGTATTGTTGGTGAAATATTATGGTTTAGGGTTTGGTTTCACATCCTTGTGGTGCGGCGGAGATGCGGTTGAGGTTTTACACCAAGATTCAAGGGTTTTCACTCAAAAGGTAGGTGGTTCCATGTGTAAACAATTATTGATGAGTTAGCTTGCTGTATTTAACCAATTTTCATATTCCTCATATGTTGGGTGTGGTGTGAAAACTATTTATGATTTATTTGGTTTTGTGTTATATTTTATAGTCTCTTTTTAACATGAAATTGGGTGTTTTCATGTGTAACTCATGGGGTTTTACTTGGGTGTGGTTTATAACTTATGGAATTGGTTTATTAAATCTTGTTTGGAATGAAAATTCTGGTTTGGTAATTTACTAGTGTCATGTGGTCCTAAAAAGAAGGTTTTTGAATAGTTTTGATGTGTAAAACATTGTTATACTTCTTGAGGTCATTTTAGGAAAATGTGTGTTTTCATTTGTATCTTTTGTGGTATTATTCAAGGTTATTTTATAACACTTGAATGTGTTTTTATAAATGTATCTAGGGTTTCCAATTCTATTTTTGATAGGAATTGGTATGGTTTTGGTCTTAAATGAGGGTTTTGAAATGGGTTTTGTGTGCAAGACATAGTTACACCCCTTGAGTTGTTTTATGAAAATTGTGAATGTTTTGTTTGGTTAAACAAAGTGGATAAAAGGGTGTATATTTACTGTTTGGGTGGTGTGTTCACCTAATATGGGTTTTTGAAAGCTATGGTGGTTATTTAAGATTTCAAATATTTTTTTAGAATGTTTTATAAAGTGCTGAAATGTTTTAGAAAATGGAAAGAGAGCTGCAAAACATGGTTGTGGGTTATTTTGTGTGAGTGTGTTGTGAAAATTGAATTTTGTTGATGAAAGTGGCATTATATGTTATTTGAGTGGGCTGTTATGTGAGTTTGAATTTCTTGGAATGGTTTATAATTTTTTTTAAAGGATTTGTGGAAGTGTCAATGTAATGTGAAGAGTGTTGTGGGCTATTCTTGTTTGAGTCGGATTTCAAAATCAATTTGAATGAAAAGTGTAATTTTGTGACATGTGTGGTATACATGTGGGATTTTTGGTGAATTTTTGATATGGAAATTATATTTTCATTTGAAAAGTTTATATATTGACTTGTTGAACTTCTTTTAGAACAAAGGGAAATCTCAGGTATCTAGGTGGGTGGACGTGTACTAGTTTGCTAGTGAATCCGTGGGGTTTGGCCTCAGTTTCACTTAGAAAGATTGACGCTTACAACAATAAATAAACTATGATGATTATTATTGGGGACCACTAGGTTATGGGTATGTTCCCTACTAGTTGTTCGTGCACGAGAACAGATATTTGTGAGGGTTACTCTCACCGAGATACGAGGTACCTGGGACCCACATCTAGCTCGTGCCTAGGGGTTATTTCCCATTGATTGTGATCACTGGATATTTTTTTCTTACCGTCGGAATATGGTTTGAGAGGCTGGAAAATTCAGTATCTATGATATTTATTTTAAATGTTTTTATTCTTTAAATTATCATACCTGAAAACTGTTTTTATTGAATGTTGCATCTTTTAGAAATTTTAACTAGCATCTCATGTTTTTGAAAAATTACATGCTTTTCGTCAATAAATGTTTATCACATGGAATATATTAGTGGTGGTATCCTATTGGGATTTGTCTCACACCCTACTTATACCCTTGGGTGTAAGTAGACTTGGTTATTTTTGTTGTCGCAAGTTGGGTACAGTTTTTAGTTCTAGTGGTTTGGGTTTCTGGCATATCCTTGGTGGTGAAGTCTTGTTGAGATGGCTTAAGGGCGCTTCCCCTTGCCATGAGGGTTCTTGGGCAGTCCTTATTTGTTTTTTTTACCTTTTTAATGTTCTTTAAACATATTTTTAACTTATGTAATTCAGTTCTGAAATTTTGTAAAAGATGGTTTTAGTTGAAAAATCCAGATTTGTTTTATGGAGTTTGTTTGTTGTCTAATGTTTATAAAATACGGTAAATCATTCCCATTTATCATTATATGATACCCGGGAACTTGTGCCAGCCCGTGGGGATCAGGAACGCCCTTCGGGCCTTGTCACGGGCTGGGTTTGGTGTCGGTTTTGGCAGCGACCAGATTCGGTTCGTGACAAAATGGTATCAAAGGAGGTTCAGGTTAACTATTTGAGTCATGTTATTTGGGGAAGAGTCAGGATAGTCTGGAGTTAAGTTTGTTGGGAAATGGAATTCCTGTTATGGGTAGTGTTCCTGATCACCACACCTCATAATGGGATTCAAGTTTCCAAGAGAAGTCGGGATTTATCTAAGTCCTTTGGTTTTCTTGGTTCGATGATGATTAGGGGAAATGAAAAGTGAGTTGGGTTAATGGTCCCAGTGAGCTCGCAGGGCCTGGAAAGCCATGTGAAGCCAAGTATATTCCCTAGAACACTCTCTGGTATAGTGAAGTGATTCGATTATGGATTCCAACCATATGCCCAAATCACCCACTGAAACTAGTTTCTTCTCACATTGTTTTGTTCTTAGGTTTTGAAATCTTGGCACTTTGGTTTTAAGAAGTGTAAAGTTTTTGTGAAATGATTTTCAAATAAAGAGGGAATGGTTTGATTTATGAAATGGTGGAACTGAATTTTTATAATTTTTTTGAAATGGAAAATGGTGTGCTAACACCTCTTTTGAAAGCAGGAACTATATTGAAGTTGGTTTTGAAAAGTGTTTCCAATAGAGTTTCCTAAACAATCAAAGGGTGTTTTAATGGGATGAGATGTTTTGAAAATGATGTGAATATCTTGAAATTGAGTTATTTTCTAAATGGTCATGTCTTTTTGAAATGTTTTTTAAGATGTGAGTTGGGATTTTGATCTCATGGTTAGCGGTTTTGGGAAAAAGGATGTGTTGGTTGACCATTTTGGTTTTGAAAAGTGGTAAGAATTTTTGTTTTAACCTTTGGTATTTTCATGAGAAACCACATGCATGGGGTTATATGGGAAGATGTATGGTTGATGACATGACTGGATGAGTGACGGGATGGATATGAGGAGTGTGCCCGGTGTGGCACAAGAAACATGCATGTGTAAGGCCCATGGGGTACCATTGGTGGATGCGCTAACCGCTGAACCATTTTTTTTCAAAGAAAGGTTTTTAAAGAGAAACATGATGTCTTGAATAATTGTTTGAGACGGTTTTTGTTATGTGTTTTTGGAAAATGGTGATGGTGTGGGGTGTTTTGAGTCCAAGAACCCCTCCTGTTCAAACTGTGTTTTGAGTTTGTGTTTGGTCTGTAAGCTGGGTAGAAGGACCGGTTAGTAGTATCCTATGAGATATGTTTTGGGACACCTTTATGGTGGATCCCTTCATGTGTTTGGATCTAGTTTGTGGCACTTTTTGACCAATGTAACATCTTGGTTTGGTCTTTAGGTTCTCTTGTTGGATAAGGTATGCCCCCATTAAGGGTTAATGCATTACAGAAGTGCAACCCAGATTGTTTTTCCATTCGAAAATCCGCCAGTTGATCAATATAAGGAATTTTGTTTTCTCGACATCTGTAGATTGAGTCTACACCCATTATTTTCTTTTATTTTTAGATCCTCTTGTAATGGGAGAGTGCTCTTGGAAGGTTAAAAGAGACCTTAGTTTCTTAAGTTTCCTGATTCGTTGAAGGTGGATGTGGTCTAGGGTTGTTAGTGTGGATGAGTGTCTCGATGGTGTCTAAGAGGGCCTTTAGGTTCTTCAAAGTTTCTATGAAGCATGAGTTAATGTTAAACCATCGGTGTGGGAAATATTGTCACGATAGGATATTGTAGCCACTTTGTAAAATTGTGTTTTGTTTGGGGATGTTGTATAAGGTCCCTCTCCATGCATTGTTTATATCAGTCATAATGGTCATGTTCGGTGATGCCTTATGATGTCATGTCCTTGATTGACTTTATAGGTGAAAGTCGTGAAATCCTCTGAGAGTCCCTGTTATGTTGGGAGAATGTCTCCCTTGGAAAAACTTCAAAATATTCCATTTTAGAGGAAGGTGAGTTTAGGTGTTATTTACTTCTATTTTTTCTCACCCGAACAAACAAGGATTGTTGTGTGTTCATTTTCTAAGCCCTTGTTTCAGTGAAACATTGGGTTAGGGTAATGTGAGTTTGGAATGTGTTATGTCATGGAAAACATAACAGGGATTGCAGTGTAGTTGTTTGTTGCATCGAAAGAATAATTATCATCCAAGGGGTTTCCAAAGCCCAACTGCGAGGCCGAAGATGCTTCAATCATTTGAGCTCCAGCCATAGGTCTCGGAGAGAAGCTGGCTCGTAGTAAGGGGAAATCCCAGGATCTTTTAAAACCTTGTACAATTTCCTATCCTCATCATTAAAGATACTAAGATTTTAAATCTATGGTGTCATCATATTTCTTCTGTTCTTCATGTTCGGTGGAAATAGGTGGAGGTCCGTGTACCCATGTCATCACCCAATGTTATTCCCTTCCCCTTTGGTTTCCACTGAGTCTTTGGAGAAAGGTTTGAAGTTTGGCTAGACTGGTTGAGAACACAATTTTCACTTGGTTAATAGTGACCATGCCCCAGAAAACCATGTGGATAGAAGGATCCACACTATTAGCGCATGGTTTCCCAAATCGTGCAGACTAACCATTTGACCTACCCAACTCTTCAAATTTTGGGGTCTTTCTGTACCAGACCATGCTGGTTGGTTAAGATGGTTGGTTCTTATGGTGGGGAGACCCACAGTGAGTCTTATATAAGTTCTTTCGTAAAGGTCTGATGGAAGTATTCCCATTGTACTAGGGAGTCCGTTCAGGCCTCCCCCTATTAGTGTCATGATTCTGTCTCGGGAGAAATATAGGTTGTCTCTTATGGTGGGGAGCCTATTTTTGTTTCCCCATACCAGTAACTTAGATTTATCCATGATCATGGCTTGGTGGTAGGTAGTCTCTTTTGGAGCTATCAGGCTACATATATCTTCCATGGGTAAACATTACGATTGGAGAGTGCCCAATGGTTTAGTTATAGAAAGGTAAGTGTAACCTTGTTTGATGTTGTTGTTCGTTTGGTGCTTGCGTCTTGTTTGGATAGTGTTTGAGGAGTTTTATTTTGGGATAAAGTATGAATGTGATTGATCATTTCAGGAAAGTGTTGTATGTTTTGGTTGTGAGAGTAATCCTTAATTGACCACTGGAGGTGTTTTGGCCTTTGGGGGTGAAACCTGGCAAGGGAGTACCTCTTGGTTTCTCAGTTGGGTTTGGTTGTTGCTTTGGACTTGATGTGACTTTCCGGGGCGAAAAATTTTCATGGTGGGGATAATTGTCACATACATGAATTATTTTAAAGTTAAATTCCATTTAATTTCCATTCATGCTTTGTTTTGAGGGTTTCCCAAGCATTTATGGAGGAATGGGGGAGTTTTTATGAATTGTGCCAAACCGTTAGCCCAATTCCAGATTTAAAAATAAATTTTGATTCCTTTATAAATCCTTAATTTTTCAATATTTTTCATCAATTAAAATTCATAATTGTCATCCCCTGACCTATTAACACCGCCATTTTAATTTGGACCATTTAGAAATTCATAATCATGGTGGATATGGGTTTTTTGTAAGGGATTGGGCCTGCCCGAAAGTCCATTTTCTGCATTAAAAATGAATGTTAATCCATTAATATCTCCTCCACTATTTGCGTTTTTCGGTGATTCCAACTCTAAACCGAGACCACTTACCTAAGGCGTGACTCCATTCCCTCCTCCCACAATTTGGATCTCGAAATAATCGCAAAACTGGTCGAAACTTCACTGGATTTCAGAAATCGTCCAGATTTGGAGAGGTAAATTGATCCTTTAATAAAATCTTCTATTTTTACTATTTCCCCCCCATTACAGTTCCTAAAATATATCCTAATATCTTTTATAACCTCCCATTAATGGTTCGATGTTTTAAATTTCAGATACTGGTGGATTTTGGGTCGTTTTCTTCAAGATTATTTTGGGTATTTGTTTCTCTCTTCAATTCCTTCCTTCTCTTTAGGGTTTCCTCCCACTTTCATAAATTTATAGAGTGTCCAGAATTTAGGGTTCATACCTAGGGATTGATTTGGGGTATTTTTGGTGAAATATTATGGTTTAGGGTTTTTTTCAGATCCTTGTGGTGCGGAGGAGGTGCGGTTGAGGTTTCACACCAAGATTCAAGGGTTTTGATTCATAAGGTAGGTGGTTCCATGTGTAAACAATTAGTGATGAGTTATCAAGCTATATTTAACCATTTTTCATATTCCTCATATGTTGGGTTTGGTGCGAAAACTATTTATGATTGATTTGGTTATGTGTTAAATTTTATTGTCACTTTTTAACATGAAATTGGGTGTTTTCATGTGTAACTCATGGGGTTTTATTTGGGTGTGGTTTATAACTTATGAAATTGGTTTATTAAATCTTGTTTGGCCTTCCAATTATGGTTTGGTAATTTACTAGTGTCATGTGGTGCTAAAAAGAAGGTTTTTTAATAGGTTTGATGTGTAAAACATTGTTATACTTCTTGAGGTCATTTTAGGAAAATGTGTGTTTTCATTTGTATCTTTTGTGGTATTATTCAAGGTTATTTTATAACACTTGAATGTGTTTTTATAAATGTATCTAGGGATTCCAATTCTATTTTTGATAGGAATTGGTATGGTTTTGGTCTTAAATGGGGGTTTTGAAATGGGTTTTGTGTGCAAGACATAGTTACACCCCTTGAGTTGTTTTATGAAAATTGTGAATGTTTTGTTTGGTTAAAAAAAAGTTGATAAAAGGGTGTGTATGTACTTTTTGGGGGGTGTGTTCACCTAATATGGGTTTTTAAAGGTATGGTGGTTATTTAAGATTTCAAATATTTTTTTAGAATGTTTTATAAAGTGCTGAAATGTTTTAGAAAATGGAAAGAGAGCTGAAAAACATGGTTGTGGGCTGTTTCGTGTGAGTGTGTTGTGAAAATTGAATTTTGTTGATGAAAGTGGTATTATATGTTATTTGAGTGGGCTATTATGTGAGTTATAATTTCATGGAATGGTTTATAAAAATTGTTTAAAGTATTTGTGGAAGTGTCAATGTAATGTGAAGAGTGTTGTGGACTATTTTTGTATGAGTCGGATTTCGAAATCAATTTGAATGAAAAGTGTACTTTTGTGACATGTGTGGTATAAATGTGAGATGTTTGGTGAATATTTGATATGGAAATGATATTTTCATGTGAAAAATATATATCTTGACTTGTCTAACTTCTTTGAGCACAAAGGGAAAACTCGGGTATCTAGGTGGGTGGACGCGTACTAGTATGCTAGTGAATCCGTGGGGTTTGGCCTCAGTTTCACTTAGAAATATTGACGCTTACAACTCTAACTAAAATATGATGATGATTATTGGGGACCACTAGGTTATGGGTATGTTCCCTACTAGTGGCTCGTGTATGAGAACAAATATTTGTGATGGTTACTCTCACCGAGATACGGGGTACCTAGGACCCACAGCTAGTTAGTGCCTAGGGGTTATTTCCCATTGCTTGTGCTCACTGGATATTTTGTTCTTACTATTGGCATACGGTATGAGAGGCTGGAAAATTCAGTATCTATGGTATTTATTTTAAAAGTTTTTATTCTTTAAATTATCACACCTAAAAACTGTTTTTATTGAATGTTACATCTTTTAGAAATTTTAACTAGCATCTCATGTTTTTGAAAACTTGCATGATTTTCGTCATTAAATGTTTATCACATGGAATCTATTAGTGGTGGTATCCTATTGGGCTTTTGATAACACCCTACTTACACCCTTGGGTGTAAGTAGACTTGGTTATTTTTGTTGTCGCAGGCTGGGTACAGTTTTTAGTTCCAGTGGTTCGGGTTTCTGGCAGGTCCTTGGTGGTGAAGTCTTGTGGAGATGGCTTAAGGGCGGTGCCCCTTTCCATGAGGGTTCTTGGGAAGTCTTTATTTTTTTTACCTTTGTAACGGTCTTTAAACATAGTTTTAACTTATGTAATTCTGTTCTGAAATTTTGTAAAAGATGGTTTTATTTGAAAAATCCATATTTGTTTTATGGAGTTTGTTTGTTGTTTAATGTTTATAAAATTAGGTAAATCATTCCCAATTATCATTATATGATACCCGGGCACTTGTTCCAGACCATGGGGATCAGGAACACCCTTCGGGCCTTGTCACAGGCTAGGTTTGGTGTTGGTTTTGGCGGCGACCAGATTCGGTTCGTGACAACTCCACTATATGGTCTTAAAAACACTCTTCATGAGACAATGATTTTTGTTTTAACATTCAAATAAAGCCTCAAATTACTCCTTGAAAAGAAAAAGGCCTTTGTTATGAGGATTGAATTTAATGATCCCTTAGTTTCCAATGAAAAAATGTAGTAATTCTAAGATTTTGTTTCTAACCTATCTAGGTGGGAGTCCAATAAGTGGAAGGGATTGATGTTTTATTCATTTCTTTATATTTATGTGGTGGGTAGGGCGTGCTTTATTGATAAATTGAGTGGATCTTTAATAAAATGGATTTCTAAGTCAATTTAATCACTTATAAACATATATTAATCTAATCATAACTAATAAATATATTATAAAAAAATATTATTTATTATTGGATAGAATACCTCCCTTGTAAATTCTTGTTCTTTTTGGTCATTTAATTGTGACTTGGCTTTCTAAGTTTGTGTAAAATATCTTTCTTCAGAACATAAAAGGTCAAGTAATTACTGGATTTTAACATAGGTACAAGGATATAGTAATTTAAATAAACGAATGGATGAAATTGTTATTGATGAAGGAAGTGAATTGGGATTTCATGTTACTATATTTTTCTGTATATTATTCTAGACCATGTTTTATAGGAAGACCAACAAATATATCTATATAATAACCCACTAAAAATCCCTATTTTAATAATTATATATTTATCAATCTTAGTTATATTTCACATATCCGACCATATCCAAAATCATTAAAACATTTTTATTCTGAATAAAACTTCCCAGAAAAGAAATTCATCTATAAATTTAATTTATAAACATGTCACAACTAATTCAAATATCTCATTCGATAAAAATATATGTATATATGAAAATAATAATTTGTTTAATATAAAAAAATGATACTTTATTAAACAAAAATTATTTTTCCTCACTATTAAAATCCAATTTATAATTTTACTTTGGCAACAAAAATATTCAAATATTTATTTAAAACATTGAATAGAATAATAATAATAATAATTTAATGAAGAATTTATTCATTCTTTATACAAAAATGTAACATTTTTTAAAATAATATACATGGAAATAAAAAATATATAGATATAACCATGAAAAATATAAATATAAATATAAATTAATTATAATGTCCAAGAAATTCCTTGTATTTTTTTAAATTATATGGGATTATTTTGAGACCAGAAAATCAGACAGAACAAGATTCGAAGGCCCGGTGAGCCCATAATAAGTTTCTGAAACTTTTGAATATTTATTTAAAATAACATGAGTACATGGTTTTGGAAACTTCTAAATGGGTACTCAGATTAAAAATCTAAGGACACCACTCCATCCATAACGATGACTTTACCAAATGAAAGACATAACCTTGACTGGCACAGGTCGAGGGAAAATTTTACTTTTCATACTCTTTAAGTAAAATATAATGAATCTTTCTTAAGGAAAAAAATAAACTTTTAGTTTATTTTACTGTAATTTCTAATTTTGTTGTAACGTAACAATGTTGCAACCCTAACGTAACAGAAACACTTTTCATAAATTAAACAACATAACAATGATGCGAATCAGCATAACAAAAACACTAAAACGTGTTTTCTCTATTTAATGGATTAACCAAATACGAGATCATGGGCACACTTCAGTATTGCTCTGAACCCTTATAGATTTGGCATTGTTGAGAAATGATCGATGAACTGACACCAATGAAATATCGAGGAACATCGAACAATAATAGTGCGATCATTTCCACTGAAGGATCCAACCTTGAGGTGGGGGTTTTATTTTATGTGATTCTGTTTCCCAAGTCTTCATTTCTAAATAATGAATGCAGATCAACCCACAAACTGGTTAATCCGTGGGTCTTTCATTCATGAAGGATGTGTGGTTTATTTTGGGGCTTGAAGGGTCAGAGACATGGTGTTTATTTTCCATTCCCCTTCTTTCTAATGGGACAAATTAAGGCCAAAAAACAAGGCCAAAGTCTATCCCTTGGGTGTTATTGGTTCTTTTCCAATCACAGTTCATACGTTTTTTATCGATGGACCCACAGGGGCGTGTCAAACATTGGTGGGAGGTTTTGAGTGCGATCGCACCCCCGGATCAGCGACATGACAAGTTGAAGCCTACAAAAGGTGATATTATGACCTGATAACTCCGAAACATCATTCAGATTGAATAATGGACCACTAGAGAAAGTCTTCTTGCCTGTAGAAGAAACTGCATTTGTGATGCGGTGGTAGAGGTCCCAATGGCATCGGCCGTGGGGTGGTGGATAAGGGCCTCCATCAACTGTCAGCGTCGGTCTTTGATGGACACTGCAATGAGCCGCATTACGTAGCCGAAGGGCTGTAGTTCAGTAGGACTACGATAGGTGGGCCCACTATGTGGACTGGGAGTTGACGGGGTGAACGACACATCCAAGAATGACAAGACGACCAACTCAAGGTGGGCTGTGCTGCCTAGGGCGGCCCAGAAGGTCGGACCCGTGACCCAACAAGCCAAGTCGGGTTGGGTTGGTGGATCCATTCGGTTTGGGTCGATCTGACCAGGTCGTACCAGACCATGACCCAACTGGCATCTTTTCAGTTAAACATGCATACCTTCCAAACTATACATTTGATTGACAAGCCATTTGTGGAGTTGGGACCCTCGTGATGAGACAATTCTTTTGACATACTCCAAGTGAGTTTTTTTCTTAGAATTTGATATATGAATGAAGACTTGAGGAGTATATTTGGAATGAAGTGCAATTTTAGTGGGAATACTGCACTTTACAGTGATGATAAGGAAGTGAAGAGCATCCACTGAGCCCAAAAAATGAGTGAAAATCAGTGTCCCAACAAACCTCAGTGACAAGAAAACCTTAGTCGCCCAATAGACGAGTGGAACTAAGTGGTTTAGCAGACCTCAATAACGAGAAGACCTCAGTGGCCCAAAAGACCTCAGTGATGAGCAGACCTTAGTGGACTAGCAGATGAGCGAACCTCAGTGGCCCTATAATCCTCAGAGATGAGTGGACCTCAGTGGCCCCAAAAACCTCACTGATTAGAATAACTCAGTGGGCTAGAAGATGAGCCGACCTTAGTGGTCCAAGAGAGATAAGTGATGAGTGGACCTCATTGGCCCAACAGCCCATAATGACTCATCATGGATGAGTCCCCTAGTAGTACAATATGTTCAACATTACCACAAATATTCTTGATTTCTATACATTAGGTTATTCTTATGTGAGTTATTCACTACTTCATGTGTAATTTTCTTTATGGTGCTTTCTTTGTGGTTTGGGGTCCCTACTGAGTATTGTATTAATAACCCCAACATGGGCTCCTCCTACACGTATCTTTTCTTGTGTAGTTGACCAACGTTTTTATATGTACCTTGGTAGTCCAGGACCAGACAATTCCTAGTGAGGATAGACAGGTGAGGCATACTCCTACATCTTCAAGAAGCTACTCTTCAGGTAGGGCTTTCTATGGATATGTTTCTAGAGACTTTTATACTCCCTTGTTTACAACATGTATTTTTTCGGGTTTGTATTATAGCCCCCCTTTACTTCTAGATTTGTACTGTTTACTCTCAGTGGTTGTTTTAGTATCATGAAAGTTTTCCCCTTTTCCGCATTGTGGGATGGGGTTGTGAGTGTGCTTGTGTATAGGTACTCGGAAAATGCCTCTGACTTTCAAGATAATTCCTTTGGCACTAGTTTCCAACCCCAGGCCTTTGGGAGGTGGTCTTGGGGTTGTCGCGGAATCGGCCCTGGGGGACTTGTCATGAAAAATTGGTATCAGAGGAGGTCGCTTCTACCTTAAATATTGGGTGTTTCTGGATTTGTTTTGGGGAAATAGTGTTAAATGTTTTGAGTTCGAAGTTCAGGCTCAGGGAGTCCAGTGTTGGTGCAGAGGCCAACGTATCCATACACTAAGAACCTGAATCCTTCTTTTGGACTCGGTACATGAAAACACCAGTTGCACGAATCATATCAAAATTGAAGGTTTTATCATGTCCTTCTAGAATCAAAATCAGATCACTAGGTAAAATCTATTAACATCGGTTCATCTTGATCTATTTCAGGGTGCCACTATACAGATATCTATCCATTATTTTAATACATCACCGCGAGGATAGTATGCCTACCAAAAATGCATCAGTTCAGGGACCAGTACCAAAGGTAGTTCCACTGGGTGGTGCACCAGTTCTGCCACTACCCATTGACCAGCATCTCCTACCAACCCTATTAGCAGGGGAAACATATAGGCTCAATACCTTACACAAGTTCAAGAGGTAGAGGCCTCCAAGGTTTGGGGTGAGACTGACCCCCAGGTGGAAAAGGATTGGCTTGGGGTTGTTACACGAGTCTTCTATCTAGTGAGGACACCTATCAACTAGATGTCGATCTTATCCACAAGCCTTGTTTATGTTTTAGTGGGGAGATGGTGGAGTTTGATGAACAAGATGTATGATGGGGGGACCGTCACCAATCAAAACATCGACTTCCTCTTTATGGATGAGTTATTTCTAGTGGCTCTCTGATCAGTACACATCAAGGAGCTACTACACATACAATAGGGTTGCATGATATTATTAGGTTACTCAGTAATATTCAACGAGATTTATTGCTACTCTATAGACATGGTGCGGGACCCATTATTACTGGCTCAAGCTTTTGAGTAGGGACTACACTAATAGATCTAGGAATCCATGGTATCTCTTAGCATCCCTACCCAGACTGAGGTGCTATAGCAAGATCTACTCATGATGATATTCCTGACAGAGTAGGCACCAGCAGCAGGAGCTACTAGTAGACACTAGGCGATGGAACCTTCGATAGTGGGTAGTAAGAAGCTGATGCAGAGACCCAATCAGGTCAATCCTTAGAGGGGATGACCCTGGGACACATGATCGGTGGTGAGAGGTCCCCGGGAAAGAGGGATTTAGTAGATGAGCATGATGTGCTACTCATGTGATGGTCAAAGTTATGTGGCTCATGACTACCTGACTCGCCGTGAAAACGTTCAGTGGATGATCAAGGTACCACTATGGTAGAGGAAGAGGGTCGAGTAGGGTGTTTTATAGGGAGGCAGACGTGGCAGGGGAGTAGGTAGAGTGGAAGGCGGTGGACAGAGGTTTGAGGTACTACCACCACCACCCCCAGGTGTTCCACCATGAGCTTCAGGAGCTGGTGGACAGGGGAAGTCCAGCATCAGGAGATGGAGGTTTATGACCCCAGTTCTCTATGGATGATTAGAGGTATGATGTGTGTATTCTCCACTTTAGCTATAGTTCTTATAGACACAGGTTCCATCCACTCTTTCTTTGCCACATACCATATTCAGAGCTCGGAGATTCCGATGGAGATGTTGGCTTGATCCTTTTGGTTAGAGACTCCTATGAGATGGGATTCCATGATTAAACATTGGTGATGATAGTGTGAGATTACTCTAGGAGGTGAGAGATTCAGTTGGGATCTCCTAGTAGCAGCTTCTAGGCCTTACGACGTCATCTTGGGAATGGACTAGTTATCAATAGTTTATGCTTAGATCAAATGTATTATGTGAAAATTGTGGTGTATCTATAGATATGAGACTAATTTTACCTTCATTATTGAGAAGGGAACACTTGAAGTATAGGAAAAACTTTCTCAGAGAAGGGTGCAACCGATCACTCATTGGATGGATATCCTCACCCTTGATGTGGTGGAAGAGAAAATTCCTCACTTTCCTGTAGTGGTGGAAAAGTAAAAAAGACATCTTTTATAAGGATGTTCCGGGATTACCCCCTTTTAGGGAGGTTGGATTCTACATTGATCTATACCCTAGGAGGACACCGATATCCACACTAGAGTATCAGATGGATCCCATGGAGCTTTGTGAGATGAGGGTACAACTGGAGGATCTGTAGGGGAAGGGATTCACTAGGCATTTTTTTCACCGTGGGAAGCCCCAATATTTTTTTCAAAAATGTTAGACAATAGTTTGAGGTTGTGTGTTAACTTTTAGCACCCAAATCAAGATACCGTAAAGAAAAAAGTATATACTTTCAAGAATTTATGACCTCTTTAACCTGCTGAAGGGAGTGATATTGGTCTCAAAGATAGACCTTAGATCAATCTATCATCATCTACATGTACAAGGTGAGGATATACTGAAGAAATCCTTCAGGTGTCGGTGTGGAAACTTTGATTTCTTGGTGATTCCTTTCAGTGTGATCAATTCCCAATCTGTGTTCATGGGACTCTTGAAAAGTATATTCCATCCCTACCTTGACCTGTTCATCGTGGTCTTCCTGGATGACATCCTGGTGTACTCTGCATCCATGGAGGAGCACATGACACACCTGAGGATTGTACTTGATATACTACAAGAGCACCAAATTTATGGGAAGCTCTAGAAGTGTTAGTTACGGATTTCGGATGTCCACTTTCAGGGACATGTCATTTCAGAGGCTGGAGTTACAGTGGATCTGGAAAAGATAGAGGTAGTGCTTTCTTAAGAGCCACCCAAGAGTGTGAATGAGGTGTAGAGTTTCTTCGGATTTGATGGATACTAACAGAGGTCCGTGCCTAAAGTTTCTAGGGTAGAATCACCCTTATCAACTTTGAAATGTAAGGGACAACACTTTGTGTGGACAAAAAAGTGCCAGTAGAGTTTTTAGGAGCTGAGGAAGAGACTAATGAGTGACCCCATCTTGAGACTACCAGATGAGGGAATTGGGTATGTAGTATTCTACGACACATCAAAGATCAGACTGGGTTGTGTCCTAATGCAAGAGAAAGTAGTGATTTCAAACGGTTCATGAAATTTGAGGTAGCACAAGAATAATTATGCAACACATGACTTGGATCTAGTAGATATGGTCTTTTCTTTGAATATGTGGAATCACTACTTGATGGGAGAGTAGTTTACCATCTAATCCAACAAAAAAATACTCGGTTATATCTTCTCCCTGAAGGACCTGAACTTGAGTCAATGGTGATGGCTAGAGTTCCTCCAGGACTATGACTTTGATGGATTAAATACTCTTGGGGAGGGAAATTTTGTGGCACACATGCTCAAAAGGAGATCCAATTTTTAGTTTCTAAGTGAAGCATCAGATCAGTTAGTAGCGTTGCTGATATCCTTTGTGGATGGTGATGGAGCATCTTATCTTTAGTAGATGGTTATCACTCCACCACTCTTATAGTGAGTTATAAAGGAACAACTTGTGAATGTTGACTGCAAGGCCCAACATTATAAGTTATCCTTAGGACAAGCTCTTAATGGATATTTGGGAGGTGGGTAGAACATCATACTTTTCAGAGGGCACAACATTGTACCAGTGGCATCACGTGAGGAGGTTCTGGGGGAGTTCCAAACATCCCCTTTGATGGTACATCCAGGAGTGAAAAAGATTTATCAGGAGATCCAATGTCAGTACTGGTGGTAAGGGATGAATAATGCAGTGAAAAAGTTCATTTCGCGGTGCCATACTTGTCAACAAGTGAAGGAAGAGGATCATGTTCTTGTAGGCTTGACTCAACTACTTGAGGTACCATAGTGGAAGTGGTATGGTATCACGATGGACTTTGTGATGGGTTTACCCAACACATACAAGGTGCATGATACCATCTGGGTAATTGTTGACTGAATCACCGAGTCATCCCACTGCCTACCCATCCAGTAGAAGGGTTAAGTAGAAAGACTGAGATTCCTCTACATGCAAGAGATAGTTCGACTTCATCGAGTTCCATCAACGATAGTCTAGTATTGAGACATATTCTATACATACCAGTTGTGGAGGGGATTATAGGAGGTGTTTGGGACTTATATATGCTTGAGAACATATTTCCATTCGGAGATAGATGGTCAAATAGAGAAGACTATCCATGTTTTAGAATACATGATTTGTTCTTGCATCTTGGACTTCGGTCACAGTTGGGAGGATCATCTAACTATGGTGGGGTTCACTTACATCAATAAATACCACTTTATAATTTGTATGAAACTATTCAAGGAACTGTATGAGAGACCATGTAGATCACCATTATGCTAAAAAAATCCACGGGAGTCAGCACTCATGGATTGAGAGTTAGTATAGGATACCACCGAGAATGTGAAGGTCATACAGGAGTGGATGATGATTGCACAGAGAAGGCCTAAATCTTATGTTGATATGAGACAGAGTCCCTTGGTTTTTGATGAGGGAGACCATGTGTTTCTTTGGGTCTCACCTCCATGGGGATTATGATGATTTTTTCATGGTGGTAAGTTGTATCCGAGATTCATTGGACCTTTTTAGGTTATGAGAATAGTCAGTGAGGTGGAATACCACCTAGATATTCCCCCACAGATGCACCAAGTGCATAATATCTTTCACGTATCACAGTTGAGTAGGTACATAAATGACCTATCACAAGTCATTGACTATGGTGAGATGGACATTGGTGATGGTGTGACATTTGAGGAGTTCTTGGTAGAGATTGAGGATCGGCAAGAGAGGGTCCTTCAGGGATAATTGATTCCTCTGGTACTCATTTAGTGGAATCATGAGAATATCTAGGAGAGCACTTGGGAGCAAGAGGCTCAGATATGTGCTCAGTACCCCCTTTTTATCTTAGCATTTTTTTTGGATTATGAGGACGTATATCCTTAAGGTGAGGGCAATATAATGGCTTTGAAATTCTATGTAATTTTTTCAATTAGATGGGATTATTTCAAGACTAGATTCTTAGAAGACACTTGATTCCAAGGTCTAATGAGCCTGGAAAAAGTGTTTGACCTTTTTTATGTTTATTTAAAATAGCGTGCACATGCGGTTTATGAAACATCTAAATGGGTGCTCGGATTAAAAATATAAGGGCACTTTTGTTTCCATAACGATGACTTTACATAAGGAATGACTTAACCTCAACTGACACAGGTTGAGGGGAAAAGTTATTTTTTGGAATTTCTTAGAAAAATATAAAAATAAATTCTTAAGGAAAAATATAATAAACTTTTAGTTTATTTTATTCAAATTTCAAAGTTAGTTTCAAAAAAATGACGTTGAAACCCGAGAATAACAGAATCCCTGAAACATATTTTCTCTATTTAATGGGTTAACCGAATACAAGATCATGGGCCCAATCTATTATTTTTCTAAACCCTTGGATATTTTTCATTGGCAAGAGTTGATCGATGAATCACTAACAACAATTGATCAAGGAACCAAGAACAAAAATAGTGTGATCTTTTCCAACGAATGATCCAACCTCGAGGTAGTGGTTTTTTTCTTTGTGATTCTATTTCCCCATTTATCCTTTATAAATTACAAATACAGATCAACCCACTAACAGGTTGATTTGTTGGTCTTTCATTCACATAGGATGAGTGGTTTATTTAAGGGCTTGAAGGTTCAAAACTCGATGTTTATTTTCCTTTCACCTTTTTAATAACAGGACAAATGAAGGACAAACAAACAAGGAAACATTCATCCCTCAGGTGTTCTTGTGATTTTTCTATCCCTGTTCTTACATTATTCTCCGAAAGAAACAAGAGTTCATGTCAGACTTTGTCGGGAGGTTCTGATAGCAAACAAACCCCCGGATCAACGACAGGATGAGTTGGAGCACTCGACAAGCGAGATTACAAGCTGAGAACTCTGGAACATCTTCCAGATCGAATAATGGACCACCAAAGCAAGTCTGGTGGGCCGTGGAAGAAACCACCAGTGCGTAACAGTGGCGTTCCGCGATGGTGGAGTTCCCCATGGCATCGGCTGTGGGGTGTCGGGCAGGGGCAACCGGTAACTTCCAGTGGTGGTCTTCGACAAATGCATCTGAAGGGACACAACATGTGGGACCCATAAATACCTGAGGGAGATCACTTGGAGAACGTAGAATCTGGGCGTTAGAAGTTGGCCCGATCATAGTTGTCCAGGTCGTGTCAACTGGTATGGGATGGGTCAGACCCTGGATAGGTCTGACCATTGACGGTTCGGACCTGGGTCATGTCAGTAGACCCAGAACCAACCAATCCCTTTTCAATAAAATAGTCATAAACTCCAAACAGTACGTCTGATTGATGAGTTGTTTGTGGTGTTGGGACCCTCAAGATGAGACAATACTTTTGACACACTCTAAGTGAGTTTTGGGGAAAGTTGGGATATGAACGATGTCTTGAATGTAGATTCTCTTAGACTCAAGATTGTTGTGATTGAGAATCCTATAGCTGGATAAGATGAGAAGGAAGTGAAGAGTGGACCTCGGTGGACCAGTAGAAAAGAGAACCTCAGTGGCCCATCAGACCTTAGTGATGAGCGGACCTCAGTGGCCAAGCAGGCGAGAAAACATCAGTGGCCCAGAAGACCTCACTGATGAGCAGACCTTAGTGGACCAACAGACGAGCGGACCACAGTGTACCATCAATCCTCAGTGAATAGATGACCCCAATGGCCCAAGAGAAAAGAAGACCTCAGTGGCCCGACAATCCTCAATGGTGAGAAGACCTCAGTGGCCCAACAGATGAGCAGAACTTATTGGCCCAACAGACCTCAGTGACAAGCGGTCTTTAGTGACCAAGTAGGCCCCAATGAATCACTAAAGATGACTCCCTTAGTAGTACAATATATTTTTCATTAATACTGATAATATTTATTTCTATACATTAAGTTATACCTGTGTGAGTTGTTCACAGCTTTGTGTGTACTTTTGTTTGTCGTATTTTCTGTATGGTTTGGGGTCCATAATGAGTACTATGTTACCCACCCATGCACATGATATTTCTACATATATCGTGTCTTGTGTGGATGACCAACGTTTTGACAAAGACCATGGTGGTTCAGGACCAGGTGATGCCTAGTGAGAACAGACAGGAGAGGCATACTCCTATAGCTTCAGGAATCTACTCTTTAGTTAAGTCTTTATGAGGATGGGTTTCTAGATTCTTTTGTACCCTTTTGTTCATAGTGTGTCTTTTGTTGGGTTTCTATTATGGCCCCCTTTACTTCCATATTTGTATTGTTTCACTCAGTTGTTGTCTATGTATCATGCATGTTTTCTATTTTTCAGCATTGTGGGATGGGTTTGTGAGTGTGCATATGTACAAGTACTCAGAAAACGCCTCCCACTTGCAGGATAATGCCTTCAGTGCTATTCGTCATCCCGTAGTCTTTGGGAGATGGGCTTGGGGTATTCACAGTATGATCCCTGGGGGATGGGTCATGACATTAATTTTTTTAATAATTCTCTTTTTGAAAACATTTTAAAAATGATATAATTAATAAATCTCTTTTTAAAGTACCAAACAAGCCTTTAGAACATTTATTAGGAATAAATATTTGTAATTCCATACTATTTAATAGATTTTTAAAATTGAATTTGATTTCCAAAATAAATTTTAAAAGCATATGATGTTTCATTAAATTAAATCTATTATGAATCATCATAAAAATCACTTTAATGGTAAAATTCTTAAATCATAGATAACTAGACTGGGAAACTCGTCAAAAAATATCTATTAGATTTCCATGTAACCAAAATCCAAAATTAAATCACATGTGACACTTAAAACAAAAAATTTTACTGAATCACAAAGAAGAGTAAACCCATTTCAAATATTAAAAATCACTAAAGGAAACAAGTGAAGGATGATAGATATAAACCAGACATAAATAAAAAATTTCATTATAAAAAACAACTCATTCAACTAGAGAATAAAGTAACGGATGACACATTTTCAAAGTTATTCCATTTATTTTAGAGAAACCATATTTACATTCCATTGAGGGACCAAGTTGAATTCACATTACTCTAGTTCATGAAATTTTGAATAAATTTTATTCTTTAGAACAAAGATAAACTCAACTTGGGATTAGTTAGAAAGATTCCCCAACATCATTATATAATGATAATGAAATTTAAATTATCCTAGACAACTTTGAGATAATTTATTCCTAGATGTTTTAAAATTAAGAAAGTGTGTGTGAATTCATCCAAATAACTAAAGACCATGTAAAAACCATAAAAATCAACTTCCCTAGAATGAATGAAAGAAAATGTTATTTAATTCAAAAAAATTTTAGGGAAAGATATTAATGAATAATAAATTAATGATCTTATGCCTATGAATTCAAATATTTAAAAATCTTCTTAATATGATGTTCAGGAAGGATTACATATTAAGAACAACAACAAAATATGTAAGAAAGATGTGAAACGTTTTAGTAGAGTTGGAATGCATTGGGGAACTTTTCCCCACAACTAGAAGGGACTTTATAGCAACTCAAGAGGTTTATATTATCCTTGAATGTACATTAAAAATTAAAAAGATGATTAAAATTGTAGAAAGAATGGAAAAGTTAATTAATAAGAAGAGGGAGATGAAAGAAAGATAAAAGTCTATGATGAAGCTAAAAGTACTAGGATCACAAATAAATATGTTTACATTGAGTTAAACGCTAACATGATTATTGAGGGTATAAAATTCAAAGAGGTTAATCTTTATAATGAGGGTCTTAAATTAAACATTTGTAGAATTCGAGACAAATCTTCATCATACAATTGGATACACAACTGGATAAGTTTAGAAAATATATAATATAACAAGATTTATGTGGAATCCGAAGGGAATCAATCATGGAAAATCCACCTAGGTTCCCACTAAAGAATAAAAACCTCCCATGAGACTTTCATTCATCCCAAATAGAATAATTTAGGCAAGACTATAACAAAGTTATTATTATGAGGGAACCAAGAAGTTCTAGAAGAAAACAAAACCTTAACCCACAAACAACACCTCAATTACCAACATAAAATCTATATCTAATTACTTTTCATGCTCATCCAATGAAATTTCAATATCATCCAATGACATATCAAGATCACTAATATATCTTGAACCAGTGTTATACAAAAAAACGTGAAATGGTACACCGCAGAACCCACGAGATCACTGAGAAAATAAAACTCCACACTAACACACACCATGGAACCTGAACTAGTATGAAATGAGATAGGAGGAGAAAAAAATAGCATACCATAGATTCGTGGATTGATTCATCAAAGATAAGTTCGATGAGGAGATATGAGAGTTGTGGACTTCCCTGAGAGCTTGAGAGGCATGACTAAAATCTATCTGATTAGGGTTCTTTTAAAAATAACTGTGTGTGTTTTATTGGTGCTTCCAAAAAAGAACTGAAAAAGATACCTTATATCAGTGCTAAAATAAAAAGTGCTGATAAAAGATATATTTATCATCACTAAAGAAGCATTGATTAAAACCATCATTATCAGTGCTAATGAAGATCCAATAAAAGGTATCGTTATCAGCGCTATAACTGTAGTACAGATAAATGATTTATAACTGTAATTATAAATAAATATATATTAAAATATATTTATAAATATTTATATATAATTATAAATGTATTAATATCATTATATATATTTAAATAATTATATATACACATATAATAAATATATATAATAAATATATATACAATAATAAATATAATAAATATATTAATTCTTTAAATATATTTATTAAAAAAAATTCATTATTTAAATATATAAATTTATATATATAAAATTATATAAATACTTTTTTTAAAAAATTATATTTATTTATTTATAATTATAAATAGTTAAGTTTATAAAAATAGTAAATAAACATTTATAAATATTTTTATAAATAAATATATTTGTATATATATTTATAATTATGTATTTATAATCATATATATATTTACATCATTATATATATTTATATAAATATATATATAATAAATATAGAAACATAAATATAAATATACTTATAAATTCAATTGTACTAAATATATAGATTATTTAAATATATTTATTATATTTTCGTTATTATAAATATATTTCTATCCTTATATATTTATATTATTATATATAAATTTAATATAAATATATATATAGTAAATATATTAATTATTTAAATATATTTATTATAATTTTATAATTATTTAAATATATATACATTTAACTATAATTATATAAATACCTTTTTAAGAAATAATATTTATTTATTTATAATTATAAATATAGTAAATATACATATATGAATATATTTATTTTTAAATATTTATTTACAAATGTAGTTTTAACATTTTTAATGAATATATAATCTTAAATGGATTCATGTTAAAAATGAGTGAAATTGAATAATTAAAAATGAGTATACTTCAAAAACATTGAAAAATTGAATAAGTTTTATTAATTAAGTAAAAATTATTTAAAATTTTTGAATACATAATGAAATGAAGTCGAAGACATGTTGAAAATATTTAAACATAGTAAATAAATATATATAAATAAATATTAAAAATGATAAAATTGAAAAAAAGAATATTTAAAATGAAAAAATAATACTAACTGTAATAATTTTAAAAATAAATAAATAAAATTTATAGATTAAAAAAATAATATATTAAATATATAATTTTTCTAAATGAAATTATAAAATGAATATTAATATTTGAATAAATTACATAAATATTTGGTGTTTGTGTTTATATATCAGATTTCATTAATTACGTAAATATTTGTGTGTGTGTGTTGTATATAAAAATGTTTTAATTACATACATGTATGTGTGAAATTAATGTAACACATGTTTGATATACGTTAAATTAAAAAATTAAATGATGTTCAATTAATGTAAATTACTCGATACAATTAGTTAATCCTCATCATCATAAATATGTAAAATTTTACTCATGAAAAAGAAAAGTACAAGCAGAAAGGCCCGTAAGAATATGCCGAGAGAACATGAGCATAAGGGGGTCTAAAATAATGAAGACCTAGGTTATCCCCTCTAATGATGTCGACCCCCACCAACTTTAAGTTGTTCAAATTATGAAAAAAATAAGTTCTCTAGGCTAGAAAAATCAAGTGATACTAGGTAGGCCGCTACTTTGTTACCCTCCCACCAAGTATGGGTTACTTTAATATAATTACCAAGGATTACATGACATTTTCTAATGATAAAGAAAATTGACCAGTGGATCACACTGAGACCATGCTGAGGATTGTGTAAAATTGTTGAATATGTTTCAACTTCTGTGATACCCATACATCATTGTCTGCACACACGAAGCCCCATCAGAATGGCCAATGCCTCTGCCTGAAGAGCTGTTTCATTGCCAAGATGAATTGAGAAGGCCATCAAAATTGACCCTGTGCTATCACACTCCACTACCCCACCACACATAGGACTAAAGATACATAATACATCAGAATTTAATTTCAAACCCGTCATAGGAGGGGTCCAGCAGATCTAGTTTTTTGAGGGTTTCCCAGTGCCCAAATGAAACCCACTAGAACCTGTAATGACCCTCTGCAGGGAAGGGGCCTCCCACAATTTGATTGGAAGTTGTATCATATCGAGAATCAACGATTTAGTTCTTATAATAATAGATCGTCCTAAGGATGACACTCTTTCATGAATACATTTTTTCCTTGCTTGCCACAAACACCAACGTCCTCCTTGTAGAACAATAGTGTGAGCCATCCTTTCTTGACCCTCCTCTATTGAGCCATTATAACATCGGACCAGAAAGGGATGATTATCCATAGATGAAGATGTTATTTCAGTAAATTCCCCCAAGTAATTATACACCTCACAAGCCCACTCACTTTCAAATAATTGGTGGCTAAATATTTCCTCCCTTATGAGTCCTATAGAAAACAAATCTAGAGGTAATAGAAACACCACAACTCTTGACATTATCATCAGTGGTGACATACTTGTTCCTAATTCTCTAGATGAGTAAATTCAATTTAGTATGGATATTGTTGATTGAAAGAACATCCACCCACGCATCTACTGGTTCTTGTATGATTAGAGTCCTATGGTAGTTTTTTGATGAGAGAGAACCAGAAGAGGCTAGAGTGAAGACACACTAGTCTGAAGCAGAATTCAGCTTAATGAGGTCAAATTGTTCATGCTAGTCATTGCTAGGAACCACTTTGATGAAGGCATGATGTTGGCTGGCTTCCCTGTAAGAAATTCCAGTGGCTGGATAGACTGAGAATCCAATGATTGCGGAACTCTAGTTATGGTTCTAGAAATATATATATTCTCTCCCAATGATTCATATAGCATGAGGACTAATGGAGTTCACCATGGGTCCAATCCCCTGCCAAGGAGGGTGGGATCCACAACCATCCATTAACACCCAATCCCACACATAATTGTCTTTCATGGTGATCCCCCATATTTTAAGGTGTTCCAAAACATCCCATTCCAATTTTTCATGAATGTAGTGAATGGTATCCTACAGGATACTAACATTAATCCCACCTTCATTAACTGGTTGTTCCATACTTCTCCAAGAAACCCAGTTCCTTTTACCCTCCAAATATGGATCCCAAATGAAGTTTTCTAGGACTCTTTAAATGTTTTTAGTCACACCTTTTGGGACTTTGATGACTAAGATGGCATGAACCAAGGTGGCAAGTAACATTTTATTCACTACCATTATCCTACTTCCAATGGATAAGTAATTTTTTCCAGTTTAGAACATGATCCATGATCCTGCTGATGAGAGGGTCAAAGTCACAAATGCGAAGTCGTATTGGGGAAAGAAAATCCCCTAGATAGTCCATGGGGAATCCACTATCTACATATTCAAGGTGTGGCTCACAAAAGAGAACCCATTAGAGGGGCATCAGCTGGAAATGTAAAAACTACTCTGGGTCTTGTTAATAACCTATCCTCTCTAGTGACCATACTCATCCAAAATCCTGTTTAAGCCCCTCATCGATCATCTCCCGGCATTCATAAAAACTATGGTATCATATATGAACATGAGGTGGGACATCAATGGGGATATCATATTCTGATGGTATTGAAGAATACAACCATTAGTGTGGCCTCTATTAATGAGTTGACTGAGAATGTACTGGGAAATAATAAAGATACTTGGGAAAATTGGGTTCTCTTGACTTAAACCTCAGATTTCCTTGAAGAAACCATACGTTTTTCCATGAAAGTCATCTCCAACCATGATGAACTAAAAAATATATATATTATCAATTTTCCATGGAGAAAGACTAATACCTCCTAGAACTCTGTTGATGAAAATCCATTCAACAAGGTCATAACCCTTATTCATATCATGTTTGATGACCGAATTCGAGCCATGGGTTTTGTATTTTATATCCCTAATAATTTCCTAGGCCAAATAAATCTCGCTATGGATGGACCACCCCTTAACGAATCCATGATGCTCTAAGGAGATCCATTGGGGGAGGTGGAGAGATAGAAGATAATTGATGATGCTGGAAAGGATTTTGTAGGGGACATTTCACATGGTTATAGTAAGAAAATGGAGGATTGAAGTGGGGTTCTTGATCTTTGGGATCAACACAATAGAAGTGGCTCATGCAACACGGGGTAGGAGACCACCCTGAAAGAAGTCTTAAACAGACAAAATTAAATCAACCTTCACAAGATCCCATTATGATATATAAAAGGAACTAGGGAAGCCATCCAGACCTGCCACACTATCAGGATTCAGACTCATCATGGTAGTTCGAATCTCTCTCTCTTGAGGAATAGCCATCATACCCTCATTGTCCCGGATAGAAAAGCAACGTGGAATCAAATCAAAAATGCCAGTACTTTGCCTTAGGTAACCATTAGGTAGTTGCGTATTGGGAATACCAAGGAGGTCTCTGATGTGGGAGTTTTCAAATCACCCACAATATCATGATCATTAGTGAAGGTACCCTCTTCCACAATATGTTTGGTTTAAAAATCCTTCTCTTATCCTTAATTCAAGAATGAAAATATGCAGTGTTCTTATCTCCCTCTTTTAGCCACTTAATCTATTCATTCTCCCATGACAGATGCTCTTATTTCAGTATCATTTCCACTAGATTATCCTTCTTATTAGCCAGGATCTCAAACACTTAATCATCCCAATCCACCCCAAGTCTATGTTCAATCCAATCAACATCTTTGGTTGTGGCCTCCAAATCTCTATCCGGAAGGGGAAGGTATTTGGACCACAACTGAAGAGGAAACTTGAGCCTCTTCAATCTATTTTGAAAAGTGATCCATGCGTTCCCCTGTAGGGAAGCATTCTAAACGACTTTTTACCAGATCATGGAAATATGAAATATTCTCCTAGTGTGGGTCGTACCTAAAATGGCTCTGGTGGCTAGGGATATAAGACATGAATAATAGGAGCGGGGAGTGTTCCGATAGTCCACCCACAGGGTCTCTAGCTTCTGAGGGTCACAAAATCCATAGATAAATGATACAGAGAAGGTATTGTAACCAAGAGTCACTTTAATTGTGATGAATTGGTCTCCCTCCTTAACCAGATCAACCATAAAACTTCTATGCCAGATGATCCAAATGTTTTGGTCAGATGGTTCAGCGTGCATGAATCCATAAATTTTGAGATTCCTGGGGAAAACACCAATCTTGGATGGGTGCTGCTTGTGTTCAAGAATAGACACCAAAGGAACATTTTATTTTTTAACTCTCGAGGTGAAGACGTCTGTTTTAATCAGGGATCCAATGTTGTGGGAATTCCATATAAGGATAGGAATCATTGAAAAAGAATTTTCTGGGACTGGCTCTAGAACTTTTAGCCTTCTCAAAGTGGGAGGACATACTAAACATTAAATTCCTAGATTTTGATCTTGTAAAGACACAATACATGTTGGGTTGGGGTTCAGTTGAGGATGATTTCATGTTCTGAATAAGGGTTTCTAGACTTCTCCTCATACTTAGGGAGGATTTAGCGCCCTTCCTTGATCCCTCTGACCCCCTGGAGGGGTATTCTACTACCAGCACAATGAGGTATTTTGAGGGGGGAGAAGAAGGGGACCCATACATTGGGTCATCTAATGAAAAAGGATCTGCCTCAAGAGGTCCCTACTTCCAATCAAAAGCATGTCGATGCGGTATTAAATCCCAAGGAGGAGGCAACATCAGGCTAGATTGATGGGGAAAAACCTACAGAGAGAATCCATTTTAAGACCTCTAGATGAAAACAAGTAGGTAGGGTAGATAAGAGACACCTCACTTGGAAGACCCTTGGGAATCAACCTCGGAACATAGGTCACTATGGACCAATCTTTTATATAAACACCTTTTAGCACCAGAACCTGTGGGTAAACCACATCAGGAGGTAGGGGAAGTTCATAAGGAAGATCTCTAGGAACCTACACAACCACTGTAACCCCTACATGTAGATCCCCCTTGGAAGAAGCCGGTAATAGGCCTCTGACCTCTTGGGTTTGGGAGTGTTGACATTTCCCACTCTGGATATAACGCTGTCGGGCCTGCAAGGAGTGGCCCTGAAGAATACAATGCGAGCAGAAGCGTGGAAAAACTGAGTAAGAAATGTCTTGGTTCCAGAAAAACGAATCATGCACCAGGAGTTCCTGAGAGGCTGGCGCCACATGAGAGAGAACCAATTCTACACAGATCTGAGCAACTGATGTATCTGTACAGCTCCTGGTCCAGACATCCGAGCAGAGAAAACCACCAAGTGAGTCCCCTATCACCTTAAGGTATCCTTCATTCTATTAGGGTAGTAGAAGACCAGAGAGGTTGATCCAGACCACTGATGACGGGCTATCCTTAACTTTATGAACATCCATGGACCAGCTTGACAAAATGAAGCTCCAACGACCCACATATCTGGGGGGAAATCACCACGTTCAGATGAAATCCGCATTCGAACCCATGAAAAGACATAAGGATAAACAATGGATTGAAGAAATATGAACCAGGGGGTGGAGACCCCAAGATCCAAAAAAGATATGGAATGCCGCAAATGATGGCTTAGAACCCCGAAAGAAAGATTCCAACGTCTATTTCAAGCACTCTGCCCCCCCTAAAAATCCAAAAATGGAAAATAAAACAGATCTGAGATCCTTCACAAGACGCGTGTGGCACCTCGAAGGAGACCTTCGGGAAACAAGGTTGCGGGGGGTAGGAAGCTGGGAAGCAGATAATGTCTTTAAAGGATAGGGTAGGAACCACATAGGGGGGAGAGAAGAACCAGGAGAAGAAGATGAAGAACATGAAGGTTGGGGGCTAGCCAAGATGATGATATCTGACATTAGGATAGAAGGGATCACCACAGGGGGGGGACGCCTCCGATCGAAGATCCAGAGGCTCCATGACGGAGGAAGAGGGATCTTTCGACTAGGGGGAGGAGGATCTAGGATCGAAAGACGATGATTCCCAAGGGGGCGAAAGAGGCCATATAGAAGAGGGTGTAAATGTCAAAATGGAGAGGGAATCCAGCGGTGCATTCAACCTGTTCTCCATTCAAAAACAACGATTGTAGAAAATCCATAAAACATAGTATCACTAAGTACACAATTAGTTAATATTTTTAGTTATTAGTAATTTTTAATTATAAACCATTCTTCAATAAATATATGACTTATTTAATGTATGCATAAATATTTTGTGTTATATAAATCATATTTTAGGACATATTATATATATTGATATATATAAATATATGTATTGAAATATATATTAATTTATTTCAATATTAAAAATATTAAATTTATTAATGAATAATTCTGTATAAAAACCATTAAAAGTGAATAAGATATTAATATGTTTTCAATTATTACATTTTATTCATTTTTATATTCATATTTAATATATATTATTTATTTCTATTTATAATTAATGTGTATATATATTATATTTATTCATTATTATTTTTTTGTTTAATTATTACAATTTAGTCATTATATATATATTTATATATTTAATATATAATATTTATTAATATTTATAGTTTTTATATAATTATATTAAATTTATTCATTTTTATTATTAATTATTTAATTACTAATTGTTTAATTTTTTTTAAATTTACTGATTTTTAATTTGTATTTGTTTAATTATTTCAATTTATTCATTTTATATATCTATATTTAATATATACTATGTATTAATATTTATAATATATATATATATATTAATTTTTTTAGTGATTATTTAATTAATAATTTTTTTAGTATTTTTTAAATTTATTTATTTGTATTTTTTATTTTTTAGTTATTTTAATTATTTCAATATTTTTAATACATGTATTAATTATTATTTTAAAAAATGGGGCAGTGCTTATGGGACAAGCCGTGTATATGCCTAGTTGGTGGGACAGGTGGGCAAAGAGAAGGCCCAAGGGAAGGATAGGGAGAGCCATGGCCCCTACAAGCCTAAGAACATGCCCATATAAATGTGTGTAAAATTTATGAGGGAGACCGTACCTAAAACAAGCTTATGAGCTAGTGATGAGATGAAATAATTTAAAAATTAAGTGGTCCAATGTGCACAATTTTGATATGTGACTCGCACGCATGATCGAGACCTTTATCAATGATAAAAAATCACAAGTAAACTATATCTTTTTTCAGTGCTAAAAATAAAGCACCAATAAAAAAAGACTTTATCAGAACTTTTCACTAGCTCTGATAAAGTCCAATGTTGTATATTATGCATTTTGTAGTAGTGAAGTCAAGTGATCATGAACTTAGATTCTCCTTTGAGGGTTAGATGGTCCTCTTAGGCTACCCATCATTTTATGGATGATAGGTGGTGCTCAATTGTATCTCGGTGTCCAAAGACTGTTGAATATTTCTCCAAAATTATGATGTTAAATGAGGGGAATGATAAGATAAAATTGCGAAAGTTCCACCATAAAGTCTAAATACTTTATTAATATAGATCCACGAATGTAATTCAAGGGACAGATCCTCCCTTATTTCTAGGAAATTTGAAAACATGGTAAGTTGATCCATAATGACCCATATAGAATCATTATTCATAGATAGCTTAGGTATTACAATACAAAATTACATTGTGATGGTGTCCCACTTCCACATTGGTATATTGAGAGGTTGTGTGATGCCCTTTGAAAGTTATCTATCAACCATCACTTGTTGTCATATCATGTATCTAGACACATAATCCATAATTTCATACTATATGCTTTCCCAAAAAAAGTTCTCTTTTAGATCCCTCAAAATATTGATAGTACTAGGATTCATAGAGATGTTTTCGCTATGATCTTAATCCAGTAATTCCATATTTAGCTTTGGTACTGATGGTACATAGTATATTTCCAAACTTTAACACACCATTTTTATAGAGGAGGTTTTTCAATTTCCCATTTTTCAAGGAATTGATTTTCTTTTTAAACCCCTTGTCATCTTGCCGAGACCTCTTTAACTTCTATATTAAACATAGTTAGGAAATTATTTGGAAAAGAATTTATGTGTCCCCTTTAATAATGATCTCTATATACAACTTTACAGAATCCAATAATACACTATCATTTTCCAACCTCATCATGGATAAAACTCCATGATCCTTCCTACTCAATGCATCAACCACATTGTTCACCTTCTTGGGGTGATAATTTATTACACAATCATAGTCCTTGAGTGCTTCCATCCACCCCCTTTATCTCATTTAGAGAAATTTTGGAGTGAATTTATACTTTATAAACTTTTATGATCGGTATATATGTCATGTTTTTCCTCATAAAGATAGTGCCCCATATTTGCAATAAAAGTATTACAACTACTATCTCAAGATCTTGAGTTGGATACTTTTTTTCATGGGTCTTTAACTTAATCAATTCATAATAAATGACTTTATCATTTTATACAGGGACAAAAACTATTCCTTTGTTCAATGCATCATTATATATGACAAATCCTTCCTTCTGAGATGGTAAGGTAAATACTAGTGCATTGATCAAACTTTTCTTACATCCTCAAATATTTCTTTAGATTTCTTAAACCATGTTAATTTGGCCTCTTTATGAGAAAAATTGGTTAATGGGTTATCTTTTTAGTGGAATATTTCAAAAATAACCAATATTAACTAGTTAACAAAGGAAAATACATAGCCCGACTATATTTTTTTGGTGTGGACTATTATTTAGAAACCTTTTTTATAGGTTCAACTTATATTCCATCCTTATAGACAACATGGACATGAAAAGAAAAATTTTGATTCCAATATTCACACTTATTTAATTTCCCATATATATTTTTCTTCCTTGGAGTCTCAATGACAATCTATATATGGCCTTCATGTTCTTTATAGGACTTAGAGTATATCAATATATCATTAATATAAATCACATGAAATTTATGGTGATAATCCATGAACACTTAATTCATTATATCCATGAACATTGAGATTGATTGTTTTTATCCAAAAAGGCATTAATATGATGTAAAAATATTCATACCTTGTATGAAAAACATCATTAGTATACCATCCTTCTTGACTTTTAATCTATGATATCTATAATAGAGATCAATCTTATAAAATTATTCATCCCCTTGAATTTTACCAAATAGATCATCAATGTAATGTAAATGATACCTATTCATTATATATATGTAATTGATTTCTCTATAATTAACGTAAATCCTCATAGATCCATCATTCTTCTTCACAAATAATATAGGTTCTCCCCAAGGTGAAACACTTGGGGGTATGAATCCATTATCAAAAAAATATTTCATTGGTTACTTTAATTCCATAAATTCCAATATAGAAATTCTATAGGGAGTCTTATATATGGAATTTTCATTAGGGATAAGTTCAATTGGGAATTCAAAACAATAGTCAGGTTGATATCCATGCAATTTATATAATGTCTCATCCTAAGAGCTAGTAAAACTAGTTCCCTGATCTGGAGTGGCACATGATCTAAATCATGCATACCTATATTCTAGAGACATCCAAATAGTATCAAGGGTCTAATGGATATGGTGGGGAGACTATACACTCATTACTAGATTAAACCAACAATAAATATCAAGATAAACATCGATGTGAAATAATAATAAATACCAAAAACATCACATACCACATTCCCAAACTAAGGAAGTAATCACAAAAAAATAGACTATGAAAAGTGATGATAGTATAATATGGATAAAGTAAATCAAAACAATACCCTAAATTCTATCTCCAAATTGAGTTTCAATATCAACTTTGGTCCCTTCATCCATTCTTCATCCCATATCAAACATCAACCATCTAGAAAAGGGCATTTACCCTTATCCTGAGTTACAACCATGAATTATGCTTGGGTATCCAGTAGTTTCCTTAGAAGGGTGTGAGTATAATTCATTTGGTCACTAGAAAATTTTGTCTACAATAATACCTAGTCTAATCACAATGTATGCATAAGTACAAATAATTATGAAAAGGTAGTAATTAGAACTGTTTTTAATATTTAACAGTATTTTGATTAACCACTCTTGTTCTTAGTTCCTAGTTTCACCCATACTCAGCAAACCTAATTCCTACCAATGAAAATCATTTGAACCATCTATAAAAGGGTTTGATTTTTGGAAAACAAGGAGAATCAGTCCAAGTATCCAACCGGGATTCAAAATTCAAAGTAAAACAATCCCAACCATGATATGGAATTCCACATTCATACTATTAAAATTATAAGATTCATTCATTTCTTCAAAACATACTATATTAGGGGCACCTAGACCATCATTCTATCCCACCCAAGGCAGAGGATAATCATTAAAACATCCCAACCATGAATTTATTCACATTTCAAAAGGCTCATTATCATTAATATTTTTATCAAATGAGATAAGATAGGTTCAGCATTTCATTTATCACAATTTCATGGTTCATTACATTCCACATATTCTCAATTCCCATTTTAGGCTATTTCACCCTTAAGGAACCATTATAATGACTTCTTTACCCTTTCAATCTAGTTAACCACATTGAAAATCCCCTTTAACTATTTCTCACATTTACTGATTCACAATCCATTACTCATTAACTTACTCATGTTCAAAAAACAAACATTTTTCCATTATAATGATCTTTCCACAATTAAAATTGGTTAAATCTCACAAACACTTTGATTGATAATTTAACAAATAAATTATCATATTCATAGAAGTGGCGCACCCCATGGGTGACCATAGGCCTATTCTAATCAACCTCAATTAATCTAATGGGGATTATATGGGGTTCAATGCACTATTTACACAAACATATTATCATTTAATTCAGAGGATTAAAATGTAAAATCCATAAAAAGGTACAACCACATACACATAAATTAAACATCATGACTATGGGTTATAAATTTTAGTTCACCAACCTGAATTTTATAGATGAACACTTTCAAAAAATGGTCCTGGATTCAAGCCCAAATAACCCTAAACTCCGAATCAAATAATCATTTGAAATGTAAGGGGTTTTTAGGATTTTTAAGGAAAATAACAAGTATGCAAGATTTTGTCTAGAAAATATAAAATTGAAGAGTGGTAGACCCACCTGGAGCTTAGATTCACAACCAATGACACTTCAAATGACCCATGATTGAGGTTAAATCACCCTTGAATGGTGAGGGAGATATTGGTTCATCAATATTGCGACTGGAGGTGAAAAGTGGAAAAATTAGGTAAGAACTAAAAAATACTATGGGCATGGGGAATTACACCACTTTAATAAGGTGTATGGTTTGGATACATGGTTGGCCCAATGATACACCAAACATTCACTAAATTGTTTCCAAGAGGGGTTCTAGGTCACAAGGTCTTAGGGGGGTCCTGTACAGTTTTCTAAACCATGCAGAGGCCATGAAATTGTCTCTATCCAATGATTCATGATTTTCAGTATCCCCTTTCTTGGTTTGTCAACTATGAAGCCTCCCCCTCTAGGTATCATGGTTAAGGATAACTGTTAGTAATAACTATGAGAAAAAAATTCCTCTTTTATAGTATAGAATCTTTCCTCCCACTTTCATGTCCAAAACCCCTGATACATCTCCTGAGCTCCCTCATATTCTTTGAAAACATTTTATTAACCATTATAAAGGAAGGTATCTTAAAATTTAAATAGGAATTTACCTCCTTGAATAGATAGGATCATATAACCCACCCTTATAATAGCTCATCCATGATCTGCACAACCAAACCTCTCTAAACCTCCAAGGTAAAAAAGGTCGGGCTAATAGACCCATATTTCTACCTCTCATTTACAAGTTTCCTCTTGAACATTACCATTCTACAACAAAATTCTGACCAGTGGCATGGTTTTACCCCAAAAAAATTTCTCACGGTTATACACAATACGAACCATATGCTTCTTAAAGGGTAAATCAACCTCAAGATCAACATCATCTATATTGACTATATGAGAATGGTTGGGGTGATACTTATAAAGTTGTGTCACATGAAAAACATAATCCATTCTAATATACCACCATGGATGTTCTAATCAGTATGACACTGGTATGATCCTCACCATAATATCAAACGAACCCGCATACCTTGGTGCCAACTTGCCCTATTTTTGGAATCTGAAGGTGAATCAACCACGAAAGCACCCTAAGGAATACACGGTCACCAACTAATAACTCAATATGTAGAAATAATCAATTAACAGAAGACATATAACTAATATTTTCTTTATTCATTCATTTCTAACTAAATTAAACCTTCTCCAATGTCTCCAATATGAGATAAAATCCCAAAAACTATGATTTCCCTTATTACATCAAACATAACAAAGATATACATGGCCTACCATAGATAACCTTTTATGGTTCCATCGGAATAGTCTCCTGATAACTGTTGTTATAGAAGAACTCAATTAGTGATAATTGTTTCTCCCAAGATTCATTATAACACCCTGAGTTTTTATGAATTATTCTTTTTAAATAAATTAAAATTCATTGATTACTTTCAATGCATGCTACACCTAGTTAATCTTTCTTTATAAGCTATACCATGTTAAGCTTTATTTATAAGCCACACCAAGTTATGTTTATTTATACAAAATACTAAGTTAATCTTGTGATACACACAACACCATGTTTATCTTACAATACATGTAACAATGACTTTGCATTCTATTACATGAAATACAAGTTTTACATTTTGTTATATGTAATACACATCTTATCTTATGTTACACACAATACTAGGATTAAGAGAAATGAAAAATATTAATAAAATATTATTATAGTTATCACCAAGATATTGGAATGGAAAGTATTAAATGATTAAATTGATTATGAAAATATAGTTTAACAATGTTTATAAAATTAATTCTTTAGTCACAAATTAATTATAAATTAAAGTAATAACTATTTGAAACTAAATAAATTCCTTTTCTAAAATACTATTTTTATGCACAAACACGTTTTATCTCAATAAATTAAACAAACCAATTTTGATGAATGATTTTATTGGAATTTATATATTATATATTAAATAAAATATTTAGCATTCATATTATGTGTTTTCTAGATAAGAGATATGTATAAATCTAATTTTATGTATAAAAGATTTATTTTTCTAAAAGGCATTTTTACCACCTTTTAGTGACACACTTATTTAAAATGTAAATTTAGATAATTTTATAAATTATATTTTAGAAAATAAATTCATTTTTTAAAGAGGAATATAAAAATTATCTTAGGTTTAATTTTTGGTATTTTTATGAAATGATTCATTTTTTATGAATATTTAAAAATACTGAATTTCAATTGGAAACTGCATTTTTTTAATTAGTCATATAGTTAAATTATTTTTTAAATGGTTTTGAAGTATAATTAGATCAATTATAAATATATTAATCTATTTTAGTCTATTTTAATCAATTTTACAATGAAATTGGACATAAAAACAAATCAAACCTTAGAACGTTTTCTCTTCAAAAACTCACCTTGTCAACGCGTCTGTGGGATTAATTTTAAATTAAAATTTTCCATTTATGTGAATTTAATTTGAAAAAATGAATTCCAAATTTGAAATTTAAATAATTTATAATTTATAATATGGTTAAATTAATTTTTTTCTAATATTATTAGTGAAAGTGATTAAAATTAATCACAAAGCTTAAGAGAAAAACAAGTTTACCAAGGGACTAAACATTAAACTTAAGAGAAAAAATAGCCTATAACCATGAAAAAACCCATTATATGGCCATATTCATACCTTATACCTAGTAGGATCTAGTTTATTTCATTATTTTATCCTTTTGGTAGGTAAAAACAAGGTTTCATCTAGATTTACATTTAAAAATACCATGTGTTCCTCTCCCCCTCTCATCACACATTAATATCCAATTTTTTCTTTCAATAAATGAAGAAATAACTTCTTCAATTGAAAACTATAAACCAATAATAATTTTTCGAGAATAAATCTGACCAATTAAGTCCCTTAGTGCTAACTAAAAGGAGATACAAAAAAACAGGTAACATTCATCAACAAACATTTTTATTTTATTACTTCCTCAAACCCATTAAATTGTTTCTATATAAAGAATATATAATAATTAACGTATATTAAATATAGTATGATGTTGTTATTTTAATTTTATAACATAAAACCACACACACCTCCGTTAAATGGGTTATAAAATTACCATTCATGTGTAATGCTGGCTACCGCCTTGCGAACCTATGTCATTCATTTTTCTATTATTACCTTTCAGGGTTTGTAATAATGATACACAAACTATTAATATATGATATTTATTATATTTATGATTTTATTATGATTATTTAATTTTCAAATCACACATACCTTCATTTTTTACATTTTTTTGGAATAAAATAATGTCATTTGTGTGTACGGTGGACTACCGCCTTGCGAAGTGATGTGATTCGTTCAAACTTTACATAGAATGTATTAAGGATTAGTTTAATAGAAATATATTAAATATATATAAAAATAATAATAATAGAATGATAATATATATATATATATTAATTTTATTTCTTTCAACACCACAATAAAATTGGAACAACGTTCAAGCATACACACAACCTACCATCTCCATGAACAATGCATTCATTTGCTATCAATAAATTTTACGGATTACTATAAACAAATATATACTGAATATATATTATTTTTACATCTTCATTATCATTATGGAGATAATTAAATCATTATATAAGTATCATGACCAAGAATAAAAAGTCAAAACATATACATAAAACAAAGTGGTTATTACCCGAAACTCAACTTTAACATGGAATTATTAACAAATAGGAAATATAAATTCATAATAAGGATTTTCATCTCACATTTTATTTCTGTGAGGTACATGTCATATTCAACACCTATTTGTTTTATGTGGTGTATATTATACACATGAATTTATTTTATGATTATTATAATTACAATTACTTGTATTTAAATATACATTTTAGGTTCTTTCTTTTAGGGGGTTTATGGTTCGAAAGTTACTCAATCAGTAAGATATTTTTTGTATCAACATACCTTCATTGAGATGTACGTAATATTATTCACCAATATTATTACATGAGGTGTATATAAATAACCTTTGACATGTAATATCTTGAATTTATTAATAATAATTATATTTTAAGTATTATTTTATCTTATTCCTTCATGGGTCCTAGGATTTAATGTTACTAAAGTTGTGAGAGTTTTATGTTACAATCTCATCGTTTATCAGATTTATTTATGATCAAGTCTCCAATTTTGAAATATCATAATCTAAGGCTCAATAATTTCATGAATTTTATTATCCTTTATTTATTCATGATATTTTAAAGTAATGAAACTATTTTTACACTATTTTTTACTTAATATAATTATCAAAATGTAATTAATAAAATTTCAATTTATTTAACTCTTAGGTCATAAATCTATTTTCTTCAAAATCCATTTTTTCTGAAAATGATTTAAAAAATGTTTTTAAATGATACTTTTAATATAAATTTCAAGTAAAATGATTTTGATAATGTTTTAAGTCATTCAAATGAATTTAATTTTTTTTTATATATTTTCAATTTTACTTTTATATAAAGTGTATTTCAAAAAGATTTATATTTTAAAAAGAGTTTTTCCAAATTGGAGTCGATATTTTAATTAGGAAATGTTTTAAACCATCTTTTAAAAATTATTTTTCATTTAAAATGATTTAAATTTGTGTTATAAATTCATTAAGTGGGATATAATCTAATTATACAATTCATATTCTTTCTGTAAATGGTTTATGTTTTGATGCTATGATGTTTATCAAACCCAATTATTTTCCACAAGTTAATCATGTTCCAAATAGATTTACATGAAACCCATTTATGTTCCACGGGTTAATCGGGTTATGAAGGAATAATTATTTTTATGAGTTTTTATGATGATATGAAATATCTTCATAATTTATTCATGTTGTGGTTCTTGGGCATAGTTTATATTATGGGGCTGCCCAAATAGTCTAAGGTAAGCCCATTACTTCTTATATGATGGGGTAGCCTAGATATCACTGGGAAATAAAATTACATCTTATACGATGAGGTGACACAGATAACACCATTTTATCATGTTGTATCTTACATGATGGGTGATCCCAGATAGTTCTTCAATGCATTTGGTAATGATAAATTCCATATGAGCTCAGAGGGTACAAGGGTGTTTCACTCAAGCACAAATATGAGGGTACATGGGTGTTTAGCCCAATCCAAAACATGGGGGTACACTTGATTCTATACTAATACAAAAAATATGGGGGTACACAGGTGTCTACCAAGCCTAAAGATGAGGGTATACAGATTTTTAGCCCAATCCCAGAATGGAGGGTGCATGGGTGGTGTAACGACCCAAAGTTTTATCAATGGAATTATCTTCTTATAATTATGCCTTATATTATAATAACATTAGGAAGCACAATGACATATAAAAATACTAAATACTATGTGCCACTTTTATGTTTTAAATTTCAAAAATCTGACATACACGATTGCGTTTAGGGTGATTTTTGGATTCTAACGGAATAAACATAATTTTTGTTGAATAGTAACTCAGCCTCATGAATAGTAATATTACCCTTATGAATATTAAATTGTCCAAAATAATAGTAAACTCACCCATGCACGATTAAATAAAATTTAGGCATCTTATAAGTGATAATATGACCATAGTAAAAGTATTGGTATTTTTGTATGCCATAAATAATTATTTATAATTATTTAATTAATTTAAAAAAAAATTATTTTACTAAAATGTTTTCATAAATTTAAAATTCTATGAATTCTGGTATTAAGAGAATTTTTTGATAACTTATCTAATTTTTGAAATCATTATAAAATCAGTTTTAATTTTAAAATCAATATTTTTCATGTAAATAATGATTTTAATTAAAAAATAAATTAATAATATTTAGAATGTTTTTGAAAAAATGGTGTCCCTTTTTTTGAATCTAAATATTTAAATATAGTTATGGTGAATTTTTGATATTTTTCTAAAATATTTGAATTTTTGGTGAATAATAAAATACATTAAATTACCGTATAAATACATTATAATTTAAATCCACTATTCCTAACATCATGAGTGATGTAAGCACCCAATTTTATAAATCGAATTCACTATTTACTGTTTTTGTTCATGGAATCATCACTATTTCTTATCTTGGTGGAAACTAATATTCTAATGTTTAAAATATTAATAAACCCATCTCCCCTCCACTATAAATACCTCCCCTCTCACCCTCATTATTTCACACCTCTAAAGGTTCAAGACAAGTATAAACTCTGACAAAAAAATATTCCCTAGCCCCTTACCCACGTTCAATATCTTTTGGTCTCATCAAAATACCAAGCATAATTTCTTTAAGGAGGATATCAAGAGGAGGAATCAAGAGGTAATTCCTCTCTCTCTTTTATTTCATGTTCCTTTCAAATTTCATTTCATTTCTTCTCTTATCCAAAACATATCTTATCCAAATTTCATGATAACTTCATTATGATTGATATAATGGTATTATATCATGTTAAGGTAATATTATTCATTATACTCCTCCCTCCCACTATTTGTTAAAAAAATGAAATCGTTGCCCATGATGTGTTAATTTACCTACATCATGGGCGATGCACTTCCATTTTCCTTCAACTCATTCAAGGTTATAAATAAAACAATCAAATGGTAAAAAATGATTTTTAATTTGTATTTTTATCCCCTTTTATAATCTAGAACTAGCTTATTTACATGACACTAAGTGATAAAATAAAACAAGTCCATTTTGATCGAAAAACCACCCAAAATTAACAAAAAATGATCATCATTAAATTTTATCTAATGATTCATCCTCATGGTACACAACAAAATTAATTATAAGATCATTTTTATCTCTATAATTTCACTAATATTATATATTAACAAATATGTATGTACAACCAAATTTTAAATTAACTTCCATTCATGGATACAAGTAAACCGTTCAAGAAAATTATAAAAACGAACATTCCCGAACAAAGAATTGAAATGATATAACTCATAAAAAAGGACATAAAAGAACTTAATGAAACTATAATGAACCATTTTCATGTAACAAAAGGTTATTTAATTGTTAATTAACTAATATATTGTCATTATATAGGAAATAAATGTGAAGAAAGCATTCAGATATAAGGTAATGGAAAATTCTCAAACCCTACTTACTTTCTTCAGGTTCTCCCTCTTTCACTCCATTTTTTAATGGTTACTCCATCAAAATAATTTATTCATAATTATATTAAATTTTATGGGATATAAATGTTTTCCACTAGTGTTTATGTTATAAATTTTTTTTCCAAATGAACTCTTCTTTCAAAAACGCACCTTTCACTTGTCACTCAAGGTTGATGGTTCTTGTATCAAGTTTGTCATTACCTATTTATTTTGGGAACCAAATGTTTATTAATGTGTTCATATGGGATGAAACCCATTAATTTTCATGGTTTATTTATGTTCATTATTGATATATTTTCTATATTTCATGCATTATAATGAAAATTTTATGATGTGACAGGTACGCCTTGAATTATATAACACAATATGAATATTTGAATGTGATGGATGCGCCTAGAATTATAAATTGCTCCAATGAATTAGGTAAAGTGATTCATATCATGAGTTAAATTGAACTAATGTGTGAACATGATTCTAGATTTTTTCACAACAATGCGTGGTAGTTAACCACTAATATATGATGTTTTTATTTTATTACGCATTTCCATATTCCATGCCTTTATCTAATATTTCCTCTCATGATTTTGATGATGGTGTTATGATTATTCTCACCCCATTCTATATTATACATATCTATCCTCTTAATAGGATTTTAGATCACCCCTTTTTGATTTATATCCTCAGGTCATTATGTGTACGATGAAATTGTCATGGGACAATAAGAAGCTGGATAAGAATGGATTTAACAAATGTTTACATTTTATGTTGTTAATGTTATGTATGGTCCTAGTTTTCCCAAGACACTAAACCTTTGGATCCTCATTGTGTAATACTATTATGTTTTTTATATTCTAAATGATGAAATAGCAGTGTAAGAAAATGTTGGGTTTCTATAGGTGGTCATATCAAGCCTAAAAAGAAGGGTGCATGGGTGGTCAGCCCAAGTACCAAGTAGGTAGACGGGTCATTATCTCAAGCCCAACATGTAATGAAGGTCCTAGTGGGTATCCTTGACATAATATTTTCTATTCGTATATTTATTCCACAAATTTCATGTCTTATGCTCTCATGGATCAAGTTATTTGATTTCCTTATGACTCGTGTCTTATGAAATGCCAATATTTATTCCATGACTTATGATTATCATCTTTGATATGTAGGGTATGGTCTTTCAATGTTATTATCATGTTCTCATACCCTTATGTTCATGTTAGGATTATGTATCACCCTTTTTCCCCATACTAGGAAGCTGAGATCACCCTTTATTATGTTTCCTTTCCCCAAGTTATAAGGATATGTATTATGTATAATATGTCTAATATGGTTGATAGTTATGATGAATATAGTGGGAAATGATATATAAAACTTGTGGTCTAATGTTTATGTTTCCATATTTTCAAAGGCACTAAACTATTATAGTTCTCAGGTGTGTAGTTAATTAATGAAATACATATTTTACAAAAATTTTATAATATCTATATATAAAAATATTGGGTTGTTATAGTTGGTGTTAGATAAAAATTTTAGTTAACCATTGAAAAATAGGATGAAAAAACATTAGTGATATATCTAGGGATATTTATATGGAAATTTATATGGATATCTCTATGTATAAGTATAAGTATGATTCAATGTGTAGGAAAATGTAAAAATAATTTTAGTAAAGGATAGATCAAGTGATTTACTAGATACACATCCTTTTATGGATACTATGAGTGAATGTGTCTTTGGAACAAATGTACATAGGGGTCACAACCCTAGAAACACTATATTGAGATAAACTCAATTGGGAACTTGTTCACGACAATCAAACATGCTGTACACATTATTTAACACTCCTATGGGATACTCTTGGGATGTTAGAAAACATTTATGAACCATTCAGAAGGATTTAAATATAAAATTACTATGAATAACCTAGGATAAACCAATGGTGTCCTAGATTAAAGATGACGGTGTCATGATTTAGACATCCTATGAGTGATTTTTTCATGATTATGTGGTTTTACTCTTTTATAAGTATTTCCCACACTATAAATTATAGAATCAGTAAATAGAAGGAATCAGAAAAAATTAAGGTTATCATTGAATGTGTGAGAAAATTATCAAATGAGCAGTTAAATAGTATAATGACTAGTGTGAAGGATGTTGTGATTATTCCTAATCAGTTTTTCATGGAACATGATTAAAAAATTCTACCTTATCTAACTCTCAGACTCAAAAAATAATATAGGGATAGATTTGGTAGAGCTATCATATGAATGAGACCATGGAGGAAAAAAGATTCAGTTTTCTATAAATCAAGAATATGGGAAGAATCACTCAATGAAATGTTTCAGATGAATGAATAGATGATTCATGTTTAGTGAAGAAGGCTACAATGTAAATAATATATGAGGGGGGAATAGTTTGGTTAATGTAATGGATAAGTATATTTGTCTCCCTAAGGTATTATCAATGTATGGATTATTTAAATTTGGAATCTATGGGAATTATACCAACATATACCCTAAGGGTAGATATCTCTAATAGAATCATAAAGGTTATACAATTAATGGGTTTTATGTTGATTATGAGGAGACTACAAATGACATATAAAAGGTATGTGAAGTTAAAATAGTATTATTTATGTTAAACATAAGAAGAATGGTTAAATTGATGTTTATGGGTGTCAAGACATGATTCATACTTTACACTATAAGAAATATGTATTAAGTAATAAGATGATGAATACAAGTTAATGTATTTTGGATAATGAAGAATAATTTAAGTGTTTATGTATCAGAACTCTAGAATTTTGAAATATATAAGGATTTTTTAGTATATGTTTTTTCATTAAAAATTTGAAATAATATGTTTAATGGTACAGATGACCTAGAAAATTGGTTTAATAAAATGGTTATATTTTATTATTAAGGGAAGACTACCCTTAATATGTTACCATGGATCAGAAAATGGTTTTTATTTTTGATAAAGAGATGATTATTTTGGATAATGTAAATTGAAAACTATTGATCACATCTGGATTTATAAAGGATTTATTGAAAAAGATGTTTATGATATAATTAATCAATTTTACATCATTTTTCGATCTATAAAATTTGTTTAATAATATGTGGATATATTCAAGTAATGAGGTTGAATTCATGTCAACATATAGATTTTATGGTAATTTTGGTTGTTTATATGATTTTGGAGAATATATGACCAAGGTATTCACATATTTGGCATGTGACTATTGAGATATACTTAATGATATTAGGAGGAAAAATTTTAAGTTGATTTTGGGAAATTAAGTGACCTTCTTCATAAGTTCTTAATTTTGGATGGGTTATAATGCTGATCATTTATGAAATGGATTATTTTGAATTTTGATTGCGGTTTTAGAGATTAATGAATTATTTTTACATATGGAGATTTATTCATTTTTTATAACCTATTCTATCCATTTTTTTGTTGATAATTACTAATAAATGGAATTACCTATCATTAAATATATGGATCTTATGATTTGTTATCGATTTAAGCATAAAAAAGTCACCTTCATTTCTTGGAGAAATAGATGAAGTGGAAATTGATCAAGGCATAACCATAGGGTGATATTGTACTTATGAAATATAAAGATATCAACTAAGTAATTTTATCATGAAAATTATTTAACATTAGGAAAATGTTATAAAAATAAAAAAAATCATTTTATCATCATTTTTATGATATAAATAGCCTTTTTGACAACTCTTAGACTTATGGATTTGTCATCATTAACATTATCCTAACCATGTTTTATATCACTCTCCATATGCATTTGGGTGCTATTTTTCCCTTTTATATCCTCGTTTTAACTTCCCCCTATGATATCTTATGTTTAATACATGTTTTTAGTTACTTTATGTAACTTTTATATTTCAAAAATTCATTTTTAAGTATTTTTTAGTATTAATTTTTAAGATGCGGGTTTCAATAAAGGGAGCATTCAAGTATTAAATCTTTGATGAACCATGAAAATTTAGAGGGTGAAAATAATTTTAAGGGTGGTATTATTTAACAACATGAGTTTTTATGAATTATTTTTTTCAAATAAATTAAAATTATTTGATGTCTTGTATTGCACGCTACACCATGCTAAACCAAGTTAAGCTTGCTTTATATGCAAAACCAAGTTAAGATTTCACTACATGTAACAATTAGTTTATCTTCGGGTATATGAAACACTGATTTTGAATTGTGTTACAAACAATAACATGTTTAGATTGTATTATATGTTATACTAAGCTTATCTTTCATTACACAAAACATTAAGTTAAAATTAAATGTGACATACTTTTAAAATATTATTATAGTTATCACCTATCCATTAAAATAGATGGTATAAAATGGATTAATTAAATTATTAAAATATAGTTTACTCATGTCTTTAAAATTAATTATTTGGAAATAAATAAATGGAAAATGAAAGCAAGAACTATTTGAAAATAAAGAAATTCCTTTTATGAAAAACTATTTTTCTATGCACAAAACATGTTTTATCTTAATAAATTAAACAAACCAATTATGATGAATGATTTTAATGTAATTTATATAATATATATTCAATAAAATATTTAACATTTTATCTTTTTTATTTTATAGAGAATTTATATAAATAATTCCAATTTTATTCATAAAAAGACATAATTTTCTAAATTGCATTTTTATCATCTTTTAATTGAACACATAATTTAAAACTAAAATTTGACAATTTTATACGTTATATATAAATAAATAAAATTTATTTTTAAAATATTACTGTAAAAATTATCTTAGGGTGAAATTTTGGTATTTTTCTAAAAGGATTCATTTTTTAATGAATAGTGAAAATTACTGAATTTTAATAAAAAACATCCTTTTATTTGAATTATTTATATAGTTAAATTATATTTTTAATTGGTTTTAATTTATAAATTGATTTATTAAATATCTATTAATCAAATTTATTTCATTTTAATCAAATTCATATTGAAATTGTAAATAAAAACATTTCAAACTTTTGGCCTCTTTCTCTTAAAACACCCACTTTTTCATCACCTCTGTGAGATTAATTTTAAATTAAAATTTTCACCTTATGTAAATTTAATTTGAAAAAATGGATTCAATATTTTTAATTAGAATAATTTATTATTTATAATATTGAGAAAATAATTTTTTACCAAAGTGATTATTGAAGGTGATTACATTTAATCACAATGATTAAGAGAAAAAAAAGCTTTCCAAGGGAATAAACATTAAACGTAAGGTAAAAAATGACCTTAAAACTTGTCCAATTCCAATTGTATGGATATATTTAGACTTATTACCTTATATTATCTTATTTGGTTATTTTTGGATCCTTTTGGTTGGTAAACACTTGGTTTCACCTAACCTTCTTTTAAAAATATTCCAAGTGTGTCCTCTCCCCCACTTATAAAAGGGAACACCCTCTCCCCCTCTATTCACACCATAAAAACAAATTGGATCGTAAAATACATTTCAAAATAAATTATACACTTCCTTAATGTCAACCTATAATCTTTTTTTTTTTGTTTATAAGGACAACCAAAGAACTTCTTTGGTGAGAACCAAAAGGAGATACCCGAAGAAGAGGTAGCATTAATCAAGGAAAATATTTGTTTTATTTATTCCTCAAACCCCTTAAATTATTTTTCAATCGTGATTATATAATAAAATTAGTATATTAAATATATTTACATTTTTTTATGTTATGTTTACATCTTATAGTCACACACACTTCCTTCAAATTGGTTATGAAATCATTATTCCTATATATGGTGGACTACCCGCCTCGCAAACCGATGTCATTATTTTTTCTATTACAACCTTTAATGGTTGGGAATAATGATTTAAATACTATTTATATATTATATTTATGATATTATTATTATTATTTAATTTTAATATCAAACATACCTTCTTTCTTTCCATTTTTTGCAATACGATAACATTGTTTGTTTGTACGATGGACTACCGCCTTACGAAGCGATGAAATTCATTCATGATTTAAATGGAATGTATTAAGAATGAGTTTAATATACATATGTGATATATATATTACATAAAAATTCTATTGGAATGATATTATATATATATATATACATCATTTACATTTCAATCTTTCAATACAGAAATAAAATGGAATGATTTTCTTGCGTACGTACAACCTACCGTCTCCATTAACGGTGTATTTCATTTCTAATTGGTAAAATTTATGGAATAATATAAATACTTATATATTGAATATATATGATTTTATATAATTTTTATCATTATTTTGATGATGAAGTCATGATCTAGGTAAGTGGACCGGGAATGACAAGTCAAAAAATGTATGAAAAACAAAAGGGTTGTTACCCAAAACCTAACTTTAACATGGATTATTAATAAACAGTTAATATAAATTTATAATAAAATAATATATGGTATTATATATATGAATATTTTTCTATGGTATATTTATAATAAACATATATATAGGAGGTCTGAATGCGTACGAATGAAATCAAGACATAAGGTAAGGGATTTCCATCTCACTTTTTTACTTCCGTAAGACAAATGTAATATTCAATACCTATTTCTTTTATATGGTTTATATACTACCCAAGAATTTATTTTATTATTATTATTATTAAAATTATTTTTATTTGAAACTCCATTTTTAATATATCTCTATCATGGGGTTTACAATTAAAATGATACAAAATCAGTACGATATTTTTGTCTCAAATTTCCATCTTTGAGACGTACATTATGTTATGAACCTATATTATTTCATGAGGTGTATATATATAACATTTGACATGTAATATATTGAATTTATTCATCCCCCTGATATTTTATAGTTTTTTATATTCCTTCATGGGTCTTATGATTCATGGTTAATAAAGTGGAAAGAGTTTTATGTTACAATCTCACCATTTATCAGGATTGTTTATGGTCAAGTATCTAATGTTGAAATATCATGATATATCTCTCAATAAGTATCATGGAATTTATTCAAATTTTTTTATTCTTGATATCTTCAAGTAATGATACTATTTTTCTTCTCTTCAGTGCTTAATAAAATTAAGAAAACATTTTTTAGAAAATATAACTTTATTTCTATCCTTGTTTAGAAATTTTTTTCCTTCTAAAACCATTATTTCTTAGATTGTTTTCATTTTTTAAAATTATATTTTAAAATGACTTTAAAGGAAACAGATTTTGAAATTTTTTGGAATTATTTTACAATATTATCAATGTTTCCTTTTTTTTAAAGGTTACTCTCAAAGAAAAAAAATTTTAAAATGTTTTATGTTTTAAAAATAATTTTTCAAAGTGGAAAGGCTATTTTACTCAAGAATTATTTTAAATGATGCATTGAAAATAATTTTCCATATAAGATGTAATATATTTATTTTACCTATTACTTAAAGGGGTTATGATCCAATAATACCATTCATATTCTTTCATTGAATTGTTTATTTTTTGATGACATTATATTTATGGAACCCATTTCTTTTCCATGATTTAATCATGTTACAAAGGGATTCATATGAAAACCATTTATATTCCATGGGTTAATTAGGTTATGAAAAAGTAATGATTATTTTAATGAGTTTTTATTATGATATGAAAGATATTTGTACTTTATTTATGTTGTGGTTCTTGGATATAGCTTATACGATTCAATGGACTATACAGTTTAAAGTAATCCTATTACAGATTATATGATAGGACAAACCTGATAGTTCTAGGAAAGCCTATTAGATATCATATGATGGGGTGGCCCAGATAGCACCGGGTGAAGCCTTTATAGCTTACATGATGGCTTCACCCAGATATAGAATCAATGTATTGGGTAATTATTAATGCCACATGGGATCAAATGGTACATGGGAGTTTAGGCCAAGCCCAAATATTTGGGTACAAAGGTGCTTATCCCAATCCCAAAGATAAGGGTTCACATGTGTCTAGCCCAAGCCCAAAATATTTGGGAACATGTGTGTTTACCTCAAGACCAAAGATGAGTGAATAAGGGTGTTTATCCCAAGCCCAAAAAGGAGGGTGCTTGGGTGGTCATCCGAAGCCCAAAAAGGAGGGTGCATAGATGGTAAGCCCATGTCCAAATCATGTACACTGGTGACTATCCCAATCCTAACATGTTATGAATGTCATGGTGGGTATCCTTAACATAACATTTTCTATGCTTATATGTATGCCAAAAATTCCATATCTTATTCTCGCATGGATCATGTTGTTTGATTTACTTATGAATCATTTCTTATGAACTATCCATCTTTATTTCATGACTCATGATTATGATCATTTATATTCAGGGTATATTTTATAAATTCTATTCTTATGTTTTGATACACTTATGTTTATGTTATGCTTATTTATATCCCTTTTTCCTTTAATGAGCATCTAAGCTTACCCTTATGTTTACTTTACCCATGTTATGAGGATATTCATTATGTATGATATGCTTGAGAAGGGTGCTAGTTATGAAGAACATAGTGTTAGATGATATAACTCACTTATGTTCCAGTTTTCATGTTTCAATTTTTCCAAAGGCACTAAAATACTATGGTTATTGGTCAGGGAGTTATTTAAAAAAATAAATATTCCACAAAAATGATGTCATATTTTTTTTAATGAAAATCCTAGGTTGTTATATGCACTAAATTCTTGGACACATTCCCTCAAAATTTCCTCTAACACCTGAATAGTTTGTTTTTATTTCCCATCACTTTGTAGGTGAAAATCAATACTCAGAAATACCTAAGTACCCAGTGCCTTCTAGAAAATTTTCTAAATAATGAAGTAAAATTTATATCATGATCTCAAACAAATACTCTGAGGTACCCCCTGAAAAATTAATATCTCCCAGACATACAAGTCACATGGATGGTCAATGGTGAAATTATCTTGAATGAGTAAGAAATTAGATACCTTTTTTCAAATAATCCAAAATTACGCAATTTCATCATTATTCCTAGGTTTCATTGGGATACCTACAAAAAAAATCAATGGTAACATCATATCACTTCCATTATTGAATGGGAAATGGTTATAAAAACCCACTAGGCCATAGATGATTGACCTTAACCAATTGAGAGGTGTATCATTGTGTCATGAAACCCAAAATATTCTTTTTTAATTCATGATAAGAAATAATATATTCAAATATCTCAAGAAAATATGGTCAAACCATGGTGAAACTCCCACTTCAAAGAATGAAACTCACACATTATCTCTTCTGACATACAGGTAGGAACAACAACATGGCCATGAACATGAATAATCTCATCCTTATAAATAGTCCAATCAGAAGGTGGCTCCCCACATTCAAAAAATATCTATCAAAGAAAAAAAATTTGGAATCCTTATTCAATATTATATTAACATGGTTCAAGAGAGGTGTCCCAACATATAGTTACAATAGTTTCATTATCTCATGTTCCTTCTAGACACCTAGACACATCTCATCAAACAAAGCCATGATCTTGAACCCTGAACTGGACTCCCAAACTACCTCATTCTATGTGTTATGAATCAATGAATTTGTAACATTGTTTTATTTAACTAGAATGTAAGCTAACTAGAATATGAAATACTACATGTACTATTGAGACCCTACTTGTTCTTACATGACTATTACATTATTTTAAAGATAAAAAACAATATTTTTACAAGATCAGGATTCACAGGTTTAGTGTCCTAAAAAAATTAGGCTCATACCTGAATTTTATATAATAAAGCATAATAATTTAATTAAATCCTTATTTTTTGTCCTTTTAATGATTTTTTTCTCCTTATTACATAAAAATAACTTGAGTATATACATCAATCAAAGGGGTGACTTAAAATCCTAGTTATAGGTTGAATAAGGGGCATGAATCAATATAACATGGGTGATCATAATAATAATCATCATATCATCAGAATAGGATCGTCTCTATGATCATGAGGGGAAACATTCTATAGAGTCATGGAATGTTTCAATTCATAAAAATGAAACATGAGGTCATAGTGGTCAAATACCACACATAGTTGTGAACAAAGATAACATCATGTTTATGAAAAAAACATGTTCATAATCATAACATAATCATTGTGAAAAAATATAGCATCATGGTCATGCATAATACCGATTATTTCATGATATACATCATATTACCAAATTAATTAGAGGGATATATAATTTTGGTCCCACCTGTCACATCATTACATTTTCATAATCATGCATGACACATAAAATGTATATTAATCAAAGTGATAAATAAACCCATGTAAAGGAATGGCATTCATAAGAATTTCATCAATCATTATTTCATGAAAAACCATTGTGTTCAAAAATGGAAAATTCAAAATAACATATTTGGTATAAGAATCATCATTTTTGAGCAAAGAAGAAATAACTCAAGAGGAGTCAAGATGTGTTATGGAAAGAAGATTACTTTTGGAAAATATTTGTTTTTTTCATAAAATCTGATTGAAAACATGTATATCCATAAAAATAAAATGGAATAAAAATGAAATTATATTTGAGGAACATTTATATAATATCCACAATAAAATGTGGAATGAAATAGGAATAACCCAAAAAAGGGAGTTGGGTTTGATAATCCCCTTACCTTAGGTCTGAATGTGTTCTGTACATGAACTTAATGTCTTGGATAATAAAATTAGATTTATTAACTACTTAATTTGGAACCTATTAAATATGTATTTTACTTATAATAATTTTATAAATTTCATTTATGTCCATTTTGATGAGTTGTGTTGTTCAATTTCATTGTTCTGGGAACGTTCGTTTTCATGGTTTCATGGTCCTGTTAGTTGTGTATAATTACATAAGATCTTTTAAAATGGGAATAATTCTATAGATGTAAAATTATTTGGTATAAATTAAATTATAGGAGCCTAAATTTTCTCATATATAATTTTGTTTTATGGTATGAGGATAATTAATTTGATAAAATATTAATGTTAAATGTTTAGTTTATTTTGGCAGTTTTTTCGACCATCATGAACTAGTTTTTTTACTATTATGGCTATAAATTAGTTCCAAAAAATTAAAAAAATTATAAAATATATATTAAAATATGGTTTAACCATAATAATTGTTTTATTACCATCATAGAAGGCTGTAATTGAAAATGAAAACTCATCATCCATTAAGGTGGTGAATGAATATATCATGGATGCTGTTTTAATTTATTAATATAAAATGAGAATAGAATAGATTTGATAACGGATATTATATTAACAAAATAAAATTTTAGTGTATATATAATAATCAAGTTAACATTCCACTAGGATAGGGGATGCAATGAGAGGATAATAAAATAAAAGAAATTAAAAAGAGAAGAATTGAGGATTTTACCTCTTGAATGTCGTCTCCTTGAGAACCTCCTTAAGGCACATGGGATTGTTATTTTGTTTATACTAGAAGCACTTAGAAATGGGGAAGAGGATTGGGAATATAATTGGGAAGAATTTAGACAATCTAAAAGGATTAGAATGTGTGAGGAGAAGAGGTGGTGTGGGGTGTAATTTATTGTGGAGGAGAGGGGTGTTTTTTGATTATTTTATTAATTTTTTTATTATTTTGGTTCAAGACTGTCAATAATGATGATTAATATAGATATATGTAGTAAATTATTTTTTATATTTTGAACCAATGGATTCTTACAACATCCATACAACATCCCTAACTGAAAAATTCATGTGTTTAGCATATTCCTTAAATTACTGTATTTCACCACTAACAAGAAGTTCAACTATTTTAGAAAAATACCAAAATATTAATCCTAACCTTTTTCAAATCTGTATATTTAAAAAAATAACTCTATTTTTTGAAATTAATTTTTAAAATTTGATAAAATTATATTTTAAATAAAATCATAATTTATTTGAAAAATACCAATTTTAATATTATAATCGATTTTATGAATCTTGGAAAAAATAATTATGTTCTCATAAAATTATCTCATAATAATAATGAAACATAATATTAATTAATAAATCTATTTTATACAAATAAATTTTCTTTTAAATAATTTTATTAATTAAAAAATTATAAATAATTATTTACATTTTATAAAAAAACTAACACTTAATTTATCATTTTTAAAACATTTATTTACTTATAACATGATATAATTATATTATATTTTCATTGATAAGACAACTAAATATTATTTATACCTTTATAGGTAATGTTACTATTCTAACGACCATATTACTATTTCGAGTGGTCATATTAGTACTGCAACGGTCAGGTTACCATTCAATTGGTATTAGTTATTTAATTTCTATAAATACCACTTATTTCATTCTTCATTTATGAGAATAATGTTTATATTGGGTTCTCTATGTTATAAATGTGTTTTATGACATAATTATTAGAATGGAAATTCTATTGATAAATTTTTGGGTCATTAGATGTACTCAACCCATATCCACTACCAAAGATTATAATTGTGCTGGGAAAAGATGTACTTTAGTATCTTATAGTAGAAATAAACAAAAAACTTCTCACCCAAAAGATAATTCCAAAATAATTTCAAGGCATAAACCAATTCATCTAATTTGAGATCATGTGTAGCATAGTTCCATTCAGGTAGCCTCTACCTCCATGATCCATACACCATGACTTGACCTCCCTACATCAACACTGCCCCATGTCCAATCCTAGATGCATCACAAAAAAAGTTAAATCCTTACCTGGATAAAGTAAAATTAAGATTAATGTAGTGGTTAAATGTTTCTTCATTTTTGGAAAAGCATTCTCACATGCTTCATACCAATCTTACTTTACACCCTTCTTGGTTACAGATGAAGTGGTTCTTCCAAGAATGAAAAGTCTTTAATGAACCTTATGTAGTAACTTGATAAGCCCAAAAAATTTGAATATCATCAAAATTCAAGGGCTAATCCCAAGAAACCACCACATAAACCTTATCTAGATCCACTGAAATACCTGTTTATAAGAAGAAGTGACTTAAGAAATGTAAATTATTGATCTAGAAGTGACACTTTAATAGCTTTAAATAATTGCATATGCTCTCTTAGTGTAACCAGGAAGATGTCAAGATGTTAGGAATGATCAACATGAGTATAGGAGTAATAAAATATGTTATACACAAAAAATTATAAACTAATCTAGTTATGGATGAATGGTTCAGTTCATTAAATCAATAAATATATTAGGAGCATTTGTCAACTCAAATGGAATTATGATGAACTCATATCAAAATTGCATGCTTCTAAAAGTATTCTGTAGTATATCTGATGGTCTCACCCTCAGCTAAATATAACCTAAACACAAATCAGTCTCAGATAACACACTATTTCCATTTATCTAGTCAGTTAAATTATTTATACGTTGAATGGGATATTAGTTCAAAACCATTACTAGATTAAACTTTTAATAATCGAAACATAACTACAAAATTCATCTATCCCTCTTATAAAAAAACTAGAGATACCCATGGTGACATAATCATATGGATAAATCCTCTATTATTCAATTCCTCCATATGAGTTTTATTCTCTGGTTGTTTTTTTGGATCATTATATAAGTTAGAATAGAAATAGGATCATCTCTAGGCATTAACTCAATCATGAACACAGCCTCTCTCTAAAGTAGAACCCCTGATAAGTAATCATAAAAAATGTCAAGAAACCAATCCACTATATGATGAGAGACATTATGATACACTCTATTAATCTAGAAAAATAATCAAAATTTGGGTTATGAGCTCATCCAGTTGCAGAAGAACTGACCCTTGATGACTATCCAGGATATCCCATTCCACTTAGGGAACATAAGTTTCACCATATAGTGATGTGAAAATCAATCTAATATAGTAAAAATAATTGGGGGATTTGAATAAAACCAACCAATCCATCCTTAGTATTAGGTCAAAACCTGATATCTCAAGCATGTACAAGTATAAAATGAGATGGTTCCTACCAACCTCAAGGGAATACCCCTTTCATTGTTGAATAATTTATGCTTGTACTCCTAGTGATGTATAAATCAAAATAACGACACACATATATTCCACCATTAGACCCAAAACATTCAAAAAATGAGAAATTATAAAAGAATGTGAGGACCCTATAACAAATAAAGCACTAGAAAACATGGAATATATAATAATTGTACCTCAAATAGTCGATGTCCTAGCCTCACCACCACTGGATGTAGGATGAACTACATGGAACTGACCTTCACCTCTACCATGGGCTCTAGTTTGAGTTATTGGAGCTTCAATTCCCTACTAATATGGATTCACTTTTCCTAAAGTACCACATTCCTCACCCTAAAGGGTATGGTTGGTGGGATTCCAAATTCCTGAGTAATATGGGGTATAATTCCCCTACCTATGTTCTATACTGGACTATATCCTCCACCACTACCTTTGTTATATGGTTTCTTGTCGGACCACTATATGTGACCCATTCTACCATATTCTCGGCATTCCACTAGTGGTCAAGGAAGCTAACCTCAAATACGACATGATCTTCCACACTGATAGAAAACAACTAAACTACCTACTTAATAGTCATTTCTTTTTCCTTGGTTACTTTTTCCACCACCCCTCTCATGGAAACTATCGTCACAGTGCTTCTTTCTATAAGAAGACATGCCACTAGATCACCCAACTAAAATGGTATGTCCACCACTAGAATCTTCCTTAAGGTTCCCTTAAGATATTACATCCTAATCCACTACCTTAGTAAACCTATTTATATGAATGATATTTACTTGGGACTTGATATCAGATTAAATTACATCATGAAAAAATCTAGATGTAGCTACATCATCACCTATCAGTCTCAAAGAAAATTTCTATAAGTCTATGATGTAACAAACATAATCTACAACCTTTATACATCCTTTGTCTAGTCGTATAAAATCTTCAGATTTCATTCACCTCAGGGTCTCAGGGTAAAAATTTTCTAGAACTTCTCATAGAAGCCCTTATATGTCATTCCATCCATATGCTCATCCAAAGACTATATATCCCACCCATACATCATTGGTCATCATAAAATATAATTTTCCAGCATAAATATTTTCTTAAGAGGGGTTTCTAAGTGATCCATGGTCATCTTTATATATTCAATCCAGAACTTGGTTACCTTCTATCCACCCTCTTTAGAAAAAATCAGAGGGATATGCTGCTGAAACTATCTCATTAAGTTGATATAATTAGTGAAAACCTCCCTAGGTCTCACTCCATAATCTATATAAAATGGTTAATGTTCTCATGTGTTGACCTCACCTGTTTTGATAATCCCAATTATGCTTTCACATACTTTGATAATCCCAAATAATGTTTTTCTATATATTAATTTTTTAAATCTATGACATTATATTATCAAGCTGATAGTAATATTAAAATAATATTTGAAACATGTTAATAAATGTTTATCTATGTTTATATGAATTTTGAAACAATTCTAACTCAATCAAATATGTTTTTCATAAAGCATATAAGTGTTAAGTCACTGATATGCTTATAGCTACTCATACAGATCTACTGGTACTTAGTCTACTGATATACATAGTCACCGATAAGAAAAGGACACCGATACACAGAGCTACCAGTTTGTATAAGTCCACCGGTAAGCACATATCACTGATAGATTAAGTCCACCGATACATACAACTATCGATAGAAGTTGAGCTACCGATAGAACAAGTATGCCGGTATGCATATGTATACTGGTATACACTTAATCACTGATACAGAACGAAGCTACCGATATGCACAATCTACCAATACAAAGTTTACCGATACAAACAGTCACGAATAAAAAACGATCCACCGATACAAGCGAGCTACCTATATACCAATAGATACCGATGGAAGGAGTCACCGGTATATAGAGATACTGATACAGAGTAACATCTACCGATACAAGGAGCTACCAGTACATGGAAAAAGAGCTACCGTTGGGAGCTCACTGCTATACAAGTTCCATTGTTACACATCTACCGACAGAAATCTACTGATGAAAGACTTACCAGTCACTAATTCCAAAACTCTACTTTTGTCAACATTATTTGTTTATTAAGAAACGGTCTTATTTGATGATTTTAATGAAATTAATGTTATTTAATGTGGGTTTGTTGCATGTTAGGAAATCGTACCTAGTACCCATGAAAAGGTAATCATTCCCATTTTCGGGACTGAAAGCTATAAAAGGAAGGACAAATTCCGTGCAAAAGAGAAAAAAAAGAGTGCACAAAAAGGGAAAAATATTTCTGTAAAGTGGTGCATACAAAAAGACTACATCCATACTCGAAGAACACTGGACATAAAAAAATCAATTCATTCTAGAAGAGAATATAATATGCACTTCAGTCAAGGAGTGTAGAACTACAACGAGCTGCTCATACACTCAAGCTGATCAAGCTGAACCTAAAAACCAGGGAAGCAAATGACACTTTGTTTTCCATACAAAAACCAAAGAAGGACTCAGATCCAATTTTGAAAAATCAAAATGAGTCTAGAGATAAACTTCAAATCACTAGAGCATTCTAAACTCATATAGAATCTCTTAGTGATTCTTTTATTTACATTTCAAGCGGTGTGTGTGCTCTGTATATTTTATACACACACGTTGTCTCCTGTGATAAACTGGAGGATCTCCAAATACTCACACAAACCTTACATAACTCTTTTTTATCCCACTATGGATAGTGGTAGAGGTAAAGTAAGACCTAGACAGCTAGTGTGTTGTTGTTTTGTTTTCCCACGTAGAACTGTGGTAGAGGTCTTAGTACCTGGACAGTCTTTGTACTATTGTTTACCCTGATCCAGGGTGTGGATGAAATTTATATAAATTGTTTGAGAGGACTGAGTCTCTTCTTGAGACTGAACCTCTTGGTTATATTTTTTGTGTATCTTATATTAAGTCTATAATATATTACATACTTTATTTTTCACTGCTAATTACTATGAAATACAATTTGTTTTAAAGTTACTTTGATAGTTAATCTAGCAAGTGTTTGTAACTATTATAAATCAATAGGTTAGTTTCAAAAGATAATTTAATCTTCTGATTAAATTAATTGAGATCTAATCAATCTTTTGAGAACCTAATCGAACCCTTACCATTTTACAAATTCACTATAGTTTAAATTTGTTTTTATTTGGAGGATTTTAAGAGAAATGTTTTAACATAAATTGTAATTGGAACTCAATTCACCCCCTCTTGAGTATCCACTCCGACCAACATTTCGTATCAAAGGGTTACTTGTTTATTGTTAATGTTTTTCAAAAATCTCTATTTTAGAACTTTGATTTTAGTTGTATCTCAAATATATTAAATTTCTGTTAGTTCTAAATTTTATCTCTTTAAATATATTTTCTAAAATCTAGTTTTGGACAATAGATTAGAAGGTGCTGATACCAACAGTCCATACATCTTTAATGGTACAAATTATGTCCAGTGGAAGCTTAAAATGAAAATTCATTTAAAGAGTATGAGATTTGATATCTGGAATACTATAGAAACTCAATATAAGATTCCAGAATTTGAATTTACTACTTGGGATGAACCTACAAAAACAACATATAATAATAACTGTAAAGCAATGAATTCTTTGTACTATGCTTTAGGTGATGAGGAATTTAACAGAATATCTTCATGTAAAACTACTTATGAAATTTGGGACACTTTGGATATTTACCATGAGGGAACAACCAATGTTAAGGAAATGAGACTGAACACATACACTATTAAATATAATAATTTTGAAATGAAGCCTGATGAACCCATTTATGACATGTTTCTCAGGTTCAATGAGATTGTCAACACTATGAGCTCTCTTGTTAAAGTTGTTCCTACAAAAGAATAGATCTTGAGCATATTAAGATGTCTGGAAGAAAGATGGAGAGGTACATCTGTCTCCATTAGAGAATCATGCGACATCAGTAAACTGCATGTTAAAGAATTAATTGGTAAGCTAATGATGTATAAGGAAGAACTGAAGGTAAACAAGGAAGAGGATTATGAACCAAGGAAGAAGTCAGTAGCCTCCAAAACATATACTTCAAAGAGTAAAGACAAAGGAAAAATTCAAAGTTAAAGTGATAGTTCAAGCAGTGATGAGAGTGCATCTGACAGTGATGCTGAGATGGATCAGATAGCCAGAAGATTCAAGAATTTATACAGGAAGAATAAATTCTTCATGAAATCAAATTACAAAGGAAAATACGATAACAAAGGTCATTGGAAGAAGGACTGGAAGAAGCCTGATAAAAGCGATTAAGTTGTCTGTTGTGAATAAAGAAGAAAAGGCCACATAAAAGGAGACTGTCCAAAGTTAAAGTTCAAGAAGAAACACGACTACAAGGAAAATAAGTATAAGAAAGCTATGAATGAAACTTGGATTGCTTCAGAGGATAGTTCAAATTATTCTGATTCTACTCAAGATGAAAAATCTCAAAAAGCTAACATGTGTTTCATGAAAAACACATTTGAGGTAACATTGGACACTACGGATTTAAATTCATATTATTCTGGAGTTGATTACGATTCTGAATCTGAAAATATATCTAGTAAAGAATTATTTGAATATTTTAATATGCTAGAAGAAACCTGTAATGAGCTTAAGGAAAAGTATTAAACTTTGAAGAAATAGTATGCTCTAACCAGTTCTGTTAAATCCTTCCTTGATATAGAAAAGGAAAAGAATGCTCAATTGCTGAAGGAAAACACTGAACTGAAGTTGTCTAATGAGAAATTAAGGAAGGACTTAGTGAAATCCACAAATGGAAAGGATACTCTTACACAAATTTTAGGAAAACAAGTTTCACCAAAATATACCACTGGTATAGGATATCAGCCTGGAAAAAGACAGATTGCTAAAACTAGATTTATTTTAAAATCTGGATAGAATGCTGCTTGTTCTTGTTCTGGAAATTCGTATGCTTAAACTAGTTTCTCACATAGTTATAGATCAAATAAAGTTTATCTTTCAAAGTCTATCGATTCTATAAACTATATGTGACCCATGAGAAAAATCTGGGTACCTAAATCCTTGCTTGCTAACCTGTCTAGACCCATGAAAATCTGGGTACCAAAATCATTTTCTGTTTAAACCTGTTTTGTAGGAAACTTTCTTGAAGAGTTCTCATAAGAAGGTATGGTACTTGGACAGTGGATGTTCAAGAAACATTAATGGAGATTAATCATGCTTCAAGAGTTTAATCAAAGTCAACGGAGGCTATGTCACCTTTGGTGATAACTCTAAAGGAAAGATCATCAGCCTAGGCTAGATTGGTAACACTAATTCAGTTTTAATTTCTAAAGTTTTATTTGTTGATGGACTTAAATAAAACCTGTTAAGTATTTCTCAGTTATGTGATGATGGTTTCAATGTTAAATTTGAAAATTATTCTTGTAATGTTGTTAACTCTAATTTTTTTTTAGTATTTTCTGCTTTGAGAAATGAAAATGTTTATGTTGTTGATTTGAATTCTTTAACTGAACAAAACATTACTTACTTAAATGATTTTCATAAATATTCTTGGCTATGGCACATAAGATTAGGACACTACAATGTTTATTCACTTATAAAACTGACTTGGAAAAACTTAGTTAGAGACCTACCTAAACTTGAATGCCCAACTGACAAAGTTTTTAATCCCTGTCAAAAGGGAAAGCAACATAAAGTTTCTTTTAAATCAAAAAAAGAAGTTTCAACTTCTCAACCTCTCATGTTGGTTCACATGGAATTTGTTTGGTCCTTCTAGAGTTTCTTTTTTAAATGGTAATCACCATGTCTATGTCTTAATAGATGACTTTTCTAGGTATACTTGGGTATACTTCTTATCTCACAAAATTGAAGCTTGTTCTTACTTTATTAAATACTCCAAGTCTATAGAGAAAGTTAGTGGAATTAAGATTAAGACCCTGAAAAGTTACCATGGTCATGAGTTTGAAAATCATGAGTTTGAATCTTATTGCTCACACAATAGCTATAATCACAACTTTTTTTCCCCTAGAACCCGTCAGCAGAATGGTGTGGTATAAAGAAGAAATAGAACCCTTCATGAAATTGCAAGAACTATACTTAATGAATATGACCTGCTTGTTTATTTTTGGTCTAAATATGTTAATACAACTTGTTATATTATCAATAGAGTCTTGATTAGACCCGTTCTAAAAAATACCCCTTATGAGTTGTGGAACAATAGGAAACCTAAGGTTAATTACTTCAGAATTTTTGGTTGCAAAGTTTTTATTCTTAATACAAAGGATAATCTTGACATGTTTTCTTCTAAAAGTGATGAAGGAATTTTTATTGGTTATTATTTAACTAGAAAATCCTATAGAGTTTTCAATAAAATAACCAAATGTGTGGAATAATATTTTCACATCATGTTTGATAAAGCTGATCCACATGAACCCAAATCTTCCATTGAAATTCTTGAAGAAGATCTGTCAGTTCTGGACCTTAATGATAAAACCAAAGAACTTTCTATAAAGAAAACCAGTTCTGGAAACTTTCCAGAACCTGCTTCTGTTGAACCCAAACCTACAGATTAACCTGAAATTTCTAGTCCTACATTTACTTGATCAACTAGAATTCTAAAGAATCATCCTTTAGATATTGTTGTTGGTAATCTTGATAGAGGGACATAGACTAGAGCTTCTCTAAGAAATCTGGTTGAACATCAAGATTTTCTTTCACATTTAGAACCTAAAAATATCAATGATGCAATCAATGATGAATTTTGGGTAATGGGTATGCAAGAAGAACTAAATCTATTTGAAAAAAACAAATTCTGGGAATTGGTTGACAGACCTAAGGACACTTTGACCATAGGCACTAAATGGGTTTTTAGAAACAAAGTTGATGAATCAGGAAATATAGCTAGATACAAAGATAGGCTAGTTTCACAAGGGTATAGTCAAGAGGAAGGTATAGACTATGAGGAAACCTTTTCCCCTGTAGCTAGATTAGAAGCTATTAGGCTTCTACTTTCCTATGCTGCTCATCTAAATTTCAAGTTATATCAAATGGATGTTAAAAGTGCTTTTCTAAATGTTTTTATAATTAAAGATGTTTTTTTGAATAACCACCTGGATTTACAAACCCCCATTTCCAAAATCATATTTTTAAACTTTCAAAAGATTTATATGGTTTAAAACAAGCTCCATGAGCTTGGTATGATAGGCTTAGAAATTTTATTATTTCAAATGGTTTTACTAAAGGGATTGTTGATCCAACCCTTTTTATTAAAATAATTTCTAAAGATTTTTTGATAGTAGAAGTCTATGTTGATGATATTATTTTTAGATCTTCTAAACATTATTTACGTACTGATTTTTCAAAGAGTATGAAAAATGAATTTGAAATGAGTTTAATGGGAGAACTCAAATATTTTCTTGGATTTCACGTTTTTCAAATTGAAAATGGTATTATTTTGAATCAAAGTAAATATATAAAGGATCTTTTAAAATGTTTTGGTTTGGATAGAATTATGGAAAGTGATACACCTATGAGTACTGTTTGTAAATTGGACATTGATGAAACTGGGAAACCAGTGGATCAAACAAGTTATAGAGGTATGATTGGAAGCTTAGTTTACCTTACTTCTAGTCGACCGGATATTATGTTTAGTGTATGTATGTGTGTAAGATTTCAAGCTAATCCTAAAGAATCGAATTTTCTTTCTGTTAAAATAATTTTTAAGTATCTTAAACATACGGAAAATTTGGGTTTGTTTTATCCGAAAGTAAAATCGTTTGATTTAATGAGTTATTCAGATGTTGACTTTACTGGTAGAAAGTTGGATAAAAAAAGAACATCTGGAACATTCCATTTATTGGGAAAATATGTAGTATCTTGGGGTAGTAAGAAACAGAATTCAGCTGCTTTTTCTATTGCTGAAGCAGAGTATATAGCTGATGGTAGTTGCTGTGCACAAATTCTGTGGACGAAACACACTCTTTTGGACTATGGATATGATTTTAAGCAAGTTTCAATAAATTTTGATAACACTAGTACAATTAATATTTCAAAGAACCTTGTATCTCACTCTAGGACCAAACACATTGATGTAAGGAACCATTTCTTAAAAGATCATTACCAAAAGGGTGATATTACTCTTGAATTTATAGATACTGAACATCAATTAGCTGACATTTTCACCAAACCTTTAAGTTAGGATAGGTTAAGTTACATTAGACATGAGTTAGGAATGATAGATCACCGGTATGAAACCTCACCGATATACCTCACCAATATGAACCTCACCAATATACCTCACCAGTATGAAACCTCACCGATATACCTCACCGGTATGAAACCTCACTGATATACCTCACTAGTTAGTGGATCTCACCATTAGTAATTCTCACCGGTATACCCTACCATTAAATATGCGCTGTTTTTAAACATCTGTCTGCTGCCAGAATCTGTATCATTTATACTTTACTTATTATATTTTTATTATTTATTTTATGATTCCTAAATGATAAAACTAAGTCTTAATTACTTCTTGATCCACCTCAAGCCCTTTTCCCTCAAGTCTTAGCTCCCGAATCTCACAAAAACCATAAGTTCCTCAAACAAGAAATGGAAAAAACCAAAATTCCTACTGTCAGAGATGACATTGATGAGCCGAATGCGAAGAAGCAGAAGACAGACCAAGAAGGAAGTAGCAGTGTTAGTAGAACATGGTTAGAGAGGCGACCAGTAAACCCACATTTACAAAATAGATTTATTGTGATCGAAAATGAGTTATGTGTGGAATGGTTGTTGTCTAGTAAATCGCTAGTTCTAGAGGTGTTGGAAGATCAGAAGTGGGTAGAATTATTTTCGAACAATAATGGCCCTTACTATCCGAAGCTGGTAAAATAGTTCTATGAGTATGTTCAGTTAGAGAAATTAGAAGTTGAGAATAAGATGGTATCTATCGTGAATGGAAATGAGATATATTTTTATACTATTGAGTGGGTTGAGTGCCTGAAGGTTCCACATGATGGTGTTTCTGGATATTTCTCGAAATCAGTACCACCTACAAGTGACATATTTTATTATGAGACTGCCTTAGAGGATCTCACCGGTAGTGGCAAGCAAAGACAGGTGGTGGCTGTTGAAATGGATGGAGAGAACATATTGATGTTCAAGTTTGTTCAGCATGTTTTAATTCCAAGGTGGGGGGACTTTTCAAATTTGAGATATCAACATATCTATCTATTACATCTCTTGAGACATGGTTTGAAAATAAATCTGTGCAGGCTGCTAATGATTCAAATGGAGGATATGACCAGGCCAAAATCAAAGACCAATGCCTTATTATTTTCCAAGTTGATATCCGTAATGATTAAGGTATAGATTAGTTGATTCTCAGGATGAGACAGTAGTGGTAAGAAACATCTTCTATATCACAAGCACTTTATGTAAATACATGAAGATAAACTGGAACCCATGGAAAGGAGAGTGGGTTACTGATGACAAAAAGTTATATGATAAGTTCAATCATGTGGATCATCCTTAAAGACCTAAGGATGTGAGGGAACCAGGTCTGAGACCAGATGACGAAGAGCCACAGTATAGTGATGATTCAGAAGAGGATGATTCCTCTGTAACAGATGGAGGAGATATGGACTTTCCTCATAGTCCAGCTCCGGAAATTGTATCAGAAGAAAAGGAGAGTGGTTATTTGAAACTACCTAGTACAAAAACTATTTTGGGTGAAAGAAATAAAGAGGAACCTATGGATGAGGGAGAAAAACAGAAAGAAGATCAGGAAGAGGATGCTTGAGAAGATGAAGAATAAGTTCATGCAAGTGAAGCATCTGTTTCTATCAGCTTAAGCCTTAGTCCACTAATCGGACATTTCCTAATGACTGCTGAGGAATTTGATGAAGTTGATAGACCTTTACCTATTCCTGAGGAACCTCCTGCTATTACATAAATGGAGATGGTTATGCAAGATTCTTCTGAGGAAGAAATAGTTTCTAAAGATTTTTTTTCCATACAATAGAATGCACCAGTTGAGGGGGAGCATCCAACCAGATTTGGTAGTGTTTTAGTGGCTATTGAGTTTGAAGACTAGGCAGAGGACCCAGGGTTTGTAGTTTGTGGATTAGATTATCCAGATTCTGATAATGAGACATCCCTCAATAGACCAAAAATTAATTATGATATTCAGTCTAAAATATTACCTGAAGATGTGGTCAGAACACATGATCTATATAAGCTCAAGTCTGATCTGAAAATCAGTTTTGTGGAAGAAATAAGGAAAATGGAAGCTTCACTGGTGTCATCTATTCAATCGATTATGAATGAATCTGTGGCCAACATAGTGTCTGAAAGAGAACCTGTTGTGGTTTCTCATGCTGATATGATCATAAGGGATGACTTAACATCCTTAAAGTATGAGCTGAAAGAGTCTTTGAGTTCTTATGTTTCTGAGTTAAAGAATCACTTTGTTGAAGAGATGAGAAATTTTGAAAAGTCTTTTGAAATCTCCCTAGGTTGTAATATATCAAACTTTGTGGCAGAGATAGTAGATGAAGTAACATCTTTCCAAAATTAGATGATTAGCATGGAAAAATATGTTAAAGTTCTAAAGCAATCAGTTGTCTATCTGGAATTCTATATGAGTTCAAAATCTCAAGCAGACAAGGATTTGGCTTATGGGAAGAGTGTAGGTAGCCAAATGGTCTCAGTTTTTGAGGAGTTTAAGAATTCCATAACAAAGCATTTTAGTTTCCAAGATTCTATAGTGAAAAGCCTTATTAGTGGGCTAACTAAGAGTTTCAAGAAAACTGTAACCTTCTCTCTTGGTTCTCTTGCTTCCAAACCTTCAGTGGATTTGGATCAGATTAGAGCTTTGATGAAGGAGGAGCTTGGTTTATCATCAACCAGTGGCTCTATGGAATCATCAGATCTGACCAAAGTGGTGACTTCTACTATAGATACCACTAGATATATCACGAAGATTGGTCAAGACTATATGATATAATCTTTTGCTTCTCAAAAAGAAGTTAAAGACAAGGTAGATTATTATTTTCAAAGGGTTTATACCAAGCATCAGCTCAATAATAATTTCAAGCTTATTTTATAAAACATGAATCTCCCACCAGTCAGTCATGCCTTCAGAGAACAAGTTAGAAAGCTCAGAGAGTTGACACCTGCACTGGGAAAATTCATAGAAAACATGGACGATTTCATTTCTGCCATGGAAAGAGAAAGAGGAATCATTATGGATTTCAGAAATCTCTTGTTTCTTTCTTGAATGTTGATGCTCAACCAGTGATTATACCTCCAGCTTTACCGGCCTCTACCTCTACTACTTCTCCTGCTCAGATGACTCTAGCCCAAGCTATCCGAAGCCTTACTCCTATGATCACTCAGAGAGATACACAGTACAGGCCAGGAATAGTTTCAGTAGCTCATCCATCTCTGATCATCTCTGGTGTTCCTAAGCCTTCACTTTCATCCACCACACCTGAATCCTCTTTGGATCCCAAAGGGAAATCTTATTCTGAGGATGTGGATTGATCTGTGATTAGGATTTTTGATAGGAATCACCGGTATTTATTTTTGTTTTATTTATGTATTTCTTTGTATCTGTTTGCTCCAAGAAATATATATGATCTTACTTTATTTTATCCTCTATTACTTCTCTTCTCTTGTATTTCCTTCTTGTCCCACTTTTTGATTATCACAAAGGGGGATAAATACTTTATAAGGGAAATGTAAAGACCCGTAAAATTCAAGGGAAATTTTTTCTTAATTTTCTTTAGAATTTTACAAGAGCGCGGTTTCAGACGGTACCTGATTCCGAGGCCCGGAGTGCCCGGAATTAATTTCCGAAGTTTGGCTCGGGTACGTTCAGTGAACGAACGAGCGGGAATTCCTAACTTTTGATCCGGTGCTCGGAATTGAAATCCGAGGGCACCGATGAACTCGCAACGCCGATATTCGCTTAAAGAGACCTTTTCGGGAGTTGCGTTTGTTGCGGGTTGAAAGTTAAGTTTTGGGGTTTTCAGTTGAGCTAAATAAAATTTGTGTAAGACAAATTTTATTTTAACTTATTAAAAACCTACCAAAGGAGGTTGGAAGTGGGACCCACACCCACTTAACCTCCCTTGGGAGGATTAAGTGTGGTGGGGCCCACACGAACCCCTAGACTTTTCAAATTCCCTTAACCCCCTCTTAATTGACTTAAGTTACTTAATTAATTTTGGGGGTTAAACTCTTTTGAATTTCAAACTTTTGAAATTCTTTTATGTTTTGTAATAATAAAATAAGATGTTATCTTATTTTATTTTGGGTTGATCGTTTGTCTTCTTGAGAGGTGGAGAGCTCCTCTTCTACTTCTTCAAACTCAACGAAGAACGCGAAGAACGTCGTTCTTCAACGAAGAACTTCTCCGCCGAAGAACACGATCCATCCGCGACGCCGCATCCGCGACGCGACGTACTTCTTCTGCGTCATCTCTTCCGCGACGGTTTTCCACGACGAACGCCATCGACAACGACTCTTCCTCCGACGTCAAAGGAATCGACATCGATATTCCACGACTCCGTCAACGTGCGACTATCGAGGTAAAGGTTCTTGAGTTCGTTTTTTCCTTTTTATTTGACTTTCCTCGAGACTTGACGTTGAACGCTCAAGTTCCGACGAAGAACGCCGCTCCGCTCTTCTTCGTCTTTGGTGTCAACGAGAGAGAACACCGCACCTTCCTCCTCGGACCTTCTTCGTCGGCAAACGAAGATCCGCCAACGTCGTGTCTCTTCGGGCATAACACTTCGTCAACGGATTTGACGAACGACGACCGCGACGCCCGACCTCCGTGACGCCGTCTTCCGCGGACATAGTCAAATCCTCGAACTTATACCCGAGGTAGGGGTTGTTGTTTTATTCTTTATTTATTCCATTTCTTGAACATGGATCTCGCATGTCTAACATGAGACTTTGAATGTTTAAGTTGAGTTATTTGCTTAACGTGAGGGGGCCGGACCGCATGAACACGGCCGAACCCCCTCCATCGTTCTTGATTATTTTTGCGGATGGAAGCAAGTGGCGTGGTGCCGTCGCACCACGCGGATGATTGTTCGTTATTTTTACGCAACGCCGTCGCGCTACGCCGAGGAGAATCTTCAAGAACGCGACGCCGTCGCGCCGCGTTGGAAGGAATCATGGCACGGCGAAAGGGGCGCGGTGTCGTCGCACCGCGCCGGACGACGAAGACCGCGGCCGGTTCCGGGCCGCGGCGGGACGAGAAGACCGCGGCCGGTTCCGGGCCGCGGCGGAAGAGGAGACCGGCGGCCGGGCCGCCAACGTCGGAAGTCAAAGGCGGGACCGGAATTTCCGGTCCCGTTGGTAAAAACCGGCCGGCCAGCTGGCCGGCCGGATGACTTAAAACCGGGGAATTTAATTCCCCGGCCAAACATTGAAAAACCCCCTCTTTAAGAGGGGGGGCGGTTCTTTAAGCAGGGGGGGGGGCTTTGCCCCCCGTTTCATGACAATCAAGCCCCCCACGTGGGGGGGGGGCGTTTTGTAAAAGCAAAGGGGCGCGGCTATATGCCGCTCCGACACCCAAAGAGCGGGGGCTGAGCCCCCCGCGTGCCACCCCGTGCGGCGCCAGGCGCCGCCGCCGCGGCCCGCCGCCGCCGCCACCGCGGCCCGCCGCCGCCGCCACCGCGGCCCGCCGCCGCCGCCGCCGCGCCGCCGCTCGCCGCCGCCCGCCGCCGCCGCTCGCCGCCGTCGGCCGCCGCCGCCGCCCAGGGGGGGGTCGGGCCGGGTCGGCCCGGACCCGGACCCCCCCGTTTCGAACCAGATTTGGTTTTTGGCCCATAACATGAGCCTCAGACCTCCGAATGACGAACCGTCTGCGGCAACGCGATCCTTGGATCGAGACGGTCGTTTCGGTATATCGCACTCAAGGTTTCGGATTACTTTGAGTTCGGCCGGGTTGGTTCGTTCACGAAACCAACCGGGCCTTCGGAGCGGGAACGCTCATATCTTGAGCCACGAACGTCCGATTGACGCGCCGTCAGTCGCGTTGCGTTCCTCTTAATGAGACGGATCTTTTGGAATACTCCGCCCGAGGTTTGGACGCAGGTGGAGTACGGTCGGGTTGGTTTTGCCTTAAAAACCAACCGGGCCCCGGAGACGAAAAAACCAATAACTCACAGACCAGGCGTCCGATTGACGCGCCGTCTGTTTCGTTGACTTCCTCTTGATGAGACGGAACTTTTGACATACTCCGCCCGAGTTTTGGATACAGTCGGAGTATGGCCGGGTTGGATTGTACCCGAAATCCAACCGGGCCCCTGGAACGGAAAAGCTGATATCTTTCAGACAGGACGACCGCTTGACGAGCCGTCAGCGGCGTTGGTGGTTACGTTGAGTAACGGTCCCTTTGAGTTTACCCTATGGGAGTTCGGGGTACAGTTGAGATACGGCCGGGATTGGTTTCGCTCTCGAAACCAACCGGGCCCCTGGGACGAAAAGGCTAATAACTCACAGACCGGGCGTCCGATTGACGCGCCGTCTGTTGCGTCGAGACCCCTGTGACGAGACGGACTTTTGAGATACTTCTTCGTGGGACTTTGTGATACTTGGAGTATCGACCAGTAGCTCGTGGAGCGGACCCTCCCGGAGACGAGCGTGCAGAGTACGGAGACCGTGTAGCCGGCTGAGACCTGACGACTGCTTGACCGACTCGACTTGGAGTGAGTCGACTAGCCCAGTGGACGGAGCGCCCAGTAGTTGGTAGCAGACCCACGGCGGACGGAGCGCCTGTTAGTTGGCAGCAAACCCGCGGTACTCGACAGGAGGAGTACCTCAGTAGGCTATTTGGGCGAGCGCCCGGTATTTGGCGACAGACCCTCAGCGGACGGAGCGCCAGGTAGTTGGCCGCAAACCCGCAGTACTCGACAGGAGGAGTACCTCAGCAGTCTTAGGTTAGTGAGCAGTACCTCGAGTCATGACAGGACCACTGTACACTCTAGAGACGGAGCTCTTCAGCAGTTACGGTTTCGATAATGAAAATACTGGTTTGAGCTGAGACTTTTGACCTTGTGTTTACTTCATGATTGAGATGGGTCACTTGCTTACTTTGGTATATGAATGGGCATATACCCGGGTAGTGGTTATCCGTCGTTTTCACAATCCTTGTGTTTCCTCATGATTGAGATGGGTTACTTGATAACTTAGGTATATGTATGGGCATATACCTAAGTAGAGTTTATCTGTTGAGATCTTCTTGTGTTTATCCTTGTTGGTTTTAGTGAGACCTTGAGGGTCTCGGGGTCCCTACTGAGTATCGTTATACTCACCCCTGCACGGGCTATGCCCGCACCTCGTTGTGTTGGTTGCAGACGACGGACAGTGCTGACAGAAGCCGAAGGTTCGAGGACTGGACAGTACCTGGAGGTGGACTATACGACGAGGCGGTACCCGGAGGTGGACCACTGGGCGGGACATACTCGGAGCGGATGGCGGGACCCGAGGAGCAGAGGAGCTATCTGTACCCACCCTTCAGGTGGGATTTCCAGTGGACATCTCAGCGTAGCAGCTTTACTTTTCAGTCGATGTTTTCCCTTTCGAGTTGTACTTTACATTTGGGCTTGTATTTCCGGCCCTTTTTACTTTTCAGCTCTTCTTTTTGTACTTAGTGTTTTACTTCCGCTTGTACTCTGTGGTGCTTGTTTTCTTTATAAAGGCAATGCCTTCCCAGTTATCGGGATTTTACGCCTTTGGTGCTAGTCGCCAGCCCCTGGCCTAAGGAAGGCGGGCTTGGGGTAGTCACGGCACGGGCCCCGAGGACGGGTCGTGACAAATTGGTATCAGAGGAGTTCGGTTCTACCACAGAACTTATAACTCTGATGTTTCTTTCTGTGAAGCAATAGTGTTGAGAGTACCGAGTGTGGTTTTCAGTTCAGGGAGTCCAGTGTTGGTGCGGGCGGCCGACGTATCCATACACCAGGACCCTGACAACTGATTTCCGACTTTGTGCACGAAAACACTGATTGCGTGTGTGTTTTCAAAGGTTTTTCCCCTTAAAACATCTCAAACCAGGTCAGCTCACCAGGTATAATCGTTTGATCGTGTTACGTTGTTTCTTTCAGGATGGCCCCACGACGGCAGCCAGCTAGGGTTCCGAGAATCGAACGTGACGACAGCCCACCGAGCGACGAGGCCTCGGTGCAGGGCCCTTTGTCAGCAGTGGCACCGGCGGTAGCTCTACCCGCCGAGCCCCCGATGCTTCCAGCAGCAGCCGCTGACGATGCACGTCGCCTCAGCGCACTGCATGAGTTTCAGCGCCAGCGACCGCCAGGGTTTCGCGGGGAGACGGATCCCCAGGCTGCAGAGGACTGGCTGGAGGCAGTGGTACGAGTGTTTAGGCTAGTGAGGACACCAGCAGACCTCATGGTGATCCTCGCTGCGAGCCTACTACACGCAGCAGCAGGTAGGTGGTGGAGCCACTTGTTTCAGTTTTGCGATGAGATGAACTTCGCATGGGAAGACTTCGAGACCTTCTTCAGGGTGGAGTTTGTGCCAGTATCTCTACACCCCGAGCGTGTACAGGAGATTCTGCCTTTGCCGCGTGTTTTTCGATCAGAAGCCGAGTCATCTGTGGGCAGTAGACAGATGATGCAGAGGTCCAGGAGGACCAGACCAGCAGTTGGGCGATCTCGGGTTTTAGGACCGGTGGTGCGGGGCACCCGAGGTGGGGTCAGAGCCAGGCGTGCCAGAAACGGACAATGTTACTCCTGTGGCGGAAAGGGTCACCTGGCACGTGACTGTCCGACTCCTCGATCCGCAGGCTTGGAGGGAGCCACCGAGGTTGAGGCAGCGACAAATGCTGGAGCTCTGGGAGCAGGTGGACAGGGGAGGAACTAGTGGATACGTCTTTTGTACTTCTAGTTCCATGTTGATGTTGCTTTTGTGTAGCGTCTTGTATTATGAGCTGCAATAATAAAAGACGCATACCTTTGTGATGTTTTCTTTCCTGTCCTCTTTTGTGATGTTACTAAGAGGTTCCAGTTGACTGTTGACTTGACCCTCACTTGTGAGACATCTACTGGAGGAGACCAGTTACCACACACTGATGCCGACAGTGTGACTCAACCCTTGGAGGCGAGAGTAACGGTTGGATCTCTTAGTAGTAGCGTCGATGCCTTACGACGTCATCCTTGGTATGGATTAGTATCATCCATGTTAGGATTGACTGTTTTAGGCAAAGAATGTGGTTCATCTAGGGGATGAGACCAGGTTTCTCTTATCGGCAAAGAAGAAATCTTGCAGCTCTTGTGGGACCAGAGATGGTCCGGGCCACGTCGGAGGAGGTCCATGTCATCCAGGAGCGGATGAGGACAACACAGAGCCGGCAGAAGTCATACGCTGACAGGAGGCGGAGGCCACTAGAGTTCGAGGATGGTGACCACGTCTTCTTGCGGGTCTCACCTCGACGTGGTATTCAGAGATTTGGCCGAGGCGACAAGTTATCTCCGCGCTTCATCGGACCCTTCCAGGTCCTCAGCAGAGTTGGTGAGGTGGCTTATCGCCTGGCTCTACCACCTCAGATACACCGGGTGCACGACGTCTTCCACGTGTCTCAACTGAGGAGATACGTGCACGACCCGACACACATCTTTGACCATGGGGAGCTTGACGTTGACGATGGGGCGACCTTTTTCGGAGGTCCCGGTGGAGATAGAGGATCGACAGGAGCGGGTCCTACTTGGGCGATCGATTCCTCTTGTACGCAACAGATGGCGGCACGGGAATCTCCAGGAGAGCACATGGGAGCGGGAGGCTCAGATGCGTTCTCAGTAACCTCTTTTGTTTCCCTAGTTTTTGATGTAGCTTTACGGGGACGTAAAGCCCTGAGGTGGGAGTAATGTAAAGACCCGTAAAATTCAAGGGAAATTTTTTCTTAATTTTCTTTAGAATTTTACAAGAGCGCGGTTTCAGACGGCACCTGATTCCGAGGCCCGGTGTGCCCGGAATTAATTTCCGAAGTTTGGCTCGGGTACGTTCAGTGAACGAACGAGCGGGAATTCCTAACTTTTGATCCGGTGCTCGGAATTGCAATCCGAGGGCACCGATGAACTCGCAACGCCGATATTCGCTTAAAGAGACCTTTTCGGGAGTTGCGTTTGTTGCGGGTTGAAAGTTAAGTTTTGGGGTTTTCAGTTGAGCTAAATAAAATTTGTGTAAGACAAATTTTATTTTAACTTATTAAGAACCTACCAAAGGAGGTTGGAAGTGGGACCCACACCCACTTAACCTCCCTTGGGAGGATTAAGTGTGGTGGGGCCCACACGAACCCCTAGACTTTTCAAATTCCCTTAACCCCCTCTTAATTGACTTAAGTTACGTAATTAATTTTGGGGGTTAAACTCTTTTGAATTTCAAACTTTTGAAATTCTTTTATGTTTTGTAATAATAAAATAAGATGTTATCTTATTTTATTTTGGGTTGATCGTTTGTCTTCTTGAGAGGTGGAGAGCTCCTCTTCTACTTCTTCAAACTCAACGAAGAACGCGAAGAACGTCGTTCTTCAACGAAGAACTTCTCCGCCGAAGAACACGATCCATCCGCGACGCCGCATCCGCGACGCGACGTACTTCTTCTGCGTCATCTCTTCCGCGACGGTTTTCCGCGACGAACGCCATCGACAACGACTCTTCCTCCGATGTCAAAGGAATCGACATCGATATTCCACGACTCCGTCAACGTGCGACTATCGAGGTAAAGGTTCTTGAGTTCGTTGTTTCCTTTTTATTTGACTTTCCTCGAGACTTGACGTTGAACGCTCAAGTTCCGACGAAGAACGCCGCTCCGCTCTTCTTCGTCTTCGGTGTCAACGAGAGAGAACACCGCACCTTCCTCCTCGGACCTTCTTCGTCGGCAAACGAAGATCCGCCAACGTCGTGTCTCTTCGGGCATAACACTTCGTCAACGGATTTGACGAACGACGACCGCGACGCCCGACCTCCGCGACGCCGTCTTCCGCGGACATAGTCAAATCCTCGAACTTATACCCGAGGTAGGGGTTGTTGTTTTATTCTTTATTTATTCCATTTCTTGAACATGGATCTCGCATATCTAACATGAGACTTTGAATGTTTAAGTTGAGTTATTTGCTTAACGTGAGGGGGCCGGACCGCATGAACACGGCCGAACCCCCTCCATCGTTCTTGATTATTTTTGCGGATGGAAGCAAGTGGCGTGGTGCCGTCGCACCACGCGGATGATTGTTCGTTATTTTTACGCAACGCCGTCGCGCTACGCCGAGTAGAATCTTCAAGAACGCGACGCCGTCGCGCCGCGTTGGAAGGAATCATGGCACGGCGAAAGGGGCGCTGTGTCGTCGCACCGCGCCGGACGACGAAGACCGCGGCCGGTTCCGGGCCGCGGCGGGACGAGAAGACCGCGGCCGGTTCCGGGCCGCGGCGGAAGAGGAGACCGGCGGCCGGGCCGCCGGCGTCGGAAGTCAAAGGTGGGACCGGAATTTCTGGTCCCGTTGGTAAAAACCGGCTGGCCAGCTGGCCGGCCGGATGACTTAAAACCGGGGAATTTAATTCCCCGGCCAAACATTGAAAACCCCCCTCTTTAAGAGGGGGGGGTGTTCTTTAAGCAGGGGGGGGGGGGGATTTTCCCCCCATTTCATGACAATCAAGCCCCCCACGTGGGGGGGGGGGCGTTTTGTAAAAGCAAAGGGGCGCGGCTATATGCCGCGCCGACACCCAAAGAGCGGGGGCTGAGCACCCCGCGTGCCACCCCGTGCGGCGCCAGGCGCCGCCGCCGCGGCCCGCCGCCGCCGCCACCGCGGCCCGCCGCCGCCGCCACCGCGGCCCGCCGCCGCCGCCACCGCGACCCGCCGCCGCCGCCGCCGCGCCGCCGCTCGCCGCCGCCCGCCGCCGCCGCCGCCCAGGGGGGGGTCGGGCCGGGTCGGCCCGGACCCGGACCCCCCCGTTTCGAACCAGATTTGGTTTTTGGCCCATAACTTGAGCCTCAGACCTCCGAATGACGAACCGTCTGCGGCAACGCGATCCTTGGATCGAGACGGTTGTTTCGGTATATCGCACTAAAGGTTTCGGATTACTTTGAGTTCGGCCGGGTTGGTTCGTTCACGAAACCAACCGGGCCTTCGGAGCGGGAACGCTCATATCTTGAGCCACGAACATCCGATTGACGCGCCGTCAGTCGCATTGTGTTCCTCTTAATGAGACGGATCTTTTGGCATACTCCGCCCGAGGTTTGGACGCAGGTGGAGTACGGTCGGGTTGGTTTTGCCTTAAAAACCAACGGGGCCCCGGAGACGAAAAAGCCAATAACTCACAGAACAGGCATCCGATTGACGCGCCGTCTCTTTCGTTGACTTCCTCTTGATGAGACGGAACTTTTGACATACTCCGCCCGAGTTTTGGATACAGTCGGAGTATGGCCGGGTTGGATTGTACCCGAAATCCAACCGGGCCCCTGGAACGGAAAAGCTGATATCTTTCAGACAGGACGACCGCTTGACGAGCCGTCAGCGTCGTTGGTGGTTACGTTGAGTAACGGTCCCTTTGAGTTTACCCTATGGGAGTTCGGGGTACAGTTGAGATACGGCCGGGATTGGTTTCGCTCTCGAAACCAACCGGGCCCCTGGGACGAAAAGGCTAATAACTCACAGACCGGGCGTCCGATTGACGCGCCGTCTGTTGCGTCGAGACCCCTGTGACGAGACGGAATTTTGAGATACTTCTTCGTGGGACTTTGTGATACTTGGAGTATCGACCAGTAGCTCGTGGAGCGGACCCTCCCGGAGACGAGCGTGCAGAGTACGGAGACCGTGTAGCCGGCTGAGACCTGACGACTGCTTGACCGACTCGACTTGGAGTGAGTCGACTAGCCCAGTGGACGGAGCGCCCAGTAGTTGGTAGCAGACCCACGGCGGACGGAGCGCCTGTTAGTTGGCAGCAAACCCGCGGTACTCGACAGGAGGAGTACCTCAGTAGGCTATTTGGGCGAGCGCCCGGTATTTGGTGACAGACCCTCAGCGGACGGAGCGCCAGGTAGTTGGCCGCAAACCCGCAGTACTCGGCAGGAGGAGTACCTCAGCAGTCTTAGGTTAGTGAGAAGTACCTCGGAGTCGTGATAGGACCACTGTACACTCTAGAGACGGAGCTCTTCAGCAGTTACGGTTTCGATAATGAAAATCCTGGTTTGAGCTGAGACTTTTGACCTTGTGTTTACTTCATGATTGAGATGGGTCACTTGCTAACTTTGGTATATGAATGGGCATATACCCGGGTAGTGGTTATCCGTCGTTTTCACAATCCTTGTGTTTCCTCATGATTGAGATGGGTTACTTGATAACTTAGGTATATGTATGGGCATATACCTAAGTAGAGTTTATCTGTTGATATCTTCTTGTGTTTATCCTTGTTGGTTTTAGTGAGACCTTGAGGGTCTCGGGGTCCCTACTGAGTATCGTTATACTCACCCCTGCACGGGCTATGCCCGCACCTCGTTGTGTTGGTTGAAGACGACGGACAGTGCTGACAGAAGCTGAAGGTTCGAGGACTGGACGGTACCTGGAGGTGGACTATACGACGAGGCGGTACCCGGAGGTGGACCACTGGGCGGGACATACTCGGAGCGGATGGCGGGACCCGAGGAGCAGAGGAGCTATCTGTACCCACCCTTCAGGTGGGATTTCCAGTGGACATCTCAGCGTAGCAGCTTTACTTTTCAGTCGCTGTTTTCCCTTTCGAGTTGTACTTTACAGTTGGACTTGTATTTCCGGCCCTTTTTACTTTTCAGCTCTTCTTTTTGTACTTAGTGTTTTACTTCCGCTTGTACTCTGTGGTGCTTGTTTTCTTTATAAAGGCAATGCCTTCCCAGTTATCGGGATTTTACGCCTTTGGTGCTAGTCGCCAGCCCCTGGCCTAAGGAAGGCGGGCTTGGGGTAGTCACGGCACGGGCCCTGAGGACGGGTCGTGACAGGAAACATATATGCGGGAGAACTAATATCTTTTATGACAAAGGCGGAGTAATACTATCTTTTATGAGATTAATTCATTTTCCTCTAGTACATTTATTTTCTATTTTATCTTTGCTATATATGTTTTATAATACTTTGTTTTCTCTGATACAATTCGATCTAATGCAATATCTTCTGATACATTAATAATTATTTTGGGCATATAATATCATAAGTTGTGATTATCAAAAAGGGGGAGATTGTTGACCTCACCTGTTTTGATAATCCCAATTATGCTTTCACATACTTTGATAATCCCAAATAATGTTTTTCTATATATTAATTCTTTTAATATATGATAGTATAATATCAAGCTGATAGTAACATTAAAATAATCTTTGAAATATGTTAATCAATGTTTATCTATGTTTATATGAATTTTGAAACAATTCTAACTCAATCAGATATGTTTTGCATAAAGTCGATAAGTGTTAAGTCACTGATATGCTTATAGCTACTGATACATATTTACCGGTACTTAGTCTACCGATACACATAGTCACCGATAATAAAAGGTCACCGATACGCAGATCTACCAGTTTTTATAAGTCCACCGGTAAGCACATGTCACTGATAGATCAATTCCACCGATACAGAAAGCTGCCGATAGAAGCTGAGATACCGATAAAAAAAGTCTACCGGTATGCATAAGTCTAATGGTATACACTTAATCACTGGTACAGAATGAAGCTACCGATATTCACAAGCTTCTGATACAAATTTTACCGATAAAAACAGTCACGAATACAAAACAAGCCACTGATACAAGTGAGCTACTGATAAACCAAGAGCTACCGATAGAAGGAGTCACCGGTACAAAGAGCTATTGATACAGAGTAACAACTACCGATACAAGGAGCTACTAGTATAAGGAAAAAAAGCTACCGATGGTATCTCACTGCTATACAAATTCCACCGTTACACATCTACCGATAGAAAGCTACTGATGAAAGACTTACCAGTCACTAATTCCTAAACTATACTTTTGTCAACATTATTTGTTTATTAAGAAATGATCTTATTTGATGATTTTAAGGCAATTAATTTTATTTAATGTGGGTTGTTGGAATGTCATGGAACCATACCTAGTACCCATTAAAAGGTAATCATTCCCATTGCCAGGACTAAAATCTATAAAAGGAAGGACAAATTTCGTGCAAAAGAGAAAAAAAGAGTGTGCACAAAAAGAGAAAAAGATTGTTGTAAAGTGGTGCATATATAAAGACTACATCCATACTCGAAGAACACTAGACATACACGAATCAATTCATTCTAGAAGATAACATAAGCTGCACTTCATTCAAGGAGTGAAGAACTACAACGAGCTGCTCATACACTCAAGCTGATCAAGATGAACCTGAAAACCAAGGAAGAAAACGACACTCTATTTTCCAAAAAAAATACAAAGAAGGACTTAGAGCCAATTCTGACAAATCAAAAGGATTCCAGAGATGCACTTCAAATCACTAGAGCATTCTAAACTCATATATACTCTCTTAGTGATTCTCTTATTTACATTTAGAGCAGTGTGTGTGCTCTGTATATTTTATACACACACTGTCTCCTATGCTAAACTTGAGGATCTCTAAATCCTCACACAAACCTTCTATAACTCTTTTTTATCCCACTGTGGATAGTGGTAGAGGTTAAGTAAGACATGTACAACCAGTGTGATGTTGTTTTGTTTTCCCATGTAGAATTGTGGTAGAGGTCTTAGTACCTGGATAGTCTTTGCACTGTTGTTTACCCCGATCCAGGGTGTGGATCAAATTTATATAAATTGTTTGAGAGGAATAAGTCTCGGCTTGAGAATGAACCTCTTGGTTATATCTACTGTGCATCTTAGATTAAGTCTAAACTATATTAGATACTTTATTTTCAGTGGATAATTACTTTGAAATACATTTTTTTTAAAGTTACATTGATAATTAATCTAGCAAGTGTTTGTAACTATTATAAATCAGTAGGTTAGTTTCAAAAGCCAATTTAATATTCTGATTAAATTAACTGAGATCTAATCAATCTTTTGAGAACCTAATCGAACCCTTACAGTTTTAAAAATTCACTACAGTTTAACTTTGTTTTTATTTGGGGGGATTTTAAGAGAAATATTTTAACAGAAATTTTAATTGGAACTCAATTCACCCCCCTATTGAGTATCCACTCTGACCAATATCATGGATCTTATCATTCCATTATTATCTATAACCAAGAGGGGGTCTTTCCCCACTACTATAGGATCATTCTCAGTGATGTCATCCTATCCCCCAACCAGTAGGCAATGTTGTGGTGGTATCTCATTACAATTCCTCACACATATATCAAAAAAAATTATATAATGTTACATTAATTACGAAAAAATGGATCACATATAATCATGAGAATCTCCTTGCATACACTATCCCAATTGGTAAAAACATTACAAAATCACCAACCTTAACCATTCCTATCTTGGTCCATAATCAACATGTGGTAAATCAAACTTATATAATCACAAAACTTTCATTATACACCCTATTAACCATTTCAATTTCAAAAAAATAAATTTTTATAATTTAGGTACCATTTTTTAATTCCAATTAATCACATCATAAATAAATCCATTTACATATCTTTATTAGGTATTATTTTACACATTTCCATTTTAACACCATTAAAATTTAAATAGTGGAGGAATTTTCAATAAGAACTGATTATTTAAATCCCAACAGATAAAAAATGTTTTTTTTAATCCCATAAGCCAAACATCACTAGTTTACCATGTCTTCCTAGTATGATGTATGTCACATATATCAATAAGTGTATAAAATCACGCATGAGTACACAGACCTTGTTTTTTACTGAGCCATGAGTAAAGTCTCAAAAAAAAATTATGTCACACTACATGTGGATCAACCAATTTTAAATAATGTAAAAGTACAAAAAGTGAGCATCATGAAAAATAATCCCAACCTTGGAACATGGGGTTCTCTCCACACATGGGTTAGCAACTCCCATGTATTATCTAATTTCTAAGGCCCGATAAATCCAAATCTCCAATATATAATTCCAAAATAGTAAATCAACAAAAAAGAAAAAGTATCTAATAATATATTGTAATGTCCCATCCTGGGGGCCACTATAACTAGTGCCTCGAACCAGAGTGGTACATGACCTCAAGTGCACCTCCACGTATACCATAGTTTTCTGACTAGTAGTCAGGGTCTAATGGATCTTATGGGGAGACTATATACTCATTAATATTTTAAACCAACAACAAAATTCATGATAAATATCAATTTTCAATAATAATAAATACCAAAAACATTACATACGACATTCCCTAACCAAGGAAGTAACCACAAACAAATATAGTAAAATATGACATGTCATGATAATATAAAGTGCTAAAAGAGAATCAAAATAAGACACTAAAGAAAATTCCCAAATTGAGTTCTGAAATAAAGTATGTTCCACTCATCTATGCTTGGTCCCATGTCCCACATCAACCATATAGCATAGGGCCTTTGCCTTTATCCAGACCTGCAACTATGAAGATGGCATAGGTACCCAGTGGAAGCCTATGTAGGATGTAAGTACAACTCAATAGGCCACACCACCAATAGTGTCTATAATATCGAATCTAATCATAGTATATGAAAAAAGTATAAATAAGAATGATAAGGAAGTAATTAGACTAGTTTTCATTAGTTAACAGTATTTAGACTAACCATTCATGTTCATAGTTCCCATTGTCACCCATACCCATCAAACCTATTTCATCCCTATGTCAGTCATCTGAACCATGTGTGAAAGGGGTCACAGTTTGGAAAACAAGGTTCATCATTCCAAGTATCCAATTTTGTAACACCCCAAGCTTCCACTGTACGTTTCCCTTCGAATAATGCAATGGCGTGTGTTGTACACAACCTCGAGCTCTAACACACACCACAACTAATTAAACTAGCCGTTGTGAATAGTAATACCTAATTTTTGAAATTTTATAAATTTTATTTATCAAAATGGACTTCATTTTTGGATTCGGAATATTGAAATTAGCCTATGTTGAATTTTTGGTATTTTTCTGAGAACTAAATTTTTATGAATAGTGAAAATACTTAAAAAAAACTTTTTTAATAAAAATAATTTATAGTGATAAATTATAATATTTAGTGGTTTTAAAGTATAATTAGAATATATTTTTACCATTTTATCCAATGGTGGTCATTAGAATTAATTTAACATTGAAATTGGAAATAAACAATTGCCAATCTTTTGATATAAATTGTTTCTTAAAAACACGCTATTTGTTGTAACAGCGGGAATTAATTATAAAATTAATTAATACAACTTATATGTTTGGAATTTTTTAAAATAGACATCATTTTTGAATTCGGAATATCAATTATATCTTAGGGTGAAATTTTGGCCTTATTCTGAAAAACTTCAATTTTTGATGAATAGTGAAACCACTAAGTGGTTGTTAAAAACTGATTTTTCGTTAAAATGAAATATTACCACTTCTGTGTTTTGATTTTCAAAAATCCGACATACATGGTTTTCATTAAGAAGTAAAATGTGGTTCAATGAGATTAAAATAATTTTTTGGTGAATAGTAACTTTTAAGTTCTTAATCGCGATTAGAGGTAATTAGTGTAGTTTAAGGTACAAATAATGTTTTAATAATATGAGATGAGCATGACACTTGTCCTAATCCTATTGGATGAGTCATGGCCGACCAAGACAACCCATGGGTCAACTTGGGGACCCCATGGAGCCACTTTAGTTGGAAAATGACATTAATATATATTTATTTAATGTTAAAATTAAATTGACACAAACATGAGTTATTTTACTAAAACAGTTTTTAAGTGGGGTTACACAAGTCCAAATTTTGACTATAAATACTCATTAGAAATCTAAAAAGATTTCCTACATCATAGTATTTGTTTTATAATTTTTAGAAATTGAATAAATTAAATTATTTATGACATCATTATGATGCAGCGATGACCTCATTATTTAACGATTTAAATAAAATGAGAAGATAATGAAAAATCCAAGGCTTACACTTGTCCAAATCCTATTGGATGAGGAGATTTAGAAACCTTATCACCTTATCCTAGAATTATATAAGTGTGGGACCTTTATAATCCGAAAAGCATTGTGAAATAATGTAAGATTTCAATCTTTCCAAAAGTGCCCCTCCTCTCCTCTTATAAAAGGCCCCCACCTCTACCACATTATTCACACTTCCAAGCCTTTTGGTTCAGCCAAACCCTGCCCAAATACTCTCCCAACTTCTCTCCCTTCATCCTAGAAGCTTTACTTTAGTCAGAAAGCCATCCTAAGGAGTCCTTTTGATCAAATCAAAAGGAAGAACACGAAGAAGAGGTAACATTTTCATCACCCTCTTTCAAGTTTCTTTCTTCTTCCACTCCCTCTTTGTTTATTATTTCAATTCTAAAATTATAACTCCAGTATCTACTATATACTGTGATGTTATTAAAAATATGGAACAACCATATTCAGTATTCTAACCATCATTTGAATGACATGTCACCATACGTGCGTACGTACGGCTTACCGTCTCCACGTCGTGGTGTAATTGTTATTCAATATATTATTATTTAGATGGGTATAATAATGATATGTAATTCATGTAAATAATAAATATAACATTATAATGATTCTGTATATATGATATACTATCCAATTATATATTATTTTAATATCAAAATAATGATATTGTCGCTCGTGCGTACGTACGGACTACCGTCTCCACGAACGCGATGAGATTCATTCTCCGTCGTATCCATTCAAGTATAATTATCATTTTATGATTTAAAAATAATGTTTAAGGACATGATATAATTATGGATATGAATAAGATACAACCTATCCATGAAAAACACGACTTACGTAACAAAACATATAAAAGAAAACGAGTAAGTTAACACCCGAAACAACGATAAATCTAAGATATTGTTAACAAAGCAATGTTAAAAGATCATATATGATATCATATGAATGTATATGATTCTTGTATAATTTAATAACAATTATTTCACCATTATACAGGAGGTTAACCTACCCCAACCAAGGAAAAGTACAAGGTAAGGGTTTACTTCACAACCTCTTCATTATCCAAGGTTGTTTATACATAATTATCTACTGGGACCTCGTTATCATCCACATCCATGTTTCTTAAAAATGTCTTTCAAAATTTTTTTAATATTAAATGGAAAATGGGTTAAAGTCATTTATACCCTTATACGTTTTTGAAAGAAATCTTACCGTCGTTTTCCAAACAATGTACTTTTTGACCTTTTTGACAAATTTAAGGTAAGAATGTTTTTTTTACTTATACGGCGGGTGCGGCTATTTTCCGCCATTATAACTTCGTCGAAGCTTCCCTAAAAAGCTTATAAGAATATTTTCAAATTAAATGTATTATTTTATAATTATGGGACTTTTAAATGATTTCAAAAAGGAGAGATATTTCTCTCAAATAGCTTTGATTTCATCCATGTCAACATCCTTTGATGGGTTTTAAGTTTAATTGAAATTGATTTATGATAAAAAACTTCCATTGAACATTTTGTGAAATATTTGACTGTGGATGTGTTATTTTATACCATCCATAGTTTATGGAGAAATTGTTGACATTTCGTATGCTAGTTTTAATACGAATATTTATGTTATGTTTAAACCTATTCATATGAGGAATGTATTGGACTTAATATGTGACGGGTGGAGCCCGCTATAGCTCCTCGATGCATCGGTAGGTCTCATGAGACAACTAGACGTGGAATTGGCCGAGGCCCTTTCCCAATTTGATTTATGGTTTTGGCCGAGGCCTTAATCATTTTAGACGTCTTGGCCGAGGCCTTGACAAAGTGTTTCAGAATGTCTGGCATTATACATTCCCTCATTATGAAAGTGGTTATTGATATTTCATGTGATTATTCGTCTAGTAGAATAACCATGAGAGTAAGTAATGGCATTATTTTATTTTACTTTTGCCATATTATGCTGAAGTTCAAGTTCAATAAGGCTTTTGTTTCAGTTATACATTGCCTTAAATTCTTATGTTTTCTTATAAAAGCTTCCGCAATATTGTTATCCTTACTGAGCATCTGAGCTCACCCCTTTCAATGTTTAAATATTTTCCAGGATGTGAAGAAGTGTATTATGACTGACTTGAAAGAATAGTCAGTGGAGATATGAGTGTGGACTATGAAGACCATGTTATTGTAGTTTGTTTAATTTTGATGTAATGAAAGACTTATGAATGTATCTAGTGTTTCCAAGGCTACTAAACTAATCGGTCTTTCGAGACTTGATCTTTTGTGATCATGCCAATGTTACGAAGTAATGCACCGACTCTGGGTAGCTGGGGTCGGGGCGTTACAGTTGGTATCAGAGGCAGTTTAGTACAAACCTTGGAAGCTAGATTTAGATAAACTCTGATTAGAGCACATATCCCGAAGATAGACTTTGAGGATTAGTATAGAAGAACTTCCTAGAATTTTGGTTTTGTAGAGATGTTGTGAGTTTTCCGAGAAATAAATCCCTGTCTAGATACGAGTAGGTAGAGGCGGCTCTGGCACAGATGTACCTAGGGGTAAAACCCGAAAACACCGCTTTGAGCTAGACTCGAACGGGAACTGGTGCACGACAATGGGCCTTGCTGCACTCTTGGTTACGACACTCCCGGGGGATATGCTTTGGATAATTCCCATTTTCTTTACAAACCACTATGAAGGGTTACGAGTATATACTTCCTCAAAGAAAACATTTTTATAATTATGGATTATATCCATAATTAGTTCAATTTATGTTAAGTTTTTTACAAGTATGGAATTATGTATTTTGATTCATGAACTAATCTAGTTTATGCCATTATTTAGAAATGGCGCCTAGTGGAAGGAATGGAAACCATATCAATGCACGCACTCCGTGTAGGGATTTCCCTCCTGCTCAGGATAATTATGGTGGAGCTAGTGATACAACTGGTGCTGATCAGCTTCTCACCGTACTGGGACAACTAACGCAGGCTATGAATAACAACCTTACTCGTATGGAGCACCCTGATCCGCAATGTGGAGGATCAATGCTAGACCGTTTCATGAGGCAACAACCGCCAACCTTCAATGGGAGTACAAATCCTATAGTAGCTGAGCAATGGATAAATTCCTTAGAGAAAATATTCCATGCCTTGGGGAGTAGTGAAAGGGAGAATGTTGTCATGGCAGTTTACCGCCTCACTGGAGATGCCAATCAATGTTGGTCACTAATTCAAAACACAAAGGAAGATGATGAATTAACAAACATGGAATGGCAGGAGTTCAAAGAGTTGTTCTTAGAAAAATACTTTCCTCGAGACCATCGAGCGGATATGGAAAGGAAATTTCTGAGTCTAAGGCAGAAGGAGGATGAGAATGTCGCAAAGTATGAGGCTAACTTTACAAGGTTAGCAAGGTATGCTGCAGATTACATACGTAACCCAAGAAGTAAGACTGATCGTTTCTTTGATGGTTTGAAACCATTTCTCCGTCGAGCTTTAGTATCACAAACCTTCTCTTCATATGAAGGTATTGTCTCGTGCGCTATCAAGACAGAAAAGGAATTCTCTAAGTCTTATGACTTTAAATCAAAGCAAGATAAGAAGAGATCCGCTGAAAACTCTGTGAAAGGAAATAAGGAAACAGGGAAGAAGGGTATAAATGAATTTCCACCCTGTGATAATTGTGGTAGGAAGCACCCTGGTGCCTGTCTAAAAGGAAAAGGATTATGTTACAAGTGTGGTGAAAAAGGCCACCAAGCTCATGAATGCAAGGGAAAGAAAGCGGCTGTCAACGTGGAATGTTATAATTGTAGAGAGAAGGGACATTATGCAAATGAATGTCCTAAGCGTCCGGGGAACTTACCTCAGAAGAGGCCAAGGGATCAAGGCCAGGCTTATGCTATCACTACTGCTGAGGTGGAAGCTCTGAAAGACATGGTGGCAGGTAATTTAATGGTTTCCTCAAGTTTAGAAAATGCATTATTTGATTCTGGATCATCGAATTGTTTCATATCTTCCCAGTTTGCTATGAAAATTAAATATTTCCAATTTGATTTAACAAGGGAGTTGTCGGTCAAAACCCCTAAGGGAAGTATTGTTGCAACAAAGTTTTGTCGATTAGTTCCCATTAGAGCACCTAAATGTTCTTTACCTGCTGATCTCATCATCATACCCATGATTGAATTTGATATAATCCTCGGTATGGATTGGCTTTCGGACCATGATGCAAAAATTTATTGTAAGAGGAAAGAGGTTACGATTCTTGATGATGATGATAAGGAACACCTTATCTTTAGAGCAGAATCGTCGCCATATAATTCTTATCTAGATCCACCCCCAGTAGCTCAACTAAATTCAATTATTGGGGAGGAAGAGAAGGAAATTACTGAGGATGAGGAAAGGAATATTCAAATAGAGGATGTACCTATTGTGAGAGAATATGTTGATGTGTTTCCGGAAGATTTACCTGGACATCCTCCAGAACGAGAAGTTGAGTTTTCCATTGATTTAATTCCTGGATCAAGGCCCATATCGAAGACCCCTTATAGAATGGCCACTGTGGAATTAGTTGAACTAAAGAAACAACTAGAGGAATTGAGTAATAAGGGATTTATTCGCCCTAGTGTTTCTCCTTGGGGAACCCCTGTTCTTTTTGTTAAGAAGAAAGATGGATCTATGAGGTTGTGCATTGATTATAGGGAGATCAATGCTATAACAATAAAGAATAAGTATCCCCTACCTCGCATTGATGATTTGTTTGACCAACTGCATGGAGCTCAATACTTTTCAAAGATTGACCTTCGGTCTGGATACCATCAGTTGTGTGTGAAGAAGGAGGACGTTCCAAAGACAGCATTTCGAACAAGGTACGGGAATTACGAGTTTACAGTAATTCCTTTTGGATTGACTAATGCACCCTCTATTTTCATGGATCTAATGAATAGAGTTTTCAAGGAATATCTTGATGACTTTGTAGTGGTATTTATTGATGATATCTTGTTATACTCTAAAAGCCACGAAGATCATGAAAATCACTTACGCATTATCCTGAAGACTCTTAGAAGACATGAATTATATGGGAAATTTAGCAAGTGTGAATTCTGGCTTCATGAGATTTCTTTTCTTGGCCATATTGTCTCCAAGGATGGAATTTCCGTTGATCCTTCTAAAAACAAGGCAATCCAAGAATGGCCAGCACCGACAAGTATAACTGAGGTACGTAGTTTTATTGGTTTAGCAGGTTATTATCGACGTTTCGTCCAGAAGTTTGCCAGATTGGCTAACCCATTGACAAAGCTCACACGTAAAGGGATTAAATTTGTCTGGAAAAAAGAGTGTGAAGAATGTTTTGAAGAACTAAAGAGAAGATTAGCCAATTCCCTTGTATTGACTCTACCATCGGGGAATGATAGGTTTGTTATTTATAGTGATGCATCGAAGAAAGGACTTGGTTGTGTACTTTTGCAGAATGATAAGGTCACTGCCTATGCATCACGACAGCTAAAAATTCATGAGAAAAACTATCCTACTCATGATCTTGAGTTAGCAGCTGTGATCTTTTCTTTAAAGATATGGAGACATTACCTCTATTGTGAAAAATGTGAGATTTATACTGATCACAAGAGTTTGAAGTATATTTTCACCCAAAAAGAACTCAACATGAGGCAAAGGCGATGGCTTGAACTACTCAAGGATTATGATTGCACGATACATTACCACCCGGAGAAGGCAAACAAGGTGGCAGATGCTTTGAGTAGAAAATACCATGGAGTTTTGAATGTGATGAGAATTGAAAGGGATCCAATTTTCTTGGATCTAGTGAAGATGGACATGGGAATAACTAGGGAAGGTGAAATATCAATGCTTTTTCAAATGGTTGCCAAACCATCATTACTAGAAAGGATTAAGAGTTCTCAGACCAATGATGAAGAATTTCAGAAGAAGATTAAAGGTGTGAATGATGGAAGATTGAGGGACTTTGTGTATAAGGATGGAATTTTGAAATTCGGGAAGAGACTTTGTGTTCCCGATATACCTGATCTAAAAAGGGAATTGCTGGATGATGCTCATAGTTCCAACTTCTCTATACACCCTGAGAGAACCAAAATGTATAGAGATTTGAAGGAACATTTTTGGTGGGACAATATGAAGAGGGAGATTGCTGATTTTGTGTCGAGGTGTATGGTTTGTCAACAAGTGAAAGCTGGAAGGCAACATCCTGGTGGAGTATTGCAACCTCTTCCCATACCTGAGTGGAAATGGGATAATATTACGATGGAATTTGTCATGGTACTACCAAAGACTCCTAGAAGGAATGATGCAATATGGGTCATTGTTGATCGACTTACTAAGTCAGCACATTTTCTGGCTATACGGGAGGATCTACCACTTGAACGTCTAGCAAGACTATATATTAATGAAGTTGTAAGACTTCATGGAGTACCCCTATCGATTGTTTCTGATCGTGATCCTCATTTTACTTCAAGATTCTGGAAAAGTATTCAAAAGGACTTGGATACTGAACTTCGTTTGAGCACTTCCTATCACCCTCAAACAGATGGACAATCAGAACGGACTATTCAAACCTTAGAAGACATGTTGAGATCATGCTCTCTTGACTTTCAGGGTATGTGGGATCAATATTTACCACTGGTAGAATTTTCCTATAACAATAGCTTCCATTCGAGTATTCAGATGGCACCATATGAAGCGTTATACGGAAAGAGATGTCGTACACCAACCTGTTGGGATGACGTTGGTGAAAGAAAACTTATAGGCCCAGAACTGGTGGAGGAAACAGTGAAAAAGGTGAAAGTAATCCAAAATCACATCAAAGCAGCTCAAAGTAGGCAGAAGAGCTACGCCGATAATCGAAGGAAGGATTTGGAATTTCAATTCGGTGATCATGTTTTCCTGAAGGTATCTCCATGGAAGGGAGTCATACGTTTTGGTAAGAAAGGTAAATTGAGTCCCAGGTACATCGGACCTTTCGAAATTCTAGAACGAATTGGGGCTGTAGCTTACCGTTTGGCAATGCCGCCAAGTCTCTCCAAAGTTCACGATGTGTTCCACGTATCTCTGTTGAGGAAATACATGCCTGACCCAACGCATGTACTCACCTATGAGGAATTAGAACTGGAACCCGATCTTTCCTATTGTGAAGAGCCCGTCAGGATTCTTGATGTGAGGGAGCAGGGGCTGAGAAACCGGACGACTCGTCTGGTGAAGGTTTTGTGGAGAAATCATAAAATGGAAGAGGCAACGTGGGAACCTGAGGAATTTATGATGAAAAACCACCCGAGTCTTTTTTACCCTAGAAATTGCGAGGACGCAATTATTTGAAGGAGGGGAGAATGTAACACCCCAAGCTTCCACTATACGTTTCCCTTCGAATAATGCAATGGCGTGTGTTGTACACAACCTCGAGCTCTAACACACACCACAACTAATTAAACTAGCCGTTGTGAATAGTAATACCTAATTTTTGAAATTTTATAAATTTTATTTATCAAAATGGACTTCATTTTTGGATTCGGAATATTGAAATTAGACTATTTTGAATTTTTGGTATTTTTCTGAGAACTTCTAAATTTTTATGAATAGTGAAAAATACTTAAAAACAACTCTTTTAATCAAAATAATTTATAGTGATAAATTATAATATTTATTGGTTTTAAAGTATAATTAGAATATATTTTTACCATTTTATCCAATGGTGGTCATTAGAATTAATTTAACATTGAAATTTGACATAAACAATTGCCAATCTTTTGATATAAATTGTTTCTTAAAAACACGCTATTTGTTGTAACAGTGGGAATTAATTATAAAATTAATTAATACAACTTATATGTTTGGAATTTTGTAAAATAGACATCATTTTTGAATTCGGAATATCAATTATAGCTTAGGGTGAAATTTTGACCTTATTCTGAAAAACTTCAATTTTTGATGAATAGTGAAACCACTAAGTGGTTGTTAAAAACTGATTTTTCGTTAAAATGAAGTATTACCACTTCTATGTTTTGATTTTCAAAAATCTGACAAACATGGTTGTCATTAAGAAGTAAAATGTGGTTCAATGAGATTAAAATAATTTTTTGGTGAATAGTAACTTTTAAGTTCTTAATCGCGATTAGAGGTAATTAGTGTAGTTTAAGGTACAAATAATGTTTTAATAATATGAGATGAGCATGACACTTGTCCTACTCCTATTGGATGAGTCATGGCCGACCAAGACAACCCATGGGTCAACTTGGGGACCCCATGGAGCCACTTTAGTTGGAAAATGACATTAATATATATTTATTTAATGTTAAAATTAAATTGACACAAACATGAGTTATTTTACTAAAACAGTTTTTAAGTGGGGTTACACAAGTCCAAATTTTGACTATAAATATTAATTAGAAAGCTAAAAAGATTTCATACATAATAGTATTTTTTTATAATTTTTAGACATTAAATAAATTAAATTATTTATGACATCATTATGATGCAGCGATGACCTCATTATTTAACGATTTAAATAAAATGAGAAGATAATGCCAAATACAAGGCTTAAACTTGTCCAAAGCCTATTGGATAAGGAGATTTAGAAACCTTATCACCTTATCCTCGAATTATATAAGTGTGGGACCTTTAGAATCCGAAAAGCATTGTGAAATAATGTAACATTTCAATCTTTCCAAAAGTGCCCCTCCTCTCCACTTATAAAAGGCCCCCACCTCTACCACATTATTCACACTTCCAAGCCTTTTGGTTCGGCCAAACCCTGCCCACATACTCTCCCAACTTCTCTCCCTTCATCCTAGAAGCTTTAATTTAGTCAGAAATCCATCCTAAGGAGTCCTTTTGATCAAATCAAAAGGAAGAACCCAAAGAAGAGGTAACATTTTCATCACCCTCTTTCAAGTTTCTTTCTTCTTCCACTCCCTCTTTGTTTATTATTTCAATTCTAAAATTATAACTCCAGTATATTCTATATATTGTGATGTTATTAAAAATATGGAACAACCATATTCAGTATTCTACCCATCATTTGAATGACATGTCACCATACGTGCGTACGTACGGCTTACCGTCTCCACGTCGTGGTGTAATTGTTATTCAATATATTATTATTTAGATGGGTATAATAATGATCTGTAATTCATGTAGATAATAAATATAACATGATAATGATTCTGTATATATGATATACTATCCAATTATATATTATTTTAATATCAAAATAATGATATTGTCGCTCGTGCGTACGTACGGACTACCGTCTCCACGAACGCGATGAGATTCATTCTCCGTCGTATCCATTCAAGTATAATTATCATTTTATGATTTAAAAATAATGTTTAAGGACATGATATAATTCTGGATATGAATAAGATACAACCTATCCATGAAAAACACGACTTACGTAACAAAACATATAAAAGAAAACGAGTAAGTTAACACCCGAAACAACGATAAATCTAAGATATTGTTAACAAAGCAATGTTAAAAGATCATATATGATATCATATGAATGTATATGATTCTTGTATAATTTAATAACAATTATTTCACCATTATACAGGAGGTTAACCTACCCCAACCAAGGAAAAGTACAAGGTAAGGGTTTACTTCACAACCTCTTCATTATCCAAGGTTGTTTATACATAATTATCTACTGGGACCACGTTATCATCCACATCCATGTTTCTTAAAAATGTCTTTCAAAACATTTTTACTATTAAATGGAAAATGGGTTAAAGTCATTTATACCCTTATACGTTTTTGAAAGAAATCTTACCGTCGTTTTCCAAACAATGTACTTTTTGACCTTTTTGACAAATTTAAGGTAAGAATGTTTTTTTTACTTATACGGCGGGTGCGGCTATTTTCCGCCATTATAACTTCATCGAAGCTTCCCTAAAAAGCTTATAAGAATATTTTCAAATTAAATGTATTATTTTATAATTATGGGACTTTTAAATGATTTCAAAAAGGAGAGATATTTCTCTCAAACAGCTTTGATTTCATCCATGTCAACATCCTTTGATGGGTTTTAAGTTTAATTGAAATTGATTTATGATACAAAACTTCCATTGAACATTTTGTGAAATATTTGACTGTGGATGTGTTATTTTATACCATCCATAGTTTATGGAGAAATTGTTGAAATTTCGTATGCTAGTTTTAATACGAATATTTATGTTATGTTTAAACCTATTCATATAAGGAATGTATTGGACTTAATATGTGACGGGTGGAGCCCGCTATAGCTCCTCGATGCATCGGTAGGTCTCATGAGACAACTAGACGTGGAATTGTCCGAGTCCCTTTCCCAATTTGATTTATGGTTTTGGCCGAGGCCTTAATCATTTTAGACGTCTTGGCCGAGGCCTTGACAAAGTGTTTCAGAATGTCTGGCAGTATACATTCCCTCATTATGAAAGTGGTTATTGATATTTCATGTGATTATTCGTCTAGTAGAATAACCATGAGAGTAAGTAATGGCATTATTTTATTTTACTTTTTCCATATTATGCTGAAGTTCAAGTTCAATAAGGCTTTTGTTTCAGTTATACATTGCCTTAAATGCTTATGTTTTCTTATAAAAGCTTCCGCAATATTGTTATCCTTACTGAGCATCTGAGCTCACCCCTTTCAATGTTTAAATATTTTCCAGGATGTGAAGAAGTGTACTATGACTGACTTGCAAGAATAGTCAGTGGAGATATGAGTGTGGACTATGAAGACCATGTTATTGTAGTTTGTTTAATTTTGATGTAATGAAAGACTTATGAATGTATCTAGTGTTTCCAAGGCTACTAAACTAATCGGTCTTTCGAGACTTGATCTTTTGTGATCATGCCAATGTTACGAAGTAATGCACCGACTCTGGGTAGCTGGGGTCGGGGCGTTACAAATTTGGATTTGGAATGCCATTTTCAACCATCTCATCCATGATATGGAATTCCATGTCCATACCCTTGGAGTTAGGAGCGTTCGTCATTTCTATGAATCATACTACAGATATGGTCACTTGGAGAATCAATTTATCCCACCTAAGGGATAGGTTGATTAGTACAAAATACAAAACAACAAATTTTTCAGATTTTCAAAGGATCGTCATTAAACTTTTATCAAACAAGGAAACATAGTTGCATGATTTCATTTATCACAATTTCATGGTTCATTACATTATATATATTCTCAATTCCCATAGTTAGTATATTTCACCCTTAATGCACCATTACAATGACTTATCACCCCTTTAAATCTAGTTAACCACATAGAAAACCCACTTTAAGCATTTTTCACATTTACCCACTTATAATACATAACTCATCAACTTATTCAAGTCAATACAAATTCCCCCCTTTTCCATTACAATGTTCTTACCAAAATTATAGTTGTTTTAATCTCATAACCCATTCAATTCATCATTTTATAAACCAAATATCATGTTCATGGAAGTGGAGAACCCCATGGCTTACCATAGTCTCAGTCTAATCAACCTCAATGAATCCAAATGGGGTCATAAAGGGTTCAATACACTATTTACAAACCCATTTTATCATTTATTACCATGGATTAAAATTTTCAACACAACTACACAATAGAAAAATAACTTACACATAAATTAAACATCAATACTATATGATATAACTTCTAGACCACCTACATCAATTTTGTAGATGAAATATCTCTTAAACAAATCCCTTGATTGAAGCCCAAAAACCCACAATTCCCAATCTAAGAATATATTGGAAATTCTTTCTGAGTATTTATAAGAGGGAAAAAAAATTCTACAAGACCAAATCAAGAAAATATAAGAAAGGGGAGTGATATACTCACCAAAATATTTGATTCACAACAAACGATGCATCAAATGACCCATGACTAAGGGAGAATCACCCTTTAAAGAGGGAGATTTTGGATCATCGCTCTAGTTTCTAGAGGTGGAAGGGGGAGAAAATAAGGTAAGAACTCATAAATTCTGAGGGAAAAATGGGAAATTGACCCACATTAATGAGGTGCATGGTTTTTTCACATGTGTGGACAAACTGTATGCCAACCAAACACCACCCTATGTCCAAGAGGGGACATGTTTCATATGATATCCTAGGTATCCTACACAGTTTTACAATCCATGTGGAGGTCATGTATTTGGTTCTATCTAAAGCTTCACATTCTCCAAGATCCCCTTTCCTGGTTTATCAATCGTGCACCCTCCCCCTACAAGCTACATGATTAAGGTGCACAGATAGTACTAAAAATGATTCAACCAAGATCCATGTAAAGTATAGACTCTTTTATTCCTCTATCAAGTCCCAAACCCCCATTACCATCCCAAGTTCCCTCATATTCTTGAAAAAAATCATTAACAATTATTAATGGGTTTAACTTAAAATTCAAACAAGAACATAATTCCTCCAAAGGACATGATCTTACAATTTTTCAGGAAATAGATAAATATAATACCTCTTAATAGATACATCATAAATTCTTAGGATATAGTTATCATTTATAGTTTCATCTTCACAAATAATTTTATTGTGATGAGCCACTGGAGGTGGTTTTAAAAAAGTCATAGGCAATGAAATTTATCATCTAAAAAAGTGACTATATTCCATCCTTAGAGAGTGTAATATACTTATCACAAAAATAAATTCTTACATTATAATTTTAGATACCATGCATACTAAGTATTATATTAAATTTAACCAATTGTATTAATAACAATATTAAAATTGAAAAAACTCCATGGATTTTAATAGATACAACCTAATATACATTTATTGATATATGATTTGCACAGGCTGTACTAACTGATAACTCATTGTTCAATGTAATAAGGGTAATTCAATGTCCATAGATAACTTTTAATATATAAAAGATAAAATATATACAAAATTAAATAATTTAATAGTTAACATTGGGTTTACAATCAAAGTACATGATAAAACATCATTTGGGACCTCAAATTCTACTTTTGTGATTGTATAAGCCTGAGAATACTCCCTTTTCCATATCTAAGGTATATTTACCTAATTGTTATGGTATTTATTTAAATATTTTCTCATATAATATTAGTTTAAGTATTGAACATCAGTGGAATATTTATTTACCTTGAATTCAAGAGCTTTATGGTCATTATCTCCACATTTTTAGAAGACTCTCATTTCCTTCAATAAATCCCAAAGGTGTTTCTTCCCACAATAATTTCTTGTTAGGAATTTCACTATTCACATTTTTTCGTTTACAAATATCCTTAAACATTAGGCACCATTTCTGAACAATGTCATGTAAATAATTAGTTTTGGAAAAAAATGATGGATTATAAATCACAATATATAATTAATATTAATTTCTTATAAAGTCATGGAATGTAACCTAGAAATATTTCCATAATACCCAAAGGTTTTGTCATAGTGTTATATTCTCTAACTATGTTATTCTAAATCTAGTTCCTAGGTTTTCTTTTAAACCAACATTAATACTAACTCTATCACCAAAATATAGTAGCATAGAGCTGGTGGTTATTTTATTACAATGATAAAGAATAAAAATATTACAATACATATGATCTAATAGTTTACCAGTCTCATGAAACAAGATAAATAAATGAACATTACATTAAATTTAAAACATAAGTTATATTAACTAAATGCATGAAAATTTATTATTTTTCCTTGAATATACCTAAAAAAAATACAGTAATCTTAATGGATTATTGGGTAAATGACAGACAATATAAATGAGAAAACTTTGATCCTATGTAAAGGGTAACATACCCTATAAGCTATCTTACGTAATTTGGGAATTCATAATATGTTAGGAATAAATAAGTTCTATAACAAATGGAGTTTTGAGTATAATATATCAATGGATTACATAAAAATAAATAAATTCATGAATAAGAATAATCGCTCTCATAGTAATGGAATTCATAATTTCGAACATTATAAACACACCATCAAGCTCAAATTATAAGACATCATATATAAGATGAGTGAGGAATATAATAAATACCTAACTAGTTTTTCTCATAAGACCTATTGATGCATAAAGGGGATATGTAATTCTTGTTCCCACCCATCACATACCTTGTCCAATGTATCCATCATATGAAGACAAAGGGAAACAACATCATAATGTTTCCTAAGGGAACTCAAACATAATCATATATAAGTAATAAGTAGATATTTTTATAGAATAAAATAATATACATAATTTCAATATTTCCCCATTCAATATAATAATATTTATATCTAGGTGAATATCTAATAATTAACTTAGAAACTATATGAGGTTTAAAATTTAATGGAAAATACCTTCTTCAATGGAATGATAATGAAATAATGGTGTGTTGTACATTCATGGTTCAATGATGTCAAAAAAATATTATATAATAATGTATTCAAATTATTTATTATGGTTCACAAATAAATTATGAATCATCCAAAATATATCCCCCATGAGCATCAAACTAGGCATGTAGTTATAATAATTTTTTATGTACTGAGTGAAGATAGAGTTATTACCCAATCAACCCTTTTTAGGTTTATTATCCCTAGGTGAATCTCAACCACAACCTGTATCCACTTGTAGTATCCGTACTTTGATGTCATTACTAGAAAATTAAACACTATTTACCAAAATTTTATGATGTTTTAGATTTATCCTGGGGGTTTCAAATAATGTTGGAGAATTTTAATGAATTATGAAGGTAGTATAATGTGAGGTAATATTTACCTAAAATTGAAAATATGATAATAAATTCACAAAAATTTACAATAATTACATTTCATATTTAAATGAAAATAGATTCAATAGGATTTCAAAAATAAAGGAAAGAAGGGATTAGGGAGATATAACAATGGATTCAGTAGAGGATATAATGATAGGGAATAAGTAATATCTTGTTAAGAATATATCAAATGGATGATAATTTCATGAAATTTTAATCATGGAAATGTATGAAAAATAATTTTAAATGATATTTTAATAGGAGTATTTCAATTGATAATGAAAATAGGATTAAGAACTATTAATATGAATAGTAGCTAAATAAATATTTATAAGATCACCTTAAAAACATAGAAAATATTTGGAGAGAATCTTTTTTTATTATTCATGAAATATATTTTTAAGTCGTTATGATATCATAATACATTAGTATATTCACACCATATTTTCTCCTTACCCACAAATTCTACTCAATGAAAATAATGAGAAATTCACTTTTTTATTATTTTTATGTGATGATTCCAAATATAATATCCTATTTATGAAAATAATTTTACACCTTTGTGATAATTAATAATAAAATAAAAATACTTGTGTATTTCAAAATAATACATTTTATTCCTAAAATTCAAAAAATCCACATTTTTATTATGATATGAATGTGTGAAATTATATTATTATTCAACAAAAAATATTGTTAATTATTAATTTTATTATTTAAAAATAATTTTATTGTACTGGTTTAATATTTTATTATAAACATAATTTTCTTATTCCCTGTTGTATTATAATTTGTTGTGTTATTCTTATTAAATAATTGGATTTTCACTATCTCGTGATTGATGAAATGTTTATTTATTATAGTAAAATATCAGGTATTATAAAATCACTAGCATAATGGTAACTAGTACCACATTTGGATTTGATAATGCTTCATGTGAATATCCTAATTCTTTAGTTTATTTTCAAAATTGGTAATATTTCCCCTTAAAGGGTGAGATGACCCCAACCTCTCATTCTCTTAACTGAGGCATGTTCAAAGTGTAGTGAGTAAAGCCCCAAAGATCACCTTCCATTGGAATGCATATACACATTGGATAAAAAAATGTGATTTGATTATGAATTGAACAAATATGAATAACCCAAAATCCACCTTTATCTAAAAACATTACAATATAAAAATAATACAAGTGAGTGACCTCCACATCTCAGGTTCCATGTTTTAATCAATAATAAAATGGTGAACTCGAGATGAATCCTTTACCTATGAGAGTGACATATTTACCAAAAAAACTAATTATTATGTTTTATTGATGGGATTATTATGTGTGGTGGTCGACCCATTTATAAATTCCTAGATTCCGGACTCCTAGGACTCTTTGGACCATTAGGTGACATTTCAAATTTATAAATTCTAGAACCTTCAATGAATTACACATACTTCACTCCCATAAAAATAGAAATAAAAAATAATATTTCCTCACATGGTAATCCCGCCTATATAAACTTTTAGCCTCTATAAATATCCTAAGGATATTTTTACCCATTATATGATGAACCTTATTCATGCCTTAGTGATAATGTGATTTGTTCCCCTGCCAGCCAGGAGGATTCTTTTTCTGACCTATAATCTATAATGTGAGATGATAAATGAGTTCATATGGGAGAATCATCACAATGGTTACATCACCATTTTCATGGATACTTGTGATATCCTCTATGAGGAAAAGCCTCACTGGTGGTCTTATCAATGATGGGCCATAGAGAATCATCTAGCTCCCACACCCCAACTAACTGCTCTAGAAGTCTTTCCATGAAGTATGATAATGTTAAAATCACTTACCTTAGAGAGGTGGTGGATATCATCAATGTTCTGAATATTGTTCTAGAGTATCCTATGAGAGAACCTTCCAACTATTTTAACCACTAATTCTATGCATCTCAAGATCCTTAGGAACACACTTAGGAAGCATCTTGAGGGATCTCGACCCTATAACCTAGACTAGGGCCCCGATAAGGTATATCCAATTATAGTAAATGACCAAATTGATGGAATATTGCCATATTATTGTCCTCAATAGATAATTATAATAGCCCATCTTGAAAACATTTGGATAACTATCCTATATTATTTCTCGCACTCAATAATCCTAGAAGCATATCCTGGAAGAGTCATAAGGGGATTGTCGAGATATCCCAAAAATAAACCAGGGAGAAAGCTTATAGCATTTCTCTATCATATGAATACTTTTATCATATATTGATAGAAAATACTATATGTGATAGAGGAAACCCATTAGTATATCTCATTGGTCGCTAAGGTTCATGTCAATATTACTGTTCCTACCAACATCAAGGGAGTTCATCAACATATCCTAGTGGATACTCCATAGTAGGATCATATTATTACTTACATTAAAGATGATGATAAACATATACTGGTGAGGAATAAATATCATGAGTGATCATATATCTCAACATCTACAAGAGGTCACTATCATATATTGATATTCACTTTAGTCGAATGCCTATATTCTTTCATGTGCCACTGGGGCTTCCCGAATTATTTCAAAATTCACATAGAAGGACTATATTACCTCTTCCACTACTGGGGTTCGCTTAAATATTTTAAAAAATGATAAGTAATATATTACTACCTTCACCACTGGGGTTCACAAATATATTTGGGTTGTCACTAATGAACATTCCTTTATTCCTACCACCAATACTAGCATTCCACTAAATATCTCGATAGTCACTAAATTAAAGTCTTATATCCATTTTCCATCACAGTATTCAACAAAATTCTCTAGAGAAAACATATGGTTATTATTAAACCCATTACATTATATATAAATCCCATCAACATATCCTAGTGGAACCTATTAAAGATAATGTTCATATTCCAAAGATTAGCTAGGGGATTGCCGACATATTCCAACAATGCTTAAAGACCATTAATTGTAAAATTTTCCCACTCCTTCCAATACTTACAAGAAACACTAATATATTCAAAAAATATCCCCATAGATTTTTAGTCACGTTCTGATGGTAGGAAAGGGGTCTCCTATGGGGGGTGGAGTTCCCCATGCATGAAGGTTGTTGACTACATTATGAAAACCCAATCACGATCAAAGTTTTTACCCTTGTCACCTGATCATGAAGATATATAAGGTCTCATCAAGGGAACAATATAACATATAAGTACGCTCATACTCAAGACTTAATTAATGATAAAATTCTTATGTCCCTTCAATTCATTTTGATATTTTCTCAAGAATTTTTTGAGCCCTTATTAATGGGACAAGGAAAAAATTTCTATTGAGGTCATCCCCAGAGCACAAAAATCAACCAATCTATGGGACTTCCCCATAGTACTAGTTTTATAGGTCCTTACTATGTTAAAACGTGTATCAACCATATATGTCCTTCCCATGGTAATGGTTGTAGGTGTATTTCCTATAGTATGAATTTTAATAGGATAATAGTTCCTCCCCATGAAAAATCATCAATAATCATTCAAAAAAAGCTCCTCCCCATAGAAACCAAGACAATAACCTTGGAGATCCTCCCTATGGTGCACATTGTGGAGGTCCATTCTTTAATGGTATCTCATTTTAGTATTAATTCCTTCTCTATGAGAACACTACTTAGAGACTACCCTCGTATTAAGAGGCACCAAATAATTCAAGGATGAATACATAAATATTTTCATCATTGATTGGTAAAAAATTATCCCAGTATAAGGATAGTCTAGGGTGATAGTGATTATCTACACCTCCCCTAGATCTCTAATCCGATTATTTAATAGAAGAGATATAGAAATTCACTATAACGCTTGATAAATAAGTAGAGAAAATACCTTTATAGTCAGATCAAGCTTAGAAATAGATCATTTAAGATGAGGAGAATTGCTATGTTCATTTAGAAATAATAGTTTAAGGTCAAAATTTCATTCATATTCGTTAATTTGGACACCCTAGGGTATGGTATTATAGAGAAATTGTAGGGGGAATGAATACCTTATCTAATCTAGAACCTATGGAAAATTTCCCCCCAAAAAAGGGTATAACATTGGTATTATGGGGAATATGCAGGCCATATCAAGGTAATTGGTGAAAATTGTCATCAAATTTACTTTGATACCTTCTCAGTTTCATAAAACCATAAGGAAGAAAAGAAACATTATTACCTCTAACATGGTTTCCGCAAGACTATGAAGACACTCCTATAAATAATTGTGGATGACTCACTTAGTGTACATATAAAGGTATCATAGGATTAAGGGTTCCTATACTTCACCATGATCTCTTTTAAAAATAGTTCGGTGGGAGTCACAGCAAGTAATGTCATCACCTCAGGCTAGGCCTTAGGACCATGATCCTTATATGTTATTTAGTCCATCCAAAGAAACCATTATACTCCCAAGGTCTAAAAATTTTATATATTAGATGAGATAACCATCGATTGTCTCTTTCATAAAGTTTTTATGTAGGTTAAACATGGATCCCATTTGGGGAAATCCAAGCCTACAACTATATAGAATCCATCAATAGTAACTCTAACCCTGCAAAGGTTCTATATCCGAACCATTATTGAGTAGAGGATTAGGAAATTAAAAGAGTTGTGATACCACATTACCCCATAAAAATACACAAGTAACCCTGGCCCATAGTCCTGGGGGAATTTTTATGACCACCACACCCCTTATATCATCAAAGATATAATTGATCTAGGACATTGTGGTGGTGGAATAAAGTCATCCCTAGCCCACAGGGATGGGGTAATTTATATTACCTTCTCCTAATCTACTAAGGAAGTCAATATTATCTTGTTTAGTGGAAACTCTAAAAGAAATGACCTTACAGTTACTCCCCTTCTTGATCCGTCATACCAATTAGGATTGAAATTATTGTAGTTGTTAGAGATTATCTCAAGGTCACAATCTATCAATGATGGGAGACAAATATTCATAGAGGATGTATGTCATGACCCATCCCACAAGGGCCCATGCCATGACTACCCCGATCCTGCCTTCAAAAGGCCAAGGGTTGGTGACTAGCACTGAGTAGGAATATCCCACAAATGGGAGGCGTTATCCTAAAGTACCTATACACATACACACATCTCCATGCCAAAAATGCTGAAATGTAAAAAAACTGAAACAATTAATGCATACATATAAGATCTCACAATAGTGTATGATGATAAAAGTACTGAAAAGTAAATAAGGTAAAATAAAATCCCACCACAAAGAGTATGGAATACATGTACAGCCTTAATGTAAAGGTACTAGGACTGCTGTCTGAAATCCACAAGAAAACACCTTGGTATGACCAGACTCACTAAGCACTACCTGGTCTTGGTTTGCCTAGGAATGCATTAAAAATTCAATCAACTACACAAGAAATGACACATGTAGAAAAATCCTATGTAGAGGGTAGTATAACAATACTCAGTAGGACACCCCAAAACAAAAAAACAACATATCAAATGAAATTATAGGCATCTCTACATAGGTATATGTCTAAAACACATATAACAATAATATATGGTTATACTAAAGAGAGACACAACTCTATCATGAAGTCACAACCAAATTCCATATATAGAATTCCATTCAATGTGCACTCATTCCGGAAGAACTTGTTCCTTAATCAATGATATCATTAGAGACACTCCACAAAGATGTCTAGCTAATTTGGGCCCCTCCTAAAGAGAAATAATTTTTCATGGAAGACTATGATACAGAAAGAGGGGGTCATTCCTATAATTGACTAGGAGACACCACAAATCACACCTAGAACCATTGAGGTATACCACATACCCAATATGGATAAACTCTCTACATAGGGGATCACACCCAGAATCACTAGGGGTGCCACACACCCTACTGATTTGTCCCACTAGATGGAGGATCAGTGCCATACTCATGGGGGTTATGTGACTTCAGAAACTCCACTAGGGGTGATAAAGGATAAAAATACAGTCTTAGGGAGGTATATCATACTCTATCTGAGACTCAGACTCTAGTGGGGATTACAATACAGTAATGTGGATGTAATGTCATACTGAAACCTCTAAGAAAGGACTAAGAGAATTCTATCAAACTATATAAGTCCAAACTGTAAACTCACTACTTGTCTCAAAATGGCCATATCAATGTTAGTTTCTCGACGCCACATACATCTCATTGATTGGACGTTATGTTTATGAGATATTTTCGATTGAGTGAAACTTCCCAAAGGCCTGTTAGAGGCCTACAAAACTTCCATTGTGGTTGGTCGACTTACTACAAGTCCCAACCATGTAGTAACTTCACCTATGGATGAATATCATGATTGATCCCCACGGTCAGTGAACCCATGATATCCTGGGCTACCATGACCCCACAGTCGACCATAAAAGGGATCCACCTCGGCTCCCCTGGATATGACTTGTGATCGGCCTAACCCACTAGTCCGAACCAACCCAAACCATTCTCCTGACCCAACCCACTAGACCAGCCCATTGGACCAGCCCACTCTACATTCCCTGACACTGCTTCCATCGACGCCATTGCCGCATCCCGTGACCTTCACCGCACCCCATCACCACCGCACCATTGGTCACTTCCACCAGCACATGCTCCACCACCACATGCCACCCTCGGTCTCCACCTCCACACCAACAGTACCTTCCATGGACCAAAATTCCTTCTGAGATTGTCAAAAAACCAAGAAGTTGTAGATATTAGTTCCTTGGGTTCCGATCTACATAAATCAGCCCTCGATTGTTAATTCGCCTCGAATCTGGGGGCCCAATTATGTTCAGAACCACCTGAAAATGTCAATCCAGGAACAAAAGGGTTCCAATGATGAATAACTCTAGGAAAAGAGGTATAAATTCACATGATCACAATTTATCATCATTGGCCAAATGTTCTTGTATAATGATCAAAATTGGGAAATTCAGGTTAGAAAACCACATAAAAAACCCAATAACCGGTAAACAAATCCCATTATGAAAATTCGATTGATATGTGGGATAATATGTTTATAGATTTTTCCAAGTTCAATGTAGTAATTATGAATGGGGAATTAAACAAATAAATCATATTACCTACCTCATGTTGGATCAATCATCAATGAAGAATTATTGTGTTTCCGTCGTTGATGAGTTCCACATATTTTGTTGGTGCAACGATCTGTGATCCGATCAGGATCCGTTATCGTTCACTTGAGAAAATTTTCTATATTTATCTCCAATGGTCCTATGGAATCTACAAGGTTACATAGATAACTCAGGATTTCCATCATAAGGATAAATATAACAAAAACTTTATTGCATAAAAAATAATTTTTTTAATAAATTATATTACTCCTCTTACATCCCCAAATTGTTTTTCCACAAAAAAACCACACCAACTAAATTAAGGTCATTCCTAGGGTAAAATATTTGTTTTAAACTCAATGGTTCCCTTTTAATTTTGATATGGGAACCCATTTAAGAGTTATTACACTTTTTTAGGAAAGTTGTCCACCGGTGCTTTTAAATATTTTAATATTTTTCAAACATTTATTTTGGGCACACCAGACCTCAAAATCGCACACTTTCATAGCTCCTAGTCTCAAAATAATTCCATATAATATCGTAAAATAATACCCAAAAATTTTGAGAAGTTACATTCTCCAAAACTTTGGTATTTACGTCCCCAAAAAGCCAAAAATAAGGGCTACTTAAACAGATGAGGGTAATAAGAACAAATATGATCCTCCTGCTCCCATGTGATCCATTAGAGATTATCATGATCCCACCAAAAATGAAAAAAAGGAATTTATCACCCACAAAGGATCCTCTCCTGCTGATCCTTAATCTCCACTGGGTACTTAGAAAAAGTCAATCCATCCCTGATGTCCAGCTCACCCCAGTCAATGACATGAAATAAGTCATGCATGTACCTCCTCAGCTACGTCACATGGAAGAAGTTGTGTACCTGATCTAACTATAGTGGTAGATCCAATTATTATTCCACATCACCGACTCTAGGTAGTATCTATAAAGGGATGATGAACCTCGAAGATATCTTTCTTCTCTTTCCAAATCACCATAATATGTATCGAGGTGAACCTCGAAGGAAAATGTGGTCTCCTTCCTTAAACTCTAAAGGCCTTCATCACCTATCAGAATAAGACTTATGGAAATTATGTGTAGTCTTCATCCACTATTGTATGATATGTACCTTATTTATAATAGCTTGCACCAACTCCGGGCCCATGAGTACTAACTCTCTTGGGTTATTCCAGCAAAGTGGTGGCCTATAGGATCACCCGTACAAGGCCTCGAATGGTGCCATACCAATGGTGGAATGATAACTGTTGTTTTAGGAAAACACCCCCAATGGTAGGTGATTCTCCCAACTATGACAAAATTCTGACATGAAATCCTAGAATATGTCCTCCAGAACATGAATGGTTTTCTCAGTCTAGTCATCCATCTATCGGGGAAACACTATACTCAATCATTGTTGGGTCCCAAAAACCTCATGTAATCCCTCCCACAACTGGTATATAAATATAGCATCATGATTAGAAATAATTGTCGATGGAACACCATTGAGTTGAACTATCTCCTGCATGTAGAGGCACCCTAAGTTCTCTAATGGAATTTTCTCTCAGATAGCTAGAAAGTGGGCCAACTTGGTGAGTCAGTCAACGAACACCTAGATGGAATCATTTAACCAGGATGTACATGGTAAAACCATAACTAATTCCATTGATATCTCATCCCAATTACATTATGGCACCTCATGGGGTTGTGCTGAACTTGATGGATAATGGTTTCCAGCCTTTACTTGATGATAAGTAAGGCATTGAGAAACAAAATATACAACTCATTTCTTCATCCCTAGCCACCAAAATAAAAGTCAAAAGTCCTGGTACATCTTTTCAACACCTGGATGTACCACCAAAGAGGATGTATGAAACTCCCACAGAACCTCCTCCCGTAATTCCACTTATACTACTATTCATCCTCTAAAAAGAACAATGTGTTCCCCATCTTTCAAATATCCATAAAGTGTATTCCCTATGGACTATGAGAATGTGTGGTATTGCATTAAGTATCCCCAAGTTGTGCCTTCCTAACTCACTGTAAGAGTGGATGGTTAAAAACCATCTATTGCGGGTGAGATTCTCCATCTCCATCCACAAAGTAAAACTACCAAGAGGCCATCTTATTTGATACATTATTCAGCAACTGCAAACTAGAACTCCTGCTGAGAGAATCTTCCACCATTTTCCCCTTCCCAGACATATATAAAATCTCAAAGTTGTAGTCCTAGAGACAATCTAGCCAATGCCTCTATCTCAAGTTCAACTCATTATGAGAGAAGATATACTTTAGACTCTTGTGATCAGAGTAGATGATAAACTGCTCACCCATCAGGTAGTGTCACCACATATCCAATGTGAAGACAACCTATGATAACTTAATATCATGGGTCACATAGTTCTAATAATTTGATCTCAAATGGAGTGAACCATAGTAAATAAATGATTGCCTCTGCATCAGGATGCAACCAATCCTGGTCCATGATGCATCATATAACACCACATACTTGATGCCTTCCACTAGAAACTTCAGGTTGAGAGTGCTTGTCACCCTCTACCTTAGATCTTAAAACAACTCTTCGAACTTTTCTATACCCACGAATGGATTCCCATTTTTCATCAAAGATTTCCAGGGTGATACCACTCTGGAGAAGTTGGGTACAAACCTTCGATAGTACCCTACCAGTCCAATGAAACTATACACCTTAGTAAAACTCATGGGTGGATCCCAAGAAAGAACTGCCTCAACCATCAAAGGATCCACTACAAATCTATCCTCTGAGATGATGTGTCCCAAAAAATGGGTCTCTCAAATACAAAACTAGAACTTCTAGAGATTCCTATAAGGTTGGTTCTCTTTTAGTTTCTCTAGGACTATCCTCAAGTGTTTCACATGTTCCTACTTGAATGCAGAGTAAAATAGGTTGTCATCAATGAAGACCACCATGAATAGGTTGAAATAAGGTAGAAAGATCCAGTTCATGAGTTCCATGAACAATGTTAGGGATTTAATCAATACAAACAACATCAAAAAGTAATTATAGTTATTTTAATGACATCTGAACGATGTATTTGGTATATCCATATCCCATACTCGTAGATGGTGATAGCCTGATATGAGGTCAATCTTCGAGAATCACCATAACCCTTTCAACTGATCAAAGAGGTACTCGATCCTTAGTAGGGGATAATTTTTATTCATGGAAACATATTTTAAGAACCTATAATCAACACATAACCTCAATATCCCATCTTCCTACTTTTTAAACAAAGCTGGGGCTGCACGGGGTTAAACACTGGGTCTCACAAATCCCTTCCTTTACAAGTCCTCTAACTATACCACCATCTCAAGAAGCTCTATAGGATACATCTATTATGTAGGTGTAGATATCAGTTCCATCCCAGGGTGTAGATCAATGCCTAAATCCATCACCCTTTGGGGTGGTAAACTTGAAACATCTTCAAGAAATACTTCCTCATAATCCTCCACCATTGTAGGAAACATGGGACTCATGTCATCCACTACATCAAGGATGAGGCTAGACAACTTATGAGTAATAATTTTCACCCTCCTATGTGTGTTTCTATCCTATGATTCATGTGTTTCATTTTCACCAGAAAAGGAAAATATAGTTCCATCATTGTGGATACACTGCACCGTTCGCCTAAAAAATTCAATCTGAGCATGAATTATGGATAACCAATCAATTCCAATATTGACATCAAAAGGCCTCAACACCACTAATAAGAGATCCCAACTGAATCTATCACCTCTAATAGTCAATTCATAGTATTAGCACAAGTTTTTGATCATCGAGTTTCCTCCAATAGAATTCTCTATGTATAAGGGTCCATTCATCGGTTCAACCAGAATCTTCGAGTCCAAACAAGATTCATGGAAAGAAAGGAATGACTAGAACCTATTTCTATCAAAACTGTATCCAAGGTGTAAAAGATACATATCATACCTAGTATCATCTCTGGATCCCTGGGGTTATAAGCCTCTATCTCTTGCAGGTGGACTCTTCCTTTTCCCACCAGCTCTCTCAGCTTGGCGTGGACCACATGGGGGTGGTGGTAGTAATAGTTCGAACCTCTGACCATCTCCGGTTGTGCTGCCTACCCCTATACCACATATTCCACCCTAAAAAGCACATATCTACTATATTTTCCCCTATATAGGTGGTCCCTTGACCATCTCCTGATCAGCTATATGGCAGGTCAAGATATCTCATGATAGATGTATCCGACCACCAAATGAGTAAAACCGTCTGTCCTTAGGCTGATTCGAGCCTCCCTGGGAGCCTTGAACCACTAAACCTGAGTCCTGGGATCACCCCTAGAGTTCCTGACCTGCTTGGATCCCTATGACTATCGTCGGATACCTACTATCAATGTCTCAGCTACCCAGTTCCTGCTACTAGCTCTGACTACAAGTTCCTGCTCTACAGGAAAACTCTCCACTATTAGGGCTCGCTCAAGTACACCAATATAGGTAAGAATGCTAAGGGATACCACCAATGCCCTGATGTCTTGAAATAATCTTTAAAGAAATGGTCTCATACCATATACAAGGAGTAGCATGAAATATCCATAAATTTCACTGAATACTCTTCGATGGTCATACTACACTATTACAGACGTAGAAGCTCCTATATAATTATCGATCAAAAATTCGCTAGATATAACTCCTCCCTAAATATATTATCAAATCCTATCAAGGAGAGAGTTTTATCTTCATTTTATTGAGTCACTAAGATCCAAAATCTTCCTGTAGAGCCCTGAAGAAGACTCACGACAAGGATGGTCATCTGGTCAACAAGCATCCTCAAAAGGCAGAAAACACGAGTGAATTCCTCTATCCAATCCTAAACCATTTGGGGGTCTGGATCACCCCAAAACCTAGGAGGTTTCTTCCTCTAAAACTCATGAAATGCACTTATCCTATGTGCATCCTTAGCTGATAGTGCTGGTAGTAGCTTCTGCTCGACGAGTGGTGGTATAGATGGAAAACCACCTGAAGGTGTAATCTTCATTATATACCCATATACCAGTGCCTAGTCACTAGGAAGATCGTCATCATGATCATGAGGAGGAATCCAAGATGACTATCTATGTGGAGGCATCCTAAAATAAAACAATATGTACCACTATTAATAGATAATATCTGGAGAGCTGACTCAAGAAGAACATGGAAAACAAAACCATTCTTATATGATGCATGTACCATTGTTTTTTTTTCCAACAACCAGTGTTTTCATGAATCAATTTGAAAAGTTGGTAATAATAGTCCTGGTGATGGATATGTTGGTTTCCACACCAACACTGAAGTACCTATCCTGAAAGAAGAGCTCAAAACACATAACACTGTTTCCCCAAAATAATCTCATAGGCACCTAGTCCTAAATTATAACCAAACCACTCTGATACCACTCTGTCATGAACCATCCTAGAGGGTCCCTTATTGTGACTACCCCAAGTCCGCCTCCAATAGGCCAGGGGGTGGTGAGTAGCACCGAGTATGCATATCCCAAAAATGGGAGCCATTATCTTAAAGTACATACACACATGCACACATCTCCAAGACCAAAATTATGATGTGTAAAATAACTGAAAGAATGCATGCATAAATATAAGATATCACAATAGATCACGATAGTAAAAGTGCTAGAAAGTAAACATGGCCAAATACAAGCCCACTATAAAGGTTATGTAACACAAGTTCAACCTGAAAGTAATGGTACTGGGACTACTTTCTAAAATCCACTGGTACCCTCCTCAGTATGACTAGTCTCACTAAGAACCACCTGGTCTTGGCCCACCCAGGACTCCATCAAAAGGAAAATCATCTACAAAAGACACAACACATGTGGGAAAATCCCATGCATGGGTGATTATAATAATACACAATATAAAACCCTGAAACCATAAAGAAATACATCAAAGGAAAGTACAGTCATCTCTACATAGGTATATTTCCACAAAACATTTATTAAGATGACCTGGATATACTCAATAGAGACACCACACCATTAGGCAGTCACAAACAACTTCCAGCTACATAATTCCACTCGAAGCGTGCTCATTTTGGGATAAATCACTACTTAAGACATGATATCATCATCAAAACTCCATGAAGAGGTCTAGATAATTTGGGCCCCAACAAAAGAAAATGTATTGGTCAAGGAGGACTATGATACATAGAGAGGGGGTCATACCCAGAACTATTTGAGGGACACCACAGATCATGCCCAAAACTACTAGGGGATACCGCATACCCAATCTGAATCAACCCGTAACATAGGGGATCACACTCAGAATCACTGGGGGATTTCATGGACCCTACCAATACAGCCATATAGATGGAGGATCAACACCTTACTCAAGGGGGTTACACAATTCCATAAAATCCACCAGGGGTGATAGAGGATCACACTCTATAATCGAGTAAGAATACCAGACTGTATTCCAGACTCATCCTCTAGAGGGGATTATAATCCAGTAAGGTGGATGCAATATCATACTAAACCCTGGATGAAAGGACCAAAGGAATTATCTCATCCTTTATTGGCCCAAACTAAAAACTCATCACTTTTCACAAACTTCCTGTCTCAATGATAGGGTCTCAACAATGTAGAAAAATTACTGATTGGACGTTCTGTTTAAGAGACCTGATTGATTGAGAGAAACTACCTACAGATCGGCTGGGGGCCTGTGGACCTACCGCCACAATCAGTTGACTTACCATACAACCCAACCATGAATTATCTACACCCACAATTGACCATCGCAGTTAGTGAAACTATAATAAATTGAGCTACTTCAGCCATGTGCTTGACTGTCATAGTTGACCTTCATAATCGATCGCAACCGGGATCTGCCTTGGTTTCCCTGGATCTAACCTAGGTCCAACACAACCCACTAGCCTAACCCACCCTACAAACCTAACCCATCCTATATTCTTAACCTTTCCCGATCCACATTTTTCACTGCTCCACATCCACTACAGCATCCATTGCCACCACCTCCATTTCTGCCTCTACGTCCCACCATTGTATCTTGCCATTGTCGTCGTATATCGATGGTCACCACTACCCGCACATACTTTTATAAATCCAGCCAATGGTCCTCACCACCACACTATTGGTCCCTTTTATATACCATCATGCCTCCTTCAAACCCTAAAAAATGAAATGGTCAAAGATTTGCGGTCCTTAGGTCCCGATCTATAAAGATCCCACCTTAGTTGTCAATTTTCCTCGAATCCTGGGGTATGATTATGTTCAAAACCACCTAGAAATGTCAAGAATCAAACCATGAGGTTCCAACAGTGAATAACATGAATAAAATATGGATAAATTCACATGAATTTTTTTTATCATCATTAGACAAGTGTTCTTGGCCAACGATCAAAATCGGGGGATTTATGTTAGAAAACCACATCAAATAAATCCTGATAACCCATAAACAAATCCCATCCTGTAAATAAAATCGACCCTCAGGATAATCTATTCATTCATTATTCCACATTCATCGTAGGATTCAAGAAAGGGGAATTAAACCAATAAATCATACACCCAACCTAAAGTTGGATCGATCTTCGATTAAGAACGATTGTGTTGTTATTGTTGATGATGAGTTCCACAGATTCCATTTGCACAAAAATATGCGATCTAATCTTGATCTATTATCATTAACCTAAGATAATTTTCCATAGTTCTCTCTAATGTTATTTCAATGTATTCAGGGTTGTGAAACTAACCGAGTATTTCCAACATAAGTTTAAATTTAAAGGAAAATTCATGGCGTCAAAAATATATTTTTTAATTAAATTATTTTATTCCATTTACATTCCCATAAAATTTTCCCACAAATGACCCATGATGACTGAATTTAGGCCATTTCTAGGCTAAATAAACTGTTATAAACTCAATGGTACACTTAGATTGTTGATTTGGGCACCCGTTTAAGAGTTATTCCACTTTTTTAGGAAAATCGTGCATGTGTGCTATTAAATATTTTAATATTTTTTAGACATTTATTCTGTGAACACTAGGCCTTGGAATCGCACACCATCTTAGCACCTGGTCACTAAATAATTCCATATAATATCCAAAATTTATACACAAAAATTCTTAGATGTTACATTTTATGATGAAACAACCCCCCAAGAAGGAAAATATCAAGGAGTATTATGATTTCTTTCTCAGTAGACTTTTGGATAAAAATAAATCCTACTATGATTTTGATTTGGATATATTCCTCATTATGCATTATGAATTACTGAATGTTATTTGAATTAACTCTGTAAACAATGAAGAACATAATAATAACACATTGAGACACATTGAGAAATCTTTTATTCAAGATAAGACCTACACCAAATTTTTTGAAGAAGGTGTGCATATACATAATCTGTTGTGGACCCATAATTTGGGATCCCTTTTAAATAATCTTACATTTTCTACTCTGCATGCTTCAAATAAATAGAAAGAAAAAGGAGTATAAATAGCCACAACCCACCCTCTACCTGAAGAAGTTGAACCAATTTTACTTGAGTAAAGGTTTCTTGGTTTGATGATGGTCCATAAATGCTAAATAATATAAAAATATAAATAATAAGATGTAATATTCCAATTTCTTACACTTCCTAGGTAGTGACCAATGTACCCCATCTAATACATGTTTAACATAAAGTAACTAATCAATAATCAAGAGTAGATTCTAACCACCAAACTGAGTTTGGGTATAAAGCATCATTTTATCTAAACACATTAGCTTAAGAATATGATGAATTTTGTCTATTAGAGAATCAAACATTATTTCAAAAAGGATACCCGGGGCTAGATCAAACTGAATATTGATAACTGATATAGGTGAGATGGACATTTCAGTCTCTTCCCAAAACTTACAATTGGGAATCAACCTAGGGGACCTTTACACAAAAATTATTTGACATGATTGAGTACCTTTCCCAATGAATGGAAAAAATATAGGGGTGAAATGAACTATTGTTGGTAGAGATAAATTTTCACCATGAATGGTTATATACTTCTCCTCGTCATCCTATAAACCTTAGGAATCCCACCTTCACCATATTCAACAACATGGGAGACCCAAAACAACACTAGAAACACTTTTTTTCTGGTGTAGACCCATAATGGGAACTTCAAAATAATAAAATGTATAAAAACTAAGATGCTTTATCTTGAACTTTTATGAATTTATGTTTTTTGTATATCAATCAATGAAGTGTAACTATTTAAAACTGGGGAAAGTTGTAGCAATATGTTTTCTATCAATTAAATTATACACTGATGAAGATGACTATGTTAGAGCATTCCAAATAAAAAAAATGAAAACATGTGAGGGTCACATACTTCATCACCGAGTCGAAAATATTAAACTATTACTAGAATATAAAACATCCTTAGGAGAAGTTATTACATATATGTATAGATAATCTCTATAATGAGATACATAAACTATTAATTTGTTTAAAATATATAGGTGGATTTTGGGAGTTTTCATTTGTTTTTTAGTGATAAGAGGATATTATCTGGTGTTTTATGGCCAAGCCTTAGCTGACATTATTAGATCAAGGAAAGAAACCTAGTAGAGAGGAGACCATAACCATCACACTCAAGTTAGTGATAACACCAACTTCAATAACCAAGACTACTCAATTTTATGAAGTGAATCCCTTGTAAGGATACAGGTAATAATATCACACTTTTTTGTATGGGAAGATGGATCAACCTCACATTAAGTATGAGAACTAGAGGAATAAAAACTATTAATTTTAAAGATAGTATGATTAAGGGTACTTTTATACTTCCATAGTGAATAAACCACTCAAATCACTAGAGTCTAGGAAACCCAATAGAATTCATCTGAATGACTACACAGATTATTTCCCTTTCCATAGGATTCTGAGGAATAATATCGAAGATTTATTCATCTTTAAGGATATATTCTAGAATATTTTTAATTTTAGAATGGTCAAATTTGGTATTCCCTCAACATAGGCAACCCATATTTCTACTACTCATCTAGAATAAGAAGGGGAATGATATTAAATCATGAAAAGGAATGCATAGGTTTTTGATGGTTGGATGATTAGGAAACCAGTCATCCAGGAACATGTCATACTTAGAGAAAAAGAGATATAGCCATCTATAAACCCAACTCCCCCAAAAATATAATAAATGAGATATTCACTGTCTCAACTTGTTAAAAGTATACACAAACCTCCCAATAGGAAGGACTATGAGGAATAATACTTATTGTACTAAAACTGATCCATAACCTTCAAAATTAAAACCTTCATCACATAATTGATGAGATCCATCCCATAAAATGAAACAACGAGCATCACCCACATTAACAAATCACTTTAAGACATAAAATACAAATATGGTTATATCAATTTTGTCCAATTTATACACCCATTTTCAAATTAATATGCATATAAACTTGAGTTATATTATTATAATTAAGAAGTAGGTCATAGTGACCTAGGAGGTCATCGAGGATGAGGTTACAATAGGCCTTTCTATTCAAGGTTTGTTTATAATGAGGCTATATATACCAAAAAAACATGAATTTAAGAACTTTAGTAAACCTATAAGAAAAATTGATCTAATACAAATCATTCTTAGCCCATTTGGGTCCAATTATACTACAAGACTAACTTGAAGATATTTTTTTCTGGTAAACATCAGACTACATGAAGGCTAAATAAATATAATCACTGTATGGAAAAAATAACCCCAATTTCATATAGTAGAGGTCACTGACATAGTCATATTTGTAATCTAAGATTAAATCCAAGGAACAACCCCATAATAGGATACTCAAACCCTTGGTATAAAATTATTTCATCCCAAAGAAGATCAAAATTTCCCTAACTAGTCTCATTATTCGATATTTACTTTACCTCTCAATGTAACTTCAAAAATCCATCATCAAGTCCCTATTAATCCCTCAATAGTTTGAGGATGAATTTTCTATATTTGAGGCATAATATTGAAAAGTTATGTTGAGTTCTACACAATCATTTCATTCCTAGAACAAGATAAAAAATTCTTCATACCCAAGAACATTCATCCCCTTTATATATTTGAAAAGTTATGTGATACCAATTTACACTAGGAACAAATTGATAATGGTATTGGGATCAAACTTATACCAGTATATATCATCCAAAATTGAGGATATGGTTTTCCAAACATAACTATATCCATCCTAAAAATTCATGGATATGAAAAAATGAGTATAATCTACATGGGGGGATTAAAATCAGATCCCATTTCAGTTATATCATGTCTAACAACAAATTTATGTTAACTATCTAGGATAATTACTTAAATGTATATCTAGTATGTTCCAGGATCTATATACATGTGAAAATATCATTGTGAAACCATTAGTTTCAAAAATGATCTATCAAGGGAAAAGTTAGTGTACTATAGGTGATAATACCCACATTGATTCCAAAAAAATCCCAGTATGTGGACACAAGATTCTATAAAAGGTTGAGAAATTGGTCGATGGTAGATAAATATATTTGGATAAAATAGTCAAATGGCTTGAAAATAACCCCAATGAATCCATTGAGTGAACTAAAAAATACTATGTGCTTCCTATGAACCAAATTTAAGTGACAAACTCTTGATATGAGAATTCATAAGGCCATTTGGGTTCCCTTTGATAGCAATCTAAATAATTTTACCATTTTACTTTCATATATTTTCTAGTTGAATGTCATCAAGGAGAAACTACTAACAAAGAATGAAAAGGATAATTTCCAATCCATGTGTATCTATTTACCTCTATAGAGTCTATACCACTGTGTAGGTTTGGATAATCAACAATCTCTATAAACACAACCAAGACTCTTTAACCAAGTGGGTATGGATCCTAGGGGATGAAAAAATTCAGGGGGATTGGGCACATTCCCCCCATCCTCATGATATTTGTTTCATCAACTAGACACAAGCAAGAATAATAAAGGCATGGAAAGGGTTATAATCCCCCTGATAATAATTTCACCACATCATCTCTGAATCTCAGGATATTGATGCTTCATCCACCTCATATGATAGTAAAAAAGAAGGGGAAGATATCTAGGATGTCCCCACATTGTATTATGGATCTAATGATACCCCCATATCATATATCATATCTCCAAATTCCCATTTATCTTTTATTTCCATTAATATTGAAGAAGAATAGAAGGATGGAGGGGATCTTAGTGACGACCCTATATAATTTGTAGAAGGTGTCTCTACTATCGCTGATGATATCTAATTGGTTAATTTGGTTTTATAGGATGAACTAAGTCATATATAGATCATTTATTCTATGGAATTATTGGTGTAGGATATATATATCTCCTTCATCAAAAAAATTAATATTCCTCTGCCTTTAATTACACAAATATTCCTAGATTGGATCCCGATGTGGCTAACCATCACCTAGGTTTTATAGATGACCACCATGGATTTAAATTAGTGGCCATGATAATTCATCCAACACATTCTACTATGGTAGTGTATAAAGTATAAAAACAAATTAAATCTAACTTCATATGTGAAGTTCAATACTTTAAAGGAATCATCAATATAGTTTATGTCAACAAAAAGAATGAGAAAATTTGAGTCTCCATTGATTTAATGGATCTCAATTATAATTTTCTAAAGGATTATTTCCTAATCTTGAGAATAAATTATAGATCAATTTTACTACTAGTTTCCTAGCCATCTTCTTGATGGATGGTTTTTAATACTATAACAAGATCTGTATAGCTCCATATTATGAGGAGGCACTACCTTTTGGGAACACCAAAGGGTGTATTTCTATCAAGTGGTTTGATTTGGATTAAAGAATGTTGGTGATACATAAAGATATTCCATTTTTATATTTTAAATCCCCTATTATGGAAGATAGTATAATTTTATATTTATAACATGGTGTTCAAGTCTCAATAATCTTTTCTTCATATTTCTGATCTTGAGATAGTTTTCAATAAACTATGACAACACAACTTGATGAATAATCCATTGAAACATTCATTCAATGTAACATTAAAAAAATTCATTGGATTCATGATATTCCTTCATAACATCAAATTCAACCACAAGAAGTCCTTGGTAATCCACCACATACTTACTCCTCAAAACTATAAAGAGTTGATAAGACTGTAAGGGTGTCTTTCTAATATTAGATGTTTCATTGCCAATCGTTATGGTAAATACCAAACCTTTAAAAATTTAATAAAGGGATTAGCTATTAGTGTGTTAAGGAATACCAATAAGCCTTCAATATCTTTATCAATTATCTTCTACACCCACTAGTGCTGATACAAACATTATAAGGAAAACATCTCATCAATTAAGTGTTAGCCATATAGAAATAATTTTATGTTTTCATTTCCCTAAATAATGATTCATGAAATGAGGAAACCCATTATTATATCAATATAACCATTTTATATGTTGATACTCAATAATCTAATATCAAGAAGAACTGCCTAATGTTGGGATTCCTTGTTTAGAAGATGATGCATTACCTGTAGCATCACAAGGTCCACCACATATCTCATTCCAACCCACTCAAATATATCTTCAGTCATCTGATGTTAATTGGGAATAGATCAAAATGTTAGAACATTACACAATAGTATGATATCTAGTTCATATCTCATAATGGAGTGAAAGAGCATGCATTGGATGATTTCTATGAAGCACACCCTTTACAAGAAAAGTCATCCCCGAATATAAATCTCTCTGATGGAATGGTTTTTTCCATTCATAACACTCACTGAATATAGGAAATGTAAATTGATGATGATTCTATAACCTAACCAAAAGGGAGATAGGAAACCCAAATAATAATTTGGATGACCTAAAGAGAATTATCATATCCACAACTAATGCAGTTCTTCCATATTTTTTCAGTATATCAGAAGGAAGTTCCAATAATTTTGAAGAATATTCTAACCTCATCATAGACTTGGAATTGGACAGGTCAATATTAGTGTCCTGATTAAATATTAATGTTTATTGACATTTTGTATTGAAAATATCAATGGTAAATATTCTATCAAGATAGAGGAATTGATTCCATTATTTAGTTATATATAAGTGTTGATGGATGGATTCCCCTCCAAGACAATACTCTCTCACATATCACATTCAAAAAATTCCCAAGATGATGTATTCTCTAATACATCCACAACCTTGGAATATCTAGATCAAGATGATATAGTCATCCAAATTGCACACTATAGGATTTTCCATCTATTCATCCACAATGATATATAGGAGACAAATGAAGTTAATACTACCTTAGATGAAGGAGATCCTATGTTATCACTGAATGATACCAAAATTGGATGGATGTGTCCTATAGAAGATAATAAAATTGAAAAATTCATTATTTGTGTCAGGTCATTTGTGATGTGGTCCCATCACAAATGACCTATTTCTTAAAAAAGAATTATAAAAATTGTTTTTTATGACAAATCATCACAAAAAAATATTTATTTTCTAAGGGTAAGTATTCCCTCACAAATAAGATTTCCCAATATATAAAAAGAGCTATTAGAACCAGAAGATTGACCCATTATAAATAATTATTTACAATGAGTGAATATTACCATTACAAAAAAGTAAAAATAAATAAATAAATAAAACTAAAAATGGAAGATAAAAAAATAATATAAAAAAATAAAAAATATTTGTAACAATATAAAAACACACTATACAAAACTATTAATATGTGATTTAGTAATATTATTACAAAAAAATTGTTCATTTAAACGTGTATCATAAGAAATTTGACAAAAAAATACATAAATCATTGAGGGGGAGATTCATCTAGAGTAGTTGGTGGAGGTAAATCCACTCCTAAACCCTGATATATCCATCACATGTTTTCCATCATCTACTCATACTATTTATCCTTCAATCTATGCATCTCATCTGCTACAATTGCTATTATCAATGTTGATCTTTCTTCTCCATATACATTGTTTCCATAAGCTCACCCTAAGCTATCAACTGCTCCTCATACTATACATTATATGATGAAGAATCTCCATAATCACCCCTAAAGTAGGATTATGACATCGCAGTGGTGTTGTAATAACTCAAAAGCATCAATCGAGAGATGATACTGACAACTCGGCCTTTATTGAAGTCATATTGAGTCGCTTGCATCCATGATGCATAACTAAGTCCCGCAACACTGGTGCAATGATCCTTGGTCTCAACCTAACTCTAATCTTGTGTCCAAGAATTCATGACATTATATGACTCCTTAAATTTAAATTTAAAATCAAAACAGTTAAAATATTATTTTTAGTTAATTTAAAAACTAAAAAAATGAATTTTACGAAACAAATTATGACATTGGCGACCACCTATAATTTCTATAGTGAAAATATCATTATAAATCCTCAAATAAATGCTAAACTTCATAATATCGGGATGATCAAATTTCTATATGAATATAAAATTAACAGTTCACATTTAAAGTTATATAAATTATTAACAAAGTATATACCATATGTCATCGATGCATACTGAATATACAACTACCAGCTCAATACATCACCTCTAACTTCCCCCAGTTCTACTAACATAATGATACTCTCCTTTGAAAAATATCTTCTTTCTAGTATGAACATAATTCATCCCAAATCTAAGTCGTGATGTAATTTATTCAGTGGGTACAACAAGATTGATCAAAATCTGTGCTCCTGCTTTCTCTATGGGTTTCCGCCTCATATTGTGCAATAACTGATGGTAAGACTCATGTATACAAACCTACCATGCCTCCTAGATATAGGTCCCCATACTATCATTGATGAGATACCATAAAACCTACAAATAATTAATAATGTCAAGTTAATAATTAAATAAATTTCAAAATAACTATTATTTTTTATGTACCATACAATGATCAAACTTGTGTTGCCAAACATCAATGGGAATCTGATCCCATGTCACCAATGCACTAGAATAATAATTCAGCAATATAGAACACCCCTTCCCAATATCTATATGTGAAAAACTATGAAAAAATAGAACAAATAATCAAAAAAATTAATATATAAATAAATTAAAGAAAATTAATGAAAACTAACTAAAATACACAACTAAAAATACCTTTATATGCATGTATCAAACTCAATATATGGATGTCACTCGGGCATAGGGTCAAGAATCACCAATCTCACAAGGCTAAGACCCCTCCGAGTCATCACTAAACTACCAACCACTTTAGGGTTAGATGATGAAGCATCATGCTCGTCACCAGGTAGTGTAGACTCATCCAACTCATAAAAAAGATCATATAAATGGTCATCGACCATCTAAAACACAAAATTACTTTTTTCATCAAATAATTAAAAACATATATTATATTTAGATATATATATTATATGATTATAACCAACATTTAATTTTTTTCAATCATCATCTTCATCATGATATTAGTATAAAACGATGTTAATATCTTTATATTCCTCCGCAGTATTATCAATTTCCATAAGAGTTTCAACTTCATCATCTATTTCTATTTCAAATTCATTTGTTACATCAATAACATCATCATCACCATTGAACCATAACTGTGGGGTTTTATCATCAATATTCATGTATCTTCATGAAAAATACATATTTGGAGTTGTCTCTTGAAAAAATTTAATTCCTTAAAGATTATTGAAACCACATTCACTTTGGATAAACTGATTTTAATGAGATTTCATTTTTATTATAATCTAAAAATCACTTAACTATCCTAACGCAACACAATTTTTTTCTTAATAAATTTTATGTTCATGATAATCCAACAAAAATGGTTTATTTACTACAAGAAGGATTTTGTAATTAATATCAACAATTCCATGGTACAGATGAACACAAAAGCCTATATCAGTATCCAAGTAATTATATTTAAACATCATTACACAATTCTATTCTAGATAATGTAGTTCAATTACTTCTTCCAGCATTCCATAAAATTTGACATAACTTTCTCTATGATGAGATTCTGTCTATAAAACACCACTATTCAATATTTTTTTGATCCCCCATATGTATGTGTATGAAATAAAAAAGCATTGACCATATGTAGATTATAATATTTAACCATTTTGGATTGTGGGTTACTCACTACATACAATCTATTATCAATTTTATTATCATGTTGAGATACGTGAATATTTTAAAAAAAATTATCAATATAATTAGTAATAAATTTTTTTTATATATTAAACCAGAATAAATTTACTTTACTAGTTTTTGAAAGTAGTTGGAAAAATTATTTTTCATATGTTCTTCAAGAGAAGTGACTATAATTTGTGGAAACCATTTCTTGATATAATTATCATATAATCTAAAAATAATATAATATAAATTTACTATTAAAATAAATATATAATAAGTGATAAAATCACTCATTGTACAAATGGTTTGATTTCTTCATAGTTGAGTAGAACATATGTACGAGCCCTGTGATGTTCATCATCTGAAGTACATTGGTCATAAACTCCACCAAATCCATGTTCAGAATGATTAAAAATAATAATTGATTATTCATTTCATCTTGATAATTTACTTAATTATGGACCATTCTATAATGTTTTGAGTCATTTTCAGATTAAAAATAATGAGAGTCAAAAAAATGAAATTTCCTCACATAAATAAGTCTCCACAATTTATCCTTCAACTAATGCTTTGTTATGTACCTTTTCTTCAATTTATGCATGCATCTCTCAATTGGGTATATCCGTCAGAACTATATCAACCCTCCAAAATTTTCTTAATGTGGAAAATGTAATATCAAATGTTCCATTGAATCAAATAAATCCAGAAGATTTGTTTTCTAATTTACATAAAATTTAAACAATTTTTTTTTAATAAATTTAGTGCATTGTACTCTGTTGTTACCACACAAATGACTTCGAAAAAATATGATATTTCTCTTAACACATCTAAAATCATAGAATTCAAAAAAACTCTAAATATAAGGTAGAATTATTTTCATTATACCATGGAAGTCATGACATTATAATATGATAATATATCAATTTCTGAAAAATCTAACCAATTTGGAAACCTAACCATCAGAAAGCCTCAAATCTATAATCCAAAAAAAAATAAAAAACAATTTTATTTAGAAACTGCATAATACACTTTTGGATTCATTAACTTTTGTGATCTACCATTTTTAAATAGTTTTAGTTCTGGTCACCTACAAATTTGGGAAATATTTCATCATGGATTTATATTATCTTTGTTCTTACCAGGTATTCCCAAAACATTATAAAATACATTATCAAAACATTTCTTCTCAGTATGAATGAAATACAACATGTGATTGACCAAAAAATGAGACCAATTTGGAAGATCCAAAAAATTATCTATTTTATCCAATTATGTTCTTTCCCAAAGCCAACTATTTTTTGTAGGTTTATAGTGAGTCTAAAGGAAATAGTAGGTAATGAAGAGACATTAAATTTTAACCTAACATTTGAGAATATTTTTAAAGGTCCATCTCTTTGAATTGTACCTTTTCTGAAATTATATCTTTTACTTTTAAAATAATGATTGGTAAGAAGAAATACTCAATAACAGTCAAGAAAACATGGTTTTATTCCATTGTTGTGAATAAATGATTTTCTGTCACTCATACAGTACATACATGATTTTGGACCATGTGTACTCCAGCCAGATAACATCCCATATATTGGTAAGTCACTAATTTTCCACATTAATGCAACATTCATTAGAAAATTTTGTTTTGAAACAACATCAAATGTACCAACACCATTACTTCATAATATATTTAACACATCAATCAATGGATTAAAATAAACATGAATATTATTCAATAGATGTACTATAATTAATAAGGTAAAAATGTTATATGGATCATTCATCAACATTTTAGGAGGTAAATTGTACAGAGTTATAAATATGTATCAATAGGAAAAATGACTACTGTAAGAACCAAATGGACAGAAATTGTTAATAGAAATACCCAGTTGCATATTTTAGGATTCTAAAGAAACATATAGATGTACTTGGTCAAAATGATTCCATGAATCACCATCAAAATGATGGTTTTTTCTTTTTACAGTTTAAATATTTGTTTTTTGTCCATGAAATCAATAACACTATGTTCTAAGGCAAAAATAAACACAACAATCTAGGTGTAAGTGGAAAATACCTCTAACCTTTTATAGTAATAAATCCATACTTACCTAGTTGAGCCTCTTAATACCTTGATTTTCTACATGTAGGATAACTAACTAATGAATCATTTTCACCATAATATAAGACGCAATCATTTGAACATGCTTAAATCTTTTGAAAACCAAGACCCAAATTCAGAACCATCCTCTTTATTTCATATAAATTTATAGGTAACACATTTCCTTCAGGTAACAGTGCTTTAAACAAAAATAATATCTGATAAAAATAGGTATTTTAAATTCCATTATCTGATTTAATATCCATAAATTTTGAAAGCACTTAAGATTTACTTATCTTGAGATTGAGATATAAGGAATCCTCAGCAGACTTCAACAACTCATAAAATTAAGATGGTTCCAACTCAGGAGTTAAATCAATATCATTATGAGTTTTTGTAAGTTGAAAAGATGGACCAACCACATCAAGTACTAAATTTTGAAACCATGATGGATGTGGAACCAAATTATTAGTAACTTTTATAGAACTGTGCTCACCAAGTTTATACAAAAAAACATAATCTTTTCAAAAACCAAAATGAAATAGATGAACCCAACTTTTTCAAATGTGTCAAATATCCTCAAATCACATTTCATACATGGTCACTTAATTTTTCCTTCTGAAACAAATTCTGGTTTTGATGATGCAAACGAAAAAAAAGCTTCAATACCTTCATTGTATATTGGACATATAACAGAACTCTTTGGATTTCTTTGATGATTTATCAAATCATGATCATGTAATAAATATCGTTTTCAACTTCCTTGTTCAATACCTCTAAAAAATATAACACAAATAAATTGTATATTATTAATTTTATATAAGAAAAAGATGACCAAAAAACAAGTAGAAAATTTTAAAAGTATAATTTACTTCTAAATATTATCATTTTTCTCTATTTTTCACTTTTTTATAAAATTAGTGATGTTTTTACAAATTATCAAAAATTACCACTAATTATAATGATTTAAATTATTCAACGCTCTCAATGTAGATAGGATTTATACCATAATAATTTGGATTCCTTTTATGATTTATCTAATCATGATATCATACCAAAAGACGATTCCTTTTTACTAGGTCGATAATTATCTAAAAAATTTACAAATAGTTAGAATTTTAATTTTATAAATAGTTAAAAATCTATTATAGTAATTAAACTATTTGGTATTTTGAGATTATTAATTTTTTAGAAAAAATTATAATTTTTTACAAATTAGTATAAATTAGTTTAAATTCACCATTAATTAGTTTAAATTATCATTTTGTTTATAAATTAATAAAAAATAGTATTAATTAATATAAAGTAAAAAAAATAAATTTTAAATTACTAAAAGGTGTAAACAATAGAATTTCTAATATTCATGTCATGAGAAATGACTAATTTGTGTCAACCATATGTGCACAAATTTATTACTTCTCATGACCTAAAAATTGAAGACCTGTTTCATTTTCACTTTTCATGTAATTTAAAATAATTTATATTACTTCATAGTTATTTATTATATTTTTTTTTAAATTTTTACTCATTTATACTATGTTTTTAGTTTATAATGATTTATTTTAAATTATATAAATTAATAATTTTTTCTATAATTTTTGATAATTTATACTACATGAAGATGACATTAAAATAATTTATACTGATCTATACTAATTTATAATAATTCAAACTATTTTTTAATAAATGAATAAAAAATTATAATAATTTAAGATTGTTATTTAATTTTAACTATTTATATTAATATTTATCATTTTTTATTAGTTTATACTAATTTTAATAATATATAATAATTTTATCATTTTTTAATAATTTAATCAATTTTCTGTTAACTTAAAATAATTTTTATTAATTTAATCTATATTATTAAAATTAAACTAATTTTTATTAATTTTATAAATTTTATAGAACATAAAGTATTTTAAATTAATTGGTGCCCAGTTATTCTATTTTTTATTAATTATAATAATTATTAATAATTATTTCCAAGCACCGACAATTAAAACTAATTATTTCTAATTAACACTAACTATTTCTTGTTACTACTAAATTAGTACTATTTATTATAAATTATTACTATTTACCACTAATGTTTTGTAAATTACATGTATTTTTTTGTAATTGCGAATATTTTTTAGTAATTGATTCTATTTTTTCATATAATTTAATATAAAGTAACAAAATATATTATAAATTTCTAAAAAGGAGTAAATCATAAAATTTTCAATCTTCATGTCTTGAAAAATGACTAATTTATGTCAACTATGTCCAAATTTTTCATTGATCATGACCTAAAAATTGACAACCTATTTCATTTTTAGTTTTCTATAAATTTATAATAAATTATATTATTTCATATTATTTCATTATAATTTAAAACAAAAATTATACTAATGTAAAATATTTTTATCAATTCATAAATTTTTTAGTTTTAATTTTTTTTATTAAAAATTTATAAAAAATTTATTAATTTATAATAATTTATATTAATTTAAACTGTTTTATATAAATTTACTAATTTTTATTAGCTTATAAAAACTTATAACTAATTATTTCTAATTTATTACAAATTTTTACTGATTTATTATGAATTTATTTCTAATTTGTACTAATTTTTATTAGTTTATAATAATTTATTACTAATTTTTACAAATTACCACTAATTATTACTGATTACTACCAATTATTACTAATTACATCTAATTATTACTAATTACTATTAATTGTTACCAATTATCCCTAATTGTTACCAATTACATCTAATTATTACCAATTATCACTAATTATTACTAATTATGGCTTATTATTACTAATTACCGCTAAATATTAACAATTACATCTAATTATTACTAATTACCGCTACTTATTACTAATTATCGCTACGTACTACTAATTATCACTAATTATTATTAATTTCCACTAATTGATACTAATTATCATTAATTATTACTAATTAATGCTGATTATTACTAATTACCACTAATTATTTCTAATTATAGCTAATTATTACTAATTACCGCTAATTATTACAAACTAATGCTAATTAAAACTATTATTTCTAATTACCCCTAACTATTACTAATTACCACTAATTATTACTTATTTTTTACTAATTAATACTAAGTTATACTAATTATTACTAAGAACAACTTATTATTGCTAAGTACTACTAATTATTACTAAGTACTGCTAATTAAAACTAATTACTACTAATTAAAACTAATTACTACTAATTAAATTTGATTACACCAATTACTACTAATTATTACTAAGTACGACTAATTATTACTAAGTACTACTAATTATTACTAAGTACTACTAATTATTACTATGTACAACTAATTACTACTCATTAAAACTAATTACTACTAATTAATTCTATTTATTACTAATTCTTATTAGTTTAAAATAATTTATTACTAATTATTACTGAATACCAATAATTATTACTAATTACCACAAATTAAAACTATTTTTTTACTAATTACCCCTAATTACAACTAATTATTACTAATTATTACTATATACCACTAATTACTACTAATTACCACTAATTACCACTAATTGTTACTAGTTACTAATAATTATTACTAATTATTACTAACTACCACTAATCACCATTAATTGGCACTTATTATTACTAATTACTACTAATTGTTACTAATTTTTATTTGTTTATGACAAATTATTACTAATTTTTACAAATTTTTACTATTTCTTATGAATCTTTACTAATTACAACTTATTATTACTAATTACCAATACCTATTACTAATTATCACGAATTACCACTAATTATTAGTTATTACCACTAAATATTTCTTAATTTTTACTAATTATTAATAATTACTACTAATTATTAATAAGTAATACTAATTAAAACTAATTACTACTAAATACTTCATATTAAAAATAATTAATAATAATTAAAACTAAATAGTCGTAATTAAAAATAATTACTATTAATTAAAACTAATTAATGAAAAATAAAACTAACTAATTCAAATTAAATATATTTAAATCTAATTACGGTTAATTAATAATAATTGTTACTTATATATAAAAAATAAAAAAAAATATTTTAAATAAATACCTTAAAACTGAATCTTTTCACATTGGAAAAATAAGAAAGTTTCTTCCCTCTCAAATTTAAAATATTTCAATGTTTAAGCCGGCAAATATGAGAGTAAAGGAGGAGAGGGGAGTTCCGAGGAGAACATAATGAAAAAATTGGGGGGGGGAAGGATATATAAAGTTTAGTTAATTTACGACATGACTATTTGTGAGGGTTTCTCATCGAAAATAGTATTAGTTGCGACGAGACCTGTCACAAATAGAACCCACCATTATAAATATTGTTGGTGGTAAAAAGGGTATTTTCGATGAGTCCCGTCGTAAATACCCTTCCCCCGATAGTTCATTTGCGACGAGAGATAATTCTCATCACAAATAATAATAATGATAGAAAATTTTTATGATAGGTACCGTCGCAACTACTCTTTCATAGATAGTTTATTTGTGACATGAGTTAAATCCCATCACAAATAATAATAATTATGGAAGGTATTTGTGATGGGGGTATATTCTTGTGGAAAATATTGGTTTGTAACGACTCTTTGCGACGTGAAATGAATCTCGTCGTAAATAGTCTTTTTCAAGGGACTATTTGGGACGGGGGATGGGCTCATTGCAAATAGCCCATCGCCAAAGGAATTTTTTCCCATAGTGTACCTCAAAAATATAATTCTTCAACTTGATCGTTCTAAGAAAGAGTAGATTTGGCATCAGGTAAAAAATCTCATCCTCTATGATAGACCAAATTCCTTGAAAGTCGTCTATAATTGAGGCTTCAAGGGAGTGATTCTTAGAAGCATTGAAGGAGGAGAAACCATCATTTTTATATAATAATTCTGTACTGGAACCTATGAAACCCACCGGTTAGAATATAAGATCTTAAAAAATTCAAGATACTTAGATACTTATGGCCATCAATGATGCAAGAATGTGTAGAGTTCACAATGAAATTCCATGCTTTCTATATACATGCCAACATCATACATCACCCCCTACAATTAATGAATACAACTATGTACTTGTGGAAATTCACCATATGAGGAATTGATATCATGGGGCCATATCCCCCAGCCACAACTAAGTAGTTAAAGTATATCCTTACTGCCACCAATTTCTTCTCCAAGAAGGGTGAGGTTATATCTCATAAGGAAGTTGAAACAAAGGCTATCATCAACTTTATAGAGACAAAATTGTTACTGGATTTGGTATCCCTCAGACAATATTGATAGAAAAAACACTAATTTATTTTTTTCCAAGTATTTGTAATATAATATCAAATCCATCCATTTATCCCTATATCCTATAGTATAAAATAGACAGATAGAGGCCTTCAAAAATATATTTCCTAATATATTACAGAATATGGTGGAAAATACCAAAAAATTATTGTCTTTATAAACATTTTTATACTATATAGGGTTTTCACACCCCAACCCGTGATTCTATATAGGTGACCCCATATTCTCTATCATAAAGAATCAATGTAGTCTTTCTCATTAAGGTAAAGCTACCCTCACTCTACATCGCTATATGAAATTATTTTTTTTATAGATGATCAACCTCATATATGAATAAACTAGTTATAGTGACTAAATGAGAAAAAGTTGTGCATATTTAACAACATTTAAATAAAACCAAACTGGGTCACATTAGCATTCAACAAGAATGTTTACCTCCATTTATTCCTTTAAGGAGAATTGATTCCATCTTTAAGAACTCCCATGAAACCTAGGCATAAGCCTTCAAATATTGGACTAAAATTGAAAGGCACATACACCACACATAAGGTCCACTCTAAGAGAGAGTAATAACTCATAGAAATTTATAGAGAGAATTTCATACCAGCCATAAATGTGAGGTTTCTCAAGAAATATTTTGTATAATATCTTAGTGGGTTCATAACATCTTTGTCAGATGGAGTAAAAATGTGAAACAACATTCTAGAAGCGTGACATTAAACTATATGAAATAACATCCTAGTAGAAAGAAATTAAAATACAAGTCGTGATGTCCTCACCACCTAATCTTAAATTTCACAACATATGGTATACCCCCCAATACCTTAAACTATTTGGAGCAGCCTACCTAGTATGTCCTAATTTACTTACACAATATATTGACCTATGTAAGAGTCCTAATGGGACATGTATTTTATATGTAACCTCACGATGGAATGAAAATGAACTTCAACTTAGAGTTCATTGGTTATGATTGGATCCTCTATTCCTAGCTTAGAACTAGGGAACATACATTTTACCACACCCACATATGATGCATATTTATGTAGAAGCCTTCAACATAGATTTATTTACCCATAAGCCTATACTAAGAATGGATGTTCCCATACACAAGAGTATACACCATTTGAGATATCCTATTCTTCTGAGATTCCATATCTCTAACAACCTAGACTCTATAAACATAGATTTGGTAGTTATATTATATTGTTGGCATAGAATACAAGATTCCCCAAAGGATCCAATGGTTTAGTAGTCATGGAAGAATAGACACAATCATACCTTACATTTGAAAACATAAAATATTAACACATTATGATAAAATTATTATCCCTTTTATCATATCCCTACAAATTACATATAGTTATCCTCAAGGTTTCCTAGGGAAAGAAAAACAATTAATGGTGAGATACGATACTCAGTAAGGGATAGTATATAATTAAATCTATCATAACATAAACATGGAACAAGTGATATGGTGGGAATAAATAAACAATATGAATCCAAAATCAACTAAAAATGAGATCATATTATATCCAAGGATATAATTGAAAATAAATAGACCACATGGATTACAATAATTGGTTCCTTAGTAATGAAATACATAATTTTTCCAACTAATTCCATACCACAGAATGATCATATACATCATGCTAGTACAATTAAGGAAACATCTTATTCTGGACATGTATAAACCACAATACCCAATCAAGTTTGTCTAATGAGACCTACCAATGCATCAAAGGATGATAATATGTCGATCTCCACCTATCACATGTTTAAGTACAAAATATTCATCATTTTAGAAAATTAATAAACAATTCATAATCAACATTTCAAATAATCATATGTAATTGAATAAAAATATTAAAAACACAAATTCTTTTCCCTATGTTAATAAATGAGATAACATTACCGTAATGTATTTCGAGATAGAAGGTGGATGGTTAAACAATACATATCCAACTTACCAATAATCATCTATATTAAACTAAAAACATAAAAAATACCAATAATTTTCCCTATACTAATAAAAGGGTTAACATGATTATAACCCATCTAGAGAAAGAGAAAGGGGATGGTTAAACAATATATAGTCAACTTTCCAATAATCATCCATATTATAATGGAAATATATAGAATTCCAATACTTTTACACATTCTAATAAATGGGTTAACATGATAATAACCCATCCAAATAGATAAAGTTGATGGTTAAAAAATACATATTCCACTTTCTAATAACCATCTATATTAGAATAACAACATGTAAAATGCCAATACTTTTCCAAAAGTTAATAAAATTGATAACATAATCATAACCCATCCATAGAAAAAAGGGGATGGTTAAACACTTCTTAATCAATATAGAATATATAGGCTAATCTCAATATAAATGGAAGTAACCGTGTTAAATAAAAAAAGATAAGTTAGTGGAATGGTAAATTTCAAAGTGTTGGGTCATCAATAAAAGATATTAATTTATTTAAATAGTTAAAACTAGTAGGATAAATCCTTCATCATCATTCATAATGAGCATGTAAATATCCCAAAGCGTATCCCCCAATAGTTTCTATCCAATTTTGAATTCTTAGGCCAACACATCATGAATTATGGTGATGGCCGACTCAATTTTTCAACAAACCATTTTATAGTTGATTAAACAAAGGTTTACCTATGCCATAGAAGCATCCACTTTCCAGTATCCAGAAAAATATGTCATTTCCTATAAAACATTACATTCGTTACTTTCCCAAAATCTAGGTTTTTTGGGCATTATGATTGGTTAAGAAATGGATTCAATGATATGAAATATAATTTTCCTTATATGAAATAGGTGATAATGATATATAATTACAATCATGATGACATTGAAATAATGTTTTTAATTGAAAATGGAAGGGGTGGAATGAGAACCCATATATCAGTATAATAACATCTTAGTCGATGAATAAAATGATAATATATAAGTAGTATTTCATTGAAAACATATTAAATAGGAGGTAATAACATGAGATTACAATCAATTAAATATGTATAATTGGTATTATATTAAAATAATTTCAAGTAAAAAGTAAAGATAAGTATTGGAAATCATTACCTTTCTAAGTAGCTTCTTAAATCTTTGGAGGACTCATTAAAGCCTTAGGAACTCTTTAGGAGGTATTTAGAGAGGAATATAGATCAGACATTAATTATCAATGCCTTTTTAGTGGAGTGTAATGAGGGAATGGGTGTGAGAGAAATCCTTTTATAGGTGAATAAATGGGATTTTTCATGGAAACCAAAGTTAGGTAAGCGGTTAGAATAGAATGAAATGGGTGTGAGGATTGTTTTTTGAGTTAGGTGAACTAAGATGATAAATTTTAGGTGATACATGTTGTTATAAATTTCAAACATAATATTTATTTCTAGACAGTGAATGTGACCTTTTAATCATTAAAAATTTGAGATGCCTCATTTACCTGTTTCACCTATATAAATCTTGAATAAAAATTAATCATAGTAATTATTTTATAGTTAAAAATATAAGATGAACCTTCGTAAGAAATTTTAACATGATGAATCCAAATTTTGGAACTATTTAACCTAATTCAATTCCATAATATGAGACAATTAATTTTTAAATAAAAACATCAGATATAGGAAAAACTGTTTTTATAGAAAAATGTCTTTTTATATATTAAGTATTTTTATTCTTATTTCTAAATAATTTTTTATTGAATTACTATTTATATATATTTTTATGTGTTCAAAAAATAAATTGGAGTCATATTTTGAAGTATAAAAATTTAATTTATTCATATAAAAATTATATAACTATTATAAAATTTATTCTTTAAAAACAACCATTTTACATTTACCGTGGTAATTTATCATCAACCAAATTAATTTACATTAAATACATAAAAATAATATTTATATTATTACATAATTTAGAAATAATTATTCCAACTATATATCCCATTTTATTAAATAAAATTAACATGTGTAGAGAAAATTAATTTTTCCATTATCGTACATAAAAATGTTTTTTTATAAAAAGTTTATTTATAAGCATAAAATTATATTTAGGATAGAATTATCAATTATCTTGATATCCATGACATAAATTGTTTTATTATAAAACAAACATACTTTATGTTTCTTTTGAAAGAGAATTATACCAAAATAATATTTAATCAAAAGAAATACAAATAACATTTTCATTTACTATAAAATATTGTTTAGGTTCATAAAATGTTAAAAATAGGTATTATAATTTAAAAACAGTATTTAAAAAATATATTATTTTACCCCTTAGAAACATATTTTAACATTTATATTTTTATAAAATTCGTGGTTATTCTTATATTAATAAAATTTATAGATTTGGTAAAAAAATTATTTTTCACTATTCACATGGAAATGATATATTTTGTAAAAAATCCAAATATCCATCTTATGAAAATATATTTATTAATAGTAAAAATATGAAAATTATTTTGGTAAAATTAAATTATAACATTTATAAATTAAAATATTAAATATACTCATTAATAAAGGATCTTTAAAGTCAAAATTGTGCGATATTTCAAGAGATAGTGTTTACTTTCTATAATAGGGTAATAGGTATTACATTTTATCCTCCAAAAAATAATTTAATCCATACATTTATTGCATATATATGATATGGAACAAATGTGGATGTTTCTTCCTTATATATTTTTTTAGTATCCCATTCTTCCTCTTTAATTTGGTGATTTTTCAAATGACTTTCACAAATCAAGTTGTTCAATTCCGCAAAACATTATCTTTGGAGTCAAGATTCTAGAAATGATCCTCAATATAAGAAAAGTTAAGAACTAATTTTATACCATTAGATATGAGAATACGAATTTTATTTGGCATTTATTTCTTTAGTAATGAAACATGGAATACATCATGTACTTTTTAATGTTTTGGCGGCATAGAAAATTACTAATATACACCACCAATTACTTATAGAATTTGAAAAGTAACAATGTACCTTGGAATTAACTTACCCTTTTTCCAAATATTAATACTAGTTTCCATGGTGAAACCTTCAAGAATAAATGTTCCCTAACATGAAATTCCAATTATTTCCTTCAGTTATCCATACAACTATTTTGTCCACTCTGGGATAATTTAATATGTTCTTGAATTGTACATACTTTAACAATCATCTCATCCATAGGCTTTGGGACAACAATATTTAAATCTCTAAATTCTTATAAATGGGTTGGAGTATTTTTTTTATAAAGGGTTGAGGGACAAGCCCCTTTTATTTAACAAGAAAACTCTCTTTAAAGAATAGAAAAGATGAGCCCATTACAAGAAGGGAAAAAATCCTTGAGAAAAAAGGATCAAAAGTGACCACAAGTCCAAGAAGAAAGAAACATCTAAGTAGTCATCAGAAGTCTCATCGCCTCCCTTTCCAGGGCCCCGCAACACCTCTTTCCATACACTACTTCATATGGTTATATCTAGGTGCTCAAATGGAATATATTACTATATGAAAATTCCATAAAAGGTATATATTTATCCCACATACATTGGAAGTAAATATAACACGATATTAACATGTATTCCAATTTCTGTATTATTCTTTTAGATTTACCATTATTTTGGGGATGATAGGAAGTGCATAAATGTATATCAGTGTTGAGATCCCTCTGAAGGATTTTAAATAATTTTTATATGAACAATAGATCACGATCAAATACAATCGATTGAGGTTCCCCTTAAACCCTTAAGATTTTATTTATATAAAGTTTGGTAAAGAAATAAAGGGGAAGACCATATATTTTCACTATTAAATGATAACACTTATTAAGATGATAAACGAAGACCTATATAGAATACTCCTTCATTAGATTCATTGGGAGTCTAGCGAAAAGGTATATTATAATATTTTTTCACTTCTATAAAGTTATAGGAAGAGGTTTCATGACTCCCTTAGGATGCTATCTTTCAGCCATTACCTAAGAACATACTATGAATCTGAAAAATTAGTCTACAATTTCTCAATTCATACAATCCTAAAAAATATTCTCTTCAATACTTATACATATTTGTGTTACCTGGGTGTATAGAGAAATTGAAGTTATTTGCTTCATCTAACATTTCCCTATTTAACTCTGGTATGGATGGAAATCATAACCTCTTTCCATACATCAACACTCTTTCTCTATAGATGATTACTATTGATTTCCCATTATTTACTACTTTAATATTCATTTGTAAGTCCTCATCATCCTACTGGGACTTATCTTTCTTTTCTAGTATGATTGGTCTAGCAATTTCATGGAAAAAGAATGATGAATACCATTGCATAAAGTTCACCATATCCATCTAAACTATATCAATGTATATAGTATCTTTATCAATCCTCATTATGTTCACAACTCCATAATCACTCCTGCTTAATGGATTATCCACATTTTCTTCCTTCCCTGGGTGGTAGTGTATCATGAAATTGTAGTCCTTGAGTAGTTCCAACCATCTTCTTTGCCTTATGTAGATATTCTTTTGAGAGAAGATATACTTTAATCTCTTATGGTTCGTATATATAACACATATCTCACCATAGTTGATGTGTGAATATATTTTAAAAGAAATTATTATGGATTATCTCTTATGGTAATGAGTTGGATAGTTCTATTCATTTATTTTCAATTTCCTTAATGCATAGTCAATTACCCTGTCATTCTAGATAAGGACACAACCAAGTCATTTCTTTTATGAACCACTATATATTTCAAATACTTCCTTACCTAATGGTATGGGTAATACCAATACATTAATAACTCTCCTCTTTATCTCTTAAAAAATTTCTCACTTTACCTTGACTATGTGAATTTAACAGTTTTACATGTTAACTTGGTTAATGGGTAGTCCAAAAGGAAAAATCATGAACAAACCTCTACTAGGACCACAAAAATTTGAATCTCAGTTATGCTCATAAATGTAATCCAATATTTGAATACCTTTTTGTTTTAATCATCAACAGATATTGAATCCTTGGAGAAAACATCGACAAGAAAAGGAACTTCATTGAGCCAAAATTCACACTTACTATATTTTCCATATAATTTTTTTCTGAGGATCTCCAAAATTATTTTCATATTGTTCTAATTATCTTCATATAATGTAGAGTTTATCAATATATCATCAACTAATACCATAAAATATTTATTAATATATTCCTTGAATACTTTTTTTACTATACCTATAAGGAAATAAGGTTCATTTGTTAATCCAAAGGCATTAATGTAAATTCATAATGTCATTAACTTGTTTGAAATTCCATATTTGGTTTATCATCCTCCTTCACCAATAGTTTATGAATATCAAAGAGAATATTTATCATTAAAAACTACTGGTATTCTTGAATTTTATCTAATAAGTCATAAATGTGTGCTTAAGAATACTTATTATTTACAGTAATGGAATTTATCTCCCTATAACTGATGAAAAATATCATTCAACCATCCTTATTTTTCATGACTATAACTGGGGATCCCCTCAGTTAAACACTAGGGTGTATAAATACATTATCGCATAGATCTTACAACCATTTCTTCAACTCCACAAGTTCTACAAGATCCATTCGATAGGGAGTTTTGGATATAATTATTGCATCTGGACTGATTTCAATGGAGAAATTAACTTCATGCTTGGGTAGAAGACAATATATTTCTTCTATAAACAAATTCAATAAATTTTTAAACCATAGGTAGATTGTCTATTCCCAGGGTGTCTTATTTATCCATAGACCACACTTGATCTTGTTCTCTTCCTAAAATTTCATTAAGGATATATTATGGGGAAGGATCTAGATATGATTTAAATTGTAAATATTCCCCTCTAAAGACATGATATTCCACCTCACAATCAAGAATCAAAATTTCTTCTCGTGGAAATAATTTTTTTCATTATAATTTTAAATCCAATCCATACCAAGGATAATATAAAAGTCAACCATAGGTATAATAAACATATTTTCAAATAGGGTGTGTCTATAAATCATAATTAGAACCGTCTTTCACATCTTTGTTGCAATAAAATTTCATCTCAGTGTCTTAATTGATAAATCCCTTACTAGGGAACTAGTGAAATATTTTTTGTTTTTATAAAACATGGAAGATATAAAGGAGTGCGAAGATCCGGAATCAAATAAAATTTTAGAAAAAATTTAGGCTATGATTAACTTTCTAACCACTATGTTATTAGGAAGTTCAAATTCAACTATGGTAATAAAATAATATCATATTTTCTCCATTGGTGTTTTTTGAGATAAATTCCCTTGATTTTTTGTTTTTAAATTTTCATAATGTCCCTTCTCCATATTGATAAAGCATTCAACATCAAAATATTACTTATTTTATTTTCATTCATGAGATTGATGGCCATTTTATCAGCACATATAAAAATATATTATTCATTTTATACTATCACCATGGAATTTATTCCTATAATTATAACATGTGAGAAAAAAACCCCTTCATTTCTCCCCATTTTAACACTATTCTTACCATAATTCTCAGCTGAACACTTCTTGTCTTTATTTACCTTTAATACATATATCCTTGAAAACTCATTTTTGGTCTAAATTGTGCTTGAGACTATATCATTTGAAGATAAAAATGTTTGAGAGACCAATGAACTTCCACTGATTGGATTTAACCCATCAAATAAACAATCAATTTTTTTATGATCTATGTACATTGTTTGTAGCATTCCTAGATAACCTTGAAAAGTTATCCTCATACTCAAAAGAATTTCCTCCTCCTTTTGTCTAAGATTAAAGAATTTACCTTCCATTTATAATCCTTTCACGTGAAAAAAAATCATTTTTCATAGAATAAATCCTTGAATGTTCCCCATTATATTCATTTTATATCATCTTCAACTTTAGTGTATTGAATTAGATACTACCATTGGCCCATATATCCCTTCAGATAATAGACTGTATTGATGAATTTTTTTCCTTTTCACTACTTCTCAAAACAAGAAATATCTTCTCTAGAGACTTGATCCATTGTTCATGTAACACCCCAAGATTTCATAGTATGTTATCTCTTCAAAGAAATTCAATAACTTGTGTTACACACAACACTGAGTTCGAGTGCACCATGACTTACCAAAATAGCTATTCAAAAAGAGGTTATGAAAAGTATTAACTGAATTTTGAATTTTATATACTCTATATAATTTTACAATCCATATTGTATGTTTCTTAGACATAATATAAGAACAAATTCATTTTTTTCAGATAAAAGAAGTATTTTTCAAAAAATGCAATTTTACCGCCTTTTAATGGTGAACTTTTTTTAAAACCAATATTTGACACTTTTATATTTTAAATTTAATAAAATTAAATAATTATTTAGAATTGTGACATAAAAATTTAGTTTGGATAAATTTTTGGTACTTTTTGATAACATTCATATTTTGATGAAGAATGAAAAATACTAAATTTTAATTGAAAACAACTTTTTTAATCGAAATAATTTAGTGTTAAATTATAAATTAGAGTGGGTTTAAAGTATAATTATATTATATTTTTATCATTTAATATAATTTAGCTCATTGGATGTAATTTTACATTTAAACTGGAAAGAAACAAGTCTCAATCTTTTGATAGTTATTATTTCTTAAAAACACGATTTTTGTTTTGACAATGAGAATTAATTTTAAATTAATTTTTTCCACTTTTGTGTTTTGAATTTGGAAAAATGGATTCAATATTTGGAATAATGAGGTCCACATTTTGTAAATAGGTAACTTTTATTTTTATACATTATGAATATTACTACAGTAAATATTTTATTTACCATAGTTAAAGGGTATATCTGGTAAATAAGGGTAAACAAATATTATTATAATAATATTAAATTACCTAACATGTTTCCTATTCCTATTTATTGATACATATCCGACCATGGGCATCCTTGGGTCTATTTTTTGACCCCATGAATTCACTTGACAGTGATAATGACACTTTATATAAATTAATTTAAAGTAAAGACAAAAATGACAAAAACATATATCTTTTAGTAAAAATTTTTTTACAATGAGTTATATAAGTTATCTTTTCTACTATAAATATTAATTTAAAATATAAAAAGATTTCATACATCAAGGTATGTTTTTCTTAATTTTTAGACACCAAATAATTAAAATTATTTATGACACAATATTGATGCAGTGTTTACCTCATTAAAGAATGATTTAAATAAATGAGATTATAAAAATTAAAACTACATCCAAAACCTAAACAATTTTATGGGATGATTTTATTTCTAACATTAGTCATGTTATCTTATACTTTAATGAGTTTTGGACCTTTATAAACTGAAAATAATTATATAATAAAATAATATTTTCAAACAATCCTAAGGAGCCCCTCCTCCCACTTATAAAAATCTCTCACCTCTAACCCATTTCTTACACCTCTCAAGCCCCTTGGTTCATCCAAAATATGACCAAATAATCTCCATACATTCATATATTTCTCTTATAAGCCTTACTTTAGGCATAAGGAACTTCAAGGAAGCCTTTTGGTTCAAACCAATGGGAGTTACTCGATTTCAAGGTAAAATATCCTCTTAAGTTCTATTCTTTTATTTTACATCTACAACCCCCTAAACTCTATTTATTCCTTTATTTTACATCAAAACCAGTATAAAAAATATAATAGGTTGTTTTTATGACATTTATTTGAACCACACTTACACACACCTCCATCTAATGGGTATAGAACATACTGTTTATACGGACGGCGAACTACTGCCTCAAGAAACGATGATTGTTCAACCTTCTACTACCACCTCTTATGGTGTCCATTATGATGGAAATTTAATTATATATTATATATATGATATTTATTTTATCTTTAATATTCATTAATTCTCTTTTATATCATACCTTTATTCTTTTCAGGTTGTATATATACGATAATTTCATTTGAGAAAGTGCGGACTACCGCCCCCTCAAAGTGACATGACTCGTTCATACCATAAATGTTACGTATAAATGATGCTTTTAATGCACATACATAACTTCTATAAAATATTATATTATACTGGAATAATAATATTACTATATATCATTTGGTCTTCTTTCTTATAAAAAAATGAATTGGAAGTAGTGTTCGTGTGTACGTACGAATTACCGTCTCCACAAACATGATGAGTTTCATTCCCCATCGTAAGCATTCAAGAATAATTTTCATTTGATTATTAAAAATAATATTTAAGAAAATTATATCATTCTGTATATGAATCAAATACATCCTATCAATAAAAAACATAACTTACGTAACAAAACATATAAAGGAAAACGAATCGGTTAACACCCAAAACAATGATACGACTAAAATTTTATTAAAAAAGAAATATTAGAAGATCATATATGATATCATATTTATGTATGTGGTTCTTGTATAATTTAATAATAATTATTTAACTATTATACAATAGTTTGACGTACTTTTGACCAAGGAAAAGTACAAGGTAAGGGTTAATTCCTCAATCTCATTATTATCCGAGATTGTTTATGTGTATATTTTTACTGGGACATATTTATTATCCATGTCCATGTTTCATAAAAGAGTTTTTAAAAGGATTATTTTAAGGTAATATTTAACTAAAACATCATTTTAAATGTTTTAAATATTTATTATTCTAAATCTTTCTCATTAATGCACATGTTTTTTAAATGGTTGTAAGGATTTATTTATATGGACATGAATGTTTTAAAATGTTAATTCCTTTAAAAAGTTTCAAATTGGTATGGGAAAATTTGATTCAAAAATGTATTTTAAATATATTCCTTTATAAATTGTGTGAATTTTAAATAATTTCATGAAAAAGGTACATTTCTCTCAAAGAGTTTTACTGATCATTTTCAACTATGTCAACATCCTTTACTGGATATTATTCTTGATTGAGTTTGATTTATTATAATAAAATTATAGATATTGTATTCAATGATTTATTCTATGTTTGACTATGGATGTTTTATTTTTATACCCTTTATGGTTTATCGTTGAAGTATTGACATTTCGTATGCTAGTTTTAATACGAATTTTTATGTTATGTTTCAACCTTTTCATATGAGGAATGCATTGGACTTAGTAAGTGTAGGGTGGAGCCCACTATATCTCCTCGATGCATTGGTAGGTCTCATGATACAAACTATCTCTTGAAATAAGGCCTTGAAAAAATATTGTTTTTAGTCTTGGCATGAGGTTTTTACTATGTGGTTATGATGTTCGACATTATGCATTCCATCATTACGAAATTAGCTATTGATATTACATGTGATTATTCGTCTAGTAGAATATCCATGTGAATAAGTAAATGACATTATTTGATTTATCTTTTCCATATTATGCTGAATTTTATGTTTAAAAGGATTTTTTTTAGTTTTATACATTACCTTAAATTTTTATTCTTGTTTATGAAATTTTATGCTATATTGTTATCCTTACTGAGCATCTGAGCTCACCCCTTTCTATGTTTTATTTTTCCAAAGATGCGAAGAAGTATATTATGATTGACTAGCAAGAATAGTCTAAGAGATATGAAAGTGTTCAATAGAGAAAATTTTGTTGTTGTTTTTCATTTTATAATGTAATGTAATGTTCATGTAGGTAATCTATTTTCCCAGACTGCTAAACTGATCAGTCTTTCGGGACATGATCCTTTATGATCATGCCAATGTTTTAAAATAATTCACTGACTCTGGGTAACTGGGGTCGGGGCGTTACAGTTGGTATCAGAGGAAATTTATCAATAACAGTGGAAACTAGATTTAGAAAAACTCTGATTAGAGAACATTACCCTAAGATATTATTTGAGGATTATTATTGAAGAACATCCTAAAATTTTGGTAATGTAGAGATTTTGTGAATTTTCCAAGAAATATATCCCTATCTGGATATAAGAAGGTAGAGGCAGCTCTAGAAAAGATGTACCTAGGAGTGAAAACTCCAACAAGGAGCTTCGGGCTTGACCCGGGGTATCCTGGTACACGACAACGGGCCTTGCTGCACTATTGGTTACGACACTCCTGGGGGATATGCTTATGATAATTCACATTATCTTTACAAGTCATTATAAAGGATTTAGAAGTAAATACTTCTCAAAGAAAACATTTTTTTTGTGATTATAGATTATATGCATAATTTTTTTCAATTTATGTTAGGTATTTTAGAAGATTGGAATTATTAATTGTGATTCATAAATCCAAACTAGTGTATTCCATTGTTTAGAAATGGCACCCAGTAGATGGAATTAGAACTCCAGCAATACGCATGATCCAAAGAGCAAGAAGGACCATATATTTCATGGTATTATGCCAACATTAAGAAAGGAAATAGTCTCCCATGTATTATCAACATATGAAGAAATAATATCTTGTGTTAATAAAATAAGTAAAGAATTAACTGAGTTTTATGGATTTCAAGGGAAGCCAGAGAAGAAAAGGATGGTAGAAAGAAAGATTTATAATGTGAATAAGGGAAATAAGGATTTTTCCCATATGTGATAACTGTGGAAAGAATTACCTTTGTAAATGCTTGAAGGGAATGGAAGTTTGTTATATGTATGGAGAAAAAGGGCACCAAGTATGTGATTAAAAGGGTAAGAAAAAGGTTTCAAATGTACAATGATTCATCTTCAAGGGGTTGGGACACTACACGAATCAATATCCCAATCATTAAAGTATTCCACAAATGATGTTGTTGGATAATAATCAAGTTATAACAGTACCACAAATGATGAGTAATGACTTGTTTTCTTAAGTTGATATTAAAGAATAATGTCATTTGAGTGTTATATCAACGTTGTACTGGTTATAATAATTATGGAGTATATAAGTATTTTACTATAGTACTATTTCATTAAGGATTTGAGATTGTATGGTACCAATAAAATTGAATCAATAGAAATTTAAACATTTTGGAAAATTCATGGTTGAAGGAAAGATAAACTTTAATATGGTCCTGACACTGTGGTATTAATTTAGTAATAAGATATGATTGATTTTGATAAATTATATTGGATATTATTGAATACATTGGAACTAATTAATGGTTTTTTATTTTATCATTTTTGGTGATTACAACATTTTTGGATTTTAGGAGTATATATTGTATTCTATGATTTATAGAAGGAATAAAGAAGTACATACATATTCAAATATCATTTTCTGGCAATTCATTTTATTAAAACATTTTAAGAGAATATTCAATGAAGGTATTCACATGTATATTATGTGACCTTCCATATAAATTTTGGACTGTGAGTTTGGACAAAAGTATTTTAGATAAGTCTAAAGGTTGAAATGGTTTATGTTTGACATTGGATACTATTTTTAAGGTTAAATAATTTCTTAAAATTATTTTTGTATTGTTATAAAAAGGACAACCCAGAGGCCGGGTGATAACCTGTCAAGTTCGGAAGGGCAGCGAGACTAGAACCCGCAATCGAAGGGTGATAAGGGTAATCACCTACCAATGGATTATGTGATGTCCTAGTTTGTATAATGTAGTTTTTTTAAATATTCTGACAAATGAATTATAAATTCATTATTATTGGAACCATATATGATTAGGATAAATATAATACTTTTTAATTCTATTATCTTTTTGAGTGAAAGATTATTTTGGGGTAAGAATTAGTTGAAGGATGAAACTCTACTTGTCAAGTATATTTTTTCCTCATATTCTATGAATAAATTAATTTTTAAACTTTTGGGAAGGGATCTTAAAACCAAAAATGTGTTATCCTAATACCTTAGGTTTTGTTAAGCCAATGATATTTTAAATTATCGTAGATTGATGGCTTTGAGGCCCTAAATTTTACATTTGTTTTTGATTGATGACCTCAATCACTCCCTATAAATATTTACGTTTTCCCTATAATTATGTGTTTCTAATTTCCACCAATATTCTCTTAATCAAGATAATAATTTGGTGGTGATTTTTTTCTTTTCTCTTTCCCTCTTATTAAGACTAAATTTCATTAACCCAATTTCTGATGTGGGTTTTCCACAAAGGTATTTTTCTATTTTTAACCTTTTATTTTACAAGAAGAATTTCAAATTAAGAGGACTCAATTTATTAAAGGAGGTGAAAATGTAACACCACAATATTTCATAGTACATTATCTCTTCAAAGAAATTAAATAACTTGCATTACACGCAACACCGAGTTCGAGAACACCACGACTTACCAAACTGGGCTTTCAAAAAGTGGTTATGAAAAATATTAACTGAATTTTGATTTTTATATACTACATATAATTTTATAATCTATATTATGTGTTTTTTATACATAATATAAGAACAAATTCAATTTTTTCACATAAAAGAAGTATTTTTTAAAAAATGCAATTTTACCACCTTTTAAGGGCGAACATTTTTAAAAACCAATATTTGACACTTTTATATATTCAATTTAACACAGTTAACTTATTTTTTATAAGTGGGACATAAAATTTTTGTTTGGATAATTTTTTGGTACATTTCTGGTAACTTTCATATTTTGATGAACAATGAAAAATACTAAATTTCAATTGAAAACATCATTTTTTATCGAAATAATTTATAATGTTAAATTATACATTTTAGTGGTTTTAAAGTATCATTAGATTATATTTGTATCATTTAATATAATTTAGTCCATTGGATGTAATTTCAAATTTAAACTGGACATAAACAATTGTCAATCTTTTGATAGTTATTATTTCTTAAAAACACGCTTTTTGTTTTGACAACGAGAATTAATTTTAAATTAATTTCTACCACTTCTATGTTTTGAATTTGGAAAAATGTATTCCATATTTAGAATCATGATGTTCAAAGTGTGTAAATAGGTAACTTTTATTTTTATACATTATTAATATTTACTTCAATAAATATTTTATTTACAATGGTTAAAGGGTAAACCTGGAAAATAAGGGTAAACAAATATTATTATTATAATAATAAATTACCCTAAAATGCATCTAATTCCTATTGGTTGATACATGTACGATCTTGGGCATCCCAGGGTCGATTTAGGGACCCCATGGATCCACTTGAGAGTGATAATGACACTTTATATTAATTAATTTAAAGTAAAGATAAAATTGACATAAACATATATCTTTTAGTAAAAAAAATTTTACAAGGGGATATATAAGTTATCTTTTTAACTATAAATATTAATTTGAAATATAAAACGTTTTCCTATATCATGGTATTTTTTTTATAATTTTTTGGCATCAAATAAATAAGCTTATTTATTACACAATAATGATGCAGTGTTTACCTCATTAAACAATGATTTTAATAAATGAGATTATAAAAAATAAAACAATATTCAAAAACCTGTCCACTTTTTATTGGAAGATTTTATTTCAAACATGAGTCATCTTATATTCATCTGTAATGAGTTTTGGACATTTATAAACAGAAAATAATTATATAAAAAAATAATATTTTCAAACATTCCCAAAGAGCCCCTCCCCCCTTATAAAAATCCCTCACCTCTAACCCATTTCTTACACCTCTCAAGCCCATTTGCTCATCCAACATCTGCCCAATTCATCTCTCTACATCCATCTTTTCCTATTAGAACCCTTACCTTAGGCATAACGAAACATAAAGGAAGCCTTTTGGTTCAAACCAAAAGAAGTTGTCTGATTTAAAGGTTACATCTCCTCTTAAGTTCTTTTCTATTATTTTACTTCTCCAACCCCCTAAAATCTCTTTATTCATTTATTTTATAAAAACAACAGTATCCACAATAAACTATGTTGTTTTTATGAGAAGTATTTAAACTACACTTACACACACCTCCATCTAATGGGTATAGAACATAATGTTTCTGTGGACGGCAAACTACCGCTTCACGAAAGGATGATTTTTCATCCTTCTACTACCACCTCTTATGGTGGCCATTATGGTAGCACTGTAATTATATATGATATTTATGATATTTATTTTATCTATAATCTTCTTTAATTCTCTTTTATATCATACCTTTATTCTTTTCATGTTGTATATATAAGATAATTTCATTTGAGGAAGTGCGGACTACCGCCCCCTCAAAGTGATATGGCTCGTTCATACCGTACTTGGAATGTATAAAGGATGGTGTTAATGAATAAATGTAACCTATATAAAATAGTATATTATACAGGAATAATAATATACCTATGCATCATTTGTTCTTCTTTACTTTTAAAATAAAAAAATGAAATTGAACTAGTGTTCGTGCATACGTACGGATTACCGTCTCCACGAACACGATGAGATTCATTACCCTTCGTAACCATTCAAGAAAAATTTTCATTTGATTATTAAAAAAATTACGAACATTATATCATTGTTGATATGAATCAAATACATCCTATCCATATCAAACATGACTTATGTAACAAAACATATAAAGGAAAACGAATCTCTTAACACCCGAAACAATGATACTACTAAAATATTATTCACCAAACAATATTAGAAGATCATATATGATATCGTATTTATGTATGTGGTTCTGGTATAATTTAATAACAATTATTTTAATATTATACAATAGGTTAATGTTCCCTAAACCAAGGAAAAGTACAAGGTAAGGGTTAATTCCTCAATCTCATTATTATCCGAGATTGTTTATGTGTATGTTTTTATTGGGACATATTTATTATCCATGTCCATGTTTCATAAAAGAGTTTTCAAAAGAATTCTTTTGAGGTACTACTTAACTAAAACATCATTTTAAATGTTTTAAATATTTATTCTTCTAAATCATTCTCATTAATGTCCCTGTTTTCAAAATGGTTTTAAGGATTTATATATATGATCATGAATTTTTTTAAATTTTTAATTCCTTTAAAAACATTCAAAGTGGTATGGGACACTTTGATTCAAAAATGTCTTTTAAATGTCTTCCTTTCTAAATTAGGTGACTTTTAAATGATTTCATGAAAGTAAAATTTCTCTCAAAGAGTTTTTCTGATCATTTTCAACTATGTCAACATCCTTTTCCCGATATTATTCTTGATTGAAGATGATTTATTATAATACAATCTTCGATATTGTATTGAATGAGTTATGCTATGTTTGACTGTGGATATGCTATTTTTCATACCCTTTATGGTTTATGATTTAAGTATTGACATTTCGTATTCTAGTTTTAATACGAATGTTTATGTTATGTTTGAACCTTTTCATATGAGGAATGCATTGGACTTTGTAAGTGACGGGTGGAGCCCTCTATAGCTCTTTGATGCATTGGTAGGTCTCATGCGACAAACTAGTGTCTTGACACAAGGCTTTGAAAAAAATATTATTTGTAGTCTAGGCACGAGGCCTTGACTATGTGGTTATGATGTCTGGCATTATGCATTCCATCATTATGAAATTAGCTATTGATATTACATGTGATTATTCGACTTGTAGAATATCCATGTGAATAAGTAAATGGAATTATTTGATTTATCTTTGCCACATTGTGGTGAAGTTTAAGTTTAAAAGGCTTTTATTTTAGTTTTCACTACGGGAAAAAAGGACTTTTTGCGACGATCTTTTTGCGATGTGTATAAATCTCGTCACAAAAAGTACGTCTAAGCGGTTATTTGTGACGGGGGTAACAACCCGTCGCAAATAACCGATTATTTGCGACGGGATTTTGTGTCCCGTCGCAAAAGGATTGGCACGGGTAGCGCGCCAAACTGTGAAAAGGTTATTTGCGACGGGGGGATCCCCTGTCGAAAATAACTTTTTAACTGGCAACAGTAATTAATGCGGGCGTAGGTATTTGCGACGGATCCCGTCGCAAAAATACTATTTGTGATGGGTAACCCTTCGCAAATAATTTAACCTATATATACCCCATCCATTTTTCTTCTCATTCCACTCAATTTCTAAATCTTGTTTCTCTCTGAACTCTGATTTCAGAGGGAAAATTTTTCTAAGTTAATATTTCTGGTCATGAAGAAGTTGTGAAGCCGTCTACATCAATAGAAAATCAAGTTTAAAGGTATTTATGTTTTATTTAATTTATCATTTATTTCAATTTTTATGTTAATTTTTATTATTGTTGATTAGTTTTAATTAAATTGAATTTAAATTGTTTTGGAACGACTATTTATTTACACTAATAAATTGAAATTTTTAGTATTAATTTTTAATAATTAGTAGTAATTAGTAATTATTAACGATAATTAGTAATGTATATAATTAATTTGTAGTAATTAATAATAATTGGTAATAAATAATAATAAATACTAATAATTAGTAATAAATATTAATAATTATTAATAAATAGTAATAAACATTAATAATGAGTAATAAATAGTGATAAATAGTAATAATTAGTAATAAATTGTAATAATTAGTAATAAATTGTAATAATTAGTAATAAATTGTAATAATTAGTAATAAATTGTAATAATTAGTAATAATTAGTAATAATTAGTAATAAATTGTAATAATTAGTAATAAAGTGTAATAATTAGTAATAAATTGTAATAAATTGTAATAATTAGTAATAAATTGTAATAAATTTTATTAATTAGTAATAAATTGTAATAATTAGTAATAAATTGTAATAATTATTAATAAATTGTAATAATTAGTAACAAATTGTAATAAATTGTAATAATTAGTAATAAATTTTAATAATTAGTAATAAATTGTAATAAATTGTAATAAATTGTAATAATTAGTAATAAATTGTAATAATTAGTAATAAATTGTCATAATTAGTAATAAATTGTAATAATTACTAATAAATTGTAATAAATTGTAATAAATTGTAATAAATTGTAATAATTAGTAATAAATTGTAATAATTAGCAATAAATTGTAATAATTATTAATAATTAGTAATAAATTGTAATAATTAGTAATAAATTGTAATAATAAGTAATAAATTGTAATAATTAGTAATAAATTGTAATAATGAGTAATAAATTGTAATAACGAGTAATAAATTGTAATAATTAGTAATAAAGTGTAATAATTAGTAATAAAGTTTAATAATTATTAATAAAGTGTAATAATTAGTAATAAACTGTAATAATTAGTAATAAACATTAATAATTACTAATAAATTGTAATAAATACTAATAATTAGTAATAATTAGTTATATTTATTAATAAATACTAATAATTAGTAATAATTAGTAATAATTAGTAATAATTAGTAATAATTAGTAATAATTAGTAATAATTATTAATAATTATTAATAAATTATAATATGTAACATCCCGGACCCTGGTGCCATGCAACGGGTGCCCCGTGCCCGGTTCGCCACGTGACCTCAAGCGCATTTCCCCAAACGCCAGAGGCTGCCGACTAGCAGCGAGGGCCCAGGTCTGATAGTGGGGAAACTATGTCGTCATTTGTCAAAGTGTAGCACAACGGAATACCAAAATAAACATTCAACAACAGCGGAAGCAGTAAACATACACAACTGAAATAACTACAGCAATGGATATAACTGACAGTATATAAGTGACAATGCTACATGTTTAAAGTTCTAGGAAAACAACCAGAACATGTTATACATCAATACAGTACAGCAGAAAATAGAGTACAACAAAGCAAGAAAATAGCTAGCAGCGGCATCACGAGCCTAGGCTCGGTCTCATGCCCTCCTACTCCTCAGAAACAGTCAAGTACCTGTATAGGGACTCTTTCCCCTATCTACACCTACAACAACATAATCTGTTTGGGCCGAAAAGCATGACCCAAATAGGGTGTGAGAAATATATCTCAGTAGGCACCCACCAAAGGCTCGTGCCCAACTGTGTGTAAGCGTGTAACAACAGTGTGCAATAGCAAAATGAAATAAAGTAAGCAGTACTAAACAGTAACTAACTTAACAATTAAATTTCCATTTTATTATTCATTTCATTCGTTAAATTTAGTATCGTTCTGTGCTCAACAGCACCACGCCCTTAGGCCAACCATTATCTCGCCCTCAGGATAATATAGTGAACCACGCCCTCAGGCTAGACAGAATATCACCCTCAGGCATTGTAACAGAATTCTCGCCCTCAGGCATACGAAGTGTTGCCCTCAGGCACAGAAGTCAAGCCCTCAGGCACGAAAGGTTCCCCTCAGGCGGAATAACGACATCCCTCGGGCTAAAATAGTCACGCCCTCAGGCTAATCACAACAACGCCCTCAGGATAATACAATCACGCCCTCAGGCTAATACAATCATGCCCTCAGGCTAATACAATCACGCCCTCAGGCTAAAAAGTTAACCGGGCAATGGCCGACATGTCAAAATGCAGTAAACAAGCAATTCCTCTCAAGGAAATTCTACAGTTACTACATTTAAGGCATACCCTCGAGTATCCTGGCCAAACGGCTAAACAGAGGAACACACCCCTCGGGATGGTCCTGGATCCAAGAAACGATCCCAAACAGAATTTTATTATCACAATTTAATCACCTATGAAATTCTAGGCATTAAATATAGCAACGGACTCTTCCACACGACACCCCAACATGGGTTCGTGGCACGAAAACGCACAAAAACGCACAAAAATGCACGACAGTTGGAAAATGATCACAAAGCCAACTACCTTATATGCCAACGAACGCTATACCTGAACGCCGACTCCATAAATGCCCAAGAACAGCATAGATCTGACGAAGAACAAAACCAATTCAAACGTAAATAACTTATGTTAGGAGAATAATTGGTAAGAACGGTACCAGGAGAGGAGAGGGCTTACCCGTGCGGTTCCAATGAGATCGTCTGAAGCCGAATTGGATTCCAGACGAACGCCCGGTGGATCTTCAAAGATTCGGCCTCCTCCTTTGGCTCCAAAATGGCTCAAGTACCTCCTCTGCCAAATGAGGAGGCTACTGCCTTTTTTAAGCCGAAAAAACAAAGTACACGACATGTAATTCTGAGTACACGGCGTGTACTTCTTTCATTTAATTGTTCACTTGGCGGCACCGCCACACTGTTCATCAGTCGACATGAGTACACAGCATTTACACTCGAGTAAACTGCGTGTACTATCGCCCAGCTGGCGGCGACGCCACCGCCTTACTGTTTAAGCCTGCCGACTGACTACACGGTGTGTAAGGTATAACTACACGGCGTGTATTCGGTTCCTACACCCTTCGTTGTCGACATGGCCACACGCCATGTGTACTCATCCCAACACGGCCAAAAGTACACGGCGTGTGGATAGAGTACACGGCATGTAGTTCCAAAATTTAGGATTTTTCCCAAATTTCCATATTTTCTCAAAATCACTTAACGAAAGGAAAAGAAGAAGCACGTACCTCTAAAACAAGAACTGAGTTCTTACAAACTTCCCCCCTTATAGCAATTCGTCCCCGAATTGCCTTTTCAAGGGTGGCGAAGAGAAAGCTCAGAATAGCTCTGGCCATTGAGCACGTATGTCGGCCTCCCTCTCCCAGGTCTCATCCTGCACTCGGCCATGCTGCCATAACACCCGTACGAGAGGAACTGACTAGCCTCGGAGAACCTTCGTGCTCCTATCAACGATACGGATCAGATGCTCCTCAAAGGACGCATCATGCTGACGCTCAACCTCCTCTGGCTGAAAGGTGTGGGACGGGTCTGAATGGTAGTGATGCAACTAAGACACGTGGAAGACGTCGTGCATGGCTCGGTACTGATGCGGTAACTGCAACCAATAGGCAACCATCCTGACTCTCTCCAGAATCTCAAATGGTCCCACATACCTCGGTGAAATCTTACCCTATCTCCTGATCCGTTTGTGTCCTAGCCTCGGCGAAACACGCAAGAAAACCCGATCCCCAACCACGAACTCCAAAGGTCGTCTACGGCGATAAACATAAGACTTCTGACGAGACTGTGCGGTAGCCATCCACTTCCGAATTAACTGGACCTGCTCAGATGTCTCCTGCACGAGCTGTGGTCCCAGTAAAGCTGCCTCACCTATCTCTAACCAGCACAAAGGTGATCAGAATGGCCTACCATATAAATCCATGTATGGTGTCATCTCAATAGTTTCCTGAAAACTATTGTTATAGGAAAACTCGACTAAGGGTATATGATTCTCCCAAGATCCCCCAAAGTCTAGGACACATGTGCGCAACATGTCCTCTAGCACCAGTATCGTCTGCTCTGACTGGCCATCTGTCTGAGGGTGGTATGCTGTGCTCAGAAGCACCTGTGTACCCAGTGCCCTCTGAAAACTCTTCCAGAAATGAGACGTGAAGTGGGAGTCCCTATCTAAAATGATAGAACGAGGGACCCCATGAAGACGTACGATCTCTTGGATATACAACCTTCCGAGCTCGTTCACACCAAAGGTCTCCTTGATCGGCAAGAAGTGAGCTACCTTCGTAAGTCTGTCCAGAACAACCCATACGACGTCATTGCCTCGAGGTGACCTTGGAAATCCCGTCACAAAATCCATTGTGACATCATCCCATTTCCACTCCGGAATGGGAAACTACTGTAACAGCCCAGCTGGTCTCTGATGCTCTGCCTTCACCTGCTGACAAGTGGAACACCTCGTAACAAAACCAGCTATCTCTCTCTTCATACCCGGCCACCAGTACTGACATCTCAAGTCTCGATACATCTTGGTAACCCCAGGATGAACTTCCCAAGCTAAAGCATGAAACTCCCGCATCATCTCGTCGCGTATATCCCCTGGAACCCATACACCTCCATGGAAATGCAAAACCTCATCATCACCTACTGTCCAACCAGGAGGAGGGTCCTCACTTTCCACCGACTCCCGTAGAACTAGGCCTTCTGAATCTGATAGCTGCCTCATCCTCACTCTGTCCAGGAGGGTAGAAGTCACAGCTAACGAGGAAAGATATGTCTGCCCCTGACTGTCATGTACCTCTAGATGCATCTCAGAGAACAAAGCCATAAGATGCCACTCACCACTGGATTCCTGCACTGCCTGTATCTGAGTCTTCATGCTCAGTGCATCAGCTACTGCATTACCTTTACCAGGTGTATAGGCAAGCTTGAAATCGAAGGAATGTAGGTACTCAACCCACCTTCTCTGCCTCAGATTCAGGTCACGCTGAGTAAAGATATACTTGAGGCTTTTGTGGTCAGTGAAAAGCACAAAATGCTCTCCCAACAGATAATGTCTCCAACAACGCAACACATGTACAACTGCAGCCAACTCGAGATCATGTGTCAGGTAATTCCTTTCATGTGGCCTCAATTGCCGAGACCAGTACGCCACAACTCAGTCGCTCTGCATCAAAACAGCTCCCAGCCCAATCCCTGATGCATCACAGTAAACTGTATAGATCTTCCCCTGCTCTGGGAGTATCAGGATCGGTGCTGATGTCAATCTTCCCTTCAGGTCCTGAAAAGCTGTCTCGCAAGCTTCTGACCAAACGAAATTTACACCCTTCTTAGTCAGACCTGTTAACGGTGCTGCTAAGCGGGAGAATTCCTATATGAAGCGCCTATAGTAACCAGCCAGCCCTAAGAAACTCTGTTTCTCAAACACGTTCTTAGGCTGCTCCAAGGAAACTGCTGCTCTCACCTTCTCTGGGTCTACTGCAACTCCTGTCTCTGAGATGATATGACCTAGGAAGTGAATCTGGTCCATCCAAAAGTGGCACTTTGAGAGCATAGCATATAGGTGATGCTCTCTCAGTGTACTCAATATGATCTCAATATGGGTGGCATGGTCGTGTCGAGTGTGAGAGTACACCAAGATTTCATCCACGAATACTACCACAAATGATTCAAGATATGGATGGAACACACGATTCATCAGAGACATGAAAACTACTGGCACATTCATGAGTTTCAATGGCATAACCGTATACTCATATAGACCATACCTGCTCCTGAAAGCTGTGAGAGGTATATCAGATGGTCTAACGCGCAGCTGATGATATCCGGATCTCAATTCAATCTTCGAGAACACTCGTGCTCCATGAAGCTGATCAAACAGATCATCTATCCTCGGAAAGGGATATCAGTTTTTAACCGTCAACTGGTTCAGCTTCCGATAATCCATGCAAAGCCTAAGGGTACCATCTGCCTTCTTCGCAAAAAGGACCGGAGAACCCCAAGGAGAAGTACTGGGTCGGATAAAACCCTTCGCCTGTAGCTCCTCTAACTGCCTCTTGAGCTCCTGCAACTCAGGCGTGGCCATCCTATAAGGAGGAATGGACACTGGTGCTACTCCTAGCACTAGCTCGATAGAGAAATCCACCTCGCGCACCGGAGGCAGGCCTGCAAAGTCGTCTGGGAAGACCTCCTTGAAATGATCAAAAACTGGAGGGAAATCCATCTGAAAAGTCCCCCGGTCATCCATATATAAGCTAGCAATCTGGGCTGTGACTCCACCTCACCCATGATGCTCTGGTCCAGCTCGACTCGCCTGAACATCCCATTCTCCCTTGTATAGAAACTCCCTGCCCTCTGGTGACATGAAATGCACCCTGTGACGATAGCAGTCGACAAAGGCTTGAAAGGGAACCAACCAGTCTATCCTGAGAATGATGTCATAGCTCATCATCTCCAGGACGTAGAGTTCCCAAAGTAAGTGTCACCCACCAAACTCAAGGGGGCACTCCTTGCACTGACACACACCAACCGTCCTAGTCCCCAATGGAGTGTCTAGCGTCAAGATATCAGAAGAAGTAGAAACATCGAGCCCAAGGCTCTCCACAGCGGGTACAGATGTAAAACTATGTGTAGCACCCATATCGAAAAGTACTGAAGACAAGACAGAAGCTACTAGAATAGTACCTCTGACTGTCGAAGGTCCGGGATCCTGCTCATGCTGGGTCTTTTGCACTGCATATGCCTATCCAGTGTCGTGGTCCTACGACACAGCCTGGCTACCCTGAGCTGTCCCGCCCTGCTGCCTCTGTGATCCTGGTGTCTAGCTACCACGACCACGACCACCATCTCTGCCTGCACGCCCTGATGCATTCTAGTTCCCTGACTAGTAAGAAGCCACTAGTCCTGCTCCTGCACGTGGAGTCTGTATGGAACCCCTCTCGCTATCCATCGGTGGATACGCCCTACAAAAGTGTTGCAGGTGACCCATCTTGCTGCAAGCTCGACACTCCAATAGGTATCGTGGACACTGTGGCCTCTTGTGCCCCTCTCTGCCACACTGGTAGCACCTGATCGGGCCACCTGAAGAGACTGCCTGGCTGGTACTGCCACCCTTAGAGAAGTCCATCTATCTCTTCCTCTTGCCAGTAGAAATAGTACCAGTAACTGGTGTCGAACCGCCCTGGCCCACACCACTAGATTCTCGCAGGTTCCTCTCTGTAATCAATGCCTGGTTCACAATCACGTGTACAGTAGGTAACCTGAAAACATTCACCAGCACTCGGATTTCATACCGAAGACCATCCTCAAAACGTCTAGCTCTCAGCGTCTCATCACCCACCAGCATGGGTGCAAAACGCTGAATCTTTGTAAAACGAGCAGTGTAGTCCATCACAGACATAGCACCCTGCTGCAGATTCATGAACTCTCAAGCTCTATCTGCCCTCAGTGTCTCAGGAAAGAAGAATTCATAGAAGACTGTTTGAAGATCCTCCCATGCTATGTCCCTGTGATGCTCTGACTGGGTGGTAACATCCCACCACCTCTTGGCAGAATCACGCATCATGTAAGTCGCGAGCTTGACCCTCCACCCTGGAGGCGTCTCAAGATGCTCGAAAATAGTCTGCATCGATCCTAGCCAAGACTCCGTAGCCTGTGGTCTGCCATCCCTTGAAAACGTAGGCAGATGCTGCTACTGAAAGATACATGTAAGCTCGGCCATAGATGTGGCAGCCTGCGGTGCTCCCTGAAAGGTCTGCATGAACCGCAATAAGCCTTCACGGAACTACGCCTCCGCGCCCGTGTCCGATATAACAGCTGGTGCCGCATCTGGCTCTGCTGGTGGATCAACTAGTATCCCATGGCCCACCATCTCCGGAGTATAATCGTCGCCGCTCTCTTGGATAACAACGCGCGGTCGTCTAGGCGACATGACACTACAAGGTCAAAAGCATGCCTCATATTCAAGATTATTAAGACTGAAACGAAGGAACCACAAAAGAACAAGAGAAAGATGGCATTTCAAAATTTGCAAAACAAGACTACATGGTGTGTACACTGACTACACGGCATGTACTTGACTTCCTTTCCCCTGCCCGGGTCCTTCTACACGGCTAAGCCACACGGCTTCCATTCAACTAAACTACACGGAGTGTATAATATCTACACGGCATGTATGGTGTTATTTTCCAATTGCATGTGTCGTCTGTGACACAGCCAACTACTCGGCTTTACTCTACACGGCATGTTACACCCGAACACGGCGTGTACACTATTCCGTTTCCCATCCACACGGCTAACTCCACACGGTCTGTCCTCGGACAAGACTACACGGCATGTCCCAAAGGTACACGGCGTGTTAAGGGAGAGGTGACACCGGCCCATGTTGTTAGTTACACGACTGAGTCCCCAGGTCACACTACACAGCGTGTTCATCATTGACACGGCGTGTTGTACAGGAGTTCACCGACCCGTGTTGTTAGTTACACGGCCGGACTCCGGGTCACACTACACGACATGCAAAAAACTATGCGGCGTGTTTTATCCAAGCCCTCCCTACCCCGTGTCACTGCCCACACGGTTTGTGACACAGGAAGAGACTATACGGCGTGTACTCAGGGTACACGACGTGTACTCACAAAGTTCATTTTTCTTCCCGAACAGAAGAACACACACGGCGTGTATGAGGTCCTACACGGCGTGTATCCTGGGTTTTCCGGATAGTATGCCTCATAAACTTCTCCGGAACCCAGAAAATACTGAAAACAACACCTAAGTGTCAAATTCGGACCCATGGGGGCCCATACTCCCCACGAATCAAATTTTGACATCTTATCTGTGTTATAACCGATAAACTGTCAATGATCCACCAAATTCCGGTCAATGGGGGCCCATACTCCCCAAAAACCGAAATTTGGAATTCATTCTATAACAAGCTCAAACAAACATACCATATCACAAGGCAGGTATTTATCAAACAGCTATCACAACAACATGATTTTCTAGCACAACAACTATCACAACAACATGAGAATTTCTAATGCACCTATATGGCATGGAAACTATGCATGGAATGTGATATCTAACATGTGCATATATGATGCATGAGATGACATACCCTCATCTCATCGGGTTGCAACTAAATAGAACCCACAGATAAAATATAAACAGCACAATCTAAGTGCGTCACCCAACGGTGAAAACATATCAACTGTAAAATTGCAAAATCAAAGGAATGAAAAAATACGAGGTAGACTGGCTTTTCCATGTACACGGGTTAGCTCCGCCCGGGAACAGCTTATTACCAACTACCATTCTGTCCTATCCCTGACTGCGGCTCTAAATAGTAAGTCAAAGAAAAGAAACATCCTCTGATACCACTTTGTAACGTCCCGGAACCGGGTGCCACGCAACGGGTGCCCCGTGCCCGGTTCACCACATGACCTCAAGCACATTTCCCCAAACGCTAGAGGCTGCCGACTAGCATCAAGGGCCCAGGTCTGATAGTGGGGAAACTATGCCCTCATTTGTCAAAGTGTAGCGCAGCGGAATACCAAATTAAAAATTCAACAACAGCGGAAGCAGTAAACATACACAACTGAAATAACTACAGTAGTGGATATAAACAACAATATATAAGTGATGATGCTACATGTTTCAAGTTCTAGGAAAACAGGAAGAACATGTTATAAATCAATATAGTATAGCAGAAAACAGAGTACAGCAAAGCAAGAAAACAGCTAGCAGCAGCATCGCGAGCCTAGGCTCGGTCCCATGCCCTCCTACTCCTTAGCAACAGTCAAGTACCTGTATAGGGACTCTTTCCACTATCTACACCTGTAGCAACGTAATCTATTTGGGCCGAAAAGCGTGACCCAAACAGGGTGTGAGAAATATATCTCAGTAGGCACCCACCAAAGGCCCGTGCCGAACTGCGTGTAAGCGTGCAACAACAGTATGCAATAGCAAAATGCAATAAAGTAAGCAGTACTAAATAGTAACTAACTTAACAATTAAATTTCCATTTTATTATTCATTTCATTCGTTAAATTTAGTATCGTTCTGTGCTCAAAAGCACCACGCCCTTAGGCCAACCATTATCTCGCCCTCAGGCTAATATAGTGAATCATGCCCTTAGGCTATACAGAATCTCGCCCTCAGGCATTGTAATAGAATTCTCTCCCTCAGGCATACGAAGTGTCGCCCTCAGGCATAGAAGTCAAGCCCTTAGGCACAAAAGGTTTCCCTCAGGTGGAATAACGACAGCCCTCGGGCTAAAATAGTCACGCCCTTAGGCTAATCACAACAACGCCCTCAGGCTAATACAATCACACCCTCAGGATAATACAATCACGCCCTCAGGCTAATAAAATCAGACCCTCAGGCTAAACAAGTTACCGGGAAATTCCCAACATATCAAAATGCAGTAAACAAGCAATTCCTCTCAAGGCAATTCTACAGTTACTACATTTAAGGCATACCCTCGGGTATCCTGGCCAAACGGCTAAACAGAGGATCACACCCCTCGGAATGGTCCTGGATCCAAGCAACGATCCCAAACAGCATTTTATTATCACAATTTAATCACCTATGCAATTATAGGCATTAAATATAGCAACAGCCTCAGCCACATGACACCCCAACATGGGTTCGTGGCACGAAAACGCACAGAAACACACGACAGTTGGAAAATGATCACAAAGCCACCTAACTTATGTAGAGACCCAAAGCTTGATGTACATGGATATTACATTACTTTAGCGGAATAATTAATACATAACAATAACAGACACACAAGGATCGTAATAGTTTAGTGTCTTTGGAAACTTGGAACGTAATCTTCTAATCGTGGTGAAAGATCTTCAACATCTCCCATAAAGATCTTCCCCTTTTTTTTCTTACCTAAAACCTTTCCTTATATCCTGGGGAAAAGAAAACATAAAAAGGGTGAGCTCAAATGCTCAGTAAGGGTAAGAATGGATAAAATAAAACATACCATATACATTTGAACTTAAAAACATGAACATAATGTTTAAACATCAAAAGCTTGAGCAATGACATAAAACATGGAAGTACGTAAGGCATAGATCATAAAGAAACATTAAGAATGATAAAATAGCATGGGAATAAAACATGTAATTGTGGCAACCATTAAGCACATGATATGATTTCCATAGTAGCCAAGGCATTGATGCCAAGACCATCTTAGTGGACAAAGTCCCTTTCTGAATCGAGTTCACTCCTCATTCCAGTCCTGTATTACTGAACCGTTTTAACTTTCCATTCCAGCCATGTCTATCTCATGAGATATAAATCTTTACCCAATTCATTGGAGGGAGATATATGTCCCACCCATCTCATAATGAAATCATTCTTTCATGTTCCACAAAATCATAAATCATACATCATAGCATGACCCATGAAATAAAATGGGATTCTTAAACATCATGCCATCATAACATAATCCATAAACAATTGATATCATTTCATCATAAGAAAATTGAAACCATTTAAATCATAGAGGCATTTTACTTGAAACATACATATATGAAATAGTGTCATCTTAGATGGAAAATAGTTTTGACAAAACACTTGAAATGAATTCTTGAGTAAAATATCTTTTCTTCTTTAAAAACATTTTCTTTTCAAATAATTCCATGCAATTTTAAAAGATAAGGGTTTTGTTGAAAATAATCATGAAATATTGTAGAGTAATCTTCTTGAAAATGAGGCGTTATAAAACCGTAAAAATCCATTCACGCCGTATAAGTTAAAAATAACATTCTCCTCGTACTCAGAAAAGTCAAAAAGTACCTTATATGGTAACCAAAGGAAATATTCCATTCATACAATGTGGTAAAAAGTCAATAAAGTTTAAAAATGACTTTAAACATCCGTAGAATAATGGTAAACATTTTATGAAAAAAAATTTAGAAAACATGGTCATGGATGATAAACGTAACCCCAGTAAATACTTATGTGTAAACAATCACGGATAAAAATGAGATTCAAAATTTATCCCTTACCTTAGGTCTGATATGATTCGTACGTATCCTAACCTCATGTATAATGATTTAAATAATGTCATTGACTTATTACATAATCATATTAATTGTTATGATATCATATATGTTTCACTTATGACTTTATATTACCCGTTCTTTTGTAAATTCCATGTTAAAGCAACGTTTTGGGTAAAATCATTTCATTTATCATATGTGTTTCGACTTGTCATTCTTGATATTATTAATTATATCCTGATTTACATAATTTCAGAATTTAAAACATTATTTACATATATTCATCATATACTTATATATATTATAGGTCGATAAAAGGAATGAAATACACGACATACATATATATATATATATACATAAATCCAGTAGCATTATTATTTCATATATTTCATTATTATTCATTAAATAAACATTATGATCATTCATGTATGGTTAACATGGAGAATGAATCTCATCGCGTCGTGGAGACGGTAGTCCGTACATACGCACGAGCGATGATATCATTTCCATAATCATTGAATTGAATTGGAGTGGATGATACAATATATCAGAATCAGTATGATGTTATAATAACTATGTATAGTTATTATTTACACCATTATACACATCCAAGTAAGGTGGTGTTGGAAAAACAGATTACACCACGACATGGAGACGGTATTCCGTACGTACGCACGCACGGTGATTTCATTTTCCGTAGGATGGATAGATGGTGAAATAGGGTTGTTTAATACTTATAATAAAATATCAGTATATGAGTGATACTGATGTTATTACTTCGTAATGAAACAACTAATGAAGAAGAAGTGGAAGAAGAAAAAAAGTTGAAAGAATCGGTAACGGACATTACCTCTTCTTTGAAGCGCCTCTTTGAGACCTCCTTTTAGGGCACTGAAATTGGTCTTTGAAGAAGACCGGGACCTCTAGGATGTTTCTAGGGAAGTTAAGAAGAGAATTTGGCAAGGTTTTTCTGAGCTTGAAGACTCAAAGTGGTGTGAGGAAGAGAGGGAGGAGGTGCCCTTTATAAGGGAGCAGAGGCGCACCTTTGGAATAACTAAAAATATTATTTTATTATAAAACCAAATTCGGTTTTAAATAGCTCCAAATTGATTTATTTCTAAGATAAGGTGGGGATGGATCGAAATACTCTCATCCAATATAATTTAGTCAAGTTTATGTTCCTATTTTAACATTATCATTTAGATTTAACATTAAGTTAGATAATTTTACTTTTACCGTGTCTTTTTGTGTTCTTACACTATAAGGTTAATAAACTTACTATAAGAAGCCAAAAGAACCCCAAGTTGTTTATTATTAATATATATTACCTTATATAAGTCATTTGGCCGAACCTTATATTTTTAGGAATAAAATAACAATTAATAATATAATATTTCTTTTAAAAACTATTTTATGTCAATTTTGAAACTATTTAGTAATTGATTTTTGTGAAAATCATAACAGACTGATTAGTTCGAAACACATTAATTATATCAATACTAACATGTCATATTAACCGATAAAATTAGTATAATTCATAAAAAGTCTCAAATTACATTTATTTTTGTATTTATAACATCAATTATGTCAATATTTCATTAATAAGATAATTACTGCATCATCTTTGTGTCATAAATAAATTGAATTATTTAATGTCTAAAAATTACAAATAAAATACCATTATGTAGTAAATCTTTTTAAATTTCTAATGAATTTTTATAGTCGAATTTATCTTATGTATAACCCTATATTAAAAATGATATACTTATTAAACTCTGATTTTAACTATTTTAACCATTCTTTAAATAAATTGATAATAAATGTCATAATCTAATCCAAGTGGGCCTAAATGGTCATATTTTATTCCTAAGGTTGTTTTTGGTCGAATTACACTTATCCAATAGAATTAGGACATGTGTTAGGGTAATAATAATATCATTTTTACCCTTAATTGCCCTATTTACTTTTAACCGTGGTAAAAAAAGTAAAAAGTTATTATTCACCAAAAAATATTTTAATCTCATTGAACCATATTTTACTTACTGACATCAACCGTGTCTCTTGGATTTTTGAAATTCTACTCACAGAAGCGGTAAAATTAAGTTTTATGAAAAATTCATTTTTTTAACTACCACTTAGTGGTTTCACTATTCATCAAAAAATGAAAGTTTCCAGAAAAATACCAAAAATTAGGCCTAAGCTATATTTGAAATTATGAACTGAAAAATGATGTCTATTTTACCAAATTCAAAACATATCAGTTTCATTACTTAATTTAAAAATTAATTCCCGTCGTCAAAACAAATAGCGTGTTCTTAAGAGATAATAACTATCAAAAGATTGACATTTGTTTATGTCTGGTTTAAATGTGAAATTACATCCAATGACCAACATTGTATTAAATTGTAAAAATATATTCTAAATATACTTTAAAACCACTCAAATTAATAATTTATCACTATTAATTATATCGATTAAAAAGGTTGTTTTTAATTAAAATTTAGTAATTTTCACTATTCATCAGAAAATGAAAGTTATCCGAAAAGTACCAAAATTTCACCCTAAGCTAATTTCGATATTCCGAATCCAAAAATGAAGTCCATTTTGAAAAATTAAATTAATTTTTTTAAAAAAAGTGGTTATTACTATTCATAATGGCTAGTTTTAATAATATTTTAATAGCATGTCGTTGTTTAGTGAAACTCGGTATTGCGTACTACACACGCTATCGAGGAAGGTCGTGATTGCGTGTAATGCAAGGAAAGTCAAGGATGCGTGTTGTGAAAGATCCTTTTGGTGTAGCGTACAACACAAGACATTAATGAAATTAAAAAGAATATTTTTCATAAAATCTCGGGGTGTTGCACCTTATACGCCAACGAACGCTATACCCGAACACCGACTCCAGAAACGCCCAAGAACGGCGTAGATCTGGCGAAGAACAAAACCCATTCAAGCGTAAATAACTTATGTTAGGAGAGGAATTGGTAAGAACGATACCAGGAGAGGATAGGTCTTACCCGTGCGGTTCCAACGAGATCGTCTGAAGCCGAATCAGATTCCAGACGAACGCCCGGTGGATCTTCAAAGATCCAGCCTCCTCTGGCTCCAAAACAGCTCAAGTGCCTCCTCTTCCAAATGAGGAGGCTACTGCCTATTTTAAGACGAAAAAACAAAGTACACAACGTGTAATTCTGAGTACACTGCATGTACTTCTTTCATTTAACTGTTCACTTGGCGGCACCGCCACACTGTTCATCAGTCGACATGAGTACACGACATGTACTCTTGAGTACACGGCGTGTACTGTCGCCCAGCTAGCGGCGATGCCACCGCCTTACTGTTTAAGCCTGCCGACTGACTACACGGCGTGTAAGGTACCACTACACGGCGTGTATTCGGTTCCTACACCCTTCGTCGTCGGCATGGCCACACACCCTGTGTACTCATCCCAACACAGCCAAAAGTACACGGCGTGTGGATAGAGTACACGACGTGTAGTTCCAAAATATAGGATTTTCCCAAATTTCTATATTTTCTCAAAATCACTTAAGGAAAGGAAAAGAAGAAGCTCGTACCTCTAAAACAAGAACTGGGTTCTTACATAATAATTATTCATAAAGTGTATTAATTAGTAATAAACTGTAATAGTTAGTAATAAACATTAATAATTACTAATAAATTGTAATAATTAGTAATAATAAGTAATATTTATTAATAAATACTAATAATTAGTAATAATTAGTAATAATTAATAATATTGATTAATAAATACTAATAATTATTAATAATTAGTAATAATTAGTAATAATTAGTAATAATTAGTAATAATTAGTAATAATTATTAATAAATTGTAATAACTAATAATAAATTGTAATAATTACTAATAAATAGAAATAATTAGGAATAGATAGGAATAATTAGGAGTAAATAGGAATAATTAGAAATAATTAGGAATAATTGACAATAAATAGGAATAATTAGCAATAAATAGGAATAATTAGCAATATATAGGAATAATTAGCAATAAATAGGAATAATTATCAATAAAAAGGAATAATTAGCAATAAATAAGAATAATTAAGAATAAATAATAATTAAGAATAAATAGGAATAATTAAGAATAAATAGGAATAATTAGAAATAATTAGGAATAATTAGCAATAATTAGGAATAAATAGAAATAAATAGGAATAAATAGGAATAATTAGTAATAATTAGGAATAAATACTAATAATTTGGAATTAATACTAATAATTATCAATAATTAATAATAATTAGCAATAAATAGCAATAAATAGCAATAAATAGCAATAATTAGTAATAATTAGTAATAATTAGTAATAAAGATAAATAATTAGTAATAAACAAGAATAATTAGTAATAATTAGTAATAATTAGGAATAATTAGGAATAATTAGTAATCAATAGGAATAATTGATAACAATTAGGAATGATTGATAATAATTAGTAATAAATTTTAATAATTAGTAATAAATTGTAATAAATTAGTAAAAAATATTAATAATTAATAATAATTACGAATAAATACTAATAATTAGGAATACATAGCAATAATTAGTAATAATTAGTAATAATTAGTAATAAATAGTTATATTTAGTAATAAATAGTAATAGTTAGTAATAAATAATAATAGTTAGTAATAAATAATAATGGTTAGTAATAAATTGTAATAGTTAGTAATAAATAGGAATAGTTACTAATAAATAGGAATAGTTAGTCATAAATAGGAATAGTTAGTAATAAATAGGAATAATTAGTAATAAATATGAATAATTAGTAATAAATAGGAATAATTATTAATAAATAGTAATAATTAGTTAGGAATAGTTAGGAACTGTTAGAAAATTTTTTTAATAAATTTTAATAAATTTTAAGAACTTGGCACAATTTCCAGGGGATTGATGGCACTCCTTTTACACGATGACTTTTCTCCTTTCAACTCTCACCGACTCAAAACATTATGAAAAATGTTCTGCTACATACATATATTCAATCTCGTATACACGAGATCAGATATGCATTCGTAAGATCACATTTTTTATAATGTTTTTAGGCGGTGACAGTTGGAAGAAGACGATTCCTCGACGAAAAGGGGGCTCTTTTGTCTGACGGCTCATTTACTTGCGTCTTTTTCACAGTGAAATGAGAATCAAGAATCTGGTCGGAGCTACGCATATTCATTCTCATGCATATGAGAATGAATTTGCGTACCTACGACCAGATTCTTCATTGTGATTTCAGTGTGAGAAAGAGGCAAGTAAATGATCCGTCGGACAAAAGAGTAGCCGTCAATCCACTAGAAATTGTGTCGCCCTTAATTAATGGTAATTATTAAGAATTAGTAGTAATTAGTTATATTTTTTTTCAGATAGTGTTTTTATAATTTCAAATTATTCAAAAAAAAATGATGATTTTATATTTTGTAGAAAAATATGGAACAAGGAAGTCGACATCAGTCATTATTAGATGATCGTACTTGGATAAATCCGCACAGAAATCCAAATGGTTCTGGTTTAAATCCTATATATATTGAGGGTGTTGAATCTTTCTTAGAATTTGCATCATCAAAACCAAAATATGTTTTAGAAGTCACAATAAAGTGTCCTTGTAAAAAATGTGCTCTGAGAACATTTGACGCATTTGACAAGGTTGGGGGACATATCTTGCAGTTTAGGTTTCCACCAGATTATGTTTTTTGGTATCAACATGGCGAACAAAATTCCAGAGAAGATACTAATAACTTGATTCTGGATCCATCATGGTTCCAACATTTAGTACATGATGTTGTACGTCCATCTCTTCAACAAACTGATACTCACGATGATATCGATTTAACTCCTGAGTTGGCACCATCTGAATTTTATGATTTGTTGAGGTCTGCTGAGGATGAATTATATCCTAGTGGCAAGATAAGAAAATTAGAAGTGGTTGAAAAATTTATGGCTATTAAATCAGATAATGCAATGTCAAACAATTGTTTTGATCAGATATTTTCTTTGGTTAAAACACTATTACTGAAGAAAATGTGTTGTCTGCAAATTACTATGAGGGCAAGAGGCTAGTTCGTAATCTCGACCTTAGTTATCGGAAGATCCATGCATGTTAAAATGATTGCATCTTATATTTTGGTGAAAATGAGTCATTGTATAGTTGTCCCACATGTAGACAGTAGAGGTATAAAGAAGCTCAACCAGGGAAGTCTGGATCGATTCATGTAAAACAGTTGAGATATTTCCCCCTTACACCCACGCTGTAATGTTTATTTATGTCTCATAACACAATGTCAATGATGTCATGGCACAAAACAAATATTTCAACTGGTTAAAGCTTGAATCATCCATCTAATGGTGATTCATGGAAACATTTTGATCGTCTACTTCCATATTTTGCTTTAGAAGACCGAAACATGAGATTAGGTCTTTCTACTGATGGTTTCTGTCCATTTGGTTCCTATGTAAGTCAGTATTCATGTTGGTCTGTCTTTATAACTCCATAAAATCTACCTCCGTGGATGTTGATTAAAGAGCCCTATATCTTTTTGACCTTATTAATCCTAGGGCATCCGAAAAAAGAATATTCATGTTTATTTGAAACCATAGATTGATGAGTTAAATGCATTGTGGAGTAATGGTGTTAGTACATATGATGTTGCTACGAAAAAAAATTTAACTTTAAAAGTTGCATTGATGTGAATGATTAGTGACTTTCCGGCATATGGAATGTTATTTGGATGGAGTACACATGGTTTGAAATCATGTCCTTACTGTATGAAAAACAACAAACTTTTATGCTCATCAATGGAAAAAAACCATTCTATTTTGACTGTCATCACAGATTTCTTTCAACCGATCATCCTTTTTGAAGGAATAAATCTCATTTCAGAAAAGGTACAATTGAAAGGGATGAACCTCCAAAAATGATCTCAGGTACAGAGTTAAAATCTATTTTATTTTCATTACCTCCCATCACATTTGGGCCAACAGTAAACCAACAGAAAATTCATGGCTTTGGGGAAGAACATAATTGGAAAAAATGAAGCCTTTTTTGGGATCTCCCATATTGGTCTGATTTGTTGGTCTGCCACATGTTGGATGTCATGCATATTGAGAAGAACTGTTTTGGTAATTTATTTCATACAGTTTTGGATACACCAGGTAAGACCAAAGATACTATAAAAGAACGATTAGATCTTGCCCAAATTTGCAGGTGACCAAAACGTAAACTATTTGAAAATGATAGATCACAGAGGTTAATGAAGCCAAAATTAGCTTATACACTATCCAAAGAGAGTTTCTTATTATTTTTTCAGTGGATTGCAGATTTGAGACTTCCAGATGGTTATGCTTCCAATTTGAGGAGATGTGTTAAGAATGGTCATATTATCGGATTAAAAAGTCATGATTGTCATGTTATAATGGAAAGACTTATGCCAATTGGAATTAGAGGTTTGATGAATTCTATGATTTGGGATTCGATAACAGACATATCATATTTGTTTCAAGACATTTTTGCAGCAACAATAGACTATGATGCGCTAATAAAACTAGAAGAAGATGTTGCTGTAATTATATGTAAACTGGAAAAAATCTTTCCGCCTTCTTTATTTGACTCAAAGGAACATCTGATATTACATTTTCCACATGAATATAAATGTGGAGGTCCAGTACAGTTTCGATGGATGTACCCATTCGAGAGATGCATGCAGAAATTGAAGAAAAAAGTACGTAACAAAGCATCAGTTGAAGGCCCAGTTGTTGAAGCTTATTTGCAAGTGGAAATTTCTTTTTTTTTTCTGCACCCACTATTTTGAATCCGAAAATCCCTCAAAACAAAACCGCATGGGATGGAATGAGGAAAATGTTAATGATTAAATGGATAATCAATTATCAGTTTTTAATCAGCCAAATCTTGGCTTCGGTGGAGTTCAAGAACGATGGATTTCAGATGATGAACATCACAGAGCTCATACATATGTTCTGCTCAACTGTGAAGAAATGACAGCATTTGTATTGTGAGTGATTCTATCACTTATTTTATAATTTTTGTTACAATATGTAAACTTATTTTATTTGTAGGTAATATGATAATCATATTAAGAAACAACTTCCACAAATTACAGCAGCAACTCTTGAAGAATGCAGAAAAAAAAATTATCAATGGTTTCAAAAACTGGTAATATAAATTATTGATGGTTTAAAATCAATTTAGTTTACTATTTATTATATTGATAATTGTTTTAATAAATTTCAAGTGTCTCAAATTACTGATAAAATTGATAAGCGACTGTGTATATTGAGTAACCCACCATCCAAAATGGTTAAATCTTATAATGCATATGTGGTGAATCATTTTCAATTTCATACACGTGCATATGGGGAATAAAAAAAATGAACAGTGGAGTATGTTTGGGAGGATCGTATCATAGAGAAACTGAAGTAGACTTTTACAGCATTCTGGATGAAATTATTGAGCTATGTTATCTTGGAAAGAATTATATAACGATGTTTAAATGTCGGTGGTTGGATACTGAGAGAGGATTGCATGTTTATCCGACTCATGGAATCATTGATATTAAATATAAAAGTCTTCTTGCAGTAAATGAACCATTTTTACTGGCTCAACAGCAACATCAAATTTATTACGCAAAGTACTGTGCTACTTAAAGAGACCTGAGTGATTGGTGGAGCATAATAAATATGAAATCTCGGGAAAATTAATTTACTCAAACTGAATGTGGTTCTGCTGAAGTGGAAGGAATTGAAATTTTTTAAGAGACTAATCAAAATCCATATTTTTCACAAAGAAATGTGAATATCGATGATGAAACCCCACAATTAAGGTTCGATGGCGATGAAGATGTTAATTATGTTACAAATGAATTTGAAATGACAAGGTATGGTGAAAGTGAAACTCATATGGATATTGATGATGTCGAGGAGGAATATGAAGACATTGACGTCGTCAGATATCAAGATGATGATGACGGTGAACATTTACACAGTTAAATGCTGGTTATGATCATAACTAATATTTATCTATATGTGATAGTTATTTTCAACTATCTGCTTACAACAATCATTTTGTGTTTCAGATGGATCCTGATCTATTTCGCGAGTTGTAGAAGGCTGATATACCTTTGTATAAGGGGGATGTGAGATCATTTAACCCTCATCCTACTAGTGGTTCAGGAGATATGCAGAGGGGGCGTGGTCTTGTGTGACTGATGATTCCTGACCATATCCCCGAGCGATGTCCACATCTTGGTTTCGATCCACGCACACGGAGGTATGATAACCTATATATTTTAGTGATATTTTTCATTAATTTATTTATATATATACTAATTGTTTGATTATTTATTATTTTTTCACAGTTTTGCACATGCAACTGTTGGAAAGGGGAGCACTATCTTGCATAATTATTTTTCTCAGCCATGGATCACATGGGAACAGATTCCCGTTGATGTGCAGCTCGCCATGTACAATCATTGGCTAGTACGCAAATAAATAATATTTATTTTGAAATCTATTTTATTAATAACTTGATATTATATATTATTTATAGGGTTTATGAGATCCCATCGATGATATCATGCGTGACGCTATCCATGCAGCATGGGGCGTGGCTATGCGTGAGCGTTTGCATCGGTTTTTGCACAATTTGAGAAATACGACCATTAAGAAAGAAGGAGTGAAATTATTTGATGAGTCATGTAGAGCCCATAAACTAGAGTACATTTCATCTTAGGTTTGGGATGTATTATCCGCACACTAGTTGGGTGGTGGATTTTAGAGGAGGTCTCCATTGGGTCGGCAGAACCAGGGGAGACAGGAGGTGATGCATCGAGCTGGTAGTCGTACATTCAGTACACATAGAGAGCATCTGGTAAGTATATTTTTAAAAATATTTATATACCTTTAAATATAAACATTTTATTTTATATTTCTATAGGCAGTCGAGCATCCCGATATTACGAAATTCGACGTTTATCGGAGGATGTATAGTGATCCAGCCACTGGAGTGATTAGAGGTGATCGCCAACGTCAGATTGTGGTTAGTATTATTTTTTCAGTTTGACAATTAAATGCATATAATATTTTCACAATTTTAATTTCAAATTGGAATTGAAGGAGTCATATGAGGCTGTGACCTCTCAGACATAGGCAGGGGGTCAGGATGAGGTGACTGATCAGACCAATGCACACCATTTCGACGAGGTGCATGGATGCAGGCGACTCAGTATGGCTTTGAGAAGGGCCAATTAGTTGGTATCGACTCTCATATTACTCCTGGTACTTATTATGGTACTAATGTGATGTCTATGTCTAGCTCAATAGGAGCACATGGAGAGGCATCATCTTCAGCCTCAAAGTATCAGGAGCAATTACGAGCTCAGAATGACCTTATAGAGAGTTTGCAGAAGCAGCAAAAAAAGATGTGTCAGCAGCAGCAGCAGAAGCAGCAACACGAGGAGGAGATGCATTAATGGAAGTAGTAGCATCAGGAGAAGATGGATTACATGCACCGTCTGACTCGTAGTTTGGGGATGGAGTTTCCTCCACCATCTCCTTCAGCTCCTCCACCTCCTCCAGAAGACGACCCCCCAATGATTTTTTTAATGTTAAAAAGATTTGAATTTATCATTTGTTGTAATATGAACTATTTACAGTTTCTGTCTTTTATATTGGTGTCAATATTAGATAATTTAATTTTTAATATTTTATGATTTTTTTTGTGAATATTGAGAATTTTAATAATTTTAATAATTTTCATTTTTTTATTATTTTAATAATATTAAAATTATTGTTTTATTAATCATAATTTCATTAAATATATTTTTTCAGTATTATATTTTTTAATGTTTCTTTTTTTAATAATAATAATAATAATAATAATAATAATAATATTTTATGATTTTTTTTATATTTTTTTGTGAATATTGAGAGTTTTAATATAATTTTATTTTAATTATTTTACTAATATTTAAACTAAATTTTCAATAATCAAAATTTTATTAAACATATTTTTTTTAAATTTAATTATTATTTGCAACGGGATATGTTACGACGGGTTCCCATCATAAATAGTCTAAATATTTTTTATAAAAAGTAGTTGAGACGGGATTAGGGACCCATCGCAAAAAGTATTTGTGACAGGCCCGCCTCAAATTGTCTAAATAATTTTTTTTAAAAGTATTTGCAATAGGATGGTGGGCCCGTCGCAAATACTTTTTCAATGGTCCCATCGCAAAAAAGTTTATATATATAAAGTATATAATCAGAGACTTATTTGCAATGGTGAAGTAGCTCGGCACAAAAAAAATAATTTGCGACGGGCCCGTCGCAAATAATATTTTTTTCAACGCCGTTTTCTTCCACGGTCTATTTTTGATGGGACCCCGTCACAAAAACTTATTTGTGATGGGATCTTGTCTCAAATACCTAAAATTCTAGTAGTGTTTATACATTGCCTTAAATTTTAATGCTTCATTATGAAACTTTCTTCTATATTGTTATCTTTAATGAGCATCTGAGATCAGCCCTTTCTATTTTTTATTTTTTCCATGATGCGAAGAAGTATATTCTAACTGATCTGTAGGGATATTCTTAGGGATATGAATTTAGTCAATGGAGACAATGTTGTTGTTGTTTTTCATTTTATAATGTAATGTTACATTCATGTATGTAATCTATTTTCCAATACTACTAAACTGATCGGTCTTTCGGGACTTGATCGCTTGTGATCATGCCAATGTATTAAAATAATGCACTAACTCAGGGTAACTGGGGTTGAGGCGTTACGGTTCATCTACCAATAGATTAGTAGGGTCACTAAATGATGATGATTGTTATTAAGTGAAGCAGTTCAATATAGTTACACTATTTTATGAATCGGTAGGACGATCAATTAAGGAAATATTATTTGTCATAACCTAGGTGAACTACCCTAATAAGGTTATGATCAGATAAGCCTCAATTCCAGATTCATTGATTTTTTCAGGGGAACATCCCTGGATTGACTACTGGTGTTGATATGGATATCATTACTCCCATTACTCTCTATCAATTTACAATGGTATATATAAGGAACCAGCCTTAAAAATTTACATAATCATGAATTAAATGAATAATTCACATTGAGGATCTTTTCAGGTTTAGATTTTTAGAGAATTAGGCCATAACATATACATGACGACTTGAATAATACATGTAGACACATCTACTCAGTTTCCATTTTTTCACAAAATGAAAACTCTTGAAAAAAAGTCATGTCTAGTTCCATGTTTTAAATAGCATGACATTTCATTTATCCCATCCTTGACCCTATTCCACTTTATGTCATGTGAAAAACATTCCAAAAACTTGGGATGAGCATAAAAATATTAGTAAGGGATACACAAAGAAAGAAAACTGTTAGTTTTTCAAAACAACAAGTAAACCATGAATACTTTATCATAGGTAATACATTTCACCTTTATGAAGTAGTAAATACTCTTCATTAAATAAAATATCATTTATTACACTTTTGTAACCAAAATATTACCATAAAACCCATATAAAGAACACATAACATATAAAGGTAACTTGGGAAATTAACATTCTTAAGTGGAATAACCATACGGTCTACTTCCACACATATCACTAAATGGAATAGCCATATGGCCGACTTCCATACCCAATGCATTGGAGGTTATAACGTAACAACCTGTCCTGGTTTATCATGGCACCACCCGTCATTTGGTTTATCACATAACTACCCGTCAAATGTCCATGTACCATTATAAAATCATAACACATAAAATATTACAAATATTAACATTTCACTAATAACATTTAATTTCCAATCACAATAAATAATTTCATGAAATTGAAATAATCAATCAATTTCAAAAACCATTTTCAATACCAAAACTCCTAAAAACAGAATAAGGGATTTCCTTTTCATTTTAGAAAACATTAAGGCTTATAGAGGAAGCCAAATAACGATTACGGCAGCGGAGAGGTCATTATCGCTGCAAATGTTAAAAACATTCTATTTGTCATTTAGTAAAACGCTTCGTAGAAAAAATATTCCCTTTTAATTAAAGTAAAATTAATAGGGTTTTATTATACACCATGTAAAATAGGAAGGTATATATTATCAAAATATGCCTCAATGAAAGGAGATTGAGACGAAGTCCCTTACCTAATGTCTTACATGACACATTTGTTCTTTAATTTCCTGAATAAGAAACTAAAGTTAATTTATACTTTCTTAAGAACCTTTTTCAAGTTCATTATTTCTTTTATATCACTTATTACCATGTTAAAAACATTATGTAACCATTTAAGTTAATAACGGTCGTTTTGTTGATATTTAGTACTTGAGTCAAAAATAAACTTATTGTATTTACAAGTTGTTCATGTGGTCAAATGTTCATAATATACAAAGTGATATTCATGATTTATATATAATATATGTAATATATATTCAGTATATAGATGTATTTATAATAGTACATAACATTTGTAGATAAGAAATGAAATGAACCATTCCTGGAGACAGTAAGCCATACGTATGCATGAGTGGTACTTTCATTTCTATTTTGTATTTAATTGAATTAAAACATAATGATACATAAGAATATTATAATTCCAGTATATTATCATATATAATATCATTAACTTCATCCTTTATACGTACCACGTATGGTATGAACGAGTCATATCACTCTGAGGGGGCGGTAGTCCGCACTTCCTCAAATGAAATTATCTCGTTTACCCATAATGGAAACCATAATGGTAGGATATAAATGTAAAATAAAGAATCATAAAGAAAACATAAACATAATATATGTAAAATATAAATACAGTTCCATCTTAATGTCCACTATGAGAGGCGGTAGGAGATAACTGAACAATCATCGTTTCGTGTGGCGTGAGTTTTCCATCCACAGAAACTGTATGTTCTTCACCCATTAGATGGAGGTGTGTGTATGTGTAGATAAAATAATTCTCATAAAAACACCCTGGTATATTGAGGATACTTGTGTTGTTAAAAAAGAAAGTAATAAAAAGAGTTTAGGGTTTGGAGAGGTAAAATAAAAGAAAATAATTTAAGAGAAACCGTTACCTTTAATTTAGGTAACTTCTTTTGGTTTGAAAAAAAAGGACTTCTTGAGGTGCCTTATACCTAAGGTAAGGATTCTAGTAGGAGTAGAAGGATCCTGAGAGATTATTTGGGTATGTTTTGGATGATCCATGGGGCTTTAGAGGTGTGAATAATGGGTTAGATGTGAGGGCTTTTTATAAGGGGGGAGGGGCTCTTTAGGAATGTTTGATACAATTATTTTATTATAAACTTATCTTCGGTTTAAAAAGGAAAAAAAATCATTAAAGTCTAATATAAGATGACTCATAGTCTAAATAAAATAAAATAATAATAATTTTATAGGTTTTAGATATTGTTTTAATATTTATAATCTTATTTATTTAAATCATTTGTTAATGAGGTAAATATGACATCATTATTGTGTCATAAAGAATTTAATTTATTTTTGTCTAAAATTTATAAAAAAAATACCATTATGTAGGAAATATTTTTAGATTTCCAATGAATATTTATAGTCTAAAATATAACTTATATAACCCTATGTAAAAAATTAATTTACTAAAAGATATTTTTTGTGTCATTTTTGTCATTACTTAAAGTTAATTAAAATAAAGTGTCATTATCACTCTTAAGTGGCTCCATGAGGTCCCAAAATCATCCCAAAGATGCCCATCGTCATAAATGACTCAACCAATAAGGTTAGGACAAGTGTTAAGGTAATTTTGTATTATTATAATATTATTTTTACCTTGAATTACATTATTTACCTTTAAACGTGGTAAATAAAAGTCAAAAGATACTATTCAAAAAAATTTATTTTCATCTTATTGAGCAACATTTTACTTAATAATAATAACCATATATGCTGGATTCTCAAAATTCAATTCACAGAAGTGGTAAATTTTCATTTAAATGAAAGTCAGTTTTCAACAACCACTTAGTGGTTTCACTATTCATCAAAAATTAATGTTTTTTAGAAAACAACCAAAAATTCAGCCTAAGCTATATTTTATATTCAAAATTCAACAATGATGTTTATATTACCAAATTAAAAACATATAAGTTGAGTTATTTAATTTAAAATTAATTCCCGTTATCAAAATAAATAGCGTGTTTTTAAGATATAATAAATATTGAAAGATCGAGACTTGTTTATGTCCAATTTCAATTTTAAAGTAATTTCAATGACCAAAATTGGATAAATTGGTAAAAATATAATCTAACTACACTTTCAAACCAATTAAAAAGATAATATAACCATATAAATAAATTATATTAAAATTCACTTTTGAATAAAAATATAGTATTTTTCACTATTCATAAAAATGATTTTTGTGAGAAAAATAACTACAAATTTACCCCAAGTAAATTTTGTTGTCCCAAATAAAAAAAAGAATTTTAGTTTATCAAATATAACATATACATGTGACCAAACTAGATTTAAAGACGGTTCACCATTAAAAGGTGGTAAATCAACCTTTTAGTGAATATTAGAGTATTTATGCTTAAAATGAGATTCATTTATATTTTAAGCCCCTAACTATTATTGGATAAATGTAAAAACATTTAACAAACATGTATAATCATATTGTAGTTAGTTCTATTCATTCTCGCCAATACAATGGCTAGGAGTTAACTACCATTTAAAATAATAATATTAAATTATTAGTGTGCAATGTAAGATTTCAAAGAAACCCGTTATTGCGTATCAGGTACGCCATCCAACATAGAAACCCATTTAATGTAAAATTAATATTTAATTCACAAAATATTATTAAAAAATAGAATGTATTATTTCTTTATTTACCCAGGATGTTACATCCTTCCCCCTTTTGGAAATTGTGTCCTCGTAATTTTATTCACTTTGAAAATAAGTGTGGGTATATATCCCTCATAGAATTTTCAGATTCCCACATTGTCTCTTTAACCATATGGTTTTTTCACAAAACCTTTACCTGGTGAGTTTCCTTATTCCGCAACACTTGATCTCTACGATCATGAATCTGGACTGGTTGTTCCTCAAAAGAGAGATTATATTCCATCTGAACTACCTATGGGCTCAAAATATGTTATGAATCTGGCATATACTTTCTCAACATTGAAACATGAAAAACATTGTGTACCTGGGAAAAAAATGGAGGTAAATCCACTCTGTACGCAACTTATCCAATTTTTTCCATGATTTCATAAGGTCCAATGAACCGTGAACTCAATTTTACCTTCTTACCAAAACACATCACACTTTTCTATGGAGAAACTTTGAGAAAGACATGATCACCTACCTCAAAGGAAAGATCATTTCTTCAGTTATCCGCATAAATTTTCTGCCTACTCTGAGCTGTTATCATATTCTTCTGAATCAAATGAACCTTTTCTGCTACCTCTTCTACCAATTCTAGTCCCATCAAATTCCTTTCACCTACTTCATCCCAAAATGATGGATTTCGACAACGATTTCCATTTAATACCTCAAATAGATCCATCTATATACTGGAATGAAAACTGTTATTATAAGAAAGTTCAACCAAAGAAGGTTGTTGGTCCCAAATTCCCTAGTAATCCATTGAGCAAGCACGTTTCATATCCTCCAATGTCTAAATTGTTCATTCTGATTTCGCATATGATTGAGGATGAAAAGATTTACTAAAATTTAATTCAGTACCCAACGACTTCTGAAGGCCTTTCCAAAAATTAGAAGTAAAGCTGGGATCACAACCAAATACAATGGATAGGGGAACACCATGTAACCTGACTATCTCATTAACATACTACCAAGAATGTTGATCTAGAGACAAATTATCTCAAATAGGAAGGAAATGAGAAGATTTAGTCAACCGATCAACAATAACCCATATAGAATTATTACCTTGAGATGTCTTTGGTAATCCCACAATGAAGTCCATGGTATATTTTCCCAAAACCACTCTGGAACTGGTAAAGACTGAAGCATCCCTTTCGTTAACTGCCACTTTGCTTTAACATGCTGACAAGTCAAACACTTCACAATAAAATCAGCAATATCTCTTTTCATTCCATCCCACCAATAATACTCCCAATGATCGTTGTACATATTTTTACAGCCAGGATGAACTGGAAACGAGGAACTATAAGCTTCACATAACAACTCATTATTAAACTGTGAATCACAAGGAAAACATAATCTTTTTTCAAACCTCAAAAAACAATCATTATCAATGTTAAAATCAGGAAACTTACCCTTCTGAACCAACTCTACCTTTTTCTGCAACTCACTATCTCCTTTCTGCACTTGCATTATTTTGTCTGATAGAGATGATTTCACTAACACCTGAAACAAAGAAGAAGAATTTCCTTCACCAACAACTTCAATGCCAAAGTTCATCAAATCAAAAACCAAAGGATCTCGTTCTAAACATATCATGGTTAATGAATCATTACTTTTTTGACTTAAATAATCAGCCACTTTGTTTGCCTTTCCTAGATGGTAATGAATAGTGCAATCATAATCCATGATTAATTCCAACCAGCTCCTATGTATAATGTTCAATTCTTTTTGAGTGAGTATATACTTAAAACTTTTTTGGTAAGTATATATTTCACATTTTACTCCAAAACAATGATGCCTCCAAATTTAAAAAAATAGTAGTTAATTGCAAATCATGTGTAGGGTAATTTAACTCATGAGGTTTCAACTGATGTGAAGCATAAGCAATAGTTTGATCATTCTTCTTAATGAAACAACCATGTCCTTTTAGCGAAGCATCACTGTAAATAACAAACTCACCATTTCTGGATGGTAGTTCCAAAACTGGAGCATTCACCAATCTTCTTTTCAATTCCTAAAAACAATCATCATATTCTTTTGTCCAAAGGAACTTAACACCTTTTCGAGTTAATTTAGTCATTGGAATAGATAACCGTGCAAAATTCTCAACAAACATCCGGTAATAACCTACTAAACCAAGAAAAGTACGGATATCGATTATATCTGTGGGTCTTGTCTATTGTTCAACAACCTTTGTTTTAGCAGGATCAATAGTTATGCCATTTTTTGAAACAATGTGACCAAGGAAAGAAATTTTATGTATCCAAAACTCACACTTTCTGAATTTCCCAAATAGTTTCTTTTCTTTTAAGGTTTGCAGGACTACCCTTAAATGACTTTCGTGTTCCAATTTACTTTTGGAATAAACCAAAATATCATCAATGAACACAACCACAAACTTATCCAAGAACTCACAGAAAATTTTATTCATAAGATCCATGAACACAGCAGGTGCATTGGTTAAACAAAAATTCATAACTACAAATTCATAATGGCCATATCTAGTAAAAAACGTGTTCTTTAGAATGTCTGGTTCCTTTACTTTCAACTAATGTTACCCTGATCTCAAGTCAATCTTCGAAAAATACTGAGCTCCCTGGATATGATCAAACAAATCATCGACATGAGGCAAATGATACTTGTTCTTAACAGTGATGTTATTAATTGCTCTATAATCAATGAAAAGTCTCATTGAACCATCTTTATTTTTAAAAAACAAGACAGAAGCACCCCATGGTGATATGCTACTTCAAATGCAACCTTTGTCTAATAACTCCTTCAATTTCTTCTTTAACTCTAAAAGTTCAATTTGAGCCATTCAATGAGGGGGTTTTGAAATTGGATTAGCATCCGGAACTAAGTCAACAGTAAATTCAACTTCCCAATCAGGTATAATACCAAAAAACTCATCAGGAACAAGATCAAGATACTCATTTACCATTGTCACATCATTAATCTCAACACTTTATTTTCAACAATATGTGATAGGTAACATTCATTTCCATCTTTTACTATTTTCACAGCTTCCTAATATGTTATCAAAAGTAAGGGTTCATTTTTGTATACAAAATAAAAATCATTCCGAGAAGAAAACTTTTTAGCTCTGTAGCCAATCTTAGATTGATAAATAGACAGCCAATCCATGCCCAAAATAACATCAAAATCTACTAGAGGCAAAACAATAAATTTTTCTAGTAGATTATTTCTGCACACAAGGACAAAAAGGTTCTTATAATTTCTTTTTGTCTCAAAATTTACTCTTGGTTTTTTTACCATAATTTGAAGATTCATATCTTGAGATGGAATTCCCAATTTACTAAAAAACTTCTCATAAATGAAAGAATGTGTAGACCCTGAATCAAACAACCCATTTGCATAATCTGAACAAACAAACAGTGTACCTGATATTACTTCATTTGATGGACCAACATCTCCTGAAGTAGTTTCAAAGGATTTCACCACCCCTTTATTCTTGTAGTCTGGTTTCTTTCCCTCAGTTGAGTTCTTCGCTGGACACTCATTTTCATAATGACCCATTTCATTACACTTAAAACATCTTACCGCTGGTTTTTCATTGCATGCTTGCTCATTTTCCTTACAGTTACGAGTAATAAGACCAGAATTACCACACCGAAAGTACTTACCAGACTTTGATAAACATTCTCCTGGATGATTTTTACCACAATTCTCGTAAGATTTATATTTAGTTTTCTTACCTCTTGACATCTTTGAGGAATTATTTCCCTTTCCCTGCCAACTGGACCTCTTATTCTATTTTTTTTCAAATAACTCATGATCATCATAAAACTCCATTTCCACCTTCTCCGCACATCGAACAAGTTTTTCATAACTTTTGAACTCATGAGAATCTAATGATATTAGATATCCTGAATTCATTCCTGAGGAAAATTGATTTATCTTACTATCAAGATCTCGAATAAAATTTGGAGCATTCCTTTCCAGTCGAGGGAATTTTTCTTCATAAGAATTCACTGAGTCATCCTCCTACCTCAATTCTCGGAATTTTTTTTCCTTCCTAAGACGAACCACCTTAGGAAAATATTTCTAAAGAAACATACATTTGAATCCATCCCAATCAAGTGCATTAATATCCTCACTATCCCTAATATTTTTCACCATCGACCACCACTAGTCAGCTTCACCTTCAAAACGGTAAACAACAAGACTAACCTTTTGATTTTCTGAACACCCCATAACATCAAAAAATTTCTCCAGGGATTTAATCCACCCTTATGCTAGCATAGGGTCAGATGATCCTCTGAATGATGGGGGATGTTGCCCCATGAAATGCTTCACTACTGAAATGTTCTTCTATGGTTGATCTGGCTGATCTCGTGCATGGATACCACCACCATTTATAGCCTGAGTCAATTGATCCATCACTGCAACAAAATATTCATTTCTGATTCCGACCATCTCAGGTTTCTGATTTGGAAGGTTGTTTTCCTCTTCATCTCATCCCAAAATAGTTTCCTTGTTTCCTCTATAGAAAACCATTCTGAACACAGAAATATCTTAAGCAAAGAAACATGCTAATATATAAATGTTATATCATTTCAATATTAACAAAAAATAATTTATGGATATTAATTTAACAATACCCTAACTCCTAAATTTTTCTAAACCGGCCTCTGATACCAACTATAAGGACCCATCCTTAAACATTTACATAATCTTGAATTAAAGGAATAATTCACATTGGGGATCTTTTCAGGTTTAGAGTTTTAGAGAATTATGCCATAACATATACATGAAAACTTGAATAATACATGTAAACAAATATACTCAGTTTCCATTTTAAAAAAAAAATAAAAACTCCTGAAAAAAAAAGACTTGTCTAGTTCCATGTTTTAGACAATGTTATATTTCCTTGATCTCATCCTTGACCCTATTCCACTTTCTGTCCTATGAAAAACATTTCAAAAACTTGGTATGAGCATACACAGCTCAGTAAGGGATACATAAAGAAGAAAAACTATTAGTTTTTCAAAACAACAAGTAAACCATGAATACTTTATCATAAGTAATACATTTAACCATTATGAAGTAATAAATACTCTTCACTAAATAAAAGATCATTTCTTACCCTTTTGTAACCAAAATATTACCATAAAACCCATATAAAGAACACAAAACATATAAAGGTAACTCGGGACATAAACATTCTTATGTGGAATAACCATACAGTCGACTTCCACACATATCACTAAATGGAATAGCCCTATGACCGACTTCCATACCCAATGTATTGGAGGTTATAACGTAACCATCCATCCTAGTTTATCACGACACCACCCGTCATTTGGTTTATCATGTAACCACCCATCAAATGTCAATGTACCATTATAAAATCATAACACATAAAATATTGAAAATATAAACATTTCACTAATAAAATTTAATTTGAAATCACAAGAAATAATTTCAAGATATTGAAATAATAAATCCATTTAAAAAACCATTTTCAACGCCAAGACACCCAAAAATAGGATAAGGGATTTACTTTTCATTTTAGAAAACATTAAGGCTTATAGTGGAATCCAAATAACGATTATAGTGGCAGAGGGGTAATTTCACCGCAAATGTTAAAAACATTCCATTTATCGTTTAGTAAAACGCTTCGTAGAAAAAAGATTCCCTTTGAATGAAAGTAAAATTCAAAGAGTTTTACTATACACCTTGTAAAAGAAGAAGGTCTATATTATCGAAATATGCCTCAATGAAAGGAGATTGAGATGAAGTCCCTTACCTCGTGTCCGACTTGACCCATTTGTTCTTTAATTTCCTGAAAAAGAAACTAAAGTTAATTTATACTTGCTTAAGAACATTTTTCAAGTTTATTATTCCCTTTATATCACTTATTACCATGTTATAAACATTATGTAATCATTTAATTAAATAATGGTCATTTTGTCAATATTTGTTACTTCAGTCAATAATGAAGTTCTTATATTTACAAGTTGTTCATGTGGTCAGAAGTTCATTATATCCAGAGTGATATTCAGTATTTAGATATCATATATATAATATATATAATATATATTCATTATATATATTTATTTGTAATAGTACATAACACTTGGAGATAATAAATGAAATGCACCGTTCATGGAGACGGTAAGCCGTACGTACGCATGCACGTTACTTTCATTTATATTTTGTATTTAATGGAATTAAAACATAATGATACATATGTATATTATAATTATACTATAGTATCATATATAATATCATTAACTCCATCCTTTATACGTACCACGTATGGTATGAATGAGTCATATCACTTTTGAGGGGGCGGTAGTCCGCACTTCCTCAAATTAAATTATTGCAACTACCCATAATGGTAGGATATAAATGTAACATACAGAAGAATAAAGAAAAAATAAAAATAATATATATCATATATAAATAAAGTGTCATCTTAATGGCCACCATGAGAGGTAGTAGGATATAATTGAACAATCATCGTTTCGTGAGGTGTTAGTTTTTCATCCACAGAAACAGTATGTTCTTCACCCACTAGATGAAGGTGTGTATATGTTTAGTTAAAATAATTCTCATAAAAACATACTAGTATATTTAGGATACTGCTTTTGTTAAAAAATAAAGTAATAAAAATAGTTTATGGGTTTGAGAAGTAAAAGAAAAGAAAAGAATTTAAGATAAACCATTACCTTTAATTTGGGTAACTTCTTTTGGATTGAACCAAAAGGACTTCTTGAAGTGCCTTCTTCCTAGGGTAAGGCTTCTAGGAGGAGGAGAGGGATCTTGAGAGATTATTCGGGAAATTTTTGGACATGTCAGGGGCTTGAGAGGTGTGAGGAATGGTTTAGAAGTGATTGATTTTTATAAAGGGGAGGAGGGGCTCTTTAGGAAAGTTTGAAACAATTATTTTATTCTAAACTTATCTTCAGTTTTAAAAGGTCCAAAAATCATTAACATCGAAGATAACATGACTAATGTTTGAAATAAAATCATCCAATAATAATTGGATAGGTTTTGGATATTGTTTTAATATTTATAATCTTATTTATTTAAATCATTTATTAATGAGGTAAATACAGCATCATTATTGTGTCATAAATAATTTAATTTATTAGATGTCTAAAATTTATAAAAAAATATTATTATGTATGAAATCTTTTTATCTTTCCATTGTATATTTATAAGTAAAAATAGAACTTATATAAACCTATTTAAAAATTAATTTACTAAAAGATATTTATTTGTGTCATTCATGTCTTTACTTAATGTTAATTAAAATAAAGTGTCATTATCACTCTTAAGTGGCTCCATGGGGTCCCAAAATAGACCTAAAGATTCCCATTGTCAAAAATGACTCAACCAATAAGGTTAGGACTTGTTTTAAGGTAATTGTATATTATTATAATATTCGTTTTACCTTGAATTACCTTATTTAACTTTAATCGCGGTAAATAAAAGTCAAAAGTTACTATTCACCAAAAATTATTTTCATCTTATTGAACCATATTTTAATTAATATTAAAAACCATGTATGTCGAATTTTATAAATTCAATTCACCGAAGCAGTAAAATTTCATTTAAATGAAAAAGTCAGTTTTTAACTATTACTTAGTGGTTTCATTATTCATCAAAAATTGATGTTTTTCAGCAAACTACCAAAAATTTAGACGAAGCTATATTTTATATTCTGAATTAAAAATGATTTATATTTTAAAAAATTCAAAACATAGAAGTTGCATTAGTTAATTTAAAATTAATTCATGTTTTGAAGATAAATAGTGCGTTTATAAGAAACAATAACTATCAAAAGATCGACACTTGTTTTTGTCAAATTTTAAAGTAAAAATAATTCCAATGACCAAAATTGGATTAATTGGTAAAAATATAATCTAATTAAACTTTAAAACCAATTTAAAATATAACATAACTATATAAATAAATTAGATTAAAAGGCACTTTGGAATAAAAATACAGTATTTTTCACTATTCATAAAAAATGAATTTTATCAGAACAATACCAAAAAATTACCCAAAGTAAATGTTGATGTCCCGAATCAAAAAAAGAATTTTATTTTATCAAATAGAACATATAAAAGTGTCCAAAACTAGATCTGAAGAGAGTTCTCCATTAAAAGGCGGTAAATCGCCCTTTTAGTGAATATTAGTGTATTTATGCTTAAAATTAGATTCATTCATATTTTAAACCCATAAATTTTGTTGGTTAAATGTAAAAACATTTAACAAACATGTATAATCATATTTTAGTTAGTTATATTCATTCACTCCAATACATTGGCTAGGTGTTAACTACCATATAAAATAATAATATTATATTATTACTGTGCATCGTAAGTTTTCAAAGAAACCTGTTGTTGCGTATCGGGTACACCATCGAACATAGAAACCCATTTAAAGTAAAATTATTATTTAATTCATAAAATATTAATAAAAAATAGAATGAATTATTTCTTTATTTACCCAGGATGTTACAGTATTCATATATTCAACTTAAGATATTGAATATTAAAATAAAATTCATATTAATTTTCTTGAATTTTCTCAATAAATATTGAGGGTTTTTTCATAAAACTTGTGATATCATAATAAAATACCTTAAATCTAGTCCCCAATGTTCCTACTAAATTTTCTATAATACCAACTATAAAAACCTAGACTCTATAATGTTGGTAGTTATATTACATTATTGGTGTAGAATAAAAGATTCCCCAAAGGATCCAATATTTTAGTAGTCTTGGAATACTAAATACATACACACATTAAATTTGAAAATATAAGATACAACATGAACACAATGGTAGAAATTTATTAACCCTTCCATCATATCATTGAAAATTACACATACTTATCCTCTAGCATTTCTAAGGAAATGGAAACAAACAAGGGTGAGATAAGATTACCAGTAAGGGATAATATATAGTGGAATCCATCATAACATAAACTTATCATGAGTTATATGACATGAATAAATAAACAACATGATTCTATAATCAACTGAATTTGAGATAATAAAATATCAATATATAGTAAAGAAAATAAATAAATCACATGATTAAAAATTGATGGTTCCTTATATATGAAATGCATAATTGTTGAAAGCTAATTCCATACTATAATCCAATACATCATGATATTACCATCAAAGAAACATCTTATTCTAGGTAGGCATACACCAAAATACACAATAATGCTTGTCTCATGAGACCCATTTATTCATAAATGGGATATATAATTCCATGACACACCCATCACATGTTTAATTACAATGCTTTATTATATGAAAAAATGAATAAACAATTCATAATAAACTTTTCCAATAATCATATTTATTGAAATAAAAATATATAAAACACCAATACTTTTCTCCATATCAAAAAACAAGATAACACATTCATAACCTATCTAGATATAGAAGGTGGAAAGTTAATCAATACATAGCCAAATTTCTAGTAATAATCTATATTATAATAACAAAATACCAAATTCAAATACTTTCCCCCATGTCAATAAAAAGGATAACATGATAAAAAAAATTCTAACAGAGAAAGTGTATGGTTAAACAATACATAGTCCACTTTCCAAAAACTGTCCATATTATAATAATAGGACATGTAAATCCAATAATTTTATATATATAAATAAAATGGATAACATGATTGTATCCCATCTAGAGAGAGATAAATTGGATGGTTAATAAATACATGTTCAACTTTCGAATAATCATCCATATTAAAACAACATAAAAATACCAATAATTTCCCCATTGAAATAAATGGGATAACATTATCCTAACCCATCTGGAGAGATAAAGATGATATTTAAATGATATATAATCAATATAGAGTATATGGAGTATTCCCAATGTAATGGTAGGTACCCTTATCAAAAAATAATGTTTAGGTATTCGTTAATGTTAATTTCAAAGTTTTAAGTTATTGATAGAAGATAATAATTTAATTAAATAGATTTCAATGGTAAGATAAATACTTTATTATAGTTTATAAATAGTTTGTGAATATTCCAATGAATATCCCTCAGGTGTGCCTTTCTTGGTGTACAATATTAGACCCAATCATCATACATTCGGATAATTGTTGAGTCAATTCTTCAACCAACCATTTTTGGGGTGACTACCCATAAGTGAATCTCTTCCACAACTACATCCACTTTCTAGTATATAGACAAGTATGTCATTCCTACGAAGACTATATACTCTATACTTTCCCAAAATATTATATTTTTGTGTATTATAAAAACATAGGAAAATAATTTTATGAGAGGAAATATAATTTTTAAAATATAAAATGGGTGATAATTCTATATAATTACAAGAATTATGACATTATAATAAAGGTTTGAATTTGAAAATTGAATTGGGTGGAAGGAGAACCATTATGTCGGCATAACAATGACATAGTAAAATGATATAATGAGGGTATATTAGTAGTATATCATTGAAAAATTATTAATGGGAGGTAATAAAAAGAAATTAAAATCAAGTAAATATGTATAAATTATATTAGAATAAAATAACTTTAATTAAAAAGGAAATTGAATTATTGGGAACCCTTTCCCTACTAATTATCTTCTTAAATATTTGGAGGACTCATCGTAACCTTAAGAACTCCATTGGAAGTATTTAGATATGGGAAGGGAAGGGAAATTCATGACTAATTCCATTGGGATAGAGTGGAAGGAGAGAATGAGAGGGAGTGGTATCCTTTAATAGGTGAAGAAGTGGGGCTTTTCATTGAAACTAATGTTAGTTATGGAGTAGGAAACAAATCACATGGGTGTTAGACGAGTTTGGAGATTTAGATGTGTTAGGTGGAGAAATGGTAGGTAATACTTGTGGGTATATCTTTCATACCTAATAAGTCTTTATAAAAGGTGTAAGTGATATTAAAAAATTGAGAGACCTCATTTACCCAGTTTACCCTTATTATATATTGATTAAAATTAACCATGATTGTAATTTTATTATGAAAACTGTAAGATAAATATTTATACCAAATTATATCATTTTTATTCTAAATTTTGGATTCATTTAACCCAATTAAATTTCTAAATATAAGAAAATTAACTTTTAATTTAAAACATAAGATATATGAAAAACAATTTTTATAGAAAAATTTCTATTTATAATAAGTTCATTTATTCTAATTTTCTATTACTTATCGATTGAATGAGTGGTTATATATTTTATGTGTCTAAAAAATTATTTGAGTCATATTTTAATGAATATGAATCTCATTTATTTAAATAACAATTATATTACTCTTATAAAATTAATTCTTTGAAAACAATCATTTAACTTTTAACAAGGTAATTAATATTTTAACTAAGTAATTTAATCTTAATAAATAGAAAGAACATTTTCATAATGACCTAATTTATACCTAAAGATTAAAAAAAATAATGTCTAATTTTTGAAATAATATTCACATGTGTAGGGAAAATTACATTTATCATTAGCACGCACAAAACATCTTTTTTAAAGTGTCATTTTATGCATACAAATTATGTTTGGGAAAAAATATCAATTATATTGATTTTAATGACATAAATTATTTTTATTATAAAAAAATTAATAATATGTGCCTTATAATACTGAATCATACAAAAATAATATTTAATTAAAATAACTGACCAAAAACATTTTCTTTTATTGAAAAATATTACTTATGTTCATAAAATGTTAAACATAGAATTTGTAATTTGATAATAATATTTTAAAAACACATAATTTTAATACTTAAACACATATTTTACCATTTAAATTTTTTTAAAAACATCTATGTCTTTCTTATATAAATAAAAGTTACAGTTTTAGTAAAAAAAATGTATTTTTCACAATTCAGATAAAAATCAACTATTTTGAAAAAAAAAATCATTTTATGATACTATATTTATGAATATTAACAATTTGAAGTTTATTTTATTTAAATTTAATTCATACATTTAGAAATTAATGATTTAAATATACTCACGAAGAAATGTTTTTCAGAGTGTACATTGTGTGATAGTCCAAGATATGATTTTTACCTACTATGGTAGGGCCTCAAGTATTAAAATATATATTGTCACCTATCAATAGAATAAATACCCCATAAAATCATAAAAACATGTTCTTTGATTCCTGTTATTTGAAAATTTGTAGTGGTATACATATTCCCAATTTTGGTCCAAGTTACAAATCCTTTGAACTTAATTCTAGTTTAAAAGCTCTTATAAATTCATGAGGAGTGCAAAAATGGTCTTAAATGCATGATATTAAACTATATGGCATACCATCCTCACCACATGATGTTAAACTTTATTTTATGTGATAGTTTCATGAAATTAAAATGAACAACATATATTTTACAATACAAGAAATCCTAAAATAATCATTTGTTGTTGGGACTTATTTTCTTCACATCAAAGCCATATACATGTTGGAATTCCATGTTCATGTTCTTCTCCATTCACTAATTTTCACAGAATAAAGAATAAACACATTATATATGAAATAATTTTGGATTTATTCTCAAATAATGTGATATTTGGTGATGAATGGATATACTATCAAAGGTATAAGAACAAACTCCATTTTTATATTGTGTTTTGGTCTGATGATGAGACCCTTCCTTAGTAATATCAAGTTTCCTCCCTTCCCACACCAAAATAGACACTCACTCCCTTCTCATGCATCACTGCACCTGATATAGATCTATGTTGAGATCTTACAGGAACCTTGTGTGGTTAAATTCCCACCATTATTGGATATTTAAAGACCAATCTACCGGACCCAACCACAAGATCAATTTCAATAACTCCCCCATATGTTTTGGGTACCAATGTCCATGTTATATTCATGATGAGTTTCCTTTCCTTAATTAGTTCTAATACAAAGTGGTATTATTTTATATAAGATCCAAACTGTTGTAAACCCTCCTATATAAAGGTCCCCATTTAATGACCTTAAACTTTATAATATCTATGTCTTTGTCATAAGATATTAAACTAGATGACATATGTTACATCTTTCTTGATTATAAAATGCTTAGAGAGGCCCATTCTATGGGGCCTAACATCCCTTATGTACGAGCTAATTTTTTAAAAATACTTAACATGTTTTTCTTTATCCATAGAACTATCCTAAGACCAAAATAGAATTTCCCAAAATTATAGTATCCCCATCATAATATTTAGACCTTCTTATAACATCAGACTGCTTGATGGACCTACATTTGAATAGAGTGACCATGAGTCCTTATCGCATGATGTTAAACTGTACGATGTATGGTCCAACCTAAAAGATCTTAAACTACAATGGATGGTATATAAAATATATATATTATGTTATTTTGTGGTACAGTTACATTAAACACATAGAAACCACACACACTACCCAAAAAGGAAGGTTATATCCCCCCCAAGGGATAACCCACCCATCAAGCATTATTTATTCATTACATTGCCTACCCCTATGTGAGAGAATTATTTATATGGTGGATAATTTCCTTTATATGGGGATGAAATGTTTACAGATATAATAGAAAGATAGAATTTCATGGTCCACCTGAACTATAACCAGAGAATTCTCACACATATACAAGAATTACATGAGGATTGATTCATATTATTTTATGATATTTAGTAAACGTTGAACTATATATTCCATACCTAGTTATGAGTCTCCAACAATTCCATTACCCTTCTTATCATAGTGTTCTGGATCTCCTCACACACATGGACTTTTCTCCAATTTACACTAAGATAGAGATTTTTTAGAACTACATGTATCTTGATTCCTACCAACATAGGATACATAGTGACTCTTGGATCTCATTGGGTATCCCCAACCACAATTTATATTTTTAAACTTTCTCCAAATTTATTAATGAATCTATTCTTAATTCACATTGGGTTTTCATCATCCTATCCCCAAGTGCATTTATGCAGTTAACCCCCTATCATGTGCATGAGTTATATCTATAAAGTGAGATCCTATATACTTGAACTATATGTTTCTTTATTCCTATTTTTTGGGATTTTTAGTGATGTATAGATCTCATATAAAGGGATAAGGCACAAATCTCAATCAAAAACCCAACTTTTTCATGGTTTTCCACAAAAATTACACTGGTATTCACTTCACAGGTTCAATATTGGGGTGAAGACATTTCATTTTTAACACAATCCAGAACTATGTAAAATTTATTTTAGAAAGGTGTGTATTTTTTAGACCTAGAGTACATGGAACCTATTTCATTGTCACATGAAATTAAACTACATAAAAAATGATCCCTCCTATATGACTATAAACTATTTAGAGTGGTTCATTCTATACAATGAAACTTCCCTATATTAGAGCGGAATTCATGTAATGGTGTATGATATATTAATTATATCTATAATCCCATTATTAAATAAAAATTTTCCATTCTTAGGAACTATATCCTCACACCTCTACTTCCCATATTTATACTGTATATTCTTCCCATTCTATGAATTAAGGCACTATGTATAGAAGCCAAAATCTCTTATCAAAGGTGTATCCTATGAAATTGTTTTAGTATTAATATCATTTCATAAAAAATAAATTACCCCAACCAACATATAAGATAGATCTATATAGGTATTATACTTTATTAGGACTATATTTGTCTTGATTCCAAAAATTATAGCATATGTAATCAAATTAGAACCATACATTTTATTCACAACTATGAATCATCATACACCTCTAATCAATTTTTACAATATTATATAACCCAATCATGGTTAGTTCAAGATTGAATATTTACAACCACCTATTAAATGTTTTCTTATACATAAAAAACTTCATTCCTTGAGTTTCTTGAATCATCATAATCCATTCATTAGTATCAGTAAAGAGTGCATCAAAATCCATAGGACACCTCTCTTTAGTAATGTTTGTACAATCATATTTGGCCCCACTAGCTAGAGGTACCATAATCCTAAGGATATGGCCCTATAATCTTCATACAATACCAAAATCAGTGTCTTAGAACCCATCATTTGAATAGTGGTTAGTATCCATCCTCAGTATACTTGTTCCATATCACCATTATAATCCAAATTACTCAGGAAATTATTTAAATTATATCTTTTAATTATTCAAATGTATTGGGATGATCTTATATCATAAGCCACATATAGGTTATCATATGACATCCCCTATCATTAGTTCGATTATGATGACCTTAAACTTTGTGCACACCCCTTTTAGATAGTACATAGATGATTTGAAATTTTTATACATATCATGATTTATTTTACCGATGTTTCATAGAATATCTCATACTTTTTTTCTAAGAACCATGACCTTACAATTCATGTATCATCTCTCTGTAAGATGATCTATAGTAGTAGTGATTTTTTCATTCATGTTAGTTTTTTCCTCTTCTATGATATTTAAGATACAAAACTTTTCTAGTCTAATCATTATGGCCTTAAACTATTTATAATCCCTTCAAAGGTGGTATATACTAGTAGAGTTATTTCTATTATCCTTGGTTTTTTCACCATCAATAGTTAAGATGTCTAATTTTTTATTAAATTTTTATAACTTTAAACCCAAATAATGTCCAGTACAAGAACTAAATTCTTAAACCATGTTTATCAATTTTCAATATGTTATACAGTAGAACTCAGATCCTCATTCAAGTTAGTTTTATCTCACTATTTATATGTATATTGTATCATTTTTCCTGGTCAAATATATAAGAACATAATCCCCTTAAACATTTCATTCAAAGATGTTTGACTTAAAACTTCAGTCCTCAATGATTCAAGTTTCGTGTCCCTTAAATAGAAAATTAATGAAAACAAATTTAATTCAAAACCCCACAAAGGGAATCCTAAGAAAAAGTTAAGTCTCTGGTCACTATGTTATATACTTTCATGACTTAGGAAAAATATAGAGTGAAAAAAAGAAGATAAAAAACTTATAGGACCCATTATATATCCCAAGAAAAATACAATTTCTATTTTCTATAACCACTCACTAGGGAAAAAATTATAACTGCCCATTTTATTTTCTCTAGAACACACAGTCAAGTAGTTTTATGTTATATACATTAACCCTAATAATGTGTTCAGTACAAAATGACACAACCTTCAGGGTATTTGAACCCTTTTTTGAAATCCTTTCCCTCATTAACATACTTCATTCTTTAATTTTTCTAATGTTCATAATTGTTTCATTGATTATTGATATTGAGAAAATCCAGATCCAAGTGACACATCTACATGTTAATGTTCATGCCACCATTTTTGGCACTACAAACCAGAGGCATCTTCATCCTAAGGGGAAGGTACTATAATCAGTATATTCCCTAAAAACAAAGTTGAAACTATCATTTTAATATTTTCCATGATCATACCATGTGTACATTTTCCATACCCTCATTTTTTTGATTCATACATTTCATGTTATGATTTATAAATACAATAATAAATATATTCAATTGGATTTGAACACCCTCAATGTTCCACAAATTTGAATAATTCCCATTGTCATGGAAAGAGTATGAATTCATACTCTTGAGCTCCACTAGTCCTTTTTGCATTTCCCTAAATTGCATGACACAATGTTCCAAACAACATGACCATAATCCACACGTGCCCAACCTTGATATAGTCTATACCAATAATAGGACCTCACTCACATAATTTTTTCCTCACCCCTTTCTAAATGTACTATATCATTTTTTGATTTTTGTCAAAGATGTTTGACCATAAAAATAAAATATCCTTATCCAAAGTAATATGACCTTAAAATACATTCAACATTCCTTGAAGTCATGTATAATGTAAATAGTGGGATCTCTATTCACATCATGCTTTCATCATTCATGTTGTGTTGTAAACTACCTCATCTTTTTGTAAAATCATCATGAATTAAAACACCATTTACATTGGTTAAAATTGAAAGAAATTAATCAGATCAAGGAATGAGAAACAATGCTCCCCAAGTTGAAAAATACCAAATGGAATCCTGAAAAATCGTTAAGACTCTCTCATTAGGCGTGAACCTTTTTAGAGAATAATAAATTGATATTTTAAAACGATTAAATGCAAAAAACATATTATTTTAAAAACCTAGAAATGATGGTCTAAGAAAAATATCATTTCCCACTCACTAAGCCTCCTCTATATTAAGCTTAGAAAAAATTTAAGACTAAAAAAATATTAAATATTATAGGATAGACCATATGACCCTATAAAAATGCAGGATATTTTCAGTAGGTCCCATAAACTTCAAAAAAAATAGAGCACACTTATGTTAATCTTATATATCATTTTAGATCAATTCTGTGAAATGTGTGAGATTTTATTCTTGGGGGTGCCTAATACCTCTTTAATATTCCAATCTTCATTCCAAATCTACCCTATATGATATTTATCATGTTAAGTCATTCATCTTTCAAATATGAGTGGAAAAACTTTTGTGTAGAATGATGGTATATATGTTGTTATATCCAGCCTAACTATACCCATCAATGAACACATGTCTTTGAATAAATAATCCTTCACATATTAGTGGACTAAAATTGGTATATGGTGATGGTATTTATTACACCATATCTAGCCTTTCACTACCTCACCATGAGAACATGCCCATGAGTAACTAATCTTCTATATCTGAGTGCACTAACTTTGGTGTATGGTGTTGACACATATGACTCTATATATGACCTAGCTATACTATTTTATGAGTACACACATACATGAGGAAATAATTTTCATATCCATGTGGATTAAATATAGTGTATAGGGATGGTATATATGCCGGTATATTGTGAAAACATAATCCCATTCATGAGTAAGCGTCTAGGAAAAAACCCCTTCTGCTAAAGCATATAAAACTCAGAATCTTCTAAATAGATTCCATTCAATGTTAATTTGTATTCAAATTTCCATGATATTACTCTATGACATTTGCATTGGTTTGTTTGAATTGATAATTATGATTATACAAGAACTAAATAATCTCTAATTATTGAGACCAATATTTTTTCATTTAATGATTTGAAAAAATATAGAAACATCCTAAATTTTGAGTATCTCCATTACTATATAAAAACTTAAACAATATAATAAACACCAATAAGATTTGTATGAATGAGTATCATAAGTAAGTCAATTATTTATTGGAGTAATTGATTGATAACTGGAGGCACAACCATGTAAAAGCTTCAACATTGTCCAATAGGTATAAAACCTTAATTTGTATGATCGGTTCTTGATTTCATTATTAGGAATCCTTATGATTGAGTATTATTTATAATATGTGTTCTATAATTCTACTTAAATAGGCCTCATGCTCTTTACTCTCTACAATCAAAGTGGTTATTATGTCATAAAGATGATCCTATTGAGTAATCTTCCATTTTATTGCATTAGTATCTATCTCTATGGATTCCCTTTAGTAATCAATACTTTAAAAAGAGTGTAGATTACTCACTTAGATAGTTAGTTATTCTCATGTTACCATGATTTGATGAATGATAACTTATGAATCATAGTAGTTAATTTTATTAGTCTTGAATCCCATTAATACTTGGTAAAGTAAAACTATTATACTCCCCATCTCAGTAAGTGGGATTTGGGTGGTCAAATTTTGAACATATTTTTAGGCCCTCTCATTTGTGAGTTAGTTCATGGTGGTGGAGTTTGCACTATTAATTACTTAATAATCTCAAAATAGGATATATTTTGATATAAATTCACTTGTGGACAAAATTTTGGTAGTTGTTTCAGATACAAATAAAACTTGGTTCAAGACTTCTATGTTAAGGGGCCAACCCTAGGGATGTTTGGATAATAGAGACACCATTAAATTTTTAGGTCATTAATACCTTTAGGGATGTTATATTGAAGTATTGATTTGGAAACCAATTTTACACAATGAAATTCATAGATATATAGTTCCATTGTTCATTGGTTGAGGTATCTATATTGATAATCTCATCTTCCCAATCGAGTCCTATTAGTCTTACTTTTGAGATAGAAAAGGATGTCCTTGTATTTGCAGAGTGGTTCCTATCAATACCATTTTGGGGTAATGATCATCCCTTGAGAGAGCATACCATAGAATAGAACTAATTCAAAAATTAAATGTTTGAATAATGACATGGATTTTTTCTATATGTACCAACCATAACAAAACATTTCATAGGATCATCAGGTGTAAATCCTCACATACTTCGTAACAAGGAGGTGAATCAATTATTGTATATTTTAGAATTGGTTTTTGAACCCATTTATCATGTAAGATTAATATACTTGTGCCTATAAACTCTTTCTATGGGTTCTCTATCTTGTAATTTAATTCTATATGGGCAGGTGATGACAGATTCATCGATAACAATAACTACCATACTGATGGGAGATTCTTTGGGGGGTGTTGGTGAATCGATAGTGATCCCCTAGGAGGTGGTATATAAAGTGGGCCTCTATATTTATTGGATATATTACCATAATATCTAGGATCATTTTTATATAATATAATTAACGAGAGATGGTTGTGTTCCTCAACATGTATCCACCATGGTTTGCTGATATCCAACAATGCGTGAATTATATTGTGTTACAGGTCTTGTGAAGAATCTCTACCTACAAAACAAGGACTAACTCCTAATTCAACATCCCCAGTATTGAAATAGAAAGATTCAATACTACCCTATAGGCTAGTTTTGAATCTATCAAAAAGGCAGTTAACATCACCCACGTACATGCATCACAAGTTGGAAGCAACCACCTTCTTAGGAACATAGTTATAAGGCATTCCAATCGATGGTTTGGATGCAGTTCAAAAAGGAATTTACAAATCAATGTTGTGTAAAAAAATTGATAGGAATATAGTAGTTAATTTTCTTGGACCAATTGGTATTCTGAGGTAGATAGGCACTTAGCCTTTTCACCCTCAGTCTTGATCCATAGGGGTGTAATAATATCTCAATCATTGTATATAGAAAGTATACTGAGAGACATGAAAACTTATTTATTTATATCCTCCTTAATCATCCATAATAGGACATATTCTAGTTCATTTGTTCATATAGAATCTCCCCATGTGTCACAGAGTGTAGAAAAATTTCATAAAAGTCACCAACAATAGGGGTTCCTTTAATATAATGAATTTCCTAGAGACTAATAATAATCTACCGCATGAAAAATTAATGGGTTGGGTATTTTATAACCAATATATAGTAAAATAATATATGAGATCAAGATGATTATAGATTGAAAATTTTGTATCTCATATAGAAACATAATTTCAAACAACCCTCATGTGGTCCACTAATTTGGCACAACTTTGGTTTACCTAGTTTTGTCGTGACCACTCCTAAGAGAAGTTTGCTCTGGGTTGTATAAGACGACCAGTTTGGGATAAACCTAACACTTAGAGGGGTTGAATCAGTGTTGAGGACTTTTTAAAACAATTTCAAATTTTTATCCCAATACCTCTTGAACTGTTACGATGTTGATTCTCTTATTCCCTTTTCCCTATCACATGAAATAATAGTAAGCAGTAAAAATATGTACATGATATTTCTTCTACAAGGTTCAACACTCAACAAGAGTAGCTACGTCCTTTCCATGCATGGGAATGACCAGTGCATAGATTCCCCACTATAATTTGATATGCTATTATAGTGGTTCAACTAGGAAAATAATATTCTAGTTTATGTAGCTCTCTACACTTTGAGGGGGGAGTGAAACAATTGTATTCCAACATGTAACGAGTAGGATACACCCTTACACTCATTGGTTCTTTATACTGCCAGTGTAGATTGTCTATTGCAGCCTCTAGCTGGTTCTTTATACTGCCTCTGGAGACCGTATTCTCTCTGTTAAAAGGGTTTGGAACATCAAAATAATCTTCCACCTATTGAGACATGTTGAATGTCACAATGATACTTTGTTCTTCCTATCTTCAATTATTACCTTCCTAGTATCACTCCAGTAAACAACCAATTCTTTCTATATAGTAAACATGAAATCGGCACAATATTCTTCCCCTTCTTCTTTAGTGCCAAACCAGCTACACTGAGATCACTTCTGCCTCTATATACTAGAATCAAAAACTCCATTTGTGATAATCAGAACATTGAAGACCAGTTCATCTTAGCATCATCACAATTGATGTGGCCTGAATAAATGAATATAGATTAGCCACTCTCTTCTTCTTATTCTCTTCCTTCTGATTGACATGGTATGATAAGGAGTAGTACAACAGTGTCATATACTATTTATTCAATTCTCAATACCAACACATGAGTGTATTGGTATACTAATTTCTTCTTTTGTGCAGATATGAGTTCAATTGCACATCTAGTTTTTCTTTAAATTACAAATCACGAAGAGGGTGATAAACACCATTCGTGTGAGTGTGGTTCAACTTCTCTTTGTGAAACCGAATGGTTCAAAGTTCCTTATTCTTCGCAAATACACATAGATAGTGTTATGAAACTGTCTAAGGCCTATGGGATTCTAATATTTCAAGCACCTTTTTGGGAATCTTGCGCACAAAATTTACGACTCGCGTGAAAAATTCAACTTTTGTCATGAAAGACCTCTTACGCGCAATTTAAAACATGTGCACAACTCTCTTCTTATGAGAAGCTATCCTTTATTGTGCACAAATCTTAATTCTTTTGTGCAACTACTGTTGCATATATTTCTTATGCGCTTCAGAGCTCTGATTTCTTCTAAGTGTTGAGCTCTCACAGTATGAGGGGGTCACCTCTTATTTATAGACCTCATTGACCCCTGCACAAAAAACCCCGATGCGTCATGAAAGATCCTGATGGGTCGCGCAAAACCCCATTTGATGTTGCATTGTGCGCGTAAATCTCTTTCGCATGAACCTCATCTATCACACACTTCTTTGAATCTTTTGCACACTTCCTTCTATTTCCATTTTTTGATGTTTTGTCATTGAATCATGCCTTTCGCGCAAAACCCCATTTGACATCACATTGGGCGTGTACGTTTATTTCGAACCAACCTCATATTTCATGCACTTATTGAATCTTTAGTTCACTTCATGCCTTGGACATTTTTCGAAGTTTTGACCATGAATCATGTCTTGCACGCAAGTTCCAAAAACACCTTCCATCTTCCACGCAAAACCAATCTTTTTTGCAAAACCATGTCTATCATGTAAACCTATCCTTTTCCAGATTTGGATCATGGAACTCCACTTGCATGAAACATACCAATCCATCTTCAAACTTTTATGCAACATCCATAGGCAAAAACACATTTCTTCATCTCTCGATTTCCAGGCCCTAAAATTTGGCAAACACTGGAAAACAGCGCCACCTTAAAGCACTCTTTTGTGCCACATCCAGATCATCCATGTAACATCCCAAGTAATTAATTAATAATAGATATTTTTATCTATGCTTATTAATTAATTGGATAGTTTTTTAGAGGCTTAAAATGAAAATAAATCCAATCTTAAGCATGAAATACACTAATATTTTTAAAAGATTGTTTTACTGCCTTTTGATTGAAAACCCTTTTTAAATATATATTTTGACAATTTTATAAGCTATGTTTGTCAAAATAAACTTATTCTTTACAACTGGTACATCAAAATTTACTTTGTGTGAATTTTTGGTATTTTTCTGACAATGTTCATTTTTTAATGAATAGTGAAAAATACTGTATTTTACATCAAAACTGCTTTTTAATCTAATTTATTTATATGATTAGATTATCTTTTAAATTGGTTTTAAAGTTAAATTAGAATATATTTTTAACATTTAATCCAATAGTGGTCATTGGAATTAATTTCACTTTGAAATTGGACTTAAACTAGTGTCAATCTTTTGATACTTATTGTTTCATAAAAACACGCTATTTGCTCTGACAGCGGGAATTAATTATTAAATTAATTAATGAAACTTATATGTTTTGAATTTTTTAAAGTATACAACATTTTTGAATTCAGAATATCAAATATAGCTTAGGGTGATGTTTTGGTATTTTTCTGAAAAACTTCAATTTTTGATGAATAGAGGAACCACTAAGTGATAGTTAAAGAAACTGATTTTTCGTTTAAATGAAACTTTGCCACTTCTGTTATTTGATTTTCAAAAATCCGACATACATGGTTGTCATTAAGAAGTAAAATTTGGTTCAATGAGATTAAAATAATTTTTTGGTGAATAGTAACTTTTAAGTTTTTAATCGCGATTAGAGGTAATTAGTGTAGTTTAAGGTAAAAATAATGTTATAATAATATGAGATGAGCTTGAAACATGTCCTACCCTTATTGGATGTGTCATGGCCGACCATGAAAATCCATGAGTCAACTTGGGGACCCCATGGAGCCACTTTGGTTGGGAAATGACATAAATAACTTTTTATTTAATGTTAAAGTAAAAATGACACAAACATGAAATGTTTTACTAAAACAATTTTTACATGGGGTTATACAAGTCAGATTTTTTATTATAAATATTCATTGGAAATATAAAATATTTCGGACATCATAGTATTTTTTTATTAATTTTTAGACATTAAATAAATTAAATTATTTATGACATCATGATGATGCACCGATTACCTCATTAATAAAGGATTTAAATAAAATGAAAAGATAATGTAAAATCTATGACCTACACATGTCCAAAACCTATTGGATGGGTGGATTTCGAACCCTTATCACCTTACCCTCGAATTATATCAATTTGGGACCTTTTGAATCCGAAACTCATTTTAAAATAAAGTAACATTTCTTTACATTCCAAGAGTGCCCCTCCTCTCCTCTTATAAAAGGATCCCAACTCTACCTCCTTACCCACACTTCCAAAGCCATTGGCTCGGCCAACCCCTGCCCATTTTGTCTCTCCACATCCCTCTCTTACTCCTTGAAGCCTCACTTTGGGCAGAAGTCTTCCAAAGGAAGCCTTTGAGCTCAAACCAAAGGGAGTTACCCGATTTTAAGGTAATGTCTTCACTTGAGTCCTTTTGTTTTATTTTACTTCTCCAACCCCATAAACTCTTTTTATTAATTTATTTTGTAACAAATCTAGTATCTTAAATATACTAGGATGTTTTTATAATAAGTATTCGAGCTACACTTACACACACCTACATCTAATGGTTAAAGAACATACTGTTTCCGTGGATGGCGAATTTCGGCCTCCCGAAAGGATGATTGTTCAACATTATTTTAACACCTTCAAAGGTGGCCATTAAGATGACACTATATTTATATATGATATATAATATTTTTATGTTTTCCTTAAGTTTCTGTATTTTTCATTTTGGGCATACCTTTATGGTTCCCATTATGGGTAAACACGATATCTTCATTTAAGGAAGTGCGGACTACCGCCCCCTCAAAGTGATTTGATTTGTTAATACCATATGTGGGATGTATAAAGGATGGAGTTATGATATTACATATGATATTAAACTGGAATTATAATATACATTTATATCATTATGATTCCATTCTATAAAATACGAAATAGAAATGAAAGTAGCGTTCATGTGTACGTACAGCTTACCGTCTCCACGAACGGTGCATTTCATTTCTTACCTCTAAATGATTATGTAATATTATAAATGAATGCATGTACTGGATATATATGACATATATGATTTCTACATCCTGAATACCATTCTGGATATAATGGATACATGAACAACTTGTAATTATAAAGGGTTAATTTTTGACTCAACTACCAATGATCGTTAAAACGACCGTTATTAACTTAAATAATTACATAGTGTTCATGACATGAAAATAAGTGATATAAAAGGAATAATGAACTTGAAAAAGGTTCTTAAACAAGTAGAAATTAACTCAAGTTTATTATTTAGGACATTAAAGAACGATCGAGTCAAGTCGGACCCGAGGTATGGGACTTCGTCTCAATCTCCTTTCATTGAGGCATATTTTATTTTATACACAAACTTCTTTTATACGGTGTATAAACCCCTTTGACTTTTACGTTTATCCAAAAGGAATCTTTTTTATACGAAGCGTTTTACAAAACGACAAAAGGGAATGTTTTTGTCGTACGTATGCGGCGACAACGACTTCTCCGCCGCCGTGACCATTATTTGAGTTTCGGCTTCCTCTACAAGCCATACCTTTTTTTTAAAAAAGAAAAAATAAATACCATATTTTACTTTTATTTTATTTTGGTATTGAAAATGGTTTTCATAATGTTTTTATATCAATGTGTTGTATTGATATCTTGTGATTGAAAGGTGGAAATGTTATGTTTCCTATATGCATGTTTTATGTGATATGATTATGTTGAGGTTCTTGGGAATTATTATGAAGACGGGTGGTTCCGTGATAAACTAAGGGCGGGTGAGCCCGATATAGCTCTCCAATGCATTGGGTAACATGAAGGAGTGAAATGTTAAGGTTTATCCGAAAAGATTTAGGGAATATACTATGATGGGTATTCCAAACGTAACCAAGAGGGTTACTCCCTACGTAAGAATGTTATGAATGCCTCAAGTTAATTTTATGACTTATGATTTCTATGATTTATTCATGATTTGATGAGGTATTTTAAAGTGCTTATGTTTTATGGGTAAAGTATGATTTCATTCTTATGTATATATGAACTTATGTTTCCTTTCCATATTTTTATTAACCCTTATTGAGCTTTTTATGCTCATCCCAAGTTTTTTTGAAATGTTTTTCACAGGTTAAGGGAAAGGTACATGATATGATGATAGTGTCAAGGAGGTGTCAAGAATGAATCCATGTTTTATTTTAAATATGTTTCCTTTGATGGGAAAAATGAATACTATCTTTATGTAACCACTTTTTTTATATGTGGAATGTAATGAACGTTTTATGTTCTAATTCTCTAAAACACTAAACCTGAAAAGATCCTCAATGTGTAATCTTGTAATAAATCAAGATTAAGTAAGGTTTAAGGATAGGGCCTTATAATCCATTACTTTGTCATGATTATCTTCACGACATTCCATATCCATTTTTCATATTTCATCATGAACTCCACTACCATGAAATGTATCCTTTGATCGAACAGTTTTAGCATCGTCATATTTTCAATAGGAAGTACTATAACTTCCCTATGTTACACTAGAATCATTCATTCCAATCAAAACTGAATATTAATAGAATCACCATGTACTCCCCCTTTACTTTATAAGGCTTGAATCACAAATTCTCCTAAATTGTGATATTTGTGAAATACAAATCAGAAAAGCATCATCTAATTCTGGATACCATGTGAAATGTGCAGACACCTCAGAATGCCAAGTCTTTCCACATTCTCTCTTCTTCTTTACCCATCATTATCTACTTCATGCAAATCATATGATTCCATTATTTAAGTAATATCTTACATGGTTCTCATGCAATCATGAAGAATTGAATGGTATTCTTTAAATTCTCATCCTTCTCCAATCATCCTTAGATGGATGGTACCTCACCATTATTCATTGTTGTAAACAATGTGTCACCTTTGACACAAGTTCTTTGAACATAGGATCAGTTCAACAATCATCTAAATTAACTTCATAGTGAATTTCCCAAGCTTGACATTCCAATGCTATGATTGCATAACAATTATCCATGCATCCTCACTTTAGTCGATCTCCATAATTCTCCATGCATCCTCACTTCAGTCGATCTCCAATAACTTTGGAGTCCTTCTTCACCTCCTTATTCATTTTGACCATCATTGAAAACTGTTGACAGCAAATGCGATCTTCATACACGAAGAGGTCCCAACATTGGACGTTCAATTCATGAGTCCACACCCTATAATGATTCTTTGATTAATATTTTTTTTTGATAGAGAGTACTTATGGATCATCATGAATCTCTACCTTGGAACGGGTTAGAAAATACAACCCCTCATTGTGACCATAATAAATAATACACCTGTCAAAGGTATATATTAGTATGGGAGACATATTATGGAGATAAGACCTATACAATAGGAAAATGAGGCCCAAATTTTGATATTGGAATATAAATTAATATGTTAAATATGTATAATGGAAGCCTTTTTATCAGCATATAGTTGAGAGAAGCTGGTTTAAGAATACTTTATCGGGTTTGACATCAAAGTGTAATAATATTCAATAAGATGAGATCAGTATCCTCAACCAACTCTTTGATATGAGAAATGTCTTCAAAAGTTTAAACAGTTACTGAATTATGGTTTATTTTCTTCCTACATCGGAGTTCAATAGTTTATCATTAAAATGAATCAAAAATATGATAAAAACTTAATAGAGAAGAAAGTATAATCATGAAAATATTTTTGTGAAAATTTAACAATTTAATTTTTTCCCGATGTGCGTGCACCATGTTTTTTATCATCTAGTTAATCTTGGACAAGAAATCAACTATAACACCATAAATTTTAATTTATTATTACCTTTAAATAATTAAATGTGTTTTATATCTTTTTCCACACACAACATCGAACTATTACGAAACCGTGATATATTTTAATAAAAATATAAATCTTATGTAAGATGATTAAAACATATCCATTAAATTAGTTGGAATGAATTGGAGTAACAAATTTAGGAAATATTAAAATGATTTAAATAATGGATTCTTTTAATAATAATTATTTTCAATTTATATAACTAAAATTCCTAATAAAATAATTTTATAGTTAAAAATATATTTTTCTAAAATAATTGTTATATATAAAGAAACTATATATATTATGACAAGATAATAATAAAATATATTTATAATAAGAATTATTTATTACCAATAATTTAATTAGTAATTGAAAAGAAATTATAAAAAGGAATATTTACCATTTTAAATTGCCATTTTCCAATATGAATAGTTTCCACTATATTTTAGGATTTTAATTAAATATAAAATTATATACTTTTATAAATTTAATTTGGAAAAATGAACAAATTTTTTTTATTAATCATAATAATATAATATTAAGATGAATTTTTGGTATTTTTATAAAAATAATTATTTTTTGTTGAATATTACTAAATATTTTATAAGAAACATGACTTTTGTGACATTATTAGTATATAAGTGTTGATTTTAAATTTATGAAACCATTTTATAAAACCAAATATGTATTTTATATATGTCTTTATAATTTTAATAAATTTTTTTTTTAATTTAATATCTCATGTCTGATATTTTACAACATAATTAATATTTAATCCAAAATTGTTTTTAATATATTATACATATTTATTTTAAAATTAATTTTTATCAATTTTAAAAATAGAATAAAATAAAACGGATTTAAAATTAATAATTAGTGGGTCCAAATTATCTAATAGAGACCACTTATATTTTTAGGCATAAATATTAAGTTATTTTTGGTAAAAAAATATTTACCATCGTAAAATCTAATATGGTAAAAGTAAAGAATCTTAGAGTAAAATACCCACAACTTGTTTAGAACATGTGAGGGAATGTGTGTTTGAGTAATTTCTATAAATTATCACTTATACTCTCTAATATTCATCAATTTTAGAGCCACTTTCCTTGAGAGATACTTCCCATTATTGAAATTTTTTTCGTATTTAAAACAACATCACCACATTCACTTATCTTCTCTTTTACCCTCACAAAAAAAACAATCTATTTCAGCCTAAAATCTACCCAATACACTTATCCATAGTCTTATCCACCTCTTGGAGGTTTTTGTATCCTCAAAATACCATACTTAATAGGTTATCTACCTTTTTTAAACGAGACAGTCCAGGAAGTGGTGTATAATTTTCAAACATCTCTTTTCTATTTATATTTCATTACAGGCACTTAATATTCCTAGAATTAATTTCACCCTATTAAAATTATAACATAAGTACCATTATTATACTATTATGTTATTATAATAATGGTACAATCATTAACCATCCTCCTGTTTCTCATTAAGAAAAACAAATATGTGAAACATTCATTGTACGGACTACTGCCTCCGCGATGTAACATGTTTTATTTTACCGAACTTCAAAACATAGATGTTCATGAGGATATTATTAAAAGATAAATATAATTTATGTTATATCATTAATGTTCTGGTATAAAATATGTTAGGAACTATTAATGATATGATCAAAAAATTATTATCATTAATTCAATCATTTAAAATGACTGAACTAAGAAGAAAACAATCCCTTGTTTTTAAGTAATTACAATACCTAAATTATTTTATCTTTATAATTAAATAAAATTATAAAATATCATAGTAATAAAAACTAAATTTGATATATTAGTCTTTTTATAATGATATTACAACTAAAGAAACTAATAATCATCCATTTATTATGGTGGGTTTATGTTTGGGTAGGTTTAAAAACTTTGTTTAACAATACCATAAATTTATGTCATGGATGAATATGAAAAAATAGTTATTTTTATAATATGATATAAATATTTAAATGATATTTTATAGTTTTTTGGAATGGTTACATCAACATTTAACAAATTTATTAAGAAAACACCCTTTGTTCCTTAAGAATCACCAAGACATGTTCTTTGATAATTTCATCCTCATAGATCATAAACAAAACATCCATGAAATGAAATTATAGATTAATTAATATAATGAAAAATCTATTCCAGTACCACATATAATCTAATAATGATAGATTTTGGAAAATAAATAGATACCAACCCCGCTTTATGAAACAAGTTTAAAGCGATATAGATTACTTACACCTGATGTTGAAAATAGGAAAAAAGTAACTAATATATATATATATATAATATTTTTATAATGGAAGAGTATATATGGTTTTAGTGATGAATAAGGTTCATGGGTATTTATTTAGTGAACTTAATTTAATTACTCAGGATGTTTGGTGTATGTGTAGAATTAATTAGGACCAATGTAAGCGTTTCCATCTCAAATTACTCTCCTTGAGACATGTTTGGTGTTATGAACCTAATTCCATTTATGGGATATATATAATTACCATTTTAGATTTAATATAATTAATTATATATTTTATATTTTATTTAAAATTAAAATTAAATATTTATCTTTTTAGGGGTTTTGATTTGAATGTTTCTAAACTAATAAGGGTTTTCTTGACCTCAATTCTTATTCTTTGATACATGTTACATGTTATGCACCGGGTTTCCTTTGTATGGTGTTTTATTGATTTAGTATCCCATGAATGTTCTAAAAATTATTTCCTTGTAATTAATGGGATAAACTGAGAAAAATCGGATCTTTTTATCAAATTTCTTTTCACTCAAGTGTTATCCCAACCATAATAGTTTTTGGTAACTCAATTTCCATTCATTGAGTTATTATCATTCACGTTATCTTATTTCATATAATTTGGGTAAATAATTCACTTTTATTGTATTATGTGTAATCCAATAATTTTTTACATTTTTTACATTTAAGACCCATTTCAAATGTTTTGTTCTTCATGGAGTATTTTTCACATAAGTAATATTGATAAATCATATCTCATTTCTTTGAGTTATAATGTTTCATTTTTAACTTTTCTTTTTCATACATGTGTTCTCCCAAACTAATATTTTATTATATCGTATTTTATAATAATTATTTTGCAAAAAACTTTTAAAATATATTAATATTTTGTTACACTTTTTATAGTGTGATTTTTGAACAAAGGTATTTCAAAAATAATAATAAAGATTTTTCCTTTAACTTTCAAATACTTTTTCTTCCTCTCATCATTTTTAAATGAACAAATTTATGTATTTTTAAGGATCCATTATTTGAGATTATTTTATAAACTAAATTTTTTCAAAATATTTCATGTCACCTTTTCAAAATATACCTTTAAAAGTGCGATATAAATTTTCATATCATGTCAATGTTAAAAAAAATTTAATAAATATTTTATGTTTTCATTTCAACAACCATTTTAATTTTCAAAATTATTTACCAAAATGGGGTTTATGTTTCATTATTTATCCTATAATATATATATTTATCATTTTAGGGGTTGTAATTCTAGTATAAAATAATTCATTTCATAACTCATTCTTTTGTGATAACATTTGAAGAATTATTTTGAAAGTGTGTTTTTCTTTTATGTCAATGAACTCCTATGTTTCCATTATTTCATTGGGGACATATTATTTTGAAAACACAAACTTTATTTATATTGATTGATTATGATCATGTTTTTTAATCATTTAATTAATCATATAACCATTACCCTATATGGTGTAAACATATATTTTTACAAATTCTGATATGAGGATGGTCACCTATAAAGAAGATTTATTTATTTATATGGGGAAAAGTATTAGAATTACATATATTTTTATTAAAATATAGATGATTATTGGAAATTTAACTATGTATTTTTTGACAATCCACCTTATTTATTTGGATAGATTATGATCATGTTATCCCTTTAATTGATATTGGGAAATATATTTACATTCAGGAGGATTGTTGATTTCTCATGTAGGCTAATCATGTATTTTTATTCCATATTCTTAATTTTATAGATAAAAATGTTTTTATATAGTTATGTATTATTTAGGGAATGTTATGAATGGTATTTTCTACTCTTATAGAGAATGGATTAGTCTTAATTAGGTAAGGGGTGGGACTAGAATTATATGCCCCCTTGAAACATTGACAGGTCTCATGAGACAAAACATGTTTGGGTGTTTGGTGAAAGGCCGACCAATTCAGTAAGATGACTTGTCTGTATTATAGGTTATAATTAAATATATTGAAACACGGCCTTGAATTTTTTTTTATGTACTACATTATGTATTCCATCAGTATGTGATCATTATTTTGATATCTATGTTTTAATTTATTGTCATGGATATAAAATACTCTCAGTTTTAGTTGATTATGGATTCAAATTGTTAAATTATTTATTCCATAAGATTTATTTCATGTTTATATAATTATTACCTTTGATATATGTTTTTAATTATAGAATTTTTATGCTCACCCCTTGTTATTTTTCCATTCCCCCAGGTTATGAATAAAAGTATTACACACGATATGTCTAACATGAGATCTTATATATAGAATTTATGGGAGATTTTAAAGTCTTATTATGGATTAATTATATTTATATATAGAGTAAAAAAGGTTCATTAGTTGAGAAATACATGGGATTTATTTATTTTTTGGGTGTTAATTATCTAAATCTCTAAACATAATTGGTTTTGGGAAATTATGTAATGAATTATTTTCATTATGTGTCATAATTATCAGATAGTTATATTAGGGAATTTATAGTTGGTATCAAATCCAGTATGTAAAGTATGTATTTATTGAAATAGATCTAGGAGTACAGTTATAAGGAAGGAAAATTGGTAATAGAGTAGGCTTTAGATAAATTTTGAGATTAGTATATATTTTGGGGACAATTTAAGGATTAATAAGTTAGTGTTGATCATAATTTCAAAGTAATAGATAACCCTTTGTGATAGTATATGATTTAAAATTAAGTTAAAAATGAAACTTTTATCTAGGTATTAAGATAAAATAACTTTAATGAAAATCCTAGGGATAATTCTACAAAATAATTATATGTATATGACAATAACCTGGTGTTTGAAAATGAAGGATTACATGGTTTTATTTTAAATTACATACATGTTTGGATTATAAAAGTGGATTCAGACTCTAAAATAGTTGTACCTTGGGGTAAAACCCTTGAAAAGTGATGATTGTGTATTAACTCAATCATCACATAGTGCGCAGTAATGGGTCATAACAACACACTTAGTTCGAAAATCCGAGGATATATGCTTTGATTAATTCACAATATTTTTATGATCTTTTATGAGGGATTTGAATATGTTTAGGTTAGATAACCTAATAGAAAAGTGACCACAGATAACATATATTGAAATATAGATATTCATAAGTTAAGGAATATATTAATTGATATGTAATTTTCTAGATAAAGGATAAGATGAATTTTGAGATCATAAATTTCAATGATTTTTGGGTTTATAATATTTTAATAATGTTCATGGTAATTTGGGATCTCTATTTTTTGGATTAGGTAGGGAAGTATGATATAAACCAACTCAAAGTATCCTAGTTTGAACCATTAATGATATAGGTTAAACTGAGTATGATACAAGTTAAACCAAGTTTAACACAAGTTGAGTTATACGAACTATATACTAACAAGATACAATTTTAAAGTGATGCATCTTGTGGTTATATATTCTTTTGGTGATTTATAATAATTATATTATAATGATAATCACTAACATCAACCCTTTTGGATTTATTATTGGATAGAAAAAAAGGAACCATGAGTGAGTGGGACAATGAAAATATTTCCTCGGTGGGGAACCTATCAAAATGGGATCCGGAGTGAGAAACCTTGTGATTATTCTAAAATAAATATAAAAAAATATTACTAAAAAGGTGAAACTATTTTATGTCCCAAACGTACCAAAGAAGAGAAAAATGGAATCTCATTAATGATCCAACAATTAATATGATAAAGGAGGGAAGATTAAATTTCTTACATGTCAAAAATATTGGAAGAATATAATGAACCATATTATTTATATATAAATATTGCATCTTAGTAGATGAATATTAATTACATAACCTAACAATCCATGAAATAATCATTTAGTTATTATTCCTTTAGAGTTATTTATATATAAACAACTAGTTCATACGTTACTACATTATCTCCCTATAAGTTTTTCATAAGAACTCTTCTTAGGAATATCATATATAATACATTTCTTCATAACATGGGAAACAAAAAAATAAGAAAGGGTGATCTCAGATACTCAATAAGTGTAAACAAGGGAGATATTAGCATAACTTGATCATAAGGTAATAATAATATGAGGATAAAATTAAAAATTCATGCCCAATATATCATAGATCATAAACATGAGTCATGTCATAAATCATGGTAGTTAATAAGGAATGAATCATAAATTAATCAAAGAACATAATCCATGAGAGAATAACATTAGAATAGATTTTTGAAGTACACATGAGCATATAAAATCACTTTCTTAGTATTCAAGGATAATTCCCAATACAATCATAGTGGTTTTATTCACTTCCCAAACCATTATAGTAATCAAGGTTCACTCCCAAGGCTATTAAAGTGGACATAGTCCCATACTGAACTGGTTCACTCCCCATTCTAGACATTTTTATCTCATGAGATATCAATCATTACACAATGAATTAGATAGAGATATAGGTCACAAAAATCTCATAACAAAAATCATACATATGTGTTCCATAACATCGTAAAACATTCATCATATCAAAACACATGAAAATAAATGGGTTTAGTAAAAATTTCATCACAACAAAACCCATGGAAAAGAAATAGGTTTCATAATCATTTAATTATTTCATCATAGAATAACCCATGGAGAAAGAATGAGTTTTATAAATATATTTTAATTATCAACATTAACAATACAAAGAATGAATAATTATGGTATCATTCGATTATATCCCCACTAAATTCTAACTAACATCAAAACATGTAATCTAAGATGGAAAATTATTTTGGAAGATTACTTGGAACATTTCCTAAGGAAAATATCATTTTCAATTTAAAATAACTTATTTAAAAACTAAATTTTACCAAATTAAACCATTTTATTTTAATATTATTTCATAAAATTATAAATTAATCTGGAAATCATTGAGCTGTCATGATGGTGGAAAATACCATTCATGACGTACATGTTAAAATAAATATTCTGCTCATTTTTTTGGTAAAAAATCAAAACAGACTTATTCAGATAAAAATATTAAAAATATTTAAAAATTTCTTTAAACAATTTCTATAAATCACATACATGGAATTAAAAGTGTTTTCAACCAAAGAGAAAAATAAAGTCATTTTTTTTATTAAAAACACAATTTTGATCTATTGAGTACATAAAATGAATAAAATGAAAAGAAAAAATGTGATCTATATAAATAACAAGATGAGAAGAAAATTCATTTTTATTTTGAGAGGTAGATAATAAGATTTAATCCTCAGTAGCATAATCATGAACAATCCTGATCAAAAATAAGATTATAACATAAAAAAATACCACTTTGGTAACTTTGGACCATAATCCCCTTGAAAGAAAGAAACATAGGTGTATATATATATATACCATATTTTTCATGATAATATTCATATAATAAATTCATGGGTAGTATAAAAATCACATGAAAGAAACAAGTGGTGAATATGGCATGTGTCCCACAAAAATAAAAGTGGGATGCCAATCCCTTACCTTAAGTATCAAATTTCTTCATACACGTTCAATACTTTTTATAATAAATATTTAATTATTATAAATCTATTAACTATACATACTCAAAGATATCACACCATATAATATTTACTTATAACCTTTTATCCCCTATTTATTAACAATTCATTATTAAAATCATATTTCAGGTAATAACTACTTTATTTTTACTGTATGTTTTAGTTTGATAGTTTAAACCCTTTTACATTGATTATGGTTCCATAAAATAATTTTTTTTAACAATGATATGAATATCATATAAATTTATTATATATTTATTTAGGGTAATCCATAAAATCTAGAGATAGAAAATGAATTTCACCGTTCAAAGAGACAATAGACCGTACATATGCATGAATGTTGTTTCAATTTTCATAGTGGATGGAATGAAGGAAGTAAAAATAATAATTCACCTTTGAAAATTCATTTTTATATAATATATAACATAAATATTCATTAAATTTTCCATTATTACCATTCATGTCAAAAAAATATAAAAAACATTTCACATCACTCCATGAAGGCGACAATCCACATGTATGCACAAACGATGTTATCATTTTCTAAAGGATTGGATGGTAAGAGGGTAGATGTGATATTACAATTTTAGAGGCATTATTATTTCATAAATATCATATAAATATGTTAAATTTATCATTGATGCATGTCAATCGCATAGTGTGGTGAAAAGAAATATTACATTTTTTCTAGTGAAGCACAGTGGTGGACCATTGTCATCTCACTTGAGGAGCCTTTTAGTTTGTTCACATAATTTATATAAATCACCTAAACTAATTATTTTTTTTTGGATTTTGAGAAATTTAATAAAACAATTAGAATTTGTTTTTTTACTAATGACATGAAATATGGGAATTTAAACTAGCATGGAATCTAAAAAGAATGAGTTAATGAAGAAAGGAATTGGTCCCAGGTTCAACTTTAGATTCCATCATCATTTTACATTATGTGTTTTGATTTCATTTTGATAATACAAACATTAAATCTAATTATTGAATAACAATTCTTTATTTAGAAATTGGTGAATATCATTGAATGCCTAAGCACCCTTAATCCCACCTCATCCTTTAATCAAAGTTGATTGTACTCCTTGGTCAAGGAGGTGTCATCTTCCAAGACCTAGCTATGTCGATGATGTTTCATCCATTGATTAGCTCAACTCCAACATGTTAAGAACTAACCAATGGAGAGATGTATAAGTGATTAAATAAAGAGGTATAGATAGATTAAGTTGCATGTCATTGGGGTAGTCTCCACATCGAGGAATTCACCTACCCATGAATACTACTCAATACTATCTACAAACCTAAAATAAACTTTAAGGAAAATCCAAGAACACCTTGAACACCGATTGGGCCAATCCTCATGGTCCGCCTCTCATTTCTGAGAGTAAGAGATCATAATGAGGGAGTGGGTGGAGGAGGAAAGAAAATAGAATAAATTAAAAAGAATGGGGGTGAGAGAATAAAAGAATAAAATAGAGTAGAATTGGTATGAGGGGAGAGAGAGAGAATAAAATAAGAAAATAAATAAAATATATAACATAAAATTAATGTTAAAATAATAACAATAATTACAATAACAATATTAACTATTATTATTATTACTATTATAATTAAGAAAATAATTTTTAAAGAGCGACAGAAGAAAATAAATTTAAAATAATTTTTAAATTAAGAATGGGATATTAATAATAATATTTACAATAATAATAATAATAATCTAGGATTAATAATAATAATAATATTAAATAAAAAAGAAATTAAATGGTTGAATAATAATTAAAAAAACCAATGCATTTTATTTGTTTAAATAAAATTAAAATTAAAAAAATGAAAACTAAATTTAAAAAAAAATAAAACAAATGAAAAACAAAAAAAATGAAGAAGAAGAAGAAGAAGAAGAAGGGGGGAGGGGAGAGTTGCAGCATGGCCCTCGGGAGTGGGTTCCCTCTCCATCGGTGTCTACTGCTGCCCATCAAGGAGGTAGGGGGCCTCTTTAAATAGGAGAAAAGGGAAGCCTTGTCCTCCTCCACCCTTCATGGCACCCCCAAGAATTTTTTTGGGGGGGCGTGGATTACCGAGTGGAAGGACTCCATGTGGTGCATCAAATGTGGTAGGAGCGTGGGACATAGGCAGTGATAGTGGTGGGAATGGAGGTGTATGTTGAAGGTGGCATGAGGCGTCAGTGGAGGCGAGCAGCCATGGTCTTGGCCGAGGTAGAGATGGGGCTTTGATGAGGAGCGACGGGGGCTCGAGCTCGGTGGTGTTCAGGGGTCGCTAGCAGTAGCAACCTCCTCCTCATTCTTTAAGGTGTCTAGAGGAGTTCAAACGGAGAAGCAACAGCGGCGTAGCAGTGCCGGTGCGGACGTTGAGCGGTAGCAGCTGCATGCATGGTGAGGAGCTGAATGGCGGCTTGGCTAGCTGAGGCATGAGCACGAGATGGTGGGGTGTCATGCAACAGCCAGCGAGGTGCAGAGGCGGTAGCTGGGCAGTGGCGATGACACTAAGAGGTGGAGGTGATGGAGGTGGTTAGGTGAGGGAGTGTGGCGGAGCGGAGGTAGAGGAGAAGTTAGTGCGGCATCAGAGGACTGTGGCGGTTGGCAGCAGCACTCGGCAGAGTTCCTGAAATGGTGGGATGGGAGTCGAGGGATTGTAAGACTAAATATAAGAGCTTGAGGCATTTATAATCCAGGGTGGGCTCTCGGGACACCACTCGCACACACATAAATGAGGTCTACGACACACGCAGCCTTCGAGCCACTTATTCGCACTGCGGGGCTTGACCACCTGCAGCCCTGATACAGGGCTTCACCACCCGTAGGTCACGCTCGGGACTGACCCACTGAGTGCCTCCTAGCTGTGCTGGCCCTCCCAGGGCCTGTGTGTCCGGGATATCTCTTGGTGGTCCGCCTAAGAGGAGCACGGGCCTTGGCTAAAGGATGGCCTAGACGGAGTAATGTTTTACAAAAAACCCATAAAAAGAGTTGGAAAAAGTTCAACCAAAGTCAAAATTTCTTGAATTAATTCTAAACACAAACACACATTATTTTTACTATTTCAAATCAAATTCAAATTCACATTCCAATTTATCTATAAATTACTAAATCTTTTAAAATCAAGGACCATAACATTGAAAACATCAATAAATGATCAAAATTTGTTTAAAAATATGCACATTATTTGGGTTTTTCAAATACAACCATACATAAACCATGCTCATCCTCAAGCATAAAATCTCAACATGGAAGATCATAGGTCACTAATGTTGTAAATATTCAAATTTCAATGTAATAAAATCAAACAATTATCAATGTAAAATCCAAATTTCAATTTCCATATAAAATATCAATTCAATTTCTCATTTTTTTAATTAAAAAATTAATCCATGTATTTTACTTTTAACTTTTGAAATATTATGTAGCTTCTCCTTTCATTCATTCATGATCCTCGATTCATTATTATCAAACATTCCAAATCAGGATTTACCTCGTCTGAATCTTTTCACTCGTCGCTCACGATAAAATTCAGGTAGATTTATGCTCATCTCAGGAGAACATGCTCCTCAAACATAGACTTGTAAAAGAACAACTTTCTCCACTTTTTAAAGACCAAAGACACATAAAATCATAAGGTATTTTCAATAAGGGTTCAAATGTCTCTGAAGTATAATGTTTGTAGGAATTAAGGTTTTAAAAATATTGCTCAACAAGATGGTTTATCTCTTAATGAATAAAGCATGATATTCAAAGTAAAAGTATAATGAAATTATCCCCTTCAATTTATATCAACTCCCAAATTTACCAAAAGTTGAAAGTAAAGATTGTGACTAGTTTAAGAATAATGAATGATTTGTGCCCTCTCTTGAATATTTTTTTATTTTTTGAAAGAACATTTTTTTTTCTTTTTCAGAATTATGATTTATAATAAACCTAACACCCACCACCTAACCAGATATGATGGAAATCATTGGTCTATTAATGGTGTTTTTTGGTTTACCCAAATCAAAACCCATTTTTCTAAATTTTTTCTTCTTTTTTGTCATTTTTTGTATATTCAACAGGGGTAAAACAATTGAGTACCATGAATAATTCCCCAACCTTTTACAATTCCCACAATAAGCATCCCCACACTTCTTCCTTACATTATTAAGCATCCCATTTACCTAATTCCCTTTACTTCCACACTTCATCATTAAAATAGCATACAATTACTAAGAGTAGGGTAGGAATGAATATATATGGATTGAAACATGAATCATTCCTAACAAGTTCATTAATGGTCTCTATGAGATAAAAAGGATTGATGTAAAGGCGGTCTTTTTTAGGATAAGTGGATTTTCAAAGGATACCCTAATGATTTTAAATGTGTTTTTTTCACTATCATAGCTTTGACAAGTTCAAATTAAAATTCTCGTAGGTGGCATCTCCCTATATCATTCAGGAAATATACTCAAGAATAAAATGAGAAGTACTTGGTCTTGAAATCCTACCAAGAATGAGACATATGATTTGGGAAAATCACTCAAGGAATGATTAATAATAACAAATCAATTCACATTAATTTTAGAAAATCAAAGCATGAAAAATGGTTGGGAAGTTTCATTTACATGAATAAATTAATTCCTTTAAATCATGATTCCTAATTTTAATATCCACGATTCACTTTAATAAATCATTTTTCTTTTTTACTCATTAAATTTAATGTACATTGAAATATAAAACATGGCATCACAGTTTTGCTAAAAAAAACTCATGCCTCCTAGAAAAGTCAAATAAAACATGAATTCAAGTGCAGACATGTGATTTTATCTTCAAAGATAAAAACATGATTTGGAAAACAATGTAAGGAGGTTAAAAGTTGAAACAATAAAAATTAACTCCCTTAGGAATGATGCTTAGTCCTATTTCTTCAATTTATGAGGCTTCTTTATACCATTATGAACCTACAAAATAGAATTACACAATTAAACACAAGGATCATGACTTTAAAGGTCAAAAAGATAGAGAGAGGTGGCTTCAGATTGCACTACTTCCTAAGAAATGGAATTGAAATCTAAAATCCAAGAAATAAAGCAAGGGATAAGTCTTGGTATGATCCCCCAAATGGGCATTGAATTTTCACTGCCTCCTGAGGACAATACCTACTATTATCCAAAGTCAGATAGTGGATGGAGATTCTTTGATTTAAACCACCACATGTAGATTTTCCCATCCTGTGCTATATCATTTTTCTTAAAGAATGATTTGTGGATAGAGTACACCAAATACCCCCTTCACAATTATGTATAGCTTGAATGGTGGGGGAAAGATGACGTATGAATCATCTTATTTCTTGGTTACTACTGGTGAAACCTCCTTCTCTTCCAGTTCTATATTTATAGTGACTGCATGCATTGAATAATCAAAGGGGAATTAAATAGGAATTTCTTCTTGAATAAACTATAATTTTTTAATAAGAAATATCTACACATTAATAAGAGTAGCCTCTTTTTTTTATTTCCTCAGGACCAACTACTTGGATCTCCTGATTGGGCTCCTCAAATGCATGTTCATTTAAATCATGGATCTTAATGTGTTCCTCAGTTGGTGTAAGAATAAGTTCTTCATCTTCTTCCAAGGCATAACAATTATTTTCTGAATCTATAAATTCAAAAAAATAGAGAGTGATGCACAATTCAAAGTGAATAAAATCAGAATAAACAGACTCAAAGAATGATTCAACTCCCTGAGTTTGTTATGTTCCAATAAATTCATTATTGGTAAGTGCCTCTTGGAGTATATTATCCAATAATAGAGCCATGTAATCTGGATCCTTGATTTTTTGCTTCAAATTCAACAATCTTGGGTGGTATATTCCTTCATTATTGCCTGATCTTCTTCTTTACAGGGTTTGAGGAGATCAAATAGTTTATCATATTCATTCCAAAATCCATCCAATTATTTTTGATATCCCACATGTTTCTCAGTAAGAAATTATTCCTCTTTTTCCTATTTATTTAAGACAAGTTCCTTATCTTTTTGTTCAGGATCAAATTTTTTTGATGTTGATTGAAAATAAGCTGTCATCCAATCCAATTTGGCTTTCAAATTTTTCACCATCTATTCACGATCTTAAATATCATATTTGAGGTTGTGTTTTTCAATTTCACCTGGATACTTTTTGGTGGAACTCCATGAAATGTTTTGGGAGAGAATGCGGAGTACTCTTCCTGTGTCATGGCCTCTTCTTGATAGAATTTTAAGAATTTATCCCAGAATTCAGTGAGTTATCTAGACAATCCTTCTACCATTGGTTTATCGAGGGTCTCCTTGAGATCCTATATGAGGTCTTTGATTTCCTCATCTTTGAAAATTTGTCTATAGGCTCCCCTGATCTATAAAGACCATAAGGAAACAATATCTTATATAGATCAGGGGATAAAAATACTAGTTCTGCTACCTATGAGTAATCATCAGTCTATTCAGAATAATAATCATTTGAATTCATTCTGGAATTATTTTTTTAGTTTTTATTTTTATAAAAGCACTAAAATATATCTAAATTGTGAAAATTGAAAAAGTAAATCAATGAATGATTTGTTCCCTGACAACAACACTAGTTTTGATGCACGCTTGTCGTGGGGTGTGGTCAAAAGAAATATTATATCTTTCCTAGTGTAGCATAGTGGTTAACAAGGGTCGTCTCACATGAGGAGCCTTTCAGTTTGTTCACTTACTTTATCTAAATCATAGAAACTAATTATTTTTGTGTTTTTGATTAATTTAAGAAAACAATTACAATATTTTAGGTTTTTTTATTAATGACATGCAATATGGGAATTTATACTAGCATGAAAGCTAAAAAAACTGAGTTAGTGATAATAGAACTTGGTCCCATGTTCAGCCTTGGATTCCATCCTCATTTTCCTTTTTGTGTTTGATTTCAATTTTATAATCCAAACATGAAATCTCATGTTTGAATTAATATTCTTTATTTAGAAATTGTGGAATATCATTGAATGCCTAAGCACCCTTAATCCCACCTCATCCTTTAATCGAGGTTGATGACACTCCTTGGTCTATGTGGTGCCATAAACTAAGACCAAACTCTATAGATTTTGTTTCATCCATTAATTTTTTTAAATACAACATGTTAAGAACTAACCAATGGAGAGGAGTCAAAGTGATAAAATAAAGGAATAGAGATACATTGAGTTGCATTTTAATGGGTATAAAAACCACATCTAGGAATTCTCCTCAACCATGTATGTTACACAATACTATCTACAAACATAAAATAAATTTATGTAAACTTCAAGAACTCCTTGACCTCTCCCAGGGCCAGATCTTAGAGTCATCCTCTCATTTATGATAGTAAGAGATCAGAATTGTTGACTGAGTGGAATAAGAGAGAAAATTGAATAAATTAAAAAGAATGGTGGAGAGAGAATAAAAGAGTAAAGTAAAATAAAATTGGGATGAGAGGAGAGAGTGAGAGAGAGAGAAAGAGAGGAAAATAATAAAAGTAATAAAATATATAATTTATAAATAATTTTATAATAATAATAATGATGATAAGAATAGTGTTAATTATTATTATTATTACTATTAAAAAATAATTTTTAAAGATCAAGAGAAGAAAACAAATTTAAAATAAAATTTATAATAAGAACGAGATATTAATAATAATATTTATAATAATAATAATAATAATAATCATATATGATTATTATTATAATTATTTAAATTAAGGAAAAAAGAAATTAAATGACTGGAAAATAATTTTAAAAGATGAATGTATTTTATTTTTTAAAAACTTAATTACAATTTAAAAGAAAAAAAATTTAAAAAAAGAAAAAAAATTAAGAAGATGAAGAAGGGGGGAGTGGAGAGTGGCAACACAACCCTTGGGTGTGGGTTCCCTCTCCCTCGGTGTTGACTTATTCACAACAAGAAGGTTGGGTACCCCTATAAATAGGAGTAGAGGGCTGCCTCTGCCTCCTCCTCCCTTCATTGAACCCCCTGATAATTTTGAGGTATTCCTTTGAAACCACACACCCATGGTCTGTAGGTGTGGATTACTATGTGGAAGGACTCCATGTGCTGCATCAGGTGTTGTAGGAGTGAAATCCACTAGCAGATACAATAGTGTAAATGGAGGTGGTTGGTGAGGTTGGTGTAAGGAATTGGTTGTGGAGAGAAGTGGCAGTCCATGGCCGAGGCAGTGGTGGGGCTTTAGTGAGGAGTAATGGGGGATCAAGCTCAATAGTGGTTGGGGATCATCATGGTGGCCTCCTCCTCCTAATTAAGCCTTCGAGGTGGACGGAGGATCTCAAACCAAAAATCAGCAGTAATGAAGCAATTCTAGCGATGACATTGAGTGCCAGTGGCTGCCTACATGGTGGGGGAGCTAAATATCACCTTGGTGAGCTAAGGTGGGAGCGCTGTATGGAGGGGTGGAATATGACGGTTGGTGAACTATGGAGGTGGAAACAAGGTGGTGGTGGTGACAAAATGAGGCATAGGTGTAGGAGGTGGCTGGGCAAGGGAGCGTGGGGGAGCGGAGATGGAGGTAGAGGTGACATGACATCAGTAGATGGTGATGGTCGACAGTGGAGTGCAGTAGCTGGATGCGAAACTATGGTGGAGTTCCCTTCCCATATCGAAATGGTGGGAAGGTACTTGAGGTTTTATAATCCTCGATGTTAGAGCATGAGGCATGCCTGCTCTGAGGTGGGATCCTAAGACACCACTCAAACACACTTAAATGCGGGATGTGACTTCACAACCCACACTGCATTCATAACACCTTTGATCATCATGGGGCTTGATCACCTGTAGCCTTCCAACAGGGATTTACGACCCATAGGTCATGCTCGGGCTTGACCCCCCAAGTTCCTCCAAGATGTGCTGGCCCTCCCAGGGCCTGTGTGGCCGGGATATCTTCTAGTGGGATGGCTAAGAGGAACATGGTCCATTGTAGAAGTATGGCCTAGTTGGGGTAATTTTTTACAAAAAAAACCATTAAAAGAGTCAGAAAAAATTTAACGAAGCTCAAAATCTCTTAAATTAATTCTAAACACAAAAAACCTATTTCAAATCCATTTAAAATTCACCTTCTTATTTATACATAAATTAATAAAACATTTAAAATCAAGGGCCATGAATTTTAATAACATTAATAAATTATCTAAATTTGTTTATAAATATGAACATTTTTTGTTCTATCAATAATTATTTCCATCATTGAGAGACTATGAAGGAAAACGAATTAGATTGGTTCATGTGTTGGTAGTCATCCACCCACATAGTTTACGAGTTCGTTTCCCATTTGATAGAGGAAGATATGGTTATAGATTATAGCATTAAAATATTATTATATCATTATATAGGAGAAATTTATGTTATTGTATTTTTGTAGTTTAAGAATATTTGTAGGATGTTGAAAAATAAATAAATAAAAAATGTTAGGTTAAGAATGATGCATCTTCCTTGGACAACCTCTTTGCATTATCACCAAAAGCCTTCATAAAAGGGTTTACTAACCACAATAAGGTTTCTAGGGATTTTCATAGCTAAGTAATGAAGTGATATGTTTAGGGAATTATTGAACCAAAATTCGTTGGAAGTGTAAATAGTATAAAAGAATCGGTTCCCTTTTACAAGTATATGAGATGACCCACTTAAAATTTTTTAAAATAAAAAGTTATATCCACATTTTACAGAAGAGAAAAGGACCAAGAATGGATTATTATCAAAAATTAGATGTCCTAGGGTCAGTATATAGCCATAAAATAGTAACTGGAAAAGTATTTAGTTCATTTTAACATTTATCTATTTAGCTGAACCCTTGATAAACCCATTTTAACCTTAATCTAGGAAATTATTTTTTAAAAGTTTTTACTATTCCTTATGATAAAAAAATTAATATGACCATATTATAATATATTAAATATTCTAAATCCAAATATTTAATCCATTTAACTAAATTTAATTCACATAATTGGAAGAATTTAATTTGAAACTAATCCTGAAGATACAATTAAAAAGCTACTTTCCAAAGAAAGGGTTTTCATATGTATGATAATTTTTAACATCTAAATTCAATATGACATTAATTAAAATGACCAAAATTTGATTAATTATAATATAATTTATGTAATTTCACAATTAAAATTATTTAAAAAATGGAACCATATAAATTATTTAAACAAAAAGTAAATTTTCAATAAAAAATTGTATTTTTCATTATTAATCGAAAAATTAATCTTTTTGAAAAATAAAAAATAATTTACACAAATATAATTTTGACATTTTGATTTCAAAAATTATGTTTATTTTATAAAATAAATTTTTTAAAATTGGAAAAATAACTTTTACTAAATTTTTACAAAAATAAACAAATACTTGTATTTTGAGGAAAAGTATTTTTGAAGTATATAATAGCTTTATTAAACATTAAGTAATATTTAATAAATATGTTTTCATTATATTAAATAATTATACATAATTTTAAGATTTGGGTTATTCCTATTAAAACCAACTATTTTTACGACTATGATGTAATAGTCGTGTTTAAATCAAAATATTAATTGTATATCACGGTTCATTAAATCTTGGTGTTGCGTGTAATGAATGCCATCAAAGAAATTAAATTTATTTTGAAAAATAGCTGACTGAAAATTAATTTTTTTTATTCGAACACTTTTGAGGAAAAAGTGAGAAAACAAACATGACTTCAATGACTTAAAACAACCAAACCACCATGATACAAATGTTTAAGGCCAAAGAACTCATTCAAACTTACACGCAAGAGCCCCTACCAAGCATAAAAACAATAAGATTAGTTTCCTCCTACTCGCAACTTGAAAAGCAAACTCATGTATAACTGCACGAGCATGGTACCGATGGAAAATCCATACCCTCTCAAACATCCAAATTCGAAATGCAAGGACCCGAAGAAAACCACTGCTCTAAACCCCATCTTGAGCAACCCCTTGTAAGAGAACAGTTGCAGCCACCCTCAAACCTAGAACCACACGGCCACCAGAATCTCAGCATGACAAAAATCATAATATGATACCAAAAATCCAACTTTAGAAACCAAACTTCACCCGAGACAGGAAACGAGCGAACCAATAACCCACCACTTTACCACAATCAACACCATAAACAAAAATCACCGAAAAAAACCTGCAATATAAGCCGCAAGATGCCGGAATCAAGAACCGAGAGACCCTCCCCCTCCGTGCCACACAAAGACCAGCACCGGGCCTCACCTGAAAGGAAGCCATCCCTACCGAGGCCTTTGCTGGTTGACGCCAAGCCGAGAACCAACGCTATTTCAAAAACCTTCGCAAGGACTATCAAAGGCATATCCGCACCTCGCTGGGCCAACGCTTCAACCAAAATGGAAGACGAAGCCGGATCCACACGTTCACAAGCCAACACTCCAGGAAGACAGCAGGAGCCTCGCCAGAACCATTGTTGAGCCGATGATCAAGGGATGTTGATCGGAAGCCACACCAGCCTTACAGAGGCTTGCCGATGTCAATCCGAGGACGCCGACGCCGACGCAAATCCAAACCGCGCCACACCAGAGGAGGGAAGGGAACAAAATCAGAGACAAAAACCCTAGCCCATCAAGAAATAAAAATCACCGCTGTTAAAAGGCCTCACCTACCAATCGAGATCCAGAAATAATATAATTATTCTATAACGTACTCTTATTTTGAAAAATAAATTCATAAAATTTCACTGTGTTATATTCTAACCCCATTAAAATTAACTTTCCCTCAAAAGTTTACATTCTAACACAAATAAATGAGGATACTTATACCTCATAAAATCCCAACGTTCCCATGCAGCTTCTTCAAGTTAGCGGGTTCACCATAAAACTATGACAAGGTGAGTGGAATTATTTCATAGAACTTTCTCTTTATGAACCAAAATCTCAAGAGGTTTTTATTCATAGGAAGGATCATGATCCAGTGGTACAACCTCTAATTTCAATACATATGAAGGGTTTGGTATGTACTTCCTCATGAGATATACATTGAACACATCGTGGGCTTGAGAGAGGTTTGGTGGAAGCGCCATGCGAAACAAAACCATCCATACTCAATAATGAATATAAAAATTGAAAATATAACTATTTATTAACTTTTATTTATTTATAAATCTCATAACCTTCTTCCATGTATAAATTCACATGAAAACATTCTCACCAACTTCAATCTCCAGATCACTGTATCGATTATCAACATAACTTTATTATTGTCTATGATATTCCTTGATGTACTATTGAATGGTTCTGAATTTTTATGCCTTTTCCTATTCTAGCTCAACAACCAATATCATTATTTATCCAAATTTATTCCAACATGTTGGCGTTATATAGTTCTTTCCATAGAGGTCTTCATATGGAGCCATCTAAATTCTTGAATGAAATCTATTATTGAATGAAAACTTGAGTAAAGGAAGGTTTTGATCCCAACAACTTTTGAAATTCTGAGAATAGGATCTAAACATATCATCTAGGGTTTGAATTCTTCTCTTAGACTAAACATCTGTCTAAGGATGATACGTAGTGCTGAAACTCAACTCTATTTCTAGATCATAATGAAGACATATCCAAAACATCAAGGTAAACCTTGTATCCCAATTGGATACAATTTAATGTGGTCCACTCTTCAACCTTTCCAATTAATTTATTCATATCCATGAAGGATTATATAGAGATAAATATTCTCTCATAGTGATGAACTATACTAAATTCACAAGGTGATCAATTATAAAGAATACAAAACTATTCCCTTTGTATGTTTTGGGTGGTCTAATGACAAAATCCATGGTGATGTTTTTCCATTTCAATTCTGGTATGGGTAATGTTTGTAACATCCCCTAATAATTATATTTACCATCCTTAACTTGCGGACATACCAATCATTTAGATTCAAAATTGGCAATATATATCTTCATGTCTTCCCACCAGAAATACTCTTTCAGATCTCTATATATCTTCATGATTTTAGGATGAATAGATAATGAAGAACTGTGAGCTTCCTCTAACAGATCCATCTAAAAATTTGGAATGGTTGGAACACATAAATAGTTCCAGAACCAAATCATTCCCTCATAATCAAGGTTAAACTCATTAACATCTCTAAAATTATTCTACAACACTAAATGTTCCTTTTTTACTCTTTAATAATTACTTGGATAGGTTGATGAACACTCATTCAAGAGAGATAAAATTTATCACCTTACTTAAATATTTCCATATCCATCCTTTAAAAATACATAAATATTGGATCTTTTTTATCCACACAATAAATAATCTATAGTGATCATTTAGACTCAAAGCATCAACTACCTTGTTCTCTTTACCAGGGTGGTAATGTACTGAGAAGTTGTAAACTTTAATCATCTCCAACCATATTCTCTTTCACATGTTTAACTCTTTCTATATGAATATATTATTTAATCTATTATGATCTGTAAATATATAACACCATTATCCATAAATTAAATTCAACTCTTCATTGAAAAAATTACCGCAACTAACATATAATCATGAGTCGGTTAATTTTTCCTATGAACATTCAACTGTCAAGATACATAATCTATTACCATGTAATCAATTATAATAAAAAATCCCAATCAATTATTTTATGCATCACTATCAATTACATACTCTTTTCCACTATATGTTAATGTAAGAACCAGTGCACTAACTACTCTTCTCTTCAGTTCCTCAAAATTTTCCTTGCATGTATTCATCGATAGGAACTTGACACCCTCTCAAGTTAACTTGGTCTGTAGATTAGATAATATTGAGGGATTATCCACAAACAATTTTTGATATCCAAGTAAACCAATATAACATAGGATATAATTCATAGTGGTTGGTTAGGGACAATATTCAATAACTTCATTCTTTGATGAATCGATAGATATACTGTCACTTAGGATTATATGACCCAAAAATGAATCCTTTTATATCCATAATTCCCACTGTTTTAAATTTTACATAAAACTTATAATTCCTTAGGATGTTCAATAAAATAATCTAGTTATATTTATGTTTTTTCGTTCAATTTGGATAGATAAGAATATCATCTGTAAATATTACCACAAATTGATCAAGGTAATCCCTAAATAATTTATTCATTAAACACATGAATAAATTGAGTGAACTAGTGAGGAAAATTGACTCACAATATTTTCATAGTGTCCATATATTGTATGGAAGACTGTATTGGGTATATACCTCTTTTTAATCCTCAATTTATGACATCCTCAATGTAGGCTAGTCTTGGAAATGTGTTGAGGTCTACATAATTGATTGAAAAAGTTATCCATATGGGTTATGTGATACTTGATTTTGATTTTGATCATATCCAGTTCTTAATAATCAATGAAAACCTGCATCGATCCACCATTATTCTTGAAAAAAAAGAAAATGTGCACCCCAAGGTGACACACTCGCCCAAATAAACCCATTTTCAAGACTATATTGGTGTTGATTATTCAATTCCTCCAACTAAATTTTGGCCATTCTATAGGGATACTTTTAAATAGGTGTTTCACTAGGTATGAGTTCTATTCATAACTCAACTTCATGATTTGGTTAAATACTTGGAAACACTTTCATAAAAACATCAATAAACTCCCCAAAAATAGTTATATAATCAATATTGATCTTCTCTCCCAAAAACTTAGATAAACATCCCTTTTGAATCGGAATCAACACCAATAAAATGAACGTGATTTCTATCAAAAGTTCATACTCATCATCACACTGATAAATGATCATATGTTAGTTTGAAATATCAAATGTGAATTACATTCCATAAACTTTAATGTCTCATTTATGTAGAGAAATCCAGTCCATGACCTAGATTATATAAAATTAAACTATAGGAAGAATAAATGCATTTATAGGAAGAAAATTCCCACAATCTTCAACTAAGAATAATCATAGAATTGAGATGTGATCATCAAACCATTAGGGTATTTTACTAAAAATTCAAAATATAATCATTGAGGTGGTACTATGATTCCCTTATAAAATTATTCATATTAAAAATAGTGGGTATATCTAGTGTCAAATAAGACTATAATAGTTACAAATTGGATGTTAAGTATAACTTTTACCATGTCATTATTTCAACCATTATTAGAAACATTGATCATATAATATTAACCTTTTCCCACCATCTTAAGAGGTTATGAAAATAAATTATCATCATTAAAAGTTTTATTTATTCATTGGTTAGTATAATTACCATAATCCTTGAACTTCAAATACTAGGGTGTGGGTGGTGCATTTTGTGGAGTTTTCTCTCAATTTTCATCATTAGCTAACTTCTTCTCATCACTTCATCATTAAATTTCTTGATGACCTTACATTAAAAAATTAAAACATTTATTAGTCCCATTAAGACACTTTCCTTATCTTTTCCTTTTACACATCAATAATTATGGAACAGTCATCTTCTTCTCTCCATGTTTTTAGAGTTTTTATTTAATTCAATATTTATTTCCTTATTAAAACTATGGGTTTGATAGGTAGATCCCTTCTCAATTTCCACTTTGATAACACATCGAACAATTTCTTCATAGATAATGAGGTTCCTTATAGGTAACACTCTTTTGATATTTGGTTTATTCCACTGAATAATCGATAAACCGTACTTTCAAGTTGGATGATTGTACCATAAGCATACCTCACAAGTCTTGTAAAAGTTTCCTCATTATTACCAATAGATTCCTCACCCTTATTATTTAGATCAAGTGATCCCCTTTCCATTTTCATATAAGGAATAAAGGGGAAGTACTTATTAAAAAATAATACTTTATAATAATCCCACTCCATGGAATCATTTTTATCATGTTGACTCATATTCTTGATGAGAGTCCACCATTGTTTTGATTCTCCTTCAAAATGATAGAAATCCAAAATGAAAATTTCTTTCTATGAACACTAGAGAATGAAAAATATATTTTCACTAGTACTACTATTTTTCTTTGAACTAGTGTATCTACAAAATCACTAAAATAATGTTGATGTTGCCTCATGAAGGACTCAATATAATTTTTTTCCCTTCTTTTCCAATTTGGAAGTTCAACATTATTTATTGTAGGAGAAAGTTGTGTGAGCATAACAATGAAATTTTCCACCCTATATCCCATTACATTTGGTTGATCAAGAGGAAAATCATTTAATCATAAATCACATTAATAATTAATATGGTTCTCTAGGTTACATACATTTACTTCAAAACAAAATGTATAGTGTAAGAAATAATAATCATAGTGGGGAAGCCCATAATCATGAAAAATTACTTATAGGTTATCTAAATTATGAAACCTTATTTTCAATATATAAAACCTTAGGCTCCACCTCATAAATTCATGATCAATATTAAAATCCTTCATTATGTTTCATATAGAGTTTTTAAATTTATAAAACATATCCCCCATGAGTTTCAAACTAGGTGTGCCTTAAGTCTCATTATTTTTCACCATGTGACAATCAAGTCCAAATCAATGCACCCTTTTCAAAGTTATTAAACGTAGGTATGTTATTTCTAGATCCACATCCACTTTTAGTATCTAGGGATATATTTAATAGCTTAAAGAAAACATGATCTATCCTTCTCCAAAATTCCAAAACTTTTTCTTATAACCTAACATATCCTTAAAATTATCCCTAGGGTTCTCAATAATATGTTCTCATCCTAGTTCAAAATGTTATCTAATTACTTTTATGATACCAAATATATAGGATTTTACATTTCATAAATAAATATTACATATTATAAGATGAATATTGATTGTATATCTTAATGATCAACACCAAAATCTTTTAGGTCTAGTTCCTTTCAAAAATTGGGTACATAAACAACTAGTTCATAAGTGAAATATAAAATCTCCCTTTATGTTCTTCATAACTAGAACCCAGTTTTGAAATTTCATATATAATACCTTTATTTATAACCCGAGGAAAGGAAACATAATAAAGTTCGTTCTCATACACTCAGTATGATTAAACTAGGTGGATATAAACATAACATAACCGTAAGTGTTTGGGAACATGAGAATAACATTTTAAAACCATACCATTCATATCGTAGATAATAAAATTGAGCAATGGAATAAATCTTAGAAGTTCATAAGAAATGAATAATAAATTAATAAAAGAAGAAAATACATATAAGCATATCGATGGAATAGATTTTTGGACTACAGATAAGTATAGAAAATAATTCTCTTATTAGTCAATGATAAATTCCAAGACTATCATAGTGGACTGGGTTCACTCCCAAAACATCATAGTAGTCAAGTTTCATTCCCAAGACTATAATTATAGAGGATCTGTTTTTTTCATTGTATTAATTTGAAATATATTAATAAATATTATTGGAACTAGTCACTTAGATGACATGTGATTCTATCGTTCGGTGAGCTTGGAATTAATTTTATAAAAATATTAAATATATTTTACTTCACCCACATAATTTTTTTATAAAATAATAGAATATATTCTGATTGAATTAAAAGATAAAAAATATGAGACTATGGTTGAATATGGAATGCAGGGTTTACCCTAGGTACAACCTAAAGTTAGTCAGCACCAGACATTCAGATGAGGAAACCTTTGTTAGATACATTAAGTGAATTTTCTAGCCCAATTAAGTTAAATAACCTGAGAGGGGGGAATCATTTTATGATAAATTAAAACAAATTACCCTTACAAACTTGTTTAATTGTAAAAAAACACTCTTATATCTCTTTCCAATTTAAATGTATGAACAAAATCTAAATCATGAACAAGAAATAATAATGTCACTCGGTTCACCATCACTAGGCTATGTCCTTGGAGCATATAAAAATGATGCGCTGATGAACCAAATCCACTGAGGCTCAATACCCTAATACAAGGTTCATACTAGATTAATTTTATTGCTAGGATCACTGCCTTTATAAATTTTAGGGTCAGCTCACTACATTCCTAAGGGTCACTCTTTGAGTTTCTTTCTCTGGCTCACTACTGGTGGTAAGGATCACCATCTTCCTATTCCTTTTCTCACTACTCTGGATGGGATCTACTAATAGTTTATGGACATGTAGGTCCCTTGATTTGCATGAATTCGTGCATACTCAATTATAGGATAATTTTCTATTGAAGTGTTATTTTCACCCGTAGATGAAAACCACTTTTCCGCATACTGTTAGTTTGATGAAATTTCTTTCATGAACTATCCAAAAAAATTTCCTTCTCCCTATATGAACTGTCTTTCAATTTATGGTGTGAGTGCTTCGTAGACCAACACTTCTTCTATGAACAAACACTTTTTCCATGGACCACCTCTTCTTTTGTGAACTATCTATTCCACGGACCACATATTCTTATGTTAACTATTTTACCTTATGATCTTCAGAGCCACCCAAAAACCCTTTCATGAACTGTTCCATGAACTGATTCACCCTTCATTGAATTATACTTCATGAACCACTTCACTTCTCAAAATCCCCCCTCGAGAACCATTTCAAACTTTGTCTAATTTATTATTAGAGTGATGATATTCTCTAATAAAATTTGTTCACTTATAATGATCTGATTTGTGGTCCTTATATAGAAAAATAGATCTGAAAATCCCACTAATTGGAATAACCCAAATCATTGACGGGGTATGGCCTTCACCGTGTATGGTTATGTTATTCACATAGAACTTTTCTTCTATCCTCACAGTGGCATATGAATTTCATAAATGAATCATCACCTCTTATCCATAAAATACTGCCTTCCAACAAACATCAATCATCCAATAAACTGTGAGTCTTTTGCTGACTATTTTTTCACACACGGTGTGTATAGTGCACTTCAGGGTCTACATAGCTCTATTATGTGGAAATCTTCCTTTTCTGACTTTCCTGGGCCATTACACAAACTATGCTTCATGGTTTTCAGAACCCTTTTGCGGGAAAAAAATTACTTTTCAAAAAACCAAACTCCTTCTTCTGAAACACAAACCATACTTTTTATCAGTCATCTATTTTTTTAAACAAACAAAATCAACCTAAAAACACCACGAAGACACCTTGAGGGATTTTTTCCCAACAATACCCCCATTGGGTTTGTTGAAAACTCTTCTCATTTTGATACATTATTATATCTTAAACCATATTATACAAGTATTCACCTCTTGCAATTTAGATAGAAAACAGATATTTACTCAACATATACTATAAGCCCACCTAAGCCTGGCTCAACATAGGAAACAATAGTAGCATGCAAAGTTTATCAAAGAATCACTTCATTCCAAAACCACTTCATTACATTCATCATAAACCTAATCTGTCAGGATATATAATCTTAATCGATAAGCTTTAGCATTATCAGATTTAATACTCCCCTATCTTGCTACTCACCCTTTCAGCTTCCACCTACCCCCCTTTCAGTTTCTCCCCCTGTCTGGATTAATAAATTTTCTCCCATTTTACAGTTATAATTTCACCACATTTTTTAATGAAATTGAAGTCCATTCCTTTTAGTTCTTCATTAGGGTAAATAATACATATTATCACATTAGGAAAAAAACACACCATACCATAGGGATAGGGGGTCCCATATCGACAATTTTTTAAGTGTGGGGATTTTATTGAACTCTCAGATCCAATTGATGCCTTTCAAATACTTCTTTAGGTAAGTCCTTTTTCAGAATGTCCGCAACCTATAATTTTGTTGGAAGATACTCCAAATTCACTATGAATTCTTCCACCTTCTCTTTGATGAAATGATATGTGATTTCAATGTTCTTTTTCCTTGATTTAAGGATTGAATTTTTTATAATATTTATAGAACATGAATTATCACAATGGATTCTGATCATAAACATCACTTCAATTCCCATATCACCAAGCTTCTGTTTCATCCAAAAAAACTATGTGCATTATTGAGTATCCATAATGTATTTATATTCTTCAATTCTCAATGAAATTTAATATTTTTTATTTCTCAGCCAAGAAATACACAATCTTCCAAGATATAATGCACCAATTGATGTCGATTTTTTATTGTCTACTGAAGCACCCCAATCTACATCTATATATCCCAATAACTCTTGTTGAGATTTATCATTATACATAAAACCAAAATCCACCATGCCCTTGATATAACAAAGTATTATTTTCACTATATATATATGGATTTCCTTGGGAATGATTTGATGTATTTTTTTTGGCATGTAGAAAAAAATATATGGTCTTGTCGCTATCAATTACTATAGACTCCCAATGATTGGCCTATATTTTGTGATATTGATTACATTGCCTTCATCACCCCATGACAGTTTCATCTGAGTAGCCACAATAGTTTTTATATCCTTAGATTTATCCATTCCAAATCAAATCATAACCTCCTTATCATATTTGGATTGAGAAATTAATGTTCCATTTTTTCTATGTGTCACCTATAAACTGAGGAAAAATGTCAATTCACTTATCCTTGACATTTCAAATTCACTTTTTATGAATTATGTGAATTTATTGTATTGAGCTTCATATGATCCATAAAAGATTATTCATCTATATATACCATCACCAATATCTAGTGACTATTTTCATTGTTGACATATAGATTATAATCAACCCCACCACACTAAAAGCCATGTTTCTTAGAAAAATATCTAGTTTTTAATTCCATGCTCTTGATTCTTGCTTCAACCCATATAGACCCTTATTTAGCCAAAAAAATATATTCTAAAATTCATGAATGATAAAACCATCTAGATTATCAATGTAAACATCTTCTTCCATAACCCCATTCAGAAATTATGACATGACATCCATATGGAAAATATGAACTTTTTTTTCACTGTTATTTCCAGGGATAATTTGATTTTATCTAGACTTACAGTAGGTGAAAATGTTTCATCAATATTGATTACTTCTATCTTGCATTACCCTTTTCACACTAGTCATTCTTTATTTAGAATTATCACACCTTATTCATTCCTTTTTTTGTTAAATACCCATTTAGACCTAATGAAATTATTATCTGTTGGCCTCAAAACAATATACCATGTCTGATTCTTCTCAATTTTGTCAATATCTTCATTAAAATATTAAATATAATTCCCATATCTAGATACTTCATCAAAACATTTATTTTATACATGTAATAAGTAGGATTTTTATTGTAGAGACTTTATCCTCACTATCTAAACTAGCACTTTCTCACCACCAATTATGTAATGTCTATCAACTTCAGATCTTCTCTTCTGTATCTGTGAAAATAATAAATTCTTATCATCCTTTTCATTATCTGAATCTTCTTATGAATCATATTTTTCTGAACTGGAACATCCCCTAATCTTTATATCTATTCATAACTATCCTCCCAATACTGATCATGTATTTTCTGAAGATTTTGATCATTATCTACGTAGTTACATTATGAATTTGAATACAATTTCCCATCCACTTATTGAATAATTTTTATTATTTGATTTTCTTTGAGTATCCAAGAAATATCCATTTATCTCCATGGGATTCAAACTTCCTGTATTTCTCCTTATTGAGAATTAAACACTTACTTCCAAAGACTCCAAAATGCTTCAATGTTGGATTATTTCTACACTATAGCTCATATAGGGTCTTCTTTTTTGGAAAGAATAAATCTCTATTTGATGTGTAGAATAATTTCATTATTACTTCTTTCCAAAACTTATCTGGTTTGAATTTCTCACTAAGAATTGTTTTAGCCATATTTTTGATAATTCAGTTCCTTCTTGAAACTACACCATTTTACTGTGCAGTTCATACTGCTGAAACATGATGCCATATCCCATGTCTCTAAAGATAGTCCTCCTCATGAATATTTGTGAACTCAATTCCATTATCTATTCTGATCTTATGAATTTTCTAACATAGCATCTTTTGAACATCCCATTGATATCTTGTAATGAAACCGAACACCTTAGGCTTGTGGGTGATGATTGAAACCCACACCATTCTGGTAAAATCATAAATGAAGCGAACATAGTATCTCCTTCCATCAATAGTTGTTGGTGAAATAGGTCCACACACATCAATATTCACTAGATCAATAACTCTTTTTGACCTTTTATCAGTTGTATTATATTTATTTGGAAGGATCTTCCCTTGTTGACAAGCATCACACATATGACTATGATCATGAGATAATGTAGGGAGGTCACGAGCATCATCATATTTCACCATATCTTCCAAATAAATTTGGCTCAAGTGTCTAGGCCATTTATGCCATAACTTGTTTCTTCTTCCTTGGATATAAGGCACATATCTTCTTCTCCACTCACAAGTTATATATTTCCTTTCATACACTTTCCCTACAAAACAACTACAATGTATTTTTCCTTGATGACACATAATTTTGTTGAAAATCTTATGGAATTTCCTAAGTCAAGGAATTGACTGACACTAAGAAAGATGTGATTGAGATCTTCAACAACTAAAACATCATCATGTATCATGTCTTTTCCCTCAAACTTGGATTTTTCCAAGACAAATATATTTAGGCCTTCACCATTACCATATCTTATGATACCTTCCATATCAATGTAATTCTGTTCATGATATCTTTATTATCTGTCTTATGAGAGGTGAATCCACTAGAAATAATCCATATTCTAGTGTGATGTGATTATTTGAATGAAATATCAACAACCAATTATTAATAAACAATCTTATTCTTTTTCGTCCATGTTTTTGACTTCATACCCAGTACAGATTATTAATATTAATCTTCCTTGAAGTATGATGGACCAAATTCATCTTGCAACACTACAAATGGATTTTTTATTTTCAACTAATTTGATGATAAATTGAATTAATACTTATGACCCCATTTATTCTTCTACAAAACATTTATCTGTATTATTTATGAACAATACCTTTCCATGTTCCTGAATCCTCCACACCTGAAATAGTGACCATCAAATGATCTTCTGGAAAACTGAGTTCTGTATGTCTACCTCTGTTGATAATATTCCCTTTGGTATCTCTTGTCTATGGAATAGAAATTTAGGGAGTGTCACATATTTATACAGCAATAACATCTCATACGGGGTCCATTCTTGTTTGGAAATACTACACCAACTTTTCTCCATTGGGTTCTTTGAACTTTATGATTCTGATTCATTCCCAAATCAATCATAAATCATAGAATAAGTGATTGTGGTCTAACATCAACCATTACTGCTTTCTGTTTTTAAATAAGCCGCATACTTGTATTATCCTTTTTATTTGTATATTTCTTTTATTATTTTGGAACTCTATGTTTTGCTTTTATATTTTCTACCACCTGAATGATTTTATTTCTTGATGTCATACTAGGAATCAAAAGTTTTTTCTGGATTTTTTACTTTTCATCTTAGGCTAATGACTTCTTCTTTATTCTCTTCAATACATTTAATTTGATCTTTCCCAGTCATAGTCAAACTATAGATTTATCTTTTATATTCTTCAATTATGAGCTTTTACTGAACAATACTTTCTAATATTTATAGCATTTAAGACTTCAGTTTTTCAATTTCTTCATTCATCTCACACATCTCTTATTCCTTCTATTGTATATAAAGTTTGTAATCACCAACCACTTTATTTAATTTCTTTATTTTTCATCTAAAAACATATATCATTTCAAGAGAATATTCTAATTCAATATTAAGGTCAAATATTGCTTTATTTCTCTTTTATTATCATCATTTTCTTCCCTTGTAGGGGAATTTCCCACTACTTCCACCATATCATCTACTTCCCGATAATTGTAGTCTTCCAACTCTTCTGCCACAAATTCTTCTAAGTTATCATCTTCTTTTGAACGTAGATTCTTCTGTTTGAAAAATTTTATCTTAAAAATTTTCTTTTCTTCATGTAGAATGAATAATTTTTCATTTGAATTTAGACTTCATCCACTTAATCTTCTTAAAAAATGTAGGGGAACCATGAAACCATATTTGTAACCATTCCAAATTGAAAGAATACAAGTGGGAGTTTCCCCTTGAAAATTCCTTGTCCTCTTTGCAGATTTGAGGAAAGTAATGACATCACACCATCTCTCTCTTATTCTTCTTGACCATATTAAATGGTAAACTTATTCATTTCTTTAAATTCCACTTCTTTGGATTTCTATTTTTCCATAGACTCATTATCATCATTTCTCATCAAGTATAAAACAAGAGTTCTATTCAAGATATCCAATGTCAGCTCATTTAGATCTTTATCTTATAGTATAGAAACTCTGTGATTGAACTGTGGTGGATGTTTTCTCAAGGTACAATTTATGATATTTATATCTTAAATAATTTCTCCTAGACCATAAAAGTAATCCAAAAAAAAATTAATCAATAAAATAATGTATCAACAGACTCATTATAATGAATTATGGGATCCTCTTACTTGGTCTATAGAACTTGTGGTTTTCTTATCTCACTTTTGAGCCACCCTCAAAAAAATTAAATAAATTTTCCCACATTTCTTATTATTTCTTTCATGAAATCACCTTTGTATATATGTAATTAGATAGGGATCCCACTAAAGAAATGATTCCTTTGGTGTTTGTATGCAATTCCCTTCAGTCAACATCTGATAAAGAATCACTGTCGATATTGGCCAAAATCCCATGGATCACTGCTATGAAGAAATCCAATCCTAATGATCAGAAGAAGTGTTGCATCTGATTCTTTCATAATTGAATTATTTTTCATTGAATTTCAGAATCCATTTGTGATTGAAAACCTCCATTTCTTCTACTGAGAGAGAACCACTGAATTTCAATGTTTCACTATAATTCCAATTGTTATCCCAATTAGGTTATATACATTGAGAGGGGGTGAATTAGGGTATGATAGTTTGAAAAAACTTCCTCTTATGATCTTATTTTGTTGTTAAGAAAAAAATCTTCTCTTTGTTTCCCATTCAAATGTATAAATGGAATTTAAATCGTGAACAAGACACATCAATTTTACTTGGTTCACCCTCACCGGTCTACGTCCAAGGAACTTAAAATAGTGATGTTCCAATATACCAAATCCACAAAGATTCACTTCCAAAATACAAGTTTTAGGCTAGATCACTTCTTTTCCCAATCTCACCACCTTTAAAAATTTTAGGGACAACTCACTGCTTTCCTAAGGGTCACTCCCTGAGTCTCTTTCTGTGGATAACTACTAGTGGAAAGGATCACAGTCTTCCACTTCCTTTGCTCACAACTCTTGAAAGGATTTTCTCGTAGTTTATAGACATATAGGTCCCATATTTTTCATGAATTCATTCATCCTAAACTATATGTAGATTCTATATTGAAGTCTCGTTTTCACCCGTATATGAAATTAAATTTCCCACCTACTGTTAGTTTATAGAAATTTCTTTTGAGATCTATCCATGAACTATCATGCTCCCTACATTAACTGATTTGCACCACATGGAATGAGTGCTTCATGGAAAACCAATTCTTCTGGGAACAACCACTTATTAAGTGGACCACCTCTTCTTTAGAAAACCATATCTTCCATGGACTGCCTCTTCTTCTGTGAACCGTCTTCCTTTTTGAGCTGTAGAGCCTCACAAAAACCCATTTACAGAATTTTCTATGAACTGTTTCTCCATTCATGGAATTCTATTTCACAAACCACTTCACTTCACATAATCCTCTCTCATGAACCACTTCATACTTTTCAAAATTTATTACTATATATATTATATTCTCTAATGAAATTTTCTCACTTATAATGATATGATTAGAAGTCATTATATAGGAAAATAGATCCTAAAATCCTACTAATTTGAATCTCCCAAATCATCAATGTAGTGCAGCCTTCATTGCATACTGCTATGCATCATGTATAGAACTATTCTTCTTTCCTCGTGGTGGTTGATTATTTACACAAACGAATCACCAACTATCAGCCACAAAAGAAAAATATCTGGTGAACGTCAAGCCTCCTATGAAATGTGAGTCTCCCATGAACTATTTTTCCCTACATATTCTGCATAGCATGCTTTGCAGTTTTTCTAGAACTTATATATAAAAATATACTTTTTTCAAATTTTCATAGTCATTCCATGAACTATGATTTAGGGTCCACAAACTCCTTTTTCGGAAAAAAATTACTTTTTTGAAAAAACTATTTATTTTGTGGCCCAAAAATTTGGCAAACACTATGAAATGATGTCACATTAAAAAATTGTTTTGGTAACACAAACGATACTTTTTCATGGTCATCTAGATTTTTCAACAAACACAATCAACCTAAAAATACCAAGATGACACCTTTATTGTTTTTTTCCAACAAAATTAATCAATTTATTTATTTAATTAATTCATTTAATAATTATAACCTATTATTTTATATAAATATGTTCTTATGGATAATTTCCAGGATTATCTACAAGACCCTGGGATTGTTGAATGGATGATTTTAGTGACCTTAATTGGAAAATTGAGATTGGACAATGAAAGAAAACCAAATCAAGTTGAATCGAGGTGCAACAAACACAATAGATCCTCTCCGTCATTAGAATCATTGTTCATCACAAATTATTGATACGAATCAAGCTAGCACTTCTCAATTATTATTTTCATCCCCATAGGATTATATATTTGAATAATTTATTATATATAATTTTTATTATACAATTCCTCTCCCATCACATGATCCTTATTGATAAATATATTTTTTATATAATTTATTATATTTTCATTGGCCATGATTTCACCCTGGAGTCTCCACTTTGAAATCATTGGATGTGAAATCCCAGACAATGATGTTTATCACAATTTTTAGGGTTATTTTACCCCATAGGTATTTTAATTATTTAGTGTTGGTCTTTGGGGTTATGGTTTTACTTTTATGGGTGAGTTTAAAAGTGATATAACACTCGAATTCATAGAATATTTACGTGTGAAGAAAAAATTGGATATCTAAGGATGGATCAGGATAGATCATGGGATGTGAGTGATGAATCATGTGGATCAAAGATTTAGAACTAATTGGTTGGGAAAATGGGAGGTGAACAAAGTGGTGAAAACATTGAGCGAAGGATTAAGAATCGATTCTTAGCCACCAAAGGGTCTAAATAAATGACCAAAGGCATTTCCACTGATTTTGTGTGGTCAAACTGTGAGAATCATGGTTGTAAGGATGGATATAGAAACCAATTATGGATTCCATTATTTCATTGATATTTTTTACTATAATATGTGTTTGGGATGATCACTCATCATGCGGTCCCCTAGCTATAGTGGCTAGAGTTTTTAGGAGAGATAAGAATTACACGCCATGTGGGACCCCCACACACTATGTGACCTTATGCTGGCATCCCGACATGTCCACATGGAGTACATGGACATGGGAATGACTATATACATGGATAGGTACACAGAAAAAACCCTAAGGACACAAGAATGGACAATAGAATGTGGGTTGGCCCCAGGTGGTCGAGACACACTGTGTAGTGACCATATAGTTTGTGTACTGCTATATGTCCATCCAGGTTTTGTGCTTTCAAGGACATTTCTAGGAGGAACGGTGGGGTCCAATGATGTGTTACCCACCTTGCACGCAGTATAATTCTTTATGAGATTTCTTCCACTCATATCTCTTGAATTTTAACTTGGATTTCAGCTCATAAGTTGATCATCCTGAGTGTTCCTCTATGCAGAACATGATGGAATCCATCATAGTGGATTTTGTGATATGATGTGATATTTTCTAAGAGTGATAGTTATCTAGGTGGTTCTCGACAATGGCATTGATCAGTCTGGTTGATCAAAGAGATCTTGGGGTAGGGGTTCACTATACATCCCATACTGGTTTGAGTGGAACCCTCCTATCATATAAGTGCATGAGTCCACTACCTATTGATTGGAACCCTCCTATCATATCATGGTATGGTTCCTCTACATATTTATTGGAAGCCTCTTATCATATCAGGGTACGGGTCCTCTACCTATTGAGTAGAACCCTCCTCTTGTATTAGGGTATGGTTCCTCTACCTATTAAGTGGAACCCTACTATTGTATTGAGGCATGTGTACTCTACCTACTGAGTTTCACACTCTTGTAATATTAGGGAATCAATCCTCTACCTATTTAGTAGATCCCTCCTATTGTACCAGGGCATGGGTCCTCAACTTATTAAGTAGAAACCTACTATAATATCAGGGAATGGGTTCTCTACATACTGAGAGGATCCCTCCTATAATATATGAGCATGGGTCCCTTATCTATTGAGTGGGACCCTCCAATCACATCAGGGTACGATTCCTCTACCTACTGAGTGGAACCCTCCTATCATACCTAGGTATGGGTCCCCTACATACTGAGTGACACCCGTCGGTCATATCAGGGCATTGGATCTCTACATGGAGATTGTTCCCCATCATGTTATAGAGAGTGGTGATGCACATAATCTCATCATGATTTCCTTAAATTTAATTGTGAGATAGTAGGAATCATTTATGGACCTTTTAAAACTATTGGAAGAATAATTGTCAAGGGTTGGGCTATGATATGAAATGCCATTTTCTCTATCCCACTGGGTTTTGTTACAATTATATATATATATATATATATATATTTGTTGATGAGATTTGTTTCCCAATTACTTTGGGTTGAGTTGACTACATTTACTGTGTCTCATATTTATCCCCCACCATATTTCATGGCATCCTACTAGGTGTGTATATACTCTACAATGTATAAGATTGGTCTATATGCATCCTATCTTATGCAGATGATGGATGATATGATGGTGATTTTAGAGGATCTTAGGGATACTTGAGTGAATTTGACTACGTAAAATGATCATAGCTTAGATATATAGATATAGTATCTCTCAACATTTATATTCTAGTTGTTTTTAGGTTGGGACGCCTTTTTTGGATGGGAATTTATTTTTTTCCTTTACTTTTTATATTTCACTATCACATGTATTTCTATTCCCTAGAGGTTATTAAATACATGGTCTTTTACTTTAGGCATTACTATATTTTAATTATTGATCTTATACACTTGTTCATAGAGATGGTTGTGTGAATGTGTAAAAGTAAATTAGATAAAAGTCCCAAATATTATTTATTCCTTTTGATGGTTGTTGCCAACCCATGTCTTATAGAGGTGGGATTGGGGTAGTAGTGGCTCAGACATCCACCATTTAGGCCTGCCCCCATGGGTCGAGTCATGATAGGTTGGAATCAAAGGTGGTTCAATCACATGATTGTGTTTAGAGGTTTTTTATCATTATGATGATTTTTTGGTACCTTAGTGAAATAATGTGAATGTGTCTTGAGTTCATATTTTAGGCTAGGAAACCCAGTGTTAGTGTGGCATCTGATGTATCCATTCACCGATACTCTGACTACCTTCTTATGAACTCAACATACTGAGAAATTTTTTGTAGGGAACATTGATACATGCATCATATAAGATTTAGTTCTTTAACTATACTTATTTTGTCATATCTCCAAATATATATTCTCATATGAGAATGTTAAATCTTTATTAAATTTGTAGGATTCCTCTATGAAGAAAGGAAACCTGGTTATCAATACAGGATTGTGATGACGATATGATGAGTGATGAGCCCTCAGTTCAGGGGACATATCACAAGATCATTCCTCCTAGAAGGAAGGAAAAAACACCCCCACTTATGGGGAAGTAGATTATACCAATATAGAATGATAAATATGAATTCAAGCTTAAAAAATCTATGAGTTATAGAACTAGAGGCCATTGATGTTGTGTGGTGATCCAGATTCCCAAACAATAGAGGATTGGCTCTTTATCAGTGATCTATGTTCTCTAGCTTTTATATACCCTAAATGATTAGATGATTTTGTAGAATACCAACCTTTTCCATGGAGAATATTGGAATGGGTGGATGCTAGTCACATAGATTCATGATGAGTTAGAAATATTATGGTCCTTCTCCTAGAAGATGGCTCGTGAGGAGTACCACCATTGATTCTTATTCTCCATTTAGATTTAAGATCTTTTAGAGATGAAACAGGGAGGGATGAGAGTTTTTGAATATTCTATAAAGTTCAATTACCTTACACATTACTCAATAGGCATGATTTAGGTAGGATAATTTTGGTAGAATAGTTCAATTAGGGTCTCCCGAGAGACATATATTCCATTATGCTACCCATATGAATTCCCACGTATGTTGTGCTAGAGTTGGTTCCCAAGAACCAACTTTTATGTACTTTATGATAAACTATATTCATAGTTTTGAATATTAAAAAACTCCTTATCAAATAATTTTTTTATTCTAAATAACATAGTATGTGATAATTTCATAAGAGTAGCTGTTGCACTAAATGGTTAAACTAGTTCTCCACAATAATGCGAACCTAGAAGTGCTATGTTATTATTTTTACATAAATGATATATAGACATATGATAAAATTTGAGAGACAAAAATGATATAGGTTACCAGGGTTAGATACTCATAGTATTTTAATGAACCTTCTCATTGTTTATTCCCTTGGTAATATCCATTGTAGGATACTATGAGAATGAGACCCACTGGTAGGAAACCCACATTTTTATGTTTCATTGGATGTTCCTATCTGTGGAATTGTGTATTGATACTTAGAATTTAATATTTTTATTAATGTTTATTATGAGGCATGTACTTTAATGTTTTTATGAATATCATGATGACATATGTTCATGGAAAGGGAGGATACATTGGGTGCCTCACGAGTAATATTGCATTAATGAATAATATGAGAAAAGATTTGTACCTTATGTTCTATAAAAAAATTTGATATCTCAGAACCTTTTATGAAAATGATATAGCCTAAATAAATCCATGACCATGGTGTTCTATAGGCAAGTTAGATTTATAGAAAGTCAAAGATATAGACATTAAGCACAAAGGTTGATGGCACCAGTGTGAAACCAGCTTGATTGAAGATATCATGATAGAGGGATTATATTACACAGTGATAATCTGTATGAGGTATTATTTACATGTAGAAATAATTTAATTATCTAGGGGTTCCTTGGCATGTTTCTAGATTCAAACCTTGGACATTAGGATGCTTCACCAAATTCCACTAATAAAGAGTCCTAGAGGGTCACAAACTAAGTGTATCCAAAATCTCAGTTAAAAAATATATTATTCTTTATTATCTAAAAGTTGAATAAATATTATTCCTTCACATGGGGTAATAATTATTCATTTTTTCTTGATCGTTTATATTTTTCCAAAATTTATTTGAAAGAATATAATGTGATCAGATTGTTTAATAAAATTTTATATTCTATTTGTTGAAGATAATATTTATTTATTTATTTATTGGTGAATAATTTTGTAATATTTATTTTTTAAAATAAATAGTCATAATTAATGTTTGGATAAATATTTTAGAGGATTGGTGAACGGGTTTAATGTTCTTGTGATAAATAAAATATATTTTATATTATTTGAATAAATGATATTTAATTTTAATTTACGAGTTAAGCGCATGTCCAGAAATAATAATAATAATATTATTATAGACATAGAGACCCACAAGTGATTAAAAAAATACTATAGGGAAATTGTGAAATTATTTATATCTAACCCTAGTGATATATAAACCCAATTATATTACTTTCAAAGAAATCCAATTAATATGTGTTGTGCACGACAACATATGGAGAGAATGATACCAAGGCCTAGAGAGCACCCTCTCTAAGAAAACTCCAAATAATATAGAGTGATCTTCCTCCACCACTCACTCTCATGTCAAGAGAGATCAAATAGAATTATTTGGAATAGATTGTCATGGAGATAAAAAAATGGATGACATAAGCATTAGGATCTTCTGTGTTAGCACCCAGATATTCCTATGGTGATGTTCAAAGATTTGTGCATCACATTTGGATATCCTCTATAAGAAATATGATCTTGATTCCTACAATGGAATGATTGTATGACACAAATCTATTGTCAGATCCATCAATGAAAAAATAATTCATTCAAGGTAATTATTTTATTGATTAAATTAATTATAAATAATATGTGATGATTCTTCTCTTGGTTCTATTGTATTATCCCTTTTTGTTTTATTTGATTCAATTATATTTATTTCACCATTCAAAATCATGTAAATCTTTTATTGATCATAAATCATGAAAAAAAGAAAAGTTTTTTAAAACCCAATGCATGCATCCTCTATTACTGAAACCATCAATTGGTATCATAGTGGTTACATTATTATTTTTAATTATTTTAATATCAGTGATTAATTTACACATTTTTTCATTAAGTTTTGAATTAAAGTTTAATTGTTATTAAAAAAATTTCAATATATAATTCATTCTATTTCATTTCTTGTAGATCTAATCAAATTGATTAATTTTATAAATGAAAAAAATCAAATGAATCATCCAAAGGAGCCGAGGATTACGGCTGGATAACACAAGAGTACACACTGTGTACCTGGAGGAACAAGAAATGTACTGGTGTTCAACTCACCACGAATTAATTTAGAAATTATTTCAAACTATTTGCATTGAATTTATGTGGTTTATTTAATTATGCACTACGCGTTGACTGCATTAACTTGGAACACAATGAGCCAAAGTACACACCATGTATCCCACATACATGGTGTGTTGTCCTGTAGTCACATATGGGTCATTTATCTTCATACATGGCCTACCTGATAGGTTTCCATGTAACACAGAGACCACACTCTGTGTAGCACTTGTACATGACATATAATCTAATTTTTTTGGGCTTTTTTTACACACTGATTCCCTAGATGTGTTTTGCAGATAGATGGTGACAAGGTTACATGCTGTGTAGAAGGATTGAAGACATTGTATACTTATGAAAAATTCCATTGAATTAAAGTTAATTTATTATACTGTGTAAATATTATCGACATGTGCTTACATGTGGTCATTAAGTTGATAGGACACACCATGTGATGGGTTTTACTATATATATATATATATAAATGTTTAATTAATTTCTATGTAATGTTTATATTGTCATATCTTGTATGATTCATATTATATTTGCTTATATATTTGTATTGAAGTATAACACATGATAGAAAAATCATTTAATTTTTGTAATCATTGAGTTGATAGTACCCATCATGAAAGTACGTGATAAGTCGTGTATGCCATATATCACAAGATTAAAATGTATATAAGTATAATACATGTTGGGTAGACTCAAATAGTTATAGAACATGTTTTCTAAAAGGTACATTTATATACAAAGATAATTTAAAAAATTTATATATTTTTTTAAATTATTATGGATGAGAATCTAAAGGAAATCCAGATAATAATTAAGATAAAATAATTAATTAATTAATTATGATAATTAATTGATTTGAGTGAAATTTATATTAAATTATTACGATTAGAATTGAATGATAATTTTATTAAATGTTTAATTTATTGCATGTATAAGATCAATAGCATAGACCAGACCTTTGTATGTGATTGGTTTAATTTAATTATTTATTAAATTAAATTTTTGGCCTACATTCCTTCTCACATATTATTATGTAAGGGTCTATGTTCCCATGGTCTCTTTTATGTAAACCCCTTCCCCTCACATGTGTGTGAGTTAATGATTATGTAATCGATGGAGCTCACAAGAATGTGGAGGTAGTTCATGTTTTGAACAGAGGCAAAAAAAATCCAAGAAAGATACATAGGTGGATAGGTAAATAGATATAGCATGAAACTTAATTGGTTCAAGGTTTTTCTCCTAGGTCGATGATAATTTTATCAGAAACTAGGTAAAGTAACCATTAGTAAAATATCAGGATTATAATACTTTATTATTATTTTTCTATCATGTTTCATGGTTATTTCATTATAGATTGTTTTTGTGATCACATGAATTAATGATATTAATAAGAATGTAAGATTGAACTAAAATAAATTGGATTATGTGTATATATTATCTATGTCATGGTTAATCACTTAAGTAAATCAACATAATGTTAAAAAGAATGTGATAAAGATAGTAATTGTAAATTTATAATTAAAGGAGAAAATACCTCAATAATATATATTTATATTAAGTTGTTATATCCTTCCAATACTTAATTAAAAATAAAACCTTAGTTTAATGTTTTTGACCATCCATTGTTGGTGTGATTTCAACTATTAAGGAATTATAACTTCATGTTTTGGGTTGACTTAACATTGTTAACATAAAGGGTTGACTTCCAAAGACGGACTTGGTGTAACTGAAAGTCATGGTTTGAGGAAATCCTATTTAATGATTTCAGGATCGGGGAGTCCACTCAACAGATCAATGAATTGTGAGTTAATGTAGTTGGAATTTGGAATGCCAACATAGTATAATTCAAATTTTTTGACCAACCAAATTTGGGTAATGAGGAGGGAAATATTAATCCTTATCACTATAATGTCTAAGTAACATGATATTGAAAATCCAATGGTTAGGGATAATAGGTTTTGATTGAATAGTGGTAGATTAAATTATTTATTATTTATTTATTTGTCAAACTTTTATCAGAGAAAGTAATAAATATCTACTCATTTTACATATTGCAACAACAATAAAAATGAAATCAAACACAATATTTTAATCCATAATTGATAATTATAACCTTATCATTGGTAAAAATTTCTATTTTTAGAAAATATTATTACACATTATCCATCACCATTGAAGGAAATTTTATGTTATGGAAGAACCTATTCATAAAATTCCTGGTAATGAGGCCAGTGATGAATAATTTTCCCTCTATGAGAAACATCTAAATGATGATACAAAAGTTTGGTGTTTCATTTTATCAACCATGAACAATGAGGTTTTGAAGAAACATGAGGACATGTATGGATATAACCTGATGTCTCACCTTCGGGATCTATATCAAGAGAAGGAAATACAAGGGAGATATTAGATCTATAATTATTTTATTATAACTTATCTTGGAGAGTCTTCACCATCCAGGCCTCATGTAGTAAAGATTATTGGGTACATTGAATGTATAGACATAAATTCCAAAATTATTTGAGCACATATATCTTACATTCATCACTTCTCAATACCTTTTGCAATATTATTTCTAATCACAATACTAACAATAATGAAAAGAGTCTTTCATAACTTATTAATTTGATTCCCCAAATGGATAAGGATATGGGGAATGATAAAGTTATTGTCCTTATGGTGGATAATAAAATGAAAAACAAGGTGAATGGTCCCAAACCCATAACAAGTCCAAATTTACCTATCACTATCCTTCCAAGAAGTAAAAGGTCAAGAGGCAAGAAAAAGAAAAAGGAGGTAATATGTTCTTCATGTGGAAAGCAAGGCCACTGGAAGAAGAACTGTAACCAGAAACAAAGAGAAGATAAAGGTTCATTAATTATTGAGTATAGTATTTCAATATCTAAACATTGGTTATTAGACATTGATTTTGGTTCTCACATATATTTACAAATGATAGAACAAAGTAGATTTTGAAATATTTCTAGAGGAGTGGTAGATTTGTGAGATAAAAATGGGGTAAAGCTGGCTACTCTAGAAATTGATGAATACAACATTTCATTGAAAACATGATTGATTTTGGTTTAAAAATATATTTATTATGTACCTACTATTACTAAGTATACAATTTATCTATCATGCCTTGTTTTAAATTGGTTAATTATCAAATTTGGAGGTAAAAGTTGTTTATTTTATAATGTAAACATATGTTATGATATGACACATTTAAATAATAGTATTTATGTATTAAATAATTAAAACTAAGTATTGGAAATAAATAATTTATCAAATTCACATGATTCATATAACACCAAACTATGGAATCACCATATTGGTTATATAAATGAGAATAGATTGAGAATGCTCTATCAAGATGGTTATTTAGACTCTTCTGAGCTAAAACCAATTGAAATATGTCATGATTTATAACAAGAAAAATTGACCAAACCACCATTCATTTGATAGGGTGAAATGGATATAATGATTCTAGGATTGGTACACATTGATGTCTATGGAAAATTTTTAGTAGAATATAGGTGTGTGTATTCTTACTTAATAACTTTTACTGATGACTTCTATAGATAATGTTATGTCTACTCAATGAGGTATAAGTATGAATCCTTTGAAAAAATTAAAGAAATCAAGAATGAAATAGATAATAAACATGGAAAGGAGATAAAGAAAATTTTATTGAATAAAGGTGGTGAATATCATAACCAATAGTTTATAAACTTTCTATAGGAGTTTATGATTATATCTTAACTAACTCCACATTATAAATCATAGTGTAATGGTGTTATTGAGAGTATGAAATGTACCTTTTTATACATGGTAATGTTGATGATGAGTCATATAGATATTTTATTCTCCTTTTGTTGATATGCATTAAAAACTGCAACATACGCATTAAACTGAGTACCAACTAAAGCGGAAAACAAATTTCAATTCAATATATGGAGTGTAAAGAAACCTATTTTTTCAGATACATATGTACGAGGTTGCAGGGCATTTTTTATGTCCTTATAAGGAAATAAACTAGTATTATAGGGCATAAAGTGTATCTTTATAGGGCATCCCAAGGAAACAAAGGGCTTCTACCTATACAACCCCTTAGAAAAGGAAGTGATTGTATCCAGACATGCCATCGTTATGGAGAGGGATCATATCCTAAAAAATTATAGTGGGATAAAGATTGAATTAGATGAAGTTGATGAAAAATATACACAAGATTTGGAACAATAATAGATTACACTAGCCCTCACAGAAAAATTAGTTCCCAAAAAACAATTATTACATAGCGGCATAAGAGTTATATGACAACCATAGATATATGGTTTTCCTAGTCACCAAATATGGTGACTCAATATTGGTAGACAATGATGAGACTCTCTCATATAAAGAGGTTGTGGAGAGCTCAAAAGGTGTAAGATAGAAATATTTCTTGACTTTTGAAATGGATTCCATGTATCAGAACTACGTTTGAGTTTGGTTCGATGCACTAGCTGATGTAAAGTATATAGCATGAAAATGGGTATTAAAGAGAAAACTAGTCATGTAAGGTAAAGTAAATACCAATAAATCAAGGAATCTAGATAAAGTGTTTAAATAGTGTCAAGGAATTGACTATGATGAAAACGTTTCACTGGTTTCTGTGTTTGAATCCATCGTAATTCTACCTGATATAACATATTACCATGACTATGAGGCTTGAGAGATGGTTGTCAAAACTACATTCCTCAATGGGATCCTTCAGAAATATATCTCTATAACCAAACCTAAAGTTTTTATAACTCCAGGTGATTCCAAAAGGATTTTCAACTTACAGAGATCCATTTATGAGTTGAATTAATCATCTAGGTCATAAAATATTTGATCCGATGAAGCTATAAAATAATTTTGTTTTATTATTAATGAATTTGATTCAAGTGTCTATAAGAGGTTTAGTGGGAATGTGGTCATTATACTAGTAGTATTGTTGATGACATATTACTTATTGGAAATGACCTACCAGTCTAACAGTCTATTAAAGACTAATTAAACATGTGTGTCTCCATGAAGGACATAGATGAAGTAGCCTATATTCTAGGGATCATGATCATTCATGATAGATCCAAGAGGTTTCTTGGACTAAGACAAAGTGAATACATAGACCAAATACTAAAGATATCTAGTATGTAACAATTCAAGAGGGGATTAGTTCCATTGTCACATGGTTTATATATTTCCATGAAAATGCGTCCTCATACACAACAAGAGAAAGGGAGAAAGAGTAAGATCCCATAAACATAAATGATATTATCAATCATGTATGTAATGTTATATACTAGAATTTTTGTTTCTTATTAATTAATCATGGTGGGAAGATATTAAGAATGTCCAAAATAATAACATTGTTCTTATATTAAGGTTATCCTCAAGTATTTGTGAAGAAATAATGAAATGTTCCTGGTGTATGGAGGAGACGAGGAGTTGGTCATCAAGGGTTATAATGATTCTAGTTTTGAAAAAAAATAATTATCTAAAGTCATAGACAAGATAAATTTTCTGTCTCAAAAGAGGATTTGTGAGATATAGGAGTTCAATGTAGTCAGTTTTCCCTAATTCTATTGTGGATTCTGAGTATATACTGACTTATGATGTAGATAAGGCATCTATTTGTATACTAAATGTTTTCTAGGAGTATGATTTCATGCCTAAAAGTAAAGACCCTATCACATTGTATTGTGATAATACTAATGTGGTGTCTCTTGAAAAAGATACAAGGTTATCTAGAAGTATCACCTCTTGGAAGATTTTTATGAAAGGGGTGATGTTGCAGTAAAAGGAGTACCCAAGTAATAGAATGTGGTAGACCCTATGATTAAAGTCCTATAATAGTGGAATCTTGAGTATCATGTGAGATATAGAAAAATGAAGGTTGTTAACAATTTTCTCCAGTGAAAGTGGGAGTTTTTCAGAGTTGTTTCCCTAGAACCAAATTTCATGTACTTTATGATAAAATATATTCATATTTTTTAATATTAATATACTCTTTATCACATCCTGATTTCTATTTTTCATAACATAGTAAGTGATAATTTCCTAAGAGTAGATGTCTCATTAAAATGTCATAGAATTTACCCTCTATGATGATAATTTAGAAGTGCTATGGAACTATTCTAAAATATATGTTCTATAGAAAAATGATATAATTTGAGGGACACAAATAGTACAGGTTAGTAGTGGTGGAGTCTTATAGGACTTTGAGGCACCTTATCATGGTGACCGCCTTTGGTAATATCCAGAGTAAGATATTATGATAACGAGACCCACCAGTAGGAAAGACACACTTATATGTGTCATTAGATGTTCCTATATAAGGAAATGTGTATTGATCCTTAGACATTAATATTATTATTAATGAGTATTATGTTTCATATACTTTTATTTATTGATGAAAATCATGATGACATATATTCGTGGTGAGGTAGGATACATTGGGTGCATCCCAGGTAGTATTGCATTAACGAAGAATGTGAGAAATTATTTTTCTATTATATTTGTTATTGAATTTTGATTTCTCTGGTCCTTTTATAGAAATGATATATCCTAAAAAAATCCATGTCCATGGTGTTCTATAGGAATGTTCAATTTTTAGAAATTCAAAAAAAGAGACATTGTGCACATTGTTTGATGGCACCAGCGTGAAACCTACTTGATTAAAGATACCATGATAAAGATATTATATTACACAGTGAGCATCCATATGTGGTATTATTTCATTTTAGTATTATATTCTTTCTCTATGGGTGCCTTGGCATGTTTCTAGACACTAACCTTGGACTTTAAGATTCTTCACCTAATACCACTAAGAAAGAGGCCTAGAGGGTCACACACTAATTGTATCCAAAACCTTAGTAAAATAATATATTATTATATATTATTTAATAAGTTTAATAAATATTATTATCACACATTGTTTAATAATAATTCATTTTTATTGATCGCATATATTTTTTCACCAGTTATTCGAGATAATATTATGTGAGAGGAATATTTAATAAATATTTATTTTCTATTTACTGAATATAATATTTATTTATTTATTGGTGACTAATGAAGTGATATTAATTTATTAAATAAATAGACAATATCCAAGGACCAATAAATATTGTGGAGCATTGGTAGACCATGTTTAATGGTCTGATGAGAAATAACATATATTGAATATTATTTAAAATAGATGATATTTAATTTTAATCCATGAGTTAAGAGAATGTCAAGAAATAATAATTATATTTTTATTATTATAGACATGGGGTTTCAAAAAGGATTAAATAAATAATAAAGGAAAATTTTAAAATTATTTATTTGTAACCCTAGAGACAAATAAACCCAATTAAATTAATTTTAAACAATGATAATTCATTTATTCTATGCACAACGACAACCAGAAAGAATCCTCTCAAGTCTTAGAGAGATCTCTATCCAAGTATGTTCTCAAGAACAGAGATCTATATTCATCCAAATCCCACTCTCAAGTGAAGAGATATTAATGATAATTCTTCAGAATAGATTATAATGGTGATAAAAAGTGAATGATGCAAGTGTTATGATTTACCTCGCTAGCACCCGGGGATTCCTTTGAAACCTTTTATAGATTTGTGGAACACTTGTAGATCACTAGTAGAGGAAATATGCTACAGATTACTATAAAAAATTATGGTACAATGTATATATATTTTAAAATCCATGAATAATGATATAATTCATGCATAGTAATTATTTAATTGATTAAATTAATTATAAATAATATTTGATGATCATGTTCTTCGTTCTGGTATTCTAATCCTAGTCTATTTTCGTTGATTCAAATATGTTTATTATGGAATCCATTGTCATGTAAATATTGTATTGATCATTGATTATGAAAACAAAAAGTTTGGAATGACCCGTATCATGCTTCCATTATGCCTAAAACCTTCACACTAGAGTGCTAGAGAGGGTTATGGTGGTGGATATCTTTCTATATAAGGGACCCCATACAGTTGGAGCGGGTAGTGGATATCATAGGTTCAAGTTGTCTATTGTAGATAACAAGAATTAGTTAGTTAGTTCTTAGCATTAAATATTTTATTGTTCTTGGATTTAGGCATGTGGTCAGGTTTCGTAGGGACTATATGAAGGACTACAGAATCCCATTTCGTGGTGATTCTATACATGTGATGGTAGAGGTCACATGGAACATGATTTTACAACCTAATGTGCTGCGGAGGGTAGGCGGGTAGTGGATGGACTACCAAAGAAGACATGAAACTATGATCATGGATCTCTAATGTAAGGTCAAGGTACCCCAATGGAGACATAGCTGTAATAGGAGTAGGCGGAGCTCCTAGAGGAGGAGTTTCTAGTGGTGGATGATATTATGTGCTACATCTACCACCACCACCAGGAGGCCCACTCTAGCCTCAGGGACCTAGTGGTTTGGGCCATGGGAAGCTATATGATATAGATGATTAAGTCCCTGAAACTCATAATATGATTAGAAGTATGATATGTTTTTATTCTAATCATTCTTCAGTACTAGTATACATAGATGTGAGACAATACTTTTTATACTTACTCTGATAATGAGAGTTAGTTCTCATAGTTGAGACTTTATCCCAATATCTTTTCCTTGAGGTTCCTATAGGGAATGATTATTTAATATCATTTATCTTCAGGTAGTTTGAGCTATCACTTGGTGTTGAGAGACTCTTGTGGGACCGATTGGTCTTCATGATGAGAACTTATGATTCCATCTATGGTATGTACTGATTTTTCATAGTCTAGGCCCAAATTGACTTCCCCCGGAGATGATTATAATTCCATCTGATTGATGGGATGATATTCTCGTTTTTGAGTGAGAGATATCTCATGGCGATGCGAGTAGGTGTTACGAGAAATAAGTTGAAACCCATTACCCATCAGTTGATGTTTTTATCCCTTAGTGTTGGGAGGACTTCAAGCATCTGGGTTTCTTCAGTCATGATAGACTATATAGAAAAGATCCCCAAGGATGTTCTGGGACAACCTCATAGGAGAGAGATTGATTTTTTCATCGAAATTCACCTCCAGAGCACTTTTATATCTTATTCAAAATATGGAATGTCCCACACCGATCTCTAAGAGCTATGGGTGTAATTGGAGGACCTTTAAGAGAAGAGTTTTATCACACCCAGTGTGTCCCCATAGGGGTGGCTATGGTGTTGTACGTTAAAAAGGAGGATGAGAGCTTGCATCTTTTTATTGATTATCATCTCCTAAAATCGTCCATAATAAAGGAAAATTACCCCAACTGAGGATTGATGACCTCTTTTATTATTTGGGAGGTGTGAGGTGGTTCAAGAAGATCGATCTTAGATATAGATACCTGAAATTGATAGTTTGTAAGGATGATATTTTAAAGATAGTATTCTGATGTTTCTATATACATTATGAGTTCTTGGTGATGCATTAAAATGTGATAAATTCCCCCACTATGTTTTTGGATTTGATGAACCATATATTTTAGACATGCTTCTACTGATTTTTATTTATCTTCAATGATGAAATATTCATCTACTATACATTTTAAGAGGAGCACATGTAGCCCTTGAGGATGGTCCTATACATTATTTAGGAGAACCATATTTATAGTAAGCTCTCAAAGTACCAGTTTTAGATCCTTGATGTTCAATTTATAGGAATTTTCATTTCTAAGAATAGATTAGTTGTGGACCCGATGAAGATTTATGTAGTAAGTTTTGGGGATCCATCCAAGAGTGTGTCATATGTGCAGATTTTTTAAGGATTATGGGGGGTACAACATGAGGTTCATGGTGGAATTCTCTAAGATTTAATCCCCTTTTAATTCCATAACAAAAAATAGTATCCATTTACATGGATTGAATAGTTTTAGAGATACATTGAGGAGTTTAGATTCAGGATGACTAGTGCTCTTATTTTGAGGCTACTATAGTAGGGTGTGGAGAATGTAGTATGTTGTGATGCCTCTAGTGCGGGGATTGACTTCATGTTGATGAATAGGTTATACATGATTACACAAATGTTCAGGAAGTTGAGACCCCATTTGTTAAACTACGACACTGAGAAATCCAGTATTGGAAGTTTTAGTCTTCACTCTAAGGGTTTGGAGACATAATATTCTAGGGGAGAACTTTGTTTTTTACTCCAAGCATAAAAATCTTAGGTATTTATTCATGTAGAGATACGTAAACCTAATACAGAGGAACTGATTTGAGTTCCTATAGAATTATGACTTTAAGATAGTCTTTTCTCTTGGGAAGGTCAACATGGTAGAAGATGCCCTTAGAAGGGATACCCTTTATCATTTGGTGGAGGGAGAGTCTGAGTAGTTTGATTTGTTGTAGTGGACCCTAGTAGCAGTGAAGGGTACAAATTATCTTCATTTGATGGTGTTGACTCTTCCACTTCCTCCAGTGTGTGAGGGAGGCTCAATTGGGAGACATTGACTATGAGATCCTATAAGACAAAATATCATTAAGATTTTCACTAGATATATTTTTTGATGGAGGGAATCACATAAACATTTTCTGGGGATGAATTGTGGTTCCGATTATAATGTGAGATGAGGTGATGAGGGAGTTTCATAGTCCCCTTATATATTTACTTCATGATTTAGGGAATTTCTATAGGGACCTTCATTGGCTATTTTGGTGGGATGATATGAGATGGAGTGTCGCTAAGTTCATATCTTGAGGTCTCATAAGTCAACTAGTGAAGTCCAAGCACTGGGTTTTGAAAATATTATTACATCCCATTAATATCACGTAGTGGAAATGGGATGTCATATCCATTAAAATTGTAATAGGGATTCCATAGAAAATGAGGATACATGATTCCATCTCTGTGATAGTTGGTCGACTTACCAATTCAACACACTTCCTTTCTATTAGGGAGTAGTGTTTAATGGATAGTTTGTGTAGTTGTATATGTTGTAGATCTTACACATTCATGGGGTTCCCTTGATGATTATCTCTCGACATGATGCGTCATTTATGTCATGGTTTTGTAGAGGCCTAGAATAGGAATTCCAGAAACATTTTGAGGATGAGTAAGACTTTTCTACCCTAGATGAATGGGTATACCAACAATAATATCCAGGTTCATGAGGATATAATAAGTTGTTATGTGTTATACTTTATTTGGAGTTGAGAGGATTTCTTACCTTTGGTAGATCTTTCTTATATTAATAACCATTACTCGACTATCGACATGACACCATTTGAGTACCTATATTGGAGACACTCTGAGTCACCCTTATGTAGGACTATGATAATTGAGGAATTTCTTATTGGGCCACATACGGTGTAAATGATAATGAATAAAGTCTAGGGGATTCATTAGTAGAAGAGGACATCCCAGAGTAGCTAGAAATATTATGCAGATCAACATCATAGGACCTTGGAGTATGAGTAGGGATACCACAATTTTTGGAGAGTCTCCGCATGATGAGGATTTTATAGATTCATTTGGGGAGCCATTCTATCGCTTAATTTCATCTGTAACACCCTGAAATTCTAAAGTACAACTTTTTATTCAATAACATGTATGACACACAACACCTTGTGTAAAAAGGGAATATATTAGCTTGATAAATTATAATGTATTTAATATATTAAATAAATATAATATATTCCATATATTTTTTGTTACACAAAACTTTGTTATCTTACATTACATGCAAGAGAAACCTTCCTTTATTTCTTGCATTACATCCAAGAATGACCTTTCCTGGTAGCTTGCTTTACACGCAAGACCAAGTTTCACCAAAATAATAGTATATTATTAAAATATAATTATTTAATATAGTAAAATATATAAAAGAATTTATGTTATTGGTAATGAGTAGTAATAACTAAATTAATAAAATTTATGGGTTATATAAATATAAAATAAATTCATTGAGTACCAATTAATGAGTAATTAAAATAGGAACCAATTGGATATAAAAATAAATATTAATATTTTTATGCTTCCAAAGTAGTTTTATCTTAATAAACATAACTATTTATAATTAGTTAATGATTTTAATGAAATATAAATATTATATATTCAATAATATTTTTTATATTAATTCATTAGGTTTGACAGACATAAGATAAGAACAAACCCTATTTTACACAGAAAAACCTACATTTTCATAAAGGTAATTTTACCACCTTTTAATGGGGAACCAATTTAAAATAATACTTTTGAAACATTAATTGACTTAATATGTAAAAATAAACATATTATTCTAAATATAAAAGTAATATTTATTTTAGGGTGAATTTTTGATATTTTTTGAGACATTTATTTTTTTATTTAATAGTTAAAAACACTGAATTTTAGTTCCAAACTGCATTTCATTATTATTTATTTATAAAATCAAAAAATAATTTTACTTTTTTAAAGTTTAATAAGATCATATTTTTATCATTTAATAATATATAATTAATTTTAATCAATTTCACATTGAAATTTACTATAAAAACATTGCAACCTTTGGGTTAATTTTATTTTTAAAACCAGCAATATCATCCCATTTGTCGGATTATATATAAATTAATTTTTACACTTATTAAATTATAATTTTGAAAAATGGATACCATATTTTTAAGTATTATAATATATAATTTTTTATAAAGTCAAATTTTTTCTTGAAAAAAAGATTAGTGAAAGGAATTAATATTAATTAAAATTATTAAGGAAAAATTTAGATTAATAAAGGACTAAACCTTTAACCCAGGGGCTAGAATGACCTAGAAAATTTTCAAAAACCCATTGTATGGGAATGATTAGTCAATGAAACTTAAATTATTGATTTTTGTTGGTTTTGGAATACTTTTTTTGGTAAAAACGTGGGTACACCTAACTTGTTTTCAAAAATACCAAGTGAGTCATTTCCCTCACTTTTAAAAGGCCACAACATCTCCCAATTCCTCACACCTCTCAAAGCATATAGTTTTGACTAATATCTACCCAAATATCATCCCAACATCTCTACCATCAACCTTGAATCTTAAATTTTGGAACAAATCATCCAAAAAATCCCTTTGGTATAAAACAAAATGAGTTACCCTATTTTTAAGGTAATGCTTTCCAACTATCTCTTTTCTTTCATTTAATTTTCCATCACATCCAATATTCTTATTACAAGTTCATATAATAACAGAGGAATCCTATATATAATTTTATGTTGTTTAATTATGGGATATACCTACAATTACTCACACTTCCATCTAATGGGTAACAAAAATACTATTTATATGACTAAATAATATGTTATTTATGATATAATTATCATTGTGAAAATATATAGTTCTACTTAAATTTTTTCCATAATTATCATTGAAAAATGAGAACATTACTCATGCATATGTATGACCTTTCATCTCCATGATTGTAATGTTGATTCATTTTTCATAATAATATATAATGATTGGTTTAAAAATTCTAATTTATGTATAAAATGGTAATTATTTCATGATTATTATTCTTAATATTTTATATAACGAACCCTTTGGCCATGGTTGAACAACAAATGTTGGTTTTACCACATGGACCGAATTTGGTCAAAACACCCGACGTAAACCTAATTGATTATGTCATTTCATAAATCTTGATAATAAGTGAAATAAAAGTAATTATAAACATTAAAAAGGTTATTAATTAAGTATATAATATACATAATTTTATTATACATTAAGTTAAAGGATGTTCACCCAAAAGGAAACACAAGATAAGGGATTATCATTTGAATTTTTACATCTATGAGATAAATGTCATGTTCACCACTTACATAATTTATATGGTGTATCTAATGCCCATTTTGTTATATTATATCATTAATCCTTTTATATTCCTAATATATTAAAATTTTATTTTATTTTATTACTCCATGAATATTATTATTTTAAATGGTTCAAATATGTATGTGACACTTTGGAATATTTAAATATTATTTTCCTCAATAATAACATTAATGATTTTTAATGGTATTTTAATTTGAGGAAATTATATTAAAATTATTCAATAAAACCCTTAATTTTTTTCTCCTCAATTTATTCATGACCATTTCCATGTATTAGGAAATTTTTTCCACTCATTGGCAATCAAAATGTTTTAGAAATTTTTTTTTTCAGAAAACCCAAATTTTTATCGCTCCTTAGTTAGAGAACATGTTTTCTTCTAAAAAAATATAGTATTAGAATGATTTAAAAAATGTTTTTAAAATTATTAGGTAATTTTTTTACCCTTTTTCCTTTACCAATGTTTTCAAAGGAATATTCTTGTCTCTTTCCAACCAAGGCATTTTTCTAACCTTTAACTGTGTATAAGGAATGTTTTTTCTACCTCATATGGATGGTATGGATTTGTGTGCCATCATTTCCTTAAAGAATACTTTTCCTGATTAAAATGATAATTTTTAACGAAAATATTTTCAAATTTTATTTTAAAATAAGATGTTTTTCAATATGTTTTTTAAAACAAAAGGATATTTTCCTCATGAATGTTTTTAAAATGCCTTTTTATAATATTTCCATTCATTAACGACAAAACCCCTTTATTGTACTCTTCATGGGTTGTGTTTTATTGATACCATCCTTAATATTAATATGAATGTATTTTTATTGGGTTTTCCAAGGATTTTATTAACATTCATTTTTTTGATTCATTTTATTCCCCTTGAAATATTTAATTTCCTATGATCATTTGACATTGAATTTCCCCTGAATATCCATATCATTTTAAATGGATGTGATTTTCCAAAATTATATACTATTTTTCATATTTTGTTTACTTTGAATGTTATTTAGTTATTTAGGGAAATTTTTTTAAATGTGTATATGTAATTCAGTATGAATATTTGATAGGGCATATTGTTTATTCGATATGAGGAATGTTTTGGGAATGAAATACATGGGTTGGGGACCATTTAAGGCAATTCCTATGGGTTGGGGATCGGTTAATGAAACCCCCTTGATGCATTGATAATCTCATGTGACGAATTAGTTTCACAAATTGGAATATGTAAACTATATCTTGGTGGTAATGTTTCCATGTACCTAGGAAACATGGAATCTATTAAATAATTATTTCCTTCATTTAGTTTAAGTTATTATTCATCCATGAGATTTTGTGTTGACATATATATGGATACATTTCATTTTTAGTTCATTGATTAAATGTAATGTGTTTAACATTATTACCTTCCCATATTTATTTTTTGGTTATCTAGTAATTTGAATGTCATCAGTTTCTAGTTATTACCTTTCCATAATTTTTATGCACTTCCCTCTTAGATTATTGATTATATGACATGTAAGGTCTGTTATTTACAATATCATAATTATTATTCTTATTCATTAATAATTTTTTTTGCTATATTTTTCCCTTAGCATTTCAGATCACCCTTATAATGTTTATTTCCCTAGGAATCCAAGAATGGTACTATAAAATATATGTAGGCATTTACTAGATGGAATAAATTTATCCATGAAGTTATTTATTTATAAATAAGAAACAAAAATATTGTAATTAGTGTGGTTATTTATAATACAAGACTAAATTATATATCTAGTTTACCTAGACTACTAAACTATTTGGTACTTAGGGATTTGATTCCTTGTAATCACACCAACATAATTGATAGTAGACACCAACTCCGGGTAACATAGGGCCGGGTCGCTACTGTTGGTATCAAAAAAAGCTTAGTAAACACCTTGGGAACTAGATTTAGAAAAATGTAGGTTAGATAAAATAACCCTATGATAGAATTTAAGGATAAGTATATAATAACATCAAAGAAATTTGGTAAGGTAGAGATTATATTGGTCTTCCTAGCTAAAAAACACTATCTGGATACTACAAGTGGCTGCAGTTCTGGCATAGATGTACCAAGGAGTAATAACTTTGACAAGGTGTCCCGATCTTGAGTTGGGATAACCTAGTACATGAGAACGAGCCTTACCACACACCTAGATTGACACTCTTCAGGGATATTCGTAGGATAAATCACAATTTATTTACAACCCATTATGAAGGATTTTAATAGAGAATGACAATGAGTAACCTAGGATAAAACATAGACCAAGGAGTAAATTTTTTGGAAATAAAATAAATTAAGTCTTTATATATTGAGGTTGTATTGAAAACATTATCTTAAAGGATATTTAGTGATTAACATTATTTCATGGATACCCATTATATTTATTTTTTAAATTATATTAATATGGTTTTATAAAAGAAAAATCCATATATAGGGTGAAAATCTATAAATTTTATAAGGGCCACAGGTCTTGAACCCATGACCGAATGATGATAAGGGTTTTACACCAACCCCTGACCTATGTAGTTTCATGGGAATATTTTCATTGTTTTAGTTAAAAAAAATTTAAGACTAAATGTTAATGATGAACCAATAGTATCAATTTTGAGTATTAGAGATTAATCTCTTAACCATATTGGTTTTGGAAGATAGTTAATGAAAAATAGATAGACCTTTCACTATTTTATAGGACATATGATCGTATAAAAGTATATTTTAGTGCTTCAGGAATAAAAAAATTTCATTATTTGTAATTAATTTCCAGAATTAAAGGTGTGAATTAGTAAATTATTAAAGCACAACAAAAAGTTATGAAATTTCATATGAAATTGAAACATACCAAGTAAGAATAATTCCTTATAATATTGGTTAGTAAAATAATTACCAATCATTAGGGAAATGACTTAAAAATAAAATGATGTTTTAATACCACAATTTCTATTTAACTTGTGGTCTTCCAAAACTTCAAAGATTTATGGATTTGAGGACCTATACTTTATATTGATCATTCAATTATTTTTGATTAATGACCTCATTAACTCCCTATAAATATTTATACTTTTCATCCTAGTACTATTGTCACTAGCCACTAATGTTCTACTACTTAGCAACCTAGTTACATGGTAGATCATGTGACATTTGTAATTCCCATTCTTTATTTTATAAAAGACTTTCTAAAAACCCTTATTATGATGTGGGATTTCAATGTAGGAAGCAAAAAACAATCTATTAAAAATATCTAGTTTAAATTGAGAGGATTCAGTTTAATTAAGGTGGGTAGAATTTAGCACCTCAGTGTTCTAAATAAAAACTTTGTATTCAATAGTATTTATGACACACAACACCATGTGTAAAAATGGAATATATTAACCCGATACAATATAATTTATTCACTGTATTATATAAATATAATATTTTACATAGCTTGTAATACATGAAAAATTGATTTAGATTGCATTACGTGCAAGATATACCTTCCTAAATATCTTTTGTTACACACATAAGTGACCTTCCTCGATATCTTATGTTACACGCAAGACCGAGTTTCACCAAATAATAATATATTATTAAAATATTATTCTTTAATAGAATATGATACAACCTAGATGTTATGATAGTGGTTATGAATATAATTAACTAACTTAGAAAAATATATTTTTTATATAAATATAAAATGAATTCATGGGTTCCCAATTAAAGATAAATAAAATTAAAACCCAATTGGATATAAAAAGAAATTTTATTATTATTACGCTTCCATAGGATATTTATCTTAATAAACATAATTAATTATATCTAGAGAATTTTTTAAGGAAATATATATATTATTTATATAATAAAATATTTTTGATATTAATCCAATAGGTTTAATATTTGTTAGATAACAACCAACCCTATTTCACACATAAAAACCAATATTTTATAAAGGCATTTTTACCACCTTTTATAGGAGAACAAATTTTAAATACAAATATTAAATCTTTAATAGATTTAACATATATAAATGATATTAATATTTAAAATATAAACATTATAATTAAGTTATGGTTAATTTTTGATATTTTCTAGGACATTTCATTTTTTATTCAATTGTTAAAAATACTATATTTTAGTTCAAAACTGCTTTTTATTATAAATTATCTACAAGGAAAAATTATAATTATAATACGTTTGAAAAATTAATTGGATTATATTTTTATCAATTAATAAAATATAGGTAATTTTAATTAATTTTACTACGAAATTGACTAAAAACATATCAAAATTTTGGACGATTTACATTAAAAACCCGCATTGGCATCTCGTCTATGGGATCAATTTAAATTAATTTTTGATAATTGTGTGATTATAATTTTGAAAAATTGATACCATATTTAGAATAAGAATAATTTATAAAGTTTCATAAGTTTGACTCTGTTTTTGACCAAAAATATTAATGAATGTAATTAAAATTAATTATAATTATTAAGGAAAAATTAAGTTCAATAAAGGACTAAACCGTCAACATGGGGCCCAAATGACCTAGAAACATGTACAAAACCCATTGTTTGACAATAATTTTTCAATTAAAAATAAAATATTTAGTTTTTTTGTTTTTAAATTATTATTTTTGTAAAAACATGGGTACAACTAATTTCTTTTCAAAATTACGAAGTGAGTCATTTTCCACCCTTATAAAAGTCCACCACCTCTCCCCATTACTCACACATTTGAAACAACATAGGATCAGAAAATATCTACACAAATATATTCCAAAACATCCTCAAACTCTACCTCTAATCCTCCCTTTGAGAATAAATCCTTCCAATGAATCTCTTTGGTATAAACCAAAAGGAGTTACCTGATTTTTAAGGTAATGCTTTCAAATGATCTATTTTACTTAATTTACTTTTACACCATATAAAATATTCTTATTCCATGTTCATATAATAACAACTGTATCTTAAATTTATTGTGATATTTTTTTATTATGGGTTTGACATAAACTTACACACACATCCATCTAATGGGTGATGAACATATTGCTTCTGTGTACAATGAACTACTACCTCACAAAATGATGATTGCTCATCTTTCATTTACCAACTTTTATGGTTAGAAATTATGATTTAAACTATGTTTATATATGGTATATATAGTATATATTATTTTATTATACTTATTTAATAATTTTAACACACATACCATTAATAGTTTCTATTTTAAGTTAATACAATAACATTGTTTGAGGAAGGGTGGACTACTGCCCCCTCAATGTGATGTGATTCATTTGAATTGAATATGGAATGTTTAAAGGATAGTTTCAATTAAAAATATGTTACATGAAAACCTATATATTATATTCATGAAATAATTACCTTTCTAGAAATAATATATATATATATATATATATATATATATATATATATCATTTTCATTATTACCCTTTCGTATACTTAAAAAGTTATAATGTTATTCGTGGACGTGTGGACTACCGCCTCCTCAACATGATGTGATTACTTATTACATCAAAAGAATTATATATATAAGTATATATGAAAAAATAATATTTAATTTTTGGCATTATTATCATTAATTAATGAAATAATTCCACTTACCATCTTTCCATAATGATCATTGAAAAATGACAACATTACGTATGCGTACATACAACCTACCATCTCCATGATTTTAATGTTGATTCATTTTTCATAACCATATTTAATGATTGGCTTAAAAAGTATAATTGATGTATAAATATGAGAATTTGGTCATGATTATTATTCTGGATATTTTATATAATTAACCCTTTGACCATAGTTATCCGACCAAAGTTGTTTTTGACACATGAACCAAATTTGGCTAACACACTCGACGTAAAAATAATTGATTAAGTAGTTTCATAAAACATGGTAATAAGTGAAATGAAGGTAATCATAAAAATGAAATAGTTTCTGAATAAAATATAAAATTAACATAAGTTTATTATATAGGAATTTAAAGGACATTCACCCAAAACAAAATGCATGGTAAGGGATTCTCATCTCACTTTTTACATCTATGAGAGAAATATCATGTTTACCACTTACATCTTTTGTGTACTATATTTACTGAAACTTTTTTTTTATATTATATCATTAATAAATTTATCATTATCATATTTTAAACATTAATTTAATGTTATTCATCCTTGAGGATTATAATTTAAAATGTTTCAAAGTGGTATGAGATAATTTGGAATGTTTAAATATTATTTTCCTCAATAATAACTTTAATGATATTTCAATGGAATTTTAATTAGAGGTAATTATAAGAACATTGTTCAATAAAACCATTAATTTTCTATACTATGGTTATTCATGACCATTTTCATGTATTTTTACCAATTTCCACACTTCATTACTTGAAATATTTTAGAAAATGATTTTCAGAAAACCCGACTTTATATCTCACTTTAGTTAGAGAACCAATTTTCTTTTAAAAACCATATCATATTAATTTTTTTAAAAAAATGTTTTTAAATTATTTTATAACGATATTTTTACCATTTTTTTACCAATATTTTCAATGGAATTTTCTTGTCTCTTTCTGAACAAGACATTTTTCAAACCTTTAACCGTGAAAAATGGATTTTCTTTTTACCTCATACAACTTGTACAAATTTACCCGATATTATTTCTTTGAAGCTTCCTTTTAATTTTTAAAAAGTAACTTTTTAAGGAAAATATTTTCAAAATTGAATTTCAAAGAAAAGTTAAAAAAATGATATTTTTCTCAATAATGGTTTCAAAAGATATATCTATAAGATTTCCATTTTTCAATGACAACAACCATTTATTTTACTCTACATGAGTTATGTTGTATGTATACCATCCCTAATATTCCTGTGGATGGATCATGATTGATTTTTACAAGGATAATATTCACATCCAATTCCCTGACTCCTTTTAGCCCCTTGAAATATTCAATTTCATATGATCATCTGATATTGATTTTACCCTAAATATCCATATAATTTTTCATGGACATAATTATTGCATAAACCATATACAATATTTTCATATGGTGTTTACTTTGAATGTTATTTTATTATTTTGGGAAATTTTTATGAATCCATATAATTTATTCAATATTAATATTTTATAAGGGATATTGTTTATTTGATATGAGGAATGTTTTTGACATGAAATGCATGGGTTGGGGAACAGTTAAGGCAATCCAAATGGGTTGGGGACCGGTTAATGAAAGCACCTGATGAAAATGTTGTCTCATGGGATGAATTAATTACACAAATTGGAATAGGAAAACTACCTCTTAACGGTAATTATTCTATGTACCAAGGAAACAAAGCATCCAATAATTAAGAATTTCCTTCATCCAGTTTTAGTTATTATTCTTCCATGAGATTTTTCATTGGCATCTATTGGGATACATATCATTTCTAGTTCACTAATTTATTGGAATGCGTTTTAGTTTCTTACCTTTCCATATTTAATTTTCCTTATCTAGTAATTTGAATGAAATATGTTTCTAATTATTACCTTTTCATATTATTTTTGCACTTCCCTCTCAGTTTATTGATTTTATGGCAAGTGAGTTTAGTTATTTAACATGTAATAATTATTATTATCATTTATTTATTATTGTTTCCAATATATTTTTACCTTACTATGAATTTGATCACACCCTTATTATTTTTCTTTCCTCAGGAATCCAATAAGTGTACTATGAAAGGTATGAATGGATTTACTATATGGAATAGAGTTATACTTGAATTTATTTATTTAGAAAGAAGAAAAAAATATGTTGTAATTATTTTATTCATTTGTAATATAATACTCATTAATTTATCTAGTTTACCAAGACTACTAAACTATTTTTCCCTTCAGGATTTGATTACTTGTAATTGTGCCAATGTAATTGATAGCAGAAACTGGCTATGGTATATCTGGTGTTAGGTTGCAATATCATCTAACCATTCATGTTTCTGTAGAGTTTTGGAATGGTTTATTACCATATATCCTTACCCCCATAGTTGGAGTGGTTGCATAAAATATTCCATGTGTTATAGTTGAGTAGATACATGCATGATCATACAAACATTATTGACTAAGGTGACCTAGACATTGAGGATGGATCCACCTTGATGATGTAACTTATGTTGATTGAGGATCATTAATAGAGGATCCTTCTTGGATGAACCATTCCCTTGGTTTTTTTGATGTGGTAGCATGAGAGCATATGAGAGAGATCCTGAGAGTGGGAGATCCATATGTGGTCTTATTATCCCAACCATTTTTTCTTAGTTTTTGATTTTCAAGGAAAAAATATTGATGGAGATAATAATGTAGAGAATCTATATTTTCCTTGTAATACATTGTAATATATTAAGAAATATTATTGGATCTAGGTGCTAAGATGACATTCAATTCTATGTCATGATGAGACATTAAATAATTTTACAAAAATATTAATAATATTTTATATCACGCATGCACAATTTTTCATAAATAATTGAATATCTTCAAAAAGGATTTGCATATAAAAAATATGATACAACAGTTGAATCTAGAATGCGTGGTTTACCCTAGGAGGCACCTAAAGATGGTCAACACCCAATGTTCGGTTGACACAGTCGTTGGTTGGGTACATTAAGTGAATAAATTAATTCATTCATTTAATTAATTAATTTAATTTCCATGACCTATTTCCATATATAAATATATGGTTATAAATAACCCCCAGGCTTATCCACATAACCCTAGGATCATTGAGAGGATGATTCCATGAAACTTCATTGGAAAATCAAGATTAGATGACGAACAACAACCAGATCAATGTGAATTGAGGCATAGTGAAGGAAAAGCATCCTCTCCATCATTAGAAACTACTTTATTAAAAACTTATCAATCCAAATTGAGTTAGGGATCATCAATTGGAGTTTTTCACCCCTTTTGATTAAATCTTTGATGTTTGGATTGTATCTTCTTTCGATTATGCATTTTCTCACCCATTGCATGATCACTATTGATGAATATTTTTTGAATAAAAATCATTATATTTTCTTATTCCATGATCTCACCATATATTCCCCACTTTGAAAATTATGGATTAAAGTTTTTGCTAACAATTGTTATCAGCCTTTTTATGGCGCTTTTCCGCAATCCTTCTTTCCTTTCTTTGTCATTGTCCTATGGGGTCACGGTTAGACCTTTTCGTATGAGTTCGAGAACAATAAAACAACCATATTTGTGGAATATGCATGTAAAATGAATAGATTAGATATTTGAGGATGGATTGGAATATATTAAAGAATGTGGGTGAGGAAATATGTGGGTCTATGATCTAGGTTGGACTGGCAGTAATAACAGGAGGTGCATGAGGCAACAATGAATTTGAGTGAAGGATCTGGATCTGATTCCTGACCCCCTGAGGGCTTGAATAGATATCCAGAGGACTTTTCCACTCCTTTTAGGTGGTAAAATGATGGGAATAGTGGTGGGTAAGTCCAGATCTGGAATCCATATGAGGATTCAATGTCTTATGTCAAATATTTGACTGCACAATATGTATTGGGATAAAAACATATTGTGTAGTACCCTAGATACAATTACTGGGATTTTCATGAGAGATAAGTGTCACACAGTATGTGGGACCCCAATGCACTATGTGCACTACTGATGGTGTCTCAACATGTACTCTGTTATTATAGATACATAGTCAGGATATATATACGGGTAGGTACACAGACATGACCATAAGGACACTGAAACCACCAAGAGCACATAAACTAGCCATAGGTGGCTGAGACATGTCATATAGTACCCTTACATATAGTGTACTCTTATATGGGTAGCCATGACATATTATAGGAGGGACATAGACATAATTCTAGGTGAGTTCACACATCCTATGACCCTCCTTGCACACAATGTACTTCTTTATGAAACTTCTTCCTCTCATATCTTCTTTATTTTGACACTAATTTTCACCTATGAGTAGGAAATCCCAATTTTATTATATAGAACATGACAATATCCTTAATAATATATTTTAAGATACAATGAAAGATATTTTAAGCATGAAAATTCTTTAGGTGTCACTCAATGACAACAGAAACTAGGAAGGATCATCAGAGAGAGGTTGGGGTTGAAAATTCCCTATACTCATTGTATTGGTTTGACTGCAACCGTCCTATCATATTAGGTCATCGGTACTCTACCTACTGAGTGGATTCCTTATATCATATGAAGTAATTGGTCATACACATACTGATCAGAACCATCGTATCATATCATGGTATGAGCCTCCTATTGACTGGAACCGTTTATCATATTAAGGTATGGGTCCTCTCCCTATTGAGTTGAACCCTCCTACAGTATCAGAGAATAGATCCTCTACCAACTGGGATTTACCATCCTATCAAATCATGTTATGGGTTTTCTATATATTAAGAAGAATTATCCTATCTAATTAGGGAATAGGTCCTCTACATATTTAGTGGACCCTCCTTTTGTATTAGGGCATGGGTCCTCTACCTATTGAGTGGTACCCACTCCTCATATCAGGTCATGTGTCTTCTACCTATTGAGTGGAAACCTCCTGTTGTGTCAAGTTATGGGTCCTCTACCTATTCATGGGAATCCTCCTATCATACTAGGGTATTATTACTCTACAAATTGAGTGGAACCCTTCTATTGTATAAGGTCATGGATTCTCTACTTATAGATTGTGACCCATATAGTTTTGGATAGTTTAAAGGGGCACAAACTTCTCATATTTTCCTCAGATTGACATGTGAGATGTTGGGCATCATTAATGGACCTTTTGTAACTGTAGGAGGACTCATTATCAAGGGCTCGGATGGGATATGGAGATTCCCTTTTCTCTCTCCTATTAGTTTTCTTTTATGATTATATATGTATCTTTGTTGATGTATTTTTTCTTCTTTATTTTGGTTGAGTTGAATAGTTCTATTTTGTCTCCTTTTTTTACACTATTTTTAGGGTTTCCTAATTGGTATGTATATTCTCACCCCTTCATGGACATTTCTCCCACATGTTATGTCTTATGTAGATGATATATAGGTCAACAGTGATTTTAGAGGAGCTTAGAGATACCCAAGTGCATTTGACAACATATGTTGGTTGGGTCTTGGAGATATGGATCTAGGATTTCTCAGTATTTCTTTTCCAATTGTTGTTAGTTAGGGACATATTTTATGGTTGGGAGTATATTTTTTCTTTTAATTTTTAGATAACACTGTCACACTCTTTTTTTTTCCAATAGGTTATTATATGAATGGTTTTTAGTATATGCGTTAATATAATTTATTTATTATTCCTATGAAATTATTCATGGAGATTGTTGGGTGCATGTGTTTAGGGGAATTAGGGAAAGTACTCCCAAATTACTAACGAATTTTGTTACTTTTTTACACCCTTAGCTTATGGATGTGGGCTTGGGGTAGTTGTGTCTGGGGCTTCTGCTGGCTAGGGAGGCCCTAGTGGGTCAGGTTAGGATAGGTTGGTATCATATGTGGTTAGACATTGGGATGGTGTTTTGTTTTGTTCCCTTTACGATGTTTGGTTGGGAACATAGGAATGTTTTGTCAATGTGTCATGTGTGAAGATTTCTAGTCCGGGAACCCAGTGTTGGTGTAGCAACTGAAATATCCATTCACTTAGAATTTGACTACCTATATGTTGACTCATCATATCGAGACATCGGTTTTAGGGAACATTAGTACATGTATCATATAAGATTAAGTCCTTTGACTATCCTTCTTGAGTCATCTCCCTATACATATATATGCTTATCTGACCATGGTATATAGTGATTAAAATTTTAGGACCCCTCTATGAATAAATCCAACTTGGTTATCGATTCTAGATTATGGCGATGATTTGATGAGTGATGAGGATGACCGCAATTAAAGGGCCATCTCATGAGATCCTACCTCTTGGTGGGAAGGTAGTAGAACCCTTACCTAAAAAAGTGGTTGATTATACCAACAGAGTAGGATGAGGATGCTTGTAGGCTTATCACCCTCCACTTGTTCTAGTGCTACAGGCCATTGAGGTTCCACAGTGAGACACATCCTTACGAAGAAGATGATTGGAATGAGTCAATGGTTAGAGTTTTTTGGCTTGTACAAAATGTTACTGATCATATGGATTTGCTGGAAGCCAACATTTTTTGTTGAGAAATTTTGTATTGGGAGATCCCAATTAAAAAGATGTATGATGATTCATCAAACTTATAGTCTAAATTCTAGAAGTACTTACATGAGGATAACTACCCCATATACTTGTGATACTTTTGGATTGAATAAATTTTGAAGCTAAAGTAGGGAGCGATGACCATTTTTGATTTTACAGTGAGGTTCACTAACCTTACGTAGTACCCCATTGACATGATTTGGGATGGTTACTTGCTAGTTTGTATGATTGAGAAGGGTCTCTGAAGAGACATTAATGACAGTGTGGAACCCTTTTTCATTCCAAAAAATACTAGAGGCTAGATAGGGTATCAGTGATAGAGAAATTCCTATATGAGGGATTCCATATTGCTGGAGCTGGTAGTGGGAATCATAGGGTGAGCCTTCTGCATTGTATATAAGGCACCATTCAGCAGTGTTTTGGAACAGGAGATGTTCTCATGGCTAGACATAGCCACATGTTCATGTGGCTCAGAGACTGAACTAATGAACATGGAATCCTAGAGAGGGGATATTCTATTATAATCATTGGTGAGGTGACATGGCATGTGATTTCTCGAATTGATGTGTTGAGGAGGGTAAGTAGGTAGTATATGGACCGTCATGACAAAGTTAGATCTGTGATCATGGATCTCCCTAGTGTGTCTAGGGTGGCCCCATGGAAGCTAAATTATTAACAAAGAAGGTGAGGCTCCCCAGGGATGAGCTAATTGTGGTAAAAATGTTATGGGATACATCCACTACCACCACCAGGTGGATCGTGCTAGGCTCAGGGGGATAGAAGTCAGGGATGTGGGAAGATGGAATCTATAGAAGGTTATGACCTGACATCTCAAGAGATAATTATAGGCATGATATGTATTCATCCTAATCTTGATTATGTACTTGTAGACATTGAATTGAGTCATTATTTCATATCGTTACTCTTGAAGTGATAGTTGGATCTCCCAGTTGAGACATTATCCGAACATCTTTTCCTTCAGGTTCCTACAAAAAATGCTTATTTGATATCTTTTATCTATTTGTAGGGAGATATTTCACTCGGAGGAGGGATATTCTCAAAGCACCCATTAATCATCATGATGTAACCTTATGACTTTTTCATGGGTATGGAAAATTCATCCATAGTTTAGGACTAGATTAATAGTCACTGTAGATGTTTCATATGCCTTTAAACTAATGGGACAAGATTCTCCTTTGTAGGAGAGAAAGAACTCATGGAAGAGTGAGTGTGTCTTGTAGTCAAGAAAATGAAATCCATCTTCCATTAGTTGGTGAGTTTATCCTTTAGTGAAATAGGCTCTTCATGCATCTGGTTTCCTTAAATTGTGGAGGATTATATGGACATATTATTTGATAACATCCCTTGACTACCTCAGAGTTGTGATAATGAGTTTTTCATTTAATTTCACCTTAAGACCACTATGACATCTTTTATGGAATATTATATTATCCCTAATGAGCTCTGAGAGATGAGGGTATAGTTGAAGAACCTTTGAGAGAAAGAGTTTTTGAAACCCCACATGCCCCCCATGAAGCTCTGGTGTTGTTCATGAAAAAGGAATATGATAACTTGTACCTTTGGGTTTATTATCATCGAATGAACAAGGACATGATAAATAAAAATAACCCCTTTCCAAGGATTTAAGACCTCTTTTATTATTTGAGAGGAATGTTATGGTTCTTGAAGATTGATATTAGGTTCGTCTACCACTAGATGAGAGTTTACAAGGTTGATATTATAAATATGGTGTTCTGATGTCACTATAGACACTATGAGTTCTAGGTGATACCTTTTAGTGTGAATAATTCCACTTCTATGATTGTTCCTTTGATGAACCAAATATTCCATCCATACTTAGACTGATTTTTTTTTGCATTCATTGATGACATAATCATCTACTCTGCATTAGAGGAGGAGCACAGATAACATTTAATGATAGTCTAAGACTTGGTTTGTGATAATTAGATTTATGGTAAGAACATGAATTTATAGTTATATATCTACGAGGTTCACTTTCTCGGGAATGTCATGTCTGAGAATGGATTATTTTTAGACATGGAGTGGATTGATTTAGTGCTTTCTTGGGATCCACCTACGGTAATGTCACAGGTATGAAGTTTTATTATCTTGGGGGGGGGGTACTATAGGAGGTTATTTAAAAACTTATTGAGGAATACAAACCCTTTGACCACCATGGCCTGGAAAGGGAAGTTGTTTACCTGAGTAGAGAAGTAACACATAACCTTTGAGGAGTTGACGATAAGGGTAAATAGTGGGACATTTTTGAGGATATCAGAGAAGGTCATGGAGTATGTATTATATTGTGATGCCTCTTGATCTAGGATTTCCAGTGTATTTTTTTATAGGAATGCATTGATCACATATAGGTCGAAGCATTTGTGGACCCATGAGTAGAACTACATGACTCATGAACTAGAGTTTACATAATTAGTATTCTCTCTAAGGATGTGGAGGCACTATCTTTTGGGAGACTAATTTTTTGTTTGATCAGGTGATCAGATCCTCATATATGTCTTCATATAGAGAGACATGAACATGGGACATAGGTTATGGTTGGAGTTACTAAAGGAATATGACATCCAGATAGTCTGTACTTAAAGGAAGAGAAATGTGGTATCAGATTACCTTACTAGGAAGTATCGTTATCTTATAGTAGAGGAGGATTAAAAGAAATTGGATTTATTTTATCTAACCCTAGTAGAAGAGAAGGGTGAAACTTATTAGTAATAGATGGTATTGACACCTACATTTTTACAACATGTGAGGGAGGCTCAGCTGTGAGACGTTGTCTTTGAGGTCTAACGGGACCATATATCCTCAATAGATTCACCAGATGAATTCTTTAATGGATAGAATAACATAATCATTTTCCAGTGATGAATAGTGTCCTTAGATTCAATGTATGGGGAAGTGATTAGGGAGTTTCACACTTTTCCTATGGCTGTACATATCAGGGTATGAAAGATTTAAAAGGTCCATTAATAGTAGTTCTAGTGGGTTGTCATGAGACATAGAATTGTTGAGTTCATATCTTGATGTCTCACCTGTTAGAAGGTGAATCCAAGAACTAGTTCTGGAAAGTTTATTGTAGCCTCTTGGGACCCTAATGTAGAAATGTCACTACAAAAAATTATTATTTAAAAATAGTTTACTAAACCACTACTAAAAAAATTAAATGATTTCATGATCATTCTTTAAAAATCACTAAAAAATATCACATTTTTATTAGAAAAGGCACTTATCTCCCACACAACCCAACTCCCCCAAACCCTAAGCCCAAACACAACTTCTGAAACACCATAGAACCATTGTGCTACCACCCTCATCAGTGCTCAGGTATCTCCTGAGCCTTCTGAGCCCATCCCCCCTGAGACCTCATTGTCACTACAATCACAGTCGATAAGAGGCCTTTCCAATTTTTCTCTCATTTCCCCTAGGGGATTTAAAGTGAGTTAATTTTTTTAGTTTTATTCACCCAGGTAAATTTATTCTAACCACTTACACAATAATTATTCTCTTGTTTTCACTAATTTTTAATCTCAATGTGGTATCAATGTACTAATGATTAATTGTAACATGATTATTAATTATATAATTCTTATATTTTTTCCTAGTGATTTTTAGGGTCCTATTTCCTTAGTTTAGGTGGAGTAACACAAATGTTTGTAAATGAGAGAGGGTATGTGGTATGTGGTGTGTTGCATAAATATTTAAATTTGAAACCATGATATTATAATGGGATTTAAGGATTGTTTGGGGAATAAAATAAATGTTTTAACATATAAATAATATTTTTGTTAAATAATGGGTGTTATATTTTTAATTTTATTAAATGATAAAAGGATTATGGTTTTTTTCAATGAATTTGTTATTTTAAAATCTATCCACCTAAGTAGTAATATAAATTCCCAGTTGGATCTTTGACATTTTTAATTAATTATAAAGGGTGTGTGTTGTCTCCAAACTAAATTTTAGAAATTAATGTATGGGGAATGGGTGTTCTTGATCTTCAAGAAGAAATGCATGTCACTAAAATGGTCATGTAATTTTATAATGGTTGTGTATTGGTTTTGAAATCTAGTCAATTAAATTGTTTTTAAAAAAAATATTCACCATCCTCATCAGTTATATTATGCCTCCATCTATTACTAATATTTTCCCATTATTTTCATATTCTTATCATTAAATATAAAATAAAATCATGTATTAACAAATAATTTTATTTATAATAATGGTAATGGAAATAACAAACCCAAGGGAGCTTCAATGTCCTTATATGTTAAGGGAGACTCAATCACTTCATTTATATTTTTAATCAATACCACTATTCTAATACAAAATATTATATTAGTAAGTTCATTTAAATATTCTTGTATCTATATATTGTTAATAAAAAACTATTTAATTTTTTATGCCTTCATTTTTTAGTTGTTATATGAATATGTGAGACTGATCCGCTGAATAAAGTTGGGAAAAGTGATAGTAGGCTTATACTAATGATGAGATAATAATTTATCTTGGTGTGACCTATAAGGTGGGATAAATGGGGGTATTAGGTAGGAAGATCTCCCTAGATGGGGATTTGGTTTCCAAAGGGATTTGAACCAATTTTAGAAGGCACTATAGAGTAGTTGTCCTAGGATTTAGAATGTGTATTTTTGAATATTATTGTATTGTTTAATTTTATTCTAAGATCGTTTATTATTGGTAATCACCATAATTTTTCATTAAATATATATCCAAGGTTTATTTTGGAAGATTGAAGTAAATATTCTATTGTTTAATGATGGATATTGAAGAAGGAAAGATAAAGATTGATTGTTTTGATTGACATGACATTAAATTATTGATAATATAGATAAAATATTATATTTACCATAAAAATATGCATTTTTCACTTCTTGGTGTTAAAGTAACAGTAATAGAAAAGAATGATTGAAATTTACTAGATTAGTTCATTTGGGGAGTTATGAGGGTCTAATGTGGTACTATTCAGATACTATAACCCCATATCTTGGTTTAAACAAATAATTTAAAAAATAAATCATCAAACACATCATATTACAAGGAAGTAATGAATCAACAGATCATGATATAATATAAAACGAAATGTAGTAAAAGTACGAACAAACATATAATCCATAAAACTATCCACCCACTGGGCCGGTTACCTAAACATTGAAAATAAAAAACCCAAGATAAATGTGTCTATCACATATTGATGCCGAAACTCATCCAATTTCATGACAACATCTAACCTTTCATGTCCGATCATGAAAAATCCACATTAAACTCATCCCCTAAATTGAGCCTACAATAAATATATTACAACTGATTAGGTATAAATGTGGATTGGTGGAATGTGTATATATATATCTTATCTATATCATGGTTCAACATTAGTTGACTTCCTTTAAATAGGGGTCTCTTTCCTTCAAAAGTTATTTTATGGAAAAATTTAGGTTTCTAAATTGGTTTTCAATGTTTGGTTTGATAAATGATTTTAAAATAACATTTTAAATGTAGTGTTAAAATTGTGGGAAAATGTATTGGCTTATGAATCACTTTATGAAATCCTTATTGAAACGTTAAGAAAAATTATTTATTATTATCCGTGATTTATTTTTTTTACTTTGACTTTTTAGTAATAATATGACTCTTCTTATAACTAACTCATTTGGGGTTTTTTCACTTCCTTTTATCTATTTTCATAATTAGTTATAGTTTTGTTTTTTAAATTTTTTAATAAATTCTAGGCACATTGTGATATATATGTATAAAACATAGATCACATTACAGAGGATCACACCTCAGTATACTAATGGTTTAGAGGAGTTTTTGGATGTTTTAATTTCCAATTGATTCTTTATTGGGAGAATAAGATTTCCATGTCCCAAATGTAAATTTAGAATATTTTTGAAGATAGATGAAGTTTATAAACTATTTATATTTAATAAATTACCTTCCAAATATTTGTGTTGGATTTGACATAGAGAATCAAGCATAACTAAAATTTGGAGCACTAATGTAAATCAACAAAATGTGCTCCAAACATCATCAAAAATGGAAAATGAAATGAAAAAACCTTATAAATGATGCATTCAACATTGATTGATAACAACATCAACATCAAAACATATCATAAAAACTTATTGAGGGTGATATAAATAGAAACTTGAAAAGTGATGTTTTTAGGACTATAAGACAACCAGGTCCATATTGTAACTTATCATTGGATCCTACTCTTATGAAGATAAATGTAAGAGGGGACTTTATTGAATAGAAAAATGAATTTTAGGGCCTAGTTGATGATGGAAATCAAGAGCTGTATGGTGTATTTTTGAAATATTAAAAACATTCTTTTCTTATAAAGTTGAATAACATAAAATGTCTACGTGGAATTATAAATAAGGCAATGTCCATGATATTGGAATTATTGAATGATTCATTTATTGAAGTTATCCCTAAGTCTTCTTATGATATGATTTTTTTACAATATTGGTATGAATTATAAATAATTTCATGCTTGTACCAATAATTGTATGATTTATTGGGGAGAGTATTAAAGAAAACATGATTGAAAAAAGGACGTTATTATATATGATAGTCAATGGGCGATGTTGGAAGTCTGAATCAACATACTACTATAATAATAACAGAAGTAACACACCTTCAAAGGTTTTTCATTACGTTCATTAAATCCTCGATTGCAAAGACTATTAATGTCATCAAAAACCACTAAGAACATGATGTGACAATCTACAGATAATAACTATGATGGGTTAATGTGACATCTAAGAGATTCATGATCATGGATGACATTTGATTCATTACATAAATATTTCACATATAATCCTAGGAGTACACAATTGGGATTGGATTCCAATGGATTCAAACCATTTGGGACATTGAGCACTAGTTATAAAATTTGTTAGTTGTTTTGATCCCTTGCAATCTACCTTTGTGGATGTGTATAAAACACAAATATTTTATCATTTTGATAATTAATCCTGGAAAAATATTAATAGAAAATATATTTATCTATAATTTCATCCTATAATTGAATAATTTTTAGATTTATGAATCAATAGTATTGAGACATAGATGCATCTTCTAGAACAATTTTCAAAATGAAAGCTACTCTAATGTGGACCATTAGTGACGTCCCTAGAAATGAGAATTTAGATAGTTGGAAAACTTTCACGAGTTTGGATTTTTCTTTTTATGACATTGTTTTTGACCCCAAACAGCTAACACACAACAAAAATGGTGTTTCTTCTATCCTAGAATATTTATTGATGCATATCATAGATTATGGTTGAACAATTCAAAATTCCATGGTTTTATTGACTTTAGAACACCTCAAATGTTTCTAAAAAGTTCTTGAAACTACATGGAAATGTTGAAAAAGTTTGGGAAGGTGAATCATTTAAATGATAGTGGGAAATAAGTTCTAAATGCATCGTCCAATATAATCAGAACAAAACAATGGAAGAAAAAATTATATTCCTAAGAATTCCATATTGGTAATTTAATGTGTTGTGGGATAGTCTTGATTTTATGCATATAGAGAAGAATGTTGGTAAAAATTTTGTCTTCACATTGCTTAATGATCATGGAAAATCATAGGACCATTTCAATTCTTGGAATGACTTACAAAAAATGAAAATAAAGAGTGATCTCTGGAGAAATGAGAATAGAAACATTATAACCCTATAATTCTACATGAAAAATGGAGGCTCCAAAATCCATTTGGGTGCAGACTGTAGCAGTACTATAGTGCACTGTAGTAGCGGCGACACTATAGCAACGACGATCACTGTAGTGGAGGCAGGTCACTATAGCGGCGGTAGGTCACTGTAGTAGTGGTGGGTATTGCATGGAACTGTAGCAGGCAGGGGTACTATAGCATTACTATACATAAAATGGGATTTGGGACAAAAAATTGGGCCTACAGGCCATGTAATGGACTAAATTCCCATTGGGCCTTCTGGATATGTAATGGGTCTCCCTCTACCAAGTTAAAGAGGTCTTTGCATTACTTTAATAGTAAATGAGGCTTTGACACCAGACTTTTAAAAAAGAGAATAGAAACTTTTACCCAATAATTTTCAAAATGAAAAATATGGATAAAGATTCATTCCTTCGAATTTTAAAATATTTGAAGTTATCTAATGGGTATTCAAGTTAAATCTCATATTGTGTTGACTTAGAGCATCATAAATTAAATTTTTTGAGAATTCATGATTTACATATTTTGTTGTGGTAGTTACTTCCATTGGAATTTCATACATTATTACATGAAAATGTTTTTGATGTTGTACTCAAATATTTCACAATATTTAGAAAAATATGTGAGAAAACTCTACAAACTGTTGATCTTGAAAACCTTCAGGAGAGATTCCTATTGAAACTTTGTACAATAGATATGATATTTCCTCTCTCATTTTTACTTTCATCATTCATTTCTCTATGAATTTGGTTAGGGAATCAAAATTAGGAGAACCCATACAATATGGATGGATGAATCCAATTTGGAGGTATTTTATTTAGATGGTTTTCTTCTTAAGTAAGAAATTCATGGAAATTAATTAAACACACAGTTATGTTTTATTTTTTTTATTTCTCATATATCATGGGAATTGGAAATCATACCTGAAAATTAATTCTCAACCCGAGGTCTCTATTTTTTATGGATATTTGGAAGAGGATTGAATTAACTTTTATTCTAGATACATGGATGATATTGAGACAAGATTAAATCAAGTCGTACATGGTCAAGAAACATCGAATCAATATCAACTATATGGGAAATAAAAAATATTTCCTACAATTGTCTGATCAGTTGGGAGGATAAAAAATGTAACACTGATTGAAAATGAATTATTATAGGCACAAATATATGTCCTACTGAATTGTAATATTTTAAATTCATTTATTAAAGATATTATGATACACTAAAAGATACAAATGGGAATCCTAACACACAATTAGAATGATATAACCAAAGATATTAGTAAAGAGCATATAGAATGGTTTACATGATGTGTAAATTCATAAATTTTTCAATCAATATGGATATTATGTTGTAAAATTCATTTAGTTAGTCTAATATTGTATATTACTTTTTTTAGATCATGAATAATAATAATCGAGCTAAGTTGTGAGAATATATGAGGTTTCTGGCTTGGGGTCCTTTAAAACATGCTATAAAGTTCGACACTTACAATGTGAATGGATTAACATTTTTTAAAGTAAATAAAGGTTAGAGTTTGAAAACATATAATAGTGGTATATTTACATTTTCTAAAATGGGATACTATGGAAATTTGAATGATGATATCGAATTAAATTTCCAAGGTAATTTTTTAGTTATCTTATTCAAATTAAACTGGGTCAATATTATCAGTCATGTTAAAAGAGATTCCTTGTAATTTACTTCTGTGAACTTCTATTTCTTGATGAATATCAATGACCATGAAATACATTATCCATATATATTATCATCACACTAAAAAAATGGTATATTATGTGGAATATGTCATCGATGAAGGGTGGAGTGTATTTGTTTACGTAAAACAAAAATATTTGTATGATACTTGTAGTAAAGTGGATGTTTTGACCTCTGACATTGAATTTCATCAACATTAAGTTGAAAAATTATTATTTCCATCATGATATTGAAAATATTAGTCTTGAAAGTGTGGAGGGAGTTGATTAAGTAATTATGGATCATGAAAATGACATGATTGAAGGATAAAATGATTGTATGCGCAGTCATACATTCAGTTAATAACCACTCATGCTATATGGGTAGTCATACATTATCATAGCAATGTATATTATGTTTGTCATTATTATACATATTTTAACATTTATAATTTTTATCTGCACAATTTTTTTGAAAAATTTGTTCTGAAGTTAATTTTTATTGATTAAATGACTAAAATCCCAAAGTGGAAGCATTTTAATGATCCAAGTTGACTCTTAGTTGATGTTCCCTTGACCCCACTTACAGATGATGATCCATCAGTCTTCCTCGATAAAACATTTGAGACACTCTCCAATTTACCCCCTACACCATATCTCACATCCTCTATTCAATTAGCTTCTGGAACACTATTCATTAACGTACCATCAGCAGCTGAGACAACACCTCCCCATTATACAAGATCAGTAGAGGAGTCGTTATTCACACCTATTTATTAATGGGTAATTTAGAGGGTGGTAATTATAGGTACAAATTTTAATATGAATAATTTTATTTTTCTTTTATTATAAAACTAACTATTTGTTTATGAAAGATAATAACAATACTACTATAGAGATAAATATGAACAATTTAGATGTCTGGAGTTTGAAAGTACTGAAGATAGTTGTCCCATTTTACTCTTATGGGGTCTCGATGGATGATTCTGCAAGATTAATTAGCCAGAGGGAGTTTATTTCCATGGAAAGCATAATTAAAGAACAAGGGGTCATATAAATATACAATATACAATGATCATCACTCCATATAAAGTGTATGTTGAATTATATCAGAAAATAATTAGATCGGTTGTTAGTGATATAGTATTAATGGATGGTATTGAGAAGGAAAATCAGAAAATTTCAGAAATTATTTATTACAATTTTTTTAGTTTAAAGTATAAATTTAAATATAAAACACTATTTAATTTTCAACTTAATTATTATGAAGGTGGAGGTAGAAATAAGTGAATCTAGGGATGGAGAGGGTGTCAAGGATAGTTCATTGGAATGGTATATGGAGTAGTGAATGTGGAACACCAATCTATGTAAATTTTGGCTATTTCATTTTCATCCGTGGGGGTTATTTCTTAGGAAATAGTTTCAATGGATTTACTAAAATAAATTAGATAATTAATGTTATTAATTTGGTAAACAAGAAACTCATCAATATTTTATAGTTGGACATATCTTGATGTGTTATAATTGGATATTTATATTTTATTGGTTGTTTTGGGGTTGTAGAAACTAAAACTATCTTTTTTTAAATATATATATATCAACTGTTTAAACTGCCTCCATAAATGAAAAATTATTGTTTAGCAGTGGTTTAAACCGATGCTATTTTGGGTTGTTTTTTGTTTAGTGGTGGGTTTTTCTTCCAAAAAATGCCTAAGGAATTGTAGCGGTTCACACCGCCACTATTCATTAGTAATTTTTTGGGAATTGAATCTTCCACAAATACCAAAAAAAAATTACTAAAAAATGTTGTATGACGGTTCCCATAAATTGCCACTAAGTGGGTGGAACTGGAACAAGTTGACTATCGATGACAAGTTTAGTAGTGGTTTTTGGAAATAGCTATAGAACCATATGAAGGATGTTTAAACCATAACCAAAACAAAAAAACTACATCCATATGTAAATTTTTTTTGTAGTGTTGTGAAATATATCTATGGACTTTGTGACTAGGATTCCATGGATATTGAGAAACCATGATTCTATTTGGTTGATTGTTGACTGACTTACCAAGTCAGCACACATCCGTACTATTAGGGAGTAGGGTTCAATGGAGAGTTTGGGGTTGTTGTACATATGGGTAATCGTATGACTTTATGTTGTACCCTTAATGATTGTCTTCGTCCAGGATATGTGTTTCACATTACAGTTGTGGGGAGTCCCATGGGAGGAATTCCAGATATTGTTGAGGATGGGTACAAATTTTCACCCCTAACATATGGGAAGACCAAGTGTACTATATAACTATTGGAGGATATTCCAAGGGCTTTCATGTTAGACTTTAGTCAAAGCTTGGAGGATCACATCCTTTGGTATAGTTTTATTATACTAATAGATATCACTATTATATTGACATGTAACCTAATGAGGTCCAGTATGGGAGACCCTACAGGTTACCCTTATGCTTGACTGATATTGGTGAGGTGCCTATTTTTAGGCCATAGATAGTGCAGGTGAGGATAGAGAGGTCCAGATGATCTATGAGAAGATCAGAAAATCCCATAGTAGGCGGAAATCTAATGCATATCAACATCATATACCCATAGAGTATGAGCAGGGAGAAAACATTTTCCCGAGAGTCTCCCTATGATGAGGATTGTGGAGATTTGTCCAGGGAGGAAGGATGTCCTAGTGGTTTATCGGGGAAATTTAGATCTTGTAGAGGGTTGGAGAGGTTTCTTACCTCATCGCATTACACACAAAATTAGAGTAGGCCTATGATATTGTCCACGTATTGAAGTTGAGGAGATGTGTGCATGATTATATGAATGTTATTGAATTGGGAGACCTGAAAATTGAGGATAGATCCACCTTCATGGAGATTGAGGACTAGTATGAGATGATCCTATGTGGATAGACCATTCCTTTCATTTGTTTGTTGTGGTATTATGGGAGCAAGTGGGAGAGATCTTACAAGTCGGATAACCATACAGTAGCTCAATATCCCCGCATTTTTTCTTACTTTGTTCTTGTTGGGGATAAATTTTTTGAAATAAGGAATAATTTATAGAAATTTTTTCCTTATAAGACTCTGAAATATATTTAGAAATATATTCAGAGCCTGGTGCTGAGATGATATGCAATTTCGATGCCCAATCAGCCCAGAATTAATTTTATATAAATATTAAATATAGTTTATATCGTACATGCACAATTTGTCATAAATAATGAATTATCTCTTAAATTGAGTCCCAGATCAAAAATATGTTACCACACATGAATATGAAAATTGGGTTATACCCTTGGACAAACCAAAATTTGGTTGTCACAAGACTTTCATATGAGGCAGTCATTGGCGGGTATGTTATGTAAATTAATTAATTAATTTAATTCATTAATTAAATACTAATAACCTATTTACCTATATAAATATGTGGTTATGGTGAATCTATAGGGTTATCCACATAACTCTAGTATAGTTGAGAGGATTATTCCACCAACCACCATTGGAAAATCACGATTAGATGATAAACAACTACCAGATCAAGGCGAATCAGGGCACATTGAACATAATGGGTCCTCTTCATCATTAAAAAATATGTTCTTTACTAATGATCGATCAATTTAAATTTAAGAATCATCAATTGTGGTTTTCCACCATTTTTGATTAAATATTTTAAACATGGATTTTATCTTATTCTGATTAGGAATTTTCCCACACATCACATGAACCCCATTGAAGAATATTTTGGTTATAAAATTTATTATATTTTCTTATTCCATGATCTCACCCTTGATTCCTACTTTGTAATCATTGGATGGAATTCTTTGACAATGATACTTATCACCACTGTTGAGGTTATTTTCTCCCATTTTTCTTCATGTTCTTCACCATGGGCCTACGGGGTAATAGTTAAACTTTGTTGAATGGGATCTAGTATGATCGAAGCCCCAGATTGGTGTAGATTCGTTTTTTATTAATGGATTGGTGATTTGAGGATGGATTGAGATAGATCATGGGATTTAGGTGAAGTACCATGTAGATATTGGATATGGCACTGACATCATCAACAACAAGAGGAACATAAGGCAGCGACGACTTCGATCAAAGGATCATGATCTGATTCCCAAGAACTGGAGGGCCTTTATCAATGGATAGAGGAATTTTCCACTAATTTTATCTAATTAAATAATGATAAATTTAATTATATGGATTTATTTGTAATTATCTTGAGGATTCCATGGTTTCTGTGAAAAAATAGACTACACAGAGTGTACTGGGATGAATACACACCATGTAGTCCCTTAGATAATGTGGATAGGGTTTCTAGGATATATGTCTGTCGCATGACATGTGGGACCCCCAAATCATACTATGTGACCTAGTGCTAGTGGCCTGGCGTGTACTTAAGGAGTACTAGAACATAAGAAAAACTAGTTATACAAGTAGGTAAATAGAGACGACTTGAAAGATATGTGCACAACCAAGAGAAAACAGGAAAAACCCAAGTGGTTGAGACATGCCATGTGGTACCCTTACATATTGTGTACTTATACATGGCCAGTCAATCCATGTGATGTAAGGGACATGAATATGAGTCCAGGTAAGGTCACTATCCATGTGACCCACCTTTCACACCATGTACATCATTGTGAGACTTCTTCTTCTCGTATTTACTTCATTTTGACATGGATATTGGATCGTGAGTAGCATATTTTTAGGGGTTTTTTATATAATGTGATGGTATAATTAATAGTGGTTTTTGAGATACAATGATATATGTTTCAAGGGCCACACTTCTTTAGGTGATGCTCGATGATGACAACAATCGGGAATGATCATCAGAGAGAGGATGGGGTTGGTAATTCCTCATACTCATCATACTATTTTGATTGGAACCCACCTATCATATCATGACTTAGGTCCTTTACCTACTGAGTGGAACCCTACGGTCATATCAGGGTATGGGTCCTCTACCTATTGACTAGAACACTAATATCATATCAGGGTATGGGTCCTCCATCTATTGAGTGGAACCTTCCTATCGTAACATGGTATGGTTTCTCTACATGATGATTGGAACCCTCCTGTCATATTATTTCACGGGTCTTCTACCTACGGAGTATCACCCCCCTAATAAATCATCAAATGGATCCTCTACCTATTGAGTAGAACCCTGTTATTATTCCATGGACTGGTTCCTCCACCTTTTTAGTGGTACCCTCATATTGTATCAAGACTTGGGTCCTCTACCTACTAAGTGGAACCCTCCTATCATATCATGGCATGTTACAACTACCTATTGAGTGTAACCCTTCTATCTTATTAGGGTATGGGTCCTCTACCTAGTAATTGGAACCTCCTATCATACAAGAGTATGGGTTCTTGACACATTTAGTGTCTCCATCCTTTCATATCAGGGAACATGTCCTATACTTGGGGATTCAGGCCAATCGGGTTGTGGTGGAGTGACGAGGTGTAAATTTTCTACATGATTTCTTAGGACAGAAACATGATATGTTAGTCATCATTAATGTTCCTTTTTGAACTATTGGATGTCTCATTATCTTGAACTGGGATATGATATGAAGATCCCCTTTTCTCCCTCATAGTGAGACTATTTTATGAGTATATATATATATATATATATATATATATATTTGTTGATGGGATTCATTTATCTCTTACATTGGGTTGACATGACTTCTTAAATCATGTCTCTTATTTCCCCTGATCCAGTTTTTGGGGAATCCTACTGAGTATGTATATACTCACCCCTAAATGGAATTTTCTAGCATGTTTTTTTCATACATAGATGATGGACATGTCAGTGGTGATTTTATAAGATATTAGGGAGACCTTGATTCATTTTACCACATATGGTGGTCAGGGATTGAAGATCTTGAGATATACTCTCTTAGTATTTATTTTCCTTTTGTTTTCATATCTGGACAACTTTTTTAGTCGGGAATGTATAATTCCCAATACTTTTCAAATTTCACTATCGCACTATTTTTTATTCCCTGGAGGATATTACGTTCATGTATTTTATTCTATATGTTGTTGTGTTTTATTTATTATTATAATTAGCGTCTTCAAGGAGATGGTTGGGTTTGTTTTTGTGTGTACAAATACATTAGATAAAGGCCTATCATATTAGATATGGATTTAAACATATGTTTCTAGCCCCTCGATTATGGAGGAAGGCTTTGGATAGTTGAGGCTCAACCTTTTGCCAACCAGGCGGGCCCTGATGGGTTGAGTCAAGATAATCACAGTGGAAAGAGTCCCTTACTAAACTAGGTTTACTCCCCATTCTTTCTTGTTTACCTAATTAAATATCAATATTTTCAAAATTAATTTAAGATAGATATAGGTCCCACACATCACATAAGTAAAATAATACATATATGTAACAACCTGAAATTTTTAATTATATTTTTTTCCAAAATTTGTGTGTTATTTTATTTTTATACTCAACAAAACTATATCCTGTAATTCATGATGTGGGTATAATTAAAATGTGACCGTTGGGTTTCTACTGTTATATGATCATTGGTCAATATTACCGTTGGAAACTATAATCTTAACAATGTGTTTTTATAAATACAATTATCTTGGTTAATTAATACACAATGAAGATTGAATGGCCTCATCTAGTAGACTTGGGCCACATGAATCCCATCTTTCAGAGCTTGGGAAGGAGGTAACATCACTAGGATTTGCTCTGGACCAAGCCCAAGCTGAACTTCAACATATGAAGCTTGAACAGAATCACCTAAGGGAGAAGTAAAAGTAGATAGAAATCACCATTCGGGCAATGTTGTCCGAGCTACCCCAAGATTCTATCACAATAGCACACCTTACACATAGGTCATATGCTGGTGTTTTAAGGGGCTATGTAATGTGACCTTAGCTGGTTTGTGTAATCCTTTTATATAAATAATTTTTTTTCTTATTATGGAAAAGTTTGTGAATTTCAAATATCAGGATAAATATAAGATGTGTATTATTGATGAATTTAGGAAAAAAGTCGTATTTTAAAATATTTTTGTATTCTTTAAATAATTAATAATTTGAAATGATTTTCTAAAAATGGTCTTCTACAGTTGTGTTTAGTAAGAAATTTAGAGTCTAATAAGATCAAATTGATTTTTAGTGAATATTAAAGTATGAATAGTCACATACATGTATGAATAGTAATGAATAATAATAATTGGACAAAAAATATAAAATTCAACCATGAATGTATAAAAGCAATTTAGAAATATTAAAAGTGAAAAAGCGATCTTAGTATAAGTTTCGGTATTTTTGTATGTCACAAATATTTTATTTAAAATTTTATATTTAATTTAATAATTTAAAATGGAAATATATTTTCATAAAATTTAATCATAAATTTTCACATTGTTTTATTATGGTTATATGATAATTTTATGAGACCTTGATTACTTTTTTATGGTGTTACAAAATGAGTTATAGTGTTAAAGTTGTATTTTTAGAATAAATAATGATTTTATTTAAAAAATAAATTAAAAATATTTATAAAAATATTTTCATAAAATGGAGTTCATTTTTGAATTCAGAGCATCAATATTAGGATTTGGTGAATTTTTGGGTTTTTTCTGAAACAGTTGAATTTTCTGTGAATAGTAAAAATACAGTTATGAGTATTGGGTGTTTAATGACATCATTAATGATGTAATAATGATGTAAGCTTTCTGATCGACTTATGAATATTGAGATATTCTATGAGGTGTCCGATGTTTCCAATACCATGGGCAAATAACATGGGCAAGCCCATGGTTTTTCAAATACCACCGATGAGGTGTCCCTTGGAAATTAATAATTTATTCCATCACTTTTCCAATAAATACCAAGCCATTCCCCTCATTCATTTCATTCCAAAATCCTCTTCGATGAAGTTCTGGCCTCCATACTTCCCAAGGAGTCCTCCCAAGGTTCCCTCAATCCTCCCAATGTCTTGACCTTCATGATTTCGAAGTTACCCTTCACGGTAAGGGAACCTTTCACCCTCATTTTTTAAGTCATGACTTCCTTTATGTGATGTCTTATAGTTCCATTTTATTAGGATGGGGATTGTTCTTATATTTATTTACTACTTTCCATTTCATTTCCAAATGATTATAGACCCTTTTCTCTCTCATCAATTGATTTTCTGAATTTTTATATGATGTCGTTAGGCTGCCAAATTTTCATAAAAGAAATTACGCTTTCTCTTTCCTTGCAAGTTTCCTTTTCATATGGTGTGTCATTCAATTGTCCACACCATGATCTTATTTATATTTATTCTTTACATATACTTTACAATGATTAATTTACTGATGTGAGACCCTTGTCCCCTCTCTTTATATTAATTTCTAAAACCATGTTATATAGCTGTTATGCTGCAGAAATTTCGTCTCAAAATTTCTCTCTTTTTCTCAAGCAATTATCTTGTTTTATTTATGTGAATACCCAGAACTATTTCATTTATATAGGTGTTCATAGATTAAAAAAAATGATAAATTTGATTCTGTAATTTACATACATATAACCCTCACTCCCTTTCCATAGGTTATAAACGTCATAAGGATCCTATTATTAAGCACTTTTAAAACGTCACGATTTTGAAGTGAAACCCATTTCTTTTAATATATTTGGGTTATTTATGAAATTTTGTATTATGATCTATGTGGCTCACATGAAAATAAAGAGATATTAAGGGTGCACCCTAATATCACTCCAATGCATCGGGTAAAGAATCAATCCCTAGAGATGGAAAGTTTCACGATACCTTGGTGAATAACCTTGGTAATTTTTATGAAACCTCAGGGATAAACCTTGGGGATATGTTCATACATGTCTAAATGAAATGTTGTATCCACATATTCATGTTATGATTAAAGTTAATTTTATTATGATATTCCTATTCTTCCATTGCTCATGTCTTTATGACTTTTATCATGTTCTTATTAATATTTCTCAAGATTAGATGTCAACTGTTTCACATGTTTTCCATAATGAGCCTTCTGCTCACCCTTTACTTTGATGTATGTATCCAAGATAAGAGATTCAGTAATTTTACATAGGATGATCCTATGATGCAGCCTTATAAGTGGTATTGAATAATGTTTTATGTTGTTTTCATTTATTATGTTCCTGATTTCCAAGACACTAGACTTTAAAGATCCTCGGTTTGTAAAATGTAATGAAAAGTAATGTAATAAAAAGGCAGGATTCCATAGTTGATATCAAAGGATAGTTTAGTTATTTATATAAATTAAGCTTTTTTTGAATAATCCTATAGAAAATTTTAAATATAGGAAAACTTCCTTGTATTTTGGTGAGTATTGAGTAAGTGGTTTATCAAGAAAATACATTCATGTCTGGATAAGAGCAGGTAGAGGAGGCTCTGCCACAAAGGTTCCTAGGAGTGAAAACCCCGACAAAAAGTTTCGGGCTAGACCCGGGGTATCCTGGTACATAATAATGGGCCTTGCTGCACTCTTGGTTATGGCACTTGTAAGGACCCGACCCTAGTTTCCCGGAGCCGGTGCCTTGTTTGATTATGTTGGCATACGTACAATGAATATGAATCCTGAAGGACGGAGTAGTTTAGTATTATTGGAAACAAGATTCATACATAAGTTCAATATTACAACTTGAAGAGAAATACAACACGGGAACTCCTTAGACAACACCCATAACTCCTAGGATATTTCAGCATTTCATTCATAATAATCTTCTTCACGTCCTGAAAAAAATGATACATAAGAAAGGGGTGAGCTCAAATGCTAAGTAAGAGTGATAAATACATTGGAAGATAGTATAAACATAAGATATGGTGCATAATTGAAAACAAATGCCTTTAATAATAAATATGAACACATTATGGCAGGAAAATGAGCTGAGTAAATAATGCCATAATAAAACATAATCATGGGTATCCTACTAATCAAATAAAAACTTGAAATATCAATATCTGAACTCATAATGATGGAATTCATAATTCCAGACATTCTGAAACATTTTTTCAAGGCCTTGGCCAAGACGTCTAATGATTAAGGCCTCATCCAAAATCCATATCACATTGGGAAAGGCCTCGACCAATTCCACATCTATTTGTCTCATGATACCTAACGATGCATCGAGGGGATATAGAGGGCCCCACCCATCCCATAATAAGTCCTATTCATTCCTCATATGAGTGGGGATCAACATAAACAATATATACATTCTTATTGAAACTATCATATGAAATGTAACTAACTTTCCCCAGTCATTAAACATAAAACACTAACCATTCGGAATAATATGGTGAATGGTTTTAAGATAGATCATCCACAATAAATTTATTCATAAACCATTAAATAAAATATGGTACATGACATCATAAATTATTAAACCCAACAATACTTAAGAATCAACTTGAGTGTTGAATCAAACGAGAATAATCTTCTAAAATCATTAAGCAATTCATGTGATAAATAATATTTTATTTTGAAAAGAAGTGTTCTTTTGGAAAAATATTTGTATAAAACCAGAAGTGAGGTAAGATTTTATTTTCATAAAAAAATTAGTGATTTTATAAAGAAAAAGGTTTCCAAAAATAGGTTAAAGAGTTCCCTAGAAAATAGGTAAGAATTTGAGAAATTCCCTTGAACTAGGATCATATTTTTGAAACAATTTTGAATTTTACTTTTAATACATGAAAATATCCATAAAATAAGGAAGGATTATGGGTTTTAAAGATATATATGATACTCACAAAGAATATATGAAGAGTACATAACAATACATAGGAATTTTATTGAGGTATTTAGACAATGAAAGTATCCCTAATGAAAATTGAAGTTCGGGTGGAAAAAACCCTTACCTTAACTCCAAACGTGTTCCTCTCTTGTACTTAAGCTCCTGGAATATAAAATTATACTTTTTAATAACTTATTTCAGAAAATATTATACATTTATTTAGTTACCATAATTTTGGTTAGTTCATTTATGTATTTATTGATAAGTTATTGTATTGAATTTCGTCGTTCTGGAGTGTTTGTTTCCTTTATTTTCATATTCGGTTCACTTGATTTTAAATAATTAAATGGAATGGATTTAAATATTCAGAATTGAAATTATATATTATTTATGAACATAAATAGGTGTTATTTTTCATTTATATAACTTGGTCACATGGAATGAGGATGAATTATCATATAGAACATTAATGATAATTGTTTTGGTTAATTTGTGGGTTTGGATTACAACTAACTCAATTTTCTTTATAACATAATACCATTTGAAAAAAGGGATTACAGAATCTTAAATAGGTTATATTATATATAATAATCTTTTTCAACCATAACAATAATGGTTTCATGACCAGAATTTAGAATGATAAAATAAATCAAAAGTCCATCGTCCTTGAATGTGTAAAATTGACACATCTCGGATGGTGTTCTTGCTACTAGTATAAAAGAAGGTAAAAAGGGGGAGATGATGATAACTTATTCCATTATCATGAAAAACTTCCAGAACATATAAGGTACTAGAGTCATCATAAAATTTGGATAAATAGAGGTAATAGAAAAAGAAAACAAATGAACTTGAAAGGAAAGACACAGAATTGAAAAGAGGAATTTACCTCTTGAACCAAACTTCCTTGAGAACCTCCTTAAGGGAGAGGTTTTGGTCTTTTAATAATACCAAAGCTTTTTGGACGTGGGAGAGGAGGTTGGGAGGGTATTTGACCATTATTTGGAGAAAGAAAAAGGCTTTATAGGAGTGATTGGAAGAGGGGGTGAGAGAGGGTTTTTATAGTGGAGGAGAGAGAGGATTTCTTAATATAAAACTCATTAGTTTATTATTTCTTCACAAGAAAAGTAATAGTAAGTATTCCATGACCTAGAATAGTAATTTTATCATGTGAATTCAAATTATGGTCGGTGACATCATCCATGATGCTAGGAATAGTCTATTTAGCTTATAATGTATATATACGATAAATTACAGTATTTTACTACTCATCAAAAAATAAAGTATTTTCGAAAAATCCCAAATATTTACACAGACCATTTTTCAACGTGTAGAATCCAAAAATGATGTCCATTTTTCAAAAATAATTTTCTAAATATTAATAATTTAATATTTAATTAAAATCATAAATTATTATCAAAAACCAGTTTTAAAACAATCATTAACTTAATCTAAAATATAGTTATATCATACTTTCAACTGGAATATTTTTTATATATTATCATAGGTAAGGTTACTATTCATTAGGGTATATCACTATTCATAAGGTTATATTACTATTTACAAGGGTAGGTTACTATTCACCAAAAATTAAGTTATTCTTATTGGAATCTAAATAACTTACTGATCGCAACTATGTATGTCGAAGTTTTAAAATTCACATCATAGAAGTGAAAAACGTATGTTTTAAGGGTTTCATAGAACTTAGTAGTTAATGTGATTATGATATATTTATAAGAATGTAATTTCCTTTAAAAAACTATTTGGTCGTTACATTCTCCCCTCCTTATAAAAATTTCACCCTCGAAATTTCATTTACAATCTAGGCAAAGAATAGGTGGGGGGGGTACTTCTCCTTTATTGATTCCTCCAGTTCCCAAGTTTCCTCTTCGTACTTATGGTTTCTCCATAGTACCTTGACCAGATGAGTAGTCTTGTTGCGTAAAACTTTGTCTCTATGATCCAAAATTTTCACTGGCTTCTCCTCATAGGAAAGATCATCCTCCAACTATACCACCTCTAAAGAGAGTACATGTGAAGGGTCTGGTATGTACTTACTTAATAGGGATACATGAAAGACATCATGTACCTTCAAAAAGGTTGGTGGAAGTGCCAGTTGATATGCCATAGCTCAGACTCGGTCAAGGATCTCGAAGGGGCCGATATACCTGGGACTTAGCTTTCCTTTATTCCAGAACCACATGACCTTCTTCCATGGAGATATGCGTAGAAATACCTAGTCTCCTACTTTCTACTCCAGGTCTTGTCGATGGTTTCCACATAACTCTTCTGTCGGCTTTGGTCTACCTTGATATGCTGCTGAATGGTTTTCACATTCTCCACCATTTCCTCAACCAATTCAGGTCCTAATAGCTTTTTCTCATCGACTTCATCCCAACATGCTGGTGTTCTACATATTTTACCATAAATGGCTTCATATGGTTCCATACATATTCTTGAGAGGAAACTATTATTGTAGGAGAATTAAACTCATGGAAGATGTTGGTTGCATCCTCCTTTAAATTCCACAGAACATGCCCTCAATATGTCTTCAAGTGTTTGAATAGTCTGCTCAGATTGACCATCAGTTTGAGGATTATTGGCCATACTAAAGTTTAGTTCAGTGCTTAAATCATGTTGGAGACTTTTCCAGAACTTCGAGGTGAATCTAGGATCACAGTCGGATACAATAGAGAGTGGTACTCCATGCAGTCTTACCACTTCTTTGATGTAAATCCATGCAATTTGATCCAATGAGAAGTCCTCTTGAATCACTATGAAGTGATATGTCTTTGTAAGATGATCCATAATGACACAAATAGAATTGTTTCCTCTAGATGTCCTTGGGAGTCTAGTGACAAAGTCCATGGTAATGTTCTCCCACTTCCATGATGTTATGTGTAGTGGTTGCATCATCCCCTTAGAATTTTTCCTCTCAGGCTTCACTTGTTGACATACCAGGCACTTTGACGTATATTTAGCAATCTCCCTTTCCATATTGTCCCACCAATAGTTTTCTCAGAGATCTTGATACATATTTTTTCTACCAGGATGTATAGAGAAATTAGAGCTATGAGCATCATCCAACAGTTCTCTCTTTAGCTCAGGAATAGTGGGAACACAAATCCTCTTCCCAAATTTCAAAATTCCATCTTCATATGACAATCTAGTCACCTTCCCATCATTTATTGCATTAATTTTCTTTTGAAACTCCTCCTCTTATGCCTGAGAACTTTTTATCCTCTCTAGTAAAGAAGGTAGGGCAACCATTTGAAAAATTAGTGATGTGCTACCTTCCTTAATAATTCCCATATCCATCTTTACTAGATCCATGAACATAGGATCCCTTTCAACACTCATCTTGTTCATAATTCCATGGCCTTTTCTACTCAATGAATCTGTTACCTTATTTTCTTTCCATGGATGGTAGTGTATTGTGAAATCTTAATCTTTGAGTAGCTCAATCCACCTCCTTTGTTTCATGTTGAGTTCTTTCTGTGAGAATATATACTTCAAACTCTTATGATCTGTATATATCTCACATTTTTCTCCATATAGGTAATGTTTCCAAATATTTGGAGAAAATATTACCATTTTTAACTCAACATCATGGGTTGGATAGTTTTTTAATGAATTTTTAGTTTCCTAGATGCATAGGCAATCACTAGATCATTCTGCATAAGGACACAACCAAGTCCTTTCTTTGATGGATCACTATAGATAAAAAACACATAATTCCCTGATGGTAGGTTTAGGATCGGAGCATTCACTAACCTCTTCTTCAATTCTTCAAAACACTCTTCACATTCCTTGGTCCATATGAACTTAACCCCTTTTCATGTGAGCTTGGTCATTGGGTTGGCTAAACGGGAGATGTTCTGAACGAAACGCTGATAATAACCTGCTAAACAAATAAAACTATATACCTTAGTTACATTCATTGGAGTGGGCCATTCTTTCACAACCTTTGTATTTTCAGGATCTACAAATATTCCATCCTTAGAGACAATGTGGCCTAGAAAGGAAACTGATTGGAGCCAGAAAGCACACTTTCTGAACTTCCCATATAATTCGTTTCTTCTCAGAGTCTTCAAAATAGTGTGCAAGTGATTTTAATGTTATTCATAGCTTCTAGAGTACACCAGGATATCATCAATAAACACCACCACAAAGTCATTAAGATATTCCTTGAAGACTATTCATCAGAACCATAAAAATAGATGGTGCATTATTTAGTCCAAAAGGCATTACTGTAAACTCGTAATTCCCATATCTAGTTTGGAATGCTATTTTTGGAATGTCTTCCGTCCTCACAAGTAACTGATGATATCCAGATCGAAGATCAATCTTTGAAAAATATTGGGCTCTATGAAGTTGATCGAATAAATTATCAATTATTGGAAGAGGATAATTATTCTTTATTGTAATAGCATTGATTTCCCGGTAATCAATGTAGAGCCTCATGGATCCATATTTCTTCTTAACAAAGAGGATAGGGGTTCCCCAAGGAGAAACACTAGGTTTAATAAATCCTTTATCACTCAATTCTTTTAGTTTCTTCTTTAGTTCCACTAACACCACAGTTGCCATTCTATAAGGGGTATTTGATATGGGTCTTGAACCAGGAATTAAGTCAATGGAAAACTCAATTTCCCACTCTAGAGGTTGTCTAGGTAAATCTTCTGGAAATACATAAATATACTCTTGCACAACAATACATCTTCTATTTGAACATTCTTTTCCTAACCCATAGTTATTTCATTCTATTCCCCCCGATAATTGAATTTAGTTGAGCTACTATGGGTGGATCAAGATAAGAATCAAGTGGTGATGATTCTACTCTAAAGATAAGGTGTTATTTATCATCGTCATCAAAAATTGTAACCTCCTTCTTTTTACAATAAATGTTTGCATCATGATCCGAAAGCCAATCCATACCGATGAATATATCAAACTCAATCATGGGTATGACAATGAGATCAATAGATAAAGAACATTTATATGCCTTAATGGGAACTGATTGACAGAACTTTCTAGCAATGATACTTCCCTTAAGATTTTTGACGGATAACTCCCTTGCCCTCTTCTGTTGCATATTTCCTTGACGTTATGGACAATCATTAGCATAGTGTGCCATCTCCTAACAGTTATATCATCAAACATAATTGTCTTCCTTCTTTCCTTTGTAATCATCAGCAAGATGGCCTTTCTGACCACATTTGTAGCATACTCCTTTTCCTTTTAAGCACGCGCTAAGGTGTTTCCTTCCATAATTGTCACATGTTGGAAATTCAACTCTTCCCTTCTTCCCCATTTCCTTATTTCCTTTCCCAGGGTTTTCAGCAACCCTCTTATTTTCTTGCTTTCCCTTAAAGTCATAAGACTTAGAGAATTATTTTTCAGTCTTGATAGCACATGAAACTATGTCCTCATATGATGAAATTTTTTGAGAGACCAGTGCCCACTGGAGTAATGGATTTAGGCCAACAAAGAATCAATTGATTTTTCTCCTTGTATTTCGTATATAGTCCACAGAATGTCTTTCTAGCCTTGTAAAGTTGGATTCATACTTGGAAACATTTTCTTCCTACTTTTTCCTCAGATTAAAGAATTACCTCTCCATATCTGCTATTTGTTCTCGAGGGAAATATTTTTCGAAGAATATTTCCTTAAAATTCCTCCATTCCATCTCTTCTATTTATTTATCCTCCTTTTTGTTTTGGATTAATGACCACCATTGATTCGAATCTCCTGATAGAAGATATACTACCATGACAACCTTCTCTTTTTCATTACATCCCAAAGAGAGAAATATCTTCTCGAGGGAACATATCCACTTCTCTGATACAAAAGGGTTTGTAGTCTCATTGAACGATGGAGCCAGTTTTCAAATAAAGTGATCTAGTATAGATCCTCCACATGGTGGATTCATATTATTCATATGGGTAAGGTTATTATTCATAACCTGAGTAAGTTATCCCAGTATATTTATGAGTTTCTCATCACTAGTCACAGCACCAGATCCAACATCATTATCTTGCATCAGAGGAAAATCCCTACAAGGGACACATGTGTTTGTGCGGTTTCCATTCCTTCTACTTGGAACTATCTCTAGATAATGGCATACACTAGATTAGGTTATGAATCATAATGTATAATATTAAGTTAACAAAATACTTAGAAAAAAATTGAGATCCTACGAATGGCTAATTCCATATTCACAAATATGGTTTCTTTAAGGAATATTTTACATTTCAATCCTTCATAATGGATTGTAAAGAGAATGTGAATTATCCTTAGAATATCCCCCAAGAGTGTTATAACCATGAGTGCAACAAGACCCGTTGTCATGCACCAGTTCCCGTTTGAGTCTAGCTCAAAGCAGTGTTTTTGGTTTTTACCCCTAGATACATCTGTGCCAGAGCCACCTCTACCTGCTCGTATCCAGACAGGGATGTATTGCTTTAAATATCCACATAATAAATTCCTGACCAAAATACCAGGACATTATTGTATGTATATCCTCAAAGACTAACTTAATGACTCTTCCCTAATTCTACATTTTCTAAATATAGTTTCCAAGTATTCTAATAACTTTCCTCTGATAGCAACTGTAAGGACCCGACCCCTGTTGCCCGGAGCCGGTGCCTTGTTTGATTACGTTGGCATACATACAATGAATATGAACCCTGAAGGACCGATTAGTTAAGTATTACTAGAAACAATATTCATACATAAGTTAAATATTACAACATGAAGAGAAATACAACATGGGAACTCCTTAGACAACACCCATAACTCATAGGTTATTTCAGCATGTCATTCATAATAAAAATCTTCATGTCCTGAAAATAATGATACATAAGAAAGTGGTGATCTCAAATGATTAGTAAGAGTAAGAAATAAATAGGAAGATATTATAAACATAAGATATGGTGCATAATTGAAAACACATGCCTTTAATAAAAAAAATGAATACATTATGGCAGGAAAATGAGCTGAGTAAATAATTCCATAATAAAACAGAATCATGGGTATTCTATTAATCGAATAACCACATTAAATATAAATAGCTGAACTAATAATGATGGAATTCATAATGCCAGACATTCTGAAACATTTTTTCAAGTCCTTTTCCAAGACTTCTAATGATTAAGGCCTTGGCCAAAATCCACATCACATTGGGAAAGGCCTCGACCAATTCCACGTCTATTTGTCTCATGAGACCTACCGATGCATTGAGGGGCTATAGAGGGCCCCACCCATCAAAAAATAAGTCCAATTCATTCCTCATATGAGCAAGGATCAATATAAACAACATATACATTCTTATTGAAACTATCATATTAAATGTAACTAACTTTACCCAATCATTAAACATAAAACACTATCCATTCGGAATAATATGGTGAATGGTTTTAGGATAGATCATCCACAATAGAGTTAACTATAAACCATTCAATAAAATATGGTATATTTCATCATAAATTATTAACCCCAATAATACATAAGAATCAAAAAGAGTGTTTAATCAAATGAGAATAATCTTCTAAAATCATTAAGCAATTCTTGTGATAAATACACTTTTATTTTGAAAAGAAGAGTTATTTTGGAAAAATATTTGTATAAAACCCAAAGTGAGGTAAGATAGTATTTTTATAATAAAATGAGTGATTTTATAAAGATAGAGGTTTCCAAAAACAGGTTAAAGAGTGCCCTAGAAAATAGGTAAGAATTTGAGAAATTCCTTTGAACTGGGATCATATTTTTGAAACATTTTTGAATTTTCCTTTTAAAACTTGTAACTATCCATGAAATATGGAAGGATTATGGTTTCTAAACATATATATGATACTCAAACATAATATATGAGGAGTACATAACAATACATAAGAATTTAATTGAGGTATTTAGACAATGAAATTATCCTGAATGAAAATGGAAGTTCGGGTGGAAAACCCATTACCTTAACTCCAAACGTGTTCTGAACTTGTAATTAAGCTCCTGGAATATGAAATTATACTTGTTAATAACTTATTTCAGAACCTATTAGACATATATTTAGTTACCATAATTCTTTTTAGTTTATTTATGTCTTTATTGATAAGTTATTGTATTGAATTTCGTCCTTCTGGAGTGTTCGTTTCCTTTATTTTCATATTCGGTTCACTTGTTTTTTAGTAATGGAGTGGAATGGATGCAAATATTCAGAATTGAAATTATAAATTATTTATGAACATAAATAGTTTTTATAGTTTTTTTATATAACTTTGTTACATGGAACGAGGATGAATTATCATATAGAACTTTAATGATAATTGTTTTTGTTAATTTGTGGGTTTTGATTACAACGAACTCATTTTTCTTTATAACCTAATACCATTTGAACAAAGGTATTACATAATCTAAAATAGGTTATATTATATATAATAATCTAGTAAAAGAATAACATGAATGGTTTCATGACCAGAATTTAGAATGATAAAAGAAAGTTAAAGTCCATCGTCCTTGAATGTGTAAAATTGACACATCTCGGATGGTGTTCTTGCTACTAGTATAAAAGATGGTAAAAAGTGGGAGATGATGATAACTTATTCCAATATCATGAATACATTCCAGTACATACAAGGCACTGGAGTCATCACAAAATTTTGTTAAAGAGAGGTAATAGAAAAATAAAACAAATGAACTTGAAAGGAAAGACAAAGAATTGAAAAGAGGAATTTACCTCTTGAAACAAACTTCCTTGAGAACCTTTTTAAGGGAGAGGTTTTTGTCTTTTAATAAGACCAAAGCTTGCTAGACGTCGGAGAGGAGGTTGGGAGGGTATTTTTTCAGAATTTGGAGATGGCACAAGGTTGGAGAGGAGTGATTGGAAGAGGGGATGCGAGGGGGTTTTTATAGTGGAGGAGAGTGGACATTTCTTAATATAAAACTCATTAGTTTATTACTTCTTCACAAGACAAGTAATAGTAAGTATTCCGTGACTAATAATTGTAATTTTATCATGTGAATTCGGATTAAGGGTTGTGACATCATCCATGATGCTAGGAATAGTCTATTTAACTTATAATGTATATATATGGTAAATTATCGTATTTTACTATTCATTAAAAAATAAAGTATTTCTGAAAAATCCCAAAAATTCACCCTAACCATTTTTCAACGTGTAGAATCGAAAAATAAATTCCATTTTTTCAAAACAATTTTCTAGATATTATTAATTTAATATTTAATTAAAATCATAATTTATTATCAAAAACCAGTTTTAATTGATTTATTAACTTATTCTAAAATATAGGTATATTATACTTTCATCTTGAATATTATTTAAATATTATCATAAGTAATGTCACGACCCGTCCTCGGGGCCCGTTCCGTGACTACCCCAAGCCCGCCTTCCATAGGCCAGGGGCTGGCGACTAGCACCAAGGCGTAAAATCCCAGTAAACAGGGAAGGCATTGCCTTTATAAGTAACAACCACACAGAGTCAGCAAGCGGAAAGTAAAGTGCAGAAAAGTAAAGGGGCCGGAAATACAAGCCCAACTGTAAAGTACAACTGAAAAGTAAAGTACAGCAACTGAAGAAAAGACGGCGGCCTCGTGTCGTCCACTGGCAATCCCACCTGAAGGGTGGGTACAGATAGCCTCCAGGCTCCTCGGGTCCCACGTCCGCTCCGAGCACGTCCCGCCCAGTGGTCCACCTCCAGGTACCGTCCTGCTCCACGCCCCAACCGTGATCAGCGCTGTCCGTCGTCTGCAACCAACACAACAAGGTGCGGGCATAGCCCGTGCAGGGGTGAGTACAAGCTACTCAGTAAGGACCCCGAGACCCCCGAAGGTCTCCCGAAATCCACAAAGGATATAGCACAAAAGAAAGATGCAATCACGAAGTAACATCTGACTCGACTTAGGTATATGCCCATACATATACCTAAGTCCCCAATTCTAGCTCTGCTCACGAGCTCAAGAACAACTCAATCCACAAAGGAAAGCAAGACTCAAATCCACAAGGAGAGTAAACAGTAAAATCCACATAGGATAGTTCAACACAATCCACAAAGGAGAGTAACATACGATTCAGCTCAACCAGGTATACTTTTTCAGATGACGTCAAAGATGATCACTGATCCATCTAAGTCGTCGGACCCACAAAGGATCGATAGGTACTAACCCCCGCAGAAGACCCACACAGGATCGGGCTCACACAGAACCTGTAGGCAGTGGCTCACACAGAACCGGTAGTAAGGACCCACATAGGATCGGGCTCACACAGAACCTGTAGCACTGATCCACGTAGGATCGCTGAGTGCAGTAGTCGACGCAGTCCACTGAGGATCTCTGCACAGTCGTCGCCGCAGTCCACGAAGTATCTCTGCTCTGCCGTCGTCGCAGTCCACGAAGGATCTCTGCTCTGTCGTCGTCGCAGTCCACGAAGGATCTCTGCTCTGTCGTCGAAGTCACAGCCAGCGCTAGGGTTCCCGCACAAAGCGAGCTCGTTTAGGAGGGTCCGCTCCACGAGCCGAGAGGCTGATACATCAACTGACACGTAGTCCGAAGTTGATGTATCCAAAAGTTCCGTATCGACAACAGGATCTCAACGCGACAGACGGCGCGTCAAACGGACGCCCGGTCTGAGAGTTATTGGCATTTTCGTCCGAGGGCTCGGTTGGTTTTTAGGGCAAAACCAACCCGACTGTACTCCGCCTATATCCGATCCTCGGGCGGAGCATGCCAAAAGTTCCGTCTCACTTAGAGGAAACTACCACAGCTGACGGTACGTCGATCGGACGTCCGTAGCTCAAGTTATGAGCGTTTCCGCTCCGAGGGCCCGGTTGGTTTCGTGTACGAACCAACCCGGCCGAACCCAAAGTCTTCCGAAACCTTGAGTATAATATACCGAAACGACCGTCTTGATCCAAGGATCGCGTAGCCGCTGACGGTTCGTCAATCGGAGGTCCCAGGCCCAAGATATGGGCGAAAGACCGAAGAGGGCCCGAAAACGGGGGTTCTGGGCCCGGGGCGACCCGGCCCGAACCCCCCCTGGGGTCGGCCGAACCGGGTCGGCCCGAACCGGGCCGGCTCGAACCGGCCCGAACCGGCTCGGCCGGGTCCGGTTCGGCCTGGGCGCGGCCCGGCCGACCGGACCGGCCGGCTCGACTTCGGCCGAGCGGCCGAACAGGCCGCCGCCGCGGGTTTGACCCGCGGCATTTGAAGAAACGCGGCCCCCGCGGGGGGGCCGCCTATCACGCGGACGCGGCCGGGCCGCCGCGTCCGTTCCCGGTTCCGCGCGGCCGCGGAACCGGCCACCACCGCCGGCGCGGCTTCAGCCGTGGCGGACTTCCTCTACGGCGGCGCGCCGGGCGCCGCCGCCTCCGGTCGCCGGCGCCGCCGCGCCGGCGACCCGCGCCGCCGCTGCCTTCCGCGGGCCGCCAGAGATGCTCCGGTGGCCCGTTTTGCCTCCCGTCTGCGCCGATGCCTCTCCCGGATGCCGACCTTCACTGCGGAATCAACGGATCGCCCCTGCCGCGCGGTTTGTCGTCGTCCGTCATATCCGCACAACAAAAGAGATCGGCGGAGGGTTGTCGGGTCTTGTTCGTTAGACCCGCACCCTCCGCGTTAGCCATAATCAACGGGAGAAAAGAAAAATATGATCAACACATGATCCAACAATTTTATTTAAAGATAAAATTGTTCGTTTGAAACCGACTTTTTAAATTTTCAAGAACGTTCACGAGAAAATTTAAAAGGGGTAACTTTTCCAAAATAAATCCCTACCTCGAAGTCGTCGTCGGACGAGAGGTCGTCGCGGATTCGCTCGTCACGGAAGAAGGAGATCGTCGCGTCGTCGCGGTATCCGGCGTCGCGTCGCCAATCTCCGGATCAAGAACAAACAGATTTAATTAATTAAATCCGTTGTTATTGAAATTAAGAAGGGAGAATTTAGAAGTTTCGATTCTCACCTTTAACCGCCGATCGCAGGTTCGCCGCGGAAGAAGAGGCACCGAAGAAGAAGAAGAAGAAGGTCGCGGAAAAGCTGTTGACGTCACGGATCGTGCGTCGTCGGATTCCGGTTCCGGCGTTCTTCGCGTTCTTCGCGTTCTTTGCGTTCTTCGCGTTCTTCGCGGAGAGGGTGGAGGCTCAGAGGAATTGCACAACGATAGCAATCCTCCAAAATAGACAAGTTTGTCTATTTTATTATTTTGCCAACAAACGTAAAACGCATAAGTAACGACCCAATTAATTCACGAAGAAACAGTCCATTTAATTCACGAAATAAACCGCCCAATTAAATGGTCTGTTAAGAATTAAAGAAAACGCGTCGGTTGACTTTTCAGTTACTTTGACGGGTTTTCGCGGGTGCGTTACTTAGCGAAAGAAACGGCGGGGCTCGTGCGGGTCCCACCGCACAAATATCCTACCAAGGGGTAGGATATTTCTGGATAGCATCCTATCCAGTTCAACTCAGTTCAAGCCGCCTTTAAGTGACTTTAAGTGGCTTCCAAGCAGTTTAAGTGAAATAAAATAAAGTTGTCGCACAAACTTTATTTTATTTCTGACTTAAAGCCGCAAAATTTAAAAACCACGTCTGAGCAAACGCAACTCCAGAAGAGGCGTTTCTAAGCAAATACCGGCGCTGCGATTTCATCGGTGCCCTCAGAATTTGATTCCGGGCACCGGTTCAAAAGATAGAAAAACCCGCTCGTCCGTTCACTGAACGTACCCGAGCCAAACTTCGGAAATTGATTCCGGGCACACCGGGCCTCGGAATCAGGTGCCGTCTGAAGCTGCGCTCTTGTAAAATTCCAAAGAAAATTAAGAAAAAAATTTCCTTGAAATTTGCGGGTCTTTACATTACTCCCACCTCAGGGCTTTACGTCCCCGTAAAGATACATCAAAAACTAGGGGAACAAATGGGGGTACTGAGCACGCATCTGAGCCTCCCGCTCCCAAGTGCTCTCCTGGAGGTTCCCGTGCTGCCATCTGACGCGCACAAGAGGAATCGACCGCCCACGTAGGACCCGCTCCTGTCGATCCTCGATCTCCACTGGTACCTCCGCAAAAGTCGCCCCATCGTCCACGTCCAGCTCCCCAAAGTCGATGATGTGCGTCGGGTCGTGCACGTATCTCCTCAGCTGAGACACGTGGAAGACGTCGTGCACCCGGTGCAACTGAGGTGGTAGAGCCAGGCGATAAGCCACCTCTCCTATCCTGCTGAGGACCTGGAAAGGCCCGATGAAGCGTGGAGACAACTTGCCGCCTCGGCCAAATCTCCGTAAACCACGTCGAGGTGAGACACGCAAAAAGACGTGGTCGCCATCCTCGAACTCTAGTGGCCTCCGCCTCCTGTCAGCATATGACTTCTGCCGGCTCTGAGCTGTCCTCATCCTCTCCTGGATGATCTGGACCTTCTCTGTCGTGGCTCGGACCATCTCTGGTCCCACGAGTGCTGACTCCCCAGGGTCTGTCCAGCACAACGGTGATCTGCAGGGTCTGCCGTACAACGCCTCGTATGGTGCCATCCCGATGGTGGAGTGGTAGCTGTTGTTGTACGCGAACTCCACCAAGGGTAGGTGGTCCTCCCAGCTGCGACCAAAGTCGAGGACACATGCACGGAGCATGTCCTCGAGTGTCTGTATGGTCCTCTCCATCTGACCATCCGTCTGAGGGTGGAAGGCTGTGCTCAGATGGAGCCGCGTCCCGAACGCCTCCTGCAATCCCTTCCAGAGCCGGGAAGTGAAACGAGCATCTCGATCGGAGACGATAGATGATGGCACACCGTGAAGCCGTACGATCTCCTGGACGTAAAGACGTCCCAAGCTCTCCACTGAGCCCTGCTCTCTGATGGGTAAGAAGTGTGCCGACTTGGTGAGTCGGTCGACGATCACCCAAATGGAGTCGTGACCTCTGGAAGTACGTGGAAGTCCAGTCACGAAGTCCATAGATATGCTATCCCACTTCCACTCCGGGACCTCCAAGGGCTGTACCAAACCTGCTGGTACCTGATGCTCTGCCTTCACCTGCTGGCAGGTGAGGCATCGTGAAACGAACTCTGCCACAGCTTTCTTCATGCCCGGCCACCAGTGCTGTCTTCTGAGATCCTGGTACATTTTCGCCACTCCGGGATGTACCGCCAAGGGAGAAGTGTGAAACTCTCTCAGCACCTCCTCTCGTAAAGCAACTGGTATGAAGGTACGCCCCCTGAAAAGAATGTCGTGCTCTGCTCCAAGGGAGAAACCATCAGGCGCCTGACCTGAGGATATCAGTGCACGCCGGGTCTCATAGTCAGCGTCCTCACGCTGAGCCTCTCTGACCCGCTGTAGAAGTGGAGGAGAGACTGTGAGAGACTGAAGAAAGGCTGCTCCGTCTCTATCCACGAAGGATATCTGCAAGGAGGCTATCTGCTCTGTCGCCTCCTCAAGCAGCTGAATGCCCGTCCTCCTGCTGAGGGCATCGGCTACCACGTTCCCCTTCCCAGGAGTATAGACTATCTCAAAGTCATAGTCCTGGAGGAACTCAAGCCATCTCCGCTGTCTCAGGTTCAGGTCCTTCTGAGAGAAGATATACCTGAGACTCTGGTGGTCAGAAAAGACTGTGAAGCGCTCGCCCATCAGATAGTGTCGCCAAGTCTTCAGAGCGAAGACCACTGCTGCTAACTCCAGGTCATGAGTGGCGTAGTTCTGCTCATGCGGCCTCAACTGACGTGATCCGTAGGCGATCACAGCCCGCTCCTACATCAGGACGCACCCGAGTCCAGTCCCTGACGCATCGCAGTAAACTACGTATCCAACTCCCTCCTCAGGCAACCTCAAGATAGGTGCGCTGGTCAACCTCTGCCTCAGCTCCTGGAAGCTCTGCTGACATCTGTCTGACCACACGAAGGGTTTCCCCTTCTTCGTCAACGCTGAGAGTGGTGCCGCAACTCTGGAGAAGTCTGGCACGAATCTCCGATAGTATCCGGCTAGGCCCAAGAAGCTCCGCACCTCTGTCACGCTCTTGGGTGGCTCCCAAGCTAGCACTGCCTCGATCTTCGCGGGATCCACTGCAACTCCCGCCTCAGAGATGACGTGTCCCAAGAAATGGACCTCACGTAACCAGAACTGGCATTTTGAGAGCTTGCCATAAAGCTGGTGCTCTCGGAGCGTGTCTAGCACAACTCGCAGGTGGTAGGCATGCTCCTCCTCAGTCGTCGAGTATACCAAAATGTCGTCAATGAAGACCACGACAAAACGGTCGAGGTATGGCTGGAATATCCTGTTCATGAGGCTCATGAACACTGCTGGAGCATTGGTTACGCCGAACGGCATAACCAAGAACTCATAATGGCCATACCGACACCTGAAGGTCGTCTTCTGCACGTCCTCGTCTCGAACTCTGAGCTGATGATAGCCTGACCGGAGGTCTATCTTTGAGAACCACCGCGCTCCCTTGAGCTGATCGAAGAGGTCATCAATCCGTGGCAGCGGATACTTGTTCCTCACTGTCACCTGGTTCAGGCGACGATAGTCGACACACAGTCGCAAGCTCCCGTCCGCCTTCTTGGCGAACAAAATCGGGGAAGCCCAGGGTGAAACACTGGGTCGGATAAACCCCTTGCTCTGCAAGTCCTCCAACTGTACCCGCAGCTCCTGAAGCTCGGCGGGGGCCATCCGATATGCTGGAGTAGATATCGGGGCTGTCCCGGGGTACAAGTCGATGTAAAAGTCTACCTCTCTACGAGGAGGTAGCCCTAGAACGTCGTCGGGAAAGACGTCTACGTACTGGTCCACCACTGCAGGAAAAGCTGGACTCCGCATGTCCACTGCTCCTAGGATGAGGCTAGCCAACTGATGAGAGATGGGCTGCACTCTCCTCCGCGGAAGTCCATCCTGTGCTGCAAAGGTTCCCTTCTCGCCGGTGAAGGTAAACCTGCTCCCGTCGGTGCGAACACATCGCACCTTGCGCCTAAAACAGTCGATCTGGGCATGAACCGTGGATAGCCAATCCATGCCCAAGATGACGTCGTAAGGCCTCGACGCCGCTACAAGGAGATCCCAGCCGAAGCTCTCGCCTCCTAGAGTAAGCTCACACTGCCGGCACCAGTGCGTAATCGTCGAGTCTGCTCCCGTAGGAGTCTCTAGCCGTAAGGATCGAGCCAACGGCTCAGTCGGAATCTCCGAGCTCCGAACAAGGGCAGAGGCTATGAAAGAGTGACTCGCTCCTGTGTCTATAAGTACTGCAGCAAGGGTGGAATAGACACAGATCGTACCTCGAATCATCTCTGGCAAGTCGGGGTCGTAGGCCTCCACTGCCTGGAGCTGGGCCTGTCCCTGCCCGCCAGCTCCATGTGGTCGAGGTGGCCCTCCTGGTGGTGGTGGGGGTAGAGCCTGGAAGCGTTGCCCACCACCCGTTGCTCGGCCAGCTCCTCTGCCTCGTCCGCCTCCTCCCTGCGGACCGCCACGGTTGACCCTCTGCCTCTGCCTGGGTGGCCCCTCCACCGTCTGCTGCTCCTCTGGTCGGCGAGTCGGGCAATCACGAGCCATGTGACCCTGCCCGCCGCAAGAGTAGCACAACCTGCCTCTCGGAAGGCTGGCACTCCGCTGTGTGCCCCGCACTGCTGAGCCGGTGTCCTGAGGCCGTCTGCGTGGGGGTCTGGTCTGCCTGGACCCGAGAGTCATCCGTCGGCTACCTGCTGCCGAAGACTCAGCTACCTGCCGCCCTGCGCTAGGTCTCGCCGCTGAAGAAGGCTCTTCCAGGAAGCTCTCGATCAGGAGGGCTCACTCCAGCACTCCCGCCTGGGTCGGAATGCTGAGGGAGATCAGCGACGCCCGAATCTCCTGTCGCAAGCCCTGCTCGAAGGTCCGGGCCCGGAAGAAGGGGTCCCGTACCATGTCGGTCGAGTAGCGAGATAGGTCCGTGAACCTCGCCGCGTACTGAGCGACCGTCATGCTGCCCTGGCGCAGCTGGAGAAGCTCCTGGATGCGCACCGCTCGGAGGGTGGCCGGGACGAACTCAGAGCGGAAGAGGCTCTCGAAGTCCGCCCAGAGCAGGGATGCCTCATCGTGAACCTGGAGCATCAGGCTCCACCATCGTCCTGCCGCCGCCTGCAGGAGGCTCGCTGCGAGAATCACCATGAGATCCGCTGGTGTCCTCACTAGCCTAAAGGTCCGCACCACCGCCTCTAGCCAGTCCTCGGCGGCCTGGGGGTCCGCCTCACCGTGAAACCTGGGCGGTCGCTGGCCCTGAAACTCGTGCAGTGCCCTGAGGCGACGTGCATCGTCAGCGTCTGGTACTGGCAGCATCGGTGGCACGGCGGGTAAAGCTACCGCCGGTGCCACTGCTGGCAAAGGGCCCTGCACCGAGGCCTCGTCGCTCGGGGGGCTGCCGTCGCGCCCTACACTCGGAACCCTAGCTGGCTGTCGTCGCGGGGCCATCCTGAAAAGGAGAACAAGAGCACCACAGTCAGAACAGTATACCTGGTGAGCTGGCACAAGTAATCACAAGGAAAACTTGAGACTTTCACAAAGCAGATCAGTATACCCGGTGAGCTGACACAAGTAATCACAAAGAAAACTCGAGACACACACGAAATCAATGTTTTCATGCATTAAGTCGGAAATCAGGAGTCAGGGTCCTGGTGTACGGATACGTCGGCCGCCGCACCAACACTGGGCTCCCTGAACTGATAACCACACTCAATACACTAAACACTATTGCCTCACATAGAAAGAAAGGACGATCAGAGTCTGCGGTATAACCGACCACCTCTGATACCAATTTGTCACGACCCGTCCTCGGGGCCCGTGCCGTGACTACCCCAAGCCCGCCTTCCATAGGCCAGGGGCTGGCGACTAGCACCAAGGCGTAAAATCCCAGTAAACAGGGAAGGCATTGCCTTTATAAGTAACAACTACACAGAGTCAGCAAGCGGAAAGTAAAGTGCAGAAAAGTAAAGGGGCCGGAAATACAAGCCCAACTGTAAAGTACAACTGAAAAGTAAAGTACATCAACTGAAGAAAAGACGGCGGCCTCGTGTCGTCCACTGGCAATCCCACCTGAAGGGTGGGTACAGATAGCATCCAGGCTCCTCGGGTCCCACGTCCGCTCCGAGCACGTCCCGCCCAGTGGTCCACCTCCAGGTACCGTCCTGCTCCACGCCCTAACCGTGATCAGCGCAGTCCATCGTCTGCAACCAACACAACAAGGTGCGGGCATAGCCCGTGCAGGGGTGAGTACAAGCTACTCAGTAAGGACCCCGAGACCCCCGAAGGTCTCCCGAAATCCACAAAGGATATAGCACAAAAGAAAGATGCAATCACGAAGTAACATCTGACTCGACTTAGGTATATGCCCATACATATACCTAAGTCCCCAATTCTAGCTCTGCTCACGAGCTCAAGAACAACTCAATCCACAAAGGAAAGCAAGACTCAAATCCACAAGGAGAGTAAACAGTAAAATCCACATAGGATAGTTCAACACAATCCACAAAGGAGAGTAACATACGATTCAGCTCAACCAGGTATACTTTTTCAGATGACGTCAAAGATGATCACTGATCCATCTAAGTCGTCGGACCCACAAAGGATCGATAGGTACTAACCCCCGCAGAAGACCCACACAGGATCGGGCTCACACAGAACCTGTAGGCAGTGGCTCACACAGAACCGGTAGTAAGGACCCACATAGGATCGGGCTCACACAGAACCTGTAGCACTGATCCACGTAGGATCGCTGAGTGCAGTAGTCGACGCAGTCCACTGAGGATCTCTGCACAGTCGTCACCGCAGTCCACGAAGGATCTCTGCTCTGCCGTCGTCGCAGTCCACGAAGGATCTCTGCTCTGTCGTCGTCGCAGTCCACGAAGGATCTCTGCTCTGTCGTCGAAGTCACAGCCAGCGCTAGGGTTCCCGCACAAAGCGAGCTCGTTTAGGAGGGTCCGCTCCACGAGCCGAGAGGCTGATACATCAACTGACACGTAGTCCGAAGTTGATGTATCCAAAAGTTCCGTATCGACAACAGGATCTCAACGCGACAGACGGCGCGTCAAACGGACGCCCGGTCTGAGAGTTATTGGCATTTTCGTCCCAGGGGCCCGGTTGGTTTTTAGGGCAAAACCAACCCGACCGTACTCCGCCTGTATCCGATCCTCGGGCGGAGCATGCCAAAAGTTCCGTCTCACTTAGAGGAAACTACCACAGCTGACGGTACGTCGATCGGACGTCCGTAGCTCAAGTTATGAGCGTTTCCGCTCCGAGGGCCCGGTTGGTTTCGTGTACGAACCAACCCGGCCAAACCCAAAGTCTTCCGAAACCTTGAGTATAATATACTGAAACGACCGTCTTGATCCAAGGATCGCGTAGCCGCTGACGGTTCGTCAATCGGAGGTCCCAGGCCCATGATATGGGCGAAAGACCGAAGAGGGCCCGAAAACGGGGGTTCTGGGCCCGGGGCGACCCGGCCCGAACCCCCCCTGGGGTCGGCCGAACCGGGTCGGCCCGAACCGGGCCGGCTCGAACCGGCCCGAACCGGCTCGGCCGGGTCCGGTTCGGCCTGGGCGCGGCCCGGCCGACCGGACCGGCCGGCTCGGCTTCGGCCGAGCGGCCGAACAGGCCGCCGCCGCGGGTTTGACCCGCGGCATTTGAAGAAACGCGGCCCCCGCGGGGGGGCCGCCTGTCACGCGGACGCGGCCGGGCCGCCGCGTCCGTTCCCGGTTCCGCGCGGCCGCGGAACCGGCCGCCACCGCCACCGCAGCTTCAGCCGCGGCGGACTTCCTCTACGGCGGCGCGCCGGGCGCCGCCGCCTCCGGTCGCCGGCGCCGCCGCGCCGGCGACCCGCGCCGCCGCTGCCTTCCGTGGGCCGCCGGAGATGCTCCGGTGGCCCGTTTTGCCTCCCGTCTGCGCCGATGCCTCTCCCGGATGCCGAACTTCACTGCGGAATCAACGGATCGCCCCTGCCGCGCGGTTTGTCGTCGTCCGTCATATCCGCACAACAAAAGAGATCGGCGGAGGGTTGTCGGGTCTTGTTCGTTAGACCCGCACCCTCCGCGTTAGCCATAATCAACGGGAGAAAAGAAAAAGATGATCAACACATGATCCAACAATTTTATTTAAAGATAAAATTGTTCGTTTGAAACCGACTTTTTAAATTTTCAAGAACGTTCACGAGAAAATTTAAAAGGGGTAACTTTTCCAAAATAAATCCCTACCTCGAAGTCGTCGTCGGACGAGAGGTCGTCGCGGATTCGCTCGTCGCGGAAGAAGGAGATCGTCGCGTCGTCGCGGTATCCGGCGTCGCGTCGCCAATCTCCGGATCAAGAACAAACAGAATTAATTAATTAAATCCGTTGTTATTGAAATTAAGAAGGGAGAATTTAGAAGTTTCGATTCTCACCTTTAACCGCCGATCGCAGGTTCGCCGCGGAAGAAGAGGCACCGAAGAAGAAGAAGAAGAAGGTCGCGGAAAAGCTGTTGACGTCGCGGATCGTGCGTCGTCGGATTCCGATTCCGGCGTTCTTCGCGTTCTTCGCGTTCTTCGCGTTCTTCGCGTTCTTCGCGGAGAGGGTGGAGGCTCAGAAGAATTGCACAACGATAGCAATCCTCCAAAATAGACAAGTTTGTCTATTTTATTATTTTGCCAACAAACGTAAAACGCATAAGTAACGACCCAATTAATTCACGAAGAAACAGTCCATTTAATTCACGAAATAAACCGCCCAATTAAATGGTCTGTTAAGAATTAAAGAAAATGCGTCGGTTGACTTTTCAGTTACTTTGACGGGTTTTCGCGGGTGCGTTACTTAGCGAAAGAAACGGCGGGGCTCGTGCGGGTCCCACCGCACAAATATCCTACCAAGGGGTAGGATATTTCTGGATAGCATCCTATCCAGTTCAACTCAGTTCAAGCCGCCTTTAAGTGACTTTAAGTGGCTTCCAAGCAGTTTAAGTGAAATAAAATAAAGTTGTCGCACAAACTTTATTTTATTTCTGACTTAAAGCCGCAAAATTTAAAAACCACGTCTGAGCAAACGCAACTCCGGAAGAGGCGTTTCTAAGCAAATACCGGCGCTGCGATTTCATCGGTGCCCTCAGAATTTGATTCCGGGCACCGGTTCAAAAGATAGAAAAACTCGCTCGTCCGTTCACTGAACGTACCCGAGCCAAACTTCGGAAATTGATTCCGGGCACACCGGGCCTCGGAATCAGGTGCCGTCTGAAGCTGCGCTCTTGTAAAATTCCAAAGAAAATTAAGAAAAAAATTTCCTTGAAATTTGCGGGTCTTTACAAGTAAGGTTACTATTCATTATCATATATCACTATTCATAAGGGTATGTTACTATTCATAAGGGTAGGTTACTATTCACCAAAAAAATTTAGTTTTTCTTATTGGACTCTAAATAAATTACTGATCGTGACTGTGTATGTCGGATTTTTAAAATTCACATCACAGAAGTGACAAACTTATGTTTTAAGGGTCTCATAGCACTTAGTAGTAAATGTGATTATGATATATTTATAAGAAAGTAATTTCCTTTAAAAAAACTATTGGGTTGTTACAACACTCTTAGGGGATATGTTAGGTTAATCACAAACTTTTTATGAATCATTATAAAAGAAATATAGAGAAATATAATTGTTTAAGCATGAAATTTTAAGACATAAAATTTTTTATAGTTAAAAGATTTTTAAATGAAATTAGTTTCTCGCTAAGGTTTTAATCCATTAGAAAATGGAGGGAAATAGGAGGAACCGTGCAATTGGTGATCGCAATGGACCATGCGTTGGTGACCCTATGATAGAAGCCGAAATAGAAACATTCATGAGAATGATGAACCAACTGACTCAAGTTATGGGAAATAACTTGAATCAAGCTGAGTGAACGATCTCAACATGAAGGGAACAACATTCTATTCATTCCTTTATGCGTTAACGACTACCAAACTTTAGTGAATCAACTGACCCATTGATTTCTAAACAGTGGATTAACTCTATAAAGAAGATCTTTTTTGTGCTCTACTGTTCAGAGCAAGAGAAGGTCACCCTGGCTATCTATCGCTTAGTGGGAGAAGCTGATCAGTGGTGGGATCAGATTAAAAACATGAAGAAAATATTGGAGGTTGAAGCAATGGTGTGGGAAGATTTCAGAGAGATCTTTTTCAGTAAGTATTTCCCTTGTTCCATGAGAATAAGAATGGAGTAGGAGTTTCTCGAGCTGAAGCAGAAAGAGAATGAATCTGTGGGAAGCTATGAGATGAACTTCACAAGGCTTTCACGGTACACATATATCTTTTTCATGGATCCAAATGGTAAGGTTGATAGATTCTTTGGTGGACAAAGACCTCATATGTGGAAGAATCTTGCCAACTGAGACTATGATAGCTATGAGGAGATCATTCAAAGTGCGATGAAAGTCGAGAAGGAGTTTGGTGAGGCACAGTGGTCTCATAAATCCAATGACAAGAAGAGATCAATGGAGCCCAGCTTAGGGAAAAATTTTGATCAGGGAAGAGGAGGAAAGCAAGTGAAATGTCTCACGTGTAATAAATGTGGGAATAAGCATTCGGGGAACTGCCTGCTCGAGAGTGGGGAATACTACATGTGTGGAAGAGATGACCATATTGTGAGGATTTTTTGTAGTGAGGTGAAACCTCAACTTCAAAACACTAATGACAGGGGGAAGATAGTGCAAGCCCTACCTGATTTCTAGTGCTTTAAGTGTAGAAAAATTGGGCACTTTTCCAATCACTGTCCAAATCTGAGGGTTGTGGAGGGGAACCACCATCAGCCTCAGCAAAGGCCAAGGGAGAAAGGTCATGCCTTTTCTATCATGACATCTGAACTTGAAGTTCCAAATGATATGGTAGTAGGTACTCATGTTGTTATCTCAAAGCTATCAAGTACTTTGTTTGATACTGGTTCTACACATTCCTTTATTTCATCCAAGTTTACAATGAATTTAGAATCAACCCCTGACTTGCTAAAAGTGGAGTTATCAGTCAATACTCCTGGTGGGATTATCCAAGAATCATCAGTGTTTAGAAACTATAGTTTTTTTACTTTGGTGATCACAATATTATCACAAATCTAGTAGTCATTCCTATTATGAAATTTTACATTATACTAGGGATGTAATATCTCTCAATGTATAATGCTAAGATCAAGTGCAGATGTAAGGAAATCTTAGTAGTCTTGAATGGAAAACCAAGAGTTATCTTCTAAGGAGAGATATTTCAACCTGATCTCTATCTAGAAGAACCCCCTATATCCTTATTTATGGAATTGGTTGGGGAAGAAGAAGAAGGAAATGGGAATTTGAGTAAATAAAATGTCCCTGTCATCTAGGAATATGTTGAAATATTTCTTAAGGAGTTACCTGGACCTCCCCTAGAAATAAGGGTAGAGTTCTCCATTGAAATCATACATGGATCTCATCCAATATCCAAGACCCCGTATAGGATAGAAAATGTAGAGCTAGAGGAATTAAAGAAACAACTCCAAAATCTTTGGGAGAAGGGGTTTATCCAACCGAGTTTGTCTCCTTGGGGAGCACTTGTTCTCTTTGTAAAGAAGAAGGATGGATAGATGTAGCTATGCATTGATTATAGAGAACTGAATGGGATCACAGTAAAGAACAAATACCCTTTTCCAATAATTGATGATTTATTTGACCATCTTTGTGGGGCTCAATTCTTCTCTAAGATTGATCTTCGATCTGGTTATCATCAATTCAGGGTGAAGAATGAAGATATTTAAAAAACTGCCTCCCGATCAAGATATGGGCATTATGAGTTTGTTGTTATGCCTTTTGGACAAACTAATGCACTTGATATTTTTATGGATTTGATGAATAGAGTATTTAAGAACTACCTTGATAACTTTGTGGTAGTTTTTATTGACGATATTATGATATCTTCCAAATGTCACGAGGAGCACGAGGATCATCTAAGGTTTATTTTGTAAACTCTACGGAAGGAGAGGCTTTTCGAAAAGTTCTGTAAATTTGAATTCTGGTTACAACAAGTTTCTTTCTTGGGGAACATTGTTACCAATGTAGGAATCACAATTTACCATACAAAGATAAAATTTGTTGAGGAGTGGCCTCAATCTACAAAAATAAATGAGATTCATAGTTTCCATGGTTTAGCGAGATATTATAGGAGGTTTGTGAAAATATATTCATGACATTATAATCTATTAACCTAGTTAACTCAAAAGGGGTCAATTTTATCTAGACAAAGGAGTGTGGGGAATGTTTCAAAGATATGAAGAAGAGATTTGTTAATACACTCGTGTTAACTCTGCCCTCAAGTGGAGAAGAATTTGTTATTTTTACCGATGCATATTTGAAAGGGATTGGGTGCGTCCTCTTGCAAAACGACAAGGTCATTACTTATTCATCTCGACAGTTGAAGACTCATGAGAATAACTATCCTACAAATTATCTGGAGCTATCTGAGGTCATTTTTGCTTCAAACATTTGGAAGCATTATCATTATGGGGATAAATGTGATATATACAAAGACTATAAAAGTTTGAAGTAAATTTTCACACAAAAGGAATTAAACATGAGACAAAGGGTATGGTTGGAACTCCTTAATGACTATGATTTTTCAATTCATCATCATTTTGGGAGAGAAAAAAAGTCACTGGTGCATTAAGAAGGAAATACATAGTTGTTCTATCCATTATGAGGATTCAAATATATCATTTGATCAATGACCTAGTAAAATTGGACAAGGGAATTATAAATTAAGGGACATCATTAACCCTAACCCAAATGATTTCTCAACCGTAATTACTAGAGAAGATCAAGAAAGCTCAAAAAGAAGATCCATTGTTACAAATGATGTTTTAGGCTGTGAAGGATGGGAAGTTTCCTAAGTTCAATACAAATCACAAAGGTGTACTAAAATTTTGTACAAGACTATGTGTTCTATCTATTCTGGAAATAGAGAAGGAGTTGATGGATGAAGCTCATAAATTTAGTTTCTCTATATATCCTGGTAGCACAAAAATGTATAAGGACCTTCGTGATCATTATTGGTGGGATAATATGGAATGAGAGATTACTGATTACACTACAAGGTACTTGGTATGTCAGCAAGTGAAGGTGGAGCGACAACTTCCTAAAGGGGTATTGCAACAACTACCCATACCAGCATGGAAGTGGGAAAATATCACTATGGCCTTTATCAATGGTCTCTTGAGAACTTCCAAAGAAAACAATGCAATTAGGCTTATTATGGACCGTCTCACCAAGACTGCCCATTGTTTCTCTATCTGAGATGATTTCTCTCTTGATCAACTTTTGAGGATTTATGTGAAGGAAGTGGTAAGGCTACATGGAGTTCCACTTTCTATCATATCTAAGCATGATCCACGGTTCAAATAAAAATCATGAAGAAGTCATCAACAAGCTCTGAGCATTGAATTGAATTTTAGTACGACCTATTTCCCCCAAACTAATGGCCAATCTGAAAGGATTATTAAAACATTCGAAGATATGCTAATAACATGCTCAATGGAATTTAATGGTGGATTGGATCAACATCTCCCTTTAGTTGAGTTCTCTTAAACAACAACTTACACTCGAGCATTAAAATGTCACCCTATGAAGCTATAGATGGGAAGTGATGTATAACTCATACTTTTTTGGATGAATCTAGTGAGAGAAAGCTTCTTTGGCCTGATCTTGTGCAAGAGATGATGGAAAAAGTCCATTCCATCCAGCAACATATTAAGGCCGCTCAATGTCGGGAAAATATCAATGTCGGCAACCGTCAAAGGTACATGGAGTTTGATGTCGATGAAAAATTATTTCTTTGGATTTAAACTTGGAAGTGTGTCATGAGATTTGGGAAGAAAGGAATGTTTACCCCTAGGTACATTGGCCCCTATGAAATCCTTGATCGCGTGAGAGTAGCGGCCTATCAGCTTGCACTTCCTCCAAAATCTAGCACAACCTCATGATATCTTCAACGTATCCATCTTGAGGAAGTACATAACTGACCCTTCACATGTACTAAATCCAGAGGTGATACAACTGGAACATGACCTATCTTATGAGGAGCAGCTGATCGTACAACAATTCACTGCTTTATTTTACCCTTACACAACTGTTTTAAACTGGTTTTGTAATGAATATTACAAATATTATAATAAATTTAACATACTGTTTGATTTCATGAATTAATATTTATTACTATTTAATAGTTTAATTTTACTTGTTTATGTGTTTACATTGTAGGAGGAGGTGATTCAGAGGGCCCACGATGGGAATCAAGCAAAACGAGCCAAACTGCGCAAGGGCCCAAGCATTTATGTGGAAAGAAATATATAATGTAGATACTCCGTGCATTCAATTGGGCTAAAAATTGGTGTATGAATGTAGAATTGTGTGGGATACATTTCTATAGAAGACCATGGAGCCCAATTCACCCATTTTAATGCGCATAATAGGCCCACAATGTGAAACAATTCTGGGCGATCCAGATTAAGAGACCCTTCTGTATTTGGGTCATAACTCTGACCTCGAAGATCCAATTGGGATGATTCTACCTCCCATGGATATATAACTTGAAGGTCCACCTCTACACCGAATATCAAGTCATTTTCACGCGTTTTGTTCAGTAAACCAGCCGGATACAAATGTAGTAAAAAGTATGCCTTGAATAGTGACCTAGTCTCTTAGGCACTTGACTTCTTTTGTGGAAAGTGTGATGTGTATGTCCATAAAAACACCTATCACCCCCATTCTATAATTTTTCACAAACAGGGTTGAATGTGAGTAGAATTTTAGAGCTTATTTCACCCATTTTATCTCTCTTATCCGTCATGTACATCTAAGTTTCTTAGTGATCAACTTGGGGGTGTCCATTGTTGTAATCCCGAGTTCAACATTTGTAATCTTTGTAAGGTAATTTAATTTCCATGTTTGTTGTCTATTGTTCTTAATTTTTACCTTATGAATTTTTTTTATTCTAGTATGATCAAATACAAATCAAATGAACAATAATCCTCGTGCTTCCATGCATAACCCGGATCTTTTGGTGATTTGAGTGTGTTTGCCTCTTTTCTCACCTCTTCTCTTTCATGAGTTTTCTTTTGAATTGACTTGTTTGATGATATAAAGAAGTTATAACCCATGAATATGCATGTTTTTGTATTGAGATCAATTTTTATAAAGACCAAAATCTAGACATATCATCACATTGTTGATGTGATTCCTTGATTGAGTTCAGTTCTTACATTGACATAGTTTTATTGATTATGAGCAGTCACCGATAATCAATATCATTGATCGATCAAATCCTAGGTGGTAACCTAGTATGAACTCACATAATACTGGTTTCAGAGGGTATAAAATCAAGGAATCAATGATTCTTCCCATTCCCTTGAGAGCGATGATGGATTGGGCATCAAGGGACACATACCCGGGTTGATCACGATTTCTCAAACCAGTTTCTCTCACTTAGTAGTATCGTTTCAATTGCTATTTTAAAGTAATAGAACCCCCAACCACTTAATTTAATTTCAATTTTTTTAACATAATCAGAACCTTATTTTGAAATTAGTGATCTAAGGCTTCGTTGAAAGATGATCTAGGGTTCCTGTTATACTGCAGAAATTCTAGTAAAAACTTAACTTATAATTTGACGCACTCGACAACACGATCAGCAACCAGTGGAGATCTTGGATCATAGAGGCAAGGTTCTAATCAATAGGACTACCCACCTTGTTATGGTTTTTTGGAGGAACCAAAAATGTGAAGAAGCCACGTGGGAACCAGAGGAGTCTATGAGACAGAAGTACCCACACCTTTTCTCATCAGAGGGTATGAGATAAAATTTTTGGGGATGAAATTTCTTAAGGGGGAATAATGTAATGACCCGAACATTTTAATTATATTGTTTTCCTAAATTTATGTGTTATTTTATTTTTATACTCAACAAAACTATATCCTTTAATTAATGAAGTGGGTATTATTAAAATGAGACCGTTGGGTTTCGACTGTTATATCATTGTTGGTCAATGTGATCGTTGGTCAATATAACCAATGGAAACTATAATCTTAATGTTGTGTTTTTATAAATATAGTAATATTGGTTAATTAATACAGAAAAAAGATTTAATGGCCACATCCAGTAGACTCGGGCCATATGAAGCCCATCTGTCAGAGCTTGGGAAGGAGGTAGCGTCACTGGGCTTTGCTCTAGACCATGCCCAAGCTGAACATCAACATACGAAGCTTGAACATAATCACCTAATAGAGAAGTTTGAGTTGATAGAAATCACCACTCGGAAAATGTTTTCCAAGCCACCCCAAGATTAGATCACCATAGCACACCTTACACTTAGGTCCTATGCTAGTGTTATAAGAGGCTATGTAATGTGACCTTATCAGATTTGTGTTATCCTTTTATATAAATAAAATTGTTATTTCTTATTATGGTAAAGTTTGTGAATTTAAAATATCCGAATAAATATATGATGTGTATTATTAATGAATTTTGGAAAAAAAGGGGTATTTTAAAATATTTTTTTATTATTTAAATAATTAATAATTTGAAATGATTTTCAAAAAATGGTCTTCTACAGTTATGTTCAGTAAAAAATTTAGAGTCTAATAAGATCAACTTGATTTTTAGTGAATAGAAAATTAAGAATAGTAAAATATCTATATGAATATTAATGAATAGTAAATTGACCAAAAAAATAGAAACTTCACCCATGAATGTATAAATACAATTTAAACATCTTAAATGTGAAAAAACGATCATAGTATAAGTTTTGAAATTTTTGTAGGTCATATATATTTTATTTACAATTTTATAATTAATTTAATAATTTAAAATGGAAATATATAATCATAAAATGTAATCATAAATTGTTACTTTATTGTATTATGGTTATATGATAATATTATGGGACCTTGATTACTTTTTTAAGGTGTTACAAAATGAGTTATAGTTCTAAAGTTGTATTTTTGGAATAAATATTGATTTTTTAAAAAAATTAAATATAAAATATTTAGAAAATTATTTTCATAAAATGGAGTTCATTTTTTAATTAATATAATCTATATTAGGTTAGGGTGATTTTTTTGGATTTTTTTGAAATACATGAATTTTCGGTGAATAGTAAAAATACAGTTTTGCGTTTCAAGTGTTTAATGACATCATTAATGATGTAATAATGATGTACCATTTCTCTTAAAATTATGAATAGTTTGATATGATATGAGGTGTCCCAAGTGGGAAATAACATGGGAAAATACCTTGGGAAAGACCATGGTTTTTCAAAAACCACTGATGAGGTGTCCCTTAGAAATTAATAATTTATTCCCCAACAATTCCTATAAATACCAAGCCATTTAACCCATTAATTTCATTTAAAAATTCTCCTAAACGAATTTATAGTCTCCTTACCTCCAAATAAGTCATCCCAAGGTGCCCTAAATCCTCCCAATGTCCCGACCATCATGTTTTCGAAGTTACTCTTCAGGGTAAGGGAACCTTTCACCCTCCTCTTTTAAGTCACATCTTCCTTTTTGTTATGTCTTATAGTTACATTTTATTATGAGGGGGATTTTTCTTCTACAACTTTTCTAATTTCCATTTAATTTACATATGATGAGAGACCCTTTCCTCTCTCATCAATTTATTTTTTGAATTTTTATGTGACGTCGTTAGGCTACTGAAGTTTTGTAAAAGAAATCGTGCTTTCTCTTTCCTTGCATGTTTCCTTTTCACGTGGTGTGTCATTAAATTTTCCACACAATGATCCTATTTATTTTTATTCTATACCTCTACTATAAAATAATTCATTTATTTATTGGAGACCCTTTTAAACTCTCTTTATATTAATTTCTAAAACCATTTAATACATCCGTTATGTTGTAGAAATATCATCTCAAAATTTCTCTCTCTTTTTCTCAAGGAATTATCTTGTTTTATTTATGTGAATAACCAGACCAATTTAGTTTTTATGGGTGTTCATAGATACAAAAAAACTATATATTTTATTCTATAATTGACATAAATGTAACCCCCACTCATTTTGCATGGGTTATAAATGACATAATGATCTTATTTTTAAGTACTTTTAAAACGTCTGGATTTTGAAGTGAAACCCATTTATTTTACTCTTTTTGGGTTATTTATGAAATGTTTGATTACGATCTATTTGTATCACATGAAAATAAAGACATATTAAGGTTGTTCATTGATAGCACTCCAATGCATTGGGTAAAGAATTAATCTCTAGAGATGATATGTTTCACGATACCTTGGTGAATAACATTGGTAATTTTTATGACACCTCAGAGATAAACCTTAGTGATATGTTCATGAATGTCTAAATGAAATTTTGTATCTACATATTCATGTTATGATTCAAGTTATTTTTATTATGATATTACTATTCTTCTATTTCTCATGCCTTTATGACTTTTATCATGTTCTTATTAATATTTCTCAAGATCACATGTCAACTGTTTCACTTATTTTCCTTACTAAACCTTCTACTCACCCTTTAATTTGATGTATGTCTCTAGGATATGAGATGTAGTAATTATAAATATTATGAAACTATTATTAAGCCTTATGAGGGGTTTATAATAATGTTTTATATTGTTTCCATGTATTATATACTTGATTTCCAAGACACTAGACTTTTAAGATACTCTATTTGTAAAATGTAATGAAAAGTTATGTAACAACAAGGTGAGATTCTATAATATATGTGTCACATGATTGTGAAAGATTAATCATATTATAACCCATCAAAATAAATGGGTTTCTTAAAAATTTCACCATAGAATAACCCATGGAAAAGAAATAAATTTCATAAATATTTCATCATTTCATCATAGCATAAACTATGGGAAAGTAATGAGTTTCAAAAAAATATTATCATTTTAAACATAAACTATAAAAAGAAATAATAAGGATGTGATAAATGGATTATATCCCTTGTAAAGTATTAGTAACATCATCTTATTTTATCTTACATGGAAAATGATTTTGAAAGATCACTTGAAATATTTCTTGAGGAAAATATCATTTTCAACTTCAAATCAATTATTTAAAATATAAAAATTCAACAATATTAATAAAACCATATTATTTCCAAGAAAAATTGTAAAATTATAAATTAATATTTAAATCAGTGTGTAGTTAAGATTTAATAAAATATTTTTCATGTCAAACATTATAAAACGAATATTTCGTTCACACTTTTGATAAATAGTCAAAAGTGGTTTGTTCAAAAATAACAATAAGATTCCTTTTAAACCATTTTAGAAAAAATAAAATTTGGGTATAATTTTCATTAAAAAATAAATGTAAAAAATTAAAAAAAATTAAAAAAAAGTTAGAAAACAAATACATGGAAGAAAAATAGTCTTTGACTGAGGAGAAAAATAAATCTGGTTTTCCTTAAATAACATATTTCAGTGTCTTGAGTATAGAAGAGTGTAAAATGAAAGTAAATCATGTATTATCTATAAATGACTAGAATAAAATCAAATTCATGAGTTATTTGAGAGGTTGAATATAAAATTTCATCATCATAAGCATAACCATAATCAATCTCGATAAACATTGAGATGATAACATACAAATATTACAAATTTGGTGTCTTTTTTGAATAATAAACCCCATGAAATAAATAAAATTATGTGGATATTTATATTCCATAATATTTATTAGAAAAATTATAAAATTCATTCATGGTCCATATAAACACCACATGAAATAAAAAAGTGGTGAATATGACATGTGTCCATCGAAATAAAAGTGAGACAAAAATACATTACCTTAAGTCTCGACTTTGTTTGTACACATTAAAACATATTATATAATAAATATATATATATTATAAACCTACTAAATATAAATAAAAACATATATAATACCATATAAGATTTATATATAACCTTTTATCACCTATTTATTAACTATTCTTGTTTAAAATCACATTTCGGGTAATAACTACTTCATTTTTCATTTATGTTTTTGGATTTTTAGTTTCAATAATTTTATATTGGTTATAGTTCTATAATATAAATAATTTTAACCATGATATAAATTTAATATATATATTCATTATATATTTATTTAGATTAATCTATAAAAATTAGGGATAAGAAATGAATTTCACCGTTCATGGAGATGGTTGGTCATACGTACACATAAATGTTTTTCCATTTTATTGAAGACTGGAATGAATGAAAGGTAAATAATAATTAATATTTAAAGTATAATTTTTATATAATATATACCATATATATTCATTAAATGTACCTTCATTACCATCTATGTCAAAATAAAATAAAAAATACATCGCATCCATTCATGGATGTGGTAGTCCACACGTAAGCACGAGCGACGTTATAATTTTCCAAAGGATTGGTACATAGGAATTTAAATGTGATGTTAAAAATATAAAAGTATAAATTTATCATAAATTTCATATATATATATGTAAAATCTATCATTATATCCATTTGTGAGAGTTTTTGAGGGGAAAAATGACATCGTTTTGTGAGGCGATAGTCAATCGTACACATGATCGACAATTTCATTTCTCATTTGATGGAATAAGAGATAGGTATAGGTTATTATATTCAAATAATATCTCTCTCACTAACACACAAATATATATATATATATATTATATAATTATGTTATTAAATTATAATATTTTGAATAATATTTTTAGGAGGTGGAAGAATAAATTAAACGAAAATACTCGGTTAAGAACAATACATCTTCTTCGAACAACCTACTTAGCCTAGCACCAAAAGCCTTCATAGGAGGGTTTCCTAATCACAATAAGACCTATATACCATGAATATATAATTATTGAGGAGATTTTATTAGGTATTTTATGAAACAAAAGGCTTTATAAGTGTGAATATGAGAGTAGAGGGGGTTCCCATTTATAAGTGGGGGAGGACACACATAGAATTTTGGAAAAGAAAACGTTATACGCACATTTTACACATTCCAAAAGGATAAAAATGGATTTTTATGGAACCCTAGAGAAAATAAGGTCAAATTAGGACCATAAAATAGTAATTGGACATGTTTTTAGGACAACTTAACACTTATCCCCTTAGTTTAATTCCCCGATAAACCTCTTTTAACCTTAAATGCAGTAATTAATTACTAATTTTATTACTATTAATTATGAAAAAAAGGTTGGAATTATTATATAATATTAATTAATCTAATTATAAATATGGAATCCATTTTATGAAATTTAATTAACAAAAGTGGAATGATTTAATTTATAATAAAACCTTGTAGATGTGATGAAAAAGGTTTTTTCCAAAGAAAATGTTTTCATAAGTATAGAATATTTTAATATCTGAATTCAATATAAAATTCATTATAGTGAACAAAATTAGGTTAATTATAAAATAATTTAATTAATTTTACTTTAAAACCCATTATAAAAAATGGAACTTCTTAAAATGAAAAGGCATATTTCAATAAAAACCATAATTTTCACTATTCGTCAAAAAATTAATATGTTTAGTTTTTTTAAAAAAATTCACCTTAAGATAATTTTTAAATTTTAATTTTAAAAATGATTTTTTATTTTTTAAAATTAATTTTCTAAAATTTTAAAAAAATATTTTTTTTCACAAAAGAAATAAAAATAATTGTTTTATAAAAAGTTACTTTTAAAGTATATAAAGGATTTAATATAAATTAATTAATTTTTTATCAATATATTTTATTTATATAAATCCATTATACATAGTTATGAAATTTTAGTTATTCATATTCATACCATCATGTTTAATGGCTAGGTTATAATTATCATATTTAAATAATAATATTTATGGCATATCATGGTTCATTAAAACTCGATGTTGCATGTTACGTAAGCTATAAAAAATAAAAGTGTTTCAAAAAAATATTTAATAAAATATAGAGGTGTTACAAAGAATAATAGGGAAAATTTAATTAATGGGATGGGTAAATTATATAATTTTGGTGATGAATGTCATCAAAATGATGAATGTAAGGTAAAGAGAGAAGCTATATAAAATATGTTGATTCAATTACAAGAGATATCGGCTTAATGTGACTTAATATCTATATACAAGGGAAAATAAAGGAAATAATCACCAAAAACTATTAAAACAAGGTAAAGCCTATGAAAATACTACTAATTTAGTAAATTGTGAGTTTTACCTCTATAGAATCTATTTTTTTATGTCATGTAAGTTTTCACAAACTATAGGATATTGAGTTATAAATAAAAACCCATAATGTTATGATTATTATATAAATAATTTTAATGGCTTATGTGAAGTTATTCCTTACAAATATAGATTTTATTCCCTTAGTATAATTATATGTGTAATTAATAATAGTTTAACTCACTTTATAAGGTTCTAATAATTTTTTATAGATAAAAATCTTTCCAAATCCAAAACAAACCCATAACCATCTCATAGTGTGTGGGTAATTATAAGTTCATTATTGAAACTACTATAATAATATTAGTCAAATTATGAGAGTCCATTTATTTAATGGGGGAAAATGTAACATCCCAAAATTTTAATATATTATTGCTTTTAAATATATCAACGTGTTCGATGGTTTGCTCCACCCGCAACACCAAACTATAACGAAACCACGATATATATTAATAAAAAAACAAATTTTGATTATTAATGTTCAAAATAATCCATTTAATTATTGGTAACTAATAAGAGTAACTTATTTAGGAAATATTTATAAAATTAAAATAATGGATACTTTTAATATGAATGAAATTCAACTAGTAAGGCCAAAAAGAAAATCATTTTATGTCTAAAAATGTATTTTTTGAAATTGTTGCTTTCTTTGAAGAAACTAAGTATATCGTAAGAACCCATGTTTTTAGAATGGGTCAGAATACCAACCTTGTTGGAATTTTTGACTTGTTTTTGAGAAAATTTGAGAAACTGGGCGGTTTCTGGAAAATCCTAGATTACACAGCATGTACCATCAGTACACGCAGTGTACCATGACCATGTGAAGGCCATACATGGTGTGTAGGCCTGTTGGAGGGGTATAATGTTTCTAAAAAGTACATGCCATGTACTATTTGTATATCCCGTGTAGAGGGACCGTGTTTGAGGATATACACGGCGTGTTGGGGATGTCGACTGGGTAGAGCAGTACACACCGTGTACACCTAGGTATCCACCATGTAGTCAGTCGACAAGTCCTCAGAAAAATATCAGCCATTATATGAAGTGTAAAATTATACACATTGTGTAGTATAAAGTACACACCATGCACTTTATTTTTTTTCTAAAATGGGTAGTAGCCTCTTTTTGAGGAAGGGGGCAGTGGGTTTTGTCCAAGAGAGATGAATAGCCAGCTGGGATTTCAAATCCTTCCCGTTTCTTTGTCCAAATTCCGTTTCAATTGCCGTCAGATGCATTAGAACCCCCTCAGTAAGGCATTGATTCCTCTTGATCTGTTCTCCTTGATTTCTATTCTAAACCATGTTTTAGGGTTTTGAGAGTTTTTGATTCTTTTGAAGATCCACCTTGTTTTAGACCTAATTAGAGGCTGTTATTGGAGGAGTATCATCATTCTTGTATGAGGTAGGTTTTTTATACCTCTCTTTCTATTTTCATGGTTAATTGGGTGGTGCAGCCTTTAGTGCGTTTTTGGGTATTTTGAGCGAGACCCTGTTTTGTCTGCTATTTCATATTCAATTGCTTATTAGACCTATGGGATGCCTTTGAGTTTTCCCTTATTCCTGTTTTTCTTGAGCGAGGCCGAGCGAGGGTCCGTTGTTCATCAGGGCATTTTGGTTGGGGGATTCCAAAATGGTTATAATTGAATTGTATATCTTTAAACTATTGAGCTTAGTTTATCAAACCTTGATATGAATTGTTAGTGTCTTTAAAGACCTCTTTGCTGGTATTGGACAAAACTTGGTTAGTTCATTTCAACTCTTTAGTTTATTTTTTCTTGTTTAAATGTGATTTTATTGATTATATATGTAATTTAAGAATTTCATATACTGGAACCCTTAGGACTATTTTATTCGTGGCCAAATATTCTTGAGTGATGCTAATCACAGGATGGGCTTGGCCTGGGTTACATTGAGTGGTTCTGACCACAGGATTGGTCATCATGGATGTCCGCTTGAGGCAAGGTGACTGTCAGGTTGGGCATGGTCTGGGTTACTTGGATAGAATGGGCATTAGACTTGAGTGGTATGGTAATAAGTACACGAGGTGTCAGAGATGTTGTGGATTGGGTACTATTTTGGTGATAACCGCTCACCTGAAACATTGAGTAGTGTGCACACAGAGAGACTCTATGATGAGGTGGTTTTTGAACACTCGAGTGGGTAGAGTCACCTGTTAGTTTTAGTTTAGGTACTATTTGTTGGGGGGTTATTTATGAAGGAAGCCACATGGAAGGTGAGGAGACTTCAGGGGAAATCATTGAGGCTATCGGGTTGGGACAGAGGCTCTACATTATTTAAGGGCGGACATCGATGTCCCTTTGGTTACATTATTTGAGGGAAAATATTTTTTTCCATTTGGTTACTTATTTGAGGATAGGTATCATTGTTCCCCCAAGTTACTACTTCTTGGGCATGCCTTCAGTACGTTGATACTTGATACACAAGATGTGAGGTGGAACATGTTTCCAGGTTACATGACATAGATTCTGGCGTTGGCCAAAGAAGGTGACACTCCATGGTGGCTGCTGAGCACTAGTGGAGTTTGTGTTTATTGGTGCACTGTACTATTTACTATTTTTCTCATAGATTCATGCCTTCTTAAACACTTATATTAGGTACACATCGTTGGGTGGTATCCTACTAAGATTTGTCTCACACCCTTCACCGGCCCTTCGAGACACGTGTAGAATTTATTGTTTTACGTGCAGGAAAGAGGTCAGCTTTAGGAGATGGACTATATTAGCTATTTCATTAAGATGGTATGGACCCTGACGTCATGCCTTGATAGAGTTTAAATTGTTTAGTTTCCATTCTATATCAACATGATTACTTGTTATTGTAGCTATTATTGGTTAGCCATTGGCTCCCCTTTTGTATACCAATCTACTATAGATGTATGCTTGGTTTGTTTAGTAGTTACAAGTGATGTTTATAATGATGTTATATTTAATTTCCACTCTTGTTGTTTATATATTACTTCCGCTATTTATTGATATTGGATACGCTTCCACTATGCGGGTCTGGTTCAAGTCTGCTGATTCCATTATTTCCACTGCATGTTTTATATTTTTTCTTGGACTAGTACCATTATTATCCTCCAAGAGGGTATATAATCCCCACTATACCTATCAGAATGACACTTCTATTCATATGCCTTTGGCATTTAGGGTGGTGCGCCTAAGGTAGTAACACCTGACCCATTTAGCATTGTTCGAGTGGCTGTTCGGGTTTGGGTCGGTACAAATTCATATCAGAGGAGTTCATGATAGGGATTTAGTCGTAATTTTTTAATGGATACTAATGATATTGAGACTTCAATTTTTATTTCTACCGGTTTTAATATTTGGGATATGGTAGACTGGAGATGGGTTGTTATTGGAACTGGGCATCTAGCTTGTGCTTGCGTGCCGGTATCCACAGGTATGATGGATGTACCATGTTGCCGTGGGTGGGAATTAATGTTTTAGTTTTTCTTAGATTATAGTTTATATGATTTCTAGCTCAACGACTCACTTGGTGTGTGGTGTTATTGATTGTGATATGTGACCCTTGACCCAATTCGATAGGGGAATAATTGGACCTTGGCCCGGTATGGCAAGCCTTGTTTTCATGGATTTTGATAGGCATTTTTTTTAGGGTATTTCAATTTCATTACTACACATATGCCTTGGGAAGTGATAATTCCATGTGAATAATATCAATTTCCATGATTTGTAATCTTTTTAAATGTGAATAGGTGAAATTATTGAAAAAATTTATTGTTTATTGTAACATGTTATTCTGTACTTTATATGTTGTGAATTTCATGTGGTAGGGTATTTGGGTTTGGTTCTAATAAAAGCAGGTAGGTACGATGGTTGAGGTGATTTTGATCATCAGGATTGGGCGATAAGGTTGTCAGTTTGAAGCAATATTGGTTGTCAGGACGGTCATAGCCCAAGGTACTTTTGATACTTGGCTCTGTTGAGGGAGGGTAAGGAGGTCATGAGGCTAGGATTCTATGGGCAAGGGTTGCGGTGGGGGAGAGTAAGGGTAGTAGTTATGTTCTACCTTGTACTAATTTTCCTATATGTGTAAATATATTGATATATATCTATATATATATATATATGAGTGATCTGGCCATTTATTGTATTCAATGGATTCCTTTTAGACAACTCAGAAGTAGTGTCAGGCGGGAGATGGTACAGTGCTGTAGGAGCTTGATCAGGTTCATAATATTGAGGGATAGGCAGAGCATGAGCTGCAGGTATAGGCTCAGGGACATGATCATGTTCAGGATCTTGTGTAGGGAGGACAATAACCGGTTTTGGTAGGGTTCAGATCATGGCTCGATGAGAAGCTCCGAACTGGTTTGGTACGTGTCTTGGAGGGGATCGACAGAGGCGTGCAGGGTACATATCCATCGATGATATATCTGATGCAGGAGTTCTAGTTGTAACACCCACCACTTATTTAGGGATAGGGTGGTCCATAGGCGGATGAGAACTGGGTAAAGGTAATTCTGATGATCTTTGAGCAGCTCAAAACACCTCCAAGGAGGAGGGTCAAGATGGAAACATACATGCTGAGAGGATCGATGAAGCATTGGTGGGATGTACATGTTTAGGCTCGCAGGCACAAATTACTGGAATATAAGGACATCAAGGAATGTTTTTTCGATAACTTTTACCCAGAGTCACTAAGGGCTGAGAGATCTCGGGAGTTCTTGAGCCTTCAACAGGGAGACATGTCCGTCATGGACTATGCAGATACATTTACTGAACTTTCTCACTTTTGAAGTGGTATGGTAAGCGATGATGTGGAAAGGGTGAGGTGCTTTGAGGATGGATTACAAAATTCCATTCGTATCCATATAAATATATTTAGTCTGGGTTTGTTTTCAGAGGTGGTAAATCAGGCACTCATAGTGGAGGGTAATCAAAGGGATATGCCCTTGGTTTTCCAGGTGACAGCTTCAGGTGATGGTTTAAATAGTAGGAAGCAAGGACGTGATGAGTTCCAGTAGGGTGGTCGGGAAAAGGTCTCATGTAGACCACCTCGTAGCAGTTCACCAGTGGTTTGATTCTAGTGTGGAAATCGAGGACTTGTTTGGACATAGTGCGATAGGCCTCCAAAAGAGTGTCGGGCATGTGTACAGGTCATGAATCTGGGGAGGTTCTGTAGGCAGCCTTCTCAGACAACTGGAAGGTAGGGACTAACAAAAACAGTGGAATCTAGATTTGTTTATGGTTTGGTACTAGGAGAGGGTATCCGAGTTTCAGCTGCATGTGGAGGACACAACAGAGATAGTGGAACCCAGCTGAGGGGTCAATGGTCTGTGACTGAAGCAACACCGTAGGGAGGTCAGGCATCAGGCAGTTATACTTTAGGCCAGGTGTATGTCGTGGAGCTACCAGAGTCCGATTAGGATGGTGAGTTGATGACGATTTGTGGTACACTATGGTTGTAACTGTGATCTATTTCGTTTTTATTTATTTTTTTCATTGCCTATTCGGACATTTCCTCTTTGAGTACATGAGCAACACAGGTTTTATGTGGACTACTAGATTCTGGTCAGTGGGATTGGCACCATATTGGTTGTGTGATATATTTATATATATGTATGAGATGCATGTAATCAGGGGCATCAAGGATGCGGGTTACATGAGGTGCCATGGGCATCGAGGCATTGAGGATGCGGGTTACTTGAGGTGTTAGGCACCAAGTTCATTTTGAGCATCCATGGGATACAGGACCTCATGGAGGTGGACACCGATTCAGTGTGGGATATGTTTGGGAGTCCAAAATAACACGGGAGAACCAATGACACACAGGGATGACGATGTGTCAGGAGAGGGCCATAAGTTCATAAACAGATTAGTGAACCTTATCTTGATTTGAGTTTTTTGAGTTTGAGACCGTGTTAGGAAAATCCTAAGGTGGGGATCCCTTCAGGGATTTAGCCAAATCCTTTTTAGACCAGGGTATTCTGAGTTACGTTGATCGGGGTGGTATTTTTGATACCATCTTTATATTTCGTTTGATTTATTGGGGATGATCTATGTTAAGGTGGGGAGATTGTAAGAACCCAATTTTTTAGAACAATTCAGAATCCTAACCCTATTTGAATTTTTGACTTTTTTCTGAGAAAATTGGAGAAACTGGGAAGTTTCTAGAAAATTCCAGATTACACGCTATGTACCTTCAGTACATGCCATGTACTCTTGACTATGTGGATGCCATACATGGTTTGTAGGCCTGTTTCCAGGGTAAAATGATTTTAGAAAGTACACACCATGTACTATTTTTACACACCGTGTAGAGGGGCTGCGTATGGGGATATAAATGGCATGTTGGGGATATCGGTCGGGTAGAGCAGTATACTCTGTGTACACCTAGGTACACACAGTGTAGTCAGTCAGCAAGTCCTTGGTGAAATATCAGCCGTTTTATGAACAGTAAAATGATATACGCTATGTATTCTAAAGTACACATTGTGTACATTATTTTTTTCCACTAAAATAGGCAGTAGCCTTGTTTTGAGGCTGGTGGAAGTGGTTTTCGTCTGGGAGAGATGAATAGTCGGCCGAGATTTCAAATCCTTATTATTTCTTCATCCGAACTCTGTTTTGATCACCATAGAATGTGTTAGAACCCCCTCGGTAAGTCCTTGATTCCTCTTGATCCATCTTTCTAGATTTCTGTTCTAAACCATGTTATAGGGGTATGAGAATTTTTTATTCTTTTGTAGATCTACCTTGTTTTAGACCTAATTGGAGGTTGTTATCGGAAGAGTATCATATTACTAATATGAGGTAGGTGGTGCATACCTATTTTGTAACGCCCTGACCCCAGTTACCCAAAGCTGGTGCATTATTACGTAACATTGGCATGATCACATAAGATAAAGTCTCGAAAGGATGATTAGTTTAGTATCCTTGAAACACTAGATACATTCATAAGTTTTACATTACATCATGAAATAAAAACAACAACAACATATTGTCCCATTTGAACACACTTATCCCATAGACTATCCCTACAGGTCAATCATAATACACTTCTTCACATCCTGGGAAAAAGAAAACATAGAAAGGGGTGATCTCAGATGCTCAGTAAGGATAAAAATATAGCTGAAACTTTCATAAACAAGCATAAATATTTAAGGAAATTGTATAACTAAAACAAAATCCTTTTAAACTTGAACTTAAAAATAACATGGAAAAAATAAAATGAAATAATTCCATTTAATTATTCACATGGATATTCTACTAGTCGAATAATCACATGCAATATTGATAACCACTTTCATACTGATGGAGTGCATAATTCCAGACTATCATAACCACATAGTCAAGTCCTTTTTCCAAGACTACAAATAAGATTTTTTCAAGGCCTTGTGCCAAGACCCTAGTTTGTCTCACGAGACTAACCGATTCATTGAGGTTCTATAACGGGATCCAACCATCACTTACTAAGTCCAATGCATTCCTTATATAAAAAGTTCTAAACATATCATAAATAATTCCCAAGGACCATAACATAATCGTATCACATAAAACATGCATAGAGGAAACATAAAAATTCCACATTTCAATCAAAAGATATCAATACAACACATTGATATAATCAAAACATTATCAAAACCATTTTCAATACCAAAATGAAAGAAAAGTAAAACATAGTATTTATTTTTCTTTTAAAAAATGTTATGGCTTGTAGAGGAAGCCGAAACTCAAATAATGGTCACGACGGCGGAGAAGTCATTGTCGCCGCATACGTAAGACAAAACATTCCTTTTGTCATTTAGTAAAAATGCTTCGTATAAAAAGATTCCTTTTGAATAAAAGTAAAAGTAAAAGGGGTTTATACATAGTATAAGATAAAGTTGTGTATAAAACAAAATATGCCTCAATGAAATGAGATTGAGATGAAGTCCCTTACCTCGTGTCCGACTTGACTCGATAGTTCTTTAATCTCCTGAATAATAAACTAGAGTTAATTTCTACTTTCATAAGAACCTTTTTAAAGTTCATTATTCCTTTTATATCACTTATTACCATGTTATTAACATTATATAATTATTTAAGTTAATAACGGTCGTTTTGTCGATCTTTGGTACTTGAGTCAAAAATAAACTTCTTATAATTTCAAGTTGTTCATGTGGTAAAATATCCATTATCTCTAGAATTATATTAACGATATTGATATCATATATATATCATATATATCCAGTATATACATGCATTTATAATATTACATAACATTTATAGGTAAGAAATGAAATGTACCGTTCATGGAGATAGAAATCCGTACGTACGCATGAATGCTACTTTCATTATTATTTCATATTTAATGGAAATAAATCATGATGATATAAAGGTATTTTATAATTCCAATATAATATGATATATAATATCATTTAAATCCTTTATTTATACTTCCCACATATGGAATTAATGATTCAAATCACTTTGAGGGGGTGGTAGTCCGCACTTCCAAAAATGAAATTATCGTGTTTACCCATAATGGAAACCATAAAGGTATGCCATAAATTAAAAATATAGAAGCATAAGGAAAACATAATTATAATATATATCGTATATAAATATAGTTTCATCATAATTTACACCATTAGAGGTTTTAAAATAATATTGAACAATCATCATTTCGTGAGGCTGTAATTCGCCACCCACAGAAACAGTATGTTATTTAACCATTAGTCAAAGGTGTGTGTAATTTTAAATCAAATAAATCTCATAAAAACATCCTAGTATATTTAATATACTAGTGATGTTACAAAATAAAGTAATGAACTGAGTTTAAGGGGTAGGATAAGCAAAATAAAACAAAATAACATAAGAGAATACATTACCTTAAAATCGGGTAACTCTTTTTGATTTGAGCCAAAGGCTTCCTTGGAAATACATCTGCCCAAATTGAGGATTATAAGAGTAATATAAGAAAGTTTAGAGAGTCATGGGGCAGATTTTGGCCAATCCAAATGGCTTTGAAGGTGTGAATAAGGTGGTAGAGGTGGGGGCCTTTTATAAGAGGAGAGGAGGGGATCTTTTGGAAAGATTGAAATGTTAATTTATTATGAAATGATTTTCAGATTTTATAAGTCCCACAATGATATATTTAGAGGATAAGGTGGTAAGGGTTCAAAATACACCCATAAAATAGGTTTTTGACAAGTGTAAGCCTTATATTATACCTTATCATTTCATTTTATTTAAATTGTTCATTAATGAGGTAATCACTGCATCATCATGGTGTCATAAATAAATTAATTTATTTAATGAAGAAAAATTATAAAACAATTACCATGATGTATGAATTCATTTTATCTTTCTAATGGATATTTATAGTCGAAAAGATAACTTGTATAACCCCTTGTAAAAAATGTTTTAGTAAAACAACACATGTTTGTGACATTTTTATTTTTACTTTAAATAAAAGGTATTAATTTCATTATCTTACCCAAGTGGCTCCATGGGATCCCACAAATTGACCCATGGATTGTCTTGGTCGGAAAGTATTCATCCAATAAGAGTAGGACATGTGTCAAAGTAATTTCATATTATTATAACATTATTTTTCCCTTAAATTACTCTAATTACCTCTAATCGTGGTTAACAAAACTCAAAAGTTACTATTCACCAAAAATTATTTTCATCCCATTGAACCACATTTTACTTTCTAATTACAATCATGTTTGTCGGATTTTTGAAATTAAATTCACAGAAGTGGTAAAATTTCATTTAAACGAAAAATCAATTTTTTAACTACCAATTAGTGGTTTCACTATTCATAAAAAATTGATTTTTTTTTAGAAAAATACCAAAAGTTAACCCTAGATATATTTTATATTCCAATTTAAAAGATGATGTATATTTTACCAAATTCAAAACATATAAGTTTCATTAATTAATTTTATAATTAATTCTCGTTGTCAAAACAAATAGCGTGTTTTTAAGAAAGAATATCAACCTAAAGATTGACAGTTTTTTATGTCCAATTTCAAAGTGAAATTAATTATAATGACCGCCATTGGATAAAATGGTAAAAATATATTCTAATTATACTTTAAAACCACTAAATAATATAATTTTTCACTATAAATTATATTTATTAAAAAAAAATTTAATTAAAGTTTAGTATTTTACACTATTCATAAAAAATTGGAAGTTCTCAGGAAAAACGAAAAATTCAACTCAAGATAATTTCGATATTCTGTATCCAAAAATGAAGTCCAAATTGAATAAGAAAATTTATAAAATTTCAAAAAGTGGGTATTATTATTCATAAAAACTACTTTGAATAGTTGCAGTGTGTTAGAATCTCGAACTTGCGTACAATGCAAGCTATTGCATTATTGAAAGAGAAGTGTACCGTGGAAGCTTGGGGTGTTACATTCTTCCCTCCTTCAGTAATTTTCGTCCTCGCAGTTTGAAATTGTATTTCGAAAATAAAAGGTTGAAAATAGAAAATACCTTTGTGGAAACCCAATATCGAAAATAGGGTTAATAAAATTTAGTTTTAATAAGAGGGAAAGGGAAATGATAAAGTCACCACCAAATTAGGTTTTCAAATAGGTGAACATTGGCGGAAATTATAGACACTTAATTAGAGAAAAAACATAAATATTTATAGGGAGTGATTGAGATAATCAATCACAAACAAGTCTAAAATTGAGGGCCTCAAAGCCATCAATTTATGATGATTTAAAATATCATCAGTTAAACAAAACATAAGGTATTAGGATAACACATTTTTGTTTTAATAACCCTTACATAATGTTTAAGAATTAATTTATTCATAGAAAAAGATATATATATATATATACTTGACAATTAGAATTTCTTCCTTCAACTAATTTATACCACAAGAACATATTTCACTCAAAAAGATAATTGGACTAAAAAATATTATATTTATCCTAATCGTATAAGGTCCAAATATTAACACATACCATGAAGAAAAATATTTCATAATAACCAGGGACTTCCTATAGGGTAGTGGTAGGTAATAAAGGCCTGTCTCACTATGGTTGTGGGTTCGATTCCTGCATCTTTGTCCGACGCGACAGGTTATCGCCCGACCCGCAAGTTGTCCTTTTCCTACAACTATAGTTTTATAATATTAGAAAAATAATCATAAGAAATATGTTAACCTTAAATAAAACTATTGAAAGTTCAAATTAATCTATTCCAACCTTTATAGTTATCCAAAAAACCTCTGTCCAGACTTTCTCTAAAAGGTCTCTAAATTCCAAAATCAATTGTAACATCCGATGCCCCAAATAAAGTAAAGTTTCTCTTATTGTCACATACTAAAAATATGATTACCTTCATCATATTAAAACCATAATTAAACCAAAAAATACTGTAGTAAAATCCTTATATATATTTCAAATTATTCATATAACTATAATATAGTTCTTGAGTCCAAAAACACAAATACAATAATTATTCAACTTCATCTGTAGTAACAGCTTAAGCTTGCCCTTGATCCCTTGGCCCTTGCCAAGGTAAGTTTCCCTGATTTTTAAGACATTCATTTGCATAATGCCCCATTTCTCTACAATTGTAGCATTCAACATTGACAGCCTCTTTCTTTTCCTTGCAATCATGAGTCTGGTAACCATTTTCTCCACATTTATAACAAACTCTCATTCCTTTTAGGCAAGTACCATGGTGATTACTCCCGCAACAATGGCATAATGGAAAATCATTCTTTCCCTTTTTCCCTTTATCTGTCTCTTGTTACACCATTCTCTTCTTCTCTTTCTTTACATTATTTTCATAAGATTTATAAAATTCCTTTTTTGTCTTGATAGCACATGAGACTATATCTTTGTACGTTGAGAAAGATTGTGATACTAATGATCGATGGAGAAATTGTTTTAACCCATCAAAGAAACCATCAATCTTACTTCTTGGGTTACATATATAATCTGCATCATGCCTCGTAACCTTGTAAAGTTAAACTCATAATTTTCAACATTCTCGTCCTCCTTTTTCCTCAGACTCAGAAATTGTCTTTCCATATCCGCTCGATGGTCATGAGGAAATTATTTTTCCAAGAAAATCTCTTTAAACTCTCTCCATTCCATACTTGATACTTATTCATCTTCCTTTTTATTTTGAATCAATGAACGCCATTGATCAACATCTCTAGTGAGGTGGTAAACTGCCATTATAACCTTTTCCCTTTCACTTCTCCCCAAGGCATGGAATATTTTCTCAAAGGAATTTATCCATTGATCAGCTACTAAAGGATTTTTACCCCCATTGAATGTTGGTGGTTGTTTCCTCATGAAGAGATCTAATATTGATCCTCCACGTTGCGGATCAGGGTGCTTCAAAAAAGTAAGGTTATTATTCATAACATGTATGAGTTGTCCCAGTATGGTGATAAGCTGATCAGCACCAGTTGTATCACTAGCTCCACTATAATTATCTTGTGCAGGAGGGAAATACCTACATGGAGTGCGTGCATTGATACAGTTTCCATTCCTTCCACTAGGCGCCATTTCTAAACAATGGCATAAAATAAATTTGTTTATGAATCGAAATACAAACTAACAAACTTGAAAAACACCTAACATAAATTGAACTGTTTATGTATATAATCCATAATCATAAAAAAAATTTCTTTGAGGAAGTATATACTCATAAACCATTCATAATGGTTTGTAAATAAATCATGAATTATCCTAAGCATATCCCCTAGGAGTGTCATAACCAAGAGTGTAGAAAGACCCGTTGTTGTGCACCAGTTCCCGTTCGAGTCTAGCTCAAAGTGGTGTTTTCAGGTTTTACCTCTAAGTATATCTGTTCTAGAGCCACCTCTACCAGCTTGTATCCACACAGTGATGTATTTATCTGAAAACTCACAAAATCTCTCTAATACCAAAATTCTAGGAAGTTATTCTATACTAACCCACAAAGTCTATCTTAGGGCTATGTGCTCTAATAAGAGTTTTTCTAAATCTACCTTCCAAGGTTAGTACTAAACTGCCTCTGATACCAACTGTAACACCCTGAACCAGTTACTCAGAGTTGTTGCATTATTATGTAACATTGGCATGATCACAAAAGATCAAGTCTCGAAAGACCGATTAGTTTAGTAGCCTTTAAATACTAGAAACATTCATAAGTTTTACATTACATCATGAAATAAAAACAATAACAAAATATTGTCCCCTTTAAACACACTTATCCCTTAGAATATCCCAGTAGGTAAATCATAATACACTTCTTCACATCCTGGGAAAAATAAAACATAGAAATGGGCGAGCTTAGATGCTCAGTAAGGATAACAATATAGAAGAAACTTTCATAAAAAAACATAAACATTTAAGTAAATTGTATAACTAAAACAAACTCATTTTAAACATGAACTTCAGAAAAACATGGAAAAAATAAAATGAAATAATTACATTTAGTTATTCACATGGATATTCTACTAGTCAAATAATCACATGCAATATTGATAACCACTTTTATACTGATGGAATGCATAATTCCAAACTATCATAACCACATAGTCAAGGACTTGTGCCAAGACTACAAATAAGATTTTGTCAAGGCCCTGTGCCAAGACACTAGTTTATCTCATGAGACCTACCGATGCATCGAGGATCTATAGTGGGCTCCACCCGTCACGTACTATGTCCAATGAATTCCTTATATGAAAAGGTCTAAACATATCATAAACAATTCCCAAGGACCATAACATAATCGTATCACATAAAACATGCATAATGGAAACATAAAATTTCCACATTTCAATCAAAAGATATCAATAAAACACATTTATATAATAAAAACATTATCAAAACCATTTTCAATACGAAAATAAAAGAAAAGTAAAACATGGTATTTATTTTTCTTTTAAAAAAAGTTATAGCTTGTAGAGGAAGCCGAAACTCAAATAATGGTCATGGCGGCGGAGAAGTCATTGTCGCTGCGTACGTAAGACAAAAAATTCCTTTTGTTGTTTAGTAAAAATGCTTCGTATAAAAATATTCCTTTTGAATAAAAGTAATAGTCAATGGGGTTTACACACCGTATAAGAGAAAATTGTGTATAAAACAAAATATGCCTCAACGAAAAGAGATTCAGATGAAGTCCCTTACCTCATGTCCGACTTGACTCGATCGTTCTTTAATCTCCTAAATAATAAACTAGAGTTAATTTTTTACTTGATTAAGAACCTTTTTCAAGTTAATTATTCCTTTTATATCACTTATTACCATGTTATGAACATTATGTAATTATTTAAGTTAATAATGGCCGTTTTGTCGATCTTTGGTACTTGAGTCAAAAATAAACTTCTTATAATTACAAGTTGTTCATGTGGTAAATATACATCATCTATATAATTATATTAATGATATTGATATCATATATATTATATATATCCATTATATACATTCATTTATAATATTACATAACATTTAGAGGTAAGAAATGAAATGCACCGTTCATGGAGACAGTAAGCCATACGTACGCATGAACACTACTTTCTTTTATATTTCTTATTTAATGGACTGAAATCATGATGATATAAAGGTATATTATAAATAAAATATAATATGATATATAATATAATTTAACTCCTTCCTTTATACGTCCCACATATGGAATTAACGATTCAAATCACTTTGAGGGGGCGGTAGTCCGCACTTCCTAAAATGAAATTATCGTGTATACCCATAATGAAAACCATAAAGGTATGCCATAAATAATAAATAACAAATAATAAAGAAAAAATAATTATAATATATATCATATATAAATATAGTTTCATCATAATGGCAACCATGAGACATGTTAAAATAATATTGAACAATCATCGTTTTGTGAGGTAGTAATTCGCCACCCACAGAAACAGTATGTTCTTTAACCAGTAGACGATGGTGCGTGTAAGTGTACATCAAATACTTCTCATAAAAACACCCTTTTATATTTAAGATACTGGTTATGTTACAAAATAAAGTAATAAAAAGATTTTACGGGGTTGGAGAAGCAAAATAAAACAAAATAACATAAGAGAAGACATTACCTTAAAATCGGGTAACTCTTTTTGATTTGGGCCAAAGGCTTCCTTGGGAAGACTTTTGCCCAAAGTGAGGCTTATAGGTGTAATAGAGATAAGATGAGAGAGTATTTGGGTAGATTTTGGCCGATCCAAATGGCTTTGATGGTGTGAATAAGGTGGTAGAGGTGGGGTCCTTTTATAAGAGGAGAGGAGGGGCTCTTTTGGAAAGATTGAATTGTTACTTTATTATGAAATTATTTTCAGATTTTAATGGTCAAAAAATGATATATTTAGAGTATAAGGTGATAAGGGTTATAAATCCACCCATCCAATATGTTTTTGATAAGTTTATTCCTTAGATTTTACCTTATATTTTCATTTTATTTAAATTGTTCATTAATGAGGTAATTGTTGCATCATCATGGTTTCATAAATAAATTAATTTATTTAATGTCTAAAAATTATAAAAAAATTACCATGATGTAGGAAATCTTTTTATATTTCCAATGTATATTTATAGTCGAAATGATACCTTGTATAACCCCTTGTAAAAATTGTTTTAGTAAAAAAATTCAAGTTTTTGACATTTTTATTTTTACTTTAAATAAAAGGTATTAATGTCATTATCTTACCCAAGTGGCTCCATGGGGTCCCAAAAATTGACCCATGGATTGTATTGGTCGGCCATGAGTCATCCAATAAGAGAAGGACATGTGTTAACGTAATTTCATATTATTATGACATTATTTTTACCTTAAATTACTCTAATTACCTCTAATCGCGGTTAACAAAACTCAAAAGTTACTATTCATGAAAAAATATTTTAATCCCATTGAACCAAATTTTACTTCCTAATTAAAAACATGTATGTAAGAATTTTGAAATTAAATTCACAGAAGTGGTGAAATTTCAGTTAAATGAAAAATCATTTTTTTAACTACTACTTAGTGGTTTCACTATTCATCAAAAATTGGAGTTTTTCAAAAAAATACAAAAAATTAACCCTAAGCTATATTTGATATTACAAATTAAAATATTATGTCTATTTTACCGAATTCAAAAAAATATATGTTTCATTAATTATGTTTATAATTAATTTCCATTGTCAAAACAAATAGCGTGTTTTTAAGAAAGAATATCAACCAAAAGATTGACAATTGTTTATATCCAATTTCAAAGTGAAATTAATCCTAATGACCACCATTGAATAAAATGGTAAAAATATACTCTAATTATACTTTAAAACCAATAAATAATATAATTTATCAATATAAATTAATTTTATTAAAAAATTTGTTTTTAATTAAAGTTTAGTATTTTACATTATTCATAAAAAAATTGGAAGTTCTCTGAAAAAATGAAAAATTAAACTTAAGATAATTTCAATATTCTGAATCCCAAAATGAATTCCAATTTGAATAATTTTTTTTATAAATTTTCAAAAAGTGGGTATTACTATTCATAACGACTACTTTGAATAGTCGCGGCGTGTTAGAATCTCAAACTTACGTACAATGCAAGCTATTGCATTATTGAAAGAGAAGCGTATCGTGAAAGCTTGAGGTGTTACATATTTTTTGTGTATTCATGGTCAATTGGGTGGCATGGCCTTCGAAACGTTTTTAGTTATTTTGAGGGAGATCCTATTTTATCTGCTATTGCATATTCAATTTCTTATTAAACCTATGGGTTGCCTTTGGGGTGCCCTTATTCTTATTTTTCTTGAGAAAGTCTGGGCAAGGGGTCGTTTCTCATCGGGGAATTTTTTTTGGGTGATACCAAAATGGTTATAATTTAATTGTAATGTTTTAAACTATTGTGTTTATTTTATCAAACCTTGATATGAATTTTTAGTGGCTTTAAAGACCTCTATGCTAGTATGAGACATCACTTGGTTAGTGAATTTCAACTTTTAAATTTGTTATTCCTATTTAAAAGTGATTATTTTGATTATATATGTAATTTATGAATTGCATATGTTGGAACCCTTGAGGTAGTGTTGGGCATGGCCGGATATTCTTGAGTGATGCTAATCACAGGATGGGCTTGGCCCAGGTTATATTGGGTGGTTCTAACCATGGGACTGGGTGTCATGGATGTCAGCTTGAGGTAGGGTGACTGTCAGGTCAGACATGGACCATGTTACTTGGATAATAAGACCGTCAGACCTAAGTGGCCTGGTCATAGGGACATGAGGGGTCAGAGATGTTGTGGATTGGGTACTATTTTTGTGATTATCACTCACTTGGAACATTGAGTAGTGTGCACACAGAGAGACTCTGTGAAGACGTGGTTTTAACCACTTGAGTGGGTCTAGGCCCTCGTTAGTTGAGGTTTAGGTACTATTGGTTTTGGGTTGATTACTGTAGGAAGCCATGTGGATTGTTTGAAGCCTTCAAGGGATAGTGTTGAGGCTATCGGGTTGGGGGAAGAGGATCACCGTTATTTGAGGGAAAACATCATTGTCCCTCCGGTTACATTATTTAGGGGAAAACATTACTATCCCTTTGGTTACTTATTTGAGGACATGTGTAATTATTCATCTGAGTTACTACTTATTGGTTGTTCCTTCGGGATGTCGGTACTTGAGACCTGAGGTATCAGGTGGCACATAGTTCCATGATACATGGAAGATATTCCAGCGTTGGCCGAAGCAGGTGACCCTTCATGGTGGCTGCTGAGCACTAGTGGAGTTTGTGTTTATTTGTGCATTTTAATGTTTTTCTCATAGATGCATTCCTTCTTAAACACTTATATTAGGTACATACCATTTGGGTGGTATTCTACTGAGATTTGTCTCACACCCTGCCTGGGCCCTTCGGGACACGTGTAGACTTCATGGATTTAAGTGAGGGAAAGAGGTCAGCTTTAAGATATCAACTGTATTGGTTGTCCCATGGAGATGGTATGGACCTTGAGGTTATTCCTAGATGGAGTTTAATTTGTTTAGTTTCTATTATATATCAGCATGATTACTTGTTGCTGTAGCTATTATTGGTTAGCTAACGGCACCCCTTTTGTATACTGATCTTCTATGGATGTATTCTAGGTTTGTTTAGTATTTACAAGTGGTGTTCAACATTCTATTCTGTTTACTTTCTACTGTTGTTGCTGATATATTTCTTTCGCTATTTATTGATATTGGATATGCTTCTGCTATGCGAGTCTGGTTCAGGTCTGCATAGTCCTTTATTTCCCCGGCATGTTTTTTTGCTTGGACCAGTACAATTATTATCCTCCGAGAGGGTATAACCTACCCACTATACCTATCAGACCCTCGCTATTAGTCGGTAACCTTTGACATTTAGGGAGGTTCACCTAAGGTAGTAACACCCAACCCATTCAGCACTTTTCGGGTGGTTGTGCATGTCAGGGTCATTACATATATTATTATTAGATAATAATAAAATACACTGATAATATGAATAATATTTTACCAATAAATAAATTATTAATTAATATAAAATAATAATAAATAATAGTTGACATCTTAAAATGTTATAATCCCACATTAATAGTTTTCCACAATATTTTGGGATTTTTTTAAATATTTAATTGTAAAATTTTATTAATTTTTTTTAAAAATTAAATAATTTTTGGATTAATCATAATCATATAAGGTTAATATAAAATTTTAGGATTTTTCTAAAAAGAATGATTTTTAGGTTAATAGTGAAAAATAAAATTTTTAAAAGTAAGATGCCTTTTATGAAAATATCAATATATAAATATGAATTGGAAATTCCTGAAACCTTTTTATAAGGCCTAATAATAAATTTTTATATGATTATTTATTTTTAAAAAATATTGGTTTTAATTTGAAAGCTGATATGTGATATTTTAGAACGTAGGTAATATTTTCTCAAAAAATTGTTTTTATTATATTATACATTGTTATTTTATAAAATTCAAATTTATCACTATTATAAATCAAATAAAATGAAATGGATTCAAAATTTAGAAAAAATAGGTCCAAATTATATGATAAAGAACACGTTATTTTTAGTCACAATGATTAAGTTACCTTATTTAAAAACTAGTTACCACGGTAAATGCTAAAATGGTAATATTAAAGAATATAAAAGTAAAAGTCTTTAAAATTGTTAAAAACGTAGGCCTTTTTCAAACTTATCACCTATAATCTCCATTACTTATCATCTTTGGATCACTTTACTTTATGGTGAATTCCCATTATTGGAAACTTTTGGGTATTTACAAAACTCTATCCCTTTTCAATTAAAAAAGGGACTCTCATTTCCTCACTTCCCATCACCCCAAAACCACATTTTCTCATACAAAAATATGAATAATTTTATCTTCCACACTCATAATCACATTAATTAGGTTCTTCTCTACTAACAATACAATACCTCTATGGTTTGACTCCCATTATGATGGAGATAATTGAATAAGTGAGGTATAAATATCTAACATATCTTTTTTTTGTATATATTCTTCCCCAAGTTTAATATTAACAATATTAAAATTATAAATTAATTATTATTATTATTTAGGTATGTTATCATAATAATAGTAAAATAATTAACCACCCACCCATTTTCTATTAAGAAAAAAAAATACTTGAATCCTATATTGTGTAGCCTACCACCTCCTCAATGCAATGTGTTTTTTCCCTTATCCACATTTAAAGGAAGGTCACGTAAATTAGATAAAAGTATAAATATGATTAATTCAATATTATTAATGTTATTATATGTAAAATTTTATAACCTATTATTGATATGATCATCAAATGACAAGTTAATTCAATTGTTTAAAACGAGCGAACTATGAGGAAAACGATCCCTTCCTTCTATGTAATGACTTTATATAAATTATATTATCTTTATAATCCATTAAAATAATTATATAGTACACAAAAAAAATTAAATAACATCATTATAATTCTTTTATAATGACATTACACCTAAACCATGTCATAATCATCCTTTAATCATTGTAGGATCATGTTTGGGTAAGTTTAACCACCTACTTGAACAATATAATGAATTTATGTCATTGATGACTATTAAAACATAGATACTAGTATATTATGATATAAATATGTAAATAATGTTTATTTTTTTAGTAATTTTATATCAATATTTAACTAATTAATTTAAAAATCACACTTTATTCAATAAGAATCACCAAAACCTGCTCATATATGATTTCAGCCTCATGGATCATAACCTGAACTTAAATGAAATGTTAATATAGGTTTATAAATACAATATAACATCTATTAAAGTACCATATATGAAATAATAATTATATTATTTTTAAAAATAGTAGATATTGACACTTTTTCGACAAAACTAGTTTGGAGTGATAATGATTACTTACACTTGGTATTGAAAATAGGTAAAAAGAAACTAATATTTATATGTGAATATTGATTATAAATGAGAAGTATATATGTTTATAGTTATTAATATTGTTCTCCATTATGTATTTAATGAAATTAATTTAATTATTCAACATGTTTTTCAAAAATGAAGAATTAATTAGGATCGAGGAAATAGTTTTCATCTCAAATTACTCTCTTTGAGACATGTTCAATATTATGCCCCTTATTTAATTTTTGTGCTATATATACTACCTATATGAGATATAATATCATTTAATTTATTTTAATCATGTTAAGTTATCTTAATTTTTATATTTATCTATTTAAAGATATTTTTAATTGAAATTTTCAAAAATTGTAAGTGGTTTTCTGGACTCAATTCTGATTTTTTGGGAAATGTTACATGTTTTACACCTTGATTTATTTGTATGATTTTATATTGATTTAATATCCCAAGAATTTTATATAAAATATTTCTTTATAATTCAAGGTGTAATATAATACAAATAAATTTCATTTCTTTAAATTTATTATTACTCAAGTTTTATCCTAGTCATAAGACTTTTTGGTAACCCAATTTTCATTCTATGAGTTTTCATCATTCACTTGAAACTATTTCATATAAGTTTGGAACAATCTAACCTAATATTATTTTCTCTCATTTTTCACATTTTTAACACATGAATCAATTTTCAAATATTTCATGGTTCATGGAGTATGACACCCATATGGGATATTGTTCACTCATATATCTTCTATTTGAATTATAATGTTTTATAATATATTTTTTCTATAACTGGGTTCTTGATCATGTTGTCGAGCGCATCAAATTAGTTGCTTATTTTTAACTAGAATTTTTGTAGTATAGCAACAACCCTATGTCGTCTCTCAACTGAGCCTTAGATCATTAATTATAAAAGGAGGTTATGATTAAAAGACTGAAATGAGAATGGGGTTTTATAAAATGTGGGGTTTTTTATTAAAAATAGAAATTAAATGTATATTACTATTGAGAGAAGCCAGTTGGATAAATTGTGATCAACCCGGGTAAGTGACCCTTGATGCTCAATCTGTCATCGCTCTCAAGGGAAAGGGAAGGATCATTATTTCGCTGATTTTATACATACTTAAATGAGTAATGGTATGTGAGTTCTTATTAGGTTACCACTTAGGATTTTATTGATCAAAGATATTGATTATCGACAACTGCTCAAAATCAACAAACATGAATAAATTTAAAAACAGAACTGAATTGAGCCATCACATCAATAACGTGATGAGATGACCGGATTTTTTCAATGAAAAAAATATTCCACAAGACAGGAACATGCATATTCATAGGTTCAATATTCTTAATTTTATCAGCTGACGCAATCCATTTTCACACTCTTGAAAGGGAGGGGGTGAGAAAAAGGGAAACCACGCTCAAATCATCACAAGATATAGGTTATGCATGGAGGAATGTGGATTCTAGTTCCTTTGATTTGTATTTGATCATACCAGAATAAAAAAAATTATAAGGTATAAATGAAAAAAATTTGACAACAAACCTATAAATCAATTACCTTAAAAAAAATTACAAGCATGGAGCACGAGATTATAACAAGGAACACCCCCCAAATTGATCACTAAAAGGCTTAGAAGTACATGAGGGAAAAGAGAACTAAAATGGATGAATAGATCTCTCTAATTCGATGAACCTTCACCCTGGGTCGTACCACATAGATAAAGAGGGGTAGGAGTAATTATATGGGAAATTACATCAATATTTCCACATACATTGGTCATGTATCTAAAGGGATGGGTGACTATTCAAGGCATATTTTTACTCCATTTTATATGGCTTTTTGACTAACCAAAATTCCTTCTAATGACCTGAAATTCAGTGGAGATTCAGAGATTCTAGTTATATGTCCATGGGATGTGGAATCAGCCCAATTGGATCTCCGAGGACCACGTTATGGCCCAAATATATAAGGGTGGTCCAATCTATCATGCCCAGAAGTTCTTCACATTGTGGGCCTATTTTGGGCCTCCAAGTGGACGAATTGGGCTCAATGATCTTCTAGATAAATGTATCCCACATGGTTTTTCACTCAAAAAAACATTTTTAGTCTAATTATAGTAACATATTATCCACATTACAAATAATTGTGCACATGCATGCTTGGGATCTAGCGAAGTTTGGCCCATTTTTCTTGAATTCTGTCATAGGATCTCCAAATCACCTCCTCCTACAATGTAATCACTGAAACAAGTAAAATTGACATATTAAACAGTGATAAAGATTAATTCATTTATTAAAACATAATGTGAAAATTATTATTATATTTGGAATATTCATTACAAAAATAGTTTAAAACATTGGTTTAAGGGTGGATTTGAATAGTGAATCGTTATGCGATCACACCCCCACACCTAAACATTTGCACTCCTGGGAAAAGACATATATCCAAAAAATGACGCATATATATATTTCCAACATCATGAAGATTTAACATTTGAAAAATTTAAATTCATTGAAGTAATGTGATCAATGAACAAACCACACCAAAGAGTTATTCCTTGTAAAAATGGAAAAAGATGTCTCATAAATCATATCACAATGAAATTAAAATCGATTCATGATACCAAATTGAGAAATGAATTGAAAAGTAAACCATGCCACTAAATCTCCATGTGTGTGTGTGAAAACCATTCCATACTATTTTTTCCACTTTCTATCCAATAAATATAGTTTACTTTATCATTATTCATCTTAAATTATTTTGTCCACCGAACCAGCCCTATATCATTTGCAATCATATTTCAAGACCCACTCACTTAAGAATTCCTAAAAGTCAAACAATATGCTCTTAACCTAAATATCCCCCTATGTTTCACATGTCATCAATCCCCTCATTTATTAATTGTTTTTTTAGAAGTTTCATTTGGAACAAATCTCACACTCATCTCTCAACACTTTTTTGATCTTCTCACGACACTAATTGTAATAGTCATAACAAAATCAAAGGTTGAGGAAGTGTGGTTTTCGACCTGACCAAGACACAACCAACTTTTTTATTTTTTATTTTATTTTTTTAGGGAATACAAGAGTTGGATATCAGGTACACACACATAGGTCAATACGGTACCATAATGAAACAGACTAGACAAGGGAAAAACATATGGAAATATTATTTTAAGTTGAAAAATATTAATCTAACATATATTTACCTTCTATTCAGTAAGAAATATTCACACATTGTGGTTTGGTGAAAAAATGTGTGGAGATATTAGTGACATAGTTTCCCCAAAAAAATACTCAAACAAGGGAAATCAATCATCTCAAAGGATTCACATAGATACAACCAAACATTTCATTGATAGAAAACCAATTTACTAAAAATAACTCCCTTTTTTAAATTCATACAAATATTCAATCCATAACAGAGACATGTTTCATCAAATGTTAAAACAACTTGGAATAAAACATTTCAACCTGAATTTTTATAAATTTCCATGATTTGGTGACCATAAGGGGGGGGGGAGTAAAAATACCATAATGAATGCGAGAAAGAGAAGAAAGAAGAAAAAAATAACACCCTACTCGACAAGATAGGGAAAAGTGAAAATACTATAAATAAGGCAAAAAATAGAAGTAGAAGAAAGACAATGAAGCTCCTAATGAACCAAGGAATGTATCCACCCCCCCCCCCCAAAACAAAACTAGAATGTGAAGATTCCTCACTAAAATAATTGACAATGTTGAAGGAACAATAAAACCTAGTATGATTCACTAGTATTTTGCTTCTAGAAGGTGGATTTCCTCCACCAGATTCTTTGGAAAATCCTCATTGAAGTTTTTAAGTCGCTGCCTATTGACATTAAGAGTTTTTCCACTCAGCTCATGCAAAATCTATATTTCACCAAAAGGGTAAAAATTAGTTACAGTATAAGGACCGAGCCATCGAGAACAAAGCTTACCTGGGTGAAGCATTAGCCTTGAATTTTATAAGAGGACATTCTCACCAATATGGATATTTTTCTAATTAATCATGCTATCATGGATATCCTTTGTCTTCTCTTTATATATTCAGGAGTTCTCATATGCATCACATCGAATTTCTTCAAACTCTTATATATGAAGCTTTTTATACTCATCTGCATCTGAAAGATTCACATTACATTGTTTAACAGCCCAATATAAACAGTGTTCTACCTCCATTGGGGGGTTACAAGATTTTCCAAACACAATTATATATGGTGACATTCTTATTAGGGTTTTAAAATATGTACGGTATACCCAAAGTGCATCATCTAAACACAAACTCCAATCCTTCCTATTTGGTTGTACCGTTTTTTCCAAGATTCTCTTAAGTTCTCGATTTGAGATTTCTGCTTGTCCGTTAGTTTGGGGGTGATATGTAGTGGAAAATTTATGATCAACCCCATACTTAGGAATCCAATTTTTCATGTTTCGATTTCAAAAAATGGGAACCCTGATCACTAATGATGAATCTTGACAAACCAAACTGATTAAAAATTTGGGACCTCACAAAATCCACAACAACTCGAGAGTCATCGTTCATGGTAGCCTTTTCTTCCACCAATTTAGACACATATTCCACAACTAACAATATTTACATGAAGCCAAATGAATTTAAATAAAGCCCCATGAAGTCAATTCACCATGCATCAATCATTTCACAAAATAACATGGGCTATTAGGGAATTTCTTTCCTCTTGGTGATATTCCCTATGAATTGACAATGAATACATGAATTAAAAAATCTATGGGCATCCCAATACAATTTTGTTCAATAACGTCTCGAGTCAAGGACCTTCCGAGATGTACATTCAGAGCCAAAGTGGTCCCCACATGCCAATGTGTGGCATAAGGTCAAAACAGAGTTGATCTCATGGTCATAGACACACCGATGAGCTTCTTGGTCACCAAAAATTCTCCAAAAATATGGGTTATCCCAAATATACCACTGAGAATCATGTTTATGTATCTAAGATTGGGAAGAGCTGAAATTAGTTAGGAACCTAGATGTTTCTAGAAAATTCACAATGTCTGCATACCAGGGGGTAAGGTCCACAATATCACAAAGTTTCTCATGAGGAAAGAATTCTCCGATGGGGAGGGATGATTCATTATAGTGGACAAATGGTGATGAAATACCACTAATGTGGTCAGGTAAACCATTTTCCACCCCCTATTATCTCTAATATCAAGGTCAAACTCTTAGAGGAGGAGCATCTACCATATTTTGTGGAACTTAGCTTTAGGTTTCTTTAAGAGGAATCGAAGGGCTGCATGGTCAAACAACACAATTAATTTTCACCCAAGAAGATTTGAATGAAATTTTTTAAAGGAAAACACAATAGAAAGGATTTATTTTATAGTGGTTATGTAGTTTACTTGGCTAGGGTCAAGGGTGCATAAGGAATACACAATGTCATGAGGAGCCTTCTCAACCCTTTATGATAAAACTATCCCAACTACAAAGTTAGAGGCATCACACATTAGTTCGATGGGGAGATCCAAACTTGGTGGTTGGATGATGGGAGGTGATGTGAGACTTCTTTTTAGTAAATTTAATGCATCCTCAAAATTTTCATCAAACCCAAAATAGGAATCTATTTGTAATAATTGAGACAATGGAAGTGAGATCTGACTAAAGTATTTAATGAATCAGTGATAAAAACCAGCATGACCCAAGAAAGATCGTACCTCACGAACAAATTTTTGATATGGATGGGATTAAATTAATTAAATTTTAGATTTATCAACATGAATTTCCTTATTTAAAATGAAATTCCCAAGAAATACGCCCCGCTCAACCATAAAATGACATTTCTCATAATTTAAAGAAAGACCTTTTTAAATGCAACGACAGATGATAGAACCTAGGTGTTCCAAAAAATCATAAAATGAAAATCCATATACCCTGAAATAATCCGTAAATACTTCCATATGACTCTCAAGTTACTCAGAAACAAAACTCAATATATATATATTGAAAATTTACCAGTAGCATTTCACAGACCAAAAGGCATTCTTCTGTATGAAAATGTGCCAAATGGACTGGTAAATGTTGTCTTTTCTTGATCCTCGGGGGCTATATGGATTTAGAAATAACCCGAATAGACATCAAAGAAAAAACAATGGGACTTAACAACCAATATTTCCAACATTTATTCAATGAAAGGTAGAGGAATTTGGTCCTTCCACGTGGCTTGATTTAGTCGATGGTAGTCAATATAGACTTGCCAACTATTTTTCAAACATTTTGAAACCAATTCATTCCTTTAATTTGACACAACTATAATTTATATTTTTTTAGGCACAATTTTAACTCTGTTAACCCATTTATTATCAGATACAGGATAAATGTTCCCCATAACAAGTAATTTAATAACTTCAAATTTTAACACTTTAAGAAGAGAGGGATTCAACGGACATTAAGATTGTCTTACGGGATTAGCCTCATCATCCAAAAGTATATGGTGTATACAAATAGATGGGATAATCATACTAATATCATCCAATGTCCATCCTATTACCTTTTTACACTCTCTCAAAATGTTGATCAATTTCAATTGCAGTTGTGGAGAGAGGTTTTTGGCAATAATGAAGGGAAATTAGTCAATACCCTCAAGATATGAATATTTTAAATTATAAGGAAGTTGTTTAAGTTCCAACAAAAGTGGTTTCTGGATTGAGGGACGGTTTTTAAGGGGAGTGTGGTCCATGAAACTATCTATATTCTCATTTTTATTATCTAAGGACAGATTATCTATTGAAATGAGATTTTCATAATCATCGACTGTCATGGGTACCTTTGAATGAACACACTTACCAATTAAAGGACAAAATTTACACTTTTTCAAACCCACACAACACTCAAAACATGAATCAACACTCAAATCATCCAAGGGTGAAGAAGGGTAAAATTAATCAGAGCATGGGTTGAGGAGATAATTGTGTGTGTGTGTGAATCATTTGAGAGCACTTCCATCAAATAGACTTGAAGAGTGGAGTGCTCTTCAACGGGGTGTTTTATAGCCACAAGGATGTTAAAACTTACCTTTTCTCCATCGAACACCATGGAAAGTGTACCATTGTGAATGTTGATAACCATCTTTATTGTTTAGATGAATGACCTCCCACGTATGGAGGAGCATGTCCTTGGGTTTGGGTATCTTCCATCTCAAGAATGTCGAAATCATTAGGGAATATGATATTCTTCACTCTTATAATGACATCCTCAATCACTCATGTTGGATGTGCAGTACTCTGGTTTGAAAGTTTCATGAAAATTCCTATTGCTAGAAGATCTCCAAACTGTATATAAGTATACACTGAGTGAGGCATTACATTAATGGAAGCACCTAATTCTAACATGGAATCTGAAAAGAATGTTTCCCCTATAGTATAAGGTATCGTGAATGTTCCAGGATCCTTTCATTTGGCTGGCATTTCAAGTTGAATCAAGGCTGAGATATTCCTTCCCATGTTGACTCTCTCATTCTCCTTTAGCCTCCTTCTATGGGCACAATGATCTTTAAAAAAATTGACATATAGAGGGATTTGTTTAATGGAATCCAATATAGTAATGTGAACTTGAACCTTTTTAAATATATCCATTATTTATTTATCAATATCATTATCAAAATAATTCTTATATTTAGAGAGTCTTTGGGGTAAAGGAAGAGGAATGGATTGTTCATTTGAATCATCAGTGATAATTTTATTACACTTTTTATTTTTATTTTCCTTATTTGAATCTTGTATGGGTGGAGAAAGATTTTTTTAAGAGGGGGACATAACTGTTGCATAGAATCAGTACACAGAGAAACTTCTTTACCACTACAAAGTGTAACTGCACATACATTACCTTTTTCTATCAGATTGGAAATGGGTTGGGATGGTAGCTGTCCATAACCTTGCATCTTAATCTCACCAATGGTGTTTTCCAACTACGCCACATAAGTTCATCAATCTTGAATTTCCGATTGTGTGGTCTGTTGGAATTGTACGTTCTGGGTTTCCATTTTATTCACCATATCCTCGAGGCTTGGTTTAGATTTGGGAGGAGGAGGATGATTGTTTTGAGAAGTTGAAGGATTGGAATGTTTCATACCTTGGCCTTATTGATACCAATTATGCTTGGGGTATCTTGTGTTTCCTCCATGTTGGTACTGGGGTTGTGCGTGCCACCTGGGGTTTAGATTTGGCCTGAATTGTTCTTTCTTGAAGGGAGGTGCTTGTTGGAATAGAATCCCTATGAACATGGCTGCAAAAGACTCTGGTGAATATTTAAGTTGTGGGAACTAGTCTGAAGAATGAGTGTTGTTGGAAAAATACCAAAATCTAATGGAACGAGAGGAGATTGTGAGTTACATTGTGCTTGAGTTAATTTCCCTAGAAGGGTATGCATCTCATCAAGTATGTTATCTATATTTTGTTCTAGAAATGAATGACTTAACTCATGAACTTCTCAAGTTGGTGAAATATATCGTGTACCAAATTTTTGTGAATTTTGATCCATATCGGCTATTAAGTCATGAGCGGCAGAAGAATTTTTATCAACCAAGGCACACAAAGATGTTTCATCAATAGTACCATGATCCATGGGGATAAGTCCCACATAGAAGTATTGGATTAATATTTTCCCACTAATCTGTTGGTGGGAGAAGCATGAGAAGATTCGTTTTAATCTCTCATATTATTCATGAAGGGTATCTCCTTGTGTTTTCACAAGACCGCAAATTTCTTTCTTAATTGATGTAGTTCGGGAGGAAGGGAAGAAACGTTCTAAAAAGAGTCTTTTTATGTCATTCCATTCCCTAATTGTGGTAGGTAGACAATATATCCAATCTTTGGCTACACCATTCAAGTGAGAAAGGCAAGTCCCTAAACATAATTAAGTCCTTAGATACATTTTGGGGTTTAATGGTGGAGCACACTATGTGAAACTGCTTAAGGTGTTTATGAGGGTCCTTACAAGGAAGGTCATGGAATTTGGGAAGTATGAGGATGAGTCCTGATCTTATCTCAATGTTGGCTGCTTCCTCAGGATATTGGATGTACGTAGGTTGGTACTCCACATCCGGGGTGGTTAGTTCTTTTATGGTTTGATTATTTGCATCCATGTTTTCTTGGGTTTGATTGGGTTCAATTTTGGATTGGTTTATGAATACATGAGGTTACAAAAGGGGTTCCTTAGTGTCACTTTATTGACCTTCTCTAGATGCCTTTATTTGTGTGTGATGTGTCTTTTCAATTTCAGGGTCAAATTCAAGCAGTTTTTCTTTTTCTGATATGGTCATGAAAATAAGTGGTGATGCTTGTTTTTTATGATTTAATATAGATAAAATCACATAATAATAGTGAAATGAGAATAAAATTTTATAATATATGTTTATATAGAGTGTGATATGGAAGAATAAGAAGAGAGAGAGGGAAAGAACACACAAAACAACCAAAAATAGAAATAGAAAACCAAATAAAAAACAATTAAATGGGGGTGGGGTATTTAAAGGTGTACAAATTAAGAGGAAAAATAAATAAATACAATGAAATAAAGAAAAAAATGATCTTGGATCCCTGTAAATGGTGCTAAAATTTGACCGCGTTGTCGATATTGTCAAATTAGTTGTTTATTTTTAACTATAATTTCAACAGTATAGCAGCAACCCTAGGTCGTCTCTCCACGGCACCTTACATAATTAATTATAAAAGGATTTTATGATTAAAAAACATAAATTGGAATGGGGTTTTATAAAACTTGTGTTTTTTTCTTTAAAAATAGAAATAGAAATTGTATTACTACTGAGAGAAACCGGTTGGCGAAATCATGATCAACCCAGGTAAGTGTCCCTCGATGCTCAATCTGTCATCGCTCCCAAGGAAAAGTGAAGGATTATTGATTAATTGATTTTATACATAATGAAACTAGTAATGTTATGTGAGTTCATACTACGTTACCACATAGGATTTAATCGATCAACGATATTGATTATCGGTGACTGCTCAAAATCAACCAACATGAATCGACGTAAAAACAGAACTCAATCAAGGAATCACATAAAAAACGTGATGAGATTAACAAAATGGTATCCATGATAAAAATATTCTACAAGACAAGAACATTCATAGTCATAGGTTCAATCTCTTGTATTTTATCAACCGACACAATCCATTTTCACACTCATAAAAGGGATGGGTGAGAAAAGAGGCAACCACACTCAAATCATCTCAAGATCCAGGTTATGCATGGAAGCATGTGTATTCTTGTTCCTTTGATTTGTGTTTGATCATACTAGAATAAACACAAATTTATAAGGTATAAATGAAGAATAATTGACAACAAACCTGAGAATCAATTACTTTACAAAAATTACAAGCATGGTGCTGAGGATTATAATAAGGAACACCCCCAAATTGATCACTAAGAGGCTTAGAAGTACATGAGGGATAACAGAACTAAAATGGATGAATAGAGCTCTCTAATTCAATTAACCTTCACCCCTGGTCGTACCACATAGATAAAGATGGGGGAGGAGTGATTTTATGGGAAATTACATCAATATTTCCATATAAAGTGGTCAGGTATCTAAAGGGCTAGGTGACTATTCAAGGATGATTTTTTACTCTATATTTATCCAGGTGGTTGACTGCACAAAACATGTAAAATGATATGAAATTTAGTGTGGAGTCGGGGCTTCACGTTATATTTCCATGTTAGGTGGAATCAACCCAATTGGATCTTAGAGGTCCAAGTTAGGGCCCAAATATAGAAGGGAAATCCAATCTGGTCCACCCAGAATGTCTTCACATTGTGGGCCTATTTTAGGCCTCCATGTGGACGAATTGGGCTAAGTGATCTTCTAAAGAAATTTATCCCACATTAATTTTCACTCATACACCCATTTTTATAAAATTGGATGCAAATATTATCCACATTACAAATAATCGCCCACATGCATGCTTGGGCTCTCGTGCAGTTTGACCCATTTTGCTTGAATTTCATCACGGGCTCTCCAAATCATCTCCTCCAACAATGTAAACACCAAAAGAAGTAAAATTTAACTATTAAATATTGATAAATATTAATTCATTGATTCCCAGATAATGTGTAATTTACTATTATATTTGAAATATTAATTACAAAAACAGTTTGAAATAACGGTGTAAGGGTGGATTTGAATAGTGAATTGCTATGTGATCAGTTATCTACCATAATTTTTTATTATATTATATTTTATAATACTCTTTTTTAAGTTGAATTTATAAATTAAATTAAGGGTTTTAATCATATTATAATTATATTTTTTACCATATGTATTTTAGAAATAATAAAGGTGATTTATTTTCACTTTTATTTATTTTGTCTTATTATACTCATTTTTTAAAGATAAAAATTATGTCCTATAATTGATCCATTATTTCATATTCATTTTTAAATTAAATATTCAAAAAATATTTTATGTCAAATTTTCAAAATTCACCTTTGAACATGTAAATTTTTTATTTTATATCAATGTTAAAAATGTTTTCTAAGAGGTATATTACATTTTCCTTTCCACTTCCCATTTAGTTTTCAAAAGGGTTTATCCTAATGGAGTTTATGTTTAATTATTTATACTTTAATATATATCCTAGCGATTTGGGGGTATTGAAATCATAGTATTAAACAATTCAATTTGTGATCTCTTCTTTTTTGATATCGTTTGAAGAAATCTTTTTCAACTCTATTTTTCATTTATGTCAACACACTCTTATGTTTTCTTTGTTTCAATAGGGATATGTTATTTTTCAACCATACACTTAATTTCTATGGATTTATTATGATCATGATATTCTTGCATTTAATAAATAGTTTACTCCTTACCTATACAGTGTGAATATCTCATTTTACAAATTCAGATTAGAGGATGTTCACCTAGAAATAACATTTATTTATTAACACGGGGAAAAGTATTGGTGTTATATATATTTTAATAATAATATTAATGATTATTGGAAAGTTTAATAGGTATTGTTCGACCATCCACCTTCTTTCTCATGATTTGTTATGATAATGTTATCCCATTTATTGACAATGAAAAATTTGTTGACATACTTGTTGATTATTTACTAACACTGCAAGTTGATCCTGTATTGATGCTTCATATTCTTCATTATAAGGATAGAACTATTTTTATTTTTATAAGGGTTCCTTAGGGAGTGGTATGAATGATATTTTGACTGTTTTGGTGAATGCAGACATAATTGGAAGAAAACCGGAGACTAAAATTATATATCACCTCGATTCATTGACATGTCTCATGATACAAAACATGTTTGGGTATTTTGTGTATGGTTTCCCAATTCCAAAAAATTCCTTGATTGTGGTATCAAAGAAATGTAAATCTCATATCACTAAGCTGATAAAGATAATTTTTTCATGGTTTTATCTTTTTTTGTCAATGAATTTTAAGAAGAAATGAATGTTTGAGAAGAAAGGTAAATCACATCACTTTGTATTTGAATTGGGATGAACATCAGATTCTAGGAATCAAATTTACATTACTTTTAAATGCTGATTTTATTGAGGATTAATATTTCTAAAAGTAAATGGTCATTATATTTACTCTAAATTTGGTATGAATGGTTTGATAATTATGAGAATAATAAGAGTCTATATGACTATGATAAAAATGTGATAATGCATTACTGATCTTGGAGTTCTCATAAATCACAAGTATGCAGAAAACTTATGATAGAAGATTGATGATAGAAAGGTAGAGAAAATAATGCTGAATACTGTATTCTAGAACTAAAAATCATATTTATCTAGATCGTAATCTTACCAATCATATCCAAGACAATCAGTATCAGATTGATCAGATCTAGATGGAAAGTGAAAAGGGTGCTGGGGATTGTATTCAGTCTAATCATATTTAGGAAAATTGTATTTGTGTCAATCATATTTAGGCTGAGAATGAAAAGAAGGAATTTATTGGTATGTTACACAATGTTCCATTGAATGGATGACAATACTGAAGATGTTCTAAAATGTATTGAAAGTCATGAATTAAGTCATGATACAAGCTGAAGAGTGTGAAAGAAGAGAGTTTATAGAGTTGATGTTGCTGAACCGGTCCATCATATTCATCCTACCATAGCATTAATCAATGGAAAAATTATATTCCCTTCCGATGGAAAAAAAATTGAGTTGAATATGAAGAAAATCATAATTATAGATACTAATCAACAATGTAGTCAACAATTTAATATGGTTAAATGAATTAAAAAAGAAGACATTAGAATTTGAAGGATGGGGATTTGTGGAAAATGTGGGAAACTAAAGGTACTAGATTTTAGTCATACCAAAATCCAAAAGAAACCAATATTTAGTGAATTAATTTGGTGGGAAAAGAGAAATAATTTTATATTTATAAGAGAAAAATGAACTCTGGCTTCTTTTCAAATGTGTTGTTTCTTCAATTGGGTTAAGAGACATCATATTAGAGTTAAATCATCATTCTAAAGTGAATAAGTGGAAGTGGTTCAATTTCATAGATGGATGATATTTATGGATGTGTTTTCAAGGGGATTATAGTGTTCAGCAATCGAAATGGAGAAACAGAATCAAACTGAGGTATGCGAAGAGGTCTGCTTATTCATTAAATAAGTATGGAGCATCGTATTGAAAAAAATCAGATTGAGCAAATTTGATTGAAAAATCAGATCTACAATAGTGTTTGAAAATAATTTTTTAAGTACAGATAAAGTCATAGAGAATATTCTAGAGGAATTATAAGTGTTTATGAAGTTATAAAGGCACTCGAAATTCATCAAAAATCAAGATTTTTGTGAATTTTGTTGAGAGGGAGTGTTTTTGGGATTCCCACCCAAACCACTCATGGGTCACCTATAAAATGGGAGAATTAAATCATACCTTTCTGACTACTAATAAGTGTGTAATGTTCACAGGTAGAGAGAGAAGTTCTATAGTTTAAATGAGAGAAGAAAAAGTTTTCTGGGTTAATTTTTTGAAGAATTGTTGATGGATTGATGTGGAATGAGAAGAAAAATGATTAAAAGATTATTCATCTAATCAAACTATTAAATTATCATCATATTTAGGTATCTATCATATTTTTATTATCATCATATATGGTTAGTCACTGTATCGGTCTGGATAATCAAATCCAGATTTCTGTATTGGTATTTATAGAAAATGGAATAGGGATTTTTGAATTTTACTGATAATATTCTATCAAAGTTATATCCAACGTATTGAGAAATTTATTTGGAAGAATCAAAGTGGAAGAATAAAACTAGGCTAATTGGACTTAACAGTTATATTGAATTCTATATCAAAGTCATTGAAGTTCTTACCAACTTATGGGTAACAAATTAAAGAATTTTCTCAAAAGAATACACTTATCATAGTTGAAAAGTAGTATAGGTAACATGTGTTGTTACAAAAACATTTTATTAAACTATTTTTTCTAAGAGGGAGAAAACATACTATTGGATTGTTTACATAGTGATACCTGAGTGAAAAGGTATATCATCCTCATTGTATTCCAATTATTATTTTATATTGATTTTGTGCTATTGGATCATTTACAAACCATACCAAGGACATATATATAATTATTGAATAGTGAACCTTGTAAATACTTGTCTTCCAATAGATGTGTGTTTGAATTGTTTTTTAAATGGAGTTAAATATTTAATAGGAGGAGAAGGTTGTTTCAATTACAAAGAAACATAAAAGAAAAAGAATCACTAATTTTTCCCCTCCCCTCTCAGAGATAAAATTATCTTGACTTTTCACTTTTATAATGCCTATAATTTTTTTTGATGTCTAAATATTTACCAAAAAAACACGCACACACACATATGTCCTAATTATTCATTATGGGGTGGGGGTGGGGTGGGATGAGTATGGTTACATAGTAATTTGAATCTAGTTCACTATATCATCTCTAATAGATCCTCCTAATAGACTATATATGCTTAACAAGATTCAATAATTCCTATTAAAGGTATATATTCATTGATATTTCATATCAATGATTCTTAGTAATTCTTACTGGTCAAGAGGATGGGAGGTAAGGCTCATCATACCCTGTTCATGTTAATTATTTACTACTTGAATAATCCATTATATATTTATGATGTGTTTGTGAATCCTTCTCAAATTACCAATATGGTACTTGTTACCCTATCCCAACAATATATTCAAAACCGTGTATTGATTATAATGACTACATGTATCATGGGTTCTGCATTTTTACCTTACAAATTAATGACCATTTGGTTTATATCCATATTTGGGAACTCTATAGTTCATCACCACCTAGAGAGGTAGTTGTAATTTTAGAATCGGTTTTAATTCATGAAGAGGCATCATAAGTTTACTGTGATGGCCAGAATAAAATCCCTCATTGTACAAATGACATGGTTTAAGGTAATGTGGTATGACCATACCAAGAATTTTAAAATCATGTATTAAGGATTCATATGGGGACATTTGAATATTGGATATATGGGCCTGAGCCTTGGAGAGGCTTCCAATGTATCATAATGAGGGAAGGAATCAGAGTCCTTGTAGTTTTGATGGTGATGAAATTTGTGTTATGAATGTTATGTCCCCAAAATTTTGATAGGGGCATATGTATATAGGGCCACCTTGTAATCTTTCATCATAAGTATGGACCATTTAAGGAAAGGAATGTATGATTAGGTATTACAACTAAGGAGGATTCCCATAATTAGGTATTTTAATATGTAAATGAAAATATAATTTCAAGTTTTTAACCCCATTTGATTGATTCTCATTGTGATAAATAATAGGTAACAAGAGATCATACATGTTGCTTCTGGGTGTGGGATAACACATTAATGATTCTATAGGGTAATATGATTATAATCTCCCTATATAATATGAAACCATGAGAAATGAATTAATATTTCAAAAATATTATTTCAAAAGGAAATCAAATATGTATAATAGTGGTCTTTATGATGATTATTCCATCATAGAAAAACTGATTCATAAGATATTCATCTAATATGGGGGATTGAGAATTAACAAGGTTTCCTATATATTTTGTTTTTAACAAGAATTTGATTTCCCTTAGTCTACATCAAGGTTTTCATTATTATAATGGCTTGATCATGGAAAATATATAATCCCACATAAGTAATGAAAAATGTGATAAAAAAGAGAGTGAAATATATTAGACACATTTCATATAGGTGTGATGCTTAAACACAAAGGTTTACCTAAGGGATTATGATCATAGTCCCCATGGAGGATTTGACTCCATGAAGAAAGGTATAATATTTCACAAGATGTATTTAAAATTTGGAATATATATGGGGAATCATGGTATTTATATGAAATATTCCATTTTAGAAAGAATGATAATAAATATTTTCATCAAACATGAGGGATTTAGCCTTTGGAATACATCCTATGTATCATATTTATAATATAAATCTCATTATTTGACGTTCAAATGGTCCCCTGACCATTTATAGGCAAGGGAGATGGACAAAACTGAGAAGTATTATAGCCCTATGAGTTAGGGAGCATTTTAGTATATTAATGGGGTATAGTCTAATGGTAGAATAGGGACTGGGGTATTTGGGATATTTTATGATTTAAATGGGGTCATGCACTATATATGAATAAAGTATGGTCATGTGATTAATTTGATGGTTGCTGAGGCACACAATCATACAAGGGTATGAGGGCCATGTGATTCACATTACTGATTTCATGGTTAGGAAATTGCATGGAGTGATCACATGATTTGGAGGTAATCTCACAATAACATGTCTAATAGTTTATCAAGAAATCCTATGATTGGGGAGTCATTATACAATACTCTCTTTCACCAGTGTTCATGACCAATGATCATCCATTCTCCACAAAATTTTATTATTTTTCTCAATTAATATTCAATTATAAAGTCTCTAAAATCATTTGATTCGTTAGCTATATAAATCCATATTTATCTAAAACATTTGTAGGTTTCACTTTCCATTATATCTATACGTCTTTAATCCTCCTATTTCTATGAATGATAAGGGATGATTTTATAGGCGTTGTCCCCCCTATGTTTATGTTCCTTCACATGGAAGGACAGTCCACATACCCCAGATTAAGATGGTGGATGAATGTTCAAATAAGTTGGTATTATATTGTGCGCCTTTTGTGAATAAGTCTTACATCATCATTTATGTCTCCTCGGTACATATCAAGGAAAAAAATAATGAAAATGGCTCTTCATGGATAAACTCACCCGAGAGTTAGTCACATGATTTGATTATTTAGGGGAAGTTTCATGAATCATGGGATGTCATGTAAAAAATAGAAATTACTTGATCCACCCCTTCATGGGCTGTGTTTATTATCCAATTAAAGTGATCTATTTTTCATAAGGTGATCACATTACCATACATGAGTCACACAAATAAGAGAGACCACATGAATTCCCCATCAACAACAACCGTTTTTGTCTAAATCCTCTATAATTCAGTAGTTGGGTGTCTCTAGGACATCACATGAATAAGACTAGGTCACGTCATCACATGTGAACCAAGTCATAGATTGGATCTTCACTTGTCTTTGATGTGTCAAGTTAATCGATGAGGGGGGGGGGGGGTGTTATGCAATCATGTGTCTCTTTAATAGTTATAGGATCATGCAATCTGATCACATAACCCTCAAGTATTCATACTCTATCTTATTTTACTTTGTACCAAAAAGTGATGTTATGTTTTATGTATTTTTAAAAGATTGAATTTTCTAATTTTCATATAGAGGGAGTCAAAAAAAATGACCCCGACCCCTAAAATGATGGCTATAAATAAGAATGCATTAGTTCTAAGGAAGTAAATGCACACTTGAGTCCCTTGGGATTTTACATGTTAGTCTTCCCGATGACTTTTTGTATTTTGGGTAACCCATGGAATTCCTAGAAAAAAATCCTCTAAATAAGAGGGAAAGGGGAAACTCATTCCACTTATGACTCAAGTTTATATAGATCATGAAATTTTCATTCCTATATGATCAATATCATGATATTTTAAACACCTTTCTTATAGATGTAATAGAACTAATTCGAGACTCAATAATCCCTTCAGGTAAGAGGCATTTTCATCATGAAGAGCCTTATGATAAAGAGGAAATATTTCTAAGGTAAACAAGCCCCTCTATATTGATAGTGGAAGATGCACTGATTGGAGGAGGGGTAGATTATATTATTGGTAGTGGGACAGTTACTTGGGACATACCCTTTACTTCATCATCAGTTGGGTTGTACCTTCCCTCAGCATGCATGATAATTAAATATATCTCAGTCATCATTTTTAATATAACCATACCCTCTAAAATGGATGATTAAATCCATGTAAAACAAATATGATCCTGTCACTAAATTCATGATTTAATTTTTGAGACTCCCTTGGAAGAAATTTTTGGTCTAATGGAACACATCCTCCAACTCTTCTAAATCTTGGGGATATGTGTATTCAATTATCATTGATTATATTAAACTATATAGTATATCCTACAAAACCAAAAAATAACTATCTAGTAAGGAGAGATATGTGCACAAATTTTATGACACAAGTCTTCTACTCTAATAAAAAAGGGAAAACTCAAAGTCACATGAACAAAAACATCATAAATCCTCCTAGTTATGTGTTTAGATTAAAATTTTAATTGCATGGATAGTATAATATATAGCTTATATATATTTTATTAAGGATTATATTTCATAAGAAACAAATTTATTTTAGCCCACTCATAAATATGGCTATGATTTATTCGCTTCATTTGAGTCTCTTTTTTCCACTGGAAACAGTAAAGGAAAAAGAGTGGGTGAGACTTCCACATCCAATTGAAACCACCCATGAATCTCTAATTGATCTGGAAAAACTATAAGATCAAATTTCCCTATGTTATTATTATATATTTTTTATTAAATAAGGATATAGTTTTTTGATTCCTTTTTAGAGAATTATTGAAGAGACTCTAAATTGTGGTGATTCATCTCTATTCTAATAATTTTCAACAAATAAATATTTCTAATTATATGTGTTATTTTCAATCCCTATTTCTCTTCTTTTTTCTCCACATTCATGAAATCATGACAACATGGTATCATATATATTACCAAACATATTAATATTTTTCCAAATATTGAGTGAACCCAAATCCGAAATCAAATTCTTGAGTCATAAAAAATTCCTCATTGGAAAGGATCAAGGTTGAAAATTTGTATAAACTCCACCATAGATATATGTGGGCTATCAATTTCAAAATAATTATGTTTAAAATCTTTAATTTGGTAGATGTTTCATGGAGAGAGTGATAAGGCAATAAACTTTTTATTTCCCAAGACTAGTGAGAAATACATGACAGTTGTCAAGGAAATATAATAGGACCCAAAAGATATTTTTATTTTTTATTATTTCTCTTTCTTTTTTCTAAGAAACTGATAAGGAAGGATTAGTAGTTGGGGACCTAAATTTTTCAAAGGAAATTCATTACTATTTTTTTTAAAAACTTGTTTCACACCTTTTATTTTTTAGTTTTCAATTTTTCTTAGATCACATATGGTGTGTCTCTAGTGACTAGAGACTCAAATTTTACCCAGACCACCCTTTACTATTTTATGGCCTATTGAGCATTATGTCTCTTCCAACGGTATTTTTTTGGTTGTGCAAGATGGACCAGTATAATTGATGTTAAAGTTGAAATTGCTTTCACCTAAGAATGAAAAATTTTATGGTTGTATTTCTTAGGCCATATACTTTTAAAAAAAATACTGTATATTGAATGATTGACTTCTAGAAAACGAAATCATTTATTAAAGAACCAAAATTGAGGTCGAAAATAAAGTAAAAACATGTTAGTATGATTAAAAATCAATGTGAGGTGATTAAAACCTCTTAAATTCCTTTTGGACTTATAGGGATTGAAAGAAATTTACACAAGTAAAAGACACCTTTTGTTGATGGGTTAAGGTTTATTATACTGATTCAACTCATGTATAGTCAATAAGAGGACTCTCTTTAAGTCACAGGATTTACTTACTAAGGGAAATGTGATATTTATATGAAATTTCAGTGATTGATACATAATATTAGTCATAGGGGATGGATATTGAAAATGGTTCCAACACCCTATATCCTTTATAAGTTAGGGAGAATGAATATTCCAGAGGGTTATGGAACCCAACATCCTTACTAAAGTCATGTAAGATTATTATTAAATAAGTGTTCAATTAAATTTCAACCTTACTTAAGTCATGGAGGATAAGTACTCATGAAGGGTTATGAAAACTTATATCCCTAAGTCGTAGAAGATAATTATTTAAGAAGGGACCTGGAACCCTATATATTTTCTGAATTCATGTAGGATGGGTATTCAATAAGTTATCTAGAAACATAAAACCATGTTACAATGATAGGTTTCGTAGATTGTGACATGATGTAATGGATGTAAAATCTACATGGATAGTTTGATTATGGGTTGTGTAAATCCTAACTCAAAGAGTCAGAAATGAGGATAACGAAATGGGATAGATAAATCAAGGATGAATGTGAATCAAAATTGGGTGACTAGTTCAATTATATTGTTTTTAGGGCTCACTGGGGTTGTAGTATGTTTTCCGAAGGAAAAAATTCCTCTGGATGATAGATCAATGACCCTTAGGCAGATATGAATAATTCATGGTAAAGAAGATGGGTCCCTTGGAGTTGTACAAGTTTTTTCCATGGTCCATTAATATTTTTTTGAGATTCAAACAACTGATATATGAAGTATGGTATGGATAAAGGGATTTCCATGGAAGTGTGTGATACACCTAATATAGTTAGGAAAATAAGGTCTAGGTGAAATTTTACATGAATGAATAGCCAATTTTTGGTATAAACTTCCTCAAAAAGGGTCATTCTGTTTATGGTTAGGAATCATAGAACCATATATCTACCAGTTTTGGGTCACGCAATGAGGACCCCCAAAGGATCAAAAATGATTGTCATATCCTTGTTTTGAAAATGGTTTTGGTACAAGGTGATGTAAAATTTAGGATTTCAAATCCACTTGAATAGTAAGATTATGGTACTTGTAAGTCACGATCTAAGAATATCTGAGTCAATGTGGAGAATATACTAGTGAGAGTAGGTTAGTAACAGACATAGGTCAGAAAATAGATCATGGTTTGAAGGGGGACCATTCCTCCAGGACCAAAACACCCCCTATGCCATAATCTATAATTCACAATGTTATTCACCAGTGAATCTTATTGAGGTATCTTTATATTAGTTTTTCCCTGTTACCAATGTGATATAGGGGAGAAACAAGAGGAGTGACTCAAGGTTATGTGTTTCCAAGTGAAGTGTATTGTCTCACAGAACCATGGATTACTAACTGAAAAGTTAGTAACATGAAGTTAGTTTATAGAAAACATAATATTCAATAAGGTTACAAGAATAATAAATATTACTTTAACAAGCATTGAATGTATTTTTGAGGTTAAGGGATATGTTAAATCATTCCTATAACTTTTTCCTAGACTATAAGTGTCTATAAATCATGAATTGGTGTTTTATTGGGTCATATGTCAGACACTATATTCTATGATTCTTTTTTTATTTATCATATACCTTTTTACGAGGATATTTATATGAAGATATTAGTGGTCAGGGACTTTAATTTTGATCAGAACCCCCTTTCAGGGCATTTACTATGACATTTTTTTGTTTCTATTTTACTATTAGTTTAGGGTCTTTCAATTTGAACCATTAGAAACTAGAGTTTAAGGTCATAAAACATTGACCAAGGTGTAGAGAGTTTAAGATCATGATTCATAGACTATGTATGAATGAGTTGTGACACAATAACCCAATTAGGGATCTCAAGGAAAGACATTCTCCAAAACCTTGAAAATAGTGAATGAAGTGTTTCAAATAATGGAAAAAGGTTCTCATATCATGATTAATGGTATAAAACATTATGTATGGGGTTAACATGAATCAGTCTGAGATGGAGAAATCTATTTTCAAGTTTCATGGGTACATGATGATCAAAGTTACATTCTTCAAGGGAAATAAACATATGGTTGATGTGTCAATAGACCTTATGTAGATAAAAATCTTGTATTGTAAAGTACGGTGCCCCTTAAAGTTAGACACACTTTTTCACAAGGGTTATGGATGGATTGGGACAATTCGAGACAATCAAAACAAAAAAAAAAAATTATTTATGGACTTAGAGCCTCTCGAATGGTGATAGAAGTATCCCAAACCTGGATTTTTAAAGACTCAAAATTTTTGTATAATTTTTTTAATTATAATGAATTCTTATGAGACTGCAAAATCTAACGACCAATGATTCCGAGGCCTAGAGAGCCCAAAATAGAGTTTTTAATCTTTTTTAAGGTATGTACATTAAACATGGGAGCATGATTTTATATATTTTGAATTGATGTTTGGATTGAAATTCATAGGGAACTGTTGAATTCATAGCGCTGGGGTTTGCTTCGGAAAAGCTTAACCTCAGCCAGCAAAGGCCAGATAGAAAAGTTATTTTTTTTGACTTATTGGAAAAATAATAAAATAACTAAAGGATTTATTTTATTCTTTATTAAACCATTGAGCGACGGTTGGCATAATCGCAGTGTAATGATAGTTATTAAATGAGAGACATTAAATGACCGATTACTTTTTTTGTGAATCTGTAACACTTTCTTAATATATGGTGTATTAATTAAAATTCATTAATAAACTATATTAAATAAAAAAATGTGGAGATTGTTTCTTTTTATTTAATAAATCCATTGGTGAACAAATTAGAAATCACAAAAAACCTTTGATGTGACACCAACGACTTTCCTCTCTAATGAAGAATAGTGAATGAACAACGATCGTTGGAGAAATAGATTTGGAGATCGACAAGTGGCGAAGAACATCGAAATAAAATGAACGAGGAATCCCTTCCTTCACCTGTAGCAGATTCCACTAAATCTAGGTAGGGGATTTATGTGTTTAATGATTCCTCTTTTCTATTCTTGAAAAATACAATGAACACGGATCAACTGACTAATGGGTTGATCCATGAATTATTTGTTCTGGTAGGTTTTTATTACGGGGTCTTGATTTGGTGATTTTATTATTCTATTTGATAATTATAATGACCCCATGATAAAATTCTAACATGGAGCGTGCGGGCCAATTCGAACAATGCAGGGACCCTCCGCCACTCATCGATATTTTGCAATCTTTGTGGGAGACTGAGCAAAATGGAGGCAAAGTGATTCTGTGGGTTTTGTAGTAAAGGTAGCTACTGGAGAGGCATCTAGGAATAGACAAGAAGGAAAACCCACCACTGGAGAATCTATGGTAGCCCATGGAAGGAGCCACTGGTATGAAACCACTACAGGTACCCACAGGTGCTGCTAAGACAAAGTGCCATAGTTGGATGGCTGCGGCGGGTGGAGGACATGACACTGACGTGCCACATGGAAGAGTAGCAGGTCGTTCGGGCTGCTCAGCTGGATGCGCAAAATGGAAAACTCATGTTGGACATTTCAGGTGATGGGGTGGTTCCCCACGGGCACCACCTACTGGGAGAACTGGACACCCTGCATCTGATCCAGATCAACTAGACCGAACCATGCAAGTCGGGTTCTCTAGGCGGGCTATACCACTCCTGCCTGGAAAGACCCTGCCAGTCGAGCCACACCCTGCACGCCAGGCTAGACCTACCAAATAGGTCAGATCCCACTAGATAGGCCTAACTTATTCTAGAGAGTATGTAATCACATGCCCAATGTTTCGGCCACGCCGGACCCCTATCGAACCCGGACCTGACCGAACCTGTTTTACTAAAACTCACATAATTCACACACCGAGCATCCGACTGATGCGCCGTCTGCGACGTGAGGTCCTTTGTGACGTGGAGACCTTTTTAAATAATTCACATGAGTTTTTACTGATGTGGGAGTATGGATAGTTAGGATTTAACTTGAATCCATCCAGAACCTTTTTACAGTTTTGCCTATATCTTACAGACCGGGGGGTCCAATTGACGCATCGTCTATCGCATTAGAACCCTTATGAAAAGACAATCCTTTGGGTTACTTATTAGTGGGAATTAATTTCTATTTAAATAAGACCAGTGGTTTGAGGATTGGATCCTCTGGAAATAAATAATTCTAAGTGAGGGAATCATGTAGCTGGGCGTGACGTGAAGAAAGAATAGAGATCCTCAAGGGGTCAACACCTAGTGATACTCTGAGTGGGTCAGCACCTAGAGATCATCTATGGGTTATCACCTAGCGATCCTTTGAGTGGGTCAGCACCTATCCATTTTATGAGTGGGTCATCACCTAGAGATCCTCTAAGTGGGTCTGCATCTAGTAATCCTCTGTGGGTCAGCACTTAGCAATCCTCTATGGGTCAACACCTAGCGATCCTCTTTGGGTCAGTACCTAGTGACCCTGTATAGTCTAGAAGAAAAATACTCTCAATAGAATAAGATGATCTATCTTTATGACTAATAAGATTTATTCTTGTTCTTTAAGTTGTATACCTGGTGTGAGTTTTCCTTTACTTTGTGCTCTGTAATTGAGATCATTATTTGTATGTTTTTGTTGTGGAATTCTGAGAGACCTTTGGGGGTCTCATGGTCCCTTCTGAGTATTGTTATACTCACCCATGCATGGGCTTGAACCGTACCTTGTTGTGTCTTGTGTGGATGACAAATAGATTGACTGAGACTTTGGAGATCCAGGGCTAGATGGTATATAAAGGTGATCGATTGACGTAGTGAGCTGCAATGACGAGATGTACCTACCCTATAGGTAGGATCCTTGGCGGTCGATCCCTAGATATTTTTTTTACTTTTTCTGTACTAATATTTAAATTGGGCTTGTATACTGGCCCCTTTACTTTTAGTACTTACTTTCACTCTTTGTGGTGGTTTTTAGTAGTGACTATACTTGTGCGTAGTGTTCCCAATTTGTGTGTGTATAGGTTTAAATGATATTACTTCCCTTTTTTGGTTTCACCATTCTGGTGCTAGTCACCTACCCCTAGCCTATGGAAGGATGGATTGGGGTAGTCATAGCACTAGCCCTAGGGGGCGGGTCATGAAAAAGTGGTATCAATGGGCGATCAGTTCTACCATAAGAACTAAGAGCTAGCCAATGATTACAATGGAGCAATAATGTTGAGTGTATTGAGTACATATTAAAGTACACAGAGTATAATGTTGGTGTAGTGACCAACATAACCATACAACAGGACCCTGAATTCTATTTTCAGACTCAGTACATGAAAACACTGGTTTCATGTGTTTTGTAAATGTTTTTCTTTTGATCTCTTTTGAGTTATCTCACCTAGTATAACTTTTTGAACGTGGCACATCTGTTTCTATACAGGATGCCTCTTCATAGATATCCAACCAGGATTCCAATGAGAGATAATTATGATGTCCCAATGAGCGATGAGGCATCGGTGCAGGGTCCTCTTACAGCGATAGCCCCTTCAGGTGGTGTACCAGTAACGACACCACCTGTAGGGAAGTAGTTTCCACTAGCCCCACCTGCTGACTATAGATGCTGAATGTTCTCATTACATGAGTTCAAAAGGTAGAGGCCTCTAAGGTTTCGAGGAAAGATAAATCTAAATGCAGCTAAGTATTGGATGGGGGATATGGCACAAGTTTTACTCTTGGTTGAGACACCAATAGACAAGATGGTGATCCTATCAACTATTCTATTTCAGGGAACAACAGGGACATGATGGATCCTAATGCTCTAGACACATGAGGAGAGAACTCTTTCCTAGTTTGAATTTGAGAGCCGCTTCTGGGAGGTGTTCATACAAGTGACATTAAGCTCAATGTGTATTAAAGAGATACTACACTCAAATCAGGTCAGTCTGACAGTGTCCCAGTACTCGTAGATATTTACTAACCTCTTCTGCTAATCCACTGACATAGTAAGAAACCCTTTCTTTAGAGAATGGACCTTTGAGAAGGGTCTCCTACAGGATATTAGAGAGTCGATGATATCACTCAACATCCTGATTCAGGCTAGAGTGATAGAGTGAGTGCAACACCCTAAGCTTCCAAGGTACGTTTCCCTTAGAATAATGCAATAGCTTGCATTATACGCAATTTCGAGATTCTAAAACACCGCGACCAATCAAACTAGCCGTTATGAATAGTAATACCCACTTTTTGAAATTTTATTAATTTTATCTTTCAAAATGGACTTCATTTTTGGATTCGGAATATTGAAATTAACTTAGGGTGAATTTTAGGTATTTTTCTAAAAACATTCAATTTTTGATGAATAGTGAAAAACACTAAGTTATTATTTAAAACCGAATTGTTATTAAAATAATTATTTATTTTATTTAAATTTAATTTAGGTAAAAATAGATACATAATTCTTATATAAGTTCAATGTAATTCATTGAAGTCATTTTAAAATAAGTTTAGATATATAAAAAGATTATTGACCTTTTTACCGTCTTTTAGCCACCTCTTAAGAGCATTTGTAAATTTTCACAAAACATAATTTTACCACTTCTGTGAGTTGATTTTAAAAAATCCTAGAGACATGGTTAATATCAGCAAATAAATGTGGTTCAATAAGATGAAAATAATTTTTGGTGAATAGTAACTTTTGACTTTTATTTACCACTATTAAAAGTAAATAGGGTAATTAAGGGTAAAAATGATATCATATTTACCCTAACACATGTCGTAATTCTATTTTATAAGTATAATTCAACCAAAAAAACCTTAGGAATAAAATATGATCCTATTTGGTCCACTTGGATTTGATTAAGACATTTTTTATTATCTTATTTAAAGAAGAGTTAAAAGAGATAAATTAATAGTTTAATAACAAAACCGTTTTTAATATACGGTTACACATAATATAAATTTGACTATAAATATTCATTAAAAATCTAAAAATATTTTCTATATTATTTTATTTTATTTATAATTTTTATAAATTAAATAAATTTATTTATTTATGACACAATGATGATGTAGTAATTACCTTAGTAATGAAATATTAGAATAATTGATATTATATATATTCAAATAAATGTAATTTGAGTCTTTTGATGAATTCAACTAATTTTATAGGTTATTATGAGATGTTAGAGTTTATTAATTTTTTTTCAAAGTAATAAAGATTTTATAATTTTTTAAAAAACCAAATACTAAATAGTATCAAAATTGACATAATTGTGTTTTTAAAAACAAATACTATATTATTAATTGATATCGTATTCCTAAAAAACTAAGGTCTGGACAAAAGACTTAGATAAGGTTATATATATTAATAATTAACCACATGAGTTTCTCTTGGCTTGTTATAGTAAGTTTATTAACCATATAATATAAAAATACAAAGAGACATGGTAAATGTTAAACTATTTAACAAAGAGTTAAATCTAAACTATATGGTTAATATGATGACCTAAACCTATATAAAAACTATTGGTTGAGAGGTTTTTGACTCATCTTGACCTTATAATAGAAATAATTCATTTTTTATCAATTAAAACTGAAAATTATTTAATTATAAAATAATATTTCAAGCTTTTCCTAAAGTGACCTTCACCTCTCTTAGAAAAGGGAACTTCCCCTTATCTTAATTTCAAACATCCAAAACCTTTTGGATCAGAAAAAACCGAACCAATTATCCTCCCAAAATTACTCCCTTAATATTAGAGGCTTTGCTTTTGTCAGAAAGCCAACCTAAGGATCCCTTTTTATCAAATCAAAAGGAATAACACGAAGAAGAGGTAAATATTTCATCACCTCTTTCAAATTCATTTCTTCTTACACCTCCTCTTTCCTTGTTGTTTCCATTATAAAATAATAAATCCAGTATATTATATATAACTTTATGTTATTATGAAAATGGTGCAACCATATTCATTACTATATCCATCATATGATTGACAAAGTCACCATACGTGCGTACGTACGACTTACTGTCTCCACGTCGTGGTGTAGTTTGTTATTCAAACATTTAATCTTTTGGATGGGTATATTAATGATAATAACTGATGTAAATAATAAATATAACATGTTAATGATTCTTTATATATGATATACCATCCGATTATATAATATTTCACCATTAATATAAATATTTTTTCATGCGTACGTACAGATTATTGTCGCCACGAACGCGATGAGATTCATTCCCCATCATAATCATTCAAGAATAAATTTCATTTTATGATTAAAAATAATTCTTAAGAACTTAATATCATTATGGATATGAATCAAATTCATCCTATCCATAATAAACATGGATTACATAATCGAGAATATAAAGGAAAACGGGTCAGCTAATACCCAAAATGACGATACAACTAAAACATTATTAATAAAGCAATATTAGAGGATCATATATGATATAATAATTATGTATATAGTTATTGATTAATTTAATAACAATGATTTAACTATTATAAAAAGGATAATGTACCCTCAAACAAGGAAAAGTACACGTTATGGGTTAATTATACAATCTATTTACTTATCTGAGGTTGTTAATACATAAATATCTACTGGGACCTCTTTATCATCCACATCCGTGTTTTCATAAAAATGTAATTCAAAATATTTTTTACTATTTACTATAAAATGTGTTATAGTCATTTATACCATTATTTTACCATATATTTTTTGAAAGGAATCTTTCTGTTGTTTTATAAACAAGGTACTTAATGACCTTTTCGACAAAATTAAGGTATGAATGTCTTTTTTTAACTTATGCGGAGAGAACAACTATTTTCCACCATTATAACATTATTTAAGCTTTAAATAAAATCTTATAAGAATATTTTCAAAATTAATGAATTCTTTTATAATTATATGACTTTTAAATGATTTCAAAATAAGATGAGATATTTCTCTAAAAAGTTTTTTATTTCATCTATGTCAACATCCTTTTATGGATTTTAATCTTGTTTGAAGTTTATTTATTATGATAAAAATATTCCATATTGTATTGAAGGTTTTGTGGTATTTTTGACTTTGGATGTATTATTTTTACACTATTCATAGTTTATGGATAAAGTATTGACATTTCCTATGCTAGTTTTAATATAAATGTCTATGTTATGTTTAAACCTTTTCATATAAGGAATGCATTTGACTTAGTAAGTGATGGGTGGAACCCACTATAGATCCTAGATGCATCAGTAGGTATCATGACACAAACTTGTGTCTTGGCATAAGTTATTGACAAAATCTTACTTGTAGTCTTGGCTCAATGCCATGACTATGTTGTTATGAAGTCTGGCATTATGTATTCCATCATTATGAAAGTGGATATTGATATTTTATGTTATCATTATAATAGTAGAATATACATGTGAATAAGTAAATGGAATTATTTGATTTTATATTTTCCATATTATGCTAATTTTTAAGTCTAAGATGCTTTTGTTTTAGTCTTATACATTGCCTTAAATGTATATGCTTATTTATGAATGTTTATGCTATATTGTCATCCTTAATGAGAATCTGAGCTCACCTATTTCAATGATTTATTTTTTCCAAGATGTGAAGAAGTATTCTATGGTTGTCCTGAAGGGATAGGCTAAGGATATAAGTGTATTCAAAATGGTACAACATTTTGTTGATGTTTTTATTTCATGATGTAATATAAAACTTATGAATGTATCTACTACTTCCAAGTCTACTAAACTGATCAGTCTTTCGGGATTTGATCCCTAGTGATCATGCCAATGTTTTGTAATAATGCACTAACTCTAGGTAACTGGGGTCGGGGAGTTACTATTGGTATCAGAGTAAGTTTATTACAAACCTTGCAAACTAGATTTAGAAAAAATCTGATTATAGAACACTACCCTAAGATAGACTTTGAGTATTAGTATAGAAGAGCTTCCTAGAATTTTGGTATTATAGATATTTTTTGAGTTTTCTAAACAATACATCCCTATATGGATATGACCAGGTATAGGCGGCTCTAACACAGATATAACTAGGGGTAAAACCCAAAAACACCGCTTTGATCTAGACTCGAATGGGAACTAGTGCACAACAACGGGACTTGCTTCACTCTTGGTTATGACACCCACGGGGGATACGCTTAGTATTATTAACGTATTCATTACAAAAAATTATGAAGGATTTATGAGTATATACTTCCTCCAGGAATTTTTTTTATGATTACGGATTATATCCATAAATTGTTCAATTTATGTTAACTATTTTACAAGTTTGGAACTATATATCGAAATTCATAAACTAATCTAGTGTATGCCATTATTTTGAAATGGAACCTAGTGGAATGAATGAAAACCATATAAATGCATGTAATACATGTACGGATTTCCCTCCTAATCAAGATATTTATAGTGTAGCTAGTGACTGAACCAGCGCTGATCAGATTATCACCATACTGGGACAACTCCCTCATGTAATAAATAATAACCTTACCCATATGGAGAATCCTGATCCACAATGTGGAGGATCAATGTTAGATAGCTTCATGAGGAAAAAACCACCAACATTAAATGGGAGTAAAAACCCATTAGTATCTAAGCAATGGATAAATTAATTAGAGAAAATATTTCATGCTTTGGGGAGTAGGGAAAGGGAAAAAGTTGTCTTGGAAGTTTATCGCCTCACAAGAGATGCAGATTAATGGTGGCCATTAATCCAAAACATAAAGGATGAAGAAGAAGTATCGAATGTGTAATGGAGGGAGTTTAAAGAGATTTTCTTAGAAAAATACTTTCTTCATGACTATCTAGTGGATATGGAAAGACAATTTCTGAGTATGAGGCAAAAGGAGGATGAGAATGTCGCAAAGTATGAGGCTAAATTTACAAGGTTAGAAAGGCATGGAAAAGACTATATACATAACCCAATGAGTAATATTGATTGATTCTTTTATGGTTTTAAACCATTTCTCCATCGAGCATTAGTGTCACTATCCTCCTCATCGTACGAAGATATAGTCTCATGTGTTATCACGATAGAAAAGGAATTATCTAAGTCTTACAACTTTAAAGGAAAGAAAGATAAAAAGAGACCTGGTGAACACTCAAGAAATGGAAATAAATGGAACAAGGGAAAAGTTGAATATCTATTCTCTGGTAAATTTGGGAAGAAACACCCCAGTACTTGCCTGAAGGGAATGGGAGTCTGTTACAAGTGTGGTGAAAAGGGACACCAAGATCATGATTGAAAGGGAAAGAAAGAGGCTATCAATGTTGAATGCTAAAATTATAGAGAAAAGGGGAATTATGAAAATGAATGTCCTAAGCGCCAAGGGAACCTACCTCAGAAAAGACCAAGGGAGAAAGACCAATCTTATGTGATCGGTACTGCTGAGGTTGAAGCTCATAAAGACATGGTGGTAGGTAATTTAATGATTTCCTCGTATTTATCCAATGCTTTATTTGATTTTGGATCATCTCATTGTTTCATATCTTCCCAGTTTTCTAAGAAAATTAGATATTTTCAATTTGACTTAACAAGTGAGTTGTCAGTCCAAAACATAAGGGAAGTATCATCGCAACAGTTTTTTGTGAATTAGTTCCCATTAGGGCATATAAATTCTCTTTATCTACTAATCTCATTGTCATACCCATGATTTAATTTGATATAATCCTTGAAATGGATTGGATATCGAACCATGATGCAAAAATTTATTTTAAGAAGAAGGAGGTTACAATTTTTGATGATGATAAGGAGTACCATATCTTTAGATAATAAATTCCACCACCTGATTCTTATCTATATCCACCCCAGTAGCTCTACTAAATTCAAATATTGGGGAGGAAGAGAACAAAATAAATATGGGTGAAGAAATGAATTTTCAAATAGAGAAAGTACCAGTTGTGCAAGAATATGTTGATGTGTTTCTAGAGGATTTACCTGGACATCCTATTGAACAATAAATTGAGTTTTCCATTGATTTAATTCCTGTTTCAAGGCCCATATCGAAGACCCCTTATAGAATGGCCACTATGGAATTAGTGGAACTAAAGAAACAACTGGTGGAATTGAGAAATATGTGATTTATTCACCCTAGTGTTTCTCCATGTGGACCCCCTATCCATTTTGTTAAAAAGAAAGTCATATCTATGAGGTTGTGCATTAAATACAGGGATAGCAATGTTATAAAAATAAATTAAAAGTATCCCCTACCTCACATTGATGATTTATTCGACCAACTTCATGGAGCTCAATATTTTTCAAATATTGACCTTCGATCTGGATAACATTAGTTGTGTGTGATGAAGGAAGACATTCCGAAAACAACATTTTGAACCAGGTACGAGAATTATGAGTTTACAGAAATTCCTTTTGGATTGACTAATGCACCCTCTATCTTCATGGGACTAATGAATAGGGTTTTCAAGGAATATCTTGAGGACATTGTAATGGTATTTATTGATGATATCATGGTATAATAAGAAAGCTATGAAGATAAAAAAAATCACTTACGCACTATTCTTAAAACACTCACAAGAAATTAATTATATGGGAAGTTTAGCAAGTGTGAATTATGGCATCAAGAGATTTTTTTCATGGACATATTGTCTCTAAGGATGGAATCTCTGTTGATTCTTTAAAGACCAAGGAAAACCGTGAATGGACATCACCAACGAGTATAACAGAGATATATATTTTTATTGGTTTAGCAGGTTATCATTAGCATTTTGTCCATAACTTTGCCCAATTAGAAAACCCATTAACCAAGATCACACGTAAAAGGGTTAAATTTGTTTGGAAAAAATAGTGTGAATAATGTTTCGATGAATTAAAGAGAAGATTCGTTAATGCTCTTATATTGACTCTACCATCGGAGAATGATGGGTTTTTTATTTATAGTGATGCTTCAAAGAAAGGACTTGGTTGTGTTTTTATGAAAAATGATAGAGTTATTCCCTATGCATCACGATAGCTAAAAATTCAGGAACAAAACTATCCCACTCATGATATTGAGTTATCAGTTATAATATTTTCTTTGAAGATAAGGAGACACTATCTCTATGATAAAAAATGTGATATATATACTGATCACAAGAGTTTGAAGTATATTTTCTCATAGAAATAACTCAACATGAGGTGAAGAAGATGGATTAAACAACTCAAGGATTATGATTTCACTATACACTACCACCAGAGGAAGGAAAATAAGGTGGTAGATGGTTTGAACAGAAAGGATCATGGAGTTTTGAACTAGATGAAAGTTTAAAAGGATTCTATATACATAGATCTAGTAATGATGGATATGGGAATAACCATGGAAGGTGAAACATAAATTCTTTTTCAATTGGTTTCCAAACCATATATACTAAAAAGGATAAAAGTTCCTAGACTGATGATAATGAATTTCAAAAGAAAATTAATGCTGTGAATGATGGGAGATTGAGTGACTTCGTATATGAAGTTGGAATTTTGAAATTTTGGAAGAGACTTTGTGTTCCTAACATACCTGATCTAAAAAGGGAATTATTGGATGATGCTCATAGTTCCAATTTCTCTATACACCCTGGGAGCACTAAGACATATAGAGATATGAAGGAACATTTTTGGTGGGACAACATGAAGATGAAGATTTCTAATTTTGTGTCAAGATGTATAGTTTTTCAACAAGTGAAAGCATGAAGGCAACAACCTAGAGGAGTCATGCAACCTCTTCCCATACCAGAGTAGAAATGAGATAATATTATGGTTAAATTTGTCATGGGGCTACCAAAGAATCCTAAAATGAATGATGCAATATGCTTCATTGTTGATTGTCTTACCATGTCAGCACATTTACTTGCTATAAGAGAAGATTTAACACTAGAATTTCTAGAAAGAATATATATTAATGAAGTTGTAAGACTTCATGGAGTACCCCTATTGATTGTTTCTAATAATGATCCCCATTTTACATCAAGATTCTGGAAAAGTCTTCAGAAATCCCTGTATTCTAAAATATGTTTGAGCACTTCCTACTGCCCTGAAACCGATGGAAAATCAGAACAGGCTATTCAAACCTTAGAAGACATGTTGAGATCTTTCTCACTTGACTTTGAAGGTATGAGGGATCAATATTTACCTCTGGTAGAATTTTCCTATAACAATAACTTCCATTAAAGTATTCAGATGGCACCATATGAAGCGTTATATGGAAACATATGTCACACACCAACTTTTTGGGATGATGTTATTAAAAGAAAACTCGTAGGACCAAAAAATGGTGAGAAAACAATGAAAAAAGTAAATATTATCCAAACCAACATCAAATAATCCCAAAGTAGGAAAAAGATCTATGTCGATAACCGAAGGAAGGATTTAAAATTTCATATAGAAGATCATGTTTTCTTAAAGGTATATCCATGGAAGGGAGTTATACGATTCAGTAATAAGGGTAAATTAAGTCCCAAGTACATCGGAACTTTCAAAATTCTAGAATGAATTGGTCTATATCTTACCGTTTGGCAGTGCCACCAAGTCTCTCAAAAGTTCATAATGTGTTCCACATATCGCTGTTGTGAAAATACATGCCTGAACCAACGCATGTACTCACCTATGAGAAAATAGAACTGGAACCTGATTTTTATTATTGTGATGAGCCTGTCAAGATTATTGATACAAGAGAACAAGTGCGGAAAAATAGGATAACTCGTCTGGTAAAATTTCTATAGAAAAACCATAAGATGGAAGAGGCAATGTGGGAACCTAAGGAACATATGATGAATAACCACCCAAATCTTTTTGTGCGGTAGTATTCTAGAAATTTTTAGGACGATATTATATAAAGGAGGGAAGAATGTAAGACCCCAAGTTTCCATGGAACGTTTCCCTTTGAATAATGAAATAGCTTGAATTGTACGCAACTTCAAGATTCTAACACACCGCGGCCAATCAAACTAGCTGTTATGAATAGTAATACCCACTTTATGAAATTTTATAAATTTTAACTTTCAAAATGCACTTCATTTTTGGATTCGGTATATCGAAATTAGCTTAGGGTGAATTTTTGTTATTTTTCCGAAAACATTCAATTTTTGATGAATAGTGAAAAAATAAGTTATTATTTAATACAGACTTTTTATTTAAATAATTGTTTATTTTATTTACATTTAGTTTCTATAAAAATAGATACATAATACCTATATATATATTCAATATAATTCATTGGATTAATTTTATAATATGTATATATATATATATAAATTTTATTGAACTTTTTACAGTCTTTTACCCACCTCATATAAGCATTTAAAAGTTTTCATAAAACATAACTTTACCTCTTCTAGGAGTTGAATTTTAAAAAACTGAGAGACACTGTTAATATCATTAATTAAAATGTGGTTCAATAAGATGAATATAATTTTTTGTGAATAGTAACTTTTAACTTTTATTTACCACGGTTAAAAGTAAATAGGGTAATTAAGGGTAAAAATGACATCTTAATCACCCAAACACGTGTCCTAATTCTATTGTATAAGTATAATTCGACCAAAAAAAACCTTAGGATTAAAATATGATCCTCTTTGGTCCACATGGATTAGATTAGTACGTTTATTATTATTTTATTTAAAGAAGAGTTAAAGGAGTTAAATTCAAAGCTTAATAACTAAACCATTTTTAATATATGGTTACACACTATATAAATTTGACTATAAAAATTAATTATGAAGATTAAAGGATTTCGAATATAATTTTATATTATTTATAAATTTTATACATTAAATAATTTAATTTATTTATGACACAATGATGATGTAATAATTACGTTATTAATGAAATATTAAAATAATTGATATTATAAGTATCCAGATAAATATAATTTTAGAATTTTGATGAATTACAATAATTTTATACATTAATATGACATGTTATGGTTTATTAAATAAATTTTTTTTCGAAGTAATCATTCTCTTATGAGTTTAAAAAAACTAAAAACTAAATAATGTCAAAATTGATATAATTGAGTTTTTAAAATAAATATTATATTATTAATTGATATAATATTACTTAAAAAATAAGTTTCAGACAAAAGACTTATATAAGGATATATATATTAATAAAGAACCACATGGGGTTCTCATGGCATGTTATAGTATATTTATTAACCATATAACATAAAAATACCAAGAGACATGGTAAATGTCAAACTATTTAACTAAGAGTTAAATCTAAATGATATGGTTAATATGATGAACTATACTTGTCTAAAACGTATTTGTTGAAAGTTTTCAACCCATACCAACCTTAGCCACGAATTAATTCATTCTTGAGCCATTATAAACTGAAAATGATTTTATTATAAAATAATATTTCAAACTTTTCCTAAAGTGACCCTCACCTCTCTTATAAAAGGGAACTTACCCTTCTCTTAATTTAACACCTCCAAAGCCTTTTGGCTCAGCCATCCCCTAACAAAATATCCTCCCAACGTTTTTCCCTTCATCCTAGAGGCATTCCATTGGTCAGAAAACCAACCTAAGGATCCCTTTTGATCAAATCAAAAGGAAGATCCCGAAGAAGTGGTAAATATTTCATCACCTCTTTCAAGTTCTTTTCTTCTTCCACTTCCTCTTTCTTTGTTATTTCCATTATAAAATAATAAATCCACTATATTCTATATAATATTATGTTATTATAAAAATTTTACAACCATATTCATTATTCTATCCATCATATGAATGAAAAAGTCACCATACGTGCGTATGTACGACTTACCGTCTCCACGTCGTGGTGTAGTTTGTTATTCAAACACATAATTATTTGGATGGGTATAATAATGAGTATAACTGATGTAAATAATAAATATAACATGTTAATGAATCTTTATATAAGATATACCATCCAATTATATATGATTTCACTATCAACATAATGATTTTGTCGCTCGTGCATATGTACGGATTATCGTCTCCATGAACGTGATGGGATTCATTCCCCATTGTAATCATTCAAGAATACATTTAATTTTATTATTAAAAACAATTTTTAAGAACTTAATATATTTCTGGATATTAATAAAATTTATCTTATCCATAAAAAACATGGCTTACTTAACTAAGCATATAAAGGAAAACAGATCAATTAATACCCGAAATGTTGATACTACTAAAATATTATTAACAAAGCAATATTAGAGTATCATATATGATATCATATTTATGTATATAGTTATTGTATAATTTAATAATAATTATTTAACTATTATATAGGAGGTTAATGTACCCTCAACCAAGGAAAAGTACTTGTTAAGGGTTAATTCTACAATCTCTTTACTTATCTGAGGTTGTTAATATGTAAGTATCTACTGGGACCTCTTTATCATCCACATCCGTGTTTTCTTAAAAATGTTATTCAAATTTTTTTTAATATTTACTTGACTATGGGTTAAAGTCATTTATACCCTTATTTTACCATATATGTTTTGAAAGTAATATTTTTTTCATTTTCCAAACAAGGTACTCTATGACCTTTTTGACAAAATTAAGGTAAAAATGTCTTTTTTTAACTTATGTAGCGGGTGAAGCTATTTTCCTCCGTTATAACATATTCAAAGGTTCATATACAATCTTATAAGAATATTTTCAAAATAAATTTTTTCTTTTATAATTATATTACTTTTAAATGATTTCATAATAAAAAGAGATATTTTTCTAAACAAGTTTTTATTTCACCTATGTCAACATGCTTTTATGGATTTTAAACTTGTTTGAAGTTGATTTATTATGATACAAACATTCCATATTTTATGAAGGTTTTGTGATATGTTTGATAGTGGATGTGTTATTTTTACACCATTCATGGTTTAGGGATAAAGTATTGACATTTAGTATTCTAGTTTTAATATGAATGTTTATGTTATTTTTAAACCTTTTCATACGAGGAATGCATTGGACTTAGTGTGTGAAGGGTGAAGCCCTATATAGTTACTCAATGCATCGGTAGGTCTCATGAGACAATCTAGTGTCTTGGCATATGGCCTTGACAAAATCTTATTTGTTTTCTTGGCACAAGGCCTTGACTATGGGGTTATGAAGTCTGGCATTATGCATTCCATCATTATGAATGTCGCTATTGATATTTCTTGTGATTATTAGACTAGTAGAATATCCATGTGAATAAGTAAATGGAATTATTTGATTTTATCTTTTCCATATTAGGATTAAGTTTATGTTTAAAATGATTTTTTTAGTCTTATACATTGCCTTTAATGTTTATACTTATTTTTGAAAGTTTCTGCTATATTGTTATCCTTACTGAGCATCTGAGCTCACCCCTTTCTATGTTTTTTTCCCAGGATGTGAAGAAGTATTTTATGGTTGAACTGTAGGGATAGGATAAGGATATAAGTGTGTTCAAAAGCGGAGAAAATTTTGTTGATGTTTTTATTTCATGATGTAATGTAAAACTTGTGAATGTATCTAGTACATCCAAGGCTACTAAACTATTTGTTTTTTTAGGATTTGATCCCTTGTGATCATGCCAATGTATGTAATAATGCACCAAATATGTGTAACAGGGGTCGGGGCGTTATGACAAGCAATATTGGTGGAGATATCTGTATCTGAGTAGGAACTGACAGTGAGATCATCCACTGGATAAAAGATTGTCGAGACATCTACAGCTGGCAGTAGGCAGATGACGTAGAGGCCCAAGTGGGCCAACCCTTCCAGGGGACAACCCAAGGTTATAGGGTCAGAGGTGCGGATCTCATGAGTCAGAGGCGGTCAGCAGAGGATCAGACTGTGCTAATCATGTGGAGGGCAAGGTCACATGGACCATGAATGCCCAAACCGCCGTACTAATGATGAGAAGATGGACTAGGGACCTTCAAAACCGTGATAGAGGTTCGAGCGAGGAGGTACATAGTGTAGAGGAGATGGAAGAGGAGAAGGTCGTGAAGCAGTTAGTGGATGACAGTTTGAGGTACAACCAGCACCACCTCGAGGTGGTCCACCCTGACCTCAGAAAGTAGGTGGACATGGAAGAGCTCAGCTTCAAGATGTAGATGCCTATGACCACAATGCTCTGGAGATGATTCAAGGTACAATCTGTGTCTACTCCACCCCAAATGCAATTCTTATAGACACTACTTCCAGTCACACCTTCATTTCCACAACTCTCGTTTGGAGCTCGGATATTCTGGTGGAGCCATTGGCTCAGTCCTTACAATTAGAGACTCTTATGAGAGAGTATTTGATGATTACACAATGGTGTCGGTAGTGTGAGCTTACTCTAGGAGGCAAGAGCTTTAGCTGGGATATCCTTGTAGCAGCGTCGAGGCCTTAAGACGTCATCATGGGTATGGACTGGTTATCCATGGTCCATGTTTAAATTTACTTTTTTAGGTACAAAATATGGTGTGTCTGTGAAAATAGGACCGGGTTTTCCTTCACCAGTGAGAATGGTAACTTTTTAGCATAGGATGGAATTTCTTGGAAGAGGGTGCAGCAGATCACTCATCAGTTGGATAGCCTTACTCTCGGTGTAATGGACAAGAGGAGTCCAAGATATCCTGTAGTGGTGGACCAGTATGCTAATATCTTTCTTGAGGATGTTATGAGACTACCTCCTCATAGATAGGTAGACTTATACATCGACCTGCACCCCTAGAAAACACTGATATCTACATCAGCATATTGGATGGCTCCCGTAGAGATTCATGAGTTGAGGGTATAATTTGAGGACTTTCATAGGAAGGGGTTCGTAAGACCCAGTGTTTCTCAGTGGGAAACCCTAATTTTGTTCGCCAAGAAGGATGATGGGAGCTTGATGTTTTGCAAGGACTATAAGTGCCCAAAAAATGTGATTGTAAATACAAGTATCCTCTTCTGAGGATAGATGATCTCTTTGACCAGCTGTAGGGAGAATAATGGTTTCCAAAGAGAGGCCTCAGATCAAGCTATAATCAGCTCAAGGCATGGGATGAGGACGTACCGAAGATAGCCTTCAGATACTTGTATGGCCACTACGAGTTCCTGGTGATGCCTTTTTGTGTGAAAAACACCCCAGTAGTGTTCATGGGAGTCATGAGTTGGATATTCTAGCCTTACATTGATCACTTTGTGGTGGTCTTCATTGATCACATCTTGGTGAACTTTGCATCTAAGGAGGAGCATGCCACACATCTATAAATAGTTCTGGATACACTTTAAGAGAACCAGCCATTTGGTAAGCTCTCAAACTAATAGATCATGATACACGGGGTCTACTTTCTAGGACATGTCATCTCAATGTCTAGATTTCCAGTGGATCCAACGAAGATAGAGGAAGTTCTTTCTTAGGAGCCACCCAAGAGAGTGACTGTGGTATGGAGTTTTCTAGGGTTTGGTTGGGTACTACCAAAGATTTGAACCCAACTATTCTAGAGTAGCATCACCTTTTTTATCTTTGACGAAGAAGGGTAATCCCTTAAAATGGATGGAGATATTCTACCATAGTTTCCAAGTGCTTAGTTAGAGACTGAAGAGTGCCCCCATTTTGAGGCTACCAGAAGAGGATGTCAGGTATATAGTATACTATGATGAATTAGGGACCAGATTGGGATGTTTCATGATTCTAGAGTGAGCGGTGATTTCCTACGGCTCAAGAAAGCCGAGACGACATGAGCAGAACTATGAAACCAATGACCAAAAGTTAGATGTAGTGCACTTTTCATTGAAAAGTGGTGGTACAAATTGATGGGTGAATGGTGTACTATCTTCTCCGATCACATGAGTCTCAGGTATATCTTCTCACAGAATGACCTGAACCTATGATAGCAGCGATGGCTAGATTTCCTCTAGTATTATGACTTTTAGATAGTCTATACTCTTGGGAAGATGAATGTAGTAGCAGACACACTCGGTAGGTGGCCGGGTCTACAACTTATAAGTGAGGAGACATTGTAACCTGCCACGTTGTGGATATCATTTGCCGAGAGTGATGAAGCAGTATACATCTAGTCTATGACTGTCACTCCCCCACTCCTTTAGCTAGCTCAGGAGGCATAGCTTGGGGAAGTCGACTGAAAGGCCCGATGTTCTTAGATATCCTTAGGATAGGATCCTGATGGATTTTATATAAGTGGGGAGTACACTATCATTTAAGAAGACACACCATGGTACCCATGATGTTTCGGGAAGATGTGTTGAGGGAGATCTATAAATCCTCTTTGGAGGTACATCCGGTAGTGAAGAAGATGTACCAAGACCTCCGACATCAGTATGGTGGCTAGGGATAAAGAAAGGAGTGGAATAGTTCATTTCATGATGCATCACTTGTCCTCAAGTGAAGGTCGAGAATCAAGTTCCAGCAGGCTTAGCTCAGTCACTAGAGGTACCAGAATGGAAGTGGGATGGTATCTCCATGGACTTCATGACTGGGTTACCATGCACATCCAGGGGCCATGAATCTATCTGGGTGATCATTGAATGACGCAACATGTCAGCCCATTTTTTACCCATCTGAGACCCGAGACCAGAAGAGGGATTGAGACCCCTCTATGTCTAGGACATAATACAGATTCACAGGATACCATCAATGATCATTTTAGATCATGATGCTACTTTTACATCCCGATTGTAGAAGGGATTACCAGAGGCATTAGAGACTCATATATGGTTATGAACTGCCATTCACCCTCAGACAGATGGTTATATGGCACATACCATACTAACACTTAATGACATGCTTTGTGATTGAATCATGGATTTTAACCGTAGTTGGTAAGACCACCTTCCATTGGTGTAGTTTTTATACAATAATAGATATCACTCCACAATTGGCATGGTACCATTTAAGGCCTTGTATGGGTGACCATGTAGATCACCTATACATTGGAAAGGACTAGGGGAGTTAGCACTTATGTGTCCAGAGTTGGTACGAGATTTGCCATGGTACCATTTAAATTTTTTAATTTTTGGAAAAATTATAATATAACTAAATGAGTTATTTTATTATTTTTTCAACAGTTGAGTGATGGTTTGTGTAACCGTAGTGTAACGATGGTCATTAAATGACATGCATTTAATGACTTATTACTTTTATTGTGAAACCAAAACACTCTCTTAATTAATGGTTAATTAATTATGGTTTATTAATAAACCATATTGATGAGCACAACCTAGAGATTGTTTCTTTTTATTTAACCAATACATTGGAGAAAAAAATGGAAATATTGGGAAACCTATGATGTGACACTGACGACTTTCTTATCCAACGAAGACTGGTGAATGAATGACAATCATTGGAGGAATTGATATGGAGATCAACAAGTGGAGAAGAACATTTAATGACAATGAACGAGGAATCCCTTACTTCATCTGTAGTGGATTACACTGAATCCAGGTAGGGATTTAGGTGTTTAATGATTCCTATTTTCTGTTCTTGAAAAATATATAGAACATTGATCAAATGAATAACGGTTTGATCTTTGATACATTCGTTCTTGTGGGTTGCTTTTTCGGGGTCTTGATTTGAGGATTTTATTATTCTATTAGATAATTTTTATCCCCCCATGATAAAACTATAACACGGAGGGCATAGGGCAATACAAATAAGGCCCAGACCCTACGCTGATCTTGTATATTATTCATTCTTCATGGGTGACTAAGAAACGTGGCGGAAAGGCGATTCTGTGTGCTCTGTAGTGAAGGCGGCGACCCGAGAGGCCTGTAGGCATAGACATGAAACAAAACAGACCACTGGAGCCTCTCTGGTGGCCTGCGAAAGGATCCACCAATGGGGAACCATCGGTGCAGTGGTTGGATGCCCTGTGCCAGCTATGTGGAGAGGGCAGCACTCGCATGCACCATGACTGGATGACCGCGGTGGGTGGTGGATGCACCACTGATACGCCGCGTGGAAGAGGAGCGGCCCTCTTGGCTGGATGCACAAAAAGGCCAGCTTGTGGTAATCATTTTAGGAAATGGGGAACCACATCATTGGCACTACTACTGGGGAGAAACGTACGCCTCGTGTCCAGTCCAGCTTAACCAGCCCACACCACACGGGTCGGTTTCTCTAAGCTGGCCGGACCCCGCCAGATGGGCCAAATCCCACTAGCCAGGCCAGACCCTCCAGCCGGGTCGGAACCCGCAAGCTGGGCCTAACCCGTGCAATCTGGGCCAAACCCGCAGACCCAAGGGCCGACCATGTCGGACCCCTACCGGACTCAAACCTGACCGACCCTATTTCACTAAAACTAATGTAACATACAGACCGGGCATCTGATTGATGCACCGTCTACAGCGTGAGGTACCTTGCAATAATGCGGTCATTTTGAGATAATTAACTCGAGTTTTGGATGAAGTTGGAGTATGTACAAGTTGGATTGGACACGAATCCAAATAATCCATTTTTACCTTTTTTGCATATATCTTACAGACTGGGATTCCAATTGACACACCATTTATCTCATTGGAACCATTATGATAAGACAGTTATTTGGGTTACTTCTATGATAGACTTCATGGCAGTTGAAATATAGCCAGTGGTTTGAGGAGAAGATCATTCTGAAATCGAGTATGCTAAGTGAGGGGATCCAGTGCTTGGTTGTGATGTGAAGAAAGAATAGAGATCCTCTATGGGTCAGCACCTATCGATCCTCTATGGGTCAACACCTAGTGATCCTTTGAGTGGGTCAGCACATAGCGATGCTCTATGGGTCAGCACCTAGCGATCCTCTAAGTGGGTCAACACCTAGAAATCATATAAGTTGGTAAGCACTGAGTGATCCCTTATATTGGTCTGCACCTAGAGATCCCCTCTGATTTACCACCTAGTAACCATGTGTAGTCCAACAACAAAAGCCTATCGACAGAATAAGATGATCCACATTTATGACTAATCATCGTTATTCTTGTTCTTTAAGTTTTATACCTAGTGTGCACTATCCTTTACTTTGTGCTCTTTAATTGATATCATTATTTTTGTTTTTTCCTTGTGAAATTATAAGAGACCTTGGGGGTCTCGGGGTGACTACTGAGTATTATTATAGTCACCTTTTCATGGGCTTCTCCCACACCTTGTTTTGTCTTGTGTAGAGGACAGACAACTTGACTGAGACTTTGGAGAGCCAAGGATAGACGATAGACAGAGGTGATCGATTAACGTGGTGATCCGTAGTGACGAGCTGCACCTACCCTTCAAGTTTGATCCTTGGTGGATGTTACATGGATCGTGTTTTTTCTTTTGTTGTACTACTCTTTTAGTTGGGATTTTATGCTGGCCCCTTTACTTTCGATACTTACTTTTACTCTTAGTGGTGGTTTTTAGTAGTGACTGTACTTTTCATTTTCCATTGTCTTTTACTTGTGCATAGTGTTCCCTATTTGTGTGTTTATAGGTTTAAAGGAATTGCATTACCTTTTTGGGTTTTTTCTTTAAGTGCAAGTCACCAACCCCTGGCCTATGGAAGGCGGGCTTGGGGTAGTCATAATACAATCCCCAGGGGATGGGTCCTGACATAATTAACCATGGTATGTATTTTTTTGTCCTTTAATAATGAGTAACAACGGATAATGATTTGTGAAATTAAAATTCATTCAAAAATTATTTCACTTTCATGATGATTAACTTCATTTGTTAAGGAATCATTTTTTTTTTGGTTTAGGGTCATGTAATGAAGACCATATACAATTTATTTTAATGGATTACAATTAAGAAAAATATTATAAATTTTAAAATCATGTGACTTGGATGTTGTGAACCTATTTGTGAATTAAGTGTAGAATATTTCGAGTTACATTGCATAGGTCACTAGGAACCGTATGGTGGAGATATTTTCATCCTCATGTAAGATTATGCATAAATAACCATATAATGGAGAACCATTATGTAGATCTTTCTAATACATAATAAAAAATTATATTTATATGAATAATACTTAATCGAAGAGAGTTTTTATGACTTGAACATTCTTAATAAATTTATGGTCTTTCTAGGTAGACCATTTTGTATCATTATCCATGATAATTCTATCTACATAAAATGTGTTGTCCCAGTCCTACAAGATTATGCGAGTCATGATCAATGTGTAAAATAAGAGGTGGATGAGGAATAAACCATACTCTAATATCGAGGGGAACATGGTGAATAGGGAATCAAAGTGTGGGGGGGGGGGTAATTCTATAAAACGAGTCTATGTATGAAGTAATCCATTATGAGATCTCTCATATAAATCTTTCTCATACATAAGAGGAGGTCTATTTCTAGATTCTGATATTGTATGGATCTATTTTGTACCTGAATAAGAAGAAACGTATCATAGTGTTAGAAACCAATAATACACATAGGGTTTAGTTGTTGATTTAATTTAGAATCAAGATTAGTTGGGGGTATTTTCAATTTCTGCAGCTGGGCCTATTTGGGTTGTATTTGTATCCTCTAAGGACAAACATTGAGCCACAAAAAAATAATTTTTTCAAAGAAATTTATCTGCATATATCTATCTCATAATTTGAGGATGGGGGGCACTTTTTTTAGAAGCTATGACTATGTCCATGATAAATAATCTAGGTGTTACTATAGATAATACAGTAATAGGAATCAAGACATGTTTATTTAAAATGGAAACTTATATAGATCGAACCCATATTTGGGGAAAGGGGTATTTTCTTGGTAATTCATACATAGTATTTGTATATCCTCCTTCACATAGATATGAATTATGTATAGGAAACAAGAATTAATCCCTAAATTGGTGTAGTGATACCAAAGAAGAAAAGCCACTATGTAATGAATAAAAAACAATGGTAGGAAAGGGATTTTCAAATCTTTGCTTGGTCCCAGGTTAAGAGGTTTGAGCATCATTGTGTTTCCCGTTATATTTAAAATAAAGATTCATGTATTTTTTATCGAGAATGTCCCTTGAATATATATGGCTTATATATAGGGGAAAGGAGAATGTTCCTCCTCAGAATAGGAGTTATACACTTTCATACGGGTTCTTGATCTATAGATATAAAGTATACCATGATGGTGAATGGATCTCATATTAGGAGAGAATTTATTTAATGATGTAATCCTATCAATCCTAAAACAAAACAATGGAAACTTATCTTTATAAAGATAAATCATCAGTGAAGGATACGATAATAATGATCCTATTGAGGGGCTTATAAAATCATACCCAGGTTTCACTACACATCCTAAAATGTAAAGATTCATGTCCCATGTAGTTCTTATATAATATGTTCTCAGAATATATTTAACTCAAATGTGGGGAGAGGGAATTTTTTTATATTGTTGTTGTGACCAAGATATGGGGTCTAGGGATCACTACACATCCTGTTTGGATATGAATCGTTCCCCATATAGTTCTTAAAAAGAAAAGGTTCCCTGTCATAGATTTATCTCATATATATGGGAAAGAATGACCACTATTGGTTATGACATTACGGATGGGCCCATGATGTGGGATCCAAGCATCACTAAATATCCAATATGGATAAGAATAAATCCTCATATAGTTTGTTCAAAGTGAATTCCCTATACAAAGCTGGATCATATATAAGGATATGTCATTTTTTATCAACAAGGATAGTCATAAGATATGAGATTTGGGAATAACTATTTATTATGATTGGAAATGAATCAAGACACACATTGTTCTTTAGATAAGAGGGTCCCCTACATTTTCTTAGTTTGATTTAGAGAATGGAGGTTTGGTATATGGTGAAGTACACAAACATAACTTTGTATCCCATTATGATAATCAAGATTCTATATAGTTCTTGGAAATGATAATTCCTTTAATATATCTTGATCATATTTAAGGAATATAGGGAATTGGTTTTCTAAGTGAAAGGCCAAAAATGTTCTAAAGAATAATACATTGATCTAGCTATCATGTAGGAAAGTAAGAGGATGCAATGAATCAACTGATCTGCAAAATTTAAAGTAATTCATTGTGAAATTTACCCCGACTCACTATTTTTCATCATGAAACAGGGACATATGATTAGTTTAACATGGGTTTGGATCGTATGAAATTTGTAAGAACATTGATTATTTTCTAGATAAAAGAAAGCTCTAACATCATTGAGTAAAGGGTCTTAAACCTAGAAAAGGTGAGAGAATTTTGAAATTCTGGAGTAAATAGGGGGAAAGTGACACTTTTTAGAATTTTTATCTAGACCCCAGTAAAAGGATATATAAATCACTAATTTTCCAAAAATATGATAATCAATGCATACATATTTCATTGAAATCATTTCATCACTGCATTGATCATGTTAAAATATCAAGGAATTATTTAATGACGAAAGGCACAATTAGGCCTAGGATAAGGATCCAAGTGTCCCTATGTGTCATATGAGGATGGAAATCAAGATTTCACATAGTTTTTGTATAAATAATTTTTATATATTTGGATCGTATATAAGAGAACTTTTTATTTATTTCTCTAGTGAAAATTAACATTAATATTCAGGTAAGTGTCCCCTATGTGGATCCAAATCCTTCCTAAGGGAGGGTAATTTCCATGATATTTCATAGTATATGGATAGAAAATTCAAAACTAATGTTGTTCTATAGATATGGGATATTCCCCATACAATTGTATGGATATATGCCTCATGTAACTAATGGGTCCAATCAGATTCTCCACTATAAGTAGTTTATGATCCTTCTGGATAAACCAAATGACATGTAGTTTAAATTAGTGTGATAGGGACTTTTTCATGATTTCAAAATCATGTTTCTAGGATGTAGGTTCTTGTTGTTTAAGGTCATACGAATAGAACCTTGTATGTTGTATAGTTTAATGTCTCAATGAGGGGACATTGGTTATGTGAATTTTAAAGTCTTTCCAACAAAACATGGGTTTTGTGTAGCTTAAAGACATATAACCATGACTTGGGTGTTCTTAGATTAAATTCCATCCACCAAGACTTAAGTGTAATGTAGTTTAATGTCATACTAAAATGACTAGGGTGTTGTGCGATTTAATGTCTTTATTCTAGGACTTGAGTGATGCAGAGTTTAAATTCATTCTTCTTGAACATATGTACTCATACCGGAATAATGAAAAATATATCTTACGAATACTTATATAAGAGGGAGGCATGATGTGTTCTTTATTCACGATATCCAAAGAGTAAGCTCTTTTTTAATGGGCCTTGTGTAACATGTAAGTCTTGTCTAACTTGGTTTATTATATTAAAGGTTTCCTACTTTGTATTAGTAGGGTTTTGAGAACCAAAAATAATTTTCCTTTTAAGAATGAGAGGAGGCATAATTTCTTATCAAAGGATCATGTGACCTAATTATAATAGACTTCAAGGTTGTGAAATTTATTGAACCTCTTCTAATTGAGTCATTCCAACTCATCAAGTCACTTATATTATTTTTTATCTTTTATTATTTTACCAAAAATAGAGACACGAGTTAGGGAAATTAGAATTTAATGGGAAATAGTTGCTCTATTCTATAGACTAGTTAACATCTAATGTCTTGTGTTTTAGTCAGTGTTGTGATATGACAGTCCCACAAGGCATATAAAAGTTTTTATAACCCATATTTATTTTTATTTTTACTATATTTTCTAGAGTATATCTGATAGATTCTCATTAAAATCCTATATCTACACATTTTTTCTCATGTGATATAGAGGTGAATGGATAGACTCAATGTTGTACTCATTATGTATCCTCTTTGACTTGGAAGAATAGAAATTAGTGATTTTTTTCCATCAGTATAGTATGAGGGACCCCAAATCTTCTGATGTTATTGGACTTTATGAGTTTTATTATTCTATTTTTACCGAAATTATTAAGGGGTATAGACTTGTACCATTTAGAGGATTAGTTGGTCGTAGTAAGAATTTACTTGAATTGATTGGACTTAGTTGGGGTATTTTCCCCCAAAATATCCATTCCCCATACAGAAAATTACTAGAAATACTTTGAAGTGGGTAATAGGTTTAGGGAAAAATGGATAATGTTTGTATGATTTCATAAGAATGGAACTTATTGGTGAATAACACACAATCTTGTATTATCATTGGAAAAAAATAGTCAAGCCTACTAATTTAGTTGGAGTGCTAGGTTCTTGACTGATGGGTACCTCAATATATTTCCTAACTATTCTACATTATAGTGAGTGTCTTTCCTTCTATGATACATTTCATGAGGTCCCCATACGATCCCTGGTAGTATCTAAACTTTTATTCATTAAAACCGTCTTAGAGGGTAATTTTTTCTAATCGATGTTAGATATATCCTTTTGGCTTCCTTTTATAGAGGGTTCTAATTTTGGAGGCATTCCATTGGGGGATCGTCCATCCAATAACATTCATTGAATCAATATTCCATGGGTAAGTACATATCTAATTGATTTCATCTATTTCATTGATAATGTCTAGGGAGGCTACCCTTTATTTTACAAAGTTGAATATTGTCTCTTCATAATTAGGATTGACCAAAACATTGTATATGTTAGCTATATCATCAATATGAGCATTCTAAGATCATAACATGTGATACAATGTTGGTATAAAATAGAATTCCACCACCAGTTCCTTCACATATCCCATGAAGGGGGGGGGGAGGGATCAATTATTCTTTCTTAATTGCATGTTCACCATTTATATGCTTGATTGTTATCTCTGATTCACATTTGACCTTAATATAGGCAATTTTCAACTAAATGTATAGATCTAGTAATGTAATAATGGCATGAAATTCTACCTCATTATTGGTGTAACCTTCATATTATAATATGGTGTAGTCAAGATATGTCATGGACAGGGAAACAAATACAATCCCTATAATAAATCAATTAGACTTAAGGATTTCCATTCTATTATGAAACAGACTCCGTGAGGCTCTAGGAAAATATATATCTCATGTTTTGGGTGTGTCATGAGTATAGAAAACCTCTTCAAATGGGAGATATATGTTTATTAGTGTGGTTTCTAATTTAATATGTGCTGTGAGAAAATTGATTAGTGTTTACCTCATTACTTCCTTATGTGACACAAATCGAATTTCATACTATTGTAGAATAACCGTCCATTGAGCCAAACACATAGTTAGCATATGGTGGTTGAGAATATACCTGATCAGATCAATATGAGGGATTAAGTGGACCTCTTGGTGATACAAGTAATTCATCAAATTTTCCCCAAAAATATGAGTGAAAATAAAGTTCTTTTTATATAAAAATAACAGGTCATTAAATCTAGAATTATTTAGTTCATATGGTAGAGAATATTTTATTCATTAACCATTATTTTGTGTGATAAGATCCTTGAGTGGTCTCGCTATAACATCCACATATATGATGAGTGGATTCCCTTCAACTGATGATATTAAGACAAGTAGATACAACCAATATTTCTTGAGGATATCAATGATTTCATTGTAGTCTTTGTACCATTGAAAAGAGACCCCATTTTTTCAATAAAATGGATAAGGAGATATATTTTACGACTAGGTTGACTATGGAATGACTGATATTAGTGAGGCATTCCTGGATTCCTCTTAGAACATCGAAGTATTGAGGAGGATAATTGAAAATAATAAAACTATTATTATCTAGAAAAACCTCATTGAAATAGTGGAATAACGAAAAGAAAAATAATTTCATTGACATCACCCCAAAATCACACTTTAGTGGGTTTATCTTTGAGCTATGCTACTATAATTTTATGAATATCATTTGAAAATTGTTTGAAGATTTGTGAGGTGATAAAAAGGTTTTTGAGACTCAACCACCATGACATCGACATAGAAATATTTGATTTATCCCAAGAAAGGATGGATTATGGGATTTATAACATACTGATAAGTGGAACCAGTATTCTTCTAGCTAAAGGGAATGACCAGATAGAAGAATATCCCTAGAGGTGCTATTAAGGTGTTGGATTACTTATAGTCCAGATAAATCTTGATATTGTTATACCATGAATACCTTATTATAAAGGAAAATTCATGGAAACATTTGATCACATCCATTGTAATTTTTGTGATAGAAATTGGGGGAATAATCCTTTGGAAAATTTTGAATTAGATCCATGAAATTGATGTAGATGCTAAATTAACCATTTTTTCTTGATGAAAATGATGTTGGAAATCCAGTTTGTTCACCTAATAAATATATCAATCTTTGTTAATTTTTTCAACTTTGTATTCCAACTTGGATGTATGAGAAGGGTAAATTATTCTAGATACAGTTTTGAAACTTTGATGGCTATCTGGAAGACCCATGTGATGAGTACCCACATCAGGGTCTATCATATAAATCTCTGTATAATTACAACAAAATAAAAAATAGTGCTTCTTCCAGAATGATATATACATATATTTATCCATTATGGGAATGGTTACACTAATCAAAGTGGGTTATTAGTCATATTTTATCCCTAGATTTACATACATGTGTTTAGAAATGGTGGTAGAGACGATTTACTCAAATTAGGATTGGCTTCCCTAAGGCCATCCTATTTAACTTCCATTTTCAGTTTCAATGGATGTATCCATAAGAATTTTAGATAATATAGGGTCATTTATATACCTATATAAGGATGAGAGGATTCCAAAAGAAACTTTTATATCCAAAACTATAATGGAAATATGGGGGAATTTTGGAGATTCTTTCTTTCCACTCTGTTTTTAAGATATGAAGGTGAAGTCTGAAAATCCTTATTTATAGGATATATCTAGGATGATTTTTTATTTTCTTTTAACATTATAATTTTTTTGAATAATATTTTGAATTAGTACAACTATATTTTGATGGATATTTTTTAACTAGCATGATCATTATCATGTGGACATGGGCTAGTGAAATTTGTGGTTTATTTTGTCCTGCTGGAGCTAGGTCTTCCACCTTGATCAGGTTTATAGGTAGCATATTGTCATAACTGAGTAAGATCAACATAATTATAGGGACAATCCCCAAGTTATTAGGAGTGATAACCTATATATCACCCTCTATCATTTTTTTCCTTTCCTCAACTCTTATATAAACATGGTTCAACAAACTAGGATTTATAATATTTTAAGGTGGAGCAATCAGCACATAGCATTCTAACTTTTCCATCAATAGAGTATTTCAAACATTGATGGAATATCTATGGCACTAAAATGTGGATATGAATCCAAAGTCTCTCTAGTTAGAAATTTTATTCCATGTACTTCTATATGACCTTAAAATAATCATTATATTTTAGGTCTTTAAATTCATATATTTTCTTGATCTTCCTAAGGGGATTTTTTTCTCTCTTTTCAAAACCTTAAATGGCCAATTTCATTAGAGAAAAATCATCCTTATTATATCATAAACATTGAATGTTTAATATGTAGATTAAATGAATCATGTTAACATTTTAAACTAGATCTCATTGAATGTATACATTATCAATCTTTCATGAAACATACAAGGGAATGATATGTCCTTTAATATCTTCTTCTCTATCTTTCTCTATGAATGAGATTGTCGAATGAAATTTCCATGAAGTAGTTTCTAATTGATAAGACATGTATGAGATTAATTATATATCAAACTCTTATGGACTATAAGGGGCCTCAAGAAGAACCTCCTTCATCACTCTTTATTGGTCAAGAGAATCCATGATTGAGAGCTTAGTTAGGATAGTTTCCAATTGTTTCAAGATTGCATGCTTTTTTTTTCAAGAGATATGGGCTTCGTATTATGGGATTTATCCATTAAATGTGGATTTAGAGCTATGAAAATTGTGTTTAATGTAAATATTAATTGAATAGAAGTTGAGGGAATATCTATTGTGGTTGGATTATGATGATCTAGTAAACTTAATTATATGGATTCATTAGATAGTTTCACACATACCAACCAGTAATCCAAAATAATTATACTTAAATGAATATTAGAAGACTCTAGAGTGTCTCTATGTTCCCATGGGGAATTATAAAGAGATTTCACATGGGTTTTAGCCACAAATATTTCTTCAATAAAAATGTGATTGGGATATGGGGATCAGCCATGACTGCATCTTCCCCAGTTTCCTCAACTTATATAGCCTTTGTCTTTAACTCCATGGTTAGGTGTGGGGAACATGGTTTAAAAAATATATTCATTATTAGATAATGGGTCTTATAAATGAATGTAATTAACATGGTTAAATAGAATCTAATCCTTAAATGAGGGTTTTATTTAGCATGAAAATTCCCATGATCCAGATGATGAGGTCATGATGTTCTCATATGTCTTGTCTAATTTTGGGTTTGGATGAGACTCCTATTATTATACCCCATTCTTCTTTTTTTTTTGTGGAGTTCTTCTCCAATAATGGCATGAAATTGATCAATTTTCTATTAGTTCAAATCTTTATCTAATTTGTTTTCACACCTGGATAAAACTTCTTTCTAGTATTATTATTCTTATGGATGAGTAGTGGACACATGGGATACATGCACTAGGGGTTTCCCTAATATCACCTTTCCAGAATGAACCATACCACATAGGATTTCCTTGAAGAAAAAAATTTCTTGTATAGTCTGTCCTAAATTTTGATGAAAATAGAAATAACTAAGATGATCATTGATGCCGAACTCACCAGGTATTATAGGATCCAAAAATTTAAGTGATTTATTAACATGGTTGAATGGAAATTACAATGATCTTATTCATTTCATTAGGAATATAATTTTTTTCTTCCATTCCTCAAATCATGGGAGGTATTTGTTCATTGTTTCTTCTAGTCAGGGGTAGTTTTGCTGCTACTGGTACTCAATAGGGGGAACCAAATGATACGGAGCTTTCATAGGTGATCAAATAGGTACTAGTACTAATTGAATAATAAAATAGAAAGTTTCTAACATACTATAACTTTTATATTGTACCATAGGTGTGTGTTAGGATTTGGTCTTGGTTCACTGAATGAGATCCTCTATATATTGGGATGTGTCTACAAACTCATGGAACCTACCTAGATATTTCAATAAGACTAGCAGTGTCTACAGTTAATTGTAGATTTTCCACATAAAAATTGATTAAATACTCTTGTGGGAGTGGGATACTAAATTAATATTTCAATCTATTCCATCTAGGAATAAAGTCAATGAACCTTTCATTGTTATGTTGTTTACAGTTTTTGTTGTCAATGATATCCATTTTCTAAATAATGGAGATGAATTTGTATAGGAATTCATGATAATGTTATTCCTAGCTAATTATGGACCATGTTGGGAGACTATTATACTATAAAAAATTAGGGCCAACCCAGTTTTTCACAAATTTTGTTTCCTCTTATTAGAATTATATACCCATTATAGGGCCACATTGAGACATGAAGTGTGAGAGGTGTTTCAAAAAATTACTCATGCCTTCAAAAGATACAAAAACTGGGTTTCCAAATATAGGAAAAGGTATAGTGGTGTCTATCCATCCAAAAAATTAATTTATTCTAGGTTTTATGGGGGAATGCCTCCCTTACATGGATTCTAATCAAGAAGCATGATACTTTACGGTTTTGTTTATTTTTGATGGTAACATTATTTTAAATACCACCTGAGTAAATATGGGAGGAAAATATTGATGTAGTCATGTTGTTTTCATTGATCATGGATTGTTAGTATGTTCTGGTACTAGGCGATTATCCTGATATAGGGTAGGTTATTTCCATAATGTAGAAAACACTTATTGTCTCTCTATTCCCATGTTTAGATTAACTGGTTGTCTGGATCTAGATCCAACATTAAATTCATATTTTACCCTTTCAATTAAATTAAATCCATAATAATGGTTGTAGGAGAGGTATATAAATTCATTTAGAGGCAATATATAGAGGGAAAATTTCCCTTAAGAAATCCCCAATTGATCCATCTGAGGTTTCATATCTTAGCCTCACACAGAGCAGTCTCTCTTCCATAGAAGGGATTTTGGCCTTTCTTGATGTTTATTGGGATGTAACCACCTATTTTACTTTATCCAAGGTTTAATAAAAACATTATGGTAGAAGGTCTTAATTTATTAGCACTAGGTTAGGTCTAATATTCTGATTCAAGGTGCATGTAGCCTCAGTTTTTACATCGATGCAACCCACTTCTCAGGGTACTATTTCCACATTACATCTATCATCATTCGCATATCAAACTAGATCATCTATTAAAATTATGATGATTATGTTAATTTATGGATATTAATAAATAAGAATAATCACATCATTATTTGAGTAAAATTAGAGTTCGACACAACCCACTTCCCCATCGAGAGTTACCTCAGGGTCATCCCACTAACATATTATATCACATAAAAATTTTGTATTGTATTCCATGCGAGGTTTGATTTTTATATTTTAGATGCTACCATGGTTTTGGTTTTTGGATAGTGACCATGTGGGAGTCTCTAAAAATGATTTATGTATGAGATCTAAATAAATTGGGTATGTCATATTGTGGGATAAACAGCTAGCCTATATGATATTGGTGTCCCCTACTCAGTTTGGATAAGACTAGTCACCTTAGTGGATATGATAATAAGGCCCCATACTTGAGTGATGGGAATTCCATTGGGATTACGACGACAATTCCTACAACACTTGAGGATTTAATGGTTCTTGGAGTAGTGGTCATGGTAACAATTACCCCACCCATATGTGATGTGGTTGATTAAGAGTTGTTTCTAGTTTCTTCAAGAACTTCTTCGTATTTGATGACCATAGGTATAGATGTAATGCTAACAATTACCCTATACATATGGGATGTGGTTTCTATTTAATGGATTTATTGGTGGATTCAAATAATATCTTTTTTATTTGAAGTATTTTTACTTATATATGGTCCCAGTCCTGTGCCTACTCAGGATGGGAGCTACCTTCCACAGGGAGCTGTCGAGCAACCCAAGATCTCACCTTTTTCATCTAAAATACATTATTTACTTGTCGATTAGAATGGATCAAGATGGTGTTGGGGATATTATCCTTATAAAAATGATTCTTTGAATCATAATGGAAAAGTAATTTCACTAGATTAACCAAATGGGGAATTTATTTCTTAGTTTTGTGATCTCCCCTCTAATTATGAAATTATAGGATGACATTTTTGTAGGACTCTATGATCTTGTGGATGTGGTGAAGTGTATTAAAAAATACCTATCCCATACTAGAATACATAAATATGGTGGGGATTTAGTGATTTTTTTCTAAATAGTATCTAGGATATGAAGAAAATAGTGTTTTAGGCTCTTACAATGCCTTTCTAACCTTGAGTCATGGGGAACATAGAATGAAACAAGGTCTATCTGGCTCTAGAGAATGTTCAAGTCTTGAAGATAATCATTGTACCCTATGATGGGAAGTTCTTATCTTATACCAATTAAAATTATTAACATAAGTTTCATCACAAGTATGGTATATACTCCTCCTTTAGTTCATGTAAAAAATCAAAACTAGAGGTGAAAATAAGATAGAACATAATCAGGTGGTTGTTCTTGGAAAACTATTCCAATATGACCATGCTAGATACATAATCATCCTAGGTGTATTCCTCTACCTGATCAAACCATAAAGGTTGATTCATTGTAGAAAATGACTCACAACCCTTATAAATTAGGTATTGTGTTCACTACTCTGGGTCACTTACTGACCATGGTGGGGTGTTGTTGGTTGTTGATGGGGAACTATATACAATTAAACCTAGTGTTTTTTGAAACTATCTTTATGAAGGTTCCATAAAAAGGAAAATATTTATTTTCTTGGGTGTTATATTACCGTATGGAGGTTTTCCTCTGTATATTTTAGAGTTAGGATCCCCATAATATCTCTTTATGATACCATGAGGAGGACGACCATGGTAGGTATAACCTATAAATTTTTATAGGGATTCGGTAAATATTTGATATGATTTGGATATGAGATGTATATCTTATAGTATAATGGCATTGAAAAGGGTAGGAATATGATCCTCATTCTAAATCATGTTTAAAATATGATGACCATCCATTTTGGGATGTAGTAGAAGTATGAAGCTACTGTGTCGCAGTTGTTGGAGTATGCTGATAACTATATGATACCATAGAAAAATGGATCCAGTTTTGAGAAGCTCTTAGAGTAATCCTATGAGATTCTGTATTCTTGGTGGGAATATGTGCCTACCATTGGGTTTTTTGGATATCACAATCAACCCTAGTTTAATAGGTAATATAAGGCTGTTTTAGATGTGAATTCCATAGAAAAATATATCAATGAACTTACAGAATGGGAGAAGGTATATGAGCATCCTCCTATATAGTCTGTGAAGGATGTTGGTGTAGTTTTTCATCGTCAGAATAAGGGATATGCTCCAAAATCTTATAAGATAATGGAATATTACAAGTATCGTTTCTGATAAGGATATGGGCCTACCCTAAGGTGAATTCTAGAATAGGTTGAAAAACCTTGATTAAAGTGAGAATATGGGCCCGAACATGGTTAGCCATTGGAATTTTTTGAAGGAATTTTTTGATTGGAAAATGCTCTATTCCCTATGTGATTGGAAAATTGTGTTTATAAACACAGTAAAAATAGGGATATAACCCTAGTTATGTGCCTCATCCTTTACAGAAATAAAATGATAATCCTATACGATTGGAACCTAAATATTCAATTTCTATATAGATACTATCTAGTGATGTTGAAAATTTTGACACACTAATATGGTATTTTGAACAGAAGTATGTTCCTATCCATATATCATTAATAGAATATTACGATGATGTTTTTCCATCATTTCCAAAATATATTGGCACTTTAGAAGGGTATGTTTGGAATAAATTCCTATATATTCTCGGTCACTAGGACATGTCAGTAGATGTATTTGATTGAATTGGGGATATATCCCCACTCCTATCCTTCATATGAAATCAGAATATGCTAATGGAATTATTATGCAGGGGAAGGAATATAAAATTTTCTCCTAATTACAGATGGAATATGTAAGAAGTCTTGTAATGCTTGGGTAGGGACATGATCTAGCTTGGAATGTGCTTCCATAGTGTGTGGGTGGAGTTAATATGGGAGAGATTAGATATATTCAAACTCAATGGTAGGTTCTAGAATATGATCTTGGGATTAATTGATAGAAGTTTGGATATAGGTCTTCTCCCTATGATCAATAGTATGTTTCACCCCTCGAGGTATCCTTGGGCCTCAGATTTTAGTGTTCGCGGAGGAATCCCAATAGGTAGATCCGTCAAAAGGTGACTACAAGTGGTGTCACCTAACACTAGATACAGTTTATAGGATCCCTCCTAGGTGGCTTTTGATCTGCAATGGATATGTGGTTGACTCCTTGATCCACCTTCATAAGGTATGGAATGCACTAATAATGCCTCTCAAAGGGTAAAATCCCAAAATAATTATAGGTTTTTAAAAGTTTCACTAAATTCATCACGAACATCCATGTATGGGGTGTAATAATGAGATTTATAACCCTAAGAAACTCACATGTAACCTCAAGGGTTAGGATTGTGCAATGTCTATGGTATTTTTTTACCATCACATTTTCTACTTGATTCTGAAGGCATTGAGTAGGTAAAAATATTCTGTTATCTATGGAGACTATTTCTACAATTGAGGTATTAGAATAATTAATCCATGATTCCATTTCCTTGGTTAATGGTGAACTTTGTGAGAATGGTATGTATGGCCTCAAAGATAAAAATAAATAAGGACATTGATCAGTAAATATTAAAATAAAGGGACATGCTTAATTAGCCATGCATGGGAAACATATATTTTTATTCTTATTAAATAAATATTGATGATCAGAGAACTATTTTTGTTTATATATGCACAAAAAAATTCTTAACATGTGAAAAATCGATTACTATTTTGGTCTTTCTATGGAATGATTCACGTTAGGTTCACAATTTTTTTCATGGATATGCATGAAAAAATGGCCCGGTGTGTGGTTAGAACAACTTTTTATAATTAAATATTCACATTGATTACACCTTTCTATGTGAATTGGATATACAATAAGAAATGGACTAACATATAGTCAACCAACCTTTTTAGTAAGTTGGGTTCATCATTTTTATTTCCTGACAAAACACACATAGACATACATATAACATGATGATTGATTGTGGGTAGTTGAGTATAGAAGAACAGTAATTCATTTTTTATTCATTATTTCATATCTAATGGATACTTTAAATGGGGTTTTATCTATATGGATATAAATGACTACTTTCTAAAGGTATATAGTCATTGTAATTTCATACCAACAGAAATTAGGAATTTATATTGATAGAGAGGAGGGGAGGATGTTATCATCACTCCCTATTAGGGGAGGGAGATTATTACCTACTATGAGACACTATTATAGATTTAAGATATGTTTGTGTATCCTTCCCATTCCCGATATGGGACTAGTTATCCATGTGCCGACAATTTGATCAAAATCGTGTTTTGATGAGAACAGTTATATGTATCACTTATTCACTGTTATCCACTTACTAATTTATTATGCTTTAGTTTATAGCCATACTTTGGGATTATAGATTTTATCACTATTCATGGAAGAAGTTGGAATTTCAAAACTAGCATTGGGACTTGAAGATTTATCCTACATATCTAATGATAATAGGGATAAAAACACACATAGTTTGAATGTCACAATTTCTATTTGTGTGAAAGGACCATACCATGTAGTTTAAATTCAAGCAGTAAGGACATATATAGGGTCATTTTAATATTGTATATTGTGTATTTATCCTTGGTAATTCATCATACATATCTTGATGAGTCATAGAATCATATTCTTTATAAAAAAATGTTGTGGATATCTATTTCATGAATGTTATGCTGAAAAAAGTTTGAACGGCGCTTATGCACATGAGGTTTCCCTAAGATGTTTCATCAAGAGTATGACCTTATTAAAGAAATTAATATATGATTGGAGATTACACCTAATAATTATTATCATAATAGTGTATTATTATTATTCTAAAATAATGATCATTTTAAATTTTTATTTCCACGTGATTCATGCTCGTTTTGAGACACAAGAGATTGTAAGATATTAGAAACATTGCATATAGGTGCGTGGATTACAGAATGAGGCTTCCATAAATAAATATCATTATATGGACCATAGAGGATATATATCCAAATGAAATAAAAATATGTGACAATAAATATTGAAAATATTAAAGCAATTTTGGGAATCATGGTCTTTATGGGGAATATGCCCCTATAGAAAGACCAATTATTACAATATTTATAAAATATGGGGGATTTTTACTTAGGAAGGAATCCTAAGTATCTTATATATAATAGTAATTAGAGTCTTAATAGTTAATATGATTGTTTTATTTATGTTAATACCATGATCATTTCAAATCTCTCATCCTGCATGAGTCATGCTTAGTGTGAGAAACATGATCTATCAAATGATGAGACATGTTGTTGTTTCATGTAGGGATTACAAAGTGTGTTGTACCTAAGGGAATATGATTATAAAACCTATGGAGGATATGTATCCATGAGGAAATAAATAATATTTCGTAATAAGTATAGACAATATGGAATCTATATGAGGCATTGTGGTGTTTAAAGAGAATACAGCCTCATATAAAGACTAATTATAAAGATATTCATCGAATATGGGAGTTCAGGCATTAAGAATTCAACCTATGAATCATATTTATAATATAAATAAGATTTCCCTTATTTCATATAGTCCCTTGACCACTTATATCCAAGGGAGATGGATATAATCTTAAGGATTATAGACTTATTAATTAGGGAGTATTAGAGGATATTTATGGGGTATAACCTTATGGGGGAAGAGGGATTATGGAGAGTTGGGATATCATATGAATAACATGGGGTCATCAATTCCACATGAAGAAGGAAGGTTCATATTCTTAATGTCAATGTTGTTAAGTCATTTGATCATGAAAGGGTATGAAGTCCATACAATTCTCCTCACTTGTATCATGTTTAAGCGATCACATGGAGTGATCACAGGAACAAGAGGTCATCTCATGATTCAATGTGAAATGGATTATCAAGTAATTTTATGATGAAGGATTCATTACAAAATTGTATCTCATGTTGGTTTTCGTGGATAGATATTATCCATTCATCTTAAATTTATCATGAATTTATCACCAAATCTTTTATGTAAAGGGATCTAAAGTCTTGTGACTCCTTACTTCTAGAAACCCCATTTCTTTAAAATTACTTCTTGTTGTACATGAAATTATTATTATTTTATGTAAAAAATCATCCCATTACTCTAAAAATAAGGGGGTTATAGATGTCACCCCTATATATATGTCACTTTGTATGGTGGATAATCCATGTACCTAGGCTTAAGTCAGCATAAGAATTGCCTCATAAGTCAGCGGTGTGTCGTGCACCTCATGTGACTAAGTCTGATGTGATTAGTAAAATCCCACCAATGCATCTCATGAAAAATGGGGATCATAAAAACGACACTTCATATAAATTATAGTCTAGGATTGAGTTACACGATTTGATTTTCATGGGGAAATTTCATGACTCTATGGGCATCGTGTAAAAAATGGAGACCACATGATCCCCCATCTTGGATAGCTTTACCTAGACGAGATGTGTGATAATTGTTTTATCAGAATATTTCATTAATACAATGGTGTCATATAAAGAATAATTAATGTGTAAACTACCTGTAACTGAAAAAAAAAACATTTGAATCCTTTGTAATTTGGTGGCCGCATGTCTATAAGACATCACACGACTAAGCTTGGGTCACTCAATCATGTGTGAACTATGTCATGAATAGCCTCTTCACCTATCTTAAATGAGTCTAATGAATTATTTGTGTGCTTATTTGATTGAGAAAACCATTAATGGTGTTGTGAACTCATAACCCTATTACATGAACCTTATGTGGAAATACTCTATCATCATTTCCATGGAACTAAAAAATGGAACATGTGTTTTGATTATTTTCCCAACTCTAATTTTTCCATCACTCAAATGGTGGGTCTCAACACTATATTTATGAATTCTGTCATTATGAGATCAGAATTTTTCATATAAATATTTTTAATTATTTTCATGGATATGTAATCCTCTTAGATTTAGTTGATTATGGCCTCATGTCATTTAATTATTCCTAGAATAATATTTATGTTATGTTTATACCGTGATTTACTCAGTTGTATGTTTTACTTTATTAAGGATTTTATCTCACACATTAACATGCTTACATTTACTTATGTTATAAATAATCATATTAAAGATAATATTCTTAATTGGATATCCTGTGGGGATTATTTTTGGGAGATGCTGAAGATTTATTATGGGTTAATTGGTTTTTTATATAATGAAAAAGGTCCAGTTATTGAGAAATACAAGTGATTTATTATTTTATGTTTTATCATAATCATATTAATATATAAAACCAAAAGTTATTATAAATTGAGGAAATTAAAATTTTATTCATGTCCTGTAATTATGGGAATGTTATTCTAGGGAATTTAGTGTTTTCCACGAAGTCATTATGTAATGTATATGTTTATGGAACCCAATATGGGAGTGTGGTTTTAGGCCTCCACATAATCACAAAAGGGTTATTGCCTTGGTGGCTTCACCCAATAACTTTTATTAGGCATCTTCACCAAATTTTAAGGTCTTTTCAAAGATTGTTCACACCCAACACAATTTTTATTAGGTAAAGAGAAAAAGGAAGGAATACTATTACCCTAGGTAGTGTGAAATACATGTGTAAAAAAAGAATGCATAGATTCATGGTTCACTCAATTTAGTGGTGTAAAAAATAGAGTAAATATTTATATATGATGGCACATAATTCACCCAGGTGACATAGATGAACTGGTGTGCAACTCTTAATTAATGGAGCGCACAATAAGAAATTTTAGAAGAGTGAACCCATGACATAACCATGCTAAATTGAAGCACAAATGTTCCCCTATTGAAGGAATTTTCATTTTAGATTCATATTTACCATACAATTAGATATTCCTCAATACAATTAGATCCAATTATACTGGGGTCATTTATTTTTGTTCATTTTTAGGAAATATGGAAACAATGATATAATGAAAGGAAAATACTAGGGAATAGGAGTTTTATATTTACAAAGATGTTGGGCATTCACAAAGGAAACTTTGATTAGGATGATTTACCTTGGTTATAATGACCTATTACATTCATATATAGATATTACAGAATTTTTCAGAATATTTATTTCATTAAATATATACATGCCTAAGAACCGTAATAGTTTAGTGACTTTGGAAACATCAAAAGATACAAAATTTTCCATAAGTGGGACATGTAATCTCCCACTAAATTCTTTATAACTAGAACCCTTTTTTTAAATATCATAAATAATACATATCTTCATAACCTAAGGAAAGGAGACATAATAATGGGTGATCTCAAATGCTAAGTAAGGAGAAAAAGGGGATATAGAAGCATAAAATGAACATAAGGGATGCGAACATTAGAATAACATTTGAACACGATAAATTACATATCAAAGATCATAATCATGATTCATGGCAAAAATATTGAAATTTTAAAAGACATGAGTCATCAGGGAATAGAAGAACATGATCCATAAGATCATAAGACATGGAATTCATGGCATACACATAAGCATAGAGAATATTTATATATTATTCAATGCTCACTACCAGGACTATCATAATAGAAAAATCATTTTACTGAATCATGTTTGTTCCCCATTTTATCCTTGTATTATTGAATGAGGTTCACTTACTGTTCTATCCCTACCTTACTCATCTAATTTAAGTCTCGGTTCTTGTCATTTCTATATCATGAGATATAAATTATTACCCAATTCATTAGAGGGAGATATAGGTCCCACTCATCACACAATAAAATCATACATATATAAGTCACAAGATCATAAATATTCATTATATCATAACCCATGAAATGGAATAGGTATCGCAAACATTTTATCTTATCATATCCCATGAAAAAGAGATATGTTTTATAATCATTTCATCCTTGAATAACCCATGAAAAGAAATAGGTTTCATAAGATTTTTATCATTGTATAACCCATGGAAGAGAAATGGACTTCATAACCATTAATACCTAAAAACATAGACCATTTAGAGAAGGAATATGAATGATATTCTTGAATCATATCCTTGGTAAGGAACATGTTACACCAAATGATGTCAACATAGTTGAAGAATAATTTTTAAACATCATTTAAAATATTTCTCTAGAAAAATATCCTTTTTAATTTGAAAAATATTATCTAAAACACAAAACACTTGGAAAACCATTTTTATTTGAAAATAACTATGAAAAATTATGAAATTAGCTTCTAAACAATGTTTTTTTATGACTGGGAAAAAATTTCATTCCATACACATTAAAGTGAATATTATTTATATTTGTTGTAAAAGAAAAATATGCATTATTTTGGGAAGAAACATTAATATCACATTAATTTTTTTAAAATATCTCAAACATAGGTAAGAATATATTTTAAAAATCATAATAGATTATTTAAAAAAAATTAAAACTTTTTTAGAAAACATGGTTTTTAAAGAAAATATATTTCCAACTAAAAAGGGAAATAATGACGGATTTTTTTAAAACAATTTCTTAATTATTTTAATTAAAAAAGAGTTGAAAAATGTTACAAATACTTTAAGATATAATTAATAACCAAATTAAAATAAAATTCATGATCATTATAGATATTTATATCAATATATTTTAACATTTGGATACTTATTCATAAATAATCCTAGTAAATGATGAGATTATAACATTAATTATTTACCACTTCGATAAAATTGATTCATATTCCCCATGAAGAAATAAAATATAATGAAACATAAAATATCATGAGGATGAAAAAATTAATTATATTATGTTTCAATAGGATGTACATACACTTAATTATTGAATATTGGTTCATAACATACCATATGTCTCAAAGAAGGCATCCTGAGACAATATTCCCTAACAAATTTGTTATATTTAGAATTGAAAACCCCATGAAAGAGAGATACTAAAATGGATATGTAAATCCAAATAATTATTAATATTATAATATTAAAATATATTCATAGTTACTATATACACCACATATAATAAAGAGGCTGTGAATATTGCATGCGTCTCACAAAAGTAAAACATGAGACAAAAATCCCTTACCTAAAGTCTTGAATCTCATCATAATAATCCAAACATACTATAAAATAAATATAAGTTTATTATAAATATATAATATATATATATATTCATATATATATATATATCAAATAGTATATTATTTTATTATTATCTTTTCATACCCTTTTTTTAATGATTTCATGTTAATGTTACATTTCAGGTAGTAACCGCTTTGTTCTTCTCAAATGTTTTGATTTGATATATTTTTTATATTATTAATTTAACTTTGATTTGAAAATATATTGAATTATAACCATGATATAAATAACATATATATTCATTATATATGTATTTAGAGTAATTCAAAAAATCTAGTGATCGGAAATGAAATACACTTTTCATAGAGACGGTAGGTTGTATGCACGCATGAATGATGTTTCTATTTTATTATCTCATTGAAATAAAGAAAATTAAATGATATATATTATAATTAAAGTATATTTTTTATTTCAACTATAACACATATTTCTATTTTACTTAACCTTAATACATTCCATGCAAGGTATGCCCAAATCACATTACTTCGCAAGGCTGTGGTCCATCATACACAAGAACGACATTATCATATTCCCAAAAAATTAGAAAGCATGATGGAATGTGTTATATAATAATTAAAAAATTATAAATACATAATAAATATCAAATATATCATATATAAACAGTATTTCAATCATTATTCCTATCCTTTAATGGTGGTAATTGAAAAATGAACAACATCAGTTCGTTAGGTGGTAATCTACCCTATACACAAACGATGATTTCATAACCCATTTGATGGAAGTGTGTGTGGTTATAGTTCATAAAATTAAAATAAAAACTTATAATTATATTTTTTTAAATTTAGTTATTATATAATAATTATATAAACATAATTAAATCTGTTTTAAGAATAAAAAAATAAAAACATTCATTGATGAATGCTACCTCTTATCCAAGTATCTCCTTTTTGTTTCCATGAAAATATTTTTTTTGGATTTATAGCCAAAGTAAGGATTAAAATAATATATTAAGTCATTGTAGAAGTAATTTAGGTAGGTATTTTCCCAAGCAATTCTTTTTATGGTATTAATAGTTGGGAAGACGGGGTGACCTTTTATAAGGGAGGTAAGCGGTATTTTTGATTGTTTTTGAAAGAGTGAACTATGAACATGTTTTTTCATGTCAAGTAGATCTAATAATGGAATAATATTTATTTTAGAAGAGATAAAATCTATATATTTCCATAAAATTGTTTTATTTTAATTTACTAGGACATTTTTTACATTAATATTAAATTTTAATTCCTTGGTAAACATGTTTTTCTCTTAGTTACTGTGACTAATTTTTCTATTTTCCCTGATCATTTTGGTAAAAAAATTAGTTAGTATTATTAGAAATTAGAAATTATTATTATTAAAAATATTTAATATATTTTTAAAAATTCATTTCCAATATTTTATAAAAATTAATTTAATATTCATCCCAAAGATGTGTCGAGAAATCAGGTTTTTTTAAAGTGAAAATGTTCAAAAGTTTGTAATGTTTTTATAACCAATTTCAACATGAAATTTATTACAATGAACTAAATTGGATTAATATATGTTTAATAAAACTAATTATACTTTAAAAGGAAATTAAAATATAATTTAACTTTATAGAAAAATTAGTTGAAAAAGAAGTTTTTAATTAAAATTCAATATTTATAACTATTCATACAAAAATGAAACATTTTAGAAAAATTCAAAAAAATCACTCTATGATAATTTTAAAAATTTTAATTCCAAATTTAAGTTTATTTTATTAAATTTATTTTCTAAAAGTTTCAAAAATTATTTTTATTATTGTTTACAAAAATACCTAATTTTTTTCCAGAAAATATTAATTTCAAAACATATAATGGATTTAACGAAAATTATGTATTTTGTTGTCAATATGTTTTATTTATATAAAAAATGTATTTAATATTTTTTAGTATTATTAATATTAATATTTTTAATGGATAGGTTATAATGGTCGATTTTAAATATATATATTAATAATATGTTATTATTTTGTTAAAACTCAATGTCAAGTGTAACTCACGCTAAGTTGGTGTTTCATGTAGCACAAGATTAACTAGATTTTTCTTATAACACAACCTTAAATTGGATTATCATACAACAGAAACCATCAATGAAATTTATTTTATATAAAAAATCACAAAAACTAAGGGTGTCACATTCTACCCCTTAAAATAGTTTTTTCCTTTCAAATTAATCACATTGATACAAAAAATGAGGACAATTCTGCCTCATTATATCCAGAAGTTCACATTTAGTTTCCTAAATTTTTTGGTTTCAACATAAAACTTTTACCAAGTGAGTGGTCATATTTTTTAAAAAATTTATTATACAATCTAAAATATCCATCAGAGTCTCCTTGTAAGAAATATCTTACTCCAACTGTTTATCCTATGGGTTTTCTATATATTAATGGTCAAGTATGAACTTACTTAGGAGAGATACATGAAAAAATTATAATTGAGAGATTTTTATAGAATATCTAAGTGATAGGTTATCATCTCGTTATGTCCAATAATTTTAGAGGGACTTATATACTTATGGATAATTTTCTCTTTCTTCCTGAAACTCATAACCTTATTCTATGGAGAAATTTTTAGAAACACCTTATCACCAACATCAAATTCTAGACCACACTGGGGACTTTCAGCAAAACTTTTCTACCAACTATGAGCTACCTTAATGTGATGATGAATGTCTCTATCATTCTATTCCATTTATTTATCGATATCAGGTCCCAATATTTTTCCTTCTGTAACTTCCTTCCAACACATTGGAAATCTAAAATTCATTTTGTTGAGGGCTTCATAAGGGGCCATATAAATGCTTGAGTGAAAGATACTTTTGTATATAATATCAACTAGTGGAAGGTGTTGATCTCAACCACCTTTAAAATACAAATAATAAGATCTCAATGTATCTTAATGGGTTTGAATTGTTCTTTTAGACTAACCATATATTTTAGGATGATACACATTATTGAAACTAAATTCTACATAAAGATCTTACTGAAGAATTTTCCAAAAATATGAGTTAACCCTAAGATCCTGATTAGATACAATGGAAATTGGTACTCCATTACCTTACCACTTCCTTAATATATATCCTAGAAAGTTAATCTAGAGAAAAGTCTTGTATGATAGAGATAAAGTGTTCTGAATGTATTAGGCGATTGACTACAACCCATATTTCACAATTACCTTTAGAGGTTTTGGAGAGTCCAATGAAAAAATCCATAATGATTTTATATAATTTCCATTCTAGTATGGGTAATAAATAACAAATCCCCATAAATTTTTTTCATTTAGCCTTAACTAGTTGGAATACCAAGAATCGAAATATTAAACTTGCAATATTTCTCTTCATGCCATCCCACCAGATGTATTGTTTCAAATATACACACATCTTCATACTTCCCGGATGAATATAGAATGAAGAACTATGAGAATACTCTAACAACTCATTCTTCAAGTCTTATGTGGAAGGAATTTATACGTGGTTCTTGAAGATTATCATTCAAACCTTACCAAGGTTAAACTAAAGATCATTTCTAAACATAATTTTTATTTCAATATCTTTCTTCTGTGCCTATTTAATTTTCACTTGGATAGATCATTAAACACTCAAATGATAAGGATAATTTTTATACCTTTCCATCAAAATTTCTAGATCCATCCTTTGAAAATGCATAAATAATAGATTTTTTTTATCCTCGTCATGGATAAGATAGCATGATCCTTTTAACTCAAATAATTTTCCACCTTGTTTACTTTCCTAGGATGGTAATGTATTGAGAAATCATAATCCTTAATTAACTCTAACCATATTATCTAGTTCTTGTTAAACTCTTCTATGAGAATATATACATCAAAAATTTAGGATTGGTATATATATCACAATTTTATCCATAAATATAATTCTTCTACATCTTTAATAAAAAAATTACCGCAACAAACACCAAATCATGAGTTGGACAATTTTTCTCATTATTATCGATTTTTTGAGGCATAAGATATAACCATGTTGTTATGCATAATAAAACATCCCAATACTTTCATAGATGCATCACTATATATTAAAATCCATTATCCACTATAGGGTAATGTAAGCATAGGTGCACTGAATAACCTTCTCTTTAGTTCCTTGAAATTTTCTCCCATTAATCTATCTAAAGGATCTCTGCCCTCTTCTAAGTTCACTTTGTTAGAGGTTTATATAGTTTTGATAAATTTTCTATAAAATATCAATAATATCTAGCTAATGAAATAACACTATGGATCTAAGTCATAATGGTTGGTCTGTACTAACATTCAATAGCCTCATTCTTTGATGGATCTACTGATATAACCTCTCATGAGATCATGTAACCCAAAAATAATTTTTTTCAAAATTCACAATTTTTTTTATATTTTTTCCTTTATTAGTGTCTTTATTAAAATTATCAAGTGATTTTCATGCTCTTCCATTCTCTATGAATAGATTAGAATATCATATATAAAGACAACCACAATCTAAACATGGTAACATAAAAACAATTTATTAAATAAATACATGATGATAACAAGGGCATTAGAAAAACTGAAAGGAATCACTATAAATTAATAGTTTCTATACCTTGTATGGAATTCCATCATGGGTATATCCTCAATATTGACCCCCAAATGATGATATACGGAATAATGGTGAATCATGGAATAGTTTTGAGATTTTCATAGTTAACAAAATAAGTCACCAAAATGGGTAAGAGGATACTTGTTCTTAATTATGGTCATGTTTAGCTCTGAGTAATCAATGAAAATTCTCATTGATTCATATTTATTTCTCAAACAAATAATAGGTTCACCCCAATGTGACACACTTGTATGAATTATTCCCTTATAAATGTTTTCTTTAAGTCGATAATTCAATTACTACATCTATATTAGTTTCATTATATAGAAATTAAATGAAAATGGTGTGTCCCAAGGAATGAGTTTTATTGAGAAATCAACATCACATTTTGGTGTAAGGACAAGAAACTATTCATAAAAGACATCAATAAAATCCAAAACAATAGGCATATGATCGATGATGAGCTTCCCTCAACAATTTGAGATAAACACCTCTTTTTAATGTGAATTAAGACCCATAAACTAGATGTTATCTCTATTGTTTTTCATACATATCATTACATTGACAAACGATCATAATTTGGTTTGGAATATCAAATTCCACTTACCTTCATCAATAATTTATATTGGATTTATGAAAATAAATCCAATAAATTACTATGATAGCATCAATTTCAAATAGAGGAAGAATGTCAAGATTTTCGGGAATCACATTCCCACCAAAATCTATCAAAGATGAATTGTGAAATTGAGATATGATCATCATACTGTTATTGGTTTTTAATACAGATTTCACATCTAATAATTTGGGTGGAATTTTAATACCCTTATCAAAATCCATAGATATGAATAATAGGTAGATATATAGTCAAATAAGAAATTATTTGTTCTTGAGTGGATGGTAAGTGTACCTTTCACCACATAATTATAGAACCTATTGTTAGATTCAGTGATCAAATGATATTTCCCCTCCCCCCGATTTAAGAGGTTTATGAATTTAATTTTCATCATTAACTCTCAGGTTAGGTAATTTGGTTAGTATAACGATAATTTTCCTTATAATTGATTAACTGAAGTGTGGGATATTATTTACGTATAGATTTATCTCTTTTCCCATCATTATCTAACTTCTTCCCGTCAATTCAGAAATCAATTTCTCAATTACCTTCCATCCAACACTTAAAACATTTAATATACCTCCTAAAGAATCTTTCTACAAGCTTCATTACATAGTTATATCATAAATAAAATCTCATCTTCTTCTCTCCATGATTCTTATATTTTCCTTTGAACTCCATCTTTTTTTTATTTTCAAAACAATCAGATTTATATGTAACTTTAACTTCAATTTCCGCATTGATTTTACATCAAACAATATATTCATATTTTCTAAACTATCTTATGTATAAATCCCTTCATAGACATGGTTTTATGCAGATAAAGAATTAATAAACCTTACTTTTAGGTTGGATGATAATACCATAATTTCACCTCATAAGTCTAGTAAAATTAGGCTCGTAGGTGCCAATAAATTCGTCATATTTTTTCCTTATCTCGAGTTTCTCTTTCCCTATCGTTAGATAAATAATCCAAGGAAATTACTTATTAATAAATATGTTCACGAACTCATTTCCATACATGGATTCAATTTCATATTTTACCACATATTCATGATAAGTTCCCACTATTTAATTAGTTGACCTTCCAAATGGTAGTCATCCAAATTTAATTTTTCATGTTCTGAACAATGGAGAATGGAAAATATATTTTCAATGGAACTAATCTATTATTTAGGAACTAGTGGATCAAAATATCAACTAAAATATGGGGGATGTTGAATCATGAAAGACTCAACAGAATGTTTTCACCTCCTTTTTCATTTGTAAGTCTAGCATGATTCATAACTTGAGAAAGTTGTGTGAGAATTGAATGAGATTTTTCATTCCAACTCCCATAACATTTGGATTATCAGTATGAAAATCATTACATTTTCTATCAAACTCATCATTAATGTTGTTCCTTTAGGTTCAAGTCATTGAATAGATCCACAAAACATTTTTTAAGAAATAATAATCATAGTTTCAAACCACATAATCAAGAGAATCACTTATAGGATATATAAATTATTCCATATTCTTTAATCTATGTCACCTTTTGTTTATCCTAGTTAGGTAATATCCATATTCTATTTAAATCCATCATGATGGTTTATAAATAATTTTTTAATTTCCCAAGCATATCCCTCTGGAGTGTCAAATGATGTGTGCAGTAACGTCTATTGTCGTTAACTAATTCCAAATCGAGTCTACCTCAGTAAATTTTTTTAATGGTTATTTCCAGTAGGTACATATTTGTTAGAGCCATGTCCCCATGTAGTATCTAGATAGGTAAGTATTTCTAGGAAACCACTCTCTCTATCCTTTTCCAAAATTCTTGTAAATTTTAATATAATTTCACTCATCCATAGACTTATCCATAGACATGTCTTTTAGTATCTCACTACGATTTTCTCATCCAAGTTTCTAATGGTTAAATAAAAATTTTATTTGTTACAAATTATAATGACCCAAGAATTTTATAAATAGACATTACATCATTTTTGTGGAATATATATTTAATTATATAAACACACACCCAATAATTGTAATAGTTTAGTGCCTTTGGAATCATGCAGATATAAAAAATACTCCACAAGTGAGCTATGTAATCTCCAACTATGTTCTTCATAACTAGAACCCTTCTTAGACAAATAAAAAATAATACATATCTTCTTAATATAAGGAAAGGAAACACAATAAAGGGTGAACTTAGATACTCATTAAAGGAAGACAAGGGAGATATGTATTCATAACATGAACATAATAGTTTGATAACAAGAGAATAACATTTGATAACCATACCCTTCATATCAAATATCATAATCAGGATTCGTGAAATAAATATTAGAGGTTAATAAGACATGAGTTATAAGGGAATAAAAGAACACGATCCATTAGATCATATGAAATGGAATTTTTTAATACACATAGGCATATAAAATAATTTATATATTGGAAAAGGTTCACTTCCAAGACCATCATAGAGGAAAAATTATGTTACTAAGCTAAGTCTTCTCCCTATTCTAACCCTCAATTATCATGCTATGCTAACTTCCAATTCTGTCCATGTTTTATTGAACTGAGTTCACTCATTGTTATAGTCCTATGTATCTCAAAAAGATAAAAATCATTACACAATTAATTATATGGAGATATAGTACCCACCCACAACATAATGAAATCGTATATATGTTTTCCAAAATATCGTAAACATTTGCGGTAAATAATAAATGAGCATTATTTTGGAAAATGACAGGAAGGTTCATTTCATAAATAAAATTAAATTAAAAAATGGGTAAAAATATATTTGAAAAATCATCAGATTGTAATTAAATATTTTTTTAGAAACCATCGTTTTTAAGGAAAATAGACTTCTGAATAAAAAGAAAAACTATGTCAGATTTTCATTAAAAAATTATTAATTATCTTAAGTACCAAGGAGAGTAAAAATGGTTCCATTACTTGAGTATAACATGAGTAACTATATTAAAATAAAACTTATGAAAAATCTTGTGTGTTGGATCATGATATTTCAATATTTAGAGACTTAATGCTAAATAATATCGATAAAAGATAAGATTGAAACATAAAATATTTACCTTTTTGGTAATATTGATTCATATAAACCATTAAGTAAAAAAATATTAATAATCTTAAAATATCATTAAGATGATTAAATTCAAGATATTACATGTCAAAGGGCTATATATACACTTTGTGAAAGAATATATGTGCACAACATAACATATGACTACCAATTTGATATCTTTTGAACTATAAACCCCATAAAAGATAGATCCTCAAATTGATATGTAAATAAAAATAATTATTATTATATTAATCATAAAATAAATGCATTTTTAGTGTACAAACCACATAAAATAAAGAGGTGGTTAATATAACACGTGTCTCACAAATGTTAAAAGAGAGAGAGTGAGATAGAAATCTCTTACCTTAAGTCTTGCCCCACATCATACTCATTCAAACTTACTCTATTATAAGTATAATTTTATTATAAGTCTATAATAGAAACATATTCATATATATATGTATATATAATATAATAATTGATTGTTTATGACCTTTTATTACTCATTTATTAACAATTCCTTGTTAATGTTTTGTTTTGAGTAATGACCACTTTGTTTTTTGTAAATGTTTTTATTCGTTATATTTTTTATTTTCTTACTTTGATAATTATTTAATAAAATCCAAAATTTTAACCATGAAATTAATATAATATATACTAATAATATATGTATTTATAGTAATCCATAAAATTTACTGATGATAAATGGAAGACACTATTAATAGAAATGGTAGGTTGTACACACACTGAACATTGTTTCTATTTTATTATCGTATTGAAAGAACGAAAATAAAATAATATATATATATATATACATATATTATAATTATAGTATAATTTTTTATGTCATATATAAAACATATTTCTATTTAGCCGATCTGTAATACATTCAATGTAAATCTTGAATGATTCACATCGCTTTATGAAGCAGTACATTGTTGTACACATGAAAGCCACTATCGTATTCCCAGAAACGGGAAAACATGAAAGTACATGTAATATAATAATTATAAAAAACAAAAGAAATCATATATATCTTATATAAATATTATTTATTTAATTATTAAAAGCATTTAATGGTGTTAATGGAAAAACTAATGACATCCATTCACGAGGCCATTGTCCATCGTACACAAAAATGACAATTTTATAACCCATTTGATAGATGTGTGTATTTTTTAGGTAATACCCTCAATATAAAAAAACTATCAGTATATGTAAGACACTGATTTTATTATATATGAATGTTATAAAAATACTTAAAGTTGTTTTTGGAAGAAATAAATCAGAAACATTCATTGATGAACGTCAACTCTTCTTCAGGCATCTCATTTGGTTTGCACCAAATGACTTCCATGGTTGGATTTGTACCAAAAGTAAGTCTTCAAGTATGAGAACAAGGAAGTGGAGAAGTTATTTGTATAGGGATTTGTGGAACCAATTTCTTTATGGTGTTAATAGAGGGGGAGATAGGGAGGTCTTTTATAAGAGAGGTGGTGCCACTTTTGTAATTTTTTGAAAGAGTGAATTCCACCCACGTTTTCGTCATGTCAAGTGTCTCCAATAATAGAAAAAATAGATCCTAGATTCTATAAGTTAAATATATGTCCATACAATGGGATTTGTCTATAACAAAACATGATTTTATGGTATGTATTTTATTTAATATAAATTTAATATATTTGATAGTTTATTTTGCATAAAACATTGAGCTAAAACGAACTCGAAATTATTATTATTTTAGCACAACCATTATCACCTAGATGTTATAATGGAGTATAAATGAATTATATTAATTAAATTATCAAATTATAGTTTACCCAACTTCATAAAATGAATTCATTGGTTACCATTTAATTAGAAATGAAAATAAAAACCAATAAAACATAAAATATGTATATTGTTTTTTATAAAAAAACTATTTTTATGATCAAAATGGAATTTTGTCTTAATAAATTAAATTAATAAATATTATTGAAATATAATAATGAAAATTATATGTTATATATTCAATCAATTTTTTTAAATTCTTCCGATATGTTTGATAGTATTAAGAAAAGAATAAATCCAATTTTAATCATTAAAACAATTTTTCTATAGTCAATTTGGTCACCTTTTGATAGTGAAACTATTTTAAGACTAAAATTTTACACTATTTTAATTTTTATTTTGAAAAAATTAAACTCAATTTTTAAAATAGTGATATTAAAATTATCATATGATGAATTTTATTTATTTTTCTGATTAGATTCATTTTTTAGATGAATATTGAAAAATACTACATTTTAATTGAAAATTTCAATTTATTATATTTTATTTATATAGATAAATTATAATTTAATAGAGTTTTAAAGTAAAATTAGTTAAATAATAAATCAATAAATCCATTTTATCTCATTTAAGTAAATTTTAAATTGAAATAGGATATAAAATAAAATTCAAACCTATGAACTTTTTCACTTTAAAAACCAGTTTTCCCATTACGTGTGTGTGACTAATTTTAATTCTAATTTTGAAAATTATATGAATTTATTTTTATAAAATAGAGTCTATATATGAAATTATAATTCAGAAATTAGGTGTTAAGGTCATTTTTTAGGAACAAAAAACTTACCCTGATAAAAAAACATATTTTCCATGATATATATAAAAAATGAAAAGGCTATAGTTAATATGTAAAGGATTAAAATACCCAAAAACTATAAATTTTAATGGGTGGTTGATGTATTTGATTAACCTAACCAAACTAGACAACAATAATTAATAATAAACTCATTGAAATTAATTCCACCTCAATGTGGTAGGCTTTACATATAAAATAATAATTATTTAATCACTTTAAACCAGCCCTCCTCAAGTATAAATACCACCTTCACCACCACATTTCAAATAAAAAGAATATAAGATCCTAAAATATCTAAATATGCTTATAATACCTAGTATGCCCATGTAAACGTGATTCTTGTGTCACAAAAATAACAAATCCAAGGTCCTCAAGCGGTTCTTCAAGGTGGTGATATTCAAGAGATAATTTTCTAAAAACACCTCACTTATTTTCTTTTCTTCTTCTATTTTGTTCTCACCTATTTCATCTATAATAACATAATAATTTCATATTAATGTAAATACGGAAATTTTATGTTTCTAATGGAATATTTTATATATATCCCTTTTATTACCTCCTCTCATTCAATGAAATGAAACTATTTTCAAAATTATGTCGATTAATCTTCTCTGTGAATATTGTTTTTGTCCATTTTCCATTACCACCTTCATGGATGGTCATAAAAATATTATTCTGGTAAAACAATATTTTAAAATGTATATTATAACCTATTTCATGTATTGTAACTAATATATATATACATAATATTAAATAAAACACAACTAGTTTGTGATGGTCGGAAAAATGAAAAATTAAACAAAACATTTATCATTAACATTTTATCAAATAAACTATCCCCGGGTTAGAAAGAAAAAGGGTATATGGTAACATTTAAACATATAGAATTACATTAATACTATTTCATTTCACTTCTATAGTTTTATTTCAATTTTACAAAAAAATTCATAATTATACACAAATGAACTATTCATCAAACCATGAAACGAACACACCCAAAACAATAAAAAAAATGATATTTTTTTATTAATGGGTAGTATGATATTATAAAAGTATATTATAAGGTATTATGTTTTTTTAAAAACGTTGGGTCAGGGGACTCTTTATTTTTGAAACAAAGTAAAGGAAAACTTTTTTTCTTTTTAGAGGGAGCCCATTACATGGATCATAGGCCCATTGGGAATTAAATCCCAATACATAGAATATATATATTTACTATTGATATATTCCATCATTAATCTCATTATATTCATGGTATCCAATGATTATTTTTATAATTACTACTTTTATGGGGTCTACAATTAACCCGATTTAAAAAATAGTAAGGGAATTCCAAACTAAATTTCTATTATTTGGGTTGACCTTCTACTTTATCAATTCTGTCATGATACAATTTTGTGTTGGATGAATATTTTTATATTATGATAAATTTCAATTTTTGTATGTTTATTTTTAAGGAATACACCTAATCAAATAATTTTATTCTAATTTTAATTATATTATATTTATTTGGGATTTTATTTTAAAAATTATCTTTTTAAAATCTCCAAAAACTCTATTTTTCTTCCATGTCCATTTTTCCTAAAATTGTATCCATTTTTCTACTATTATATTATGATTGTTTAAATTAATTTTTTATCATGTTATATTTATCAAAAATGAGTTGAAAGGATTACTTTTTCCTTTTTTTAAATGAGGTTCTTTGTAACGTTTTTTGCAAAAATATGAAAGGAATGTTTTTTATCTTAATTAGAATTAAACTATTTTCCCACCATCATGATGAATTAATTCCTTAAAGATTTCTTTACAATTTTACAAGGTTATTTTCAAATAAATATTTTATTTTATAATTTTGCGGCAACAAAAAAATGTTTAAAAAAAGGTTATTTTCCTCAAGAATTATTTAAGGTGATATCAAAAAATTATTTTTTATCTAAGATAACATAATTTGATGTTACATATGAATTAATCGGGATGTTATTCAGAAAAAAATCATTTTTACTTTAATGGTTGGCTTATGATTAAGATGGATTGATATCTATAAAACCTATTTCTTTTATGTGGGTAATGCTATAATGAAATGTTTATAAAACCTATTTCATTTTATGGGTTCTGATATGATGAATAAATAATGTTCTTGCGTATATATGTTCATATGAAAAAATTATGTATTGTTTTCATTATTTTATAGGTTGTACCTATATCTATATCCAATGCATTAGCTGATGATGGATAACTCATGAGTATATATATTATGCATGAACCTAATTACATGTTCCCATTGTTATGTGTGAACCTAATTACATCTTCACAATGTTATGTTTGAACCTGATTACATATTAAAAATGTTATTCATGAACCTGATTACATGTTCACAATGTCATATTTGATCCTGATTAAATGTTCATAATATACTACATAAACTAGATTACATGTTCACTATGTTTTTTATGGACTTGGTTTCATGTCCATAAGTTTATGAGAGGGCCTGATTTAGTGTCCTTAACTTAATAATCTAACCTATATCTATTTAAACATCTTCACAATTTTATATGTTTATGTTTTTTCCAAAATATTTTGTTTTTTTACAATTTTTTATATTATGATTCTAGACGGAAGAATTTTTATAATTTATTTTATGATGCAGGATTATGATTTTTGATATGCAAGGAATTATTTACAAATGTTATGATCATGGTATCATACCCTTATATTCATCTTATGCTTACATATCTTCCATGTTTATCCTTACTGAGCATCTGATCCCACTATTATTATTTTTTCTTTCACCATGTTATTAGAAACAATATTAAATGAACTATGTCTTGAAGGATTTCACATGGATGATGTTAATGTACTATTTTGAATGTTAGGTATAGTTGGAGATACTGTTGATATTTATCAGCTAGTTGTTTATGAGAATATGTTTTTAAAATATTTCCATGATTATATAAAAATATAATCCTAAAATACCATTGGGTTTGTAAGTGAACCAATATTTCCTTTTCACGTAGTACGTTTTAAAAAAAATTGTTTCTGATTTCTAAGTTTCAAAGTCAGAAATGTAATGTTTATATTTTTATCACTAGATCCTAAAGTTTATATTCTGGGTTGTTATATAGGATAATTTTATAATTCATTTTTCCCTTAAGCTTAAATTTTAGTCCATTGGTAAACATGTTTTCTCTTAATCATCATAATTTATTTTACTTGTTTTCACCAATAATTTTGGTGAAAAATTATGTTGACATTATTAGAAATTATAAATGATCATGATTTCAAATAATGAATTAATTTTTAAAATTAAATTCACTAAAGTGGAAAAAAATTAATTTGAAATTAATCATACATACATGTTAAGAAATATATATTTTTTAATGTGAAAATGTGAAAATGTTTAAAATATTTTTATATCCAGTTTCAATATGAAACTGATTCAAATTATCTAAATTATATATATATATATATATTGGAACTTATTATATATTAAACTAATTTAAAATATAATTTAACTATTCAAATAAATTATATGAAAATAATTTTTCCAATTAAAATTCAATATTTCTCACTATTCATAAAAAATGAAATCTTTTAGAAAAATAAAAACAAATCCCAATAAGATATTTTTTAAAATTTTTATTTCAAAAAATAATTTTATTTTAAAAACATAATTTTCAATAAGTGTCAAAAATTTATTTTATTATTTTAAAAAGATATGAAAATTAGTTTTCCAAAAAAATGGTTTTTTTAAAACATATAAAGAGTTTACTAAAACTTTGGTATTTTACTATCTATATGTTTTATTTATATAAAACATTATATTTAAAATTTTTTATTACTATTCTTATTAAAATGTTTAGTGGCTAGTTTTAATGGTCATGTTTAAATAACTATATTAATAATATATCATGGTTTGGTTAAAACTCAATATTCTGTGTAATGAAAAATAAGCCAGTTTTGTGTGTAGTGAAAGATTAAATTGGTGATACATAGAGTACAACTTTAACTTGGGGTATCATGAAACACAAGGAATAAAAAAAATTAATTTAATTGCAAAAAAATTCATAATACTCAAAGGGTTATATAAGTTCACCTTATCCTATGTCTACAAAATCATGAATGCAAGCACACTCATTGTGTGACTTCTTTTTGTGAGTAAAATTGTGTGCCAAAATATTTATTCCCAACCACTACCACACCCATATACTTAACATAGCCTACTGATACATAGATACCTTTGTGAACTACCTTCTACATCCAATCTGAAGTGCCATGGTCACTTTGTTTTTCTATAATTAGACATGATGGGTCTTTATTTTTCTCCTTATTTTTAAAAAGGGTTGATTTTAGGAGGAAGAAGAGATTCCCAGGGATATCTATGTGACATAGTCTCGAAATACCGTTTAGAAATATTTAAAAATCCTCAAAATGAAGGGAATTAATTGAAAATTTTGGTGATTGAGTTACTCAAAGGCTTAAAACATCTTAACCTTTATAAAAGACAATATCTATAAGACCCTCAATGACTATTGAGAAGAGAACTGATCGAGAGAACCTAAACTAGGGTTCCATATACATACATGTACCTTCATATTGGTGACACCTATCATGGATCTTCAACTAGGGTGACCAATTATCCCTATAATTATTAGGGCACTATGTTATACCTTTCGAGTATCACTAGGGATAACCATCTCTCAGACCCTTATACTAGAGAGAACCCTCACCTTAGAATACTATTAGGTATCTATATTCAACCTACCTTATGATTAGGGATACATGTTTCCCTTCCTCACTATTAGGGAGACAACATCACCCTACACATAAGATGGATCCATATTCACCCTCTCCCACATCAAAAGGGAGAACCCAAAAATTGGACTCCATAATATTTTTAACCATCACCAAGGATTAATAATAGGGAACCATATGCACCCTAACTTTTTATTGTGGTAGAACTTCACATTTCCCCATACTAGGGTGATCAATTTTACCTACCTCTGAATAGGGAACCATACATGGGAGGCATATTCTCCCATGTAACCTACTAGAGAGAACCTTCACATAGGTCCTCACTCATGAGCACCCCTAGTTCTCAGGTCTCCTATATCAGTTACACTCTCACCCAAACCATATACTAGGGTTCCAGTTTCACTCAGGTCCCCTAATCGGGCTCCTATTCACAAATTCCCTTCTGTAACCTCCTGAAATGTATGATCGAGGTATGAACACCAGTGTGAAAACCAACGATCGTGTATTCACTTGATAAAATTTGTTTCTTTCATATCCTCCCAAACTGATAGGGCCCTCAGGGGATTTATAATCATGTATTCCCTTGATATCGATGACCCTTATCATGAGGACACTAGTGAAACCTCACATGGAACATGATTCTCATTAAGGATAACTGAGTTTTGAGTTAGCTGACCTAGCCCATTCAATGATCCATACTTTCATGGGTTTCCTCCCAATGTATATGACCTATCCATGTTCCCATAAATGAATTCATAACTAGGATTCATCAGTGAACAAAGTACAACCACAACTGGGAATACTACGCATAATCCCCAATCTCCTCCATGTATGGATATATCCCCCATTCATCTAGTTTCCAATTTATCCAACCATCTACTGATATCATGTAGACATGGATATGGAAATCCTATGTTTAATCCACAACTCATTCCTCAGGGGACTATATTCAATGAAAATCAACTCTTTAAAAGGTACATATTCTATATGAAGAAGATACTAATGGGAAGCCCTTTTGTAAGTCTTAAAACATTTTAATGGGGTTTTATACCTCATGAAATCACCTTTAAAAGGGCTATGTTACCTATGGGACTCATTCAACCAAGGTTCATATTCTTTGTGAGCCTCACCATTCAAATTTTTATATTTCCCATGATATGGAATATAAAGGGTCATCCATAATAAACTACAATACTAAACTTCTCTAAGAACCCTTCACCTTATAGTTATTGTAGAATAATTGTAAACTACAGGGTAGGGTTCTGTCATATAACCTTAATATATTAAATTCGAACTAAATGGAATTTTATTTTTATCAAACATAATATATATGAATCATATTTCTAGTTCAATCATTGAACCCATACGTCCTAGATGCATGACCTCAAAGGAACATCACATGATCAGGGTTTTATAAACTTAAAAGACACCACAATGATCCTTGACCCATGATTATAAAAATAACAACATAACCTATTAAGTGGCACATAATTAAATGGATTTTTATTCCCTGTATAGAAATATATTGAAAAAATCTTTCATTAGCCTGATCTTGACAAAAGAAAACACATATTACCTCCCTAGATGGTGGTAAATGGAATAGTAACCATCTATAAGGATTTAAACTATAGAATTATAAACTAATTTGAGGAGATGGTAAACTTATGTTATATAAATATGTTCACATGAACACATGGTTTCAATAAAATCACTAGAATGGTTGTAACTTGAAATAAAATGAGACTTTGGTAGAATGAATTAAAAAATATTAACTATATAAGGCTGTATAAAAGTAGTAATTAATTTCCCTCTAAATGTTTAGATGAAACTAACCTCCCACCACTAGAACAAGGCATATTCACTGTGCTACTGGTAAATCCCCATAACCTTCATACCTTTGGAAAGAATATTTGCATTGAATTAAAATAAATTCATGATGATTTAATGGTATAAATGATATAAACAACATATAATGCACAACTATATTAAAAAATTAAAATATAAAAATAAAATGGGTGAGTGACCACCATGCATCAGTCATTATATTTTTTCTAAAAATAGACTCTTGGATAGTTGAGAGTATTAATCCTTATCACAATTGTTCATATGGATTCAATAAAATTTATTCTAACGTTTTTATAACTCTTAGAGTTTCATAGATATGTGTGATCTAAATCTTACAATATGATTTAATTTTATAACTCTTAGGGTTATCAACATCCACCATTCCATATAAAATAGAATACATGGGAACCTAAAATTAGAAAAACATATCCCATTGCAAGATTTAGGTCTTGACATATGTTATCTTTAGAAAGAATATTTATCATAATGGTTTGAGGGTATTTTAAAATAAATAATTATTACCTAATCTGTTTCTTTTACATGTTTGTATGCTTCTAATGATTTTCTTTTAAATCACTATTATATCCAAATAATCAATATGTTCTAACATTATTATTTTTTAAATCTTTATAAATCACATATATTTTGTTAATAAACCCAATTAAAATCCAAATATATTTAAACATATCGAAATAGATTACATAAAAAAGGTAGAGAAAACACTTTCACGTAATGGATTATATAATATGAAATTAAATACCACCTTATGTGAATGAATAATTAAACTGGTAGACATCACCCAATTCTCTTAGATAAAGCATAAGCTCCTAGGATAGTGAGTACAACCCAAAGTCCCAATACCCATGGATTAATAATAAAGAGATATTTTAATTCCAAAAAAGTAAAATAAAATCTAAAAATTAACGATAATTAACTTTTAAATTAAATATCATAAATCCATAAACATTCAATTTTAAGGTAGAAGAATACTAAATCAATTTTCATACCTAGAGAGTAACTCTTTAAATGCATGTATGATAATTTAAAGAAGCACTTTAATGGAGTTGAAACTAAATCCTATAAAAATTAATAATATAAAAAATTAAATCAATTAATAAAAATTAGAATAAACTAAATAAATCAACATTTCATAAAGTTATAACTAAGAAAAAAATTTATGAATAATTCATAATTAATATGAAGAACCTATGAAATTAGTGATATTTTCTATCATCAAATTTTCAGAAATTTTATAAGATTATTTTTAGTGGATGAAGATACATTAAAATGAATTTATATAGACGGATCTATGTTTTAAAAATCATGAGTTGCATATTATTTATAATTTTACAGACTATTTGATATTTAATAATAACGTTTTCTTATGTAATATCTCACAAAACTAAAATTTGGGAATGTTTTGGGTTACAAAAGAATAAAATGGAACTTAAAATATGTTATTAAGAAACACTATTCTCTGATATAATAAAAAAATTAACTCTAAAGGATATTCAATATTTCATTGGTATTACATAATGTAATAAACATGAATTTTTGAGGCATGTTACAATTTCAATTTTTTTCCTAGATTAGAGTATCATAGTGTTTTTTGGTTGTTTATAGTATTAGGAGGAATCATGAGGGATAGTTTGGTCCCTCAGATATATTGGAGCTATAGGTAGGGATTCATAGAATGAAACACGTGTCATACCATGAAATACCAGGCCTTTGTTGTTAGGGGGTTTTCTTCAATGGTTGACAGTGTGAACAATATGTTCATATCGTGAATGTATTTTGGGTATTTATTAAGGTTGAGGGATATAATTTTACCCAAATACCACTATATATTCTTTTTTTGTCTTCTTACCCAACCACCGTGTAAATTAGGTGGTCATATGACCCCTCCCTTGGTGATTTTGGATATATTCATATAATTTCATGGGCTTTTGAATTTTTATTCATTTTAATAGACTCTTCTTAGTAATTATAACCTATAATTATTCCTAGATCCTTATTTAAACATGGTTATTATTTATAAAAACCTAATAATATTAGTTTAGGGATAATATTTTTGGAAATGATGTTTTGATCTTGAATCTGGTGTCAATTATTGATGGATTACCTTCACTGGCTTGAGGTATGATGTCCTTACCATTTTATAGATTTTATATAAAATGTATAAAATGATTTGTATACATATGTGTGAATAGACCTATTCGACCTATTCTTTTAGTTTCAAATCTAGTAGGTGAGGTATGTATCAAATTGGTTGGTCTCGTAGAGGGACAATATGAATTTTGTTCCATAAAATCAATGAAAGAAGCCATGTACTAGGTATGTATGTAGGGTTATCCAATTGGGATTTTCATCTTGGAATGAGATATTTGATCTTGGTCAAGGGCAGTTTGGCTTGGATAAATGATGTATGGGTTCTTTTTGTTAATCCCCCTACTTTTATTCCTTGAATCAATGAGTGTATCCCTATTATGGGGCATGGGTGTTTTTGTGTTAATTTGGGTGTTTTAGTTTGGGATGAAAACATTTTGTGTTCAAAAAGTGCTAGAATAACATGGAATTATGCCATTTGGATTCATGTAATGATGTGAGATATAAATGAGTGATGTGAAGTATCTAGACATGTGATTTTAGGGACACCATTATCAAGTTGGTTCATTCCCATTATGACGATGATAACCATAATGAGTGAGGTGTCGGTCCATGCTGTGGTTGGGTGAGTTGTATTTACTCGTTTAGTTTTTTGTGTATGTTGATTCTAATGACTGATGACAGATATGACCTCCCTAGATCCCACAAGTATGGTTCATTGTGTTTATTGGACCTACCTAGAGTATATTGGGAGGGTTAAGTTTGTTTAGTGTGTGTAACACCATAGTATTTTAATATATGATTACATTTCAATAATCCATTGTGTTTGATAGAATTCTCTACACGTAAAAAAGTACTAAAATGAATCCGAGATATATTTATACCTTTTAGAAAATATTTCAAATTATAAGGTCTGAATAATAGTAAGCTCTTTATTAAATATATATATGAATTAAATAAATGATATTTTGAATATGAATTAAATTAAATTGGTATAAATAAAATGAATAAGAAATTCATTTTATATATTTTTTTTAATAAATGGGTTTTTTATTTTAATAAACTATTTATATTATTATTAGACAATAATAAAATATATTGATAACATGAATAATATATTACCAATAAATTAAATAGTAATTGATCGAAAATAATAATAATGAATATTTAACATTTGGAAATGATATTTTGAAATATGAATACTTTTTAACTATATTCTGGGACTTTATTAAACATTGAATTATCAAATTTTTTTAAATCAAATTAAAAAAATACAAATATTTTTGGTTTAATCTTAATACTATAATATTGATATAAATGTTTGCAAATTATTCAAAAATAATTATTTTAAGGTTAATACTAAAAATACCATTTTTACAAATAACTTCACTTTTATGACATTATTACTACATAAGTTTGTATTAGAAATTTATGAATCATTTCTATAAGAATAAATATGTATTCTATATGTGAATTTATAATTTTAAAAATGTTGGTTTTAACTTAAAACCAAAAATTCGATATTTTAGAACTTAAGTAATATTTACTATAAAAAATAATAATACATTAAACATTTTTATTTTAAAATTATTTTTTATCACTATAATAAATTTAATATTTATAATATTTTTAGAATTTTAATTATTGTGTCTTAATTATCTAATAATTTAACTTTATTTTTACTCACAAATATTATGTTACCTTAGGTATAAAGTTATTTTTGCAGATAAATCTAAAATGGTAAAAGAAATAATGAAAGGGGTAAAGGGCTTGAAACATGGTAATTTTTTTATTAAATTGAGTAAATGATTTTTTTCCTCAAATTATGTATTCCCCACTAAATTATTTCTTATTTTTTTATCCAGTTGATATGTGTAACATGTTCTCCCTTTATATTAATTTAATATATTTACAAAAATGTTAGTATCACCACTTATAAATGGGGCCTTTCACCGCCCATTCAAGGGACTCCTAAAAATATTAGTTCATCTTGAAACTATAATATTTATCCCTAGACAAGAAGAATATTTCCCTTTATTGAGATTATTTTCATATGAGTTTATCCTATTCCATCCATTTACAAGAGATCCTTTAAGGAAATATCAAAGTGTTCAACATGAGTAATCATTTTTACTTACCTTCTTTATTTTCTATATTAATTTTAAAAAATTATAATTTTAAAACTACTATGTAATTAAATGAGTATTTTTATATAATTAATTTTATATTTCTATAAAAATAATAATTAGTCACATTTTTCCTTTTCTATTAAGAAAAATGAAATTGTAATTCATGCGCTGTACAGACTATCGGCTACACGACAAAACATGTTTCATTTTCCTTCACCACATTACATTGATGGTATAAAATGGGGGTTCTAAAAGTAACTATTATATTAATATAATTTTTATGATTATGAAATAATAAATAATATAACTCCATTATTCTTTTACATGGAATATGAAATCATCTACCATTTGTATGTGTAGACTAATGCCCATATAGAACGACAGATTTTTGCATTTCTTTTCATCATATCTTTTCATAGCTAGTAATGAGGATGATATTAAAAGATAAATATGATATTTATGATATCATTAATTCTCTATTATTTTAAATTTTATAACCCCTAAAACAATAAGACATCTTAATATATGATTACAATTAAATAATTGAATGCGTTCAATAGCTTCCACCATACACAACACCGAGCTTAAATAAAACTGTTATATATTTTGATAAAATATAAATATATAAGTATGAACATGAAAACCTATCCATTTAATTTATGTGATGTAATATTAGTAACCTATTAATGAAATATATGGATAAATAAAAAAATATAAACCTTTAATATAAATGAAATTTAATTAGTTTACTTGAAATGACTAATAAGATCATTTACTATTTAGAAAAGTATTTATCTAAAAAAAATATCCCTATGGAATATTAATTTCAATTTATAGAAATAGATGATTAATTACTATAAATTAGTTGTGATATTAATAATTAGTTAACACTAGTTTAGATGGATAATGATATGAAATAATAACATTAACAGTTAATATTTGGAAATTTCATTTTCCAGAAAAGATTGGTTTTCATTATATTATCTAATTTTATTTAAAAATTGAATATATAAAATTTATGATTTTAATTTTAAAAAATTATCAATATTTTTGGATTTATCATATAAATATTTTTTTTAATAAGAGTTTTTTGGATTTTTCTAAAAAAATTCTTAATAATATCAATTTAACAAATAATAAGGATTTTATGATATTATTAGTATTTTTATATGAATATATAACTAATAAATCATTTTTATAAGATTAAATATGAATAATATAATTACGTCTAAAATTATAATTTTTTTAATATTTTCAAATACAAATTTGATTTTTTAGAACATAACTAAAATTCTCTAAGATTTTTTTAATAAATTATATATTTTTATTTTAAAATTATTTTTTATCTCATTTTTAAGTTTAATAAAATAATTGGATATTAAATTTATAATAATTGGATACAAATTATATAATAAGGACCATTTTATTTTTGGGCATAAAGGATAAGTTGCCTTTGGTAGAATCTAGTTACATTAGAAAAACTAAAATGGTAAAAGTAAAGAATCTATGAGTAAAAAATACAAAACATGTTTAAAAAAATAAATGGGAATATAAAATTGATGCATTATCATCACTATAACTTCTCATGTCAATTATTTTTAAATTTTTAATCCTATTTCCTTGAGTGTGATTTCCCATTATTGAATACTTATGTGTATTTACAAAAATTCAACCCCTTTTCAAATATAAAATGGGATCTCCTCTGCTCACATACCCTCACACAACCACACCATTAGTTGAGGTAAACATCTACCCCATACACTCATACACACTCATATACACATTATTTAGGTTTTTATTCCCTAAATACCATTCATCAATGGCTTAATACACATTTTAAAGTAGATAATCAAATAAGTGTGGTGTGAATTTCAAACCTATCCCATCTTTTTCTATTTCTTTATATGAACATATTCTTCATAAAATTTAATTTAACCATATTTACTTGAATAAATTAGTATCATTATTATATTTTTTATATTAGTATAATTTTGGTACATTCATTAACCACCCTCCCCTTTTCTGTTAAGAAAAATGAAAAAATGTGAATCTTGATTTGTGTAGACTACCATCTCCGAGACGCAAATTGTTTTTTCTTTTATCACCTTAAAATGATTGTGTAAAAAGGAAATTTAATAAATAATTACTATATTTATATAATTTTTATTTCTATGAAAAAAATAATTACTCATTTCTCTCGTTATATGGATAATGAAATCGTTAACAATGGGTATGTGTGGAATACCCCCCCTATGGAATGATTGATTTTCATTTTTTTCACAACCAACTTAAACATAAATTCCCAAGGATGATATTAAAGTATAATTATGATTTTTATTATATAATTTATGTTCTAGTATTATAATTTTGAGAACCAATTAATGATACAATCAATAAATTATTAGTGTTAATTCAATCGTTTAAAACGAGCGAACTGAGAAGAAAATGATAACTTCATTCTATGTAATGACTTTATATAAATTATAAAATCTATATAATTATTTACAAATATGATATATAAATCTAATAAACATATAATAAGATAATTTTTATACTTTTCTAATGATGTTACAACTAAACCGCCTTATAATCACCCATTAATCATGGTAGGTTCATATTTGGGATAGTTTAACCACTTACTTCAACAATACTATGAAATTCTATCATTTACAACTACAAGAAATTATTTAATTGAATAATATGAAATAAAAATATAAATCATGTTTTTTTTGGTTTTTTCATGTTTATATCAATTGTTAACTTAATAATTAAGAATTTCCCTTTTCTTATTAAGAATCAAAAAAATGTGCCCGTCGCTGAATTTCTCCTCATTGATAATAACCAAAAATACCATGAAATGAAATTATAGCTGTATAAAATATATTGTAACATATATAAAACTATCTTATATTATATAAATATTACTGGATTTTGTAAAATAATATATAACGACCTTTTTTTACAGGACTAGTTCAAAGAGAAAATGTTTCTTTATACCCTATGTTGAAAATAGGTAAAAACTAACTAATATATATATATATGTCTTTGTTTGTGTGTGTGTTTGTATATAATGATTATAAATGAGTATTATAGAGGATTATATATATAATAAATCTTATTGCGTATGTATTTTATGAACTTAATTTAGTTATTTAGGATGTCTGGTGCAAATACACAACAAATCGAGATCACGGTTAATGTTATCATCTTAAATTATATTATTTGAGATATGTTTGGTATTATAAACATAATTTAACTTATTTTGTGTTTAAAATTATTATTTTAGATATCATATCATGAATTATTTTTTAATGATTACATTTTATGTTTAATTACAATTCCACTCTTTCAAGAGTATTTGATTCAAAATTTTCTAAATCACAAATGGTTTTCTTTATTTCAATTCTGATTATTTTATACATGATATATTTTGTGCACTATATTTTATTGTTATAGTATATTTAATACCAAATTATATATTTTTATCCTAAAATTTTAATTTTTTGGTTTTACAAGACAAAGATTTTTTCATTATTCAAGTGACTATTGATTCTTTTGATTCCAAAATAGTAAGGATATTGGGTAACTCATCTTTCATTAATTGAGGTATAATCATTAGCTTAACCTTATTTTATATAAGGTGGGTATATTCTTACCTTAGATTATACTATGTGGTGTTCTATAATTTTTTACATTTATACCAAAAAACCCCTTTAAAGTTTTTTATGGTTCATGGAGTATGTTTCTAATAAGGTATATTGATAACTGAAATCTCATTTCATTGAATTATGAAGTTTCATCTTGAGCATTACTTTTCAATGATTGGGTTATCCCAACCAAATATTTTATTATTTTTTACCCTATAATCCACTTTTTTAAAATGATGTTTTAATAAAAATGAATATTTAAGTACTCTTATTATAATGTTATTTTTAAACAAATCTACTTTGAATATAATAAAAATGGTTTTTATTTTAACATTAACTTTTTTTCATGCTCTTTTCATCTCTCCAAGATAAAAATTTTATTTTTTCATGTCTCAATTATTAGTGGCTCTTCTTAAAAGTAAATTTATTAAAAGTATTTCACATCACCTTTTCAAAATTATCCTATGAAAGTGATATGTAAATGTATACATGATGTCAATATTAAGAATGTTTTCAAAAATATTTTTTACATTTTCTCTTCCACTTACTTTATCTTTTTCAAATTTATTTAACCTAATAGGGTTTATGATTCATAATTTATCCTATAATGTGTGTGTATGTATATTTATATTCATTTGGGGGATTAAACTCATTGTATATAATAATTTGATTATGTATCCCTTATTTTGTGACACCATTCAAAGCATTCTATTTGTGAGGATGATTCTAATTTATGTAATCAATCTCCCATGTTTCCTATATTGAAATGGGTATATGTTCTTTTGTAGCCATCCATTATCATTATCTATATGTATTATGATCATATTATTTCCACATTTACTTAACCAATATCTCATTACCCTATACAGATTGAATATCTCATTTTATAAATTCTAATTGGAGGATGTTCACATAGAAGTAATGTTTTTCTACTGATATGGGGAAAATTATTAGAATTATATACTTATTTATTACAATATGGATGATATTTAACAAGTCAACTTTACATTGTTTAACCATCATACATTTTTCTCAAGATGGGTTATAATCATGTTATCTATTTTATTAACATGGTTAAAAGTATTGATATTCTCGATGATTTTTTCCTTCAAACAAAGGATGATTATTTATTGACATTTTTATCTTACATTACCTATATAACTATTTTTTACACTGTAAGAAGTCCTTTTGGAATGTTATAAATGGTCCTATAGAATCTTATCGTGAATTCATTAAATACAATCATGTGAAGGGTGGATATCATAGTTATATATCCCCTTGATGAATCAATAGGTCTAATGAGATAAACTAGTTTGAGTATTTTGTGAATTCCTACCCAATTCAGAAAGATATCTTTACTGCAGTCTTTAAGACAAGTAAATGTCCTTTAAAAAGGCCTTAAAAACAATTTTTTATTTCCATAATTATTTTTTCCTTCAGTATATGACTAGAATTATTGATATAATAGTTTTATTTTACTATTATGGATATTGAATGCTATCAGTTTCAGTTTATTATAGATTCATGTTTTTTACATATTTCATACATAATATTAATTAAATTTTTATTCCATGATTATTTTAGGTGTATGATTTCCCAATATAATCATTTGAGATGACCCATTATTATGTTTCTATTTACCTAGGTTTTGAAGAAAAGTATTAAACATGATATTCAAAACTAGATAGATTTGTGTGGATAATTTTTTTGAGATTTGTTGAAGACTTATTAGGGATTAAGTATTTTATTATATGGTGGAAAAATGAATATTAGTTGAGAAATTCATTTGGTTTATTGGATTATGTTTTTTCTTAATTATATTAATATCTCAACAAAAAATATCTTGGGAATGTTTTTAATGAATTTTTTTATTTATGTCACGTAATTTTGTGAATGTTATATCTTGGAATCTATAGTAGGAATTGAATTATATATGTAAAGTATGTGTTTATGAGCACTAGATCCAATAGTGAGGGCCTGGGGCATAAAAAATTGTATCAAAGAAGGGTTTAGATAGTTTTTTACATTATGATATTTCTTAGGTTAATTTTTGGGTTGGTAAGCTTGGTAGAATTACAATTTCAAAGCTATAAAGAACCCTTTGAGACATTATATTATTTAATGTTAATGTGATAATGTACATTTTATTTCTAGATTTAGATAACAAAACATTAGTGAAAACCATACGGATATGTCAATGAGATAATTTTAATTATAGGATAACATCATGAAGTTTTGGTAAAGTAGATATTGTGTGATTCCCCAATAAATTAAATCCATTTTTGGGTACTGCAAGTGGATATAAGATCTGGAACAAATGTATCTAGGGGTAATAAAATGGAAAAGGGAAAATTTTATATTAACTTAGTTTTCACCTTGTTCATGACAAAGGGGATTAAATATAAACCTTATTTTAGACTCCCAAAGGATATTAATTGGTTAATCACATTCTATTTACTAGATATTATGATGTATTTAATAATAATGTTAACTAGTTAGGTTAGAGAACCTAATAAAAAAATGTCCACTGATGTCTAAGATTTTAACAAATAGAGTTATTGGTTGAATTGAATGTATTTTATGTTAAATATGACGGTGTCATAGGGGAAGACGTAATCATATTGAGGTTTTAATTTTTTTTGTTATCAAAATCATTCTAGTTTTATTATTTCGTTGAAACAAGATCACAATGATGAAAATGAGGAAGGTTTTTATCTGGAAACTACTATCTTTTTACTGAATAAGGAAGAATACATAAATGGTTATGAATTTTAGTATATTATTATTTAATGAGAGAAATTTTTCTTTATAGTTCTACTAAATGTTGTTAGGTTGATATTTTAGTAAAAATATTAGCAATTTTCATTAGTGAGGGATATTAACAATGATATTATTGTATATTCAAATATATATAACTATTATGTGAAATATTAAAGTATTTTCCTTCAATAGTAATACATTAACCAGTCTGTGACATATATTAAGTGGCATCAATAATGTTGACAATCTATTTTATGGAAACCTTATATTTTTAATGAATCTATTGGGGAACACACAATTGAGGTCTGGATGACTCTTTGGTTTAATATATGATTGATTTTGAGATAATAATGGGTGGATTAATTATGAAGATGTAAGTTATATTGTATTTTCAACCATGGTATTGATAATTGATTCATGGTATTTTTATATAATTTCATCAATTTTTTGGTATATGATATATATAGAAAAGTGTATGACTTTATAAACTAGTATATGATGATGAGATTTTATTTTTGACTAAATATATAATCTCATTTTGGTTTAATGTCTTGGAAATTCAAATTGTATAGGAAAAGTCATGTTATTGAGAATATAATATTAGGGTGTATAAAAACATTTGTATATGATTGAATGAATGTATAAGGTTGTTTGAATAGGTATAATTTACTAGATATATCCAAAGAGATCATGGTAGATGTTATGTTATAGGTAATGAACTTAATGTTTAATATTCTAAAAAAACCATATCCAAATTCATCAATGAGTACTAATTAAAATTATTAGGATTTCATTTATTTATGATGGTAGAATTTAATACCTCAAGAACATAATATATGATAATATTTAAAAAAGTCAATGGGTTCGATTACATACACCACACATAACACTAAGCTTAATCAAAACTATAATATACTTAGATAAAATATAAATATTTCAGTCTGACTATTAAAATATTGTTTTTGAATTAGTGTGATAGAAAAAGAGTATGAAATTTATGTATAAAAAGAATAAATTATACCTTCAATATAAATAAAATTTAATTAGTTTACCCAAAATAACTAAAATGATCATTTATTATTTGGAGAAGTATTTTTCAAAAAAAAATCCATCTATGAAATATTGAATTCTATTTCTAGAAACATTTTTTTAATGATGTTAAATTATGTTTGATATATATAATTTTATAGAACTAATTTAATTGGTAAAGGATATGAAATGATAGAAATAATAGATAATATTTTAAAATTTCTTTTCTAGTAAAAATGATTTTTTATTATATTGTTTTATTTTATTCAAAAACTGAATTTATAAATTTTAGAATTTATGTTTCAAAAAATGAAAATTACTTATGGGTTCTACATAGTAATAATTTATTAATTTGATATTTTGGGATTTATTTAAAAAATAACGATTTTTAGGTAAAAATATCATTTTTACAATGAATTTGGATTTTATTAAATTATTATTATTGATATATAAATTATAAATTCATGAACCATTTTTCTATGATGAAATTATTATTTTATATAAAATTTATTATTTTTAAAAAATAATTTATAAACATATATTTGATATTTTTGAACCTAAGTAATATTTTCTAAAATATTGTTTCTAATACATTATACATATTAATTTTTATTACATTTATAATTTGAATAAAATGAAATCAATTTTAAAATTATAATAAATTGGTCAAAAATATATAATAAGGGACATTTTATTTTTGTCATAGAGAATAAAATACCATAGGTAAAAACTAGTTATTATAGTTAAATCTAAAATGGTAAAAGAAAATATTCTAAGAGTAAAAACCCTAAAAACTATTTGAAATAGGTGTGTGAATGTTTTTTGAGGAATTTAACAAAATTATCACTTTTCATATCAATTATTTAATTATTTTTAATCACTTTACTTGATAGTGACTTACCATTATGGAAATTTTTTGGGTTTTTACAAAATGTCAACCCTTTTCACATATAAAAGGGGCTCTCCACTCTTCACCTACTCTCACAAAAAAACCTATTAGTTTTACCCAAAATCTACCCAATCATATCATACACACTTCAACCACTTTAATAAAAAAAATTCTTTTTAGAATTCCATCTATAAAAAGATTACTCACCTTTTCAAAGAAGATAATACAAGAAGTGAGGTTTAAATTTCAAATCTCTCATTTCTTTTTCTACCTATTTAAATGAACTTATTCATACTATAATTTAATTTCACCATATTAAAATCATAAATAATGTATCATTAATATAATATTATGTTATTATAATTATGGTACAGTTATTAACCACACTCCACTTTCCATTAAGAAAAATGAAAATGTGAATCGTTTGTTGTGAAAAATACCGCTTCAACGACATTACTATTTAATTTTCAATCACTACCTTAGATGGAGAGTATAAAATATAAATTTGATAAATAATTATGATAATTAATCATGTTTTTCAATATAGAAAAACAATAGTACTCATTTCTTATGTTTTATGAAATATTAAATCACAAACCATGTGTACGTGTGGACTACCACCATCATGTAACGATTTATATTAATTTTTTTCAACACTAAATTAAATGGATGAACATTAGTATGATATTAAAGTTTAAATATTATTTTTATTATATAATTAATGTTTTTCTAAGGTAGTTTTTGAAAACCTATAAATGATATTATCATAAAAATATTATCATTAATTTTGTTGTTTAAAATGAGAAAACTAAGAGGAAAATGATTTCTTCATTATATGTAATGACTTTATATAAATTTCACTCTATTTATACTTCTATAAATTTTGAAATATCACACAAATAAATACTAAATAATAGTGTTATTCATATCTTATAATGATTTTACAATTACAACTCCTAATAATCATCCATTAATTATCGTAGGCTTACGTTTAAGTGGGTTTAAAAACATTCTTAAAAAATACTATATAATTATATCAAAGAGGAATATGAGAAATTTTTTACTTTTATAATTTTATTTAAAAATATAAATAAATTTTTTCTGGGTTTTTGTAAGGTTATATCAAAATTTAACTCTTTAATTAAGAAATAAAACTTTTATTCATTTCGAATCATTAAAACATACTCATCGTAGATTTTATCCTCATAGATCATTACCAAAACTTCAATGAAATTAAATTAAAGACATATAAACTATCTTGAAACATCCATTACACTCCCTTAGAAGATTTATTATTGATGGAATTTGGAAAAAGAATTTATGCCAACTCATTTTCTTTGAAACTAGTTCAATGCAATAAAGAATACTTAAACCTGATGTTAAAAATAGGCAAAAACTAATATATATATATATATAATGATTATAAATGAACCGAATTTAATTATTCAGGAAATTTGGTTAAAGTAATGAATGAATATTGGACCATGTTAAGGGTTTTTGTCAAACATTACTCTTATATAGACATGTTTTTCATTATGAACATAATATCATTTTTGTGGTGTATATAATGCCTATTTGAGATGTCATATCATGAATTAAATTATCATCAAAATATTTGACATTCAATTAAATTCCTTATGTTTCAAGTGATTTTGATTCTAAATTTTCTAAAGACGTAAGGGTTTTATTGGTCTCTATTATGATTTATTTATACATAATACATTTTGTGAATAATTTTTTTTTGAATGATGTATTCACATACCATTAATAAATTTTTGTCATAAATCTTTTAATTATTAGGATATAGTATCAAAATCATATTTACTTATTCAATTAGTTATTGATTTAGTTGATTCTATAGTAGTAAAGGTTTTTTTGTAACTGAACTTTCATTAGTTAAGTCATGATTGTTCTATTTAAATTATTTCATATAAGTTGGGTAAATTCAACCCTTTGATTATAGTATGTGGTGGTACCTAATTGTTTAAATTTTTAAAACATAAATCCCATATCAAATTTTTCATGCTTTATATAGTATATTTCCTATAAGTGATATTTTGATACTCAAATGTCCTTTTTGAGTTATAATGTTTCATCATGAACATTTAATTTATATTCCTAGGTTCTACAAAAATAATATTATGTTACATTATATCTTGTAATAATATTTTGTAAAATGATGTTTAAATACAAATTAATGTTGTGTAACTCATTTTAGAATGTGAGTTTTAGACAATGGTAACTTGGAAATAATAAAAAGTGGGTTTTACCTTCACCTAAACAAGAATTATCTTTCTCTACCCATTTCACCAATATAAAATTTATAAACACTAAAGGATATATTATTAGCAAATATTTTTCCAAATAATGGGTTTAAAGGATTTTACATCACCTTTTCAAAATAAAAATTTGAATTTGTCATGTAAATTTGTATTTTATGTCAATTTTAAAAATGGTATTTATAAGATATTATAAATTTTTTCTTCTAAAACCCTTAACATTTTAAAAATGATTTAACCTAATGGGGTTTATATTGAATGATTCATTCTATAACACACACACACACAAATATATATAAATTATCATTTATGGAATTGAATGTACAATATCAAACAAGCGATTCTTGGTCCCATATTTTGTGATATTATTTGAAGAGTAATCTTTATGAGGGTGTTTTCATTTATTCTAACACCCACTTATGTTTCCTTTGTTAATGTAGGTATATTTTCTTTTCCAACCATAAAATTAATTTTTCTAGATGGACTATGATCATGTTTCTCTAGCATTGACTTAAACATATACTTATTACCTTATACGGTGTGAAAATATCATTTTATATATTCAGATAGAATGCTATTAAGCATGAAATAATGTTATTATATTTACATATGGAAAATTATTGGTGTTATGTATATTTTTATTACAATATAGATGAATACTGAAAAGTTTATGATCTATTCTTTGACCATCCACCATATTTTTTCAGATAGGTTATGATCATTTTAAACCTTTTATCGACATTGATAAAAGTATTGATATTCATGATAATTAATGACTGTTATCTTAGGTTAATAATTTATTAACATTTAGTATATTTAATTATATGTATAACCATGTTTTTATTTAGTGAGAGGTTCTTTAGGGAATGGTATGAATGGTCTTGTTGAATCCTATAGTGAAAACATTGGATGTATTCAGGTGATGGGTGAGACTCATAATTATATAGCCCCTAGATTAATTGATAAGTATCATGAGAAAAAAATTAGTTATTTGGTGTATACCAACCCAATTTATAAAAATGTATTGACTGTAGTCTCTAAGACAATTAAATGACTTGGAATAAGGCCATGATAATATGTTTTTGATACCATTCATTAGGAATTCCAATAGTATGAGATATTTATTATTGATATTCATATATTATTTTATTATCATGTATGTAGAATGATATTAATTTAAATTGATTATGGATTCATGTTGTTCAATTATTCCATCGATAATATTTGTGACATATTTAGGAAATTATTATCTGAGTTGTATATTTTCCACTACTGATTATTTTATATCAATCATTTTTATGTTTCTATTTTCCCAATCTATGAATATTATTATGACACATGATATACCTAACATGAAATCTTATGTGGATATTGTTTTTTGGATTTTTGAAGACAAAATATATATTATTTTTTTTCCTATATCATGTAAAGGATATCCACTAGTTGGGAATTACATAATAGTTTTTCTGTGTTTTCTAAATTCTCTAAAGATATAAACTTGAAATATATGGACCCATCCTTAGAATATTACATCATCTTGAGTTTTTAGAAAATAATTCACTTATTTAAAATTTATGATCTTTAGGTTTTATACTTTTTGAGAATTAGGTCAAAACTCTTGCATAATAAACCCATATATTACAAAGTAGACACTTACACTCTGTATCCATTTTTAAAACAATATAAAACTTTTTAAATGAAACATGGTTTTTTTCATGGAAAAAATACACATATTTAATTATAACTTATTATTTGTTCCTACTAATCCTTAAACCCCCAGAAAAACATTTAAAAACAAGGTATGAGGATAATAATAATATTATTTGATATAAAAAAAAGAAACTCACTATTCCATTTCAAAACTGATGAGATAATATAAAGGTTATTTCATTTGTAATAATAAATTTTTTTCTCAAATAATCTCTTACTAACACATGAAATCATCTTTATAACTCGGATTTTTTTATAATAAATATAATAATAAAATTTATAAGAAAAATATTAATCATGAGGGTTTATTAATATAATTGTATCCCATTAAAATATTTTTTTAAACATACATTTTTACTCTAAAAGAGAATAATAATTCCTTTAAAAAATATCACTAACAGAACATATGAGTTGAAAATATTTCCCTAAAAATTATTAGAAAACATATAAAATTCATACTGGTGCCTTGGGATATCCTCTCCATTGAATCCTTACAAGAACCTTTACAAATGTAAAAACCTACTTGGTTAATTTGAACATAATTATTCTGATTACATAATCATTAAAAATTGTGTTTGAGATCTATATGAGGCTCATTGATTATCATAAACAACATCCAAAGAATATAACATATATAAAACAAATAAAAAATTACATTTCCATTATCAGATGAATAAAAAAATATTTTTAACCCATAAGATAATAATATATGGTTATATATATATCTCTTTTCCCTTTAAAAAATTTCAAAACTAAAATACCCAACATAAAGGGAAAATGGTTTTTAATCAAAGAAAACATAGATGAAATAAAAGGAATCCAATCATAAAATAAAATTTTGAGTAAAGGAAAAAAACCATTCAACATTATATAATTTAAAATATGTTATTCAATTTTACTTTTTTAAATATTGTAAAAATGTCCTATATAAAATATGTAAAAATAATACATTTTCAAACCTTTAAAATAAAGTTAAAAGTGACAAAAATGTAATTTATAAAAATTTTTTGGTTGATATAAATACATTCATAAATGTATTTTAAGAATATGGAAATTCAGTGGAAGATTTTTTATAAATTAAATCATTAGAAAAATTAAGATAAGGTTTTAAGATAAAGTTCCCCAACCTCATGTTTACTTTCCACTTACACATTTTATCTTTCTCTTTCTGAAATAACATCTTTTGATTCCACCATAATTCTTCTAGGTTTGGTAATTTGGTTAGATAATGGCCTCTAGGTCATGGTGGTGGATGTTGGGAAGATATTGGGGATGGTATTGGACAAACTAGGGAGATAAAAATGTGTGATGAAGATAAGAGTAGAGGTACCCTTTTATAAGTGAGGGGAGTGGAACCCTTGTAATTTCTTAATTTATTAAATTAATATAAACTATTTTTCTTTTTCAAGTATCATAAAAATATAAATTTCAAATCTATGATGATTATGAGTTGAAATTATCTCATATAATAAAATTTCAACAAGTTTAGTTGATTTTGTTTCACCATTTTCACTTAGTTTTAACCCCTGTCAACCCTTTCGATGATTACCATTATATCAGAGTTTCTTACTATATAAGAGTCGTAAAAGATGATATAAAATAAAAAATGACCCACAAGTGTAAAAAGATTGATATTATCGAAAATATATCATTAAAATGGTCAAATATGATATTTTTATGAACTAAAAATCAATAAATAAAATATTATTTAAATAATATACCATTAATTTCATTTTTGGGACTATTCACATAGTATAATTTACTAACATCAATATATTAATTGAGTTCAAATAATTTTTTTACACAACTCTAATATGTTATATTTATCTAAAAAATTCATGAAATAGAATAATTCATCCAAATTATATTACATTTATTGTTTTTATAAAAAACATTTACTTGATTTTTCTTTTACTTGAAAAATTACTAATTTGATGTTGTGTAAGAATTTAAGGTAATTATTCCATCAAAAAAATTTTAAACACATTTAATTGATATAAAATTCATTAATATTTAAAATTATAATTTAAATACAAATATAACTTATTTTTTTCTATATCAAAAAATATTGTTAATTTTGAAATAAATAAAGTGACATTTTGAATCTCCCATTTATATAAAATAAAATAAATATTATAATCAAAGGAAACTGCAAAGAAATTTCCAAATTTTATAATTTTTGTTGGATATTTCCAAACAAAAACATATATAATAAAATAAATGAGAATTTTGTAGAGATCTTAAAGTCTTATCCCATAGATTCAATATTTTTTCCCCGTTTTACACTTACTGAGGTGAAAAATATTCACATTGGTTCTTATTCACAATGATAAAAAGTGAACTATTTACTAAATTTTAGCCTCCTTGTTCCTAATATAGAATCTATTTTTTATGATTAAATTATAAAAGTATAAAAAATAAAATTTAATATAATTTTTTAAAATATAACGAAAAATAGTTTTTAGAAACATATGTTTTAGCATAAAAACGAAACCATACCAAAATCAAGTATAAATTCTATTCCTATGTAATTTAACATGTTATATATAATTAAAGGATACTTATATTAGTTTATTTTAAAATTAAAAACATAATTGGGTTTTCAAATTAAACTATTTAATGAAAATAAATAACTGTTTTACAAAAATCATCATTTTTCAATATTCCTTGAAAAATAAATCATTTCCAAAAAATCCATAAATTTAACATTAAGATAATTTTGAAATTATGATATTGAAAATTATATTAATTTTCTCAAATGAAATTCAAAAAATTGTATAAATTAATTTCAATTTTTTTCACATAATTCATTAAAATAAATTTTGATAAGAACATAATTTTGAAGCATAAAATGAATTTACTTGAAATTGGTTTCTTATTTATTTTGAAATAATCAATAAATTTTCATTATATAACACCATTATATATATTTTTAATAACATGGTTTTTCTTATTTATAGAACCAATTTAATGGCTAGATTATAAAGATCATATTTAAATATTAACAATTTTATAGTAAGTCATATTTTCTTAAAGATTTTTGTTGTGTGTTAAGAGAACTATCAAGTATGGTATTATAAATTTTTTGGGTTATACGTCTCACCCATTAAAGAAATTATATCCATTAAATTTTATGACTTTCTTTAAAACAAGGGTTTAAAACATTTTTTAAAAATATATTCAATGGAGTGGATGATAAAACACATTATCATGAAACAAAAAACCCATTCAATATTTAAAAATACATTAATGAAAACCCACATCATAAAAATGGAAAATGAAATATCCTTTTGAAAAGAAGAAAAGGGAAATATGAAAGTCACAAAGAATAACACATAACTAGGTTCCCATATATGGATAACATTGGAAGAATGCAAAAATATGGGCATTGAGGAAAACAATAACAGCCAAGAAATAATATATATTGATAGATAACCTAGACATGAGAAATTTAATGACCACAAATCCATATATCAATATGTAATAAAAGACCATAAATTAATTACAAATAAAGGTAAGAGGATAAAATTTTTACTTCAATAGTCTTTTCCAATATCTGTTGGGATTATTTTACAATCAATATAGAGAACATGAGAAAACATACTAAGTTGATTTATTTCCATAATAAAAGTAAAATTTCATCATCCGGTTTTTCTTAAAGAAAGTTTTCAACTTATATCTCATCTATAACCCTTATAAATGAATATTCAAGATGTTTTTATTATACCAAAATCACTAAATTTTAATTTTAATAGATCGAAGATCCATAGAAGGATAATAAGTTATTCCTATGGAATTCATACATTATTAGAAAACAAAATAATTAGTACAAGATAAAATAATATTCAATATATTTAAACCTTCACATTAAGAAAAATTACATTTGTCTCTAATGCCTTAACAATAACAAATAATGTTTAACACAAATCATTAAAAAATATCTAAAATTAAAACACTTAAAAATTATACATACCAAGATTTAAACCCATTGATTAAATATATTTTATCTCTTATTGTTCCATGATAATATTAAATATTATCCATAAATAACTCATAAACCCATTTACAAGAAATGTATATACCCCAATCATATATTCTCCCAAATATTCAAATATTTTCTATAAATAATTTAAATAACCATAAATAAAAAATTCAATCATATGTATTCAAATAATAATTCAATATTTATTCCTTATAAAAACCCCATATTAAAAAAAATATTTCTATTTACCTTAATCTTATAATGTTCCCAAAATATTGAACTTCTTAAAAAATAGATTTATTAACTTATACACCAAGTCACATTTAAATTTGATTGCTATCTATATGCAAAATCATATGTTACCAAAATGTAATGAGCCTTTTATACCAATTATCTATAATTACCTAAAAATTAGATATAATCTTAACAGTAAAGGTTATCTATACATTTCAAATAATATCTAAAAAATATAAAATAATTATCCCTCGGATAACCTTTTCACTACAATACATGTTAAAAATAATATTTACGTATTCTTAATACATTTATTAAAACTAAATAAATTACAACCAAATTAATACCATCACAAAAAGACTAAAAAAGACTAATGCCTATAAACTTATGAACATCCTTTAGTGTATCAATCCTTTAGTAAAATTCCAATGGGACCTTTAGAAAATACCAAGGCATAATTACTCTTAAAACACTATATGTAGACTATTTTAATTATTAAATGTTTTTCATAATACACTATCCAGGATTTTACATGATATATATTTATTGTTCCTTTTTACAATAAAAGATATGAATCATTTCCTAAAATTCATCAATCTTAATCTATTCTTATTTTTTAATTAAAAGATAAATAAATCATTCATTTGGAATATATATCACTATTCATTACAATCCGGATTTCATATATAAATTCATCATGATCTAAAAGGTTGAGTCCATAAATTTTGAGAATTCCTAAAAACATTAAAAAATCATGTTATTCTATTATCCATACAGAATCATTACATATTGATTAAAATGGATGTTGATAGATATATAAATTTTATGATAATACCTTATTTTGAATATATAGCTTTGAGTTAAAATATCAATCTTTTTCTTATAGTAAATTTGGATATAGCTTGATATTATTTTTTCAAATAATGGTTGGTGATTATAAAAATAAAAAAATTAGATAATAAGATAAATGTTTAATATTGTTTTAGGTCACCCTCCATTGTACCGAGTAGAGGGTTGGAAAACACTTTTTGAGTCATCCATCATAAAAACATAATAAACCCCCTTATTATATCTTACAAAGTGGGTATGATAATATAATTGTATTTAAAAAACTTTTTAAAATGTATCCCATGTCCCTTATTTATATCCAAGTATAGAAGATAATTATGATACATTATAATGTTTTTTGTAGGTAATTTGAATACTAGATAAGGTGTCTAAATCACATGATTTTGAAATTATTATTTCAAGTGAATAATATATAAGGGAAAAGTGGTTTGTTTTTTATTTCTATCTATCCCACTTGAAGAATATAATTTACCTAGGTAAAATAAAATTTTGAGTTAATAACCAATAATATCAATAAGGAAATCATAGCGGACAAGTAAACAAATTTTGGAACAACTTACTCCATGACACCCTTTCTTTTAATATTTAAAACCTTATTTTTAACCTAGGTTATCTATGGTCATCCATAATTTCAATAACCTTATGTTCAAATAGTTAATATAGGTTTATAAAAATAATTTGAATTAAACCAATTATATAACCCATGACTATTGATCCAAGTGTACTATATTTGGCCCACTAATCATGCAATGGGTGAAGATCAAGTTAATACCCAATATAGCCCCTTTAGTTTTATTACTCCTAGGTGCCTCAATTCTGAACCTGTATCCATATTCTAGTATACAAAAAGAGATGAAACTTCTATTAAAACCACATGATCTTTTCATTACCAAAGCTTTACTGTATTATCTTATACATAAAATTATTAACCCATTTTGGAATCTAAATATCATAATGTATCTGCAAATAAATCACCCAAACCTGTAATGTTATCTAAACATTTCATATGATACCAAATATAAGGACCCAACATTAAAACATACATAATCTAATGATTTTAGACAAAACTACACTTTTTTACTTTTCATGGATCTTTATGGTTTAGTGTTTTATAAAATTATACTATAATTATTACATAACAAACCCATATATTATAATGTGTACATTCCACTCAATATCTATTTTTCAACAATAAAAAACTTTTAAAATGAAACACAATTTATTCCCCTGAAAAATATTCATGACTTTTAACTTGAATTATTCTTTACTCCTAACCATCCTATGTAACACCCCAAGATTTCATAGTACGTTATATTTTCGAAGCAATTCAAAAACTTCCATTACACGCAACACTAAGTTGAAGCGCACCATGACTTACCAAACTAACCATTCAAAAGTGGTTATGAATATTATTAAATGAATCTTTAAATTTATATAATCCTTATAATTTTAGAATCCATATTATGAGTTTCTTAGACATAATTTAAGAACAAATACATTTTTTCAGATAAATGAAGCATTTTTCAAAAAATGCCATTTTACCGCCTTTTAATGGTGAACCCTTTTTGAATCCAATATTTTAAACCTTTATATATTCAATTTGACAAAATAAACTTCTTCATTATAATATTGATATAAGAATTTAGTTTCAATAAATTTTTGGTGTTTTTCTGACAACTTTCATATTTGGGTGAATAGTGAAAAATACTATATTTTAACTGAAAACAACTTTTTTAATCAAAATAATTTATAGTGTTAAACTATAAATATTAATGTTTTGTTAGTATAATTAGATTATATTCTTACCAATTAATCCAATGTTGGTCATTGAAAGTAATTTCACTTTGAAATTGGACATAAACAAGTGTCAATATTTTGATAGTTATTGTTTATTAAAAACACACTTTTTGTTTTGAAAACGAGAATTAATTTTAAATTAATAAATGAAACTTCTATGTTTTTAATTTGGTAAAATAGACATCATTTTTGGATTTGTAATATCGAAATTATCCAAGGGTAAATTTTTAGTATTTTTCTGAAAACTTTTAATTTTTGATGAATAGTGAAAAACACAGAGTTATATATTTAAAACAGAATTTATATTTAAATAATTATTTATTTTATTTATATTTATTTTAGGTCTGAATAGATACATAATACCTATATAATTTAAATTTAATTCATTAGAGTCAGTTTATAATAATTTTAGATATATAAAAATTTTATTGAACTTTTCACCGTCTTTTACCCACCTCCTAAGAGAATTTGTAAATTCACATAAAACTTATTTTTACCACTTCTGTGAGTTGAAGTTCAAAAATATGAGAGACAGGGTTAATATCAAGGCGTAAAATGTGGTTCAATAAGACGAAAATAATTTTTGGTGAATAGTAACTTTTTACTTTTATTTACCACAGTTAAAAGTAGGTAGGGTAATTAAGGGTAAAAATGATATTATTATTACCCTAATTCATGTAATAATTCTATTGGATAAGTGTAATTAGACAAAAAACAACCTTAGGAATAAACTTTGACCCTTTAGGTCCACTTGGATTAGATTAGGACATTTATTATTATTTAATTTAAAGAAGAGTTAAAAGTGTTAAATTCAAACTTTATTAACTAAACCATTTTTAATATAGGGTTATACATAAGATATATTCGACTATAAATATTCATTAGAAATATAAATATATTTCCTAGATCATGGTATTTTATTTATAATATTTAGACATTAAATAATTAAATTTATTTATGACACAATGATAATGCAGTAATTACCTTATTAATGAAAGAATCAAATAAATTGTATTATAAATATTAAAATAAATATAATTTCAAAGTTTTTATGACATACAAGAATTTTCTAGGTGGATATGACATGTTAGGTATGATTAAATGTATTTTTTTCAAAGTAATCAAGCTGTGATGACTTTCCCAAAAACAAAATATCAAATAGTGTCAAAATTGACATAAATTAATATTTAAAACAAATATTATATGATTAATTGATATTCTATTCCTAAAAATCTAAAGTTAGGAGAAAATACTTATATCATGATATTTGAATCATTAATGGACCGCTTGGGGGTCTCGTGGAAGTTTATAGTACGTTTATTAACTATATAATATAAAAATTCAAAGAGACATGGTAAATGTCAAACTAATTAACTAAGGGTTAAAACTAAAAGATAAGGTTAATAATGTCACCCAAACCTATCTAAAACCTACTTCTTGAGTTTATTTTTAACCATAACCAACATATACTTTTAATAATCCACTTTTTATCCATTATAAACCGAATATGAATTTATTATAAATTAATACTTTATGTTTTTCCTAAAGAGCCCCTCCTCACATTTATCAAAGGACACCACTTCTAACCAATTCATCAAACATTAAAAGCCTTTTGTTTTGGCCAAAACCTTCCCAAATATTCTCTAAACTATCCTCACTTAAACCTAGAAGCATTGGTTTGATCAGAAAGCCAACCTATGGAGACATTTTGATCAAATCAATAGGAAGAACCCGGAAAAGAGGTAATGTTTTCACCACCCTTTTTCAAGTTCCTTTCTTCTTCCACTTCTTCTTTCCTTGTTATTTACATTATAAACTAATAAATCCAGTATCTTCTTTATACTATGATATTTTACAACCATATTCATTATTATATCCATCCTTTTAATGACATGTCACCATACCTGCGTACGTACGACTTACCGTCTCCATGTCGTGGTCTAATTGTTATTCAATACATTATTATTTGGATGGGTATAATAATAATGTTTAATTGATGAAAATAATAAATATATCATGATAATTATTCATTATATATGATATAAAATCCAATTATATATTATTTTAATATCAAAAGAATGATATTTTCACTCGTGCGTACGTACGGATTATCGTCTCCACGACGCGATGAGATTCATTTCCAAGTCCACCATTCATCGACGATTGTAAAAATACATTACTAATAAGTACATAATATATGAAATAATAATGCTAATAGAGATTTATATATATTTACATATATATGTATTTATGTACATTCATATATCTTATTCACTTAGTTCTGTTCAATACGATATGAAAACAGAAACATCGTTTAAGCATACGTACGGACTACCATCACCATAAATAGTGTTTTACATTTCATATATATTCCAATTATACATATTTATATTCTAAATATACATGATATATAAATCATTTTTTATATTCTGTAATTATTTAAATCATTATCTAATTGATACAATCAAGAGTAACATGTTAAAACTCGTACGATAAAGAAAGCGATTATTATCCAAAATGTTAATTTAACATGGAAATTATTATTAATGGGTAGTGTAAAGTAATAAATGAATACTGTATGATATCATAAATATTAATATGGTTCTGGTATAATTTAATAACATACTACGGTCTTCATACAGGAGGTTAAACGTACCCTCGACTAAAAGAATGTGCATGGTAAGGGGTTTTCATCTCACTCTTTATTCCCGTGAGATTCATGCCATATTGCCCTTTTGTGTGGTGTATGTACTGCCCATAATTGTATTATTTGTGTAATACAGTTTAATTTATGTGTATTTACATATTCAATGTATGATAATTCTTTAATGGGGTGTATGTCTTGTAAGTTACCAAATTGGTAAGGGTTAATTTCACAATCTCTTTATTATCTGAGGTTGTTTTTACGTAAGTATCTACTGGGACATTTTTATCATCCATTTTTCATAAAAATGATTTCAAAATGATTATTTTAAAGATTTTTGAAAGGTATTATTTATCAAGATCATAATTTTAAATGTTTTAAAGATTTATCTTTGTAAATCATTTTAATTAATGTCCATGTCTTCAAAATGATTTTAAGGATTTATTTATATGGACATGAATGTTTTGAAATAATAATTCATTTCAAAATTTTCAAAGTGTTGTGGGACACTTTAATTCAAAAATCTCTTTTAAATTACATCATTTATTAATGTGTGACTTTTAAACGATTTTACAAATAGGATATTTCTCTCAAAAAGTTTTACTCATCATTTTCAACTATGTCTACATCCTTTATATGATATTATGTTTGATTGAGGTTGATTTATTATAATACAATATTTCCTATTGTATTGATTGATTTATGATATGTTTGAATTTGGATGTTCTATTTTTATACCATTCATGATTTATGGTTAAAGTATTGACATTTCTTATGCTAGTTCTAATACGAATGTTTATGTTATGTTTCAACCTTTTCATATGAGGAATGTATTGGACATAGTAAGTGACAGGTGAAGCCTGATATAGCTCATCAATGCATCAGTAGGTCTCATGAGACAAATAGATGTGGAATTAGCTGAGGCCCTTTCCCAATTTGATATATGGTTTTGGTCGAGGCCTTAATCATTTTTAGTCATCTTGGCCGAGGCCTTGAAAAAATGTTTTAGAATGTCTGGCATTATACATTCCCTTATTATGAAAATAATATTGATGGTTCGTGTGGTCATTCGACTAGTAGAATACCCATGATTATGTTTTATTGTGGAATTATTTACTCAGATCATATTCCCACCATAAAATTATTCATTTTTATTACTGGTAAAGGCATTGGTTTCAATTATTCACCATGCTTAATATTTATGTTATCTTCTGCTGTATTTCTTACCCTTACTGAGTGTTTGAGCTCATCCATTTCTATGTTTTATTTTTCCCAGGATTCCATGAAGTGAATTTTGATTGATATGCAGGGTTAATCTAAGGGAATAATTTAGTTCATAGAAGAATACTTATGTTTTTTTGTATGTTATAAAGTATAATGTAATATTCATCTATGTAATCTATTTTCCAAGACTTCTAAACCAATCGGTCCTTCCGGACTTGATTCCTTGTAATCATGCCAATGTATTAAAATAATGCACCTACGTTGGGAAACTGGGGTAAGGGAATTACAATTGGCATCAGGGGAAGTTTAGAAATAACATTGGAAACTAGATTTAGATAAAATCTGATTAGAGAACATTACCCTAAGATAGACTTTGAGGATTAGTATAGAAGAACTTCCTAGAATTTTGGTAATGTAGAGATTTTGTGAGTTTTCCAGGAAAATATGTCCCTGTCTGGATATGAGTAGGTAGAGGCGGCTCTGGCATAGATATACCTAGGGATAAAACTCTAAAACACCACTTTGAGCTAGAATCGAACATGAACTGGTGCACGACAATGGGCCATACTGTACTCTTGGTTACAACACTACTGGGGGATATGCTTAGGATAATTCTCATTTTCTTTAAAAATAATTATAAAGGATCTACGAGTATATATCTCCTCAAAGAAAATATTTTTATGGACTATATCCATAAAATGATCAATTTATGTTTCATATTTTACAAGATTAGAATTATTTATTTCAATTCATAAACTGACCTAGTGTATACCATTATATAGAAATGGCACCCAATAGAAAGAATGTGAACTCGTGTAATACGTATGATCCCAAGAGTAAGATGGATCATATCTTTCATGGTATTAAGCCAACCTTAAGAAGGGAAATAGTCTCCCATCTATTCTCAAAATATGAAGAAATAATATCACATTTTAATAAGATAAGTAAAGAATTATATGAGTCTTATGGCTTTGAAGGGATTCAAGAGAAGAAAAGGATGGAAGAGATAAAGATGGATAAAGGGAAGGGGGAAAAGAAGGATTTTCCCATATGTGATAACTGTGGAAAGAATCACCATGGTAAATGCTTGAAGGGAATGTGAGTTTGTTATAAGTCTGGAGAAATGGGACACCATGTACGTTATTGCAAGGGTACGAAAAAAAATTCAAATGTACAATGCTTCATCTACAAGGCGTTGGGACACTACGTGAATCAATGTCTATGTCATAAGAGTATACCTTAAATGATGCTATTGGATAATAATCAAGTTATGATACAACCTCTTGTAAAGAGTAATGACTTGTGTTCTTATGTTGTTAATATAGAATTATTTCATTTGAGTGTTGTATCAACAATATACTGGTAATGTGAATTATGGAAATAAATAAAGATTGTACAACAGTACTATTTTATTGAGGATTTGAGATCATATGGTTCTAAGAAAAGTGACTTAATAGTAAGCTAATATTTTTTGAAAATACATGGTTGAAAGAATGGTAATCATTAATATGGTCTTAATAATGAGGTAATGTTTTTTGAATAAGAGGTGGTTGATTTTGGTAATTTAGGATGTTGTGGTGTTGTAAAAGAATACATGATGAAGGCGTCCACATGTTATTACCTGGAAAAAAGGATCCTCATTACGTTTAACTTCCTTATAAATTTTGGACTGAGATTTTGGATATAATTATTTCAGATAATTCTAAGGGCTGGAATAGATTATGTTTGAAATTCGATACTATTGTTAAGGTTATTTTTGGATTTCCATACAAAGGAAAACCCGAAGGTCGGCCGACAACCTGTCGTGTCCGGCAAGGCCGTGAGACATGAACCAGTAACCGAAGGGAGACAACGGTTTATCACCCATCACTAACCGACGTGATGTCCAGGATTGAATAATGTTGTTTTTTAAAGGGTCTGGTATATGAATTATAAATTCATTTTTTTTACCCTATACGAATAGGATAAATAGAATATTTTTTTATGTTCTATTATCATTTAGAGTGAAAGATGAGTTTGGGGTAGGAATTAGTTAAAGGATGGAAATATACTTGAAAAGTATACATTTTTTCTTCTCTTATTCTGTGAAGAAATAAATTCTTATACATTAGTTAAGGAGTCTTGTGAATTAAAATGTGTTATCCTAACACCTTATGTTTTGTTGAACCGATGGTAATTTAAATCATCATAGATTGGTGGCTTTGAGGCCCACAATTCTACATTTTTTTTGTGATTGATGCCCTCAATCACTCCCTAAAAATATTTATGTTTTTCCTCCAATTTTGTGTCTCTAATTTCCACTAATATTCTCCTAATCGAGATCATAATTTGGTGGTGACTTTTTCATTCCTCTTTTCCTCTTATTAAGGCTAAATTTTATTAACCCAATTTCCGATGTGGGTTTTCCCACAATGGTATTTTCTATTTTAATCCTTTTATTTTTGAAGAACAATTTAAAATTGCAAGGACTCAATTTATTGAAGGAGGGAAGAGTGTAACACCTATATATTTCATAGTACGTTATATTTTCAAAGTAATTCAATAACTTGCACTATACGCAACACTGAGTTCAAGCGCACCATGACTTACCAAACTAGTCGTTCAATAGTGGTTATGAGTATTATTAACTGAATTTTGAACTTTATATAATACTTATAATTTTAGAATCCATATTATTAGTTTCTTACACATAATGTAAGAACAAATACATTTTTTCAGATAAATGATGCATTTTTCAAAAAAATGCAACTTTACCGCCTTTTAATGGTGAACCCTTTTTAAATCCAATATTTTAAACTTTAATATATTAAATATGACAAAATAAACTTCTTCATTATAATATTGATATAATAATTTAGTTTCAATAAATTTTTGGTGTTTTTCTGATAACCTTCATATTTTGGTGAATAGTGAAAAATACTATATTTTAACTGAAAACAACTTTTTTAATCAAAATAATTTATAGTGTTCAACTATACATATGAATGGTTTGGAAGTATAATTCTATTATATTTTTACCATTTAATATAATGTTGGTCATTGGAAGTAATTTCACTTTGAAATTGGACATAAACAAGTGTCAATCTTTTGATAGTTATTGTTTATTAAAAACACGCCTTTTGTTTTGACAACGAGAATTAATTTTAAATTAATAAATGAAACTTCTATGTTTTTAATTTGGTAAAATAGAAATCATTTTTGGATTTTGAATATCCAAATTATCCTAGGGTAATTTTTTGGTATTTTTCTGAAAACTATTAATTTTTGATGAATAGTAAAAAACCCTGAGTTATCGTTTAAAACCGAATTTTTATTTAAATAATTATTTATTTTATTTAAAATTATTTTAGTTCAAAATAGATACATAATACCTATATAATTTCAATGTAATTAATTAGAGTCAGTTTATAATAATTTTAAATATATAAAAATTTATTGATCTTTTCAGCGTCTTTTACCCACCTCCTAGGAGAATTTGTAAATTCACATAAAACATAATTTTACCACTTATGTGAGTTAAAGTTAGAAAATATGAGAGACATGGTTAATATCAAGGAGTAAAATGTGGTTCAATAAGATGAAAATAATTTCTGTTGAATAGTAACTTTTTACTTTTATTTACCACGGTTAAAAGTAGATAGGGTAATTAAGGGTAAAAATGATATTATTATTACGCTAACACATGTCCTAATTCTATTGGATAAGTTTAATTAGACCAACAAAACCTTAGGAATAAAATATGACCAGTTAGGTCCACTTGGATTAGATTAGGACATTTATTATTATTTAATTTAAAGAAGAGTTAAAAGTGTAAAATTCAAAGTTTATTAACAAAACCATTTTCAATATAGGGTTATACATAAGATAAATTCGACTATAAATATTAATTATATAGATAAAAATATTTCCTAGATCATGGTATTTTATTTATAATTTATAGACATTAAATAAGTAAATTTATTTATGACACAATGATAATGAAATAATTACCTTATTAATAAAAGAATCAAATAAATGGTATTATAAATATTAAACTAAATATAATTTAAAATTTTTTATGACATCCACTAATTTTATAGGTTATTATGAAATGTTAGGTATGATTAAATTTATCTCTTTAGAAGTAATCAAGTTGTGATCACTTTCCCAAAAACAAAATATCAAATAGTGTCAAAATTGACATAAATTAATATTTAAAACAAATATTATATGATTAATTGATATTCTATTCCTAAAAATCTAAAGTTCAGACAAAGTAATTATATCATGATAGGTTAATAATTAATGTACCACTTGGGGGGTCTCTTGGAAATTTATAGTAAGTTTGTTAACTATATAATATAAAAATTCAAAGAGACATGGTAAATGCCAAACTAATTAACTAAGGGTTAAAACTAAAGGATAAGGTTAATAATGTAACACAAACCTGTCTAAAACCTATTTATTGAGTTAATTTCAACCCATACCCACCTTAGACTATGAATAACCCACTTTTGAGCCATTAGAAACCGAATATGAATTTATTATAAATTAATACTTTATGTTTTTCCTAAAGAGCCCCTCCTCACCTTTATCAAAGGACACCACTTATAACCAATTATTAATAACTTCAAAGCCTTTTGGTTCGGCCAACCTCTTCCCAAATATTCTCTCAACTATCCTCAATTCAACCTAGAGGCCTTAGTTTGATCATAAATCCAACCTATGGAGCCATTTTGGTAAAATCAAAATGAAGAACCCGAAAAGAGGTAATGTTTTCACCACCCTCTTTCAGGTTCCTTTCTTCTTCCACTTCTTCTTTCTTTGTTATTTCCATTATAAACTAATAAATCCATTATCTTCTATATAATGTGATATTTTATAACCATATTCATTATTCTATCCATCCTTTTAATGACTTGCCACTATAAGTGTGTACGTACGGCTTACCGTCTCCACATCGTGGTGTAATTGTTATTCAATACATTATTATTTGGATGGGTATAATAATGATGTGTAATTGATGTAAATAATAAATATATCATGATAATGATTCTTTATATATGATATAACATCCAATTATATATTATTTTAATATCAAAAGAATGATATTTTCGCTCGTGCGTATGTACGGATTACCGTCTCCACGACGCGATGAGATTCATTTCCAAGTCCACCATTCATCAACGATTATAAAAATATATTACTAATAAGTATGTAATATATGAAATAATAATGATACTGTAGATATATATATTTATATATTTATATGTATTTATTAACATACATATATCTTATTCACTTTGTTTCGTTCAATAAGATATGAAAACGGAAACAACGTTAATGCTTACGTACGGACTACCGTCTCCATAAAAATTGTTTTCTATTACATATATATGCCTATTATACATACTTATATTCTAAATATACTTGATATATAAATCATTTTTTATATTCTGGAAGTATTTAAATCGTTATCTAAGTGATACAATCAAGAGTAACAAGTTAAAACACGTACGATAAAGAAAGCGATTATTATCCGAAATGTTAATTTAACATGGAAATTATTATTAATGTGTATTGTTAAGTCATAAATGAATAATGTGTGATATCATAAATATTAATATAGTTCTGGTATAATTTAATAACATACTAAGGTCTTCATAAAAGACGTTAAACGTACCCTAGACTAAAATGAAGTTCAAGGTAAGGGGTTTTCATCTCACTCCGTATTCCCGTGAGATTTTGCCATATTTCCACTGTTACCTTTTCTGTGGTGTATGTACTACCCATAATTGTATTGTTTGTGTAATAAAATTAAATTTATGTGTATTTACGTATTCATTGTATGATACTTCTTTCAAAGGGTGTATGTTTTGTATGTTACCAAATTGGTAAGGGTTAATTTCACAATCTCTTTATTATCCGAGGTTGTTTTTACTTAAGTATCTACTGGGACATTTTTATCATACATTTTTCATTAAAATGATTTCAAAATGAATATTTTAAAGATTTGTGAAAGGTAATATTTATCAAGATCATAATTTTAAATTTTTTAATGATTTATCTTTCTGAATATTTTTAATTAATGTCTATTCATTCAAAATTATTTTAAGGATTTATTTATATGGACATGAATGTTTTGAAATAATAATTATTTTCAAAAGTTTCAAAGTGGTTGTGGGACACTTTGATTCAAAAATTTCGTTTTAAATTTCATCCTTTATAAATGTGTGACTTTTAAATGATTTTACAAAGAGGATATTTCTCTGAAAAAAATTTACTCATTATTTTCAACTATGTCAGCATCCTTTACATGATATTATTTTTGATTGAGGTTGATTTATTATAATACAATACTTCATATTGTATTAATTGAGTTATGATATGTTTGACTGTGGAAGTTTTATTTTTTTACCATTCGTTTTTATGGTTAAAGTATTGACATTTCTTATGCTAGTTCTAATACGAATGTTTATGTTATGTTTCAACCTTTTCATATGAGGAATGTATTGGACATAGGAAGTGATGGGTGGAGCCCGTTATTGCTCCTAGATGCATCCGTAGGTCTCATGAGACAACTAGTCGTGGAATTGGCCGAGGCCCTTTCCTAATTTGATATATGGTTTTGGCCGAGGCCTTAGTCATCTTTAGACGTCTTGGCCAAGGCCTTTAGAAAATGTTTTAGAATGTCTTGAATTATACATTCCCTCATTATGAAAATAATATTGATGGTTCATGTGGTCATTCGACTAGTATAATACCCACAATTATGTTTTATTATGGAATTATTTACTAAGCTCCTATTGCTGCTATAAAAGTATTCATGTTTATTATTGGTAAATGCATTAGTTTAATTTATTCACCATTCTTAATATTTATATTATCTTCCATTGTATTGTTTACCCTTACTGAGAATTTGATCCCACCCATTTCTATGTTTTATTTTTCCGAGGATTCCAAGAACTGCATTTTGATTGATATGCAGGTTTAAGCTAAGGAAATAATGGAGTTTATAGAAGGTTACTTATGGTGGGTTGTATATTATAAAGTATAATGTAACATTAATGTATGTAATCTATTTTCCAATACCGCTAAACTGATCGGTCCTTCGGGACTTGATTCCTTATAATCATGCCAATGTATTAAAACAATGCACCAAATCTGGGTAATTGGGGTCGGGGTGTTACATCCTATATGCCTGTAATATTTTTAACAGTTGAATGAGTAAAAAATGATCAGTAAGGGATATAAAAAATGAAAAGAAACAAATTAATCCATTTCAAAACCATGAGATCACATAAGAGTTTTTTACTTTATCATAATACACTTTTATCTGATATAATCATTTACTTAAACTTTAAATTAGCTTCACTTATAATAATTTTTCAAAAATATTATTTATACGAAAACATAATTGAAAATTTATAATAGTGAGGGTTCAAAAAATAATAAAACCCATGAAAACATTTTATTAACAATATATATTTTTTCCCTTAAATTCTAAAGTCATTCATATAAAAAATATCATTAGAATACCATATGAAATAAAAATATTTCTATGAAAAAAACTGCAAGCATAGAAAATTCATTTAGGTTCCTTGGGATATCATCTACATAGAACCCTTATAAGAACCCATTCAAACAGAATAACCTACTGGGTTTAATACAACATAATTAACTGGAAAAAATAATATTTACTCAATGCATATGAGAGAAATATTAGAATCACCCATCAACATAAAATATTTCCATGGTCAGAAAATATATGAAATATATAAAATTTTTCATTCTCATCATAAAAATCATTAAAATATACTTTTGAACCGATAATAAAAAGCATTTTTAGATATTGAAATGTTGTTTTTCCTTTGAAACCCAATTTTCAAAATGAAAATACCCAGAAAAAGGGAAGAAGAATGTTTATTTGAAGAAATCATAGAATCATATAAAGGAATTTAAACATCAAATAACAGTTTCAACGGTTAGAAAAATAATTCTATATCATATATGTTAAAATAGAGTATTTAATTTTTCTTATATAAATAAAGTCACAATGTTTTATATAATGTACCTAAAAAGATATTCTTTTGAAATCCATCGAAGTAAAGTGAAATAAGATATAAAATTTACTGTGTAATTTATTTATGTTAATATAAATATATCCATAAAATTATTTTATCAATATAGAAATGGAGGAAAAAATATTTTAAAATTAAATATTTAAAACACTTTAAATGTGGTTTTATGGAAAATTGTCTCTTACCTCAAGTATAACTTTACACATACATTCATTATATATCTTCTTCTAGGATAATCACTTTGGATTACACATTAATCCTTTTAGGGTTGGAATTTTGGTGAGACCATGTCCTTTAAAAAGTGGGTAGGGATGTTGGGGAGATACTTGGGTAGGGATTTTATGAACTAGAGTTCACAAAATTTGCGAGTAGGTAAGGAGATTTGGTGACCTTTTATGAGGGATAGGAGGGAAATCCTTGGATGTACATAAAGTATAAATTTAATATAAAATAATATTTATATTAATGCGGAACCAAATTGATATATTTTAATTATAGAATGATGAAAAGTCTAAATCCTCTCATAAAAACAATTTTTTTTCATGTTTATGTTATGTTTTCACCCTTGTCTCTTAGTTTTCACCATCCATTAACCCTTTTGATTATTACCACAATATTATTGTTGATTTTACTCTATAGAACCCATTGACGTTATTATAAAAGGGAAAGGGACCCATAAGTGGAAAATGGTTGATATTCTTGGCCATATCATATTCAATTTTCCAAAGATGGTATTTTTATGAATTTTAAATAACTGAATAAAATATTATTTATCATAATATACCATTATATCAATTTTCAGGATTATTCACATAGTTTGACTTTAATGATATCAACATAGTAATGGAATTTGAATATATACTTTTAAAAATATGTTAATTTTTTATATTTCTCTAAAAAATTATTGTAACATATTAATTAATCTAAATTGTATTAATTTTAATGATTTATAGAAAACATTTACATGATTTTCCTTTTACATGAACAAGTACTGAGTCGGCGTTGCGTGAGAATCTATGCTAATTATTCCCGAACAAAAAATTAAAAATAAATCACAATAAAAAAATAGTAATCCTTAAAATTACCATTTAAAATCGAACATAAATAGTTTTTATCCCTTTCACAAAATATTATCGATATTAAAATCAAGAAAGTGATTTTTTTAAATTTATCCATTACTTAAAATAACATAATTGTTATAATTTGAGTAAAGTGGAAAGAAATTTCCACATTTTAGAATAATTGATGGTTATGATTGAAAAAAATTATCCAACAAAATAAAGAATTTTTTTTGTATAACTTAATGTATTATCCTATAGTTTTAATCTTTTTTACCTATTTTAACCTTAACGAGGTGGAAAATATTCAATATGGATACTATTCATAATGAACACAAAATAAAAAAGTGGAATATTTACCAAATCCAAACCTAATGATTCAAAAAATAGATTTCATTTTTAAAATTTGAAATTTTAAAGGTTCGAAAATTCCAATTTTAACGTAAATGTTTAAAATGCTATGGAAAATAGTTTTTAGAGAAATATGTCTTTATGAAAAAAATTATCTTATAACAAAATAATGTCTAATATCAATTACTATGTATTGAATTAGATTATAACTAATTAACGAATACATATGTAACTTTAAGTTAATATTCAAAATAGAATGGTTATTTTAAATTACTTGATTTAATGCATATAAAAGGCTATTTTAAAAAATAAGATATTTTTAACTATTTATAAAAAAATAAAAAATTTCAGAAAAATATAAAAATATCATCCTAAGAAAAATATTACACGGGGATTTCAAAAATGATATTCATTTTTGGAAATAATATTCCTAAATTTGAAATAAATTATTTGTAAAGTACAAAAATAAAAATAATTAAAACCCACATTTAATGATATAATATTTTTGAAGAATAAAATAACTTTACTAAAAATTTATTTCTTATTTATTTTTCATAATTCAATAAACATGAATTATAAAAATATTTTTTACATATGTTTTATAATTTTTTTATTCTTATTCATACTATCAATTTAATGATTATGTTCTAATGATACCATTTAAATATAAATATTTTTACAGTGTATTATAATTTTCTCAAAGCTCAGTGTTTTATGTTAGGAATGTTATCTAGAATAATATTCTAAATCATTGAGGTGTTAAATAAAATGACTTCGAAATGTATTCAATTGAATGTATTTATTAATTCATGTAACTATGGGAAAATTATACCCCAATATCTATTATTGGAATGTAATAAAATATGTAAATCATGTGTTTAGGAGCACTAAATCAAGGAGTGAAGGTATGGGGAGTCACAACTAATTAATGATATGATAAAAAAACTATAATCATTCATTAAATCATTTAAAATGAGAAAAATAAAAAGAAAATGTTCTCTTCTTTCTGAGTAATAAATTTATATAAATTATCAATTCTTTATACTTCTTTAGAATAATCATATATTACACTAATATGAACAAAATAACAATTTTACACTTCTAGTATAATGATATTACAACTAAACCACCTCATAATAATTCATTAATCAAGGTAGTTTCATATTTAGGTCAGTTCAATAATGTACTTGAATAATACAGTAAATTTATACCATGAATGACTATAAGAACATATTTAATATTATAATATGATATAAATATGTAAAAAATAATTTTTATTTGTTTTGTTATGGCTATATCAACATTTAACTCATTAATTAAGAAAAAAAAGATCATTCATTAATAATCACTTAAACATGACCGTTGCTAACTTCATTTTCATGGTTTTAAAAAAAATAAAAATGGAATGAAATTATAGCTTTATAAGATATAATGGAACATAAATTATAGGATTATATATAATCTAAAAATTATGGAATTTTAAAGAAGAATAGATACTAACACCCCTTTTATGAAACTAATTCAAATTGATAAAGATTACATACACACAATGTTGAAAATATGTAAACAAAAAATAATATTTATGTGTATGTAATTATGTTAAATTAGGAGTAAAAATGATTGTAGTTATGTAAACTGTTCTTGGTTATACATTTAATAATATTAACATAATTATTCAGGATGTTTGGAGAAAGTAAAAAATGAATATGAATCGAGGTAAGGATTTTCATATCAAATTCAACTTTTTGATACATTTTTGGTATTACGAACCTAATTTCATTATTGTGGTTTATATATTTCCTATATTATATATTAATTATTGAATTATATTTTAATAATGGAATTTTTGTTCAATTACTAGAATACTCTTTCAAGTGGGCTGGATTATAATATTTCTCAAGAAGCAATGTTTCTTTTCTATAAATTTAATTTTTTGAGACATGATAATGTTATGAACCATGTTTTCCTTTGAATATTGTATTCAATAAAAAATTATGTATATATATCAAATATTTTTTTATTTTTGGGAAATACCAAGACAAATTAGTTTCCTTTTATCAAGAAACATTTACTAAATTATTAAAATAATTATAATTTTTTTTGGTATCTAAATTTTCATTCAATGATTCATGATCATCCTCTTAGACATAAAAGATGTGTATATTCTACCAATAGTTTATATTATATTGTATTATATTTATTTTTATTAATTTACTTTATTACCACATAATACACCTTTTTGAAATACTTCATACGTCACATAGTATGTTGCTTGTAAGGAATATTGATAAGTCAAGCCTCACTTCCATGAATTATATTATTTCATCAAGAATGTTTTTATTCTATTCATTGTTTATCCCACCCTAATATTTTATGGTGTTAAATTTCTCTAATTTTATTTGGAAATAGATATTTTAATAAAAATATTGTTTCTGTTTTTTAATGTGAGTTTTAATCAAGTTATTTTCAAAATAATAAAAAGGGGTTTCCCATTCACATTCATATGTTTTTTCTTCCAATCATAATTCATACAAGATAAACCTTATATATTTTCATGGATTGAATATTGGATATTAATTTAAAAACTAATGGTTTTATATGAGTTTTCACTACACCTTTTTATAATGAATTTTTGAGGTGACACGTAACATTTTTCTACTTGAATGATAAAACTATTTTCTAAAAGATATTTTTTTTCAATAGAATTTATATTATCCATTATAAAAAGGATTTAACCTAATAGTATTTATGTATCACTTTTTATAATATAATATAGATTCATATTTTGGGGAAATTAACACGTTGAACCAAAAAATCAAATTCTTAATACATTTTTGGGTGGTATCATTCAAGAAATATTTTCTAAGGATTTTTTTCATATGTTTAAACATCCAACTATATTTACCATTTTACACTTTGGTTATATTATTTTGAAACCAACAACCTTATTTACACAGATGGGTTTTGATCATGTTATCCATTTTATTGACCTAGGGAAAAGCATTGGTATACCGTATATTTTTATTCCTATATAGATGTTTTTTGTCAAGTTGAATATGTATTATTTGAACATCTGCCTTCTTTCTAAATAAAAGTTATTTTCATGTAATACATTTATTGAAATAATGAAAACGATTTAAATAATTTATTACTATTTACTCGTGACAAATATTGAACATGTATTGATCTTTTATATTCTTCATTATACATAATTCCATGTTTTTATTCAGCCAAGGGTTTTAGGGAAATGTAATGAATGGTTTAGTTGAATCATATATATAATGAATTTAACATAATCATGTTATGGGTGGAGAAAATAATTATATAACCCCTTTATTCATTTATTGGTATCATGAGAAAAAAAACATGTTGGATTTTGATATATACCTCTTCTCATAATTGGATAGTGTGTTAGCACAAGGCATTGAAAACATTTTTTTGATGTTCGAAATTATTCATTTCATCAGTATGAGATCAGTATTATTGACATCGATATCTTAAATAATTATCATGGATATAAAATGAACTTATTTTTATTTGATTATATATTCATGTTTCTTACTTATTGTTTCCATAATATTTATTCCATTATTATGACATGATTATCTTAGTTTTATGTTTCCCTCACTGAGAATTTGATCTCACCATTTCTTATCATTTAATTTATTCAGGTTAAAAATAATATTACACATGATATGATTAATTGGAGAGCATGTGAGGATATTTTTTGGGAGATGTTGAAGTCATATTATAGATTAGGTAGATTCTTATAAAGTGGAAAAAATATCCATTAGTTGAGAAAGGAATGTGTTTTTTTATGTTTTGTCCTAATTCTCTAAATCTATAATCCTAAATGGTCTTGGGAATTTTTTAAAGAAATATTTTTATTAACTCAGGTAATTATTTTATTATTAAATCCGATAATATACAGTTGGTATCCAATATAGTATGTAAAGTATTTGTTTATGAGAATTCATCTTGGGATTACTAGCTCGGTGTAGCACAATTGGTATTAGAGGATGATTTACATATCATTTGAGATTAGGATGTTTATTGAGTATCATTGATAAGTTAAGGATAATCATAATTTAAAAGGTATAGAAAACCATTTGGGATAGTATATGATTTAATGTTAAGGTAATAATACACATTTTATTTTGATATCAGGATAATAGATTTTCAGTGAAACCCCTAGGGACAAGTCTATGTGATAATTCATTGTATATGATAACATCTTAATGTTTTGGTAATATTGAGATTATATGGTATCCTAGAAATTATGTACCTATAAGAATACTACAAGTGGATGAAGGCTCTTACACATATCTACCAAGGGGTTATAACACTAAAAAGGAAAGATTAGGTGTTAACTTTATTGTCACTAGGTGCACCATAAAGAGGACTAACTACACACCTAGTTTGAAACTTTTGAGGGATATGTTGTGGTTAATAATTATATCTTTAAAAACTATTATGATGGATTTAAGAATTATTTTAAATAATAATTTTAGAGAACCTAATAGAACAATGTCCATGGATAATTTTGGATTGTACAAAGAGATTCATAAGTTGATTTAAAAGTATCACATATAAAAAGATAAGGTGTCACAAGGGAAGAAACATTTTGGGGATTTTTTCATATTTATATTTTTAATATTATCAAGACATTTTGGTTTTAGTATTCTACTATAATAAGATCCTAAAGATGAATGTAATAATGGTATTTATATAATAACTAATATGTTTTGTAATATAGTAAGGAAGAATACTTAAATGGTTGAGAATATTAGTATATTATTATTATGGCCGAAAATTATAGTTTTCTAGTATTACCTAAGGTAGTGAGGATGATATATTAGTAGAAATTAATTCTTAATACATTTAGATATTTTTACTAGTGGGTAATATATATTGATGACATATTCTAGTATATTTTAAATGTTATGAGAATTATGTGAAATATATATTTATTGTTATGAAATAATTTTTGTTCTTTAAAGGATTGAAAACATATATAAATTGTACTAATAACCATGAAAAATGATTTTATGACATGGTTATATTTTATGGATAACTATAACAGAGCACAATATTGAGGGATGTATAACTATTATGATTAATATATGCTTGATGTCGATATAATAAAGGGATGATTTTTTAATAAAAGTTAGTTAAATTTTATTTATAGAACAATAATCAATTATAGATTTAATAAAAAAGTGATCCAATATATGTTTGGTGATTTTTAACACATTTTTTAGAAAATGATATATCTTTAGTAGTGTGTGACTTTATAAAATAATGAAAAAATAATTTTATGGTTAAGATAATGTAAATTTTTAAAAGAATATACAACTTCATTATGGTTTATTATCATAAATATTAATATTTATTTGAGAAATGTATATTTTTGGATTAATATATTATTTTTTCTAATACATACTTGAGAATATGATTGTATAAATGATTAATTTTGTTTGTGGAAAGGTATGTAACCTTATCTAGCCTAAGAGAGTATGTTAGATGTCATATTATAGGTTATACGTTGAATTCTAGATATGTTAATAATACCAAAAAATACATTATTATAAGATTATTCACTAAAATTGTGAGGATTTAATTTATATAGGATGAGAGAATGTTACACCCTAAATATTTTAATATATAATTTCCTTCAAATAAGTAAATATGTTTGATAAATTTCACCACATAAAACAAAAAACTATAATGAAAACATGATATATTTATATCGTTAAAACCTCTCCCTTTAATTGTAATGAATGAGTTTGGGTAACTTATTTATGAATTTTTTTCAAAATAAAATAAAGTTTACATTCAATGTGAATTAAATTCAATTATGATAGCTAAAACAACATAGAAAATAATTTTATTCATAATATTATTTTTCTAAATTGGAGTTGAATTCTAGGAAACTAACTATAATATCATTAAATAATAAAAAAATATATTTATACTCTGAATTATATATTACCAATAAATTAATTACTTATTGATATGAAATAAGAACAAATAATTATAAACATTTACAAAATCTCTTTTCCAATATGAACAGTTTTCTACTATATTTTGTGATTTAATTTAAATATTGTTTTTTTAAAATATTATAAATTTAATTTGAATAAATTAAAATCATTTTTTAATCATAAGAACATAAGAATAATATTAATTCTTCTGTCTTTCTAAAAATAATGCGTTAAGTGAATTGTGAAACATATCGTTTTCAAGTAACATGATTTTTATGACATTCTTAGTTTATAAGAATAAATTAGAAATTCATGAAAATCTTTTATAAGTCCAAATATATAATTTATATGTGAATATATATTTTATAATTTATTTTAATTTAAAATACCATATTTTATATTTAATATTATAAGTAATATTTTTCCATAAAAAATTAATACATTATACTTTTTTATTTAATAATTATTTTTGTCACTTATATAAATTGAATAAAATGAGATTGATTTATAATTTTGAATTAGTTGTTAAAAATTATCCATTTAGTACCACTTTATTATTAAGAATAAATAATAAGCTACCTTATGAAAAAATTATTTACCATATTAATAGCTAAAATGGTTAAAGTAACAATTCAAGGTGTAAATGGATTTAAAAATGATAAAAATATGTCTAAAATTTTGGGTGTAAGGATGGGATAGAAATTATATCTTCCAAACTCAATTATTTCTCAATTTTATATACACATGAAAATTTTAACATGTTTTCCCTTTATATTATATTAAAATATTTACAAAAAATGTAACTCTCTCCACATATGAAAGGGGCCACTCACCACCCCTTAATGGAATTCCTAAAAATTATATTTACTTATAGAAAACTAACATTTTTTTCTACCCCTATAAGTCTCTTTAAATATTTTGAGATTTTGGTCACAATAGATTGGCCTATTCCATCCATTTCGATCAGATATTCCAATGAAATCTCTAAGTTCTCACGTAAGTAATCATTTTTAATTAATTTTTTTTATTTTTTTTTATTTTTCTATTATAAAATTAAAAGAACTATATAATTACATAATTATTATTTAAATATTTATTTTTATTCTTCTTTTATAATAATCATTAATAAACTTTTTTCAACTATATTAAGATTAAAGAAACTGTAATTCACATGTTAAGAGTACTATAACCTCCACGACGCGACGTGATTCATTTTCCTTCACCACAACACTAGGAATGTATAAAAGGAGAATATAATAAGTAATTATTATATTTATATCATTTTTATTATTCTTAAATAGTGAAATATATTAATCATTTCCCTCGTTCAATAGACAATGAAATCATCAATTGTGCGTACATGTGGACTACAGCCTCCATGGAAATGATTGATTTTTATTTTCATTTTCATCTCTACCATACATGGATGGTCATGAGGATGGGATTAAAAGTTAAATATGATGTTTATGATATCATTATTTTTATGTAATTAGAAATTATAGAACCTATAAATGATATGATTAATGAACTGTTATAGTCAATTTAATCATTTAGAATGAGCGAACTAAGAGGAAAATGATATGTTCTTTCTAAGTAATGACTTTTTATCAATTATTATATCATTATAATTATTTTAAATATTTAATATGTCCCACAAGTAATCACAAAATAAGATCATTATTCTTCTTTTTTATTGATATTACGACTAAACAACCTCCTAATTATCCATTAATCATGTTAATTTAATGCTTGGGTTGGTTTAGCCATCCTCTCAAATAATAATATGAATTTATATTATCTATATATTTGATAACTTTTTTACTAATTTAATGTGATATATATATATATATATTTGTGTGTGTGTAAATATTTTTTTTCCTTTTATGGTAAATTTATATCAACATTTTACTCATTAAATAAGAAAAAACCTTATGTTTATTATGAATCACCAAAACATGGTAATCACTAATTTCATCTTCATGTTTTATAACCAAAACTACAATATAAATAAATTATGAATTTATAAACTTCCATTCAACATATATTATATTACCTTATATGATCTAGGAATTGTGTAATTTGGAAAAGTAATAGATACTGACACCTCTTTTATGAAACTAGTTCAAAATGATTAAGTTAATTACACAATATGCGGAAAAAATGTAATAGATAATTAATATATATATATATATATATAATGATCTAAAAATTAAGAGTATAAATGGTTATAGTAATGGAAAAGGTCCTTGTGTAATTATTTAATTAACTTAATTTAATTATTTAGGATGTTTGGTGCATATTCATAATCAATTAGGACCAAGGGAAAGGTTTTCATCTTAAATTACACTCTTCATGATATTTTTAGTATTATAAACCCAATTTCATTTATATGTTTTATATTATTCCTATTTGAGATATTATATAAGTAATTATATTTTAATAAACGTATTTCCAGTTTAATTTCAATCTCAATCTTTCATGCGGTTTTGATTAAAATGTTGCTCAAGCTGCAAGGTTTATTTCGCTCAAACTTTAATTCTTGGATACATGATTATTCTATGCACCAAGTTTACTTTTAATGATGAATTCAATTAAAATGGATTTATATTTATCATATTTTTTATTAATGGTAAATACTATTCTATATAATTTCTTCTTTATAAAATAGATTTTAATCAGTTGTTACCCCATTTGTAAAGATTTTTGGTAACTTAATTTTCATTCACATAGTTAGGGTCAAACTCTAGGAGTTAAAGGTTGACTACATTATACAAACTCATTATATTATTTGGTATTATATTTTTTATAAGAATATAAATCTATACTTTATTATAAATCTTTTTTAATATTTCTTACTTCAAGGAGTATGCTACTCGTAAGGAATATTAATAACTCAAGTCTCTTTTCCTTGAGTTATATTGTTTCATCATGAAATTTTTTATTCCATTCTTGGGTTGTCATGTAATAATATTTTATATTATGGTAATTTATATAACATATTGGGGAAATTATATTTTTATTTTAAATAATGTATATTTACTCTTTATAAATTATGTTTCCAATATGGGATTTCCAAAATAATAAAAAGGGTTTTTCCTTTTTCATTCCCATGTCTTGTCCTCCTCTCAAAATTTATCCAAGATAAACCTTATGTATTCTCAAGGCCCTATTATTTATCATTCTTAAAAATGAGCAATGGTTTTAAAATATTTCACACATCACCTTTTGAAAAAGACTTTTGGAAGTGTTATGTAACATCGTTTTTTATGTCAATATTAAAAATATTTTCTAAAATCTCTTTTTTATTTTAACATAAATTTTTTATTTTCATCTTCAACATTATTTAACTTAATAAGATTTATTTTTCACAATTTATACTATAATGTATATTCATATTTTGGGGTAATGAACACATGGTACCAAAAAATACAATTCATGATCCCTTGTTTGGTGGTATCATTAAAGAATTATTTTCGAAGGATGTTTATCATCTATTTCAACACCTTTCTATGTTTACTTTATTAGACTCTGTGTTATAATCATTAAATACTGTTTATTTTAATAGGGAATAGTTTTGGTGTACCGTATATTATTATTATGATAGATATTATTATTGGAAAGTTGACTATGTATGGGTTGACCATCCACCTTCTTTCTCAGGACGAGTTATGATTATAATATCATTTTATTAACATGTGAAAATTTATAAACATTTTTTATGATTATTGACTCCTAATGAAGGTTGATCTTGTATTGATATTTTTTATTCTTCCATATATGGATAACCATGTTTTTGTTCAACTAAGGATTTCTTAGGGAATGGTATGGAAGGTCTTGTTGTCTCTTATGGTGAATATATTGAAAATAATAAAGTAAATGGTGGGGAATATAATTATATATACCCTTGAGGAATCGAAAGGTCTCATAAGGAAAAATATTTTCGTTTTTAGTGTATACCAATTCCCATAATTGGATACTATCCTGGAAAAAGTCATTTACAATATGTTTTGATGTTTGACATTTTGCATTCAATTGGTATGAGATCTGTAATATTTATATTGATGTTATAATTTATTTTTAAGGATATAACAAATAATTATATTATATAGATTATAGACTCATTTTGTTTACTTATTCCCACCATAATATTTATGTCATGATTACCTCAGTAGTATGTTTTACTTTACTATGTTCTTGAGCTCACCCATTCTTATGTTTCCATTTCCACATTTTATGAAGAAAACTATTACAAAGGAAATGTGTGATTGGATATATATTGTGGATAATTTTTTGGATATTTTGAAGATATATTATGAAATATTTAGTTTCCTATGAAGTTTAAAAATATCCATTAGTTGATAAAGACATGGGTTTTATTAGTTTATGATTTTTCCTAATTTACAAAATATTTATACCTAATAGGACTTGCGAATTTATATAATGGAATGTTTCATATAATTGATGTATCTATGGTATATTTATGTTAATTACTAAATAATTTGAATTAAATAAGGTATGTAAACTATTTATATATGTGAAATAGGCTTTGGATCATGGATCTGGGCAGTCATACTTGGAATTATAGAAGTGTTTAATTTTTTTTAGAGATTTTGATATTTATTGAGGATAATTTTATGGTTGAGAGGTATAGGATGATCATAATTTAAAAGGAATTAAAAACAATTAGGTATATTTTATGATTTTATGCTAAGGTAATGGTACACATTTTAATTAGGGATTATGATATGAGAACTTTAGTGAAAACCCTAGGAATAAGCCCAATTGAGAATTCTATGTATATGATAATATTATAGAGTTTTGGTAATGTATAGATTATGTGTTTATTTGAAAAATTACATTCATTATTGGACATTATAAGTGTATGAAATATCTGGAATAGATGTGCATAGGGGTAAGAAACCCAAAAATGTTGATTGGGTATTAACTCAATTGCCACCTAGTGCATTATAAAGTATCCTATCTTCACATCTAGTTTCACATAATTGGGGTATATTATTATTTTTATATAAAATCCTATTTATAATCCATTAAAATAATTTAGGAATAATTTTACCTAACTATATTATAGAACATAATAACAAATGACCATGTATAAACAATGATTTTATAAAGAGAGTAATATGTGGATATGAAAGTATCATATTTTACAAAATAGGTGTCATAAGGGAAGAAATACATAGATTAATTTTTTTATATTTATATTTTGAATATTAACATAACAATTTTGGTTTTAGTAGTTGGTTGAAACTGGATCACAAAGATGAAACTAATGTATGAAATGTATTCTGAAACCACTATATCTTATAAATGAATAAGGGAGCTTAGTTAAATGGTTGGGAATCATAGTATATGTTTTTTGTGAATAAAAATGTGAATTTTATAGTCTTACCAAAGCTATTGAGGATTATATATTGATAGAAATTAATTATTTATATATTTTTCAATTTCCACTAGTCTATGATATTTATTGATGTTATACTATTATAATATAGAAGTTATTAGAAGTATGTGAATCATCTAAGGGTTATTCTCCAATAATTTGTTTTCTTATAATGATTATAAATATATACTAAATGGGATCAATAACCTTGAAAATTCATTTTATGAAAATGTTATATTGTACGGATAAAAATTAGAGAACACTTTACTAAGGGATGGATAACAGTTTGGTTTAATATATTCTGGATGTTTAGATAAGAAATGGTCAATTGATTTCGATAAAATTTATGTATATAGTACTAATAGACTTTTAATTGATTATTTATTTAATGTAGAAGAGTTCTATGGTATTTTGGGTTATCTTTATCTCATTTTGGGATAATTATATATATTAACTAGCATGGGACCTTTGAAAGTACTGGTTAATAGAATTTGAGGGTTAAAGATACAATTACTTTTTTTAAGATTATAGAGTTTCATTGTAGTTTAATGTGTTATATATTTATATGGTTTTGAGAAATGTATATTTTTTAATAATTTATTATTGAATTATATATATACTTGAGAATATGATTGTATTAATGATTGTTGTTTTTCGAGGAAAGATAAGTAACTTAATATCTCTAAAGAGAGTAAAGTAGATGTCAAATTAGAGGTTTGATTCTGAATAATGAATATGTTTAGAATAACCACAATGAATTTAATCAAGGAGTAATAATTAAAAATTTTATGAGGCAATTTATTTAAGAGGGGATATTCAATACTATAATATTTTAATGTGTGATTACCTTTAAATAAGTTAATGTGATTGATAACAAGCTCTACCTGGAACACCAATCTAAAAAACAATGATATGTTTATACCATTAAAACATAGTATTTGAATTGGATGGAATTAATAAGATTAAATTATTATTGAAATATTTTTATAAATAAAAAAAATTTTACTTTTAATATGAATATAATTCAGCTAGTATAGCTAAAACAACCAAGAAATTATTTTTATGCTTTAAAATATATTTTTCAAATTTAGTATTTTATTTTAAGAAACTAAGTATATTATGATTAAAAAATAATAAAATATATTGATAATATTAATACTTGATTAAAAATAAATTAAATACGAGTTGATAGGAAATAATAATAAAGAATATTTTACATTTTTAAAAGTTATTTTACAATTTGAATAGTTTTACACTATTTTTTGGGATTTTATATAAATATATAATTATAAAATATTAGTAATTCAATTTTATAACATTAATATGAATTTTTTATTAATCATAATAATATAATAATAATATTAATTTTTTATATTTTTATAAATAGGTTATATTTTAGGTCAATTAACAAAAATACCATTTTTACAAATAACATGAATTTTTTGAAATAAATAGTATATAAGGATTAATTAGAAACTCATGAATAATTTTTATAATAAAAAAATATTTATTTAATTTTTGGATTTAAAATTTTAAAAAAATTGGTTTTAATTTACAATCTCACATTTCATTTTTTAGAACATAAGTAAAAATCTTTCAAAAATTGTTGTCAATAAATTATTCATTTTAATTTTAAAAATAATTTATATCTCTTTTATAAATATAATTAAATAAAATGGATCTAAAAATTAAAAATTATTGGGTCCAAATTATCTAATATGTACAACTTAATTGTCAGTAATAAATATTAAATTACCATTGGTAAAAACAAGTTACCATGGAAAAAGATAAAATGGTAAAAGTAATAAGTCAAAGGGAAATGGGATTGAAACATGATAAAAATGCATCTTTAAATGACTTGATGAGATTTTTTCTATACCTAATATCATTACCACTCAATTATTTCTTAATTTTTGTGCCACTTAACATGTTTAACATTTGAAACTTTTTATTAAGTTGAAATATTTAAAAAAAATTATTTATCAACACCTATAAAAGGGGCCTCTCACCACACATTCAATTCACTCCTACAAATTTGGTTCTCTTATAGGTAACTACCCATTTAATTTATCTAGAATACAATTTCACTCTCTTGTAATTATGGCTAATATATATTGTCGTATCCCATCAACTTATAAGGTATTTTCCAAAGAAAACTCAAAGTGCTCAATTTGTGTAATCATTTTCACTTAACATATTTATTTTATATTATTTTCCTTTCCAAATATAATTTTTAAATACATACATAATGACATCATTAATAGTTATATACTTAAAGTTATTATGCGATGAGAATAATCATTAATCACATTTTCCATTTTATATTATAAAATATGACATCGTAATTTTTGTGTTGTGTGGACTTCCACCTCCATGATGAAACAAGTTATGTTTTCCTTGAAAACATTAAATTATTTTCTAAAAGGGTAAGTTAATGAATAGTTATGATATTTTTATTATTTTTATTATTCTAAATCAATAAACCATATTACATCATTCACCCATTCTATGGAAAATGAAATAGTTAACGATGAATATGTTTGGACTATTACCTCCATGGAATGATTGATCTTGTATTTATTTTCATCACTACCTTAAATGGATGGTAATTACTACCAACAAATCCTTTTTTAATTAATTGATTATCCACTTTAATTATTTTTGGAACTATAGAAAAGCATCCACTACACCATCAAGTTACCCAGGTCCTTGAATTATAGATTACAAAGTTCAAACATATAAACATAACCATATTCACTGAGAATAAACTATAATCACACACCCAAATTCAAACTTCAAAAAAGTTACTATCATAAAAACTTGTGACTTTTGATGTGCACCTAACACATGCCTATTATCATCACAATGTTAGCCATCCGCCAACATTAGAGTAACAAATAAAACACAAGATTTATCCATAAGGTATTTTTTGTTTATGTTTCTGTTTAAGTCCATGTTTATGATTAATTAAGTGTTATACAAAGTCCTTGGTAAGGATAGGTGGTGTTATGGGGGTTCAAGACATGGAAAAGTAGAAAACGTGGATTTATGGGAAATCCGCACGGTTTGCACATGGATTGGAAAACTGTATGAGGGGAGACCATGCAAGAAGTAGCAATCTCCATGGTTTGTGCATGGTCTGGAAAACTAGGAGATAGAAGGGTGTATAGGTAGTGGCCTTTGCATAGTTTACACACAGTTTGGTAAACCATGTGGGTAAACCCTGGGGCCTGGAAACATTTAAAAAATTACCAAAATTCAATTACTAGATTTTAAGTTCCAACTCATGATTTATCCACCTTGTTCCTCCTTCAACCCTAGTGGCGAGTCAGTCTTCCACAATCTTTAAATAGGTGATTCTCCTTAAATCCTAGGCTGTTTGGAGTGAAGTTAGTCGTGGATTGAAGATCCGAGAAAGTCTAAACACCTCCTTGCTTCTTTTTCTTTTTTATGGTTTCTATTTCATCCCTATATCCATGCAAGTCTCTCAAACCCTACTTTTTAGGTGAGATTTAGGGTAAAGCTTCAAGGTTTGGTTGAATTATGATCTAAGGATTTGGTTGATAATGTGTTCACCAACATATTCAAGTTAGGTTGTCCAAACGTTATATCCCTTTGTTATTGTGTAGATTTGTGAAAAAGGGGATTTATTGTTTCCCTCTTTTGTTGAGTCCTTGGTGTCTTTCACATGATGTGATATATTAGTTGTCTAAAAAACCAAATAAAACCCTCATGATCCCCATGGGATTTATGGCAGACTATTTGACCTATTTTAGGGCCACCGATGGGATCTGCGAAACCTCCTAAATGGATAACGGAAACATAGGGTGTGAAATGGATTCATGTTGATATAGAGCCTTAACGAATGTGTTAATTGGTTAATGTAATAGGTTATAAGGGTTATGTATAGTTGGTTGTAATCTGATTAAAGGCTAATGGTTTTTTTGGTTTGCTTCTAAATGGGTTTAAAGGGAATAATGGGAATATGATAAGGAATTATGTTTATAATTGAATATGCTTGGTGAGTTAGGCATGAGAAATGGGAAATTGGAATAATGAGTTATGTAATATAAATGATCAATGTGTTAATGGATTGAGGAAAAATGTTAAATTCCCATTTATTGATATCGTTGTGAGGTTGAAAATGATATTATCTATGCTTATTGTGATAAGGTTAATTGTGGTGAATGATAAATAAGAATGTGCATATTGATTGTTTGCGTGGGGTATAGAATTGAGGTTCTACACCCATGGGTTGAGTTGGAAAAAAGTTTTAACTCTACCCCTAAATGCATAGGTTAGGGAAGGGGACAAGTTCGAGTCCACTAATGGTTGCATTCAAACTAAACTGAGGCTTTGAGGTGAGGATTATGATATTTTTATAACGTGATTCCTATTGATATAGGGCTTGATTTTATTCCCATATGCTTGAGAACATTGTATATTCCTAATCCATTGAACAAACGAAAAGGTAGATAAAACCATGAAATATCTAAGTAGTGATCTTGGATTCAAAGGTAGTATAAATTAAATGAGCATAGTCCATAATGGTATATTGAACTATTTAACTTTATTTTTCCATTATTATCATTTTCATGAACTATATACTTTGATGGATATTTTTTAAATATCGTTTCTGGTGGCCTACTGAGTTATACTGACACCATGATTGGACCGCCATTGGGTACCAGATTTGAATTTATACTTGCGGGTCAGGACAAGGGAAAGAGCCCTATAATAGGGAGTTGAGTTGTACATGGGACATGTATGGGAGAGGTTCTACACTTTTAGTCTGGACCATTTTGAGGGTTTTTTTATTGTCTTCTTTTGGGGGTTTGTTTCACTTGGAACTGTATCATGACATGACATATTTACTATTTCATATGGTTGTACATAGTTTTGGCAATTTGTTATTTATGTATGTTATCGACCTTTTCCTATTGTTTCAGTTATTTAAATTTTCATTTGTTTTGGAATACTCGAGTAATGAGGGTATAGTCTCCCCACGTGACCAATTGGACCCTCATAGCTAGTCAACAACCTTTGGAGTGTGGGGAGGCACTCCTGAGGTCATGTTGCAATCGGGATCTAGGCACCAAAATAGTTTCTCCCTAGTCGGGGATGTTACAAAATGGTATCAAAAGAGTTCTATTATCTTTATTACTATTTTTGGATGGTAGAGAGAAGTTTAGGAATGCATCGGGCCTTGGTAATGATCTCATGCTAAATATTATCCAACCCATGTATAGGGGAAACCCAAGTAACCCTGAGAGGGGATTTTTTTTCCTGTTGTGTATTGTTATATTTGATGATATTTCACGATTGGGTGATGCACTTTTTTTGTGATTTGATTTTTTTTGTGATATTTCTTTCGTAGCTGGAAGGGTACGAGGTTTTGCATTCACACATCATTCTAGGAACCTATGTTGGTAAGTAACATGAATCATAATAGACATGTACACATAATGAGAGTGTGGGATATAAAGGTTAGGATGCATATGTTTTCTTGAAAGTAATGAACTGTTTCTTAATGGGATGGTAAGAATGGGTAAAAAGGAATGCCAAAAGGGTAAGTAGTAATTATAAAATAGTGCCTAACAAATAAGAAAAGTGGATTAACCCATAATAAGGGTAAATGGGGATATGTAATTGGTTTTGAAATGGTGTGGAAGATAATACATGTAACCATGTGAATTAGATACCGTGTTAGCCATGGCCATAAGAGAGAGGGTAAAATGTAGTGATCCAGTTGAGAGTGGTATATTTTGGGTAGTGTATGTGAACTGGTTAGTTTGTGGCATATAATGATCCTTCCAATATCTTTTTCCTTTTTGTAAGAGAATCATGGTTGCGTGCTATAGATTATGTTTGGCATTATAGAGAATTGAAACCTCAAATACATGTGCCGGTTGGGAGACATGAGGAAGATGCTGAGAACAATCCTCCAATAGTGGAGTAGGAGAACCTGGTGATCTAGGGAAATAGAGAAGACCAGTTCCACAAGAACATTGTTTATTTCATGTAGATGTTGGAATGAGACCTAGAGTGGGATACACTAAGTATGTTTGAGCTGACCAGAGTGTTTTAGCTGCAACACCTGCTAACCATTACCAAAGAGGGTAGTACAAAAGTAGAAGATTTATGGATAGAGTCCATCCCAAATATCCTTGAACACTTAGGGAATACTCTTGAGAATTGAGTCATGTTAGTAGCCTATATGCAGAGGGATCAGGAAAAACATTGATGGGACATCATGGTCCAAACAGAGTAGGCTAAAGGAATGAATTGGAAGGATTTTAGGAGAAGTTCCATGAACACTTCTACCTAGAAACCATGAGTTAGGATAAGGATTTGGATTTTACAAGGTTGACTCAGGAGAAAATTTCAGTAATGGACTATTCTAGTCATTTCCCCATTTTGAGATGCTTCATTCCGACGTTGACGAGAGATGAGGCATCTGTGCCAAAATGCTTCCAAGACAGACTGAGACATGAGATCAGGTCTCAATTTAATATCTTTATTATGAACTGGTTTATTAAAGTGGTGGATCAAGCCCTTATCTCAGAGGGGAACCTGAAGGGAGATTCAGGTAGTGAACTTGTGGAACTAGTTTCGAAAGCAAGTGGTGTTGCTTCTGATAGATGGAAGCAACATTTCAGGATCTTTCAGCAAGGTGGAAGCACATAGAGGAGTCAGAATAGGGGGATATCTTCTCATCATGGTGAACAGTTCTTCTGTTATTAGTGTGGCAGGTCAGGGCAAAAGTGTGACTACTATCCCCTTCCACCGGTTGAGTGTCGAGCATGCAGTAGGTTATGCCACATGCAGAGGTTCTGCAGGAACCCACGACAGTCAGGGAATGATAGAGTTCATATGTAGATGCTGAGTGTAGGTAGGGGGTCAGTTACCACGTATCAGGTAAGTAGTTGGAGCTCCATAGGTCATATCAGTAGAGGTGGTGGATTTGGAACATTGGGGAAAGATCATCCTTACCAACAGAGTAGTACAGTAAAAGGTACATAGGTTGGAGACCAGGTTAAAGGTGTAGGTCATCTCTATGAAGTTCAGGTTCCCCCCAAAGGTGGTGAGGCATTACCTTATACTGTTCGAGGTATGATTCTTATAGCTTCTATGCATTCTAGTTCTTTATTCGATACAGGTGTTATGCATTCCTTTATTTCTACATTGTTCGTAGTTGTTTTGGGATTAACCATAGAGACTATATGTGGTGTAATTCCGCTTGATAATCCACTAGGTTTATGAGTTAAAGACTTCATGAAATGTAAGGGTTATGCTCTGAAGTTTGGTGGTATAATTTTCTCTGGAACAAATTTTTCTTAGAGATGTTAGGTTTTGACATAATCTTGGGGATGGATTGTTTGGCATTATATCAATCCCATATTGACTATTACTGATGTCAGGTAAAATTCAAATCTCTCTATGGGAGCAATTATATCCTTCTTGGGGAATGTTATACTTGAGAGAGCCACTATGATAGCAGTTGGGAGAACTCATCGCCCAAATGTCATGCCTTATGTTAGATGATGGGGCGAAATAACAACTAGTATTCCCTTTTTTGTGGGCCAGTTTCAAGATGCATTTCTTAAGAACTTCTCGGGGTTACCATACAAAAGATATGTTGAGTTTAAAATTTAATTATTTCCAAGAGTATATCCAGTATCCATTCCACCCTATTGTATGGCGCTAGTCGAGCTCCCAGAACTGATGGTTTAGTTTGAGGAATTAGAGCATAAGGGGTTTATAAATCCTAGTGCATAACCTTGGGGATCTTTGGGGCTATTTTATAAAAATACGGATGGATGATTGAGGCTATATGAAAATTATTGGAAGGTGAACCAGATGACTATTAGGAACCGATACCCTCTTCATAGAATCGATGACTTGTTTGACTAGATCAGAGGTTACTCAGTGTTTTCTAAGATCGATTTGAGATTAGGATACCATCAGTTGAGGGTGATACCTTCAAACATACCCAGTACAGCTTTCCAAAGTAGGTATGGGTTGTATGTATTTTAGGTGATGCCATTTGGTTTGACCAATGCTCTATCTGTGTTCATGGCCTTGATGAACCATATATTTCACCAGTATCTAGATCAATTAGTAGTTTCCTTCCTTGATGACATCTAGGTGTACTCCGTAACTCATGAATATCGTGCCAAACATCTTGAAATCTTCTTGAATACTTTAATTGAGAATTGGTTTACTCCAAGCTATCAAAATTTAAGTTTTGAATTGATGATGTTCACATTCTAGGACACATCATTTTTGATTCAAGTGTGATAGTGGACCCAGAAAAGGTGCAGGCAATGGTCTATTGGGAGCATCCAAAGAACATCTGTGATATTCCAAGATTCCTAAGTTTTTCTAATTATTACCACATGTTTATTAGAGATTTATCTCATTTGGAAGTGCCTTCCACAAGCCTAAATAAGAAGGGGGTTATGATTGATTGCAAATAGGAATATTATAATTCTTTTTAGGAGCTAAAAAAACAATTGAATACCACAATGGCTTTTATCTTTTTCGAACCAGGTAAGAGGTACACCTTGATTTGTGATGCATCCAATGGTAGGCTTGGGGTAGTGTTGATTCAGGATGATCTGGTTATAGCTTTGGGTCATGAAATTTGAAGCCTCATGAAAGGAACTATCATACTCATGAACTTAATCTTGTTGTTGTGGTTCATTCCTTAATGTTTTCAGGCATTACTTGTTGGGAGAACATTTCACAGTGTTCACCAACCAAAATAGTCTCATATACATCTTCTCTCAGTGATATTTGAATCTTTAGAAGTAACGTTGGGTCGATTACATACAGTATTATGATATTTAGTTAGTGTACACACCAGAGAAAGGTAATAGTGGTGCTGGTTCCCAAATCTTGAAAATTCAAAATTAGGTAGTTCAAGAATCCATTTCAGAGTGGGTGATGATGGGCTTGTTCGCTGAGATGCATTTAGTGGTATAGGATGGGCATTGGAAGATAACCCTTGTATCTATAGTAATTGAATCCACACTTTTGAGGTGAGTTAAAGAGATCCAGTTGGTGGATCTAGAGTGTTTGGATATGGAAAAAGTCTTAAAGGTGGAGAGTCATCTTTTGTTTGGACTTTTGATGCTGATGGATTTTCTTATGTTCATGGCTGTGTTGTGGTGCTGGTAGATGTACAGGAGGAGTGGAGGGGCAAGTTGCACATGTAAAATTGGGGAAGTTCATCCAAGATTGACTAAGATGTACCGTGATCTTTATAGGATGTTTTGGTGACTGGGAATGAAGAAAGAATATGTGACTTTTGTCGCATGATGCCTTACCTTTCAGCAGATAAAGGTTGAACACCAACGCCATGTTGGGTTATTACAGTAATTTCTTATTATAGAGTGGAAGTGGAATGAATTCAGGATGTAATTCATGGTTGGTTATCTGAGTACACCTTAGATGAATGATGTGATTTTTGTGGTGATAGATCTGCGGACCAAAGTGGACCATTTCTTTCCAATTCAGGAGACCAACAAAGTTGACCAGTTGGGGAAATTGTATGTTCGATAAATACTATGGTTTCATGGCATGCTAAGAACAATTGTTTTGGATCATGGTCCACATTTAACCTCATGCTTCTAGATGGGACTATATAATTCACTTGGTACTAAGGTATTTTTGATTATGGCATACCACCAATAGACTGATGGGAAGTTAGAGCATACAATTCAAGTATTAGAAGAAATGTTGATAGCATGTGTTCCAGATTTTGATGTTTTGTTAGAAAATAACTTTTCACTTATATATTTTTTTTACAATAATAGCTTTCATGCATTATTTTAGATGGTAACTCATGAGGAACTTTATGGGAGGCTATGTATATTGTTGTTGTGTTGGTTACAGGGTGAAGAGTCTGAGCTCTAAGGACTAAGTCTTTTATAGGAGACGTTGAGGAAGGTTAGTTTAATTCAAAATCATATGGAAACAGCTCAGAGTAGGTAGAATTAATATGAATATTAGCATCGTAGACCTTGTGAGTTCATGGTGGGTGATAGTGTTTTTCTTTGGTGGAATTTAAGGTTGGGTCACCATCGAATTCAGAAGCAGGGAAAGTAGGCACCTAGATATGTGGGTCTATTTGAGGTTATGGAGAGGATTTGACTACTAGCTTACTTATTGGATATTACACAATGGTATAATAGGATTCATGATGTTTTCTTGGTTTCACAACTCCTACATTATCACCATGATTCATCTCATGTGATAAATTCCTAGGATGTCGAGCTTGAGGATGATGCATCCTTTGAGGAGCACCATGTTCGTACGGTGGATCATAGTGCAAATATTTTGTCGGGAAAGGTTCTTCCCCTAGTCCATGTTCTATGGAAATGTAGAAACATTTAGGAAGAAATGAGGGAGTGGGAATTGGATATAAGACCCAAGTGGCCTGACCTATTTGTTTCCGAAACCCGATGAAGCTCGAGAAGAGCAGCTCGAGGATGAGCCATTATAAGGCAGGGAGGTTGTAAGATCCCAAATTTTTTTGTACAGTAAGTTCTTGTTTATTTTTCAGTTTAAGACCCCATTTGGGGTTAATAAAGTGTTTTCACAAGTCCTTGAGAATGCTTGTGGGTGTTTTGGGGGTTTGGGACATGAAAAAGGGGGGAAATGGGATTTCTAGGAAATCCACACGATTTGCACATAGTTTAGAAAACTGTATGAGGCGATACCCTGCATGTAGTTTAAATCTAAATGGTTGGTGAACAGTGTGGAAAAATGTGTGAGATAAGGGCTTGCAAGTAGTAGCCTCCATGAAGTTTGTGAACGGTTTGGAAAATAGTGTGGGTAAATCGTGCGGCCTAGAAACATTTAAAAAATTACAAAAAAACCATTATGGGATTTTAAGTTCCAACTCAATATTTCTCACTCTTCTTCCTCCATTAACCATAGTGATGATCCAAGATTCCATGATCTTCTAATAGGTGATTCACCTTCAATCCTAGGCCGTTTAGAGCCCCATTAGTTGCAGATTGAAGATTCAGGTAAGGGTAAACCCCTCTTTACTTATTTTTCTTTTTTATGGTTTCAATTTAATCCCCATATCCATCCAAGTCTCTCAAACCCTACTACTCTAGTGATATTGAGGGTAAAGCATCAAGGTTTGGTTGAATCTGAATCTAAGGCTTCAGTTGAGAGTGGGTTCTCCAAACAATTCAAGGTAGGTGGTATAAAAGTTATATCCCTTGGTTTTTTATAGATTTTTTCTTGTAAGGGTTTTATTCTTATGTTATTTTGATGATTACTTGATACGTTTGACATGATGTGATCTATTGGATGTCTAAACAACCAAATGAAATACTCATGATCCCTGTGGGATGAATGAAGGATGATGTGACCTATTTTAGGGCCCCCGACGGGGTGCACTGAACCTTCCGAATGGCTAACAAAAACATAGGTTGTGAAATGGATTCATGTTGACATAGAGCCTTAGTGAATGTGTTAATTGGTTAATGTGATAGGTTATAAGGGTTATGGATAGTTGGTTATAATGTGATTAAAGGTTAAGGGCATGTTTTGTTGGATTTTAAATGGGTTTGATGGTAATAATGGGATTAGGATAAGATATTATGTTTATACTTGAATATGCATAGTGATTTAGGGATGGGAAATAGGAAATGGGACGAAAGGGTTAAGTAATATAAATGATTAATGTGTTAATGGATTGAGGGAAAATTTTAAATTCTCATTTATTAATATTTTTGTGATGTTGAAAATGATATTGGCTATGCTTTTTTTGATATGGATAATTGTGGGGAATGATAAAAAAGCATGTGCACGTGGCTCGGTTGAGTGGGGTATCAACTTGAGGGTCTACGCCCATGGGTTGAGTTGGATCGAGGATCTAGCTCCGACCCTAAATGGACAGTTTATGGAACGGGATGAAGTTCTATTCCCCTAAGTGTTTCATTACACCCATACTAAGGCATTAGTGTGAAGATTATGAGATTGTTATAATGCGATTCCTAGTGAGATGGGGTATGATTTTATTCCCATATTCTTGTGAATATTGAATATGACTAATCCATTGAACACATGAAAATGTAGAATAAACCCTGAAATGTATAAGTAGTAAACATGTATTCAAAGGTATTATAAATTAAATGAGAAAAGTCTAGAATGGATCATTGAATTTTTTACCTTTATTTTTTCATTATTATCATTTGAATGAACTATCTACTTTGCTAGAAATTTTGTAGACACTGTTGGTGGTGGCCAACTAAGTTATACTCCCACCCTTCTCGGGCCACCATTGAGTACCCAAGAAGAATTCATTCTTATAGGTTAGGACAAGTCCAAGAGCCCTATTCTAGGGAGTTGAGTTACACAAAGGACTTTTATAGGCGAGGTTCCAAACATTTAGTTTGGACGTTTTTGTGGATTTTGTAGTTTTTCATCTTTTGGGGGATTTTTTTACTAAAACTATAACATGAAATGACATATTTACTATTGCATATGGTTGTACCCAATTTTGGGAATTGGTTATTTATTCATGTTATCAGTTTTTTCCTATTGTTTCCGTTATTTAAATTTTTATCTAATGTGGCTTACTCTTGTAATGAAGGTATAGTCTCCCCATGTGACCTAGTAGACCCTTGAAACAAGTCAGAAAACTCTAGCATATGGGGGGTGCTTGTGGTAATGTACCTAACCCACTCAGATTGGGGCACTAGTCTAGTGGCTCCAAGTTCATTTACGTTTCATAACTCCACTTTCCTCATTGACACCGGCCATCACCGCCAGAGCTGATGACCAGAGCAAACAAACCAGATAGTCCCTTCAAAGATGACTATTAATTTTATGATATCATTAATTTTTTTGTATAAAAATTTAGATTAAATATTGATGATATGATCGAAAAATGATTATCAATACTTTAATCATTTAAAACGAGTGAACTAAGAGTGAAATGATTTCTTATTTTTATCTGATGACTTTATATAAAATATCTTATATTTATAATTATTTAAAATTATTATATATCATATTAATAAGAACCAAATAATATAATTATTATTCTAGTATAATTATATTACAACTAAACTAACATATAATCATCCATTAATCATGTTAGGTTAATGTTTAGGTTGGTTTATCCGTCCACTTGAACAATACTCTGAATTTATGTGTTGAATATCTATGGGAAATTAATAGTATAATATAATATAAATCTATAAAGAAGACTTTTATTTGTTTTATTAAGGTTATATAAAAATAAAACTAAATAATTAATAAAAAACTTTAGTTAATTTAAAATTTATTCTAGTAACTTATATGATATAATAATGATTTTTAAAAAAAATAGATACCAACACCTATTTTATAAAAATTGTTCAAAGTGATAAAGTTTACTCACACACTATATTGAAAATAAGTAAAAACTAACTAATATTTATATATATGTAATGATTAAAAATTAAGAGTATAAATGGTTATATTTATGGAATGACTTGTTGGTATGAATTTAATGAACTTAATTCAATTATTTAGGATGGTTGGTGCATGTGTAAAATGAATCAAGACATAGGTAAGTGTTTTAAGCTCAAATTCAACTGTTTGAGACTTTTTTAGTATTATACTCATAATTTTATTCATATAGTGTATATAATGAATATTTGAAATATAATAACATGAGTTATATTTTAATTATTATATTTTATGTTTACTTAAAAGACCACTCTTTTAAGTGGTTTTGATTAAAATTTTCTCAAGTTACAAGGGTTTTTTGTCTGAAAATTAATTATTTAAGATTATTTTATTATGATTCATGTTTTCCATTGAATGGTGTATTAAATTTTCATGAATTTAACTTTATCATATATATATATATATTGTTTTTAAATAATAATACAAATCAGTTCCTTTTCAACAAATGGATTTCACTCAATTGTTACCACAATTGTAATGCTTTTTTGTATATCAATTTTCTTCTATTGAGTTATGATCATAATCTTAGACTTAAAATTTTGGCACATTCAAAAAATTTATTCTATTATGGTGTATTATATTTTATTCAAGGAATATACATTTCTACAACATAATAAACCAATTTAAAATATTTATTACTCAAAGGAGTATGTTTCTCGTATGGAATACTTGTAATTCAAGCATACTGTCCTTAAGATATACTCTTTAATTTAGAAAATTGTTGTTCTATTCATGGGTTATACCACCCTAATATTTAGTGGTATGAAAATTTATATACCTATATAGGTTAAAAGATACATTAATTAAAAATAATGTTTTTTTCTCTTTTTATGATGTGATTTTTGAACAAGGTATTTTAAAAATAGTAAAATGGATTTTTTCCATTCACAATCACATGAGTTTTCTTCCTATCCTATTTTCTCTAGGATAAAACTTATTTATTTTCAAGGACCTATTATATAATAGTATTCTAAAATTAATTGTTTTCAAATATTTTTCACTTTATCATTTTTAAAATACTTTTATAAGTGACCCATGACATTGTGTTTTACATTAATGTTATTAATGTTTTCTAAAAGATGTATCATGTTTTCATTTCCATTTCCCTTTTTCATTTTCAAAAGTATTTAAACTAATAGAGTTTATGTTTAAGTATTTATACTATAATAAATATGTACATTTTGGTGGAACAAAATTTTGGTACGAAACAATCCAATTATTGATCCCTCTTTAGTGGTATCATTCAAGCATTATTTTACAAGGATGTTTTTCATATATGTCAACATCCTTATAAGTTTTATTTTTCTACATTGGGGTTATGTTTTTCTAAGAGAATCTAACTTGATTCTATGGATTGGTTTGATTTATCTTAATCCCTATTACTGACATAGGGAAATGTATTGACCTATAGTATATTATTATTTTAATACGAATGATTATTGGAAAGTTGACTACGTATTGTTTATCCATCCAACTTATTTATCCAGATGGGTTATGATCAATGTAACCATTTATTTACATGGGTAATGTTTTAAAATTATTGATGATTTTTACTTATAACATATGTTGATCATGTATTGATTTTATGTATTCTTAATTATTTTGATTTCCATGTTTTTATTCATCCATGGATTCCTCGGGGAATAGTATGGAAGGTCTTATTGAATATTATGGTGAATGAATTGGATTTAATTAATTGATGGGTGTGAAAAAAAAAATATCCATTAAATGCATCAAAATGACTCATGAGATGAAATATGTTGGGTTTTGGTTTATACCTCTTCCCATTATTGGATAGTATCTTGGTATATGGAATTTACATTGAGTTTTGGATGTATAAAAGTATTCATTCCATTCATTTGAAATCAATATTATTGATATAGGTTTTTCAATTTATTTTTCATGGATATAACATTACCCTGTTTCATTTGATTATGGATTCATGTTGTTTACTTATTTCTTCCATAATATTTGTGTCATTTTTATTCCATGATTATATAATTTCTATATTTTCCCTTACCAAGTGTTTGATCTCACCCATTATTATGTTTCCATTTCCAAAAGTTATAATGAAAAGTATTACATATTATTTTTATGAACATGATAGCTTGTGTAGAACTTTTTTGGTAGATATTGAACACTAATTACGGATTAAGTAGTTTCCAATAAATTGAGAAAATATCCCTTAGTTGAGGACTTTATGGGTTTTATTAGTTTTTGTTTTTTCATATTTCTTTAAAAAACTAAAACTAAAGTCTATGGGGAATATATGTAGATAATTATATTATTTATGTCATGAAATTGTGGGATAATTATTTATATAATAGTGGGTTTCCTATAACCAACTTGAAAAATAATTTCTGATTACCACACAGAGCATAAGGTGAGTTATAACTAATGTAAACTTACCATTGTAGTGTTGATATTTCTATACCCACTATTTATATAGAAATTTCCATATATTAATTTTCATATATAAAGGTTATAGTAGTTACCAGGATATAGTGAGAACCTCAAGATAATACAGAATTAATCTTAAACATATTTCTTATGACCTAGATAAATTATAATGACTAGACATAGTTGATGTTTGACTAGTAGGTTCTAGGGGGTCATATGATTTGAGACTTTTTCTCATGAATTTCACACTTGGTGATCTCTAGTAGGTGATATAATTTGGATAGACCCACAAATAAAAATAACAAATGATTTAGTTATCATTGGATGTTCCTAATTGCAAACTTTTGTATTAGTCTCATGAATTAGATTATTATTAGTGTGTACCATTTGATCAAATACTTTGAAGAAAGAAACAAACCATGAAATTGAAGTTGGGGAGAGGTATCTTTTTTTGGGTACTTCATTGGTTGTACGAAATTTTTTTGAATGGTCAAGATAGAATTTTCCACTTCCAACTTAAGGAAGTGATATCTCTAGCCTAATTAATGAGGATGGTTATACAATCATAAATACTTATCTAAGGTAGTTTAAGGTATGCTTGTCCAGTTAGATTAATAAAAAATAAAGAAAGAATAAATGATAACACCATATATGAATCATTATTTATAAGATATCCTGAGATAAGGATTTTATTTTATATAGTGTGTGTTTATATGAAAGGTTTTTATTCTTATTAATTTTTTAATTATCTCTTTAGGTGCCTTGATGGGTTTCTAGAATCCTCTCTTAGTATGTGAATGGTCTCTAGTGCTATCAATATAAGGGCCTAGAGGGTCACACATAATAGAATATTCAGGATTCTTCTATATTCTAGTGAATATGTTTATTGGAAATGGTGGGACATACTATAGGGTTTAAGATTTATCCATGTAATTGATCACTGATGAATAAATTAATTATTTATTATTTGAGTATTGAATAATTGGGTTTAATTTAGTTATTAAAATTATTCACAAGGTATTAAGTGAATACGTTGAAAAATATTATATGAATGAATTTTATTTTAATATTAAAGGTTCATTTAATATTTTCAATAATTATGAGTCGAGTTAATGACTTGGTTTTATCACATAATATATTTATTATATACTAAAAGTTTCTAATAAAATATAAATGATGTTTAAAATTCAGTTAGTTTAACGCAAAAACAAGTTTATTTCTTCTTTAGAGGGTTTGGAATATATGGGGGTTGAGGAACCGCTTTTTTGATATTTTCAACATCAACTATATAATAAAGGGAGGATCTCTATTTGAAAAAAAATCATTCTTTCAGAATTGAGTGGTTTTCTGTCCTCCCACATCCGAGGGAGAGAAAGTATATATTTGAGTGATTAATCTAAGAATATGTTTTAAATATTGAAGGGTTAATATTGATTTGATAGTTGAAACAAAAAAGAAAATGTCATGGATTCATGCTTGTACTCAGAATTTAATGATCCATGTACATGAAAACTCTGGATGCATGTATGGATGATATAGAGGGGTTCACATTCAACTACTTTAAGAAATGATCATCAGTGACAAGATATAGTCGAATATGCCACCGATTCAAATGATGTATTCATTTTGTTTGCTTATTAAATTCGAGAAAGATTCAATGATCTTTATCAGGGATCAGTTCACGATAGATGAAAATGTTTCATCACTCTAGTGAAAAATAATTTAAATTCCTATCCCCCCAACTTTCATGGTGCACCTTAATTCCAAAAAAACATATTAGAGAAATTGAACTAATTTTTTAAGACAAGAAAAAAATTAATTTTCCTTTAATTAAGTAGAGATCAGTATTTTGGCCCTAACGGATATGATTGAGCATCGATCCGATCGCAGACAACCAAGTTAAGGCCATATGAAAAACATAATGGATCAAAAGTTGTTGGTTTTATGGGTGTATAATATTTTTAGTGTTTTCACACACACTCAAACTCACTCACTCTCACACACACACACACACACATATATATATATATATATATTAAAATGAACCCAGACCATTTGTTTGTGGGTTTTCATTATAGCGTGCATGATCTTCCATTATGAGATTGTAACCCAAATTTTAAATTAATTGGTACTCGGAACCTATAACGATTTCTGACTACACCATTTTTAGCTGGCCATGTTTTGGCTATAATTTCAGAAATATGATTACCTTCAGGTGAGTAAGATTAACTCCATATCAATGCCTTTCCCACTGGTTAATTTTTTTAACAATATATAATCAATATGACTTAGAAAATAATTTGAGTATTTTTTTAAAAATTATATGGACCTTTCCTTGTCCTGGAAGCTAGACTATAAATAAAAGGGATTTAAAATTGACGGTTGAATGGGGTATAAATAATAATAATATAAAAAAGGTTAAATATTAGTATGGTTCATCTTATCTGATGGATTCCTTTGAATGTTTCCCAGTTATTAACTTCCTTACCCACCAGCTGCTCACCGAAGCCACGTCCCACCGACGCAACCTCCTCCCCATGGATGTCTCTTTTAAACAAAACCCCACCAGGGGAATCATCTCTAGGATACACATAGTCATTTAGCCTCTTCCCGTGTCGTTCCCTATGTTAGGTCTCCATCTAGCCAACACACCCTTCGGCCTTGTCTTACGGTCACCCCATTGTCGTGCCTATAGGTCACCACCGTGAAAGTCAATCCCAAGATACCTTGTCCCAACCTCGGAATGTCATCGTGGCTTCCTCAAAATGCACCCTTCACCGAAAGGCATACCCCAACCCATGCCCCTCACCGGTCATGACACGATATCTTCTGTGTTGTCACCCTATCCTGAATGAGTTGTGTTGGTTTCCTAGAGTCGGTTGTCTTCACCTCACCATGTTGTTACCGATGACTGGTGATTCCCCCTACCACTACCTCCATGTGACTGAGACCCCCACACATGGTCCTCCTATTATATCTTTTGTGACACATTTTCTATCAGGTATGGGACTTTATGAGCTTGTGTTTGTCTACCCACCCCAGAAAAGGTTAGGGCGGGTCTGTCTGAACTAGAGCAGCCTTACATGATATTTTCACAGCCCAAAATGGGTCTTCTAAGCCTTGGCTTATACCACAACCAGTCTAGGTTGGGTTTCTCAGACCAAATATATTTTAATAAAACAACATTATTTTATTATATTTTGGGTTGAAATAATAAAAATTATTTGGAAATATAATTTAATTTGGTATAAAAACTAAATTAATTTATTAATTTATTAATTCAGTTTTTTCTAGGAAAAATTAAATTAATCATGGGACTAAGGAAATTATGTTATCTGATTTTTAATAATTCATTTAATTTAGTAAATTCCATATTTCTTAAAATTATTCCATTTTAATTTTTTTCAAACTTAATTTACATGTAGACTAGTCTTGAACATCGACCATGGACATATATGATTATTTAAATATTTATTGCAACAATATATGATGTCTTTGATAATTATTTTTTATCTATAGTATACATATAATCTTCTTTATTTAAATATGAATAGCCTATACATCTATCAGTTTTTTTATTTTATTTAAATTTTTCTTCTCTATATCCCCTTGATTGCATATGAGTACATTTTTATTATAATGAAGTTGATGTAAGACGTGAACTACACCAAGATGAGGCAGTATACCAGATGAGAAATAAAAACACCGAACCAAGTACATGTTGCATCATGTTTCAAGAATTGACTCAAGTATGATACCCCTATGTCAATATTGATCCATTAGGTTTAAATGATTAAACCAATTTTATATTCTGAAGAAATGTCGGGTAATTTTGTTTCCTTTATGAATTTTTTATTATTTTATGAATTTTCTTATCCGTAGGAAACACATAAAATATGAACAGAAAAAATGAACAAGGAAGCAATGAATGTATTATATTAATGCATGTTTAGTTATGATCATGATTTCATAGAATGAAAATATTCAATATAAATGGATTAAATTTGTTGAAAATATAATAAAAACATCAATGAAATATTATGTCTCAAACACCTTCTATCTTTTGAATTTGAACACAACTAAGCGTATAGGGTGCTCATCACTAATAGTTTAGGTTGACCCATACTACTGAAATGTTCTTATGAGAGTGATGTGTGGAAAAAACTTACAATGGAAGTAAATAAGTTTTTATATCTATATTGTAGCTTAATTAGAGGCATGTTTTGATTAAATCAATTTTTTGACTTTAGAAGCTAGGAATACACTCAACAGATTAAGAATCAATGAGTTAATATGATTGGATAGTCAAATTCCTACCTTGAAATCATAAATTAGTGGTGTATCCATAACTTGTATACTATAAGGAGAGGTTTCAAGGATCCTTTCAAAAAAAATACTCAATAAACAGAGTATTCTAATTCTAATATTGAGGGTTTCAAGAGTTTGATAAAATAATGGGAGACATTTGAGAAAAAAATTAATCAGTAATTTCTAATCAGTAATAAAGATAAAAAGTACTAATCTAATAGATTTTTTTAGAAAATTACAAGTAATACTAAATTTACACTATAATAACTATTAGACAGAGATAATGTTTAATCAATTATGACTTTCCTAGAGTAGTATAAACACTTTCATAAAGTAATACGATATCATAAATTCAAGGTAATAGTAACCTGAATAATTTTTCTTATTCCTTAGTAAGAAAGGGTGAGAAAAATTCTTAGATGAGGCTCATGTATGATGCATATGATGGTTATTTTATAATTCTATCATCAACTTTTGATGTGAGTTTCAGAAAAAACATCAATACATGTAATATTTCACCTATAGTCTCATTTACAAGAAGCCTGCAAGGAGAAAGTAAAGGGATATACAAATAGATAATGATTACAATGGATTCATGTAAATTGAAATATGGGTCATGATCTTTCAATGAATCTCTTTCTCATATCATTTTCACCCATTTTTCTGAGTTTCATTTAAGATTATAAAATAAATTGTATTGAGAAAATGTTTCATTTCATTTTGGGTAACTGTTCCCCAAGAAAATTATAACATAAAGAAATTATAATATATATTCCTTATGAAGAAAAATTTCAAATACAAAGAAAAATTTGGAACAGATCAAGATTTTAAAAGTATAATTTTTTTCTCAACATCATGTATGACAAGAAACACCTATCGTAAAAAAAATATAACACCTGAGAAATTATGAAATACATATTTTTAAATAAACATAGTAGATATATTTACTTTTATTAATAATACCATATAAATTATGAAAATAATCATTATTTATTGATTTTAAATAGAATAAGAATCATTTAAAAGAAAAATATTTGTTTTATGAAAATTATATTCTTTTTAAAGAACAGTTTAGTCACACTTTTCACTAAAATTTTAAAATTAAATTTTACCAAATTTATAAAATTTATTTGAAAATTGAAAAATAATTTTTCAAATTAGAATATCAAAATTATCTTAGGATTAATTTTTTTCGTATTTTTCTAAAATGTTTCATTTTTTAATGAATATTGAAAATAATGAATTTTAATTGAAACTACCTTTTCATTTAAATTATTTATAATGTTAAATATTATTTTGAATTGGTTTTAATGTAAAAATCCTAAATTATATATCTATAAATTCAGTTTATTTATTGGAGTCATTTTCATATTAAATTTTGTTATAAAAACTTTCAAAACTTTTGAACATTTTCTCCATGAAAACCCTCTTTCTCATCACTTTTTCGGGATTTATTTATAATTAGATTTTTCCAGTTTAATGAATGGAATAAAAAAATAGATTCCATATTATGAATAACAATAATTTATATTATCTAAAAATTAAATCTAAATTTTTGACAATAATGAATAGTGATAACAGTAAAAATTATTAACTATGATTAAAGTAAAAATGGGATTATTTGGGGTTAAAATAAAAATATAAGGATTAAAATGACCTAAAAAATTATAAAATATATTTTATGGTTATATTTAGACTCTGTCATATATAATTATCAGTAATAATATATTTTTTACCCTTTTGGTAGGTGAAAAATTGGGTACACATTTTTTAATTAAAAGGTACAAGTACGCCACTTAACTCACTTATAACTGGCCATCTATTATCCTCTCTTATTCACACCATGAAAACATTTTACTTCAGAAAAAACCTTGCCAAATAAAATCCCTACAAAAAATATCTCATTCTAGAAGCCATATTTTTTGAATAAAACCAACCTAATACGGATTTTGGTGCAATACTATAGATGTTACCCAAAAAAGAAGTATCATTCTTCAATGAGAATTTTTATTTAATTTCTTCCTCCAAATAGATAAATTATTATTAAAACATGATGATATAATAAACTTAGTATCCTCCATATACTTATATGTTTTTATGTTAATGGAATGACCCAAAACCACCCCCACTGCCATCAAATAGACTTTTAATTCACCATTCATGTGTACAGTGGACTACCACCTTGCGAACCGATGCCATTAGTTTCTCCATTACAACCTCCCATAGTTGTATTTAATGATGTATATAAAGTATATATATGATATTTATAACATAGTTTTACCTTTGGATCAAGTATATTATATATATATACCTTTTTAATTTTCATTCGTTTTGGGATATGATAACATCGCTCGTGTGTGCAATAGACTACTACCTCAGAAATGGATGTGATTTTCCGTTCACTAACGCTTTACATAAAAGGTTAGAGGGATAAAATTAATGATTATATGTGATATAAATGACTTAATTATGATATTAGTCTCATATTTATCATTCATAAAAGATAAAATATCATTTTATTACTTAAACTAAAAAATGATAACATTGGTCATGTAATTGTGGACTACCATCCTCACGGAATGACGTTGCTCGCTTTTCAAAACCACACCACATGGATGATATATATAAGTATATTTAAATTAAAATTATGGTATATATGATATTATTATAATTCTAGGAAGATAAAATATTACTTAAATCTTTTCCATAATGAACAAGGAAAATAGAAACGTTACACAAACATACATATGGCCTACAATATCAATGATTATGACATAGTTCATTTGTCATAACTATCTTTGATATTTTGTTTTAAATTCATAATTAATATTAAAATATGATTATTATTTCATGATTATTATTCTATATATGTTTTAACTATATAAAATTCACAATATTCACAACTGTCATGATAAAACATGAATGATAAAAATGGTAATTAATATCTGAAACTAAGAAAATATGGAATGATTATTATGGAAAGGGTGATAAGATAACATAAAAGGATCATATATGATATCAAAAATATTATTATGATTTTTTTATAATATAATAAAATAATTAAAACCCTTATAAATGTTGTAAAAGAGTGTTTAATCAAAATGAAGCCTGGGGTACATGATTTCATCTTAATTTCATTTCATTGATCCATATATAATAGTATGCACCTAATTTATTTTATATGGTGTATATTATAATTCATAATTCATGATACGTTATTATAGATGCCGAAAAATGCGTATGTTCTGGAGAACGTTTTGTAACGAAAAAGAGAAGTCATATTCGGACCTGGAGGCCTAGTCTAGAAGGCCCAGAGAGGTTGCGCGCAAAAAATGAGAAGTGCGTGAAAAAATTATATCCCGCGCCGAAGGCCCCAGGATTCCCGAGAGGTCCCGGCACCGACAAGAAATAATTTCGCGCTGGTGCCCCGCGCGGTTGGTATTTTGCGCAGCCGCATCATTCACGCAATTCTTTCGTGCAGAACTAACAGTCTGTGCCCCCAGAGGCCTATAAATAGAAGGACACCCCCTTCCTTTTGAGGGATGAAGAATTCTAACCGTCTCTCATGCACGTAATTGGCATTTCGCGTGCGCGCAATATGGCATTCAGGTAGGGTTCTTTTTCGTGCCATGTCTCCCTAGGATCCGCCTTCGTGCAACATCCCCTTCACATAGACTAAACTCCAACCCCTCAGGGTCTGACCCCCTGCATGCAATTCCTTCCATTGCACGCAGGCCCATCAGCTGCACACAATCTTTGTGCACCCTTGTCCTTATGCTCGGCCCACACCACTCGCATGTATTTCTTCCACCTTGCACGTAATCCATTCAAGTCGTGCCAAGGCTCGTCCGTCCTTATTTCATGCAACCCAAAGGGTTTTCGGTAATCCTTTGGCGCTTTTCACCTCAGTTCTCACCAGGTATTCCTTGTGTGCAAGTCCGATTCCCTCCATCTGGGTGCCATTTGCAGGTGTCATGTGCGCCCCGGGCATTCGTATCATGTATGGTTTTCCCGTATGGCCTTATTGGCTCATACGAAGCAACTTCAAAGTCCCTTGGACAATCCTTCCTATTGCGTTGCTTCACCTCAAGCTTCTTCTCATAGGCACACTAATGGATATTTCTTCTTCGAATAGCCACGCTAACGTGGATCCCTCGATGGTTCGCCCCGTGACACCCCATCACCACGGCAGGCCCATTCCTTCCCTCCCACTAGGGGAAGAGGGCACCGGTTATGTAAGTCCTAGGGGTGTGGAGCCAACCCACCTCATTTGAGCTATAGGACGTTAAACTACAAAGTACCTCGTCCTCAACACATGATGTTAAACTATGACATAACCTCGTTCCTCGCACGTAGGGTCCCCCACCTCATATATTCTCCATGCCCAATCGTCTCCACGGATATGGGATCATCCCTCATAGGGGGTGATTTATTGGAGTGGAGTTTGTCCACGAGTAAGGGCATCCACCTTGGTGTAAGCCCCTAGCCTAGCCCTTCTTGTGGAAGGTAGCACCCATGAACCTATGTACTTCCCCGACGCTAGGTCCAGCAGAGAGCATGATGGGAAATGGGACTCCTTCTTTCCTCGGTCAAAAATCCCTCTCCCGCTGCACTTTGTCTCCCCAGGTCCTCCATCCTGGAGTAAGTCCCGACACCATGGGCTTCTCAACGCGTAAGCCCCCCTTCGCTTCCTACGGACGTAACCTTCACGACGTAATCATTAGGTCCCTAAAACCTCTAGTTTCTCACACTAAGCATGAATCCTGTGAGCTTAGAGTGAGTATCGACCATGACACGCCTTGGGCCACCTTAGAGAGTAAGCCCCAAATGTCCCCATCCCACATGACGTTAAACTGTACACCCGAACTACTGGGACTTTGATCCGTGCTAAGTCATGGTACGTAGGAAGCCTCCACGAGGTTCAAGCCCCACCACTATGGACCGTTTCAGAGTTTAAGCCCCATCCATCACAAACTATAGGTACTTTGATCCATGCTATGGCATGGTACATAGGAAGCCTCCACGAAGTTCCAGCCCCACCACCCGGTCGTTCCGACCCCTTCATGTCGGTTCACTAACTCTATGGGTTGTCTTAGAGCATAATCCCCATAACCACTATGGGATGTCACAGAATGTAAGCCCCAATCCATCTGGACCCCTAGTCCATCTTCACGTCGGTTCTCCGATACCATTCCAGCAAACTATGGGGACATTGATCCGTGTTAATGCATTGTACATAGAAAGCCTCCATGAGGTTCAAGCCTACCACTCATGTCTCATCCTGATATCTCCCTTGAGCCCATGTGTCTTGGGAAGCTCATGACCTAACCTAGAGGTTCCACTTCCTCCAGGTCCCATCCACGCATTCATTCTCACGGGTCACCTCTTCTGGTGTCCCACCATATCATCGAACTACACTGACTTTGATTCCCTACCATAGAGATACATAGGAAGTCTCTCTGAGACCCAAGCCCAAATCCATCGTCCATCCGGATTTTTACCCAGGCCACCACGTCACAGTGAGATCATGCCACTCCTCATTCCCCTTCACAGCATTCGGGAAGCTTCCAATGCGCTGGCCCCAACATCGGTGTCTCCTCCAAGGGGTTCTTCAATCTGATCCACTCTAGCTAGTATTCTGATCAGTCCGATCCATCTCCTCTGTACGTTAAACTTTCAGCATACCCTGTGTTAAACATGGGATGCTGAGGAAAAAAACTCAGATACATGCCTATGGAATATGGTTCCCCGCGTGTGATTTGGGATGCCTCAGGCTTCCACACCCTCGAGAAGCCCTATAATAAGGGACAAAAGACAGACATGCCAGTTCCCCAGCATCAAGACATGCCGGTGATTCCCCAATGTGACTATTCTCATATCCGATGGTTGCTGCCCTGACCGGAACCCTTGGATGGTCCTGACAAGAGCGGCATAATTAACTGGTGTCCATGAAGATAAGGTTCCAGGAAGGGATTCACGAACCACAGCTTAATCTATGAGGGAGAGCCAGACTAGGTGATGAGATTCGAGGAGTAATCCACAAAAGGAAGAACCGACATCCCATCATCCTGGTTTCGATCAAAGAGAAGACATCCCAAAATAAGGAACAGATGCCTCCCGCTATTGGAAAGCAGGAATGTGGGGCCACAGCAGTGTGTCCTCTACGTGACAGATGCGCGCGCATCCCCAGAGAAAGCGTTGGAAAAAGAAAAATAGTGAACCTGATGTGAATGTCCCATCCTCATCTTGGGGACTAGTAGCGATCAGAACATCAGGGGATATTCATGTCGCCTGACCTCGTAATCTGGTTCTACGTCTTACCAAGCAGTCCAGACGTGGAACTCACTAGAAATCGGTACATTCATGACATTGAGCATTCCGTTCTGTGATGTTGTTAGCGTGGATCCCTCTTGACAACCTTGGAAGATGGAACGACATTGGGGCACTGGTTTTCAATTCCTTTTTCTAGTTGTATTAATGATTTCTTCTCCCTGCGTCATGAATCAAGTCATTACTTCCAGATCTCGATCACCTGCTCACCGACGCAGGGGCAGGGGAAATATCAGCGTGGCTTCCCCGCACAATTTTTCCTCTTCCACGACAGCCACGACCGCTACAACTGTTGGGTGCCCACGTCCCCTCTGTCCATCAGAGATTATTCAGCGAAGGGTCATCAATGACCTTGTACATAGGTATGAGGAGGAGGGGGCCATCCCCACCCGGGATATGGACCACCAAGATCTTGAGGCGGTTGTGCCTCACCATCCATGCCGCCCCTGAGGGCCGCCCAGGGATCTGCTGCTCCCCACCCCAACATTCAATTGCTTAGGTAGCATATCCCTGGAGTGCCTTGACAGCTCCCTCCCCTACACTGACGAAGTGGGAGGTATCCGGGCCAATTCGATCGGAGTAGCATCTCGAGGGCTCCCGATAAGGCCCCCCACCAGGCCACGCCAGTGCCGCCACCTAGTTCCACAAACTGAGGAGCAGGTAGTTCGCGCGCCCACACCACTGGCTCCAGTCCTCCTGACCCGACGCCAATGTCGGGAATGAGTAGAAGAAGATGTTCGTCATGGGACGTCAACGTCAGCGAACACTGTGGCCCGAGCCACTACTGCTTCACCCCTCCAAATCCCTGCATACTCCGAGTAGGGAAAGTTGTACGCCCAACCCGGATCGAGGCCCCAACCACCCCACCGGTAGGTTTGGTCGACTCTATCGGTCACCAACATAGGTGATGGCCACCGCGGACCAATCCGCAGCAGTTCTGACCAGTGTGAGGACTCACTCCGCACCACCGCTATGGAAGGTGCGTTCCCTCCCTATATCCAATCTCGGCTTTGAGGTCTGCCCCGTGCCACCTTCAACCCCAGAGAGGGTCTTCCCAGTGATGGAAAAACTCCATGTGTTGGTCTCTCCTACGCCACTATACCCGGTATGGGGTCATTCCCCCTACCGCTAATAGCGAGAAAGGGGGCATTGAATGTGTGGTTACTCGCCAACATAGAGGTCCTACCCGTGCCTCTTTCGACATTTGTCCCGGTGCCCCTTGCACCCTGGCCTCCTCGGGTGAGAACTTTCTCTACCCTAGAACTAGTACAGCCGGGGGACCACATGTCAAAAATCAGCCATGCCCTGAGGAACCATCTGGAGGTAGGAGGGAAGGCCGCCATCACCGTAAGAGAAATTCTGGGGAAGGCCGGGCATAAATCAGGCCAGTCCGTTTCTCATATTCTGAGGCGGATTACGATCCGGCGTAGGAGCCCACCCCTCAGTCCTCTGAGTCAGGGGTTTGGGAGAGAACAAGGTGTATCAGCCTTGTGCTTCCTGAATGCGAATCCCTCAGAATACCTGATTCCCTATAAAGGTATATCCAGGAGGACGAGACCCTTGCATGCTTTCAGGAGCCAACTGCACAGTCGCCAACATTGATTCCGGAAGCACACTTTACCTCGGAGCTATTTTGGGGGTCAATTTGGGGAGTTCCGGGACGTAACCCACATCCAGAAGACAATGTTGCCACGTCAGGGGTCCGGGTCGCCGGTCCGTCATACCATGACATAGCGGCTAGGTCGCTGCAATCTCCAGCGGACAGCCCGAGAGTCAGCGGCCAATTAGCCCGTTCGCTGTCTTCTCCACCGGCCAACTTGTTGTCCCAACAGTCTGCCTTAGTTCCGCTTCCACTTACTCAGCCACCCCTTAGTTGAAGAGTGGGTAAATCAAAGTACAGACCCCGGATCTGAGCCAGGGAACTTCTGGACCATCATCGCAGTATGCCACTTCCCTAAGAAGTTTTGTCCGGTCGCAGGATCAAATTTTGGTATGCTGGAATTGCTCACTCTAGAGGAGTTTAAATGCTTCCACCAGACCCTCTGGGAGACTCAGCTCTGTCTTCGCCACCAGCGAGTGACTTATCCCAGGAACCAAGATCACCTCGAAGGCATCAGCGAACAATGCCGCCTGGTGGACCTGGCCACACTCCCTACAGTCCGACACCCCGAGTCACCTGGCTACCACAGGACCCTCCAACAACAGTGCGTTCAGAGTTTTCAAGTACTCCACAGAGTGGTTGAGGAGGCTACCCCCCACGTGCATGTCTGTGGCTGGGGGCAGTATGCTTCCCTCCTCTTCAGTGTGATTCACCGACAGCCTGATTCTATTGGCAGTAGTGAGGGCATGCCCCTAGGAAGAATGGTGGTCAATATGACCGGCCTAACAGGAGAGTCGAATGAGATGTGGCTTCTTGATGGGGATGCCCCCCTGAGGACATGCTACCACTGGACCCATCAGGAAGAATTACTCACCTGTAGAGGAACCTCCTAGGTCTCCCTGCACCCACTGAGTCACTGGTACTAATCCGGAAAGTTAGTAAAGGAAAATAGAATGTTAGAGCGACCAAGCACTCTGACCCGTCGGCCTCATGGCTGAAGATGGTGGAGGACTCCGAGAAAACCACATTGCTTCAGCAGTTTCCCGAGTAGAAGAAGCTGGTCGATGAAATTCTGGCCAAGCGCATTGCAGAGCGGCGTCCCGAGTATGACAATCCTAGGCCGAGGAAGCAGGGGAAGGAACAACTACCACTCTGTGTGATTCTTCTAGGAAACCCTGATCCTACTGTATTCACTAACAGGGCAGAAGATGTAGCCCATGGAAAGAGGGTGCGATATGTCTCGCTGAACACTACTGAACGATGGGACCACCCAAGGAACCCCATCTGGGCTCCTCCAGCTGCCCCAAGGGTTGCTCCAACAGCCGCTCCAAGAGCCTCTGAGCTCGGCTATCACATTGAAGAGCCCGAAAATGTGCTCGTAGTTAGGGATCCTCATCAGGACAGGGACCCATGCCCAAAAGATCCAATGGAGGCACTCATTACCCACTTGGATGCTTTGGAAATGCGACAAGTGGCTCTCCCACCCGATGGAAAGTCATACCCGTCATGGGTGGATGACATTCCGGCACCCCCAGGATTCAGAAATCCCACCTTCCCCCCCCCCCCCCTTTAATGGGATGGGGGACCCGCCAAAACACCTGACCCACATCAACTCGAGGTGTGGTCCTAGGTTGGGAACTCTAGCGCAGTAGGAGGATTCCAAACACCATTGCTTTATTTAGACACTAGAAGGGGCGACATTCATTTGGTACAACCAGCTCCTCGTTGGATCTATGGCTAGCTGGGAGGACCTTTGCAGGAAGTTACTTTACTAGTTCAGCTCTACCACCCGGAAGATGAACATCGAAGACCTCTTTAGGTGCATGAAAAGGCCCGACGAGCGAGTCATGGAATTTATCGCCCGGTGGAAGGGGCTCACATACTACCTTGCCATGCCACTAACTCAAGAAAAATTACTGACAATGTGTGTGGGGAATGTCAAGATGGAACTGGTTCCCTCCCTGATCACCCAGAATTATCACGAAGGGTTCCATGACTTCTCGGATAAGGCCCTACTCCTCGAGGAATCCCTACAACAAGCTGGCCAGGCATGCCTACTTCCCCATGTGATTCCAGCAAGGAGAGCTGCCAGAGCCGAGCCCGCCGCCATGGCCCAGATAGAGGACCCCAGGTAGATAGAGTGGCTACCAGTGGATCCCACTCTGCAGCCTCGCAGAGGCCCTCCACCAAGGGCAGAACTTCCAGCCCAGCAGCACCCACCCCAGAATCGGCACGCACCTCCGCGTAACGCACAGTCGCCGCCTAGGCGAGATAATCAAGTTTCACCCCCTCGGCAGGATCCTCCGGCCCCCCACCAGGGTCAGGCTCCTAGATCCCCTTTTCAAAACATAAGGAATCATACCTACTCATTTTTTGAAGCTCAGGTCCCCGACTACTTCCGTAGCGCCTTGGAGCAGAGAATCGTGCGACTGACGGAGTGCCGGAATCCGAAAGAGGCACATATCACTGATCACCCCAACTACTGCCCTTATCACCAGATCATGGGGCACACCAACAAGAAATGATATGGGTTCAAGGACATGATCTAGGACCAGATTAACAACAACATAGTCAAGTTGGTCCCAGCCCCGGCACAAGTGGTGGGTGTCTTTATAAGATCAGATAGTAGTAGAGACGACGGAGGTGCGTGGCAGCAGGTCCATGACCACGGGTCCTGGAAGTACAGCGACTGGACAGATCATAGGATGGTCACCTGTGCCCATGGAATTATCCATGCGTTCCTGAATCAGCCAGAGCCTTCAGAAGCTGCGTCCACCACTTCTGTGTCATCATCTCAGCCGACCTCTTCCCAGATGATCAAGCATCGACGGCACAAGAAGATGTAGAGAACCCCGCCAACGCCGTCTTCATCCTGCACTCTCGGTGACTTCATGCCCCTAGAGATGGGCATCCTTCCCAAAATTTTCCTTGGGGTGGATGATTTTTCAAGCGACAGTCAGGGGTACGCTTCTGTTAACACCGTCGAGCAGGTAAATCCCTATATGACCCTCGATGAATGGGAGATCCAGACGAATCTCCCCAATGTCCCCAACCGACACCAAGGTCGGTGGAACCGCGAACATATGGGTCACTGGGGCGCATCAGTTAGCACCTCCATCCAGGTCGTGCACGTCGCTGAGACCAGACAACAGGTCCAACGTAAAAATCATCATGTGACAGGCCCTCTTCCACCACCATTTGTGTTACTGGATCAGGCAGCGCCCCTTCGGCCGTCTCGCGATCAGCTTCGCCCAGCCACAGGCCAATCTCAATCACCCGGTTCTTACCCGGGGGCTGCCCTTCGAGCACCGAAAAATGAGAAGAGGGATGTCCCCAACACCAGTCATCTTTCATTCTAGCCGGTAGGGTCTGCCATGCCTCAAGACGCAGAGAGACCTCCTGTAAGAAGAAGTTCATTCCTAGAATGGAAATATGATGTTCGGAAGAACCTTCCCAGTATCCTAGTAAGGCTCTCCATCCTTGAAGCCCTTTTCCTATCACCGAACATGTGCGAGGCAATCACAGAGTCTTTAAGAAGCCCACTCCAGTTTGAGATAGAGGTAGCAGCTGCAGAAGCCTTCCACGCTGAAGCAATAGAGAGTGCCGAGTGGCAGGCTATCATCTCGTTCTCTGGTGAAGATGAATACCCCCACATACCGGGGCAAATCCACCCTTTTTATATCATTATCCAGTTAAATGGTATGGAAGTCTGCCGCTATCTTGTCGACACAGGATCTGGGATTAACTTAATCCCGACTCAGACACCGCGAAGGCTGGGCTGTCTAAGAATGATCTAACTCCCTCTGACCTCAGAATCTAGTGATATGACAGGATAGAACAAACCCCGGTCAACAAGATCCATTTGAAGACCCAGTTTGGTGGCCTAGTTGCAAGTACTAAATTCATGGTTGTCTCCTAAGACACCGTGTACAACGCATTGATGGGAATACCATGGCTCAACCTGCATGCGAAGGTCCCTTCATCATATCACTAATGCCTCAAATTCTATCTCAATGGTCGAGTATGCGTTCTCCAAGGGGATGCATCTCCTTTTGCCTCTTGTGAAGCCCGCTATCTAGATGATGACTATTACAAGAGAAAGGATAAGTAGATTTTGGAAAGAAAGGTTGAACCCTCCATTGTCACAGGTGATCCCTAGGCCAGCCTGGATGACTCCTAAAACATCCTGATCCATCATTTGGAGGCCACGACCCCCGACAAGGGGCAGTGTTTTTTTGTTTCGGGTACAAGAGGAAGACATATTCCTCAGTCCAAGAAACGGCGGAAAATCACCTCATACTCCTACACAAACTAGGCTCAAGTGATCCCAAAACCTCCTACCCCCGTATGGTATCGAGACGTCCGGATCATGGAAAAGGTAGTCCATCATACGTGTCTATTTCACCAGGCTGGGATAATTAGGCTTCGACCAATGCACCACTACTTCTTTGATATTATCAAACGTGGCCCCTTGGCCTGAAGAATAGATGGGATTGTCTTGACAACCTTCGTATCCATAGTCTCAGTGGCGCGGGGATCTACCGATGTGATGACCACGACCATACAAGCAGGTAGAAGCCAACCATCAAGGTTTTATATCTCAGAAGTAGCTCCCCCTGCAGATGATCCCTTCATAAGTGGAGAAGAAGATATAGAGGATCCTCCCCTGCCATTGAGGAAGGCATCTTAGCCGTAGTTGATGAGCTGGTACAGGTGAACCTTGGTAGTGAGGTAGATCTGAGGCCGACATTGATCTGTGCCGCCATGTCCCTTGAGGAGTAGTAGTGATACGTGAACTTACTTAAGAATCACCATGATGAGTTTTCTTGGAGTTATGATGAGATTCCTAGACTAGATCCTCAGGTAGTCATCCACCGCCTCAGTCTCCCTGCAAACCATCATGGGTTCAAGCAGCATCCTAGAAAGATTCACCCTTCTCACTGTGCCATGGTTGAGGCTGAGATTACAAGCTTATCAAATACAAATTTTTCAAGGATGTTTAGTACCCCAAGTGGTTAGCCAACATTGTGTCAGTATGGAAGAAGAACAGGAGGATCAGAGTCTGTATCGACTTTCGCTATCTCAATCGCCAATGTCTGAAGGATGCTTTTCCCCTTCTAGTGACATAATTGTTGATTAATGCTACCACTGGATTCCAATACCTCTCCATCATGGATGGTTACTATAGATATAATAAGATCCAGAAGGCCCTTGAGGATGAGGAATCTACCGCTTTCAGGGTGCCCCAGGATACTTTCTATTACCGGGTCATGCCCTTTTTCCTGAAGAATGCAGGTTCCACCTATCAAGGGGCCATGCATCTCATATTTAAGCCAATCCTTGAGAGACTGGTGGAATACAATACGGACGACCTGGTGGTCAAATCCCACCAACGCTAGGACCATTTTAAGGACCTTGAGAAAGTTTTCGGCTTCCTTCATTCCCGCCACATGAAGATAAACCCGTTGAAGTGTGCCTACGGAGTCACCTCCGAGAAATTCCCTGGCTTTATTGTCTGGCATGGGGGTATCGACGTCAACCCAAATATGATCAAGGAAATCATCCATATGCCTCCCCCAAGCAATATTCAGAATCTTTGAGGTCTTCAAGTCCACTTATCCTACATACGATGATTCATTGAGAATCTCTCCTGCAAGTGTATGCCCTTTTCTCAGCTCCTGAAAAAGGGAACCGCTTATAAGTGGGATGAGGAATGCCAGACTGCCTTTGAGGAAATCAAGTGATATTCTCTCCAACCTCCAGTCTTGATGCCACCCATCTCTAGGAAGCCACTGAATCATTATTTCACCACCCTGGAACAATCCCCGAGCACCCTTCTTGCCCAGAAGAACAATGAGGGGACGGGGAATAGCCTCTGCTACCTCAGCTTCATGCTCCTTGATACAGAGACTAGATACTCCCCCCATCGAGAAAAGCTTCCTTGCACTCGTATTTTCTATGCAGAAACTGCGACATTACCTGCAACACCATGAGGTGAAGTTGGTCTCCCAATTTCACCCACTAAAGTACATTCTGAACCACCCCATGTTAACTAGATGACTAGTGAAGTGGGAGGTGATCCTCCAACAGTTGGACATCAGGTTCATGTCCCATAAGGTTATAAAGGGGTAGTCATTGGAAGACTTCTTAGCTGCCCAACTAACCTCCACGGATCAGCCGCTGGAACTAGGTTTTCCTGATGAGGAAATACTCTCAGTTGACCATTCCATACAATTTTCCCAAATTCACTTCGACGGTGCCTCTCGGAGCCCCACCGGTATGAGACTCAATGATCCTAGGCTGTACAGAGTGGGCTTGGGTATCATCTTCATCACCCCAGTGCAAGACGTTCTTCCATACTCATTCCTATTGTTAGAAGGCTGCACCAACAACGAGGCAGAGTATCAGGCTCTCATCACTGGCCCTTGAGATTGATGTGCCCCATTTTCATGTCAAAGGGGATTCTGAGCTGGTCATCATGCTGGTCAATGGCAACTATGTTGTCAGAAATTCAGAAATCATGCCCTTTTTGGAGTTCACCCTCCATCTAATGGCCCAGTTCTTTTATCAACCAGAGGTTACCCATGTCCCACGGTCGCATAACGGTCAGGAAGATGCTTTGGCCAGCCTGGCCGCGTCACTTGTAGAGCCCGAACAGGATGACCTGATTATCAACATGGCGTACCAGAGAGTCATTTCTCCCATTATGCCAAAGGATGATGGTGGCCCGCAAATAAACCATCTTACCGCTGGTGCCCCTACGTCAGGAACCCCGGGTGCTTCAGATGTCGTGATAGATGTAGTTTCTGATTGGAGGACACCTTTTGTCGAATACCTCCAATATGGTAATCTCTCGTTAGACCGGGCCGAGTGCGAGCGAATCTGATACCGCGCGCTTCAGTTCACCCTTTAGGGTGGTTCCAGCCTTGAGCAGATCCTCTATAAACATAGATTTGATGGTGTTATCCTCCATTTTCTTCAAGGAGTCGAGATTACACAGGTCATGCAAGAGGTTCATGCATGTTCCTGTAGCGCCCATTAGGCTGGGTCAAAGCTGTCTCAACAGATTCGAAGACTGGGGGTACTTCTGGCCCTCCATGATCCATGACTACATCGAGTTCACCAAGATGTTCCATGCGTTCCAAGTTCATGCTAATTTTGTTCATCGACCACCCGAGCCTCTTTATACCACCAAGTACTCTAGGCCCTTTGCATTCTAGGGGTTAGATGTCGTGGGGCCATACCCACCGACAACGTCTCTCCAGTGACTGTTTATCCTGACTACTACGGACTTCTTTTCCAAGTGGGTGGAGGCAATTCTACTTAAGGAAGTCATGGCCCATTCTATCATCAATTTTGTGAGTTCCAATATAATCTATCTAATTGGAGTACCTCACAATATCCTCACTGATAATGGCACCAACTTCCGAGTAGCCGAGCTGAAGAAATTGTGTGCCACAAACAATATTCACTCCAACCATACCTCCCGCTATCACGCACAAGAAAATGGCCAGATTGAGGTGTTCAACGAAAACCTCTCTAAACTTTTGTAGAAAATGGTTGGTCCTGACAAAAAAAGTTGGCCGGATAAGCTCCCCAACACCCTTTTGGCTTATCAGAAGACGACCTGTAATTCCACCCAAGTGACCCCATATTCCCTGGTGTACGGAACGGAGGTCGTCCTACCCATTGAGATTCAATTTGCCTCATTGCGCAAAACGGTCTATGACTATCAAGCACCGAATAGGGTGGCTGAAATCCAAATAGTGGAATTGGAAGCACTGGATGAGAATAGGCTTTGTGCCCTGCACAACCTAGAGAGGCACCGGAGCAGGATGGCTAGGGCTTTCAACAAGAAGGTTCGCCTTCGCTCTTTCCTGCAAGGTGACTTGGTTTTGGACCTCAGAGCGACAATGATCCCCGACAGGAAACCACCCAAGCTGGAGCCCAAATGGGAAGGGCCTTTCATTGTTCATAAGGTTTATCTCAATGGAGTGTACTCCCTGGTGACCATGGATAGTGATCATATAACTCCTCCCACTAAAGCCAAGTTCCTCAAGAAATACTTTTCCTGAGATCCACGGTTTTGCATGACCTTAAACTGTATGGTCCTGCATGACCCTAAATTGCATTTGGTCCTGCATGACCTTAAACTGCACGCACATCCCACAAGACGTTAAACTGCAAGCTAGCCTGGCCTTCCTCACCAAGGCCCAGCCTCACACCCCTTGGCCTTCTAGGGCCCTAGCCCATGTTCTTACCCCAAGGGTACGGTGTGGTATGTGATTATGTACTCATTCACATCGGGTTATTCGCCACACTGTACACCTCCCTTATCTGGGGTGTCTGCCTCCTCTTCCCATCCCCACTGTAAGATGTTAAACTACAAGCTGGTCAGGCCTTCCTAAACGAGGACTATCCTCAGGCACCTTGACCTTTTCGGGCCTTTGGCCCAGATTCCATCTTTTGGGATTGTGTGGCATGGTGGGGTATCATGTCCTCATGCACGTCAGGTTACCCGCCGTACCATGCGCAACCTCGTATGAGATGCCTCTCATCATCCTACATGACATTAAACTGTGCTACTAGAACTACATGTGCCTTGATTCCCATCCTTATGGGATACGTAGGACCACCTGAACACCTAGATTTCAGGTCTAGCCCTATCTATTAAGAGATCCCTCAATCTCCCAGTCACCTTGGCATGTCCCTCTCTACAAGGGGGATATATAGTTGTGGTACAGTTTTTTTGGTTCCATTCCCCCTTCTCCCGAGAATACGCCATCTTTTGGACGCTCTCAAATTAAGCCCCTCCACCATTTTCAGTGGTCTGATAATGTGTTTAGTATACTCTGGTCTAGGACCTGGAGTGTCAGATTCAACATAGGCATGTTCCGTTTACTTGTCAAGATTCAGGTTCCCCTTCATTCGGTCCCCCGTTATCTTTCACACCCGGATGCACCCCAAAAAAACAACCTGGATACAACGCCTATGGGATCTCCTACAGTTACAAGCCAACTCCCCCGAGGGTTTCAGAAATAAAATTGATACAAATCCCACGTTGTGAACATGGTCAGCAGTCGATTCTCATTTGTATGTCCCCATTTCAGGCTAACACGACGGGATGCTGTGTTGCGAACAAGTTCAGAAGTAATTTTTCATCATCACGCCATCCCCTTCAGGCCCTGAATGTCGGTTGAATGATTCACATTATGTTGTACCCCATCATGTCAAGGTGGAATCTTGACACACTTTTCACTAACCCTCAGTGCATCTCCACACGTCAAGTAGACAAAGCTGCAATACAGCGTCTCTCAGGGATTCTACGATTTGAACGCAAGGACTATAGGCTGAGATCTTCTCTAAGAGTCATGTGCAGCTTGACCCTCATCCCCATGGGATTTTTGGGGTCACCCAAACAATTAATTTTGGTCCCATATTAGCTGGAGGCTAGTGTATCATGCCCCTTGATCGTTAGACCTTCGCCGCCCCCTTGGCCTGAGGATCCTTTCTTGGAATAGTGCACGGTGATAGTGTGGTACTGTGCCCTCATTCATGTCGGGTATTCTTTATCCCATCATGCGCATTCCCCCTGGTCCAATCCATGTGAACTTAAACTGTGCCGGTTGGTCCTACAACATGACCATAAACTGTGATGATATCATCCCTACCGCACAAAGAAAAATGACACTGCATTGTGAGGACCTCTCCATAGAGGACATCACGTTGGGTTTCAGTCATTTACCATACCATTTTTCAACACCCATATACGGCTTTAATATTGTGGCGATGCAAGGAATTTCTACCCTAGGCTGGTCACTCCACAAAAGAAAAACCATTAACCTTAAAGGATAAACAAGATACATCAAATTCTGCATCTTTTGGTGCGAGGGATAGACCCGCATGCCCCTTTCATCACTTTCACAGGTACCATACCATGCCATGACACCTTCCAAGAACAACGTGCATCTTGATTCCCATCCATATGGGATACGTACGAACGACCGGGCATTTCTTCTTGGGTCTAGCCCTGGGAATCACAAGTCTATTTCCCCCCTCACTGTCAGCCCTTTTGGCCTGACCTCTCGGGGAGTTGTGTAATTGCAGTATTATCCCCGAATATGTTCGGGATGCTCCATAATGATGATGGGAGGAAACAGTTCCCTCACCAGAGAGGTTCTTTCTAAAAGTATAGATGATCCATGACCAGATTAATATGTCCACCTAATGTGCCTCCACTATGGTGGCGTAATATTGGGAGTGTTGGATTCCATACGAACTGACCATCACACTGCTTTCCATGATTAGTGTGACCCTTTATTCAGATCTTCATCCTCTTTCACATTTGATGGGACCCCTTAACAGTATAGATGCTCGACCTATGGTCTGCCTGTTGTCCTGGGATAACATTCTGGAAGACTAGTCATGTTTGGAGGGACCCCCTAATAGTATGGATGCTCGACCTATGGTCCGTCTGCTATCCTGGGCCAACGTTCCTGAAGATTGATCGACGATATTTGAGTCGGGCCCCGTGTTGCGAACATGGTCAGAGGTCATCCCTCATTTTTTGTTCTCATTTCAGGCTAATGTGATATGGATGTTGCGTTTCCAACTAGGTCAACATATATCCTCTATCTCCATGCCCCTCCCATAGTGTTCCAAATTTGGGTAACGTGATTCACCTTTTCATCTCCCTAAGTTCGGATTGATTCCAACGCCCCTGGCATTGCCCCGCTTGTGCAATAGAGCATGTTGAGAAGACGATACATTGATTGGTCTGAGGTCCTATTCCTTTGGTTGGGCCTACCTCATCTCCTTGGGAACCTGAGTTTGAATTTTTAATGCTCAGAGCCTGGTCGACGCTCTCGCAATCAAACGAAGTGATAGTATGAGCCTGCTTTGTTTCTAACGACCCACGTGATCTTAGGGATGGGTTGACATTTGTTTCAGGATTATGGTTGATCATGTTAAACCAGAGGGACAAGTATGATTAAGAAAAGGGGAAAGTGAATAGGCTTGTCTATACATGCAGTTCAGGAAAAAAGCAGAAAGCAGCGGAGCAAGACATGTATACGGTTTTGGCAAAAACAAGGCCCCCCTAAGGGTCAGATTCCTGGATGGATCTCTCCAACACCTCCACCCATTCAATGGTGGCCTCTATGACAGCCTCCCATCCCCTGCTAACTCTTTCTTCATTAACACCCATGGAGCACAGCTCGCCGACCCCGGTCTGTGCCCTTGCCTATTCAGATTGGAGCTTGGTTATCTTACGACTTTATTCTATGAGTTGATCTTGAGAATCAGCCAGTTGGGTCCTCAGCTTCTCCACAAGCTCAGAGAAGTCTTCAATGAAAACCTCTTTCTCTTTCTCCTGTTCCTCAAGGCGTCGGTCCTCGTGTTCCGCCCTCAGAAAGGCCCGGGTACTCCCCAACTCCTCCTGGAACTGAATGACATCGGTGTGCTGGCTTCTCTCCCGCATCCTCTCGGCCATGTAATCATGGACTTTCAGATTACGTTGTTGAGAATCCACCCCTCCAGCACACAGGAATAGAAACCAGGTGGGGAGAGACCCCATCTTCTTTAGCCATTATGCTTGTGGATGATTGGGGAAACATCGAATGCACTTCCATCCCTTGTGTTGAGTCATCCGACTCTCCTCGGCTACTTCCGAATCTGAATCATCAAATTCTTTAGGGTCAGTGGGCTAATAGATAGGGAAGATAGCCAACCGGGTAGTAGTAGGGTCTTCCTCAGAGATTCCTCTTAGGGGAATGGGTTCTTTAGCATCCGGATGACCTTCTTCTCTCCCCTCGGTTCCAGTGCCACCCGCATCGGCTTCCAGCCCTACCCCGACAACAGCACTACCGATATCCACTACTCCCTGGTCACTGATCACCAGAACCAACTCAGCTTGGGAGGCATGTCCTGGATGGGATGGCACATGTGTCATCGCCATGCAAACAGATGGCCTGGGCTCAGCAGCCCGATGAACCTCCAACGTTGTGATCACTGTACAGACAAGGAGCACCCTGATTTGTTGAGTCCTCCGATAGTGAGTACCAATATCGAAGAAAAAGAACTTACAGGAATCCACGGAATCATCCTAAATTTCTCTGGCCACTACAGGAACTGTCGTGGAGGGGGATCCCTCAGCACTTGTCAGCTCAATAACGAGCGTCAGTGCCCTGCGTTTCCCTATTGACGCCTCCTCCTCTCTTTCAGCCAGAGAGGCTTGGTCAGTGCCGATGTGCTCCTGAGTAAGACGTGGAATGTGGATTAATGGTTTTAAAGGAAAATAAATATAGGAGAATAAGGGTAAGGGTTGGAGCCTACCTCAAGTAGTTCGGTCACGTCCATGTCGGAGCCGACGATCTCGCCGCTTTCCCGGAGACTCCCTTGGTGGGACGCCCCTTGCAACCCTTTACCTTCGGGATCCCCTTATCTTTCTCCTTCAACTTCCCCTTATCCTTCGGCCCACTCTCCTATTTCGTCACCCTCTGATTCATCGCTGTCATCCTCCCCCGATGGCATCCTCTCCAGATCATGCACCTGGCCGAGCAACACCTTCACCAAGAAGGGTGGATCTGCATGCCGACCTCGCTGGTGTAGGTATGTGTCCATGGCCATCAGGTATGGATGCCGCTAGTGTAATTCCACTCTATCTGTGACCCAAACAAGCCCGACTTCTAGCAGCTGGATACCTTCCCGCATTATCTTCTTCCAGAGAGATTCAGTACTCATTGACTGTCGTATGGTTATCCAAGCCGACCACAATACAGGGAAGATGACATCCTGGGATGTTTAAAGAAAGTATTTTATTTTCTTCCGAGGAAGATCTTTTGCTACTCCATGGGCCCCTCCTCTTGTAGTCAATGAGAGTGCGGTTGTGCCATGAGACGCCCCTACCACTAATGTCCCGGCTTGCGTAGGACCCCTTTCTTGAGGTGCTGCTGGACCTCTCCTAGCGGCACCCCACCTACACTCTCGCCGCAGAGGTTCTGTGCTGACAACCATGAGCTACCAGGCATGCTTTCATAGAATCCCCTCAGGGTATGCTATGGTCCAATGTTTAGTGTACTCAGTTGAGAGGCCCGCATCGGCTCCGGTGGGCGGAAAAGTGATGATGTCACCAGAGCTGTAGGTTGTAAACATCAGCCACAGCTAGCAAAGAACACATGGATGTATCTCCTCTCGGACATATGTTTATATTCCCTTCATCATTCTATGGAGGTATCTGAACTGCCTAGAAAACTGGGATGGAACATAAGGTTCGTTGAAAATATTCCCATCAATCGGGTCCACGAGTACCCCACCTCTGATGCTTTGAAAGTATTCCTTCTACTCCAGCGAGCCTTGACTGTCATCTACCCACTGAATTGTTGGGCTGGGGAATGAACTAAAGGAGAATTTTTCATGTTTACTGATCCTGATCCGTATCCCCTCCTCAATGAGAATCATTGGAACGACCCTGACAATGTTCAGCAGAAAGGGTCGTAGGCCGTCCCAAGGGGGACGAAGGGAATTTGGGAAGGTGTAGCCACCACAATGAGCCACATCCCAGCCATGGAAGATCTGGAGGGGTCAACATACTCTTCTAGGTGATTCCCCTCTCAAGTTGTTCCCCAGATGGCATACAGTTGGGCCCGCACGGGGACCCCAATATTGAACCTTTTGTTGGCAGCCATGATTCCCACCATCACCAAGGTCGCGGGGGCGGATGCCCATCATTACATCCCGTATCAGAGAGAGCCACCCACTCAGAAACATGGCAAGGAATCCAGTGTACCAGACATTCAGTTCCCAGCCACGTTGATGCTATATCCCCATGATTGGTATTGTCTCGCCTCCAGGATCCTCCAATAGGATCTGCTCCTTCTCCTCTGAACATCGGTTGGACACTGCTTTCCCCGCCCTAGAATCTTGACCTCTGGGTCCTTCTCCAAGAACATGCTAAACCAGTACTTGTAGGCAATGTCCTTCAAAAATTCCTTGACCTTCAGCCTCTCCTTGGCCAACTCCAGCAGGTGCCACGTCAGTATGGGGGTTTGAGACCTGTCACCCTAGATGTTCATCGGAGGGAGGAACTAGTCATGTTGATGTCCCTCCAGAGGGATGCCTACAATGTAGTGTATGTCCCAGATACTGATGTCGACTTCACCGAGATGGAGGTGAAATGTGTTGGTGTCAGGAGACCACCGAGTGAACAGCTTCGGTCTGAGCTCAGGTTGCCGGTAGAAGTGGAACTGCGATGTCCACACTACCTCGAATATACCGATGTGTTGTAGCTCGACCACAAATTGGTCGCATGGGTCGAGAACCCAGTACGCAGAAGCCTACTCACTAGGGAAGTTGCCCCCAGACCGCAGATCCCAGTCTTGCAGCTAGCCTTTGGTCTCGTTAGTGATGCTCTAGCAGAAAGTGCTCGCGTAGAGGGCTGGTAAGTTCTCTGCAACGGGATCACCCCCAGAAACAGTCCTGGTCCTGGGATTCAATAAATATACATCCATTTGCCTGGTTTTTCTGGTAGGGATAATGTTTTTGGTGATGTTTTCTTGAGGAAGGTCATCTTCACGGGTGACTCAGGACTGCGGGGTATCAACCTCGAAGCCCTACAGGGGAACCTTTTCCAGAATGGTGAAGTTCCATAATGGAAGATTATCTGATAAGGTATACACCTTCTGGGCGGGAGTTAGCATGTTGATGAGCGTGTGGTTATTATAGACCACCCTCTTTGCGCCGTAAACCTTTGGGTTCGACACCATCTCAGATATGCACGCAACAACCTCCCCCTCATCAACCTGGTTTGCAGCCATCTTCTTCAAGTTAAGTGTTCAAAAATGGTGCGTGAAATTGGAGACCTGGGCACGGAATCTAGTAGTCTGGCACGTAAAAGAAGCGACTCATGCGCAATCTCAGAGTGTTGCGTGGAAAATGAAGGGTTTGCACGGAAATGGATGCTAAATCTCAGCGGAATTCTGCGTAGCTAAGCTATTCTTCACGCAGAAGCGAGAGAAATTTAACACACGAGAGCTTAGGGATTATCGTGTGAGAAATGCCGCATGGATCATGGGGCCCATGGCTGCTTTAATAGGCCATGTCAAGGTTCTGCGCCCATGTGTTAAGATCCATCTGCACCTGACTAGGTTTTTTCGCACCGCTCGATCTTTTTGTGTGACAGCGGCCCATGGGCCCCGCATTTCGGCGTTTCTCTCGAAATCTGATCATTGCGACCCCTCAACGATCTAATTCCGGGGGGGGGTATTTTTAGACTCTGAAAAATGCATAAGTTCTAGAGAGAGTTCTGTAATGAAAAGGAAAAGTCATATTCGGACCCGGAGGCCCGGTCTGGATGGCCCGGAGTGGTTGCACGCAAAAAAGGAGAAGCGCGTGAAAATATTATATCCCACGCGGAAGGCCCAAGGATTCATGAGAGGTCCCCGCACCAACGTGAAATACTTTCGCGCCGGTGCCCCGCGTGCTTGATATTTCGCATGTCGGCATCAGTCACAAAATTCTTTCACGCAAACCTAAAATTTCGTGCCCCCGGAGGCCTATAAATAGGATACCCCCTTCCTTTTTAGGGCTGAAGAATTCAAACCGCCTCTCATGTGCGTAATTGGCATTTCACATGTGCACAACATGGAATTCAAGTAGGGTTCTTTTTTGCAACAAGTCACCTCAGGATCCACCTTCAGACGAGATCCCCCTAGATTAGACTAAACTCCAACCCCTCAGGGTCTTCCCCCTATTCACAATTCCTTTCATTGTGCACATTCCCATTAGTTACGCGCAATCTATGCTCGCCCCTTGTCCTTACGCTCGGACCTCGCCACCCGCGCATAATTCTTCCACCTTGCGTGAAATCCATTCAAGTCGCTCCAAGGCTTGTCCATCCTTATTTCATGCATCCCCAAGGTCTTTGTGTAATCCTTTGGATCTTTTCACCTCGGTGCTCCCTGGTTATTCCCTGTGCGCGAGTCCGATTCCCTCCTTCTGGGTTCCATTTGCAAGTGTCCTGTGTGCCCCGGGAATTCGTATCATGTATGGTCTTCCCGTACGGCCTTCTTGGATCATGAAAAGAAACTTCAAAGTCCCTTGTACAATACTTTCAGTTGAATTGCTTCACATCATGCTTCTTTTCATAGGCACGCTAATGGCTATTGCTTTTTTTCATAACCACGCTAACGTGGACCCCTTGATGGTTCGCCCCACGACACCCCCTCGCCATGGCCTTGCCGATGCCTTCCCTCCCACAAGGGGCAGAGGGAACTGATTATGTAAGTCCTAGGGGTGCAGAGCTAACCCACCTCATCCGAGCTATAGAACGTTAAACTTCCAAGCACCTCGTCCTCAACACACGAAATTAAACTGCGACCTGGCCCCGTGCCTCGCACACTGGGTCCCCCCACCTCGGATATTCTCCATGCCCACTTGTCTCCCTGGAGATGTGATCATCCATCACAGGGGGTGATTTATTGGAGTGGAATTTGTCCATGGGGAAGGGCTACCACCTGGGTGTAAGTCCCTATCCCTTCTTGCGGAAGGTAGCACACATGCACTTTCGTACTTCCTTGGTGCTAGGGCCATCAGAGAGCATGATGGGAAATGGGACTCCATTTTTATTCGGTCCCAAATCCCTCTCCCGCTGCACTTTGTCACCCCTGGGCCTTCGACCTAAAGTAAGTCCCGACACCATGGGTCGCTCAACACGTAAGCCCCTCTTCACTTCCCACGGACGCACCCTTCGCGACGTGATCGTCTAGTCCCTGTAACCTCTTATTTCTCACATTGAGAATGAATCCCATGAGATTAGAGTGAGCACCAAACATGTCACACCATGGGCCGCCTCAGAGCGTAAGCCCCAAATTCCCCCATCCCACATGACATTAAACTATACACCCAAACTATGAGGACTTCAATCCATGCTAAGGCATGGTACATAGGAAGCCTCCATGAGGTTCAAGCCCCACCACTATGGGCCGTCTCAGAGTGTAAGCCCTATCCATCATGAACTACATGGACTTTGATCCTTGCTAAGGCATGGTACGTAGGAAGCCTCCATGTGGTTCAAGCCCCACCACTATGGGCCGTCTCAGACCATAAGCCCCATCCATCCCGAACTACGAGGACTTCGATCTATGCTAAGGCATGGTATGTTGGAAGCCTCCACGTGGTTCAAGCCCCACCACCCGGTCGTTTCGACCCCTTCACATCGGTTCACCAACTCTACATGATGTCTTAGAGCGCAAGGCCCATACCCACTATGAGATGTCTCACAACGTACGCCCCAATACATCTGGACCCCCATTCCATTTTCACATCGGTTCTCTGACACCATTCCAGCGAACTACGAGGACTTTGATCCCTGCTAAGTCATGGTACTTAGGAAGCCTCCACGATGTTCAATCCCACCACTCATGTCTCATCCTAATCTCTCCCTAGAGCCCATGTGTCTCAGGAAGCTCATGCCCTAACCCAGAGGTTCCACTTTCTCTAGGTCCCATCCATGCATTTATTCTCACGGGTCACCTCTTCAGGTGTCCCACCATATCACCAAACTACGGAGACTTTGATTCCCTACAACGAGGATACGTAGGAAGTCTCGCTGTGACCGAAGCCCAAATCCAGCATCCATCCTGATTCATACCTGGGCCGCCTTGTCCTGGTTAGATCCAACCACTCCTCATTCCCCTTCACAGCATTCAGGAAGCCACCCACACGCTGGCCACAACATCGGTGTTCCCTCAAGGGGGTTCTTCAATATGATCCACTCTATCTAGTGTTCCAATCAGTCTGATACATCTCTGATGGATGTTAAAATTGTAGCATACCCTGTGTTTAACATGAGAAGCTGAGGAAAACCTCGGATATATGCCTATGGAATACGGTTCCCCGCATTCGATGTGGGATGCCTCAAGCTTCTGCGCCCTCGATAAGCCCTATAATAAGGGACAGAAGACAGACATGTCAGTTCCCCAGCATCAAGACATGCTAGTGATTCCCCAACGTGACTATTCTGCTAACCGAAGTTTGTTGCCTTGACCGGACCCCTTGGAAGGTCCTCATAGGAGCAACGTAATTAACTGGTGTCCATGAAGATATGGCACCGGGAAGGGATTCAATAACCACGAATTAATCTATGAGGGAGATCCGGACTAGGTGACTAGCTCCGAGGAGAAATCCATAGAAGGAAGAACTTACATCCCATCATCTCGATTTCAATCAAGGAGCAGACGTCCCTGAATAAGGAACAGATGTCGCCCTCCTTTGGAAAGAGGGAATGCGGGGCCACAGCAGCACATCCTCTGCATGACAGATGTGCGTACGTCCCTATAAAAATCATTAGAAATAGTTATATTTCAATTTATAATATTTCATCTAAGACAATTTCAATTAAAAGATACCACGTGGTAAATAATTTCATAACTCAATTTATTTTCATTGGATTATATTACACAATTGATATCTTTGACATTCTAATATTTGGTGTGTAATGACATATGACTATATATTTTATTTTTTAAACCTGTTTATGTTTATTTACATTTGATATACTTAATCTATTAATCGATTAATCCCCACATTAATAATATGACCTTTGTAGTGGTTTATTTCACCATCTCATTTTAACTAAGAATTGTTATACTTCTATTTATATTGAAGGATATAATTTGATCATTGTTTAATAAACCCTTTAATTTTATTCTCATCTGGTTATTAATGAAATTTTTTAAGTAATATTATTATATTTCTACTCTTTGGATCTTTAAATTATTGATAAAATGTTTTATATAAAATTTGACTTTATTACTCTCTTCGGGCAGAAAACCTTTTTCATTAAAATGATTGTTTTATAAAATTTTTTTCAAATACATTTTCAATCTTTTCAAAATCATTAATTAATGAAATATTTACATATTTTTACATTTAAAAAATTATTTGAAAGGAATTTTCATATCTTTTTCAAAATAAAGGCCATTTATATTTTTACCTAAAAAGTGAAATGACTATTTTTTAATGTTTATGGTATGAATAGAATTTAAAACCATCTTAACCACTAAAATGTTATAAATATTATTTCATATGTTTAAAAATTTATTTTCAAATAAAATTAATTTAAAATTGTTTTATATCTTTTAGTTTTAAAAAGTGATTTTCAAAATAAAATGGTTATTTTCCTCAAGAATATTTTTAAAGATATTTTTCTGGTAATTCAATTCATTAATGAAAATAACCATTTATTCTTACTATAATAGGAGTATGTTGTATCGATACCGTAATTATAATTTATCTTTATTGGTTATTATCATTTCGTACAAGGAAATTATTGACATTCACTTCCTTGATTCATTTTTTTGTCATTAACATTCCCTTGAATTATTCACTTTTCTATGGAAATTATATTTCCGTTAAATATCCATATTATTTATCAGGGATTTTTTTTATTTATCGAACCATATATAGTTTCAATATACAGTGTTCTAAATTAAATGTTATATTTGAAAATAATGATAAATTTTTTATATTTAATCAATATAAATATTTGATGATAAGATGAATTTTTCCTGAATTAAATTGATTATTCAATATATGATGAATTATGTGTCCATGTAGATATGGGTGGGCCTAGTTATAGATATCCCCTCGATGCATCAGTTGGTCACATGAGAAAAATTATTAATCTAGAATTAAATAGGGTTAACCTGTCATTTTAAACCATCTCTGGAATGAGATTGAATTTAAAGGTATCATGTCCTAAAGACATAACATCCAACAATTAAGCATTTCATTCAATAAGAATTCAGTAATTATTATCCATGATATTTTACAAATGATATTATATATGGATAAATTTCATTATCTGTTTAGTGATTAAATGGAATGTGTTTTGAGTTATTTACCTTTTGGTATTTATTATACCATATCTTATCCTGATATTCGAGTTATTTAGATGGATTGTTTGTTCAGTTATTTACCTTGATATGTTGATTATTCTTACTAATTCATGATAGCTTCCACTATAATTAACCATTACAAATAATTTGAACACTCCATTATTATTTTTTCATTCCTCAGGAATCCATGAAGTGTGCTATGATTGATAAGTAAGATATTCTAGATGGAATAATTTATTCTTGAAAAAAATATGCTATAATTTTTCTTTTGAAATATAATTTTGGAATCATATATTTATATAGTTTATCAAGACTACTACACAATTCAATCATTTGGGATGTGATTAATTATACCTTATTCCAATATAGTAAATGATACACCATCCCCAGATTACTAGGGTCGAGGTTTCTACAGTTGGAATCGGACAATGTTTTGTAGAAACATTGGGAACAATATTAGGAAACCATAAATTAGGAAGCATAACCCCATGTTATAATTTGAGGAAAAGAATAGATGAACATTCTAAAGTTCTAATAAAGAATATATTATCTGATTTTTCCTTACAATAAACCCCTATCTAGATAAAAAAAGTGGATGTGGTTCTGGAATAGATGTACATAGGGGTAAAACTCTAAAAATGGAACATTGGGCTTGAACCAATAATCACTTTGTGAAAGAAAATGAGCCTTACTATACACCTAGTTTGACTCACATGAGTGATATGATTAGGATAATTCAAATTTTAATTACAAAATTTTTTTAATGATTTAAATATATAATGACAATGAATGACCTAGGTTAAAACCATGGTGTCTTAGAAATAATAAGGTGTCTCAAAGGAATGGAAAGAAAATTTATGTAAGGAAAATAAGGGAAAAAATAAATGAATTACCATGTATATTTGAAGAGTATCACAAAAGGAAATAAATCTCATCTTATGGATCCATTTATAGTTAACTGTCTTTAATGTGGGTAACATGGGAATTATCTGATTCAATACTCTATTCTAATGGTTAAACCCTTTACAAAGGAAGTACCTATATGGAAATAAAAGGTTTGAAGTATTTATGTATTGGAGTTTGATAATTAAATTTTATAATTATTATTACCAGTGGTATTTTGGTGATAATAATCATGATACATATAAGGATTTTGTTAAATTTTATAAGAATATATGTCTTCATTAACTTAAGAGTTATGAATACCATCCTGATTTTATGAGTTTAAGGTTGATCATAAGTTTCATGTCTTAAAATCCCCTTTTGAAAATTGGGGTGGTATGAGTATTACATGATTAAGGATATTTTTTAGAAAACATTTATTTGAATACAACCTATTGTTTTAAAATTTGAAACGCAATTTAAGGAAGAATTTCTTTACATTTGTATGGAAATAAGATTAAGGTCATTCATAACCATTAATATTTATATTATATTTTATGTTTTATAAATAATAGGTCATCAAATTTTTTATCATTATAGTAATTATATTAATATGGTTTTAGAAAAAGGACAACTCATAATCCTGTTGATATCTCCTTTCATCCGTCAAACCCACAGACCATGAACCCATGACCGATGGATGGTGAAGATTTAATAGCTACCATTGGACCATAATGATATCTTGGATGATATTTCATTATTTTTTATTTAATATATTTTTTGAATAAATGTTAATGATGAACCAGTGGTGTTACTGTTGAGGATTACAAATTAATGTATTATATTAGAAAACTTGTTCTAACCATATTGGTTTTGGAAAATAGTTAGAGATGGATGGAAATTCATGTCAATATTTTATGGATCTTACGATCTGTTAAAAGTGAATTTTAGTTCTTCGAACATAAAAAATTAATTTTTTGATATTAATTTATTGGAGTAAAGGATGAATTTGAAACTAATCAAATCAAAACCAAATGATGAAATTATTCTTCTGAAATAGAAATTTATTACGTAAGTATATTTATTAATTATCTTAAATAGTAAAATAAATTATCAAATTTCAAAAAAAGGATCCTGAAAAAAAAAATGGTACATTACACCTTCTTATCTGATGAATCATATAGTCTTTTAAATTATCATAGATTTACAGTTTTTAGGTCCTTAATTTTCCTATGATCATTCAATTTAGTGTAATCAATGACCTCTATCACTCTATATAATTATTTACATTTTTTCTTCGATGTATATGTTTTCATTTCCCACCTATGTTATTCTATATGGAAAAATAGTTATATGTTATTATAGATGACTATTGTACTCCCTTTTCTTTCTTATTAATAGTTTGTTTTATTAACCCTTTTATAATGTGGGGTTTTCAATGATAGAATTTCAAAATGTGAAAACCTTGACTATCAAGATCAAGTTTAAATTGTTAGGATGTAATTTATTTAAGGTGGGGAGAATGTAACACATTGATATTTTAAAACAATAATTTTTTTCGATAGTGTTTATTATTTAAAAAAACAATCATATAAGAAAATATAACACCAATGACATTACAAAAAATTTAGTTTTAAATAAATTCAATCCCTTTGATAGATTGTGAAACATGAAACCCTGATTTGAAATGAACAAAAATATAGTATACCATTATAACCAAGAAATTAAGTTGGAGGGTATGAATATTACTAAAAATTTATGAAAACTGTGGTTATCTTTTTATTAGAAATGAAATAAGAATCATTTAATAGAAAATGAATTGTTTTATAAAAGACTATATTCTTTCTAGTGGTTGGATTAGTTTCACATTGCACACATAATTTAAAATACATTTTAACACTTTAATAAAATTTATTTGATAATATTAAATTCATTTTTAAAATTATAATATCAAAATTTGCTTAGGGTGGATTTTTGGGGTTTTTCTAAAATGTTTCATTTTTTGATGAGTAGTGAAAAATAATAAATTGTAATTAAAAACTGCCATTTCATATAAATTATTTCTAATGATAAATAATATTTTATTATATTTTAAACCCACATTAGCTCAATAATATATCTATTAACCCAATTTAGGCTATTTTTTAATTTTCATAATGAATTTGGATAAAAAAATTTTGTTAACTATTGAAGATCTTATATTTGAAAACATGATTTCTCATCATGTTTTTTGTATTAATTTTAAATTATAATTTTCTAATTAAGTGAAATTTATTATCCCACCCCTCCCCATTGTCTTTAGTAGAGGAATATGTTCTATTCTTCCTTAGGGGACGTCTATAAGGCTCCAAAGGCTAGCAATAAATGTTGGGAGCTTCATGATAAGTGTGGGATGATTTTCCCTTAACCAAAATAAAACCACAAACTAAACATGCCATATGATATATTTAAATAACGTATTACAATACCATAATACAAAAATATCATCAATCCCATAGCCACATAACCAAAATCGGAGTACTGTAGTGGAATAATAAGACAAAAAATCAAGGGATCAATATATAGCTCCATAGATCCAAATCAAGATCCAAGATCCGACACCACAATACCAACCAAGAATCATGATGTACCACAAAAAAGACAAGATGCTTTACCTTTAATTGTCTCTCAGAATATAACACATGAAAAAGAACCAAATTACCCAAGAAGGGGGTGAATAAAAACATTAAGTATGCCTTACCCAAATAACATCCCTTCTCATTCCACAAGTATAGGAAAAGTTAGAAAATTTATATAAAAACTTTATATAAAACCATTTCAACAAAGAAACAATTTCCAATAATCCAAACACACCCTTACCGAAATTGTTTACCCGACAAGAACATTTCTATTGAAATAAACCAAACAAGTTATTAACCATTTTAAAATCTCATGTTAGTGTAATCAAAATCATCTTGTATGGCCACATGCATTTCTCAACCATACACAAAACCCATCCACACGTGCACAGTTTTACCATTCACGATAGAACCTCACATCCAACGTCGTTCCCTTTTTTTGCAGAACTTCACTCCACATTCCAATCATTTGATGGTGGTAATTCACACCAATTTTACACCCCATCCAACTCATCTGTAACTACTTAATCCAAAATCCATAAAATTTCTTTTTCCAATAGAATATCAATCATTATTTTAAAAAACAAATAAACCCATTATTCCAAACAAAATTCCCAACATACATGCCAAAAGCACTTCAATAAAACCTTCTATTTATTGAAAACTGCCTTATTCCATGTCCATGCCAAAAATATTCAATAATACAACATTTTTATCACTAACCATTTTCAAAACAAAATTACATAAATCAAACCAAGAAACCAACTTTAAAACCATCATTTTAAAATCAAATTACCAAACATAATGCACAACAATATGATATTTTCACAAATATCCCCAAATCATATTGAATCTGATTTCAACCAAACTTCGCATAATAATTTCATACTCAATTTCAAAAAAAAGATCAATTTCATTGAAAATAAGACTTATAGTTTTAGAAAGAGGTGGAGAGAGTGAATCCACCTACCTTTAGGGTTTTTGAAAAAATGATGAACGACCCATAATCTCACAAATATGGGTGAAAAAAATGTAAATCTTCCTTAGATCATTTCCCTTAACATAAACAAGGATAAATATCACCATTTTTTCATAGATGACCATAGATATACCTAATATGGATGTAGATCTATGAATACAAGAGAGATAGGGAGAGTAGATTAGATCTATAAAAAACCATGAAACTACCAAGAAATAAGACTTACTAAGGATGATGTGGATTTACTTTACCAAGAAAACCCTTACAGTTGCATTCAGAATGAGTGGGATATGTTCCCTAGCCTTGGAGAGATGGAAATTTCAAGTGAGGGTCAAAATGGGGATGAAATGAGGGGTTTAGAGTTTAAATTGTGTAAGTCATGTTTTTAAACACCCACATTTTAACTCTCACTTACTTTTATTGTACGATTTGGAAAACTATGCACTAATCATGCATCTAATATTGCCTCTAGAGGGTTCCACACATAGTTGGGCCACACAGTTAGAAAAACAGTACACCAAATATGAAAAATACAATTGTCCCACGTTACATGGTTTACATGGGGAGGCCACATAGTTTGAAAATCTATACACCAAATGTGCACCATCTACCTGAACCCTATCACATGGTGCATGGCTTCATGCAATTGTTTTATAGTTTTCACTAATCATGCTCCACCCACAAACCATATAAAAGCCTCCAAACCTTTCCAAAACCCTTCAAGAATATTCCAATGTTTACCCCACCACATTACATACATAAAAATCCATGATTAAGTGTTATATACATCAAACCGGGGGTGATACATTCTCCCAAAAATTGGATTTTCCTTCCACAAAATGTAGAAAACCATCAATTCCCCGAATGAGATCGTTCCACTACTTGAACTTTTTTTCTCACATTCCTAACCACCTCATCAATCTAACCGTGTTTCCAAAAATTCTGTACTATACAGATATTCTTCCCACAGAAGACTTTCTATTTCTTATCCACAAATTGCACTAGAACATGCACTAAAGAAAAATTTACCTCTAACTCTATGTGATCCCATCAAATAAAATTTTTGGGATCAAGATGATACTTTTTAAACTAATATACATAACAAATTATGCCCCACACTATACCATGGTGACAAGTACACTAATTTTCCACATCTCCACCCCACTTTAATATCTCAAATGGGCTTATGTATGTTGAAGATAATATTCTGTACCTTCTAAAATGATGATGTCCAATCCTAGGAGAGATTCTTAAGAACACATGATTACCCACCTCGAATGAAAATGACCATCGATGTGGCCTAAATACGATTTTTGATGACTCTGCACCATCTCCATCCTTTATTTGATAAATGTAATATTCTCCATATTTTCTTGGACAAGGGTCATCCCAAACATCTATGTATAACTTGTTTCCACCCAATGAAGTGAGGAACCACAAAAGAGCCCAAGCAATTTTTCAAATGGATCCTTATGAATCATGTTTTGATAATTATTATTGTACGATTACTCCGATAAAAGAAATGGATCCTCTCATGATGAACCAAAATCAATCACACAAGCCTGTAACATATCTTCAAACGTTTTTACAATGCCCTCATATTGGTCATCAATTTGAGTATGATACACCATACTCATAGTCAATTGTAACCCAAAGGGATTATTGCAAGGATTTAAGAAAATGAGACTCGAATCATAGATCTCAATCTGATACCATCAAATCTGGTACACCGTGTATTTTTACCACCTCATGGATATGGATTTTCGATAGATCCTCCATTGTATGAGATTCAAAAATATGAATGAAATGAGACAAAATTGTGATACAATCTATAATCACCCATGTGGAACCATTCTTCCAAACCATTCTTGGGAGACCTGTAACAAAATTCATAGCTATCTGCTCCCATTTCCACATAGGGATAGGTAAATACTAAAACATACATGTTGCTCGTGGATTCCCTACCTTTACTTGATGAGAAGTCATGAATATGGATAGAAACTCATTCACATTACTTTTCAGATCCACCCATAAAAACAAATTTTTCAATGCCATATACATATTATGAATCCCTAGATGGAAATCCAATATCTAATGATGACATGCACTAATATGTTGTTCCGGAAAACCCCCAGCACAAAAATCTTGTTCTGAAACCACAACACTAAATTCCCATATAGTTTCAACCCCTCAATGATCTCCCCACCATTATATTTCAACCTCATAGCCACAAACTCTAAATCATAGAACTACACCTCTTTAACCAATCATAACAAATCAGAAAGTAATGATGCTGGGAAAAAATTACTATATCACCTTAGTCTTCACATTCTAAATTCATGTCATCTATAACTGACATCAACTACCACAAACTTGAAGATTTTTTTTCTTCCAAAACATATTACTTCCTAGTTAATTCATTTTCCATTGAATTTCCATTACTTGGTTTACACATTAAGTCAAATTCAAACATCTAAAGATAATTCATCCATCCAATTTGTCTCAAATTCAAACCCCTTTGTGAAAAAATATGCTTTAATCTCTTATGATTGGTAAAAACCATGTATTTATAATTAAATAGAAAACGAATACATTTTTTCAAATCATGAACCACCACTGCTAACTCTAAATATTTCATTGGGTAGTTTTTTTATGAAATAGAAACTACCATGAGCCATACACAACCACATGATCCCCTTGAATCAGAACACACCCTAACCCTGATCCCGATGCATCATAATATACTACATACCCTTTCACGGGTTTTGGAAATACCAATATTGGTGTTGATGTAATGTGTCCCTTAATCTCCTCTAAATACTTATGACATTACTCATTCCATTAGAATGGAAGACTCTTCCTCATAAGAGATATTATCAGTGAAGATAACCATGATAATTCACAAACAAATTATTGGTAATACCCAGCTAGCCCAATAAAAATCCATATTGTTGAACTCACCTATTTTGATAATCCCAATCTTGTATTCATATGTTTTGACAATCCCAATTATGTGTTCATATATTATGATATTCACAATTACTGTTGATCTACACATTAGTTCTTTCAAATCTATGATCAAGTTAATAATAATGTTAAAATAATTTCTGATTTATGTTAATCTCGATTATCCATGTTTATATTAGTTTTGAAATGATTCTAAGTGAATTAGATGTGTTTTGTATAAGACAGTTAAGTGTAAGTATCACTGACCTGAATAGAGCTACCGATGTGCATGACTACATAGAGCTACCGATAGACACAGAGCTACCAATAGACAGATAGCTACCGACAGCCAGAGCTACCGATAGACAGATAGCTACCGACAGCAAGAGCTACCGATAGAAAGATAGCTACCGATAGCCAAATCTACCGATAGACAGATAGCTACTGACAGCTAGAGCTACCGATAGACAGATAGATACCGACAGCCAGAGCTACCGATAGACACAGAGCTACCGATAGACAGATAGCTACCGACAGCCAAAGCTACCGATAGACATAGATCTACCGATAGACAGATAGCTACCGACAACCAGAGCTACCGATGCATAGAGCTACCGACAGCCAAGAGCAACCGATGGAACTAAGTTCATCAAGATACCGATAAGAGCTACCGATAAGAGCTACTGATAAGAGTTTGAAGAGATACTGATGGAAGATCCTACACAGAGTCAACCGTACACGACTACAAATAAACGGCTACCTATAATTAACTGCGGAGTCAAATACTATATTCTCGAAACTATTTGTTTATTACACTAACATCTACATTTGTTACTTTTGATGCATTTAATGTTATTAAATGATTTCTGTTGCCAGTTCACGAAACCGTACCAAGTACAATTGAAAAGGATAATCATTCCTTCTTCTCATCAAAAAAGCATAAATTTATAAAGGGGGTGAATGTGAAAGAGATAAGAGATACAAGAAAAAACAAGAACAACGTGTATGTATCAGTGAATCAAGATAAGAGACTTTAAGAGATTGAGTACATGGGAACACACTTGTGATCAAGCTCAAAACGTACCAAGAACAACTGGAGAACTTGCACTCACAAGACTACTACTACCAGAATCCAGAACACAAAACATACATCGAGAAATCTATGCTAAAGAATAACTACACAGAACACTTCATTTTCTGAGCCGATAACCAAGCTGAACCTGGAAGCACTGAAAGAATAAACGATACTCTATTTTTCAGTCAAATACCGGAGAAGGACTCAGAACCATTTTTGATCAAATCCAAAGGAGTCCAGAGATGCACTGCAATCACTAGAGCCATTCTAAACTCTATATCTTGCTCTAAGTGATTTAGTATTTTCATTACGAGTAGTGTGTGTAGCCTGTTAATTATTACACACACACTGTCTCCTGAACCTTAACTGGAGGATTTGTAAATCCTCACTCACAATCTTTACATCCTTTATTTCCCACTGTGGATAGTGGTAGAGGTCGAGTGTGACCTGGACAACTTTGAGCTGTTGTTTGTTATCCCATGTATAACTGTGGTAGAGGTCTCTTGACCTGAACAGTGTGATCACTATTGTTAACCCAGATCCAGGGTGTGGATCATTTTATATAAATTTATAGATGACTAAGTCTCGGCTTGAGACTAAACCTCTTGGTTAACTCTTGTGTTTTTAGTTAAAATCTATATCCATACTATATACATTTATTTCATATTCCGCTGTTATTACATTGAAATATAATTTATTTTCAAAGCTAATTTAATATTTAAACTCGCATGTGTTTATATTTATTGTAAACCAGTATGTTAGTTTCAAAAGTTAATTTAATTATAAGATTAAGTTTACTGAGAATTAATCAATCTTTGAGAAACTAATTGAACCTTTATAATCTGTATAAATTCACTACAGTTTAATTTGTTTTTGAAATTGGGAGATTTTAATAGAAATTGTTTTTAGCAGAAATTTTAATTGGAACTCAATTCACCCCACTCTTGAGTGTCCACTCCGACCAACATTTGGTATCCGAGGTTGTGTGTTTTGCAAAAGTTTTTATTTACCCTCTGCTTTTCAACTGTGATTTTAGTTGTATTTTAATGTTCTTAAAATTTCTATTATTTCTAAATTTTTATCTCATTAAATTTTGTTTATAATGGATAATAGACTTGAGGGTGCTGCTACTAACCGGACACCTTTCTTTAATGGAAATAACTATGCTCAGTGGAAACTTAAAATGAAAATTCATCTAGAAAGTATGAGTTTTGATATTTGGACTGCTATTGAATCTTAATACAAAATTCCCACTACTGATATATCTACTTGGGATGAACCTACAAAGACTGCTTACAATAATAATTGTAAAGCTATGAATGCTCTATACTGTGCTTTAAGAGATGAAGAATTTAACAGAATTTCTGCATGCAAAACTGCTTTTGAAATTTGGGATACCTTGGCTGTTTCTCATGAAGGAACAAATAATGTTAAAGAAATGAGATTGAACACTTATACTATTATGTATGATAATTTTAAAATGAAGCCCGATGAACCTATTTTTGACATGTATCTCAGGTTTAATGAGATATTAAACACGATGAATTCACTCGGAAAAGTTGTTCCAGCAAAGGAACAAATTATGAGAATCTTGAGATGTCTACCAGACCGATGGAGAGGCACATCTGTCTCAATCAGAGAATCATGTGACATTGATGCTCTACCTGTCAAAGAACTTATTGGCAAATTGATGATGTATGAAGAAGAGGTCAAGGTAAACAAAGAGGAAGATGATGAACCGAAAAGAAAATCTATAGCTTTCAAGTCTACTGCTTTGAAGAGTAAGGAGAAGAAGAAAATACAAATGGAGGATGCGAGTTTAACAAGTGAAAACTCAGAGTATGACAGTGATGTAGAAATGGCTCAGATAGCCGTGAGATTCAAGAAGTTTTATAGGAAAAATAAATTCTTTAGGAAAAAAAATTACAAAGGAAATTATGATCAACAAGGCAAATGGAAAAAGGATTGGAAGAAAGCTGACAGGACTGATGAAGTTGTCTGCTACGAATGCAAGCGAAAAGGACATATCAAAGCAGACTATACCAAGTTAAAATTAAAAAAGAAATATGATTACAAAGAAAAGAAGTACATGAAATCCATGAAGGCTACCTGGAGTGCTTCAGAAGACAACACAAGTGAAGCCGAATCTTCGGACTCTGAAAGGAATCGATCCAACATGTGTTTCATGACGAATACTTCTGAGGTAACATCTGACACTCTTGTTTTAAATACATATTATTCTGGAGATGATTCTGATTCGGAAAACATGTCAAAATATGAACTATTTGAATACTGTGATATGTTAGAAGTAACCTGTAATGAGCTTAAAGACAAATACAATGTTTTAAATAAATAGTATACTTTAAGTGTTAAGCATAAATATGATCTTGATATAGAAAAGGAAAAGAATGCTCAACTATTAAAGGAAAATACAAAACTGAAACTGTCAAATGAGAAACTCAGAAAGGACTTAGAAAAATTCACAAATGGAAAGGATGCTCTAACTCAAATTCTAGGAAAGCTAGTTCCACCTAGATATGCTACTAGTTTAGGATACCAACCTGAACAGAGACAGTTCACCAGAACCCGATTTATTCCTAAGTCTGAATTTTTTTTGTTAGTTACAGTTTTGGAAATTCATATGCTTTAACAGGAAATTCATATGATTATAGACCAAATAAAGTTTATCTTTCAAAATCTGTTACTTCTGTTAATTGTATGAAACCAATAAAACAAATCTGGGTACCTAAATCCCTGATTGCTAACCTATCTAGACCCAAGAAAATCTGGGTACCAAAGTCATTTCCTGTTTAAATCTGTTTTGTAGGAGACCTGCTTGAAGAGCTGTCACAAGAAGATATGGTATTTAGACAGTGGGTGCTCAAGACAAATGACTGGAGATTATTCTTGCTTCAAGAGCGTAATAAAGGTTGATGGAGGTCATGTCAACTTTGGTGACAACTCTAAAGGAAAAATCATCGGCCTAGGCCAGATTGGTAACACTGACTCAGTATTAATTTCTAATGTTTTATTCATTGATGGACTTAAATATAACTTGCTTAGTACATCTCAATTATGTGATGATGGTTTCAATGTCAAGTTTGAAAATGATTCCTGTGATGTTTTTAACTCCAAAAATGCTTTAGTATTTTCTGCTCTAAGGAATGAAAATGTTTATGCTGTTGATTTAAATTCTTTTGCTAAACAAAATATTCCTTGTTTGAATGATTTTCATAAAGAATCTTGGCTATGGCACAGAAGATTAGGACACTGCAACATTCACTCACTTAGAAAACTGGCTAGGAAAAACTTAGTTAGAGACTTACCTAAATTAGAATTCCCAAATGACAAAGTGTGTAATCCCTGTCAAAAGGGAAAACAACACAAAGTTTCATTTAAATCAAAGAAAGAAGTCTCAACTTCTCAACCACTTGAGTTGGTTCACATGGATTTGTTTGGACCATCATGAGTTTCTATTTTAAATGGGAAGCACTATGTCTATGTTCTAGTAGATGACTTCTCTAGATATACTTGGGTATATTTCTTAGCTCACAAAAGTGAAGCTTATTCTTCCTTTGTTAAATACTCCAAGTCTGTAGAGAATCGTAGTGGACTCAAAATTAATACCATGAGAAGTGATCATGGTCGTGAGTTTGAAAATCAAGACTTTGAATCTTATTGCTTACACAATGGCTACACTCATAACTTTTCAGCTCCTAGGACACCTCAGCAGAATGGCGTAGTAGAAACGAGAAACCGAACCCTTCAAGAAATAGCTAGAACCATGCTCAATGAATATGAACTTCCTATTTACTTTTGGGCTGAAGCTGTAAATACAGATTGTTATGTTATCAATAGAGTCTTGATCAGACCTATTCTTAAGAAAACCCTATATGAGTTGTGGAACAATAGGAAGCCTAAGGTTAATTACTTTAGAGTTTTTGGTTGCAAAGTCTTTATTCTTAACACAAAGGATAATCTCGACAAGTTTGCTTCTAAAAGTGATGAAGGAATTTTGCTGGGTTACTCTACTTCAAGTAAAGCTTATAGATTGTTTAATAAGAAATCCAAATGTGTTGAAGAATCTGTTCACATCAAATTCAATGAAACCGATCCACATGAGCCTAAAACCTCTCTTGAGAATATTGAAGATGATTTGTCTGTTCTGGACCTTAATGATAAATCTAAATAACCTGTTATAAAAACATCTAGTTCTGGACTTTTTCCAGAATCTGTTTCGGTTGAACCCGAACCTACTGATGAACCTGAAGTGTCTAGTCCTACCTTTACTAGATCAAAAATAATTCTAAAGAATCATCCTTTGGATGCTGTTGTTGGTAATCTTCATAGAGGAACACAGACTAGAGCTTCTCTAAGAAATCAGGTTGAACATCAAGATTTTCTCTCCCAGCTAGAACCCAAAAATATTAATGATGCTATCGTTGATGAATTCTGGGTAATGGCTATGCAAGAAGAGTTAAATCAATTTGAAAGAAACAAATTTTGGGAATTAGTTGACAGACCTAAGGACACACTAACAATAGTCACTAAATGGGATTTTAGAAATAAAGTTGATGAATCAGGAAACATAGTTAGAAACAAAGCTAGGCTAGTTGCACAAGGATATAGTCAAGAAGAAGGCATAGACTATGAGGGGACCTTTGCACCTGTAGCTAGACTAGAAGCCATTAGGATTTTACTTGCATATGCTGCACATCTAAATTTCAAGTTATATCAAATGGATGTCAAAAGTGCATTTCTAAATGGTTTTATAATTGAAGATGTTTTTGTAGAACAACCTCCTTGATTTACAAACCCCCATTTTCCAAATCAAGATTTTAAACTTTCTAAAGCTTTATATGGCTTAAAACAAGCTCCAAGAGCTTGGTATGATAGACTCAACAACTTTCTTATTTCAAAAAGTTTTACTAAAGGGATTGCTGATCCAACTATTTTTATTAAAATAATTTCTAAAGATGTTTTCGTTGTACAAATCTATGTTGATGATATTATTTTGGGATCTTCTAAACATTCTTTATGTACTGATTTTTTAAAAAGTATGCAAAATGAATTTGAAATGAGTTTAATGGGAGAACTTAAATACTTTCTTGGATTTAAATTATTTCAAAATGAAAATGGTATTATTTTCAATCAAAGTAAATATACAAAGGATATTTTAAAACGTTTTGGTTTGGATAGTATTAAATAGAGTGAAACTCCTATGAGTACAATCTGTATATTGGATATAGATGAAACTGGGAAACCAGTGGATCAAACCAATTATAGGGGTATGATTGGTAGTTTACTTTATCTTACTACTAGTCGACCAGATATTATGTTCAGTGTATGTATGTGTGCAAGATTTCAAGCTAACCTGAAAGAATCTCATTTGCTTGCTGTTAAAAGAATTTTCAAGTATTTCAAACATACTGTTAACCTTGGTTTATTTTATCCAAAAGGACAATCCTTTGAGTTAATGAGTTATTCAGATGCTGACTTTGCTGGTTGAAAATTAGACAGAAAAATCAATTTAGGAACATGTCATTTATTAGGAAAATCCTTAGTATCTTGGTGTAGTAAAAAGCATAATTTTGTAGCTCTATCCACTGCCGAAGCAGAGTATATAGTTGCTAGTAGTTGCTGTGCACAAATTCTGTGGATGAAACACACTCTCTTGGACTATGGATATGATTTTAAGCATGTTTCGATTAACTGTGACAATACTAGTTCAATAAACATCTCGAAGAACCCTGTATCTCACTCAAGAACCAAACACATTGATGTAAGGCATCATTTTCTGAGAGATCATTATCAAAAGGGTGATATTTCTCTTGAATTTATCGGCACTGAACATCAATTGGCCGACATTTTCACTAAACCCATAAGTGTTGATATGTTATGTTACATTAGGCATGAGCTGGGGGTGATTAATCTACACCGATGTTGAAATCCTCACCGATAAAAATCATCACCGATAAAAGAGTTGTTTTAAATCTTTTTGTCTGCCGCCAAGAATATGAACGGTTTTTTTATTTATTTTATTTTATTTGTTTTTATTCATTTAACTTATGATTCCTAAATGATAAAACTATGTCTAAGCCGCTTCTCACTCCACCTGACCCAAAACCTTTCACCTTCGAACCTTCGAACCCGAACCCTCTGCGAACCTAAGATCCCTCGAACCAGCGATGATAAAAACCAAAACTCCTGTCATCCAAGATGACTGTGTTGAGCCTAAAGAAAAAAGGCAGAAGTCCGAGCCAGAAGCTAGTAGTGCTGTTAGAACTAGGTCAGGAAGGAGACCAGTAAATCCTCATCTGCAAAATAGAGCTATTGTGATCGAAAAAGAGCTGTGTGTAGACTGTTTGCTACCCAGCAAGTCCTTGGTGCTCGAAGTTCTGGAAGCTCAGAGATGGGTAGACTTCTTTTCAAATAACAATGGTCCCTACTACCCAAAGTTGGTAAAATAGTTTTATGAGTTCGTAAGCTTCGAGAAGTTAGAGAATGAGAACCGAGTATCTTCATTTGTAAATGGTAAAGTGGTATCATTTTCATCAGTATAATGGGCTGATTTCCAAAAAGTTCCACATAAAGGTGTGTCTGGATATGTATCAAGAGCAATTCCACCTACCAGTGACATTTTTGATCATGAGACCGTGTTGAAATAACTGACTGGTGATGGAACTCCAAGGCAAGTGGTTGCTGCAGAAATGGATGGAGAGAACAGATTACTATTCAAGTTTGTTCAACATGTGTTGATACCAAGGAGAGGAGACTTTGCTAATTTGAGATATCAGTATATCTATCTCCTACATCTTTTGAGACATGATGTCAAAGTCAATTTGTGCAGATTGGTGATGAGTCAAATGGAAGATATGACAAGGCCGAAATCAAAGACTAATGCCCTATTCTTTTCTAAGATGATTTCTGTAATGATCAAAGTGAAAGGGATAGCTGAGTCTCAAGATGAGATAGTTGTAGTGAAGAGAAACTTTTCTATCACTACTACAGTTTTAAAATATATGAAGATTAATTGGAATCAGTGGAGAGGAGAATGGGTCAATGATTACCAAAAGGTATATGATAAATTTAATCATGTGGATTATCCTTCACGACCAAAGGATAAAAGAGATCCAGGTCTAGGACCTGATGAAGAGGAACCTGTGTACAATGATGAGTCAGAAGAAGAAGTAGAAGAAGAAGAGGAAGAAACTCCTATGGATGATGGAGGAGATCTAGACTTTCCTCCAAGCCCTGTTGCTGAAATTATGTATTTAGAAAAGGAAGTGCTAGCATAAGTGGAGACGCCTGCTAATGAGGAAGACTAGTCGGTCTCTGAGCATGTAGAGGAAGAAGAGAATTCTCTGAATCATCTGATTCTGCTGAATTGAGTCTGAGTCCAGTTATTGGAAGCTCAGTCGTACCTTCTATGGATGAAGAAAGAGAAAGAGGAGAAGCTGTACCTATTCCAGAAAATAATCTTGCTGCTGCAGAGATGGAATTCGTTGTGGAAGATTCTGATAAATAAAGACCATCAGAGAATGTAGTTGCTATATATGAGAATGAACCCATTGAGGGGGAGCATCACACCATGTTTGGAAATTTTACAGTGACTATCGAGTCTGAAGACTGGGTAGAAGACCCAGGTTTTATAGTATGTGGTTTGGATTATTCTGATTTGGATAATGAAGTATCTTTGAATAGAACAAAGATCAGCTATGACATCAACCCTTAGTTATTACCTGCTGATGTGGTCCGAGTACATGATTTAGATGTGATGAAAGAAAATCTCAAAGTCAGCTTTGTAGAAGAAGTAAAGACAATGGAATCTTTTTTAGTATCCTCAATTCAATCAGTCATGACTGACTCTTTAGTCAGTTTAGCTTCTGAAAGAGTATCTACTACAGTTTCTCCTACTGATTTTGTTACAAAGTCTGACCTTGAATACCTAAAGCATGAGCTGAAGGAATCCTTCAGTGCCTCTGTTGCTGAGATGAAGCACTGTTTTGGTGAAGAAATGAAGATGTTAGAAAGGAATTTTGAGCTTTCTCTTTGTTGCAATCTGTCAACTTTTGTGGGTGAGCTAATGGAAGTAGTCAAGGAGTGCCACACTCAAACTTCTAGGCTAGAAGCAGATCTTGAAGCTCTACGGATATCTGTTGTTGCCTTAGACTCTTTCATGAGTTCAAAATCTCAAGCTGACAAGGATTTAGCCTATGTGAAGAGTGTTGTAAGTCAGATGGTCTCAGTGTTTGAAGATTTCAAAACATCTATGAAGGATCATGTCAAAAATTAGGACTCTCAAATGCAAAATCTGATTAGTGGGTTGACCAAAAGCTTCAAAGAAACTGTATCCTTCTCTTTTGGTCCTCTAGTTTCAAAACCTGTAATTGATCTCAATCAATTTCTTTCTTTGATGAAGGAGGATCTTGGTTCTATTTCAACCAGTGGCTCTGTGGACTCATCAGATTTAAGTCGAGTTGTGCTGTCTACCAGGGATTCATCCTGAGAAATAATGAAAGTCGTCCAGGACTACATGAGAGAGGCCTCTGCTTCTCAAGAGGCAATCATGAATAAGGTGGATGCTTATTTTGAAAAGGTTTGTACCAAGCAACAACTGACAAACCATTTCAAACTTCTGCTTGAGAATCTAAAGTTACCTCTAGTGTCTCAGGCCTTCAGAGAGCATGTTAGTAAGCTCAGGGAGCTTACTCCTGTTTTGTATAAATACATTGAAAATAGAGATGATTTTGTGTCTGCAATGGAGAGAGGAGGAAGCATTATAATGGATTTCAGAAACCTGTTGCTTCCCTTCCTGCATGTGGATGCCAGACCGGTCATTGTACCTCCTGCTTTGCCTGCCTCTACCTCTACTGCGTCTCCAGTTCAGATGACTCCTGCTCAAGCCATAAGAAGTCTCACACCTATGATCACTCAAAGGACTTCCCACTACAGGCCCGACACTGTATCAGTTTCTCAGCCTCCTCTGATCATTTCTGGAATTCCAAAGCCCTTCCCAGTATCCTCAACACCTGAATTCTCTTCTGATCCCAAGGGAAAATCTCACATTGAAGATGTGGATTGATAAAGTGGCATGGATGTTTTATAGGAATCATTTTTTTTCTATTCTGTTTATGTAATTTTTGTCTGATCTAATAAAAATTCCTTTCTTTCCACTATCTCAGTTTATCAGTTTTCTATGTTTGGTTTCCCACTTTTTGATTATCACAAAGGGGGAGAACTATAAAGAGGGGGAGAAATATGCTCAAAAGGGGAGAAAAGGGGAGAAATATGATCAATGGAGGAGCCTTTGATACTATTTCTTACATTTCCTTCTTTGGTACCAATTATTTCAAACCTTATCTCTGATACTATTGTATTTAATTCTACCTATGATAATTTTTGATCTATATCTTTCTATTACTATTTCCTCTTTCCTCTGATACTGTTTTCTTTGAGAAAATTGAATATTAATGTTATACAATCTAATACTATATTCTCACTATTTTAAAATGGACATATCATAAGTTGTGATTATCAAAAAGGGGGAGATTGTTGACCTCACCTGTTTTGATAATCCCATTCTTGTGTTCATATGTTTTGACAATCCCAATTATGTGTTCATATATTATGATATTCACAATTACTGTTGATCTACACTTTAATTCTTTCAAATCGATGATCAAGTTAATAATAATGTTAAAATAATTTCTGATTTATGTTAATCTATATTATCCATGTTTATATAAGTTTTGAAATGATTCTAAGTGAATTAGATGTGTTTTTCATAAGACAGTCAAGTGTAAGTATCACTGACCTGAATAGAGCTACCGATGTGCATGACTGCATAGAGCTACCGATAGACACAGAGCTACCGATATACAAATAGCTACCGACAGCCAGAGCTATCGATAGACAGATAGATACCGACAGCCAGAGCTACCGATAGACAGATAGCTATCGACAGGTAGAGCTACCGATAGACAGATAGCTCCCGATAGCCAGAGCTACCGATAGACAGATAGCTACCGACAGCTAGAGCTACTGATAGACACAGGGCTACCGATAGACAGATAGCTACCGACATCCAAAGCTACCGATAGACATAGATCTACCGATAGACAGATAGCTACCGACAGCCAGAGCTACCGATGCATAGAGCTACCGACAGCCAAGAGAAACCGATGGAACTAAGTTCATCGAGCTACTGATAAGAGCTACCGATAAGAGCTACTGATAAGAGCTACCGATAAGAGCTACTGATAAGAGCTACCGATAAGAGCTACTGATAAGAGTTTGAAGATCTACCAATGGAAGATCCTAGACAGAGTCAACCGTACACGACTACAAACAAATGGCTACCTATTATTAACTGCGGAGTCAAATCCTATATTCTCGAAACTATTTGTTTATTACACTAACGACTACATTTGTTACTTTTGGTGCTCTTAATGTTATTAAATGATTTCTGTTGCCATTTCATGAAACCATACCAAGTACGATTGAAAAGGATAATCATTACTTCTTCTCAGCAAAAAGGCATAAAGTTATAAAGGGGGTGAATGTGAAAGAGATAAGAGATACAAGAAAAACAAAGAACAACGTGTATGTATTAGTGAATCAAGACAAGAGACTTGAAGAGATTGAGCACACGAGAACAGACTCATGATCAAGATCAAAATGTGCCAAGAACAACTGGAGAACTTGCACTCACAAGACTACTACTACCAGACTCCAGAACACAGAACATACATCGAGCAATCTATGCTAAAGAAGAACTACACAGAACACTTCATTTTCTGAGCCGATAACTAAGCTGAACCTGGAAGCACTGAAAGAAGAAACGAAACTCTGTTTTTTAGTCAAATACCAGAGAAGGACTCAGAACCATTTCAGATCAAATCCAAAGGAGTCCAGAGCTGCACTGCAATCACTAGAGCCATTTTAAACTCTATATCTTGCTCTAAGTGATTTAGTATTTGAATTTGGAGCAGTGTGTGTAGCCTGTTAATTATTACACACACACTGTCTCCTGAACCTTAACTGGAGGATTTGTAAATCCTCACTCACAATCTTTACATCCTTTATTTCCCACTGTGGATAGTGGTAGAGGTCGAGTGTGACCTGGACAACTTTGAGTTGTTGTTTGTTATCCCACGTATAACTGTGGTAGAGGTCTCTTGACCTGAACAGTGTGATCACTGTTATTAACCCAGATCCAGGGTGTGGATCGCATTATATATATTTTGAGAGGACTAAGTCTCGGTTTGAGACTGAACCTCTTGGTTAACTCTTGTGTTTTTAGTTAAAATCTCTATCCATACTATATACATTTATTTCATATTCCGCTGCTATTAGTTTGAAATATAATTTATTTTCAAAGCTACTTTGATAGTTAAACTCGCAAGTGTTTATATTTATTGTAAACCAGTAAGTTAGTTTCAAAAGTTAATTTAATCATAATATTAAGTTAACTGAGAATTAATCAATCTTTGAGAAACTAATTGAACCTTTATAATCTGTATAAATTCACTACAGTTTAATTTATTTTTGAAATTGGGGGATTTTAAAAGAAATTGTTTTTAGAAGAAAATTTAATTGGAACTCAATTCACCCCCCTCTTGAGTGTCCACTCCGACCAAAACATATATTGAAGACATTATTTGGTAGTTACTAAGAGATGACAACCTCTATTTTCTCTAGATCCACTTAAACACCTCTAAAATAAAAAGTCCAAGGAAACATATCTCTATAATACAAAAATCACGCTTTGATAATTTGGAATACATCCTTTGATCCCTTGAGATTCCCAACACTTTTACCAATTGTTGATCATTCTCCACCCTTGTTTCTAAATACACCAATATATCATCAACAAAGATCACCATTAAAGAATACATATTTCTCTGAAATATATCTTTCATCAATTCCATAAATACCAACTGGTGAGTTATTTTGATTAAAGGGCATAACCAAATACTCATAATTTTTATATATACTCCTGAAATATTTTTTTCTCAATATACTTATTCTTCACATGCAACTGTTGATATCCTGATCGCAAGTCAATTTTGGAGAACTATTGATTTCTCATCAACTGATCAAGCATGTCATCAATGCATGGGAGTGGATATCAATTCTTTATTATAACATGGTTAAGCATATGATACTAGGTAGAGATACAAAGAGTTCTATCCACCTTTTCAATGAATAAGACTGGTGCTTCCCCTAGAGATGTGCTTGGTTAGATGAACCCTTTATTTTTCAACTCCTCCAACATCAATATCAATTCCCTAAATTCTATTGGTGAAATTTGGTAATGTATAAGTGATATAGGGCCCGTACCTGGAAGCATATTAATAAAATAATCCACAACCTTTATATGTGGAAAACCTAAGAAATATTTTGTAAAGATATCTAGAAACTGATTGAAAAACACTGTAAAACAAATTTTCCAAATCTCTTCCATCGATTCCAAAGACAAAGATACCAAATGCTGAGTCTCTCATGAGTGAGAGCATCACTCTCCTTGGTTTTCCTAGGTTTATAGTCTCCTTTGTCCGTCCGGGTTCAGGCGGCGCCGTCATCGGCCACGCATCCTATTACTTTTCTGCGTAGTTCGCTCCTTTCCTAGATCTGGTGCTTTTCGTTCTCTTCTTCCTTCATGTGTCGATCCCCGACTTTCCGCGGTGCGAATCTGTGTTCCTGCCTCCTCTCCCCTCTTCCGCTCTCAGTTCTGGTAGGATTCAGGTTTCTTCTTCTTCATCTGATTGACTTCGACCTCAAGCGTCGTATCGTACCTCCCCCGGGATCCTGAAGCTTCTTCCATTTCCGTCATCCTTCTTCGGAGTCAGATCTGCGAGTGGAATGCAATGCCAGATCCCCATTCTCTTCTTCTTCAGCACTCCAGATCTGTGTAATTCTTTTCTCGAGACATTTCCAGTGGTTGAGGAAATCATTTTCCTCACCGAAAGTCCCCTTTCGGCTTCAGATCCATGTGATCTGAGTCTTGAGCCATACTCGAGTTTGAGGATTCCCCCCCTTTTCGTCTTTCCCTTCCTACAGTCATGAAGTGGCGTGGTTCTCTTGCCAGTTCCCATCAAGCTAGTTCATGACGTTTCTGCTGCGAAGTGGTTTCGTCTATTGAAGCTCCTTCCGCGATCGTTCACCACGCTGTGAGACCACGAAGTGGCAGGCGCGAAGTGGTCTGAATCGTGAAGTGTCTTCCACGAGGATCCACCGCATTGTGCGTTCGTGAAGAGGAAGCCGTGAAGGTGTCTAACTCACGAAGGGACTCTCGCGAGGATACACCGCGTTGTGTGTTCACGTAGTGGCTGCTGCGAAGTGGCCTGACTCACGAATGGTCTCCCACGAGGAACCACCGTGTTGTGGGCCTATTGTGCAATGTGGTGCGGTGAAGCACCTATTGTGCTGGGAAGGCATATGGTTTGCCGGGGGGATTTCTCCATGACGTCTGGGGTGCCGTGGTGAGAGTTTCTTGGACACGACCACATAAGAGGTTTTTTGACTGTGTAGGTCATGGTGCTTGGTTCGTTGTGTGTTTCGGGGCTAGAGGTCGCATTGGGGCATCCAGGTCATTAACCTTCTTGGTGGACTGGGCCTTGAATCAAGTGAGGGCCATGGGGACTGTAAGGGCGCCGACCCTGTTGGAGGTTTGCAAAATCAATTTTTCACTATGGATGTGGAATTTATTAATCAATGGAAGAGGTTGTACTTGATGGACAAAGAAACAGTGACGACTGAGTCACGGAGAAATGAGGACACTCTGCTGGATAAGCATTTTTCTATGATCTTGGTGGGAAAGTTTGTGGAAAACATTTCGGTTAATCAGGGGGCTCTCAAAAACACTCTACAACAAATCTGGAAACTTGATGCAGGAGTGGATTTTCGGGAAGTAGGGATCAAGTTATTCGTCTTTGTGTTCTTCAACGAGAAATATAGAGACAAAATCTTATGCGGAATACCATGTTCCATTGATAATCAACTCCTCTTCATGGAAGAATTCAAATGGGGGGGGGGAATATCCAACGTGTGAATTTAACCCGTTCCCCCTTCTGGATACGTGTTAAAGGAATCCGCTTCCTTGTAAGAACAGAACATACCATGAGAGAAATTGGGGACAATTTAGTTCATTTTTTTGACTGGGATAGTTCAGACCCAATACAATAGGGCTTTGAGTTTTGGATCAAGGTAGAGATTGAATTGTCAGAGCCACTAATGAGGGTAATGTTCTTGAAAGTTGAAGAAAACAATTCTTGGATATCATTCGAGTTCGAGAAACTCCCAATCGTTTGGTTCTTCTGTGGTCTCCATGGACACCTGGAAAGAACGTGCACCATGAAACCTAAGAATGGAGTGGGAAACATTACACTACAATATGGTCCTTGGCTCTGTGCCAAAATGAACAAATATGATTTCATCCCTGAGATGGAAAAACAAAAGGACTGTGATCATCTCACGAAGTCACATATCAGGGAGGCGAAACCCATACCTAAAAAAGATCTTCTGCTTGGAACAATGGACATCCCAAGTGATGGCCCTCCCACTCAGAGAGAAGCTAGAGTTCACCCTAACCCCATCAAGGAAATTAATCAAATGTCGACAAAGTTGGTGATGAGGAAAAAAGAATCACCATCACATTGCTCAACGCCAATGCAGATGCACATCGAACCACCCGATTCGGATCCTGACCCACAATCGATCGTAGCAGACATTCTTACAATGGAGGCCTAGGGAATCTCAGGATCTTCAATACTGGGCCTAATAACCCGTCGAACATGGAATAGGGTGAAACGAGGAACAAGTGATGGGTACGTTGAAGACCCAAAACCCGGATCTAGGAAAAGTCAATATGAAACCTGTCAATCAGGGAGGAATCCCACCAAAAAATGGAAAACAACAAATGAAGAAGCAAGTCTGGAGGAACCAGAGGCGGTGACGGGTGAGACCCAGCCCCGCCTAGAGTAATGATTGCCTTATGTTGGAACTGTCGTGGGCTTGGAAACCCGCGAACGGTTCACATGCTTCAGTGCAACTGTGCTCAAAGTCGCCACGATATGGTTTTCCTGTCCGAGACCATACTGGAAAACAAGGAAACCAATGGTATTGCTCTGAAGTGCGGCTTCCAAGGCTACTTTCCGGTGCCTAGACAAGGCCACTCAGGGGGGCTTTGTCTCCTTTGGAAGGACAATATCGACGTCAAAATTTTGTCCCTTTCCTCGCACCATGTGGCAACGACTATTCACACAGACTCTCACCCATCCTGGACTTTTGTTGGATTCTATGGTTAGACATCCCATAATGATAAGGTGAAGTCATGGAACCTTATTTTCAAGCATAGACAAGATTTATCGAGCCCTATCCTCTTCAAAGGAGATTTCAATGAGATTATGTTTCATAAGGAAAAGAGGGTCAGAATCACCCGACCAGTAGCTTCGATGTCAAACTTTAAGGAGGCGGTCTCTCTGGCGGACCTAGTTGATCTGGGGTACACAGGTAATCCCTTTACGTGGTTCATGGGAAATACTAAAGGCAACCACATTGCTGAGTGGCTTGATAGATTTTTGGGTTCCACTGATTGGATTAATTTGTTCAGCATGTTTCATGTCAGCCATATGGCCCTTAACTGTTTGGACCATTGTCAAATTCTCATTGATTGTACGCATGGAAAATGAAATCGACCACTGAGTAGACCCTTAAGGTTGAGAGATTTTGGGATAAAGACTGGGAATGTGAAGAGGTGATCCGATCTTTCTGGAAAAGTACCCACTTGGATGTCCGTTTCAACCTCCAATAGGTCACCACTCAGCTGAGGTCATGGAGCTATAAAAAATTTCACCACCATGACTGGCACTGTGAGGTCCTTGAAAATAGACTGAACACCCTCCTCAAACAACCCACATCAAATTGCAACCTATCTTTGATTGGATCTACACAAAGAGAGCTGGATACAGCCTTGCACATCAAGGAAAGCTTCTGGGCTATGTAGAGACGAGACAACCACATTAAATAAGGGGACGCTAATACTCAGTTTTTTCACAAAAAATCTATAGCTAGGTGTCAGAAAAACTCTATTACCTGCATCTTACAACCCGATGGAAGAAAAGTTTCTGATTCCAATGGTATCCACGAGGCCTTGATTCACTATTTTTAGAACATCTTCGCTGTAGGAACCCCCTTCATGTTCGTTGAGGTGGAAGATTGTATCAGACCTGTGATCACCAAGGAGATAAATAGGAAGCTCAAAAAAGATGTAACAGATGATGAGATATGCTTGGCCCTGAAATATCTTTATTTCACTAAGGCGCCAGGACCGGATAGGTTTCACACACTATTTTTTAAACAATACTGGTAGATTATTGGTCCCGACATCTACAACATGATAAAAATATTTGGAAGGGGAAGAAGAGCATTGCAGCCATCAATAAATATTTCCTTGACCACATCCCCAAAATTAAGAAACCACTGGTGATTCCGGATTTTAGACCTATCAGCCTCTGCAATGTATCCTATAAGATATTCTCAAAGATCATTTTCAATAGGCTGCGACATTGGCTACCTGATATTATCTCTGAAAATCAGAGCACTTTTTTGGCCAAGAGACTGACTACAGATAATGCGATTGTGGCCCATGAAGTGTTTCATTATTTGAAGTCATGCTCTACCGTGAAAAGAGGAACCATGGTATGAAAATTTGATATGACCAAGGCCTATGATAGAGTGGAATGGCACTTACTACATGTCGTTTTTCTAAAAATGGGTTTCTGCGCTAAATGGACAGATTTGGTCATGGACTGCATCTCGAATGTTTCATTCAAAATCAATGTCAATGGGGAGCTCACTAGAGGATTCATCATATCCCGAGGCCTCTGCCAGCAAGATCCTCTCTACCCTTTTCTCTTCATCCTAGTGGCTGACGTCTTTTATAATCTTGTTTTCAGGGCTGAATCCCTTAATTATATTCATGGGGCAAAGGCCAACCGTGCTGGCCCACAAGTGTTGCATCATTTCTTCGCCAACGACTACCTCCTTTTTTCTAGAGCCTCTGTTAACGAATTTCGGGGGATCTGTCATGCAATCCACCAGTAGGAGAGGGCGTCTGGCCAGTCTATCAATCATGGAAAATCTGAAATTTATTTTAGTGCAGTGGTGCCTCATTATAAAAGGGAGGATCTATGCACTTTAGCTGGTATTCATATGGTTGTAAAGCATCAAAAGTATCTTGGGCTTCCCACGGTGATCGCCCATTCCAAAAAAGAAATCTTTGGATCTCTTATTGGTATAATTGATAAAAAAATTATTGGCTGGTCCCCTAAAAGAAATTTTAAAGCTGGCAAAGAGACACTCATCAAAGCTATCATCCAGTCCATACCCAGCTATTTTATGTCCCTATTTAAGCTCCTGTCATTCATAGGAGACCAGATCTACACACACATTGCAAATTTTTGGTGGGGTAAGAACGATGGAAGGAATCAACCCCACTGGATGGCCTGGGAGAAACACTGAAAACCCAAATCAATGGGAGGGATGGGTTTCCAGAATCTTCTTCTCTTCAATGATGCTCTGTTGGAAAAGCAAGGATGGTGCCTGATTAACCATCCATCATCTCTCTGTGCACGGGTTCTCCGAGCTAAGTACATTCCCCACACTGACTTTCATGCTTCCTCTCTCGGTCCCCACCCCAGTTTCCTTTGGGTAAGCATTTGGGGGGCTAAAAGGCTCCTGGATAAAGGACTGGGATGGAGGATTGGGTCTAGCTCATTGGTAAATATCTGGACTGATCCTTGGATTATCGATAAGGATGGTATGTGGACTATATCCCCCATCCAACCAGGTTTTGAAGACGCCACTGTCAGCTACCTTCTTTCCGACCAGGGACACGGGCGGTGTGTGGAAAAGATCCTTGATTGGTTTAATGAAAGGGACTAAAGAATTATCCTTGGCATTCCCTGGATCCCTGACGTAGGCCCTGACCACCTTTTCTGGACCAATGACATCACAAGCGAATACACAGTGAGGTCTGGCTATAGACTGACCCTTGTCCACCACCCTGTCGGCCAGGATGAGGGACCTTGGAATTCGATCTGGACACTAAACATTCCCCTTAAAATTTTCCAATTTTGGTGACAGGTTTGCACGGGTACTGTCCCATCCATGATCCTTCTCACTTATCGTCATATGGTCAGTTCTACTTTTTTCCCTTTTTAACCAAGCACTATTGAAACTCCTTTGCACGCCATCATTCACTGCCCAGGAGATAAGAAAGTTTGGAGTAAATGGGGTCCGACCTCTACCGATTTACTGGCTCTGGCCTCTGACCTTCCCGATCATCTGACGCGTTGGTTATCCTCTATTCTCTCGTCTCTCTCATGTTCTATTTGCACTTTGGCCTGGATTATTTGGATCTGATGCAATGATTTCATGTTTCATCAAGCTCAGAAACCTCCCGAATTCTTTATTCAAAAGGCTTCTTCTTGGATTGAGGGCTGGAAAGACCGCAAGGACCTTGTTTTGACAGGTGCTACCCCCATCCCACCCTCTCATTGGAACCCCCCAACGACAGGGACTCTTAAAATCGACATGGAAGTGTCTCTTCAAAAGGATGGGCTTGTTGCCCTCGGCCTTTTGGTCTGTAATCATCTGGGGAATATCCTTGATGCCAAATATGTTCCACACCAGGCTTTTTGGGAAACGGTGGTTGCTGAGGCCATGGCCCTCCTTGCTGGTTTGCTGCTTGCTTTGGAATATTTATGGAGTTACATTTTTGTGGAGTCTGACTACCTTACCATCATTAATGCTATCAACAACAATGATGGTGGACTCCAGCATTTTGGTACCATCATTAGGAGGATTCTCTCACATGGCCAGTGCTTCTCTTCTTACACCTTCTCCTTCAAAAAAGGGAAGGAAACAATGTGACCCATCAGCTGGCGGCCTCGGGCCCTTTTGAATCCATCCATCTCTAGTTGGACAATTTCCCTCCTTGGCTTTGTTCTTGTACTTATGCTGATTTTCGTCATTAATGACATCTATTTTAATAAAAAAATCTACCTAACTACTGGTACAAACAAGCCCATTTCATCCACCAATACATTTTTTCTCATCTAAAGAGATGCTCAAAGACACCATAAGTCATGAATATAATTGTTTGTGCATAATAGTCTATGTGGTACATAAACATCATCAACCAATCGTGCCCAAGATTATATCATAAACATTTATCTTAAGCACCATGAATTCACACGTTAACTCAACCCCATCAACAGCTATAAAAAATTCTCTATATAAGAATTCTTGACACTCTCTTTGACCTAGTTTAGTTTGAAGTTTCCAAATAGAAGGCACCATTTCCACATTGAAACCTAGTAATTCAACAATATGATAAGAAATGAAAGAATTAGATACACCTTCATAAAACAATTATTGAATAAAGATATAATTAAAAATAATTGTAACTCTCCCCTATGATGGTTCTAACTGATCATCCACCATAACCGACTCATGTCCAAACAACGTCTTACTCTCCACAAAATTCACATTTTTTCCCTATTATAATTTCCCCTACTAAGAGGTCACGGTGTTCCTAGAATCCCCATGGATTAATTTATTACGATGAAGATGATTATGTTTCTTCCCTCATCCCATAAAAGCATAGGATGGATACAACCCCTAAGGAGTATCCCAAACACCTAACATTGAAACACTTTGTTAATAACACTGAATATGCCCCATCTATTTTCAATTGTGGCATGATATAGGTGGTACTATAAAATCTCACTTCATGTTTCATAGATATCCACCTGGAAAACATCTTGCTTTTCTTTGAGGTTTTAGAGAAATATTAGTCGATCCATCTATTTCGTACTGATCTATACTCCCACCATGGAAATAAGTGTCTTTATTTTGCTGGCTCCCCATGTTAGAGTTCCTACCATTTCCAATGGGTAACAACATAAGTCCTCCACACTTAGATTTAAAGATATATCTTTCATCCATTATTTCTCGATTTACCATCTCTATATAATCTATTATGCCATGCTCTAATTTTTTTGAATGGATTTATTGTCTCATACCCAATTCCAAAATATGAACCTTTAAAGATGCACTATCAAAAAAATCATGTTCAAACCGGACTAAATTCATGAATTTAGCTACAAAATCCATCATCAAAAGGTTACCCTATTTTAAGATGAGGAAATTAATTTTTTTTCTAAATTATGAACAAGCGAGGATATAATTCTTTGTAGAAATATTTCTCAAAATCCTACAATTTAATACCTTTATCAACTCAATCCTAGACTAAAAACTCCCACCACTGATGTAGAAGATCTTCCAAAATTTATACCTCTATCTTTACTTTCAACACCACTAGTGTGACTAGAAAATCATATATTTGATTTGTCATTGTTTAGTCACACCTCTTCCCTTTCTGGTTCTGAATCACCCTGAAAGATGGGTATGTTCTAATTCTGAAACTGAACAGATTGATCTACATGTATCAACTCATCCATTACAGTCCCACATTATACTACCTAAAAGGTTTTCACTATGCTCTGACTAGCTTCTAGATCACCTAGGGCTTAGGTGAAACCACATTTTCAACTGATTCCTTTGTTCGGCCTTGATGAAGCCTACTTGGTGCCATTCCTATTAATACAACTACCACTATAAGTTTCAATCTCTATAAACTAAAGGCTTAATAATTTCAAATTCTATCACATTGGAACTATCACTACCATGCTCTCCATAATTTCACATTTCCATGTTCAATGAGTTTTGAAAAATCCCCCTCGTTTTGAAAATAAACCCATTTTCAAAATACCACAATCATACTATTTTTAAAATAGCATATGTGAAAACAATTTCTACATTTTTAAAAAATGAACACATTCATACCAAAACATAAATCATTACACTAAATGATATATAAAATCCATTAGGTAAATTATTTCTACCATGCAAGCCATGCTCATCTCATTGGCTAAAACCATTAAAATGAGATTTTAATTCCTATAAGTGTCTCAAAAAAACATATGTTCCCAACTCCCTAGTAATTTGAAGTTAATCATAAAATGGTTACCTATGTATTTTTTTCATATACATTTCAATTCATAACAATCCTTTGACTTTATACCATCCCAACTTGAGAAACAAACTAGAATGAATATCAATTCCAAGTCCGAAAAAACAAATAACATTTATGATTCAATGACTAAACAACATGATACCACTTGTAACATCCTTCTCCTCCCTATTGGATTAATTAGAGGTCAAAGTTCTACTAGGACTTAGGCAACATCCCCATGGTTCCAAAGGATAAAAATATATGTCAATAGATTCATGATAAGTGGGGGAAACATTTCGATTAACCAAAATAAAATCAAAAACCAAACATACCATATGACGCATGTCAATAATAAATTAAAATAACACAATAAAAAAATAACATCAAACCAACAACCACAAAACCAAAATCATATTAGTGAAGCGAAATACTGAGATGAAAAACTCAAGGACTCAAGATATAGCTCCGTAGCTCCACACCATTCTCCAAAACCAAATGGCCACCCCTGCATCATGATGTACCTCTAAAAATATTAGATAGTTTACCTTTACCTTTGCCTTAGAATACAACACCTTAAAAATTGCCATAGTTCCCAAGTATAGGGTGAGTAATAATATTTATTAGGCTTCGCCATATGAATTCCATGATCATTCCACTAGGATAAATCATGTTAGCATATTTATAAAAAATAATTTATATAAAACTATTTCAATATAGTAACAATTTCCAACAAGCTAAACACACCCTTAAAAAAAGTTTACCCAATAAGAAAATTTCAAATGAATGCAACCAAACAAGTCCTTAACCATTTTTCAATATCATGTTGGATTAGATCAATTCATCTCATAGGGTATCATGCATTTATCAACTATACACACAACCCATCCACATGATCTCAGTGTTACCATTGACAGTGCAACTTCACTTCTGAACTTGTCCACATTTATTATAGTACTTCATGCCAAATTCTAATCCATTGATGGTGATAATTCACACCCATTATCCATACCATATAACTCATCTAAAATTGATTAAGACAATATCCATCAAATTTCATTTTCTAATTTCATATTAATCAATATTTGATAAAACAAATCCACCCTTTAATCCAAACAACATTCCCAACACACATTCCAAAACCACTTCAATAAAATCAACCTTTTATTTAAAACACCCATAAGCCACATACATGCCTAAAAAATTCAATAAATCAAATTTTTTATTAAAAAACATTCTCACAAGCCATTTACATAAATCAAACCTAGAACCTGATTATAAAATCCTCATTTTAAAATCCAACAACCAATCACAATGTACAAAAATATCACATTTTCTTGAAAATCCTAAAATCATTATGAAATGGATTTCAACCAATACTCTCATAATAATTTTCTAAAAAAATTCAATAAAAAAATTAATTTTATGTCAAGACTTCTTGTTCTATAAAGAGGAGTAGAGAGTTAAGCAACCTACATTTAATATTTTGATAAAAATGAAGAACGACACAAAAATCTCCCAATTCCAAGTGAAAACACCCCAAATACGCCTCAGATCCCATAATCTATCATAAAAAAGGCCAATAATCACCATTATTGGCATAGAAAACATAAATATACCTTATAAATAATTATATCTATGAAAATGAGCAAGAGAGGAGAGTATAACTAAGATATACCATGAAACTACTAATTAAGGAGACTTACCAAGGAATATATGGCTTTACCAGACCAAGAAAACAATTCAAATTTTTGTCATAAAACCAACCTAGGAAGTCTTTTAGTGTAAACCTAAGGAGGTTACCCAAAGAAGAGGTAATATTCTTCAACAAGAGTTTTTATTTTTTCTTCTTCCACCACATTCTGCCATTATCATTGATCCATGATGATATAATAAAATTATAGTCTTAAAATAAATAGTTTTTTTATAATAATTTAATGAATGAAACCCACCCACATATCCATCAAATAGGTTATTAAATCATCATTTGTATGTACGGTAGACCACAACCTCAGGAACTTATGTCATTCATTTTTCCATTACCACCTCTCATGGTGGGGTATTATGATGGATATAAAGTATATATATCACATTTAAAACATAATTATACATATGGATCCATTATAACATATATAACTTTTTTACATTCCATTTATTATAGGATGTGATAAATTTTCTTGTGTGTATGAAAAACTACCATATCTTGAAGTGAAGGGATTTTTCATTCACTAACGCATTACATGGAAGGAGATAAGGATAAATTTAAGTATTATATATGATATAAAATATATAATTTTGATATCAATGAAATATTTATCATTATAAAAATATCATATATCATTTTATTTGTTACACTGAAAAATGATAACATAATTTATGTACATGTGGACTACCACCTTCATTAAGTGACATGACTATATTCTCATCACAAAACCAAAAAGATGAAATATATAATAAAATTTGAAGAAACTATATAGTATATATTATATTATTTTCATTCTTTAAAGAGAAACTATTACTTACCTTTTTCCGTAATGACAATTGGAAAATGGTAACGTTACTTATGCATACGTATAACCTAACATCTCCATGATTGTAACATTTCTATTTTTTCATAAACTTATTTAATGATTTGTTTTAAAATATTAATTGATCTTAAAATATTATAATTATTTAATTTTTATTATTTTGGATATGATGGAACTATATAAAATGAATAAAAATAAGAACATTCATGATAAAACACGAATGAGAAAACAAGGTAATTAAGAACCTAAAACAATGAAAATAAGGAAATATTATTAACGAAAGGGTGATAAGATATTATAAAACGAAAATATATGTTATTATAAAAATTAACATGGATATTATATAAGATAATAATTCATTTAAAACCTCTATATAATAGGTTAAATAATGTTCACCCAAAGAGAAGTGCGACGAAATTGATTTCATCTCAAATTCATTACATTGAGGGATATTGTAATGTTATGCACCTATTTTTTATTTTGTCTATATACTACCCATTTGTTATGTAATATTATGAAAAATTAATATTATTAATATTTTAGGTTTCAATTTCAATAATTTTGATTAATTAAATTTTAATTAAAAGCTACCAAGTGGAAAATAATTTCAAAACTCAATTTCTTTTCATTAGGTTATATTACTAATCCATTATATTTGGTATTTTAAGGTTTTTTGTGTAAAGACTTTTTGAATAAATAATTTTTTATTTAAAATTTTTTATGTGGGTTTACATTTGACACACATAACTGATTCATTGAATAATACCACTTCAACATTATGACCTTTGTTAGGGTTTATTTCACAATCTCTCTTAAATTGGGTTTGTTTATACTTGAATTTCTATTAAAGGGAATAATTTGATCATTGAATATCAAAACATTTAGTTTTCATTTCCTATGTTCATTCATGAAATTATTAAAGTAATTATACCATTTTTCTACTCTTTGATACTTAAAATGTTAGAGAAAAGATTTAATTAAAATACATCCTTATTTATCTCTTCGGTCAGAAATCCTTTTCATCAAAACCCATGATTTCTAAAAAATTATTTTTTTCCTTTTCAAAATGATTTATTAAAGACATTTTTAACAATTTTTAATTTTCAAAAAATATTTTATAATAGGATTTTCATTTCATTAAAAAATTATATTTTGGATTTTATCGAAAAAAGTTATTAGAATTGTGATTTAACTTGTATGTTATAAACTCAATTTCCATCCATCATGAACACTCAAATGTTTTATATATCATTTTAGAAGATTCAAAAAAAATTGAATGAAAATTATTTTCAAATAAAATTATTTTCAATTTTTTTATCAAATTTTATTTTTTAAATGTGATCTTAAAAATGAAAAAGATATTTTCCTCAATAATGTTTTAAATAAATTTTTTTGGTGTTTTTATTCATCAATGATAAAAAATATTTATTCTTACTAAAATGGGAATGTTTTTTAGTGAACCATCCTTTTTCTTTATATGGATGGTTTATGATCATTTTGAAAAAATAAAGTATTAACATTCACTCACAGGATTCATCATTATAGTAATTAACATTCCCTTTAATTATTTACTTTCTAGTGGACATTAAATATTCTAAAAATGTCAATATAGTTTATCATGGTTGTATTTATTTCTTTAAATATATATCATTTCTACAAACAGTATTCTTCAATGAATGTTATCTTGGTGAATATTTAAAAATTCATATTCTTTACTCAAGACAAGTATTTGATCACATATTACAATATTCTTGAATTAAATAAATTATTTGATATATGATGAATGATGTGGACATGCAAATATGGGTGGGTCATGGTTATAGATAGCCCCTTTATGCATCAATAGGTCTCATAAGACAAATTAGTTCGATATAATTTAATGGGTTTTTACCAATAGTTTTAAACCATCTTATGAGTGCACTTAATGATACAAGTATCATATTCATGAGGCATGGAATCCAATAATTAATCATTTCCTTCATTAAGAATTAAGTTATTTTTATCCCTAATATTTTCACAAAGATATTATCTTAAGTTTCATTTAATTTATAGTTTATTGATTAAATAACATGTTTTTTTATTTATTTACCTTGAAATATTTGTATTCCTTATCTTATTATGATTTTGAAGTTATTTAAATGCAATATTTGTTAAGTTATTTACCTATCCATGTGGATTATAATTATTAATTCATGATATATTTAGTTGAATTTAACCCACTCTAAGAATTTGTGCTTACCATTATTATTGTTCTCTTTGTTATGAATCTATGATGTTTTCTACGCTTTATATGAAAGAATATTCCATAGGGAATAATTTTACTGTCAAAAAAATATATTGTAATTTGTGTTTTCAAATTAAATGTTTGGAATCATGTATGTATTTAGTTTACCAAAACTACTAAACTATTTTCACCTTTATGATGCAAGCCTTTTTTTCATATTCCATTGTAGTAAAGTACACAGTGACTCCATATTAATGGGGTTGGGGTCCCAACAAAATGGTGAATCAAATGCATGAGATCTAAGAAACCTTCAAAACATCATTCAATGAAAATTAGTTGGTTTTCATAGAGAATAAAATTTTATTCACATGTCATGAGATAGTATTTTATATGTTTAAGCGAAATAAAATAAACTACAAGAACCATGTAATTACTTCTTCTTTAGGTGTTTTTATCATTGTATATTATTTTTATATATAATTACTGTTTTTTAAATATAATATTCCTATCTCATATGTTTATTTAAATATAGTAACCAAGTAATAAAAGATATATTACAAGAGGTAGGGTGTGTTCTCCATGTATCTTAGAAAGGGTTGTTCCTAAGTTAATGATGTAAAGTACATAAGTTCTAATTTTCATGTTTAATGATTCTGGTAGATATTTTATTGAGTAAAACTAAATATTTTATCCCATGTGTACATTGGAAACAAGGATAAATTATTATAGTTTAGGAAGAATTTTGTTTATGGTGTTTAATACTCAAACAATAGTTTTGAAATTCTTGAATCATAGACAAATTGTGATGAATATAAAATGAAAGACATAGTTATACCTAGTTTTTATAAGATAATTCATTTTCAAGTAAAACTAAAATTGGACATCACACACACACACACACATATATATGTATTATGGTATTTTTAATTAGTGTACAAAAATTACATATGTATTATCAATGTACATAATTGTTTAGTTTGTTAAAATAAACCTTTATAAATAAATTTAATCCACAAAACATTCTGAATTAGTTCAAATTGAGAGTATGAATTGTCCTAATAGAAATATAGAGGTAATTATACATCATAATATTCTTTTAGTTTTATTTAAGGTATGTAAAATTTATGTATGGAATATTCATGGATAGAAAAGATATAAGTTTATTCAAGCTCATGTGTTGAATAATATCAAGATGATAAATTCATCAATCAATATAATATTGTGTGGTGTAATTCAAAAATGAACATTACTATATCCACATAAACTCTATAAGGTTAATAAGGATGATCTATGATCAGTATTAAAAGAAAAAATTGAACATTTAAATATAGCATGGAGTAATTCTTAAATTCACATTTCCTTATATCCACCAAAATCAGGATGTAATTAAAAGGAACATCAATGTTGAAACATATATGAATTATATAAACATATATTATATTTCGAGACTTGATTCATAAATAAAAGTGTTATCCCATAACCACATGACAACTATTATTAAAATGGATATCATATTAGCTACAATATGATAAAGATCCAATATAATAACATGTGTTTAGAAGAAAAGTCTTTATTAAAGAAATGAAAAACTTGTATCAAGAAAAAAGTGAATCTCAATTAATATTCTGATGTTCATATTTGATTTTATATTACTATGATAGAGAAATAGATAGTTTATTTATATAATATATTTTTATCTCAGGGTTCACAACTCTATTTCAGATAGTGGGAACATTATTGAATAGAGTTTAGTAAATGCTTAAGATGCATAATTAGTTGGCATAGTCAAAAGTCCCACAAGAGGGATGTAAGAGGAATATTTTAGAGACAAATACTACATAATATGAATAAAACCATTGTAATGATTTTATATTCACTTTGGACGGTGAGAAATTTTTCATTTATAATGTTAAATCCTACCACTAAGCAGTATATGAAAATTAACTAAAATTGAAATATTTAATTAAAATTTCATAAAGTCTTCCATGTATCATATTGCATGGGCATATTATTTTGAATATTGTGGTGGGTATTCAAGTGTGAATATATATGTATGGTTGTATCATAGTACCAATAGGGTTTTATAGGTAATAACAATTAATTATGCCTAAATCTATTATAATTTTAATTTTTATAGTTACTTTCAATTATCATTTTATTGATCATTAGATATAAAGACCACTAATTGTGGAAGGTGTCTTTATAACACTACTAGAAATGGATGGTGATATAATAAAATTATAATAAGGTGTATATGTTACTAAAATATATTTTAGGATTAATGTAATAAAAAAGATAATAGAATATTCATTTGGAAGGATTTTCTTCTAAGTTAATTTAAGAGGATAGTGGGATATCAACTATTTTTCAAGTAGAATATGTATGGTAACATATAAAAGTAACTCTACAAGGATTAACTTAAAGTAGAAACATAATTTCTAGGGAACAAGATCTGCTATGGTTAATCTAATGGTTTCTTAGACCTAATTAATAGTACATATATTGACGATGCATTGAAAAATAAACGGTTAGAATAATTCAAGAGAGAATTATTAGCAAAGTCATGTGGAATAAATCTGTCAAAGAATACATACATGGGACTTAGGAAGAGATTAATATGGTTAGTTTAATTTTTTAGTCTTTTGTGATGGATAAATCACATAATCTACAATATTTACAAGATATGATATTTCTAACACAATGTCTTTTAGATATATATCAGTTATATCCATGAGAACTACAAGAGAATTAGTCACAACTCTACACCTGAACTAAAGAAACTAGAAAGGATATGTACCTAGTATGTAGATGTTAAATAATATGATTTATATGGGAACAAAAAATAGTATTCATATATATCAATGTGATCTGACATCTCAGTTAGGTTGTGTTAATGAGAAAGACATGTGTAATAAATCCAATGGTATCCATACCTACAGATATTGAGTATTTGGTAGCTTCTTATGCATCTAAAGAAGTAGTGTCAATTATAAAATGGTATGTTATAGTTCTTATAATATCACATCATATGTAAACTATTTTCATAATATAAATTGTGATAATTAAATTACTGTTACTATCCTTGATATCAAATTTCAAAAGTGAAAAAAGGATATATACTTAGGGTTTATATCTCTTGAGTAGTCCTACTCAAATAGGTGAGGTTAAAAATAGAAACATAGACATGTAATGAAAATTTGGTTGAACCCTAAATAAAGCCACAACTCATAAAAAACAATCTTATCATATGATAGCTAACAAGGATAGTTAGAAAGCTGGCTCTAGTTTATGTGAATGTGATGTAATAGTGGGTTCGATATACCCAAGTTGAATAGTAATTTTTGATTACCATACCATATATACTGTGAGTTATACATGATGTATTCTTACAATTATAGTGTTGATATTCCCACATCAACCATTTATTTGTTAATTCCTATAGATTAAATATTGTATCAAAAGGTTATAGCAGTTCACAAGATATAATGAAAACCTAGAGATACTGTGAAATTATTAATAAACATGTGTCTTATGGTCTAGATACAACATACTAATAGGACACCATTTATTTCTAGGTATTAGGTTATGGGGGCTCATAATCATTGATAGATATTCTGATGATTTTCACACATAGTGATCTCTTACAGGTGGGATCATGGGTAGATAGCTACCAATAATAAAACTGCATGTTTCAGGTGTGATTGGTTGTTTATATCTATGAACATGTGCATTTGTCTCCTGAATTATATCTTTATCAATGTGTAAAATTTGATTTTTTTACTTTAATACAAGGAAAAATCCATGAAATTATGTTCATGTAAAGGTATCTTGTATTGGGTACGTCATTGGTGGTATGAAATTGGGAGATTGGTCAAGATTGGATTTGTTGATTCCATGTTGAGTAATTGATATCTCAGACCTAGTTAAGCTAGATAGTAGTACCTTCATAAATCCTTGGACAATGTATTCAAAGGTAATTTTTTACAATTAGATAAATAAATAATAAATAATATATGATGACACAAGATGTGAATCCTACTTTATGAGATATCGAGTGATAGGGATATTATATTACACAGTGCATATTCATAAAAAATGTTTTCACTACTATGACATTTCATTATCTCCATACGGGCCTTGATATGTTGTTGTACTCCACTATTTCTTTATTAATTTTATTCATTAGTATTGAAATAAGGTCCAATAGGGACATGAACAATATAATATTCCATAATTTTCCATAATCTGGTGAATAAGCATATTGAACATGATGAGCCCCACCACAAGGTCCAAGATTTGTCCAAATAATAAATTATGATGAGTAGATAAAATAACAATTATTCTAATATAGACTAATTGGGTTGAATTGATTTATTAAAATTATTCATAAGGTTTTAAGTGAACACGTGGAAAAATATTACTCAAATGAATATTATTTTATCATTTATTTTTAATTTAATATTAATTGGAATTATGTGTCAAGTTAATTATTAGTTATTGTCATGTAATATATTTATTATATACTAGATGAATGTGATAAAATATAAATTATTTTTATGACACTTTTTGTTCCTTACTATGTGTCATTTACCCCTTATTTTGTGGGAATTGAATATACATGGGTCGTGGAACCCTTTTTGGGTTTTTTGAACATCCACTATATAAGTAGGGGATGAGATGTATTACATGTACTATTAATTCATTTGGATTTGAGAGATTTTATATCCTCCCACATCATAGAGATATAAATTTTCTCTCTAAAAGTATTAATCAAAGAATGCCTTTGATTGATCAAAGGAGCGAGATCGAGGTGATCATCATGAAATTGAGGGAATAATTTGAGTTGCGTGCTGGTACCATGAACTTGAAAATTATAATTTATGTGGATTCTTGAATCATGTGTGGAGGGTCTAGTGGGATTCATGTTTATATCCTTTGAGAAAGAATATTTGGTGTCCAGCTGCATTTGAACATGCCACCGATTCAATCCATACATTCATTCATTTTTTTGTGCTTATTTTATTCATGACATATCTTCAGACCTCTATCAGGAATCATTTTACTGGATAGGATGATGTATCATCACTCTGGTGGTAAAATTGTAAATCTCTAGCATACCATCTTCTGTAGTGCACCGCAGTACTAGAAATTATGTCTATGAATATATAGTTGGTATTAAATAAATTATAAAATGTATGTGTTTATGAGATTTGGGATTGGGACAGTGGGTCTAAGGAGTCACATTTTTTCCTCCCTAGAGTCTTCAGGTATGGTTTAGTGTGTTAATAGGACCTTCCTATAGTCCATGTGGTTGGGTCAATGAGATTTTTGTAACCACTCTGAGTAGGGGGATGGGTCAATTTTTTACATAATCTTCTTAGTTAGGAAAGGATGGTTGAAGGAATTTGAAAAGGAGGTGATCATGTTAGAAGGAAAATTCCATGTATTTTATTTATTATTATGGTTTAGATAGATCAATCCTTCGAGAAGTAAGTGAAAGCTGGTAGGGTCAGGCATCATGTTAGTATAGTTTTCCCATGATGACCTAAAATATTTTATGTTTATTTATGTATTTACTTTTTGTCTCCTATATACATTTATATAAATTATTCATTTGTGATAAGGATTCATTTGTGGTATCTTGCTGAGGTCATACTCACACAATTCATGTACATCTTAGTTCATGTGAAAACTCTTTTGGTTAGGGGTTTATATGAGTTCAAGGGACTTACTTTGGGAAATTGTGTTAGAGGAACATGTGGGTAGAGGTGATTCTGAGAATGTCCCTAATATATTTTATAGATATTCGAATTTTTTTGTTTTTCCTTAATTAATTTTATATGGGTCTACCAAATGTAGGGTTAACTTTGACTCATGTACTGGGCATTTCATGTCATATTATTATAGAATTTGATGATATTTATATTGATATTACTTATACTATGGAGTTTCTTTGTTTACACTGATTATTACTTCTAAAATTACACAATCTGATTCATTATTAATTGTTACGACCAACCTGATAATTATAATCATATTAAAGTTTTGTATTTTCTTTTTAGAAATGCTTAAAATTAAAAGGAGGTTTGATAAGAAAATAGATTGAATAGCGTTGTTTTTTGGTGAAAATCAGACTGACCGTATTATTCAAAAAAATAGACTCAAAATGGTTGAGAAATACCATTTTATTGAGATGTTGTTTTCTGGATGAAATGTATCACTAGACTCACCTTAGGTCCGGACTAGAAGAAGAGATTGTAATGGGGGAGAATCAGAGTCTGCATGACTACGATATAAATGTGATGATGCTTCACTGATCAGGGAGTTCTCATAAGTCATAAGTATTATGTAAAACTTGTGATGAAATCTTGATAAAATAATGGTGGATAAAAGGTGTTGAAAATAAAACTCATTATGATTGTAATCATATCGATTTTATTCAGCCTAAGAAAAAAATGGTGTTTTTGGAGGAATGGGAAGATACAATACTTTTCAATGTAAATAAAATGATGTTAATGATGATATTCAATGTATTAAAATACATGAAGAAATTCATGATACTTGTTGAAAGTTTCATGAAGATGAAAGTTAGTGATGTTTAATATTTATGGTCTCAAAGTAATCATAATGATCTTTCTGAATGTATATTTCTTTAAGGCATTAGAGGGATGATCATAATGATGAAAATTAATAAGTTGATGAAGTTAAAGATACTGACACAAGTCCATAATATTTATTATGTCATTATATTCATCAAAGGAGTAATTATTTGTGGAAAAAATTCCTCAGTATTGTATTTAGAAGAGAAATAAGCAGTTGATGTTGAAGTTGCTAATACCAGCCAATCAAACTCAGTATGCCTCCACAATCATCGGAGGATAAATTGTTTGGGGATGATGAATGAAAATAAATATAAAAGTATGTGGTGACCAATACAAAGAATAATTTCATATTTTAAGTAGAAATTTATTCAACCATTTAATAAAGGTTGAATTTATTTGTTTATTAGTATGATGGATCAAGAGAATAAATGAAGAAGAATCTATTTTTTTAAATTTTTCATCATCGTAATGACAAAAATTATAATAACAATTGGAATCAGACTAGTGTTTTTAAAGAAAATAATAAGAGAGATGAATTGTTTAGAGGATCCTAGAAGGATCAATAAGAAATGATAATAATTTTTAAACAATAACAAAGTAAAGATGCATGATAAATTCAAGGAATCCTGAAAATTTGGGTAATTTCGTTGAGTGGGAATGATTTTAGGAAGCACGCCCAAACCACAATTAGTGTGAGTATAAAAGGTGAAATATACGTTGTACTTTTATAATTGAAGTACTATTTATGAGAATTATAGATAAGGTGGAGAATTGAAGAAATTCTAGAGAGAAGAAGAGGTTTCCGGATTTTTTTTTTATTAAATTTCACCAAACATAAGAGAAAGGAGAAGAGAAATGATTTAAATTTATTCACATGATCATCTTATTAAACCGAATATTGTATCCAAACCGTTATTATATTTGGAAGTATTATTTTATTGGGATTTCTGGACTAAATAAGAAATTGGTCAGAATTTTCACAACCATATTCTGATAGAGGTGTATTTCCTTTATTGAGAAATCAATTGGAAAAATCGAACTAGTAAATCAGACTAATTTTTATTAAAATGTATAGGATGTTGTTACCAGCTTTTGGGTAAGAAAGTGAAAATTTTCTTTGAATGTTTATATTTTTAAATATTGATAAAGAATCATTGTAACATGTTTGGTTATAAAAACATTTTATTACATCATTTATGCTAGAAGGATCACACACACTCTTGGATTATATTCATAGTGCTACAAAAGTGAAAGGACATATCCTACACATTTTATTCTATACAAATAGATTTTTTTTAGTGGATTTTGTGGTAGTGTATCATTTCCAAACCATACAAAGGATTTTTTTATTCTTATTGAATAGTTAATATTGTAAATTATTGTGTTTTTGTGGACATGTGTTTGATTGTTTTAGTACCGGATGTTACGTTTAACATGAGGAATTTTTTTCCATTTTTTATGGAAACATAAAATCAAAAGATATCACTAATTCAATCCTACCCCTCTCAGTTATACAATTATTTTGTCTGGGAACCTACAATCGGTATCAGAGGGAAGGTTCTTTCATATTTCATTACTCATCTTTCGAAAATAAGTTGATGGAGAATATTAATTGTGTGAACAGTAATGGTATCCTAGTATTTTATGGGAATAAATATCATATCTATAAATATATAATGTTTACTTATATTTTGTCTATTGGTTATGATGTTCTTGAAGATGAATCATATGGATTTACTCCTATTGATGATAATTTTCTTCTTACATCTGTTGATAAGAAGAATATTGATAATGATGGAAGGGACAAGAGTGCATTTGAATCATCACTTTCTAAAAGTGAATTCCTAATGTTGAAGGTTGTTTCCACATCCAATAGTATGTGGGGAAATTTGAAACACCTATATGATGTAAATAATGAAGTGAAGAAGAAAAATTATAAATCTTGAGAATCCAGTATAAATATTTGGAAATGTGTGAGTTTGAATCTGTTCGGGACTTATTTACAAAATAAAATTATATTTTTATCACTATCAAATGTCTTTGTGAAATGTTAGAATATTCTAAAGTTGTTTAAAATATTGGGATAACCCTTCCTGATAAGTTATATGGAAAATATTATTCATTGGAAGATAGGGATCCTAAATCATAATCTCTAAATTATTTTCACAAAACTCTCATCACACATGAAATGAGAAGGGAGAAATATATGAAAATAAAAAAAAGTTTAGAGGTAAATGTATTTCAAGGCTTCTAGGAAAGGGATGTCAAATAAGATTCTTATTAAAAAAGAAGCTAGAGATTATTATTCTACAAATGAGGTATGTAAAAATATTTATGAAGTTTTGTCCTTGTTTTCTAAAAATGTGAGAATAGGTACAAGGAAATATAATGGGAAACTTCCTTGAAATGATTTTAATTTGGAGCCTTTGGGAATTATGTAGCTAATTTTCCACAAAAAAATAAAGAAGGTAATTGTGACGAAGAAGAAATATTGACAATAAGATTGTGGAAGTAATATGGTGATAATGATAAATATTTTTCTATAGAGAATGATAAATAAATATTTAAATCCCAAAGAAGAAGTTTCTTATCAAACTATGATGACAAAGAAGGAAGTATTTTTGAATCCAAAAAATCTACTAATTTTTTTGGTGAGATTACTTCTATTTAAATAGTTAATGATAAATAATTTTGAAGCATTAGTTCTGAAGAAAAAAAAATTCGGTTATATTTTCATCTAAAAGAATATCTTAAAGAATTACTAAGGAATATTGGAAGGAACGAAAAAGAAACCAGGAAGTTGAAAAATGAAAGTTCCTCAAAAAACAATCAAGAATGTTTTCATAATGAATAATTAAATTTGGTAAAATATATTTATTATTTAAATAAATCTATTGAGTAAGAAAAGAATCATAATGAACATCTAGAAGTGAAACTAAAGTAAAAAAAGAATAAGTGTTGGGACTTTTCCAAAAAAATATTTCTAAATCTAATGAGAGAAACATATTTTTTTAAAAATATATCTCTGAAGTTGGTGAAATTTATCATTAGGATAAATTCTAGAATGATAAAAAGAAATTTACCTTCAATGGTTAAGAAGAAAGCTCTAATTTTTCTAAAAAGAAGAAAGGTGGAAATGCTATGTATTTTCCAAGATCAACAATGTTGGGAATTCAATAGTTTCTAAGAATCTGGAATCCAAAATGTTTCTAAACATTATGAATATGATATCATTTCTATTAATTCTGATTTTAGTAATGTTGAAAAGAAATTGAAGGTTCAAATTGATAATATAATGGATAGTGGTTCATATAATAAAGACATAAAGGTTGCTGAGAAACAAGTCCACAACTCCGGTTAGTATTGAAGTTTCAGAGGTTAATACTCTTTCTATTTATATTTATGGTATTATGGTAGATTCGTACATATATAAAATATGTGTTTGTTTAACTGACTAAATTACTATTATTCCATATGTTATAGAAGAAAAAGTTCTAGGGGGAGTCAATTATCTCAAAAGAAAAAGTCTGAGAAGAAATTTTGAAAGAAACCTAATATGTTTGGTGTGAATGTTGAAAATAGGTTCCAAAATTTTGAAACAATTTTTAAAATATGTGAACTACTGAGACACCTTGAAAAACAATTCCTTGTTTTATTTCTTTCATAACCAAAGTTTCTTTACAATTCTATGAAGATGTATGTGAAGAAAGAAAAGAAAGAAGAAAATGATCTAATTGTTGAAACCATTTTGAAATATATAAAAGAAGAATGACCTTGTATTATTGATAATGGGTGTTATTCTCATATGAAAGTGGACATATTTTTGTTTAAGCGTTTTAACAACATCAAATAAGTAATGGTGGAATTTTGTAATGATGAATTATTGGGAATCAAAGGTTTTGGTTGAGCCATTATTGTGAAAGAAAAGATGAAATCCAAGAAAGATTTATATATAGATGGGTTGAAACACAAATTTATAATTGTTTCACAAATTTTTGATAAGGGTAACATAGTTATATTAAAAATGGGTTTTTTTGTGAATATTGATGAAGATTGAAAGACTGTAACAAAAGTGCAATATATGAAAGGAAACTTATTTCTAGTTTGTGAAATAAAAAACACTTGTTACTTGAGTATGGTAGAATAGAATCTATTGTGACATAAAATTCTAGGAAAAATATGTCAGAGAAACACAATCAAGTTTGAAAAGAGTGATAGTGTTCGTGATATTCTTGATTTTCCAAAAATAAGTGATCGATGTTGCACTATATGTCACAAAGGAAATATTACAAATTTTATGCATAAGAAAGTTGACATCCAAAAGAACCTTGGAACTTGTTCATTAATATATTTTTGGGCCAATGAGAAAACAATAAAAAAATGGAGATAATTACTTCAAAACATTCATTGATAACATTACTCAGGTTACTTGTTTTTTGTTTATCAAACATAAAGAATATCCTTTATAATGTATAAATGTTTTAGGAGGAAAGGTAAGAAGTAATATGAGTATTCAGTGAAGAAGTTAAGAACTGAAACTGGAGGTGAGTATAAGAATGAATAATTTTAATGTTATCTTGAGAATCATGTAATACTACTTGAGTATAGTTCCTCATACACTTCTAAAATAAATGGAGTTTTTAAAAGTAATAATATATGTTTGGTGGAAATATCTTGAACTATGTTACTTAAACATTTTCTAACTCATACTACTAGAGGAAATCCATGAGTACTGCTATAAATATTCAAAGCTTATGTTTCTACAGGAACAATTCACAAATTAATCTATATGAGATTTTTAATGATAAAAACCCATGTTTTAAAACCATAAGAGTTTTTGGGAGTCCATGCATTATAAAGAATAAAGGTGGATACCATGGACAATTTGAGTAGAAAATTAGAGAAGGAATATTTCTTGGATATTCTCTAGAATGAAGTTGATAAAAAAGTTTCAACAAATAAACTAGAATTTTTTTTTATTTTATTTATATGAATGTTATTGAAAACCTCAATAAGGATAAATAGACTCATGTAGATAAGGAATTTGAGCATTATAAGGAATGTTTTCTCTATAATGTTGATAAGGATACAAAAAATTATAATCAAATTCTAGAGGGAAAAAAATCTTACTCAGATATTTTCAGTGATGAGAAATAATTTCAAAAATATAATCCTAGGATGAGGAAGCAAGTATAAGCTCAGAATATTGTTGGTGATCAACAACAAATGATTCAAACAATAAGGACAACAAATGTTATTACACATAGTTCTGTGTATTAAAAAGTTTAGCTGAATGATGTTCATGATGATCTTGAGTATTCATAATGGGTTTAGGCCGTGAATGAAGATCAAGATCAGATAGAAAATAATGATACATGAGAACTCATACCTAAACCAGATAACAAAAATAATTTTGCTACAAAGTGGTATTTTTGGAACAAGCTGAATGAATAAGGTGAATTGACAAGAAACAAGGAATGATTGGTACACAAAGGTTACTCAAAAACTAAAGGTTCTAATTTTGAAGAAACTTTTTCTCTAGTGGAAAGGTTATAAACAATAAGAATTTTTATTTCTATTACTACACACTGAAGTTATAAAATCATTCAGATGAATGTAAAGTCCACATTTCTAAATTGGGATCCTGAGGAAGAAGTTTACATTGAACAAACTTGTGTGTTTTTTTGTGAGGAAAGATGAACGTTATGTATGTGTATTGAAGAAGTCCTTGTATGGGCTTAAACAGGATCCCAGGGTATGGTACTCCAAATTGGATACTTTCTTAAGGAAGATGAGTTTTATGAAAGTAATATTTTATAGTAATATCTATATTAAATAAATTTGAGAGTATTACCTCTTCATAATTGTTTATGTTGAGGAAATTATCATTGCTGACAGTGATGAATGATTTTGTGAAATATTTTCTAATGAAATGAAAAGGTTGTTTGAGAAGTCCATTCTAGGGGAAATGAAATACATTCTTGAGTTACAAATTTTAAAAAATAAGAAACATATTATTATTTCTCAAGAAAAGTATGCTATGTAAATTATTAATAAGTTTAGAATGGAAAACTTGAAACCTGTTTCCATGACAATTTTAGGGTGAACAAAGTTGTACAAAGATAGAGAATTCAAGTAAGTTGATCAGAAAAAAATTCAGAAGATGGTTAGAGGTTTTTAATATTTAGCTACCTCAAGACCTGAAATTTTTTAATTTGTAACCATATGATAATGGTTTTAGGGAGATCTTAGAGAATCAAATCTACTTGAAGTAAAAATATTTATTAGATACATTAAAGGAACAAAAGTTTTTTGAATTATGTACGATATCACAGAAAGTACAATTTTTATTGGGTATTCATATTCTGAATAGGCATAGAATGTTGATAACAAAATATCCACATCTGGTGGAATTTTTTTTCTTACAAAAAGTTCTATTAGTTGGCAAACAATTAAATAGAATAGAATAAATCTAAATAAGACTGAAGCTGAGAATTTTTCTACTAATAAAGGTGCTACCCATCTTATATGGATGAAGACTCAGTTAGAAGATTTACTTGGTGAAGTAAATTTACCCTTACTCCTTGGGTGTGATAATAAAAGTTCAATAAATCTCACCAAAAATCTATTGAAACATTCTATTTCAATAAATATTGATATCAAATATCATTTCATCAAAGGTCATGTGGAAAATAATGAATTGAAGTTGGAGAATGTTCCTACATTGGAACAAGTTACTGAAATTTTCCCAAAATCATTACCGAAGGAAGATTATTATAAATTTTGGTTGAACATGGGAATCCAACCACTTTCTCATTATAGTTTAAGTATGTGTATTTGTCACTTATCTCATATTACCTTCTAATTGTGTCTTCAATGGGGATAATTGTAACACACTTTGATTTTATGAGAAATATATTTTTTATGTCTAATGTTATACGCAACACCAAATGAATCTTTCACTACACACAACACTGGCTTGGCTTGTGTTACACGCAATCATGACCTTCCTCAATAGCGTGTGTAGTACGCAATACCAAGTTTCACTAAACAATGAAATATTATTATAATATTATTTTTTACTAACCATTATGAACAGTATTAAATACATTTTAAACATTATTATTCATCTTACACATTTTCTAAAACATTTTATGTGAACAAAATAAATTTTTCGGGTTAAATATGTATTTTTCAAAAAAATGCAGTTTTGCCACCATTTGATGGAAAACCCACATTAAATCTAGTTTTTGACAGCTTTATAAGTTCAATTTGACAAAATAAAATTCATATTTGGAATCAGGATATAAAAATTTACTTTGGAGAAAATTTTCATATTATTCTGATAACTTTTATATTTTAATGAATAGTAAAAACACACTATATTTTAATTAAAAATAACTTTTTATCATCGCAATAATTTATATGGTTAAATTATAAGATTTAATGGTTTTAATGTATAACTAGAATATATTTTTACCATTTAACATAAAGTATGTTATTACCATTAATTTTACATTAAATTTATAGGTAAAAACATTTCAATCTTTGGAAATGTTTTAACTTTTAAAACCCATTTTCTTAACAACGAGATTAATTTTAATTTAATTACTGTAACTTCTGTGTTTTGAATTTTGAAAAATGGATTCCATATTTGAATTCTTTGGATCCAAATTATGTTAATAGGTTACTTTTATTTTATTTGATATTATGAATAGTAACTACGATAATTTTTATTTACTGCAGTTAAAGGTAAAGCAGGTAATTAAGGTTAAAAATAATATTATAAAATTACCCTAACACCTATAAAAATTTTATTTAATGACTAAAAGTCGACCCATATCACATAAGGGTCGTAATAGATTAATTTTATGGACTTTTTACCCTGAAAATAATTTAATTATTATTAAAACCAAAGAAAGTGACAACATGTCACTCTCTTAAATCTTATAAGTATTAAACTTTTTCATTAGTGATAAACATCATGAAACTTTGCAAATGAATAGTCTAGAGAAATATAATAAAATTATCTACATCATGTAATTTTATTTAGAATTTTTAGGGATTAAATAATTATCATTAAAGGTGACCCAATAGTGATTTGGAAATTATTTTATTGATTGAAATATCAAATAAATGGTTTTAAAAATATTAAAATAAATATTATATGACTATTTAATGTTCTCCACTAATTTTATAGATAAAAATGACATGTTATGAATCTATTAAGTCTTTTATTTCGAATATAACCTCTATGTATATTTTATTTAAATTGAAATAAATGAACAGTGTCAAAATTGACACTATTGTTATTTTATAAAAATAACATTTTATAAAATTGTTTAAAAATTACAAAAATATATAAAAATTATGAATTGAAATTTATATGTTCTAAAATGTTATAAAGTGTCTAATTGTGGATAATTCATAGCACATAAGTAATTATTTATATCAATTTAAAATTTAGAATACTATTACCACAAATAAAATTAAATAGATTAAATAAGGATAAATCAATTTTATAAGGTTTAAAAAAAAATTCACAAAATGTTTAAATATTATTTTCTGATGAGATTAAAACCCTATCTCATCTCATCTTCGAATTGTGTCATTTTTGGAGGTTTTTAAGTGGGTTTGGAATTTATTATAAATTAATATTTCTTATAATTCTAAAGGTGCCCCTCTCCTCCCTTATAAAATGGCACCTCATCCCTCTCCTCCTCACACCTTTTTGAGCATTCAAGCTCTGCCAAACCCTGCCAATTTCTCTTCTCCACTTCCCTATAAACATACTAGAGGTCTGGGTATTCTTCAAAGATCAACTTTAGTGCCCTAAGAGGAGGTTAATAAGATGCACGTCAAAGAAGAGGTAATGTACTTTACCAATTCTGATCTTGTTGACGAGACGGAAGAAAAGGTCTAATCTATTCAACAACACATAAGAGCATCTCAGAGTTGACAAAAATTTATTTCGATAACCGAAGAAAATACCTATAGTTTGAAGTGGGTGATAAACTCTTCTTACGAATATCTCCTTGGAAGAGAGTAATGAGATTTGGAAACAAGGGCAAGCTGAGGTCTAGGTATATTGGTCCTTTTGAGATACTGAATCATGTTGGTAAGATAGATTATCGATTGGAAATTACACCGAATCTCTCTCAAGTTCATGATGTATTCCATGTATCTTTCCTGAGAAAGTACATACCTTATCCTTCACATGTACTAAGCTCAGAAGTTGTACCACTGGAGCATGATCTTTCTTATGTAGAAAAACTTGTAGATATTATGGATCATAGCGAAAAAGTTCTGCGAAACAAGACCACTCGCTTGCTTAAAGTTTTATGTAGGAACCACCTATTAGAAGAATCTACATAGGAACTTGAGGATATGATGAGGGAGAGGTATCCTCATCTGTTTGTTAAAAAGTGACGAATTTCGAGGGTGAGATTCTTTTTAAGGGGGGTAGAATGTAACACCCATGGATTTTATGAGAAATATATTATTTTAGGTCTTATTTTATACGCAACACAAAAAAAATCTTTCACTGCACTCAACACTGGCTTGGCTTTCATCACACGCAATCACGACCTTCCTCAATAGCTTGTGTAGTACGCAATACCGGATTTCACTAAACAACGATATATTATAATAATATTATTATGGAATAGCTATTATGAATAGTATTAACTACATTTTGAACATTATTATTCTTCTTAAACATTTTCTAAAACATGGTATGTGAACAAAATAAATTTTTCGGGTAAAATAAGTATTTTTAAAAAAATGTTGTTTTGCCACATTTTGATGGCGCACCCACTTTAAATATAGTTTCTGACAGGTATATAAGTTAAATTTGAAAAAAAAAATCATATTTGGAATAATTATATAATAATTTACTTTGGATTAATTTTTCATATTATTCTGATAACTTTTATATTTTAATGAATAGTAAAAACATGCTATATTTTATTTAAAAACATCTCTTTTTCATCGCAATAATATATAGGGTTAAATTATAATATTTAATGGTTTTAATCTATAAATAGAATATATTTTTACCATTTAATATAATTTATGTCATTACCATTAATTTTACATTGAATTCGTAGGTAAAAACATTTCAATCTTTGGCAATGTTTGAACTTTTAAAAGTAGTTTTCTTAACAATGAGATTAATATTAAATTAATTACTACAAATTCTGTGTTTTGAATTTTGAAAAATTTAATCCATTTTTTAATTCATTGGGTCCAAATTATGTTAATAGTTTACTTTTACTTTTTTATATTATGAATAGTAACTATGATAATTTTTATTTACTACAGTTAAAGGTAAATCGGGTAATTAAGGGTAAACAAAAGATTATAAAATTACCTTAAAACCTGATAAAATTCAATTAGATGAATAAAAGTTGACCCATATCTCCTAAGGGTCGGAATAGATTAATTGTATGGACTTTTGACAATGAAAATAATTTAATTATTATTAAAACCAATGAAAGTGACAACATATCACTCTCTTAAATCATATAAATATAATAATTTTAATTTAGTGATAAACATAATGAAACTACTAACATGAATCATCTCCAGAAATATAATAACATTATCTACATCATGTGAATTTATTTATAATTTTTAGGTATTAGATAATTATCATTAAAGGTGACACAATGGTGATGCTGAAATTATTTTATTAGTTGAAATATCAAATAAATGGTTTTAAAAATAATAAATAAATATTATATGAACTATTTAATGTGATAAAATAATTTTCTATAAAAATATAGAATTTTATTAATCTATTAAAGATTTTAGTTTTAATATATCCTCTATGTGGATTTTATTTAAATTCATGAAAATGAATAGTGTCAAAATTGACACTATTGTTATTTTATGAAAATAACTTATTATAAAACTGTTTAAAAATAACAAAAATATTTAAAAACTATAAATTAAAATTTATATGGCCTAAAATGTAATACATTATCTAATTATGGATAATTCTCAGCACATAAGTAATTATTTATATCAATTTATAATTTAGAATATTATTACCACAAATAAAAATAAATAGATTAAATAAGGATAAATCAATTTGATAAGGTTTAAAATAATCTCAATACATGTATAAATTTTATTGGTTGATGCGATTACAACCCTATCTCATATCATCTTTGAATTGAGTCATTTTTGGCGGTTTTTAAGTGGGGTTGGAATTTATTATAAATTAATATTTCTTATAATTCCGAAGGTGCCCCTCTCCTCCCTTATAAAAGGGAACCTCCTCCCTCTCCTCCTCACACCACTTTGAGCCTTTAAGCTCGTACAAACCCTATCAATTTTTCTTCTCCACTTCCCTAGTAACATACTAGAGGTCCTGGTCTTCTTCAAAGACAAACTATAGTGCCCTAAGAGGAGGTTAAGAAGAGGCGCATAAAAGAAGAGGTAATATCCATTACCAATTATTTCCAATTTATTTATTCTTCTAATTATTATTATTTATTTTTTTCATCATAAAATAATAACATCAGTATCACTCATATAATGATATGTTATTATAAATATTAAACAACCATATTTCACCATCTATCCATCCATCAAAAAATCAAATCACCGCGCATGCGTATGTACGGAATACCGTCTCCACGCCGTGGTGTAGTCTATTTTCCACCAACACCTTACTTGGATGGGTAAAATGGTGTAAATAATAACTATATATGATTATTATAACATTATACTAATTCTGAGACATTCCATCTTCCACTTCAATACCATTCAATAGTAATGGGAACAATATCATCGCTCGTGCGTACGTACAGCCTACCGTCTCCACGATGCGATGTGAATCGTTCTACATGATATTCATTGAATAATAATTATATAAATGAATTGAATGAATAAATATGATATATATTACACTAATAACATTCTGTAAATAAGATATCTATAACCTAAAAATAGGAATAATAATTTATTCGACAAGACATGCATAAGAACATAAAGCAATGAACACCAGAATAACAAGTTGCAATGAAATATTACTAATAAGAAGATAAGAATATGACCGTGTATGATATTATAACAATTAATATGATTATTTAATAAGTCAGTGACATTATTTAAATCATTATACAGGAAGTTTGGATACTTATGAAGCATCTTAGACCTAAGGTAAGGGAAAATCTCACAATCTCATTTTTATCAAAGATTGTTTATACTTCCAGAATTTTCTGGGGAATATTTATCATCCAAATCCATGTTTATTCAATATTTAATATTATTTCTATCCTCATACAATTTTTTAATTCCAATTTTACCTATTGATAAATTTTTAGTAAATGATATGAAAGGAATCTTTTGTCTTTTTCAGTACGAGATACTTTTTTCACTTTTTCGGCCAAAGTATGAGGAGAATTTTTTTTATTTTATACAACATGAACGGATTTGTATGATTCCATAGAACATTATTTCCATGAAGCATCATTTACAGGTTTTCAAGTTTATTTTTAATTAACTTCTTTTAGTTTAAAATGTTCTCACATGTTATGAAATGAAAAATGTTTTTGAAGTAGAAATGATATTTTATTCAAGAATAGAGTTCAAATGTTTTATCAAAATTATTTTCCATCTAAGATAATATAGGGTTATGATTCTATCCCTATTATCACATTTATTTGATTATGTTGTGATGGAATTATTTTAATGAAGTCCTTTATCTTGTATGAATTGTTTTATGATGTCACGATGTTTAATAATCCAATTTTTATTACATGGGTTATGATATGATGTATGATTTATGATTTTGTGCCACACATAATAATGGTTTCATTATGAGATGGGTGGGACTTATATCTTGCTACAATGAATTGTGTAAAGATTTATATATCATGAGATGGACATGGCTGGAATGACAAGTTAATCTGGTTCAATGATACGAGACTGAAACGAGGAGTGAACTCGGTTCAGAAATGGACTTTGTCCACTAAGATAGTCTAGGAAATGAGTCTTGACTAATAAGAAATGATTATCTATAATTATGTGTGTATGCCACAAAGTTTCATTTTATATGTTATGATCACTGGGGTTACATTTCGCTACTATGATTTATCCAATATTATGATATTATGATCTCTTTTTAAGGTTAAGATTTTCAAAATATTATGTTCTTATGAATATGATATGATTGATATTTCCTTTTTTTACCCTTACTGAGAATTTTAGATCACCCTTTTTTGTATGTTATTTCCCCATGTCAGGAATAATTGTATTATGTAGGATATGCCGAAAGGGAATCTAGATATGATGTAATAAATGGGAGACAATGTAGATGCTTTATGAACTAGTTTTTTTTATTTCCAGTTTCTAAAGACAATATAGCTATACGGTCCTATCAGGGTTTTGTTATATGTGGTAATAAGTATGATTCAGCACTTAAGTAATAACAATGTATGTAAATTATGGGTCGTTATAATAATTTTTTCTTAAATCAATCCTTATTGATGCATATAAATAGGGGGGTTTTGGATAAAATTTTAATCTAGAATTGTATGTATGTGAACTATTATAATTGATTTTTGGAGTTATTATAGGAATTGTTTTTGTATTACAAGTAATTTTAAGTAGATAAGGAATTATTAAGAATAGTTTTGTGGGGAAAAGTTTAAATGGTTTCATTATAACTACTTTTAGACAGCCTGGTTTTTCATTCAATGATTCTTTTTTCCAATAATGAGTTAACATAAGTAGGATTAAAATTATTTATTAGTAATTCATTACTTGAGGATATAATGTTTAGTGATTTATGAATCTTGGTTGAAAACAAAAATCCATAGGGGGATATTTTTATGACCGACGATCGTATTCAGGTGTAGTAATTTTTTGTCAACAATGTTTACGAAGAAAAGAATGTTTACGAAGAAAAAAAATCTCCTCACATTGTTTTCATGGTGAAAATGGAGATGAAAATAATATTCAATAAATTTGGAATCAAAATAGTTGAGAAAGTCCATCATATTGAGAAGATATTTTTTGGATGAAAAGGATCATTTGACTCACCTCGGGTTTGGACTTGAAGAAAAGATTGTAATGGGGTTGAATTGAAGTCTAGATGAGTATGATATAAATTTGAAGATTATTTTATGATAATAGAGTTCTAATAAATCATAAGTATTATATAAAACTTTTGATGCAGTATTAATAAAAATAAATATGGAGAAAATTATTTTGAAATCATATACAGTCTGATCGTAATAATTTCAATCGTACTCAGGATGACCAGGAAACAAAGATGTTATTGGAGGAATATAAAGTTAAAATAATTTCCATTTTTAATTAGATAATGTTGAAGATGATATTAAATGTATTCAAAGTCATGAAGAAAGTCATGGTATTTTCTAAAATTTTGAAGAAGATGAATGTTGTTGATGTTGAAGATTTTCAGTCTGATGATCATCATAATGATCTTTCTGAATGCATACTTGTTTAAATAACGAGAAGTATGATCATAAAAAAGAAAATAAAGAGGTTTTTGATGTTGGAGATGATGAGACCAGTAAATATTATTCAATATGTCATCGTATTCATCATAGGCAAAATTATTTTTCTAGAAAAATTCAACAGTGTCATATTTAGAAGATAAACAAGATACCAAAGTGGAAGCTACTGATACCAGTTCATCAGACTCGGTATGCCATCATATTCATTATAGGAAGAATTTATTAGGACAAGTAACACCGGAACCATTTAGATGAGATCTGGTGCATTACTTATTAAATTTTTATGATTTATAGGAATTAAATCACGAAGTAACGATCAGTTTAGTATTCTTGAAGAAAATAGATACATAGATTTAACTCAAATTACATTGGGAAGGGTAACAAAATACAATACATAAGAAAAACTAATAAACTGCAACCATGGGAACTCGATAAATGGTATCCTCTTCATTACCTATTGACGGTAAAAAAATAAATGGGGTGAGCTCAGATGTTTAGTAAGGGTTACATATAGCCAAAGCATGAATCAATAATAAGTTAATCTTTAACAATTTGACACAATCAATAGGCATGGTGAATAAATGAAAAGCACATTCCATTAATAAACATAGTATGAAACTACATCAATAGATTTTTTCATAGTGAAAAATTTATTGATAGTAATAACTGAAAATTAATAAATATATATGATAATTAATTAGATTTCAGGTATCTGGAACATGATACCATAATACTATTTAAACTTTTTAGTTTTGGGGATAAAAACCCATCTTGATTTTTGGAAACAAATTTAAAGGTTTTGTCTCTAACTGATTTGTCTAATGAGACCTATCAATGCATTGAGGGGATATAGTGAGCCACATACACTGTTTCAAGTCCAAATAATTATTTATAAATATATTTAATGCAAGTACAATATACCTTCTCAATATCTGTATAGAGTAGAGGATACTGATTCATCAATATTTTCATAGTTAAACCAATATTCCAAATAAACATCCCAAACAAACACAGTATGTAAAAGGGCATAAGGCTGAAGACAATACTCATACTCATGAAACCATAACATTGATATATAATATATTTACAACTTAAAATTAAAAATTATCTCACATGTGAAGTAGATACACCACATAAGAATGATTAGTTGCACAATACCAAGAAGGTCTCAATGAAATGGAAATTGAGACAAAGTCCCTTACCACATTGTAATCAATCATGCCGTATGACCAAAAATTAATAAACAACAAATGAATAAAATAATAACATAAATATAAAGTGAATCGTGATAATATATATCAAATGGAAATAAAAAATACACCATATGAGTGAAATAAGTGGAGAATAATGTAAATCTCACTGTATTAAAAGTAAGATAAGAAACCCCTTACATTTTTCTCGAGTGTGTTCTATAGTTGTTTTAATGACCTGAATAATAAAATTTAGCATCATTATTAAATAATTATATAACATTATATACATTTAATTTATTTATTATAACCTTATTAGGGTCATTCATAGACGTTTTATGTGTTTTAAGACGTTAAATCTTACTGTTTTGGAAGCATTTTCTTCATTAGTTTTCATGATCAGTTTACTTGTATTCCTGAATAGAAGTCTATTTTATGTGTGGTTAGACATCCAAAATTGTTAAAATATATTATTAATGACATTAAAGAGATATAAATAACCTTATAATAATTTTGTGTTATATACCAGGATGATGATTCATTAGTTAAAAGTTAATTACCAATGTTTGGATTAACATGGCGGTTTTGATCATAATGAACTTGTTTTTTATTATTATGTTATATGATGAGTGTGTTTGGATTCAATAACATTGGAAAATGTAAATTACATATATTATGATTGGGTTCACACATTACAAATGTTTCCTAACTAGTCTGGATGATTTTAATAGAAATTGAGAACCCTATGTCCTTGAATGTGATAAATTAACACATCTCAGACATCGTTTTTATTTTTAGTATAAGAGGAGGGGGAAAAGAGATAATGATGAAATATTACATTATAATAGTAAAATAATAGTTCATTTAATGTAATGAAATCATAATATTATTTTGATGAAGGGAGATTGTGAAATAAAAATAAAACAAAGGAACTCAAAGTAAAAGAAAAATTGAGAAATCGCTCTTTAAAATTTAGCAGCCTAACGACGTCACTTAAAAATTAATAATTTAGATTTATGAGAGAAAGGGAGTATCTCATAAATCTTATATAATAAAAACATAAAGGGGAATATGTAATGAAATATCCCAACACAATCCAATTGAAAATAAAATAGAAAACATTAAATGAAAACTTTAAGAAAAGAGAAGGGTGGCTGATTCAGTTACAGTGTAGAGTAACTCCCAATACATGAAGGTTGGGAATGTGGAGGATTGAGGACACCATGGGAGGACTCCTAGGGAGGTCTTAATACTATATATTTGAGGATAAATATTTTGGAATGAATGAAAATGAAGGGGTGAGTGGGTATTTTTAGTAAATGAGGGGGAGTTTTTTTTATTAATTAAAAGGGACACCTCATTAGTGGTTTTTTCCAAACCATGGGATTTCTCTTGGTATTAGATTATGGTTTTAGCCACTTGGTACAAATCATGTAATAAATTACTATAAAAAAGTCTAATATCCTTTTACATTAATTATTACATCATTATGATGTCATTAAACTACTGAAAACTCAAAATTGTATTTTTACTGTTTATGAAAAATTCAAGTATTTTATAAAAATACAATAAACTCACCCTAGCCATTTTATGACATTTAGAATTAAAAAATGAACTCCATTTTTTGAAAATAATTTTCTATTTATTTTTAATTTGTATTCTAAATAAAATCATAATTTATTCAAAAAATAACAATTTTAAATCTATAACTCATTCTTTTAACACCTTGAAAAATTAATCAACATTTCATTACCTTATAACCTTAAGAAAATAACATAATACTATGGTTTACTATTTATAATGGTCAAATTAATATTAAAATTACTATTAATTAGGGTCTGTAACTGTTCATAAAAAAGAAAGTTGGTTATATTATAATCCAAAGAGGGCCTCGGAGCGGCAGTGTCACCTCCTTCTCCCGCATCTTGGGTTTCTCCGCGTTTTCAACACCTTCCCTCCTTCGGCCGGGCTCAATTTCCAGCGCTTCTCTCTTCTTGGTCTCGGCATCCTCGTCCTTGGATCAACAACATCCTGGCGCGACATGGCATTGGGTGTCTCGATCTCGGATCGATGCCAGATCTGACGTGGTTCTGGCGTGGTGGGTTCCTCCGTTCTCAGCTTAGCATCGAATCCGGTGAGCATCAGTTTCCAGGAGGTGGCTCCGGTTACTGGTTTCTAGTTCTGGAAATGTACCAGCATCGGTTCTGGTTTCTAGTTAGTAGTTTCTTGGTTCTGATCTGGTTGCTGGTTTCTCAGTTACAATGCTTCCATTTTTGGATCTGGTTCATGGCTCTGGTTGCTAGTTTCTCAGTTCTGGATCCTCCGTTCTAGTTTTGTTGTTGACTGTATTCTGTGGGTGGTGTGGCATCAGCTTGGGAGTGTCTTGAAGTGGGGAGGATCTGGCTCTTGGTCTTTTTTCTGGTTTTTGATGGTTGTTGTGTGGTTTTCTTGGATGGTTGATGGAAATCTTGCGACATCCTTTTCACCGGATCTCCCCCTCCTCGTTGGCCCTTCGCTTCCCAGGGTTTGGCCTTTGGGGAACCTAGAGAGGGTTCTTCTACAGCCTCAACCTGATCAAACTCATGCCCAGGTTGGCGCTATTGGTTTATCTCGAATCAAATCCCCTCAATGGTGAAGCTCCATCGATGTGCGGTTTGGTCTTCCAGTACTAAGTGATGAAGACCCGGCTTCATGTTTCATGGTTTGTCCTCCTCTTCAGTCTTCTACAGTTTGGTGGTGGAGATGCCTTACAGTTGTTGAGGGGTTTTGCGATCTAGATTCCAGCATTGATTTTCTCATTTTCATGGTTAAATATGTTCCATTGTTTGGATTGCTTTCGGGACTCAAGACCATATATCCAGCTAGACGCGACCACATGGTTCAGGACCTAGGAGGTTTCCGAGAAGGCATTTATTCTGTATAGGATTTACGGATTTGGATGTTTGGGAGGGTATGGAGACAACCATCGGATCAGACCTGTGCTTCGTCACAGGACACTATTTACTATACTTATTGCATCGGGTAAGAGCTTCTTCACGATTTAATTGTGGGGGAGGGGTAGTTCTATGTTGTTTGTCTGGTCTTGTTTAATATGATCTTCGGGTCGAGTAATGCTTTATGTCATGAAGTCTGTTTTGATTCCCCCTTCTTTCATTAAAAGGGGTTTCTTTTATAATAACAAAAATTTAAAGCCGTCGGGCCATTGGATGGATGGTTATATCAGAATCCAAATACCTTACTGATCACAACCGTAGATGACCATTTTTTTAAACTCAATACACAGAAGTGGAAAAGTTATGTTTAATGGATAGATTATAACATTATCCCATAATGTTTTCTTTCATAGAGACATAATGCTTCATCCAATATAGGATATCTAATGAATAAAAGGTATTTAATAAGAACATACCATGAAATTTTTGGGGTGTTACATTATTTTATCCTTCATAAATATCATCCTCAAAATTTTATGTAAAAATCCCACTAAAAAGATGTGGGTGGTTCTTCTTCATAACATCACATGGTTCCCACATTGATTCCACTATCTTATGGTTCCTCCTATGAAACTTTACAAGAAAAGTCATCCGATTTCACAATACTTGTTCTCTAGTAACAATAATCTTGATAGGCTCTTCACAATAAGACAGATAATTCTCAAGTTCTGTTTCTTCACAAGTGAGTACATGTGCGCGGTATGGCATGTATTTATTTAAGATTGATATGTGGAACACATTGTAAACATTTTAGAGACTTGGAGGAATTTCAAAACGGTAAGCTAGTACTCCAATTTGATCTATAATTTAAAAATATCCGATGTGCCTGGGACTAATATACCCTTCTTACTGAATCGTATAATACCCTTCCATGGAGATAACTTTAAGAAGACATGATATCCTTCTCAAAATTCCCAATCATTTCTTCAGTAATCAACATAGCTCTTTTACCTAATTTAATCTATTTTGACATGGGTTTGTATAATCTTCACCTTTTTCTATTATTTCCTCAACACGTTCCGGGCCTACGATCTTTCTTTCACCAACATTAGCCCTTCAAGATGGTGTATGACATCTCTTTCCCTATAATGATTCATATGGTGACATCTAAATACTTTAATGGAAGATATTTTTATAGTAAAATTCTAATAGAGGTAAATAATTACCCCAAATACCTTGAAAGTCAAGTGAAAAAGACCTCAACTTGTCTTCCACGGTTTGGATATTCCGTTCTGATTGTCTATCAGTTTGTGGGTGGTAGGCAGTACTCAAACAAAGATCAGTATCTAGGGCCTTCTGAAATATTTTCTAGAATTGAGATGTAATATAGGGATCAATATATTAAAAATTGATAAGGGTACACCATGAAGTCTTACAACTTCATTAATATATAGCCTTGCTAAACATTTAAGTGGTAAATATTCTCTTATAGAAAGAAAATGTGCTGATTTTGTAAGATGATCAACAATGTCCCATATTGCATCATTCTTTCATGGAGTCATTTGTAGCTCCATGAAAAAGTCTATCATAATATCATCCCATTTCTAAAGAGGTATTGGAAGGGGTTCCATGCCTTCTCTAGGATGCTGTCTTGTAGTCTTCACCTGTTGACAAACCAAACATCTCAACACATAATCATCAATCTCCCTCTTCATGTTGTCCCACCAAAAATGTTCTTTTATATCTCTATACATCTTTGTGATACCAGGGTGTATAGAGAAATTAGTGATAAGAGAATCATCCAATAGTTATCTCTTTAGCTTAGGAATAGTAGGAACACAAAACCTCTTTTCGAATTTCAAAACATCACCGTCATATACGATGTTAATCAACTTACCATCATTTATAACATTAATTTTCTTTGGAAACTCCTCATCATCAGTATGATAACTTTTTATCCTTTCTAGTAAATATGGTTTGGAAACCATTTGAGAAAGTAGTGTTGTGTTACCCTCTATGATAATTCCCCATATCCATCTTTACCATATCTATGAACATATGATCCCTTTCAACTCTCATCTGGTTTATAATTCCATGTTAATTTCTACTCAAAGCATATAATACCTTATCTACCTTCCCTGGAGGAAGTTTATTGTGAAATCATAATCATTGAGTAGCTAAATCCATATCCTTTGTCTCATGTTGAGTTCTTTATATAAGAAGATATATTTCAAACTCTTTTGATCTGAATGAATCCCACATTTTTCCCCATAGAGGTAATGTATCCAATTATTTAGAAAAAAGAGTTTCGCTGCTAACTCAAGATCATGAGTTGGATAGTTTTGTTCATTAATTATTAGCTACCTAGAAGCATTTTCAATCACTCAGTCCTTATACATAAGGATTCAACCAAGTCATATCTTTAATGCATCTCTATGATCACAAATCCATCATTCCCTGATGGTAGATTCAAGATTAGAGCATTCACTATCTTCCCTTCAATTCAATAAAACATTCTACACATTCCTTGGTACAAAAAAACTTAACCCATTTTTGTGTGATCTTGTTCATTGGGTTGGATAAACGAGCGATGTTCTAAAAGAAAAGTAAAAAATAACCTGCTAAACAAATACAACTACGTACCTTAGTTCTATTCATTTGAGTAGGCCATTCCTGAATTTCCTTTGTTATTGTAGGATCAATAGATATTCTATCCTTAGTGAAAATGTGGACAAGGAAGGAAACTGATTGAAGCCAAAATTTACACTTGCTAAACATCCCATATAACTCATTTCTTCTAATACTTTTCAAAATAATCCGCAAGTGATTCTCATGGCCTTCATAGATTTTTGAGTATACCTGGATATAATCAATAAAGAATACAATAACTTCATCAAGATATTACTTGAAAACTCTATTCATTAGATCCATGAAAATAGAGGGTGCATTATCCAAACCCAAAGGCATCAGTGTAAACTCATAATGCCCATACCTGGTTCAAAATGTTGTCTTTGGAATATCTACCTTCCCCACACACAGCTGATGTTATCCAAATCGAAGGTAAATATTTGAAAAATATCATGCTCTGTGAATTTTATCAAATAAATCATCAATTCGTTGTAGATTATACATAATATTTTTTGTAATAGCATCGATTTACCTATAATCAATGCATATCCTCATGTATCCATCTTTCTTCTGGACAAAGAGGACATATGATCCCCATTGAGAAACAAAATGTCGAATAAATCTTTTGTCACCCAATGCCTCTAGTTTTTTCTTTAGCTCCACTAATTCCATAGTGTATATTATATAGGGATTCTTTGATATAGGTCTTGCTTTTGGAATTAAATCAATATAGAAATCAACGTCCCACTCTGTAGGATTTTCGAGTAAATCCTATAAAAATACATCAATATATTCTTTCACTATTTGAACATATTCAATTTGAAGATTTATTTCCTGACCCATAGATATTGGGTTATCTTCCTATACAAGAGTTTAATTTATTAGAGCTATTGGGTGTAGATATAGATAAAAATCAGATGGAGAGTTTTCATCTCTAAGGATGGGAGATTATACACCATTTTCAAAAATTGTCACTTATTTATTCTTACAATAGATCTTCACATCGTAATTTGATATCCAATTCATATTGAGAATTATATCAAATTAAATCATTGGTATGGTGATATGGTTAGAAACTAAATCATGTTCATGTTTCATAAGGGGGATTGATCGACAAACCTTTTTTGCAATGATACATCCACCTGGAGTATTGAATAATAACTCCATTATTAAATCAAATTGGACATGTCTAATTTTCATGGAAAACTGTGAAGATATAAATGAATGTGATGATCCAAAATCAAATAACGCGTTGTCTAATTTTGAGGAAACAATTAGAGTACCTACCACCACATCATTAGGAACTTCAACCTTCACAGTTGTAATTTCATTATCATTCCCTCACTCTCGTGGACTTTTCTGAGCCATGTTTCATTATCCCTTAGGATAGTCTTTTCCATAGTGTCCCATATCTCTACAATTGTATCATTGAACATCACTGACAAGTTTCTTCCCCTTGCATTCATTAGATCAATGACCTTATTCACTATAATTATAGAAGACTCACATGACTTTCAATCATTTCCTGGGATGATTATTTCCACAGCTAACTCATAATGGGAATATCTTATTTACCTTGTTCTTCTTTGGCACTTCCACTTTTCCTTGGTTATCAAAGTACCACTTGTTATCTTATTTTACCTCGAAAAACTTTTATCTAGAAAATTCCTTCTCAGTTTTGAAGGCACATGATACAATTTCATCATATAATGAAAATTTTTGAGAAGCTAGTTCCCTTAAAATACTTGGATTAAAACCTTCAAAGAAATGACCAATATTTTCTTCTGAGTCTCATACGTAATCTATGGCATACATGTCTTGTCTTGTGAAGGTATCGGCATACTCTACAACACTCTATTCTTCCATTTTCTTTAATATAATGAATTTACTCTTTGTTTCGGTTGGTTTCTCACAAGGGAAATATTTTTTGAAGAATATTTCCTTAAAATTACTCCATTACATATCTTATATTTCTTCTTCCTCAGTTGTATTCTGGATCAAGGAAAACCATTTATCAGCAAAACCTTGAGACAATATACTTCCATAACTACCTTTTCATTTTCATTTCATCTTAATTCCATGAATATCATTTCAAGGGACTTGATCCACAACTCATCTACCACCAGATTATTAGTCCCACTAAAATATGGGGGCTTCTTCCACATGAAATGATCCAACACATTTGTATCATGGTTATTCATCACAACCTGAGTAAGTTTTCCAAATATGGTTAAGATTTGATCCACTCCAATATTGACTGTGTTGACTTGCTCGGTGGGGAAATCGCTACATTTCCCATGAGTAAAGATTCCTATTTTTTCCATTTGGAACCATCTCTAAATAATTTAATAAGATATTTTAAGTTATGAATCATAATTTATAATCTCAAATATAAAATTACTTAGCATAAATTAAAATTCTATACATATCATCTAATCTCATAAACATGGTTTCTCTTAGAAAAAATTTATATTAAAATCCTTAATAATGATTTATAAAGAAGATGTGAATTATACAAGGCATATATCCTAGGAGTATTAATATCCAAATTTAAGAGGGGCCTATTGTTGTATACAAGGATACCGCTAGTCATGCCTGAAACTCCTTGCCAGAGTTTTCACTCTTAGGTACATGTGTGCCAGATCCACCTCTACCAGTTTGTATCCAGACATGGAAGTATTTTGAAAAAATATCCACTAGATATATTCCTTACCAAAAGTCCAAGACATTATTGTATGTTTTTTATCAAATAATACATTAGGGTTATGTTCCATAATCTACATTTTCTAATATATTTTCCTAGGTTCCTTCTAAACATCCGATGATACCAACTGTAACACCCCAACTGCTTTAGACTGGAGTAGGTGAAATACTTATTTAATTGGAATGATTAAGAGTAATGAAATCTCAAAGGAATGATTAGTTTAGTAATCTTGAAGAAACTAGATACATTGATGTAACTCAAATTACATTAGGAAATGTAACAAAATAAAATACACAACAATAACTAATAAACTACAACTACGGGAACTCAATAAATTGTCTCCTATTAATAACCTGTCGAAGGTAAAAAAATAGAAGGGGTGAGCTAAAATTCTCAGTAATGGTAACATATATCAGAATCTTGAATCAATAATAAGTGAATCATAAACAATTTGACATAATCAATATTTCATGGTGAATAAGTGGAAAACACATGACATTAATAAACTGAGTATTAAACTACATCCATATATTTTGTTATAGTGAAAAAAATCATGGATATTATTAACTAAAAATGAATAAAGATATATTATTATTAATTGGATGTCATGTATCTGGTACATGATACTATAATACCATTAAAATGGTTTAGTTCTGTTGGTAGAAACCCATCTAATTTTTAGAAAAAATCTTTAAGGGTTTGTCGCCAACTGATTTGTCTCTTGGGACCTGTTGATTAATAGAGGGGCTATAGAGGGCCCAACCCACAGCTAAAAGTCCATATAATCATTCATAAATAGATTTAATAAAAGTACAGTATCCCTTATCAATATCTGTATAGTGCAGAGGATACAGATTCATCAATATTTCCATATCTAAAGACAACATTCCAAATAAACATTCGAAATAAACACCAAATGAAAAAGGGTATAAATCTTAAGAAAATAATCATATCATGAAACAAGAATATGGATATATAATATATTTAAATTTTAAAATGAAAAATTATCTCAAATGGGAAGTAGATACAACATATAAGAAATATTAGCTTCACATTACCAAGAAGGTCTCAATGAATTGGAAATTGAGACAAAATCCCTTACCACATTGTAATCAATCGAGTTGTATAAACAATAATTAATCAAAACCAAATGAATAACATAATACCATGAATATAAATGGAATTATTATAATATATACCAAATGGTAGCACATAATACACCACATGAATGAAATAATTGGGGAATAATAAAAATCTCATAGAATTAAATGTGAGATAAGAACCCCCTTACCTTTGCTTGAGTGTGTTCTTCGATTGTTTTAATGACTTAAATAATAAATTTTATCTTCATTTATTAATAACTCAAGAACCTCCTATATATATAATTGATTTAATATAACCTGATTAGGTTCACTCATGGCCCTTTTTATGGGTTTTAAGAGGTTCAATTTAATTGTTTTGGAAGGATTTTCTTTCCTGGTTTTCGTGATCGGTTTAATTGTATTCAAGAATTGAACTTCATTTGATGTGTGGTTAAACATCCATAAGTGTTAATATATCTTATTAATGACATTACAGAGATATAAATTATCTTATAATGATTTTGGGTTATATACCATGATGATGATTCATTAGTTAAAAGTTAATTACAAACGTTTGGATTAACTTGGTGGTTTTGTTCATACTGAACATGTTTTGTATTATTATTTTATATTATGAGTATGTAAAGATTCCAGAACATTGAATAATAAAAAATTAATATATTATGATCTGGTTCAACCATTAAAAAGGTTTAATTACCATTCTCAATGATATTAATATAAATTGAGAACCTGTCGTCCTTGAATGTGATAAATTAACACATCTCATACGATGTTTTCATTTTTAGTATAATAGGAGGGGGAAAGAGAGATGATGATGAAATATTCCATTAGCATAATAAAATTATAGTTCATTTATGGTACTATAATTATCATATCATTTTGATGAGGTGATATGTGGAATGAAATATAAATGAAACGAACTGAAAATAAAATAAAAATTGAGAAATTCCTCATGAAAAGTCCACAGCCTAACGACGTCACTTAAAAGTTAATAAAATAGTTTGATGAGGGAAAGGGGGGTCTCTAATAACTATTAAATTATATGTATAGAAAGGTAAATATGGAATGACATATCCTAACACAATCCAATTGAAAATAATATAGAAAACCTAAAATGAAAGCATTAAGAAAAGAGAAGGATGGTTGATTCTATTACCTTGTAGAGTAACTCCCAAAACTGGAAGGATGGGACCTTTAGGGTTTTGGAAAACATGGGAGGACTAATAATGGGGTAAAACTACCAAAGATTCTATGATAATGAGTTTGGAATGAATTAAAATAAAGGGGTTAGTGGGTATTTATAGTAAATGAGAGGGATTTTTTTATTGATTAAAAGGGACACCTCATTAGTGGTTTTTGAAAAACCATGGCCTCGCCCATGGTATTTGACCATGGTTTTAGGCACATGGGACACCTAATTTCATATTATATGGTACAAAATTATACCATTAATTTATATTAGTTATTACATCATTATGACATCATTAAACTACAGAAAACTTAAAACTGTATTATTTCTATTCTTGAAAAATTCAAGTATTTTAGAAAAATACCAAAAATTCAAGTATTTTAGAAAAATCCCAAAAATTCAACTATTTTAGAAAACTCCCAAAAATTCAACCTAACCATTTTTTTAACTTGTATAATTAAAAAATAACATTATTTTTGAAAATAATTACCTAATAAGTTTTTATTTTTTAAAATAAAATCATAATTTATGAAAAATAACAAAATTAAATTTATAACTCATTCTTTTAACACCTTGAAAAATTAATCAACAATTCAGTACCTTATCACACTAAAAAATAAAAATAATAATATGGTTTAATATTTATAAGGGATATATTACTATTTATAAGGGTATTTTACTATTTATAAAAAAATTGGTTCTATTAGACTCCAAATACCATACTGATCACAAACGTAAATGCCCATTTTTTGGAACTCAAAATATAGAAGTAGAAAATATAAGTTTAATGGATAGGTTATAAATTTCCCATATAATGTTTTATTTCACAGAGTCACAGTGCTTCATGAAATATCAGCTATCTGATGAATAGTATGTATTTATGAAGAACATTCCAAAAAAATGTTTGGGATGTTATATGAATGAAGAATGAAAAGAAAAAGACAAGTATGTTGTGACCAATATGAAGAATAATTTTTATTTTTAAGTAACAGTGTAGTAAACCATTTAAAAAAGTTTTAATTGATTTATTGACTATTTAAATGGGTTAAGATAAGATATGAAAATAAATTTATTGGTTTACATTTTTCTCCCTCATAATAAGAAAAATGGTAATCAAAACTGAAGTTAGAAAGGTGTTTATGAATAAATTCAAAAAACAATTGAAGTGTTTGGAATATTTGAGAAGGATCATGAAGAAATGAGAAGAGTTGAGAAATATTGAAAAATTCATGATGCACATTAAAATCAAGGAAACACGAAAATTTTTATAATTTGGTTGATCATGGATGTTTTCAGGAATCCTGCCTAAAACACATTTGGGGTGAGTATGAAAGGAAAAATGTAAATTCTACATTTCGGATTGAGGTATTATTCCTGAGAAGTAGATCGTAGGTGGATCACTAAAGAAATTGAATAATGAATAAGAGGTTTTCATATTGTTTTTCTTGAAGAAATTGTGCTAGAAAAAAAGATAAATAAGAAGAGACTAGATTAAATTGTATTTATATAATCATCATATTCAGTTGATTATTATATTCATCTGGTTATCCTTTTTGGAAAAATTATCATATTGGGGTTTTTGAATAGAATAAGAAAGTGTTCACAATTGTCTCAATCATATTCTAATAAAATAATATTTTTCATATTGAGCAATAAGATTGGGAAAATAACACTAGGAAATTAGACTGAATTTGATTACAAATTCTAGGAATTTCATACCGTCTTCTATGTAAGAAACTAGAGAATTTATTTGAAATTTTATATTTTGGGAAGTTGATAATGAATCACTGTAACATGTTTTGTTAAAAAAAACTTTATACTACACCATCTGTGGTAGAAGCAGAACATGAACAATTAGATTGTTTACATAGTGCTACATGGTTGATAGGGCGTATCCTACACATTGTATTACACATAAAGGGAGTATTTTCTAGTTGATTGTGTGGTATTGGATCATTTCCAAACTATACCAAGGACGTGACTATTATTACTAAATAGCAAACCCTGTAAATTCTTATGTTCATTTGGATGTGTGTTTGAATTATTTTTTATGGAAAGTAATATTTAATAGGATGTAACGGTTTTTTAATTTTCTAAGTAAACATAAAAGAAAATATATCATTTATTCACCCTCTCCCCCTCTCAGTGATACAATTATCCTTATTGGGAACATACATTTATCACCGAGGGAATAATCTTCCCAATGTACCACTTATTCCCATGATTCTAGTTGATACCCTATTTTGTATGAGGGGATTCGCATGGAGTCATGTGGCATCCCTGACTCGGGATGGGTGGCCTTATCCAAGGCATCCATAAATGGTATCATATCACTTTCTTTTTTTAACTATTTTTTTGTAGAAAGGATTTAAGGCATTATTTTGAATTGGTATATAACTCATGCATTAGAGTATCTAACCCATGTATGAGTAATTTCCATGTGTATAGGGATATGATTGATGTTCTTTATTTCTTTTTTAATATTTAATAATTTTACCTTAAGTGGTGGACATGGTTTTGGTGTTATGATTTATGTGATTTTCTATTAGACTAATTAGAATGAGTGGGTGAGTTCATATAATATAGATAGATGCATGGGTTAACACGTGATTTTATTGGTTTGTTTTTGTTAATAAGGGTTTTAAAATATCAAATTCTAGTATTACTATATTTTGTGTTTTTATAAAATATATCATTGGTCACATTTAATCTATTCAGCCTAATCATATTATATTTTTATGAATGTCTGTGAGTAACATGAAGGTATTAATGATATTGTCTTTGTCCTTGAGTAGGTAGGTAAGTATTATTATTTTTTGTGTTCCTTCCATTGTAATATTGTTTATTTATTTAGTTTCTAAATGATTTTATAGGTTAATATACATTTTAAAAAGGTGTTTAATGGTTTTATATGGTATTTTGGTTACTAAATGGATTTTTTAATTCTAAGTTTTTGAAAAATGATTTCAATAGCTAATCTTAAATGGAATTTGTTTCATAATAGTATATATTTGAGTCTTATGTTGGATGAAATGAAATGTGTTGGTTTCTATAGAGAATATCAAGTGAAAAATGAGGTGATTAGTATTTAAATTTATTCAATGTGATTGTTAGAATTATTCATGTAATAGGTGGTATGAAATTAAATTTCAAATTTGTATAAGTGGATTAGTTTAATAGTTTGATATTTTTGTGTTACCCTTATAAAACTTCTCAACTGGTGTTTTGAAGTGTGAGTGTGAGAACTATAGTAATCCCCTTGTATTTGGTGTTGGAAGTGAATCATAGCCCCAGGGGAAATTTTTTTATTATTTGGAGATGGTTATTATGTATCCTAGAGAATAGGAAACATTTAGGGAATGGTATTAGATGTGGATGATCAATTCTTCTTGAACATTTGTTTTGTGAAGCACGTAATACTAGAGGCACTACTATAGCAGTTAAATGATACATCCTGAACATATTGCAAAAATGAACCCTTTGTAGATCATTTATTGGATATATTATTTAAAATTTTTATTTTAAAGTTTTAATTTTACCAAACTAATTGAATTTTTTATATCATCATATTAAAATTATCTTAGTGTGAATTTTTTAATTTTTTCTGATAAGGTTGCTTCTTAGTTGAAAATTACGGTTTTCATAAAACTTGTAATTTATATGACTTTAATGTCATATAAGAATGGTATGTAAGATTATTAAAACATTTATGTAACAAAATATGAATTATAGGAATAAAATTACACATTTAAAAATATTATTTATCTTATAAAACCTATGTAAAAAAATTAATAAATAATTAGAATATTAGTTTAACATGAAAATTCTATTTTGGTCTTTTCATTAAATAATGTATTTTTAAGGGAGATTCAGATTTTTATTTCATTTAAATATTAATATCATTTATCTATATTATAATAAATTATTTTATATCATTAAAATTAGTATCCAAAATAATTTAACATTATTTATAAACATAAATCTTATAAACATTATTTCTCCAAAAATGGTTTCTCTATGAATAAGTTTATTTGATGTAAAATTAAATTTCATACCCATTAAAAAATTTATAGGATTTTTTTTTTAATTTATGAAATTATATGTTTCAAATATATTAAAAATGGACAATATTAATCATGTTCATTAAAATTAATTACTAAGGTTAAAAATTAATTACCAAGGTAAAAGTAAAATGGGTAAATTGAGTTCAACCTAGCCTAAAAGACATAGATAATTTAAAAAACGTTACAATAATTTAATAAATTATTTTTTTATCAACCAATACATGTATCACCTATAATTTTCCATTTTTTGAGCTATTTACCCTTGAATAGTTCCATGACATTGCTAAAAAATGTAAAGGTATTCCCAAAATAACTCTTCCCTTCACTTATAAAATGTGATAATATACAACACATCAAGGCACACATACCATTTTAATTTCTCCATAAATTATTTCCATCTTTCTATCACAATAACCCTAACCCATGAACATAATACCTTTTTCACCCATATTTATCCTAACCTGTTAAAATTTTATGAAATTTCCAAGGAAATATCAAGTCCCCAACATGAGTATTATCAACTACTTAGTTTTGTTCTTAATTGTATTATTTAAAATTTATTCTAGAAACACTAATATAATGATATTGTTATAATTAAAAAAAATTAATATTAATATATTAATGTTAATATAATTATTTACTCATATACATGATACATTAAGAAAAACAAAACCACTGTGCGTGAGTTGCGTCAGATACAACATCCATGACGTAACATGTTTTGTTTTCCACCACTACCTTAAAATATTTATTATAAGGAAGTTATTAAAGGATAAATATAATTTTTATGATATTATTAAGGTTTTATTTGAAAACTTAACAACCTATAAATGATATTAAAAATAGACAATCATCATTAATTTTATCGTTTAAAATAAGTGTACTAAGAGGTTAATATTTTATTCAAATTGTGTAATTTCATTATTGAAATTATTTATTTGAATAATTCTTCATAATTATGATATATCATACTAATAAAAACTAAATAAGATAATTATTCTTTTTTTAGTGATATTACAATAGAACTACCTCTTAATCATTTTTTAATGTAAGATTTGTTTATGTTTGGGTTTGTTTAACCACCTATATAAAAAATAATTTGAATTTAAAACACGAATGAACATGAGAAGATAATTAATATTTTAATATTATTTAAAATTTTAAATAATTATTTTTCTGGTTCTATAGATATTATAATAATATATAATTATTTAATTAAGGAAACATCCTATATTCATCAAAAATAACCAAAACATACTTATATCGACTTTATCTTCTAGAATATCGTCTATGAAAATTTAATAAATGAATTGAAAACATCATAAATTATTGTAATTAATACATTATTGTTTATTTAAATGAACTATTTCAAATTTAATTTGGAATAATAATGAATAGGGACATCATGATTATGAAACTATTACAAATGATCAAAATTGTAACACAAATGTGGAAAATCGAAAGAATTCATGTAGATAATTAGAATTTATGAAGTTTATAAATAAAAATTGATGTTATTAAGTTTACTAATAATGTGATTATGATATATATTTTTATGATACATAATTTTAAAGTATGTTTATGTAATTTTGGAAAAGATCATTAAGACATAATTTGTATTATGAACCTCATTTACTTTATGTGTTGTATATAATAAAATTTTGATAAGTTATATCCTGAAATTACTCTATTCATTGTTTTGAAGATCCTTATTAATCCCTATCTTCCTAGAGGATACTATTAAATTGTTACTCAACCCATAAGTGTGGGTTTCCATCTAATTTTATATTTTTTGTGACTCAAGTTTTTATCACCTCTTATTTTATTTTTCCCAGTGCATACATTACCATGAAAGAATTGTTTCCATATTACTCATGATATTTAAGTGATTTAAAGATAAATAGTTTTATTTATCTCTCATATTAATTTGATTCTATAGTTACCTTTTCCATGGTTGGAAAATAATCCTATGTTTTTGTAAATTAAATGTTTATGTAATTTCATAGAAAATAAGTTTCTATTTGGAAATTTAAAATCGGATCCAACTATGAAAAATATTCACATAGGAGTAATCACCCTAAAATGGGTTTGATGATAAATGAATCAATGGTCAACCTGATGCATGATGAGGAGCCCCAATATTGTACACCTAGAGAGAGACTCTTGTTAGATATCAATTGGAATATTCACACTCTCTTAATGAACCATGATGAGGATTTTTTCCTACCATTCAATTGGTATCATACAAAGGAAATATATTAATTCCAATTACTATCTTCCATGTATAAACTAGCACATTTTTATATTATTAGGGTGCATATAGGAAGAATAATGGATGGAAATTTAAAAAACTTCATCACATGATTGATTTAACCATGTCATCTCTAGAGATATACAACCTGATATGGAAGCATAGGAGCCTGTTAAAAAATTTAAAGAATAAAAATTAAATAAAAAATTAACTCTATAAATCTAAATATACATTAAAACCCCCTCATCATTGGTGACCCTTTCTTAATGTAAATAAATTCAAATCCCTCTATGTCATCCACACATGCTTTTAATGTTCACATGAGTGTCGATCAATGAAATCTGAGTTCTAGCTAGAATATCTAATTATTCCTTATACATATCAATGATCACTACTATATAAATCCTCCAATATAAGAAGTGTAACTTAGATAAGTTTCATATATCAATATTTTATCTCTCAGTGATATAATAGATAGGATAGATACTCTAAAAGTCATCTGATGAATTTCACTTTGAATGAGAGCCTCCACCCACTTATCTTGTGTGGGTCAAAATAACTGGAAATGGATCCCCAACCCCTGAATATTTATCTCCCACAAAACAAGCCATAGAAAAGTGCCATGACCAACTAAATGTGTCATAATAATCATTTATAATTCTATCAATTTCTTATAATATAATATATATAATAAACGATGAATGAAATCCATTAACTCGACCCGTCATTCCCGAAAATATTAAACAAACCTTGAATATTAAAATAATTTTTCCTCGTTAAATATTTTCCATGTATTCAATTTAGTATACTATGAATATTGTTAATAAATAAATTCAAATCAATTTATCCTTATTATGTATAATGTGAATTTATTTATTCCTACATGATCTTAAATTCTCAAACATCCCGGAACCTAGTGGTGGGGCCCACAATGTCTTAAACTCATATTCTTTAGAATAGGGATTATATTTTAATATGGTAAGTGTGTGAAAATTTTCTACAATTTCAAAATAGTAGTGATTACTATTAACATATAAAGAATGAAGTATAGGAACCTAACAAGGCCCATATGGTGATAAGTAAAAGTTTTAGCATTGTCAACCATTCGTATGAACACATTCATTGTAATATAATCTCTTTGTCTCACAATATCTCATAAAGTGGGATGCACACTTCTTGTCATCATGATTTCTTATTTTATTAATCATTGACCTTACTAGATGGATGTAACTTCTACTACGCTGACCATGAATTTAATGAATGTACTAAAATCCTGGTCCACTGGGATTGAGATATCACTTCTTTTGGAAAGTACACATTTTTTTCTTGATTATTCAATAAATTTCATACCCACAATAGGGATCCCAACGCAAGCTATCTCTCCACAAAATAAATTTCACAGTTTTTTTCCTTTCATCAATGTATATGATCAAATAGTATACATAGATAATAATCTCAATTAGGGAGACCATTACATGTATTCACATATAGGAACTACCAATAACACCTAAAACATGTGGTGTTCTAAATTATAGGTCAATAATCACGATCACATATACTCAAGATCAAAAATTGTGAAATGCATGAGAAGAAGTATCAATAGTTATGATCCCCAAGCACCTGATAACAATACATCATCTATTTCTAGTCAACATATTGTATCTATACTATATGAAGTATTTTTTTTTGATTAATGTCATAGTATCTTGAGGTTCTTATTATAGCCTAGAAACTGATATGACCTTTTGATATGAAAAATAATATATGAACATTACCATGTTAATAGTAGAAAATTAAATGTTAACATTATTATGGTATGTTTACATCGTACATATCTCATTATGTACATGATATGGTAATTAAAAAGTACTATTCATTTTGGGTCCAGGGAACCCACTATTAAAACACTCCAACTTTCTATAGATCCAACATGATAACTATCCATGTTAGCTCTCAGATGATAAGATCATGCTTCTTCTGAGTAATGAATTCAATCATTGGATCTAAAACACTTCTACCGGGTGGCTTATCAACTATATGTGGATTCATATCATTGAGTAATACTCTTAAAGAGATGATATCCATGAGTATATATGTTTTTTCTATCGTCAAAACACGAAATATTGGCTGGTTCCAATAATTGTATACTAACAATTTATATTATGATAAACCATTACTTACAAGGTGTTATTCCCTGAATTGGAACAAATCATTTCATATTTTACCATGCTTCTTTAGTGACATTAGAATCTGCAGCGCACTCTGTATTTGTAGATATGGATACCAATGGATTTAATGAGATTATCTTTCTGATGACCTTAGATTGATTGTGATCTTAGATCATATTGATATAGTAAAAGACTGGTTTGATTCCCTTTAAAACTATTGTCCCTTCCTCTCCAAGTACTAAGAACATATCCTTTTGTACTCACTCAAGCACAATTGGATAGTTCTGACTGCTTCTTCTGTAGTACTCTTAGATTATACTAATATATTTCTATCATAAAATATATATTTAAAAGCTCTCATCTAGTAAATATCCTTGAATATGTTATTGATAAATCATATAAGCGTATTACATTATACGTAAAATATTAATCCCCTCATATGCCACATACATATTTCATAGAGATATTTATTCTATGTTACATTGGTAACAATTCATTCTCAAACTTTTCTATCTTTTATCTTTTAATACTATGTCAATATATATACTTTAATGTTTTTAAGAAAACCATTAGATCTACCTATGTAGATATTCTTCCATATAAATTTTTTTAGTACTTCAAGTCAATATGTAGAGAGTTACTTTCATTATGGTCTTAACTAACTGTAATACCAATACATTCTTTTTATATATTATCAACATATTTTTCTTGAAAATAGTTTCTATATTACGAACCCAATGTATACACATGGAAAAAATTACTCCCAAATGAATATAATATGATCTTGGTGATTACCTCAATAAAAAACTATATTTAAGTAAATTTTACCCCTTATTGGCATTTTATGGTGTTAGTAGACAATTCCTGTAGTATTGTATATACACTTTCCATGAAAATATGGCCTAAATATCAAATTCCCAAGATAATGATCATAGAAAGTAGCGATAAAAATTAAAATTATAATGGATTTATGCATAATGACTTAGTATAACTAGTTTATCCTTAATGATTCCACTCTTATAATAACCATGAAAAGTTTCTCTTAAATACCACCTTAGTATCAAGATTTTAAAGAATAAAAATATTATGCACCCATACATTGTTAAATGGAGTCCATTATTAAATTATAATTGATCTTTTCAATCTTAGCTTATTTCCATTTACTATTTATTTAAAGGATTCATTATTCTCAATGAAAAGTGTATCACTAGCCATAGTGATGTAAAACCACTACCATGGTTTTTTCCTTCTTATGTTGTTTATGTCTCTTGTACATTCCTTTTCCAAAATTTCATTTTGTAACTTATTACTATACTAACTGCTTTTGTATCGACGATCTTGAATTAAACAAATTCAATCATCCTCCCAATATCTCAAATATATATGTGCACTCTATTATATAAATATATTTTATCACTTGACTCAAATTTCTCTATCTCATATATTTATATAATATCCTTATGAACAGTTGGGATACTAACCGAGATTCACTTTGTGTTTTGATTAATGTAAGTTCATTTATGTCCTAAAAATTCTTTGCATCTATATCCATGTTATTGGGATATTAAGGATTTATATCATAATAAAACTCATATGACATCCAGTTATATTTATTTTTGTCATTTGATTATTTGACAACACCACTATCTTCGAAACATGTCTCTAAAAATGAAATAATATTATGTAATGCTTATGAGTCTCAACATTAATGCTCCTTTTACTTACATCATAACTCTATGGTCTGTAAAGAAATTGGAATTTAGGAATTACTCCACACTACATTTTAATGATCAATTATTTTTTATTAGACTCATCATTGATGCACCTTACTAACATCATGGATTTTATGTGTATAAGTTAATGTGCATTTAGGAATAAAATTACTCTATATTTTTATAATCAATGAATGCTTGGTCTTGATATTCTTCAGCCCATAGTCCATAATAAACTCATATCTTTTATCCATGTATATATCGTAAATCACATTTTTATTCCTTAAAAATATTTAAAAAACCATATAAAGTATACATATTCACCACTGGAATTTCCTTGGAATAGTATGTTCTATCTAACTAAACTAATTATGAAATATTTTTGGCTTACCTTAATTTCAAAAGGATTATTTGTACAAAACTAGATAGGTCAAATTGTCAATTATAAATAAGGTATTTATCTCCAAAAAGTCTAAAACCATACTAGGTATATCCTTGAAAACCACTTAGTTTTACCAGAAAAATAATTATCCTATAGCTATTGGTTATTAATGATCCTTACATTTTATATTATTCATTTTTTTCAGTGAATCAACTATTAATTAAAAATTATTTGAGTATTATAGAACTCAGACAACATCTATTCCAAAACAGGAATAATTTCTCCATGTTTCCAATTAACATGTAAGATAAATGTTTTCAAAATAATCAATACACATTCAATGAGAATAAATAATTTTTTCTATTAGAATTTTGGTACTTCTCACTAAGGATTTTGGAATCACCCTTTCCTAGTCGCTTGGAGAATTCAACTTACTTTTAGTAATGTTTATTTTCTTACATGATTACAATATTTATATGCGCATATCATATAGTTATATTGTATTTAATATATTAGAAGTGAAAAAAAATAAAAGAAATTCCATTCATAATTGATGAATATATATTAATAAGAAGAAACTACTATCTTCTTAAGTTCAGTTCATAGTAATTAAGCATCCACAGATTTATCCTATGACTTGCGAAGAAGATAGACACTTATATAATTATCATCCTCTTTTCTTTAGATGAATTTTGTGAAGTTTACTTTGGAATCACACTTACCAAGGGCCTTTTCACATTTTCTTTCAACTAGTACACCATAATTACAAAATATTAGACTCTCTTTATGTTATTATCTAGTTGGAGATACTTACATAAAAGGTAATGATGAATTTTACCCATTATTTCATTTGGTAGTCCTAAATAAAATTAGAGTAATCGGGTTAAAATGTTATAGAAAATGAATTTATTAAAGGATCATGATCCATATTTCAATTTTGGAATATTCAGTGTGTCCATCACCTCATTAATATTTTTCTTACTAAGGGGGATCAATAGGTATTGGGGGAATCAACACATAAAATTTCATATATCATATTACTTTGTGTAAGTTTCTATAATACTATTGGAAACTCACACCAATGATGAAATGTTCTTTATTTTATTGTAATCATAGTGTATCTGTGATATCACATTCAATTTTATATAAAAATAATCACTATAATATTAGTACTTTTATCTTGATTACTAATTAAACATTATAGATTAAATCATTAAATTAATCCCACTATTATATCAAACCACGTTACCCCTAACTACTAGATTAAAAATACCTAATCACTGATGTATTCTATTGGAATATATATATAAATCTATCCTATAGTCAAAGATATGGAAAAAAACTACTCAAATAAATTCAAGGTATCCATTTGATTGAACAACTAAATTATCTCATAGCTCCTTGAACTGTTGACTGAAGAATCAACTTCTAGAAATCATAAACATGATTTACCTAAATGTTTTCTGTAAATGGATCAAAAATCCATAAAATTTTACTTTTTTGCTACAATATTTATTTAATTCAACCTATCACACTCATAATAACTCCAAAAAAGTTAGAGGTACACTCATCTAGGGATGATTATCACCTCATACATCTAGTTTTAGTCAAATTAAAATGAAAAATGAAAATTTTAATTAGTATTTCTATGAGGTTTTTTATTATTTATCAATGAATGAATTCATTTTATATCTGATATTCACGCACTTTGTGATCAAAATCACAACCTGACAAAGGAATAAATATAAAAATATTAATCCCGTATTTATTTTCATCAATCTATACATTAGTTTTTTATTATTATATTTTCTCGTGTATACATTCATATTCAAAAAATTTAAAATCATTCATAAATTAAATGAAAAACTTAAATGAACTTGATCTTTTTGTGTTGTTTTATCCATTTATATTCAATAGAATAATAGTGACCCATGGTGAATAATACATGAGTCATGTCTGACATGTATCGTAGATCATAGTCTAGTAAAATATAACTATAACACAACTATAATACCTCTCCATCATAGCATGGTCCACTAATTCTATCATCTTATTCATAATACATAAATAATCTCACACAGGTGATGTGGTCTTGGGTATCCATAATACACATGCAATGAAAATATTGTGAACACTTAGTCCCTTTTACATTTAAGGGGGAAGATAAATGATGTGAAGACTATCTCAAAAAATTAATTATACATACAAAATTTAATTGAAATAAATAATTAAATAATTACATTCCTGATATATATCATATGGTTGATGCTCAAGATCAGTCGGTATATAACTTAAATATAAAATAAAAATTAAATTTTTGATAAATTTATATTAAGTGAATTTAGATGAATTAAAATAATTCTTTTATTTTTAAATTATAAAAAAACTCACTTCTCCCCAAAATTATTTTTATTAAAAAAATTGTAACATAATTTTTGAAATATACATATATATTGAAACATTTATTCTCAGAAACTAGCTAGATCAGAAAACCCCTAAAATGGGATTTGGGCCTATTCTTGACCCAAATGTGTTAGGAGGGTCTAGTGGAGCCTAACTAAAACCAGCTCAGGTTAGTCCAACCCAGCTAGGGTTTCTAGAAGATGATAAAGTGTGAGGAGGAAAGAGTTGGGGAGGCCAAGTAGCACAAGGGTCTAGTCGGCATGGCCATACATGGTAGGTGGGAAAGGGAAGGTAGTCGGTGGGCTAATCATGGTGGAATGGTGATGGATGGCATGCGGAAGAAGGATGGCCATGTAGTTTCGGTGGCCTATAAGATACATGGTGGTGAAGCACACTAATTAGGGAGAGGTTGGTTGGATGATGGTGGGAGGTCTGTGTAGGATCTACTGTTGGTGACCGATGATAAGATTCTCGATTGGAGGTGTCTTCATGTTTAGCTAGCTATGTTGGGTAGGATTTCAGTGATAGGTTTTGTCCATGGGAGAGGTGTGTCCAGTATGAGCGCCATAGATGATGTGTGGATAGTAGAAGGTGATGTGAGGTTGGGTCTACCTAATGTTTGTGGCATGACATCGAGGACTGTGATATTTCTACTTCCCCCAAAAAATAATTATTTTTCTTTTGAGCTATAGATATGATATACATTAAAGATTTCTTTAAATTTTTAGGTTCCCCAACCTGCCACCCACCCTATTGAGTACATATTTTAATTTATTTTTCTCACTATAGATCCATCCACAACTCCCCTTTAAATTATATTTCGGTTTTATTTCATTTTTAAAAATTTAGAAATAGTATTAATTTGGAGATTTATTAAATGATGAAAAATAAATTTCTATAATGGTATAGAAAACCCTCTGGAGAGAAAGTACTATTTGGGTTATCAGAATCTGAACATAGTTTGATATCACGAAAAAAAATATCATGTAGACTAGATTTGAGTAAAAAGTATATGTGTGTCTGTGGGTACATGCGTGCGTGCACACATGTGTGTACATTTTTTCTATCCAACTAAATAGTTTTTTAAATTTATCTGGAAATATCTTGTTCATCCGATATCGTATTAGATTTCCATATGTGGTGATGAGACCATTCCTTATGTATGAATTTATTAAATATTTAATTTTTCATTGAATAAAATATTACTTGATCCATTTGATACCTATTAAACATATTGGGATGCAGTTGAATTAGATGGGCCGATAGTTTAAAATTTTTCATCACTGGATCAACATAACTATGTTGCCTCTGGTGATATGCATACCGGTATGCGAGTTGAGGATCTCGCGTGGAACTTTTAATGTACAACAATTAAATGCACAATTACCTTGTTCAGGATAAAACTAAACTCAAAAACTATTGTGTATGGTGACCATTTCTCAAAGAAATGGAATCTGGATCCCTCTAAATCATACACATGATCATTGATTATCTATGGAAGCATCGATCATTGAAATTTGGGCGCTAGCCCGAAGATCTGATGATTCCCTCAAAGTCTCTACTATCATTGCTACATCAATTCTTCGACCTAAGATGGAGAACTCAGATCAATTTCTTTGATCAATAGATTCCCTCTCTATCATTTGGGATAAAGGAGAGATATTCTCTCAAATTATTGTGATGAATAGTACAGCGAATCAAAGCTTACTCTGATATATATAGTGATGCTCAAAATACCTGAAAATAGAACCTCGATCACTGTATTTTTTTCCCAATAAATAAATTATAAATAAAATGTTATCATCAAGTAAATGCATCATAAACTACAATAATATTTTTATTAAATTATGGTAAAATAATAAATATATTACATGATAAAGTGGTTCATTAGCTCGACTCTTCATTACCAAAAATATTAAACAATCCAAGAATATTAAAATAATTTTTGTTCATTAAATATTTTCACAGTATTCACTTTAATATCATGTGACTAATATTAGAAAATAAATTTAATACAAATTTTTCTAAACTCTAATAATTTGAATTGATTTATTTCTTTCTGATCATATATTCTCGAACAAACCTGAACCCTAGTGGTGGGGACTTCCATTTCTTTAACTATAACACCCTATTATTTTAAAATGTTGAAATTGTTTTCAATTGTGTGTATTCCACACAACACCAAGCTTAGAAAAAAATACAACACTTGAGACTTTACAAAATATTTCTTTTTAAATAAATTTAATCTCTTAAATAGCTTGTAAAAAACAAACCCAAATTCTAAAGGAACAATAATATAATATATTTTTATAACCAATACATTAAGTTAGTGGGTATTAATAGTTCTAGCTATATTATGAAAATCATTGTTTTCTATTACTGGGAAAAAATAATAGTTATTTAATAGAAGATTTTTTTCCTGAAAAAACTATATTTTATTAAAGGAAGTATTAGTCAGGATTTATGAACAATTTAAAAATAAATTTTTTCATTTATAGAAAATTTATTTGATAAAATTAAAATTATTTTTTAAATTATAGTATCAAAATTATCTGAGGTTGAATTTTTAATATTTTTCTGAATTGTTTCACTTATTGATAAATATTGATAATTATTGAGTTTTAATTGAAAACTGTATTTTTATTAAAATTATATTTATAATTTGTTTTAATGAAAAATTATCTCAGTTATATATATATATATTAATAAAATATAGATTATTAGAATTATTTTCATATTGAATTTTGATATACATAATTAGTAAACTTTTAACCATTTTCTCTTTGAAACCTCGCTTTCTTATCACTTCTATAGGTATAATTTTAAATTAAATTTTTACACTTTTATGAATAGATTTTGTAATAATGGGTAAAAAATTTGGAATCAGTAAAATTTATATTATCTCATAACGTCATATTAATTTTTTACCATAAGGAATATTAAAAACTGAAAAAATTATTTACCATGATTAAGGTAAAAAATTGTATTACCAGGGGTTAAACTATAATGATAGGTGTTAAAATAAAGTAAAAAATATATCCAATATATTATATATCCATATTTAGACTCTATAATTCCTATTTATTGAGAAAAATCTACTTTTGAAGCTTTTTAAATGTGAAAAATGTGGGTAAACTGTTTTATTTTAAAAAAATATATGTGTGACACTCACCTCACTTATAAAAGGCCACCCAACAACTTTATTCAGCACAAATTCAAAAAAAATTTGTTCAAAAAAACATACAAAAAATCACATATAAATTATCTTCTCTCATCCCAAAATATTTATTTTTTAGAATAAATCCAATCTTGGATGTCATTTTGTGAAATCCTAAAGATGTTACCGAATGAAGAGGTAACATTATTTAACAAGTGTATTTATTTTGTTTCTTCAATCACCCCATTTAGTTTTTATAAAACATGATAAAATAATAACCCTGGATTCTTATATATATTTATATGTTTTATTTTAATGCAATTATATAAAAATTCCCCAAATTCCATTAAGTGGGTTATGAAATCATCATTTGTGTGTATAGAGAACTACCACCTCTCGAAATGATGTCAGTAATTTTTCCATTACCACCTCTCACAGTTTGTTATTATGATGGATATAATTTATATATATTATATTTAATACAAATATAGATAATTTTATGGAGTCCCACCTTTTTGTTACATAACATTTCATTATATTTTACAGATAGAGGATCATTAAAGTATAATGTCTTGGAAATAAGTTTCAAAATACATGAAAACATAAGTAATTCTTATAATCCATTTATAAGACTTAATAATAGGATAATAATATGTAAAAATAATATATCTCACAAAATTGGGATATATATCAAAGTAAAGGGTGAGCAGAAGGCCCAGCAAGGGTAAACAATAGAAACAGATTACTTGTGATATCAATAAGAACTTGATGAAATATATAGGGACATGAGAAATGAAGAAAGACTAATATCATAATAAAAATAACATGAACCATATCATGAAAATTTGGATACAACATTTAATTTAGACATTCATATCACAAAGTTCCATTTACAAGGTTCCATAAAAATTACCAAGGTTGTTCACCAATGTATCGTGAAACTTGTCATATTTGAAGATTAATTTCACTACCCAATTCATTAAATAACTATCAAGGAAAAACATTAATATGTATTTATTTTCAGGTGATCCAAATATATCATAATCATAGATTTCATAAATAACCCAAATAGAATAAAAGAAATGGGTTTCACATTAAAATCACGATGTTTTAAAAAGTGCATAAAAACATGATCATTATATCATTTATAACCATGAAACTGGAATGAGGGTTTTATGTATATAAATTATAGAATATAATAATTCATTTTAATGTATTTATGAATAATTAATGAAATTAAATAAGTTTGGGTATTAATATAAAAATAATAATTGAATTTCATGAGAAAAAGAGAGGGATTTTGAGACGATAATTCTACAGCATATCGGCTAGGCAAAATGGATTTAGAAAACATTTAAAAGAGTAGGGAAATGGGTAAACCATTCATAAAGGCTCATAATATAGTATAGTTACATAATAAAATTGAAATAAGAACATGTAATGGGAACTTGAAAGATATACCACATAAAAGAGATATTGAATTGAAAAAAGAGAAGTGGAGATTCCCTTACTTTGAAGAGTAACTTCTAGAAATCTAAGATCGAGACCTTGGGTGCTTGAGTAAACCTTGAGAGGACTCCTTAGGAGTTAGAACTAGCATAAATTTGTGGAAATTGATTTTATAATAAAAGTAAACTATGTAATGGGTGGGTATTTATAGAAAAAGTGAGGGAACATTTTATTAATTTCAAAGGAGATCTCATTAGTGGTATTTGCAAAACTATGGGCTTTAACGTGGTATTTTCCCATTTTATTGGCCACTTGGGACACCTATTATCATATTATAATTTATAAGAGTGTATCCAAATCTTATCTTACTCATTAAATCATTATGAAATATTTATGATGTCATTAAACATTACGAAAACCCAAAACCATATTTTTACTATTCATCGAAAATTCGCCCGGTTCAAAAAAATCCCAAACATTCACCCTAATTTTTTTTTGACGTGTATAATTCAAAATTGAACTCCATTTTATAATAGTTAATTTAATTTTAAATTAAATGAAATAAATAAAAAGCTATTTCATAACTAATAATTTCTAAAACATTTATTTACTGATATTATGATATAATTATAGTACAACACAACATAAGATGACTAAATCATATTTATTCTTCCTTTTGTGAGGTTACTATTCCATTGGTCAACATACCATTCCTAAGGGTAAAATCACTATTATAATGGGTAAAGTTATTATTGACCAAAAAAATCAGTTTTATCTTATTAAACCAAATTTTCACCCTGATTACAACCATGTATGTCCACTGTTTGAAAATTTTTTCACAAAAAATTATTTAATAATAAAATATTTTTTACTGTTCATAAAAAAACTATTTACAAAATATTATTCATCTAAAAACACTATTCATCAAATTGTATTCATCAAATAATAAAAAATGAAAATGCTTTGAAAACTTCTAAAAACATAGCATAGATTAATTTTGACATTTTGAATTAAAAAAATGATGTTTATTTTACTATAATAATTCATTATCTATGAAAAATCTATAAAAAATATAATTTTTTACTTCTAAAATAAATTTATCAAAATTGTCTCAATTAAACATATACATTACTAAGAAAATCAATTCTTAAAAAAAGAATGATGAAATAACAATTTTATTTATTCCAAGGGATTAAAAAAAGTAACTAAAGCCTTGTTGCATAACCCCTTAAAAATCCCATATATGACCTAAGAGTAAGATGCGAAATGGTGATAGAATCTTGGGTGGCTCAGAATAAATTTCTCAAGGGGTGATTTCTATCAACATGAAATTCTACCGTAAGAGATTTTATTCAAGATTAACGTGTTGATGTTTGGCTTGGGCTTGGTCCTGAGTGATGCCTAGTGATGCCACCTCCTTTCAAAGCTCTGAAAAATGGGCCTCGTATGGACCGAGTCTACTAGATTAGTCCATTGACTCTAATTTATGTAATAAAATCCATTATCATTTCTTTTTATAATCACTAATCTTAACATTAAGATTATAGTTTCCAACAGTCATATTGACCAAATATCATATAATAATTGAATCCCGATGGACTCATTTCAATTATACAAACTTCATTAATAAAGTGATATTTCTTTTTTGAGTACAAAATAATATAACATTCATTTTCATGAAACAATTTTGATTCAATAAGTTTTGGTTGTTACATTCTCCCCCTTAAAGAAATCATGTCTCTGAAACATCAACTCTTACCCTCAAAAAAGAAATGGTGTGGGATCTTCTACCTCATAGTCTCCTCAGGTTCCCATTTGGATTCTTCATATTTTTTATTTCTCTACAACACTTTAACACGGTGTGTAGTCTTGTTGTTTAGAAATTTTTCTCTATGATCCAAGATCTCCACCAACTTCTCCTCATAAGAGAGGTCATTTTATAGTTTCACCACCTAAGGATTCAATACTTATGAAGGGTCAGGTATGTACTTCCTCCCGAGGGATACATGGAACACACCATTAACATTATCTGTAATTGTAGAAAGTTCAAGATGATATGTAACGAACCAAATTTTTATTAATAAAAAATTATCTTGATCAAATTAAATGTATTATTATGTAAAATTGTTATATAAGATATATGAAATTCTTGGTTTAATCATTTTGGATTTCAAAATACTGTTAATAATCGTTACCCTTACAAATATATATATTGAACAATGATCACATGATTAGTATAAATATAGGGCTTTAACGAATCCAATTTACTCAGAAAATGGATGTGATGGCTTCATCTAGTAGACTTTCCTCTTACGAAGCCCATTTGATGGAGCTTGGAAAGGAGGTGGTGTCATTGGTCTTCACTCTTGACCAATCCCAAGATGAGCTTCACCACGTTAAGCTCGAACAGAACCGCCTATGGGAGAAGTGGAAGTTGGTAGAGATTAACACCCGAGCGATGTTATCCAAGCCACCCCAAGAGTCTTCCACCATTATACTAATTTTCCATAGGTCTTAGTATGGTGTTATAAGGGGTTATGTAATAATACCATAACACTATGACTATGTGCATTATTTTTTTATATAATAAATAATATAGATTCAATTTTTTATTGTTACCTTAAAGAAAAAGAGTATTTTTAGTTAAAATTCAATAAAGAAATCTATTATGATGAATTAATTGATTTTTAATTAAATAATATTTTAATAAAATATTACTACAAAATTAAATTTAATTAAATATAAATTATCTTATATATTTATGAACACAACTGTGATATTTATTAAGGTTTGAAAGTTGTTTTTGTCAAAACCCATGAATTTTCGATAAATGTAGGTGTTTATATTAAAAGTAAAAATTCACAAAATTAGAAAATTATTTAGATAAAATTAATTTTACTTTTGCAATCATGATGTAAAAATTATACAATGGTTAATTTTTCATAATTTTCTAAGACAGTCTAATTTTTAGGTAAAAGTAAATATCATTTAATTATATAATGTGTTTTTGGAAATCATAATGACCCAATAGTGATGTAATAAAATAATATAGATTAGTTGTTCGGCCAATATAGTTTTTATCATTAAAATAATGATATTTTAGGTTTGTTTTATATATTTTACAATGATTTAGTGGACCCTCCATATCTTATAAAACATTTTAACTCTTTAAATTGATTTCCTTGAGAAGGTGACTCACCTCCACATAATAAAGCCTAATATTTTAAGAAGTTAGGCCATTTAAATTTTAAAATAATGTCTTCCACTACACTTTTCAAAAACCATGTGCAAAAAACACGGGTTGGTTTGTGGTTTTGATTATTTTAATGTGTGGTGTCCAAAACCTAAATAACAAATAATTACCTCTCTTTTCGATATAAATCCATCCAAGATACCACATCCTCTTCACTCAAAGCCTTTAGAGATCTACCAACCTCTTCCCTCCTCTCACTATAATCCTTACAAGGACCCCCAAGATCTCAATAAGCCTCTCTCAAACCCCTCCCAAGACTTTGGGATCACACTTCCATGTAATGAATTTTCTTCCTTTCTCATTTTTTCCAAATTTCATTATATTGTTGTGGATTTTTATTTTAAATTAAAAATGTTGTTTTATGATTTATAACCTTACCTGTACTTCCCTTATTATATTTTAATGATGCGATACCCCTTTCTCTCTCAATAATGCCTTCTATGTACACCCGTTACAATGACGAAATTCTGTAAGGGATTTCTCTCTCCTCATTTACATCCAAGCAATTCTTTTGTTTTATGAATATAATCTCCATTACATATGTTGGGACATGTGTCCATATTACCCCTTACTTTACATTTCATTTACATATTATGAGACACCCTTTCCACTTTCATCAACCATTTTTACAAATACTTATGTCACACTATTACACTGTCAAAATGGCACCATGATTTCTAAGCCAAAGTCATTGTGTAGTGAATACCATGACCAATTCCTTATCAACGGTATTAACATTTATGCATATTTACATATTTATTATAGAGTGTCATGTATGAATTCCACATTCCTTTATCACGAAATAAATGATGATGCTTAAAGAATCCATGTTATATGAATCATGTGGCATAATTATGCATGGAATGAAATGATTAAGAAGGGTGTGCCCTGATAGCACTCTAATGCATCAGGTAAAGATTAGTATCATGATACGTCAAGTGAAATGAGGTTTTATTCATGTTAATTCAAGTTAAATGAGGGTTTACTCATGCTCCATGTGCAACGATCTTGGGATCAGGGAAATACCATGTTAATTGTTGTCACCACATTTACATGTTATGATAATCATGTTATACCATGGAATTATGTTCATGTTTCTCTTATGCTCAATTTTTAAGACTATTTCCTAACATAAACTATATTTTTCATGTTATTACTTTTTTACTACCTTACTGGTCTTTATAACTCACCCTTTTTTATGCATGTCCTCAAGTTATCCCATGCAATGCTAAGTACGAGGGAATGTAGTGGTAATGTAAAAAAAGTATTCAATAAAGATGATTTGTTTTATGTTCTAAGTTTTTATGTAATGTTCTTAATCACCCAAGAAACTAGACCTATCGATATTCTATATTTTATCATGTGAATATTTTATGTAATAAATCATGTTTATGTGTGTAATAAAGAGCATGGTTGTTATTGTTAGTATCAAAGGATAGGTCTAGTTATTTTTGGGATTAGGATTAGTAAACCCTAGTTAAATCCTTATGTATAAGACTAGGAATAATAAAAAATCCATATATTTTTGTTGGTATTAATTATGTGGTTTATCAAGAAAATACACCCCTATCTGGATACGATAAGGTAGAGGTGGCTCTGGCACATATATATCCTAGGGGTAAAACCCAAAAACCCTGATTTGAGCTAGACTCGAACGGAAAATGGTGCACAACAATGGGCCTTTCTGTACACTTGGTTATGATACTCCCAGGGGATATGATTTGGTAAATTCATAATATTAGTTTGAACCATTATTAAGGGAATAAAAAAATTCCTCTAAGAATATATATTGGGAAGTAGATCATGGATAACTTAGATTGAAACCTATACATTCATAAGTTCAGAAAATAAAAGTAATTGATAAGTTTTCCCTTTTTTGCCTTTGGATTAACCTTTATGTGTTACCCTTAACATTCCTTTTATTCCATCCGATGTCTGGTGATAGGAGGACTCGGGCTAACAACTGATGTGTAGATCAATGTGATGATTGTTCTAATGAGATGCCCAATCTGATGGGAGAAGGACTTGCAAACATTGTCACGATACTCTCTCAGTTAACTAATATTTTGAATAGAAACATGGGTCATGAGGAAAATTAAACCCCCCCACCCAAGAAATAACAAGTCTCAATCGAGAGATTCATGAGACAAATGCCTCCTACTTTTAATGGATCATTTGATCCCCCAATTGTCGAACAATGGATGAACTCCATTGAAAAGATATTCTCCATCCTTCAATGTTCTGAGAAAGAGAAGGTTCCTCTGGATGGTTATCATATGGAGGGTGCAGCTGATCAATAGTGGAAATTGATAAAAAATATTAAGCTTGAGGAAGATATAAAGGCATTGGAATGGAAGGACTTCTAGAAAAAAATTGATAAATATTTTCTGTGAACCCTCCGACTTAAAATGGAATGATACTTTTTCCCCTCATGAAAAAAGATGATGAATCCATCAGATCATACAAGGAAGTATTTACAAGGCCTTCACGATATGCCTCCAGCTTTTTCATTACCCTTGAATGCATGGTTGACCTCTTCTTTGGGGGTCTAAAACCTAGCCTATGGAAAGACCGAGCGATCCATGACTTCAAGAGATTTGAAGATGTTATATTATGTTCCCTTAAAGTAAAATGGAGATATAAAAATCTCAAGGGTAGCATGGGGATAAGAAGCTTAAGTAGGATGTTAATTATTATAGTATGATGGATAAGTACAATGGTGATAAGAATATCAAGCACCCCACTAGACAAAGGGGCAGAAAGAAGCACCCCATATACTTCCTAAAGGGGATGAGTAAATTCTTTAGGTGTCGAAGAGAAGGGCACTAGGACATTAACTGCCAAAAAGAAAATCTCACAGCTATGACAGAAGAGAGGAATTCTATATTTGGCCCACAATATATGGTTCATTTCTTTAACTACAAGGAACTAGGGCACTTTGAAAACCAGTTCCCTAAGACAAGAGTTTTCGGAGGCAACCAACAAACTCCAAGGCTACAAGGGAGTCATTTTTCCATCACTACTGCCAAAGTGAACCCCGAAAATGAAGTGGTGGTAGGTATGCTAGTTATTAATTCAATAATAGATAACTTAATTTTTTTATTTTGGTTTTACGCATTCTTTTATATCCAAAAATATTAGTAGAACAATCCCAAGACCGCCACAAATCATGGATGTTAAGATGTCGGTGAGAACAGAAAATGTGACAATCTTTGGAACCCATGAATTAAGCTCCTCCCCTATCATAATTTTTCAAATGAGCTTTTTGTTGAAACACATCATACTCCCTTTGGTATAATTTGATGAAATTCTTGGCATGGATTGGATTTCCTTATATAGAGCTAAAATAAATTTCCATGAGAGGTAAATCACTGTCCATATGGAGAATTGACCCTCGATTATGTAAAATTTCAAAGAGGAGCAAGAATTTTCTTTAGAACTATCATCACAATCATGGATATTAATACCCTATGAGCATGCATATCTAGCTCAGATGATTGAGTCTAAGGAAGAAACCATCCTTGAAGACATTCCTATTGTGAGGGAATTCACTGAAGTGTTTCCTGAGGAAGTTCCTAGACTTCCTCCTAGAAGGGATGATGAATTATCAATTTATCTTATACTTGGGGCATTACCAATATCCAAGATTCTGTTTTGAATGACTATTTTGGAGCATGAAGAGTTGAAGAAACAACTATAGGATAATATGGATAAAGGGTTTATATGCCCAAGTGCATCACCATGGGGCGCACCAGTCCTCTTCACTAAGAAGAAGGATGGTTCAATATGCCTTTGCATTGATTATAATGAGCTCAATAAAATCACAATAAAGAAAAAGTATCAAATTCCCCAAATTGATGACTTGTTTGATCATCTATGTGGATCACAATACTTATCCATGGTGGATTTCTGGTTGGGATATTACCAATTAAGGGTGATAAAGGAGGATATACCAATGAATTATTTGTGTACAAAACACTGGCCCTATGAATTCATATTAATGACTTTTGGAGTCACTAATGTGCCATAAATATTCATGGACTTGATGAATAGAGTCTTTATAGATTACGTCGAAATTTTTTTGGTATTATTTGTAGATGATACTATAATATAATCTAACACAAAGGAGGATCATGAGGAGAATATAAGAACTGTACTAGATACCTTGTGAAAGGAAAATCTCTATGAAAAGTACAGTAATTGTGAGTTCTGGTTGAAGAAGGTCTCATTCTTTGGTCATATCATTACAATCAATGGGATATCTATGGATCCCTCTTAGACAACTACAATTGAGGTATGAATGAGGCCAACATAAGCAATGTATATCCTTAGCTTCCTAGAGTTATCAAGATATTATCGCTGATCTATGAGAAATTTCTCATGATTGTCAAACCCTCTTACCAAGATAACTCAGAATAGAGTAAAGATTTCTCGGAGTGATGAATGCGAAGAGAGCTTCAAGAATTTGAAAGGGTGGTTTATCCCAGTCCATGTGCCCACATTACCCACAAGTGGAGACATTTTTGTGGTATTTAGTGATGCCAAGAAGAAGGGTGTAGGTTGTGTGTTGATTAAAAATGAAAAATTAATTTCCCATGCTTCAAGGAAATTATAATTTCATGAGAAAAACTATCCAACACATGATCTAGAGTTGGCCTTAGTAATCTTCGCTTTAAAAATTTTGTGGAATTAACTCTTTGGGGAGAAGTGTGAAATATACACGGATCAAAAAATCCCCAAGTATATATTCACATAGAAAGAGTTGAGTATGCACCAACGAAGATGGATACAGCTGATCAAAGACTATGACTGCTCAATCCATTACAACCCTCAGAAACCGAGCAAGGTGGCGGATGCTCTTATTCAAAAGGACCCAAAAATTCTACCATGGATGAGAATTAAAAAGGATCCAATCTTCATAGATTTGATGAATATAGACATGAGAATCATAAATAAGGGAACATCATCAATCAATTGAAAAATGTTTTCTCCATCATCTCTTTTGTAAATGTTAAAGGATGCTAAAAAGGATGTTGTTGGAATTTAAAAGAAAGTGAAAACTATCAAAAAAGGAAAGCCTAAGAGATCAATATTATTTAAGGTTGAATTGTCATATTTTAGACAAGACTATTTGTTCCATCATATCCATAAATAAAGAAAGAACTTCTGGATGATGCAAATTGTTCAAATTTTTCCATTCACCCAAGAAACAAAAAGATGTATTAAGATCTCTAAGAGAATTGTTGTTGGGATAACATGAAGAAGGAGATTTTTAATTATACATAAAAGTTCATAGTATATCAGATAGTGAATCCTGATAGGAAGTAGTCTAAAGGGATGATGCAACCATTACCCATACCAGTATGGAAATGGGAGAACATCACCCTGGAAGTTTTCACCAGACTTCCGAAGATATCAAAAGGAATCAATGTTATCTGGGTTATTATGGATCATCTTACAATTATTTCACACTTGATTTCAAATTTATAGGATATCTCAATGGATAAACTAGCATATATATATTAGAAAAGTGGTAAGGTTTCATGGATTACCACATTTTATTGTATCCAATCAAGATCCAAGAATCACCTATAGGTTTTGAAAGAGTCTTCAACATGCTCTGAATACTGAGAAAAACATTATTACATCTTATCATCCTAAAATTGATGGCCAATCTGAGAAGACAATCCAAACACTTGACAACATGTTGAGCACATCCTCAAAGGAATTAAAAGGAGGATGGGATCAATATATCACTCTATTTAAGTTCTCTTACAACAACAGTTTCCACTCAATCATAAAAATGGATCCTTATGAATCCTTTTATAGGAAGAGGTACTGAACACTAGAATGTTGGGGAGAGAAAACTCCTAGGTCTAGATATGGTCAAAGAAATGGTGGAGTAAGTTAAGACTATCCAGTATCACATTAATGTTGTTCAGAGTTGACAGAAGACCTATACTAATAATCATCGACGAGAACTAGAGTTTTATGTAAGAGACATGTTATTCCTCTGCATATCATCATGAAATAGAGTTATTAGATTTAGGAATAAGGGAAAGCTTATTCAAGGTACATTGGCCCTTTTGAGATCCTTGATCTCATTGGAGCAGTGGACTATCGACTTGAACTCCCACTGAACCTATCCCTAGTAAATTATGTATTTCATGTATCACTCTTGAGGAAGTACATACCTGACCCATCACATGTACTTAATCGAGAGGTGGTACCATTGGATAATTAATTATCCTATGAAGCGATGTTGGTGATGATCTTAGATCATAGGGAAAAAGTTCAATGAAATAAGACAATGCCCCTCGTCAAGGGGATGTGGAGAAACCAAAAGTTTTAAGAGGCAAAATGGGATCCATAAAAAGTGATGAAGCAGAGTTACCCACATCTCTTTTAGTGTGGGAAAAGGAAATTTTGAGGGAAAAATTTCTTAAGGGGTAATATTGTCAAGACCCAAATTTTTATTAATGAACATTTATATTGATCTAAGTAAATGTTTTATTATGTAAAATGATTATATAAGACATATTCACTTCTATGGTTTTTTGATTTTCAATGTTAAAATACCATTATTAATTGTTACCATTGCTAATATAGTCGTTGAACAATGATCACATGATTAGTATTGAAATAGTTCTTTAACAAATCAAATTTACTCATAAAAAGGAAGTTATGGCATTATCTAGTAGACTTTCCCCATACAAATCCCATTTGTTAGCGCTCAGAAAGCAGGTGGCATCGATGGGCTTCACTCTGGACCAAGTCTAATCCAAGCAACAACACATTAAGATCAAATGAAACCACCAATGGGAGAAGTGGAAGTTGATAGAGATTACAAACCGAGTAATGTTATCTGGGCCACCCCAAATGTATGTCACCATTGAACACCTTACCCTTAGGTCTTATGCAGGTGTTGTTAGAGGTTTTTTAAAAAGACTTTAACACAATGATTATGTGCATTATTTTTTTATATAAAAAAAATATACATTCAATGTGTTATTATTACTTTAATGAAAAAATAGTATTTTTAGTTAATATTTAATTAAGAAGTATATTATGATGAATTAGTAGAATTTTGAATTTAATAATATTTTATAAAAATATTATTACTAAATTAATTTTCATTATATATAAATGATAGTATAATTTTCATGAACATAATTGTGATTTTTATTAAGGTTAGAAAGATGTTTTTCTCAAAACCCATGAATTTTTTATAAATGTCAGTTTTTATTTTAAAACTAAAAATTCACATATTTAGAAAATTATTTAGATAAAAGGAATATTATTTTTTTAATCAATATTTCTAAATTATCCAATGTTGAATTTTTCATAATTTTCTGAGACAATCGGATTTTAAGTAAAAATTAAATACCGTTTAATTATATAATGTGTTTTATGACATCATAATGGCCCAATAGTCATATAATAAAAAACTATAAATGTTATTTTTGGCCAATATAAGTTTTATCATTAAAATATTGTGATTTTAGGTTTATTTGATTTTTTTTACAAAGCATTAGTGGACTGTACAAGACTTATAAAACATTTTAACTATTTAAATTGATTTCCTTGAGAGTGTGACTCACATCGACATAAGAAATCCTCATATTTTATGAATTTAGGACATTGGACTTATAAAATAACGTTTTCCACCCCCCATTGAAAAAAACAAGGGCAAAACCCATTGGTTTGTTTGAGTTTTTGAATAGTTTAATGTGTGGTGGCCAAAACCTAAATAAAAAAAAGTACCTCTTTTTCCTATATAAACCCACCCATGATACCAATTAGTCTTCACTAAAATCCTTTTTTTCTAGACCAAAATCTTCCCTCCTCTTTCTAGAATCCTCCCAAGGCTCCCCATGCTCTAAATAAGCTTCTCTCAATCCCCTCCCAAGCCATTGGGATCACACTGCCAAGTAATGGATTTTCTTCCTTTCTCATTATTGTCCAAATTTACTATATTTTTGTGCCCTTTTATTTTCAATAAAAAATGATATGGTATGATTTTTCACCTCACCCTTACTTCCCTATTTATGTTTGAGGATTATATAACCCTTTCTCTCTCATTAATTTCTTTTATGTACACTCGTTACCATGCTGAAATTCTTTAAGGGATTTCTCTCTCCTCATTTGCATCCAAGCAATTATTTTTTTATGAATCTAAACTCCATTACATATGTTGGTAAATGTAACCATATTACCCCTTCACTTCCTATTTCATGAACATACGATTATACACCCTTTCCACTCTTATTAACAATTTTTACGAGTTCTTATGTCATCCTGTTACGCTGCTGAAATTGCTTCACAATTTTTCAAGCTAAAGTCATTGTATAGTGAATACCATGCCCATTTATTTATCAAGGCTATTTGCATTTATGCACAATTAATATTTGATTATATAGTTTCATGTATAAATTACCCATTCTTTTACCATGTAATAAATTTTTATGCTTAATGAATCCATGTTATACGATCCATGTGGCACAATTATGAATAAAAAGAAATGATTAAGAGTGGTGTTCCCTGATAGCACTCCAATGCATCAGGTAAAGGCTATTGTCATGATAAGTCATGTTAAATGAGGGTTTACTCATGGAAATTCATGTGAAATGAGGGTTTACTCATGCTCCATGTGCAATTAGACATAGCTCAAGCTAATACCATGTTAAGTGTTTTTTTCCACATTTCCAAGTTATGATAATAATGCTATACCATGCCTTTATTTTCTTATTTCTCTTATGCTCCATTGATATGCATATTTCGTAACATGAACTATATTATTCATGTTATTTCTTTTTAATACCTTATTGGGCTTTATATCTCACCCTTTTTTATTCATCTCCCCAAGTTATCCTATACAATGCTATGTATAAGGGAATGTAGTGGTCAAGTAAAGAATGTTTTCAATAAAAATATTTTGTTTTATGTTCTACGTTGTTATGTAATGTTCCTAATCCCCAAATACACTAGAAATACGAATCTTCTATGTTGTATCAAGTGAGGATTTTATGTAATAAATAATTTTTAATAGTGTAATAAAGAGAATGGTTGTTATACGATATTCCATTTTTCCCATGCGATCAAGGATTTCATAGGGGATAATGTACCTAGGGATGAGCTTCGAATTCTTTCCATACTGCATGACTCTATTCCATGGAGAAAATATAAGGAAGAATTATTAACCAATATTAAACTCCGACTCCCTTCGACGGTTGTCCGTATAGATCTTCTTCCGACTCTGAGCAACATTAATGTGTTGTTGGATTGTATGAATAATTTCCATCATCTCTTTCACAAGATCAGGCCCAATAATCATTCTTTCACAAGCTTCATCCCAACAAGTAGGATTTCTACACCACATTACATATAGAGAATCATAGGGTGCCATTTTAATGCTCGATTGGAAGATGTGGTTGTACAAGAACTTAAATAACGGGTAATGTTGATCCCATTCACCATTAAATCCCATTGATCATGTTCTCAACATGTCATAGAGTGTCTGGGTAGACTTTTCATATTGGTCGTCAGTTTGGGGATGATAGGTTGTACTGAAATTCAATTCAGTACCCATAGCATGTTGAATACTTCTTCAGAATTTTTTTAAGCCTTAGTTCATGATAAGATATGCTATAGAGTGGTGCCCCATATAGCTTTAACACTTAACTCATGTAAATCCTAGCAAGTTGATCAGGAGATAACTCCTCCCAAATAGAGATAAAATGGGCTGTCTTGGTGAGATGGTCCACTATAACCCATATCTCATTGTTTCATTTGGCTGTTCTCAAGAGACCGGTGACAAATTCCATAGAGATATTGTCTCACTTCCATGCTAGTATGGGTAGGGGTTATAATACCCTTTTAGGAAGTTGTCATTATTCATTCAGTTTATAACACACCGGGAACCTTTTAGTGTAGTCAACAATCTACCTTTTCATGTTATCCCACCAATAATGATCATGAAGGTCCATATACATTTTTGTGCTTCCAGGATGTATTGAGAATGTAGATCTATGAGCTTTACCCATCAACAACTTTTTTATTTATAGAATAGATGGAACACATAGTCTTGTACAAAATTTCAGTACACCTTATTGATCAAAATTGAACTCAGGATACTCCACATTATTCAAAACTTCATACTTATTCTATAAAAAAGGATCTTCTTGTTGAGATTTCATGATATTAAAAAGTAATGATGGTTGAGAAAATCATTTGAGATAGGGTTGATGATGTCCCATCCCTTATGATTTAAATGTTCAATTTTACTAGGTCATTGATCAAAGGATATATTTGAATCCTCATCATTTCCAGCATATCAATGACTTTGTTTGATCTTCCAGGATGATAATTAATTGAAAAATCATAGTCGATAATAATTTCCAACCATCTCCTCTCTCTCATGTTCAATTACTTTTGTGTGAAAATATTCTTCAATCTTTTATGGTCTATGTATTTATCACACATCTCCCAATAAATTTAGTGCCTCCATATATCCAAAGAAAAAACACATGTTTCTTACACCAGATCATGTGTAGGATAGTTCTTCTCATGATTCTTTAGCTATAGAGATGCATACGAAATCACCATTTCATTTTTTATAAGAAGTCAGCCGAGCCTTTTCCGAGATGCATAACTAAAAATAACAAATCCTTCTCTGATTGAGGGAAGAGTTAACATGGGTGTAGTAACCAATCACATCTTAAGATCTTGGAAACATTCCTCAAACTTTTTTTCCAAATAAACATAACCCATTTTCGAGTTAATTTGGTTATTGGATTAGAAATTCATGATTTGTTTTCAAAAACCACTTATAATATCCTACTAAACCAAGGAAACTATGAATCTCAGTTATTGATGTAGGATGAGGTCACTCCTCAACAACCTTTATCTTGGTAGGGTCAATTGATATTCCTTCATTGGTTAAAATGTACCCTAGGAAAGAATCTTTTTGTAACCAAAATTCACATTTGTTGAACTTTCCAAAAATCCTCTCTTTCTAGAGTATTGAAAATAATCCTTAGATGATCCTCATGCTCCACATGAATTTTTGAATATATTATAATATCATCAACAAAAATGAAAACAAATTTATCAAGGTAGTACCCAAATACTATATTCATCAAATATACAAAAATATAATGATAATTAGTCAAACTGAAAGGAATAAATAAACTCATAATGCCCATATCTTGATCGGAAGGTAGTTTTTCAAATATATTCTTTCATTACCCTAAAATGATGATAACCAGATAAAAGATAAATTTTGGAGAATAATTGAGACCTAGAAAGCTAATCAAATAATTCACCAATTCTTGGAAGAGGATATTTGTTCTTCACAATGATCCCATTCAGTTATCTATAATCAATGCATAGTCTCATTGATCCATCCTTCTTCTTGACAAAATGCATAAGAACTCCCCACGAAGACACACTTGGTTAGATAAAACCCTTATACAAATGATCTTGGAGTTTTTTCATTAATTAGTCTAGATCTATATTTTCCTTTATATATGGTGTTTTTGATATTTCATGAGATCTAGGTGTGAGTTCAATGGATAACTCTACCTCTCTTTCTAGGGAAGGTCCAGGTAACTGCTCAGGAAATACATCAATTTATTACAAAAAGATGAGGACATTTTCTATTGTTATACTCTCGTTTTCTTCTTTTTCTTCACTAATAAACTCCCTAAAAAAGGCTATAGGAGGTTCTCCTAGAAAAATATCAGGTTGAGATATCTCTCCTTGGAATATAACTATATGTTTTCCATTTAAGACTACTTATATTTCATTTCTTCCACATTTTAACATAGCATTATACATTGAGAGTCATTCCATCCCTAGTATAATTTCAAATTCTATCATGGTAATGACTTCTATATTTTCAATATTATTGTGCTCACTATGGTAAATAATAGAGTTTCAAAATACTACTAATGCTTGGATAATCCATTGAGGATTCCTTACTGATAACTCTAATATTAGTATTTTTGGGATTGATTCTATATTATTTGAAAACATGGAGGATATAATGTAATTCCAAGAACTAGAATCAAACAAAGTACTTTATATATTTGAAAAAACAACAAGAATACTTACCACCACATCATCTGGAGCTTCAACATCAACTTCCAATATAGAAAATGCTCGACCTTTCCCCCTTTTCCTATAGTGACGATAATGGTGATTCCACTCCCCTACCCTTGGATTGGGATAATTATTTGAAAAGTGACCATGTTTTCCCAATTTAAACATTGAATTTTTGGTAGGGAATGCACCATATTCCCTTTTTCATTAGTTTTGGGAAGATGAGTTTCCACCGCCCTATGAAAACTCTGAGCAATATGGACTTCTCTTTAATACTTGTAACACTTCATGATTTCAAGCAGGAACATCCCTAAATTCTTATTGCCACATTTATTACACCAGGTATGTTGCACTTGCTTTAAACCTCTTCAATTTTCAATGATCCTCCCCATGCCTAGCTCCATTGATCTCTTATTTTCATTTGACTTGTGGGACCACTATTTCTTACTGAACTCAAGCTCAACTTTCATAGAACTTCCCACGATTTCCTCATATAAATATTAGTCTTGTATGGATATATTATTCCATAGATGAGGTCTTAGTCCACTAAAGAATCAGTCAACCTTCCAATTAGGATCTATGACAATGCTATAGGTGTAACGTCAAATCCTTGTGATTTTCATCTCATACATTTCTCCAAATTCCTTATCATTTTGATTTAGCTTGAGAAATTATTTTTCAATTTCTGTTCTTTTCAAAGGAGTGAAATACTTATTAAAGAATATTCCCTTGAACTCATCCCAGTCCATAGATTCAATCTCCCCTCTTGGCCTCGTGTTTTTAATCAGTTCCCACCACTGATCAGCTTCTTCCTCTGAGCAGTAAACAACCAAGGTGACATTATCTAGTTCAAATCTACAAAGTACATAAAATATCTTCTCTATAGAGCTTATCCACTATTCCTAAATTAATGGTTTATTAGATCCATTGAAAATTGGTGGTCGTTGATGTATAAAGTGAAGTTCCCAGTTAGGATCCAAGTATCACTGAGAGGGGAAGGTGTTGAATCAGTGATATCTTTTTCTTTTTAAGTTTCCCTCTTTTTGAAACAACATTAGCCTCTTGTAAAAGAGTTTATTCCATGCTGAATACACACAACCACATGAACACAATATTTAAAGGTTCAAAATTCAACAATAGTAGCTATGTCCTTGTTATGGTATGGAAACAATCCAGTACCACACAATCCACTAGAAAACAATCCTTTGATATGGAATACAATGAGTAGGATATACCCTTACACTCATGTAGCACTTTGAAAACAATCCAATAGTGTGTGTGCTCCCTCTTAGCAAAAATAGGGTAATGTAATGATTTTTTTCTTCTTAATGAACTTTCATAAATCAAATCTTTCAAAACAATTCTTCACTTTCCTACTCAGAATTTGGTAAGAATCTCCTGGTGCAAGCAGTTTTTTCTCCACACCCTGCTTGCATGCCTCCCTACTTGCATTCTATCTGTTTGCACGCCACTCAGCTTACATTCCACATGCATTCCACTCTCTTCTTGCACGCCTCCCTGCATGCATGCCACCTAGCTTGCATTCCACCTGCACGCGTGCCACTCATCTTGTACGCCTACCTGCTTGCGCGCCACTAACTACTTGCGCACCACTATTGTACACAGCTCACAACTTGTGCACCAATTTTGGATTATACAAAAGACACTTCTTGAAGAAAACTCCCTTATTGTGTGCCTCTGACAACTTTCATGCCACTTCTTATTGTATTCCACTTTGATTACATGCCACCCTACTTGCGTGCCTTATAAATAACCCCCAGCTTGCGCGCCACATCAGCTTGCGTTCCACTCTCTACTACATGCACGATAATAGCTAAATTTTTTTTCCTAAGTGTTGAGAATTAATAAATGAGGAGTCTATTCATCTTTTTATAGGCATTTTGGTGACTTGTGCACCACATACACTTGTATGCCACTCCAGCACTTTCGCGCCACTCTAGCACTTGCGTGCCGCTCCAGCACTTGCGTGCAGCTCCATCACTCACTCCAGCACTTGTGCGCCGCTCCATCACTTGCACCTCATTCCATCACTAGAAAGAAACTTTCTTTCCTTTTTCATATTTTTATATGATGATGTTGAAATATGACTTGATCATAGCATATACTTGCGTGCACATATACTTGCATGCCACACTAGCACGCCACTTTTGACTTGCGTGCCACTTCCTTTCTTTTTCCAAAAACACTACTTTACTTCCAATATCCTTCATAAGGCTTGCATCCCAAGTTCTCCAAACATATGATATTTATGAAATGAAAATCATCAAATCATCTTCATGGATTCAAAGTAGTTTACAAATTGAATTGATTTAGCTTCTTTGACAATAAAAAGACAGCACTCTGTAATAGCAAACTTTTCTTACTTTTTTATCCGTCCAAATTTCGCCCAATAATCTCCCCCTTTGGATTTTGTTGTCAAACATGATTCATAAATCAATTAAAAATGTAACCTTAAGCAATGGATTACTTATCAACAATTCTAAGCATACAAGAGCTAACTCATTGTAGTAAACGCGAATTATTAACAGCCAAAACCATGCTTTCCAAAAGCAGTGATTATGAAATCTCATGAGCATACCTCTTCAGCCTTATTCATAACATCTTTCAAGATTCTACTTCAGAATTCATCACTTCTTTAACTTTCCTGGAGGACAACACTGTTTCCTATAACCACTCCAGCAAACATTTAGAATAGTTTACACACATACATGCTGGATTCACAGTTTACCCACAACTCCACCTTTATGCATGCATCTATATGGATAGATTTATGAAAAAATTCTCCCCCTTGATAACACTATCCACAGGGAAGATAAGATTGGGGATAGAAACATGTACCTTAACCATGATGAGGAGGTTGGACACCCATGTTCAACCTTAATTTTGAAAATGGTTCCTTCGGTAAAGGTTTTGTGAATATATAAGCCACATGTTTAGATATAGGAACATACTCCAGCCTCAATTCATTCTTCTCCACATACTCTTTGATGAAGTGGAACTTTATATCAATGTGTTTTGAATGAGAATATTGTACCAGATTTCTTGTAAGATTGATTGTACTCTGATTATCACAACCTGAGAGCAATGGTAGCTTTACATCAACAAGTAGATCTTCCAGCTGGGTCTTCAGCCACATTAGTTGAGTTGCAGCTAGAGTAGCAGAAACATACTCATATTTAGATGTGATAAAAGTTACTAAATTCTGTTTATTGGTGTGCCAACTAACACAACTTTTCCCCATGAAGAAAACTCCACTAGATGTGGATTTTGATCATTAACATTTCCTGCCCAATCAGCATCAGAATAGCCAAATAGATCAATATTTCTTGAGCCATCATACCAGATTCCAAAATTTGTTGTGCCTTTGATATATATGAGAATTATTTTTCCTGCAATCAATTGTGATTCTTTAAGAGAACTCTGAAATCTTGCACATAATGTGATAGCATAGACGATGTTGGTTCTTGAGGAAGTAAAATACAACAGACTTCTAATCAGCTTTCAAAACTCGTTCTGATCAACTTACTTGCCTTCTCCATCTTTAGACAACTTGGTTCCCACCTAAATTGGGGTGGAAACTAGTTTTGAATTTTCCATGAAAAACTTCTTCAGAAGTTCCTCAACAAACTTTTCTTGAGACAGAAAAACGTGATTCTTCTTCTGTGAAATTTGTATCCCAAAAAGTACTTCATTTCCCCCAGCATGGACAACTCAAATAACTTCTTAATCTCTTCGTCAAATTTTTCACATGATCTTTCATCATTTCTAGGAAATATAATATCATCGACAGAAAAAATAATGATCAGTGAAAACTCATGACATTCCTTGGTGTAGAGATTGTTGTCAACTCTCCCTTTCTTAAAGTTCATCTTCTTTATGCAATTATCTAATTTATAATACCATTCTCTTGGTGTCAGTTTTAGCCCATACAAAACCTTCTTCAACCTGCACACATAACATTCATCCTTTAAAATAACAAATCCTAAAGGTTGATCAATGTAAACTTCCTCATCAAGGTCGCCATTCAAGAATGCATATTTTACATTAATTTGAAATATTTTGTAACCTAGTTGTGCAATAATAGAAAGAAAGATTCTGATTGTTTCTAATCTTTCCACTCGAGTAAAGGTTTCATCAAAATTAATGTGTTCAATTTGTGAATACCCTTTTCAAACCAATCTTTATTTGTTTCTTATTCCTTTACCTTCTACATTCAGTTTGTTTCGAAAAACCCACTTTGTACCAATAATGTTCTTCTTGTCCATCTTGGGTACAAGTTCTCAAGTATCATTCTTATCTATCTGATCAAGCTCTTCATTCATATCATGAACCCATTATGGAGGCTAAAATTATTCATTTACATCATTTGGTTCAACTTTCGAATAAAGAGAAGTATGTGTTATAGTATTCGTTGTTCTTCTTGTTTGAACCCTATGATGTTGATCTCCAATAATGTTCCGAGCCCCCACTTTTTTCCTCAACCTACGATGAGTTGTTCTAACATCATCCTCATCACTCGAGATTTCTGAGTCAGATTATTCTTCTTTCATAGGGTCATTATAGTCTGCAATACTATCAGAATCGTTAATAGAATCTTCTCTATCATGCTCAACTTTAACATCAATATATGACTGCTTTTATTTGTTAACATTTTCAACAAATTTTACATCTATAGAATAAATAATTTTTTATGTTTCTTTGTTGATACATCTATATCCTCTTCGTTCTGGTGCATTTCCAAGAAAATTTCCATCATCTCCTATTTGCTCAAACTTTCCAAGGTTTCTAACTTTCTTCTTTATAATGCATGGAATCTCAAATACTCTTAAATGTTTTAGACTTGGATTTTTTCCATATAACATTTCATATGGAGTAATATCTGAGTTTTCCATATAGACGCATTGGTTATGAATATAAAAACTAGTGCTCATTGCTTTCCTCCAATAATAATGAGAAAGACTATGTTCAAGTAACATAGTTCTCCCCATTTCCACCAGACTTCGATTCTTTTTTTCAGCAACCCCATTTTGTTGTGGTGTGTATGGTGAACTAAACTCCTGCCGAATTCCATGTTTCTCAAGGTAACCATCAAAATCTTCATTCTTATACTCACCACCATTATCAGTTCTAAAATTCTTCACTGAATATTCACATTCCTTTTTTTTCTTTCCTCCTGTAAATATTAAACATTTTCAGAGCATCTGACTTATGTCTCATGTACATAACATAAGTAATGAGAGTAAAGTAATCAATGAAAGTAATGAAGTACTTATCTCCATTTGTTTATTTCTTTATAATTGGTACACATATATCAGAATGTATAAGTTCCAAGGGTTGTTTTGAAATAATTTCAACTCCCTTATGAAAGGATTTTTTATCTTCCCATTTCACAGTTAGTGCAACACCAATCTCTTCTTCTTGATAAATCAGGCATATCTCAGACACTATCTCACATTGATAACATACACATGTTTCTCTGACACAAATTTCCTTGCCTTTTATGCTATAAATAATTTTCATCCACCATTACCATGTAACAATAATTTTGTACTTCATGAACTTGGAACAAGTTTTCTTTTATATGTTGGCCTCTTGTAACTATATTTCCATCATTTTCAAATTTCACAATGAACCCATATTTTCTGAATATAACTTTTTTCCCTCATCCCAAAGTTTGGAAACACTCAAAATATTTTGTTTCTACCCGTAAACATTTAATGTTTTCATAGATGTCATTTTTTCTTTTCTGATTATGGCTGATCCAATAACTTCAATTCTCAGATAATCATCATTTCCAAATGTAATGGTTTCTTCTTTGAAGTCCTTCACATTATTCAGCAACTTTAAGTCTCCTATCATATAAGAAGAAAACCCACTATTAAGAATCCATAGATGTTCTCCTTTTTTAGCTTTCAAGGTAGCATCAAAAACAAGAGTTTTTTGTTCTTTATTTTCCTCCACTTTCTATTGTGCTTCCTCCAATTTTATAGACAAGTCAATGTGTTCTGGTCAGAAAACCATGAACTCTTTTTTTTCAGACTTATCAGACCTATCCCATATAGCTTTTAAAAACTCTTTCTTTTTAGAATTATTAATAAACTTTTATTGCTCTATTAACACACTAAGGAAGCCCTGGGAATGAAGTCCAGGATGATCACATCTTTCATAAATAGTTTTTAGTGGTTGGAACCTATTCTAAACTTTCACACCAATCATGTCAAATATCTTTTGAAATTTATTTAGATGATTTCTATTTTTAATGGATTGACTACCCCTCAATCATTTAATTTCAAAAATTATGGAATATTTTTTATGTTGTTGGTTGAACCAACACATATTTTCCATGTGTCTGAATCCACCACAATACCAGTAGTAAGGACAAAAAGAATATTTGCCTTTTAAACTTTTATACTGACTAGATTTATGAACACTCTTCTCAACAATCTTCTTAATAGAACTATGATGGCCATCAACATTTATGTTTTTATTTGTTACCCCATTTCTCATTTCATATTTAACAGCACCAGAAGTATTAGAAGTCTTTATTGACTCGGGATTTTTATACACTTCTGGTTTTTCATCATTGATGACTTTGACCACATACATGGTCTTTCCAGCATTGTTCTTATCAAATCCAGTTCTATCGTTCATTTTGACCTTTGAAGGTAACTTTTTTGGATCTTTATTTGGTTCATTATTTCTGGAACATCCACCAACTTCTAAGATATAATTTTTGAAACTGAAATTAATTTCTTTATCTTTATAAAGTTTCTATTGGAAAAGTTCCAACTCTTCTTCTTTTTCCTTCAGCTTTACTTCAAGATGATCATTAAAATTCTTTTTATTCTCAAGAGTAATTTTCAGATCATCAATCTCCTTTTCCATATTGATTTTCTCATCAATAAAACCTTCTTGATTGTTTAATGCAGAATTTTCATTTATCAGCTTGTTTTTCCTTCTCAAGCCTTCTAATCTTCCTCATGAATTCTTTAAACTCTTCTTTCAGATGATATTCATGTTGAGTTTCTTCCTCTTCTGAACTTTTTCTCTCGTACTCTTCATTATTCACTATAGCAATAAAAGTATCCCCACTAGTTTTTTCAGAAAATAATTTCTCGGATTTATCTTCATTGTCTTCTTAATCTTTATCTTTATATAAAAAGCATAGTTTTTTTATTTGAAGAACTTTTTATCCTTCCCCTTGGAAAAATATTTATCTTTTTCAGCTTTTTTCTTCCACAACATTCTTGTCCTTTAGATATCATCATCATTGTATTCTTATTTATTCTTTTGAGGATAGTTATCCGCAAAGTGACCAATGGCGCCACACTCAAAACATTTCAAGGGAAGTTTACCCTTGTATTTCCCTATAACTTTTTTCACATTTTTAGAAAACAAAAATAAAATTTCATCAAAATATTTACATACCTTATCTTCAGAATCGGATTCACCAGTATCATCTTCAATAAGAGTCTTCTTTGACTTCTCTATCCTTGTAGCCTTGAATGAAATTTATTATGGAGACCCAAAGATTGATGTACATGGACATTAAATTACTTTTTAATAATAATTAATACATTACAAAACAAATGTCCAATGACCGTATTAGTTTAGTGTCATTAGAAACTCAGAACATAATCTTCTAATCAAGGTGAAATATCTTCAACATCTCCCATAAGGATCTTATTTTTTTTCTACCTAAAACCTTCCTTTATATACTGTGGGAAAAGAAAACATAAAAAGGCTGAGATCAAATTCTTAGTAAGTGTAAGAGTGGAGAAAATAAAACAACCCATATACAGTTGAACATAAAAACCTGAACATAATGTTTAAACATCAAAATCTTGAGCAATGACATTAAACATGGTAGTACGTAAGGCATAGATCATAATGGAACATCAATTATGATAAAATAAAATGGGAATAAAACATGTAATTTTGGAAAACCATTAAGCACATGATATGATATCCATAGTTGTCAAGTCATTGTTTCTAAAACCGTCATAGTGGACAAAGTCCTTTACTGAATCCGGTTTACTTTCTGTTCCATCCATGCATTACTAAACCGAATTTTACTTTCCGTTCCAGCCATGTCTATCTCATGAGAAATAAAAAATTAACCAATAAATTGGAGGTAGATATATTCCCCAACTATCTCATAATGAAATCATACTTACGCGTGCCACAACATAAACATAAATCATTGATCATAACCCAAATAATAAAATGGGTTTCTTAAACATCATTATATCATAACATAATCCATATAAAACAAATGGATATAATTTAATCATAAGAAAAGTGAAAAAATGTAAATCATAGAAACATTATAATTGAAACATAAACCTATGAAATAATGTCATCTTATATGGAAAATGGTTTTGACAAAACAATTGATATGAATTCTTGATAAAAATATCCTTTCTTCTTCAAAAACATATTCATTTCACAAAATGCCATCCAATTTTAAACGAAAAGGATTTTGTTGAAAATATTCATGAAATATTATAGAGTATGCTTCATGAAAATAAGGCGTTGTCAAACTGTAAATATCCATTGATTCCATATAATTTTAAAAAACATTATCCTTATACTTATAACGGAAAAGTCAAAAAGTACCACGTATGGTAAACAAAAGAAAGATTCCTTCCATAACACAAAGTAAAAGTTAAAGAGGGGTAAACAAGACTTTAAAAATACAAGGAATAATATTAAACACTTTATAAAAAAACATTTTTATGGACATGGATGAAAAATATAACCCCATTAAATACTTATTTATAAGTAATCTCAGATAAAAATGAGATTGCAAAATTATCCCTGAACTTATGTCCAATTTCTTGAGTATATGTATGAGAATCCTCTATAATGGGTTTAAACATATTATTAACTTTCAAAAGAACCATAATAATATTTATGATATCATATATGACTCACTTATGACTTTATATTACCCATTCATTTGTCAATTCCATGTTAAAGCAACGTTTTGTGTAAAATTGTTTCATTTATCATACGTGTTTCGACTTGTTGTTCTTGATATTATTACTTATATCCTGATTTAACTAATTCAAGAATGTAAAACATGATTTATATATAATATATATTCATAAATATATATGATATATCGATATATGGAATGAAATACACCATTCATGGAGATTGTAGGTTGTACGTACGCATGAACGCTGTTTTCATTTACTTATTGAAATGAACAAAATTAAGTAAATGAAACATATATGTACATAAATATAGTATCATTATTTTGTAATATATTTCATGATTAATTACTATATATATATTATAACCATACTTGAATGGTTAATCATGGAAAATTAATCTCATCACATTCGTAGAGATGGTAGTCCATACGTACACACAAGCAATGAGATCATTCTTTTGATATTAAAATCATATATAATTGGACTGTATATCATATATATAGAATCATATAAATGTTATATTTATTATTTATATCATTTATACTCATTATTATAACCATTAAAATGACGAAATTCTTGAATAACAGACGACACCACGACGTGGATATGGTAAGTCGTACGTACGCACGTGTGGTGACTTTTTCATTCATAGGATGGATAAAATAACTAATATGGTTGTACAATTTTTATAATAAAATCACAGTATATAGAATATAGTAGAGTTATTATTTTATAATGGAAACAATAGAGTAAGTGGAAGAAGAAAGGAACTTGAAATAGGTGGTGAGATATTTACCTCTTCTTCAGGTTCTTCGTTTTGATTTGATCAAAAGGGATCCATAGGTTGGCTTTCTGACTAAAAAAAGGCCTCTAGGATGAAGTGAGGACATTTTATAGGGTATTTGGGTAGGGGTTGGCCGAGCCAAATGGATTTGGTGGTGTGAATTAGAGATAGGGGGGGTGCCCTTTTATAAGAGGGGTGAGGGGCACCTTAGGAAAAACATAAAATATTATTTTATAATAAATTAATATTCGGTTTATAATGGCTCAAAAGTGTCTTATTTCGAGGATAGGGTGGGTATGGATTGATATAATCTCAACAAATAGGGTTTAGACAAGTTTAGGATACCATTTTAACCTTATCATTTAGATTTAACTCTAAGTTAAATAATTTAACTTTTACTCTGTCTTCTTGTATTCTTACACTATATGGTTAATAAACTTACTATAAACTAAAAAGAGAACTCTAAATGGTTCATTAATGTCATATATATTATTATATAAGTCTTTTGGCCGAACCTTATATTTTTAGGACCATTATATCAATTAATAATATAATATTTGTTTTAAAAACTCTTTTATGTCAATTTTGACACTATTTGGTATTTTTTTCTCTAAATTCATAACAAAATTATTATTTTAAAAAAATATAACCAACCTTAATATGATATATTAACCAATAAAATTAGTGTAATTCATTAAAAGTCTCACATTTCGTTTATTTCGGTATTTATAGTAACAATTATGTTAATATTTTATTAATAAGGTAATTACTACATCACCATTGCGTCATCAATAAATTAAATTATTTAATGTCTAAAAAATATAAACAAAATATAAATATTTAGGAAATCCTATTAGATTTCTAATAAATATTTATATTTGAATTTAACTTCTGTATAAACCTATATTGAAAATGGTTTAGTTATTAAACATTGATTTTAACTGTTTTAACTCTTCTTTAAATAAAATAATAATAAATGTATTAATCTAATCCATGTGGACCTAAAGGTTCATATTTTCTTCCTATGGTTGTTTTTGGTCGAATTACACTTATACAATAGAATTAGGAGATGTGTTAAGTTAATAATAATATCATTTTTACCCTTAATTATCCTATTTACTTTTAACCGCTGTAAATAAAAGTAAAAAGTTAATATTCACCAAAAATTATTTTTATCTTATTGAACCACATTTTACTCCTTGATAATAACCATGTCTCTATGATTTTAAAAATTCAACTCACAGAAACTATAAAATTATGTTTTATGTAAATTTTCAAATGCTCCTAGGAGGTGAGTAAAAGACGGTAAAAAGTTCAATAAAATTTTTATATATCTAAAATTATTATAAAATGACTCCAGTGAATTATATTGAACTTATATAGGTATTATGTATCTATTTTTACATAAAATAAATTTAAATAAAATAAATAATTATTTAAATAGAAATTTGGTTTTAAACTATAACTCAGTGTCTTTCACTATTCATCAAAAATTGAATGTTTTCAGAAAAATAACGAAAATTCACCTTAGGCTAATTTCGATATTCTGAATCCAAAAATAAAGCCCATTTTGAAATTTAAAATTTATAAAATTTCATAAAGTGGGTATTACTATTCATAACGGCTAGTTCATATAATATTTTAATAACATATCGTTGTTTAGTGAAACTCGGTATTGCGTACAATGCAAGCTGTCGAGGAAGATTACGCTTGCGTGTAACGGAAGAGAATAATAGTGTTGCGTATACAATAAGCTAATACAGTGTTGTGCATAGATATAGATAATATTGTTGTAGCATAAAAAAAATAAATTAAAGAAATTAAAAATAATAATTCTCATAAAATTTCGGGGTGTTACATTATACCCCCCTTAAATGAATTTCGCCCTCAAAATTCGTTAGGGTTATAAATTGTTTTCTACTTGGAATTTCTTTCATAGAAACCCACATAGTAAAAATGAATACTATATCATCATTTTAAAAAGGAACGTAAGAAACATAACGAATAACCAAAGTAACTCATCACTGGGTTTCCACAAAGGAGAATATTGGTGAAAATATGGATGTGGAAGAGAAATCTAACCATCACGTTCTGATAGAGAGTGGTAGAGAAAATGGATATTAAAAATCCAACAATCACAAAGCCTTAAATTTGTGATGATCTAAGGTACCATCTGATGCATCAGATATGAGGGTACTAGGACATCGTTTTTGGTTTTCAATATCATTTTTCTTAAGTTGAAAATTTTGAATTAGAAGAAATACTTACATTATTTTGGTACAATATCATCGTTGGTCATTCCCTAAACAATTTCCACTTCATCTATTAAATAAATGAAGTTTAATTTTTCATTCATGAAGTGATAGTAGATCATGCAATAGAATGATAGGTCATTCCATCTGTCTCAAACAAAAGGTTAGAAAAAGTTATCGAATATACATAAGTCCATCTATAGTGATGTTAATCATATATGGTTCCAAAAATGTGCTTATAATTCGTCTATCATACCTATTAAAAAAATAAAACTAATTTCTACTAACCAGGGCCTTTTTTTATGCCCGTGGTAGGTGATAAAGGCCTGTCGCACTTCAGTTGTGTGATTGATTCCCAAGACCATGTCTGACGCGACGGGTTGTCGCCCATCCTGCAGGTTGCCCTTTTTCTAAAACTACACTATTATAACATTCTAGAAATAATATTGAAAAAAGGTTCTATACTTAAACAATATTTTCTTATTTCAAACACAATCCATTTAAAATCTTTTGTCTTAGCCAAAAATACTTCTATCCAAGTTCATAGTATAAAGTCAACGATTACTAGAAATGTCATCACCCAAGCATGTGAATACCATCATTTAACCTTCGTATATAATAAGATATATCTTGTTGGTCACTTTTCAAACATTTTAATACCTTAATCATGTATTCCATTGAAACATGAATTACCATATAATCATTGTGAAAACATTAATGATATCAAAAGTCAACTCTTTCCACATACCAAAATCCCAAAATTTCTATATACTGAAATCATGATATCACTTTGTTCTTATATGAGCTCATTAATACTATCAAACATTTCATTATCTCTTTATCCCTTCATTATGTGCGTCTCATCTACATTCCAAAAATATTTCAATCACTTTTCATGGTTATTGGTACCATTCAACATATACTTTCAAATACATTAGGAAAAATAATAGTGTAACAATCCTTAGATGTTTCATTATTCCATAGTACCATACATTATTCTTGAAAAACATGCAATCATTCCACTACCTTCATAAACCATTGACCGAGCTTCAAAACTTCTTTCATAATATATATCATTTTTAGTCTCTTCATCATCATCAATATAAATACTACCCATAAGACCGTGATGATTCTCTTCATGAGACTTTCCCTTAAGGAATTGGTTTGCATAATTCCCATACATTCCACATTTAAAACATTTAACTGTTGTTGATTTCATAGAAATACCATTATCCTTGTCCATAGAGTTAACTAAACCTTTTCCTTTTAAATTACTAGATTTGTTTCCTTCTTTTTCACACCAAAAGAATCCCCTAGTTCATTTGAAACATTCTCATTGATTCCTCTTCCCACATGATTATATGAGGAAAATTGAACTTTCTTTCCCCCTTTATCATCATGAAACTACATCTTTCTCTTATTAGCTGAGTCAGGAAACTTACCAAAGTTGAGATTATTGATCATATTATGAGATTGTTTATTAGGAATAATAATGATGTTTGGACTTACAAATCCTGTTTCATTTGGTTTCTCATGAAGAATATCATTCCATTGTCCATCATATCCTCCGTTATCATGAATCTTTTTGTTTCCATCCATTTTCTAAAACCCAAAAAGAATAGTGTGAGAGGAAAACATCATACTAGGAAAACAACATAAAAAAGAGAGAGTACCTTAAATTTCTAACATCTTAGGTTTAATTCCATGAGTGTTACCATAATTCTAGGACTATAACCTATACTTATACTTACCCTTAGGGACATACCTAGACATACCTTAAAATATCTCTAGGGATTTCACTAATTTTTCGCATCCTAGTTTCCAAAGGATAACTTAAACTTATCTTTGATACCAACTGTAGAGACCCAAATCATGACGTACATGGACATTATATTACTTTTTCAGAATACATTATACATTACAAAAAAAACTCCCAATGACCATATTAGTTTAGTTTCTTTGGAAACTCGGAACATAATCTTCTAATCATGGTGAAAGATCTTCAACATCTCCCATAAAGATCATCTTTTTTCCTAACTAAAACCTTCCCTTATATCCTGAGGGAAAATAAAACATAAATAGGGTGATCTCAAATGCTCATTAAGGGTATTCATGGAAAAAATAAAACAACCCAAAAACATTTGAACTTAAAAACATGAACATAAAGTTTGAACATCAAAATATTTAGCAATGACATTAAACATGGTAGTACGTAAGGCATAGATCATAATGTAACATCAATCATGATAAAATATCATGGGAATAAAATATTTAATTTTGGGAAACCATTAATCACATGATATTATTTCCATAGTAGTCAAAGCATTGCTTCCATGACCATCATAGTGAACAAAGTCCATTACTGAATCAGGTTTACCTGTCGTTCCAGCCCTGTATTACTGAACCAGATTTTACTTTCTGGTCCAGCCATATCTATATCATGAGATATAAATTTATACCAAATGAATTATAGGGATATATAGTTCCCATAAATCTCATAATGAAATCATTCTTACATGTTCCACAACATAAACATAAACCATTCATCATAACCCAAAGAATATAATGGGTTTCACAAACATCATTCCATCATAACATAATCCATATAAAACAAATGGATATCATTTCATCATAAGAAAAGTAAAACCATGTAAATCATAGAGACATTATACTTGAAACATAAACATATGAAATAATGTCATCATATATGGAAAATGGTTTCGATAAAACACATGAAATGAGTTCTTGATGAAAATATCCTTTCTTCTTCAGAATCATTTTCTTTTCACAAAATGCCATGCAATTTTAAAAGAAAAGGATTTTTTTGAAAATAGTCATGAAATCTTGTAGATAAATCTTCTTGAAAATTATGCATCATGAAACTGTAAAAATCCATTCATGCCGTATAAGTTAAAAAAACATTCTCCTCATACTTTTAACTAAAAAGTGAAAAAGTACCACATATGGTAAAAAAAAGAAAGATTCCTTCCATAACAAAAAGTAAAAGCCAAAGAGGGGTAAACATGACTTTAAACATACATGTAATAATATTAAACACTTTATCAAAAACATTTTTATGGATATGGATGAAAAATATAACCCCAGTAAATACTTATGTATAAGCATCCTTGGATAAAAATGAGATTGCAAAATTATCCCTTACATTATGTACAATTTCTTCAGTATGTGTCCGAGACATCTATATATTGGGTTTAAACATATTATTAATTTGTAACTGAACCATAATAATATTTATGATATCATATATGATTCACTTATGACTTTACATTCCCCGTTCATTTGTCAATTCAATGTTAAAGCATCGTTTTGGGTAAAATACTTTCATTTATCATACATGTTTCGACTTGTTGTTCTTAATATTATTACTTATATCATAATTAAACTAATTAAATAATGTAAAACATGAGTTATATATAATATATATTCATAAATATATACGATAGATCGATAAATTGAGTGATATACACCGTTCATGGAGACGGTAGGCCGTACGTACGCATGAACGTTGTTTTCATTTCCTTATTGAATTTAATGGAATTAAGTAAATGACACATATATGTACATAAATCCAGTATCATTATTATGTAATATATTTTATTATTATTTATTATATATACCTTATAACCATACATTAATGGTTAATCGTGGAAAATGAACCTCATTGCATTCGTGGAGACAGTAGTCCGTACGTACGCACGAGGGATGATATCATTCTTTTGATATTAAAATCATATATAATTGGATGGTATATCATATATAAAGAATAATATTAATGTTATATTTTGTTATTTATATCATTTATACTCATTATTATACCCATCCAAATGATGAAATGTTTGAATAACAAACTATACCACGCCGTGGAGATGGTAAGCCGTACGTACGCACGTGTGGTGACTTTTTCATTCATAGGATGTATAAAATAACTAATATGGTTGTAAAATTTTTATAATAACATCACAGTATATATAATATACTAGATTTATTATTTTATAATTGAAATAACAAAGAAGGAGGAAGTGGAAGAAGAATGTAACTTGAAATAGTTGGTGAGATATTTACCTTTTCTTCAGGTTCTTGCTTTTGATTTGATCACAGGGGCTCCTTAAGTTGGATGTTTGACTAATGGAATGCCTCTAGGATGAAGTGAGGACAGTTGATATGGTATTTGGTCTGGTTTTGGCCGAGCCAAATGGCTATGGAGGTGTGAATTATAGATAAGGGGGAGTGCCCTTTTATAAGAGGGGTGAGGGGTACCTTAGGGAAAACAAAACATATTATTTTATAATAAATTCATATTCGGTTTATAATGGATCCAAAGTTTCTTATTTAGAGTCTAGGGTGGGGATGCATTTCAATCCTCTCAACCAATAGGTTTTATACAAGTTTAGGTTACCATTTTAACCTTATCATTTAGATTTAACTCTAAGTTATATAATTTAACTTTTACCGTGTCTTCTTGTATTCTTACACTATATGGTTAATAAACATACTATAAACTACCAATAAACCCCTAATTGGTTCATTAATGTCATATATATTATTATATAAGTTTTTTTTAATGAACCATAGATTTTTAGGAACATTATATCAATTAATAATATAATATTTGTTTTAAAAACTCTTTTATTTCAATTTTGACACTATTTGGTATTTTGTTTTCTCTAAATTCATAACTGCATTATAACTTCAAGAAAAATCATCCAACCAACCCCAATATGTTATATTAAACTATAAAATTATTTTAATTCATAAAAAATTATCACATTACATTTATTTGGGTATTTATAATATCAAATATGTTAATATTTGATTAATAAGGTAATTACTACATCATCATTATTTTATAAATAAATTAAATTATTTAATGTCTAAAAAATATAAATAAATTACCATTATGTAGGAAATATTTTTAGCTTTATAATTTATATTTATAATATAATTTATCTTATGTATAACCATATATTGAAAATGGTTTAGTTATTAAACATTGATTTTAACTCTTTTAACTCTTCTTTAAATAAAATAATAATAAATGTCTTAATCAAATACAAGTGGACCTAAAGGGTCATATTTTTTTCTAAGGTTTTTTTTGGTCGAATTACACTTATCTTATAGAATTTGGACATGTTTTAAGGTAATAATAATATCATTTTTACCCTTAATTACCCTATTTACTTTTAACTGTGGTAAATAAAAGTAAAAAACTACTATTCAAAAAAATTATTTTTATCTTATTGAACCACATTTTACTCCTTGATATTAACCATGTCTCTCAGATTTTGAAAATTCAACTCATAGAAGTAGTAAAATTATGTTTTATGCAAATTTGCAAATGCTCCTAGGAGGTGGGGTAAACGATGGTAAAAAGTTCAATAAAATTTTTATATATCTAAAATTATTATAAAATGACTCCATTGAATTACATTGAACTTATATAGGTATTAAATATCTATTTTTACCTAAAATAAATTTACATAAAATAAATAATTATTTAAGTAAAAATTCGGTTTTAAACTATAACTTAGTGTTTTTCATTATTCTTCAGAAATTGAAAGTGTTCAGAAAAATAAAAAAAATTCACCGTAGACTAATTTTGATATTAAGAATCCAAAAATGAAGTCCATTTTGAATGATAAAATTTATATAATTTCAAAAAGTGGGAATTACTATTCATAATGGCCAGTTTATATAATATTTTAATAACAAATTGTTGTTTTGTGAAACTCGGTATTGTGTACGACACAAGCTATTGAGGATTTTTGGTCTTGCGTGTAATGCAAGAAAAGAATAGTGTTTCATATTCTAAAAGATAATACGGTGTTGCGTTTAGATAAAGATAATCCTGGTGTAGCGTACATCAAAAGACATCAACGAAATTAAATATAATAATGCTCATAAAATCTCAGGGTGTTACATTTTTTTATCAGTTTTTGTTTTTCCAATCATAGTTCTCTCTATTCTCATCTCATAAGTAATGAGAGTGCTATGAAAATAATCCAAAGATAATGTTTCAGGGTCTCGATCTTCTAATGAAGACACTTTAGTATCAAACTTGTCAGGATGAATTCTCAAGATCTTTTCGACAACTATAGAATCCACCAAATTTTCACCAAGACATATGATTGTACTAACAATATCATTTATCCTGGTAAAGAAATCCCCAAAAGATTCAGATTATCCCATTTTCAAGTCTTCATACTCTAGTCTCCAGATTTTTAGTTTATCCTTCTCCACTTTTGTATTTCCTTTATAGATGTTCTTTAGTTAGTCCCAGATTCCTTTGGCTGTAGCAACACCTTTCACTCTTAAAAATTCACTCTAGGAAAGAGATGAGAGTAATGCATTTTTAGCCCTTCCATAATTCTCATGGTACTTATTTCCATCAGGTGTAAGAGGAACATTGTCATCAATAGTAGAAAATCCATCTGTTGTAGTTTCAATAAATTCATATCCAAGAGACATAAGATAAGGCATCATTCTGTCCTTCCAAATGTGAATGTTCATTACATAAAAAATTAGAATCCCCTTACTGTTCACGTATTTTAAATTCTCCATCACAAATTCTCATCAACCACTTCAGCAAAGAATAAACGAAGGGAACCTGTCACTATGATACCAATGGAAGTTCCCACTCAGGATCCAAGTATCACTGAGAGGGGGAAGGGTGAATCAGTGATATCTTTTTCTTTTTAAGATTCCTTCTTTTTGAAACAACCTTCGCATCCTGTTAATGAGTTTCTTCCCTGCTGAACACACAAAACCATAGGAACACAAGATTTACAAGGTTCACTACTCAACAAGAGTAGCTACGTCCTTGGTAAGGTATGAAAACAGTCCAGTACCAGAAAATCCACTAGAAAACTATCCTTTGATGTGGAATACAATGAGTAGGATATACACTTACACTCATGTAGTACTTTAAAAAAAATCCAATAGTGTGTGTTCTCCCTCTTATCACAAATATAGTAATGTATTCCCATTAAATTAGATTATGCCACTTTGAATCTCACTCGGCCTTCGGTTGCAAGAGTTTGCACTGAAATTGACCTATCCAAATATTTTACCTCCTATTTCTGGATCCAAAATTGTGAGAGATGATTTGTTTAGGATATGGTTTTGGAAAACCTACCACCTTTTTGTAAAAATGCATCCAAGTAAGTCAATCTTATAAAGACTATGATAAATTTATCACTCAAATACATTCTAAGCCAACATGGGATGAAAAACAGAAACCAAGTATGCAAAATACTCAAACCGTTTCTTTCAAGAATGATGCTCAGGTAGTAGTGGTTGATTATGTTGATTCTAAAACCTCTAATTTGGTGTCTGGAGATATCTTGAAGTATAATCACATCGATGAGAATCATGTTGAGGCTTTTGTCATGGCTGTCTCAGAAAATACAGCCCTGACTACTGATCTTAATCAGGCTAATTTTCAGGAACCTATTAAGGTGGCCATTGAAAAAGGGTGTGATATATCCCTACCTCAAGTAATAATGAAGGACTTGTCTCGAATCAAGATGACACACAATCTTTAGAAAAGAATGAAAATGAAAGAGATCATGAGCCCTCTAATTATAATGATAAACCAGGACAGATTGAAGAAACATTTATAAATTCTATGGAAAAAAAGGTAAGAAACCTCTGGTTGATGAGGACGGGTTCATCACCCCACAATCAAGAAAATCTAGAAGACGGAAGGATTACTCTAACAATGAATGCACAATTTTGACCAGATCAGTGAATGATTTCAGGTCTGAACCTGTGGAAGTCCCTCAGGAAAAACCTCTTGTTGATTCTTCCAAACCTAAACCTACAGAGGAAACTCAAGAAAATGATCAGGTTGCTGCCTCTAGTACTCTATTGTATTACTTTTCACAGGATTTTGATGAACAAGATATAAATGTGTGGACTCGGTATAAGGATAGGCAATAGGAAATTGCCCATCAAGAATTTCAAGAAAAGAATATTTCTGCTGCTGAATACCTCTGTATAAAAAGTTCCATCGCTGAGGAAAAATTGAAGATGATTAACAAACCATCCTAATTTCTGGAAGATTTTACTCCTTTTAGTTTCAGTTCTTTTGATGTGCTGTTTTATTTTTGGGTGAAGCTACTGATTCACTGTTTCTACTGTTGGAGTGCACACTTCTGGTTGTTGCTACAACCCTGGCTATGTACCTATTCCTTTCAGAGCCTCCTTTTGTTGATTACTTGGGCTGGTTCTGCATTTGAGATGCTGTTTATTGTTTTTTTGGACGGTCCTATCATCTACTATGTCTGATTAAGGCTACCAGGCAGGTGTACCGTCGTCTTGGGCTTCGCTGCTTGGTCGAGATGTTTAGATTCTGCTTCTTTTATGATGGAGGTGGAATGGTGAAGGATTAATGGTGAACAAGCTTGAAGATCTATAGTTCCTCTTTCTTGAATCAGTACCTGTTTTAAATTTTTACCTATCCCCATGTATCTGGTTTCTTTCCTTGCTGGTGTAGCTTCATTACACCTCGAGACTACTTTGTAACTCTTCAATTTTTTAATACATTCTTCAGGGATATGGGTTGGGAAACATTCCCATGTCTCACTTTTCAAAAAAAAACCAATAGGGTAATGTAATGATTCTATTCATCTTAATGAACTTTCGTAAATCAAATCATTCCAAACAATTCTTCAGTTTCCTACCAAGAAGCTGGTAAGAACCTCCTGGTGCAAACAACTTGCACGCCCCACCCTGCTTGCATTCCTCCCTGCTTGCGCGCCACCAATTTGTGCTCCACTCATCTTGTGGGCCACTTGCGCTCCACTCCCTGATTGCGCACCTCCCTGCATGCACTCCACCCATCTTGTGTGACACCTACTTGCTCGCCACTCAGCTGGCGCACCTACCTACTTGAACGCCACTAACTACTTGCGCACCACCATTGTGGAAAACTTGTGAACCACTTTTGTCTTATACACAACACACATCATGAAGACACCTCCCTGATTGTGCGCCTTTGAAAACTTGTGCGCCAGTTCTACTTGCGCACCACTCTTCTTGTGCTCCACCCTACTTACACGCCTTATAAATAAACCCCTACTTGTGCGCCACTTTATCTTGCGCGCTACTCTCTACTACTTGTGTGATCAGAGCTCAAATTTTTCCTTAAGTGTTGAGAATTAAAAAATAAGGAGGCTAGTCCTCTATTTATAGGAATTTTGGTGACTTGTGCACCATATACACTTGCGCGCCGCTCCAGCACTTGCGCGCCGCTCCAGTTCTTGCGCGCCGCTCCATCACTCGCTCCAGCACTTGCACACCCCTCCATCACTTGAGAGTCATTCCATCACTAGCGTGAAACTTTCATTCATTTGTAATATTTTGATATGATGATGTTGAAATATGACTTGCATCCAACATACACTTACGCTCCACATATACTTTCTCGCCACACTTACGCGCCACATTTGACTTGCGCACCGATTCCTTTCTTTTTTCCAAAAACACTTTTATACTCTCCCTATCCTTCATAAGGAATACATCACAAGTAATAAAAACTTATGATATTTGTGAAATAAAAATCATAAAATAATAGTTATAGTTTCCAAGCCCTTTACAAAGAGAATTGATTTATCTTCTTTGTCAACAAAAAGACAACACTCTGTAACATCAAAATTTTCTTACTTCCTTATCCAATCAACTTGGTACCAAGATAAAGAACTCAACGAAATGTTGTTCCCTTATTTTGAAATTGGTCTCTCATCTTGATTGAAGTTATTTTCCATATCTTGAGTCATTTGATTTATCATTATCATGAATTCTTCCATTTCGTCTTCCATGAGAGGGCTGTTAGTGCATGGTTTATTGCAGTCACCACATGCACGGTTCCTTCTATTTATGGCCATTTTCTAAAAGAATAAAACCTTTGTGAGAAACGTTTTTCATTTAAGAATATTATAACTCTAAATAATTTTTATATCTTTAAACATTATTCTTAAACTCATTATTCAATATCAACAACGTCATTTCTTATAAGTCTTTCGTAATGATTCATAAAACTATTGTGATTAACTAAACATATCCCCATGGAGTGTCAAACAAAGAGTGTATTAGGGATTGTTGTAATGCACTAGTTCCCGTTTGATTCTATCTCAAAGCGGTGTTTTTCGGTTTACCCCTAGATATATCTGTGCCAGAGCCACATCCACTTTTTCATATCCAGACATGGATTTATTTGTTCAAAACCACTTAGAAAATATTTTACGAAAATACCATGAAGTTTTCGTATATTTACAAAACATTTATATGGTTATTCCTAAATTTTTAGTAACCTTATTTCAACAAATAACTAAACAATCCTTTGAAACCATCTATGGCATCCCACCTTTTTATTACATAACATTTCATTATAGTTTACAAACCGAGGATCATTAAAGATTAGTGCCTTGTAAATAAGGTGAAAAAACAAGAAAACATAAGGCATTATTCTAATAGACTTTTAAGGATTCATCATAAGTTCATCTTAATTACAATTACTACATCTCATAACCTAGGGTCATACATCAATGGAAAGGGTGATCATAAGGCCCAATAAAGGTAAAATAGGGAAATAGTCTTCTTGTGATATCAATAATAATTTGATGAAATATATAAATCCATGAGAAATGGAAAAAGATAAATATCATAATAAAAATAAAATGAATCATAACTTTATAATTTGGAAAAAAAATAATTTATCAATTAATAAGCATATCACCAAGGTCCATCCATAAGGTATCATAAAAATTACCATGACTGTTCCCCAAGGTATCACGAAACTTGTAATCTATAGGGATTAACTTCATTGCCCATTGTATTAGAGAAGTATCAGGTAAAACATTTAATATTAATTTATTTTATTGTGAGCCACATATATCATAATAAAACATTTCATGGATAACCCAAAGTGAGTAATATAAATGGGTTTCATATCAAAATCGCAAAATTTTAAAATGTTTTTAAAACCATGATCATTATGTAATTTGTAACCCATTGAAATAAAATGAGGGTTTTATGTATCTAAATTCAAGAATAAAATAAATAATTGTTTTATTAATATTGTGGAAATTAAATTGGTTTAGTTATTCACATTAATAAAATATGAAAATTTCTGGAGAAAAAGAGATAAATTTTGAGATTAAATTTCTGCAGCATAACAGCTATGAAACATGGTTTTAGAAAATATTAAAAAGAGAGAGGATATTGGTCACCAGTTTATAAAAGAATCATAATATAGTATAGAAATAGAATAAAATGGAAATAATAACATCATATAAAAACAATAAAGACATACCACAGAAAAGAGAACATGAATGGAAAAAAGAAAAGTAGAGAATTCCCTTACCCTGAAAAGTAAATTCTAAAAATCTATGATCAGGACCTTGGGGGATTGAGGGAACCTTGTGAGGAATCCTTGAGAGGTAGAACTAGAATAAAATCATGTAAAATTATTTTTTCATGAGTGTAAATGAAATAATGAAAAGTTATTTATAGCAAAAATGATGGAATATTTTATTAATTTCAAAGGACACCTCATTAGTGGTATTTTAATAACCATGGGCTTTCCCGTGGTATAAGACTATTGGGACAATTGATAAAATATTTTAATAAATAAGAATCTACTATCATCTTATATTAGTCATTAAATCATTATGACATAGTAATTAGGTCATTAAACATACAGATAACCCAAAACTACATTTTCACTATTCATAAAAAATTCAACTGTTTCAGAAAAATCCAAAAAAACCAAAACCATTTTTGGATGTTTAGAATTCAAAATTGAACTCTATTTTATATTAATTAAAATCATTTTAAATTAAATTAAATAAATAAAATACTAATATTTAAACAAATACATTATAAAACAATTATTTACTTATACTATGATATAATTATATCACATTACCACTTAAGATGACTATAACATATATATACTTCCATAGGTGAGGTTACTATTCCATTGGTCAAATTACCATTCATAAGGGTAAAATTAATATTGCAAAGGGTAATGTTACTATTCAACAAAAAAATTATTTTTATTTTATTGAACAATAATTTTCACCATGATTACAACCATGTATGCCTGATTCTCAAAAATAATTTCATAGAAAAATTTATTTAATAATAATTTTTTTACTATTTATAAGAAAAACTATTCATAAAAAACACTATTCAACAAATACTATAAATCAAATACTAAAAAAATGAAACTTCTTATAAAACATTTAAAAATTCATCATAGATTAATTTTGACATTTGAGATTAAAAAATGAAGTTTATTTTACAATAATAATTCTCTATGTATGAGAAATCTCTGAAAAGTACAATTTTTTTCTTCTAAAATAAATTTATAAAATTGGGCTTAATTAATTAATTACTTTTTTAAGAAAATATATTCTTAAAACCAAAATTATGAAATAATACTTTTATATATACTAAGGAATTACACAAAGTAACTAAGACCTCATTACATAACCCTTTACAAAACTTGTATATGACTTGAGAGTAAGGTGTGTAATTGTGATAGAATCTTGGGGTGGCTCAGTCGACATTAACTTAGTGTTGATTTCTATGAACTTGAACTTCTCTCATAAGTGATTATATTAAATCTTAATGTGTTGATGTTAAGCTTGGGCTTGGTCTAGAGCAATACCCAACGATTCCACCTCCTTCCGAAGCTCTGAAAAATGGGCTTTGTATTGCTCGAGTTTACTAGATGAGGCCATAAACTCTTCATTATGCAATAATGAAAATTATAAATTATGTTTATAATCATTAATCTTAACATTAAGAGTAGAGTTTCCAATGGTCATATTGTCTAATGGTCATATAACAGTTTAAACCAAATGGTCTCATTTCAGTTATACACACTTTATTAATAAAGGGATGTAGTTTTGTTGAGTACAAAAGAATACAACATAAATTTTCAGGAAAAAATTATTATTAAAAATGTTCAGTTAATTAAATTTTGGATCCATTAGATTTTTTTTACCTTTTTCACTTTCCATTTGCAAGAGTATATGATAACATATCTCGTGTGTCAGTGGACTATCACCTAACGAAGCGATGTGATTTGTATTTCACTAACGCTTTACATGGAAAGTGATAAGAATATATTTAATAATTATATTTGATATATATAAAATAATGTTCATATTAATAAAATATTTATCATTATGGAAAGATAACATATCATTATGAAATATAATATATATCATTTTAGTTCATACAATGAAAAATGATAACATTATTTGTGTGTGTGTGTGGACTACCACCTTTACAGAGCGACATGACTTTCTTTTAATTACCACACTACAAGGATGATATATATATGTATATTTAAAGAAATAAAATGTTATATATTTGATTTTTATTATTTTTTAAGGATAATAACTTTATTCCTTCTATTACATAATGATCATTGGAAAATAGATACATTACTCATGCGTACAGATGACTTACCATCTCCGTGATTGTAACATAATTAATTTTTCATAAATATATTTCATGACTAGTTTTAAAAGAATTATTTATGTAAAAATATAATAATTATTTCATTATTATTGATATTTATATGATGTAACTATAAAAATACACATTAATTAGAACTTTCATGATAAAACATAATTGAGAAAACAAGGCCGTTAACTTTCGATTTCCGGGGTACTATAGAACCACTATAGTAGGGAAATGTAGCAGTACTGTAGTAGGGGTAGAACTATTGTAGTGGAAGCACTGTAAGAGTAGAGGGACTATAGTAGGTATTGTAGCGGTGGCTGTAATATAGCAGGTATTGTAGCATCGCCTTTACTATAGCAGTAATGGTCAATGAGGGGTCCTTTGGGCCAAAAAATGGGCTTTCAAGCCTTGTATTCAGGACACATGGCCTTGGGCCTTCAGGCTATGTAATTGGTCTCCTTCTTCCCAGTATAAATAGGTCTTTTGTTTAAATAATAAATTGAGTCTTCAACCCCAACCTTTTAAAAAAACTTCCAAAACATTAAAAATAATGAAAGATTATTAATGAAGGGGTGATAGGATATTATAAAAGGAAAATATATGTTATTTTAAAAATTATTATGGTACTTTTATAAGAAAATAATATTCTTAAAACCCCTATTCAGTAGTTTAAATCACATTCAATCAAAATGAAGTGTAAGGTAATGGATTTCGTCTCAATTTAATTTCATTGAGGCTTATGGTAATGATGTGTACCAAATATCATTTATATGGTGTATATAATACCAAATATTCATTTAGTATCATGAATAATTTATAATTAATAATATTGTAAGTTTAAATTTGAATAATTTTATATAAGGGGATTTCAATTTAATGTTACCAAATGGTAAAGAATTTCAATTCTCAATTAATTCTAATTGGGTTATATTACTCCTTCATTGTCTTTGATATTCTATGATTACTTATGTCATGGATTCTTTATATCTATTGTTTTATTTGTAGTTTTTATGTGGATTTACATTTGATACTCTTAATATGTTCATTTATTAATACCATTTCAATATTATGACTTTTGAAGGGTTTATTTCAGGATCTCATTTTAATCAGGATTATTTATACCTGAATTCTCATTGAAGGAATTTTTTTAATATACCCTTTAATTATCTTCCTCTATGATTATTCATGAACTTATCTAGTTAATAGATCCATTTTATGCAATTTATTACTTAAAATTATTTAATGAATATGTAACATTATTTCTCCCTTCTGTAAGAAAAACTTTTTGTTCAAAATACATGATTTTAAAAAAAGTTTTCAATAATGTTTTTAACCCTTTTAAAATGATTTAATAAAGTCATTTTACCCATTTTTTACTTCATAAAATTTCATTCTAAAGGAATCTTCATTTCATTTAAAAAATAATTCTTATTATTATTTTATTGATAATTTGAAAGGGTAATTTGTTTATAAATAATGAACCTGTAAAATTTTCAAGTTATCGTGAACATTAAATGTTTTAAAGATTAATGTGTATGTTTAGAAATATATTTTCGAAAAAATAATTTTAAAACTGTTTTGTGAAATTCTATTTTTAAAAATTTATTTTCAAAATGAAAATGATATTTTACTCATGAATTCTTTTAATAATATTTTCATGGTATTTCTATTTATCAATGACACCAACCCATTATTTTACTTATACTACCATGGGGATATGTTGTATTAAAACCATCCTTATTCTTTATCTCTATGGTTTAGGATTTCTTTGACCAAGGATATTATTGATATTCACTTCCTTTGTTAATTTTTATAGCCATTAACTTTCCCTTGAAATTGTTACTTTTCTTTGATCAATGAACATTAAATTTCCTAAATATCCATATTATTTATCATTGATTTTTTAATTTCATAAACAATATATAACTTTTACATGTGATGTTTTAAATTAAATGTTATATTATTTATTGGGGAAATATTAATAACTCATATTATTTATTCAATAGATATATTTAATGGTAAGACATATTATACATGAATTTAATTGCTTAATAAATATATTAGGAATGATTTGGACATGGAGACATAGTTGGGTCCCAATTATATATATCTCCTCGATGCATCGGTTGGTATCATGTGAAAAAATCTGTAATATAGAATTAATTGGGTTTAAAATTGTAGATTCAAACCATCTTATGAAAGTTCTTGATGGTAGTGGTATCATGTTATTGAGACATGATAGATAATAATTAAGAATTTCATTCATTAAGAATTCATTTATAATATACCATGCTATTTTCATAATGATATTATCTATGAGAGAATTTCATTCATATTTTATTTATTAATTTTCTTATGTTTTCAATTATTTACATCACCATATTAATTATGAATTATATCATCCTGATAGTCCTGTTATTTAAATGGGATTTGTATTAAATTATTTACCTTTCCATGTTTATTATGCTTATTGATTCCAGATAGCTTCTATTGTACGTAACCCATAATAATCATTTGATCTCACCTTTATAATTTTTTCTTTCTCCAGAATCCATAAAGTTCACTATGATTTATAATCATGGATAATCTAGTAATAAAAATGTTTTTTTTAATAATAACTAGTTTATAATTTATATAGTCAAATGTAATCAAGGAATCATGTATTTATTTAGTTAATATATACTATTAAACTGTTTAGTCCTTCAAGATGTAATTTTCTATATCTTATGCCATCATAGTAAAGAAAACATAGGATCAAAATTGTTGGGGTTGGGTTACTACATAAACTCATATTCATTAGAATAATCAATAATTTTTAATATTCTTAGTGTGTGACCCTTTAGGTTTTTATTATGATAGTAGTGAATACTATTCACAAATTAGGGGTGGATTCTATCAACCTATCCTATCCCATAAATATATATAGAATAGTCATAGTAATGAGATCCTTTGTTATAAACACAAACACAAACACACACACACTCATTGTAATTGAATCTATTTGTCTCGCGATATCTCATAAAGTAAGATGCACACTTTGTGTCATCATCTTTTTTTATTTTTAATTAAATTAATCGGTTAGAATTAGCATCTTTTACATTGGAAAATGATTTAGTGAAGGGAAAACAATTCAAATCAACTAGTCTAAGGATTAAAATTCCTTCTATAAGTGAATTTTTTTCTTTATTATTCAATTGATTCCATTCAACTAATGGAACACACAATTGCAACCACCACACTAATAAAATAATGTCATGATTTTAACTTTGCAAAAAAGTATATTATAAAATACTATACACTGATCATAATCACATTTCATGAGACCATTACAAGGGTACATAGATATGAACTATCAATGAAACATGAAACATGTGGTGTTCCTATTTTCGGGACAGTCTTCGTGATCTTATCTACATGAGATCACCTGGTGAAGAATTCATAAGAAGAAATCTCAATACTTCTGAGCCCCAATCACTCGATGGTCAGAAATCATATGTGTCTAGTTATCAAGATGAATATGTATTATATGATATATTTTTACGGTTAATGTAATAGTATCTTGAGGTTAACAATTTAGTATTGGGTCTAGTGATGCCACCATTACCTCAAATTTTATATAAACACTCCACTATATTTCTTTGATAAGGGTACCTCAAGTTTCTTTGATGATACCATGTGGCTTCCAAGTTGATTAATGAATGTTCTACTTGACATAAAAACTAAAAATTTTAATAGGGATGTATTTTATGTTCATATTTCATAAAATACTGATATCCATGTTTTATTGAGCAAGATGTTCCTAAGAGAATATTATGAAAGACCTTAAGAACTCTTATAATGAATGCATTGGACTTAAAAAAGTGATAGGTGGACCTGATAATATATAGTCTCTTGATTCATAGAAAGGTCTCATGAGACAAAATAGGTTTTATTTTTGTGTATTCCTCTTACCAGAACAAGACTTTTTTTTTACTATGGTTTTGATGATAATTATAGTTCCTTATCATAAGGCCATGACAACAAGTTTTTGATTTGTGACATTATGCATTCCATTAGTATTAAATCTATTATTATTGATATATATTTATTCATTTGTTTTCATGGATATAGTATCCCCATAGTTTTAGTTGATTATTATTCAGGTAGTTTATATATTGTTTTCATATCACTTATTCCTTGTTCAGGTTCCGTAAGCTTCCATTGTATAATACTCCGTACTGAGCATTTAATCCCTCCCATGTTTTTTCCCTTTCCTCAATAAACCAAGAGGTCATCTAGGTGTAATTTCTAGGGATAAAAAATAATGAATAATCTTGTTATTGTAATATTTTTTGTTGTATCATATGTTTTCATCTTCTTGGTTTTATGTATATTGTCTTACATGGATACAAACCTATTATATCATTTTGGGACTCTTTTACTTTATACCAATAATGTAATGTAACTATTGGATTTGAGTTTTTGGATTCTGGGATCTTATAGTGGGTATAAATTAATGATTATTATAATCCTTATAGATTTGTTTTATAGTAACCATGTGAAATCACACAGATACCATGAAACACTGTCGGGATTTCCTAGGAACACTCTAGAAAAGATAGAACGAGTTGTATTTTAAAAGAAATATAATGAGATAATTATGTGTATTACATTATAGAAATATGAAAACTAATAGGATTAATGGAAACTGTATCAACAACCATATTTAATCTGGGGGTATTCCCCCTGAATAATTTAATGATGTTATAGTTTAGTCTAATTGGATGTTAACAGTATTTGAGAAGATCACCCATGATATGAAATATAAATTCACCCTCACAGAGTGACATACTAATCCAAAATATAGTGTGACTATGTTAGATCAGTTCATGAGAAAAACTCGATCATTTAGTGGAATTACAAATCCATTAGTGAATCATCAATATATCAGGTCTCTATAGAAACTTTTTATCACTTTGGGAATAAGGGAAAAGGAAAAAAGTTATAATGATGTTCAATCATTGGTTGAGAGAAACAAAACCTCCTGAGTCTTTTCTAGACCCAACCCAGTAGATATACATAATGAAATTATGGGTAAAAAATAATCTCATGAGAGATATAGGGATTATTAAGGTATCCCAAGAATAGAGGATATACCCAGGGTACACAATTTCATTGTTATTTTTATAGATGATTTTCCTAGTTTTCAAAAAAAGGAATGAATTTCTGTTCTCTATTGAACTCATTACTAATGTAAATAAAATATCTAAAACTCCTTATAGAATGAAAACAGTGGAGTTTATATAATTACATAAAATGTTGTAGGATTCGAGAGGTTAGGGATTTATACACCCTAGCTCTTAACTATGGGTAGCCCCTATTTAATTCAAGAGTAAAAGAATGTTCCAATGATATTGTTCATTGATTATAAGGATAAAAATTCCATAAAAAAGTAATAAGTATCTTTTTCAAGGAATTATTGACTTATTTGATCATCCTAAAATATCCCATTACATTTTGATGATAGATATTTATTTTGATATTCAGCAATTAAGGGTGAAGAAGGATGATATTCTCATAATGTCATTATAAACTAGGTATGGTCAATATGAGTTTATGGTAATACATTTTGGGATGAATAATGAAAGTTATGTATTTATGGATCTGATAAATAGAGTATTCAAGTAGTATCTTGATAAATTTATGGTGGTAGTCATTAACAATATTTTGATATACTCCATGATATATTAAGAGTTTGAGAGTCATCTTTAAATAATTATAGATACTATCGTAAAAAAATGAATTATATAGGAATTATAGTAATTATGAATTTCTGTAATGATGGGATATATATTGATCCCGGATGCACAATTATTACGAGGCATGAAAAAAAATTATCTAAATGTTTTCCTTTTGTTGAACAGTGGATGACCAGTGTCATTTCACATTATGAGATTCATAATTTATTAATTACTTATTATAATACAAAAAATCTAATTTTTATGTTGTCTTATGTTATTTACGAAATAAATGAAATATAAATTTTGGTTTTTTCCTTTTTAAATAATTAAAATACATTCATAAAGAAAATTTAAACTGAACTAAAATTAAATGATAAATAGAATGTGATTAGAAAGAAATCCCTTTTTCTTGTGTTTAGTTTTCAGTTTTATAATTATTATCCATTTTTTCTTAAATTATTATTTATAATAAAATTATGAAATATTATTCATGTATTACTATCCTTTTATTTAGATGTTTTGTAATATTTAATACCTATGAAATTAAAATTTCACCTCCTCCAATAATCAAAGTTGATGGAACACCTCAATTGAGAGTGTGACATCTTCCAAGACCCAGCTCTATCATACGACATTTCATCTATTGATCATAACAAATATATTATGGTAACAAATGGTCAATGAAAGGGTGGTAAAATATATAAATAATTAAAATAATAATATTTTTGTTTCATGTCGCGGGGGGAATTTTCACACCCATTCATGTCACTTATATCTATCAGAAAAATAAAATAAAAATTAATAAAGAATTCAAGAACACCTACCCTCCCCTAGGCCAAGCCTCTGGTCATCCTATCATTGTCGAGGGTAAACAATAACATGGACAAAATAGATATTAGAAGAATAATAATAATAAAATAAAAAATAATAATAGATTGAAATAAATAAAGAATAAAAATAAAATAAAAGATAAAAGAAACAATAAAAAAATTGAAAATAAGAAGCATAAAATAATAAGAACTTAAGATAGGCAGAAGAGAAATTAGAATAAGAAGAATGATAATAATAATAATATGATGTGGAAGAAACTTAAATAAAAAGGAAATAATTATTTTACTATTTATATTTATTGAAATAAAAATTGAAACTACATATTTATAAAATTTAAAAAATGTAGGCGAAAGATTATCCTCCTCCTTCATGGTGGTGAAACTCTATAGGTAGGGGTGGTCCCTTCTAATTTAATAAGCATAGAGGAGTTACTTGACCTATTCTTTTGACCTTACATTGTCATGAAAATATTTTTATTATGTTATTAGATATTTATTAATTTTGAATCATCCATTGAATGGAGATATATAAAAATTCTACCATGGATCCTTGGAGTTCTTTAGTGGTGTGGACTGATCATTCGTTCAAGGAAGTTGTTTAATGGGGGCATGGATTGAATGTTACAAATTGTGATTCCAAAAGGAGAGTTTAGAAGAAAAAATAGTGATGTATGTGTAGATATGGAGAAAATAGAAACTCTTCCCTCATAAATCCTTCACAGTGGAATGATGAAGCATCAAAATGACATTATGGGGGGAGTTCAAGGTAGAGGAAGTGATCCATGGTGACCTAGAGTTGTAATATTATATATTGATCTCAGCAATGAGATTCCAAGTGGAAAATATGGTGATATCTAGTTTTGCAGTGGTGGTCGGGGTCATTGAGGGGAATTGAAGGAGGCATAGTTCAGTGTAGGTTCTATTTGAGAGAGTTGCAAGAGAAGACATGATTCAATAAAACTATTTCATTAAATGATTAAATGTACTAATAAAAACCATATACCACATCAAAAAGGAGAAGTGAACTCATGAGTGTATATAACAAATTCCATTTCTTCCACTTGATAGAATCCTGCACCGGGGTGGAAACCTGGACACACACACACACACACACACACTTAACATGGGCCACGCCACACCCAATGGCCTAATAAGGATTAGGCCCATGTCCTACTCATATGGGCTCTAACTGTGGGCATTTCCCCTCCTATTCCCAGCTATTCCATCAACTTTTTTGGCCCTATCATGCACTTTTCATGGCTGACTAGGCCTATACGGGCCTAGTCAAGTGGTTTTTATCCATGGACAGGTTCTATCCAATGTTGGAAGGATTTTTTACCTAAAAATTGATCAAATAATATTAAAAAATATTAATATAACATCAATAGAATGTTAAATTAAATAAAATGGTTCAAATATGTAACAAATTATTCATTTTGGATCATATTAATTACAAATTTAAAATTTCCATTAATTTTGTAAAACATTGATATTTATTGGGATTTCTCATTAAAATCACTAAAAATGGTTATATTTTGTTTTAAAATATACATGAAATATGGGTGTTTCAAGTACCACCATACATTAATTATGCTTTTCCTCAATCATAAATTATCAACATTGAGAATAAAAGGTCACAAATGTTACCATTATTTAAATAACAAAGCCATAAAATGAAACAACTATCAATGTAAAAAAATTCACGTTCTACATAAAAGATAAATTCAATTTATCACTTTTAAAAGAAATAATCTATTTAATAATTCTACTTCCTCCCTTTTGAAAATGGTTGATTTTATCTTTTCATTAATCAAAGTTCATAAATTCATTATTATTTAATATACCAAATCCATATTTACATCTCCTTTGAATCCTTTCAATCATTACTCATGATACAATTCAAATATAGTTATGCTCATATCATGAGAACATTCCACTTCTCCACAGTCGTGTAAAGGAAATAATTTCTTTACATTGTAAAGACAAAAGGTACATAAAATCACAAGGGATTTCAATAAATGTTTAGATTAATATGAGTCTTAAGGGTTTTAGAAGTTTATGTGAAAAAGTATGGCTCAAATAGGAATTTTTTCTATAATGTAAAATTATAGATATAAAAAATTATTGATTAATGACATTTTGTCCTTCATATTTTTCTAACACCAACTTTTCCAAAACTCAATGTATATTTTGTAATAAAATAAAGCATAATGAATGATCCTCAACCTCTTGAATTTTAACAACTTTTATGTTTTTTTAAATTAATTTTTATTTTTTTCAAATGTTATGCATGAAATAGACCTCAAATCCACCTTCTAACCACACATGATAAAAATCAACAGCCTTATAATGGTTATTTTTTATTCATTCTATTCATAAACTATTCCTAATTTTTTTTTCTTTTTCACTCAAGATGGGAAAACAATAAAGTATAATGAATAAGTCAAAAATATTTCTTAATACCCAAAATTAGAGCCCACATAATTTTTCCATTTAATTTATGTCATCCATTCCTCTGTGAATTCACTTACCCCCACACATCAACTTTAAAATATCACACAAATACTAAGAGGGGGATAGAAATGGATTAAAATAGCTTGAATCATGGCTCATTGGTAATAAGGTAATTCATGGTATCTATGGGATAACAGAGGGTTGATATAAGGTGGTATCAATAATAAGGGATTCAAAAAAGATTTATAAATCAATTATAATGTGTTTTTTTTACAGTCAATAGTTTTTAGAGGTTTCAATTCATGTTCTAACTAGTGTAATTTCCTAAAATGACTTAAGAAATATACTCTATATAAAATAGAAAATATTTGGCATAGAAATACTCTTAAGAATGGGAAATATGATATTAATAAAATCAAATGTGGCATAAAAAATAATAAAAAATCTATTCACATGAATTTGAAAAATTAAAACCATGAAAAATGATTGGTAAATTTCATTTACAAAAATCTACCAATTCCCTCAGATCATGAGTCCCCATCTCAATATCCACAATAAAATTTAGTCATTAACCTCACCATTTCACTCATTCATTCTCGTTATCATTGATATTTAAAAATGAAATCATAGGATTATTAAAAAATAAATTATATTATATAATTTAGGTAAAGAAAATATTTATAAATGGGTATAAAATTTTTATTTTAATGCTCAAAAGAGTTTTATAGGAAAAGCATATATTGGGATTTTGGACATAAAGAATTTAATAATTAACTCTATATTATCATGTATCTTCATTACTATTTATCCTTTTTTGGGATTTCATTTTCTATCACGGAATTATAAATGTAAATAAACAAATTAAGCATAAGGATAATGTCATTTAAACTCAAAAAGATAGAGGTAGTAGAGTTTCATTCTAAAATAATTCAAAAAGGAAAATTAAAATTTATAGAAGAAAAGTAAAAAATAAATATTGGTATGATATTACTAGTGGGACCTGGGTTTTTACTAACTCTAGAGGGTATTATCATTTTTTATCCAAAATATGATGTTTGGTGGATCTTTTTGTATTTTAACCACCACATGTTCCTTTTCCTAGATTTTAATTATTCTTTATTGTTGTTGAGGAATTATCCATAGGTAGAGTATAACACCCCCTCATATTTAAGTACAATTTTCATGGAGGGGGTTGGATGAAGTATGGATCATCCTCTTCCTTGGTTTCTACTTGTGAAACATTTTATGCTTTGTTCATTTCTGTCTCATTTTGGGATGCAAAGATTAAATGATCTGGGTTAAAATTAGTAGGAAAATTCACGTAAAAAAAGAACTTAAAATTAAAATTTTAGCATTCAAATTTAGATTCTCCTAAATAATTTTCATCAGTATCATCTACTTGGAATTATTCATGGACTTCCTAAAATGTGTGTTCGTCATAATTAGTGAGAACCATGTGTTCCTCAATAGGTGATGATACGTCATCTTAAATTTACTCTTCTAGATAAATTTGGATTGTAAAAATATGAAAATTCAAAATAGTGGGGAGTGATACGCAATTAAGATTTAATAAAATAAAATAAAATAGATTTAAAACCAATATCATCTCTTAATTTTTTTATGGTTTAATCATTTCCATGGAACTAAGTTCCTATTAAAATTGAATCATAATGGATGAAGGTAGGTACTTGGGATTATCCATCATATCTTCAAATTAAATCCCTTGAGTGGAATACTAATCATACATTTATAAAGGGATATGAAATAGTTATAGATCCTAAAATTCATAAGGAATGTTATGATCAGGTTTTACCCCACAATCATTCTAGGATTCATCTAGATCTTGGTGATCTCCAATACATAGCTTATTTGGATGGTCTCTCTCATCATGAATCTGCTCCATCTCATCAGGGTCATCTTGGATTTGGTTATTAAAATTGTGGGGATGTTTATAATCCTCAGGATCATTCCCAAATTATTAGATGTCTTAAAAAATTTTGAAATACCATTGGATCATCTTACAGTTCATGTTCATGTTGCTCAATGTATAAATTGAATACTCATTTTTTCATTCGATTTTTTCTACAGATATTGTAACTTCTATTTCATCCAATTAATCTCATTTTATGATATTTTTATTATCTACTTGTTCCTGAAATTACACCTGGATAATTTTTTAAATTATTATCGGAGAAAGAAAGTATAGATCTACTTTTTTCTGGGCCACTTCGTTATTATATTTTGGGGACTACTCTTGGGGTTTTATTAGTAATCGAACCATTCCTAACACTAATGGTTTCTCATGGTTCTGCTTAGGTTCTTATATTATGTTCTAGAATCTACCCTCTATTATTTTTGTGATCAGGCTTCCCTTATCTCTCTAGTAAAAATTACAACATCCTCTTATATAGACCCTAGTGATTTATTTACTGATTTTTGCACCTGTGACTTTTCAATCCATGAAAAATAATAATCATTTGAATATATAATGGAAAATTTTTTTGGTTATTTTTAAAATAAATTAAAACAGTCAACCGTATAAGAAAAAGAAAAATTAAGAAAACTCTAATTAGAAGCCGAAAAATGGCTCCAATTTTGAAACATTCCTATTGCGGGGCATCGAAGAATAAAATTTATTTATGTTATAATACTGAAAAATAGTACCTGATAAGGGTCACAACACTTGTGCAGCTTCAAAATTATTTACTTACTTATTATAATTTACCTATATCAAAATGTTTTACTGTTTTATATTATTTTTTTTGAAATGAAATATGAATTTTGGTTTTTTAATATAATAAATAATATAAATACATGGAGAATGAAAATTTAAACTGACCATACATGAAATGATAAATAGAATGTGATTAGAAAGAAATCACTTGGTCCAAAGTTTGATTTTTACTTCCATCATTATTATATTTTGTTTTTTTAAATTATGTTTGATAATCCAATTATTAAATATCAAGAATGGATTAATATATTTTAATTTAGAAGTTTTGAAATCTAGAATTCCTATGAAATTTAAATTCCACACCTCTTATAATCAATTTATATGGCATACCTCAATTGAGATTGTGACATCTTCAAAGACCTAACTCCATCATTTTCTCTATCATCAACTGATCAAATGAAATCCATAATGTTAAGAGATAATCAATGGAAGGATGGAAAAATAAATATATAATATAATAGAAGGATACTTTATTTTCATGTTGTGGGGGGGGTGGAATCTACACACCCATACATGCCACTCACATATACCACAAACAAAAAATAAACATTAAGAAATAATTCAAGAACACCCAAACTCTCTTAGGCAAGGCCTCTGGTCAACCCCTCTTTATCAAGGGTAAGATATCAATTTACGAAATATATAGAGGAGAAGAAAAATAATAATTAAATAAAAATAATAGTATAGAGATAAATACGGGAAAGAATAAAAAAAATAATAGAGAAAATAAAGAATAAGATAATTAAATATAATAAGCATAAAATAATAGAAACATAAAATGAAAAGAAGTAAAATTAAAATAAGAAGAAGAAAAAAATGGGTGGATGAAACTTGAAAAAAACGGTAATGATCAATTAATTATATTGAATTAATGAAAACTAAAATGAAATAGCATATTCATAAAAAACATGAAAACAGATATTTAGGTTGTAGCTACCCCCACCTTCTTGGTGGGGGAACCCTATTGATCAAGGCCTCATTAATGTGTATAAAAACTTCTATATCTCCCATTGTCTATAATCCCACATCAGGGTGGGAACCCGGATAGGCGCACATACACTTGAAATTGTACAAACTACATCCGCGTCGTCTGAGTGTGATTAGGCCCAACTCCTGCTCCAACAGGCTCTCCCAGCGGGCCTATCCCCTCATGTACTCTACTATTCCTCTCACATTATCTATCCCTCTTTTGGAGTATGCTTAGATGGTTAGGCCTAATAAAGCTAGACTATGTGGTTTCTAAACACGGCTGAGGGCCAACCAACCATGGAATGTTTTTTACATGAAATTTGTTCAATGTTTTTAAAAAATGATAATATAACATTAAAAAAAATTAAAATAAATTACATTGTCCAAATCCTTAACATATTATTAATTCCCAATAATTTTTATTTCAAAATTAAAATTTTACTAAATTTAGTAAAACATGATATTTAAAGGAATTCTTCATTAAAATACTTCCAAAATAAATAAATTATGATTATAAATTTTCATGAAATATAAGTGTGTCAATCCTTCAGAGAAAATGGTTGTCAAAGAATTTCCTACGCTAATGAACATAACCAAGATCTGAAGCCTCTAGGTAATATTAGGTTACTATAAGTGTTTTGTTCAAGATTTTTCCTAGTTGGGAAACCTATTAACTATATAACATGTAAAGGATTTAAATTCACATGTTCAGGGAAATGTGTGTAAATTCTTTAAGAGCTAATGAGTATATTTATTAATGCACTGGTATTAACTTTACTATTATCTAATGAATGTTTTGTAATTTATAGTGATGAATCAATGAAATATCTTGGTTTTTTGTTTATGAAAAATTAAATAGTGATTAAATATACATAAAATAATTTAAAATCAATGAAAAGAACTATCCAACAAATTAACTTTATATTGAAGAAGTAATATTTCCATTGAAAATATGGAGGCATAAACTCTATAATAGAAGATACAAGATATATATGGACCACAAATGTTGGAAGTATATCATATATCATAAGTATTTCAACATGAGAAAGAGAATATGGTTTTAACTAATCAATTACTACAATTGTTCCATACACTACCACCTTGGGAAGGCAAATAAGGTGGCTGGTGCGTTCGGTTTGTGGGACCGTAGAGTTCTAACCACGATGACGATTAAAAAGAACCACATATATAATGATATATTTAATATGGCTATAGGGATTTCTTAGCAAGGAGAACCATCATTATTCTTCCAATAAATTTATAAACAATCATTACTATAAATAATATAGAAGTCCTAATAGGATGATGATAACTTTAAAAGGATGTTTAAATAAGTGAGTGATGGGAAATTGACAGGCTTTATCTATAGAGATGGATTATTAATGTTTGGAAAGTGGTTTTGTGTTCCACCCATACTATAGTTGAAAATAGAACTGATAGATGAATCACATGGATCAATTTTCTTTATACATCTTAATAACACATAGATTTATATTTATTTTATAGAACATTTCTAACATGATGGTATGAAGTGGGAAATTTATGATTTTGTCTCCTGCTTCTTAGTATGCCAGTAGGAAATGATTGAATGAAAAATCTTAAAAGAGCCATGAAACCTTTACCTATACCTATATCAAAGTAGGATACTGTTATAGTGTAATTTTTTACCTGACTCCTTAAGACTCCAAGGATGAATGATATACTATGGGTCTTCTTCAATCATCAAACAAAGCCTACTTATTCTTAAGGATAAGTGAATATCTACCCCTTGAGTGAATTGCCCAGATCTATATCAACGAAATTTTAAGGATTTATGGGGATCCAAAATTGATTATATTAGATAATGACCCCCAGTTTAAATAAAAAATATGGAATTTTCTTCAAAGATATCTCAATAATGAGATACAGGTAACAACCGCCTATCATACCCAATCATATGGGCTGTCAGAAGAAACTATCCCGAATTTGGAAGACATGTTTAGATCACATTCCCCAAACTTCCACATTATTTTAGATGAATATATAACTATAGTGGAATTTTAAAAAATTATAGTTTCTATTGAAGCATCAATATAGAACCATATAAGGCATTTTGTGGGAATAGGTATCTATATCAACCTGTTGGGAGTAATTTTGAGAAAGATTGTAAGTTTTCCAAGAAATTTTTAATGATATGACTACTAAAATATAGACTATTGTAAACAAAATTAAAGTATCTTACTTTAGAAAAAAGATATGTGTTGATAAATGAAGGAATTATATAGAATTTCATGTTTTGGATCATGCATTATTTATGGTTTCACCATGTAAGTGAGGTTTAATATTTTGTAGAAAGTGAATGTTAAGCCGTTCATACATTTTAAATTTTAAATTATTAGAAAGAATTGGGGTTGTAACATACTGATAAGTTTTTCCATATAACCTTTATAAATTACATGATGTCTTTTATATTTCATTACCAAGGGAAAAAAATATGGATCACATACTTGTGATCACATAGAGGGAACACATTTTGAGACTTACTTGTCTTAAAATGAGGAGCTTATCAACATTCTTTACATGAGTGAGAATGTATTGTGGAATCAGACAATTCATTCAGTGGATGTAATTTGGAGAAATTCAAAATTATAAGAGTCAACTTGGGAGACTAAATAATCTATAAGGAATGTGTATCCACATTTTTGCAATAAATGATATATTCCCCATTTTTTGGATTAAATTATTTTGGTAGTGGAGAATGTAATTCCTGAGACGCCATTGTAGTAGGTAAATGTTACATCCCAAAACTATCGCACAAATGATCCTTTTGAAGATAAATTAAGAAATAAATTATTCAAAAGTTAAATTCTAGATTATCAATTTAACCCAATTAACGTCAATTTTTAATTCATCGAATAAAAATAATCATATTTTTAATTTCTAAGAACTTTCTAAAAAATGATGAATTTTTATAAATAATTATAGGTTTTACAAAAATTATACTTTGTATGACTTTAATGTTATAAAAGAATGTCAAAGAAGGTTAAAAACAAATTTTTGTAATCAAATATAAAAATTAAGAATATCATTATATATTTTACAATATTCTAATTACTAATAAACATATTGTAAATAAGATTAAAAATAATTAAAATGTTACATTAATATGAAAAATATTTTTGTTATTTTTATTAAATCAAGTATTTTCAAGAGATATTTGATTTTTTATATTCCTTGAAATACTCATATCATTTATTTATTTCATAATAAATAGTTTTATGTCATTAAAATCTCTATTTGAAATAATTTTACATTATATAAAAATTTAAATCATAAACATAATACTTCATTAATATGAATTATGTGACTAAGTGTATTTATTTTTAAAATAACATTTCACTCGGTTATTAATTTTATTTGATAATATTATTTTAAAATATGAAATTTTTATTACCAAATTATATTACAATTTTAATATTAATATTTATTTCATTTAAATTAACTACTAATGTTAGAAATTAATTACTAAGGTAAAATTAAAAGGGGTAAATTGAGTTTAAACTAGTGTAAAAGTACTAAAACATTTAAAAATGACTATAATTAAATGTATGTGTTTTTATTGACTAAAATTTGTTTCCCCAAAAATTTTATATATTCTTTATCCATTAAAAATTGAATAGTGTCATTTAATTACTAAAAAATGTTAAGGTTTTCCCAAAACTAACCTTCCCTTCACTTATAATTGGGGAACATCTTCACCACTTCAAGACACACCTCCCATTATAATTTATCTATTTGAAAATTCCACTTTTATCTCTATATAACCCTATACCTAGAACATAAGACATTGTTCAATCATATTTATCCTAATTTCTTCAAATTCAATGAGACTTCTATGAAAAAATGAAGTCCCTGACATGAGTTTTATCAACTACATTGTTTTCATATAAATTATCTTATTAAAATTTTATTCAAGAAAAACCAATATATTGATATTTTTATCATTTATATAATTTAATATTACTATATTATGGTTGTTAGTATTACTTATTCACATACCCCATCTATTAAGAAAAGAAAAACTATTGTCATTCATTGTGAGGAGTACGGCCTCCACAACATTACGTGTTTCATTTTACTTAACCTCCATTAAATGTTGTATATTATGAAGGTATTGAATGATAAATATTATGATAATGATATCATTATGGTTATTTTAAATAAAAATTAAGATCTTATTAAAGGAATGACCAAAAAAAATCATCGTTATTTTAATCATTTGAAGTAATTTTATGAAGATGATATTTTTTATTCAAATATTGTAATGTTTCATATTCACTAATTAATATTCTTTATCTTTATTATATTTATATATAATAATAATATAGACTAAATAATATCATTATAAACCTTTTATAATTACATTATAATAAACAAAACTCTTAATCATTCATTAAAGTAGGGTATGTTCATGTTTGTGTCGGTTTAACAACTTAATTATAGAATACATTAAATTTATAACATGAATGAATATGGGGAAATAATTAGTGGAATAATATTATATAAAATTTTAAATAATAATTTCTTAGTGTATATTGTATGAATATATAATTCATCATTTAATGAAACACTATCTGTTCCTCAAAAATCACGAAACAATTCTTTTTATTAGTTTCATCATCAATGATAATGTATAAAAACTCATGAATGAAATTGGAAACATCATAAATTCTTATAAATAATCCATAATATTATTTTTATTACCTACTAATAATATAATTTTGGATAATAATTAATAAAACACATCTATTATGAAACTAATAAAAACGATTATATTTATAAACACAGATGTGGAAAATAAAAAATATCATGTAGTGAATGAAAATTCATATAGAATATGAATGAAAATGGAAGGTATTATGTTTATAAATTAATTTATTAATATAAATATGTTAATTATACAGTAGGTTAAATTATTTTCATGGAATTAATTACAATATGTATGGTCTTTTCCATCTCTAATTCCTAACCTTGAGGCCTAATTTGAATTATACACCTAATTTTCTTTAGGCGGTGTATATGAAAACTATTTGAGATATTATATCATGATATATCTTTATTAATGGTATTTTAATATCAATTTTAAGAAATATATTCCATTATTTAATTTTTGAATTTTTATCCAATCCATAAGTGGTATTTTCCATCTCAATGCTCAATCACTGGGACTCAAGTTATAATAACCACCTATTATATTTTTTTGGTGAATGAATTTAAATGGAATATTTATTTTTATTTTACTCATGAAGTTTAAGGTAATTTATATTATATATATTTAACCTTCTATAATAATATTTTAATTATTGTTTTACCTTTTTGAGGTGAAAAAATCATTATATGTTTTGGTATAAAGTGTATGTAATTACCTAGAAAACTAATTCTTATATGGATACTAGAAATTGGATGAAATTGTGACAAAGATTCCTTAAAGATAAATAACAATAAAATGATTGTATGAACATTAAATCAATCATCAGTTTGGTGAAAAATGAGTCGTCCTATGAATACACGCCTAGAGAGAGTATCCTAGCAGTTATGCATTAGAATATTCTTGTTCTCTTACTGAAACATGATAGGGATTTTCCATAACATTACCTTGGTCTCCTACCAGTTTCTTCCATTGAATCCAATTACTTTCTTCTTTGGATAACCTATAACATTTTATATAACCTCTCCTCTATATTTCTTTTATGATACCCTATGAATTATATGTTGATTAAGTGATTCTATCCTATAATTCCACACTATTATATTGAATGGAAAAGTACTTGAGGTCCATATTTCTAAATATATAGATAAAAAAGTTTTATTCAGCAAGTGGTTCCTTTGGGCAATGTATTAAAGTTCTTTATGTGTCTTATTTTGAATGTATTATACATAAAAAAATTAAGGGTGGATCCAGACATTATATAATGACTCAATGATTTGACCGGTCTCATTAGACAATAATTGTATAGTTTTGGTGTACAGATATTCCCATGGTAGGTTAATGTATTCACTAAAATCCTAATGACAAGTAAAGTGTCTTTCTATAAGGTCATCCCAGTAATTTTTTGAGGTATTTAATTATGTATTTCTTCAAGATGAAATCAATGATTATTTGACCATGATTTCTTTTATTATAAAGGTTGTATTATACCCGCAATTTACGTTGATTATGGATTCTTTTTGTTCATTTATTCTTGATATTATTTATTTTATCTCTATTTTATATAATCATTCAATGTATGCTACTGCTTACTGGGCATTTTAGCTTATCCTTATTTTTTCCCTTTCCACAAGAAACATAGAGGATGAATATATATAATTTTAATTGATGATATTCAAAATAAAAAATTGTTATCACTATATTTAATGTTATATTTTTTTCAAGTATAATGTATGTAAATATATAGTATTCAATGAATAATAAATTTTTTGATACTTATTTAACTCTTGTACCATGTGTAGATAATGTAATATATTTATCAACTATGGGTTTTTAGAGCTTGGGATACTATAATAAACCCTTGAGAGGGATTGTTTTTTGTGGTGTATTATCCTAGACCATTGAGGTGTGGCTCTTAGTGTGAGATCTAGGTAATAGAAACCTAGGAAAATCATTTCTTTTATTATCCATTTTTTTTACTTGTTAGTGGGACTGTCATGTATTGTAGGCCTTGAGGAGTATGTGATTGGGATGTTTTCTATAGATTTAGTGGAAAGAGAGTGTAAGTTATGGTCATAGGTTTATGATAATGTGAACAATTTTCTTGTATACCATTGTGTGGATGGATGACTGGTGTAAGACTGAACATTTTTCTTTGTTAGTTAATGTCTTAGTTTTATAGTGCATGATCTCATTGAGGATTTTAGGGCCTTAAAAGAAGATAAATACCTTGATTTTTTAAATTGGACTGACTAGTAGATAAAACAATATTGTCTATGGTGCTTCATTTAATGAATCATATGTTCAGACAGGAAGGGGATCCCCAGATGTTAATTTTTGGTTTTTTCATAGAATTAAAAGTTGGGCCTTTGAGTGAGATGAGGCCACTGTATATTCCTTGTAGTAGTATAGAACATGTGAGATATAGTATTATGGAATAATTATAAGAGGTGGAATACTTATTAAGGAATGTTAAATGAATTTCAGGACTTGGTTTGAAAAATTTGAGCAACCTTTGGTTTCATAAGGTTCATTGGGGAATAGTCTTCAGGTGAGTAGTTAGCGATGGCATGTGATGCTGGTGGGTAATTCATTTTAATGCTTGGGTGTGGCTGGAAGTTTCTTTAATGGGTAGTTCATTAGTGAACTACCCTAAGAGAATACATGTTATTAATCTAAGAACATATTCATTATTTATTCACATGGAGGAGTGTGGGGGAATGTGGATCTTTTGAAAGGTTTATAGATGAATGTGGGACATCTATGTAATCATTGATTAATCAATATCCAATTATATTGGCACATTATAAGTGTATAAATTATTTTGGTGATTTAGAAATATCATGTGTGGATTCCATGTGTTTGATTGTCAATGATTACTGATGGGTTAATTTGATAATCTCAGTTATGGTAGGCATAAATGATGAAATTTCTTATCGGTTCCTTTATAGGTGGAGCGTAGTTTATCACTATGATTCCTCAAGATGTCAAATTTAGTAGTTGGGGACCACCAAAAAAATTAATTTTTCACTATATATGGAGGTATTTATTCCATAATATTTTTATATTCAATTGGTTGGTGATTATGACCATGGAAATTCCAATTGAAGTAAGGGCCTATAAGTCGTTGGCATTTTAAGACACAAGGTTATCAACTTGATTTAATATTGGAAGGCCAAGATGGAGGCAGAATTATGGGTCCTGAACTATGTATAAAAGGTAGATATTAGTTTCATATTTCTGGATTCAAGGGTTTTATAATATGTTGGTTCTATTTTTTTGTTCTAGAATGTATAAAATGGTTAAGGGTGTTGTTGATGTAGGTGGATGATGTTAGTGAGTCTAACTAGTAGTGGGTCATAGAAAAATATTATGATTATTTTATCACAAAATAATTTTATATGAATATGAATAATTCCATGTTATGGTGTGATATGTTTCTAAAGATTTATGATTTCTTGGAAGGAACAACGAGCCAATTTGATAAGTGTTAGTGGTGCTCAAGAGTGTCAGGGTTTTTATAAATAATGAGGTTGGTTTCTGCTTGTATATTTTCATTAACATAACTTCATCCGTGCATGTTGAGAGGGATATATTAGCAAACCAAATCCATGGGTATAGGTGACTTGTGACAGTATGTAAATTGAAATAAAAATGTTTTAAAGGTAGATGAGAGATACCCAAGTGTTAGTATCGATTAGAGGTGATCATGTGTTGTCTAGTGAAACCAACTAGAGGAGAGAGGATGGGTTTATTAGGTGGGATCAATGTTTGGAGATAGTTTAGATGAATGATGATTCATGGAATTAACCAGGATATGTGTCATGATTCAATGGGTGATGTAACACCCCAGGTAAATAAAGAATATGACATTTTTATATTTATCCTTATTTGTGAGTAAAATGTTAATATTAATTTAAAGGGAACTCTATGCTCGATGGCTTACCCAATACGCAACAATGTGTTCCTTTGAAATCTTACATTGCACTCTAATAATAAAATAATTTTATTTTAATTGGTAGATAACACCTAGCCATTGTAATGAGGGGAATGAACAGAACTAACTACAAAATGATTATATATTTTTGTCAAATATTTTTACTTTTTAAAATAAATGTTAGAGGATTAAAAATGTGAATGAATCCAATTTTAAGCGTAAACATTCTAATATTCTTTAAAAGGTCGATTAACCGTCTTTTGATGGCGAACCTCTTTTAATCCAATTTTTGAAAATTTTATGTGTTATATTTGACAAAATAAAATTCTTCTTTAGAATAGGGACATCAAAATTTACTTTGTGTAAATTTTTGGTATTTTTCCGATAAAGTTCATTTTTTATGAATAGTGAAAAATGTTGTATTTTAATTCAAAACTTCTTTTTAGTCTAATTTATTTTTATGATTATATTATATTTTGAATTGGTTTTAAAGTGAAATTAGAATATATTTTTACCATTTAATCCAATAGTGGTCATTTTAATTAATTTCACTTTGAAATTGGACTTAAACTAGTGCCAATCTTTTGATATACATTGTTTCATAAAAACACGGTATTTGTTCTGACAGCGGGAATTAATTATTAAATTAATTAATTTAACATATATTTTTTGAATTTTTTAAAATAGACATCATTTTTGAATTCATAATATCAAATATAGCTTAGGGTGAAGTTTTGGTATTTTTCTGAAAAACATCAATTTTAGATGAATAGTGAAACCACTAAGTGGTACATAAAAAACTGATTTTTCGTTTAAATGAAAATTTACCACCTCTGTGTTTTTATTTTCCAAAATCATACATACATGGTTCTCATTAGGAGGTAAAATGTGGTTCAATGGGATTAAAATAAATTTTTGGTGAATAGTAACTTTTATGTTTTTAATCGCAATTAGAGGTAATTAGTGTAATTTAAGGTAAAAAATAACATTTTAATAATATGAAATGACCTCGACACATGTCCTACCCTTATTTTATGAGTCATGTCCGACCAATACAATGCATGGGTATACTTGGGGACCCCATGAAGCCACTTTGGTAGGAAAATGACATTAATAAATTTTTATTTAAAGTTAAAATTAAAATGTCACAAACATGTGTTGTTTTACTAAAACAATTTTTACATGGGGTTATACAAGTCATATTTCTGACTATAAATATTAATTAGAAAGATAAAACTATTTCCTAAATCATGATATTTTTTTATAATTTTTAGACATTAAATAAATTAAATTATTTATGACACCATGATGATGCATCAATTACCTCATTATTTAACGAATTAAATAAAATGAAAATATAATGTAAACACTAAGACCTAAACTTGTCCAAAACCTATTGGATGTGTGGATTTAGAAACCTTATCACTTTATCCAAGAAATATATCCTTTTGGGACCTTTAAAATCTGAAAATCATTTTATAATAAAATAATATTTTATAACATTCCATGAGTGCCCCTCCTCTTCTCTTATAAAAGGCCCCCACCTCTACCACCTTACCCACAACACTCAAGCCTTTGTCTCAGCCAAACCATGACCATTTCAACTCTCCATATCCCTCTCTTCATCATTGAAGCCTCACCTTTGGGTAGAATCCTTTCCAAGGAAGACTTTGAGCTCAAATCAAAAAGAGTTACCTGACTTAAAGGTAATGTCTTCCCTTCTGTTCCTTTGTTTTATTTTGCTTCTCCAACCCTCTAAACTATTTTGATTCATTTATTTTGTAACAAAACCAGTATCATAAATATACTAGGATGTTGTTATGTAAATTATTTGAGTTACACTTACACACACCTTCGTCTAATTGTTAAAGAACCTACTATTTTTGTGGATGGAGAATTTCTGCCTCACGGAACGATGATTGTTCAATCCTCTCTTAACACCTTTCATGGTGGCCATTATGATGTCAATATATTTTATATATGATATATATGGTATTTATGTTTTCTTTATGCTTCTGAATTTTATATTTAAAACAAACCTTTATGCTTTTCATGTTGTGCAAATGCGATAATTTCATACGAGGAAGTGTGGACTACCGCCCCCTCAAGTGATGTGACTCATTCATGCAATACATGGAATGTCTAAAGAATGAAATTAATGAACATATGTGAAAAATATAACATATATGTTATACTTTAATTATAATATATATATCTATCAATTATTTTTAATTGCATTAATATGACAACGAAATGAAATTAGCGTTCATGCGTACGTACGACCTACCATCTCCATGGACGGTGCATTTCATTTCTTTTTATCTCCAAATGTTATGTAGTAGAATAAAATTAATATGTACTGGATATATATGATATTTAAATTATTAATACTATTCTATATATGATTTACTTATAACTACATGGAAAATCATTTTCAAACAAGTTCATTTTTGACTCATGTACCAAACGTCGACCAAAACGTCTAATATGAACTAACATTATTAAACAATTATTATAACATTATAGTATGTTATATGAACTGAATAATAATCTTTAAAGGAGTTCCTTAGGCAATTATAATTTGACCAAAGTTTATTATTCAATAATATAAAGAAACGAACAAGACAAGTCGGACTTGAGGTAAGGGATCCTACCCCTCTCTTTCTTTTTAAGTACACTCTTTTATGTCATTCCTTTTAAGATCATATTTCTTATGATTGGATTGTTCATTTATATTACTCTTACTGTAATTGTTTTATTTTCATATGATGAGAGACCCTATTTTCTCTCATCAATACAATTTAGAAGTTTTGAGTGGCGCCGTTAGGATGCCGAATTTTCGTAAGAGATCCAACCTCTCTGTAACGCCCCGACCCCAGTTGCCCAGAGTCGGTGCATTAATTACATAACATTGGAATGATCACAAGAAAGATCAAATCTCGAAAGACCGATTGGTTTAGTAGCCTTGGAAACACTAGATATATTCATAAGTTTTACATTACATCATAAAATGAAAAACTACTACAACAACATAATGTTTCCACAGTCCACACTATAATCCCCTCATAAAATCCCTACAGGTCATTCATAACTTACATCTTCACTTCCTGGGAAAAAATAAAACATAGAAAAGGGGTGAGCTCAAATGCCCAGTAAGGATAACAATATAGCGGAAACTTTCATAAATAAGAATAAAGATTTAAGGCAATGTATAACTAAAACAAAAGCCTTTTAAACATGAACTTTCAACATGGTATGGCATAAATAAAATGAAATAATGCCATTTAGTTATTCACATGGATATTCTACTAATCGAATAATCACATGCAAAAAATCAATAACCACTTTCATAATGATGGAATGCATAATGCCAGACTATCATAACCACATAGCCAAGGCCTCGTGCCAAGACTACAAATAAGATTTTGTCAAGGCCTTGTTCCAAGACACTAGTTTGTCTCATGAGACATACCGATGCATCGAGGAGCTATAGCGGGCTCCACCCGTCACTTACTAAGTCCAATGCATTCCCATATGAAAAGGTTTAAACATAACATAAACATTCGTATTAAAACTAGCATATGAAATGTCAATAATTTCACCATAAACTATGAATGGTATAAAAATAGCACATCCACAGTCAAACATATCACAAAAACATCAATACAATATATAAGCTTTGTATTACAATAAATCAACTTCAAATAAGCGTAAAATCCATCAAAGGATGTTGACATAGATGAAATCAAAATTCTTTTTAAAGAAATATCTCTTTTTATTTTGAAATCATTTAAGATCCATATAAAATAAAACATTTTCTTTGAAAATATTCTTATAAGCTTTTATGGAAAGCTTCGACGATTTTATAATGGCGGAAAATAACCGCACCCGCCGTATAAGTTAAAAAAAACATTCTTACCTCAATTCTGTCGAAAAGGTTAAAAAGGACCTTGTTTTGAAAACGACGGAAAGATTCCTTTATAAACCTCTTATAAAAATTCAAACACGGGTATAAATGACTTTAACCCATATTCTTGTAAATAGTAAAAATGTTTTGAAATACATTTCGAAGAAACATGGATGTGGATGATAAAGAGATCCCAGTAGATTATTACGTATAATACAACCTCGGATAATGAAGAGATTGTGAAATAACCCTTACCTTGTACTTTTCCTTGGTTGGGGTAGGTTAACCTCCTGTATAATGGTGAAATAATTGTTATTAAATTATACATGAATCATATACATTAATATGATATCATATATGATCTTTTAATATTGATTTGATAATAATATCTTAGTATTATCGCTGTTTCGGGTGTGAACTTACTTGTTTGCTTTTGTATGTTTTGTTACATAAGAAATGTTTGTAAAGGATAAGTTGTATATTATTCAAATCCAGAATGGTATCAAGTCCTTAAAAATCATTTTTAAATCATCAAATGATAATTATACTTGAATGGATACGATGGAGAATGAATCTCATCGCGTTCGTGGAGACGGTAGTCCGTACGTACGCACGAACGCTACTTCCATTTAATTTTTATTTTAAAAGAATCGAATACAAATGATACATAGGTATATTACTATTCCAGTATAATATAATATTTTATACATGTTACTTAAGTTCATTAACACCATCCTTTATACGTTCCATGTGTGGTATGAACGAGTCATATCATTTTAAGGGGGCGGTAGTCCGCACTTCCTCAAATGAAATTATCGTATGTATATACAACATGAAACGAATAATGGTATGAAATAAAATGGAATTACAGAAGCTTATATATAAAATATATATCATTAATATCATATTTAATTACAGTGCCATCATAATGGCCACCATGAGAGGCGGTAAGATGTATTTGAACAATCATCGTTTCGTGAGGCGTTAGTTTGCCATCCACAGAAACATTATGTTCATCATCCATTAGATGGAGTTGTGTGAATGTGTAGTTTGAATCCTTCTTATAACAACATACTAGTATATTGTGGATACTGGTGTTGTTACAAAAGAAAGGAAATAAAAAGAGTTTGGGGGTTGGAGAAGCAAAATAATTGAAAATAATTTAAGAGAAAATGTTACCTTTAATTTAGGTAACTCACTTTGGTTGGAACCAAAGGACTTCTTGAAATGCTTTCTGCCTAAGGGGAAGCTTCAAGGAGGAGGAGAGGGATGTGGGGAGCTTAGTTGGGCAGAGTTTGGACGAGCCAAGTGGCTTGAGAGGTGTTAGTAATGAGTAGAAGTGGTCTCCTTTTATAAGGGAGAGGAGGGGCTCTTTAGGAAAGAGTGAAAGTATTACTTTATAATATAATTATATTCGGTTTATAATGGTCCAAAAATCATTGAGGTCGAAGATAAGATGACTCATATTCTAAATAACATCAACCAATAAGAATTGGACAGGTTTTAGATAATATTTTAATCATTATAATCTTATTTATTTAAATGATTTATTAATGAGGTAAACATTGCATCATTATTGTTTCATTAATAATTTAAATTATTTGATGTCTAAAAATTATAAATAAAATATCATTATGTAGGAAATCTTTTTAGCTTTCTAATTAATATTTATAATAGAAAATCCAACATGTATAACCCTATGTAAAAATTGTTCTTTTAAAAGATGTAAGCTTATGCCATTTTTGTATTCATTTTAACTTAATTAAAATAAAGTGTAATTATCACTTACAAGTGGATCAATGGGGTACCAAAATTGACCCAAAGATGCCCATGGTCGACCATGTATCAACCAATAGGGTTAAGACACGTTTTAGGGTAATTTAGTATTATTATAATATTATTTTTAACCCTTATTTACCGGATTTACCCTTAACCATGGTAAATAAAATATTTACCGCAGTAATTATTCAAAATGTCTAAAAATAAAAGTTACCTATTTACAAAATTTTAACATCCTGATTCCAAATATGCAATCCATTTTTCTAAATTCAAAACACAGAAGTGGCAGAAATTAATTTAAAATTAATTCCCGCTGTCAAAACAAAAAGCGTGTTTTTAAGAGATAATAACTATCAAAAGATTGACACTCGTTTATGTTCAGTTTAATTGTAAAATTATGTCCAATGACCAAAATTATATTAAATGGTAAAAATATATTCGAAATATACTTTAAAACCACTCAAATTCATAATTTATCACTATTAATTATTTTGATTAAAAAAGTTGTTTTTAATTAAAATTCAGTAATTTTTACTATTCATCAAAATATGAAAGTTATCCGAAAAGTACCAAAATTTCACCTTAGGCTAAATTCGATATTCCGAATCCAAAAATGAAGTCCATTTTCAAATATAAAATATATATAATTTCAAAAAGTAGGTATTACTATTCATAACGGCTAGTTTGATCGGTTGTGGTGTGTGTTAAAACTCGAAGTTGCGTACAACACACGCTACTGTTTTATTCAAAGGAAAGCGTACCGTGGAAGTTTGGGATGTTTTATTTTAAATTTTTTGATGTCTCCATTTAGTCAAAAAGTTTAAAATATTGTATTTAAAAAGGTTTCACTATCAAAAGTTGATAAAAGTGCAATACTGAAAATGAATCTGTTCTTGCATTATGACTAAGAAACTCATAATATGGATTCTAAATTTATAAGGATTATATAAAGTTAAAAATGTAGTTAATGCTATTCATGACCTCTTTTAATGGATTTTTTTTGGTAAGTCATGGTGCAATTGAACTCGGTGTTGCTTGTAGTGCATGTTATTGAATTATTTTGAAGAAATAACACACTATGAAATCTTGGGGTGTTACATTCTCCCCTCCTTCAATAAATTGCGTCCTCGCAATTTGAAATTGTTCTTCGAAAATAAAAGGTTGAAAATAGATAATATATTTGTGGGAAAATCCACATCGGAAATTGGGTTACTAAAATTTTGTCTTAATATGAGGAAAAGAGAAATGAAATGGTCACCACCAAATTATGATCTCGATTAGGAGAACATTGGTGGCAATTAGAGATATATAATTGGAGGAAAAACATAAATATTTATAGGTAGTGATTGAGGTCATCAATCACAAACAAGTGTATAATTGAGGTCCTTAAACTCATCAATCTATGATGATTTGAAGTACCATCGGTTCAACAAAATATAGGGTATTGGGATAACGCATTTTTGACGTTTCAAAATATCTTAGTTGAAATCCCACATCGAAAAATGAATTAACGAGGCCTCTATTTAAAATAAAGAGTCGAAAGTATGAAGATTACCGAAAATAACACATACTAGGGTTCCATGTAGGAAAATATGGATATTGAATAGAAATCTAACCATCAATTATCTGATGGAGAGTGGTAGAGAACATGGCTATGAAAAGGCCAACAATCCCAAAGCCATAAATTAGTGATGATTTAAGGTACCATCTAGGAAAACTTTTTTGTTCTAAGTTGCTTTTCTTAATGTTGAAGAATTTATTTATGAGATTGGCTAAGATCATAAGGAGATATACTTACTTTATAATTAGAGTTTTATCCATTAATAAATTTCAACCACAAACTCATCTTTCACTCGTAAAAAAAATTCTATTTATACTATTAATATAGGGTTCCAAAATAAACCAATTTATAATTCATCTACCAGATCTTTTAAAAAAACTACATTATTTAATCCAGGACATTTCTTGGGACAGTGGTAGGTGATACACCCTTGTCGCCCTTCGGTTGCGGGTTCAAGTCTCGCAGCCTTGCTGGACGCGACGGGTTGCCGCCCGACCTCCGGGTTGTCCTTTTATGGCAATCCAAAATAATCCAAACTAGAACTATCCAAAATACATCTATCCAAACTCACAGTCCAACATTTATAAGTGAGGTAAACATAATATAGAACCTTTTTACCCCGTAATAGCATATGAATACCTTCATCATGTATTCTTTTAATACACCGAAACATCCGGAATTACCATATTCCTTATTGATTACATTCATGCTCCCTTATTCCATATAGAAAGCTGGATATACTTCATTAATCCAAAAAATGTTTTAAACCCCAACAATGATGGAATATACAAATCATTAATCAGTTCCAGGGTAGTCAAGAATATCCAATATAATTTATCCAAAACAATCACATATTATTCCAAAATCACTACCTCAGTATCAGAACTATATTATGATTTATCATTCTCTCAACCATATATTTTCCAAAAATTTATCCTTCTATTGAGTCACTTTCCTTTGTTCCACACAATCTCAAGTCCTTAATGAAATAGTACTGTAGTATAATCCTTATATACTCCATGATTATTGTAACAAGTACATTGTTGATACAACACTCAATTGACATAATCAACATAAGAACTCTAATCATTCCTCTTCATCTGTGGTAGTATCATAAATTGATTATTATCCGATAAAATCATTTGAGGCATATTCTGATGACTGGGACATAGGTTCGCATAGTGTCCAAACTCCTTGCAAATGAAGCATTGTACATTTGAAACCATTTTCTTACCCTTGCAGTCACGTACTTTGTGCCCTTTTCCTCCACACTTATAACAAACTCCCATTCCTTTCAGGCAAGTTCCAGGGTGTTTCTTTCCACAGTTACCACATATGGGAAAATTCTTCTTTTCCCTCATCCCTTTATCCATCTTTCTCTCTTCCATCCTTTTCTTCTCTTGCTTCCCTTCAAATCCATATGACTCAGTAAACTCTTTACTTATCTTATCAACACATGATATTATTTCTTCACATGATGATAATACATGGGAGACTATTCCTCTTATAAATTCTAGCTTAAGACCATGAAAGATATGATCCTTCCTTCTCTTTGGATCATGTACATTTCTGGAGTTCTCATTTCTTCTACTGGGCGCCATTTCTAAACAATGGCATACACTAGATCAGTTTATGAATCAAAATACATAATCCCATACTTATAAAACACTTAACATAAATTGAACTATTTATGGATATAATCCATAATCATAAAAATGTTTTCTTTGAGGAAGTATATACTCATAAACCCTTCATAATGATTTGTAAAGAAAATGAGAGTTATCCTAAGCATATCCCCCGGGAGTGTCGTAACCAAGAGTGCAGCAAGGCCCGTTGTCGTGCACCAGTTCCCGTTCGAGTCTAGCTCAAAGCGGTGTTTTCGAGTTTTACCCCTAGGTACATCTGTGCCAGAGCCGCCTCTACCTGCTCGTATCCAGACAGGGATGTATTTCTCAGAAAACTCACAAAATCTCTACAATACCAAAATTCTAGGAAGTTCTTCTATATTAATCCTCAAAGTTCATCTTAGGTATACGTGCTCTAATCAGAGTTTATCTAAATCTAGCTTCCAAGGTTTGTACTAAACTTCCTCTGATACCAACTGTAACACCCCGACCCCAGTTGCCCAGAGTCGGTGCATTAATTACATAACATTGGCATGATCACAAGAAATATCAAATCTCGAAAGACCGATTGGTTTAGTAGCCTTGGAAACACTAGATATATTCATAAGTTTTACATTACATCATAAAATGAAAAACTACTACAACAACATAATGTTTCCACAGTCCACACTATAATCCCCTCATAAAATCCCTGCAGGTCATTCATAACTTACATCTTCACTTCCTGGGAAAAAATAAAACATAGAAAAGGGGTGAGCTCAAATGCCCAGTAAGGATAACAATATAGCGGAAACTTTCATAAATAAGAATAAAGATTTAAGGCAATGTATAACTAAAACAAAAGCCTTTTAAACATGAACTTTCAACATGGTATGGTATAAATAAAATGAAATAATGCCATTTACTTATTCACATGGATATTCTACTAACCGAATAAGCACATGCAAAAAATCAATAACCACTTTCATAATGATGGAATGCATAATGCCAGACTATCATAACCACATAGCCAAGGCCTCGTGCCAAGACTACAAATAAGATTTTGTCAAGGCCTTGTGCCAAGACACTAGTTTGTCTCATGAGACCTACCGATGCATCGAGGAGCTATAGCGGGCTCCACCCGTCACTTACTAAGTCCAATGCATTCCTATATGAAAAGGTTTAAACATAACATAAACATTCGTATTAAAACTAGCATACGAAATGTCAATAATTTCACCATAAACTATGAATGGTATAAAAATAGCACATCCACAGTCAAACATATCACAAAACCTTCAATACAATATAGAAGCTTTGTATTACAATAAATCAACTTCAAATAAGCGTAAAATCCATCAAAGGATGTTGACATAGATGAAATCAAAATTCTTTTTAAAGAAATATCTCTTTTTATTTTGAAATCATTTAAGATCCATATAAAATAAAACATTTTCTTTGAAAATATTCTTATAAGAATGTATGGAAAGCTTCGACGATTTTATAACGGCGGAAAATAACCGCACCCGCCGTATAAGTTAAAAAAAATATTCTTACCTCAATTCTGTCGAAAAGGTTAAAAAGGACCTTGTTTTGAAAACGACGGAAAGATTCCTTTATAAACCTCTTATAAAAAGTCAAACAAGGGTATAAATGACTTTAACCCATATTCTTGTAAATAGTAAAAATGTTTTGAAATACATTTCGAAGAAACATGGATGTGGATGATAAAGAGATCCCAGTAGATTATTACGTATAATACAACCTCGGATAATGAAGAGATTGTGAAATAACCCTTACCTTGTACTTTTCCTTGGTTGGGGTAGGTTAACCTCCTGTATAATGGTGAAATAATTGTTATTAAATTATACAAGAATCATATACATTAATATGATATCATATATGATCTTTTAATATTGATTTGATAATAATATCTTAGTATTATCGCTGTTTCGGGTGTGAACTTACTTGTTTGATTTTGTATGTTTTGTTACGTAAGACATGTTTGTAAAGGATAAGTTGTATATTATTCAAATCCAGAATGGTATCAAGTCCTTAAACATCATTTTTAAATCATCGAATGATAATTATACTTGAATGGATACGATGGAGAATGAATCTCATCGCGTTCGTGGAGACGGTAGTCCGTACGTACGCACGAACGCTACTTCCATTTAATTTTTATTTTAAAAGAATCTAATACAAATGATACATAGGTATATTACTATTCAAGTATAATATAATATTTTATAAATGTTACTTAAGTTCATTAACACCATCCTTTATACGTTCCATGTGTGGTATGAACGAGTCATATCATTTTAAGGGGGCGGTAGTCCGCACTTCCTCAAATGAAATTATCGTATGTATATACAACATGAAACGAATAATGGTATGAAATAAAATGGAATTACAGAAGCTTATATATAAAATATATATCATTAATATCATATTTAATTACAGTGCCATCATAATGGCCACCATGAGAGGCGGTAAGATGTATTTGAACAATCATCGTTTCGTGAGGCGTTAGTTTGCCATCCACAGAAACATTATGTTCATCATCCATTAGATGGAGTTGTGTGAATGTGTAGTTTGAATCCTTCTTATAACAACATCCTAGTATATTGTAGATACTGGTGTTGTTACAAAAGAAAGGAAATAAAAAGATTTTGGGGGTTGGAGAAGCAAAATAATTGAAAATAATTTAAGAGAAAATGTTACCTTTAATTTAGGTAACTCACTTTGGTTGGAACCAAAGGACTTCTTGAAATGCTTTCTGCCTAAGGGGAAGCTTTAAGGAGGAGGAGAGGGATGTGGGGAGCTTAGTTGGGCAGAGTCTGGATGAGCCAAGTGGCTTGAGAGGTGTGAGGAATGAGTAGAAGTGGTCTCCTTTTATAAGGGAGAGGAGGGGCTCTTTAGGAAAGAGTGAAAGTATTACTTTATAATATAATTATATTCGGTTTATAATGGTCCAAAAATCATTGAGGTCGAATATAAGATGACTAATATTCTAAATAACATCAACCAATAAGAATTGGACAGGTTTTAGATAATATTTTAATCATTATAATCTTATTTAATTAAATGATTTATTAATGAGGTAAACATTGCATCATTATTGTGTCATTAATAATTTAAATTATTTGATGTCTAAAAATTATAAATAAAATATCATTATGTAGGAAATCGTTTTATCTTTCTAATTAATATTTATAATCGAAAATCCAACATGTATAACCCTATGTAAAAATTGTTCTTTTAAAAGATGTAAGCTTATGCCATTTTTGTATTCATTTTAACTTAATTAAAATAAAGTGTCATTATCACTTACAAGTGGATCAATGGGGTCCCAAAATTGACCCAAAGATGCCCATGGTCGACCATGTATCAACCAATAGGGTTAAGACACGTTTTAGGGTAATTTAGTATTATTATAATATTATTTTTTAACCCTTATTTACCGGATTTACCCTTAACCATGGTAAATAAAATATTTACCGCAGTAATTATTCAAAATGTCTAAAAATAAAAGTTACCTATTTACAAAATTTGAACATCCTGATTCCAAATATGCAATCCATTTTTCTAAATTCAATACACAGAAGTGGCAGAAATTAATTTAAAATTAATTCCCGTTGTCAAAACAAAAAGCGTGTTTTTAAGAGATAATAACTATCAAAAGATTGACACTCGTTTATGTTCAGTTTAATTGTAAAATTATGTCCAATGACCAAAATTATATTAAATGATAAAAATATATTAGAAATATACTTTAAAACCACTCAAATTCATAATTTATCACTATTAATTATTTTGATTAAAAAAGTTGTTTTTAATTAAAATTTAGTAATTTTTACTATTCATCAAAATATGAAAGTTATCCGAAAAGTACCAAAATTTCACCTTAGGCTAAATTCGATATTACGAATCCAAAAATGAAGTCCATTTTCAAATATAAAATATATATAATTTCAAAAAGTAGGTATTACTATTCATAACGGCTAGTTTGATCGGTTGCGGTGTGTGTTAAAACTCGAAGTTGCGTACAACACACGCTACTGTTTTATTCAAAGGAAAGCATACCGTGGAAGTTTGGGATGTTTTATTTTAAATTTTTTGATGTCTCCATTTAGTCAAAAAGTATAAAATATTGTATTTAAAAAGGTTTCACTATCAAAAGTTGATAAAAGTGCAATACTGAAAATGAATCTGTTCTTGCATTATGACTAAGAAACTCATAATATGGATTCTAAAATTATAAGGATTATATAAAGTTAAAAATGTAGTTAATGCTATTAATGACCTCTTTTAATGGCTTTTTTTTGGTAAGTCATGGTGAAATTGAACTCGGTGTTTCTTGTAGTGCAAGTTATTGAATTATTTTGAAGAAATAACACACTATGAAATCTTGGGGTGTTACACTCTCTCTTTATTTTTAAGTACTCTCCTTTATGTCACTTATTTTAAGCTCCTATTTGTTATTTTGATGATATTTTATTATATATCCTTATTGATGTTAATTATATGTCCATGTTATGAGATACCATTTTTATCTCTCATCAACTCATTTTCTGAATTTTGAAGTGACGTCGTTAGGCTGTCAAGTTTTTGCAAGGGAACTTCTTAACCCAATTTTGATTCTTTGGGATAAACTTTTACTCCTTGAATATGTCGTTATATGAATATGTGTGAATAAACTCTGATTTTTTTACACTTAATATCCACTTATATTTGGTTTATTCATTTGTCGCACTTAATTATGAAATTGATTTATCCTTAATCCAAGAATACAGTCTTTTTAAGGGACTTCGTCTTGATCTTATTTCATTAAGTCATATTTTTGTTCTAATACAAGGATTTATTTTATATGGTGTATAAAACCTTTTGACATATAATTTTATTCGAAAGGAATCTTTTTTATACGAAGCGTTTTACTAAACGAAAAAAAGTATGTTTCTTTTTGACGTACGCGGTGACAATGACCTTTCCGCTGCCACGAGTATTATTTGATCTCTGGATTCCTCAACAGGCCATTATATTTTTAAAAGTAAATAAATACCATATAATCTTTTTTGGTATTGAAAATGGTTTTGATAATGGATTTGTCATGTCAATATATTTAAGTGATATATTGTGCTAGAAATGTGGAAATGTTTTCATTACTTTATAATTGTTTTATGTGTTATGATTTTGTAATGGTACTTGGAAATTTGACAGGTGGTTACATGATAAACCATATGACGGGTGGTTCCGTGAATACTAGGATGGGTGGTTAAGTTATAACCTCCAATGCATTGGGTACGGAAGTCGGCCATATGTATATTCCATTAAGTATTTGTGGATGTCGACCATATGGTTATTCCATTTAAGTATATTTATGTCCCAAGTTACCTTTATATGTTATGTGTTCTTTATATGGGTTTTATGGTAATATTTTGGTTACAAAAGGGTAAGTAATGGTATTTTATTTAGTGAAGAGTTTTTACTACTTCATAAATGTGAAAAGTATTACATTGGTAAAGTACTAATGGTTTACTTGTTGTTTTGAAAAACTAATAGTTTTCCTTCTTTGTGTATCCTTTACTGGGATTTTTATGCTCATCCCAAGTTTTTGACATGTTTTCCAGAGGACTTAAAGATGAATAGGGTCAAGGATGGGATCAAGGAAAGACATTCTATCTAAAACATGGAACAAGACATGTTTTTTTAATTGTTTTTTTATTTTATGGAAGCTTAGTAGAAGTGTATACTATGTAATCTTTGGTGATGTAATAGTTATGTCCTAATTATCTAAAACTATAAGCCTGAAAAGATCCTCTTTGTGAATTATTAATTTAATTCATGATTATGTAATGTTTAAGGTTGGGGCCTTATAGTTGGTATCAGAGGTCAGTTTACACAACTTTAGGGATTGGGAGTTTTTTTTAGACACATGATTAGTCCCCATATCTATTATTTCAGTTAAATACTTGTTTTATAACTATTTTCAGGTCAATTAAAGTAAGTTACGAATGGAAGGAGAAGGATCTCAAATGACATTCCTATCAGTTCCTGATGACATTCTTGCAATAATTATTGTAAAGTCATGTTCGGATGATTGTGAAACTTTTTCTAGCATACAACTCACTTGTAAGCAGTTGGTTGGGATATCAAACACCTCCACTATACTTCGTTATCATCGTGGATCATGGGTTGTTTTTAGAAAAATACTATTTTCACAATATTCTCATATTTTCAAGAAAGTTAAATATTATCAAGGTATTTTCAAATATTTTACCTTATCACAATGATTTGATGCATATTATGATTTTAAAAATGGTGCTGAGGAAGGAGACCCGTGCAAAACCTATTTATATTTTCTTTTAAAATATAGTTTCTCAGCACATACTTATGGTATTTTAAAAGGACCAATAAAAGAAATTTTCAACTCAAATTATGTCTGACTATTTTTTAGAAATCATGTTTTATCAGATGTTTTGGAATTATATGTCAAACATGATTATTTTCCAAAACTATTTTTCTATGAACACCCATATGACCCATGTTGTACAATGTGTATTTGGATGGAGGAATAAAATGATTTTGAAGGATACCTAAATCATTGTTATAATGCATGGGACTTCTACCTACGTGAGCAAGATGACGATGAAACCGAGTGGACGCCATGATCAACGTATGATGTTATTCTTTTTGGGAATCGTTATATTTTATCTTATGGTGGTGAAATAAGACTTCAAGAATTACGATGTTGAGATTGTAATGAATTTGGATGAAAATTAGAGGTATAAAGAGACTATTGAGGTTAAAACATGTTAGGGTTATTTTTAGAGTTTTATATAAAGGACAACACATATACTGTGTTACAACCCGTCGCGTCGGACAAAGCTACGAGAATCGAACCCACAACCATAGTGCGACTGGTATTTATCACCTACCACTGGACTACGTAAAGTCCCTGGTTAGTATGACATATTCTTTTTTGTTAGATGATTTTATGAATTAAGAGTATGTTGTTTTTGGGTTATCTATGGAAATTATTAACCTATCATGGAGGATATGTGATTAGGTTAATTACTTTTCAATATGAGACTTTAAGATCAACTGATGTTATTTGGAGATAAGTGTTAATTTATACCTTGGAATACTATGTGATTAACTCCTTCAAATATTTGGGTTTCAATCTTAGTTTGGTTTACTTTTAAGAATTTTATGGACAAATTGTTTATCGAATGGTCTTTTTTGAACTTTGGGTTTTGTTGGACAAATTTTAGAGATTAAGAATAGATTTTATTTTTATAAAGGGTTATCATTTTCTGGATTATCTGATCTTGTTCTAATAATTTTGGTTTTGGTAAGGGTATAAGGATATGGAAAATATATAGTCCTCTTTTATGGATTAGGTGATTCTCTTGAAGTTGATTATAATACTCTTAGTGTGAACAAGTCTTCCTAAATACTCATCATTTGGGGAAAGTATGTGTTTGTGTAAGAAATCTAGTAAAAGTTGAAAGTCAACATGACAAGTAAATATGTTTCCTTAAGATCAAAAATAAATTCCTCAATGAAAAGTAACTAAAAACAAAAATGTTGTCTACTAAATTTTCTTACTTGGGAATCGAATACCATTTAACACACCACAAGTTTGTGATTTTCTTGTTCTTAACTTTCTCCTAAACATGTTTTTTGTCACTCTCCCTCAGAACATGACCCTTTGATTTTTCTTCCATATCCATGTTTTCTTACAAGGAATCCTAGTATGGGTTAACTCAGGTGACCTCTGTACTTCTCTTTTTTTCTTTTAAAGAGATTGTTTTACCGACTCTTGTTCCGATGTGGGACTTTCAATGATATTTCCTAGCCTAATTTTAAAATTGTGAGGATGCAATTCCCAAAAGGGGGGAAGGATGTAACACCCCAGGTAAATAAAGAATATCAAATTTTTATATTTATCCCTATTTTTTAATAAAATGTTAATATTAATTTAAAGGGAACGCTATACTCAATGGCTTACCCAATACGCAACAACGAGTTCCTTTGAAATCTTACGTTGCACTCTAATAATAAAATAATTTTATTTTAAATGGTAGTTAACACCTAGCCGTTGAAATTAGGGGAATGAAGAGAAATATCTAAAAATGATTATATATGTTGCTCAAATATTTTTACTTTTTACAATAAATGTTAGAGGATTAAAAATGCGAATGAATCCAATTTTAAGCGTAAACATTCTAATATTCTTTAAAAGGTCGATTAACCGTCTTTTGATGGCGAACCTCTTTTAATCCACATTTTAAAATTTTATGTATTATATTTGACAAAATAAAAATCTTCTTTAGAATTGGGACATCAAAATTTACTTTGTGTAAATTTTCGGTATTTTTTTGATAAAGTTCATTTTTAATGAATAGTGAAATATGTTGTATTTTAATTCAAAACCTCATTTTAATCTAATTTATTTATATGATTATATTATCTTTTGAATTGGTTTTAAAGTTAAATTAGAATATATTTTTACCATTTAATCCAATAGTGGTCATTTTAATTAATTTCACTTTGAAATTGGACTTAAACTAGTGTCAATCTTTTGATATATATTGTTTCATAAAAACACGCTATTTGTTCTGACAGTAGGAATTAATTATTAAATTAATTAATGTAACATATATGTTTTGAATTTTTTTAAAATAGAGATCATTTTTGAATTCTTAATATCAAATATAGCATAGGGTTAATTTTTGTTATTTTTCTGAAAAACATCAATTTTTGATGAATAGTGAAACTACTAAGTGGTACTTAAAAAACGGATTTTTCATTTAAATGAAATTTTACCACCTCTGTATTTTTATTTTAAAAAATTCGACATAAATGGTTTTCAATTGAATGTAAAATGTGGTTCAATGGGATTAAAATAACTTTTTGGTGAATAGTAACTTTTATGTTTTTAATCGCAATTAGAGGTAATTTGTGTAATTTAAGGTAAAAATAATGTTTTAATAATATGAAATGACCTTGAAACATGTCCTAACTTTATTTAATGAGTCATGGCCGACCAATAAAATTCATGGGTCAACTTGGGGACCCCATGAATCCAATTTGGTAGGAAAAGGACATTAATAACTTTTTATTTAAAGTTAAAATTAAAATGTCACAAACATGTGTTGTTTTACTAAAACAATTTTTATATGGGGTTATACAAGTCATATTTTTGCCTATAAATAATCATTAGAAATATAAAAATATTTCCTACATCGTGATAGTTTTTTATAATTTTTAGACATTTAATAAATTAAATTATTTATGACACCATGATGATGCAGCGATTACCTCATTATTGAATGAATTAAATAAAATGAAAGGATAATGTATAATATAAGACCTAAACTTGTCAAAAACCTATTGGATGGGTGGATTTCGAAACCGTATCACCTTAGCCTCGAAATATTTTCTTTTGTAGACCTTTAAAATACGAAAATCATTTTATAATAAAGTAATATTTTATAAATTTCCAAGGGTGCCCCTCCTCTTCTCTTATAAAAGGCCCCCAACTCTACCACCTTACCCACAACTCTCAAGCCTTTGGCTCGGCCAAACCCTGCCCATTTCATCTCTCCACATCACACTATTCATCATTGAAGCCTCACATTTGGGTATAATCCTTTCCAAAAAATCCTTTGATCTCAAATCAAAACGAGTTACACGACATAAAGGTAATGTCTTCCTTTCTGTTCTTTTGTTTTATTTTGCTTCTCCAACCGTATAAACTCTCTCTATTACATTATTTTGTAACAAATCCAGTATATTAAATATATTAGAATTTTGTTATGTGAAGGATTAGATCTACACTTACACACAACTTCATCTAATGGTTAAATAACATACTGTTTTTGTGGATGGCGAATTTCTGCCTCACGAAACGATGATTGCTCAATCATCTCTTAACACATTTAATGGTGGCCATTATGATGTAACTATAATTTATATATGATATATATGGTATTTATGTTTTCTATATTCTTCAGAATTTTATATTTAAAACACACCTTTATGCTTTTCATGTTGTGAAAATGCGATATATTCATACGAGGAAGTGTGGACTACCTCCCCCTCAAGTGATGTGACTCATTCATGCAATACATGGGATGTATAAAGAATGAAATTAATGAACATATGTGACCTATATAACATATATATTATACTGGAATTATAATATATATATCTCTCAATTATTTTTAATTCCATTAATATGACAAAGAAATGAAAGTAGCGTTCATGCGTACGTACGGCCTACCGTCTCCATGAACGGTGCATTTCATTTCTTTTTATCTTCAAATGTTATGTAGTAGTATAAAATGAATATGTACTGGATATATATTATATTTAAATAATTAATACTATTCTGGAGATGATTTACTTATAACTACATGGACAATCATTTTCAAACAAGTTCATTTTGACTCATGTACCAAACATCGACAAAAACGTTTGATATGAAATAACATTATAAAAAAATTATTATAACATTATAATATGTGATATGAACTGAATAATAATATTTAAAGGAATTCCTTAGGTAATTATAATTTGACTGAAGTTTATTATTCAGGAATATAAAGAAACGAACAAGACAAGTCAGACTTGAGGTAAGGGATCATACCCCTCTCTTTCTTTTTAAGTACACTCTTTTATGTCATTCATTTTCAGATCATGTTTCTTATGATTGGGTTGTTATTTTATATTACTCTTACTGTACTTTTTTTCTGTTCATATGATGAGAGACCCTATTTTCTCTCATCAATCCATTTTAGAAGATTTGAGTGGCGCCGTTAGACTACCGAATTTTCATAAAAGATCCTACCTCTCTCTTTCTTTTTAAGTACTCTCCTTTATGTCACTTATTTTATGATCCTCTTTTTTATGTTGTGGATATGTTCTTATATATCCTTATTGATTTAAATTTTATTTCCAAGTGATGAGATACCCTTTTTATCTCTCATCAACTCATTTTTTGAATTTTGAAGTGACGCCATTAAGCTGTCAATGTTTTTCAAGGGAACTTCTTAACTTAATTTTGATTCTTTGGGATAAACTTGTACTCCTTGAATATTTCATTATATGAATATGTGTGAATAACCTCTGATTGTTTTACACTTAATATCCACTTATATTTGGTGTATTCGTTTGTCACACATAATTATGAAATTGATTTATCATTAATCTAAGAATATCGTCTTTTTAAGGGACTTCGTCTCGATATCCTTTCATTAAGGCATATTTTTGTTCTAATACAAGGATTTATTTTATACGGTGTATAAACCCCTTTTACTTATAATTTTATTCAAAAGTAATCTTTTTTATACGAATAGTTTTAATAAACGACAAAAAGTATGTTTTTTTAACGTACATGATGACAATGACCTTTATGCCACCACATGTATTATTTGATCTTTGGATTACTCAACAAGCTGTTATATTTTTAAAAGTAAATAAATACCATATAATCTTTTTTTGTATTGAAAATGGTTTTGATAATGTATTTGTTATGTCTATATATTTAAGTGATATATTGTGCTTGAAATGTGGAAATGTTTTCTTTCCTTTATAATTGTTTTGTGTGTTGTGATTTTATAATGGTACTTGGACATTTGATGGGTGGTTACATTATAAACCATTTGACGGGTGGTGCCATGAATACCAGGATGGGTGGTTACGTTATAACCTCCAATGCATTGGGTATGGAAGTCGGCCGTATGGCTATTCCATTAAGTATGTGTGGAAGTCGACCGTATGGTTATTCCATTTAAGTGTGTTTATGTCCCAAGTTACATTTATATGTTATGTGTTATTTATATGGGTTGTATGGTAATATTTTGGTTAAAAAGGGTAAGTAATGGTCTTTTATTTAGTGAAGAGTTTTTACTACTTCATAAAGGTGAAAATTATTACTTTGGTAAAGTACTCAGGGTTTACTTGTTGTTTTGAAAAACTAATAGTTTTCCTTCTTTGTGTATCCTTTACTGGGCTTTTTATGCTCATCCCAAGGTTTTGAAATGTTTCCAGAGGACTTAAAGATGAATAGGGTCAAGGATGGGATCAAGGAAATACATTCTATCTAAAACATGGAACTAGACATCTTTCTTTTTAAGTGTTTTTTCATTTTATGGAAACGTAGTAGAAGTGTCTACTATGTAATCTTTGGAGATGTAATAGTTATGACCTAATTCTCTAAAACTATAAACCTGAAAAGATCCTCTATGGGAATTATTCATTTAATTCACGAATAAGTAATTTTAAGGCTGGGGCCTTATAGGTGAACCCTAATTTAGGATGTGATTTAGTGGATTTCTTCGATTCATTACATTATTTAGTTGGTGAATCACAATTCCTAGCTAGTTCGAGGGGGGGGGGAGAACCAAGTTTGTGATATGATTAAGGGGTGGATATAGTGGTGAAATATAACAAGGAATTTTTTGGGGTTTCAAAATTTTTGGTAGAAATGATTTTCAATATTACGTATTGTGGGTATGAGTGGGACCCACACATGGGGGTTGTAGTGATAATTATAGGTAAGAGTCAGGTTATAATTTTTAGGTGTGTCTAACATGTATTATGAACCAAAGAAAGTAAATGAAAATGAGGAAATGTAGAACCTATCTCTCAAGTGTTATTTTTGCAAGGATATATATAGGAATAGTTTGAGAGTATGAATAAAATTTTTGGGTTGAGAAGTCAAGTTGTTTGGGACTGACCACAACATATAGTTCATAGGGCCTATAAGTCATTAGAGGGGGATTTTTTCATGCCCTTCAATTTTTTAGGCATTTTATGATTTATAAATTTCACCTAAATAGGAGTATGTTGGTCTTTTTTGAATGTTCTTGGGGTCTATAAGACTATGTAGAGGGTTCATGGGGAACAGACTGGACCTATTTTTTTTGGAGCTTCGAGTAGGAATTCAAGATTCGACACATGTGTTACACCATGAAATATCATTAACAGACTGCTAAGGGTTTTGTATTCAATTGGTCATGTTATAAAATATACATTCTTGTTGTAAAAGTATTATGAGATATTTTTATGGAGAAGAGAAATAATTTCATCACACAACACACTTATTTCCTCCCCCTTCTTATCCCATGAACCCAACATGAACCATGCAACAGTTGGGATCCTCCCATGGGAAATTGTCTACATTGATCTAATTTATTAGGCATTTGAATCACCGTTCATTGTAATAGACTTATCTCTATAAGTCTTGGATTGTCTTTGCCATATATTCTTTTTTATCCTTGTTTATTCTTTCTTAACACCCAATATATTGATTTTAGTACTTTTTTCTCTAAACAATTTAATGGATCTTGAATTAGGTGGCAATGATCAATGGATTGGATTTTCCATGCTTGAGGAAAAAAGTATTTACAATTTTAAAACATTCATATAAAATTGCATGGAGAGATTTTTATGTGTGTGTTTTTATAGAACTATGAGGCCTATATTTTTGGTTTTGAAATGACTATTTGAGGTCCACATTAGAGGGGTTAGTCCCTTATTATGGATGTATGAATTTTTTGCATTGAAATTGAAGAAAGGAATATGTGTACCAGGTATAAATGTATTGTAGTTTTACTGGTATTTTTGGATTTTAATGATCTATGTGGGATTTGTAAAGGATGATGAGTTATTGGAAAATAATATAGGGATTATGGTAGAAAATCCCCCTGTTTGGGTTCCCATAATTTATGAGTGTGATCCTCGTACCAGGTATGAGGGCAGGGTTTTCCGATTTGGTATTATGGAATAGGATATCTTGTTTTGGTTCAGAAAGGATATAATGATGTGGTGTGATGATTCTTGGTTCCATGTGATTAAACGAGCTACTCATTGGTGATAAGGTGTTCCTAGAAATGTGATGTGAGTGATGCTATGAGATAACTGGTTTAGTCCTACTTTGATTTTGATGGATTTCACAAGTAAGGAATCATTTGGGTTTGTCTTTAGTTGAGTTTTACTTTCTTATGTTATTTTTATGCATGTTCATGCTTGTAATTACTCCTCGATTTTACCTCCGTAGAGACTGTGGGGATGGGTCAATGTGTTGATTGGATGTCCGAAGAGTCAATGGTTATGGGTCATTGTGATTGTTTTGGAAACCCAAAAGCCAGTGTGGATGGTTCTTTGTGTCTTTTGGACCACCCCAATGTCCATGATGATGGTTCAACGTGTTTTTAGTGACCTCCCTAAGTAGGGATAGATTGTTATATGTTCTTGACATGATATCCCTTAGTAAGAATGGATGTGTTAGGGTTCTTAGAGAAGTTACGACCTTAGGATAAGGTGTGGGCCATGTAATTTTTGTGTTTCAAGGGTTCTTACAAATCAATATTTTATGAAATTATCCAAAGTGGTTATGGCCAGGAATAATAGTGTCATAGTCATTCAATGATGACCCAATGAGTTGTATGTTTATTTAGGTATTTACTTTCCAACATTGTCTAAAATTTAATATGACTTCTAAAATTATTATATGGATGTATTGGTTGAATCCTATAGGTTGTATATTCAAACCCTAAATGGGGATATTATTGTGAACGTAGAATATTTTGGACATGTATTTAGATGAGGAAAAGGGGTCAGCATAGGGAAGTTTTTCAAGAGGAGAAAGTTCATCGAGTTGATTTCGTGAATTTCTTAGAGATTTTTTAGAGAGTTTCTTATTTATTTATTTTTTAGTGTTCATTTTATGTGTATCTACTGCATATGAAAATCTATTTGACTCAAGTACTTGATATTTAATGTCATATTGTCATATCATGTGTCAATATTGATATTTATGTCACTTATTCATTATAGTTTTACCATCTATTCTGATTATTTCTTCCAATATTGTGTAATCTGATTTTATATGTGTTAATTACGGAATCGTCTCCAAACAATGATACTTAGGCCCTTTTAACTATTTCATATCCTCTTACATTCATGGAGGTTCACATGAGGTCCTATGAGATTCTAGTCCCTTGTTGGGTGATCTAGGTTGGGGTGTGAAATGTAAGAATAACTCAAAGAAAATATATGAATAATTTTATGATACATAAGATTAACTAAGAAGTCACTATACATATGTATGACTATATTATAGGATGTGTAATATATTTTTAAATGATACAAAAATTTAACCATGATTTATAATGTGATACCTATTATTAAATGTAAAAATGTCATACTATTACTTAGTGAATGAATATCCGGATATTATATATTAAACTATGATTCAATACAAGGATAACTATGTTGATATTTGAAAAATATTTCTTTATGATGGGAATATTCACATCACTATTATATATCTATATATGAGTATGGTGATGTGAAGATTAATCTATAGTTTTTGTGGAAGTCTAAATAAATGAGGAAGATAAAAATTAATTAGGATTTAGATGGGATGAACATATAGATTTTAGAAAAATATTTAAATATAATTAAAATTTATTTGAATATAATTATTTCTATCCTAATTCATAGGGTCCATTTAGAGGATTTTTTTATAATGAATATTTCAACATTTTAAAATACAAGAATCGTGATCTCCATTTTTCAAAAAATCTTCCATGTTCAAAATTATAGAAATATTCAAGTGACCTTACTGAAAATTTAAAATTGAAAGAAAGTGAATGAATGAGAGAGGCTAATGAAAATTTATACGAATTATCAAATTGAGAAGATACATATGGTATGTAACTATTGATGGTAATTTAGAAGTTAATTTTCTTGAGGAAGAAGAATTAGAAATTCTCACGGAAGATTCTAAATTATTGAGGAGATGATATTTAATCATTATTGAAGCAGATAGAGTTTTTCATTTTTTTCAACATTATGAATCCAACATAATGAAATTTCAGGATACATATGTGTTGGGAATATAAAGACCCATACTTTTCATACATTTTTATTAAATCATAATTGAAGAATACTTATTACAAGATATAACAAAACTCTGATAGGACTGTATAGGTATAGTTTCTTTAGAAACTGGGAAAGATAAACAACTTTTTCATAAGGAATCTACATTGTCTGCCGTTTATTTCATCAAATCTAGAGCCGGTTCTGGAATATCCTACTAAATAACCTTATTCCTGACCTGGGGAAAAGAAAAAATACAAAAAAGGGTGAGCTCAAATTCTCAGTAAGGGTAAACAAAGGAAATATCAATCATATCATATTCATAAGAACATAATATTTTGAAAATATTATCCTGAAAAAGAGATCATAATATCATAACATGTGAGAAATCATAGTAGTGAAATGTAATCCCAATGATCATAACATATAACAGGAAACTTTTTGGCATACACACATAATCATAGAAAATCATTTCTTATTAGTCAAGACTCATTTCCAAGACTATCGTAGTGGACACAGTTCATTTCTTAACCGAGTTCACTCCTTATTTCAATCCTGTATCACTAAACCGGATTAACTTGTTGTTCCATCCATGTCAATATCATGAGATATAAATCTTTACACAATGAATTGTAGGACGATATAGGTCCCACCCATCTCATAATGAAACCATTCTTATATGTTCCACAAAATCATAAATCATACATCATAGCATAACCCATGTAGTAAAAATGGGATTCTTAAACATCTTGACATCATAAAACATTTCATATAAGAGAAAGTACTTCATAAAAATAATTCCATCACAACATAATCAAATAAATGTGATAATAGGGATAGAAACAAAAACATATATTATCTTAGATGGAAAAGAATTTTGATAAAACACTTGAACTCTATTCTTGAGTAAAATATCATTTCTACTTCAAAAACATTTTTCCTTTATTATCATGTCATAACATTTTAAACTAAAAGAGGATAATTAAAAATAATATTGAACACTTGTAAAGGAATATTCATGGAAATAATTTTCTTTGGAATCATAAAAATCCATTCATTCCATATAAGTTAAAAAACATTCTTCTCATACTTTGGCCAAAAAAGTCAAAAAGTATCTCGTACTGAAAATGACAAACTATTCCTTTCATATCTTTTACTAAAATCTCTAAAATTGGTAAAATTGGATTTAAAAACATTTAGGAGGATAGAAATAATATTACATATTGAGGAAACATGGATGTGGATGATAAATATGCCCCAGTAAATTCTGGATGTATAAACAATCTCTCTTAAAAATGAGATTGTGAGATTTTCCCTTACCTTAGGTCTGGTATACTTTGTACGTATCCCAACCTCCTGTATAATTTTTTAAATAATGTCATTGACTTATTACATAATCATATTCATTTTTATGAAATCATACATAGTCATATTCTTATCTTCTTATTAGTAATATTTCATTGCTACTTGTTATTCAGGTGTTCATTGCTTTAAGTTCTTATGCATGTCTTGTCAAATAAATTATTATTCCTCTTTTTAGGTTATAGATTACTTATTTAAATATTGGTATTATTGTAATATATATCATATTTATTCATTAAATTCATTTATATAATCATTATTCAATGAAGATCATTTATAACAAGTTGCATCACATCGTGGAGACGGTAGGTCGTACGTACGCACGAGCGATGATATCATTCCCATAACTATTGAATGGTATTGGAGTGGAAGATGGAATGAATCAGAATTATTATCATTTTATAATAATTATATATAGTTATTCTTTACACCATTATAGCCATCCAATTAAAGTGGTCGTGGAAAACAGATTACACCACGGCGTGGAGACGGTATTCCGTACGTACGCATGCGTGGTGATTTCATTTTCTATAGGATAGATAGAAGGGGAAATAGAGTTGTTTAATATTTATAATAACATATAATTATATGATTTATAATGATGTTATTAATTTATGATGAAAAAAATAAATAATAAAAAGTAGAAGAATAAATAAATTGGAAATAATTGGTAAAGGATATTACCGCTTCTTTGACGCGCCTCTTCTTAACCTCCTCTTAGGTCACTATAGTTTTTCTTTGAAGAAGACCAGGACCTCTAGTATGTTTCTAGGGAAGTGGAGAATATAAATTGGCCGGGGTTGGCTGAGCTTGAATGCTCAATGTGGTGTGGGGAGGAGAGGGAAGAGGTTCCCTTTTATAAGGCAGGATAGGGGCACCTTCAGAATTATAAGAGATGTTAATTTATAATATATTCCAATCCCACTTAAAAACCTTTGAAAATGACTCAATTAGAAGAAGAGATTATATAGGGTTGTAATCTCATCAACCAATATAATTTAGACATGTCGTGAATTTATTTTAAACCTTATAAAATTGATTTACCCTTATTTAATCTATTTAATTTTATTTGTGGTAATAATATTAAATATTTTAAATTGATATAAATAATTACTAATGTGCTATTAATTATCCATAATTAGATACTTTATGAAATTTTATACCATATAAATTTAAATTTATAATTTATAAATATTTTTGATATTTTTATGCAATTTTATAATATGTTATTTTTATAAAATAAAAATAGTGTCAATTTTAACACTATTCATTTATTTGAATTTAAATAAAATATACATAGAGTATATATTCAAACGAAAAGTTTTAATAGATTCATAGCTTGTAATATTTATCTATAAAATTAGTGGAGCACATTAAATAGTTTATATAATATTTATTTTAATATTTTTAAAACCATTTATTTGGTATTTCAATAAATAAAATATTTTCAACATCACTATTGTGTCACCTTTAATGATAATTATTTAATCCCTAAAAATAAAAAATAAATTCACATGATGTAGATAATTTTTTTAGATTTCTGTATACTTTTAATGTTTGAAATTTCATGATTTTTATCACTAAATTAAAATTATTATACTTATAATATTAAAGAGAGTGACATGTTGTCACTTTCTTTGGTTTAAATAATAATTAAATTATTTTCAGGGTAATAAGTACATAAAATTAATATATTCTAACCCTTAGGTGATATGGTTATACTTTTATTCATCCAATAGAGTTTTGGTAGGTGTTATGTTAATTTTAAAATCTTATTTTTACCCTTAATTGCCCAATTTACCGTTAACTGCAGTAAATAAAAATTATCGTAGTTACTATTCATAATGTGAAAAAAATAAAATTAACCTATTAACATAATTTGGACCAAATTAATTCAAATACAGAATCCATTTTTCAAAATTCAATATAAATATGTTGCATTAATTAATTTAAAATTAATCTCGTTGTTAAGAAAACATGTTTTAAAAGTTAAAACATTGCCAAAGATTTAAATGTTTTAACCTATGAATTCAATGTAAATTTAATGGTAATGAAATACATTATATTAAATTGTAAAAATATATTCTATTTATACTGCAAAACTAATTAATATTATAATTTAACCATATAAAATATTGCGATGAAAAAAAGTTTTTTAATTAAAATATAGCATGTTTTTACTATTCATTAAAATATAAAAGTTATTAGAATAATATGAAAAAATTTTCCAAAGTAAGTTTTTATATCCTGATTCCAAAGAAGAATTTTATTTTTTCAAATTGATCTTATAAACCTGTCAAAAACTAGATTTAAAGTGGGTGCGCCATCAAAAGGCAGCAAAACTGCATTTTTTGAAAAATACTAATTTTACACGAAAATTTTACTTTTTTCACATACTTTGTTTTAGAAAATGTGTAAGATGAATAAAAATGTTCAAAATGTATTTAATACTATTCATAACGGCTATTATATAATAATATTACAATAATATATTGTTGTTTAGTGAAACCCGGTATTGCGTACTACACACGCTATCGAGGAAGGTGGCGATTTCGTGTAACGCAAGCCAAGATAGTGTTGTGTGTAGTGAAAGATTAATTTGGTGTTGCATATAACATAAGACATAAAAAAATATATTTCTCATAAAATCCAAGGGTGTAACATTATCCCCCCCCCCTTAAAAATAATTTCTCCCTCAAAATTCATCACTTCGTAACAAATAGATGAGGATACCTCTACCTCATCATATCCTCAAGTTCCCATGTAGCTTCTTCTAATTGGTGGTTCCTCCATAAAACTTTAACCAAGCGAGTGGTATTGTTTCGAATAATTTTTTTGCTATGATCCAGAATCTCTGTCGACTGTTCTCCATAAGAAATATCTTTCCCCAACGGTATAACTTCTGAGCTTAGTACATGTGAAGGATCAGGTATGTACTTTATCAGGAGAGATACATGGAATACATCATGAACTGGAGAGAGATTCGGTGGAAGCGTTAATCGGTAAGATACCTTCCCAACATGATCCAGTATCTAAAAAGGACCAATATACCTAGGGCTCAGCTTGCCCTTCTTTCCAAATCTCATTACTCTCTTCCAAGGAGATATTTGTAAGAAAACTTTATCACCCACTTCAATCTCTAGGTCTTTTCTTCGATTATCGGCATAACATTTTTGTTGACTCTATGCTGCTTCTATGTGTGGTTGAATAGATCAGACCTTTTCTACCATCTCATCCACAAGATCAGGTCTTAATAGCTTTATTTCCCCAACTTCATTCCAACAAGTTGGAGTTCGGCATTTCTTTCCATAGAGAGCTTAATAAGGATCCATCTGAATTCTGGAGTAAAAGCTATTATTATAAGAAATTTCCACCAAAGGCAGGTGTTAATACCAACCACCTTTGAAATCCATAGATCAATCTCTCAACAAGTCTTCCCCTTCTGTAATCATTTTATGATATTATTGAAACACTTATATGCCAGTCATGATATAGTAACAACAATGATATGGTCATCCACATTAGGGGGACCTCGAAAAAATATAATGTTCTTTTTTTTTTTATTATTTATATCTAATATTAAATATGGTATGGTTTAAAGTTGAGAGGGACTTTAATAGTTCACAAATATTAATTTCACAGAACATATATTAAAAATAATAAAACAGTTTCAACCCATTTTTATTAGTGTTACAACATCAATCTCTATATTACGTATAGTGGTATCCAAGAAACAAAGGTTCCACATGAAAGGTTATATCAATGTATAAATAAAAAATGGAGAGTCTTAAGTCATTTAATTGTAGAGGTATAAAAACTTTTTTATGGAAAAAAATAATATATAGAATAATATTAGAATATTATATCTCCATTATCCTTATTCAGTATTAATTTAATAATCCATTATTAGTTTTCCACTAAATGAGTGGGATTATCCCATGAAACATTACAATAAGAGAAATATGTAAGTTGATGGAAAAGTGAGGTATTAAATTTTGATTTTATTATTTAAAAAATTATATAATATAGTTATCTGTATCATTAATTATAATGAGAGTTCGGTTAGACATGAAAATGTATTTGAAGTGAATGTTAAAGTGAATGAATCAAATATATATTTCTAAAGAAAAAAAATTCTATGATGTGATGATGGTTAATGAAGAAACAATTGATGACTTCCCCATAAGAGTGACTGAGATTATTTCCAATATTATAGGTTTTATAGATACATTAGAAGATGTTACTATTTTCATTATTATAATGATAAAGTTATAGAGAGGTTTGATGAGAATATTTCAATCTTATAATATAACTATTAATTATCTCTTAACAAGTTACACAATATAATTATTTAATATAAAATAAGAAATGCTCATATTTTTTTAAGATAACATCATGGAGTAGAAGGATATAAAATTCAAAATCCCTAGAAAAATTCGAATCAATATGGAGAAATAAGAGAAACATTATGAGTCTAATGATGGTGGAGAAATATATGAAGAACCTATGATATTATTTTCTCTTATTTCAAATAATTTTTTAAAATTAAAGGTAAATACAAAAGTACCATTAAAATGTATCAAGTGGTTTGGAATTGGATAATTTTCAATAGATTTTCCAAATAATAATAGTGGTGAGTATGAGGATGATGAATAAGAAGAAGGCTTCTATAAGAAAATATGGATAAAAGTTTATAAAGGTATGCAGAATCCTATTTTCATAATGAAAAGGATCATAATAATAATAAGAAGGTTTTATTTAGATAAGAACATAAATGATACTAAATTTTTTTTTTACTATTTTCAAAATTTGTAAAGATGAGAATTATTTCAATTTTTAGAAGAAAATATTATATCATTAGGAATTTAAAAAAGGATGAATTATCACTATGCGATAAATAACCAATAATAATGTATTCAAGTTTTCTAACTCTTGTGATTCTTGTTTTTGGATGAAATATATGTGAATAATCTTTTCAAAGAATACATGGTCATATTTTTCAATGTATAAAAAGAAATATATTAAATGGATATTTCAGGATTGGATTTCCCTAACTAATGATATAAATATATGTATTTATTAAATCATTGAAAAAATGAAATGGTGAAAGTAAATCACATAGTAATGATAATTCAGTCCACTATACAACTAATATTAATAAATTATAATTTATATCTGATAAGGGAACATTAATATACTAATGGTGATACTAATTTTATTACATTAATTGATGATTTATATAGGATAAATATTGTGATATTCATGAATCAATAATCTGAGGTAGTGTATATGGTCAAAATATTCAAAATATAAGTTGAGAAAGAGCTAAGAGTCTTGATAAAAAAGATAGTATATGATAATGAAAATGAGTTCACATGTAATTATTTTTAATCCAAACTAGAAAATCATTGGAGTACATATCAATATACTTATCTTTATACACCATATTATAATAGATTTCTATATACGATGAATATAAAATTGGAATAAATGGGAAGAACCAAAATTATTGAATTCAAATATTAAAATAATGTATAGAGTGAAACTACTACCACATTATTTCATATTTAAGATATATTCTTGTTGATACAAGGATATGACATAGAATCATTTGAAATTCCATATAATAATAAAATCACTATGAATTATTTTAAAGTGTTTTGTTTTTATTTCTTAATAAAAGTCAAAATTCATATCTAGTGAAATTTGATGCAAAAAACAAAAATAACTTTTCAGAGTCTATTTATATAAGGGAGGATATTTTAAATAATATAAATAAATACCACATTAGTATTTATACTACAATAAGGTGGAACTCATTAAAAATAATCCCAATATAAATGAGATACATGGTGATAATTTTAAAAATCATGAGGATGATAATATGAAAAATTTCTAGAATTATGAGTAAAGAAGAATATAGGAATGAATCATGTCAAGATGATATTAACACAGATCAGGCCAATGATGTCAAATTTTTTGTTAAAAATATAAAATTAAATAATAAAAAATTTGAAAAACATGTTTAACATAAATATATAATTAGAAATATAGTGGAAGTGGTTAAGACTAGAATAATACCGAGTTTCTATAATCAAACATCTCGAATGTCATAAATTGCTCCATAATCTATTTATGAGATTAGTGATCATAAATAATGGATATATTATATTGATAGGTAGTCAGATAAAATGGAAAATAATATAAATTGTGATCATTTTCTAAAACCAAAAAATGTAATGAAATTAGAACATGGTGGATTTTCAGAAAAAGATTCATTAATAATGGTGGAATTTCAAGAAATATTTTTAGACTAGTTTGCAAAGACAAATTTAAAGTTTATGGAGTTCATTTTAAAGAAAATTTTTATCACTTACAATTCTTAATGAAATAATTTTTTTTGGATGTTTTAGCATAAACCAAATATAATGTGTATAAAATGGATGTGAAATATGCTTTCGTTAATAGAGACATGATGAAGAAGTAAATATTTAGAAACCTAAATGAATTATTCCTATTAATTATGGAAAAATGGTTACCAAATTAATGGAATAATTTTATAAGTTCAAACATGTCCTAAGAGTATGGTATTCCAAGATATATAGTTTATTTGAAAAGATGTACTTTTTTGAAGGAAACGTTGATAGTAACATATATATGAAGAATATTATTCCATATACACTTATTGTTTTCATGTATTCTGATGAAATAATTTTTATATATGAGACATAGTATTCTAGGGAGTATTTTTATAATTAATAAAGAGGATTTTTTAAATTTTTATTCTTGTAGATATGAGTTTCTTTTTGAGATTACAATTTGTGGAATAATTGTGAATAATGTTTCTTATATTAGAAGATTTATGCCAAGAAATAATAGAAGAAATTTTCATATAATAATCTAAATCAGTATTAAAAAAATTATAAGATAGAATAAAATTGAGCATGGATATTTTAGGGTAAATTGAAAACCAAAAAGGATTTTAGGAAATCGATTAGAATCCTTTTTTACCCACAACAACCGTAATCGAAATCTTTTAAATAGAAAACTTTTGTTAAAATCATCAGTGTATTCTCTAAAAATCACATATTAAGGGTCAAAAGATAAAACTTAGGTACTTAAAAGTAACATTAATTTATTTTATAATTTATAGAATAAGTGAATTATTGAATTGGTTTGGAAATAATAATGCTAATCAAGATTGAGACTGTGATGATAGGAAATAAACATTTTTTGGTAATTTTTTTGATAGAAAATTATTGTAGTTAACCCTGCAAGTAACATAATTTAGAGACTCTGAGAACTATAGAACTTAATTATATTACATATATACAATAATTCAAACAAATAAATTAGATTAAATATAATTTATAAGATCTAATAGAAAATGTTGGAAATCAATTGATAATTTCTTATGATCTCCAAAATTTTATTGATTTATCAAAAAATATAGTGATACACTATATATATAAATTCATTGATAAATTTTGTTATAACAAAAAATCCATTGGAATATATTATAAATGGGAAAAATATATTATTAATGTGAAATTTTTATCAAGGTATCTAATTATGATATTTTTGGAGGGGTGGGGGAGAGTGGGTATTTGTAACACCACAAGCTTCCACGGTACGCTTCTCATTGAACAATACAATAGCGTGTGTTGTAAACAAATTCGATTTCTAACACACCACAACAATTAAAACTAGCCATTATGAATAGTAATACCCACTTTTTTAAATTTTATAAATTTTATCATTGAAAAATAACTTCAATTTTGGATTCATAATATCGAAATTATCTTAGGGTGAATTTTTTGTATTTTTCTGAAATCATTCAATTTTTGAGGAATAGTGAAAAACACTGAGTTCCAGTTTAAAATCGATTTTTTATTTAAGAAATTATTTATTTTATTTAAATTTAATTTAAGTCAATATAGATACATAATACCTATATAAGTTCAATGTAATTCATCAGAGTCAGTTTATAATATGTTTATAAATATAAAAATTTTATTGAAATTTTTACCCTCTTTTACCCACCTCCTAAGAGCTTTTGAAAATTTGCATAAAACATAATTTTACAAATTCTATGAGTTAAATTTCAAAAATCCTAGAGATATGGTTTATATCCGTAAGGAAAATGTGGTTCAATAAGATGAAAATAATTTTTGGGAAATAATAACTTTTTACTTTTATTTACCAACGTTAAAAGTAAATAGGGTAATTAAAGGTAAAAATGATATTAATATTACCGTAACACATGTCCTAAGTTTATTGGATAAGTATAATTCGATAAAAAAAACCTTAGGAATAAAATATTAACCTTTTTCTTCCACTTGGGTAAGATTAGGACATTTATTATTATTATTTTTAAAGAAGAGTTAAAAGAGTTAAAATGAAAGTTTAATAACTAAAACATTTTTAATATATGGATATACATAAGATAAATTTGATTATAAATATTCATTAGAAAGCTAAAAAAATTTCCTTTAGAATATTATTTTATTTTTAATTTTTATACATTAAATAATTTAATTTATTTAGGACACAATGGTGATGCAATAATTACCTTATTTATGAAATATTAAAATAATTGATATTTTAAATACCCAAATATATGTAATTTGAGACTTTTAAAAAATTAAAAATGATTTAATTGCATAATATGACCTGTTAGGGTTGATTAAATGATTTTTTCTTGAATTAATAATGCTTTTATGAATTAAGAAAACAAAATATCAAATAGTGTCAAAATTGACATAAAATAGTTTTAAAAAAATATATTATATTATTAATTGATATTTTATTCTTAAAAATCTACAGTTAGAAAACATGACTAAGATAAGGTTATATATATTAATAATGAACCACTTGGGGTTCTCTTGTCTTGTTATTGTATGTTTATTAACCATATAATATAAAAATACAAAGAGACATGATAAATGTCCAAATATTCAACTAAGAGTTAAATATAAATGATAAGGTTAATATGGTAACCTAAACCTGTTTAAAATCTATTAGTTGAAATTACCTCGAAACATCCCCACCCTATACTTTAAATAATTCACTTTGGAGCCATTATAAACCGAATATGAATTTATTATAAAATAATATTTTTAGTTTTTGCAAAGGTGCCCCTCACACCTCTTATAAAAGGGCAGTTCCCCTTCTCTAAAATTCACACCATCAAGGCCTTTTGGCTCTGCCAAATGCTTCCCAAATATCCTCTAAAATTCTCTCACTTAATCCTAGAGGCCTTCATTTAGTCATAAATCCAACTTAAGAAGCCCTTTTGATCAAATCAAAAGGAAGAACCCAAAGAAGAGGTAAATATTTCATCACCTCTTTCATGTTCTTCTCTTCTTCCACATTTTCGTTCCTTGTTGTTTCCATTATAAAATAATTACTAAAGTATCTTCTATATAATTTGATGTTATTATAAATATGTTACAACCATATTCATTATTCTATTGATCCTTTTAATGACATGTCACCATACATGTGTACGTACGGCCTACCGTCTCCACGTTTTGGTGTAGTTGTTTTTAAATACATTATTATTTGGATGGGTATAATAATGATGTATAATTGATGTAAATAATAAGTATAATATGATAATTATTTTGTATATATGATATACCATCCATTATATATTATTTTAATATCAAAAGAATGATATCATCACTCATGCGTACGTACGGACTACCCTCTCCACGAACACGATGAGATTCATTCCCCATCATATCCATTCAAGAATAATTTTCATTTGATGATTAAAAATAATTTTTAAGGAATTGATATCATTATGGATATGAATAATATACAACCTATCCATAACAAACATTGATTATATAACAAAACATATAAAATAAAATGAGTAAGTGAACACCTAAAACGACCATAATACCAAAATATTATTAACAAAGCAATATTAGAAGATCATATTTGATATCATATCTATGTATATGATTCTTGAATAATTTAATAACAATGATTTAATTATTATATAGGAGGTTAACCTACCCTAGACCAAGTAAAAGTTAAAGGTAAGGGTTTATTTCACAATCTCTTCATTATCCGAGGTTGTTTATACATAATTATCTACTAGGAAAAATTTATCATCCAGATCCATGTTTCATAAAAATGTATTTCAAAAGATTTTTAATATTTTATAGACTATGGGTTAAATTCATTTATACCATTTTTTTAATTTTTATATTATGTTTATAAAAGACTCTTTCCTTCGTTTTCCAAACAAGGTCCTTTTTACCCTTTTCAACAAAATTAAGGTAAGAATGTCTTTTTTAACTTATATAGCATGTGTGGCTATTTTATGCCATTATAAAATCGTCAAACATTCCCTTATAATCTTATAATAATATTTTAAAAGTAAATTATTTCTTTTATAATTATGTGACATTAAAATTATTTAAAAAAAGAGATTTTTCTCTCAAATAGTTTTGATTTCATCTATGTCAACATCCTTTGATGTATTTTAAGCTTATTTGAAGTATATTTGTTATGATAAAAAACTTCCATATTTTATTGAAGGTTTTTTGATATGTTTGACTATAAATGTGTTATTTTTATACCATCTTTTGTTTATGGAGAAAGTATTGACATTTCATATGATAGTTTTAATATGAATGTTTATTTTTTGTTTAAACTTTTTCATATGAGGAATGCATTAGACTTAGTAAGTGACGGGTGGAGCCCACTATAGCTCCTCAATGTATCGGTAGGTCTCATGAGACAAACTAGTGTCTTGGGACAAGGCCTTGACAAAATCTTATTTGTATTCTTGGCCCAAGGCCTTAAATATGTGGTTATGAAAGTCTGGTATTATACATTCCATTATTATGAAAGGGGTTATTGGTATTTCATATGATTATTCGACTAGTAGAATAACCATGTGAGTATTAAATGGAATTATTTGATTTTATATTTTCCATATTATTCTGAAGTTCATGTTTAAAAGGCTTTTATTTTAGTCTTATACATTGCCTTAAATATTAATAATTATTTATGAAAGTTTCCACTATATTGTTATCTATACTGAGCATCTGAGCTCACCCCTTTCTATGTTTTATTTATCCCAGGATGCGAAGAATTATTTTATGACTGACCTGCATGGATAGTATGAGGGGATATGATTGTGTTCTATGGAAACAATGTTGTTGTAGTTTTTCATTTTATGATGTAATGTAAACCTTATGAATGTATCCAGTACTTCCAAGGCTTCTAAACAAATCGTTCTTTCGATACATGATCTTTTGTGGTCATGACAATGATACATAATAATGCACCGAATCTAGGCTTCTGGGGTTGGTTCATTATAGTTGGTATCAAAGGAATTTTAGTACAACCTTGGAAACAAGATTTAGATAAACTCTGATTAGAACACATAACCCTACGATAGACGTTGAGGATTAGTATAGAAGAACTTACTAGAATTTTGGAATTGTAGTGATTTTGTCAGTTTTCATGTAATACATCCCTGTCTGTATACGAGCAGGTAGAGGTGGCTCGGGCACAGATATACCTAGGGGTAAAACTCGAAAACACTGCTTTGAGCTAGACTTGAATGGGAACTGGTGGACTACCACAGGCCTTACTGCACTCTTGGTCACGAAATGCTCGAGGGATATGCTGAGGAAAATTATCATTTAATTTATAAACCATTTTGAAGGGTTTATGAGTATATAATCCCAAAATGAAAACATTTTTTATGATTTTGGATTATATCCAGAAACTGTTCAGTTTATGTTAAGTGTTCTACAAGTTTGGAATTATGTATTTCGATTCATAAACTAATCTTGTTTATGACACTATTTAGAAATGACGCCTAGCAGAAGGAATGGAAACCGTATCAATGCACACTCTCCATGTAGGGATTTACCTCCTGCTCAATATAATTATAGTGGATCTAGAGATACAGCTGGTGCTGATAAACTTATCACTATATTGGGACAACTCACTCAGGTTATGAATAATAACCATACCCTTATGGAGCACACTAGTCTGCAGCATGGAGGATCAATGTTAGATCACTTCATGAGGAAAAACCCACCAACATTAAACGGGGGTACAAATCCACTAGTATCTGAGCAATGGATAAATTACATAGAAAAAATATTCCACGACGTGGGGAGTAGAGAAATGGAAAATGTTGTCAAAGCAGTTTAACGCCTCACAGGTGATGATGATCAATGGTGGTCAGTGATTTGAAACATTAAGGAAGATGATAAAGTATCAAATATGGAATGGAGGGAGTTTAAATAGATTTTCTTAGAAAAATACTTTCCTTATGATCATCGAGTAGATATGGAAAGGAAATTTTTGAGTCTGAGGAAAAAAGAGGATGAGAATGTCTCAAAGTATGAGTCTAACTTTACAAGGTTAGCAAGAAATGATGTAAATTATATACGTAACCAAAGAAGTAATATTGATCATTTCTTTGATGGGTTAAAACCGTTTCTCTATCAAGAACTAGTCTCACAATCCATATCATTGTATTAAGATATTGTTTCATGTGATATCAAGATAGAAAAGGAATTCTCTAAGTCTTACGACTTTAAAGAAAAGTAAGAGAAGAAGAGATCTGCTGATCACACTATAAATGGATATAAGGGGATGAATGAAAGAGTTGAATATCCATCCTGTAGTAAATGTGGGAAGAAACACCCCGGTACTTTCTTGAAGGAGATGAGAGTCTGTTACAAGTGTGGTGAAAAAGGCCACCAAGCTCGTGATTGCAAGGGGGAGAAAGAATCTACCGATGTTCAATGCTATAATTATAGGGAGATGGGACATTATGCAAATTAGTGTCCTAAGTGTCAGGGAAACATACCTCAAAAAAGGCCAAGGGATCAAGGCCAAGATTATGTGATCACTACTATTGTGGTTAAAGCTTAAAAAGACGTAGTGGTATGTAATCTAATGGTTTCCTCAAGTTTATCCAATACTTTATTTGATTCTGGATCATCACATTATTTCATATCATCCCAGTTTTCAAAGACAATTAGATATTTCCAATTTTATTTAACAAGGGAGTTGTCAGTCAAAACACCTAAGGGAAGTATCATTGCAACAAAGTTTTGTGAATTAGTTCCCATTAAGGCTTATAAACATTATTTATTTTCTGATCTCATTGTCATACCCATGATGGAATTTGATATAATCCACGGTATGTATTGGCTTTCAGACCATGATTTGAAAATTATTGTAAGAAGAAGGAGGATAGAATTTTCGAAGATGATAAGGACTACCTTATCTTTAGAGAAGAAATGTCACCATCTAATTCTTATCTAGATCCAACCCCAGTAGCTCAAATAAATTAAATTAATGGGGAGGAATATAATGAAAAAACTATGGGTGGGGAAAAGAATGTTAGAATAGAGGATATTACTATTGTTCAAGAATATGTTGATGTTTTTATAGGATTTACCTGGACATCCACAAGATCGAGAAATTGAGTTTTCCATTGACTTAATTCCTAGTTCAAGGCCCATATCGAAGAACCCTTATAGAATTTCCACTGTTGAATTAGTGGAACTAAAGAAAGAACTAAAGGAATTGAGTAATAAGGAATTTATTCGCCCAACTGTTTCTCTATGGGGAGCCCCTGTTGTTTTTGTTAAGATGAAAGATGTATCTATGAGGTTGTGCATTGACTACAGAGAGATCAATGTTATATCAGTAAAGAACCAGTATCCCCTACCTCTCATTGATGATTTATTCGACCAACTTCATGGAGATCAGTACTTTTCAAATATTGAACTTCGATCTAGATATCATCAGTTGGGTGTAAAGAAAGAACAAATTCTTAAAAAAAACATTTTGAACCAGGTATGGGCATTACGAGTTTACAGTAATGCCTTTTGGGCTGACTAATGCACCCTCTGTTTTCATGGATCTAATGAACAGTGTTTTCAAGGAATATCCTTATGACATTTTAGTGGTATTTATTGATGATATCTTGGTATACTCCAAAATCTACGATGGTCATGAAAATCACTTGTGCATTATCGTAAATACTCTTTGAAGAAATGAATTATAGGGGAAGTTTAGCAAGTGTAGATTCTGGCTTCAAGAGATTTCTTTTCATGGCCATATTGTCTCTATGGAAGGTATATTTATTGGTCACTCTAAGATAAGAGAAATCCAAGAATTTGCAGCACCAATGATTATAACCTAGGTGTGAAGTTTTATTGGTTCAGTAGGTTATTATCGACGTTTCGTCCAGAATTTTTCCCGATTGGCTAACTCATTAATAAATCTCACATGTAAAGGGGTTAAATTTATTTGGACAAAATAGTGAGAAGAATGTTTCGAAGAACTGAAGAGAAGATTAGTCAATGCTCATATCTTGACTCCACCATCAGGGAATGACGGGTTTTTCATTTATAGTGATGCTTAAAAGAAAGGACTTGGTTGTGTCCTTATGCATAATGATAGGTTTATTTCCTATGCATCACGATAGATAAAAATTCATGATCAAAACTATCCTACTCATGATCTTGAGTTAGCAACTATAATCTTTACTTTGAATATATGGAGACATTATCTCTATGGTGAAAAAATGTGAGATATATACCAAGAACAAGAGTTTGAATTATATTTTCTATTAGAAAGAACTCAACATGAGGCAAAGTAGATGGCTTAAACTACTCAAGGATTATGATTGCACCATAAACTACCACTCGGGGAAGGAAAATAAGGTGACCGATTCTTTGATCAGAAAGGACCCTGGAGTTTTGAACAAGATGAGAGTTGAAAGGGATTATATTTTCCTGGATCTAGTGAAGATGGATATGGGAATTACCATTTATGGTGAAAGATCTATACTTTTTCAAATGGTTTCCAAATAATCCTTACTAGAAAGGATAAAGAGTTATCAGACTGATGATGAAGAGTTTCAAAAGAATATTAAAGCTATGAATGATGGGAGATTGAGTGACTTTGTGTATGAAGATGGAATTTTTAAATTTGGGAAGAGACATTGTGTTCCTGACGTACCTAATCAAAAAAGGAATTGTTGGATGATGCTCATAGTTATAATTTCTCTATACACCACGGTAGAACTACGATGTATAGAGATTTGAATGAACATTTTTAGCGGGACAACATGAAGAGGGAGATTACTGATTTTGTGTCAATGTATATAGTTTATCAAAAAGTGAAAGATAGAAGGAAACAAAATGGAGGAGTTATGCAACCTCTTCCCATACCTGAGTGGAAATGGTATAATATTATGATGGACTTTGTCATGGGACTACCAAATACTCCTAGAATTAATGATAAAATATGGGTCATTGTTGATCGTCTTACCAAGGCATAAGATCTTCATTCTATAAAAGAAGATCTACCACTTGAACATCTAGAAAGACTATATATTAATGTTGTTGTGAGACTTCATGGAGTACCCCTTTCTATTATTCCTGATTGTGATCCCCTTATTACTTCACGATTCTAGAAAATTCTTCCTAAAGCCCTAGATACTGAACTTCGTTTGAGTACAACCTACCACCCTCAAATTGATGGATAATCAAAACAGACTATTAAAACCTTAGAATTTCTCACTTGACATTCGGGGTATGTGAGATCAATATTTACCTCTGGTAGAATTTTCCTATAACAATAGTTTCCATTAAAGTATTCATATGGAAACATATGAAGAATTATATGGAAAAAGATGTCGCACACCAACCTGTTAGAATGATGTTGGGGAAAGAAAACTTGTAGGCCCAAAACTTGTTGAGGAAACGATGGAAAAGGTGAAGGTAATCCAAAACCACATCAAAGAAGCTCAAAGTAGGCAAAAGAACTATTCCAATAACCGAAAGAAGGATATGAAATTTCAGGTAGGATATCATGTTTTCTTGAAGGTATCTCCATGGATGGCTGTTATAGATTTAGGTAAGAAGGGTAAATTGAGCCCAGGTACATTGGACCTTTTGAAATTCTAGAATGAAGTGGGGATGTAGCTTACCATTTGGAAGTTCCCCCAAGTCTCACCAAAGTTCACGATGTGTTCCACGTATCACTATTGAGAAAATACATGCCTGACCTAATGTGTAACAGTCTGACCCCATTTACCCAGAGTCGGTGCATTATTTTAATACATTGGCATGATTACAAGGAATCAAATCCTGAAGGACAGATCCATTTAGCTGTCTTGGAAAAATAGATCGCATACATGAATGTTACATTTGTACTTTAAGACGTAAAAAACAACATAAATAATCTTTATGAACTCCATTATTCCCTTGGATTAACCCTGCATATCAATCACATTACACTTCTTGGAATCCTTGGAAAAATAAAACATAGAAAGGGGTGAGCTGAAATGCTCAGTAAGGGTAAGGAATTTAGTGGAAACTTTCAAAAATAAACATAAACATTTAAGGCAATGTATAAAACTAAAAAAATCCTTTTAAACTTGAACTTCAGCATAATATGGCAAAAATAAAATGAAATAATTCGATTTAATTATTCATAGGGATATTCTACTAATCGAATAATCACATGGAATATCACTAACCAATTTCATAATGATGGAATGCATAATGCCAGAATATCATAAGCACATAACCAAGGCCTCGTGCGAAGACTACAAATAAGATTTTGGCAAGTCCTTGTGCCAAGACACTAGCTTGTCTCATGAGACCCACCGATGCATCGAGGAGCTATAGCGGTCTCTATTCGTCACATATTAAGTCCAATGAATTCCTCATATGAACAGGTTTAAACATAACATAAACATTCGTATTAAAAATAGCATACGAAATGTCAATTCATTCTTCATAAACTATGAATGGTATAAAAATAACACATCCATAGTTAAACATATCACAAAACCATCAATACAATATGTAAGTATTGTATCATAATAAACCAACATCAAATAAACTTAAAATCAATCAAAGTATGTTGACATAGATGAAATCAAAACTCTTTTTAATGAAATATCTATTTCTATTTTGAAATCATTTTAGAGTCATATATTTATAAAATAAAACATTTTATTTGAAAATATTCTTATAAGATTGTAAGGGAATCTTTGAAAATTTTATAACGGCGGAAAATAGTTTCACCCTCCGTGTAAGTTAAAAATAACATTCTTAACTTAATTTTGTCGAAAAGGTTAAAATGAACCTTGTTAGGAAAATGACAGAAAGATTCCTTTATAAAATTCAAATAAAAAGTAAAAAAAGGGTATAAATGACTTTATCCCATATTCTTGTAAATAGTAAAAATGTTTTGAAATACATTTTTAAGAAAAATGGATATGTATTATAAAGAGATCCTGATAGATTATTACGTATAAACAACCTCGGATAATGAAGAGATTGCGAAATAAACCCTTACCAATTTTGTAACTTACAAAACTTACAACCCATTAAAGAGGTATCATACAATGAATATGTAAATACACATAAATTAAAGTGTATTAACCAAAGAATACAATTATGGGAAGTACATACACCACACAAAAGGTAATCATGGCAATATGGCATGAATCTCACGGGAATAAGGAGTGAGATGAAAACCCCTTACCTTGCACTTTCATTTAGTCGAGGATACAGTTAACCTCCTGTACGAAGATAGTAGTATGTTAATAATTATACCAGAACCATATTAATATTTATGATATCATACCTATTTCATATATGACTTTATATTACCCATTTAATAATAATTTCCATGTTAAGTTAACATTTTGGGTAATAATCACTTTCTTTATCGTACGTGTTTTAACTTGTCACTCTTGGTTGTATCACTTAGATCATGATTTGAATACTGCCCGAAGATAAAACATGATAAATATATCATATATATTTAGAATATAAATATGTATAATAGACATATATATGAATGGGAAAACACCGTTTATGGAGACGGTAGTCCGTACGTACGCATAAACGTTGTTTCTGTTTTCATATAGTATTGAATGAAAGTAAATGAATAAGATATATTTAAGTACATAAATACTTATATATATATATTTATATATATATATATCTCCAGTAGAATTATTATGTCATATATTACATACTTATTAGTAATATATATTTTTATAATCGTCGATGAATGGTGAACATGGAAATGAATCTCATCGCATCATGGAGACGGTAATCTGTACATACGCACGAGTGAAAATATCATTCTTTTGATATTAAAATACTATATAATTGGATGGTATACCATATATAAATAATCATTATCATGTTATATTTATTATTTACATGAATTACAAATCATTATTATACCCATCCAAATAATAATATATTGAATAACAATTACACCACGACGTGGAGACGGTAAGCCGTACGTACGCACATATGGTGACATGTAATTCAAAGGATGGATAGAATACTGAATATGGTTGTACCATATTTATAATAATATTAAAGTATATAGGATATATTGGATTCATTATTTTAGAATGGTAATAACAAATAAAGAAGAAGTGGAAGAAGAAAGGAACTTGAAAAAGGTTGGTGAAATCATTACCTCTTCTTCAGGTTCTTCCTTTTGATTTGATCAAAAGGTCTCCTTAATTTGGCTTTCCGACTAAAGTAAGGCCTCTAGGATGAATTGAAGGATGTTTAGAGAGTATTTGGGAAGAGTTTGTCCGAACCAAAAGGCATTGAAGGTGTGAGTTAATGAGAAGGGAGATTTCCCTTTTATAAGAGGGGTGAGGGGACCTTTGGAAAAGCTAGAAATATTATTTTATAATAAATTCATATTTGGTTTCTAATGGCTCCAAAGTGGTTTATTTAAAGTTTAAGGTGGATATGGGTTGAAAACCACTCAAAAAATAGAATTTAGACAGTTTTGGGTCATTATATTAACCTTATCTTTATGTATTAACTCTTAATTAATTAGTTTCTCTTTTACAATGTCTCTTTGAATTTTTATATTATATGGTTAATAAACCTACTATATAAATCCTAGTGACCCCCAAGTGGTCCATTAATGATACACTTATCATGATATAAGTCTCTTGGCCGAACCGTAGATTTTTAGGAATTTAATATCAATTAATAATATAATATTTGTTTTAAAAACACCTGTATGTTAATTTTGACACTATTCAATAATTGATTTTTGTAAAAATCATAAGAGAATGATTACTTCTAAAAACGTTAATTAAGTCATTCCTAACATATCATTTTAACCTTGAAAATTAGTGTAATTCATAAAAAGTCTCAAATTATATTTATTTGGGTATTTATAATATCAATTATTTTAATTTTTTCACTATTATGGTAATTACTACATCATTATTTTGTCATAAATAAATTAACTTATATAATGTCTAAAAATTATAAATAAAATATAATTATGTAGGAAATAATTTTATATTTTTAATTAATATTTACAATCGAATTTATCTTATGTATAACTCTAAAGTAAAAATGTTTTAGTAAATTAACTTTGATTTTAACTATTTTAACTCTTCTTTGAATTAAATAATAATAAATGTCCTAATCTAATCCAAGTGGACCTAAATGATAATATTTTATTCCTAAGGTTGTTTTTGGTCGAGATAAACTTTTCCAATATAATTAGGACATGTGTTAGGGTAATATTAATATCATTTTTACCCTTAATTACCCTATTTACTTTTAACCGTGGTAAATAAAAGTAAAAAAGTTACTATTCACCAAAAATTATTTTCATCTCATTGAACCACATTTTAATCCTTGATATTAACCGTGTCTCTCGGATTTTCGAAATTCCAATCACAGAAGTGGTAAAATTATGTTTTATGAAAAATTATGTTTTTTAACGACCACTTAGTAGTTTCACTATTCATCAAAAATTGAAGTTTTTCAGAACAATGCCAAAATTTCACCCTAAGCTGTAATTGATATTCCGAATTCAAAAATGATGTCCATTTTACAAAATTACAAACAAATAAGTTTCATTAATTAATTTTCTAATTAATTCCCGCAGTCACAACAAATAGCGTGTTTTTAAGAAACAATATATATCAAAAGACTGACAATTGTTTATGTCCAATTTCAAATTGAAATTAATTCTAATGAACACCATTGGAAAAAATGGTAAAAATATATTCTAATTATACTTTAAAACCACTCAAATAAAAAATTAATCACTATTAATTATTTTTATTAAAAAAGTTTTTTTAATTAAAATTTAGTAATTTTCACTATTCATCAAAATATTAAAGTTATCCGAAAAGTACCAATGTTTCACCTTAGGCTAAATTCGATACTTCGAATCCAAAAATGAAGTCCATTTTGTGAGATAAAAATTCTAAATTTTTTAAAAGTATTTATTACTATTCATAACAGCTGCTTTGATTGGTCGTGGTGTGTGTCAGAACTCGAAGTTGCGTACAACACACAGTACTGTATTATTCAAAGAGAAGCATACCATGGAAGCTCGGGGTGTTACATTCTCCCCTCATTCAATAAATTGTGTCCTCACAATTTGATATTGTTCTTTGAAAATAATGTTTGAAAATAGAAAATATCTTTGTGGAAAAACCCACATCGTAAATTTGGTTAATAAAATTTAGTCTTAACAAGATGAAAAGAGAAATGACAGGGTCACCACAAAATTATGATCTCGATTAGGAGGATAATTGTGGCAATTATAGACATATAATTGGAGGAAAAACGTAAATATTTATAGGTAGTGATTGAGGTCATCAATCACAAACATGTTTAAAATTGAGGTCCTTAAATTCATCAATCTATGATGATTTAAAATACCATCGGTTCAACAAAACATAAGGTATTAGGATAACACATTTTTGACGTTTCAAAATATATTAGTTGAAATCCCACATCGAAAAATGAATTAATGGGGCCTCTATTTATAATAAAGTGTGGAAAGTATGAAGATTACTGAAAATAACACATACTAGGGTTACATATAAGAAAATATGGATATGGAAGAGAAATATAACCATCAATTATCTGATGGAGAGTGGTAGAGAACATGGCTATGAAAAGGCCAACAATCCCAAAGCCATAAATTAGTGATGATCTAAGGTACCATCTAGGAAAAAAATTTTGTTCTAAGTTCCTTTTCTTAATGTTGAGGAATTTATTTATGAGATTGGCTAAGATCATAAAGAGATATACTTACTTTATAATTAGAGTTTTATCCATTAATAAATTTCTACCAAAAACTCATCTTTCACCCCAAAACATAATATAACTCAAAAATACTCTATTTATCCTAATCGTATAGGGTTCCTAATATAATGAATTTATAATTCACATATCAGACCCTTTATATAAAGAAACTACATTATACCATCAATGAACTTCATGTAGCACAATGGTAGGCGATAAATCCCAATTGCACTATGGTTGTGGGTTTGATTCACGCAGCTTTATTCGACACGACGGGTCATCACACGGTCTGCGTGTTGTCCTTTTATAAAAATCCAAAAAAAATATAACCTTTCAAACTTAATCCATTCCAACCATTATACTTATCCAAAATACTATTATCCAAACTCACAGTCTGAAATTTACAAGGATGTTAACCATAATGAGGATCCTTTTTTCCAGGTAACATAATGTGAACACCTTCCTCATATATTCTTTTACGACACCACAACATCCTGAATTACCAAAATCAACCATATCTTATTCCAAAATCACTACCTCAATATTAGGACCATATTATAGTTTATCTTTCCTTCAACCATGTAATTTCCAAAAAAAAATTAACTCACGGTAGAGTCACTTTTCTTAGTATCATAAAATCTCAAATCCTTAATTAAATAGTACTGCAGTACAATCCTTATTTATTTCCAGAACATCATTGATATAACACTTAAATGAAATAATTCTAAAATAACAACATAGGAACACTAGTCATTCTACTTCATCTGTGGTAGTATCATAACTTGATTATTATCCAATAGCATCATTTACGGCATAGTCTGATGACTGGGACATTGGTTCACGTAGTGTCCAAACTCCTTTAAAATGAAGCATTGTACATTTGAAACCATTTTCTTACCCTTGCAGTCATGTACTTTGTGCCCTTTTCCTACACACTTATAACAAACTCCCATTCCTCTCAGGCAAGTTCTAGGGTGTTTCTTCCCACAATTATCACATATGGGGAAATTATTCTTTTCCCGCTTCCCTTTATACATCTTTCTCTCTTCCATCCTTTTCTTATCTTGCTTCCCTTAAAATCCATATGACTCAGTAAACTCGTTAGTTATCTTATCCACACATGATACTATTTCTTCATATGATGATAATACGTGGGAGACTATTTCCGTTCTAAATGATGGCTTAATACCATGAATGATATGATCCTTCTTACTCTTTGGATCATACGTATTACTGGAGATCACATTCCTTCTACTGAGTGCCATTTCTATATAATAGAAAAAACTAGGTCAGTTTATGAATTACAATGAATAATTCCAAACTTGTAAATTACCTAACACAAATTGAACAATTTTGGATATAATCCGTAATCATAAAAAATTTTCTTTGAGTAAGTATATACTCATGATCCCTTCATAATGGTTTGTAAAGAAAATGAGAATTATCCTAAGCATATCTCTCGGGAGTGTCGTAACCAAGAGTGCAGCAAGGCCCGTTGTCCTACACCAGTTCCCGTTCGAGTCTAGCTCAAAGCGGTGTTTTTGGGTCTTACCCCTAGGTAAATCTATGCTAGAGCCGCCTCTACCTGCTTGTATCTAGACAGGGATGTATTTCTCGGAAAACTCACAAAATCTCTACAATACCAAAATTCTAGGAAGTTATTCTATACTAATCCTCAAAGTCTATCTTAGGGCTATGTTCTCTAATCAGAGTTTATCTAAATCTAGTTTCCAAGGTTTGTACTAAACTTCCTATGATACCAACTGTAATGCTCCGACCCCAGTTACCCAGAGTCTGTGCATTATTTTAATACATCGGCATGATTATAAGGAATCAAGTCCCAAAGGACCGATCAGTTTAGCAGTCTTGGAAAAATAGATCACATACATGAATGTTACATTTTCACTTTATGACGTAAAAAACAACATAAATAAACTTTATTAACGAAATTATTCCCATGGATTAACCCTTCATATCAATCACATTACACTTCTTGGAATACTGGGAAAAATAAAACATAGAAAGGGGTGAGCTCAAATGCTCAGTAAGGGTAAGCAATACAGCGGAAACTTTCAAAAAATAAGCATAAACATTTAAGGCAATGTATAAAACTAAAAAAAAATCCTTTTAAACTTGAACTTCAGCATAATATGGAAGTAATAAAATGAAATAATTCCATTTACTTATTTAAATGGATATTCTACTAATCGAATAATCACATTCAATATCACTAACCACTTTCATAATGATGGAATGCATAATGCCAGACTATCATAACCACATAGCCAAGGCCTCGTGCGAAGAATACAAATAAGATTTTGTCAAGGCCTTGTGCCATGACACTAGTTTGTCTCATGAGACCTACCGATGCATAGAGTATCTATAGCGGGCTACACTCGTCACATATTAAGTTCAATGCATTCATCATATGAACAGGTTTAAACATAACATAAACATTCGTATTAAAACTAGCCTACGAAATTTCAATACTTTCTTCATAAACTATGAATGGTATAAAAATAACACATCCACAGTCAAAAATATCACAAAACCATCAATAAAATATAGAAGTATTGTATCATAACAAACCAACTTCAAATAAACTTAAAATCCATCAAAGGATGTTGACATAGATGAAATCAAAACTCTTTTTAAAGAAATATCTATTTCTATTTTGAAATCATTGAAGAGTCACATATTTATAAAATAAAACATTTTCTTTGAAAATATTCTTATAAGATTGTAAGGGATGCTTTGAAAATTTTATAATGGTGGAAAATAGCTGCACCCGCCATATAATTTAAAAATAACATTCTTACCTTAATTTTGTCGAAAAGGTTAAAAAGCACCTTTTTAGGAAAATGACAAAAATATTCCTTTATAAATTTCTTATAAAAAGTAAAACAAGGGTATAAATGACTTTAACCCATATTCTTGTAAATAGTAAAAATGTTTTGAAATATATTTTTAAGAAACATGGGTGTGGATGATAAAGAGATCCCAATAGATTATTACGTATAGACAACCTCGGATAATGAAGAGATTGCGAAATAAACCCTTACCAATTTGGTAACTTACGAAACATAAAACCCATGAAAGAGGTATCATACAATGAATATGAAAATAGACATAAATTAAAGTGTATTACACAATGAATAAAATTATGGTCAGTACATACACCACACAAAAGGTAATAGTGGCAATATGGCATGACTCTCATGGGAATAAGGAGTGAGATGGAAACCCCTTACCTTGCACATTCCTTTAGTTGGGGGTACGTTTAACCTCCTGTAAAAAGATCATAGTATGTTATTAAATTATACCAGAACCATATTAATATTTATGATATCATACCTGATTCATTTATGACTTTATATTACCCATTTAATAATAATTTCCATGTTAAGTTAACATTTTGGGTAATAATCACTTTCTTTATCGTACGTGTTTTAACTTTTCACTCTAGGTTGTATCACTTAGATCATGATTTAAATACTTCCAGAATATAAAACATGATAAATATATCATATATATTAAGAATATAAATATGTATAATAGACATATATATGAAATGTAAAACACCGTTTTTGGAGACGGTAGTCCGTACGTACGCATAAATGTTGTTTCGGTTTTCATATATTATTGAACGGAAGTAAATGAATAAGATATATGTAAGTACATAAATCCTTATATATATATATATATAGTATCATTATTATGTCATATATTACATACTAATTAGTAATATATATTTTTATAATCGTCGATGAATGGTGAAATTGGAAATGAATCTAATCGCGTCGTGGAGACGGTAATCCGTACGTACGCACGGGTGAAAATATCATTATTTTGATATTAAAATAATATATAATTGGATGGTATTTCATATATACAGAATAATTATCATGTTATATTAATTATTTACATGAATTAAAAATCATTATTATACCCATCCAAATAATAATATATTGAATAACAATTACACCACGACGTGGAGACGGTAAGCCGTACGTACGCATGTATGGTGACATGTCATTCAAAAGATGGATAGAATACTGAATATGGTTGTACAATATTTATAATAATCTTAATGTATATAGGAGATACTGGATTAATTATTTCAGAATGGTAATAACAAAGAATGAAGAAGTGGAAGAAGAAAGGAACTTGAAAATTGGTGGTGAAATCATTACCTCTTCTTCAGGTTATTCCTTTTGATTTGATCAATAGGGCTCCATAAGTTGGATTTTTGACTACATTAAGGCCTCTATGATGAAGTTAGGGATGTTGAGAGAGTATTTGGAAAGAGTTTTTACGAACCAAAAGGCTTTTAAGGTGTGGTTTAATGAGAAGGGAGAGTGCCCTTTTATAAGAGGGGTGAGGGGAACCTTTGGAAAAGCCAGAAATATTATTTTATAATAAATTCATATTAGGTTTCTAATGGCTCCAAAGTGGATTATTTAAAGTTTAAGGTGGGGAGGGGTTGAAAACCACTGATCCAATAGAATTTAGACAGGTTTGGGTTATTATATTAACCTTATCTTTAAGTATTAACTCTTAGTTAATTAGTTTCACTTTTACAATGTCTCTTTGTATTTTTATATTATATGGTTAATAAACATACTATATACATCCAAGAGACCCCCAAGTGGTCCATTAATGATAAAATTATCATGATATAAGTCTCTTGTCCTAACATTAGATTTTTAGGAATTTAATATCAATTAATAATATAATATTTGTTTTAAAAACACTTTTATGTCAATTTTGACACTATTCAATAATGGATTTTTGTAAAACTCATAAAAGAATGATTAATTCTAAAAAAGTTAATTAAGTCAATCCTAACATGTCATATTAACCTAGAAAATTAGTTAAATTCATAAAAATGCTCATATTATATTTATTTCGGCATTTATAATATCAATTATTTTAATTTATTCACTATTATGGTAATTACTGCATCATCATTGTGTCATAAATAAATTAAATTATTTAAGGTCTAAAAATTATAAATAAAATATAATTATGTAGGAAATAATTTTATCTTTCTAATTAATATTTTAAATTGAATTTATCTTTTGTATAACCCTATATTAAAAATGTTTTAGTAAATAACCTTTGATTTTAACTCTTTTAACTCTTCTTTGAATTAAATAATAATAAATGTCCTAATCTAATCCAAGTGGACCTAAATGATAATATTTTATTCCTAAGGTTGTTTTCGGTTGAGATACACTTGTCCAATAGAATTAGGACATGTGTTAGGGTAATATTAATATCATTTTTGCCCTTAATTACCCTATTTACTTTTAACCGTGGTAAATAAAAGTAAAAAGTTACTATTCACCAAAAATTATTTTCATCTAATTGAACCACATTTTACTCCTTGATATTAATCGTGTGTCTTGGATTTTCGAAATTCCAATCACAGAAGCGGTAAAATTATGTTATAAGAAAAATTCAGTTTTTTAACTACCACTTAGTAGTTTCACTATTCATCAAAAATTGAAGTTTTTCAGAACAATGCCAAAATTTCACCTTAAGCTGTAATTGATATTCTGAATTCAAAAATTATGTCTATTTTACAAAATTCCAAACATATAAGTTGAATTAATTAATTTTATAATTAATTCCCGCTGTCACAACAAATAGCGTGTTTTTAAGAAACAATATATATCAAAAGATTGACAATTGTTTATGTCCAATTTCAAAGTGAAATTAATTCTAATGAACACCATTGGATAAAATGGTAAAAATATATTCTAATTATACTTTAAAACCACTCAAATTCATAATTTATCACTATTAATTATTTTTATTAAAAAATTTGTTTTTCATTAAAATTTAGTAATTTTTCACTATTCATCAAAATATTAAAGTTATCCGAAAAGTACCAAAATTTCACCATAGGCTAAATTTGATAATCTGAATCCAAAAATGAATTCCATTTTGAGAGATAAAATTTATTAAATTTTAAAAAGTAGGTATTACTATTCATAACGGCTACTTTGATTGGTCCTGGTGTGTGTTAGAACTCGAAGTTGCGTATAACACACGCTACTGTATTATTCAAAGAGAAGCGTATCGTGGAAGCTCGGGGTGTTACACAATGCATGTACTCACCTATGAGGAATTAGAACTGGATCACGATCTGTCTTATTGTGAAGAGCCAATCAGGATTCTGGGTACAAGAGAACAAGTGCTGAGAAACCGGATGACACGTCTGGTAAAAGTTCTATAGAGAAACCATTAGATTCAAGAGGCAACATGGGAACACGAGGAACTTATGATGAAAAACCACCTGAGTATTTTTATGTAGTAATATTCTAGAAATTTCGAGGACGAAATTATTTGAAGGAGGGGATAATGTAACACCCCAAGCTTACACTGCACACTTGTCTTTGAATAATACAATAGCATGTGTTGTACGGAAATCGAGTTCTAACACACCACAACCAATCAAACTAGAAGTTATGAATAGTAATACCCAATTTTTGAAATTTTATAAATATTATCTTTCAAAATGGACTTCATTTTTGGATTCATAATATCAAAATTATCTTATGGTGATTTTTTGGTATTTTTATGAAAACTTTCATTTTTTGATGAATACTGCAAAACACTAAGTTATAGTTTAAAACTGAATTTGTATTTAAATAATTATTTATTTTGTTTAAATATATATTTTGTCAAAATACACATATAATACTTATATAAGTTCAATGTAATTCATTGGATTTAGTTTAAAATAATTTTAGATATATAAAAATTTTATTGATCTTTTTACCGTCTTTTACCCACCTCCTAGGAGCTTTTGAAAATTTGCATAAAACATTATTTTACCACTTCTGTGAGTTGAATTTCAAAAAACTGAGAGACACGGTTGATATCAGTAGGTAAAATTTGGTTGAATCAGATGAAAATAATTTTTGGTGAATAGTAACTTTTTACTTTTATTTACCACGGTTAAAAGTAAATAGGGTAATTAAAGGTAAAAATGATATTAATATTACCCTAACACATGTCCTAATTTTATTGGATAAGTATAATTATACATAAAAAAACCTTATGAATAAGATATGAACCACTTTGGTCCACTTGAATTAGACTAGGACATTTATTATTATTTTATTTAAAGAAGAGTTAAAAGAGTTAAAATCAATGTTTAATAACTAAAACATTTTAAATATTGGGTTATACATAAGATAAATTCGATTATAAATATTAAGTAGAAATTTAAAAATATTTCAAACATTATTATATTTAATTTATAATTTTTAGACACTAAATTATTTAATTTATTTATAACACAATGGTGATGCATTAATTACCTTATTAATGAAATATTAAAATAATTGATATTTTAAATACCCAAATAAATCTAATTTGAGACTTTTAATTAATTACACTAATTTTATAGGTTAATATGACATGTTAGGGTTGATCACAATAATTTGGGTTGACGTAATAATTCTGTTATGAACTTTACAAAAACAAAATTTAAAATAGTGTCAAAATAGACATAAAAAAGTTCTTCAAACAAATTTTATATTATTAATTGATATTATATTAATAAAAATATAAGGTTCGGAAAAATGACTTCGATATGGTCATATATATTAATAATTAATCACATGGTGTTCTTTTGGCTTGTTATAGTATGCTTTTTTACCAAATAATATAAAAATGCAAAGAGACATGGTAAATGTCAAAATATTAACTAAGAGTTAAATATAAATTATAAGGTTAATATGGTGAACTAAACCTGTCTAAAATTTATTGGTTGAAAGTATTTCGACCAATACCCACCCAAGTCCCGAAATAAGTCACATTGAAGCCACTATAAACCGAATATAAATTTATTATAAAATAATTTTTTAAGTTTTTCCTAAGGTGCCCCTCGCCCGTCTTATAAAAGGGCACTTCCCCTTCTCTCAAATTAACAACTTCAAAGCCTTTTGTCTCGGCCAACCCCTGCCCAAATATCCTCTCAACTTACCTCAATTCATCTAGAGGCCTTCCTTTAGTCAGAAATCTAACTTAAGGATCAGTTTTTATCAAATCAAAAGGAAGAACTCGAAGAAGAGGTAAATATTTCATCACCTCTTTCATGTTCTTTTCTTCTACCACATATTCTTTCCTTGTTGTTTCCATTCTAAAATAATAACTCCATTATCTTCTATATGATTTTATATTATTATAAATATGGTACAACCATATTAATTATTCTATCCATCCTTTGAATGACATGTCACCATACGTGCGTACGTATGACTTCCGTCTCCACATTGTGGTGTAGTTGTTATTCAATACATTATTATTTGGATGGGTATAATAATGATGTAAAATTGATGTAAATAATAAATATAAGATGATAATGATTCTGTATATATGATATACCATAAAATTATATAATATTTTAATATCAATAGAATGATATCGTCACTCGTGCGTACATACGGATTGTCGTCTCCACGAATGCTATAAGATTCAATCCCCATTGTATCCATTCAAGACTAATTTTCATTTGATGATTAAAAATAATGTTTAAGGACTTGATATCATTATGGATATTAATAATATACAACCTATCCATAACCAACATGGCTTATGTAACAAAACATATAAATTAAAACGAGTAGGTGAACACCCAAAACTACCATAATAGTAAAATATTATTAACAAACCAATATTAGAAGATCATATATGATATCATATTTATGTATATGATTATTTTATAATTTAATAACAATTATTTAATTATTATATAGGAGGATAACCTACAATCTACCAAGGAAAAGTACAAGGTAAGGGTTTATTTCACAATCTCTTCATTATCCGAGGTTGTTTATATGTAATTATCTATCAGGACTTCTTTATCATCCACATCCATGTTTCTTAAAAATGTACTTCAAAACATTCTTACTATTTTATATACTATGGGTTAAATTCATTTATACCCTTGTTTTAGTTTTTATAATAAGTTTATAAAGGAATCTTTCTATCATTTTCCAAACAGGGTCCTTTTTAACCTTTTCGACAAAATTAAGGCAAGAATGTATTTTTTTTAACTTATATATCGAGTGTAGCTATTTTCTACCGTTGTAGAATTGTTGAAGCTTCACTGAAAATATTGTAAGATTATTTTAAAAATAAATTTTTTCTTTTATAATTATGTGACTTTTAAATGATTTTAAAAAAGATATATTTCTCTCAAATAGTTTGGATTTCATCTATGTCAACATCCTTTGATGTATTTTAAGCTTATTTGAAGTTGATTTGTTATGATACAAAAATTCCACATTGTATTGAAGGTTTTATGATATCTTTTATTGTGGATGTGTTATTTCTATACCATTCATGGTTTATAGAGAAATTATGACAGTTCTTATGTTAGTTTTAATACGAATGTTTATGTTATGTTTAAACCTGTTCATATGAGGAATGCATTGGACTTAGTAAGTGACGGGTGGAGCCTGCTATAACTCCTCGATGCATCGGTAGGTCTCATGAGACAAACTAGTGTCTTGCCACATGGACTTGACAAAATATTATTTGTAGTCTTGGCACAAGGCCTTAAATATGTGGTTATGAAAGACTAGTATCATGCACTCCATCATTATGAATGTGGTTATTGATATTTAATGTGATTATTCGACTAGTAGAATATCCATGTGAGTAGTAAATGGAATTATTTGATTTTTTCTTTGACATATTATGCTGAATTTCAAGTTTAAAATTCTTTTGCTTTAGTGTTATACATTCCCTTAAATTTTTATGCTTATTTAGGAATGTTTCTGCTATATTGTTATCCTTATTGAGAATTTGAGCTCACCCCTTTCTATGTTTTATTTTTTCCAAGATGCGAAGAAGTATTTTATGACTGACCTGTATGGATAGTCTGAGGGGATATGAGTGTGGTATATGGAAACAACATTGTTGTAGTTTTTCATTTTATAATGTAATGTAAACCTTATGAATGTATCTAGTACTTCAAATACTACTAAAATAATTAGTCTTTTGAGACTTGATATTTTGTGATCATGCCAATATTATGTAATAATGCACCGACTCTGTGTAACTGGGGTCAGGGCGTTACAATATTTATTGAGTCCACTAATGAGGGATTACTAGGACAACTTGTGATATAGAAAAATTTATGATCGGGGAGGGGAATCACATCTAATGATTTTTTATAATTAAAACCCTTTCACATATTTTCTTTTTCATTTATTTAGTGAATATATCACTCATTTATTATCAAGACCATTTAAAAATAATGTATCATAATAAGTAAAGATAAATAATAAGGGCACACAATTCCCGAGGTTTACCTCAAATATTGATGACTATTCCCCTTGTGTATAGAGGTTTTTATTCCACATATGCATAATTCCCGTTTTATTATGAATATAAATATTATAATAAGGTATAACTTTTGATTAATATTAGTATAACCAATTAGGTATATTAAAATCAATAACTTGGAACTCTTAACATGGAAGATTTAGATTGTACGACCGTGAGGTATGAACATTATTAGTGAAGTATTAGGTCTCTCCAAGAAAATATATATGTTCTATCATTCTTTAATATAAATAAATATAAGTACAATCCTATTCTATTCTTTATATGTTACAATATAGAGATATTACAAGTCATAATTCTTACACTTCCACTTAGACCTAAATGATATTCAACATATACAAAACCAAAATATATATATATATCTATTTCTCTCTTTGTGTGTCAATGAAAAATACCAACCATTTATAGTATCATTAGGTCTCTTTAATTATTCAATTGACTAAATATATTGAATTATAACACTATTTATCCTCTATCACTTCTCTACGATACATAATGTATTCAAAAACGTTTAATAATAGGTTCTCCACATCAGTATCACCTATATTTATTCTATTATATGTCATACCACTACAATATCTTTCAAATATATTTTCTAGATTTTAATATGTGAATTTTCATGACTTGATGCAGTGTATATTCTCAATAACTCTCATTCTATATTAGTCAAATATTTCATCATTTAATATTAAAAAAATACTAAAAATTAATTTTCATTAAAACATCCATGATATCCACAAGAACTTTAACATTATCAATTTTTGTGTGGTATTATGTTGTGAATTTGTAAATGTGTAAATATATCCCATGATACTTCTCTTAATCATGAAAAACAACATGGATTTCATCATATTCTCATTTTATAGTTTCCATGATGGGGCTTGATTATCATGATGTAGCAACATATCTGATAACCTTTTCATATTTTGATATCATTTATCCAAAAACATTATCTTGGTATGGTTCTATTCAATATGTTGTCGAATATAATTCTTTCTCAATCAGTATCATCGAACTTATCTATAATAGAATCACACATCATAATAATTAGTAACATGATATTTAAATAACTGAGTATTAGCACATCATAATATTATATAAATCAAGAGAAATCTTATATTTTAATATGGAAATATCGTGTAATATGATATGAATATATCATATCCCATAACTCACATATCCCTCATGGGGGAACATTATGAAAACTTTTAAATATCCATACATATTTCATAAGGTTTCTTGAATTTACCAAATCTCATTCTCGTTGAGTGATTACCTATATGTAAGAAATAGTTATTCTTATGTATTATAGAGAGATTATAGAGTTTTACACATTTCCTCTAATTGATGAATCATACATAATATCATCTAAATATTTTTTATTATGTAAGGTTTTATACTCGACCTCATTTATAATAAAAATCATACACACCATATGTAATGTTTTACTTATCTAGTGTAACATGTGGGAGATTTTCCAAATCTCTACTTATGAGAAAAAAACAATGCATCAATGTGTTTTCAATATTTTAGTATGAACCTCATAAAAATATTACAAATATGAATAAATTAACTTATATATTTAGTTGTGATCAAAAAAATTTCCAATTCAATGGTTATGAGGTAAAAATAACGTTATGAACGAAAGAGAGGTGAAAAACCATGTCATTTAAAAAAAATATATAATTTACTTGACAAATTTAAATTAAATTTGATCCTATTATATCCTATTTTAGGAAATTTTGATTTTCTCAGACCATTAAAACAATTATTTAAATGAATTTAGAAATAATTAAAATATTTCAAAACCTTCTCAATGTCATTTCCAAATTCTTTTAAATAATATTATAATGTCTTCACAACCACATTCATTCTTGATTCGAAATTATACTTCTCTAATTTTTTTTACACCATCATAAACTCTTAAAATAACTTTTTAATAACTTCAAATCGACTTTAATCAACACCAAAATAAAAAATAATTATTGAAATATATATATTTCTTCGATTATTTCAATGGTATTCCACGACCACAAATTGGAATAAATCCCCAAAAACTATACAACTATATTCTTCGTGAAACATACATCTCAACCAAAATTATAAAACATAGGATAAAACACTATATTTTTATTATTGATAGATATATTTTATATATCTATCATCAAAATCCACAAAAAAACTTCTTTAAATTAATTAATTCTTATTAAATATATTCTCTAAAAATTATATCATGTATAGACCTTCAACTAGATTATTTAAAGACATAATATTACCATAAATTTACACACACCACAAAACTCACCTTACCATGTAAACCCATGTAGTGTCCTAAAAATTCCGTAAGGGGGAAATCCAATTACCACAAGACCTGGAAAAGGACCGAACTGGTCCGTGCACCGGCTCCTAGCAACAACTCGTGGTCAGTTTGGCTGACTGCCCTCCCACAATTTAGTGGACCAGCATCGTCCGTGAAATAGAGGCGGGGACCCTCCGTGGGTGCGAAGTAGGATGAGAACCAGGACATTCCACCATCGTGAACCCCATCGTTTTTGAAACAAAAGTGGATAGGTGCACGAACACGGAGAAATTCCGCAAAACTCGGTTCCAAAACTCCCTGTTGACCGAATCATTTGCGGGTGTGGGGGTTCCTTCATGGGCTCCCACAAAATGTGTCGTGAGCCCATCAATATTTCCTCCCCGCGAACCTATAAATATTCACCAAGGGGGAACAAAATAGAAGAAGAGAGAAAGGATGGGTGAAAACCCGTGGGGAGCCGCTGGTGAAATTGCTCCCAGTAGTTAGCAGCCATCCGCGGATCGCATATCATCCACGGATGAACTCTTCCATGTAGAGGAGAAACCAGTCCGCAAACCACATTCATAAAACTCCTCCGAAGCCACCCCTTAGTGGCCATCTCCTTCACGGACAACCATCTCTTCCGCGAACCAGTGTCGTTCGTGAAATGGTGGAGGAACACCTCCGCGGGTGCGAAGTAGGACGGGTGCCATTCCCTTTGCAGACACCCTTTGAAGATGGCCATATCATCTGCGGACAACCTCCTTCGCGGACATCCTCCTCCGTGGATATCATCCTTCGCGTACATCATCATTCACGAACTTCCATCTCCTCCGCGGACAGCTCCTCCACAGACACCCATCCCAGAGAACTAAACCATGAACCACAGGTGGCCAGTCCCTCGCAAACAGTCCTTCGAGGATAGCTCCTCCGCAGCCGGTCCCTCATGTCCGGAACCTCACGGCCAGCTTATTCGCGGCCAGGCCCATGTGGAAAACCCCATGAACCCGCCGGTCCATACCGTGGGGGCTACACCCCCGCTCCCCTACTCGGGATTAGTGACGGGTTTTGGTCCCTGCCCTCCGAGCTGGTTCCTCCGCTACCGTCATTGACCCCCATAAAAAATAGACAGTCGCACCACGATCTTTTTGGTCCAAGATGTTGGGGTTTTCCATTGCACCCTTGTGCCGCCCCAACATCCGTCCTATAAATTCCATGAGTCGAGCTACTCCTCATGACTCTCATTTAACACCAGTTTCCTAGCTCATTTTTTGAGGTTCATCCAAAAAGGTCCGCCCTTGCGTAGGTCCAACACCAACCATTGCTGGGTATCTCTTACCTAGTCATCCTGACCACATGACATTAAACTGTATGGCCCTCATCCTGTCCATATGACGTTAAATTATATTCAAAGAGTCCTCTCTACATGACTATAAACTGTAGCATTCCCCATCATTCAATAATTGGATATCTCTTTCTCCATGCAAGAGATGCCTTATGCTCCAAATATAAGATGCCTCATGCCATGTTTACAGTGGCATAATTTCAAGAGCGCCAGAATCCATTCAAACATTCCATCACTCCACCCCACACTTTGCTTATCCATCATTCAGATCTTCATACTCTTCTATGTCTGAAGGGACCCCCTAATGGCCTGGCCTAATGCCACATCAGCTCACCTACCATCCTGGGCCAACGCCCCAGAAGACTTTGGACAACACTTCATGATAGGTCCTGTGTTTCGAACATGGTCAGCAGTCGACCCTCATTTGTTCGTCCCCATTTCAGGATAATGTGATATGAATGCTGTGTTTCGAACATGGTCAAAAGTTATCCTCCATCACCATGCCACCCTCATTGTGTTCTGAATGCCTAGCATGTAATTTACAATTTTCATCTCCCTTTGTTTGGACTGATTCCAACTCCCTTGGTGTTATTCTGCTTGTGCACTTGTGCATAGGTGTATGCCTCAATTATATGCCGCATCCCACTAGTGAGTTGGGATGCCCTCATGGTCAGACATGAGGAAGGCACCTAGGCAGATTTCTTGCGTAAGCCCCATTCACCAGTGCCGCTCCTTAGCAACACATGGCCATCCATCTCAGAGTAATCCCAGACCTTATAAGATGCTTAATTCCATGATCACAGTGGCGTAATTTCAAGAGTTTTGGAATCCGTTCAAACATTCCATCACTCCACCCCACACTTTGCATGTCCTTTATTTTTATCTTTATCCTATTTAATGTCTAAAGGGACCCCCTAATGGCCTGGCCTCATGCTGCATCGTCTCAACTACCGTCCTAGGCCAACACCTCGAAAGACTGTGGACAACACTTCGAGTCATGTCTTGTGTTTCAAACATGGTCCGCAGTCGACACTCAGTTGTCTGTCCCCATTTCAGGATAACGTGATATGGATACTGTGTTTCAAACATGGTTAGCAGTTATCCTCCATCTCCATGCCACCCTCATTGTGTTCAGAATGTCGGGCATGTAATTCACACTTTTCATCTCCCTTTGTTTGGACTGAATCCAATTCCCTTGGTGTTATCCTGCTTGTGCACTTGCGCATAGGCGTTGGCACCCATTATCTTCCTTAAACCACCAATGGTCTGGGATGCCCTCATTGACAGACATGAGGAAGATCACCCTGGGTGTCCATCTCAGAGTAATCCCCAACCCTCTAGGCCTCCTCAGAGTGTAAGCCCCAATTCATCATCCTGGGCCGCTCCATGCGTAAGCCCCACTCCGCTTCTCACAGACGCACCTTTCGCGACGTGATCATCTGATCCCTGCTACCTCTTGTTTCTCACACCGAGCATGACTCATGTGGTCTTAGAGTAAGCATAGACCATGAAATCCTACCATGGGACTCCTCAGAGTGTAAGCCCCAATCCATCATTCTGGGCTGCCTCAGAGTGTAAGCCCCAAGCCAAAGAGAACTACGGGGACTTTGATCCATGCCAAAGCATGGTACGTAGGAAGCCTCCATGAGGTTGAAGCCCACCACTCGGTCGTTTCTTCACGTCAAGTTTCACCCTCATCCTATATGACGTTAAACTGTATATACAAACTACGTAGAATTTGATCCCTGCCTCCTAAGAAGGGTACGTAGGAAGCCTCCCTGAGGTTCGATCCCAACAACCGGTCGATCTGATCATCTCCATATCGGTTCACCATGCCACTCCTGGTGCCGCCTCAAGCGAGTTCCAACCCTTCGAGGTCATTAATACAATGGGGGATGGAAAACCTTGGGCATAAATGATTCTGAACCCCTGCGTCCAGTTGACCATTTCCCACCAAGGTTAAATCCATGGATACTATGTTTGGGTATAAACCAAAGAATCGCGAACATATGAATACGTCTTAAATATATAAGAGAGTCTCATGACATGCAATAATTCCCCCCAAATAGGGTGTGATGAGCCTGAATTCCCATCCACTCGACCAATGTGAGTTCTTAAGGGACACTGGTCAGACCATCCGGCGAACACCTGCCTTTGGAAAGCATGTCCATCAATCATTGGATATGGAGCTATTGGGCATTTCGTGGCCGAAAACCAGAACGAAACAACCCATCAATTTCAAAAATGCATCATCCTGTTATAATAATTTTTAATTATGAATATTCATAATAGCTTTATACTCTACGTAATGATATCTACACCATCTTCCATCCTTTTCCATAAGAATGGATCTTCAAATGTATCTCATATGGTAGTGCCTAATTTTCCAATCATTCAAAGAAGAAAATCATATGGTAATATATATAATGGAATATAATCAAATATAAGAAACATGTTTTTTTCCAAATACTCATGAAATATTTGAATCAAACCATTTAATGAATTCTTTTATAGGAACTATGATCCATATTCATTAATTTTTTAGAAATTTCATATTCATTCCAATAAATGTTTCTCACTACATATTGTCATCACGCTTATTTCCATCATGCTTATTGAAAAAAATGAAACTAAAAAAATGGGGTCTAACAATACCCCCTTTTATTATTTTCAATACCAATATATAAAAATCATTTCAATATTTTTTTTCCAATTTATTTTCTCACCTTTTATTGAAAAAAATACAAAGACATTTGAGAGAGTATGGAATCAATTTAGTTAAATAAATGTGCCATTAATAATTCCAATATATGTCTATGTGATCCTTGGTCAGTGTAAAAAAACAAGACGGTATAATCTAGATAATAAAGATATATGTAATTCAATGGAATATGATACTATTTTAAATAAAAAGTATAGTATATTTTTAAATATTTTATGGATAATACCAATTTTTTTTAATATATTCACAGGAAATTTTACCAACATGAATTCAAAAACTCTTATTTTAAATGACATATTTTGAATAACCACACATAATTCCATATTTTCTTGAAATATATTATTTTGAGAGCTTCTTAAAATAATATAATGAATGTTTTAAAATCCATCTTCAATCCATATAGATAGATCCTTTTCTTCAAATATACACAATTATGTCAACTGTTAGATCACTTCTAAAATTATAAAATCCATAAAAACTAGAATAATTATTATAGATTACTCAATTATAAAAATGTACACTTGAACACATGAATCACATTCTATTATTTACATATAAATATCAAACCCAATATAAGAGAATAAGTTGTGACTTATTTTCTATTTAATGAGTTCACCAAGGATGAGAACTTTTTCTCAACCAAGATAGTTTTTTTTATCTAGATCTATGTTTGGGAGAACTTATCATCTATGTATCTATGTTATTATATGAATTAACCTTTTATAAAATTGACTTCCCACCTTTCTCTAAAATTTAATTTTTGGGGATTTTATTTTTAAAATCATCAATAAAATAACAAAAAAATCTTGGTGCTAGATTTAATTTATTCAGTATCTCCTTTAAGGATGGAAATATGATAAAAAAATATTTATAATTATGTATATCGTATATTAACTTTGTACACAAATTATAATTAGTTTTTTAATCACCACCCCATAACAACCTATTAGTAATTTTTATTTGTTCTGTATACTGGATTCTTTGTTTCTATTTTGAAATATCCATTAGGCTTCATATATTTTTAGTTTTATTTCTCATTGAGTTATCTAAATGATCATTAATGTGGTTTCAATCTTGGTTCTCACAACAAAAAATATTTTCACGCAAGAAATATATATTAAAAGTGGGACATGGGTTGTCTGTAGAGAGAATGTATTTTTTAGTTGATTTTCTTGTTTTTTTTGGGTTCTGGGTACGTTGAAAATAGTAATCAATTGTTTTTATGATTGAAATTTAATTTTGTGTTTTAACTCAATTTTAAAAGGTAGTATTATAACCTAAAATATTCACTTAGTTACCCATTAAATCATCATTCATTCAATTTAACACTCTTAATCTATCACTAAATGGTTGGGAAATCAATAAATATTCCTCTATCGAGCTATTCTATTCAAATATTTTTATGAAATAATCACTTATCTCTCTTATAGCACCCTGAATAAAAATCATTTATTTAAAATTACACCCGAATCAACCCGCTTCCCGCTATTTTATCAGAAATATGGTCAACCTAGGGAGTCTATGTGTGAAACCCTATAAAAGAGAAGAATGAAGTGAATGAATTAAATATTAAGAGATATACTATTGTATATAAAATAAAATCACTTCCAAAAATATCTAATATATGATAATTAATTAATTAAATAAATATTTGATCAATCAGGGTGGGGAGAATCACATTTTTTTGACCACTATGGTTCGTATGTTCGATCAATGGAGTGATATTATAGAAATTAATGAAATAAATAAAAATATCTACATGTAGTGTTATCTCTTAGCTCATTTGAAAAATATCATAGCTATAGTGATTCTCCTACCCTTTATAAAATAATCAAAATTATTAGGGTTATTTGTAAGATATATAATCTCATTCACATAAGTGAGTAATGTTATATTCATATTCCTCCATTATCAAGTGATGTGACTTTAGAATCCTCCTATATTTTTGTTTCTAACTCCCATTTCCTATAATAACTTTAACATAACTTGGTTGAGTGTTTAGATTCCACAAAAATATCATCTTTAACATTCCTAGCATCAATGTTCCATCTCACGATCTTATATTTACTGAACTCATTATTTTAATACCGTATAGAAGCTTAGGATAATTTTTAAAAATTTGGGCAGACTCAAGAAATTATTTTTGAAATTTTGGCCATTGTCGATTTTTTTACAAATTTATTATTTTAAATCCCCACGGTTCAAAAATAGAATATAAAAATTTTGATGTAGTGGAGAAAGTCTGAAAAATTAGCTCACTAGTCATGCTTACTCACTAGAAAAATAGTATTATACATTAGGGAAGTCTTATAAAGCCTCATAAGTATTATGGTGATTTTGATTCTTATGGTGATTTTGATTCTTATGTAAAAAAAATATGTGCAACAAAATTGTTTTACATGGCTAGATAAGACTTTTGGGATTTCATAAAGTCTTATGAAATGTCATGGAAAAGGGATTATAATCTCACTAGGAAATCTTATGTGCTGCCACTTTGATAATTTTTGGATGAGTATAAACTCTTAAAAAATTGAAATTCCCTTGATAAGTCTTATGAATAAGAGAAGAGACATATGATAAGAGGAAATTTATAAGGTGTTCTTTATCCCTTTTTCATTTTCAAACCTCCAACCCATGAAAACATAGACTTTGTATAATAATTTTCAAGTTTATTTTAAAATTGAAATAAAACATTGAAAATTAGAATTAGAACCCTATTAAAAATTCAATTAAAAAATATAAAATCAAGGATTGTATTTTCAATTAATTATATACATGAATAAAATAAATTAAAATCATGAATTAAATCCATTAGTCATTATCCAAATATTTTAGCAAATTATTGTTATTTTATGAAAAAATAATGATAAAAATTCTATAAAACCCTAAAACCAAATTTCAAAATCTATGTCTATTTAGAAATATTTTTTCATGGTGTGCTGGAAAGTCCAAACATTTTTGTGCATGTTGGAGGCTATTATTACCCTACATTCCCATATTCAATAGGCGGGAAAATTTCATCACTTTCAACGGTGATGTTTATTCCATGATCAAAATGGGATGGCATTATGTCAGTTCATCTATCCATGTATTCATCCTTGGAAATCGTTGCCTACTATGGGTCTCCATAATAGAGTGAAGTCATTAAAATAGTACTCATTCCCAGTGGAATCTCTATTTGGATTCTAGTTAATTACACTACTTTTTTATAGACATTTTTATTCCATCTTAATAGGGTAGAAACATTTGATCAATAGAGTACTCACATTTGGAAACTCAGGCATGTCTGGATGCTTGGAGAATAGGTCACCAGTATTATTCCTCTTGAGATAACATCTCAGGTGAGATATATTAGAAGTGGAACCCAAGGTATCCCATGTCAAACCTTAGGTAACGATGTCAAGGGTGTGAATCCTATATGGATTTTCACCTCATACATACCATGTGTTTTCTAAGGTAGACTAATTCATGGGTGAATATCTTCTAAGGCCTTAACATTAGGAAAACCATGTTTTACATGGGGTATGACTTTGGAGTTATGCCACCGGTTCTACATCTTTTTGAGATGGATCTTAATTCCTAGTCAAGGTGGATCAGGGAATGAGTTTAACATCTTATGCAAACATGGTGAGATTGATTAGAATATCCCATATAGGTGGATTATGGAGGTATTTCCATAGAAGGGAAGATTTCACACCTGAATGGTTTACCAATAGATGGAAATTCCCTATAGATTCAAAACTAGGATATTTGAATCTAAATTTATGTGGAGGCAGAGCAAGGATGGTTGGATCAAACACCCCATGGAGGTGGACCCAAAAAGGTACATCCCTTAGAAGGAGAATATATAATTACTATTGATTGGGATTAAAATTTAGGGGGGAATCCAATGTAAATTATTTAAAATACATGGATCAAAACCCATGTAGTTAACTTATATAGTTTAAATTCACACGATAGGACCGATCAATGTAGTTTAACATCATACAATTAGGATGATCATGTAACAAAAGGAGAATCAGTATGGTATGGTTTGGGGCTTATGTTTGAAATATTCCTTTCACAAGAGGACTTATCTTTGTTGGAGTTAGTGTGGCGATTATGAATTGAGATGCCCAAGGGACCTAGAGAAGATGTGGTCTACCAAGAAAAGGGCATGATCTTACTGGCGATATTTTATGCAGAACATTGTGGTGGAATGGGAGTTGGGTTGGGACGTCGGGGAGGCTTTCTTTATATCTTATTTAATTGGGAGTCAAATTCCACGTAGTTCGAAATTGACGGATATTCTACCCTTGTAGGTGTCCCTTTGATAATGGTTATGGATTATATGGAATATGAGTCCCATTGACAATGGTTGGGTCCTATACCGAATATGGGGCTTAATGAGAATGGCCGGGGATTATACCAAATAGGAGACCCATTTCAAGGTTTAGGATCACTAAAATTCCATGATCTCTATTATCATCTAATACCACATGATTCATTATTGATGTTAAAACCAGAGGAAATAGTAGATATGAAGATCACAAGATCCACTTTGTCCAATGGCAGATGGATGATGGGGTGTTGTTAGGAGAAACAATGACGTGGGGGGGAATTATGCATGGAAATGACTTGAGGAGGATATTATTCTACATGTGTCATGAATGGAGCGTCATGTCCATGTGGAATAGGGTAATTTGTGGATTATGCATGGAATCCTATAGGTATATAATGAATTTATTCCATAGAGAGAGGTGGTGGAATCCCATGATGACAAGACATTAGTCATCCTATGTTCATCGAATAGGGCATGTCTATAGTTTTACATCATGTTCTCATGATGTTCTCATGTAGTTTTGTGGCATACGACTAGGAAATAGAATTATGAGGTTTTAAATCGTGCCTCATAGACTTGGGTGTACTCAATCATCACCTTCCATACCCATATGGATTAAAATACCAACACGCATGTGCCACTCGTAGGGGAATGTAATTGAAACTGGTGGGGTATAATGACAATAAGCATGTCTGGTCACAAGTTCCACATTATTATGCCTATTCTAAGAAGAAACATGAATTAGTACACCTATTTTAAGAAGAAATAGCTTGGTGTTAAGATTGGTCCACACTTTAGGTAATGTGGGAAGACACAGGAGTGGGTGGGAGAAGTCATATGGGGAATCGAGGAGTAGCTGAACTAGTCATGGATGGGTGTGGGGGTCCAGGGAACTCATGGTTTTGAAGGGGTGTCAGTAGAATTGAGGAACCATGAAGAGATATAGGATATTATTTTTTAGATAATAGGGCCTTATAAATGGGTTCTTTTTAAAGATTAGGTTCCTGTCATAGTTAAGGGACTTCAAGGAGTAGGATTCATGAAACAAGATGTCCCTGTGTTATGATGATATCTTGGTTCATGATATGAGTGCTTTGAGAAGGATGAACGATTCAAAATGCCTCAAGAGCCTCTGAGGGCCTTCTTATTTCATGAAGGTATTAGTCCGTCATGGAATGAATCTAAAACTAGGTATATAATTTAAAAAAAATATGGAAGGGGGTTTCATGAAGCTTGGATACCTTGGATGATCTATTTATCATTAGTTCATGATGCTTAGGAGGCTAAAGAGTCAATAGTGTTATGGAAGAATTTTTTTTTGATAACCATCCCTAAAATATCATAATGAGGAGGTTATTTATAGAGAATGACATTTCAAAAATATTGGATGTGTGTCATGCATAATTTGTGGCCTTATTGAATTGGCGAAGCTTTGTCAGACTCACGAAGACACTGTCAATGGTTCGTGGGTCCAAAAAGTGAACCATGACTATGAAACATACTGTGTGTAGGTTCAACATCAAAAAATTTCATTTTTATGATATAAACATGTATATCGGTATATTTGGGATCCTCTTCCATTCAAGAAGGATTTGGGTTTCAGGAAACAAACTCCTCTAAGGATTTTTGGGCTGTTTGAGATCTGGGTCACTATGAACTGGTCTTGTCTTCCTTGACTATTCCCTTGGAACACATATTTTGGTGAAAAAAATTGTACCACCCCCTTATAATGGGATATTATGGGAAAATGGGGGGTGTATTCGGTGCATGAACAACTGAAAATTAGCCATCAAATCTCTGACATAAAGATTATTTTCGAGGATAACTCATGGTGCTCATTCATGATGGTCACTGAAATGAAGTCCATTACTAATCCCAAGCCAACCATACACCTATAAATAAAAAAAGAGGTATCAAAGGAACCAACACAACATGAAAATAAATGTTTTTTCTCTCTTTTCATGAATATATTAATAACCAGAAACATACTTCATGAATGCTTCATTAGAAAACCCAACTTCTAGAAATTTACTCTGTGAATGCTACTTAGCGAACCAAACACAGTGAACTACATCTTCTCAAAGCGATCCATATGAACCAGTGCATTGTGAAATAACTCTATGAATGACATATATGAACTAACTTCATGAGAAAGACTCAAAGAATCATCTATGTCTTGAATCTAGTGGCCACTTAGAGAGTCAAATCGGATGATTATCATATGTATGACATGGTTAGGAACATCATGATCAAGGAGTGTTTGTGATGTGAATGAGATAAAGAATCATTTATTGATCTATTAATAAAGGATTAGAATGAATATCCCATGTGAAAGAGGCTAGTGCCCCACTTCATTGGACTATGAGACGAGGTCTTCAATATGGCATCGAGTAGAGATGATCTATCTTACCGTTTTAGAGGCATAATAGGGTAGTACTAGAGGCATAGATCTAATTCATGCCATATCTATAAGAACCATGTTCTAATTACAATATACAATATATATAACAACATCAACAACATCAATGATGAGAAGTTGTAGGATGAGGAATCCTCACCACAATGTCAAATGATCAATATGGGGGGCTTCGAGGATCCCCTCAAGGGATGTAATGATAATTGGGGACTGTGAAAGGGTGGAAAATTCATAGTTGAGTGGACCTAGGAAAACATGGAATGTGCATCATGTGATGAGTTTGATGTAGATTTGAAGCATGTAAGACTTTATAAAGCATGGGCTTCACAGTTCCATGATTGCCAGCCATAGAAGATCATGCATGAGATGATACGAATAGGGTCACAACTGACCAATACACTACATTTTCATTATAGGTTCTTCAATTTTAGCCTTTGGTATCTTTAAAAAATCATTGGGATCATAATCCTTGGGGAGTATGGAGAATTCCAAGCCATGAAGAATGTATGGGGGATCAATAGCATCTGTCGAATTTGGAGAAGGAGCTGCTGGATCTAGTGTAGGGAACCAGTGGAGAGAAGCTAGGGATAAGTAATGTTTTCTTTACGTAGTGGTTTAGAGTATTTTTGTATGAACCAACAAAAATGTCAGATGAAGGAGTGGAGCCAACCGAGAAACTACCGATGAGGCTGCAGAAATGTCTCTATGGATATTAATGGGGCATGGAGGGATCCCACTGGAGGATCTCAAAAGCAATCCTATGGCAGATTTGGGGATATAGTGTCATAGAAGAGGCTCAACCTGTGGTCAAACTAGTGGCGTTCATAGAAGCACTCATTTATGGGTGGATTATCCCAGTATGGGATGTACCCATGGGAGTGTGATAGAGAACCTTCATAATGGCATTGATACTAGTGACGAGGCAGTGTCTCAACCTTATCATCCTAGTACTGGTGTTGTTTTCAAGGTAATTTAGTATATCTGAAAAGGGATTACATCATTTTTCATGTGTAGTATTTTCACTTAATATGTAGCTGGTTCGCCAAACACATGGGATGTTATGAATACCCTAACCTGATTTCCCCATCCACAAAAAAACTTTAGCTGATGGTCATGAATATCAAATGAAGTCTCCCATTCAATTTGGGTCTGGTGGAAGTGATGGGGAAGTTAGTTCTGGTAGATAACTTCATATTTCACCCATTTTACATATGAAATACCTTGGTGAATGATGATGACACATGGACCCTAAAGCATAGATCGTACTACTTGGGCATTCCAGGTGGGGGATTTGTAGCAAGAGATAACTTCGAGATGAGATGTGAACCATAAAATACATACTGGTTCACAATTTAGTTCATGTGTCTATAGAGATTGAATCTGAAGGTGTAGTTAGAGGTGTGTCATGAGTTCCACCCTTCAGTGATGAGGAAGATCTAGTGCATATTAACACGTGAATAGAGGAAGATGCGGAACATGATCCTCCATATACTGATACATATGGTATTAACCATGACTACATGTAAAGCAAGGAGAGTTCATATCCTAGGTTCATACTGTGGAAGCAGGCCACCCATGCCAATGTAGGGGTGGCCCTTCAACCACGTAGCTGAGGCCTAGTGATGGTCGGTGAATATTGTGTTGACAGAGCTGGTTCTATGGGTAGGGAATTTGCAGTGGGTCTAGTAGTTCATGGTCCCGGACTAACAATACCTATATGAATTCAATTATTAGAAGGATCAATGGTCCTAGAAAAGTATCCACACAAAGAAAGAGGGCCCAATATTTTTATCCTGATTGTATATGTTCTAGGGACAAGGAAACAAGTTTATCACATGAATGGTCCCAATGATACATGGTATTTCAATACCTGGGAGGCATGGGGACTTCCCAATAAAATCACAACCCCTCAGGGTGTATTGAAGTATCACTTTTACTATGGGACACTCCTCACTAGACTGGGCCATGAAAATTATTTTTTCTATGCTCCCCATTATGAACCAATACAATACATGGAGGAGTTAGAGGGAATAATTTACTCATGGGGTACCATACATCCTTTGATCAATCTGGTGAAGTTGTTGTTGGGAATGTATTCCCATATAGCCTCTCTTGTGAGTCATGCATATACTAAAGTATCCAATGGTGAAGAATCAAAATACTCATGGGGGAGTGATTTATACAATATTTCAAAAGGGGACATGCATTTTGCTGCTAGACAGGTAAATTCACTATTCATTACAAGCTTTGGAACATCAATAAACCCTTAATCCCATCTTTTTATACATTATTAACTCATGTAGGAATCAGTGATAACTGAATAAGGATAAATCTATGATAGGCCTCATGTAGAAGGCTGAGGAACCTCAACCCATGACGGAGAGAATGTTAGGTTGTTTCCTGACATTTTGGTCGCGAGCGGTAAACTATTGATTCCTTAAACTGAGGTATTGAATTTTGAGTCTGATGTGGTGATCATGGATGTTTCTCACTCAGTGGATATGTCTAGCGAGTCTGTGGAGGTTAAGCCAACCATAGATGTAAAATTGGATGGAACTGATAAGACCTTTCCCTCAATGGATGGGGTCGAGGTGGTTCCCCTGACAAGGATGGTTGAAGGAGTTTCAGTGGTATAGTCTATCAATGTGGATCCATCAGAGCAAGATGATGGAGCTGACGTTTCATTGGAAGAGGAAGTGACTATGTTGGATGTTAGATTAGTTGGGGAGGCTTCATTAGATGCTCCTCCACCATAATATCCATTTTTTGGTGGATTTAGGGGTTGAGGAAGAGGTTTCACTACCAATAGAGGTATCTAAGGAAGATAGGATGATGGAGTACACCTTAGTGAAAACAAAAGTTTCAACATAGGCTTTTGATGCAAGTGTAGAGGCTAATGAGTAATTTTTCCAAGAGATAGTTCTCCAACCACTCATACTAGGGGCATTCACATGGATGATCCAATTGATACTATAAAACAATATTTCATATATATGATCACGCACTTACTAAAGAAATTAAAGATTCAATCTAATAGGATACTGAGGATAATCATACCATGTACCATAAGACATTGAAGAATGTACCAAATTTTATCACCGACACCTAGATAGCTGAACATCCATTACCAATGGGATCTCTCCTCCACTAGATAGTATGCATGTGGATTGGTGGGATGAATTACAGTAATCTTTAGGCATTGGAATAATATTTTCTCCTCAAGATGGAACATGAAGTGTGGAAGGATATCAAATTGGCATGGAGGATTCACAAGGCTAAGGGATCTCAGACACTTCAGAAATTTGAGGAAGAAATGCTCCTCTTATTAGGGATGGTACATGAGCATGAAACAGTCACTGCTACTCAGGTTGATATAATTAGAAGTCAGAGAGATCAATTGGTAGTGGCCAAGGTCAATAAGGCTATGTACTATAAGGTATATACTGAGTTCCAATATAATTATAATATGCATTGGATCATGTTTGAATATGTTCACTCCAGTGATAATGAAGAGAAATAATACATCGCAGCGTATCAGCAGATCATGGAGGACACTCAAAATAGGTTGGACGACCATGATCACTCAAATAATGAGATCAATATTTGAAATAATTTGAATAAGGAGAGGCTTCAATATATTCTTGAACTTCTAAAGCAATGGGGTTTTTACTTATTTCATGTTTGTGCCATTCATTACATTATTTTTCAGATTGTAATCATATTTTTAAAAAGTCCAATGGTGAATCCATATGCTCCTACAAGTCACACTCGATGTGAAAAAAATGGATGGCCAAGTGATTGATCATTTTTATTAGAAATTGAAATAATTTTCTAAAACATGGGGTTTCGTATTGTTGACTAACCACTAAGAGCACTTGGGATAAGAGAGGCTATAGTAGGACAACAGTGTCCTTTGAACATCCAACTTGATTTTCCAATGTGCTCTAAAGTAATAATGGGGTAACACTTGGGGAATTGAATTAAACATATTCCAAGGGGAATGGAGAGTGTGTATCATAATTATAATAATTTGGATCACAAAGGGAGTGACATCATGATATAAGAAAACTGTTTACCATGTTCAAAACACAACATCTATATCACATAATCAGTGAATGGTGGAAATGGGGGGTTATCAATTGACCATATTTGAAATGTGGGGCACATATAAAAATGTCATCCAAATCCTTTCAGGGATTCTACACAAAATGGTAGTTTATCCTTTTCTAGACATCATTCCATTAGGGGGTCCCTTCTTACAAGGAGGAAGATAAGGATCCCAATAAGGGGTAGGGGAAGAAGATCGTGTAATGGAATGTTTGAATATATTCCATCACTCCTAGAATTATGCCACCACAAATTAGAGAACATTATAAGAGTATAGGTTTGAAAAAAAATCAAAATCAAATTCTAGTGGAGCATCATCCCAGAAGGGGAGCAACAATTTAAAATGTGAACGATGCATTAGATTACTATAAACAGAGGAGAGGAACTCATAAGAAAGGGACTGAGATGGATTATTGTTTTATGTAGTGTAATGTGGATTAAAGATATATAGTTTATCATGATATGGTATTGGAGTTGGGAACACATTTTAATGTAATATGGTGAGGATGGTGCATGACAAAGTTTAACATAGTGTGATCAGGATGCATCTCACAATTTAATGTGATATTATCGGAACATTGCACATAGTTTAAGGTCATATGGCATGGACCATGGGAAACAATTTAATGTCATATTGCATGGACTAGATATCCTCTATTAGTTTAAGGTAATATATTTCGTAAAGATGGGTTCCCTAAATCATTTTACAAGGTATGAAAGAGTGTTAATCAAAATTAAATGAGTTTCAGGGAGGCATGTGTTCCATTTGAAACATAAGAGGCAGGTTGTAAATAGTTTAAAATAATTTAACTTTAACCATAATGAGCAGATGAATATCTAGAAAGAGACTTTATTTGGAACAAATTGTTATAAAGTGAGGTGAATGGAGGGTTTAAGGGACCCTCTACCTCATAAATCCCAAAATCATACCTTCGATCAATATCGTGACATTGGGGAAGGAAAGGACCCATAGTGGATTGGAGGAGGGGCTGGACCCAATATAAAATATCTGGGCATCACTATGTATCCCATGAGTATAGGAATGAATCCAAACATATTTATCAAACATGAAATATTATAAGATTGAAACTGGAATAAAATATACCCTCTCAAATGAGAGTATTGAATCTTGTCATACATATAAATGAGGAATCTAGGATTTATCCCTGGTAAAACTAAAATTTATGTTGTTTGGTGAGGAATTATCTTCCTTATATTTGGGTATAAGGGAATCCTCTAACTAATGGGTGAAGGTTATTGAATTAGGATTATAACTAAAAGGAGGCTCATGGGACATTTTGAGGTGATTACACTATAAACAACAGATGGTTTTGTGGAAAATCTATAGTTGGAACCAAAGAAATAATGTATGTTCATCACAACATATCCCTTGAGGATGGGAATCAATATACATGCAGTTAAGGAAGTAAATAAAAATATTTTAAGGTCATACAGTTTATATGATGAGAATATGGGAATTCAAGTGTATTCATATAGTGAAAAATTTAAAACATGGCGTGAATGTGCCATAAAGGCCCTACAGCACACAATGAAATCCGAAAACTAGATGCACATAGTTTAAAGTCATACAGTTTGGACCATGGGAAATTGTTTAGTGTTTTGTTAAATAAACTAGGAGAAATAATTTTAAAGTTGTGATGTATGTACTATAACAGGAGATTTCTATCATAATTATTATTCAGTATGAAAAAGGTACATCCCAATTTTAATGATCTAAAGGGGGATCACATATGATACAAATATCCAAATGAAAAAAACACAATTTTTAATGTTGTAATTCTTGGACCGGAACCAGGTCCAAGGGTCCAAAGAGTTAAAAAACATGTAGATGGTCTAAAAGAAGAAGAGTCTGGGAGTCATTATGTATCCCATGAAGAAGAGAATCAAGAGACACATATCTTTAAAACATATTATGGTATAAGACCAATGCAGTTAGGGAAATCCTCTTTGGAAAATGAATCTAAATAATCCCATTGTTATCATGGGGTGTTCCATATTCAGGGAATGTGGTAAAGTTTTTCAATAATCCCATACTTTTTATATGAGGAAACTTGATCTAAAATTCTGTAAAATTTATATATTATTAAGAGACATCATGATTTCTCAGGGGTTAGAGTCATAGTTTATCATCATTTGTTGAGGAAGTTAGGTTTTTTAGTTTAAATTCATACAACTAAGACTATAATGGATGCAAAGAGTTTAAGGTCATAATGCTAATAACTATTACAGATAGTTTATTATTGTATTTCCCAAACCATATGAACACTATTTGTTGAATTTATTAAATCTTATACCATTAAGGCTCTTAGTTTAATGTCATATATTTTAGACTGGTGAGGTTGGTGTCTCAAACAGATATGTGTTGTATGGTATCGTTACAAACCTTAGATGAATGAGGACCATGGAGGACCAACGTCACACAATACACTCCGAAGAGAATACCACCTATAGTTTAATGTTGTGATGCTTGGATTACAGTATTCTAGTTTAAGGACATAGAGTTCAAACTACATGGGATCCTAGTTTATAGTGATAGAGTTTAGATCCTTGGGAGGATAATCTCAATCAGAAGGGATATGTGTGGAACAATAGGAATAAGTCGATGTGAATGAGGATCAAGGAGTACCAAGACCCACAACACATTCTTCAGGAGACACATGCATATTTTAATGTCATGATACTAAGATATAGACTCCCAGTTTTGGGTCATGGTGTTCAGACCTATTTCTCCCCTTCATGTAAGGTATTTCTTTAGGAACATGTAGTTCGTGGGAGGGTTGATACGCTCTTCGTCCATGGTTATCAATGTGTATGATCCATTGGAATAGACCATCTGAATTATGTAATATCTTTCCCACTTGAGATCCCAAATTGGGGACTTCTTTCTAGGTATCATCAGAGTTTTGAGAGCTAGTAATGTATCACCATAGAGAAATGATAATATGTGAACCTTCTTATTGAATACTCTTGATATGTTTTTCTGGTTCCTCTCTAGATCATTCAATGTCTATAGCATGTTCTCTTCAAGGGTATCTATCTTAGGTAGAAAAACCTATGACATTATATCAATCATATTATGGTCATAGAAAATAGTTTTGAGAGAGAGAAACTAAATCTTAATAGGTATGACTGCCCTTGTTCTATACAATAAAGAATATGGATTTACCTAGTTGGAATTTGTATTCCCCGTCTGATAGGAACCAAGGGTTTTGGGTTTCTTGGCCAGCCAACTTTTATTGTTAATTGCCACCAACCTCTATAAAATTTTATATAGGGTCTTATTTAATTCCTCAATCTGTCCATTTTTTCTACACCTGGTAGTGAGAAGTATTGTTGTACTAGAATTTGTTCTTAGCGTACAACCGATTTAGCTCAGCAACAAAGAATTTGTACAATTTTTGGTGATAATGGTTTTAGGAACTCCTAATTTATGGATTCTATGGGATCCCATGAATTCATAATGGATCGGGCCTGAAATTCCTTAAGAGAAATAAATTATATAATCATGAAGAATAAATCATTCATGATCAGAATAGACATGCACTAATGTGCTGTGTCTAGTTAATATGATCCCAAAACATCAAGTCCCCATACTAAAAATGGTCAAAAATACAAGGTGGTGTGGAGGGGCTTTGATAGTCGATGAAAAAAGTTGAAATGGATCTCACATGAATTAAATCTTTTGAAAAACTTGATGAAGTAATAGACTATGGAAGTTTTGAACTATTATAGCCTCCAAATCTGGTTGGAATTCTTCAATCCAGTCTGATGGGAACCACAGGATGTAACATGAACTCCTTGAATAACCTAAGGAATCTCATATCCTTGGTTTAAATTAAGGATAACTCCAACAAATCTACATATTTAGAATGTTTATTCAAGGTTATGACCTTTTTAGAGGGTAAAATACACTACACTCCAATGAAGTCACTCATGTTTGACTTGGTTCAGAGGGCGTGTGTCGCATTGGAGATACTTGGTTAATGGACTGGTCTAATCAGATATTTCCTCTTCTGAAGGTTTAATTGGGGGTTATGTCATGGAATAAATGGTAGTGATCAAGTTTAACTACTACTTTGGGGTTCCCAATATGTGCCCGAACCTCAAGATGTAGTGGTCCAAATATGGTAGTGAGTCACCCATCCAATTGTAAAGGGAATAGTTAGGGCTCCCAAAATTTGTGGGTAATCACATGTTGTCTACCCATGCTAGGTAAAACTTTCCTTCTTGTGGGATCACCAAATATCTTGTTTCTAGGGCCTCAAGGTGAGTGGTGAGTGTGTATATTAAATCATACTAGAGATGATATCTATCTTGATGATGATTCATTCCACCATTACATTGAAAGGCTCATCAACTCAGTAAGAAACCTCAGTTGATCATGGATCAATACACTATAGGTCCCAACGAAGAAAATCACAATGCTCAGAGGGTTTGAAAACTCATACCATATTTTCGTACCATATTCCCCCACATATTCTCTTTTTGGATGCATGGGGTTACCAAGATAAACTATGTATAGTTGGCCAAGATGAACATGTGACCCTACTAGAGGAATAATATGATAATGCGGGGTGGTGCCATCATGTAGAAGAAATTCAAAAATGATCTCATCGATGATCCTATTCTAATCTAGGTCCAACTAGAGCAGGGTACTCATCACAAGATTAACAAAAAAAATTCGAATAATCTTAGATGGATGAGAGGATCTGATATGATTCATAGATTTTTGGATGTTCCCTTGGGATAGAAATGCATCATTGGAAGGATCCATGAGGCTAAGTATTTGCATCAACTAATGGGTGAGAACACCTATGTGATGTTCCGTACGATACTTTTCTTCCCCTAGGGACATGTTTTTTCTATCATAGCCTATGCCAATGTCTCTATCCCTAGAAAACATGGGAACAACCATGTTTACCATAACAATACCCAGATTACAATTTTCTTCTTTGACAAGAAAGTCGATTCGTCAAACGATAGGGATGAATTAGAGAGAAATGTACAATCCCCAAACCCAGATCTAAAATTTTGGAGACAAATCTTCCATGATTCTATGAAAAATTGTGAGGCTCTTGATGCATATCTATTAGAGGGTATGGCGATATACATAATACCTAGTGTGCTGAACCATTGGGAACAATTACAACTCATTCATTCGGTAGTACTAATTGATATCATTGAGGTGCCCTTGGCTTCCTAGATAGAAAAACTAATGACCACAAAGGAGCTGAAGCATCACATAGTAGGTTTGGTGAAAAAAACACAGTTTATCCTTCCCAAATAGACATTGGGATATATATGTTGGAAGTTTCATTTTTACAAAATAGAACCCAAAACTTATTAGCAGCCATATTGATCCACATGTTTTCTTACCAAGAGGCAGGGCCCTACTATTGGTCCGCAAAAACCTTGATTGGTTCTAGTCAAGTGATTTTTGGTGGAATTGAAATTGATCATTATGAATACTGGTTGGATTATAAAGGAGTCACTACATCATTTACTTATCCGTTGCACATGTGGTCATCTCTTAGGGGTAGTATCGACCACATAATTAAGTCCTTATATGACTGGGTTCTCACCACTACCACATTCACAAGGGAAGGAGTGCTCATTAGGGGACCAAAAAAATGATCATTCTTTTGAGGATTGATCCTATACTAGGAAGACTCTCTAATATCATTGGTAGTGGTGGAAAGGGACACTAGGGATGATGTAAATGTCTACACCGCGATCCCCTGTAAGGGATCAAAATCTTCCTCTTCCTACATGTACCTTTGAAAGGACATGTGGATTTCTGAATCTCATCTTCTAGGATGGATAAATTTACCTATCTAGAACCTTACCTGGACGTTGACATTTAGGGTGGATATTCAATTATAAAGTCTTTTATGTCCTCAAAATCTGACAGATTGACAAGGTTGATGATAACTTGTCACTTCCTTATATTTCTTCCACAACAATGAGTTTATTTCTCCTCTACCCCCCTGATATTTCTTCATTGTAGGGTACCTATTTAGCATGGGTAGGACCTTTTTTATGGTGGTTGGTAATGTGGGGAGGACCTATTCTATGGTGGGTTGAAACAGGGGGAGTACATTCATATTGGTTGCTTTTAGAGTGAGGAGGACCTCTACTTTGATTGGTAGTAACATGGGGAGTACATCAATGTTGATTGTTGAAGGAGTGGGAATGACCTATACTCTAATGTGGTGCGACAGGGGGAGGAACTCCATGTTGGTCTGAGTGATTATGGGGAAGACCTCCATACGAATTTATGATGAAGAAGGTAGGACCTATGGCTTGGATTGGAACAACACAAGGATGAACTTCATACTAGTCAAAATGAACATGGGGGACCTCCATTTTGATGAGTAATAATAAAAATAATGAATTCATATTGGTTGTTGAAATCATGGAGAGGACCTCCTATTTTATTGATGGGATCATGGGGAGGACCTCAATGTTGGTTGTTGAAGAATTTGGGAGGACCTCTACTCTGAAGGGATGTGACACAGGGAGGACTTCTATGTTGTCTAATGGTGATATCACAGGGAGGACCTCCATAATAGTTGCTGATTAAGTGGAGAGGACCTCCTCTTTGATACGTGATAGAGCAGGGATGACTTTTTCTTGAGCTCTGAATGAAAAGATGAGGAAATTTATGTAGATCACGAGAACAGGTAGGACCCATGATATGTTTGGTGATGAAGTGTGGAGTACCTCTACACAAAAACTCATCATTAGGGATTGGCCCATAACAGCTGTTGGTGTTGACCAAAATTTATAGATTCAACCCATCCTGCTTATAGGGTGGCTAAGGTTTGATCCTCTTCAGGAGAATATGGATCCCTTCTCATCTATCATAGGTTGCATATCTTCCAAGCAATTCACTACAGGAATCCCATGTTTTACGTGAGTTCTGTGTTTGGGGTTATTTCATGAGTAATATGCCCTCTCGAGACGGATCAAAACGTCTATTCGAAATGAATTTGGGAATGAGTTTAACATCTTGTGGAGATGGGATGAGATTGATCAAAATGGCTCATTAGGTGGATCAGAGAGTTGTGTCCCTAGGAGTGAAGATGTCAAACTTGAATGGTTTATTGATGGATAGAAACTCCATGTGGAGGTAAAAACAGGAAGGTTGTATATAACACCCCATAGAGGTAGTACTATTATGGTTGGATCTAATTCCCCATAAAAGAAGAAACAAGGAGGTACTTCCCTTGGAAAGATCACCTAAGTTTAATATTGGTTGTAATTGAACCACATGGAGGTGTTTTACAAAACCTATTTAAATGATATGGATCAAAACCCCCATAGATTAATGCCACAATTTAATTTCTTGTGAATGTCCAAATAAATACAATTTAACGTCAAGCGGTAATGATTCCCTTGTCATGAATGGAGTGTAAATTAGGGATGGTTTGAGGATTACATGTGAAAGATACCCTTCACAAGAGAAATTATATTGGTTGGAGTTAGTGTGTGACTTAAGCATTGAGCTTCCAAAGGGGCCTAGAGGAGACCTGGTCTCTCAGGGGAAGGGCATGATCATATCGGGGATTTGGTCTAGAGAACATTAAGGTTGAACTAGTGTTAGGATTGGACCTCGTGGAGGCTTCCTATGTATCCAAGTTAATTTTTAATCAAATCCAATATAGTTTGAAAGGGTTAGAAATTATACTTTTGGAGGAGTCACTTTGATAATGGTTGGGGATTATAATGATTAGGAGGCCCATTTGATAATGGTTGAGGATTTTATTGAATTTTAGGCCCATTTAGAATGGTTGGGGATTATACCAAATAAGAGTCCCATTTAAAAGGTTGAGACTATGCGGATGTTATGATCTCCACTGGCCTTTAAGCCCATGCGATTCATTCTCAGAGTGAGAAAAAAGAGGAAGTAGTATATGTAAATATCACATGATCGACTTTGTATAATGGTAGATGTATGTAGGGGTGTTTTTAGTATTAATAACAATGTGGGAGGGGATTATGCATAGAAGCTACTCGAGGAGGATCTCAACCCACGAAGGTCATGCATGGATAATTTGTAGTGGTGGAATTGGGTAAGTGGTTCTTATTCGTGGAAGCTACCAGATATGGAAGGATTGTGTTTTATGGTGGGAGGAAGTTTTATACCATGATGACTATACATGAAACATCTTGTGTTCAACACATAGGGAAAGGATATAGTTAAATTTGACGTGTTGAGGATGTTGTCGTGTAGTTTTACATTGTACGACTAGGATGTGGAACTTGGAAGTTTCACATCTTACAGCTCAGACCTATGTGGAATCTATCTTTACCTTCCATACTCTTAGGGATTACATGATTAACAATCATGTGTTATTTAGTTGTGAATGTCTTTGGAACATCCAATGTACAACAGTGGGAGTAGTTTCCAGTCACGATGTCCATGTCAGTGTGTCTAGGCCGAGATGAAATTGGTGTTAGAGTGCCTATGGTGAGAAGAAATAATTATGTGGTAAGATGGGGACACACTTTAGGTGTAGTGTGTGGACATAGGAGTTGGTGGAACATGTCACATGGGGACTTGAGGTGCAGATGAACCAGTCCTTGATGGGACAGAGGGCCTTAGGTACTCAACCTTCATGAATGGGTTTCAATAGAAGGGGGCACCGTCGATAGGACCATGAGAGGAGTTTTGAAAAACATAATGACTTATAAATGGGTGCTTCATGAAGCTCAAGTTATTTTCAAAGGTACTTGACTTTGTGAAGTCGCAGGGTTCATGAAATACAATGACCCTAGCTTAGGATGATGTCTTAGTTCATTATATGAGTGATTCAGGATGGTTGAATGCTTTATAAATCCTCAAGTGCTTCTGAGGGCCTTCTTCCTTCATAAAGAGAATAAGACTTCTCAAAAGGCATCTCCACATTGGGTGGAGGCATTCAAGAAGACATGTTAGGGGTTTTTTGATAATCTTGGATACCTTGGATGGTCTATTTTTTTGTTCATGATGCTTAGGAGGTTTGTGAATTGAGAGTGGGTTGGAAGATGAATGGTTTGGTATCCATATATAAAATATCATAATGAGGGGGTATTTATCTTGAAGAGGTTTCACAAAGATTGGATGATCATCGTGAATAATTTGTGGCCTTCATGAATGGGTGTGGCTATATTGGACTTGCAATGACCCCATCATTCCATCGTGGGTTTGTAAATAACTCTGCAAATCTAAAAATCACTTTTTAGAGGTTTACTATCAAACATTCATGTGTTCATGAAGGAAACATGAAACCATGGATCTTCATGATCATAGACAATTCATGAAGGATCATGGATTCATGAGATAGAATAATTTAAGGGTTTTTTGGTTGTTTGACCTCATGTTCAGTTAGAACCGATTGTGTCTTCTTCGACTATTCTCATGTCACACATATTTCAGTGCCAACAATTTATTTATCACCGCACACTATAATAAGTGTTTTCACTCAATTTCATAAGGTTTGTAATTACTTCATAAAAACCCTCTATTATTAGGATTTTAAATAAAATGTAAATTAGTGGAAATATGATTTTAATAAGATCTGCTTTCTAAATTCGTCACGTAAATCTCCCTTTTATAATGTTCATTTTGACACATGCAAAATACTTCCTATATTATATTCACACATATATATATATATCATTACCATTATTTATCAAATTTAATATTTTCATAAATATTTTCATTCCCATTTTCAATTAGCAATTAATTATTTTTTCCAAACCATGTTTGTAGAAAGAATATATTAGATGAGTTCAACAAAAACTAGAATTAAACCATTCCAATTACAAAACCTAGAGTATTTATAACTTTTTTGAAATAAATTAAATATATTTGATGGATTGTTCTATATGAAACACCAATCTAATCTTTTTATACATGCAACAATGGGTAATCTTTTATTGCACCTGATACCAAGTTTTAACCAAACCATAATATATTATTAGTATAGTTATTCAAATCCAATAGTTATAAACTAACCATTAAAAATAGTTGTTTGAATAGTAATAACTTCTTTTTAAATATTTTGATAATTTTTTTACATAATCAAATCATAACGATAATAAAATACATAATTTCTGGTAATGTATTTGGATGTTTATAAAATAATATTTCTAAAACAAAAACTACTTTTAAGGACTTTGTATGAACACTAATAAGAATAATTTTTGTCACATTTCGAATAATTATTATATAAAATTAACCTAATTTTCTAATTCATATTGTGAAAATTTGTGTAGGGTGATGTTTTGGGATTATTCTGAAGCGTTTAATTTTTGATGAATAGTGAAAAATACCAAATTTTAATTGAAATATCATTTTTGTTTTATTTAGTTATAAATATAAATTATATTTTAAATTGGTATTAAAGAATAAATAGTAAAATTATAGATCTGTTAATATTTTTTAGGTCAATATAATCATTTTCATATTGATTTTTAATATAAAAACCTTGTAAACTTTTAAACATTTTCACATTAAAAATCCTTTTTATCATCACATCTGTTAGATTAATTTGAAATTAATTATTTCAACTTATATAATTTGAATTATAAAAAATTCATTCTGTAATTATAATGATAATAATTTTAAATTAATTATAATGGGAAAAAAGTTTTTACAAGAATAAATAGTGAATATAGTAATAATTAATTACCATATTTAAAGTAAATAGGGGTTTATCGAGGGTTAAACTAGTATGATTAGTGTAAAAATGAAAGAAAATATCATGTTAATTTTTTTGAATGTATTTATTTAGATTTCGAGTATCATATTATTTGAAATAAATCAATTTATTACCAAATTTCTTTCAAATATAACCCATATAATATGTGAAGTAAATAAATATACATAAAAGATACTTTTCTTACTTTTAATATCTATAAATCCTTGGGATAGAGACAAAACAACATATGTTCCATTATATATATTTATATATCGTTTTTAAATATAAATGTGTACTTTTTATCATTATAATTTATTTTTTTAAGATTAAATACTTACATTAAATACTTAAGAAATGCAAACACACTAATTATTTAATTAACAAAAAAATAAAATAAATAATAGAAAAAATTTTAAAAGTGAAATAAATTGAATGAATTACTATGTTACATTGTTTTTTATATGAATATATCATAATAAAAATGTTTTAAAATAATTTATTTGAAATACATCATTGTATTGATATTTTTAAATTCAAATTAAATGAATAATGTCAAAATTGTTATTAATGTAATTTTACAATAAATGATATTTTATTAAATGATTTAAAATTACTAAAAACACTATCTTCTTCAAAGTGACATTTAAATATTAATAAATATAAAATATATACCACAAATTTACCAATAATTATATTATAATTTTTATATTGGATATTAAATAGTAAAAACATAGTTAGTATAGTTACTGTTAAAGTGACGATTTTGTGCACTATATACACATAAGTTATAGTTAATTTCTAACACACATAGGTTTCTGTTTTATAATTTTTTTTCATTTTTGGATTCAATGGGTGAAAATTATCTTGTAAGGATCATTTTATTTTATTCTTAATGGATAAGATACTAACATTAGAAAACTATTTACCTTAATGAAAAAATAAAATGGAAGAAATAAGGAAATATAGGAGTTAAGGAATAAATGTTTAAAAAATATGTTTTTTATATGGTGGCGGTGTTTCTTGAACATATCATCCCTAAATGCCATTAATTGTCATATTTTATTCCACTTGAGGTACGAGTAACCTCAAAATAATGAATACATCAGAGTAATTACAATAACGTCATTCCTCCTAAAAAAATAAAAGCACACTCTCTCCCCACTTGTTGACACCTATCAAGACTTTTGTCTTAAACATGGTCTTCCAAAATAACATTGAGACATACCTAATCTCATCCTAGAATCCTTATTCTGGTTGTAAATCCAACCAATCAAATAATTGGGGGAAACCTAAGGATGTTTCTTAAAGAAGTGGTAATGTCCGTTAACAATAATGGTGTTCATGCTTATAGCAGACTACCTCCTCATGAAGAATTGTGGTTAGTCTGTACATTACATAGAAAGTATTGAAGAACTATTTAATAAAAATATTATATATATATATTAAATAATAATTATTCTTTAATTAATATTTATCTTTTAATTTTCATTATTTTAATCCAATAAGAAAATGAAAACAATATTTAAGTGTATGTACGTCCTACCGCCACCATAAATTATTTATTTCATTTCTATCACTAAATTTCATGAATTAATACAAATACATTTCTTCTAAACATATATGATATTTATATCATGGTTAAATTTAAATATATGATTAAACCATGACCAATGCAAGATTACCAACAAATAACATGTTAAAACATATGAGAACAAGAAAGAAGTTATTTCCTGAAACATGAATTTAACATAGAATTGTTAATAAATGAGTAATTAAAGATCATAATAAAACCATATATTGTATGATATATATGAATATAATTATTTAATATATTTATAATAAACTTATACTTATTATACATTATTTTTAATGTGTACATAGAAATTCAAGAATTAAGCTAAGGTATTTCCATCACACATTTTACTTTCGCAAGACACATGTTTTATTCACCACCTATTTGTTTTATGTAGTATATATACTTATCGTAAATTTATATTATTATTATTATACTGAGAAATGTTTTGTTTTATATATACCTTTTATTATCACACTTTCAAGGGGTTTATTATTAAAAATTAATCAAATTGGTAAGATATTTTTATCTCAGTTTTCTTTCTTTGAGACATACATTATGTTATACACCAATATTATTTCACAAGGTGTATATATAGAAAAATTGATATGTAATATCATTAATTCATTCATACTTGTTATATTTTATGTTTTTTTATGTTATTACTTTAGGGGGATTCTGATTCAATGTTTTCAAAGTTGTAAATATTTAATTATACAATCTCATAGTTTATAAGGATTATTTATGATTATGTTTCCGATGATAAAATATTATAATATATCTCTCAATAATTACCATTAATTTTATTCTACTATATTTATTCATTATTTATACATGTAATGTTAAAATTTTTATACATATTTTTTGAAGATAATTAAGAAAGTGTTTTTGTAGAAATATTACTTTATTTCTCTCTTTCGTCATAAATTTGATTTTTCTCAAAACCATATTTTATAAAAATGTTTTCATTGATTTTTTAAATGTTATTTTAATATTATTTTCTAGGAGAACAATTTTTTATAAGTTTTTTTTTAATTTTTTTAAATCTTATTTTACAAATTTTAATGTTATTTTCATAAAAAATGGGTTTTAAAATGTTGTATGTTTTATATTGTGTTTTCAAAATATAAAGTATATTTTCTTTAAGAAAAGTTTTAAATGATTTTCAAAATTATTTTTTCTCCTGTATGAAATGTATTAGTGTTACCTATGCCTTAATAGATATATGATCAAAGGATACCATTCATATTATTTCTCTGAATTTTTTATGATTTAATGAAATTAGGTTTATGATACTTGTTTCTCTTCCATAGGGAAATGTTCAGGATATCTGCATCTTTTTATGAGTTATTATATGGTTAAATGATCATGAAACCTATCATTTTTACATAGTTTATGAAACAGTGACATTTTTATGATACCCAATTCATTTTTTGGGCTATGATGTGATGAAGGTCTATGATCTTGTAGAAACCATAAATATAGTTTTCATTATTCAATTATTGGGACTTATATCTTCCTCAAATTCATTAGATATAGATTTATATCTCATGATTGGAATGACAGTAAATGGAATTGAACCTAATTCATTAATATAAGGCTGGAATAGGTAGTTAAAAACATTAAATAATACAGGTCTAGAATGGGGTGTGAAACGAGTTCAATAAAGAACTTTTTCTACTATGACGTTCTTGAAAATGCCCCTTAACTGATATAGAAATGATTTTTATGCTTATGGGTATGCCCTAAATTCCATGTTTCATGATCTCATGGATCATGTCCTTTTATTCCATTTTGAATCTTTTCTTACAAACGTCCAATAATTATTCAATGACTAATTATCATGATCTTAGATATGTAGGGTATGGTTTTAAAATGTTATTATCATGTTCTCATACCCTTATATTAATTTTATGATTTTATATCTCCCCTGTTTACCCTTATTGAAAATCTGAGCTCACTATTTCTTATGTTTCATTTCCTTAGGTAATGAATATATTTATTATATATAATATGTCTAAGAAGTGTGGTAGTTATGAATAAAGTGGTGGGAGATGGTGTAGCTCATTTATGGACCATTTTTTATGTTAGTATGTTTTAATGGTACTAAACTATTATGGTTCTAAGGCATGTATTGATGCAGTGTAATAAATATTATTAAAAATGATTCAATATATATATATATATATGAAATTTCTGGGTTATTATAGTTTTAATCAATGAAAAGGTTTTGTTATCCTTTGGAAACATGGATGAGAAAACCATAGTGAGATCCCTTGGGATATTTCTAAGGATATTTCTAGGTTTGTATCTATGAATAAGTATACGGATGAGTTAATGTATATCAAAATGACCTTTAATTTTGATAAAGGATGGTATCAGTGGTTTCCAACAAATTACATCCTTGTATGAATACTACAAGAGGAGGAGTTTTGGAGAAAATGTACCTAAGGGTAACAACCTGAAAAATGTCGTATTGAGTTATACTCAATTAGGAACTAGTGCATGACAATGGGCCTTGCTGCCCACATGGTTTGAAACTCCCTTGGGATTTGACTTGAAAATTCAAAAACTCTATACAACCATCACGAAGGGTTTAAATAGATTATGATCAGGGATAACTTAGGTTAATCTTACAGTTTCATTTATTTAAAATATTTCTTTATGATTTATACATCCTATAAGTGATTATTTATAATTATGTTGTTTCCCACTATGGTTAGTGTTTCTCACACTATACCCTTTGGTTTTAGTCAATGGAGAGAACCCTAACAGACTAGGTTGACATTGAATGTTACTGAAAATTTACTGAGGGGAATCTGAATGGGATGATAAATGGAGAAAAGGATTGTGCGATTATGCCTAATCAGTTTTTCATAGAACATGATTAACAATATGTACCTTGAAAACTCTCATAATCCTCAAATTATATAAGGAAAGAGTTCACTAAGAGTTCAAGTGATGGTAACCAATGAATAAATAATATTATGTTTCATATATGTCAAAAATGTAAAATGAACTGCCTTATTGAATGTCTTAGAGGATTTGGAAGATGTTTTAACCATTGAAAAGAATGATGTAAATCAAGTAACTGCAAAGGGAAAATTGAAAATAATATTTAACAAAATAGATGGGAATATTGGTCTCCCTAATATTTCATCGACTGTTTTATGATTTAATTATTTAAAGTATAATAAATATAAAAATTAATGTTATAAGGGTATATCTAATGAATAAAATAAATAAGGTTGTATGAGTAATTGTGATACTTTTGATGATGAAGAGAATACAGATGACATATGAATGGAAAGAGTTATTAAGGAATATGATGTTGAAGAAATGTTATTTGGATGGGAAGGAATTAGTATGATTGAAGAATTTTTTATTTAATATTTAAGAATTATAAAATATATAATTATTGTTCAGTATAAATTTATCTTTAATGATATGAAAGAAGATGTTGATCGATGTTGATGACCTATAAAATTAATTGAATGGAAAGGTGATATTCATGTAAAATACATTTTTAAGGTAAAGGTAACCGTTAATATATTCTCGATGTTGAGATAATGATGTTGCAATAAAGAGATGATTGATTTAGATAAATTACATCGGATAGTACTGATTTCCTTAGAGTTAATTACTGATTTTTTGACAAAGTGGTTTATGATATCATGGATAGAGTTTTAAAAAAATGAAATTAAGGAATATATCAAGTAATACATGAATTATTTAAGGAATAATAGAGCATGTATGTTTTTAATAAGTTTTTATAGTAAATTCAGGTTATTACCATGTTTTAAGAGAATACTTGTAAAATGTATTCACATATTTGGTATGTGACAAGTAAGATCTATTTCATACTGTTTGGGGGATTAATGATAATTTTATTTTGGGAATTTAATACATAATTTTTAGTATTTTGGAATTAAATATTTTATAGGGTTTAAAAGTACATCCATTTATAAAATATTTCATGTTTAACTTTGGATGAGGTTTTATATATTAATGTATTATTTCTCCATATGAAGATTTTTGAATGCATATTGAAGAAGTTCTTTTAACAAAATTGTCTTGATGATAATTGAAGATAGGTGGAATTAGTTATCATTATATATATTGCTCTAATGATATACTGTTGTTTCAGACATAACAAATTCACATTCATTTATTTAATTAAGAGATGTCATGCAAAATAATCAAGTCAGAACATAAGTGTGATATTGTTATTATGAAATGGGATGAAATAAAGTAATTATATTTTCTTGAAAAAAATCATCAACTTCAAGAAAATAAACTTGAAAATAAATGTTATCCTAGTACCTTCATTTTTTATGAATCAAATGGTCCCTTAAATCATCATATATTTATTTTTTTGAGGTTGTTAACCATCACTGGATCACCCACTATCTTGTGATCAATGATCTTTATTACTCTCTATAATTATTTATTCTTTTTCTTCCATGTCTAACTCTTTACGTCCGACCTATGTTCTCCCATTTTGAAACATATAATGTGTTATTATAGATGAAATTTTCGTATACCTTTATATTTTTCAAGAGAAAAGTTTTATTAATACTCTTTATGGGGTTTTTTTCTATGAAACAAACTTTCAAGTATTAAACCATTGACAATAGAGATGAATTCCGAGGGAGAAATTCATTTTAAGGGGTATAGAATGTTTCACCCTAAGATTTTATTAATTTTTTTCAATTAAATTAAATTTCATTGATGTATCATTCAACACAGAAACCCATTTTATGATTGATCAACACATAACAATGGTCTAGCTTTGGATGCACTGGATACCTAGTTTTAACAAAATCATTATATATTATTAATATATTTATCCAAACGTGACAATTATAATTTAACCGCTAAACTTACTAAGATGAATAATAATAAAAAAAATTATATATTGTTTTTAGTGTTTTTATATAATTTAAACATTTTGGTAATAAGATATATAATTTTTTGTAAAGCCATTACATGTTTTGAAAATACAATTTTCCAAAAAAATTGTCTTTTATTCCATTCTCTAAACAATAAAAAAATTAATTATTGAATATTTTTGAAAATTAATTAAAAAAATTAACTTCATTTTCTAATTTAGAGAGTCAAAATTACATTATGCTGAAGTTTTTGGATTTTTCTAAAAAGGTTCACTTTTTTATTAATAGTGAAAAATAATGAATTTTAATTTAAATATGACTTTTTATTTAATTTAGTTATAAATATAAATTATATTTTAAATTGGATTTAAATCATAATTAGCTAAACTATAAATATATTAATCAAATTAATGTTATTAGAATCATTTTCATATTGTCTTTAGATATAAAAACATTGTAAATTTTTAAACATTTTCGCTTTAAAAACACACATTTTCATCATGTTTGTGGGATTTTTTTAAAATATAACATTATTTGAATCTAATTAGGAAAAATTGATTAAATATTTAGAATAATAATAATTTATATTTTATAATGTTGACAAATCAATTTTTACCAAAAAGAATAGTGAATGTTGGAAAAAATAAATACAACAATTAAATTAAAAATGGGTTTACCTAGAGGTTAAACTTGTATGATAACATTGAAAATGATAAAAATAATTTCATAAAATTATTTAATGAATTTATTTATATATTTTATATCCTTCTCTGATAAATATGGAAATTTCTTTCCACTTAATTTAATATGATAAATTTACTAATTTAAGTAATGGAAAATAAAAAAAGATTCTTTTCTTACTTTTATTATTTATAAAGCAATGGGATAGGGAAAAAAATATGTTCAGTTATATATATTATTTTCAAATATAATTGTTTTTTTATCATTGTAATTTATTTTTATTTTTTATATAAACTAATTACATCAAATGTTTAAGAAATTATTATATAGTAATTATTTAGTTAACAAGTAAATAAAATATCTAATACTAAAAATATTAAAAGAGAAGTAAATTGAATGAATTATTGCGTTTAATAGTTTTTAGATGAATATAACATGAAATAAAGTGTGAAAATTATATTTTAATTGTAAAATTGACTTGATATTTTTAAAATTTAAAATAAATGAATATTTAACAATTTAAATTAAATGAATATTTTTAAAATTTATATTAATGTTATTTTATAATAAATTATATTTTATTAAATGATTTAAAATTAATAAAAATACTATCTCTTTATATGTGATTTTTAAATATTAAAAAATATAAACTATGTTCCATTCATGGACTAATTGTTCTATTATAATGACTATATTAACTATTAAATAGTGAAAACCTAGTTAGCGTGGTTATGTTTAAAGTGGATTTTTTCCCATTTATTGTGCTTGTGTTAAAATTTGTTTCCAACACACATTGTATTTTTATTTGATAAATTTTATTTCATATATATAATTAATCATTACAAATTATCTAGTTAGGAACATTTTATTTTAGCCTTAAATGATAAACTACTTAGATTTCCAAACTAGTTACTATAATAAAAAACCAAAATTGTAAAAATAATGAAACATAGGAGTTGAGGAACAAAATGTTAAAATGTAGGTTTCATTATGTGTTGGACATTTTTATATACCATATAATCCCTCCATGACATTAATTATTATATTTATAACCACTTTTGGTATGATTGAATTCCAATTAGTGATTAATTTTGTGTAATTACTTGAACGTCACTCCTCCTCAACTATAAAAAATCACACACTCCCCCAACTTCATCACAGATATATTTCCATTTTTATCAACCAATATCTAAAAAAATAAATTCCAAAATTACCTACACTAATCCTATAATATGTATTCTCGGAATGAATCCCACCAAGAATGGATTCCGTGTAACCCTAAAAAAGATACCCAAAGAAGAGGTAATGTTAATTTACATATGTTTTCATTTTATATCACCCCCACCAGCTTAAATTATTATTATACCATGAATATACAATAAAACATATACCTTACATGTAATTATATTTTTTATGTTAACATTATGACTAAAAAAAGCACACTCTTCCATCAAATGGGTTATGAACTCATTATACATGTGTACGATGAACTACCACCTCATGAACTGATATCATTCATTTTTTCATTACCACCGTCCAAGGTTTCTATAGTGATGTATTTATATTTTATATATTTTATATATTATATATATTTTATTATTATTTTATAATTATTATATCACACATACGTTCATTCTTTCCATTTTCTGGGAATATAATAACATCATTCATGTGTAAAACATACTATTGTCTCGCGCATCGATGTAATTACTTCATTATTTACATGGAAGGTATTGAATATGTGTTTAATGAATATATTTGAATAATATGAAATAATTTTTTTATCAAATTATAATATTTTATTTTATTTTCATTATTCCAATCCGTCAATGTAATGAAAACAATGTTCATGCGTACGTACAACCTACCATCTACATGAATGATGTATTTAATTTCTATCACTAAATGCCATGAATTAATATAAATATATATATAATGAACATATATGATATTTATATTTTATTTAAACTTTTTTATATGATTAAAATATTATCAAAATAATAGTACCCAAAATAAATTTAAAACATACACGAAAAACAAAGCAGTTATTTCCTGAAATATGAATTTAAAATGAAATTGTTAATAAATAGGAAATAAAAGAATATAAGAAAACCATATATGGTATGATATATGTGAATATAATTCTATAATATATTTATAATAAAATTATGTTTATTATACAAGAGGTTTTTAATGTTTACAAATGAATTTTATATTTAAGGTAAGGGATTTTTGTCTCACTTTTTACATTCGTGAGACACATGTTATATTCACTACATATTTCTTATCGATAGTGAATATACTAACCATGAATCTTTATTAGTATTTTACACATAATTTTTTTTGTTTAAATATCCCTTTGAGTATCTCAATTTCATGGGGTTTAAAGTTCAAAAGTAAACAAATCAGAAAGGGATTTTTGTTTCAATTTTCATTATTTGATATTTACATTATGTTATTCACCTAGATTATTTCATAAGGTGTATATACAAACCATTTTATATAAAATATAAATAATTTATTCATCCTAATTATATTTTATATTTTATTTTATTTTATTCCTTCCTGGTCTTTATGGTTTAATTTTACCAAAGTGGGAATGATTTCATGTTACAATCTCATCGTTTATCAAGATTATTTCTGATTATGTTTCCGATGATAAACTATTTTGATAAATCTATCTATATATCTCATGAATTTTATTCAACTATAGTTATTCAGGATATATCCATGTAATTTTACTATTTTTAAACATTCTAATACTTAAGATACTCAATTAAATATTTTTTTTAAAATCCATTTTTATTTTTCTCTATAGTAGAAAAGTAGTTGTCTTTCAGAACTGTTTTTTATAAAAATGATTCAAAAAATGTTTTTAAATGAAATGTTAATATAAATATCAGTGAAAATTAGTTTATTTTTTTAATGTATTTAAAATTATTTCAAAGACATCATTTATATGTTTTTAGGGTAATTTTAAGAGAAAATGATTCTCAAAATGATTTATGTTATAAAAATTGTTTTCAAAGTGGAATTAATATTTGTATATAGAAATGTTTTAAATGATCTTCCCAAATTATTTTTCTAAATAATATGAAATCCATTGGTGTTACCAATTTCTTATTGGGTATATGATTCAAGGATACTATTCATATTTTTGGTTTGATTGGTTTTTTTTGATGGCATGATGTTTGTGAAAATTGTTTCTATTCCATGGGTTATACCATTAAGAAATGATTTTGTAACCATCTTATTCTCATGGGTTATTATATGATGAAAATATTAGGAAACCTCTCTATTTTACATAGATTATTATATGATGAAATGTATGTGATACCCATTGAATTTCATGGTTTATAAAATGATAACAGTTTTTTATCACATGGAACACATAAATATGGCTTTCAATATGTGAAGGGTGGGACCTATATCTACATAAAATGCATTGGGTAAAGGTTTATATATAATGAGATTGATAGGACTGGAATCAACAATGTACATATTTCAGTAATACAAGGTTGGAATAGGAAGTGAACCAAGTTCAGTAATACAAGGCTTAAATAGAAAGTTAACCCAATTAATTAAAATAATTTATTTTATATGATGGTCCTGGAACTAATACTTGACTAATATAAAAAATTATTTTATATACTTATGTGTTTTCCAAGAATTCTATATCTTATGATCTCATGGATTTTGATCATTAATTCCCTTATGAATCATGTCTTATTAACTACCAACCCTTATTCCATGACTCATTATTATGATCCCAGATATACAAGGTATAGTTTTCAAATTTAATTCTCATGTTATCATTTCCTTATGTTCATGCTATAATTACGTATCTCCCTTGTTTACCCTTACTGACCATCTGAACTCACAATTTTTTCCTTTACCCATTCTTGGAAGATATGTATTATGTTTGATATGTCTATGAATGGGGGTATTTATGAAGAATATAGTGGGATATGATATAGCAGTGTTATGGACTAGGGTTTATGTTTCCAAAGACACTAAAATATTACATTTCTCAGGGATATATTTATGTAATACAATAAATATTAATAAGAATGATTAAATATATATATATGAAATGCATGGGTCACTATACCATTTTAGGAGGTATCACCGATGAATAATATTAATAGTTAGAGCTTGTAAAAATTATCAGTTAAATGAATCATTGCTCACTCTGATTCTTATTTTATAGTTATCTCACTAAAACATATGCTTTACTAAACTAGGGATACATCAATGTTTGTAACAATAATACATTTTAATATAGTTTATATTTATATCCAAATTACATTTAGGGTGGTTCTATAAGGTTATAATCAATCACATTGGACATGTTACCTAGTTTCAAGTTCAAATTATTATTTCCTCATGTTATCATTTGGGTTCCACTTTGTTCTTTTTATCACAATAATTTCCCTAGTTCAAAGGAAAGAGTTTATATGGTACCCACAATAAAATTATTATTATTAATTTAAGTAGGGGGAGAATTTCAAATATATAATTTTTTTTCTATGCAATAAATACAGAAAAATAGAAAGATTTATTTATATCATAACTACTTTTCTCTCCCACCATGATCATCCTCAATAAACTAATAATCAATTCCATCATACTGTTTTCATAGAATAACACATTCAATATGTTATTTTATATACTAGTATATAATAAAGATACAATTTGGATGTACATATTCATATTTAGTTGGGAAGAGTTTGGACTCCTCCATTGGTTCCAACCAAATTATTTATTAAAATAGTTCATTTTTTTCCATTCACAATAAAGGGATGGATGAATATTTATTTCAATTAGTATATTCTACACCAAATGTGTTAGTCAATATAAAGGATCTTGTATATTTTTGGTAGATATATTCTAACATGAGTTTCATCTTAGAGGATAATAACAACACTTATTCATAAATTTTAATATATTTTATTTAACTGAATCTTCAATGGATATACTTGTTAATTTATTGTACAATTTGGAATTTTCCTAAGATTATCTCAATAGAAATTGTAGTTCCATGTTTTAAAATTTTCTCTACTCCCAATCCTTATTGATTTTTATATTTAACTAATTAAAATCTATTTAGGACATACCCTCTAGTTTAATAGGACAGTGGAAATATTTTACATAAGTTATTCTATAAAGGGATATACATAGGAGGTTTTTAAGGTAGTTATTTATGGATAAAGTAAATCATATAACTCATTTTTAGAGTCCTTCCAATTTCTCCACACTATTCTATCAAAAAATATCTTAATCGCTCTATTGGATACCATAAATAGTCTATTGTTTAGGGGTGATAAGCAGTAAAGTTATTATGTTTTACTACATATATCTTCATTAGTGCTTTGATGTTCTTGTTAGAATTTTTTTCTCTGATTAATAATAATTTCTCAATTTATTACACACCAAAAAATAGATATGTGATTTTTGAAATTCAATAATCATGTATGAATCACAGTTTAATATTTTTTGGGCTTCAATCCATTTAGATACAAAATCTATAGTAAGTTGGATAGAAGTAAATACATAAGTAATAGTGAATGGAACCATTAAATATATACCTCATACAACAAATATTTCATAGAAAATCAATGGTTTTTATGGTTTTCCCTATCTTTTAGAAATTCCTCCATTAAAATCTCACTTATTTACATTCTTTGAAAAAAATAATATGAGTATTTCAAAATAATTTTCCAAAACATCCTAGATTATAACAATTTCTTATTATTTTAGGTCTTGAATGGAATCCATATGGAAGGGTGTGATGAAATTAAATAAAAAATTTATCTCTTCCTCAAGTACACATTTATTTTTTAATTTATCACCCTAAATTGTTTCACAAATTATAATTCTTTCAAATATAGTATTTTGATTCAAATTTAATATTATGTTTTGTATTCTTTCAAAAGAACACGAATACCTTGTAAGTGGACTAAAATTTTATCATTTTGTCACAATGGCATACTTTTTGAGTTCATATATGTTCTTATAAGTGATAGAATAATTTTGGATTGTCATTACAGGTGATTTTACCTCAAATGTGTGGGGAAATTTGATCTTGGGGTTTATAACTAGGTTCTCATAGCATTTATTAGATTTGGTCTCCAATTAGAATTCTTATAGTAGTAGAATACATATTACAATTATTTTATTTGTATCAATTTTATTAATAAAATAACCAAGGGATCCTAGATTATAGTAAATGTTACACTTAATCCTAACAAATATCATCGAATTTTTTCCAATGCAATAAAAATATAAAAAATTCAAAATATAGTTGTTTTATTGTAATGTTTTGTTATATATTGAGTCTTTAAAGAATAACATATCACATGGGAGAGTCCATTAATACTTTGGTACATCATTTCTCCCATGGATTGGTTAGAGGCATCACATAACACTTAAAAGGGTAGTTATTGATCTAGTGAACATATTACATAGGTTTTGGTCAGAAAGTACTTGATTATATTAAAATTTATTAAATATTATCTATAAAATAGAAATTTGATTTTCTTTTTTGAGAAGTTTGGTCATTGGAAAACAAATCGTACTAAAATTTTTATTATATCTCTTGTTAAAACTGATATATCCTAGAAATGATCTAATATGTTTCAAAATTGTAGGGTAATGAATGTTTGAAAGGTTTTTAGTACATTCCTTATCAACTTCAATACCTTCATTTGAAATTATGTTTATTATGAAACTACTTTTATATTATATGATATAACCTTTTCTCAATGTTGAAATCCAAGTTCATTCCATTGCTCCTTTTTAAAATGTTTTACAGATTTTCATGATAGATTTCAAAACATTTGTCTATACACAATGAAATCATCATCAAATACCTCTATGTATATTTCAATCAAATTTTAAAATATGCTTTCTATATATTTTTAGAAGGTACTAATTGAATTATATATACCAAAATACATCCATTGATAGGAAAACATATAAAATATGTAGGTGGATTTAGTTTTTTCTTAGTATTCTAGTGAAATTTGGGAATGAAAATAATTGAAAAATTCCTCAAGGAAGAAATAACACACATTCAAAAATAGTTTTTAAAAAATTTTACCTATATAATTTATGAGGAAGAGGTATTTTGAGTCAAATGGTTTAATTTTCTGTATTCTATGTCAACCCTGTGACTATTTGGAATCCTACTGGGTACTAGTTCATTATTATCATTTTTTAAAATGGTGATTTTAGTAGTTTAGGTAAAATACATATGGGATTCATCGACTCGGAGTCTGAGAGGGGGTATATAATTTTATTTTCTAACAGTCTTGAAATTTACTTATTGAAAAATTCCATTACGTTTGGTTTGAGACTTCATTGGGGCTATCTTATAGGTTTTGATTCATCCTATAAGAGAATCGGGTGGACAAAAAAGTTGTAATAACACAATATAAATGTCCAAAAGGTAAAATTATGACCATAGTATTTTATTTCAGAATTTCCAACATCTTGTGTTGTATATTAGATTATAATTTTTATGATACTATCACATACAATTTCTCACATTCTTTATGAAATATATATTTTCAATTAGATAGTAAAAAATTATGTTCTAGTTCAGGTGGGTATTCTACTAAGGGTTTATAATCAATTTTTTTCAGTTTTTCAACCATTAAATACAAATTAAAAGTGTTCATAAAATATTTTCTAAAGTCATCAAAATATTCTTCAAATAGTTTATTAATCACTATAAATACATGATTATTGATTTAATTAATTTTTAGAAACAGAATCATCAATAAATTTAGATATTCTAGGGATTACAATAGTCTTTACATTTCATCTGAAATTTCAAATTTATTACTCTAAATAAAAGGGAATTTATGAATGAGGTAGTGTGAAAATAGATTATTTTTCTAGAGGGTATTTCATTGATTAAAAAATACTAAAATTCATATTTTATTTTATAGAATCCATTGAATGTTTTCTTTAATGAACATTTATTTTAGTCTTATTAGTTTTAAAAAATTGTAAAACTAAGATCATTATAGAATGAGTTATACCTCTTTATTATTACATTTTAAATATGTAAAAATATATAGGGAAAATTAATCATTTCACTCTGACTATAATATCCTCCAAATTTAATTTTAGTAAGGCAGTGGTCTGGATATCTGATTATACAACCACTATAGTTGGATTAAGTTCTCATATCCATAGAGAAGAATAATCCGAGTAATTAATAACATCAATTGAATCTCTTAAGTCACATAACGCATTAATAAAAGTGAGTTCTCATATAGTGAGATATATATTAAAAATATACGGGTTTAGAAATATTCAACGTAGTCTGGGGGTTATTAGATTAGAAACATTTCCTCCTAGACTTAACCTTTCATCCCTTTAAGGATTATTTTTCCTGGTGTACATCTCCTAAGTAAACTCTTCATACTTCTATATTTGATTTATTATTTCTAGTAAAGAGTTATTAACTTCCACTTTCTGGAATAAGCCCAACATTTCTTATTATATCGAATTTCCACTATAACTCTAAGGTGTTGTAATTATATTAAGGAAGGGATCTTGTAGTTTAAAAAGATCACCCACCTTATACTTTCAATTATCATTGTTCACTATTTTTATTTCTAGAGACACCTATACTTCTTGTTTCCTCTTATGTTCTTCATTATCCATGGGCTATCAACATTAAGATTTTGCATTCAATGGGGGTTCATCACTACTCTTCTCTTCCCAGTACATCATAAAGATATAGAACATATATTTCCGTCAAGGTTATGAATTTATTGGGAATGGGGATTAAGTAGGCTCAGTTTAAAATGTTTCTAAAATTATAAATAATTTATCTAATCTGATCATTCATCCCCTTTAATTTTAATCCATGAGTGGTGAGAGTGGTTTTTTGATACACTGGGACTCTACTCTCTCAGTCTATTTCACTTGAGAAAACCCATATATGATATGAAACAAAGAATGGAAATGTTGGAGGACTCATGGGGGTTTATATGGTAATGATTAATTAACCATGTTAGTGATAATTATCTCATAATAGAATAAAATTCATCAATTTTATTTTCATGTAAAGGATAGTTAGAACTCTCTACCTCATGAACGCTTCTAGTAGCAGATCCTATAAAAAAAATTTGAGAGTTTTATAAGATCATATATATTATATCTCTTACTCCATGTAAAGATTTTTCAATTATATATCCTCTTAAAGAAGAATCCAAATAGTTCATATTATTTTACAATAATTCTTGGAAGAAAAATATTAATAAGTGGTGGTTATGAATTGGTTGATTCAAACAGGTTGATGTCAACCCATTGATTTTTTTCAAAAACTCATATAGATTTTTCCCACATAATTATATAGGATTCCTTTATAATTTATATAAGTATTTAAATGGAAATTAATTTTCAAAAAAACCTATATAAAATTCATTAAAGGTGGTGAATTATAGGGAATGTATATGTACCTCTACTCCATTAGAGATCCTTCATGGTATATAGAATAGAAAATCAATTTATCTGATCTTATGGGACTTCCATGGGTTTAAATTTTCTCCACAAATTCCCAAATTCATTTATATACAAATTGTGTTCTTCTTTTTATATGTCATAAAAATTGAGATGTAATTGGACCATTCAATTTTTAGTTCAATGTTATATTGATTATTTAGTTTTAACAGCCAATTGTTATTATTAAAATTATCTGCATACAATAATATAAGAGTTATATTCAGATGGGCTAGGATTTTTTCCATATCTTCAATTCTTAATGTGTGTATATGGAAGTAAAATAGCATAAATATTTAATCATTGAGATAAAGAAATACATTTACTTCTATTATTCAATTATTATTAAATATTTAACTCTAGTGAATAATGAATGTTTATCTTCTCAACTAAAACCAAATGGGAGATCAGGTATAGACTTGTTCATGTATCAAAAACATAAAAAAACATAAAAAAGAAAAAATACCATTATTCCTCCAATGAAATGGACCCAGTTTTATACAATGGCTATCATGGTCCTCACAAAAAACTATTATCAATCTATAGTGAAATTTAGTAAAATTTATACTCAAGTTTTATTCAAAAAGGATGGAATTTTTAGTGTGATTTTCATATATTTTGGTGGTTCTATGTGTCTTGAAAATATAATTCGGTTGTGTTTAATAGTGTAATTAAATTATAGTTTTAATTTATCTTCTAAAATCCTTGATATGATCATGAATATACCACAATTTAATGATTAAATAATTATTAATTTATTTTGACTCTCTTTCTATCTCACTATTTAATCGAGACCCTAGCCAATATCCCATATTAGATATTTTATTTTGGTTAGGTTTTGGGAATAATCATTCCACTATCGACTCTCACCATTCTAAGTAATAATATATTTCTCAATACATATATATCTATCTAATTCCCTCCAACAAATGGGAAATGAGGATAATAAATGGGTCCTATGTGTAAATCCCAAAAGAGGGGAAGAGTGTATGAAAAATATTAAAACAAAGGTGATATACTACTATAAATTTCCTACAATAACTTCTAGTAAGATCAAATTAAATAAAATTATTAAAATAAGAATAGAATTTATCAATATAGGTAGAGATAATATCATTAGATTGACAACTATTGGTTTAGCATTCCATCACATGATATATATAAAATAAATTTATATATATATATATACACATACATATCAAGTAGAAGTAAAATCACTAAGAATAACTGATTGATTTCCTATTTATAATGATATTCATCCCCTTTATTGAAGAACCCAAAGGATGATGGTCCTTTACATGCTTCAATGGGTTATTTTCTCATGTGAAGAGTACCAACATGCTCTTCTTACATGATCTAGTATAAAGCCTTTACAATTCAATTATATTTCAATCACTGATCCCCATTTCATCTGATGAGTTCTACATGACATGATTAAGTGTTTACATTCAACTGAGAATATTGCTTCAAATATTACCAGAATTAAAATTCCTTCCCATGATATTCTCATTCCATATATTTTTTAATAAAGGTCACATAGAATCTTGAATGAATTTTTTCTAGTTAGGGTAGATCATAAAAATGAGTTTTGAAATTTAGGTTGTGGTGGATTTATTTCCAAAAATTCATATTTAACACCACATGGTTAAAAAATTACAATTCCCAAAGTCTAACATGATGGAGAATGTTTTAAGAAGTGCCCCACGTGTATTACGAACTCATCAAGACAAAATGTTTATGCATTGGGTAAGTCTTCTAAAGTAGAGAAATTACTAGGATGCTGTTAAATACCTATAGGAATTTGCCTTCATGGAATCAAGTGTAATAATAAATTCCATCCAAATTCATCTTTGCAAGAACAATGTATAATGTGACCTAATAAGTTTCACAAGATTTCATAAAAGTAATAATAAATGGATGGGAAAAAATATAATTATCATATTGGGTACTCTTATAAAATACCCCTTTAATAATTTTTTTCAATGTACAATGTCTTATGAACTGTTAATTTTTGTTGATAAGTCTTACAAAGAGGAGAAGATCCATGTGACCAGATGAAAATTCTAACACACACTTTATCCCTTTGAAATTTTTAAACCTGTAACCTAATAATACATAAAAATTGTATAATATTTTTCAACTTTATTAAACAATTAGATTATAACAATGAAAAATTACAATAAAATGCTAGTAAATATTTAATTATATAATTAAAAAATCAATTTATGAATGTTAAAATAATTATGGAGATGAATAAAATAACTAAGAAAAAAAATTTCAATCTATTTGTTATTTTAATTTTCGATTCATATAATCCCATGTTTTATCCAATTATAATAATTTTAAGAAAATTTATGGTGAAAATAAATTATAATTATAAAATAAAATTTGATTTTTTCGCATGATCAATCATATACATTATTAGAGCATGTTCATATTTATTTGGAACCTATATATGGTTTGTCAATAATATCTTCCCCCAAACTAATATTATTATTTCTATCATTAAATGATTCCATGTTTTTCATTATTTTTACTCCACCAATACTAACTCACATGGATTACTTGTAAAAAATATGTGGTGTTTCATATTTTACTCTAATACAATAATCTCATACTTTTTTGTTAAACGTTACTCTGGTCCTTCATAAGTAAAATTGATTTAATTATTTTACCTTAAAATTCTACCCTAGTCAGAATGACTTTTATTCTTTTCAGAATATTCAATATATGAATTTATTATTTAAACCACTTTAGGAATGTACATGATAGATTTGAATAATATTGTCTCCTAACTATGAAACCTTTGGTTACATATTTCATTTAATTTTTCAATGATTTCGAATCTATATGATGTAAATAGACTCATGGATTTATTCAAGGGAATTTTCCTCAATTTAACCTTAACACACTTTTACATAATCTTCCCATTTTCTTCCATAAGTATCCATGTTATGACAATATATAAAATCCTTGTACATTATCCTTTCATAACACTTGTAGTGGCAAACAAATCTTAACCACTTTTATAGAGTTTTAATCTAGCCATAATTTAATGATTTTAATTTTTGGGTTTCATTCTTCAGTTAAAATTTATTTAGGTAACAAATTGTAGCACATTTTATCAGATCCACCAATGATATAGTGGTGGTAGCCTCAATGCTTCACATAATAAATTTTGAATATATTATTATTTAAAACCGAGACTATACTTGAAAATGTAATTATTATTTATGTAATTCTCTAGAGTGGATAATACATTTAACTTTTATATATATTGAGAATGATCATTAGATGATTTCAGTATCTTTCTCTAAATTTTAGAGGATTTTCGGAATAAATAACCTCATAAAAATTAGGTATGAAATCAATTTTATTCTCATGTTATTATGAAGACTCGACTTGTTTCACTTTTTAATTTATATCTTTAACCTCTAATTAAAGAAAATACACATGGATGATATTTTTCTCATCCTATAAAAACATTTATTCTTCATAATAATACTTTTTAATATTTTCTATGACACCCTATCCCAATACTTGTGGATCAGAGGATTATAGACACATACATGAAATACTTTCATTATTACCAGTTATAAAATCATAGATATAACCAAAACAATTTATAAATCATTAAATATTAACAAATATGTTATATATAAAGGGTATTTTATGGTTTATAGCTTCATAAATTTTAAAAAGAACTGATAGAACACAAGTATTTCAAAAATACAGTATATTTTTTTAACATAATATAAAGACCCACTTAATCCATAGTAAGTCTTCAACATCTCCTATAAAATTATTTTAAACATGCAATCTTTCTAAACATGTCACGTGTAATATATCTCTCATTAACTTGGTTAAATTGAAATGTAAGAAGGGGTGACCTCAATCATGATGTAATGGAAACATATAACTGAAGAAATCATGGAGTAAACATGGTACAAATATTATTCAAGGAATATATAAACAATATTAACCCATAAACAACATGAAATGGGGAGCATGATATATCCATGAAAATAAATAAAAACATGGATATAGATAATACTCATCACATAGTGATGGAATTCATAATCACTAATATTAAATAACTATTATTAAGTCTATGTTCCAAGACACTTTACATGTTTTCATGACTAATGTTAAGAAATTTTCCGATTAGAAAGGCATACACCAAATACCAATACGTGTTTTGCCTCATGAGATACGTTGATGAATCTCAGGGCTATATAAATCTAGGCCCAACCTGTTATATGATTATGTCCCATGTATTAACTAAAAGATTAATCATTACCTTTCATACCATTCATTGAAGAACCTCTTACTCAATAAAACTTGGTTATCTATATAATGATAAATACATAAATAATATATGTAATCAACCTACATTAATAGTTAATAATCACCATGAATAAAAATAATTTTCTCTATTTAAATAAAAGAAATAAAATTATCATAATAAATAATGATAAAGAAGGTGTATGGTAAAATAATAAAAATCCAAATTTCCAAAAAAATCCATATTAAAATAATAATATGAAAAATTTCAATAGTTTTCCCATGTCAATAAAATGCATAAAATTATTATAACCCATCTAAAGGAAGGTGGTGTATGGTTAAACAATATATCATTAAAATTCCAAAAATCATTCATATTTCAATAAATATATACATAATTGACATATATTTCCCCATTCCAATTGAATAACACTATTTATAGATTAACATAAACCAATATGAATTATGTAAAATTTGATGTTCTAGTCCTATAGAGCATAGATTATATGGATAATTAAATACATAAATAAAATTATTATAATACCTATCAGGTAAGTGGTGTATGGTTTCAAGAGAACATATCCCCAGTGTTGAAAATGAATCCTAGAAGGATGTCAACATATATGAAAAACATCAGTGAAAAAAATGCATCAATGGTACCACCCAAGAAGGGATCATGAAATGGATTATTTGGTATAGTGTGTTAATTCTCAAATATATATATATATATATATATATATAATATTATAAAAATATAATCTTATACATTATATATTTAATAACTTTGGAAAATAAAAAAAAATGGATGTGAAGACAAAAAAGAGCTTTTATAAAACATTTTTTTCATTGTTGTAGAATAGGATGTTATAGGTCACTTCTAAAATTTATTTTCAAAAGAGTAAGTGAAAAATAATAGAAAAATTATAAATATAAAATAATATTCAATAATAAATGCTAGAGTATGAAATTTTTTTTATATAGGAAATTTTTATATAACAAATTTTATTAGGAAAGGGACATTTTCAATACTTGAAATCAAATTCATTGGAAACCCACAATGTAAAAAGAGTAATAAAATATTGTTTTTAAAAAACTAAGTTTATAAATAGGATTATAAAAAACCATATAACAAAATATTGTGATGTTATAACCCATTCATGGAAGAAAAATGATCAAAATAAAACATTCTAACTCAAATAAGTGACTAAGTTACCAAAAATCCTTACTACTAGGGAAACAACTATATAAATAGCCACATGAATAAAGGAACATGATTTATTTATTAAATTCTATGAGATGAAAATATTACACAAAAAATATATCCATGGTTTATGAATACACTATACAATGTAATCATGGTTATTAATATATCACATTTCTCAAAAACAACATATTTTTGACAACGAAAACCCATGTGGTTTGAATAATGTTTTGATAAAAAAAACCCGTGAAATATAGGTATTGAAATTTTCACTTAATATACCATGAAAAAAATATAATTAATGATATTATATCTCAAATAAGAAATATATATTCCACATAAATGAAATCAACTATGTATTATCTATCATGTCTTGAAGAAAGGAATTTGGGATGAAAAACCATACCATGTTCTAGATTCACTCTATAAATGTGCCTAATTCCATGAATAATATAATTAATATTATTATATATATCACTAGAAACATTATTAATATTTATTTTATTTAATATATACCATTTATTATCATACACCTTTTATTTATCATTTTGTTTTCTTACATACGTGGGTTACTTAAGGTTGTTCAATCAATTTTTTATAACTCAATATGTCTATTGACCATGATATAAATAATATAAAAAATTATTATTAATGTAAAAAATATTAATTATTTTATAGAAAATGAATATATTAAACATATTTTTAAGGATGACTCTAATAGGTGGGGATTACAAATGAAACTCATTTCTCATAGAGGTGATAGTTCTCACACACTGACGATTATCGTTTCTATTTATTAAAAAATGGGAGATAAAGAAGTTATATTATAATTTCAAATTTTAAAATCATAACTATATTATAAATATAATTTTTATTCATCAATAATGTTATTTTTTAACCATTATTGGCAGTGTTGAAAAACAGATGACATCACTCTGTGCAGGCAGTAGTCTGTGCTGTAAAATAATGAAACTTTTTTTTCATAACTGATGGAGAATAATAAATAATGGTTATCAAATTAATTTAAAGAAAAATAAGTATAATTATACTGATTTAATTATATATTTTTTGGATATAATATATCTATAATAAGAATATTAATGAGAAGAATTGAAGAAAAATCTAATAATTATGTAGGGACTAGATCCTTCCTTTGAAAACTACTTGGAAATAAAGGGATTAAGAAAACTTAGTATGAACAATGGGTTGATAAATATGAGGGACCTATAGTAGAGGATATTTAAAAATATTTTTCACATTAATTTTTAAGGGAGTTTTTTTGTTTTAACGGGTGTAAGTGACCCCCTTTTATTAGAGAAGAAAATGGAACTTTTGGAATCACCTTTTATATTTTAACAATTCAATGAAACTATTCCAGGATTATTGGCTCAAAATATTCTAATAAATGGAGTTTTTTTGAGTTCTTTGGTCTATTAATTTCAAAAAATTTAATTAACCAAAAAATTAAACATGTTATACGTGTTTACACTTAACTTTTTTACATTTACTCTTTTGATTTTAAACTATGTAACTAGTTTTTTAGCTAAGTGAATTTATGTTTTACTAAAAATATAACATAACAAATATATAAAACTTTAGGTGTGATATAAATAAATTTTTAATCTATTTAAAAAAATTAATTTTCAAAAAAATATGTTATGACGTTTTAAATCAAAACAGATAATGTATAGAATTTTTTTTAGAAAAATGACATTTCAACCATTATTAATTTTTAAACATATTTAAAATTCATTAAAAATTAAAGGAGTACTTATGTATTTATATTTCAGTTTATAAATAATATTATATAAATAATTTAAATGAGTCAAATAAAATTTATTTTTTAGAAATTCCATGATTTTAAAAAATATAATAATATTAAAATAATTGTATCACTATTATAGTGGTAATTATTATTTATCCTAATATTCATATTTTATAAATGAAAATGAAATGATTAATATTAAAAAAATATTATGTAAAATATATGAATACTTTTATCTAATTAACATTCAATGTTTAGGGAAATTAATCATAATGTTTATTTGTGAACCCCCATTTTTAAGAAAAGTGTATTTTTTAGCATATAGATCTTGTGTAGGAAAATATATCACTGTTATTGATTCAAATAATAATAATAATTTTATTATTTTAAAAATTCGATTTATTTGAAATTAATATAAATTTAAATAGTAAATTCGACATGTGTAAATTTAGTTGAATAAATTGTTGAAAAATAGTTTTTTTTAATATTACATAATTTTCTAAAATTATATTCATGAGTTTTATTAATTGAAAATATAAAATTTTTATGCTTTATTTTAAATTATAAATAATTTTTTTATATAAAATCGGTTCCAAAAAATTCTATTTCATTAAAAAGTGATGGTATTATAAAATATCTATATTATTAACTATTAGGATACAACCAAAATATTTTAGAAATAAAATAATAAAAATCATCATAAGATAATATTGATATGATAAATTCAAAATTAAGGATTATTTTATCAAATTTATATTTTAAAATTTTAAAACAAATATTTTAATGAGAAATTAATAATATAATGAAAACTAATTTTATTGAAACCGTCCTTTATCAATATTAAATGATAATAAATTTTTATCTTCTAATATAAATGATTTTTCATTGATTGTCGTAATACGTTGATTACTAATGTTATTATAATATATTATAGATCCTTTTCATTTGTTATTTTTGTGAAAGAAAAGTTATATAACACATTGAATTATTTAATGGTAATTATAATTTTGGGGTGGTAAATTCTCCCCCTTTTAAATAAATTATATCCCTATAATTTGACTCATAAGATCAATGTAACTTCTATAGGTAACATATAATTAAAATACATGGCTAGATGATCATGGTTTTATTTAATAAGTGTAGTGATATTTGTCTAAATGTAAAAAAATTATAATATCTTTATAAAGGAGATAACATATTATTAATTTCAAATATAATTTTACTAAGGGACATAGATCTATGTCCATAAGGAATAACTTCACAGAAACCCTGAAAATGATTTATATGATAATCATACAAATGGGGTATTCTGTTTAAAACTCCATATCAAGTAGTTGTTGAAAACAAATATGACATACGGTACTATAAAATCTCGACTGAAAAACCACTATCAAATTCATTAGTAGTAGTTTAATTTTATTTTCCTTATTCAAGTGGTTTTTTAGGAATATTTACTTCATTTCCCCTTGGATTGGAATATTGATTTTCATAATTCCCAAATCTCTTAATATTGAAGAAATGAATTTTTGTAGCTTCTCCCTTTTCCTTACTCTTGTAAATTTAATTTTTAACTTGATCTTTCATGATGCTCTATCTTTTTATTCTTTGGTGTGTTTGGTACATAGACTAGGATCAAATTTTAAATCATATTTCATTAGATATGGTTTGGAAAAATTATAATATCTCTCACTCCATATCCTATTATATTAGGTTGTTCTTCGAGTTAGTCTCAACATTGTCTCATTCACCCATGGTTACTTAAATTTACAACCATTTTTAAATCCAAAATAGTTAGAATTAGTGATGATAATTACAAGTTAATGGTCATAAATAACTATTACAAAATTCAACCAAAATATGCCCCACTTTATAATACTATCATGTTAACCTATAGTTCGTTCACATCAATTTTCCTCAATCTTACTTCAATCAATATCACCCTTAGATTATCATATATCATTATTGGAATAACCTAGGATACTTTGAGTTGGGTTCTCTAATTATTATTAACCTAATACAAACACTATATATATGAAATTAAAAATGACCTTATTAAAATATTCTAAAATTTATAAAAATTTGAATCTATGCTCTAAAAACATGATTTATACTCCCTCAAATAATATTAGGCATTCTTAAAATCATATACCCAAGTATATATATATTCTACCCATATAATATCAATAACATACCTTCCTAAAACCTATTTGAATATATAAGAAATTAAAGCACAACATTATTTGGTCTTCCTCTAAAACATAAATCTATATTTGACCATCAAAAGGTGTTAAACACTAGTTCATAAATTCACACACTGGTCACTATATAACATAATCCAAAAAACGAGATAAATTGTTCAAAAATATCATGGATCTATTTTTAATCCCAAGGTTACCAATTATTATCTATCTTGATTACTTAAAATCAAACAACCATTTGTTATCTCAAAATTGGGTGTATATTAAACATAAGAGTTATCCATAACAAAATCACTTGTTCTTAAATAATTATCTTAAAAAATATAACATATCCTTGAAATCAATTTTAATGTTATTAATACCAATAAATTGATGTTCCATACCTTTAAGGTAAATATAATGAAGAAAAATACTTATATTTGTTTTATATAGTCCTCATAAATTTTACAATATACCACAATGATATTCAGAAATATCTTCCACTAATGAAAATACCTAAGAGTTTCAAGAAAATATCAATATCTCTACCTTAGGTAAGACTATGAACTCATATTTTCCTTACTAACAGGAATACAATGATATTCCCATCCATTTAACTATTCTCACTTATTTAGCTATAATACATAGTTGTTTTTAGATACATACATTTATCAGCTTCATTTTTGTGATCCTTTTTCAACCAAATACTAATAAAAAAAGGTTATGATAATATAAAAAATATTTATGTGGAAACTCAAATCTAAATTTTTATTCTCTTTTAAAACCATTGTTTTTAACATATGATACGTTTAAATCATCCCATGACTCTTTTTTCAATACTTGGTTATCCATGGTCATTATTATATAAGGGTTTCAATCCAAATTATTAAAATTATTATTAAATCCTTCATAGTGGATCATAAAGAGAATGTGATCAACAAAATAATATCTCATTAGAGTGTCTAGCCAGATGCACTGTAAGGTATCTTTTTCATAAACCATATCATTATTGAGTTAAATCCCATCACACCCTTATTGGTGTTACTACCCCTTGGTACAACTATTCCATAAACACATCCATGTTATATTATCTAGAAATAGAAGTAATCTCATTAAAAACCACATAGTGAAGACATAACTAGATCATCATAATATCATACTATACTTAATAAAATTAGTAGGACTTTCAGTAAATTTCTCTCATACCAATCCATAAATAAAAAGTGAATTATTAACTAAACATTAAATCATATATTATTCCAAAGTGTTATATAGAACATTGAAATTTTGATCAACCTTAACTTATCTACCATTAAATTATCTTTAACAAGCATCTTAATCTCAATAGTTATCTGAACCCATCCTTTAAAACAAAAAATTATTCCATAGACTCGTACTCTTGAATATGATTGTATAAAAACATACTCAACATACTTTCTTTGATATAATATATAAAGGCCTAAATATAACAACCCATAATTACAAAAATCAATAAGTATTGTTGAATTTCATGAATTCAAAGGATCTTTTCATCTTTACAACTTCACATGATTTAGCAAAAATCTAATAGAACCCATTTATTTCTCAAATGATGTTTATTTATTCTATAATATAAGAAACTACTTAATCCATTTCATGGTTTCAACATCTACTATAAATTATTTCACACATGTTATCCTTATAAACTTTTCATGTGAAATACTTTTATCTATAACATATGGGAATGAGAAATTAAGAAGTGGTGAGATCAAACACTTATTAAGTGGAACATATAGATAATGTAATCATGCCAGAAACATGGAATAAATTTTATTCCAGGAATAGATTAAAAAACAAATCCATAAACCACATGAAACTCGAAGCATGATATATCAAAGAAAATGAATGGAAACATGTATATCAATAATATCGATCTCATACTAATGGAATTTATTGTTTTGGAAAAAACATCTTTTCACGACCTTGTGTGAAGATACATTACTTTTCATTGAGATCAAAGTCAAGACATCTAGTAGAATTTGTTAGGTATACAGAAAACAGGAAAAAATGTTTTCTCATGTGACCAGTTAAAGAATTTAGAGTCTATATAATTCTAGGTGCCACCTATCTCCTATTTGTATCTAATGAATCCACCATAATAGTCATCAAAACCATCCATACCATTAATTGAGGATCCTCTAACACATTAAAACATAGATATCCATTTAATTAGAAATAAAGAAATAAAATATATAATAAACCTACATTAGTAGTAAATAATCATCAATGATTTCAATATTTTTCCCCATGATAGTAAAAGGGACAACATCATCATAACCCATCATGAGAAAAAATTGGATAGTCGAACAATACATAGTCAACTTTCCAATAACATTTATTTTTAGAATAACAATATACAAAACACTAAAACTTTTCCCCTTGTCAATAGAATGGATAACATAATAACAAATCGTATATATGAAGAAGGTGTATATGTAAATAATACATATCCACCAAGAAAATAATTATCTATATTAAAAAAAAATATACAGAATTCCAATAATTTTTCACCATGTCAATATAATAATATTATTTCAATACAAACATCATACAATCTGAATTATGTAATATGTGATGTTAAAACCATATAGAACAAAAAGTAGGTGACTAATTCACTATTTTAATGAAATGATAAAAATCTATTTATGGGAAGTTGGGTAACATATCCATATTATCATGGATATTGATAGAGAAGAATCATATCTTCCTAGAATAATTCTTGAAGGATTCCACCTAATAAGGGATCATATGTTAGATTACATGGTATAATGAGTTCATTAACACAAAATATATTTATATATTAGAGTACAAATAGGTAAATATAAACCATATTAGCGTAAATAATTTTCAAAATGAAAACAAAAATGGATGTGAAAAATTTAAAGAGATATGAGAAAATATTTTAAACATTGACATAAAAGAGGATGGTACATATCATTTCCAAAAGTGTTTTTCAAAGGTTGAAGTGAAAATCATTGAAATAATTTACTTATAGAAGAATATATAATAATTGATCATTGAAAATAAAAAAATCTATAATAAATGTATATAAAAAACATTATATTATGAAATTAATATTTTTAATACTTTGAAATAAATTTATTGAAAACCCACAAGATAAAAATAGTGATAAAACATTCTTTGTAATAAAAACACATATTTAGAAGGAGGATCATAAAATAACATATAATAAATATTTTTGGTGGGATAACCCAATCATTGAAGAATTATATCCAGAATAAAACATAATTACTCAAGGAAATAGATTTGAGTTACCAAAAATCCTTACTGATGGGGAAAAATTATATCAGTAAAAACATGAATAAAGTAACATGATTTGGATAGTAAATCCTATGAAATAAGAAGTTTATTTCAAAATTATATCCACTGAAAGTTAATACACCAAAAAATGAATCATTGTGCTTAATATGTATCATGTCTTATAGAATCAGAATCAAGACAAATAAAATCCACGCAACTTGAGTAACACATTAGTCAAAAACCATTTAATGAAATGGAAATTAATTGAAAAAAATGAAACAATAAAAATATTATTTAGGATGTGATATCTCAAATATATATTTTATACACCATATAAATTAAATCAGATTCATAATACTAATCATGTATTTAATAGTGGAATTAGAGATGAAAACTTTTTCCTTGTTCCAGATTCATTCGGTGCACATGTATAAAATTATTATTAATCAAACTGAGCTTATTAGATAAATAATTAGAAATATTATTATTTTTTAAATATAATATAAACCATTTATTATCATATGAATTTCATTTATTATATATATTTTTTGCTACATTAGTTACACGAGGTTGTTCGGTGAATTATTTATAAATCGTTATGTATGCTAATAAGGGTACAAAGCACTGTAAAATATATTCATAATTTAAAAAATATTAATAGTTTTATGAATATAATTTTAATATATTAAATATATTTTTATTGGAAAATATGATAGGGTGTTATTAAAAATGAAACTTATTGCCTGTGGAGGTGATAATTCACTAGTACTCATGATTAATGTTTCCATTTCTCAATGAATGAGTGAGAAATAAGGTAAACGATAATTTGAAATTTCATAGTAATATTTATATTATGCATATAGTTTTTATTTAACCGTTACATACTTTTTATCATCCATTATTAGTGGTTATGAAAGATAGATGATTATTATTTGTGAAGATGGCAGTTTTCACAGGGCACTAACGATGGTTTCGTTTTTCTTAGCAGATAGAGACGAATAAAAAGTTATTATTAAATTAATATAATAAAATATAAGTATGATAATGATAATTATTTTATTATATTTTTATGGAAATAATATATTTATAAGTATAATAATATTGATAAAAACAAAATAAAAATAAAATACTTTCATTGGAGACTTGATCCTTCCTTGAAAAAATCATTGGAATTGAAGTGATTATGATAACTAAATGTGACAAAGGGATTAATAAAATTATAATAAATTATAGAAGAAAAAATCTAGGCATATTTTAATGGAATTTTCAAATTTAAGGCATTCATTTTAAAGGGTTTAAGTGACCCCCTTTTATAAGAGAGGAAAATTTAACTTTTGGAAACACCCTCTATATTTTAATAATTCCATAACGATGTCCAATGTAAATGGATATAGAGTTTAAAAATAATAGATTTATATTATATTTGTTTTAATAAGTACTCAAAAAATTCATTCCACATATTTTCTAAACATGTTTTAGGGTTTTTACCAATAACTTTTTATATTTAGTCTTTTACTTTTTAACAAGGTAACTAGTTTTTTAACAATGTGAATTTATGCTTTATTAAATGTATATCATAACATAAATAATTTTTTGGTATTTTGGAAAAACAATTAACATATATTTTTCCAATTTAATTTTATAAAAACAAATAATTATTTTTAATTTTAAACATAAAATTTGTCGAGAACCAATTTTAGTAGAAAAATAACTTTTAGAACAATATAAATTTTTAATTATATTTATTATTGATTTACAATTAAATGAGAAATAATATATTTATTTATGTGTTTATACATCATATTAGATTCAATATTTAATTTACTTAATTATTATTCATTGAATATTAATTTTTTGATATAAATAAATCATTAATTTTTAAATAATTGATTCACCATTATAGTGGTAGTTAACATTAATCTTAATTATCGCAATAATATTCATAAAAATTGTAATGAACATATTAAATAATATTAATATTATTATCTTAAATTTTATAATCATTTATTCCAATAAAATTTCTATGTGCATAAAAATTAATTTATAACTTATTCTATGTAAAGCGTAAAACCCCGTTTTTAAGAAAAGTGCATTTTAAGCATAATATTTTTGAATATGAAAGTACTTTAAATGGTATTGATTATAATTATATTAATATGATTATTATTTTTAAAATTATATTTAAGTTTCATTATGATAAATACAAATCCTAATTTCCTCTTGTGAATATATAATTAAAGAAACATAAAAAAACAAGTTTATCATAAAATATTACTTGATTTTCTAAAATGATATTCTTCAGTTTTATAAATGAAAAAAAGTTTCTAAATGATTTAGTTTTATTTATAAATAAATATTTTATATCTTAAATTTTTTTAGAAACTTCTAATTCAAAAAATATATTGTATTATAAATATTTAAATTTACACTATTCAAATAAAACCAATATTTTTGAAAAAGTATCAAAAAACATTTTGAGCTAATTATACAATGTTTAATTAAAAAAAGATTTATTTCAACTAATTAATATTCCTAAATTTTAAAATTCATATTTTAATGGGAAATGAAAAATATAAAAAAAAATCTTTTTTAGAAACACCCATTTTTAGTATTAACTAATATTAATTATTTATATTATAAAGGTAATGAATTTTAATTTATTAATATATTAGGTTGATTAAAAATTAATTTCTAATTTTTTGTTTCCTATTTAAATTAAGTGTTATGATAAATCCACGTTATCAAATACATTTACTTCTTTAAAGGTAATTTGAATTTCGAAGTGTTACATTTTCAATTAGATATTAATTTATTTTTTTCTTTTCATATAGGGAAATATAAAGCTCTTTAATCCAATCATCTTGGTCCCCAATTGAGAATCCTTGAAAAAAATTACATAAACTAATGCCCAGTTCTCTTATTCAAGGGTTTTAATCGCTTATTCTTCCTCGTGAATTATATTTAGAAACTCATTCTCAAATTTGGGTAACCCTACTTAATGAGACAGACTCTTATAATTTAAGGTGCTAATGTTACATCGTGTGTTTTAAGATAAGGAGATTTTGTTTTAAAATTTTCATGAGTAACGTGATTTATGAATTGACTCAATAATAATAATAATATTCATTAAAAGACTAATTAATAATAATTTATCATTAAAAAAAGTAAATAAATTAATTAGAGTAATTATACTGAAAATATTCAAAAATTTATTCCAAATTAAATTATAAAATTATAAACACATAAATTACAGTTTTTTATATGTTGATTCTAGAAAGTAATTTTATACTTAATAAAATTTCAAATAAGTATAAAACCCATGGTATTAATTTATCAAAATTTATTATTTTAAAATTATTTCTATAATATGTAGATAAATTTTTTTTGTTTGCAAATATCTATTTAATAAGAATTGTTTTTTAAAATTTATTCTATTTTTTAACAAAAATCTAATAATTATGAAATTATGATATATGAGAATTAATTTTGAAATTAGATTTAATTATTTGAAACATGATATTAAATAAAAATGATAATTATAATGTTAAAAATTCAAACGACTTGTCCTAGGTTGCACTAAAGTGGTTCCATGAGTTAGTAATCCACATGAACTCAAACACACATACCCATACGTCAAAGGATACTAACTTGAAGCGAGGTTCTGAAGAGATACATGGGGAGACTATACCCTCTTTTCTGGAGTAATAAAATAGTGGGAAAAAAGATAAATAATAACCATGAAGTAATAGTCAAAACCCATGCTTCAAATAATCAATCCAACAAAATGAGTAAAATCCTGAAACCATAGAAATAAACATGCCATGTCATACTAGTGTAAATTTTCATAAGAATCCCAAAATAAAGAAGAAATCCAATCCCAAAAATGGGTCCTGATTTATTGTATGGTTCCCTCATCCATGATCTTCCCATGTACCATGTCATCTATATAACATAGTTCTTTTCCCTTATCCTGACCAATAACAATGAAGTTTGCTCAAGTACCAAACAACGGCTTGAGAAGGTGTGAGTAAAACTCAGTAGGCCACCACCAATAAAGACTATAGAAAAATCAAGTATAATAGCCATAAAATTTCATGAATAATAACATGAAAAAAATGAAAAAGGTAAGAAACATAAATTGGTTCCATAATAAAAAAATTAACAATTTACCATATGTCACATTTATATTTATCATTTAATTAAAACCCAATAATCATTCATCAGACATTGCGGATACATACTCCATCATTAGAAAAAGATTTTAAATTACTCTTTAATAACATGGTCATTAATTAATCATTTAAAATTAATATACCATGGTTCACCAACCGTTTTACTCATAACACACATATAGGCTTTAGTGCCTATATCTCCATAACATCACCCAAGCCACACATCATAAATTCCACATCCATCATATCATGTCTGGAATTTTGAACATCAAGTCTATACATCCTACCTAAGATATATAAAATTAAATATCAAGAAATTTTTACCCATGGGTGAGAACCATCATGTTCTGCATCACTAACCATTTAATCATTTCACATTTCACAATACCGAACACACATGGCCTTTCAAAACAATACAATGAAAAGGGTGCACCTAATCCACATCACTATTATTCCCATGATTTATCACATTATTTACATCTAACTCAATTCCATAACAAAACCATTTTACCATTTCTTCAAAACTAAAACTATTGAACATATGTTAAACACATTTTATAACATGTTCATTCCCTATTTTCCATTTATCACTTTAACCCTTAGTTATCTCACAACCCAATTAACCTTTCAAGTTAATCTAGATAACACTTAATTTCATTTTTTCATGTTAAACACAATTTAAATAAGTTTAATATCATAAACCCTAAAATTATTCATTTACCAACTCAATTTTAATTTCCAATGGAGTTTCACACCCCATGGGTTTCCTTAGGCCCAATATACTATTCGTCAATGGATTCGATGTGGTCTACGAAAGGTCCAACACATCATTTAGAAACAACATTTACCATTTCATATCGAGGAATCAAATGAACACTAAATAAAACAAAAACACAACCACATACACATTTTTAACTGTAAATAATATGTGATATAACTTATAGACCACCTATCTCATGTTCATAGATATGTACTTGCTCAACCTGATCTATTGATTAAAGCTCAACAGAACACTATTGCCTGAACTAATAATCTCTGGGAAAATAAGGTTTTAGAGTCTCATGAATGAGAAAAAACTAAAAAAACATGATTATCCATGAACATATGAATAATAGTAGTGTTATACTCACTTGGGGATTCAATTCGCACTAAAACACATTTAAAAGAGTCAAAATTGAAGAAGAATAGTCCTTGTAAGAGGGGAAATGTCCTAGTTTACAACCCTTTATTCTGGAGCTGTAAATGGGAGGAAAATAAAGTAATAATTATTAAATACAAAGTGGAAAATTGTATAATACCACATCTTTAATGAGATTAGTTTTTTAGCCATACAATTGGAAAAACCATGCACTAACTATGCAGAACCCTCCATCCATGAGAGAGTTTGGGTCAAATAATTTTCTAGGGAGCTATCAACATTTTCCAAACCATGAGGAGTTTATGCGCTTGGTTCTATTCATGGATGGATGGTTTCTAGACTCGCCTTTATTGATTTTAAACCATATATTTTTCATGGTCAAGGAGAATAGATAGTACTAATTGTGTGTCAACTATTCAACCTATATAGTATAACCACTTCCCCCCATTTTCATGTTCTAAATTGCCCAAACACCAATAATTCCCAACATAATCTTAGGAAGCACTTCATTTTCCATTTCAAAGGGTGTTAACTCAAAATAAAACAAAAACATACTTCCTTGAAAGGTCAGGATATTACATAAATTATGTTTTAAAATAGAACATACTTACATATTTAATGGTTTGTATATTATGTTTAGAATTTAAAATTAAGGATAATGTATAAATATATTGTAGGACCCTGGGACACCCTGAGAGGGGAGGGGTGAATCAGGGTGTCAACTTTTTCTTTTAAAAACAAGGATCTTATTCCCATGTTGGTAAGAACAAGTTAAACCTGTATGATGGATAAGATCAATAGTGAAACATTCACATGCAAAGAGATGACACAACAATTTTTACTTGGTTCACCGCTAAGGGATACGTCCAAGGAGCATACGCCGACAAGTTGTCCGTTGAACCAAATTCCACTATTCATCAGTAGTTTTGGATTACAATGGTTCAGGAACAGTCACTTTGTCCCAGGATCACTGCCTTTATAATAGTTCAGGTATAGATCACTACGTCCCTCGGGTCACTCCTATTGACTCCCCCTGGGTCACTGCCTTTGGTGAAGTCCCAGTCAGTTTATAGATGTGAGGGTCTTTTCAATAGATGTGCATTGAATTATTTGTCTCTACATAGCATGAGACTATGCTTTCATTGAAGTCCTGAATTGATGCTCTTGAACACACAGAACCACTGATCCTGATAACCAAAATGTGTAAACAAGTTTCACTGAGAATTGCGCGCAACATCTACCCTTTTTGCGCAACACCTTACAATTTCACGTAAAATTTCCTTTTTTGCATGGAAAAATATTTCACGCAACAACACCCATTTTTGCGCAACTGAGTCTTTTATGGGCCTCCTCAATTTTTACGCAAAACTATTCCTTTTTTGAGCATCCTGAATTTTTCGCACAAACCAGACTATTTCACACAGACCCCTTTGCGTGATCCTTTTACACCCATCAGATCTCGGACCTTCTCTAAGTCTTCAACCGTACGGAATGAGGGGGGTCACCTATTATTTATAGGCATCTGAGACCCTACGCGCAAAAACCCATGTGGCGTGAAAAACTTCTCATCTAGCACGTAATCATTCACACCGGTATCATTTTTTGTTCACATCTCTTAATTTTTCTCACATCCCATGCCTTTTCCATTTTTCGATGTTCTGATTTCGAAACACTATTTGTGGAAAAACCTCAATCCGTTATTTCACGCACCACACTGTTTTTCCTGCCCTACTCAAGTATTTCACGCACATCGCTTATTTTTCGTGCACCACCTCCTCTTTACGTGCACCTGATTTTACCAACAATCCATGTCTTTATTTTCCAATTTTGAGGCATAAGAAAATTGGCAATCACTGGGAAATGGCACCACCTTCAATACTGTTGTCTGCTTGAACTGTATGATCACATTACTGACACACATTTTGAACTTCCACTAAGGATTGAAAAAAAACACAAACCATAGTCCAATTCATGCATGGAATAACCATGGTTCCAACATATATATTATAAAAATTAAATTAAAGTAATGTTATTATATAATTATTTTTAAATTTTAATTACTATAAAATAATTTAAATAAATATGATATGAAAATTTATTAGTATGAACATTAATGGTAATATATTTTATAAAAAATTATGAATTTTATTAAAATTTTGTTAAAAAATAAAATGATGAAATGAAGTGGTATATTTCATAAAGAGGTAAAACACAAAGAGGTAAAACACCAAAGGAGAGTCAATCATAAAGGGCGTCAAATGATTACGTAAGAGATTCAGACATGGAAAGGGATATTGATCTAAATGAATATCATTAATGTTTTATCTAATAATTCATCATCATAACATTAAATAAAAATATTTATGGTATCAAGAAATATTTTTTAAAAATATTAAAGTATTTTAATTCAACTTCTCGAGTATCACTTCAATTCGACAAGAATGTCCATTACTAACAGACCAGTGAAACCATGTAAAGAAGGCACCCGAAATAAAGGAAATAATAAAACAGTTATTAATAAATGGGTGGAGTGATGTTATAAAATTATCATATAAGGAGTTATAAAATTTAATATGTTCCTTTAAATATTAATTACACTCTCTTAACCACTATACATGGGTTTTAAACACATTTTATTTAAGACGAGCCCGAGGTAAGGGAATTCTTAACCCATTTTCCATTCATTGGGTTAACCATATAATTCATGAATTATCTGGTAATAAGATTATTTGTGTAATGAATGTTTTCCATATTATGTATTATTATGTGGATTTATAGTTTATACACATATTCCTTTCATTTAATTAATTTTCACTTCCATTATATCATATTTGTGAGGGACTTTTATTTTAAAATTCACTTTTAAACTTCTATTTTTATAAAATTCAAAAGGGTTGTTTTTATTCAAGTATTATTCATCTATGATTATGTTATAGTTCTTGGAAATTTTTATTTTGAATGGTAGTACCTATATCTCCCACAAATTAAATGGGTATTTTTTATTTGGAGGTCTTTTGTATGGTTAATCCAAGTGTAACTATGACGGTTACACCTTAAGGTAGTTGCGGGGGTTACATTTTAAGGTAACCATGAGGGTTAAAAATCCTAAGGTATACTTAATGGTTAAAATATTTAGTAAGTAATTACACAAGTTATCTATATGGAATTATTTATGTTTTCTATGTTTTATGGAAATCTGTTATTTCACAAAGTAAGTACATAATAATTTAGGGATGAGAATTTTTTCTTTGTGAAAATGATTTCATATATTTATAAGTATTCATTAACTAATGGTTTCTATCCTTCTTTCTCTATCCCTTACTAATTAGTTTTCTCTCAACAAAAGTTTTAAATTATTTTCATAGGGACTAAATATGGTAAAGGGAAAAGTATAGGCCAATATAAATGTTGTGAAGACATTTTGTGAAAAGATTTAATTTTTTTATTATAAACTTTTGTATTATGAAAAAAGTAGATATTGTGTTAAGTTATACCCACATTTTATGTATTTGGGTTGATATGCATGAATTATTTCCAAATATTCTAAAAAAAATAAAATGGAAAGTTCTTTGAGAATATAAATGAGTGAATTCTAAATGAATTTACATGATTATGTAATGTTTATCATTGGGTCCTTATAATTGGTATCAGTGCATGATTTAGATAACTTTAGGGGCTAGGATAATGTTAATAGAATACCATAAATTATTTTTACCTTACATTTATGTTTAAATTATATACCATTTTAATATTACCATGTTTATTTATCTAATATATGTCTATTTATAATGGATTTCTGCAGAAGAAATAGGGTAGATGAAGTTAGAAGGAACCGAGAGGCTCATATATTTCCAAATCCAAAACCATGGATGGTATGGATTGGAACCGATCAGTTTATGATATTAATGGATCAGATAAAATATGAAATAAATTTTTGTGAAATACATGAATGCTAATAACTAGAACTATCATAATATAACATTGTGATAGTGGATAATTTTATGATGCAACACCCTCTTTATTTATGTGGATCTTCTGAAACAATGGTAGTTGAAGGATGGATTAAATCACATGAAAAGTTATTAGATGTTTTGGGGGTTCTGATAATCAAACGTTTAGTCTTTGAATTTATCATTTTGAAGGTGAATCTGACCAGTGGTGGTTAATGGTATTTAATATCATGGATATTAATGAGATTAAATCCTTGGAAGGAAATGAATTTAATAATATTTTCATTTAAAAAAATTTCCTAGGGTTTTCTGGCATATAATAGAAAATTTATTCGTTGAATTGAAACAAAATTAAGAGGATTTAGTAGTACTTTATGAATAAAACTTCACCATATTGGTAGGGTACGCTCTAAATATTATTAAGGATCTTGATAGAAAAATCAATCAATTTTACTCAACATTGAATCCAAGATTCCAAGTGAATTATATTATCGAAAATTAAAAAGTTATGAAAAAGTATTATGATGTGATGCGTGGGTAAAAATGGATTTTTATATGATCATGAGTACTTTGAAAATAATTATAAGAAGATGTCCAGATGGAAAGTTATCAGTAAGAATCAATCAAATCAATCTGAAGGTTAGAATGTCCTATTTCTAGTTTTTAAAAAGTTTGGTAAAAAAAACCTTGTGGAATGCCTTAATAAAAATGGTAATTGGTTTTGATATGGTATTTTTGGATATATAGCCCTATCACTAGTAGAAAAATGATTTTTAAAGTCGTTTTTTTTATTTTCGACGTCGGTTTTTAATCGACGTCGAAGTCGTCGACGTAAAAAATATGAATTTTTACGTCATTTTTGGTAAATCCAAGGCAAAAAATGAATAACATTTGTTTTTTGGCATCAGTTTTGTAAAAAAACGATTCCAGAAAAACTAATTCATATCATTTTTGGCATCGTTTTTCATAAAAAACGACGCGCAAAATTAAAAAAAAAATATTTTTGGCGTCAGTTATTTAAAAAATCCAACCCCATAAATGGAAAAAATATATTTTTGGCGTCGGTTTTTATAAAAACAGACGCCAAAAAGCAATTTTTTTCTATGTTTTAGATCATTTCGTAAGATTTGATTTGACAGGTTGTGGACCTAAAACGGAGTTACGGTTCAAAATTTATCGCCGTTAGAAGTTGACCCTATCAAAGTTTTGATTGATATAACTCATTTCAAAGAAAACATGATAAACATAAATTAAAATCATATACACCAAATGAAATATAATAATCAAAATACATCAAACATATTTCAATGTTTTTAGGGGCTTCCATCTAAATGATATGTTTTTTGTCAACATATAACTTGTATTTAGAAATAAGAATGAATCATCATTATAAGAAAGCTAATCGAGTTTTTTTAGAAATGAAGGATAATAATAATAATGAAAAAAATGAATAGAATATGTATCACGTTCAAATTAACTATTGAAGTCGCATTGAAATCTTGATTGAATTAAATATGTTGAAAATGATGAACGAAGGAGAAACTGAATATATATATAGTAAACAGAAATATTTTCAATTGCGTTGTACGAAAATGTAGGCGGGATTTTATAAATTTAAACGCGCGTTGTGAAAAAAATTGAAATTCTGATCCCGAATTACTCTTTGGGGTCGGTTTTGTTTGAAACCAACACAGAATAGTATATACATTTGTCTTTTGGTGTCGGTTTTTTAGAAAACTGATGCCAAAAATGTCAATCGATGTCCTTTTTTGCATCGGTTTTTAAATAAACTAATGCTAAAAAGTTAAAAAAATACATTTTTCGCATCAGTTTTTTTAGGAACCAACGCCAAAAAGTATAAAAAATCTTTGGCATCGGTGTTTTAACAAACCGACGCTAAACATTTAAAAAAAACATTTTGCATCGGTTTTTTTAAAAACCGACTCCAAAAACAAAAAATATATTTTTTGGCATCAGTTTTAAAAAAAACCGACACGAAAAGATAAAATATAATTTTGGCATTGGTTTTTATGAAAACTGACGCCAAAAAATAAAAAAACAATTTACAGTGTTTTAGATATTTCTCTAATCTTTGATTTTACTGGTCGTAGAGCAAAAAAGGAGTTACGGATTAAAAGTTATAAATGTCGGAAGCTGACCTTCTCTAAAAAGTTCCTTAAAGATGTTCAACTTTCAAAGGCCATAACATTTAATCCGTAACTCTGTTTTAGCTCCACAACCAGTAAAATCAAAGATTAAAAAATTATCTAAAACACTATAAATTTTTTTTCAATTTTTTGGCATTGGTTTTCATAAAAACCGATGCCAAAAATATATTTTAACATTTCGCATCGGTTTTTTAAAAACCGACGCCAAAAAAATTATTTTTTGTTTTTGTCTTCGGTTTTTAAAAAAACCAACAGGAAAAGTAGTTTTTTTAAATGTTTAGCATCGTTTTGTTAAAAAACCGAAGCCAAAGATTTTTTTTAAAACTTTTATTGCATCGGTTTTCATAAAAACCGACTCCAAAATATATATTTTTTAGTTTTTTGAGTCGGTTTTTTTAAGAACCGATGCCAAAACAATTTTTCTCTCTTTTTGGCGTCGGTTTTTAAAAAAACTGACGCCAAAAATTCACCACAAAAATTATTTACGTCGGTTTATAAGTAACCAACGTCAAACTGGAAATGTTAAAAATCATTTTTCTACTACTGTAGATGGTAATAAAAATGAACTAATGATCAATTATGATAGGAAAATTGTAATGCGTTTCAAATGTGGTGATATTAGTCATTATAAAAATACCTTCCCATTTAATTATTTAAATAACGGAAAATGACCATATTATAAGAAAAACAGTGCAGTGTGATCCTTTGGGACTACTTTAGCAGATGTTGGGTAATCCAATGAAGTGGTATCAGGTAGTTTGTTTGTTTAATCATATTTTTTTAATGACTTTTTTGATACGGGTTCTACACATTCCTTTATTTGTGAGAAATTTTCTAGTAAATTAGAAATTTCACATCAAGATATGTGACCAAAACATATGGTTAAAAAAACAAGGGGAAATAATATAGAAAATAAGTTTTATATGAATCCTCTTATTGTTATCTATGAAAATACTTTACCAGAAAACCTTATTGTTTTACCCTTTATATAGTTTGATATCATTATGGGTATGGATTGGCTTTCTATTTATCATACAAGGATCGATTGTACATATAAACATGTTTTTTTAGAATTTTCTTCAGTTTTTATACAATAATGAACCCATAAAATTGATAACATATTATAATTATGAGAAACTATTAAAATATGGAAATGGAACTTATATTTATCATATTGTTGAAAAGAAGTTAACTATTCAGATTAATGATTTTCCCATGGTAAATGAATACCTGGTTATTTTTTCTAATGATTTGTCTAGTGTTATACCTGATTATGATGTTTAATTGACCATTGAATTGGTTATTAATACAAAGAAAATTTCAAAAAACCCCTTATTAAATGTATCATGTAGAAAATCATGAATTAAAAAAATCAGTTACATGAGTTTCTAGAAAAGGATTCATTCATTCTATAACATCACCATGGGGTGCTCCTATTTTTTGATTAAAAATAAAAAACGATCCATGATAATTTTAATTGATTATAGAGATTTGAATAATATTAATATTAAGAATATGTATCCATTTCCTCAAATCGATGATATTTTTTATCATCTCTAGGGAGCTCAGAATTTTTCCAAGATTGACGTGAGATTTGGGTACCATTAGATGAAGGCGAAGAAGGATGAAATCCCAAAAGTAGATTTTGTTACTTGATATAGGCATTATGAGTTTATTTTTATGACCTTTGGTTTGAAAAAATCCCCTTATATATTCATGGCTCTTATTAATAGAATATTATTTGAAAAATTATATAAGTTTGTTGTTGTTTTTATAGGTGATATTTTCTTATTTTAAAAAATTTATGAGGGCCATGAAAAATATTTAAGAATTTTCTTGAAAACTCTCAAATAAAATAAGTTATATGAAAAATTTAGAAAATATGATTTTTGGTTGCAACATATTTCTTTTCAGGGGAACATTGTAAATAAGGATGGAATTACAATTGAACCAACCAAAAAAGTGGTTGATGAATGGTCAATACCTAGAAATGTTATAGAGATTCGGAGTTTTCTTAGATTAGTAGGTTATTACTGACGCTTAGTAAAAAAACATTGCTAGGTTTTTTAAACCGAAATATAAGTAAAAACAATAATGTGATAAATTTATTTAGATATACTAATTGATGTTTTTTTCTATAAATGAGGAATAGATTGTTGAATTCTATAGTTTTTGCCCTAGCTTCCAGAAATGGTGAGTTTGTCATCTATAGTGAGGCTTCATTGAAGGGACTTTTTTTTTTATGATGTAGGATGATTATAAATTTTCTTACTCTCAAGGAAACTGAAACCTTATGATCTAAATTATACCACACCTGATTTGGAATTATATTTTGTGGTTTTGTTTTTGAATATTTGGAGGCATCATTTATATGATGTCAAATGTGAAATATATACTAACCATTAATGTCAAAATTATATATTTAATCAGAAGGAATTAAACATGATGCAGAGAAGATGGCATGAATTCAAAAAGGATTCTGATTTCAAAATCAATTACCATCCTAGAAAAGAAAACAAGGTTTTTGATTCCTTGATTTCAAGAAATCATGCATCATAAACTATGTTATGTTTTGAATAAGACCCCTTGACTAATGATTTGATGAATTTTGTCTTGGAAGTTGTTGGTGTGGGAAATTCCTAATATTTATTTTAGGTGTTAGTGTAGTCATCGCTATCTAAAAAAATTAAAGAAGCATAGAATGAAGATGGGGAGTAATAGAAAAATGGTAGAATTGGTGAAAAGGGTAAGTTTTCAAAATTTAATGTTTATAAAGATTGTGTTTTGATATTTTGTAATAGATTATGTGTGCATTTTTATTCCAAGATGATGAATGGATTATTGTGTAAAGCTCATAGTTCTCTATTTTCAATTCTTCCTTAGAATACTAATATATACAGTGACCCTCAAGAGTATTACTAGTGGGATAAAATGAAAAAATATAATTCATATTTTACCTTGAATGTTAGAAATATTAGAAAACGATTGAAAACTATCAAAGGGGATAATTTATACATTTCTAGTTCTAGAGTAGAAATGAGAAAATATATCCCTTGAATATGTGGTAGGACTACCAAAGACTTATCAAGGTAAAAATGTGATTTTGGTTATTGTCGATCGAATGAATAAATCAACACATTTCCTTCCCATTGGAGATAATCTATATTTAGATCAGCTTTACATACTATACCTCAAATTTATTATCTAGATTCATGCAGTTACTATATACATTATATCATACCATGATCTTAGGTTCAATTATAACTTTTGGAAATGCCTTCATATTTCATTAGGCACAAAATTAAATTTCTGCCGATCCATTCATTCTCAATCTAATGAAAAACTGAGCGATTAATTCATATTTTAGAGGAAAATATTTGATCTTTTTTCATGGGATACTAGGAATGTTTGGATCCATATATTACTTTAATATAGATTTCATATAATGAATATTTTCATTCCAGTGTACAGATTACACCTTTTGAGTAATTATATGGAAAGAGTTGACAAACTCTATCATTTTGGGATGAATTCAGGAAAAGGAAGTTAATGGGACTATAATTACTAGAGGAAGTGTCTAAGAGAGTGAAGATGATCTAGCAATAGATGAGGACATATTAGAGCCGGTTGAAAACATTTCAAAAAATAGGAGGAAATAAATTTCTTTCGAGGTAGGTGATCATGTTTTCCATAAAATATCTCTTTGGAAAAGAGTTACATTTTTTTGGTAAAAAAGGAAAACTAAGTACATGGTTCATGGGACCTTATAAAATCCTAGAAAATGTTGGACCAATATCCTATCGAGTATCTTTTCCTCTGAGTTTATCATTGGAACATAATGTTTTTCATGTTTTGATGTTGGGAGAGTATGTTCCAGACTCATCTCATGTTTAATCCTAGAAGTAGTTCAACTTGAAGAGAACCTTTCTTACGAAGAGAAACATATTTACATTCTTGATAATAAATAGAAAGTATTGTGGAATAATTTAATCCAACAAGTTAAGCTTTTGTGAAGAAACAACATGGTTAAATAAGAAACATGGTAATCTTAAAATTTTATGGGAGAAAGGTACACTCACTTGTTTAATAAGTAATTAAAAATTTAGAGGATTAAATTTCTAGAATGTGGTGAGAATGTAACAACCTAGGTAATTATAAAATAATTAGTTTTAATTATTGAATTAAATATCTTAATTCATTTGAAATTTATAATGATATGATTTATATTCATAAAATTTGCGATATTTTTACAAATGGAATTGTATCTTCACTTTAGTAATAGTAACATGACCATTAGGAATAGTAATATGGCCTATATAATAATATCCTCTCATATAAGAGTATAAATTAAATTTATGTATCTTATAAGTGTAATCATGATATATTTATATCATGTAATAAGTGAATAAATATTTTGGAAATTATTAACTAAGTGTAGCCATTTTTGTATCTCATAAATATTGAATTATAATTTTATAATTTATTTATTGGTTTAATGAAAATTTATTTACATAAAATATAATAAAAAATTAATATTTTATTTTTTTATGGTTAAAATATAATTTTATGATTACCTTCATTACTTTTTCAAGGTGTTATAAAATAAGTTATTGTTCTAAAATTTTTATTTGTTGAATAAATTATGATTTTATTTAATAATTAAATTTTACATATTTATAAAAAAAATTGATAAAATTTATTTCATTTTTGAATTATAATCATTAAAAAATGGTTGGGGTGAATTTATGGGCTTTTTCTGAAATACTAGAATTGTTGGTGAATAGTGAAATATGGTAATTCCCGGTATATAAACATTATAAATTAAATATTCTATTACTCAGATCATAAATGATGCAAGAACCATAATCAGAGACATCCATTTATTATTTTAATATATTTTATGATAATTCTAAAACTTTTCATTTCATGAGTCAAATTAATAAACTAATGAATAAAATAACCAAAAAACCCTACTCTCCTCCACTCTAAATACAACCCTCACCCCCTCTTCTCCTCACACCTCTAATGCTTTGAGAATTTAACAAATTATTGCCAATATTATTCCCAATACTATTCTCTACATCCATGAGATACAGGTCTTACCAAAAGGCCAAAACCAAAGGACTTAAGGAGGATCTCAAGGAGGACAATTCAAGAGGTAAAAATCCTATTTCATTCCGTTTTATTTTATTTTCAATTCATTTTCTTTTCATATACACTATTAACCTCCCCTTGTACAAGAGTCATGTAAACTATAGTATCTTATATATAATATAAATTTAAGATGTTTTTTGTAAAAATTCATCATTATAAATTTTCTCCTCTCCGTTTGATTCTAAAAATTAAAACATCGTCTGTGATGTGTTGAATTACCGACATCGGGGACGATGTGTTCTCAATTTCCATTACCTTCTTCCTGGAAGGTCGTAAAAAAATTTAATGGTTGAAATATATTTAATTTTTTTTTATATAACCTCTTTTATGTTATTGAATTAACATATATACGTAATATTAAATTATGTATTGAAATTTGTCTTTGATTATCGAAGAACCACCAAAATGATATAAAAAATATAATTAATGTTTTAACAAATGATTTATCATAATTAAAAAAACAAAATGTTTTATTATATTATTTAGTATTCTAGAAGAATATTAATACCATTTTCGTCCACCTCTAGAGTTTTTCATTTATTTGAAATGAAAATCCATTACAAACTTATCATAAAAACCATCTAAAGAACGCACCCAAAACAACAGAAAAACATTATTAATAAATGGGTGGAATGATGTTATAAAATGATCATATAATGTGTTACAAAATGAATATGTTTCTTTATAATATTAATAAAACTATTTTAACCATTATACATGATGTTTAAACACATATTAAGTAAGACAATCCCAAGTTAAGGAAATTCTTAAACAGATTTTCATTCTTTGTGATAACCTTGTACTTCATTAATTATGTGGTTCTAAGATTAATTAGGTAATTAATTTTGTTTATATTATTTAGTATTATATTTATTTATAGTGTATACATTTATATATTTATTTCTATTAATTTTAACTTCAATTATTTGACATTTTTAAGGAACTTTTAATTTAGAATCCTATTTTAAACTTTTATTTTTATAAAATTCAAAAGGGTTGTTTTTATAAATCTATTATTCTTTTATCACTATGTTGTGGTTCATGGGAATCATTTATGATGAAGGGTGGTAACTATATTTTCCTCAAATTCATTGTGTATGATTAATTTGGTGAGCGTTCGTATGGTGACTCCAAGTGTAACTATGATTAATACACATTAAGGTAGCAATAAGAGTTATATTATAAGGTATTAATGAGGGTTACAAATGATAAGTTATCCACGATGGTTAAAAAATTATGTAAGTAATTCCCCAAGATACCAACATTGATTTATTTATGTTTTCTATGTTTTAGGGAAATATCATTTTTCACAAAGTAAGCACATGATATTTTATGGGTGAGAAGTATGTCTTTGTGAAAATGATTTCATATGGTTATAATTATTCATGGAAAAATGATTTCACTTCTTATTTGTATATCCCTTACTAAACCTTTGCGTTAATACCACGATTTAATGTTCTTTTTAGAGGGTTTTATAATGGGTAATAGAAAAGGAGAAGCTAAGATGAATGTTGTGAAGACTTTTTCTGAAAGTATTTCATGTTTTTATTATAAACATTTATATTATGAAAAATATGGATATTGTTTTATGTTGTACCCACTTTTTATGCTTTTGGGTTGGTATGTAAGAATTATTTCTCAAATTTATAAAAATCTAGACTGAAAATATCTTTGGGTATGTAAATAAGTGAATTATGAATGAATTTATTAGATCGTGTAATGTTTAAGTTTGGTTCCTTATACTCAAATCTTCCTAAATATAAAATTTATATATTTTTGAGAATCAAATCACAACAAATTAATTACTTAATTTTGATTTTTATGCTTTTTGGTTCCTTATGTAATGTTTTAGGCAGAACCAAGAATTTCCACCAATTGTTATGATCACATGGGATATGGATATCACTTTTGGGGTGGGGTGGTGAACTAATGTTGATGAATTATTAACAATCAAAACATTTTCCAATAATTTCATTAGAATAAATTTAGTTATTTGATGTCTCATTAATTTTAATTAATTTATTTAGTATGCATTTATTATAATAAATAAAGATAAAGAAATAAGGTAGAAAGTATTTTTGATGTGGTTTAACTCTAATTTGGATGACTACATCCCTGATGTATAGAAATTATTATCCAACAATCACACATGTAACCTTTTATTATCAAGATAATTATTAAGAAAATATATATATTTGGATATCCTTGAACCAATTTCGTAATACTGATGTTCTAACTTGAATATTTTCATGTAAAATATTCATATTTTTACCCTTGAAGTATATCGAGGAAAATATATATCTGATCACCTTCCTCAACAAGAATATGTCAAAGAAACTACCTCTTCTCTTATTTAAACTATATATTATAGATATATCAATTTCTAGGACCCTTAGTCTTATTATTTATCTTGAGTAATTATCAATAGATACGAATCCCATATATCTCTCTCTTATTTATTTTCTTCCTCATCACACAAGAATAACCATACAAAGAAGAGTAAGTTCTCTTCAACTTTGAAAATAATATACAAAAAATAATATTGTCAGTATTTTCTCCCATCTCTTTGACACAAAATTTACATAACTATTTTTAATATTGACTTAATCTCATCCCCAATATATCTCTCTATTCTTATATATATCATACCTACAAAAAAATATTCTATATATTTTCCATATTTTAATATGAAAATATTATTGATATTTAATTGTGTACATCATCTATAATTATAATTTAATCTCCGTTAAATACCCCATCATTTAATCATCCAAAATTCTTTAGATTATATTTCATAAAAATTTTCATGAAATTTATCACCAAATTAATTTTTTCTCTATCTACATGGAATCAGGAATTGGCTTAGTCGCAGAATGAAACATTCACATGAAAAGTCTCTTTATTTTTCACAACAACATGTATTTATAAATATTACAATTTTACAGTTACCATGCCATTGTTTTCTCATCACTTTGTATCAAAATCAATGGTAACAATTCTATATTTGTCTATGTTTCACCATCAAACCTCTTCATGATGTTGATTTCATTATCATGGTTTGAAAACTTTTTAATTATCAATATTTATAAAAAACACATCTTTACGTAAATCAATACTTGTTACTTTTTTGATTTGATATTCAAATAACTAAATACTTTTATTACATAATCACATAAAAATAATTATGAATATCACATTTGAATATTTAAATATCATGAAGTATGATATAAAGATATCATATCATATTAATAACATATCCTATAGTGGTGAAACATATATAAAAATTTTAATATACTTATGTATTCCATATGTTTTTATTCCTTTTCCTAATATTTGGATCATTTACCAATTAACATTACATAATAAGTTGTTATTCTTACTTATTATATTGATATTATAGAAATAACTACATTTTTACAATAAATGACTAATACATAATATCCTCTAAATCCTATATATTTAGTAAGGTTTTAGACTTGGATCAATTTGTAGAGAGAATATTAAATACCAAATGTAAAATGTTAAGTATCTTGTGTAACCTCCATGGACTTTTCCAAATACCTTCTTCTAAGAAAAGAAAAACATACCCAATGCCTTTGAAACATTTTAGAATGAAATTCTACAATATATTTCATATATGTATAATGTATCTTAAATATCAATATGTGGTCCAACAGTTTTTCTAATTATTTATTTCTAAAGAGAACAAATATAGTACATATAAAAAGGGGTTTATAAACTATAACATTTTTTTGCAAAATATATAATTTTTAGAATTTATTCAAATAAAATAAAAACCTATTCAATCCCCATCAAGGAATATACAAAATTATCCAAAACATCTCAAAAATAATAATGACTTTTAAAATTATGAAAACATTTTTAAACCTTTCCAACCTCATTTTGAAAGCCTTTTTTATAATATTATTATTATTTTTTATTTATTCAATGTCTTCACTACCTCAGTCATTCCATATTGAAACTAAAACATTGCCAATATTCTTCACAATATCTCAAAATCCTAAAATAACATTGAATAAAATTTTATCAACAAAAAATTAAAAATTATTATGTAGCATTTAAATATCCATCATATTATTTTAATGGTTTTAAAATACCTCCACTATATTTAACTCATAAAATATTACCCTAGTGTATTATTTATGAAACAAATGTCTCCATAAAAATGATAGCACTATGGATAGAACTTCAAATCTTGCTTCCTCATCAAGATATTGTATTCTTATATCACTAAACTTAGTGGGAAACAATATTAAAATTTATTAAATATTCTTTAATAGTTTATCAACATGGGATATAATATAGAAGAGCCTCAAATAAATTATTCCTAGAGATAAAATGTTAATCAATATACAAACTCCGTGTCATAATTTTCATCTTGCAAAATTATGAATTTTAGAGAAAATAATTTCCTTCTATGATAATTATATAATATGGATATTTATAATAGAATTATAATATTGATAATAGTATCCATACTCTCTTATAATGATTTCCATATGAATATATCTTCATATTTATCTATAATGGTATAACATTTCTTCATAACCATAAAAAGAAGAAACTCATATTTTCATATAAATAATAACAACCACTCACATCCAATATTTAAGAGGTTTTATAAATAATTATTCCATATTAAAAAACCATTTATTGAAACCTTTCTTGGGAACTGAATTCCATATTGATATTTTATTGGGAACATGAACTTCCTTCAAAGAAAATCTTCTCACTCCATGTTAACATCATATTTTTTTCCTTCATGATTATTGAAAATAATTACAACTCACCACATATTGGCTCCCATAATCTCCCCCATGTATTAGTTTTCAATTAAAATATAGAAAATTACTATCCACATTTAGTGTCCATTCCCCCCCCCCTACACCCCTCCCATATTGAGAGTAAATACAAAGAAATTTTAATGATGATGTTATCAATTCACTTAATTTAATGTTCCATCAATTATTTTACTCTATGTCTACATGAGATACGTTTTTTTGTATAAAATAATTTTCTAAAATTTAGATAATATAGTTTTTATAATCTAATAGAATATGATACCAATTAAAAATATAACCTTATCGGTTGTTCGAATATTTTCAAAATGAAAAAAAATGTGTTGAACATTTTCACATGATATTTTCCCAATATTAATTCATAAACTCATATTTTTAATGAAATATTTTCAATAGAATTCCTGAATTTTAAATTTTTATGAAATATATGCTCATTGAATTTTCTTAAAAAAATCTCCTGCATGGGATAAAATCTATCTTAAATTCATCAAGGTATATAATTTTCTTCAAATATACTTCATAATTTCAATTATTGGATAACATCCGATATATTAACTTATTTCAATAGAAAAATAGTTATTTAAACTTTCATAATTCATCATCTCCCCCATAAAAACAAGTATCAAATTTAATTTCATGAATATAATGATTAAAATGAATATATGGGAGTAAAGAGTAACTTATATTGTATTTAATGTGAAATTTTGGTTCTATAATTTCCTCTCAACCAAGTTAATTTATTATTTCTTATTCCATGTTTAGAAGAACACTTTATGCTAGTATCCTTATTTTTCAAGTATAAACCTTTAATAGACTCATCTTACTTCCTATTTATGTAAATTCTTTGTGTGGAATTGTCATGTTTACATTATAAAAAACACCTAAAATTCTTGGAACAAGATTTAATTTATTCAACATCTTCACTTGGTATAGTAATATGATTAATCAATCATTATACATGTGTGAGGAATTGTAGAATACCCCACATAGATTCTCATGAGTTCTTGAGTTTTCACCTCTTAAAAACCTCTTATGAATTAAAATTTATTCTTCATGTGTAATCCATTTTTTATCTTAACTACATTCCTTTACATGTGATTCATTTAATTTTAATTCCTTTTGTTAGTTTAGTGGAAAAAATGTTCATACACTCTTTTGGAGTATGTCCATCTTTAAAGGAACTTTTACAGGGATTGTCATTAATATAATCCAACAAACTAATCATTTTACTTCTCAATATTATTATCCATTAATTTTTATTTATCTTGACACCATCAGTATAAACACTCATGGATTTTTTGTAAAAACTAATGGTGTATACTCCTTTTCCAAAATAAAAGAATATATTTCATTTTGGAGTATCATTCCCAATAGAATTATTGAATGTTATTGATTTAATTTTTTAATTTATTTCAATCCAATGAAATAATAATATTTATTTTTTATGGATTTTTTTATACATGTAATTCTTCCTATAATGAATTTCAGAACATTCTTGACAGAATTGAATAATTTTTTCTAGTCATCATGACCACTTTGATTGTAGATTTCATGGAATTTATCATCGTTTTTTAATAAATTTATACTAAAAATGTTAATATAATTAATATTATTAACTTATGTTATATTTAACACCCCATGTTTCCATGGTACGCTTCTCTTTGAATAATACAGCAGCGTGTGTTGTACGCAACTTCAAGTTCTAACCCAAACTGCAACCAATCAAACTAGCTATTATGGATAGTAATACCCACTTTTTGAAATTTTATACATTTTTTCTTTCAAAATGGACTTTATTTTTGGATTCGGAATATCAAAATTATCCTAGGGTTAAATTTTGGTACTCATCGAATAACTTTTATATTTTGATGAATAGTGAAATTTACTAAATTTTAATTAAAAATAACTTTTTTAGTCAAAATAATTAATAGTGATAAATTATTAATTTGAGTGGTTTTAAAGTATATTTATAATATATTTTTACCATTTTGTACAATTTTTTCCATTGGACATAATTTCACAATTAAACTAGACATAAACAAGTGTCAATCATTTGATAGTTATTATTTCTTAAAAATGTGATTTTTGTTTTGACAGCGGGAATTAATTTTAAATTCATTTCTACCACTTATGTTTTTTGAATTTGGAAAAAATGGATTCCATATTTGGAATAAAGATGTTCAAATTTTTTAAATAGGGATCTTATATTTTTAGACATTTTGAATAATTACTTCGGTAAATATTTTATTTACCATGGTTAAAGGGTAAATCTGGTAATTATGGGTAAAAAAATAATATTATAATAATAATAAATTACCCTAAAACGTTTCCTAACCTTATTTTTTGATAAATTTCTAACCATGTCCATCTTTGGGTAGATTTTGGGACCCCATGGAGTGACTTTTAAGTGATAAGGACACTTTATATTAATTAAGTTAACGTAAATACAAAAATGACCTAAGCATATATCTTTTAGGAAACATTTTTTACATAAGGTTATTTATGTTTTATTTTTTACTATAAATATTAATTATAAAGATAAAAAGATTTACTACATATTAGTATTTAATTTATAATTTTTAAACATTTAGTAATTAAATTTATTTATGACACAAAAATGAGGCTGTATTTTCTTTATTAATGAAAGAATCAAATAATTGGTATTATAAATGATAAAATAAATATAATTTGAATGTTTTGATGCCATAAAATAATTTTATTGGATAATATGACATGTTATTATTCTGTAAATTAATTTGGTCCAAATTAATAATGTTTTTAAGACTTTAACAAAAATCAATTATTAAATATTGTCAAAATTGACATAAATGGGTTTTTAAAACAAGTATTGTATTATTAACTGATATTCTATTCCTAAAAATCTAAGGTTCAGCCAAAGGAATTATATCATGATAGGTGAATCATTAATTTTCCAATTGGGGGTCTCTTGTAAGTATATCGTATGTTAATTAACTATATAATATAAAAATAAAAAGAGACATGGTAAATGTGAAACTATTTAACTAAGAGTTAAATCTATAAGATAAGGTTACTATAGTGACCCAAACCTATATAAAATATATTTTTTGAGTGGTTTTCGACCCATACTTACTTTATACTTTGAATAATCCACTTTTGTGCAATTAGAAACCGAATATGAATTTATTATAAATTAATACTTTATGTTTTTCCTAAAGAGCCCCTCCGCCACATTATAAAAGAACACAACTTCTAACAAATTCCTCACACCTCTAAAACCTTTTGGATCATCCAAACTCTTCCCAATTAAGCTCCCTACATCCATATCCTCATCTTAGAGGCATTACCATAGTCATAAGGCACTTCAAGAGTCCTTTTTGGTTCAAACCAAAGTGAGGTACCAAAATTAAAGGTAACGATTTCTCTTAGCTCCTTTTCTTTTATTTTACTTCTACAAACCCTAAACTCTTCTTATTATTTTGTTTTGTAAAAAAACAGTATCCTAAATATACTAAATTTTTTTATGAGATGTATTCTTACTAAATATACACACATCTCTATCTAATGGGTGAATAACATAACGTTTCTGTTGATGGAAACCAAACGCCTCACGAAACGATGATTGTTCAATTATCTCATACCACCGATCATGGTGGAAATTATGATGGAAATATAATTAAATATGATATTAGTTATATTTATTTTATATATAAGATTTTTTAATTCCATTTTATTTTATACCATTATTCATTTCATGTTGTATATATATACGATAATTTCATTTGAGGAAGTGCAGACTATCGCCCCCTCAAAGTGATATGACTCATTCATACCATAAATGGAATATATAAAGGATGGTGTCAATGAACATAAGTAATACATATAAAATATTATATTATAATGTAATAATAATATACCTATGTATAATTTGGTTTTGATTCCATTTAAAATGAAAAATGAAATGGAAGTAGTAATCGTGTGTACGTATGGACTACCGTCTCCACGAACGCGATGAGATTCATTCCCCATCGAATCCATTCAAGAATAATTTTCATTTGATGGTTAATTTTTTTTAAGGATTTCAAATATCATTCTGTATATGAATAATATTCTACCCATCTATAACAAACACAAATTATGTAACAAAACATACAAAAGAATATGAGTAAGTTCCCACCCGAAACGATGATAATAATAAGATATTATTAACAAAGAAATGTTAAAAGATCATATATGATATCATATTAATGTATATGATTCTTGTATAATTTGATAAAAAATATTTCACCATTATACAGGAGGTTAACCTACCCTCAACCAAGAAAAAAGTACAATGTAAGTGGTTTCTTATCTCACTTTTAATTCCATGAGATTTCCATTGTTCACCACTTATTTATTGCAGGACGTGTGTGTACTGCCCATGTTTGTATTCATTGTGTAATATAATTTAATTCATGTATATTTAAATTATCATTTTATGATCCTTATTTCATGGGTGTATGTTTTGTAAGTTACCAAATCAGTAAGGGAATTAGAAATTTCAATTTCCACTCATTCGAATTTACGCATACTTCATTGATTATTTTACTCCAAGATTATGTGTGTAATCACTATTCATTTGATTATGTGATAATTTCCACTACCCTTTCTGTGGATATACTTTTGATACACATAATCACTCCATTGGTAAGTTCTCAAGTCATCGGTATGAACTTGATAAGAGTAAGTTTTACTCAATCTCGATTTGTTGAGTTAAACATCCAATTCATTGGTGTTGTTTTTACAAGAATGTGTGTGAATGTCCATTGATTGTTTTACACTGAATATCCAGTCATATTGAGTGTATTTATATTTTTCACACATAATTATGTCGTTGAATTATCCTTAACCTAAGGATATGGTCTTTATGAGAGATTTCATCTCAATTTACATTCCATTGAGACTTTTTTGATGTTATACACCAAATCATGTTTATATGGTTTATATAATGTACTCTGACATAGTATATCATGAATCCCATTATTATCATGATATTATAATGTTTTTATTACCTCAATTATTTTTATTCAAGTGTCTCACATTTGTTTAGGAACTATAACTAAAATACCATTTTAAAATGTTTTAATGTTTTATTATTCTAAATCTTTCTCTTTAATGTCCATGTTTTAAAAATGTTTTTAAAAATTTATTTATATGGAAATTAAAGTTTTAAAAATAAAAATTCTTTTTAAATGTTTCAAAGTGGTATGGGACACTTTGATTCAAAAATCTATTTTTAAATGGCTTCTTTACAAATATTGTGACTTTTAAATGTTTTCAATAAAAATGGTCATATTTCTCTCAAATAGTTTTGATGATTATTTTCATATATGTCAATATCCTTAATTATTATCGATTGAGGGTAATATGTTACAATATAATCCTCATTATTGTATTAAATGAGTTATGTTTGACTGTGGATGTGATATTTTTATACCATTCATGGTTTGTGGATAAAGTATTGACATTTCATATCCTAGTTTTAATATGAATGTTTATGTTATGTTTCAAAATTTTCATATGATGAATGAATTGGACTTAGTAAGTGATGGGTGGATCCCGCTATACCTCCTTGATGCATCGGTAGGTAACATGAGAAAAACTAGTGTCTTGGCACGAGGCCTTGACAAAATTTTATTTGTAGTCCTGGCACGAGGCCTTGTCTACGTGGTTATGATAGTCTAGAATTATGCATTCTATCATTATGAAAGTGGTTATTGATATTGAATGTTATTATTTGACTAGTATAATATCCATGTGAATAAATAAATGGAATTATATCATTTTATTTATACTATATTATGCTTAAGTTCATGTTTAAAAGGATTTTGTTTTAGTTATACATTGCCTAAAATGTTTATGCTTATTTATGAAAGTATCCTCTATATTTTTATCCTTACTGGGAATTTAAGGTAACCCCTTTCTATGTTTTCTTTTTCCCAGGATGTGAAGAAGTATTTTATGAATGACATGCAGGTATAGTATAAGGTGATATGAGTGTGGAGAGAAAATGTTGATGTAGTTTTCACTTTATGATGTAATGTAAAATTTATGAATGTATCTAGTGTTTCCAAGGCTACTAAACTTATCGGTCTTTCGAGACATGATCTTTTGTGATCATACCAATGTTTTGTAATAATGCACTGACTCTTGGTAATTGGGGTCCGGGCGTTACAGTTGGTATCCTAGAAGGTTTAATACAATCCTTGGAAACTAGATTTAGATTAACTCTGATTAGAGAACATAGCCCTAAGATAAACATTGAGGATTACTGTAGAATAACTTCCTAAAATTTTGGTATTGTATAGATTTTGTGAGTTTTCCAAGAAATAAATCCCTGTCTGGATACAAGCAGGTAGAGGCGGCTCTGGCACAGATTTACCTAGGGGTAAAACCCGAAAACACCGCTTTGAGCTAGACTCGAACGGGAACTGGTGCACGACAACGAGACTTTCTTCTCTCTAGGTTACGACACTCCGGGGGATATGATTAGGATAATTTAAATTTTATGTACAAACTGATTTAAATTATTTCAATATAAGATGATAATAAATGACCTTAGTTAATCCTAAGGTGTTTCAAATTATGAATATTGTGTCATGATATTTGGTAAATGATTTTATGACTACTGTTAATCACACAATGCTTTCTAGTTTTAGTCAATGGATGGATTCCAAGGAATTCATACTAACATTGAGAATGATGTACAAGGTGGGAACAATGGTGGAAATGAACAACTAAATGGAATATGGATAGGCATAAAAGATATTGTCTTCATGCCTAATCATTTTTTAAAACATATGATCAACAACATATATATAAACCAACTCCCAGACTCAACAAAGAAAAGAATGGTAGTGAATGATAAGAGCTCTAGCTATGGAGACCATAGAGATAAGAAATCTCAATTTCCATCATGTCAGAAATGTGGAATGAGACACCCATGAAAGTGTCTCAATGGAACAAAGAAATGTTTTATGTGTGGGAAAGAAGGGAATAAAGTAAAGAATTTCCTAGAAAAAATGAAGAGTATTATGGAAGAAAATACAATTGATCTTAATCTTCCAATTACGGTCATTTTTCATAAATGTAAGGGGCCTTGGAATCACCCAAGTCAATTCCCTATTCTATAATATAACATATTGGTCAAGGAAGAACCTATGTGGAAATAAATGGATGGGAAAATGTTTAATGTTATTAGCGCTCTTTGTTGTTGATATTTCCTTGCGTGAATTTTATCTTATTTGTGTAACCCTGTAATTTATCATGTGAAAATGATATTTGAGGATGAATTGTCTTTTCTCTTCTGGATATAGTTATAAATAACCATTTGGTTTTATATGATCCTTGAATTTTATGCAATTAAAGGTTATTATATTTTGGGATGAAAATGCAAGTTATGAGATAACATTTGTAGTTAAATTATATTATGGTTATTTTGATGGATTTATCTAATTTTTGTAATGTTATAAAATATATTTTTTGAAAAAGGAAAACACGTAGACAATGTGACAACCCGTCGCATCAGACAAAGATGTGGGAATCGAACCCACAACCATAGTGTGATTGGGATTTATCGCCTACCATTGGACTACGTGAAGTCCCTGGTTAGCATGAATAATTATTTTTAGTTAAATTATTATATTGATAAAAAATAAGTTGATTTGGGATATTATGTCTTATCAAATGAATACCCTTAGTATAGGAAAATGATTTGGTTATTAAGTGATAAATGTTATTTTGGAAGACGTTCGCTTTGTTGAGAACACTATATGCTCAATGAAAATAGAATACTATGGGATTTCATTTAAGGAGTAATGGTGGATTTTTATCTATGATTTTATTGTGGATTTATAGTGATTTGGGTTATTTATGGAAATGATTAACCTATAATAGAGAATATATGATTAGGTTAGTTACTTTTAAGTATGTGACTTTAAGAGTAGTTGATGTCGTTTGGAGATACAATTTAACGTGGAAGACTACATAACCATATTCTTCTATGTTTTGGGTTTCAATATTAGTTTGGATTTTATGGAGGGATTATAAGTACAATTGTTTATTTAATGGTATTTATTTATCTTTGCGGTATTGTTGGTGTAATTTTAGAAATTAAGATTAGTGGTTCTTTCTCTAATGGAATATCCTTTTGGGGGATCATTAGATCTTGTACTAACTGTTTTGGTTTTTATTATTCTCTAAATACAAGGTATATATATAGTTTATCCTTTGTGGGTCATGTTATTCTCTAGAATATTATTCTATCTCTTTTAGTGTGACCAAGTATTCTAGAATACTCATCATTTATAAATGAGTTAGTAGTAGATATTTATTAAAGAATGAAACTTTACATAAAAAGTAAGTATATCTCTTTATGTTCTTAGTCACACTCAGAAATGAATTCCTCATCTTTATTTAATGTAACTTAAAAAAATGTTGTCTGTTTACTTTTCCTACTGGGAAACTAATTACCATTTATCCCATCACAAGTTTGTGGTTTTATTGTTGTTAAATTTTTCCTGATCTTGTTTTCTATCCCTCTCCATCAGAACATGACTCTTATTTTATCATTCATATCTATGTTTTTCTACATGGAATCCTATTATAGGTTATCTCGGGTGACTTTTGTACTTCTCTTTCTTTCATTTAAAGTGATCGTTTTATTGACTCTTTTTCCAAAGTAAGACTTTACATTATATTCCCAAGACCAATTTTAAAAATTGTGAGGAAGAAATTTATTGAAGTTGGGGAAAATGTAACACCCCAATCTTCCACAGTACGCTTCTATTTGAATAATACAATAGCGTTTGTTGTACGCAACTTTGAGTTCTAACACAAACCACAACCAATCAAACTAGCTGTTATGAATTGTAATACCCACTTTTTGAAATTTTATACATTTTATCTTTCAAAATTGACTTCATTTTTGGATTCAGAATATCGAAATTATCCTAGGGTGAAATATTGGTACCTTTCTGATAATTTTTACATCTTCATGAATAGGGAAAATTACTAAATTTTAATTAAAAACAACTTTTTTAATTAAAATAATTAATAGTGATAAATTATGAATTTCAGTGGTTTTAAAGAATATTTATAATATATTTTTATCATTTAATACAAGTTTATTCATTAGAAATAATTTCACAATTAAACCTAACATAAACAAGTGTCGGTCTTTTGATAGTTATTATTTCTTAAAAACACGCTTTTTTTGACATCGGGAATTAATTTTAAATTAATTTCGGCCACTTCTGTATTTTGAATTTGGAAAAATGGATTCCATATTTTGAATCAGGATGTCCAAATTTTGTAAATATGTAACTTTTATTTTTAGACATTTTGAATAATTACTTCGGTAAATATTTTATTTATCATGATTAAAAGGTAAATCCGGTAAATAAGGGTAACAAATAATATTATTATAATAATAAATTACCCTAAAACATGTCCTAACCTTATTAGTTGATATATATATGACCATGGGCATCTTTGGGTCGATTTTGGGACCCCATGGAGCCACATGTATGTGATAAGGACACATTATATTAATTGAGTAAAAGTAAATACAAAAATGACATAAGAATATATATTTTAGAAAAACAATTTTTACATATGGTTATATATGTTATATTTTTTACTATAAATACAAATTATAAAGATAAAACGATTTACTACATAGTGGTATTTTATTTATAATTTTTAGACATTCAATAAGTAAATATATTTATGACACAATAATGATTCATTATTTTCCTTATTAATGAACGAATAAAATAATTTGTATTATAAATTATAAAATAAATATAATTTGAAAATTTTTATTCCATAAAAGAATTTTATTGGTTAATATGACATGTTAGGATTTCTTAAATGAATTTTGTTGAATTAATAATGTTTTTAAGTCTTTAATAAAATCAATTATTAAATATTGTCGAAATTGACATAAATGAGTTTTTAAAACAAGTATTATATTATTAATTGATATTATATTCCTAAAAATCAAAGGTTCTGCCAAAGGACTTATATCATTATATCTGTATCAATAATGGAGCACTTGGGGGTCTCTTGGATGTATATAGTATTTTTATTAACAATATAATATAAAAATACAAAGAGACATGGTAAATGTCAAACAATTTAACTAAGAGTTAAATCTATAAGATAAGGTTTCTATAGTGACCCAAACCTGTCTAAAATCTATTGGATGAGTGGTTTTATACCCATACCCACCTTATATGTTGAATAATCCAATTTGGAGCCATTATAAACCGAATATATATTTATTATAAATTAATAATTTAAGATTTTCCTTAAGAGCCCCTCCTCCCCCTTATAAAAGGACACCACTTATAACCAATTCCTCACACCTCTTAAATCTTTGTCTCGTACAAACTCTTTCGAATTAAGCTCCCTAAATTCCTCTCCTCCTCCTAGAATCCTTACATCAGGAAGAAGTCACTTCAAGAGTCCTTTTTGGTTCAATCCAAAGGGAGTTACGCAAATTAAATGTAACGATTTCTATTAGCATCTTTTATATTATTTTACTTACTCAAACCCTAAATTATTCTTATTTTTTTATTTTGTAACAAAACCAGTATCCAAAATATACAAGGATATTTTTATGATATGTATTATAAATACACTTACACACACCTGTATCTAATGGGTGAAGAACATAATGTTTCTGTGGATGGAAACCAAACGCCTCACGAAACGATGATTGTTCTATTATCTCCTACCACCTCTTATGGTGGCCATTGTGATGGTAATATAATTAAATATGATATTAATGATATTTATTTTATATATAATCATCTATAATTCCATTTTATATCATACCATTATTCGTTTCATGTTGTATATATATACGATAATTTCATTTGAGGAAGTGTGGACTACCGACCACTCAAAGTGATATGACTCATTCATACCATACATGGAATGTATAAAGTATGGTGTTAATGAACATAAGTAACACATTTAAGATATTATATTATACTGTAATAATAATATACCTATGTATCATTTGGTTTTGATTCATTTTAAAATGAAAAATAAAATGGAAGTAGCGTTCGTGCGTACGTACGGACTATCGTCTCCACGAACGTGATGAGATTCATTCCCCATCATATATATTCAAGAATAATTTTCATTTGAAGTTTAAAAATAATTTTAAGGACTTTATATAATTATTTATATGAATAAGATTCAACATGTCCATAAAAAACACAACTCATGTAACAAAACATATAAAAGAAAATGAGTAAGTTAACACCCAAAACGACTATAATAAAAAGATATTATTAACAAATAAATGTTAAATGATCATAAATGATATCATATTAATGTATATTATTATTGTATAATTTAATAACAACTATTTCACCATTATACATGAGTTTCACCTACCCTCGACCAAGGAAAAAGTAAAATGTAAGGGGTTTCTTATCTCACTTGTAATTCTGTGAGATTTCCATTGTTCACCACTTATTTATTGCATGTGTTGTGTGTACTTCCCATGTTTGTATTCATTGTGTAATATAATTTAATTCCTGTATATTTAAATCATCATTTTTTTATCCTTCTTTCATGGGTGTATGTTTTGTAAGTTACCAAATCAATAAAGGAATTTGAAATTTAAATTTCCACTCATTCGGCTTTACTCATACATCATTTATTATTTTACTCCATGATTATGTGCGGAATCACTATTCATTTGATTATGTCATAATTTCCACTCCCCATTATATGGATATACTTTTGATATACATAATCACTCCATTGATAAATTCTCATGTCATCGGTATGAACTTGATAAGAGTAATTTTTATTCCATCTCGATTTGTTGAGTTAATCATCCAATTCCTTGGTGTTGTTTTTACAAGAATATGTCTAAATGTACATTGATTATTTTACACATAATATCCAGTAATATTGAGTGTATTTATATTTTTCACACATAATTATGTCGTTGATTTATCCTTAACCTAAGGATACGGTCTTTAAGAGAGATTTCTTCTCAATTTACATTCCATTGATACTTCTTTATTGGTATACACCAAATCACTTTTATATGGTGTATATAATGTACTTTGACATAGTATATCATGAATCCCTTTATTATCATGATATTATAATATTTTGATTACCTCAATTATTTTTATTCAAGTGTCTCTCTTTTGGTTAGGAACTCTAACTAAAATATAATTTTAAAACGTTTTAAAGTTTTATTATTCTAAATCTTTCTCATTAATGTCCATGTTTTAAAAATGGTTTTAATGATTTATTTATATGGACATTAAAGTTTTAAAATTAAAAATTCATTTTAAAATTTTCAAAGTGGTATGGGACACTTTGATTCAAAAATATATTTTTAAATGGATTCTTGACAAATAGTGTTACTTTTAAATGTTTTCAAAAAAATAGAGATATTTCTCTCAAATAGTTTTGAAGATTATTTTCATCTATGTCAATATCCATAATGATTATCGATTGAGGTTAATATGTTACAATACAATCTTTCTTGTTGTATTGAATGAGTTATGTTTGACTGTGGATGTGATATTTTTATACCATTCATGGTTTGTGGATAAAGTATTGACATTTCATATGCTAGTTTTAATAAGAATGTTTATATTATGTTTCAATATTTTAATATGATGAATGCATTGGACTTAGTAAGTGATGGGTGGAGCCCGCTATAGCTCATCGATGCATCGATAGGTCTCATGAGAGAAACAAGTGTCTTGGAACGAGGCCTTGAAAAAATCTTATTTGTAGTCTTGGCACGAGGACTTGACGACGTGGTTATGATAGTTTGGCATTTTGCATTACATAATTATGAAAGTGGTTATTGATATTGAATGTGATTATTAGACTAGTAGAATATCCATGTGAATAAGTAAATGGAATTATTTCATTTTATTTCTACTATATTATGCTGAAGTTCAAGTTTGAAAGGATTTTGTTTTAGTTATACATTACCTTAAATGTTTATGCTTATTTATGAAAGTTTCCTCTATATTGTTATCATTACTGGGCATTTGAGCTCACCCCTTTCTATGTTTTATTTTTCCCTGGATGTGAAGAAGAATTTTATGAATGACCTGTAGGGATAGTATAGGGGGATATGAGTGTGGAGACAAAATGTTGATGTTTTTTTCACTTTATGATGTAATGTAAAATTTATGAATGTATCTAGTGTTTCCAAGGCTACTAAACTTATCGGTCATTCGAGACATGATATTTTTTGATCATGACAATTTTATGTAATAATGCACCGACTCTAGGTAATTGGGGTCGGGGCATTACATTATATATCCTTTATCCCCCTTGAAGTAGGATTCCTTTCAATTGTATATGTTGATATATTATGTCAACTAGAAATAACAATGTTTCAAACCTTTCCCAATACCAGTAGTATCCAACAAAACTTGATATTTTCTCTTGACTTGTAATATTTACATAATTGAATAATTTATAATTCTTTTATGTTTTATTCTTCATTCGTGTGTTCATTGGGGAAAAAATTCTACCACAATCCATTAATTCCACCATAGTTGTAGTTTTTTATTCTTTGCCAAAATTTTCCCAAATATATATATATATTGTTTTTTAAAATATATATTTTTCATGAAACCAAAATTATAATAAACATAATTTTCTAGAGTGGATGGTTCCTTTTTATTTTTACATTTTAAGGACTAAAAACTAGATGATCACATTATCTATTTTCCATATAATATAGTTATTTTGATAAAAGGAACTCCATGATAAAATTAATGTTCATAGATTTATTCTTAGAGTGTTGTAAAGACAAATCCTATTTCACTTTTATATTATTAACTTTATTTTCAAATTCAAGACACTTTATATTGAGATTATTTTTCTTATCCACTTCTGAATTTAATTTTTATTCCCAATTATTTATAAACTTTTCATTATTATATTTATGAATTTGTTTATATTCATTCAGGGTAATATCAAAGTTCATTATCCTATTGTCTTTGATCCCCAATTTATCATCCATGAAAATAATATAATGTTCGAATTCATGGATCTCTTATTCTGGAATTTTATTGGATTCTTCTTTATCATTAATTTTATAAATCCCTCATTATAAAATATGGAGTGACTATGTTAAAGATTTATATGAATGGAATTTAATTATTATACAAGTTAAAAAAGACTCACACTTGTCAAAAATATTTATTCCAAAAATTTCACAAAAATTTTCAATTCCTCTTCAAGTGAGGTGATTTCAACTTATATACTTTTGAAGGATCCAAAAATAAAACTGTCAATTTTGTTAAGAGAGTTATGAATGATATCCATTAAAGAACCAAATTTTATATCTTGTAAATAATTAGAAATGTGATCTTCACAAATATTTCTTAGTTCTTATACACGATGATTTCGATAGGTTATTTCTCTTACCTCATATTCATGTGAATTGAAACGCCCCGACCATAGTTACCCATAATCGGTGCATTATTACATAACATTGTCATGATACAAGGAATCATGTACTGAGAGATAGATTAGTTTAGTATCCTTGGAAGTACTAGATATATACATAAGTATTACATTACATCATGAAATTAAAAAACAACATTGTGTCCCATTTGAACACTCTTATATCCCGTATCCTATTCTTACAGGATAATCATAATATACTTCTATGAATTCTGGAAAAAATAAAAAATAAGAAAGGGGTGAGATCAAATGCTTATAAAGGATAACAATATAGAGAAAACTGTCATAAATAAGAATAAATATTTAAGGAAATGTATCAGACTAGAAAACAAGCCTTTTAAACCAAAACTTCAACACAATATGGAAAAGATAAATCAAATAATTCCATTTACATATTCACATGGATATTATACTAGTCGAATAATCACATGTAATATCAATAGCAAATTTCATAATGATGGAATGTATAATTCCATATATCATAACCACAAATTAAAGGCCTTGGGATAAGACTACAAATAAGATTTTTTCAAGGCCTTGTGCCAAGACACTAGTTCGCCACATGAGACCTACTGATGCATCAAGGAGATATAGTGGGATCCACATATCACTTGCTAAGTCCAATTCATTCCTCATATAAAAATATTAAAACATTATATAAACATTCATATTAAACTAGCATATTAAATGTTAATACGTTAACCATAAACCATGAATGGTATAAAAATAGGGCATCCCCAGTCAAACAGAATTCATTAAATACACTATGGAAGATTTTATTACAATAAATTAAACTCAATTGAGAATAATGAAGGATATTTAGATAGATGAAAATAATCATCAAAACTATTTGAGAGAAATATTCCCCTTTTTTTTGAAAACATTTAAAAGTATCACTATTTATCAAGAAGATGTTTAAAATAGATTTTGGAATCAAATGGTCCCATACCACTTTGGAACTTTTAAAAGGAATTTTAATTTTAAAACACTAATGTCCATATAAATAAATCCTTAAAATCATTTTTAAAACATGGACATTAATGAGAAGATTTTATAAGAATAAATTTTTAAAACATTTAAAATAATATTTTAGTTAGAGTTTCTAACCAAATGAGATACACATGAATACAAATTATATAGGTAATCAAAACATAATAATATCATGAGAATAAATGGATTCATGATACATTATGTCAAGGTACAATATATAAACCAAATATAAGTGAATTGGTGCATAACAACTAATAAGTCTCAATGGAATGTAAGTTGAGATAAAGTCCCTTATAAAGACTGTATTCTTAGGTTAATGATAAATAAATGACATAATTATATGTGAAAATTTTAAATACACTAAATATGATTGGATATTCAGTTTAAAAAATCATAAGACATTCACACATATTCTTGTAACAACAACACCCATGACTTGTATCTTTAACTCAATGAGTGAAAATTGGGTTAAGAATACTCTTATCAAGTTCGTATCGATGACTTGAGAATATATCAATTGAGTTATTATGTGTATAAAAGAAATATCCACAAAATGGGGAGTGGAAATTACTACATATATAAATAAATAGTGATTTCATAAATAATCTTTGAGTAAAATAATCTATGAAGTTTGTGTAAAACCCAATGAGTGGAAATCGAAATTCAAAATTCCCTTACCTATTTGGTTACTTATGAAACATACAGTCCATGAAAGAGGGATCAAACAATGAATATGTAAATACCCATAAATCAAATTATATTACATAAGTAATACAATCATGGGCTATACATACACTAAACAAAAGGAAATAGTGGCAATATAGCTTGAATCTCACAAAAATAAGAAGTGGGATGAAAACCCCTTACCATGTTGTAATCAATCAAGTCATATGAAAAAAAGTTAATAACCACCAAATGAATCACATAATACCATGAATATAATTATAATCATGATAATATATATCAAATGGTAGTACACAATACTCCACATGCAATTAATATGTGGCGAATAATGGAAATCTCACGAAATTAAATGTGAGATAAGAAACACCTTACCTTGTACACTTCCTTGCTTGAGGGTACGTTGACCTCCTATATAATAGTTAAATCATTGTTATTAAATTATAAAATAACTTTATACATAAATATGATATCATATATGATCCTCTAATATTTCTTTATTAATAATATTATAGTAGTATCATCATTTCGAGTGTTAACTGATCAATTTTCCCTTATATGATCTGTTATGTAAGCTTAATTTGTTATGTATAGGATGAATTTTATTCATATCCAGAATGATATTAAGTTCCTAAACATTTTTTTTAATCATAAAATGAAAATTATTCTTGAATTATTTTGATGGGGAATGAATCTCATCGCGTTCGTGGAGAGAGTGATCCGTACGTATACACAAGTGACAATATCATTATATTGATGGTGAAATTGTGTGTAATTGGATGTTATATCATATATAAAGAATCATTAACATGTTATATTTATTATTTTCATCAGTTATACTCATTATTATACCCATCCAATTTAACAACCCGAGATTTTATGAGAATTATTCTTTTTAATTTCTTTGATGTCTTTTGTTGTAAGCTACACCAAGATTATCTTGCGCTATACGCAACACTGTATTAGCTTGAAATATATGCAACAATATTCTTGGTTCATGTTACACGTAATTTCAAGTTTGTTTTGTGGAAATTATTTTATGCAACATTAAGTATAGATTTTGTTTAATGTATAAATGAAATAAGTTTTAATTATGTTATACGCAACATTGAGTGTATAGATATATATATATATTCAATGTATAAATGAAATATGATTTGATTCTGTTATACACAATAACAAAGAAGTCTTTCACTACATGCAGCCCTAACTTGTCTTACATTACACGCAATCGCATCCTTCCTCGATAGCGTTTGTAGTAAGCAATACCGAATTTCACTAAACGATATATTATTATAATATTATTACGAAGTAGCCGTTATGAATATTAATACACACTTTTTGAAATTTTATAAATTTTATACTTAAAAATGGACTTCATTTTTAGATTCGGAATATCGAAATTATCCTCGGGTGAAAGTTTGGTATTTTTCCGAAAACATTCAATTTTTGATGAATAGTGAAAACACTGGGTTACTATTTAAAAACCGACTTTTTATTTAAATAATTATTTATTTTATTTAAATTTATTTTAGGTAAAAATTGATACATAATACCTATATAATCCCAATGTCATTCATTGGAGGCATTTTATAATAATTTTAGACATAAAAATTTTATTTTACTTTTGACCGTCTTTTACCCACCTCCAAGGAGAATTAGAAAATTTATATAAAACATAATTTTACCGCTTTTGTGAATGGAATTTCAAAAATCTGAGAGAAACGGTTTATGTCAGTAAGTAAAATGTGGTTCAATCAGATGAAAATAATTTTTGATGAATAGTAACTTTTTACTTTTTTTTACCACGGTTAAAAGTAAATAGGGTAATTAAGGATAAAAATGATATTATTATTACCCTAACACATGTCCTAATTCTATTGGATAAGTTTAATTCGACCAAAAAAAACCTTAGGAATAAAATATGACCATTTAGGCCCACATGGATTAGATTAGGACATTTATTATTTATTTATTTAAAGAAGGGTTAAAATAGTTAAAATCAAAGTTTAATAAATAAATCATTTTTAATATAGGGTTATAAATAAGATAAATTCGACTATAAGTATTCATTAGAAATCTAAAACGATTTCGTACATAATTATATTTTAGTTGTAATTTTTAGACATTATATAATTTAATTTATTTATGACACAATGATGATGCAGTAATTATCTTATTAATGAAATATTGACATAATTGATGTTATAAATACCCAAATAAATGTAATTTGAAACTTTTTATGAATTCCAATAATTTTATATGTTAATATGACATGTTATTATTTATTTTATTAACTTTTTTCGAACTAAGCTTTCTGTTATGAGTTTCACAAAAATCAATTACCAAATAGTGTCAAAATTGACATAAAATAGTTTTTAAAACAAATATTATATTATTAATTATTCCTAAAAATCTAAGGTTCGGCCAAATGACATAGATATGCTTATATATATTAATAATAAACAACTTGGGGTTAGTTTTTCTTGTTATAGTATGTTTAATAACCTTATAGTGTAAGAAAACAAGAAGACACGGTAAAAGAAAAATTATTTAACTTAAAGTTAATTCTAAATGATAAGGTTAAAATAGAAACATAAACTTGTCTAAATTCTAGTGGATGAGAGGATTTAGACCCATACCCACCTTAGATTCGAAATAACTTAATTTGGAGCTATTAAAAACCGAATATGACTTTATAATAAAATAATATTTTTAGTTATTCCAAAGGTGCCCCTCTCCTTCCTTATAAATGGGCACCTCCTCCCTCACTTCCTCACACCACTTTGAGCCTTCATTCTTGGACAACCCCTACCAATTTTTCTTCTCCACTTCCCTATAAAAATACTAGAGGTTCTGGTCTTCTTCAAAGACCAATATGAGTATCCTAAGAGGAGGTTTCAAAAAGGCGTGTCGAAAGAAGAGGTAATATCTATTACCGATTCTTTCAACTTTATTTCTTCTTCTACTTCTTCTTCTTTAGTTGTTTCATTATTAAGTAATAACATCAGTATCACTCATATATTTATATGTTATTATAAGTATTAAACTACCCTATCTCACCATCTATTCATCCTATGGAAAACAAAATAACCACGTGTGCGTACGTACAGAATATCGTCTCTACGCCGTGGTGTAATCTGTTTTCGACCACCACCTTAATTGGATGGGTATAATGGTGTAAATAAATAACTATATATGATTATTTCAAAGTGATATTGATTCTGAAATATTATAAATACACTTCAATACTATTCCACGATCATGGGAATGATATCATCGCTCGTGTGTACGTACAGACTACCGTCTCCATGACGCAATGAGATTCATTCTCAATGATTAACCATTCATGAATGATTATAAAGTATATATAATAAGTAATCATGAACTATATGACATAATAATGACACTGGATTTATTTATATATATGTGTATGTCATCTACTTAATTCCATTCAATTCAATAAGGAAACAAAAACATCGTTCATGCGTACGTACGGCCTAACGTCTCTATGAACGATGTATTTCATTCCTTTTATTGATCTATAATATATATGTAAATGATGAATATATATTATATATAAATCATTTTTTACATTCTGGAATTATGTAAATCATGATATAAGTAATAGTATCAAAAACGACAAGTCGAAACACATACGATAAATGAAATGATTTTACCCAAAACTCTACTTTTACATGGAATTTACAAAATAACGGGTAATATAAAGTGATAAGTGAAACATATATGATATCATAACAATGAATATGATTATTTAATAAGTCAATGACATTATTTAAATCATTATACAGGAGGTTTGGATCCATACGAATCATATCAGACCTTAGGTAAGGGATAATATTGCAAATCTCATTTTTTTATCCGAGATTGCTTATACGTAAGTATTTACTGGGGTTACTGTTATCATCCATGTCCATGTTTTCTAAAAGTTTTTTATGTATATTTAATTTCCACTTTACCCATTTTTACTTTTACTACATTGAATGTAAGGAATCTTTATTTTTTTTATGTTATGAGGTACTTTTTGACTTTTACGACAAAAGTACGAGGAGATTGTTATTTTTAACTTATACGGCGTGAAACGATTTTTACGGTTTTATAAAGCCTTATTAGTATGAAGATTCCTCCAGAATATTTCATGACTATTTTCAAAAAAAAATCCTTTTCTTTTAAAATTTCATGACATTTTCTGAAAAGAAAATGATTTTGAAGAAGAAAGGATATTTTCCTCAAAAATTCATTTCAAGTGTTTTATCAAAACCATTTTCCATATAAGACGACATTATTTCACATGTATATGTTTCAATTATAATGTCTCTATGATTTAAATGGTTTAACTTTTCTTATTAGGAAATGATATCCATTTATTTTATATGGATTATGTGATGATGGGATTATGTTTATGAAACCCATTTTATTCGTTGGGTTATTATGAATGATGTATGTTTATTTTTTGGAAAAAGTAAGAATGATTTCATTATGAGATGGGTGGGACCTATATCTCCCTACAATGCATTGGGTAAAGATTTATATCTCATGAGATAGACATGGAAGGAACGTTAAGTTAATCTGGTTCAGTGTTACAGGACTGAAACGAGGAGTGAACTCGATTCAGAATGGGACTTTGTCCACTAAGATGGTCTTGGCAGCAATGCCTTGGATACTATGGAAATAATAACATGTGCTGAATGGTTTCCACAATTACATGTTTTATTCCCATGCTATTTTATCATTATTGATGTTCCCTTATGATATATGCCTTAAGTACTTCCAAGATTCATGTCTTCTCTCAAGATTTTGATGTCTAGATTTTATGTTCAAGTTTTTGCATTCAAATGTTTATGGATTGTTTAATGTTCTATATGTTTATCCTTTCTGGTCATTTGATCTCACCACTTTTATGTTTTCTTTTCATCATGATATAAAGAAAGGTTTTAGGTAAGAAAAAAAGTGGAAGATCTTTATGGGAGATGTTGAAGATCTTTCACCATGATTAGAAGATTATATTCCGAGTTTCCAAAGACACTAAACTATTACGGTCCTTCTGTGTCTGTTTTTGTTATGTACTAAGTATTCTGCAAAAGTAATGTAATGTCTATGTACGTCAAGATTTGGATCTCTACAGTTGGTATCAGGGGAAAGGTTTAGTCAACCTTTCGAAACTAGGATGCGAGAACTTTAGTGAGATCCCAAGAGATATTTCTAAGGTATGTCTAGGGATGTTACTAAGGTTAAGTATAAGTATAGGATATAGTCCTAGAACTACGGTAACAATATTAGAATTTAACCTAAGATGTTAGATATTGAGGGTACTCCCCATTTACTATTTTGTTTTCCCTAGCATGATTTTTTCCTCTCACACTATTCTTTTTGGGTTTTAGACGATGGGTGGAACCCGAAGGAACCGTGTTGATCAATGTAATGGACAATGCAATGATTGTAATCCTGAACAAACCAATGTTATGGGAGATGGAGTTCAAAATCTGATTGCTATGATTACACAAGATATGAATCATTCTGGACTTCCAAACGAGCAAAGAAGGGAACAATATTCTATTGAGTCCTTCATGAGATAACGTCCACCTTCTTTCAATGGGTATTCTGATCCACTTGTTGCTAAACAATGGATCAGTACAACTGAAAAGATATTTTCAGTTCTTCAATGTTCTGAACATGATAAAGTCATCTTAGCAGTATATCATTTGGAAGGTGAAGCTGATAAATGATGGAATACTATCAAGAATACGAGACCAAGAGATGAAATTGCTTCCATGGAATGGGACGAGTTCAAGAACTTATTTTTCAATAAGTACTTCCCTCGTATTCTTCGAACAAAGATGTAGAAGGGGTTTCTTGAACTAAAGCAAAAGGATGATAAATCTATTGGTATATACGAAGCGAATTTTACAAGGCTTACAAGGTATGCATCTGGATTTATCATCCAACCTGAAATTAATGTTGATCGATTCTTCAGTGGCCTAAAACCAAGTCTTCAAAGGGAATTAGCTATAAGAGACTTCAATAGCTATGAAGAAATTGTGTGTTGTGCTATCAAGGTAGAAATGGAAATTGGTGTTACATATCCATCTCATGGTTTTGACAAGAAACAAAAGATGGAGTTCAAGGAGAAATCCCAGAATAGTGGTGAAAAGAAGATGGATGTTTCCTTATGCTCAAAGTGTGGAAAGAAGCGAGGTGGAGATTGTCTAAAATGGACTAAAAAATATTGTAACTGTGGAAAAGTAGGTAATCGAGCAGCTGAGTGTCGAAGTAATAGAAAAAGGGTTACTAATGATAAAGAAAATACTGTAGAGAACGCACTACCAATACTTCAATGCTTCAAGTGCAATGAAATGGGGCATTATGCTAATCAATGCCCTAATCCTAGGGTTAATGATGATTGACATGAGAAACCACTTAAGGAAAAGGAAAAAGGGAAGTCACATGCGATCACTATTGGTGATGTTTAATATGACAACGATGTGGTGGAATGATTAAGTGTTTATGTAATGGGATTCCAAAATAATGTTGTATATAGTATCATGGAATATTGGAATATGTATGTATTGGTCCATTTTGTTTTTCTATAAAAATATGATACCGGTAACCATGAAAAGTGATTCAAATATATTGAAAAGAAGATGATATGTGCACAATGAAGGGATAAGGAGAAAATGAAAAGTTTGATAGTATTCATGAGCTCATGATTGATATAAGGACTATGTGATATCATGGTTTGAGTATATAGAATTTTGAGGATTTTGGTATGTGGAAAGTGTTAACTTTTAACCGCATTCATGTATTCACTAAGGTTCAATGGGTATTAATTTTTTTTCAAGAGAATACATGATTAAGGCCTTCGAATTTTTGGAATTTGACCAACAAAACATATCTTATGATATAAGGGATCAACGATGGTATTAACATGTTTGTTATATGAACTCTATGGTAATCATTTTCACTATAATATGAGATTGGACATCAGTATTTTGGATAAGACTAATGATTGGAATGGATTCTGTTGGACAAAAGTTAGTATTTTTTAAGGCTAGAACTTTTTCGATATTATTGATGGAAAGTTATAATAATGTATTTTTGGAAAAAAAAAGGACAACATGTAGGACGGGCGACAGCCCATCGCGTCAGACAAGGCTATGGGAATCGAACCCACAACCGAAGTGCGACTGGTCTTTATCACCTACCACTGGCCTACAGGAAGTCCCTGGTTAGTAGAAACTAGTTTTATTTTATTAAGTGGCATGATAGATTAATTATAAGTTCATTTTTAGAATCATATATGATTAAACTCACTATAGATGGACTTATGTACATGTGATATCTTTTCCTAACCTTTTCTTTGAAACAAATGGAATGACCCATTATTCTATCACATGATCTGTTAACACTTCACAAATAACAAATTCAACTTCATTTCATTAAGAGACAAAGTAGAAATTTCTCAAAGCATGACAAACAGTGAGATTGTACCAAAATCAAGTAAGTATTTCTTCTAATTCAAAATTTTCAACTCAAGGGAAATGATATTAAAAACCAAAAATGTTGTCCTAGTGCTCTTATATCTGATGAATCAGATGGTACCTTAGTTCATCCCAAATTTATGTATTTGTGATTGATGGTGTTTTCATAGCCATGTTCTCTACCACTCTCCATCAGAACATGATGGTTAGATTTTTCTTCCATATCCATATTTTCACCTGTGATCTCTTATGTGGAAACCTAGAGATGAGTTAATTTGAGTAACCGTTACGTTTCATACTTTAGTTTTTAAAGATAAGTTTTGGTATTCCTTTTTATAATGTGGGTTTCTATTAAAGAAACTTTCAATTAGAAAACCATTTATATCCCTGACAAATTTCGGGGATGAAATTCATTTTAAGGGGGGTAGAATGTAACAACCCGAGATTTTATGAGAATTATTATTTTTAATTTCTTTGAATTCTTTTGTTGTACGCTACACCAAGATTATCTTGCACTATATGAAACAATATATTAGCTTGCAATATACACATCACTATTTTTGGCTCATGTTAAACACAATTTCAAGTTTGTTTTGTGGAAATTATTTTACGCAACATTAAGTATAGATTTTGTTTAATGTATAAATGAAATATGTTTTGATTATGTTATACGCAACATTGAGTGTATATATATATACTCAATGTATAAATGAAATATGGTTGGATTCTGTTATATGCAACAACAAAAGAGTCTTTCACTACATGCAACCCTAACTTGGCTTACATTACACATAATCATGACCTTCCTCGATAGCGTGTGTAGTACGCAATATCGAGTTTCACTAAACGAGATATTATTATAATATTATTATGAACTAGCCGTTAGTAATAGTAATACCAACTTTTTGAAATTTTATAAATTTTATATTTCAAAATGGACTTCATTTTTTGGATTCGGAATACCAAAATTAGCCTAGGCTGAAATTTTGGTATTTTTCTAGAAACTTTCAATTTTTGATGAATAGTGAAAACCCTGGTTAACTATTTAAAAAATGACTTTTTATTTAAATAATTATTTATTTTATTTAAATTTATTTTAGGTAAAAATTGATACATAATACCTATATATGTCCAATTTAATTCATTGGAGTCATTTTATAATAATTTTAGCTATATAAAAGTTTTATTGAACTTTTGACTGTCTTTTACCCACCTACTAGGAGAATTCGAAAATTTAAATAAAACTAAAATTTACCAATTTTGTGAATGGAATTTCAAAAATCCATGAGACATGGTTGATTTCAGTATGTAAAATGTGGTTCAGTGAGATGAAAATAATTTTTGGTAAATAGTTACTTTTTACTTTTTTTACCACAATTAAAAGTAAATAGGGTAATTAAGGGTAAAATGATATTATTATTACCCTAACACATGTCCTAATTCTATTGGATAAGTTTAATTCGACCTAAAACAACCTTAGGAATAAAATATGACCATTTAGGACCACATTGATTATATTAGGACATTTATTATTAATTTATTTAAAGAAGGGTTAAAATTGTTAAAATCAATGTTTAATAACTAAATCATTTTTAATATAGGGTTATACATAAGATAAATTCGACTATAAATATTCATTTTAAAGAAAAAAAGATTTCATACATAATTATATTTTAGTTGTAATTTTTAGAAATTATATAATTTAATTTATTTATGACACAATGATGATGCAATAATTATCTTATTAATGAAATATTGACATAATTGATGTTATAAATACCCAAAGAAATGTAATTTGAGACTTTTTATGAATTATAATAATTTTCTATGTTAGTATTACATGTTAGTATTGATTCAATTAACTTTTTTAGAATTAATTTTTCTGTTATGATTTTCACAAAAATCAATTACCAAATAGTGTCAAAATTGACATAAAATAGTTTTTAAAACAAATATTATATTATTAATTATTCTTAAAAATATAAGGTTCGGGAAAATGACTTAGATAAGGTTATATATATTAATAATAAAAAACTTTGGGGTTCTTTTGGCTTGTTATAGTAGGTTTATTAACCTTATAGTGTAAGAAAACAAGAAGACACGGTAAAAGAAATATTATATAAGTTAAAGTTAAATATAAATGATAAGGTTAAAATAGAAACCTAAACTTGTCTAAATTCTATTGGATGATAGTTTTACGACCCATTCCCACCTTAGATTCTAAATAACTCAATTTGGAGCTATTAAAAACTGAATATGACTTTATAATAAAATAATATTTTTAATTATTCCAAAGGTGCCCCTCTCCTCCCTTATAAATGGGCACCTCCTCCCTCTCTTCCTCACACCACTTTGAGCATTCAAGATCAGCCAAACCCGGCCAATTTATCTTCTCCAGTTTCCTATAAATATCCTAGAGGTTCTGGTCTTCTTCAAAGACCAATCTTAGTACCCTAAGAGGAGGTTTCAAAAAGGCGTGTCGAAAGAAGAGGTAATATCCGTTAGCGATTCTTTCAACATTATTTCTTATTATAATTCTTCTTATTTTGTTGTTTCATTATGAAGTAATAACATCAGTATCACTCATATAATTATATGTTATTATAAGTATGAAACAAACCTATTTCACCATCTATCCATCCTACGGAAAATGAAATCACCGCGCGTGCGTACGTACGGAATACTGTCTCCACGCCGTGGTGTAATCTACTTTTGACCACAACCATACTTTGATGGGTATAATGGCATAAATAAATAACTATATATGATTATTTCAAAGTGATATTTATTCTGAAATATTATAAATACACTTCAATACTATTCCATGATCATGGGAATGATATCATCGCTCGTGCGTACGTACGGACTACCGTCTCCACGACGCGATGAGATTCATTATCAATGATTAACCTTTCATGAATTATTATAAAGTATATATAATAAGTAATAATGAAATATATGACATAATAATGATACTGGATTTATGTATATATATATGTGTATGTCATCTACTTAATTCCATTCAATTCAATAAGGAAACGAAAACATCGTTCGTGCGTACGTACGGCCTACCATCTCCATGAACGGTGTATTTCATTCCTTTTATTGATCTATAATATATATGTAAATGATGAATATATATTATATATAAATCATGTTTTACATTATGGAATTATGTAAATCAAGATATAAGTAATAATATCAAGAACGAAAAGTCGAAACACATACGATAAAGGAAATGATTTTACCCAAAACGCTGCTTTTACATGGAATTTACAAAAGAACGGGTAATATAAAGTCATAATTAAAACATATATGATATCATAACAATGAATATCATTATTTAATAAGTAAATGACATTATTTAAATCGTTATACAATAGGTTCGGATCAATATGAATCATATCGGACCTATGGTAAGGGATAATTTTTCAAATCTCATTTTTTTATCCGAGATTGCTTATATATAAGTATTTACTTGGATTATTGTTATCATCCATGTACATGTTTTCTAAAAGTGTTTTTATGTATGTTTAATGTCCTTTTTACCCATTTTTACTTTTACTACATGGTATGTAAGGAATATTTCTTTTGTTTACGTTACGATGTACTTTTTGACTTTTCCGACAAAAGTACGAGGAGATTGTTATTTTTAACTTATACGAAGTGAATAGATTTTTACGGTTTTATAAAGCCTTATTTTCATGAATATTCCTCCAATATATGTAATGAATATTTTCAAAAAAATCCCTTTCTTTTAAAATTTCATGACATTTTGTGAAAAGAAAATGATTTTGAAGAAGAAAGGATATTTTCCTCAAGAATTCATTTCAAGTGTTTTATCAAAACCATGTTCCATCTAAGATGACATTATTTCATATGTGTATGTTTCAAGTATAATGTCTCTATGATTTACATGGTTTCACTTTTCTTATTATGAAATGATATCCATTTCTTTTATATGGATTATGTGATGATGGGATTATGTTTATGAAACCCATTGTATTCGTTGGGTTATTATGAATGATGTATGTTTATTTTTTGGCACAAGTAAGAATGATTTCATTATGAGATGGGTGGTACCTATATCTCCCTCCAATGAATTGGATAAATATTTATATCTCATGAGATTTACATGGCTGGAATTGTATGTTTATTCGGTTCAGTGTTACACGACTGAAACGAGGAGTGAACTCGATTCAGAAAGGGACTTTGTCCACTAAGATGGTCTTGGAAGCAATTCCTTGGATACTATGGAAATAATAACATGTGATGAATGGTTACAACAATTACATGTTTTATTCCAATTCTATTTTATCATGATTGATGTTCCCTTTTGATATATGCCTTACGTACTTCCAAGATTCATGTCTTCCCTCATGATTTTGATGTTTAGATTTTATGTTCAAGTTTTTGCTTTCAAATGTTTATGGATTGTTTTATGTACTCTATGTTTACCCTTACTGGGCATTTGAGCTCACCCCATTTATGTTTTCATTTCCCCATGATATAAAGAAAGGTTTTAGGTAAGAAAAAAAGTGGAAGATCTTTATTGGAGATGTTGAAGTTCTTTCACCATGATTAGAAGATTATATTTCGAGTTTCCAAAGACACTAAACTGTTACGGTCCTTGTGTGTCTATTTTTGTTATGTACTAATTATTCCGCAAAAGTAATGTAATGTCGATGTACGTCAAGATTTGGGTCTCTATAGTTGGTATCATAGGAAAGGATTAGTCAACCTTTGGAAACTAGGAAGTGAGAACTTTAGTGAGATCCCTAGAGATATTTCTAAGCTATGTATAGGGATATCCCTAAGGTTAAGTATAAGTATAGGATATAGTCCTAGAACTACGGTAACAATCTTAGAATTTAACCTAAGATGTTAGATATTGAGGGTACTCCCCCTATACTATGTTGTTCTCCCTAGCATGATTTTTTCCTCTCACACTATTTTTTTGGGTTTTAGACGATGACTGGAACCCGAAGGAACCGTGTTGATCAATGTAATGGACAATGCAATGATTTTCCTCCTGAAAAAACCAATGTTATGGGAGATAGAGTTCAAAATATGATTGCTATGCTTACACAAGCTATGAATCATTCTGGACTTCCAAATGGGCAGAGAAGGGAACAATATTCAATTGAGTCCTTCATGAGGCAACATCCACCTTCTTTCAGTGGGTCTTCAGATCCACTTGTTGATGAACAATGGATCAGTACCACTGAAAAGATATTTTCAGTTCTTCAATGTTCTAAACATAATAAAGTCATCTTAGTAGTATATCGTTTGGAAGGTGGAGATGATCAATGATGGAATGTTATCAAGAATACGAGGCCCAAAGATGAAATTGAGTCCATGGAATGGGACGAGTTCAAGAACTTATTTTTCAATAAGTACTTCCCTCATATTCTTCGAATAAAGATGGAGAAGGAGTTTATTGAACTAATGAAAAAGGATGATGAATCTGTTGGTATATACGAAGCGAATTTTACAAGGCATGCAAGGTATGCATCTGGATTTATCATCCACCCTAAAAGTAAATTTGATCGATTCTTCAGTGGCTTAAAACCAAGTCTTCGAAGGGAATTGGCTATAATAGACTTCAGTATCTATGAAGAAATTGTGTGTTGTGCTATCAAGGTAGAAATGGAAGTTGGTGTTACATATCCATCTCATGGTTTTGACAAGAAACGAAAGATGGAGTTCATGGAGAAATCCCAGAATAATGGTGAAAAGAATATGAATTTTTCCTTATGCTCAAAGTCTGGAAAGAAGCATGATTGAGATTTTCTTAAAGGAACTAGAAAATTTTTTAAGTGTGGAAAAGATGGTCATCAAGTAGCTGAGTGTCGAAGTAATGGAAAAAGGGTTATTAATGATAAAGAAAAGACTGAAGAGAACGCACTACCAACACTTCAATTCTTCAAGTGCAATGAAATGGGGCATTATTCTAATCAATTCCCTAATCCAAGGGTTAATGATGGTTGACATGAGAAACCACTTAATGAAATGGGAAAAGGGAAGTCACATTCGATCACTATTGGCAATGTTGAATATGACAACGATGTGGTGGAATGATTAAGTGTTTATGTAATGGGATTCAAAAATAATGTTGTATATAGTATCATGGAATATTGGAATATTTATGTATTGGTCCATTTTGGTTTTCTATAAGAATATGGTACCAGTAACCATGAAAATTGATTCAAATATACTGAAAAGCAGATGATATGCGCATGATGAAGGGATATGGAGAAAATGAAATGTTTGATAGTATTCATGAGCTCATGATTGATATAAGGACTATGTGATATTACGGTTTGAGTATATAAAATTTTGATGATTTTGGTATGTGGAAAGTGTTAACTTTTAACCGCATTCATGTTTTCACTAAGGTTCAATGGGTATTAATTTTTTTCCAAGAGAATACATGATTAAGGCCTTCGAATGTTTGGAATGTGACCAACAAGACATATCTTATGATATATGGGGATCAACGATGGTATTAACATGCTTTTTATATGAACTCTATGGTAATCATTTTCACTATATTATGAGATTGGATAGAAGTATTTTGGATAAGACTAATGATTGGAATGGATTATATTGGACATAAGTTAGTATTGTTTAAGTCTAGAACTTTTTTGATATTATCGATGGAAAGTTATAATAATGTATTTTTAGAAAAAAAGGACAACCTGCAGGACGGGCGACAGCCCAACGTGTTGGACAAGGCTGTGGGAATCGAACCCAAAACCGAAGTGCGACTGGCTTTTATCACCTACCACTGGCCTACAGGAAGTCCCTGGTTAGTAGAAACTAGTTCTATTTTATTAAGCTATATGATGGATGGAGTATAAGTTCATTTGTGGAATCGTATACGATTAAACTCACCATAAATGGACTTATGTATATCTGATCACTTTTTTTAACCTTTTTCTTTGAAACAAATGGAATGACCCATCGTTCTATCACATGATCTGTTAACACTTCACGAATAACAAATTCAACAAAATTTCTTTAAGAGATGAAGTAGAAATTTCTCAATGAACAAACAACAGTGATATTGTACCAAAATCAAGTAAGTATTTCTTCTAATTCAAAATTTTCAACTTTAGGGAAATGATATTGAAAACCAAAAATGTTTTCCAAGTGCTCTTATATCTGATGAATCAGATGGTACCATAGATCATCACAAATTTATGTCTTTGTGATTGATGGTGTTTTCATTGCCATGTTCTCTACCACTCTCCATCAGAACATGATGGTTAGATTTTTCTTCCATATCCATATTTTCACCTATGATCTCTTATGTGGAAACCTAGTGATGAATTAATTTGGGTAACCGTTAAGTTTCATACTTTAGTTTTTAATGATAAGTTTTGGTATTCCTTTTTACAATATGGGTTTCTATTAAAGAAACTTTCAAGTAGAAAACCATTTATAACCCTAACGAATTTCGAGGGCAAAATTAATTTTAAGGGGGGTAGAATGTAACAACCCGAGATTTTATGAGAATTATACTTTTTAATTTCTTTGATGTCTTTTGTTGTACGCTACACCAAGATTATCTTGCACAATATGCAACACCGTATTAGCTTGCAATATATGCAAAACTATTCTTGGCTCATGTTACACACAATTTCAAGATCGTTTTGTGGAAATTATTTTATGCAACATTAAGTATATATTTTGTTTAATGTATAAATGAAATAAGTTTTGATTATGTTATACGCAACATTGAGTGTGTATATATATATTCAATGTATAAATGAAATATGGTTGGATTCTGTTATATGAAACAAAAAAATTATTCTTTCACTACACGCAACCCTAACTTGGCTTACAGTACACACAATCGTGACCTTCCTCGATAGCGTGTGTAGTACGCAATATCGAGTTTCACTAAACGAGATATTATTATAATATTATTATGAACTAGCCATTAGGAATAGTAATACCCACTTTTTGAAATTTTATAAATTTTATAATTCAAAATGGACTTCATTTTTGGATTCGGAATATCAAAATTAGACTAGGGTGAAATTTTGGTATTTTTCTGAAAACTTTCAATTTTTGATGAATAGTGAAAACACTGGGTATCTATTTAAAAACTGAATTTTTATTTAAATAATTATTTATTTTATTTAAATTTATTTTAGGTCAAAATTGATACATAATACCTATATAATTACAATGTTATTCATTGGAGTCATTTTATAATAATTTTAGATATATAAAAATTTTATTGAACTTTTGACAGTCTTTTACCCACCTCATAGGAGAATTCGAAAATTTACATAAAATTAAATTTTATCACTTTTGTGAATGGAATTTAAAAAATCCAAGAGAAACGGTTGATTTCAGTAAGTAAAATGTGGTTCAATGAGATGAAAATAATTTTTGGTGAATAGTAACTTTTTACTTTTTTTACCACGGTTAAAAGTAAATAGGGTACTTATGGGTAAAATGATATTATTATTACCCTAACACATCTCCTAATTCTATTGGATAAGTTTAATTCGACCAAAAAACAACTTTAGGAACAAAATATGACCATTTAGGCCCTCATGGATTAGATTAGGACATTTATTATTAATTTATTTAAAGAAGGGTTAAAATAGTTAAAATCAATGTTTAATAACTAAATTATTTTTAATATAGGGTTATACATAAGATAAATTCTACTATAAATATTCATTATAAAGCTAAAAATATTTCCTACATAATTATATTTTAGTTGTAATTTTTAGAAATTATATATTATAATTTATTTATGACACAATGATGATGTAGTAATTATCTTATTAATGAAGTATTGAAATAATTGATGTTATAAATACCCAAATAAATGTAATTTGAAACTTTTTATGAATTAAAATAATTTTATATGTTAATATGACATGTTAGTATTGATTTAAATAACTTTTTTCGAACTAATATTTCTGTTAGGATTTTCACAAAAATCAATTACCAAATCGTGTCAAAATTGACATAAAATAGTTTTAAAAACAAATATTATATTATTAATTATTCCAAAAAATCTATGGTTCGGCCAAATGACTTAGATAAGTTTATATATATTAATAATAAACAACTTGGTGTTCGTTTGGCTTGTTATAGTAAGTTTATTAACCTTATAGTGTAAGAAAACAAGAAGACACGGTAAAAGAAATATTATTTGACTTATAGTTAAATCTAAATTATAAGGTTAAAATAGAAACCTAATCTTGTCTAAATTATATTGTATGAAAGGATTTAGACCCATACCCACCTTATCTTAGAAATAACTCAATTTGGAGCTATAAAAAACCGAATATGACTTTATAATAAAATAATATTTTTAGTTATTCCAATGGTGCCCCTCTCCTCCCTTATAAATGGGCACCTCCTCCCTCTCTTCCTAACACCAGTTTGAGCCTTCACGATAGGTCAAACCTGGCCAATTTCTCTTATAGACATCCCTATAAACATCCTAGAGGTTCTGGAATTCTTTAAAGACCAATCTTAGTACCCTAAGTGGAGGGTTCAAAAAGGCGTGTCGAAAGAAGAGGTAATATCCGTTACTGATTCTTTCAACTTTATTTATTCTTCTACTTCTTCTTCTTTAGTTGTTTCATTATGAATTAATAAAATAAGTATCACTAATATAATGATATGTTATTATAAGTACTAATCAACCCTATTTCACCATATATCCATCCTACGTAAAACAAAATCACCGCGCGTGCGTACGTACGGAATACCGTCTCCACGACGTGGTGTAATCTGTTTTCGACCACCACCTTACTTGGATGGGTATAATGGTGTAAATAAATAACTATATATTATTATTTCAACTTGATATTGATTCTTAAATATTATACATACACTTCAATACAATTCCACGATCATGGGAATGATATCATTGCTTGTGCATACGTACGGACTACCGTCTCCATGACGTGATGAGATTCATTTTCAATGATTAACCATTCATGAATGATTATAAAGTATATATAATAAGTAATCATGAAATATATTACATAATAATGATACTTTATTTATGTATATATATGTATGTCATATAGTTAATTCCATTCAATTCATTAAGGAAACGAAAACAGCGTTCATGCATACGTACGTCCTACCGTCTCAATGAACAATGTATTTCATTCCTTTTATTGATCTATAATATATATGTATATGATGAATATATATTATATATAAATAATGTTTTACATTCTAGAATTATTTAAATCAAGATATAAGTTATAATATCAAGAACTAAAAGTTGAAACACATACGATAAATGAAATGATTTTACACAAAACGCTGCTTTTACATGGAATTTACAAAAGAAAGGGTAATATAAAGTCATAAGTGATACATATATGATATCATAACAATGAATATGATTATTTAATAAGTCAATGACATTATTTAAATCATTATACAGGAGGTTCGGATCCATACGAATCATATCAAACTTATGGTAAGGGATAATTTTTCAAATCTCATTTTTTTATCCTAGATTTCTTATAAGTAAGTATTTACTGGGGTTATTGTTATCATCAATTTCCATGTTTTATAAATGTTTTTTTATGTATGTTTAATGTCCTTTTTACCCATTTTTAATTTTACTATGTAGTATGTAAGGAATATTTCTTTTTTTATGTTATGAGGTACTTTTTTAATTTTCCGACAAAAGTACGAGGATATTGTTATTTTTAACTTATATGATGTGAATGGATGTTACTGTTTCATAAAGCCTTATTTTCATGAAGATTCCTCCAAAATATTTCATGACTATTTTGAACAAAATCCTTTTCTTTTAAAATTTCAAGACATTTTCTGAAAAGAAAATGATTTTGAAGAAGAAAGGATATTTTCCTCAAGAATTCATTTCAAGTGTTTTATCAAAACCATTTTCCATCTACGATGACATTATTTCATATGTGTATGTTTTAAGTATAATGTCTCTATGATTTACAGGGTTTAACTTTTCTTATTATGAAATGATATCCATTTCGTTTATATGGATTATGTGATGATGGGATTAGGTTTATGAAACCCATTTTATTCGTTGGGTTACTATGAATGATGTATGTTTATTTTATGGCACAAGTAAGAATGATTTAATTATGAGATGGGTGGGACCTATATCTCCCTCCAATTCATTGGGTAAAGATTTATATCTCATGAGATAGACATGGCTAGAATGGTAAGTTAATCCAGTTATGTGTTATAGGACTGAAACAAGGAGTGAACTCGATTCAGAAAGGGACTTTGTCAACTAAGATGTTCTTGGCAGTAATGCCTTGGCTACTATGGAAATCATAACATGTGATGAATTTTTGCCACAATTACATGTTTTATTCCCATTATATTTTATCATTATTGATTTTCCCTTATGATATATGCCTTACGTACTTCCAAGATTCATGTCTTCACTCAATATTTTGATGTTTAGATTTTATGTTCAAGTTTTTTCATTCAAATGTTTATGGATTGTTTTATGTTCTCTATGTTTACCCTTAATGGGGATTTGAGCTCACACCTTTTATGTTTTCTTTTCCCCAGGATATAAATAAAGGGTTTAGGTAAGAAAAAAAGTGGAAGATCTTTATGGGAGATGTTGACGAACTTTCACCACGATTAGAAGATTATATTCCGAGTTTCCAAAGACACTAAACTATTACAGTACTTGTGTGTATGTTTTTTTTATATACTAAGTATTCCGCAAAAGTAATGTAATTTCCATGTACGTCATGCTTTGGGTCTCTACATCCAAATAATTAAGTGTTTGAATAACAAACTACACCCTGATGTGGAGATGGTAATCCGTACGTACGCACATATTGGGACTTTGATATTCATATGATTGATAGAATAATAAATATGGTTCTAACATTTTTATAATAACATCATAGTATATAGAATATAATGGAGTTATTATTATATAATGGAATTAAAAATAAAGAGAAAGTGGATGAAGAAAAGAACTTGAAAGAGGTGACGAAATATTTACCTCTTCTTTGGGTTCTTTCTTTTTATTTGATCAAAAGGGCTCCATAGGTGGGCTTTATAACCAAATTAAGGCCTCTAGGATAAAGGGAAGAAAGTTGGGAGGATATTTGGGTAGGGTTTGGACGATCCAAATTGCTTTGGAGGTGTGAAATTAAGAGAAGGGGAAGTACCCTTTTATAAGAGAGGCGAGGGTCACTTTAGGAAAAGCTTGAAATATTATTTTATAATAAAACAATTTTTAATTTGTAATGGATCAGAGTTGATTTATTTCTAGGATAAGGAGGGGATGTGTCGAAAAACACTCAACCAATAGGCTTTATATAGGTTTAGGTCACCATATTAAACTTATCTTTTTATATTTAACTCTTAGTTAAATAGTTTGACATTTACCATTTCTCTATGTATTTTTATATTATATGGTTAATAAACATTCTATGACAAGCCAAGAGAACCCCAAGTGGTTCATTATTAATAAATATAACCTTATATATGAAATTTTTCTTAACCATAGATTTTTAGGAATATAATATCAATTAATAATATAGTATTTATTTTAAAAACTCAATTATGTCAATTTTGACACTATTTAGTATTTGGTTTTTGTGAGAATCATAACAGCATGATTACTTGGAAAGAAATTAATTTATCAACCCTAAAAAGTCATATTAATCTATAAAAATAGTTTAATTCATCAAATGACTCAAATTACATTTATTGGGATATTTATAATATCAATTATTTTAATCTTTCATTAATAAGGTAATTACTGCATCATCATTGTGTCATAAATAAATTTAATTATTTAATGTCTAAAAATGATAAATAAAATAACATTATGTAGGAAATATTTTTAGCTTACTAATTAATATTTATAGTCGAATTTATCATTTGTATAACCCTATATTAAAAATGGTTTAGTTATTAAACATTGAATTTAACACATTTAACTCTTCCATAAATAATATAATAATAAATGTCCTAATCTAATACAAGTGGACAAAAAGGATCATATTTTATTCCTATGGTTGTTTTTAGTCGAATCACACTTTCCAATAGAATTAGTAAATGTTTTATGGTAATTATAATATCATTTTTACCCTTATTTAACCTATTTACTTTTAACCATGGTAAATAAAAGTCAAAAGTTACTATTCACCAAAAATTATTTTCTCTTATTGAACCACATTTTACTTACTGATGTCCACTGTGCCTCCCGGATTTTTGATATTCAACTCATGGAAATGGTAAAATTAAGTTTTATGAAAATTTGTAAATTCTCTAAGAAGGTGGGTAAAAGACGGGAAAAATTTCAATAAAATTTTATCCATCTATTTTATTATAAAATGACTTCAATGAATTGAATTGAACATATATAGTTATTATATACCAATTTTTACTTAAAATAAATTTAAATAAAATAAATAATTAATTAAATAAAAAGTCAGTTTTAAACTATAACGTAGTGTTTTTCACTATTCATCAAAAATTGAATGTTTCAGAAAAATACCAAAAATTTACCCTAAGAGAATTTTGATATTCCGAATTCAAAACATAGAAGTTGGCTTAATTAATTTAAAATTCATTTCCATTGTCAAAACAGAAAAGTGGGTTTTAAAAAGTAAAAATTATCAAAAGATTGACATGTGTTTATGTCAAATTTAAATGTGAAATTACTTATAATCACCTATATTGTATTGAATGATAAAAATATAATCTAATTATACTTCCAAATAATTAAAATTCATAACTTATCACTATAAATTATTTCTATTAAATTTTTTTTTTCAAATAAAATTTCGTTTTTTTCAATATTGATAAAAATATGAAAGTTACTATAAAAGTACCAAAAATTTATCCAAAATAAATTTTTATGTCCCAATTATATATAAGAATTTAATTTCATTAAATTGGATACATAAAAGTGTCAAATATTTGTTTTAAAAAGGGTTTTCCATTAAAAGGCTGTAAAATTCCATTTTTTTGATAAATGAATATTTTATCTTAAGAAATGAATTTGTTCTTATATTATGTCTACGAAACACATAATATGGATTCTAAAATTATTTGAAGTGTATAAAACTCAAAATTCAGTTAATATTATTCGTAACTACATTTTGAATGGCTAGTTTGGTAAGTCGTGGTGCGCTCGAACTCGGTGTTGCGTATAACGCAAGCTATTGAATTACATTAAATAAATTACATACTATGAAATCTTGGGGTGTTACATTATTTCCCCATTTTGGAAATTGCATCCTTGAAATTTTAAAATTGGTCTTGGGAACTTCATTGAAAGTCCCACATTGGCAAAAGAGTCAATAAAACTATAACTTTAAAAGAATGAAAGAGAAGTAAAAAAGGTCACCCAAGATAACCCATACTAGGATTCCATATAGGAAAAAATGGATAAGGAAGATAAAATAAGTTTCAAGTTCTGATGGAGAGTGATAGAAAGTATGATCATTAGAAAGTTAACAACATGAAAACCACAAACTTGTAATGGGATAAACGGTCATTAGTTTTCGAGTAAGAAAAGTAAACGGACAACATTTTTTTGTTTTATGTTCCATTTCATAAAGATGAGGAATTTATTTATGAGATTGACTAAGAACATAAGGAGGTATACTTAATTTTTAAGTAGAGGTTTATCCTTTAATAAATTTATACCACTAACTTGTCGTTTTTTTAAATGATGAGTATTCAAGATGAGTTAGTCACACCTGAAACGCTAGAATTAACTTCTAGAGACTCACATTATCACAAAGGATAAACTATATATTTCCCCTATCATTAGAGATTAACCAAAACTAAAATGGTTAGTACAAGATCAGATTATCCCCAAAAAGGATAATCCTTTAGAGAAAGAAATACTAATTATAATTTCTAAAATTAAACCAACAATACCCAAATTTCAAAAAATTCCATTCAATAAAAAATTTTCCTTAAAATCTATCAATATAATTGAAACTAATACTAAAACCCAAAACTTATCAGAATATGATTACGTAGTCTTTCACATTAAATTGTATCTCCAAATAACATCGATTACTCATAAAGTCACACACTTAAAAGTAATTAAAACAATAAAATATTCTCTATGATAGGTTAATCATTTCCATAAATAACCCAATATGCTATAAATCCACAATTAAAACATAGATAAGAATCCACCATTAATCTTCATATGAAATCCCATTGTATTCTATATTCCTTAGGCAAATAGTGTTCCCAACAGAGAAAAAATCTTCCAAAATAACATTTATCACTTAATCACCAAATCATATTATTATACTATGGAATTCCATTTGATAAGACATAAGATCCAATATCAACATATTATTGATAAATAAAATCATTCAACTAAAAATAATTAGTCACACTAACCAGAGACTTCGCGTAGTCCAGTGGTAGGCGATAAATCACAATCGCACTCCAGCTGTGGGATCGATTCTCGTGGCTTTGTTCGACGTGACAGATTGTTACACGGTCTGCGTGTTTTCCTTTTTCAAAAACTATATTTTATATCATTTCCAAAATGAGATAAATTCCTCAAAATAACCATAACATAACTTCCTCGCAAATGTTATCTCATACCTCACATATTCATTAAAATTTAATAACTTTTAATTCCCTCAAATTCAAGTATCATATAAACCCAATTGGTTATTTATAACTATATCAACAACAGAAAAGAGAATTCTTCCAAAAATAGTATTTTCACATAATAAATTGTAGTTTTAAACATTCAAGAGAAAAGTATTCCAAAGTAATCCCATCAATAAAGAGCACTAATACTTTTAAACATTTCTCGATCCATTTATTTCCACAAAGGTTCTTCCTTGACCAAGTGGTTATCTTATAGAATAGGGAATTCACTTGGGTAACGACTTGTTCCCCTACATTTACGGAAATTATTGTAAATGGATTTTGGGGATAATTTTTAATTTCTTCAATAATACTCTTCATTTTTCCTTGGTAATTCTTTACTTTAAGTCATTCTTTCCCCCACATAAATAATTTATTTTTTTCCACCGAGACACTTTCCTAGTTGTATCCTTCCACATTTCCTTCATGATGAAAATTGAGATTTCTTTTTTCTATGGTCTCCAATATGGGATCTCTTAACAATCACTGCCTTTCACTTCTTTGTTGAGTCTGGAAGTTGGTTAATATGTATGTTTTTTATCATATTTTTGGAAAACTAATTCATCGTGAACACATTATCTTTTACACCTATGAACATTCCATTTCATTTCTCATTTCCACTACTGTGACCACCTTGTACATCATGTTCAATGTAACTATGACTTCCTTGGAATCCAACCATTGAAAAATATAAGAAAGCATAGTGTAAGTCTTAAAATCATTTAGAGAATATCATATCACCTTATTTTCAATCTAAAATGCATTAGGATTAACCAAGGTTAATTATTCTCATATTATATTTTAATCCATCAAATCTGATGTAAATAAATTGTAAATTATCCTAAGCATATCCCCTGGGAGTGTCGAAAACAAGAGTGCAACAAGTCCTTCTGTAATGTACCAGGATACCCTGGTCAAGCCCAAAACTCCTTGTCAGAGTTTTCACTCCTAGTTACATAAGTGCTAGAGCCGCCTCTTCTTTATCTTATCCAGACAGAGATTTATTTCTTGGAAATAGCACATAGTGTTTACATTACCAAATTTTTTGATGTTCTTTTATAATATTCCACAAATTTTATCCTAGGGTTGTGTTTTCTAATCAGCGTTTTTTTGAATCTAGCTTTCAAAGTTTCTACTATACTTTCTCTGATACAAACTATAATTCCTCGACCCTAGTTACCCAAAATCAGTGCATTATTACATAACATTGGCCTGATACAAGGAATCATTTCCTAAAATACTAATCATTTTAGTATCATTGGAAGTACTAGATTCATACATATGTTTTACATTACATTATGAAATAAAAAAACAACATTGTGTCCCCTTTTAACACTCTTATATCCCTTAGTCTATTCCTACAGGTTAATCATAATATAATTCTTTGCATTCTAGAGAAAATAAATCATAAAAAATCTATGAGATCAAATGCTCTTTAAGGATAACAAAAGAGCTGAAACTATCATAAATAAAAACAAACATTTAGGATAATGTATAAGACTAGAACAAAAGCCTTTTAAACATAAACTTTACCATAATATGGAAAATATAAATCAAATAATTCTATTTACTTATTCAAATGGATATTCTACTACTCTAATAATCACTTTTTATGTAAAGATACTAAAATTTAAAGGAAATTTTTTTCTTAATTTCTTTGGAATTTTACGAGTCCGCAGTTTTTGAAGTCACCTTATTCCGAGGCCCGGTGTGCCCAGAATCAATTTCTGAAGTTTACCTTGGGTACGTTCAGTGAGCGAATGAGCGGGTTTTTCTATCTTTTGAACCGGTGCTCTGAAATGAAATATGAGGGCACTGATGAAATCGTAGCGCTGATAATTTCTAAAGAGGACCTTTACCGAAGATGCGTTAGCTCGGGGGAAGTTGTTTATAATTTGAAGATTAAATGTGAGGTGAATAAAATGGTGGGACAATTTTATTCAAATTTCTAAAGTGGTTTAAATCTACATGGGACGTTGGGGTGGGACCCACATTTTTCTAACTACTCATGTTAGGATATTTGTGAGGTGGGGTCCACACGAGCCCCAACCATTCACATTCCTATAACTCCCCCCTTAAACTCCCTTGCACTTAATGTGCCAACTCCCCTCACTTTTGAATTTTAAATTAACTCTTCAGCTTCTCTTCTCTCTAATTAGTTAAGACAAACCATGATAAATTAATGAGGTGATTCACTTAATTAATTTATTTTCAGTTTTGAAATTAATTATTTTTGCAAGGCACTTCTTTAAGATGGAGAGATCTTCTCTAAATATTTGCCTTATCAAATATTTTGTGGGAGAAACCTCTTGAGAGAGAACTTTGTAATGGAAGAGGGGTTTCCCTACTTCATTGAAGAACACAAAACCTCTGGCGAGGAACGACGATGAACCCTCGATCCACTCCATAGCACAACAAGAGAGGAGACAAAAATTCTTCTTCGGGTGCACTCCTACGACGACTGAAGCGACGAGCGCCAACGACCATCATTATCATCAACTCTTACCGTGTGACGACGTCAATGAACCAATGTCCTTTCCCTTCCACGTTATCATCAACGAATGAAGAGCGACATGAGGTAGGGGTTTTATTTGAGAATAATATTTTCCCATTGCAGTTTCCTCCTAAAAACAATGAACACGGATGAACTCATTATTAAGTTGATCCGCGAAAGTGTAATTTTGCGGGTTGGGAATATTTGATTGTGGGAGAAAACGTAGGCGAAATTTTGTTTAATTCTATTTTGAGTGATTTTTATCTCACGTGCTTGAGAGTTTATTAATATGATGTTAGTATAATTTATAATTGAATAAATTATACCCTCGTCGATATTAAAAGCATGTATTTTAATGAATTCCAATTGAAAACACCTAACGCGGAGGGCGTGGGCCATACAAACACGGCCCGACAACCCTCCGCAGATTGTTTGTTGGTGTGCAGATCGACGGGCGGTGACGAAACAGGCTGAAATGGAGATTTGAAGCCTCTGCAGTGAAGATCAAGTCCTGGGAGGTCCGCTGGCAAAGACGGCGGGCGAAACGGACTACCAGAGCGCGTACGGTGGTCTGCGGAAAGCGGCGGCGGCGCGCTGCGGATGAGCTGCGGCGGCGACCCCTAGATAGGAACAGCTTTTCCATTCCGGAATTAAATGTGGCGTGACTCTTATGTCGTGCCGGTTCTCTGTCAACTGGGGGGGAAATCCCCCCCCCTACAACCCACTCGGTCGAGCCGAGCCGGGCGGCAGCCTGCTCCCAAGCCGGATGGGAGGCCGCGCGGGTCGGGCCGCCCGCGCGGGGCCGGGCGGCACCGGCTGGGTGGGACCGTGCTAGCTGGGCCGACCCAGGGGGTACTGGGCCGGGTCGGACTGGGCCCAGACCCCCTGTTTTCGGGCAATTTCTTTCAAATGCCCATAACTTGGGCTACGGACCTCCGGTTGATGCACCGTCAGTTGCGTTGGGATAATTGGATTGAGACGGTTTTTTTGGTATATTAAAATCAAGGTTTTGGTGAACTTTGGGTATGGTCGGGTTGGTTCAAACCCGAAACCAACCCTACCCTCGGAGCGAAAACGATTATAACTTGAGCTCCGGACATCCGATTGATGTACCGTCAACTTTGATGGATTCCTTTTGGTGAGATGGATCTTTTGGAATAATAAACATGAGATTTGGATGCAGTTGGAATATATCTGGGTTGGGTTGTACCCAAAATCCAACCGGGCCCTTGGAACGGAAAAGCAGATAACTTTCAGACCGGATGTCCGTTTGACGATCCGTCAGCAGAATTAGTGATCACGTTGAGAAACAGTCCCTTTGAGTATACCCTATGTGAGTTCGGGGTGCAGTTGAGATACGATCGGTTTGGTTCGTACAGGAAACCAACTGGGCCCCTGGAACGAAAATGGTAATAACTCACAGAGCGGGCGTCTGATTAATGTTCCGTCTATTTCATTGAGACCAATATGATGAGGTGGTACTTTGAGATACTTCTTCATGGTAATTTTTGATTCTTGGACTATCGACCTATAGATCGTGGAGCATACCCTCCCAGAGACGAGCGTTTGGAGTACTGAGACCGTGTAGCTGGCTGAGACCTGAAGACTTCTTGTCAGATTCGAGTCAGAGTGACTTGTATAGCCCAATGGGGAGCTCTACTGTGTTTGGGTGGTAGACCCACGGTGGGGAGCACTACTTTTTTTGGGTGGCAGACCTGTGGTACTCAATAGTAGGAGTACCGCTACAGGCTATTAGGGGGGTGAACTACTGTGTTTGGGTGGCAGACCCTGGCGGGAAGCACTACTGTGTTTGGTTGGATGACCCGCAGTACTCGACGGGAGGAGTACCTCAGCAGTCTTAGGTTAGTGAGAAGTACCTCAGAGTCGTGATAGGTTCACTGTACTCGTCAGAGAAGGAGCTCTTCAGCAGTTGTGGTTTTGATAATGAAAATCCTGGTTTGAGCTGACTCAATGACCTTTGTGTTTTCTTGATGATTGAGATGGGTTACTTGATAACATACGTATATGTATGGGAATATACCTAATTAGTGGTTATCTGTCGACTTCATATTTGTGTGAAACCTTGCAGCTAAGATGGGTTACTTGATAACTTAGGTATAAGTATGGACTTATACCTAAGTAAGGGTTTTCAGTTGAGAACATTATTTGTGTTTATCCTTGTTGGATTTAGTGAGACCTTGAGGTTATTGGGGTCCCTAATGAGTATCATATACTAACCCCTGCACGGGATATGCCCGCACCTCGTTGTGTTGGATGCAGATGACGAACAACACTGATTGTGATCGAGGCTTGTGGAGCTGGACGGTACCTGGAGGTGGAATTCATGACAATACAATACCCGGAGGTGGACATCATGACAAGTCGGTACCCGGAGGAAGTTAACGGATGAAGGCGCTGAGGAGGCTATCTATACCTACACTTGAGGTAGGACCCGTGGTGGACTATCCAGGAACTGCGCTATCTGTACCTGCCCTTCAGGTATGATCTGTGGTGGATGATCCAAGAGCTGCTTGTCACCTCCCAGCTATTTTTTCTATTTCCTTGTACTTTACAGTTGGGTTTGTATTTCTAGCACCTTTACTTTTAGCACTACTTTTTTATTCATTTTTACATAGTGTTTACTTCAACTTGTACTCTGGTTGGGTGTGTTTATGTTTTTTAAAGGAAATGCCTTCCCAGTTATCGGGATTTATGCCTTTAGTGCTAGTCACCAGCCCCTGGTCTATAGAAGGCGGGCTCGGGGTTGTCACGGCACAGGCCCCGAGGTCAGGTCATGACAAATTGGTATCAAAGGATTCGGTTCTACCGTAGAACTTATAACATTGATATTTCTTTTTTGTGAAGCAATAGTGTTAAGGGTACCGAGTGTGGTTTTCAGTTCAGGAAGTCCAGTGTTGGTGCGGGCAGCCGACGTATCCATACACCAGGACCCTAACTACTGATTTCCGACTCAGTACACGAAAACACTAATTGCATGTGTGTTTTCAAAGGATTTCTCCTTAAAACAGCTCAAACCAGGTCATCTCACCAGGTATAATCATTTGACCATGTCGCATCTATTTCTTTCCGGACGTCTCCCTGTGAACGACCAGCTAGATCCCCAAGATTTGTACATACTAACATCCCACCGAGCGATGAGGCCTCAGTAAAGGGCCCTATTTTAGTTGAGGCACCAGCGGAGGAACCAGAGGTACTACCATACGTTGGGCCACCGATGCCAACAGCCCCAGCAGCTGGCGATACACACTGCTTGAGCACGCTGCACGAGTTCTAGCACCAGAGGCCACCTAGGTAACAGTGAGAGATGGACCCACAAGTGGCTGAGGATTGGCTGGGGGCTGTGGTGAGATTTTTGAGGATAGTAGGTACACCAGCGAACTTCATGGTGATCTTTGCTACCAGCCTCCTTCAGGGAGCAGCAGGCAGATGGTGGAGCCGGATGCTATTGTTTTTTGATGAGATGACCTTAACATGGGGAGACTTCGAGACCTTCTTCAGGGTGGAGTTTATACCAGTGACTCTACACCCCGAGCGTGTTCAGGAGATGTTGCCTTTGCCGCAGGATTTTCCATCAGTTTCCTAGTCATCTTTAGGCAGTAGACAGATGATGCCGAGGTCCAAGAGGACCAGACCAGCAGGTGGGCGACCTCGGGTTATAGGATCGGTAGTGCGGGGAACCCAAGGAGAAGTCAGGGCCAGGCGTGCCAGAGGCAGACAGTGTTTCTCCTGCGGCAGGTAGGGAGACATGGTATGTGACTGTCCGACTCCCTGCACAGTTGATCTGCAGGCATTGGAGAAGCAATCGAGACAGAGGCAATGGCAGGTGCTTCAGTAACAGCCGAGTAGTGGACAAGGCAATATAGCTCCGGAAGCAGGTGGATAGGAGCGGAATCAGTGGATTCCTTTTGTTCATGGTACTTCTAGTTCCATGTTTCTGTTGTATTTTTGTCTTTGTACTTTGAGATGCAATAATAAAATACACTTATCTATGTGATGTTTACTACCCTTTCCATTTGATTGGATGATACTGAGAGGTCCCAGATAAAACTGTTGACCTGAACCTCACTTTTGATATTTCTACTGGAGGAGACCCAGTGACCTCACACTGATGCCGACAGTGCGACTCGACCCTTGGAGGCAAGAGTGACGGTTGGATATCTTAGTAGTAACGTCGAGGCCTTATGATGTCATCCATGGCATGAATGCATAATTCATGTCAGGATTGACTGTATTAGGAAATGGGTGTGGTTCATCTAGGGGATGAGACCGAGTTTCTCCTATCAGAAAAGGAGAAATATTATCAGCTCTTACAGATCGTAGGCGGAGAAGGTGCAGATCATCTAGGAGTGGATGAAGACTAAATAGTGCTATAAGAAACAGGAAACTGGCGCTAGTCTCACAGACTCGGGCATGTAAAATGTTTCAAGAAGAGGAAGCATTAAGGATAGATGAATCTGCAGAGCAGTAGATGTGGGAAGCATAGCTAGGAGAGCAGCGTGTGGTGGTGAACTGTTCAACATGTTACAACCACCCGCCTTTGTTATCCCCAGCAGGTTCAGGGAGCTGGAGGGTAGGGAAAAAGAGTAGCTGCATGTAGTTAAGGAGTGTTACCCAATGGCTCTAATAATGATTCAAGGGATAGTCTGTTTCCACTACTAGATGCGGTAATAACAGTCATTGATATGAATCATTCCTTCCTTCCACGAATCTTGTTTCAGACCTAGAGTTTCTGGCATGCCATATACTTGACCCTCACATCTAGAGATAACATTTGGAGGAGACTCAATAATCACACTTACACCGACATTGTGATCTAACCCTCATGGAACCGATTAACTCGCAGCGCCGATAATTGCTTAAGAGGACCTTTACCGAAGATGCGTTAGCTTGGGGGAAGTTTTTTATAATTTGAAGATTAAATGTGAAGTGAATAAAATTGTGGGACAATTTTATTCTTATTTCTAAAGTTGTTTAAATCTACATGGAATGTTGGGGTGGGACCCACAAGTTTCTAACTACTCATGTTAAGATATTTGTGAGGTGGGTCCCACACGAGCCCCAACCATTCTCATTCTTATAACCCCCCTTAAACTCCCTTGCACTTAATGTGCCAACTCCCCTCACTTTTGAATATTAAATTAACTCTTCAATTTCTCTTCTCTCTAATTAGTTAAGCCAACCCATGATAAATTAATGAGGTGATTCACGTAATTAATTTATTTTGAGTTTTGAAATTAATTATTTTTGCATGGAGCTTCTTTAAGATGGAGATATCTTCTCTAAATATTTTCCTTAGAAAATATTTTGTGGGAGAAACCTCTTGAGAGAGACCTTTGTGAAGGAAGAGGGGTTTTCCTCCTTCATTGAAGAACACCAAACCTCCAGAGAGGAACGATGACGCGCCCTCTCTCCTCTCCATAGCACAACATGAGAGGAGACATCAATTATTCTTCAGGTGCACTCCTACGATGATGGAATCAACGAGCGCCAATGACCATCGTCATTATCAACTCTTACCGTGCGACGACGTCAACGAACCGTCATCCTTTCCCTTCCACGTTATCATCAAAAATGAAGAATGACATGATGCAGGGGTTTAATTTGAGAATAATATTTTTCCATGGTTGTTTCCTCCTAAAAATAAAGAACGCAGATCATCTCATTATTAATTTGATCCGCAAATGTTTAAGTTTGTGGGTTGGGAATATTTGATTGCGGGGAAAAACGTAGGGGAAATTTTGTTCGATTCTATTTTGAGTGATTTTATCTCACGTGCTTGAGTGTTTATTAGTATTATGTTAGTATAATTAATACTTGAGTAAATTATACCCTCATTGTTATTAAAAGCATGTGTTTTAATGACTGCCAATTGATAACACCTAATGATGAGGGCGCATGCCGAGAAAACACGTCCCGACAACCCTCCACAGATTTTTTGTTGGTGTGCGGATCGACGGGAGATGACTAAACATGACTTAATTGATATTTGAAGCCTTCGTAGTAAAGATTGAGTCTCGGGAGGTCCGCTGGCAAAGAAGGTGGGCGAAACGGACCATCGGAGCGCGTCCGGTGGTCCGCGGAAAGCGGAAGCGGCGCGCCGCCGGAGAAGTCCTCCTCGGCTGAGTCGCGGCGGCGACACCAGGACCGAAATGGCCTTTCCGTTCCAGAATTAAATGAGGCGCGACTCTTAAGCCATTCTGGTTCGCTATCAGTAGGGTTGGAAAGCCCCCCCCCCTTTTCACCCCACTCGGCTGAGCCGAGCTGGGCTGCGGCCCGCTCCCAAGCCAGACCACAGGCCGCGCGGGCCGGGTCGCCCGCGCTGGGCTGGGCCACACCGACTGGGCCAGACCGCGCCAGCCGGGTCAGGCCGCGCCCTAATGGGCCGGACCCGGTCCTGGGTCGGGTCGACCTGATTCAGGCCGACCCAGGGGGTACTGGGCCGGGTCGGACCGGGCCCAAACCCCCTATTTTCAGGCAGTTTCGTTCAAATGCAAATAACATGGGCTACGGACCTCCGATCGATTCACCTTCAGTTGAGTTGGGATCCTTGGATCAAGACGGTCATTTCGGTATATTAAACTCAAGGTTTTGGAGAAATTTGGGTATGGCCGGGTTGGTTCGAACCCGAAACCAACCGGGCCCTCGTAGCGAAAACGCTTATAACTTGAGCTACGGACGTCCGATTGACTTTCATAGACTTTGTTGGATTACTATCCATGAGATGGATCTTTTGGAATACTTCAACTAATATTTGGACGTAGTTGGAATATGGAAGGGTTGGGCTGTACCCGAAATCCAACCAGGCCCCTAGAACGGAAAAGCTGATAACTTTCAGACCGGATGTCTGTTTGACAATCTGTCAGCCACATTGGTGATCATGCTGAGAAATGATCCCTTTGAATATACCCTATGTGAGTTCGAGGTACAGTTGAGATACGGTCAGGTTGGTTCGTAAACGAAACCAACCAAGCCCCTAGGACGAAAATGCTAATAACTCACAGAGCGGGCGTCTGATTGACACGTTGTCTGTTGCGTTGAGACCCCTATGATGAGGCGGCCTTTGAGATACTTCTTCGTGGGAAATTGTGATACATGGAGTATCGACCTATAGCTAGTGGAGAGGACCCTCCCGGAGACGAGCGTATGGAGTACGGAGACCGTGTAGCTGGCTGAGACCTGAAGACTGCTTGTCCGATTCAAGTCAGAGTGACTTGTATAGGCCAGTGGGGAGCACTACTGTGTTTGGGTGGAAGACCCATGGTGGGGAGCACTACTATGTTTGGGTGGCAGACCCACGGTACTCGACAAGAGGAGTACCTCTGTAGGCTATTAGTGGGGTGCACTACTGTGTTTGGGTGGCAGACCCTAGCGGGAAGCACTACTGTGTTTGGGTGGCTGACCCGCGATACTCGACAGGAAGAGTACCTCAGCAGTCTTAGGCTAGTGAGAAGTACCTCGATGTCGTGACATGTTCTCTATACTCGTCAGATACGGAGCTCTTCAACAGTTGCGGTTTTGATAATGAATATCATGGTTTGAGCTGAGTCAATGACCTTTGTGTTTTCCTCATGATTGAGATGGGTTACTTGATAAATTACGTATATATATCGGCATATATCTAAGTAGTGGTTATTCGTCGACATCATATCTGTGTGAAACCATGTAGCTGAGATAGGTTCCTTGATAACTTAGTTATAAGTATGGACTTATAACTAAGTAAGGGTTATCCGTTGAGAACTTTCTTTGTGTTTATCTTTGTTCGATTTAGTGAGACCTTGAGGGTCTCAGGGTCCCTACTGAGTATCGTATACTCACCCCTACACGGGCTATGCCCGAACCTCATTATGATGGATGCAGATGACAAAAAACACTGATCGTGATCGAGGCTTGTGGAGCTGGACAGTACCTGGAGGTGGACTTCACGAAAAGACGGTACCCAGAGGTGGACATCACGACGAGTCGGTACCCAGAGGAAGTTGACGGATGAAGGCACTGAGGAGGCTATCTATACCTAGCCTTCAGGTAGGACCCATGGTGGACGATCCAGGAACAACGCTATTTTTACCTACCCTTCAGGTTGGATCCGTTGTGGACGATCCAGGAGCTGCTTGTCACCTCCAAGCTATTTTGTCTACTTCCTTGTACTTTACAGTTGGGCTTGTATTTCCGGCCTCATTACTTTCAGCACTACTTTTGTATTCAGTTTTACATAGTGTTTACTTCTGCTTGTACTCTGTTTGGGTGTGTTTATGTTTTTTAAAGGCAATGCCTTCCTAGTTATCGAGATTTACGCCTTTGGTGCTAGTCGGCAGCCCCTGGCCTATGGAAGGTGGGCATGGGGTAGTCACGGAACGGGCCCTGAGGATGGTTCGGGACATGTTATATCAATGTCCAATTTCATAATGATGGAATGATTAATGACTGATGTCATAACCACATAGTCAAGCCCTTATGCCAAGACTACAAATACGATTTTTTCAAAGCCTTGTGCCAATACTCTAGTCTGTCTCAAGAGACCTACCAATGCATCGAGAAGCTATAGTGGGATCCTCCCGTCAATTACAAAGTCCAATTCATTCCTCATATGAAAATGATTAATCATTACATAAACATTGTAAAGACCCTTAAAATTCAAGGGAAATGTTTTCTTAATTTTCATTTGGATTTTATAAGAACGCAGTTTCTAACGGCACTTGATTCTGAGACCCAGTGATCCCAGAATAAATTTTCTAAGTTTAGCTCGAGTATGTTCAATGAACGAACGAGCGGGATTTTTCCTAATTTTTGAACTGGTGCTCGGAATAGAAATCCGAGGACAGCAATGGAATCACAGCACCAGTAATTTCTTAAGAACACCTTTTCTGGAGTTTCGTTTGCTCGGGTGTGGTAATTAAATTTTTGGGTTAAGTAAAAGAATAAAATAAAATGGTGCAACCAGTTTTATTTTATTTAAAGTATTTTAACCTAAGCTAAGTGGTTGGAGTGGGACCCACTATATCCCACTCCACTAGGTAGGATATTTGTGTGGTGGGTCTCACATGATCCCCACCTATTCAACTTCCTCAAACCCCCTCTTTTAATTAGATAACGCACCCACACCCCCATTAAATGAATGTAAACTCTAGAGTTTAACTAAATATTAAACGCCTCTTTAATTGGGCGGTTAAAACTCTTCAATTAATTCAATTAATTGAATGATTCAAATTTGAATTTCAAAAACCTTTGGCTTGAGTAATAAAATAAGGCAACACTTATTTTATTAGGGTGGTTTTGTTGTGTGAGAGGATTTTGGAGAGGAAATCTCTAAGTTCCGAAGAACGTTCTTGTTCCTCATCGAAGAACATGAAGAACATTGAGCCTTCGATGAAGAACTCCATCACCGCAAAGGGGTGTTCGTCGTACTGTCTTCCTCACTCCTCGCAGCCGGTGAGAGACGCCATCCTTTGAGATCGATGACGCGACACTGACGATCCTCCTTCCGCCATGCTTATGGAGTCTCCTTCCGTGATGTCCCTTTCTACGACAAACCTTGCTCGATGACAACGCTTTAGGTAGGGGATTATTTTGTTTCTGTTTGGGAATACTTTCATCGTAGATCATCATCTCTATTTGATCCGCCTGTTATCGCAATAATGGGAGGAGGTAGGACCGCACGAACAAGGCCGACCCTCTTCCCCCCCTTGATTGTTTGAATTGTTTGTGGCACGAGCAAGGCAGCGCGGTTCCGTTGCACCGTGCGGAAATAATAAAGAATTGGTGGAGAAGCGCGGCACCGTCGTACCGTGCCGTTGAAGAAGAACAAAGTCGCGGCGCCTTCGCGCCCCGCCGGAGAACCCCGAAGAGGCCATGGCCAGAGCGGGGCCGCGGTGAAGGGGCGAGGCGCCGTCATGCAGCGCCGGTCGGACCAAGGTCGTGGCCTATGGCCACGGTGGAGCAGGAAGCGGCGGCCGGTTTTCGGCCGCTGGCACTGGAGCAGGAGGACGGGACCCCAGTGGTTCCGCGGCAGCAGCAACCGGCCGGCCGGACTGGGACGTCCGGCTTCCAAGAAGCTGGGGGTCGTAACCCACGGTTGTCCGAAGGAGCGGCCCCCAACATGGGGGCTACGGTTACACAAACAGGGGGGCAGCGAGCCCCCCCCCCCTTTCCGCTCGTCTGTTTTGGCCGAGCCGCCTGGCCACGCCGGACAGGCCGGGCAGGGCCGCGCCGGCAAGGATGGGCCGCGCCCACCAGGCCGGGCCGCGCCCACCGGGCCGGGCCACGCCCTAATGGGCCGGAACCGGAACCGGGTCGGGTCAAACCGGTTCGGGCTGACCCATGGGGTATCGGGTCGGGTCGGACCGGGCATGAACCACCTATTTCCGGACCTCTTTCGTTCTTTTGCACATAACATGGGATGAATACCTCTGATCTATGCATCGTTAGCTGTGGTGCGATCCCTGGATCGAGACGACCATTTCGGTATACTACACTAAAGGTTTCTGAGAACTTTGGGTTCAACCGGGGTGGTTCGAACACGAAACCAACCGGGCCCTAAGAGCGAAAATGCTTATAACTTGAGCTCCGGACATCCTGTTGACGTGCCATCGATTTTGATGGATTTATCATAGTGAGACAAACCTTTTGTATTACTCTTCTTCAGGTTTGGACGCAGTTTGAGTACGTTCGGGTTGGTTTTGACTTAAAAACTAATTGGGCCCCTCAAACGAAAAAGCCAAAAAACTCTCAGACCGGATGACCGATTGACGTGCCATTTGTGACGTTGAGTTCCTGTTGATGATACAGATCTTTTGGATACATCAACTCTAGACTTCGTGTCAGTTGATGTATCAGACCCTCGGCTCGTGTAGCGGACCCTCCCGAACGAGCTTGCTGTGTGCGGGAACCCTAGAGCTGGCTGCGACTGTGACGACGATGACGAATGTACAGAAATCCTCTGTGTGTTCGACAACGATGACTACAGCACTCAGCAATCCTCAGTGGATCAGTGCTACCGATCCTGTGTGGGTCAGATCCTGTGTGGGTCAGCACTCAACGGTCCTGTGTGGGTTAGGGCATACCGATCCTGTATGGGTCATTGCGGGGGTTAGTACCTATCGATCATATATGGGTCATTACGGGGGTTAGTACCTATCGATCCTGTATGGATCCGACGACTTAGATGATTCAGTGGCTACATCTGATCATCTCTATCGTCTTACGAAGAAGTATACCTGTGTGAGCTGAGTCTTGACTTTCAATCATTATCATCGATATGATTGACTTGCTTTCCTATGAGGATTGTGTTGTGCTATCCTGTGTGGACGTGATCGAACTTGGGCTTGGATGTTGGAGACGAACTGGAATTGATGACTTAGGTATATGTATGGTCATATACCTAAATAGTGTCGGATGTTACTTCATGATTGTATCTTTCCTTTTGGATAATCCTTTGTGGATTCTAGGAGACCTTCGGGGCTCTCGGGGTCCCTACTGAGTAGCGTAAACTCACCCCTGTACAGGCTATGCCCGCTCTACATTGTGTTGGATGAAGATGACGGACAACACTGATCATGGTACGGGCTAGTGGAGTAGTCAGTACCTAGAGGTGGACCACTGGGTAGGACGTACACAGAGCAGATGGCTGGACCGGAGGAGCTGAGGTGGCTATTTATTCCCACCGTTCAGGTGGGACTACCAGTGTATGGTTCGATGTTGCAGCTTTACTTTCAGTTGTTGTACTTTCTTTCTAGTTGTACTTTACTTTCAGTTTGGGTTTGTATGCTGGCCCATTTTCTTTCCATACTTACTATTGTACCTAGTTTTTCTTAGTGTTTACTTCTGATTTCTTACTCCGTGGTGTTTGTTTACATTAAAAAGGCAATGCCTTCCCCTTTTTGTCGGGATTTACGCCTTGGTGCTAGTCTCCAACCCCTGGCCTATGGGAGGCGAGCTTGGGGTTAGTCATGGCACGAGCCCCGAGGAAGGGTCGTGACAAATTGGATTCAGAGGAGTTCGGTTCTACCGTAGAACTCAGGACTCTGATCATTTTCTATGTGAAGCAATAGTGTAAAGAGTATTGAGTGTGGATATCAGTCTAGGGAGTCTAGTGTTGGTGCGGAGGCCGACGTATCCGTACACCAGGACCCTGACTTCTGATTTCCGACTTAGTGCACGAAAACATTGATTGCATGTGTGGTTCAAGTTTATTTTTGTGAGTACTTTGTTTCAGCTCACCAGGTATACTGTATTAACTGTGGCACACTTATTTCTTTTCAGGATGGCCCCACGATGGCATCCATCTAGGGTTCCGAGTTTTGTATGTAATGACAGCCCACCAAGCGACGAGGCCTCGGTGCAGGGCCCTATTACTGTGGAGGCAACAGCGGTACCACTACCCGCTGATCCACCGATGCTACCAGCCCTAGCCGCTGAGAGTGCACGTCGCCTTGGTTCACTGCATGAGTTTCAGTGTCAGAGATCGCCCTGGTTTCGCTGGGAGACAGACCCTCAGGCAGATGACCTCAGGACACTGGATCAGAGGTGCGGGGCACATAGCACAGAGCCAGTCTTTCGGAGGCAGGTAGTGCTACGCATGCGGCGGGCAGGGCCACAAGGCTCGTGACTTCCTGACCTGCCATGCAGAGGAGCATCAGACGGTTGAGGGACCACCCAGGCAGAGGTATAGGGTCGACCGTGGCGGTCCATAGGGAGAAAGCGGACGAGGAAGAGGAGCTGGCCGAGCAGTAGGTGGTGGGTGATGCTTTGAGGCTCTACCACCACCACCACCAGGAGGTCCACCCCGACCATAGGGAGCTGGCGGGCAGAGACAGGCACAGCTTCAGGCAGGAGAGGCCTATGACCACGACGCGCCCGAGATGATTCGAGGTACTATCTGTGTCTACTCCACCCTTTTTTTAGTTCTTATAGGCATAAGAGCTAGTCATTTTTCATTTCCGCTGCCCTTGTTCGGAGCTCATAGATTTCGACGGAGTCTTTGGTTTGATCCTTACTGCTAGAGACTCCTATGGGAGAAAAATCGACTATTACACACTGGTGACGGCAGTGTGAGCTTACTCTAGGAGGCGAGAACTTCGGAAGGGATCTTCTTGTAGCGGCGTCGAGGCCATAAGACGTCATCTTGGGCATGGATTGGTTATCTACAGTCAGTGCTCAGATCGACTGTATTAGGCGCATGGTATGATGTGTTCGCACCGATGGGAGTAGGTTCACCTTCACTAGTGAAAAGGGAGCCTTTGCAGTGCAGGACAGACTCACGCAGAGGAGATGACAACCCATCACTCATTATTTGTCTAGCCTCATCCTAGGAGCAGTTGACGTGAGGTGTCCGAGCTTACCTGCAGTGGTGGATCAGTATGCAGACGCTTTTCCCGACGACGTTCCAGGACTACCTCCTCACAGAGAGGTAGACTTTTATATTGACTTGTACCTAGGGACAACCCCGATATCCACCCCAGCATATCGGATGGCCCCCAACGAGCTTCGAGAGCTACGGGTACAACTGGAGGACTTGTAGGGCAGGGGATTCATTCGACCTAGTGTTTCACCCTGGGCTTCCCCGATTTTGTTCGCCAAGAAGGCAGACGGGAGCTTGCGACTGTGTGCCGATTACCGTCGCCTGAACCAGGTGACCATGAGGAACAAGTATCTGCTACCGAGGATTGAAAACCTCTTCGATCAGCTCAAGCGAGCACGGTGGTTCTTGAAGATAGACCTCAGATCAGGCTATCATCAGCTCAGAGTTCGAGACGAGGACGTGTAGAAGACGGCCTTCAGATGTCGATATGGCCACTATGAGTTCTTGGTTATGACTTTCGGTGTAACCAATGCTCCAGCAGTGTTCATGGGTCTCATAAACAGGATCTTTTATCCATACCTTGATCTATTTGTTGTGGTCTTCATCGATGACATTTTGATATACTCGACCACGGAGGAGGAGCACGCCTACAACTTGCGGGTTGTACTAGACACACTATGAGAGCGCCAGCTTTATGGAAAGCTCTCAAAGTGTCAGTTCTGGATACGTGAGGTCCAATTCTTTGTACACATCATCACTGAGGTAGGAGTTGCGGTGGATCCTACAAAGATCGAGGTAGTTCTAGCTTGGGAGCCACCCAGGAGCATGACAGAGGTGCAGAGATTCTTGGGGCTAGCTGGGTACTACCAGAGATTTCTGCCAGACTTTTCTAGAGTTGAGGCACCACTCTCAGCTTTGAAAAAGAAGAGGAAGCCCTTTGTGCGGTCAGACAGATGTCTACAGAGCTTCAAGGAGCTGAGACAGAGATTGAACAGTGCGCCTATCTTGAGGCTATCGGAGGAGGGAGTAGGGTACGTAGTCTATTGAGATGCATCAGGGACCAGACTCAGATGTGTCCTGATGCAGGAACGGGCCGTGATCGCATATGGATCACGTCAGTTGAGGAAGCATGAGCAGAACTTCGCTACCCATGACCTGGAGTTAGCGGCAATGATCTTCGCTCTGAAGATGTGGCGACACCATCTGATGGGCGAGTGCTTTATAGTATACTCTGACCACCAGATTCTCAACTACATCTTCTCATAGAAGGACCTAAACCTAAGATAGCGGCGATGGCTCGAGTTCCTCAAGGACTATGACTTTGAGATAGTCTATACTCCTGGAAAGGGGAACGTAGTAGCTGATGCTCTCAGTAGGAGGACGGGCATTCAGTTACTTGGGGAGGTGACAGTGCAGCAAGCCACTTTGTAGATATCCTTCGTGGATAGTGATGGATCAGCCTTTCTACAGTCACTCACAGTCACTCCTCCACTTCTACAGTGGGTCAGAGAGTCACAACGTGGGGAAGATGACTGTGACATGTGGAGTGCATAGATATCCTCAGTACAGGCACCTGATGGATTCCTTGTGGGAGGAGAGAACGTAATCCTTTTTAGAGGATGTACCATGGTACCAGCTAATTTACAGGAGGAGGTGCTGAGGGAGTTTCACACTTCCCCTTTAGCAGTACATCCACGAGTGGTGAAGATGTACTAGGACCTCAGACGACAACACTAATGGCTGAGTATCAAGAAGGTTGTGGCGGAGTTCGTTTCTCGATGTCTCACCTATCAGTAGGTGAAGGTAGATCACCAGGTACCAGTAGGCTTGGTACAGCCCTTGGAGGTCCCGGAGTTGAAGTGGGAAGACATATCTATAGACTTCGTGACTGGAATTCCACACACTTCTAGAGGTCGTGACTCCATTTGGGTGATTGTCGACCGACTCACCATGTCGGCCCACTTCTTACCCATCAGAGAGCAGGGCTCAGTGGAAAGCTTGGGATGCCTCTACATTCAAGAGATTATATAGATTCATGGTGTTCCATCATCTATCATCTATGATAGAGATGCTCTCTTTACTTCCCGGCTTTGGAAGGGGTTGCAGGAGGCATTCAGGACGCAGCTACGTCTGAGCACCGCCTTTCACCCTCAGACAGATGGTCAGACGGAGAGGACCATTCAGATTCTCAAGGACATGCTCCGTGAATGTGTCCTCGACTTTGGTTGTAGCTGCGAGGATCACCTACCCTTGGTGGAGTTTGCGTACAACAACAGCTACCACTCCACCATCGGGATGGCACTATACGAGGCTTTGTACGGCCGACCTTGCAGATCACCGCTCTGCTGGACAAACCCTGGGGAGTCAGTACTTGTGGGACTGGAAATTGTCTAGGCCACGATAGAGAAGGTCCATGTCATCCAGGAGCGGATGAAGATAGATCAGAGCCGGCATAAGTCTTTTGCTAACAAGAGGTGGTGACAACTAGAGTTCAAGGATGGTGACCACATCTTCTTACGGGTCTCACCTCGACGTTGATTATGGAGATTTGGCCGAGGCGGAAAATTGTATCCGCGCTTCATCGGACCATTCCAGGTCCTCTGTAGGTTTGGCGAGGTGCCTTATCTCCTAGCTCTACCACCTCAGTTTCACCGGGTGCACGACGTCTTCCACGTATCTCAGCTGAGGAGATACTTGCACGACCCGACGCATATCATTGACCACGGGGAGATGGACATTGATGATGGGGCGACTTTTGCGGAGGTCCCAGTGGAGATCGATGATCGACAGGAGAGAGTCCTATATGGATGGTCGATACCTCTAGTGCACATCAGATGGTAGCACGGGAACCTCCAGGAGAGCACTTGGGAGCAGGAGGCTCAGATGAATGATCAGTACCGACATTTGTTTCCCTAGTTTATGGTATATCTTTACAGGGATGTAACGCCCTATGGTGGGAGTAAATTAAAGACACGTAAAATTCAAGGGAAATTTTTTCTTAATTTTCTTTTGGATTTTACAAGAATGCTGTTTCTAACGGAACTTGATTTCAAGGCCCGGTGAGCCCGGAATAAATTTCTGAAGTTTAGCTCGGGTACGTTCAGTGAACGAACGAGCAGGATTTTTCCTAACTTTTGAACCGGTGCTCGTAATCGAAATCGGAGGACACCAATGGAATCACAGTGCTGGTAATTTCTTAGGAACACCTTTTCTGGAGTTGCGTTTTCTCGGGTGTGGTAATTAAATTTTTGGGTTAAGTAAAAGAATAAAATAAAATGGTGCAACCAATTTTATTTTATTTAAAGTAGTTTAACCTAAGATAAGTGGTTCGAGTGGGACCCACTATATCCTACTCCACTAGGTAGGATATTTTTAAGGTGGGGCCCACATGATCCCCACCTATTCAACTTCCTCAAACCCCCTATTTTAATTTGGTGACGCACCTGCACCCCCATTAAATTAAAGTCAACTCTTGCGTTTAACTAAATATTAAACGCATCTTTAATTGGGCGGTTAAAAATTTTCAACTAATTCAATTAATTGAATGATTCATATTTGAATTTCAAAAACCTTTGGCTTGAGTAATAAAATAAGGCAACGCTTATTTTATTTGGGTGGTTTTGTTGTGCGAGAGGATTTTGGAGAGGTAAGATCTACGTTCCGAAGAACGTTCTTGTTCCTCGTCGAAGAACGCGAAGAACACCGAGCATTCGACGAAGAACTCCGTCACCGCAAATGGGAGTTTGTCGTAACGTCTTCCTCCCACCTCATAGCCGGTGAGAGATGCCATCCTTAGAGATCGACGACGCGATGCCAACGATCCTCCTTCCACGACGCTTACGGAGTCTCATTCCGCGACGCCCCTTTCCGTGACAAACCTCGCTCGACAACAACGCTTGAGGTAGGGGATTATTTTGTTTCTGTTCATGAATACTTTCATTGCCGATCATCATGTCTATTTGATCCACCTGTTATCGCAATAACGGGAGGAGGTCGGACAGCATGAACACGGCCGACCCTCCTCCCCCCTTGATTATTTGAATTGTTTGCGGCACGAGTAAGGCAGCGTGGTACCGTTGCACTACTGAAATAATAAAGAATTGGCGGAGAAGCGCGGTGCCGTCGTGTAACGCCGTTGAAGACAAACAAAGCCGCGGCACTGTCGCGCCGCGCCTGAGAACCCCGAAGAGGCCGTGGCCGGAGCGTGATGGCGCTGCACTGGTCAGACCAAGGCCGCGGTCTTTGGTCGCAGCGGAGCTGGAAGTGGCAGCCAGTTTCTGGCCGCCGGCGCCAGAGCAGGAAGGCGGGACCCTGGCAGTTCCGCGATAGCAGCAAACGGCCGGCTTCCAAGAAGCCGGGGGTCGTAAACCCCGACTGGACGAAGGAGCGGCCCCTACATGGGGGCCGCGCTTACACAAACAGGGGGGAAGTGAGCCCCCCCTTCCGCTCGGCCCTCCCAGCCGGGACGTGCCCACCGGGCCAGGCCGCTCCCTAATGGGTAGGAACTGGACCCGGGTCGGGTCGACCCGGTTCAGGCCGACGCAGGGGGTAACGGGCCGGGTCGGACCGGGCCCGAACCCCCTATTTCCAGACCTCTTTCGGTATTTTTCCCATAACATGGGATGAGGACCTATGATCGACGCATCATCAGCTGCGATGCGATCCTTGGATTGAGATGGTCGTTTCGGTATACTACACTCTAGTTTTCGGAGAACATTGGGTTCAGTCGGGTTGGTTCGAACACGAAACCAACCGTGCCCTCAGAGCGGAAACACTTATAACTTGAGCTCCGGACGTCCGGTTGACGTGCTGTCATCTTTGATGGATTACTCATAGTGAGATGGACCTTTTGGCTTACTCTGCTTGAGTTTTGGATGCATTTGTAGTACATTCGGGTTGGTTGTGACTTAAAAACCAACCGGGCCCCTGGGACAAAAAATCCAATAACTCTCAGACCGAACGTCTGATTTACACGCCGTGTGTGATGTTGAGTTCCTGTTGAAGATACAGAACTATTGGATACATCAACTCTAGACTTCGTGTCAGTTGATGTATCATCCCCTCGGCTCATGGAGAGGACCCTCCCGAATGAGCTTGCTGTGTGCGGGATCCCTAGAGCTGGCTGCGACTGCGACGACGATGACGACTGTACAGAAATCCTCCGTGGGTTCGACAACGACGACTACAACACTCAGAGATCCTTAGTGAATCAGAGCTACCGATCCTGTGTGGGTCAGATCCTGTGTGGGTCAGCGCTCAGCAGTCTTGTGTGGGCCAGCCCATACGGATCCTATGTGGGTCATATCTTGTGTGGGTCATTGCGGGGGTTAGTACCTATCGATCCTGTGTGGGTCATTGTGGGGGTTAGTACCAATCGATCCTATGTGGGTCTGATGTCTTAGATGATTCAGTGGCTACATCTGATCATCTCTATCGTCTTACGAAGAAGTATACCTGTGTGAGCTGAGTCTTGAATTTCAATCATTATCATCGATATGATTGACTTTATTTCCTATGTGGATTGTGTTGTGCTATCATGTGTGGATGTGATCGAACTTGGGCTCGGATGTTGGAGCCGAACTAGAATTGATGACATAGGTATATGTATGGTCATATACCTAAGTAGTGTCGCATGTTACATTGTGATTTTATCTTTCCTTTGTGGATTATCCTTTGTGGATTCTGGGAGACCTTCGGGGGGCTCGGGGTCCCTAATGAGCAGCATATACTCACCCCTTCATGGGCTATTCCCGCACTACGTTGTGTTGGATGTAGACGACGGACATCGCTGATCGTGGTAGAGGCTAGTAGAGCAGTCGGTACCTGGAGGTGGACCACTGGGCGGGACGTACACGGAGCAGACGACTGGACCCGAGGAGCTGAGGTGGTTATCTGTTCCCACCCTTCAAGTGGGACTATCAGTGGACGGCTCGACATTTCTCCTTTACTTTCACTTGTTGTACTTTCTTTCCAGTTGGACTTTACTTTCAGTTTGGGTTTGTATTCTGGCCCATTTACTTTCCGCACTTACTATTGTACCCCTTTTTACTTAGTGTTTACTTCTACTTTCTTACTCTGTGGTGTTTGTTTACTTTACAAAGGAAATGCCTTCCCCTTTTTGTCGGGATTTATTCCTTGGTGCTAGTCTCCAGCCCCTGGCCAATGGGAGGCGGGCTTGGGGTTAGTCACGGCACGAGCCCCGAGGACGGGTCATTACAAACATTCTTATTAAACTTTTATACAAAATTTCAATACATTAACCATTAACCATGAATGGTATAAAAATAGAACATTCACAGTTAAGAATAAGTAATTAAATACAATATGGAAGATTTTATTGTAATAAATTAACCTCAATTGAGAATAATTAATGATATTGACATAGATGAAAGTAATCATCAAACCTATTTGAGATAAATATCCCCCCTTTTCTTGAAAACATTTAAAAGTATCACTATTAATCAAGAAGCTGTTTAAAATCGATTTTTGAATCAAAGTGCCTCATACCACTTTGAAACTTTTAAAAGTAATTTTAATTTTAAAACATTAATTTCCATATAAATAAATCCTTAAAACCATTTTTAAAACATGGACATTAATGAGAATGATTTAGAAGAATAAAATTTTAAATCATTTAAAATGATATTTTAGTTAGGGTTCCTAACCAAAAGAGAGACGCTTGAATAGAAATAATTGAGTTAATAAGAACTTAATAATATCATGAGAATAAAGGGATTCATGATATATTATGTCAAAGTTAAGTATATACACCAAATAAATGTTAATTGGTGCATAACAACAAATAAGTCTCAATGGAATGTAAGTAGAGATGAAATTCCTTATAAAGACTGTATCCTTAGGTAAAAGACAAATCAATGACGTAATTATGTGTGAAAAATGTAAATACACTAAATATGATTGAATATTCAGTGTAATACAACCAGAGGACATTCACATGTATTCTAGTAACTACCACACCAATGACTTGGATGTTTAACTCAATGAATGAAAATTGAGTTAAGATTACTCTTATCAAGATCGTATCGATGAATTTAGAATTTATCAATGGATTGATTATGTGTATCAAAAAAATATCCACACAAAGGGGAGTGGGAATTACTAAATAAATAAATAAATAGTTATTTCCTACATAATCGTGGAGTAAAATAATCAATGAAGTTTGCATAAAACCCAATGAGTGGAAATCAAAATTAGAAATTCCCTTACCGATTTGGTGACTTACGAAACATACACCCCATGAAATAAGGACCATAAAATGAAGATGTAAATACCCATAAATTAATTTATATTACATAAGTAATACAATCATGGGTAGTACATGTACCACACAAAAGGAAATAGTGGAAATATAGCATGAATCTCATGAAAATAAGAAGTGAGATGAAAACACCTTACCATGTTGTAATCAATCGAGTCGTATGAAAAAAAGTTAATAAACACTAAATCAATCACTTAATAAAATGAATACAAATATAATAATGATAATATATATCAAATGGCAGTACACAATACACCACATGCAATAAATAAGTGGCGGTCAATGGAAATCTCACAAAATTAAAATTGAGATAAGAAACCCCTTACCTTGTACATTTCCTTGGAAGAGGGTACGTTAACCTCCTGTATAATAGTTAAATCATTTTTATTAAATTATATAAGAACTATATACCTAAATATGATATCATATGTGATCCTCTAATATTGCATTGTTAATAATATTTTAGTTGTATCATCATTTCAGGTGTTAACTGATCTGTTTTCCTTTCTATGCTAAGTTATGTAAGCCATGTTTTTTATGGATAATATTTATTTTATTCATATCCAGAAAGATATTAAGTTCTTAAACATTATTTTTAATCATAAAATGAAATTTATTCTTGAATGATTATGATGGGGAATGAATCTCACCTCGTTCATGGAGACGGTAATCTGTACGTATGTACGAGTGACAATATCATTATATTGATTATAAAATCATATGTAATTGGATGGTATATCATATATACAGAATCATTAACATTGTTTATAAATTTTTTACATGATTTATACTCATTATTATACTCATACATATAATGAAGTGTTTGAATAACAAACTACACTACAACATGGGGATGGTAAGCCATATGTACGCACGTTTGGGGACTTTGTCATTCATATGATGGATATAATAATAAATATGATTGTAACATTTTAATAACAACATCACATTATATAGAATATATTTGAGTTATTATTTTATAATGGAATCAACAAAGAAAGAGAAAGTTGAAGAAGAAAAGAACTTGAAAGAGGTGACGAAATATTTTCCACTTCTTCGGGTTCTTCCTTTTGATATTATCAAAAGGGCTCTTTAGGTTGGCTTTATGACCAAAGGAAGGACTATAGGATAAAGGTAGGAAAGTTGGGAAGATATTTGTAATAGGTTTATTCGAGAAAAATGGATTGGTAGGTGTGAAATTAAGAGAAGGGGAAGTACGATTTTATAAGAGAGGTGAGGGTCACTTTAGGAAAAGGTGGAAATATTATTTTATAATAAAACCATTTTCAGATTATAATGGCTAAAAAATGATTTATTTCGAGGTTAAGGTGGTTATGGGTTGAAAACCACTCAAAAAATAGGTTTTAGACAGGTTTAGTTCACCTTGTTAACCTTATCTTTTAGATTTAACTCTTAGTTAAATAATTTTGACATTTATCATGTCTCTTTGTATTTTTATATTATGTGGTTAATAAACATACTATAACAAGCCAAGAGAACCCCAAGTGGTTCATTATTAATATATATATATCTTTATATAAGTACTTTGGTAGAACATTAGAATTTTAGGAATATTAAATCAATTAACAACATAGTATTTTTTTTAAACTCAATTATGTCAGTTTTGACACTATTTAGTATTTTGTTTTTGTGAAAATCATAACATCATGATTACTTCAAAAATAATTATTTAATCAACCCTAACATGTCTTATTAACCTATAAAATTATTTTAATTCATAAAAATTATAAATTTACATTCATTTGTATATTTATAATATCAATTATTTTAATCTTTTATTAATAAGGTAATTACTGCATCATCATTATGTCATAAATAAATTTAATTATTTAATTTATAAAAATTATAAATAAAATACAATTATGTATGAAATATGATTTTCTTTCTAATAAATATTTATAGTCGAATTTATCTTATGTATAACCCTATATTAAAAATGGTTTAGTTATTAAACATTGAATTTAACAATTTTAACTCTTATTTAAATAAAATAATAATAAATTTCCTAATCTAATCCATGTGGACCAAAATGATCATATTTTATTCCTAGTGGTTTTCTAGTCGAATTAAACTTATCCAATAAAATTAGGACATGTGTTAGGGTAATTATAATATCATTTTAACCCTTAATCACCCAATTTACTTTTAACTGTGGTAAATAAAAGTCAAAAGATACTATTCACCAAAATTTATTTTCATCTTATTGAACCAAATTTTACTTACTTATTTATACTTTTTTCTCTCTGATTTTTGAAATTCAACTCACATAAGTGGTAAAATTATGTTTTTTGGAAATTTATAAATGCTCTTAGAAGGTGTATACAAGACGGTAAAAAGTTCAATAAAATTTTATACATCTAATTTTATTATAAAATGACAACAATTAGTTGCATTGAACTTATATAGGTATTATATATCTATTTTGACTTAAAATAAATTTAAATAAAATAAATAAATCTTTAAATAAAAAGTCGTTTTTAAACAATAACACAGTGTTTTTCACTATTCATCTAAAATTGAATGTTTTCAGAAAAATACCAAAAATTTACCCTAAGCTATTTTTGATATTCCAAATTCCAAAAATGTGTTCTATTTTACCAAATTAAAAACATATAAGTTTCATTAATTAATTTAAAATTAATTCCTATTATCAAAACAAAAAAGAGGATTTTTAAAAAGTAAAAACTATCAAAAGATTGATATGTGTTTATGTTAAATTTAAATGTAAATTTACATATAATCACCTAAATTGTATTAAATGAAAAAAATATAATCTAATTATACTTCCAAACCATTCAAATTCATAATTTTACATTATAAATTATTTTGATTAAAAAAGTTGTCTTTAATTATAATTTAGTAATTTTCAGTATTCATCAAAATATGACAGTTATCAGAAAAGTTACAAAAATTTATCCAAAATAAACTTTTATCTCCTGATTATAAAGAAGAATTTAATTTCATTAAATTGAATACATAAATATCTCAAATATTTTTTTAAAAATGGGGTTCTATTAAAAGGTAGAAAAATTGCATTTGATGAAAAATACTTCTTTTATCAGAAAAAAATGAATTTTTTCATATATTATGTCTAAAAAACACATAATATGGATTCTAAAATTATATGGAGTATATAAAATTCAAAATTCAGTTAATACTATTCATAAATTCCTTTTGAACGACTAGTTCGGTAAGTCATGTTGTGCTCGAACTCAGTGTTGTGTATAGTGTAAGCTATTAAATTACTTTAAAGAAAATAACTTACTATGAAATCTTGGGGTGTTACATGAATGTGTTGAATTTTAGGAGAGATAATTTTGGTCAATTTCCTTAATAGCTGATTCAAACACCTTATTTTATTCATACATGGCATAGCTCTCTTCACCACAATTATAACATTGGAAAATATATTTTTCATGCACATTGTATTAGAGGGATTTCTTATCAATAAAATATTCTTGAAGATATGTACTATAAATTTTTATAATATGATAAACTTCACTTTGATTACATTAAATTTGTCGAGATTTGTTGTTAACTTTGTTTCTTTGATGAGTTCTTTCTCATTTTGTCTCATTATTTTTTTTATTTTTCTTAGGTAGCTTGGTAGAAATATATTAAATTGTTTCTCTAAAAGGAAACTAATATTATTTTTTAAATATACTCTCCACCAAGAGTTTTTAAATAGAAAATAAAATATTAAGAAACTAGAAATATAGAAATGGTTTAGAATCCAATAATTTATGGAACATGGCAGCGATAAAAATTATTTGGATTATATTAGATATTTTTAACACTGAGGGGTTTGGGGGTGATTTAGTGTTGATTAATTTTTTATAAATAATATTGTTACCTATATACAAATCAGGTGAATGTATATCTCATTTTTTCTCAACTTTGGTTATCAAGCATGGAGTATAAGATATAATGAAAAAATACAAAGGCACACAAAACATGTTAATGTGGTTTTCCTCAAAGATGGAAAACTATGTTTCTAGTATATATTGGTTTCTATAAAAATAACAAAAAAACCCTTTTATTTAAAATATAAATATCGGGAAAGAGTAAATCATTTGAACCAAATTCATGAGATAAACTTGGTATAATTTTTCACTAGATTGAAACTCTTAAAATATAATATTTTGGATTGTATCACCTTAAAGTATAAACAGTAGTAGTGATGTATGAGGTGTCTCTTGGATATGTCATATCTAATCACCTTTCTAAATATAAAGTAATCCATGTTGGGTCTATTTTCTAATTTAGGATTTACAATATAAATATATTGTAGTTTCATATCCTCTTACTTATTATTTGACCAGAATAATGATAAAAAATACTACATCAATCTCTCTCTCTCTTTCTTTTTTTTTTCATCGATGCAGATGATAAAACCTTCACAACATCATAATTCTATTTAATTATTAAACTACGAAAATTTATGATGATTCTAGTCTTAGTTCTATCTCTCTTCTCTTTGATACAAATACTTTAAAAAAAATTCAATATTATGTTTCTATAATCCAAAAAAACATATTTATATATATATATATATATATCACATCTTTAAAAAATGTCTACAATTTTTTTTTGAATATGGATATATCTGTAATTTATTATTTCATATATCCTACATAATTAAAATTTATTCTCAATCAAATATTTCATCATTTCGTCTTCCAAAATTCAAGGTATTATCATTCATCCAAACATTCATAAAACCTAGGATCACTTAACTTTTCTTCACATCTACATGGAATAATTCTATGGATTGGACATAGAATAAATCTTTCCTTTTAACCTTCTATAAATCACTCCTAATAGATTTTACTTTTATATGTTCCATTTTTTATAGTCACAACAATGTGTCTTTCTCCTCCAATTGTCCAATGGCCTTCAATTATTTTATTAAATAATAAATCCCCTTTTAAGGGATGAAGTGGGTGAAAACCTGAATAGACATCACTGACATATTAAAATTACACTGAAAGGGTAGAAAGAGTAAAACCAGGATGACATCACAGTACAGCTCCTCCCAGAATTTGAACAATGTAGCTCTTCACCGTGGCAATGTTTATCAGCGAACAAGTGTCATGGGTCAAAGCACGGGCCCGATCCGATGGCTGGTGCCATACCCTCTCAAACAACCAAATCCAAAGAACACTGAAAAGATGAACTTCCAGCTCTGGAACCACTTATGGAGTTTGTTGCATGAAGTCTATTCTAGATCACAAACATTCTACCTTAAAAATGAACCATTCTACCAAATTATCATCGCATATAAATATGTATAACTATATCATTCTAATATAGAAATACCATGTTTTAAAATATAAAAATATATCATATGACTCAAATATCCCAAATTTGATACCCTTACATAAAATTTTAAATATCATTACCTATTTAATATGTTTTTATTTGTTTTCCAAATATAAAACGTTTTTTACCAATTACCAATTCATAATAAATTTTTATTATTACATATCACTCATAGACTCTAAATTAAGCAGCATTTCCTCCAACTGATGACACATACATATGATCCTATAAATGTTATTTATTTTTTATGGTTTTATAATTATTTTTATTTCCTGTGAATTTCTTAAATATTTTCTGTAAAATATTACATGTCAATTGTAATCTATATGTACTTTTCCAAATATATACTTATGTTAATAAACATATGCATCTAATGGATTTGTAATATTTCAATATGAACAAAAATAATTATTCTACATAGTCATTAACTATATTATGTATCATTTTTTAATCCAACTCATTTCCAATCCATTTTTTTAGGGAAAAAATTATTATGTTTGAAAGGGAGGTTTTGAACTTTTTCTTTTTATCTAAAATATATATAGAACCTATTAAAATCCACTTATAATCCCTTTCAAACTCTTTATGAAATATCTTATTTCTTCAAAACATATTTAAAAAATTAATGACATTGGAAATTATCAAAACAATGGTAACCATTCTCATCCTTATTTCGTAATCCTTTTCAGTATCTTTGAATTTTGCTTTAATTTTTTTTATGACGTCATTACTTATATCATTACATAATCAAACTATGAATTATTTAAACTTCTTTACACTATCTAAAATATTTAAATAACTTTTGAATAAAATCAAATCATTCATAATCAACACCAAAAATTGAAATCTCTATGTACCTTGTAAATATTATTTAAAGTATTTAAATGGTATTCAACATCCTCAACCAGATTCTACACCTCAAACATCATCCAAATATATTATTCTTAGATAATATAAATTAAAAAAAAATGATAACACATGGGATATTACTTATCAACTATATTACTCCTGGAGATATTATATTTATCAGTACTTAAACTATACATAACATAGATTCATCAAATTTACTAAATCTTCTTAAACATTTTCCCTAAAAATATTATCAAGTTTCAAACACTCATCCATATTATTTATAAAGATAAATTTCTGTCAACATACAAAGTCCATCCCTAGAAACCTTTTCATCTTTTAAACTTCTCAATTTCACAGAATTCAAAATACCACTACACTAATTTCATAATATGAATATGTGTAATAACTGTATACCCCAGGTAACAATATCCACACCATCTTACAACACTTTACATGTGAATGAATCTCCAATGGAATAACTTATTTTAAAATAATTCCTAGAATAATGTCATGTTTTTATATAAATAATGACAACTACTCATATCTAATAATTATTTGGTTTACAAAATATTCATGTGATCCTCATAGTAAATCATTTAATTACACATTTATTAGGGTCACCCATTTATCTCTTCATTTTATTAGGTACTTCATATTTTTTATACATAAATACTCTCACTATATATGTAAATCATTCTTATAAACATCATTATTATTGATAAAAAATAAAACTAAACAAAAATGTGGTCTAAAAGGGAGAAAATTAAATTCATTATCCATATTTTTCTTATTACCAATGGAAGGAATTCTCTCAAAATAATTACATTATCTAGAAGTTTGTCATTATTACATTTATCATTATGTAAATTTATAATTGTTTGGGAATTTATGAGTTATTTGAGTTAACAAAAAATTTAAAATGGGGTCTTATGTTACCCTAATCATTGGTGTTGTTTTGTTGCATTAAATTTCAATAAAATTTCAGAATATTTTTTATCTTATTTGAGGTGACTAAAGATATTTAGGGATGAATTAAAGAAGGTTGTAGTTGAGTTCTAAAAAATTTAAGTTGTATGTTTTTGAGAATCCGAAAAAGTATTTTATATGTAATAATAAATTGATCCCATGTAATATTTTAATGATTGAGAATTTGGAAAATAATTGACATAAGAATAATTTGAAGATTATACTATGGAATATAAGATTATTTTTCCCACATGTAACATTAACTCAGGTGTCATAAGATTCTTTCCCATAAAATAAATAATATTTTTGAGATGTTGATATTTGATTAAATTAAATACTTCCTAAGAGTTAAAATTTATCAAGTGAGGGATTATTATAATTTCCCAAACTCATACACCTGGATCAAGATCTAAATCATACACATCACATGTTATATTTCATACCATCTAATGTGACGCCAATTTTTCCTTCCATAATTTTAATATCAATACATAATATAGATTCTAATACATATTGAATACCATTTAAATGAATATTTTTAGAAAATTAGGAAACCTCATATAATAACATAGGGGAAAATCCTACACTATGAAATTTTTTCCACATAAATGGGTTCTTATGACCACACCCTATGTTTATTTCTAACATGTTTTGTTTATTTAGGATGTGTCATCATGGAACTTTCTCGAATTATTAAACATAATTGGACCCATGAAAAATAGTTTAAAATATTCTACGATCTAAAAAGATCCTAATAATTGTATAGAAATGAAATAATTTTTTTACTGTTTTTAAAAACATGAAAACATATCCTTGAAAACAAACGCATTACACAAATAATATCATGAACATTGCTTTATATCATAAAATCATTTTATTACATTATGAAATTAAAATATTTCTATAAAAACCCATGAATAACATGAACATGAAATATATCCAGGGAAAATATAGTGAATCACATGGATAATTTTTTTTATAATAATCTAATTCATAATTTCATGGCATCATAATATTACTATCCAGGACTCATGTAAACATGTCATACATAAATTGGCACCATATACGTCATATTACCATGCTAGTTTTTCTCATATGACCCATTGATGCATTGAGGGGATACTAAATATTGGTCCCCACTACTGCATATTAATTTTATTGTATTAATTATATGAAAATATTTAATAAATACTATAATTAAAAATCAACATAAATATCTATATTTGAGAACTATCATATGAAGTCACAATATTTTCCTAATTCAATAAATAAATCCTACTAGGACATAAGAAATCAAAAGGAATATGTTTTATTGTATTATTATATAATATCCCCTTTGAATCATTAAAATATTTTAGTGATGTTGAAAATATTAAAAACATCTATAGAATGTCATTATAAATCCACTTTAAAAATTTAAGAAATATCCATCTATTTTTAACAGATTTTAAAACTAGAAAATTATAGAAGAATGTGTATAAGATTTTATTTTAAAACCCATGGAAACATTTAAAGGTATATTAATAATGGATTATAGTTATGATGTTAGGAAAAATGTGGTTATGTAGTTAACATTAAAAATGTTATTTTTTAAATATTGTAAGAAGTCAAAAACAAACCATACATGAATCATTAAAATCTTTTTTTAAAAATATTTTATAGAAATTAAAAATTAGTTGAAAATGAAATTTAATATTATTTGAATAAAAAATTATAACATTCATGAAACATTAAAAATAAAGTGTATTTTTAGGGAGAATAGTTTAAAACATTTTAAAAATTTTTTAAGGAAAAGCCTCTTATATCTTTAATAACTATTAAATAAAAAGAAAATTGAATGATAAAATATGAAATAGATTTAAAAACACCTAAATGTTTGGTAAATAATGATAAAAAATCATTTTACATTTTATAGAATACATTGAAAATATGTGGTGAAAAGGTATAAGTCATATGGAAAGAAAATTGATACTCGAAATATCTTACCTTAAGTCATGTATAGCTGCATATGTTCTCTAACTCCAAAATAAAAAAATTAAATTATTTTTTTACATGTTTTATTACAACTTTATTATTTTTTTATTAACTATTATTCATTTAATTTAAATTATTACAATTTTTTACTTGGTTACAAAATCAGTTAATTTTACATCAGACATTTTGAGATGTTTTGGTTTATAATATCCAAATTAACATTGGTAGGTCGATCTTGGTCAAAAGTCTAATGGTTCCATAAATTAAATATTTTTAAAAAAATTATAATTATAATTTTTATACATTCATAGAAATTTTAGAACCATCAATGTAATGTGGTCATGAAAAATGAATTACATCATTTCATGGAGATGGTAGTCTTCATATTCACATGAGTGATATTTTCAAATTTCTAATGGTTTAAAATTAAATGAAGTAGATAAAAGATAATTTTATAAAATAATAATTATATTATAAATATCATATTTATTCATTAAACTTTTCATTATGACCATACATGTATGTTATTAATGAATAAAAAATCGCATCATTTAATTTGGGTGGTAGTCAACATGTATGATTGAGATGTGTTATAATATCCAAACATATAGAAGGGTAAGAAGGTATAAAATATTTTATATTTACATAATCACAATTAGTTTATAATTACCCTATAAATTCATCAATTAAATCTTCTTAACCATCAATGTGTGGCAGTGATGAAAAATGAATTACATTACTACGTGGAGATGGTAGTCTGTACGTACACACAAGCGATGTTTTCATTTTCCATTGGATGGAAAGGATATGTAAAAATGATATACCATTATCATAATTACATATAAATATAGTTAACAGACTGATTTTATTATGGTAGTATGGTTAAAATAAATTTTAAGTATATAGAAGAAGAAATAAACTTGAAATAATTTGTTTAAAACTTATACCTCTTTATTAGAAAACCTCTCACGGATTACCCCTTAATATATTATGTATTGGTCTTTTGGTGAGACCGAGAATATAAGGATAAGAAAATGGATTCTGTTAGGGTTTCAGTTTGGGTTTTTTGAGATAATGTGATCAATATGTTTGAATAATAGAAGAGATTATATTCCCTTTTATAAACTAGGAGGCTAACTTTCTTGTAAAAACTTGAAACATTAATATATAATATATGTATTACTCTAGTATAATGGAATAGAATTTTCATATTTATGATGATAAGAATGATAAGGTTTAAATACAATAAACTAATTAAATTTAATTAAATTATTATGATAATTTAAACCTTATTTCTTAGCTTAACCTCAATATTAAATTTTTTTACCCTTACCGTAGTGATAATTTTTTTCTATGGTTACTATTCATTATAAAAATATGTAGTTAATTTCATCAAATTAAAATTCATATATTCATAAATTTATTTTTCAAATGAAAATATAAAATATAAATGAAACCCAATTTTTATAAAAAAAACATGACCATTTTAAAGATTAAATATTTGTAACCATATGTTATTTAATTATTGTCATTCAAAATTGTGTAATTATTTCATAAGCATTAATCAAAAAATTTCTTTAGAAACAATTTCTATATATATTTCATTATTAGGTTACTCATATTCATACTTTCCAATCCAATGAAGAGGTAGTAACTAACATATTTAAATAATAATACCTCTATAGTATATCATGTTTCCTTTAATCTTGATGTTGCGTTTGGTACATTCTATCAAACATTGTATTAGTTGATGAACATACATTATAAAATATTGTAGTTTTAAATTCTCCCCCTTTAAATAAATTTCATCCTCATAATTTTATCTCATGTTTTTTAAAAAGGGTATAATTATTTTAGAATCATTTTTGAAGAGTGTGAGATAAATATATATAATTTGAAAGAAATTACCTTCTTTACACATTGATAACATTCCATTTTTAATAGAAATTTAATGTATATGATATTAATAGGATAATTATAAATTCTTAAATATTTCTTAAACCATGAATCTACCATTTTCAGGGATATTCTTATGTAAGAGTTTAAAAAAATACCTTACTATTTTAGTTTTGTTTTCCAAATTATACATGATGTATTTATCTTACTCTTGATTGAAATGAGGAATTGTATTACCATCAAGATAGAGAATATGAAATAAAAAAACAACATGTTTTATTACCATTACATATTCATAATAATTTTCCTTTTTGTGTGCTTTAATTATTTTCACATCTCTAAATCTTCTCATATTTTAAATCATAATTAACCCAAATAATTTGTTCATGCTTGAAGCACTCAAATTAACTCTTAACCTCACATAAGACTCGTAAAAGGATAATAAATTATTCTTCAAATTTATATACATTAACCAAGTCAAAAATGGTTATCATCATTTAAGATAATATAATATATTAATAAAACTTAATATGATGATGTAAGAGCATAATCTCCAAAACCAAAGTTCATCATAAATCTTTAAATAAATAACTATCCTAAAAACACATCAATAATATTCTAGTCCAATTTGAAACCAAATATTAGAATGATTTGATCAAAATTGCCTCTATGATCGATTTATCATTTATCTTGAAAGAATATTAATCACTCATAAATTCACATACCAAAAATATATATTCAAGGATTATATATTCACTAAAATATATTAAACATTTCCATAAACGACCTTAATCAGCATAAAGAAAACCAAAACAAATAATACTACTTATAAAATATTACTAGATATTTATTTCCTAAATAAATTCATATTAAAAAATTAATTTTAAATTAACCTTAATCATATAATGTTCTAAGAATATGATGACTCTTTATTCCAGTTAACCAAAATTCACCCAACCTTAATTAAAGTATTACCATTAAGGGTTATTTATTCCTTTCAATTGTTTTCCCAAAAAAAAAATAAGAACCATCCCCAAATTAAATTTACACTAAATCATAAATTAATCCTAAGGGTTTTATATAACTCAATATTCTAATAAAACCCAATATAATAAACTTCTTTAAAAATAACATTAATCACTTTGATAGAAAAATACATTTCAGTCCGAAATCATATCTATATTTCTTGAATAAATGTTCTTATAATTTTTTCCCCAAAATAACCATAATTATAACATCAAATAATATAACAATGAAAAATTATTATCTATCCTTTAATCATACAGTTTTTAAAATATCATTAATCGAATCAAAATAATATCTTATATTGTCTCAAAAAGGGTATCTATAATTTTGAACATTTGATCCTCCTTAAATAAAATACCACTACATCAAAACTATTGACACCCTATATATAGACACTTAAATCATTTAACTTTCATCATAAACCTTCAAAAAATAAATTTACATCTTTTTCCATAATACCTTCAAAATTTTAAAATATGAATCATTTCCTAAGATTTATCAATACTAATATAATCATATTGCCTAATTTAAATATAACCATAATTATTAAAATAATTTATATTATTATATGTTATAAACAATTTCTTAATATTAATTTTAATATCATATTTTATTTCTAAAAATTTATTTTTTCAAACATGCTATTCATATTTAGGATATTTCCTCATTTGTGATAAATTTGTATAATTCCCATGCTCCAAAAATTCAAAATATTCAATTGGTACCTTTAGAAGAAATTCATTCCCCTCAATTATATTAATTGAACATGTTATTTTTTTCAATAGTATAATGCTATATTACCTACCATAAAACATATTAAACATCATTGTATTCCATTGATACATTTCCTTGGGTGCTTCTTCCTACATTGTATACACATGGTGTCATGATCCGAACCAAGTTGGGGCTTGAGTTGTGACTACCATAAGCACACCTCCAAAGGCCTATGTTTGGATACAAGAACTGAAGGAATAACTAATTTCATGGGGGGGGGGCCTAATGTACCTATATGAATTCACTAACAAACACCTAAATAAAATAGTTTACTGGTGTAAAACGATGAAACAAAAATTCATGCATACATCTATTTGAAACCAGAGCAGAATATAAGTAATAATGGTGTAGGTATACTCAATCCTCAAGGGTAATGAACCCAGAATGCGACAACACCGCAATGTATCCTAGACATCACCTAGCTATGCTTCTAATACACTTTAACTATCATTAGGTTATGACATCAAATCCAGCCAAAGGATATTATTCGGGGCTCTAAAGGTAAACAAAAAATAAGGAGAACACACTAAAAATGCTCTGCCATCCCATATGGCACACGTATAGGAGATAAAATCCATCAGGAATAGCTATAATATTATTAATGGTATGTCTGAGAGAATTTTCTCTATTAGGAGCAACCGATACTGTCCATATCTAGTCCCTATTACAAAATTTTTCTCCATTTCTAACCTCCTCCCCGCGCAAGGATAAAGAAACCAAGTGGGGAGGTCTGTTCCTCACCACTACCCTGTAGTTTAGAGAGCACTAATCTAAACCAGGAACTATGTGAATCTTCTCTTTGGGAGGAAAATGAGGGACTTAAATGTCAACACTGCCCCATAGTTGAGGGAGTACTATATCCTAACTAACTCACAAAACCTTTGTCGCTCCTGTATAGAGTGGCCCACACCTTAGTCCATCAAAGGAGAACTAAATCCTCACCCTGTATCATTCTTATTGAGTAGAGGGGCCCGATCATTGGTACTATACTCAAAATATGTGGGAGATCCAACTCCCATGGGGGACTCGTAGCCCAATGAATCTTGAAGATGGGAGAGGACTACTCCGTATGCGAGGACCTGCACCCTAGAAATATAGGGGAGTACTACACAATGAAAGGAGGACCCAAACCCTTGTATGATAGGGGAGTAAAACACCATAGATTCAGAACCAACACACTAACATGGTCAGGGTGTGCCACTCTGTGGCTAGAGGACTTTCACCCTGGTATGATGGGGGAGTACCAACTCTGCTAGCTGATTTACTATGTGGGAACCACACCATAATAAAACAGGGGAGTTCCAACCCCAGGCTAGAGAAATAATTCCGTAGAAGAGAAATGGATTACTGACTCTACAAAAACATCATGTATGGAGGAATCGTACCCTAGAAAAATAGGGGAGTTCTGACTAGAATGATAGAGGACCTACACCCTATCCTAGTAAGGGAGTACCCACTCTATCTATACATCACATATAGAGGACCCACATCCAAACACGGTTGGGGAGTACCAACTCCATGGATAGAGGACTAACACCCTAGTCCAACAGGGGAGTTACTACTCAATCTGGCCAACAAGTTTGGAGGACCCATACCCTGTAATTGCAGAGTATCTCTATACAAAATTTCAAATGATACGGGGAACCTGTTCACTAATCCATTAAGGGAAATAGTTTTGAAAGTAAATTAACGATGCCCAATATCTCATGTGACTACCATAAACATAAAAGTCTTAGGAAATAAATCACCACACATTGATACTATCTATTTGGGATAGAATGATTCACCCACTTAGTTTTATGTTGCATCAGAAGGATGCATCTTGTTGGGGAAAGTTTTCCCCTTCCCCGTGAGTCTAGGGATTTCCCAATCCATGTCTTTCCCAAAATAACTAACAAGAGTTAAAAGAACTAACACCCATGAAATAGGGATTCCTGTGTCTACTAAAGAAAATAAGTGAGGGAAACATACTCCCTGATGCCACAAGGGAGAAAAACTCTACAGTTATAATGATTTTATGGGAATCACATCCCAAAGTCATAGGGAAAGTTATGGACCCTAACTTCAACCAAGTGATTCACCCCGATAACTACCCATGATTTGGACCACTATACAAGGGTATTGATAGAAACATGACACCTCATACTCGTATTACAGAACATATTCCAGAATCACGATCTATGTGGGAAACACGTAGGATTGGTTGCTCACAATACTAAAATTGAGACCCAGTGAAGAAGATACAGAAGGAAGAAGATCTCAAAGATATCCACTAAGAGTATATTCCATGTATTGGGACACACATGATGTGTGAAATCTTTTGAAATTTTTTCCGTTTAACTGATCAATACAGTTTCCAACCCATTTAGTGGTGTACATGGTGTGTACAGGAGGTGTGTGATGTGTTGTTATTCACTCAGCCCATGGCCATGTAGTGTACCTATGTCTGTGTACCGAACCCTATGTCTGTTTACTTTGTTCAGGTGATTGTACATGGCCATGTGTTTTCACAGAGCTTCCCAAGCCATGTACCATAGCCACATTGATTGGTGTACTACATGGTGTTTAATTATGGTACAAGACATGTAGTCTCAAAAGATCATCATCCTTGATTAGGAAGGGATACATGGGATGTGTATTTGGACAACATGTTGTGTAGATGGTAATTCCAAACAGGAATCACCTATAAAAATTCTTGATTTTCCAAAATTCAACCCAAAAACCATTATATCTACATAGAAAGGATCACCAAAAATTATAACGGGGCTCTAGAATTTATAATAATGAAAAATGAATTGGATCCTAACTAAAAAAACTACCTATATAAAGGGTAAAATTCCAAATATTATATTGAAAAATGGTTCGTGGATCATGTTTTTCATGATTCATTGATCTTGTTATTTAGAAATGGAGATTGGCGGTACCTAGTTGCGTTGATTCAACTTCGTTTCCATCCGTCGTCCAAAGAAGAGAAGGAGAAGAGGAGGGGTGTGCTCCTATTTGTTGTTCTGTGCCCCAAATATATTGTGGGAGGGAGGTTTACTTGGTTTTTTTTAATTAATTAATTAAATTATTATTTAATACACCACTTACCACCCTACCATCTTACCTCTGACAAGAACTCCCGACATGAAATATTTTATGTCATGCCTAGGGTAAACATGTGGTTTCTGACTCAACCGTGGTCTCTAGAATCTGATCTGAGGCTATAGGATGGAGTTATTACACTTCTCAATTGAATCTTCTCACACATGAGGAAATAAATTTTTTATTTTTAAAATCACCATGTTGAGGCTCTCTGAGCACAAGATTCCTATGCCGACAGAGTTCTTAGATTTTGAAATATTCATTAAAGTAATCCAAATTCTTACGTATCAAAATATAGGTCTATAATCACTACCAAATTTATATATTTTCATCCTAAAAAAGAAAAAGGCTAGGTACAATGATAGGAAATAGAGCTCTATTATTGGTACTCCCACACCATCACGCTCTTCGAGGGTTCCCGTGCTACTTTCAAGCTCCCACTTAGGGGAAATACTAAGGCCAAACCACTCTTACTTCTTATTTCAACTAGTTTAACATCATGAAACAAATAGGAACATGTATCCTCAATTGTGATGGGTTGAAAATCCCCAAACACCTCTTTCCATCTACAGTAATGGACTCTAGTGGTACCCCACCTCGCTAACCCTACACATATACTGATGAACCCCATAGTTTAAATCCAACCGTGGATTAACTGTCTCATGAACACCTCAGGTGTCTTATGTTAATGGTCGAAATCAATCATGTGAGGGTACCAAAGAAAAATATAGGTGGGTAGAATCATCCCACCCTGAGAATATAGACATAAAAAGTGCATGGCATACCCTGCTTGTCTTTTCCCCTCTTAGAAACCGAGTAACCCGATCCAAAAACACCACCACACCAACTAGTAGAATCCATGATAAGTATAGATGGTAGGAAACCAATCCATAATATGGAATAATCTTAGGTTCTAACTCTGCTTCTAAATAATGATTCTAAGAAAATCTCTCGAATACTAATCCTTGCCTTGAACACTCAAGTTAGAGAGACACATTTTCCACGCCATTAAATTGTCTAATTTGGGTGGCACTAACTCACTCGCACAGTTTCAGCCACATCATAGAAATGTGTCTATCACAACCCTTCCAAGAGGGGCTTATTCCGTGACTCCCCAATCATGCCTCAAATACACTAGGGTCCAGTGACTATCACTGAGTAGGAATATCACTAACATTGGATGCATTTCCTAAGTACCTGTACACATTCAAAAATCTATAATCCCACAAATGTTGAAATGTAAAAACCAATAAGGAACATAATTCATGCATACAACTAAAACCAACCAACATTGTACAATAGGGAATGTAAAGTGCAGTAAAGTAAACTGAGACTGAATAATATCCCACTAAAAGAAAGTGTCTATAAACTACAAAGTCTATACTGTAAAATAAAGGTATTGGGACTGCTATCTATATCAATAGGAATTCCTCAGCTTGTCTAACCTCATGAATCATTTCCTAGTCTGGTTCCTAGTCCCAATCCACCTAGGAATCTATCAAAAATGTTGCATGTCTGCATAAGATATGACATGTGTGGGAAAATACCGTTCAAGGTTGATTACAACAATACTCAGTAGGACACACCTGAAAATACAAATAAATACACATATTAAAGGTATAGACATTTCTAGACAAGAATGTGTACATAACACATATATCAGAGATATATAGATATACTCTATCCTTGACCCATAGTCTATACATAATCCACAACTACCGTATACCAACACTATAGATTTAGCCTGATGAATTCCATAAAGAAACTAATATGGGAGCACACACTCCTCCATCTTATAGTACTAATAAAGTCTTCCCAATATGTATTATTCATTGGTAAGTGCCATGATATAGTTACCTAGATCGATCTAAAGTGATATATGATACACTTGCTCCAATATTACTTACTAAATGAGTGGGGAAGATCACTATAAATAGACTAGGATCACTCCTAGGGGAATGGGGTGATACCATGACTCATCTGGATTCACCTTCTAGGTAGAGGAAAGATGTCCAGTGGGATTGGTCATACCAATAACAAGACTCTACATTGGGAATAAGAATGGATATAAGATCGCACTCAGAGCCTCTCAGAGAGGATTCTTACCTATATCCAGTAAAATCCTACTGAAGGGACCATACACCTATTAATAGGAAATGATACCAACTAACATTTAGAGGGAAAAGAAAGGGAACAATCCCAATAAAAACATGTCTGAGATATAGTGGACAAGATATTGAATCCATATAGAAAGGAGAACATGTTGTGTAGTAGGGTCACATGTCATTTCCCTTGACCCTGGATACTTCCTGTGTTCAATGGCACATGTCATTAGAACATGTAATGTAGAAGAGGTATACATGGTGTGTAGAAAGACTCACACTCCTTGTCCTACTATCCGAGGTCCACTTGTGTACTCTGGTTGTGTTCCAATACACGGTGTCAACTCGTGTTCACCTACCGGTGTACTAGTACATGGGGAATCCCATGTATTCGGTCAGGATCTGGAAGTGTGGTGGGGTACATGCCGTGTATGCAAGCTGTGTACTCCACCCTGTGTTCATGTAACTCCGGATATTTTAAATGAGCCTCATGGAAGGGCCCACATGCCATGTGATAGGTGTCACACACTGTGTGACACCTTACTACCACCCAAAACCCTAGCCTTTGTTGAGAGAGTCCGACACACCATGTAATCCCAGATTACATGCCATGTAGCTCAGAATTTTATATAATCCTTGGTTCTCACTTTGGTTATCTCCTCCACTGGTCTGGCCACCATTTCGACTATGCCATGCATAGAAACTCAAGATCTTGCCTCATTCAGTCATTCCATCACCCAAATAATGTGTTCATTCTTCTAATTTGGTCACACAACATATTAAAAGGGGTCATTCTTTGTTCTGCTGAATAATGCTAATGAATGGGGATTCATGGATCCATCATGGTCTGAATCGATATATATCTATCTTTGCACCCTAATCATGTCACTCCAATTCCAGATATTCAATATTGGATTATTTCACCTAGAATTCAGTGCACAACAATCTATTTATTGGGATATGTGGAGTTTTGTTCCAAGTAAAGAACTCCCATGAAGAATGATGAATGTGGGAAGAAATGCATAAATCAAATAAGAGGAATAGACCTCGATCAATGTTTTTGTTGATCATGGCTTGTTTCTATTAGAAAAAAAATCACATTCATCAAAAAATATTCACATGACCAACTCCCAATAAAATCCCATAGAAATAAAACTCATCCCGCAAGATTACGGAGAAACTACGGATCAACCTATTTGTTGGTTGGTTTGCATTCATCAATGAATTCAATAACGGGGAAGGAAATCCAAAATAACACATCCAAACTTTAATTTGGATTACTAACTAACCATGTTTGTTCATTATGTCACAATTGTTGGTGAGATCCATCAAGAATGGTGTTCGCTGATCATTAATCTGTGATTTCATCGTCTTTTCCTTGAGAGGTTTCTCCAAAGATGTCCCAAGAAATTATCCATTATTCCTAGGGTTAAGTGGATAACCTTATGATTTCAATATAATGATATTTTTAAATTAAATTATTACTTCATCAAAAAAAATTATCTTTAAATTATTTATTGATAATTACATCATTTGAGGGTGTTTCTACGAATGAACCACACCGACTAAAGTTTTGTCATGTCTAGAGAAAACACCACATTATGAGCTCAATAGTGGTCTTGTATTTTCAATATGAGTCCCCGTTCTTGCATTATTATGATTTGAAAATAAGATAATTTTTATTTCATTATCTTATTTACTATTACATCTAAAAATTATCTTCCACAGCCGACCTGCATCAGCCAATGTTAGGCCTATCCTAAGGTAAACATGTTGCTTTGAACGTAAGAATACACTTATATTTATAATTTGGGAACCTGTTTAGATGTTATTCCATTTTTTCACAAAAACCACTCATGCACACTATTTAATATATATAATATATTTTAAATTTTTTTTGGGCACACTAGGCCTCAGAATTGAAAGTCATCTCTGTTCTTAATTTTCAATTAATTCTATATAATATTTACAAATATTATAACGAAAAATAAATAATATTAAATTCTTCCCACATTGAGGATTTTCATCCTCAAAAAGACATTAATAGAGTCTATACAAAATATGTGGGTATTACCCACGAATTTGAGCCTCCTACTCTCATGTTCTCTCTTATAGATTATCGTATTGGAATCATACATGCACTAAAAGAATCATTCACCCAAGAAAGATCATCTCCTACCGACTCTTGATCTCCACTAGGCACTCAAATAAAGTATCTTTGTAATCAATGTCCTACTCACGCCAGTTGATGATGTGATTTGGGTTATGCACGTACCTCCCAAACTGCGACTCGTGGATGACATCGTATACCTGGTCAAACTCTGGGCTCGATCCATGTGATATTCCAGCACACTGAATCTATGAAGTATCTGAAAAGGACTAATAAACCAAGGAGATAACTTGTCACCCCAACAAATATCAATAACTCTCATTGAGGTGAAACCTGAAGGAAGACATGATCTCCTTCCATGAAATCAAAATGCAACAATAACTTGTCAGGATAATATTACTGATGGCTCTGGGAAATCATAATCTTCTCCTAGATGATATCCACCTACTCAGTAGTAGCACCGACCAACTTCGGTCCCATGAGTTATTACTCTTCTAGGTGAGTCCAACAAATTGGTGACTAGAAGGGTCCCTCATACAGGTCCTTATAATGGTGTCATACCATTGGTAGAAGAGTAATTGTTATTGTAAAAATACTCCACCAGTGGCAGGTGATCATCCCAACTATGGATAAACTCCAAAATGAAAGCTCATTGCACGTTCTTTATGGCATGAATGGTCAACCCCATCAAGCCACATATTTGTGGGTGAAAGATTTTCCTCAAGTCAAACTGACTCTCAAATTCTTTATATAATCCCTTCACACAATATTGATGTGAAACAAGCATTATGATTTGAAATAATCATCGATGGAACTCTATGGAGTCGAACTATTTCTTAAACATAGAGGCATACCATGTTATATACAGAATTATGTTATTAGATTTCAAGGAAGTGGAACAACTTGGTGATTAAGTCAAAGATCACTCAGATGGCATCATGTCCCCTAGACATACATGGTAAACCCATCATAGAGTCCATCAATATTTCATCCCACATCTATTCTGACACCTCAAAAGGTCGAGATAAACCCATTGGAAATTGGTTCTTATCCTTCACCTACTTGGATGTAAGTCATCAGGAAATGAACTCTTCTACTTCCATATTTATCCCTATCCACCATAATTGACAACATAGGTCTTGGTATACCTTTTCCACACCTTGAGTTTCTTCCAAAGGGGATATATAAAACTCCTTCAAAACCTCCTCCCGCAATGACATTGGTACTACTGTGCATCCCTTAAAAAGAGTGATGGGATCCCTACCTTAAGAATATCCATTAGTGGAATTCCCTATGGAAATCTGAGCACATAGGGTCTCGGAATAGGTATCCCCAATTTGTTTCTCCATGAATCATTTTAAGAGTCTAGGGGTGCGAATCATCAAATGAAGGTAAGTTTCATCATCTCTATCCACAAAGGATAATTGTAACTACGTCAATTTCTATGATACCATGTTTAGAAACTATACTCTGGATATCATTTTGAGAGAATCTCCCACAATTTTCCCTTCCCAAAATTATATATAATCTCAAATTCCTAGTCCTGTAGGAACTCTAGCCATATCCTATGTCTCATGCTAATATCCTTTTGAGAGACGATACACTTGAGACTCTTTTCATCAGACTAGATGGTAAATCACTTTCCCATCAAGTAGTGTTGCCTCATATTAAATGGGAAGATTACCACTACCAACTAAAGATCGTGTGTCACATAGTTCTTATAATGTGTCCTCAATTTTTCTAATCCATAAACATTCATCGCTTGCCTCTATAGATATACACTAAAAGTCTAGTCCTTGATGCTTTATAGAACACTACATACTCAACACCCTTCTTCAACAATCTCAAGACCAGGGCACTCATCTAACTTCTACTCAACTTCTAAAAGCATTGAAATTGGGTAAATCTTCAAAAACAATCATGATCCTCTCAAATACTTAGGTAGGCTATCGATCCTTAGTAGGGGATAATCGTTCTCCATGGTCACTTGGTTTAAGTGCTGACAATCCACACAAAACCTTTAGCTCTCATCATCCCTTTTTTATGCTAAAAAACTTGATCTTCCCATGTTGAAGCACTAGGTCTTAATAATCACTTCATTTATAGTCCACCAACTTCACCCCCATCCCACGAAGATTTATGGAAGCTATCTGATATGTTGGTATTGATATTATTGCCGTCCCGGGGTATAAAAAAATTCATAAGTTTATCTCCTGATGGGGTGGTAATCTTGGAACTTATTTAGGAAATACATCTTAATATTCTGCTACTACTATTGGGAACTAAAAACACATAATATCTACTTCTCCAAGGGTCTGTCTAGCTAACTCATGAGTAATTGGTTTCATCCTCTTATGTATTAGTCCATCCTATGATGTCTGGGTTTCCATTTCTCAAACAAAATAAAACCTTGTTCCATCACTATGAAAATACCACACCCTTCATCTAAAATAGTCAATATGGGCATGGAATGGAGAAAACCAATCCATACTAAGAATCTTTCCATATGGCCTTGATGATACCACAAAGTGGATACAACCAAAACCCTCACCTCCAAGGCTCTGTTCGCACTGTCGGAATATACATGTCATCACTAAGACTCTTCCTGTAGGAATCTCCAAGCTTAAGGGTTGAGTCAATGGTCTAACCAGAATCTCAAGGTCTCATATAGGATTTTAACCGGAAGATAATGATTAGTATATGTGTTTATTAATATTGAAGATAAATTATAAAGGACACATATCGTACCTTGAATCATTCTTAGAGCCTCTGGGTTGTATGCCTCGATCACACCCAACTATCCCTACCTCTATCCTCCAACTACATGAGCCTATAATAGACTACTTAGGGTTGGTGGCGGTAACATGTCTAAACGTTAGTAACCTCCTACTACTCTTTATGATTCTATGTCTGGTACCCTTCAGATCTTCTAGATCTTGTATCTTCCTCTACCTTGGAGGCCCATCCACTATCTCCCTATCATCATCTCAAAAGGTTGGATAATATATAGCAATAGTTCCCCTATTTCCACAAGAATAGAATTTCCTTGCTCTAGGATGACTGGACCCACCCAATGAGTCATGAACAGTAGACTCTCTATTCCAGGTCTTCCCCTTATGATATCTCCAACATCTATGTTTCTAAGTCTATCGTTGTCTTCCCACTGCCATGGTCTCTACTCCTATGGGCTCACTACTGACTACCACCGGCTATATCTGACTAGAAAAGGAACTCTCAACCACCAATGCATGATGTTGCACCCCTATCATAGGTAGGAATGCATAGAGGGGACAGACTAGCTTAGACATCTTTGTGTATACAACCCTCAAAAGTAAAAATCCTTTAGTTTTGATCATGTTCCATGTTTATCTAGAATCGATAGATATAGGTGCGCCTCGATGAATACTCATACATCAACATTTTATCCTGCCGAAGCTCTAGAATCTATATAGTATTCATAACCCTCAACTTATAAGGTGATAACTCATCTCTAAAAAGGTCCTCAAAGACTCCCCATGGAAGGGTCACAACATCGTAGGATCAGGTAACTAAACCCCAATATCACCCTGTTGAGACAAAGAGAAGGATCACCAATAGAACCAACATATGATCTACTGGTGTCCGGAATATATCGAAATCTAGGTTCACCACCTGAAGCCAGTCCTCATATACCTTTTTTTTGGGACCGACATGGAATTTGAGGGGTCTCTACTGCTGAAACTCATGAATAACGCTTATCATGTGACCTTTGTCCATTGGTAATGTGAGTACCATGTGATTCTCTATAGGTGTATGTATGGATAAAGAACCACTTGGAGGTAACATCATGGGAACTGATACCACTATAGAAGCCCTATCACTAAGGCAGATATTCATATGATCAATCTTCTGAATCCTAACTGGTATACATTGCCAAGACATCCTATAAGAGAACAAGATATACCATAGTCAATGAGTATATCGTGAGATCTAACTCAATAAGTACATGGAAACCAGAAGCCATTACTATATATTGTATATACCATTATTGTCTCCCCACAAACAGTGTTCTCATGTACTGAGTTGAAAATCTTGTTATCATAGTCTTGGTGTATGGATAAGTCTGTCGCCGCACCAACACTGGAGTCCCTAGCCTAAAAGACGAAGTCAAAACACTTAACACTATCACCCCGAAACAGTCTCAAATAATGTCGGTCCTAATGAAGAAATGGGCACCTATGATACCACTCGATCATGACCCATCCTAGAGGTTCCCATGTTGCGACTCCCCAAGAATGCCCCCAATTGTCCAGGGGATGGTGACTAGCACCAATTTGGAATATGACTGACATGGGAGGAATTACCTAACTACTTTTACACATGAAAACATATAAAATCCCACAAATGAATAAATGTAAAACCCATTAAGGAATAAAATTAATGCATATCGCTAAACCCAACCAACTAAGTACCATAGGTAATGTAAAGGGAAGTAATGTAAATTGGTCTCAAATTCAATCCCACCTAAAGAAATAGGATTTTAAATATAATGTCCTACTTATAAAAAATGTACTTGGAATTATATCTACAGACGTAAGAACACCTCATCCTGTATAAACTCATGAAGCACCACCCGGTCCTATTACTGGTCCTAGTCTACCTAGGACTACTTTAAAAAGGTAGTATTGCTTCATAAGATATAACATGGGTGGGAAAATCCCTTGTAGGGGTGAGTACAACTATAGTCAGTATGACACCCTAAAACCCCAAATATACAAACCAAGTAAAGGTAAAATCATCTCTACGCAATTATGATACCACAACACATATATGATAGATATCTAGATATGCTTGAACCCAGACCTGTAGTCCTGAGGTAAGTCCGAACTACCATATACCAACACTAGAGATTCAATAAGAAGATTTCAACAATGAAACTCATCTAAGATAACACACTCTGGAGTCTGATAGCACTGATGACATCCACACAAGAATTATTTTTCATTGGGAACCATCTGAAGGTAGATACATTGATTGATCTGAAGAGAGATATGATACACTCGCTCTAGGATTACTCACTCCATGAGTTGCGAAGATCAGGATACAAAGACAAGGATCACTACCAGGGAAATGGAGTGATACCATGGCTCATTCGGATTCACCAGCTAAGTAGAGAATAGATGTCTAATAGGATTGGCCATGGAGTTACCAAGACTCTACTTAAGGCACACGAATAGATATATTATGCTAATCCAGGAGTCTCAGAGGGTATTCCATACTATATTAAGTAAAATAATACTAATGAGACCATACTGTTGGGAATAGAAAATGATACCAACATACATATAGATGAAAAAATAGAGCGAATAAACACTCATGAATCTTGTCTAAGATATGGTGGACAAGAGATTCAAGCCATGTAGAATGTGGTACATGTCATTTAGTAGGGACACATGTCATTTCCCTTGACCCCGGGTACTTTTTGTGTCCAAAAACTTATGTCATCAGAACATGTACTGTAAAAGATGTATACACGGAGTGTAGAAAGGCTCACATGTCGTATCCTACTATCCAAGGTCCACCCATGTATACTGGATGTGTTACTCTACATAATGTCAACATGTGTTCGCCTTCCCATGTACCAATACACGGGGTAACCTATGTATCCAATCTGGGTCTGGCCATGTGGTGGGAAACAGGTTGTGTAGGCTAGTGGCATACTCTACCATATGACCGTGTAAGTCCATAGATACATGTCTTTATTCGAGGAAGTTCCCACATGTTGTGTGATATGGTTCACATGCCGTGTGAAACTTTACTGCTTCTTTAAACCCTAACTATCACTGAGGGAGGGGGAACACTGTGTAATACACAATTGCATGCGGTGTAGCATTGGATTTTCCAAAATCCCAAGTTTACACTCCAGTCTTCTCCTCTACTGCCTCAACCACCCTTTTGACTATTCCATGTCATGAAACTCAATATAATGCCTAGTTTGGTCACACCATAACCCAAAAAATGTGTTTTGTCTTCTAATCCAATCGCACAAAGGATTAAAAGAGGTTGTTCTTAGTTCAAGAGAGCAACACCAAACCATGTGGATTCAGAGGTACATCATCATCAGAATCACTCAATTTTTGTCTTCCCACCTCCATAATGTCATGTAAATCTCTGATATGTGATATCGAATCATTACACAATGATTCAGGTGGACAAAGATCGATTAATTGGGATATGTTGAGCTGGGGGCAAGCAAAGAATGTCCACGACAAACAATGAATGGGGGGAGAAAAGTATAAATCAAAACAGTGGAAAAAACCTCGGCCAATGATTATGTCGATTATGGTTCATTTCCATGAGAACTAAAATAAAATTAATCAACAAATAATTACAATATAAACTCTCAATAAAATAGCACATAACTAAAATGCATCCCGCAAGGTTATGATCAAGCCACAGATCAACCTATTAGTTGGTTGGTATGTGCTCATCGTGGAATTGTAGAACAGTGAAGTAAATCCAAAATAATGCATCCAGCCATTGATTTGGATCACTCACTAACAATGTTCAGTCACTGTGTCACTATTGTTGGCGAGATCTGTCAAGAAAAGAGTTCATCAATCGTCAATATCTGATTCCATTGTCGTTTCTTTGAAAGGTTACTCCAAATATCTCCTTAGAAATTCTACAGATTTCCAAGGGTTATGTGACTAACCCATAGATTTCAACATAAGGATACTTTTAAAATAAAATCATCACTGCATGAAAAAAATAATTTATCTTTAAATTATTTAATGATTATTACTTCCTTTTCAGAGTTTTCCACATAATACCTAAACTGACTAAAGATTTATCCCTGTAAGGAAAAACCCCAGATTATGAACTTAATAGTAGTCACCGATTTGCAATCTGAGTCCCCATTCATGATTTTTCAGGATTTGAAAGTAAAATAATTTTTATTTAATTATTTTATTTACTTTTACGTCCAAAAATTATCTTTAACAGTCGAACTATGTCGGTTGATGTTTTCCCTCAGATAATATATAAATTTTTGTCTGGATGCAATGGTGCCATAATATATTTGATATGGGAGAATGATTAGATGTTATTCAATTTCATAGGAAAATCGGCCACATGCGCTATTTAATATATTTAATATATTTCAAACATTTATTCCTGGAATGTTGGGGCTCGGAATCGCATTCCATCTCATCTCCTAGCCTAAAATTAATTACATATAATATTTATAAATAATATATGATAAAAATATGAGACATTACATATTCTTAGTGGGGGAAGGACCTCTATTTCCTATGAATTCAAAGTTTCATCAAAAAAATAAAACATAGGGTTCTACAAACACCCTGTGTCACTATGGTTTAATCCTTGAATAAGAAGTTGAATGAAAATAGTACCCCCAAAAGTTTATAAAAATTTCTACTACATAAACTAGGAAGGACACAAGGAATTCCTATATTCATCCTCAATGATTATAGGCTAAAGGCCTATATGGCCTGCAGTTGTCCTTGCCCACATCCTCCAACTCCCCGAGTCTAGCACAGACTACCTCTTTACACTATCTCAATTACTCATCCTCATCCTACACCTCATGGAACTCCCTTCTTTGAGCTCTACCTACACTACGACCTCCTTCATCCAACCCCCTCTCAGTAGCATGGAGGGTTAGACAATCTCTAGAATGATTTCCTTAGTAGTCACAAGAATAACACCTCCTCTCTAATGGTTGACCTAATCTATGGAATTTATCTTATGATATAGGCCCACATGTCTATGACTAGGCATGGGTATGCCTCATGTTCCATGATCCTGTCACCAAATGTCTGTCATATTTTGTGGATGCCTCATCATCGAGACTACTACCTTTGGCCACATCCACCCATTCCTCTAACAGGAATCTCTCTACTACCAGATATCACTCCAGCACTCTAGCATAGGTGGAAATGTATACAAGAATCATGAACCCCTAATATCTAGTTTCATGTCCTTGTCAAAGGTCTATTTTCAGAAAAAAAAAATCTAAAACCATATCCATAGATTATCATGATAGGTCTATGAACCATGGAAAACAATTCAGTTATAGGCATGTTTCCCTTATGAAGATATAAAAGAACCTTTATACGTACTTATTTTAGCGTGGATGGGTATAAATATTCCTTAAATATTCACTAAAACTCTACCTAGGTGAGAATATTCTCATCATAATACAACTTCACGAAACTCCACCATCGCCCGACTGAACATTGCCGAAGGCTCTCCTCTATGACCACCATCTGACCGGGTTTTGTCCTTATTAAGAGAAAAACATTCATGACTATTTTGAGCCTTTCATCTACTACCTAGGGAGTCAAGATCACCCTATTTCCCAGTGGTCACTACCTTTATAACTCATACAACGTACTCATCCCGCATGCATCCTTATCCTGAACTACTAGCACAACCAGCTGCTCAAAGGGTGGTGACCCCACCAGCAGACCACCCAGAGGTAATGCCTCTAAATCAGTTCCCTACACTGAAGCCTCAACATAAAATAGAATTTCTTCACAATCACACCATATACTCCTATCGTTCTATCTTCATGGAGGAATCCTAAAAATAAATCAATACACCCCATAATCAAAAATTATATCTGGGAAGATGGATCAATAAGTACAAGGAAAGAAAATATAGAATATTTTTCTATAAGATTCATGTACCATTTATTTCCCATGCGATGAGTGTTCTAATGTTCCAAGATAAAAATAAGGTTTTGAAACTCCTATTGAATAGATATGTTGGTCACCCCAAAGACACTGGAACCTTTGGCTAGAGAGATGAACTCAAAAAATCAAAACAATATCATTATGAAACCCATCCAAATCCTTTTTATAGGTAAAAGTCAAAAAACATTATCAAGGAAATGTCTTCCTCTAATACAAATCTATCATGAGCCAACCCAAGATGAGGCTTGTGCATCAATTATCCCATGCCAGACTCAAGAGGCCAGGGGTTGGTGACAAGTGCCTAAGGCATAAGTTAATTTGAGGAGGCCTTTTCCTAATGCACCTATACACACTCAGCCAAGAACACCTCAATGAAATAGTGAAGAGAAATAAAAACATGACACTGAAATACATGTATACATCTATCACAAACGGGAGTATAAAATAAATAATGATGTCTTATGTATAATCAGTCCTCAGGGGGTTTCATCCCAGAATGTCAAAACACCACAAGGGCTCCCAGAAATCACATAGATATACTCATAACATACTCCAAATCTCATGAGGTTCTAAACTCATATCCAGTAGAAAGATAATACATGAGGATCTAAAGGTTAACACAAAACCAGGAGAAAGAACTCCATGAGCTCTTCCATCTTGGATGAAAACCATCCCAGAGATACACTCAATCGGGATATTTTAAACCATTTAATATGGTACGTCCAAGAGAACATGATCCATCATGAAAAACTTATATAGTCCAGTTCTAGTGACCTGCACTAGAGGATATACCATTGATAACATGTTCCCTATAGAAGGTTAAAGAAACCAAGTGGATATTCCCAATACTCACTAGTACCCTGTAGTTGAGGGAACACTTCAATAAAACATGCATCATGTGAATATTCTCTATGAGATGGAACATAGGTAACCACACATCCACACTGCCCCATAAATGGGGGAGTAATTGCTCCTAAATAACCTTTAAAACCATTTTCTCTCCTGTATGGAGTGACCAACAACTCGGTCTATTGAGTGAGATCAAACTCCTCAACAGGTATCATTATTATCGAGTGGAGATCCCCACCCCATGGTAATATAGTCAAAAGTTTAAGGAGATCCAACTACAATGGTGGACTCACTCCCCACTACAACACATATATGGGGGTGTACTACTCCATAGGTGAGGACCCACACCCTGGAATGATATGGAAGCACTACTTAGAGAAAGGAGGAACTACGCCCTGGTAGGATAGGAGAGTAAAACTCTATAAATTGAAGACCCTAACCCTAACCCAGTAGGAGAGTACCACTATGTGGCTAGAGGACCCACACCTTGGTATGATAGAGGAGTACAAACTATTCCTTCTATTTTACTATGGGGGACCCCCTCCCTGGTATGATAGTGGAGTAATGACCCCAAGTTAGATAACCTACTCCATGGCATATTAGATGAGTAACGACTCTACCGAAACATCCTGTATAGAGGACTGGCACCCTCGAATGGTAGGGGAGTTCCAACTCCAATGATAGAGGGCCTACACCATATCCCAGTGTGGGAGTACCGACTATACATATGCATCACATATGGAGGACCTGTGACCCGACACAACAGGGGAGTACTAACTCCACAGATAAATGACCCACACCCTAGTCCAATAGGGGAGTTCCAACTTTATCTGTCCAATAATTATGGAGAGCTCACACCATGGAATGGTAGGGGAGCTATATCAAACTTTATGAATGATATAGTGAACCCACACACTAAACCATTAGGGGAGTAACAACAATTCCAAAAGTCCAACGACAATGCCCAACATCACACATGACTACCCTGAACATAAAAGTATAAGGAACTCAATCACCACACCTTGATACTATCTGCTATACCCAACACTGACTCGCCTTCATGATTTTAGGTCGGGTCACAAGGATGCAACTCGGTGGGGAAAAAATTCTTCTTCCTTGTGAGTCCAATACTATGCCAAAACACATCTCATCCCAAAGAACTAACTATATGTAAAATAACTCGCACCCATGAAGTGGGGAGTCCTATCTCTACTATTGAAAAAAGGGAAGGGAAACCCGCTCCTTGATTCCACATGGAAGTACCCATCTATTAGTCTAAGGAGAACAAGGGACCCACATCCTAATGTTTAAGGGAAAGGTATCGACCCTGACATCTACCCATTCATTCACCCTGCTCACTTACTTATATTTACACAGCTACACAAGATTATTGATCGAAACGTGCCATCTTTTACATCATATTCCAAAATAGATTCCACCATCACATTCTATGTAAAAAACAATTAGGATATGATTCTCAAAGGTCTAAATATGAGTCCTAGAAAATATGATATAGAAGGAATATGATCTCATGGACATCCACTAGTAATTCACGATGTGCGGTGGGGCACACACGACATGTGATCCTGTCCAAGAATCTAGCCATGTATCTGGTCTACATGGCATGTTCTGCTTCACCCACCCCCTAGCCACATAATTTACCTATGTCCATATATAGGAACCTGTGTTCGTGTACAATGGGAGTGTGTTAGTACCCAACCATGTTTTCTCACATGGATTCCCAAGAAATGTCCCATAACCACATGGAATGGGGTACTATATGGAGTGTAACTCTGGTACAAAAATTGTAGTCCCCAAAGATCATCTTCCCTAGATAGGAAGGGGTACATAGCATGTGTCTCTGAACTAGATGCCATGTAGATAGTAATTCCATTCAGGATCAAAGACAATTTCAAAATGTCTCAAGAACATTATAACAACCCAAAACGAATGAGATGAGGACTAAAAAAAACTTCCTACCTCATGGGAGAAGCATCAAAGATTATGTAGAAGAATTGTTCCTGGAGTGTTCTGCTTCTTGATTCATTGATTTTCTACTTCATAAATAGAGATAGGTGACACCTTGTTGTGTTTATTCGGTTTTGTTTTTTTCTATCAACCAAAGAGGAGAATGAGAAGAGGAGGGGTGTGCTTCTATTGGTTTTGTTGTGTGCCAAAGATAATGGGGGAGGGAGGGTTGTAAGGTTTAGGTTAATTAATTAAATATATTATTAATTAATCCACCACTTAATGCCCCGATAGCTCACCTCTGTCTAAATCTCATGGCTTGGTCAATTTTATGTTGCTCCTTGGGTAAACACGACTTTTTAGACTCAATTCCAGTCTATGAAATCCGATATCAGACTCTAGGTCGGAGTTATTCCCCTTTTCAAGTGAAACTACACACGCATGAAAAAATATAATTAATATTTTTAAAATCACCATGTCGATGCTCTTCAGGCTCTAGATTCCCATGCCGACTCGGTGCCTAGTTGCAGAAATAGTCTTGAAAATATTCCAAAATCATATAGGTAAAAACCCTAGTTTCTACACATGATATTTTGAATCATTTTTCATTCATAATATTTATCTCATGAACATCCATGAAACTCTATTTTTATAATAATGGATGTGCTAGAGAACTCACTAAGTTTAGGTTTTTATTCATAACTTAAGATTTTTTGGTAATGATAACTACCTCATCTTTCACTATAACTATTATCTCATTTATTTGATTAGTAGGAAACAACCAAATTTTCCATCACATCTATTTTAACTTTGTTTCTACCAGTTTTATCAACTTACTACAAAAAAATAGTATGTGTGATTATATAAAATAAAATCGTAATAAACCATTTTAAAAATAAATAAATAGTATGATATCTTTAACCGTGTAATCTTATATTCAAAATTTTTTTAACAAAATATATATGTAATTATTTATTATCTTTATTTTTTATATAGGTAAATAAGCACAAAAAATAATGAACACACCCAGGATCCATAGTAATCCATGCTTTGTCCCACCCCATAAGGAATGGAAAGCAACCACCATAAATATTTCATTATATATGATATACTGAAGGCCAAATAGCATAGAGATCAATATATGGCCCAAATTCCCTACTTTGTGAAAAAGGCCTAACAAATCCACTTGCGTCATTCCATGACATCATTTGAAGTCCTTGTCTCCCCTGAGAGTAGTCATTTCATAGTGCCACCAGTCCAAAGTACCCATCACCCCTTCTAAGAAACAATACATCATTATTAATTTAGATGAACCATGGTAGGGAACCCCTCTAACCATAATGTAAAACCATGTGATTAGAGGTCCATATAATAGTTGAAGAAACATAGAAATAACTTTCAAGATTCCCTCCTGATAATTCCTTGAATGGAACCTCACTTGCATCAATTTCCCATCATGTTATGTCATTTGGATAGTCTCACGGCATGATAATCATATAGATGAGATCAAATCCATCCCATATAATTAAATAATGGGGATGATTGACTGGTTGATAGGTAACAGTATGAACATCACTAATTCATGGTAGCCCAAGTGACAAAACATTCATGTTGCTAAGCTGTACTACCTATCAGTTGAATCGAGTCATTTTTACTTTGTTTCACCAGGTTACCTATAGTCCAAAAGTGGTTGAAATAAGGAGACATGGCCCAAAGTCCTATGATAGCAAGAAGGAACTATGACCCATTTAATAAAGTCCTTATGGATTAATGATTCAATTTTATTTCCTAAAATCATATTTTTGATGAATAGTAAAACCTACTACATTACGTTTCTATAATGATAATATATTTATACAATGCATGGTACAATTATACTATAGTATTATTGTTATTTTACACCTTTTAGGATTTAAAACCAAATATTTTCTCATCAAACAACATAATAACCTATACATTTTTCTAAAATATTTCTCTGATTCCAACTATAACTCCATAAACCCATAAACCCAAACCCAAGGCTAATATCAAACTATTCACATGTTGGATTTGATACCAACTAAAGTGGCCCAAATTTTAACTTCCATAATTAAAATGTCAATGAAAAATACCGATTCAAATATATCATGAATACCAATGTGGTTTGGGGTTTTATATAATTTGTAAAAACTGTAAAATTACATAGAGAGAACCATAACATGGTGTGAATTTTTCTACAAAATGGACACATGTTCTTACTCTCTCTTTTCATTAATGAAATTATTTCTTCATTCAATACATATTTCTATTAACCTTTCTATAATTCATGTACATCCTTGGGACCTATAAAATTTTCTAAAAGGTGGGAGAGGGAAAAAAAATCTTAGTAAGGGATATTAAAAGAAAATAATATTGTAAGCAATTTGAAAAATAAATAATCTTTTCTATGAAAAAACCCACTAACCATAAAATATCATTAACTTACCATCAAATCATAATCAAATTTTCATAAGTTATGAAATTAAAATATTCCTGTAAAAAACCATCAATAATATGGGCTTGAAATATATCCATAGGCAATGTAAATAATCACATGGTTAATAATAAATAATTTCATAATGACAGAATGAATAATTCCATATATCATAATCTATTTGTGAAGGAATCGTTCTAAGAAATCTTATGAAAATAGGATTTGTATACACAAACACTAAAAAAAACGGGGTTTATCCAATGATAGGGAATTATCAGCGCTTTAACAACCATTGTTAAAGGGGGCCTTTAACAAGTCATTTTTTGTGCTATTAAAGGGGGTATTTAACACAGGTAAAAAGTGATACAAAATTCCCCTTCATCAGCACTTTTTTACAAGAACTTATAAAAGAAACCCCTTTATCCAGGATTCTAAAAAAGTGCTAATAAATATCCCAATTTATTATCACTAGTAAAATGAACAAATAAAGGGGGCCCTTCATCAGTTCCTATAAAAAAGCGTTGACAAGGGATGTCATTATAATCTCTTTTTTAGAAGCACTAATAAAGAAGCCCCATTTATCAGTGTTTTCATACTATCACGGATGAGGTGTACATTTTAGAAAACACATTTCATTAAAAAATTATCAATATTTGAATATATAAATATATTATATATTTTTGAAATATCTTTTAGGTAAGGCTAAATAGACATTTACACTTAATATTTAATTTATTTAGTGAAGATGGATTATAAAATAATTTAAAAAATAATTTCATTTAATAATTTTATAATTATTATATAGTAATAGTAATTTAACAACAATTTCAAAATTAAAAAATCAAAAAAATAATAAGGATCTAAAATAAGTTGAAAACACAACACAAACATAAAATGTCCATAACTTATGATTCGGATGTCCATTTGGGCTCTACCACATATCTTATAAATGTTTTAAATGAGCTCTACACTATGTTGACTAGTGAGGACCATGTTCACTATTTTTTTCAAGGCAAAAAATTTCTCATGAGGCCTATAAAACTATGTTTTTATTTGGGTTACCCATATTTTATAAAATTTGATGGATTTTTAGCCCTGTTTAAGGGTGTCATACTACCTTTTTTTAGTGAGGATTGAATTTATTTTTAGGTATTACATTCATATTTATATTATAGGTTTTGAAATTTTATCATTTTTCATAATTTAATTTTATATAAAATTTGATAAATGCTTATTTTCTAATATTTAATTTCAATAAATAACATTAATAAATACATATATAAACATTTTTATGTGAAAATTTATTTTTAAATATACAAATTAAATATTTAATATTCATTTTCTTTAAATAAAAATATACATTTTTTCCTTAAAAAATGTAATAATATGTATGTATAATTTATATATATGTGTGTGTGTGTATTAATAAATAAATATATATTTATATTCTTATATATTTGTATATTTATATTATAAAATACATAAATGAATATTAAAATATAATATATTGAAATAAATATAATTGTGTATATATATCACACATTTCAAAAAATATAAAAATTAATATAAAAGTCATTATATATTCAACAAATCACGCCTAACACAGTAGTAAAGATCTCTAATCACATAAGGGATGTCCAGGGATCAAATCTAGGAACACTCCAAAATTTGTGGTAGCCTTATAGCACAGAGGAAGGGGTGGGGTTAGTGATAATGGATGGGTAGTGAAAATAGTTGATAAAGGGGGGATGTAAGCACTAGGAAAGGTGAGTGGTGTGCGTGAAAAATTAATTTTTTCTATATTTTTTAACAATGTTTTTAGTGGTGTTAAAATCTATACTTTAACAATTATAAAAATCATTGTTCAAATACCCATTTGGTATCAATAAAAATCACTTATAAAGGGTAACTTTATCAGTTCTTTTTTAGCACTATTAACCCACCCCCCTTAATATTGCTCACAATATCAATTTCTTTTTAAGTGCTGATAAAACCCCTTATCTAGCGCTATTAAATCACCAATTTGTATTAGTGTACATACATAATTTAGAAGTTCGAATAAGGCCTACTAATGCATCTAGGGGATATCAAATATTATTCCCCACCCATCACTTCTTAAGTCCAATTTATTCATCATATGAAAATAGTGAATAAAAAATTACAACACATAATCAATGTAAACATCTATATTAAAAAACTAGAATACATATTTTCAATATTTTCCAAACTAAATATACATGAAAAATGATCATAATACCTCTAGAGTAATAATGTTGATATTATCATTAGATTATATACACAGGGAATAATTATAATCTATAAATGATGTTGAAAAGATGAAAAAAATCATTATAGAGACATTATAATGTCACATTGAAAATTATAAAAAATATCCTTTTCTTTTAAAACATTTTAAAATTAAAAAATAACAGAATAATTTGGATAATATTTACATAGAAAAATCATGTAACCTTTTAATGTAATATTTATAATGATAAAACCTATGATGGAAGGGAAATTGAGTTCATGTGGAAAAAATTATAAAATAATTATTTTTTACTTTTGTAAACAGACAAAACTACCATGGGATACTTTGAAAAAATAATTTCAAAAACTTTTATAGAATGTAAAATAGTGTTTGAAAATTACCTTTTAATAATATTTCAATAATAAATAAGAGAAAACATTAAAATATTAAAAAATATAGACATTTAGGACAAAGGGATTAAAACATTTAGATAATATTTTAATGAAAAATGAATTATGGTTTTAGTTACTTAAAAAAAACAACATTAAATGATAGAATATGAAGATGACTTGATTTTTTTTGAAAATAGTGATAAAATAAATATATATAGTGTTTTATAAAGAATAAAACTAAAATTATGTAGGGAAAATTTGGTAAGGATTATAAAAATATAATTTAAACAAGAAATATCATACCTTTAGTGTAGTATAGTTTATACATTCTGTAAATCCTAAAAAAAATTATATCAGTTTTATACTTATTTTATATTCATTTTAATTTTTATTCATTTAATACATTTTTTTATATCAGTTATTACCTTGTATTGTTTAGTTACTAAATCTGTTAAGTTCACCTAAAAAAATTTAAGGATATTCAATTCATATTCTACAACATTACTTATATTTGTTGACCATTGTAAAAGGGTTCATGGTTATATCATATCTAGAATATTAAATATTTTATAATTATCATGTTTAAAAATTAAATATAATTTTATAAACCTACATGTCGGGTGATCATGAAAAATGAATTACATTATTTCATTGAGATGGAGGTTCATACATATACATGAGAGATGTTATCATTTTTATAATGGAAGTAATGCAAACTAATTAGATAAATATTTAAATCTACAGAATCAAAATAATATTCTAAATATATTATTTATTCAATAAATCCATCTGTATTACCATCCATGTGGCGAAGAAATGTAAAACTAATCATATCACTTTGTTGAGGTGGTATCCCCCATTTAGGCATAGTCAACGTTATCGTTTTTCAAGGGATAGAATGGTAAAAAGGTTGATGATATATTATACCTCCAAAATAATAATTATTTTATAAATATCACATATATTCATCAATTGTATTTCTATTAACATCCATGTTAGGTGGTGAAAAAAAATTAAATCGCTAAGTGGAGTTGGTAGTCCATAAGTAATAATGAAGGATGTTTTCAATTTCAATCGGATAGAAAAGAGAAGAAAAATGTGTTATCATTAACATAATAACATTTTATTACAGTAAAGGTACGTATTTAACTATTATATTGTAGTTATAATATATTTTTAGTAATTTTAATAATAAATAATATTGAAATAATTCGATTAATTCTTATATATATTCCTTGGAAAACGTCCTTTACTTTATACCTCAAACCTTCTAGGATTGGTATTTTGGTGAGACTAAGACCAATAAATCAAGTAAAAAAGAGTTGGTGTGATATTATGGTTAATTTAAGTTGAGTAAATATATTGAATAATTATAAATTAAAGATAATAGGAAGCTTAATTTTATAACTCTGGAGGGTGGAATTCGTGTAATTACATGAAGCATTAGTATATAATATTTGTCTGAATTATATAAATTGGCTCCAAATTGTTATAGTTTCTAATATAAGATGGTTAAGGTAGAAATAATATCAATAAATTAAATTCATGTATGTTTTTTGATAATTTAATCATTATATCTTAGCATAACCCCCCCCATTAACCCTTTTAACCCTTATTATAGTGATAAATTGTTACCATCATTTCTCTTCATTGTATCCAAAACTAAAATTGAAGTAATTAAAAAATTATATAATTATAATTCCAAATATGGAATATTTTTTCTAATATTTAATTTCTATAATAGTTATAAATTATGTTTAGAATAATTTCACAAAATGCAATGAAAGACAACTTTTAGAAAAATTATCATTTTAAGCATAAAAATGTTTTTTTCACAAAAATAAAATACAATGTTGATTACCATTAAATTAATAAGATTGTGTTAAATGAAAAAATACATATTTTATTTTTAAACTGAAATTAAACTTAAAGGATCATTTTTATAGTTGATTAATATAGAATAACCAAAACGATTTTTATTTGTATAAAGAATTACTTATATTTCCAAAATTAAAATTATCGATTTATATGTTAAAAATAATATTTTTTAATGAATTGTACCACTTATTTAAAATATATTTGATTTATAGAAAAAGGTTTATAAATTTAAATACAATTGTTATATCATGGTGATTTCAAAAAGTGAAAATATTTGTAAGATCAATATTTTTCTCTATTCACCAAAAAAAGATATCATTTTAGAGAAAACTAGAAAAAACATTTCTAATGAAATTTTTTATATTATTTGTTTAAAAATTAAGATCATTTAGTTAAATTAAAATTCTAAAATAAATTTATTCAACTTCTAAATGAAAACACCAAAATATAAAGAAACCTTGTTTTTATAAGAAAATAATCCTCCCAAAATTTATTTGTTATTAACCATATATGATTCTATTAAAATCATAAAAAACTATGTAATAATTTCTTCTTAAGTAGTTAATCATTTTTATTTAGAAAAAATATACTTTTATTTCATAATGTGGTTACTCTTATTCATACCCACTAATCTCACTACTAGGTTATTCAAGTATACTCTCAATACTAATATTTATATAGTATATTGTTGTTCATTTAATATCGATGTTAAAAGATGTAAAATTAATAAAACATATAATTTTTACATAAAATATATTATGAAATTAATGGTTTTTTTAATTATATATTCCTTTCTCAAGAGAAACATTTCTAATAATTCTTCAAAAAATTATAATTTAGGGAACAAAGGTAGTTTGTAATCTTGTAGTAGTGGGAATAAAAATTTCCAAGGATGATAAATATAAAGAGATGAATCAAATATAGTATATAAACTTATTGAAAGTTTAATATATTTGAGTGATTCAATATAATAACTTATATATGTTTCCATATTATTTAAATGGAGTTAAAGTATACTAAAGGAATATCACTTTGTTATATTAAACTAGATTATAAGGTATATAATATGTACTCATAATTTTGGGATAACAAATTTCAATAAAGGAAGGATATAAATATATATATTGATACTGATTGGGATATAAGTTTTGATGAAAGGATGTATATATTTGATAGAGTATTCTTATTATGATATATTTGTGTATCTTGACATATGAATAAGAAAAGTTATGTTACTTCAAGTATATTTAAAGAATACTCTCTTGCTACAACGTAGGAAATAACTGAATTGATGTAGATGAGAACTCATATTGAATATCTTAAGGTGGAAGTGATGTTTCTATTATTATTTGGATATGATAAGAAAATTGTAAAAAATATATGAAGGAATAATTTTAATATTCTATATTGAAGCCTATATATATCAATTACAACTTTATAAAGGAATTGTTTGAAAATGGAGTGTTAAAATTGGAGTTTTTCCCATAACGGATTATGTGGTTTAGGTCATTACAAAAATAAATTCCATATTATTCATTTTAAAGGATGTGTTTGATTATAGAATTCCAACCAAAATTTTCCCAAGGATAAGGTATGGTGTTGCATTCCCCCTATATACCTATTTTGGTGTTTTTGTTTTGAAAGGGGGAGAAAATAATATAAATTCATAAAAAATGTTTTTCCAAATGGGTAAATATATTTAGGGGGAATTTTTGAAAAAGGATAAAGGTATAAATTCAAAATTTATCTGATAGTGAATGTATAAACTATTTTAATATGTTTATCATTTGTTTTTGTAGGATAATTATTTTTACATGTATAAGAACATTTTTTATAAATGTGTTGAGAAGATAAGGGAAAGTGGAAATTTTTATATTGGCTGTGATTTACTCTAATGGAAAACTTTTATATTTTTATTTATATTTTTTTATTAAACTATGTTTATTCTCATAGGATTAAATTGATTTAATGATGATTTATTACAATGATTAAGGGTGATTTTTTGTTTAATGGTTGAAAAATAAATCAAAAGGGTGAGATTATATTTTGACTTGGAAGTATTTTTAAGTTAAATGTTCCCTAGTACATTTTTGTATAAAAGGTGATAGATAAAGTGAAGTTGATGTGATGTGTGGGGATTTTATGGTTTTTTATTTTCAATAACTATGTTATTTTTTTTGAAAAAGTATGTATCACATTAAAAATAAGTATAATTCAAATATTTCATATTAGATGAATGAAATTTTTATGTTTGGAATTTATTTAAATTTATTTGATGTTGAATAGTGAAGTTTTGGAGGTTTTTTATTTTTAAATGGAAAATATCACCATAAAAGATGCCACTATGTTCTGGTAATATTTCCTTAAATGAAAATTTAAGGAGGAAAAAAAATTCATGAAATAATGTTTATTCTCACATAATGGTTTCAACACAAAAAGTAAAAATGCATAGGCTAGTATATAATTACAAGAAGATTATAAAACAATGGGAATTCAATGATTTTTTTTTCTATTAGGTGTAAAAAATAGGATGGAACCATAATGGATTTAATTACACAATTAAACCATATATAATTCCTCAATGTAGGTGATAATTAAAAATCAATGCTGCTTCAATTTGATTATTTTTAAGAGGTTATGAAACAATGTCATGTATCCAATAGCAACGAACCTAAAAGAAGAGTCGATTTTTGAGAAGATAGAGGTGAGCTATTAGTAACTAGATGAGTTTCACCATGAGACACCTTGTTAAACAATGATTGTAATTATCACACTTTAATTGGTGTGTTCCTTCCACAGTTTTTCCTAAAGTATAGTTTTGAGTTATTTGAAGATGTATATTTGAGGATGAATCATGGGATACTTTAAATAAATCCTTAATTTAGCTCAATAATATCAGTGGGGTAAAATAAGGAATGATTGATCCAATGACTTTTATAAAACTAGTAGATATTGAAAAAGACATTTATTTTTGGGGTTCTAATATGAAATTAATATCTACAAAAAAGGGTAATAATGAAGTTGTGAAAGACTCGAGTGATAGAGTGTAGAGAAGGGTTGGATGAACTTATGTGAGTATAAGAGGAAAAGGAAAGAAAATATACCTAAGAAAAATAATAAGTATAATGTTCATTCACCCAATCATATCTTGAATTTTGAATACTTATATGTTAAGACTGTGGATATTCTCCAGGAGGATGAAATCCGTGATGGTATTTTTAATTGATTTCTGAGTTCATTATATTTAATTGAAGTTTATAGATATCTATTTCATCAATATTACTTAGTGAAGAAGATAAGATAGTGTTTAGTTATTGAATAATGTTTTCACACACTATTTAACTATAAATTTTATGTGAGAGGAATTAAAATTAATTTGTAATTCATTTAAAACAAATTATATGTTGGAGTCTCACTTAGTTATATCTTTTAATTATTATGAGTTTTTGTTATAAGTGTTCATGTTAGATAATTTAGGAGCCATTTTTAAGTAACACAATTCCAATGATACTCCTTTACCATTTATTTGTTTGATGATAAACAGATCATGTGATCTTGAATTTTTCAAATTATGTTAATCATGTATCCATTCATTATGAAAGGATAAAATTATGAATATGTGTTATCCATAGTGGTTTTGTTTATATAAGGTGTAAAAAACCGAGAAAACAAATTAGTTGAACACTTTAATTAGTGAAAAATGTTTTTTACCGGTTGAAATTAAAAGGAAGATCCACTAATTCATTCCCCTATCAGTGGATAAATGATGATCCTAATAAATACTAAGATTTATATATCAAAAAATGGATTCATTGTACCACTGGTCAGGGGGGATTATCTGTATTGGTAGTTTTTATAATTATACTACTATTCCATTAGTGGTTCTTTCACTAAGACTATATAATGATAGATACATAATGTTGATTATCAAAGGTTATTATTCCTATGGTGAGATGATGATTAGTAACATGATTAGGTTATAAGAGGTGTTCTTGATGGGTTAATTATGACTGAATAACACTTAATCAATAATTAGAAAACAATTAAACCAATGAAAATATAAAATATTATATTGAAATGAAAACCATGAATAAATATAAATAAAGAGTGTGTAGTGAAAAAAATATTTTTGAGCCTTTAGTCTTCAATCATAATCTTGATGAAGATAATTGAGAATCAGTCAAAGTGAATCCTTCCTCCTAGGGAGCTTATGCGTTGATGAATCACTCAATACTTGGGTGGGATTATTATTTTGACCAAAGTTTGCTGGTACCTCTTAATGTAAAATAATAAGTAGAAGATATCTTTTACTAGAGAGAATTGATAGGAATCATATAGTATTATATAAACATTTTTAGACCCCTGAATTTCTTTACATAGGCTTTATTATATTTCCTGATCCTTTATATAATTTACTCAAATGTCATGAAACATTCATGTAATGATTTAGGTTATATAAATTTTATAATCCCCAACCAAATATTCATAACTTTAACACATTATTGAGTTATAATATTCTACCATACATTTTATCAAATGAAATGTAACAATAAATTCTAGACAGACATGGAAGAGATTTAAATGTTAAAATTTAGAATTCGTTTTTCTTTATTTATCATAAAAAATGATATACATATATATATAAGAATAATTTATATATATATATAATCAAATATTATTTAAGGTAGTGGTGAGATATCCCTATACTTAACATTGTGATTTTTCATAATTAGGCATACAATATGCCTTGTTTTCATGTATGTCTTTTCCCAACACATTCCCTTTATAATAAAATATAATATATGAAACATATATAATAAATATTATTATTTTTGGAGTATCTCCATCATTCTCCCATTTTACATAAATCCTTATAAACATTATTCTATTACAAATTATATCCAATCATATATCATAATTTGTAAAATCAAATCCAAAATTCATATTTTATATTTATAAAATACTTTTTGAAATTCATCATTAATTTCACCATGTATTAAATTATATGAAATACCTTGGAAAAATCTATCCAAAAATTATTTTGAATAAACGCAAAAACACATTTAACGTGTATCTATAAGTTCCATAAAAGATAATACACATTAAATTAACCACATAGTTTTACATCATGGGCCTTTGTAGCATTGAAAAAAATATAAATTCTCTAACACAAAAATATAACTAATGAGTTGCCTCTGAAAAGAGTTAGTTCTTGTCAATATATACATGGATCTCCCGTATATCTATCAAACCCATATATCACTATACATGTATCCACCCATTTTATCATATACAAGTATGAGTAATAATATATTATATTTGTCTAAAAAAAGTAACTATGTGACACAGATTATATCAATCCTATATTTCTACCCATACATTCTTTATTTTCCATGAATAAATTGATTAATGGATTGAAACAAAACTTTTCGTTCACCCTTTTGGGTAATCATATCACATTACCCACAATTAATAAATAAAAACATCAAATGCCACTAACCTTGGTCTGATTTAACACACTATTAATCTACCTCAATCAAGGGCCCATATTTTATACTTGTCACATGAGTGGAAAAGTCCCTTATAGGTTAAACCTCAACTGATGACATATTAAACAACACACCAAACCACATGCTAATTAGCTCGTTCCTAAGGCTATAATAAGTATGTTGTGAAATTATGAATTTTATCATGAGAAGTATCATATTAAACCATAGGTATACGTATTTTATATGAAACATGAACCTATAGTATACCAATGACTTAGTTTACGAAACTCTATGTGGAATACTAAATTTGCTTATCCATCATACAAATCTTATTCTATGTATCATGAGAATATTTTATATCTTTATATGAAGTAATACCCTTACTAACCTTAATATTTCATCAAAACCTATAATACTTCATGGAAAACATTATTTAGGGATAATTCAATAATCTAATTTGGTTGTGGCATTGTCATTATACTTCTATAATATATGCTGAAAACAAGAAAGATTGATATAGTGGTGGTGGAAAATGTCTATCATGATATATTTTAAATTTTAAAACATTGTTAATAATAATTTTACAAAAAACATATAATCACTTGAGTAATCATATCTTATATGATAGAAATATACAAAATCATTATGTTCACTACATTTTTAGGGTTTTATTAAACTTGTCACACAAGTAAGAAATTCCCATCACATATATAAGTGACCATCTAAGATTTCCTCTCACTAAATTCATTAAGTGAGTAAAATACATGAAGATATATTGGTTGAATAATGGTGAAATTAGGAATCATATTCCCAATGTTTATATTTTTATACCATCATTCAAACTTTATTACATCACAACATCAACTCTATTGGTGTTAATTAAATATTTTTTCTACATAGTACTCTTTATAATTTCATCATCATCATCATAATTCATGAAAATTTTACATTCAAACATTTCATTGTGGTCTATTTGGTAACAAAATGTAGCTATTTACATTATCTTTCCTTATTAAAATACCATAAACTATTTTTTTATATAATGTGAAATTAAATTTTTAGTATGAGTTGTATTAAAAACAATCAATAAACTTTAACCTTTTATAAACTAAAATATAATCTCACTATCCTCTTAAAAACAATATTTTCACCATAATATCATGCTAATATTAAAACATCTTTTTTATTAAGAAATAACAGTTATTTCCAATAGTGGGAATATTTAAAAAAATAAATTATTAGAAACAAGATATATTATCATATTCTATGTGTAGGGATTAATTTTTAAAAAATTATATTTTATTCTTTAAAATATTCCACAGGAGGGTGGTGGGATTGCATCCCTTATGTTTTAACAAATATCGTTGATAGATTCTATCATCCTAGATAAAAAACTTTTTTACCTTATCTTGTATTTCAAATATGTGAATGAATCATTACATAATATTAAATTAGATCATATATAATAGTAAGTAAAAGTATTAATGGAAACATAAGATCTTTATGAAGGGTGAAAAAAATAACATGGATTTCTTAGGTAATACTTAATATTAATGGAAATGAATTTGTGCTGTTCTTTAGAAAATTAATTTCATAATTCAAAAGGTTGATATGTGATTCAATATTGGGTTTATGAAGATGGTATTTAAAGAATATTATTCTATTAGTAGAGGCTTTATATAAAATCTATATTTTAACTTGTGAGTATTCATCCATGAAAATTAAACTATAGATTTTATATAATTCTAAATAATGTAAGAAACCGATAATTACGAAATATTTAAATGAGAATTTCATGTAGATTTAAGAAAATATTTCAATAATTCTGGATAAGGGTTTAATGAGAATTTCATTACTCATTCTTCGTACTAATGTTATATGATTTTATTATAATTAATGTTTGAAAAGTTTCAAATCATAGAATCTTGAGGCTATGCTTTTCATGGAATTTTCCATGTTCAAAATTATGGAAATATTAATGTGGTCTAACTAGAAATTTAGAAATTAAAATAATAGAAATGTTGAGAATGATTGAGAGGGGATGATGATAATTTTGAACAATTATCAAATTAGAAAGAAACTAATGATCTGGTTCTATTGATGATATTCTGGACATCAATGTTTTTGAAAAAGATGATGTATGAATTCGTGATAAATATTTTTATGGATTATGGATATGGTCATTCATTATTAATAAATAATCAAGTTGTTATAGGAATAAATTTAATTTCTAGTTTGAATGTTGTTTTTATAAATGGTTGGGATCTCATTTAAAGAATGGTCAAGAGACATAAGTAATGTGAAACACTTAGGGGTTATTAATGATAGGTTCATTTATTTAAATAAAATTATGAAATTAGTGAAAAATCAATATCTCAGACTTGAGATGAAGACATAAATGACATGGTCACTCACATTGGGGATAGACCTTATATAAATTTCATGTATTTTTCTCTTGTTTATTAATATTTCATACAGGAGAGGTTATTACATAAACATGAGTGGATATAAACATTAATAGGTCTCATAGGTTAATTACATGGAAAAAATTGTAAAAATCGTATCACTGAATCAACCCCCCCCCCCAATGTTACACCATCAATATCCTATGTAATTTTTAAGATATTATAGACACATTATAATTGAAAATGTTTTTTTGGATATTCCATAAATAGATAAATAAAAACACTTTATAAATATTTATAATACCAACCATTAATACTAACAATCTACCTGATTTTATTAAATATATGATATTTAATAGAAATATAAACACATTATATTTCATATGATAAATTCATACATTATAAAAACATTTTACATAATCAAAATATAATATATTTAATTTTACTTAAACCTTGAGATTATCAACTATAAAAAATCATCATTGATATTGTTTCAATTATTTATCAAATAATGTTATAATTTGAACATTTTAAATTATTAACTATAAAATATTATTAATTTAAATATAAACTCAAATGTAACTAAGCATTCTTGGAAAATAATACAAGAATCTTAATGTTAAAGTGAAAATGAAAAATATAGGATGAATGATTTCCTCATCTTTCAAGAAGAAGGACCAGGTCGAGGGAAGCTAGAAGCCAGTTTTCTTCAACAGGTTCTGAATTGGCATCCTCCTCTTTAAAGTCACCCAAATGAGCATCCTAGAAGAATAGTTTATATGAGCCTTCATAAAGACCTACATCCACCATGGGATAAGGTCATTTCTACCACATTATCATATATACCAATACCTAGTGTTGAGATGTAAAATGGATCTTGGATCCTGAATTAGAATTTCTATGTTAATAAATTTATAATTCTAAATTTTATACTAGATCTGGGAAGGAATAAAGTCACGATCACCATCTGTATTAGAAAGAATAGAAATAATAGAGATATGAATCATTGATTGGGGTATAACCATAACCTCATATAGAGGACTCGAAAAAAAATCTATGAACTAAGAATTTAGTTCATCTAATTTATAGAACATCCATTTTGATAATTTCATAAGGTGGATATATTAAATTTTTATTGATGTCCAAATCTAATGAGAAAAAGATAATAATTATCCAACTTATATTTTTAAAATAAATCTATTTGAAAGGAATTCCAAAGTGAATTCGTTGGCTTTGAGAATGTTCCAAGTAATTTTAATGGGAATAGATTCATTTAAATGTTTCAAATATTTAAAACATAGACCCCTATATCCATAGTCTTTATGTATTCATTCCAATCCATAATAACCCATTTTTTATCATAAATGTACCCAGCCCAAATGTAATTTCTAATCCAGCTTTGAATCTCTTTAATGAGGCCCCTGGTCCATCTATAATCAGAAAAGTAAAAACAAACATGGAAGTGATCAAAAGGTTGATAAGGAAAATTAATCCTCACTTGAGACATTGATTTTATTTTCCATTTTTTTATCAAAGAAATATTTTTAAAGAATGTATTTTCCATGTAATACCTCTTGAAATTACCCCATAATAGACACACACCATGGTCAATAAAGGATATAGATCCCCTTTTCATTCTAATAAATCTACTAACTATATTTTTCTTTTTGAGGGACACCTCATATCCAAAGACAATAGTGGATTTGTTTCAATAGATGAACATCCCATCCACTACTTTATAGTGCCTAAAATGTATTTAATTATAGATATGGTTCCCCTACCATTATTTCCAAATAGAAGAACATCATAAGATGAAAATAGGTATGAAGGTGTATACACATCCTTCATATCATTGATCTATTTATATAAACCATCCTAGATAATATCATTGAGGCATAAACTCAAATTGTGTTCAGCTATCAGAAAAGGGTGGCTAGAGAGGGGAACCCTTTTCTTAACTCTCCTAGAGAATTGAAACAAGAGTCGGGAGATCGATTAAAACATATAAAAATCCTAAAACTCTTGAGGATGGTGTAGATCAAATTGATAAACATTTGTTATAATCAATGTCTTCTATGATTTTTTAGAATAAAGATTCATTTTATTATGTTGAAATATTTGGTGATGTCAATTTTAAGAGAAAGATTTCCGCCCTTCAATTTCTTTCTAATATCATTTATGCATTTATATAGAGTAAAAATACAATTATTAATTACCCTTTTAGGAAAAACCCTAACCATATTGGGGTAATGATTAATCTAGAATTATTCCCCAATCTTTTAGTAATAATTTTACTGATGAGTTTGGGTATGTTGTCCCCAATCACGACCATCCTAATATCCCTAATGTTTAAAACATTTTAATATTTTGGTTCAGAGTAATGAAATTAGATTTAACTCCATATGGAATAGAAGAATGATTTAAAAATCCCATAATTTCATTAGTGATTTCATCTTGAACAAATTCCAATTTGAACCTGAAGACAACATTATCAATATTTACGGAAAACAAGGATACCATGATATTCTTATCCCTATTGGCCTCAACTAATTTCTTATTTTTTTTACATCAATGCGAGGAGAAAATTTTCAAAATATCATATGAGTGTTATCATTTACATTATCTAAGTGCATCTCCTCAAAATATTGGGTCACAATATTAGAAATATCATTTTCTAAAATTAAAATTCATATATTAATGTTGAGATCAGTGACCCTTTTCTTGATATTCTTTTCTCTATGTGGTAAATAATATAATATAGAGTTTATATCTTCTAACTTAATCTATCTAAAATTTAATTGATATATTAAAAAATTGTATTTGGTTTTGATAAAGTCATCAATTTTAGATATGGATTTTATTCCAACTTAAGAGGTTATTTCTGGTGATTGATTCATGTTTTGAAAAAAATGATTTTTGGAAACTTTTATGTCATCATCAATCTTGGAGATAGATTCTTTGATCAATCCCTTAATAATCCTTATTGTATTCATTAAAATTAATGATAAAACCTGAAGGAAACTTCTAATGGTCTTAGTTTTCAATGCATTCAGGAAAAATCCCCCAATCATTCTTTCTAGATTTACATTCATTTAAATTATATCTTCCCCATTTTTAATATTCTACAATTTTGGGTACTTCCAAAAAGTTTATATTTTTATTCTAGAGTAAAAATCGTTGGCTAATAACCTATATAAGTGGGGTCCAATTTTTTCCTCGGGCCTAAGAACATTGTTAAAATCTCCCAATATAACCCAACTCTAAGACATATAATCTGATATCAAACCCTATTCATTCCATACCTCCCTTATTTTAATGTATGAATTAGAGGGATATATAAAGGAAAAGGGGAGGGAATGATTCTTTGTGCCAATAGAAATTGAAACAATATGATGACTTTTTCTACATGATATGAGGTTTACACTCATGGTTAAACACCCATAATCTCTCTACAACATTTTGATGAAGGTTATGATCAATAAAGAATTATCCAAGGGATCCCTTTTAAATTCCTTACACTTTTTTATCTTTATATTTGGATCAAAAAGATCTATCGTTATTGGTTTATGGGTCTTTATGAGATGTCGAAGGGTAGTGACCGTGGGTGAATTCCCAAGACCCTAAAAATTACAAAAAAAAATATTTTCATTTATTAATGGATTCCCTTCTACTAGTTCGATCCCCCTACTACATCAACCGACTACTAGATTTCCTTTAATTTCCATTCCCTTTCTTTTTTTTAAAGTTGTCTTTTTAAACCATCAAGATCAGTTACATTACTCTCATCATCTAAATCATAATAATAATGGATAGCCTCAATGTTATCATCTCATAGCTCCCCACTAAGGGAGTAAGTTTATTAGAGAATTTTTAAATATCCAAAACATTATAATTAATTGAACTTTTCTTTGAAGACTTTATTGAGAGTATTTTAATGAATGGATCTTTCCTTTCATGGTGATGATCTATATTTTCAGCATGGAATACTTTTGGTGGGGATTCCTTCACTTAATTATGATAATGTATGATATACTATGATGTTTTCACTAGATTCATACCCAATGATGGGTGATCAGTAACCTAGGGTCTTTATAAGGGACACCCTATGCTTCAATATTCTGTTGTTCAAGAACCATGATGTCTTGAGAAATATTCAACCCCAAAGAAGGTAGTGCAGCACCCGTAGAGCATTCAACCGGCGCAACAGGTTCACCCTTTATTAGAGTTGGTTCCATATAACACACATCTTTTTACTTTATGATAAATGCATATTCATTATGAATAATATTAATAAACTACTTATCAAATCATGATTTTTCTTCTACATGGCATATTATGTGATAATATCCTAAGAGTAGATGTCACAACAAAAAGGTTATAGCAGTTCCCCGCTATGATGAGAACTCAAAAGTGCTACTACAATATTCTTGAATATATGTTCTATAGCCGGATGATATTATTTAAGGGAAGAAAATGATATAAAATATCAGAGGTGGAGACTCATAAGACGTTGAGGCACCTTTTCATGTGTATTCCCTTAGTAATATCTAGGATGATATATTGATAACGAGACCCACCAGTTGGATATCCAGATTTATATGTGTGTTGGTCCTTAGAATTTAAAATTATTGTTAATGAGTATTATGATTCGTGGACTTAGATATATTGACGAAAACTATGATGAAATATGTTTTCGGTGAGGTAGGATATGTTGTGTTTTTCATGAGTAATATTGCATTAATGAATAATGTGAGAAAGGATTTATCCCTTCGGTTGTTTAACAAAATTTAATATCTCATTCCGTTTTTTATAAATGATATAACAAAAATAAATACATGTCCATGGTGTTCTATAGGCTGGTTATTTTTTGAGAAATTCAAAGAAAGAGACATCAATCACATAGGTTGATGGAACTATCATGCAACCTGCTTGATTTGAGATATCATGATAAATGTATTATATTACACAGTAAGCATTCATATGAGGTTACATGACATTGCAACATTTAATTCTTTCCCTATGTGTGCCTTGGCGTGTTTCTAGGCATTATCCATGGAATTTAGGCTATTTTCCCAATGACACTCTGAAAGAGTCCTAGAGGGTCACACACTTAGTGTATCTAGAATCTCAGTTAAATAATAATATATTATTGTTTATTATTTAACATGTTGAATAAATATTATTACATGGTTTGATAATTATTCATTTATACTTGATCACATATATTTTCCTTCAATTTAATAAATATAATATTTATTTATTTATTGATGAATAATATAGTAATATTTAATTAATAAATAAATAGTCAATATTCACGGCCTGATAAATATTATGGTGGAATGGAAGACTGAATTTTTAGTTCAGGTGAGAAATAATAAATATTTAATATTATTTGATTAAATAAAATTTATTTATAATTCACATATTAAGTGAATTTTGAGAAGTAATGATGTTATTATTATTATGTGACACAAAGTTTCATAATGAATAAATATATAATTAAGGGTACTTGTGAAATTATTTTATTTCAACACCAGTTATATAGAGATATAGCTAGGTTATTCTCTCATTGATCCAATTTCATTTTTTTTTGTTGTGCACAAAAATCATGGAGAATCCTTTCAATCCTTGAGATATTACTTCTATAAGAACCCTCCCAACAATGGAAAGAAATCCTCCTCCACCAAATCAAAGAGAACATTTGGGAAGTGATTCTCAAGGTAATTATGGAAGACGATGCAAGAACAAATATCTTCCATGATAGAACCCAGATAATCCTTCAACGATGTATAGAGATTCCTGGAACATGTGCAGGTCACCGCTAGAGGAAATAAACACTTTTTTTAACAATGAAATGACGGTGCACCAGAGATCTGTCTTCAGATTCATTAATGAAGAAATAATTCTATAGAGGTAATTCTTTATGTAATTAAATTAATTATAAAAAATATGTTATGATATCCTCTATCTCAGTTCTAATGTTATTATCCAATATCTATTTATTTGATTCAATTTCATGGATCATGGTGTTCATCACCATATATATCTCAGATTGATAATTGATTATGGAAAAAATAAAATTTGGGCACCACCCCTCACATTCTTCCACTGCATCTGGAACCTACACGTGCAATCAAAGACGACACATAATTGCTTATAATTATTTAATGATAATTGGTGATTTACACATTTTAATTTTGTTTTTCAATTAATGTTTAATCATTATTTTATTCTGAATTACGATATCTATTTCTTCCTCTCTTGTTTCTCTTAGATCTAATCAAGTTGTTAAATTTTATGATTAAAATATACTTGAGAAAATTATCTGTATGTGTCAATGCTTATGACTGAACAACTCCATACCACATTCGATGTAACTAGAGTTACACATCAAATAATAATTCTCAACACATAAATATTTTATTCAAAAATAAATTAAAGATTATGCATTGATTATTGAATTAATTAAATCATTTAATTCACCATGTATTGAAAAAAAAACTTAATGGAACCCAATTAGCCGAATTACACGTTGTATACCCCATTTACACATTGTGTAGAATTTTTTGTTAGTGATGAGTTATGTATTACATAGATGGCCTACCTAACTAGTGAACATGTAACATGGAGTCAACATGATGTGTGACCCATTGCACACGTCGCATACTACAAATTTTCTGAGGTACGTTTTACATATTGAGTCCTTAGGAGTGTACCTCGGATAGACAGCGAAGTGTGTACAAGCAGTGCTGATTGGATATACATGACATGTAAATTTACCAAATTATATTGATTTAAAATTTATTTATTTTACCATTTAAACCATTGATACATTTACTTTCATGTGGTTGTAACGATATGACACTCAATGTTATGGGTTCTAAGATACATAAATATTTATATGTTTAATTAATATCTGCATAATGTTCAGATCTATGTATCGTGTATGAGTATTATTATAAGTTGTTACTATACATACATTAAAACATAACACATGACCAACAAATCATTTAATTCAAGTAATCATATGTGAAAATTCATGTATTCTATATGTCACAAGAGTAAAATATTATATAAGTATAATACATGTTGGGTAGAATCAGATGAGTATTCATTGTGTTACCTCTATGGTATAAGTTATGTATGCAGTTAATTTTAAATGATTTTATTATTTTTGTTGAAATAATAATGGATGGGAATCTAAAGGAAATTTAAATAATAATTAAGATAAAAGGATTTATTAATTAAATATAATAATTAATCGATTTGAGCATTATTTATTTTAAATAAGAATGGTTATGAATTTAATGCTAGATTTATTAAATGCATAATTTTTTCCATTTATTTGGATGATCATGAGCTATAAAAACATTTTTTTTGTGTTTTATTTGATTTAATTTATTATTAAATTAAATTATTGGTATGTTTTCAATGTCTCCTCATTATTATGTTGTTCTTACGTGCCCATGATTTCTTTTATGAAAACCCTTTTTCTTGTCACCTATGTATGAGTAAATGCATATGTAATAGATCGAGCTCCCAAGCTAGTGGAGTCGGATCACATTTGGAGTTGAGGTGAAACCAATCCAAAATAGATACAAAAGTGTATAGGTGGAAAGGAGTAAACGTGAGCCTTAATTGGATAATGGTGTTTCTTTCTTAGGGAAATAGTTAGTTTATCAACCACTAGATAAACTATCCATTAGTATAATCTCAGGATCACGACTTTTATTATTTTATTTATGTCAGGTTGCATTATTATTTTGTTATGGATGTTTTATAAGGATAACATAATTAATGAATTCACAAATACGGAAATTTGGATCTCAAATAAATTGTCTTATGTGTAAATATTATTTATGACGTGGTTAATCACTTATTTAACCCTATATAATATTAACAAGAATTTGATAAAGATAATAATCGTAAAGTTATGCATAAAGGATAAAATCCATCAATAACATATTAAGTCCATATAGTTTTCCAACACTTCAGTTAGAATCAAACGATATTTTAATGTTCCCAAGATCATGACTTTTATTATTTTATTTATGTCAGGTTGCATTATAATTTTATTATGGATGTTTTATCAGGATAACATAATTAATGAATTCACAAATCATTAAATATTAATCTAAAATAAATTTTCTTATGTGTAAATATTACTTATGACATGGTTAATCAGTTATTTAACCCCATATAATATTAACAGGAATTTGATAAAGATAATAACTGTAAAGTTATGCATAAAGGATAAAATCCCTCAATAACATATTAAGTCGGTATAGTCTTCTAATACTTCATTTAGAATCAAATGATAGTTTAATGTTCTTGACTATCCAAAGTTAGGGTGCTTCCAATTATCAACGAATTCTAACATGGGGTTTTGTGTTGACTTAACTTGGTTCAAATCAAGGGTTTACTTACAAAGGTGGACTTGGTGTAACTGAGAGGCAAAGTTTGAGGAAATCTAATTAAAGTGTTTCATGATTAGGAGTCCACTCAACAGATCAAGGAACTGCTAGTTAATGAAATTTTCATTTTTAATGATAACCTAAAACCATTCATGATTCATGAACAACCAAAGTTGGTTTAATGAGAAGGGAAATATTGATCATTTCCACTAGAATATCCAAGAAATAGGATATTTTGAAGCCAGTGGTGAGGGATATTGAATATTAGTAAAACAGTGGGTTACTAATAAATATAATATTTATTTATTTGTCTCAAATTTATCTGATATATTACTAAAATTTTTCTTATCATGTTTTGGTATAAATTGTTTTAAAATAACATTAAACCAAAAATTTCTATCAATACATGAGAAGGAAAACCATCTCACCAACCCAAATTTCTAAGAGTGGAAAAGGATCATATGTGTCATCCTTCTCCGTGAAAGGAAATTGTATGTGCTAGATGAACCTTTACTAGTTATGGCAGGAAATGAGGCAAGTGATGCAGAATTATATCTCTATGAGAAATATTTGAACGATGCTCTAGATGTTCAATGTTTTATTCTATCATCTATGTCTAATGAGATTTTGAAGCAACAAGAGGATATGGATGCCTATATCATGATGTCTCCCTATTGGGATATCTACCAAGATAAGGAGAGATAAGAGAGGTGTGATATATTCAATGATTTGTACATAACAAATATTGGAGAGTCTGCACCATCTGGGACTCATGTATTCATGCTCATAGGCTACATTGAACACCTAGACATCTTAGGGATTAAATTATCAGATGAGTTGCATACAGATCTCATACATTCATTACTTCCCAAGACCTTATCAATATTTTTTATGAATTATAATATGATCAATAATTAGAATATCCTTTTGGAATTTCTAACATTTATTCTAAAAGTGGATAATGAAATAAAATGTGATAAACCCATGGTCCTTTTGGTGAAAAATAAAATTAAGAACATGTAAAAGGGGACGAAGACCTATAAATCACCAAAATATCTTGATAAAAATCCTTCAAAAAATGGTATGATCCATAGGAAAAGGTAAGGAAAAGAAAGAAATATGTTTTTCATGTGTATAGTTGGTTCACTATAAGAGGAACTACACCCATAAGCAAGGGGAAGCTAAAGGTGTGTTTGTTATCAAGTGAAATCTTTCCATTTCTACACATGGGTATTAGATATAGTTTGTGGTTCTCACATAAGAATGAAAATGAAGAAACTAAGTAGATTACTGGAGATTTCTAGAGGATAGGTGGATCTGTGAGTTTATAATGGTGTGAGGCTAGCTACTTTGTCCATTGGTGACTACCGCCTTTCATTGCCAATAGAAATGATTTTAGTTTTTATAGATTTTTGTTATATACCTACAGTTACCAAGAATATAATTTTTGTGTCATGTTTAGATACAATGGGTTTAATTTCAAATTTGGAAATAAATGTTTTATATTTCATAAGGAAAATATATGGTACGTTATAGAACATTTAAACAAAAGTCTTTATGTGATAAATTATGAAAACCAAGTGTTGGAAAATGATAATAAATAACTTTCAAAAAACTCATTTAACACCGAGTAGTGGAATCACCATCCTGGTCATGTAAATGAGAATCATCTGACAAAGCTCTATTATGATGGTTATTTAGACTCTTCATACATAAAACCACATTAGATATTACATTTTGGTTTACAAGGAAAAATGACTAAACCACCATTTGATAAATTGGGTTGAAGGGCAGCAAAACATCTAGGATTGGCACACACTGATGTGTACGGATCATTTCTAATAGAATTTAGAGGTGGATATTCTTATCTCATAACATTTACTGATGACTATAGTAGATATGGATATATCTACTAGATGAGGTATAATTATAACGCTTTTTGGAAGGGAATACCCCTATGTGGCTTTTCAAACTCACCACATAGATAAAACCCCATCCCCCATGAAGTGGCCATTACCTTAAGGTAGCGCCCTAGCTGGGGAAGTAGCTATTTCCAGCTGAGATGGCAGAGCATCCCGGAAGGTAACGGACCGACAACGATGGTCCATCATATCAATTCGTTGAGAAATTCAAGGAATTCAAGAATGAAGTAGAGAATAATTTTGGTAAGAAGATAGATAATATTTTATCAGATCTAGGTGGTGAATATCATAATCAAGAGTTCATCAACATTCTATGTGAGTTTGGTATTATATCTCAACTCACTCCACCTTATACCCCATAGTGGAATGGTGTTAGGGAAAGGAGTAACTATACCTTGTTAGGAATGGTAAGGTTAACGATGAGTCATATAGATCTTCCATTATCCTTTTAAGGATATGCATTATAAATAGCGGCCTGCACATTAAAACGAGTACTAACTAAAGTATAAAATTGAAATAACATTGAGTTATGATGTGAAAATAAACCCATTTTTTCACATACACAAGTATGGGGTTGAGAAACATTTGTTACGGCATTATTAGGAAACAAATAGAACCTTAGTCCCTAATGTTTATCATTATAGTGTATCCTATGGAAACAATGGGATATAACCTATACAACCCCATTTATAAGAAAGTGATTTTCTCTAGAAAAGACATCCTTCTCAAGAGGAATTTCATCCTAAAAAAGGATAGTGGGAGCAAGATTGAATTCAATGAAGTTGATGGTCAATATACACAAGAGTTGGTAAAAAAAATATTCCACATATCCCAGTGGAAGAAGTAGTTCATGAAATAAAAGTTCTATATATGAGTGTAAGATAAGTAATAAAATTATATAGATATGGTTTTCTAGTCACTGAATACGGTGATTCATTATCGGTTGACAATGATGAACCTTCCTCATATAAAGAGAAAGTATAGATATCATAACCTGTAATATGGAATGAATCCATGAATTCTGAAATGGATTCCATGTATTAGAACCAAGTTTGGGTTTGGGTCGATCCGCCAGTTGATGAGAATCATGTTGGATGAAAATGGGAATTCAGGATAAAACTGGACATAGAAGGTAAAGTAAGTACCTGTAAATCAAGGATATGGGATTACGGGTTTAAATAATGCAAAGGAATTTACAATGATGAAACCTTTTCACCAATTTCCTTGATGAAATACACTAAAATTCTAATTTATATATCCTCTTACCATAACTTTTATATCTAGTAGATTGATGAAAAAACATCATTCATTTACAGGAACCTTTAGGAATATTTGTATATGACACAACCAGAAGGTTTTATGACTCTAGGTGATTCCAAAAGGATTTTCAAGTTTCATATGTCAATTTATGGATTAAAGAAAGCATGTACAAAATGGAACATATGATTCGAGGATTCCATAAAATAATTATGTTTCATTATGAAGGAATGGAACAGTGTGATTATAAAAGGTCTAGTGAGGAGAAATCCTTTATCCAAGTATTATATGTTGATGAAATATTACATATAGGAAATTACATACCAGTCTTACAATCTATGAAGGACTAGATAAACAGGTGTTTCCTAATGAAGGACATAGGTGAAGAATTCTATATTATAAGGATCAAGATCATTCATGATTAATCGAAGAGGATACTTGGACCAAGTCAATGTAAATATGTTGACCATATTCCAAAAAGTTATAGTATGGAACAATCCAAGAGGGGATTGGTTTCAGTGTCACATGGTTGACATCTTTTTAATAAAATGTTCCCTCAGACACAACATGAGGAAGAGAGAATGAGTAATATACCATACACATTGCTGATAAGATCAATCATGTATGCCAGGCTATGTACTAGACTTGATGTTTTCTATGCAATTAACATCATAGGAATATATCAATTAAATCCAGGAGAACAACGTTAGACTGCTGTTATGGTTTTCATTAAGTATCTGAGAAGAACAAAGGATATGTTCCAAGTGTATGGTGGAGATGGGAAGCTTCTCATCAACGGTTTTAGTGATTCTAGTTTTTAAACCAATCCAAATGATCTGAAGTCATAATCAGGATATTTTTTATGTCTCAACAGAGGAGCAGTGAGCCGGAAGAGTTCAAACCAGTTATTTATCACTGAATCTACATTGGATTCTGAGTATATAGCATTTTCTGATGTAGCCAATGAAGGTATTTGGATTCCAAACTTTTTCTAGGAACTTGATGTTGACTTATCAGTAATGACCCTACCACATTGTATTGTGATTATATTGTAGTGGTGTCTCTTCAAAAAGTGACAAGGTCTCACTAATAGACAAAGCATATATTCCATAGGTATCACCTCTTTAGGGATTTATACCATATGGGTGATGTTTTAGTGAGAAGATTACCCACATAAGAGAACGTGGAATACCCCTTGACTAATGACATATCTCAGTAGAAGCATGAGTATCTTCTGAGATCTAGTAGATTGAAGGTTCTAAGCCATTGGATCTTGTACTTGTGGTATTAATTTAGGGTTGGTTACCTATAACCAACTTATTTGTACTCTATGATAAAAATGTATACATTTTTTTTGAATATTAATAAACTAGTTATCACATAATCATTTTTCTTCTATGTGATAGAGTATGTGATAATGTTTTAAGAGTAGTTGTCTCACCAAAAAGGTTATAAGAGTTTCCCACTATGATGGGAACTCAAAAGTGCTACGCCACTATTATATAATATATTTTATATAGGTATATGATATCATTTGAGGGAAAAATGATATAGGATATCAGGGGTGTAGACTCATACAACATTGGGGAACTATCTAATGGTGTATTCCCTTTGTAATAACCAGTAGGATATTCTGTGAATGAGACCCTCTGGTAAGAAATCTACATTTATATGTGTCATTTGATGTTACTATCTATAGAAGTTTTTATTAGTCCTTAGAATTATTATTAATGAGTATTATGATTCGCGCACTTAGATGTATTGATAAAAACTATGACGACAAATGTTCTAATCGAGGTAGGATATGTTGGGTGCATCAAGAGGATTATTTCAATAGTCAATAATTTATAAAAGTATTTAACCCTTCCATTATTTAAACAAAGTTAATTCATAGGCCCTTGTATAGAAATCATATAGACTAAATAAATCCATTGTCATGGTGTTCTATAGGCAAGTTTTATTTTCAAAAAGTCAAAGAAGAAGACATCAAACACATTGTTTAATGGCACTAGCATGTAACCCGCTTGATTTGAGATATCATGATTAAGTATTATATTACAAAATATGTGTTCGTAATAGGTGACATGTTGTTGCGACATCAACTTTTTTCTATATGGGTTACATGGAATGTTTCTATATTTTTTCCTTATACTTTAGGATGGTTTTCCTAATTTCATCAAGAAAGAGGCCTAGAGGGTCCCACACTAAGTGTTTCTAGAATCTGAGTTAAATAATTATATTTTATTATTTATTATTTAACATGTTTAATTAATATTATTCTAAAACATGTTTTAATAATTATTCATGTATGCTTGATCACATAAAAATATTTATTATATATTTAGTAGATATAATATATATTTATTTATTTATTAGTGAATAATGTAGTGATATTTATTTAATAAATATTCAGTATTCAAGGTCCAATAAATGTTATCGAGGAATGGAGAACAAATTTTAAATGTCTAGTGAGAAATAATAAATACTAGATATTATTTTGTTAAATAATATTTAATTATAATTCGCAAGTTAAGCACATATCAAGAAATAATGAAATTATTATTATTATTATTTGAAATGGTGTTTCACCAGGATTAAATAAATAATTAAGGTAACTTATGAAATTATTTTATTTTAACACTAGCGATATATAAACCTAGTTATATTATTTTCTATTTGATCCAATTTCATTTTGATGGTTATGAACAACAATCATGGAGAATCGTCTAAAGCCTACAGAGCACCATTCTCTAAGAACACTCCCATGAATAGTTATAAATCCTCATCCACCAGATCATGGAGAACACATTGGAAGAGATTCTCGAGGTGATCAATGATGATTATGCAAGTGCAAGGATCTTCCTTGCTAGCACCTGAAGACTTCTTCGGTGATGTTAGAAGATTCCTAGAACACATGTGGATCACAGCAAGACGAAATTTATACATGGTTTCTACAACACAAAGACGGTGAACCATAAACTTATCACTAGATTCATCAATGAATAAATAATTTCTTGGAGGTAATTTTTATCAATTTAAATTAATTATAAACAATAAGTATTGATCTCATCTCTCTCAGATATGTAATTATTATCTATTATCTATTTTATCGATTCAATTATATGGATAAAGTTTCCCATTATCATATAGATCTCATATTGATCATTGATTATGGAAAAAATAAATATTGGGCACCGCCCATCGTATGCTTCTACTACACCCAAAACCTACACCCTACACATCAGACTTCTGTTTTGCAGTCTCTAGAGTTTCATGGAAAACAATAAGACTCGAAGTGTGGTGTTTAATAGCCTCTTCAAGTGATGAGTAAATAGGATAACTATTTTGAGGGTCCTTATAGGCTGATCCAAATTCTTATTTATTCACCCTTAATTGATCTTGAATTCATTTTTAGATTTAAGGTCAAGAGAAATTCCAGCCAGGTTAGAGGCATCAAATTAAAAACATGGGTATCTGTCCACACTAGAGACCTCTAGAGAATATATGTCATCCCAGTCTTAGAGATGATGATGTGATATCACTGTTGGATCTTGAATCATTTCCAGTCCTAGAGATAGGTGCAGTAGCTTGGGAACCATAATAGAGGACACCTTGGGACTCAAGATCCTGTTGTGCATCCTCTAAATCAATGAAAACAAAGTTCAACCTATTATGGATGCTCCCCTATTGAAAATGTATGGCCTAACCAACTTAAAAATACTCACCACCCATCAAGAGAAATTATTTCACTTTTTAGACCAATCGTCACCTCATGGTTTTTGTTCCATAATTATCATTTTTTCTTAAGGCCTTATGAAAAATGCATGGTCCTCTCAGGTTACATGGAAATATCTTGTTCCTCTACCACAATATTAGATGGGTATCAGGGATCATTTATAGTGGAGGGTGATCTTTTTTAACTTTTTAGTGACTTTTATGTAGAGGGTTTCATGATTCCCTTAATCATGAAAAATCAGGAGAAAAAGTAACTTTTTTCACTCATCAAATGTGTGTCCAAATATGTTTCACTCCATACATAACTTCATATTTCATTCATAAAAGATCTAAAAAGATAATTTGTCATCCCTAGTAATGAGAGAAGCATCTTTAACCATGTTTATTACCATTTAAACCTCAAATAGAAATCTGGAAAAGTTACCAAACCTCAGATTGTTTTTTTTACTATCCAGTATAATTATGTTTCCAATAGAAGGTGAAATATCTTAGAGAATATGAGGATTACAATATTGATAGTAGATTTGATAAATGTGAATCCATAATTGTGTATGGTTATTTCTTAGATTGAATTGGTAAATGTTTTGACACCATTCAGTGATCCTAGGAATACCATGCTTTTGGAGAATAAAACAGAATCTCTTGGATTTCCTCTTTCATTCATCATTTGATAAGAAAATATGGAAGTACCCCCTCCCCCTGGATGTCATCTTCCAATCACTAAATCCTCATACCATAGCAATCCATTTGTGAAGTCTTATATTTCTATATATTCTCCTCTTTTGGGTTATAACATGCACAATGATGGAGAATTTGCAACAACTTACACTCTCCTCAACAACAACTTGTTTAAAAGCAACGTGGGTAACCCTGCCCTTTTTAATAACCCTTCTAGGAGATGTATTATCAAATTAAGAGAAAGACAGATTCATATAAGATCATACAACCACTGAAAACTGTTTAGTCACTTCGAGGAGCTCCAATGTATCCACATGATTTAAGGAGATCTTCTACCATGGCACAGAAAGTGAGAATAACTCATTTTTTCTTACTAGATCATTGTAATTCAGACCCATATTTGACTCCCTATTTAAAAAATCACTCATGGTATCACCCTTGCATGAATCTCATTTTCTCATGGGTTTCCCCTTGAACCTCCATCTTCCATTATATTTATTGTAACATTCATTTATTTCTTATATAACTAATGAACAGTTAATAAATTATCTATATCAAATATTTTTTTAGAAAAATAAAAATAAAATTTTATTATAAATAGTAGTATATGATATACCCTTAATCATAATCTAATAAATATTTCAAAACCATATCATGACATGAGATTAATATTAGATACCCCATAATATATTATTCTTGTGCTAGAAATCATATTTTATATTATGCCTTACATTTTAAGTTACAGTATAGTTATCAAATACTAATATGGTTTATATTAGATAGTTATGGAATGTGATATCTTACTTCCTTTATTAGGAGTCATTTTTTATGGTATACCAAGTGATATAATGCCTTGTTTTGAAAAACCTAATTAGGGAACACTAAAATTATCACTAATTATGATTCCATAAATCAAATGTTATGATACATATAAATTGAATAAATTATCCTATGATATAAATGATTACTGTATATATTGTACCAATGATCACATAATAGCTTATGAAATTACATAACAAAAAATAATAAAGAGTTTGAAACCCATATCATATTTTATAATATAAAAATACAGAACCCATTTTTTAAAGGGAAATATTTATGTCATCTTATGATATCAAATAAGATTTTTTATGATTAATTATAAACATGAAATTATAAATCAACTGATGTATGGAATGTATCTAATACAACACATTAGATTCATAGTATTCAATAACATATATTCATGTAGTGAAAGATAAATAAAGTAATTACAAGATCATCAATTCTATTGGAACTAAAAATATGTATAAACTAAAATGAAGAGTGAACCATGAACCAAAAATGGTTGAGCCTCTTATCCTTAATAACATGCTTGGTAAATATTATTGAGATGTGTCAAATGGACTTATTCCTCTTAGGGTATCATGTTGGACCGTTGTGAGATGAAAAATATTTCTATAGTGGGGGATATACCTTTATAAATATTTAAATTGATTAAAATAACAATGTTTAGTATCATATTAACAAAATAATAAAATTTTATTACTATTTCAATAATAGTAAATAATAATATCATAAAACAAATTCTCAATATAAATATTAAAAAAACAAAATCATATTTTTATAGAAGTTTATATAAACATGATAATCCATATACTCCTCATTGATCTCTTATCCATTAGATAAATGATACTCCTATGAATAATCCAATTTTTTGAATTCTCATGACAACCATTCATATACACCACCTTTTATGGACTTGGTAGAACAACTTGAAAAATACATGACATTTGATGGGAGATAAAAAATTACATACCAACCTTTTTAAAAAGAATTAATGAAAACATCCTAATAAAATTTAATATAGAAAAAATAAACGAAAAATTATTAGATAAAATAAAAATTAAAAACTAAATATTTAGAACTAAAATAAAAATGAAAATGAATCAAATGTTGATCCATTATATCACTCTATTAATAATATTTTTTGTTGAATCACCTTTTAGATCACATAGTAGAATAGAATTAATAATAGAATATCTTTCATAGATTTTAAATTCCTTGTATCAATTTGGTATCTCATTATTTCATCACACAACCTTGATTATAATTTATAAAAAAATCACAAGGTCGAGTTCCTGATACTCAGGTTCATTCCCATTTGGGTTTTACAAATTTGATAGTTGTGATGATACTTTAAAATAATTTCATTAAATCATAGAATCCTATGTCAAAAACTAAACCACACAAAAATATTATTAATCATAATAAAAATAATAATAAAAATAATACTATTATTATTAGTAATAAAAAACCTCGTTTGGAATAATTTAACAATATTCATAAGATAAATTTTCATATGACATATAATTGTAAGATAGATCTTCATCAGATTCAAAATGTGTAAGATATATATTCCATATGATATATAGATTTTTCATAAAAGTGTATTCACATATGATTCAGACCATATATATTTATTAATTGTAAGGAATTATGTTAGGGTATACATTATTTTGGAATGGTATACATTTTTATAGAAGGGTAACTATATAGTTCATAGGATTATACCATATGTCGGAATGGTATACATTAATATTGGAATGGTAAACATTAAGTTCATAAAATTGAAATAATTTTCCAAAAATAAACAATCATAATACAACATAATTAATCTCTTAATATTAAAAACTAAATAATTAGAAAATAAAAAGGTTACAATTTAAAGATTCTATGATAAATTTGAAATATCCAATATTAAGATAACATTTACGATAAAAATATATGGTGTTCTGATATTTCAAACAAAAAAAACATTCAAATGTAATCCAATACCAACACTCTTGTTATTAAGGAAACTTAGCACTAAAAATATCCCCATTTGAAATTTAAAAAAATACAACAATATTTTTTTAAAAATATTCCCCGTTGTTAAATTTATTTAAAATATGATAAAAAATAAAACAATATTCCCCCACTATGTTAAGAATAAAATTCCTCAAATATATACATTATTAAAACAATGTAAATAAAAAAATTCATGACGATATAAGAATAATGGATTTGAAAATAATTATGTTCGAATATAAAATAATGAATGATAAGCCCCCCCCCAAATAAATTCATACTAACTTAAATACATAAGTAATGAAAAAATACTACTTTTCAAACTTAGTAGGAAACAAAACAATAAACATCTATATTGAAAATGTGTTTTAAAAAAATTATTTATTACAATAGAATAATTTTATTTTTTTTCAATAAAAAATAATTAAAACTTCAACAACATAAAATAAATCTCCAAATATTAATAATTAATTCCCTGATAATTAAACTATCATATTCAGTACACAGTCAATATTTTTAACCAATTTGATATATAAACACTAAAATAGATTCAAATTGGTAGAATCACTATACAAATTAACTTGATGAAATCTATTAAGATTCATTCATTCCAAATTCAAATGTAATTTTTTGAAATTTTACTATATCTAAAAATTATATAAATATATTATATAATTAATTATCAATTAATCGAAGTTAAAAAAAAATATTTTCTTTATAAGGATTATCTCTAATAAAATTAAATTTCAAATCAGTATTCTTTATTTAGGAATTTTTTAAAGGATTAATTAATGTATTATCACAATAAATAGAAATTTTATTAAAATAAATATTAAAATTTTATAATGATTACCTAACCCATAAACTTTGAGCACCAAAATTAGCTACATCTACATTATTGATATATAAACAGATAATTTCATCCCATAGATCCCTGAAATAATTTTTTTTACGAAGTAAATAATTCATACCTGAAGTAATCTTTCTATAAATTGTATATCTTACGAAATCTATTTTATTGTAATAAATTAAACCAAAATAGATTTGATTCAAATAAAATAAACCATAATTAATAGTTACTCTTATATATCTAATTATTTATTTAACAATATTAACATGACTTAATTTTGGACAACACATAAATCTATCACACATATATACAATAATCATAATATTTTTCAAGAATATTTAGAATAAATTAATATTTCTATCATTAATCTATGTATTTTTTATCCATAGTTTTTCTATATTAATATAAATATAATTTATAATTAGTTCATATCGGTGTTATGAATGTATTACTTGAATTAAGACTAAATCAATATACTAAATATTTAACATTTTTACATTGATTCAAAAATATTTAATCATTTATTTTAAAAATTTAAATTCTAAGAAATGTTTTCTCCTTAAACTAGTATAAAAATAACTAATAATCAAATTATAAAATTCATTACCTAATAAATCAGGTAATAGCCCAAAAAATAACATTAAAAGTATGTCCTTAATGAATAATGATATTAAATTATACTAAGATAATATAAAAACCATAACCCCAAAAAGAAAAAATATCATATAACATTATTAATACTATATAAATATTTAATAGTTTAAAAAAATTCTTATGAAAATGTTTGGTGTTTGATTAACATGCACTTGTTTAAAAATATAACCATTTAAATATTAATTTTAACATTAATTTAAAAAAATAAAAAAATAAAAAACCATTAAAAGATGAATAAATTATATCCTATAAACTTTATAAAAATATTCAACATGTTATATTCATTCATATTGACATATCCTTGGAGAAAAAAAATCAATTTTTATTCTAATCAATTTTACGAGTTTCATCTGTTTTATTCTTAAAAATACATTTAGTTTATATATTCTAATTTTATTTTAGGGGTAAAATTAATTTCCAAACATAATTTGTAGAAATTCTATTAACTTATAATAACATATATGAAATAAAATAATAATATTTAAAATATTAATCAATATTAATAAGAATAAATTCAGAAACAAAGTCTCAATTATCATAAAAGATTAAAATAGATTTCAGTGTTTCAATTCCAGATTCAAAATTTCCAATTAAAATTTCTAAAGAGTGATTTTATTGTGTTCTATAACTCTTAAGTTCATATTCATAGTAAGTAACCCCCCTAAATAGACAAGTTATTATTTTGGGGTTTATCTCTTAGAATGGTGTATCCCGATCCTTCAGAGGAAGTTGAGCTAACTGTCAGCGGCTGAGACTATACACCAGAAAATAAATCTTATGGTTGGACCTCGATGATGAGGTCCCTAGGGGTTACATGATTAGCCCAAATTTTTCAGGAACTTTATTTAAATTCACCAATTGTAATAGATATTGCCTAATGGAATAGATAGTTCACTATTTCAAATTAAACTTTAATATGATACTCTTGCCGCATGTGACTGATGAAACATAAAAGTTGTTGTATAATCATGGGATTCCATCCATAGTTTAAAATTGCATATTTGACTTACTATGAAGATGGTGGAACCATAGAAACAATGGTTACCATATAACCATGTTGTTTTATTATCTCACTAAATTTAGGTTTATTGGGTTGTGAAACTCTCATATTCACAATTTAATTCTTCTCTTAAACATAGCGAAAATTTTCCTCTCTGTGGAAGTATATATTGATCCCTAAACCATATAATTATTTTGTTTCTTATTATCTTATTCCTCTTATTTTATTTTTCTCACATTTACTCTTCTTCTTTTAATTTTTTTTCATTTATTTATCTAGTTTTCCCTACAAAATCCACTATTAAAGTGTTAATTAAAAGTATTTATTTTGATTTTATCAAACTGAATGATGGATATGGAAAAAGGAAAGGTGAAGATAAATCATTTTTATGGTGAATATTTCAATTTTTGGGGACATATATTTTGTATTATCATTAATATAACAATTTTCACATGTCACATATGGGTAAAAAACTATAGAGATGGAGAAGAAGGATTTGGAGCAAAAAGATCAATAAATTATGGGAGTTATGCACCTTATGTTGGAAACAAATGTAGTGTTAATCCTCATAGTGGAGAATAAAATGGTTGGGTTTATAGAAGACAATGTGAATATATATGAGACTTCTTTGTTATTAAAAAATTGTACCCGGTGTGATGAATGTTCAATCCAATGATTATTTAAGGTAATATTATTACCGATTATGTTACATAATTGAAGAACATCACAAGTCATATTTCATTATTGGGTATTATTCCAGATGATGATTTATATAAACCGCTTTTTTTTGTCATCATTAACTAAATGTTTGGAAGCTACTATAATATTCATGTATAGTTTTTTAGGAAGTAAAAAATCTGATGTTAAATGATTTGTGAGACCCAATCCTTTGTGATAATATTCAAGGAATAATATTAGTAAAATTTACTAGCTCTTCTCTGATTGATTAAATAATACATAGATACATAAAATAAGATAATCATATAAGATGGTTAAAATCAAGGGGAATTATTTGAGACAAGGAAAATGGAAAAGGTCCTACCTAGTAGATTTGTGGGAAGAAAGGATACAACAATAAAGATCAATGATAATGATAAAAAGTTATTTAAATAAATACAAAAAACATAATATATGAAGGAACTGATGATAAAATGACAGTGGGAATAGATATCCCTATAAAGTGTTATATTTCAAAATCAAGGGAATATTTCTATCCCATTTCAGATAAGAGTTTCATAAATAATTATATATCTATAATTCTAGCATAGTATACCTTACTGATGATGAAACCTTTCATAATATGGGTAAGATAGATGTACATATTAAAACACAGAGTGGGAGTTTTATTATTCAATAAAATTTGAGGAATATTCATGTAAATTGAAGGAATATTAATTTTATAATGTATTTTGGTGTTTTAGTATTAAAATTATATTTTAAATTTATCCATGAATGATTACCAATGGAGTTATGGTCATAGGTTGATGAGTAAAAAATGGAACCCTAAATAATATAAATGAAAATTAAATAGTCATCATTGCAATATTGAGTTATTTCCTATATTCAAAACTATAAAACTATAGGTTAGGCCACATTATTGAGAATGGGATGAAGGTTATGAAAATAAGGAATTCCACCTTAGCTAAATTTGGTCTAAGTTTTATTATGTAAAGATTGAATCTTTGGAAAGGAGAAGAATATATCTTTCTCAAAAGGATACATAAAAATCAATTCTGGGAATTAAAACCAAGTACATATTTATATTTGGAGTCCAACTCTAATACATTCCATATAGCACCATAATATTATATTACATTTATCGACAACTCAATAGGGAATATATGTGTTAAATTTATGAAAAAACTGGTGTTATTAACATGTTTTAGAAATGAAAGACCATGGTGGAGAATGAGTTTATATATAATTTGAAATTACCTAGGTCTGATAATGATGAAGAGTATATAATTAAGGATTTTATGTATTTAAATTCTAATAATGGTTTTTTATGTAACAATACTCTTATAAGTACACCAGAATAAGATAATGTTGTTGAAAAGATGAATAAGACACTAAATTAAAATGTTTGGAGGATGATGAAACATTTGGGGTTACCCATGATTTTATTACTAGAGTTAATGAACATGGAAGAATATATCATCATTTGAAGTCCATCTTTACTGATGTAAAAATTACTACACAAGGAGATCTAGTTATAAAATTAGTAAAGACTACAATTTATGATTCTTTAGTTTGTTAGAATATGTAAATATTATTTTTCACGAAATGGATATCCTGATGCTATGTCAAAATATTGTTTCTTTATTGGCTATAGTACTGAGGAGTTTGGTTATCAGTTTTTGATGATTACATCAAGATGATCATCAGATGCTAGATTATGATATTTAATGAAAGTTTTTTTTACAAGAAAAATCATTTTTTTGAAACCAATGATGTGAATAATGAACTGTAATTCCATGAGAATGTATAGATTAAAGGTGTACCTAATAATGTGATATCAAAACCAGTGGATCCAATAACCTGAGTAAAGTTGAGGAAATCATCATGGGTCAAAATATTTGCACAGAGATATTCATGATCATTAATGTAGTTATTATTTAATGATGGTGGAGTTCAGAAATTCATTGAAAATGAAAATTAGTTGAAGGATTCATTCAAGTGGTAGTTGGCTATGTGGGAGGAAATTTCATCAATGTATGAAAACAATACTTGGGAGATGAAGACTTCTTCGAAATGAATTAAATAACTATAGAAAAAATGTTCATCAAGTAACAAAGAACAAGATAGTAAAAAGATGTATATAGAAAGGCTAGTGGTGAAAGGATTTAAATAGAATTAATATATATATCTCACAAAAATTATGTCACATATAGTGAGGATTACCACCATCTAGGTAGTACTAAGTATTTTTTCCAAAATTAATTTACATCTTCAGAAGCTTAATGTAAACAATACATTCCTTAATGGAGATCTAAATCATATCAGGTTTTGAAATGGATTGATGGATATATTGAGTCTTTCATTGAATACCACTTTTGAAATTCTCAAAAAATATATGGGTTAAAGATGGCACTTAGGTACGTGAACAAGAATTTTTATTCATTAATAAGAAACAATGCATACAAAGAATGTGGAAATGATCGATGATTCTATTTCAAATATTTTCACAATGAATGCATTATATTACTTATATATATGGATGAAATGGTCGTTGTATGATCATTTACATAGAGTATTGAAAATATGAAAGGGTTAGTGTATGAGGAGTTTGAGATGAAATATCTTAGAGAATATGGTAAGATTTTGGGGATGATAATCAAGAGAGACCATGCATCTAGAATATTGGTGTTATAATAGAATAACTACATTAAATATTTTTTATCATATTTGGTATAATAGAAGAAAATATAAATTCTATTCCTATGTAAATAAATTTCAAATCTTAAAAGGAAAAAGCACCAAATACATTTGAAGAGGTTGAGTATATAGAAAATGTTCATACACATCAGATGTTGGATTATTGATGTATTCCATGTTCTGTACTCATACTAATATTGTCCATGTCGTCAAAGATATGAGTAGGTATATGGATAACCTAGAAAATAAATATTTGGAGCTATGAATTAGATATTAATATATTTTAATGGAATAAAGTAAGTATATATGCTTTACAAGAAAGTAAAGTACATGTAGGGGTATATGGAAACTTCCCTTGGAGGTGATATTGAAAACCAAAGAAGTAATACAGGTTATGGGTTTACTTGTAGTGGAATTTTAGTGAGATGGATATCTCAGTTATTGAAGATGTTGTCTTTATACATCATAGAAGTAGAATACTTTTCTATAAGAGAAGCTTGTAAGGGTATGGTTTGGATGAAAAAATTATTTTGGGAGTTTGATAGAATTTTAAAAGAAAATATATTACACTGTAATTGTCAAAGTTCTAAACATATTGTAATTAACCTAGTGTTTCATGACCATACAAAGCACATACAATTAATGTAACATTATATCATAGGATTAATATAGTATTATTTTTGGAAAATATAGAATATACATGGAACCAATAATCTAACAAAAATTTTGTAATTTCGATGTTGATTGAGAAGTTTAGGAACTTTGGTGCCTCTTTTGGCCTCTAATTGTGAATGGATATTGAGAAACATAGTTTGGGAGAACAGTATAGGATCCTAGGAGGAAAAACAAATAGTACTTCATAAATAATCCGATTTAAATTGGAGATTTTATATGATGAACCCATTAGTAAATGAATAAATAGGGGATCTTACATAGCTATGTTTTTAAAGCTGAAAAAAAGAAAGTATTATTGTTTTCTAGATCATTATCCATGTAAGATATTGTTGGAATGGTTTTCACCAATCCTTTAGATGGTGTTGAGATAATTTTATGTGGCCCAAAATATACATAAGACTCGAACTTTCTTAGATGGATCTCAATGGTTAGGTCCTTGGAATTTTTAGGAGGTTTTGAAAATATAATTTAGCTCCATATAATGAAGGTAACCAAAAAATAATTTAATTGTTTTAGTAGAAACTCTGACCCTCTATCGTAGCTTTAGATTAATTGCATCAATAATGTACTACAATATTGTTGTTTTTTACATGGGACTGTAATAATATGCCACTGGTGAAATCCACATGTCATTGTGGATTTATGATCTTCTAGAAACAATTTATTGTAGTGCAGTAGACTTACAATGCGATTGGTGAGACTATAAAAAATATGGTTTACTATAATACCACCTTTCTTTTTGATTTCATTTGATTTAGGTTTTCTATGTGTCTGAAACTCTTATATTTTTTTTGTAAATTTTTTACTGAATATAGTGAATTTTTTTACTTCTCCATGGATTTAGGGATAATTTCCCAAACCATATAAATCTACACCTCTTTTTAACTTCTTCATTTCCATTTCCCCCCTTTTACTCATATTTTAAAATTCATTGATCATTTATATCTCTATGTGTTTCGATAAAATTATCTTCATCAAAAGTAAACTCTCTTAATTATTAATCAAATTGATTTAAATTGGAATTCTACTTTATAATATTTTATTCAAATTTAGCATGTACATATCTCTTCAATGCCACATTTATCTTATTATAAACTATATAAACCATTTTTTTAATATAATAATCTATAAAAATTACTTCATCACTTTTGACCTAAATTTTTTATAAATTATCCATAGTATTTAAAAAAATTACTATACACCTAAGAACTATAAAGTAACTAAATTTGGGTATCATTCATTTAAAAAAAATCATAAGAGGTTCTCATTAATAAATTTGTAATAAAAAACAACTGAATATATTAAATTATATATTAACATATTCATAAAAAATTATTTTGGAAAATAAAATGATTTTATCGTATTTCATTCTATTTATAAAATAGTTCTATTTTTCGTTTCTATATCAAAATTTTTATAATTATTATCCTAGGAAGATAAAAATATGAATAACCATTTAATTAGTATTTGTTCTGAAATTATATATTAGAAATCTCACCACCTATGTAACTTATATTGGTTATATTTAAATAAACCTTTTAATTTGTATTCAATTTACAAAAAAATGTCAACTTAGTTAAAGTTTCAATTTTATGATACATTAAATAAGTACAATTAATCCTGTTGAAATCATCAATTATCACAAAAATATATTTATCTCCTCAGAGTATTTATATTTTCAGAGGAAAAAATAAATCAAGATGAAATAGTTAAAGTCTTTTTTGAGTTTTAACATCAATTATATATCTGAATGTTTCTTTATATTGTTTAACTTTTGTAAATGAATAAAAACATGATACATACATGTTTTTAGCTCTGATAACTCTAACAATTACCCTTATTTATCAATTTATTTAAAAATTTAATGTTATCATGTCTAAGACTCATATTCCATAATATATCATTTATTTATGTAGCATTGAGATACTTTAAATTATGATTAGTAAGTTCCAAAAAATCAAAAAATATATATTTTCTTTTTTATTTTTATAAAATAAAACATATTAATTCTTAAAACTAAACACTTATTATTGAGAAACATAACATTCATTCCATAATTAAAAATATACAAAATACAAATTAAATTAATTTTTAATATTTTCAATAAATAATACATTAGAAATTATAATAGTATTAACAGTATCTACTTCATCGAATCCTCTAATCTGTTTGTTTGATTTATCATTGAATGTTATAAAGTCTCCATTACATTGATTCTAAGATTTCATGTTCAATATATCATAATTCATATGTATGAAGTAGTATTTTTTCTATGCACTATGTGTCTTTATCCATTGTATGGTAGATTTATTGAATTGAATCCTGTTGAAAATAGCTTTGGTACCCAAGCCATATTGGGTCAATAGGAATAGTACAGGTGTTCATCGATACACAAAAATATTTTGAACATGTGTTTATGAGTAATAAAAATGATACATTCTTAAAATAAATTTATAAGTATAACCTAATGATTGATTAATTCTCATGGAATACTCATTGGTATAGTTTCTTTTGATATTAAAACTAATAAAAATTGATACATTACCATAGTTACATTAACAATATTGGTCTTATATAGTTTTTTAATTTATTTTTATATCCAAGACATGTTTTTACATTATTTGGTTTATTCAAAGTCATAAACCTGTAAAACATCACTTTTCCATATACAGAAGCAGATAATGTTTCTTTTGAACTAAATATTTAGGTATTGAATTTTAAATTATTTTTTTAGTAACTTTTAAATCATTAAAATCTTTTTCACTAGAGAATGATGTTGTATTTATTAGTATCTCAATTTCAGGATCATGTTTCTTATCCTCATGAATATGTTATATATTTTGTCAGTAATTTTTATATTTTATCCTTTAAAGTCTATATAATTTAGATATTCTTAAAATTCATCTATATCACTTTCCCTTTTTTGAGTTAATTATTTAACATCATCATTTTTTAATATAAATAATATCTAGAACTGTATATATAATAAAAAATAACCTCATTTATGTTTATAGCTATCAAACACATATTAATTTATTATCTTTAAATTTAAAAGTTTATAATTAAGTCTTATTATTTGTACAAAATTATTAATCCATCATTGCTTAAATTTTCACTACCGTTCTTTTATTTCCATAGAAGATTTAAAAAAAATTCATTATGACTTAATGTGTCCCTTCTTTCTGCACACATAGTATATTAATTATGAAGAAATCACTATATTTACTATCATTACATTCATTATTTTAATAATATTTTTATTATCATTTATTCACTTCCTAAACTCCTTATTTATTTTATTTATTTTATAATCACCTTTAGTGATGTGAGACATCTCATATTCCTCTATTTGCAATAATATAGAGTCAGAAGTCTCTATATAGACATTTATTTTTTATTTAATCGGAATACCTTTTAACATTTTATTATCCCCATCTACAATACTCTTTAAAATTAATTTTTATTATAGTAGAAAAGTAATGATTTTCTCTAATATATACTCTGTAAAAAACATACTCTAATCCATTCTTATCTCTTTTGGTAGTTCCTAGTACACCCTTTCAAGTATATCATTGTTATCCAATGCATCTCCAAGAACATTCATGCCATTTGTGATGCTCATGAATCTATAATACATCTCATTCATTGATTCTTATTTAATGATCTTAAAGTCTTGATATTACCCATGTAGAAGTCCTAGTTTTTTCTAATTTGAGCATGTATGTCTTGTAGTGTGTGACATGCAGTAACCTGAAAATGTGTTAATTTTACTTACATTCAGATATACAACTAAAAACATATAATAATTTGAAATTATAATATATTGATTACTTTTTTGTTTAAAACATACATCATTATATCGTTACCCATAATATTATTTTGATAATCATTAGGTATTTTATATATTTATAACATTATTTTTCAATGGTCTATTATCATATGATTAAGGTACTCCTTCATCCTTTTTTTTAGTATTAAAAATAATTCCCATTAAAATATGGTGTTTTTTGATAGATCCACTCATCCTTTGAATTCATTTTTAAATCTTAACCAAATATGTTTTACTTATATAATTTTGTTTAAGAAAATATTAATAGGAAATAATAAAAATGAATAAAACCTAACTCCTAATGGTATACATTCTAATACCAATTTTAGGCCCATTACAAAATGAAAAATATTTCTAGAGGGGCGGGGATGAGTAAATGTTCTTAAAAATTTAACTATAATAAAATAATAATGTTAAATATCAAAATAATCACCCATGATAATTCAATTACTGGCATACTAATATTAAAAATAAAAATAAAATTTACATATTCAGGAGAAATATAAGAAAATTAACATTTAATATTTATAGTGGTTTGGATCAACGTTTTCCTGCATCTTCTCTTCATTACTATATTCTCTTTTATAGGAATAGAACTCCCTAGAAAAAATTCACTTTTGAAAGGATTTGGGAACTCTTGGCATACATTACATTTTTCACAATTAGAGACACAGATCAAAAATAATTTATAACTTTCTATAGACCAATAAACTACAATAAAATATCATATTTTATGATGAGATTAAAAATTCAATAGGATTTCCTTTTTTAGATGGTATAACTAAAAAAGAATTATATTTTAGAAGGTAAAAGAATAAACAAATAGTTATAGGCTAAATATTAAATAATACTAATTTGAAACAAAAAAAGGAATATAATCTTGATGAAGATCAATCACTACATAAAAAATCACATTGAAATCCATTTGGATCACATTGTAAAAATAAATTCAATATAACATTACTTTCACCACTTGATTTTTTCATCTCAGTTTGGTATCACGTTCATTCATTAGGATCCATCGCTAGAAATATATAATCAAAATTTCCAATAGTAATTTCATGATCATCATTATTATCTCTTTGTGGGTTTTCAAATTTGGAAAAGCATTTTGATACTTTAAAATAGTTTCCTAAACTCACATAATCCTTACCAAGAAAATAAATTGTTTATACATAATAATAATAAACAATAGAATATATTTAAAAAAAATTAAAAATCATTATAAGATATAATTCTATAAGGAATATATATTTATTAAATATCTTCAAAAATTAAAAAAACACATAAGATAGATATATAATAAGACACACAAGATTTTTGTATGTGTGAATTCATATTCATGTGGAATCACGTATTTGGATTTCTCATACAAGAAATTACATATTGGTATAGATGAATTTTAAAAGGGTGTACCTTTTTTGGAAGTTTAAATCTTATTTCAGAAGGATTAATATTTTTATGATAGTTTATGTGTACAATTTATAAGGGTATTCCTTATTTAATAAAGTTATAGATTCATTTATAAGTGAATACATTTAGTTTTGAAATGTAAAATACTTATCAAAAAATTTTGTAACTTAATACAAGAGAATTAAATTAATAATATTAAACACAAAATATATAAAGGATAAACAAGATATGATTTAATAAGGATTTGTTAAATTATAATAATATAATATTGAGATTAAAATTTATTATTCATGTGTGAGGTATTATATTATTCAAAACATGAAAGAAATAATGAAAAAATATTTAATGCTAACAATATCATTATCAATCAATATTAGCACTGGAATATCTATTATTAATAAACCACTCAATTAGTTAGGAGGATTCCCATTTTGGTAAGGGGATTATGGAACCTTGTAATATAAAGAATGAAGGAGACGATTTTTGGGCTAATGTGAATCGATATGAATCTTTTTGTAAACCTATGTGTTAATATTGGATTTGATGACATTATCTTTAGTAGATGACCCAAGAAGTTGTGCGGAAAATAAATTCTTTATATGGATAAAATAATTCTTAGATAAAAGTTATGGATTCATTAAATCCATAAATTTTGATATTTAATCCTAAAAAAGAGGATTTTTGTAGAGCATGTAAACTACATCGTAGAATAACATGCTACACAGTAACACCCTGAGATTTTTTAATATATTTTTCTCTAAATTATAACTATGTTTGATAAAATATGTTACATGATACACAGAATGTAAAAAAACACAACATATTAAGATAAAATTATGAATCGTGTTATGATAAAAATTCAAATAGTAAACCATTAAAATTTAATACCATTGGAAGATAAATAATTAATAAGAGTTGATATTGAACAAATGACTTTCAATAAAATACACATTATTTATGTTATGATTTTTATTTTAAATATAAATTTAAAAATTATAGAACTTATAGTTTATAAAATAAATTATTTTATAAATTACCCACATTAAAATTTACATAGTATGAAATTTTGATCTTTTTTTAAAAGTGACGATTTTTTGTTGAAAAATACATTTGTAACAAAAACTATGATTTTTGAAATGTTATCATTATTTCAGATTAAAATATAAGACTATAAATATATTATGTAATTAAATATGTATATTTTTAATAACATTGTTCATTTTAAAATATTATTTGAACTTGTAAAACCTATATCAAATACTTTTTGGTCAAAAGTAAAACATTACTTTGATAAAAGATACATTTATAGGTTTTTTCTTTCAAAAAATTGTTTCTATCATGATATTTATTTTTCTCTTGATTTGAAATCCCCACACATTGAATTTATATAAAATAAATCAATTTATTCCATGTAATTCTATAACCTTAACAATTTTACCCTATTAATATTGTTTAATAATAAAAACATGTTTTCCCTAAAACACATTTTTAAAAAGATTAAATGTGTTATTGTTAAAAATAAGTTTTTAACATTTTATAAATTCAATAAGACAAAATTATTTATAAATTTAAAATAAAATGTTTCAAATAAGGCTGTATGGTTAATTTTAATTTTGTTCCTTGAAATTAATTACTATGATTAAAAATTAGTTACCCTTGGAAAAATAAAAATTGGAAAAAAGTATTTTACTAAATAGAAAATGAAAAACAAGTTAACAACATTTTTGAAAATGTAAAGATGAGTTCTGACCCAAAAAAATTAATCCCATTTCTCATTTTTTCCCTTTTTAAAATACCTTTACCCATTAATAATTAAATGAAATTATTTAAATTTAATGAGTATTTTGAACAATACTATTATTCTTAATTATAAAAGGTTTACAATTCCACCACTTCAAGACTCCCCTCACTATAGAATTTTTTATTTAAAATAACAATCATTTATAATGAGAAAACACTCTAAAAAATTATATTATTTTGGATATATTTATTTTTCTTAATTCCATCATCATCAAATATTTTTACCAGAGAAAAATGAGTCTTTAAATGAGGATTGAGCATGTTTGAGTTAGTAGAATCTAAAGGTAAGGGTTTTACATATGAATTTAACTTTATTGAGACCTGTTTTGATATTATTTTTACAAACCAAGTACTTTTTTTAAGTACATATTTCATTACTTATAAATATTAAGGAATTATTTTTTTAATATTCATATTTACTATAATAATATTAAGATATTTTCCTAACACAAAGGAAATAGTTCTATTAGTATTAAATTAAATGCAATATATTATATAGTTTTATTTTAAAATATATATTTAAACTTTTTTGAATTTTTATTTTTAAAATATAATTAATTTTTTATATCATAATGTAAAAATTATCTAGGAGTGAATTTTTGGTAATTTTCTAGAAAAGTTTGTTTTTTCGGGAATAATAGAAAATATCGATTTTCATGAAAAAATTATTTTCTTTTCATGTATTTATATAGAATAAATTTTTTATATTTTTTAACAATTTAATTAGATTATTATTTATTTTAAACACTACAATAAATTTCATTACAACTAATATTATACATTAATTTTTCATAAAAACATTTTTATACTTAAAAAGACATTTTTCTAGAAAACTGTTTTTCTTCACATTTTGCAAGTTTATTTTAAACGTAGTTTTTTACACATAAGTAAATTGAATTTGATAATATAGAACCCATATTTATAATCATAATTTATAAATTTTATAATAATTCCACTTGCATTTATTTCCATTATTAATAGTACCTTTGGTAAATAAGTCACTTACCATAGTAAGAGTTAAAACATGTTAAAAGTGTTAAAAATAAAAATGAAAAGGGAACAAATTTCATTAAAATTAATAAATCATATTGTATGGTCATATTTTGACCCTATATATTCCAATATTTTATTCAAATTCATTTGGGATCCATTTCGTTTTAGTAAGAGATTAATATATTTTCATCTTTTTAAAAATCTATGGGTATCATTTCCCTCACTTATAAAAGGAGACACCCTCTCCTCAGTTATCCACACTTCCAGAGCCTATTATATTTGAAAATTAACTATCCTAATACCTTAATAAAATCATTAAACAAGTCTTATATTTCATTGTTTGATCATAATAACATCCAAAATGAATTTAGGTATAAACCTAAAGTTGTTGTATGAAGAGGAGATAGAGTTATAAAACAACTATTTTAAATTTATTTCTTAATTATACTCCTTAAAAAATATCTTTACCATTATAATATTATAAACAAATTATCCATCATACATTGAAATTTTATTATGTTTATATTTTTTCTATTTTTATGTACTTTTCAATCTGATGAAAAAATAAAATTGTCACTCATGCATACGTGTAGACTACCACCTCATGAGATGTTGTATTTCATTTCTCAAGGATGAAAATTTTAGACAAAACTTTTAATAGATAAAAATGAAATAATATTATATATGTGATTTAAAATTCATTATTTAATTGTAAATAAACATTCTTATACAATCTATACAATCTAATAAAAATAAAAACATCGCTCCTACATACATCTAGGTTACCTCCTAATGAACCGATGCATTTTATTTTTCATCTACACTTCATGTGGATTGAATATATTGGAAGATTTATGGAAGTAATATGATAGTAATTATATAATTATTATTCTTGGAATATAGCTTAACACATACCTTTTTCCCATGTGTTTATTCAAAAATGGAAATTTTACACATGTGTGTGTACAAAATATTGTCTCCATGTTGTAACATAATTCATTTTTCATAACCATATTACATGGTAGGTTATAAAATTATAAATAATATATAAGAAATATAGCTATAAAATGATTATTATTGCAAAAATTTAAAACTTATTATCCCTTTTACCATAGTCAAACTGCACAAGCCATTTTTAACTTATAAGATAAATGTTATCAAAACATATGATGTGAACTTCATTGATTTTGTAATTAAAAATAACATAGAAATAAGTGAAATAAAAAACCTGAAAAGGTTAATGAGAAATTGAATAATTAATATAAGTTTATTATTTAGGATTAAAACAATGTATATGGCTTTTTGAACCCTAGGTAAGGGACATTATACATTAAAACCTTGTTTAAAAGTTTTTAATGATGTATTCTATGAATATTTTTCCTCCATGTATATATTAATAAATTTAATTTTCTAGGTGTATTTATATTAATATTAATATATTATAAAAAGTATTTTATGTCTCCTTTGGATTTCATTTAAATGTTTTAAAATGTAATATTTTTACAAATTTTATATGTAATGTTTTGACTTTATTTAAAAAAATAAAATGGAATGTTATATTTTAACATATAAAACATGAGTTCCTTCTCCCACCACAAAAAATGTTATTTGATGTTTTACTTAAAATAAAAAATTTTGTGTTATCATTAACAAAAAAACACTTCTTAACTATTTCTGGGTGTATTACTTGTGGTTTTGAAAGTATTTATTTTGAGTTTGTCTTTAGATATTAATGATTTTATGTTTTTAATGTATGGTATGGTCATTTTACATTGTTTATAAAGACTTGTTATTCTGATATAGCTTACTAATTAATTGGATATTAATTATACGGTAACGAACCATTTTTTTAAAGAGTCGTTATTTTAAATAAATTAAATTCCCTTGATAGATTCTGTTACACACAACACATAGTTTAGTTTATGCTACATGCAACATTGATTTTTAACAAAATGTGATATATTATTAATCTTATTTTATATTGTGAATATTATAATATAGTAGTATAAAATAAATTTATAAACAATAATAAATTATTTTGAAATATAAATTCTAATAATTTTATGTAAAAAATATTTATAAAACCTACTTAATATTTAAATAAGTATATTTATGATTCAAAGATAATATTTTCTCAAGAATTTTTTTTATTTCTTAAAAAATAGTAAAATTGATTTTTGAAACATTTTAAAAACTTATTTTATAATATTAAATTATTTTTGGAAATTAGAATTTCAAAATTTCCTTATAACTATTTTTGGATATTTTTTTGAATGACTAATTTTTCAAGGAATTGTGAAAATTATTGGAATATATATATATATCTTTTATTTTATAAATTTATACGGTTTTTTGTTTTAAAATGGGTTTGAAAGAAAAATTAGTTAAATTATATATCCTTTAATTCATTTTTTTACCATTTGAATCATTTTAATAATGATTTTTGATATAAAAATGTTTTATACATTTGACCATTTTCTCTTTCAAAATATGCTTTCTCGTCACATCTATAATATTAATTTTAAATTAAAATTTTCCACTTCTATGAAGGGGGTTTTTAAAAATGGATTCAATATTTTAAAATGGAAAATTTTATATTATCTAATAATTTCAACTTAATTTTTTATCATAATGAATATTAAAAATGGTAAAAATTATTTAGCTTGGTTAAGGAGGAAATGGGTTTATTGGGGGTGAAACTAAAATGATAATGGTTACAAATGATCCGAAAACCATCAAACACAAAATTTAAGGACATATTTCAAACTTATATCTTATATTTTTCTATTTTTCTCCATTTTAAGATTTTTGTTTGGTGAAGAACATGGATATAACATTTTCTTTTAAAAATTTACTAGTGTGTCACTCACCTCACTTATAAAAGGCCACCCCTCTTCCCTCCTCTTCACACATAAAAACAAATTGTTTTAGAAAATACATGATAAAATAACATTAGTACTTCCATAATATCATATTAGAATCGTTATTTTGGAAAAAAAAAATCATCCTAGATTGTATTTACCAGCAAACCAAAGGAGGTTACTCGAATACAAGAAAACATTCATCAATAAGAATATTTATTTTATTTATTCTTGCACCTCATTAAATTATTTTAAAATCATGATAATATAATAATCCAAATATAATAAATATAATTATAGTTATTTATATTAAGGTAACAACCTAGAACCATATCTAATTTCATCAAATTAGATACGAAATCATCACTCATGTATACGGAAGATTACCACCTCACAAACAAATATTATTCATTTTCCATCACCACCTCTCCCGAATGGGTATAATGATGGAATTATTATTTATATATGATATTTATGATATTATTAATCTTTATGAATCTTTATATCACATGTTACTTCTTACTTTATCATTTTTCAGAATACAGAAAAGTCATTCGTGTATATAGTGAACTACCGCCTCGTGAATTGATGTGATTAATTCATGATTTACATGGATGGTAATAAATATGGGTTTAATAAAAATATGTCATATATATTACACAAAAATGATTATATAATTTTAATATATTATTTACCTTTCATTATTTCTTTCTATTGGAAAAATAGAAACAATGTTCTTGCTTATATACAACCTACCGTCTCTATGAATGATGTATTTCATTTTATATCTATAAATTTCTCGGATAACTAAAAATAGATATATTTTGAATATATATGATATTTATATCATTTTTAGAATTATTTATACTATGAAACCATGATAAAATTAATAGGGAAAAAAATTAAAAATTCCAAACATACATGAAAAACAATGTTGTCATTACCGAGAACGTGACTATAACATGGAATTGTTAATAAATGGGTAATAAATGTTCATAATTAAATATTATATTCTATGATATATATACTTATACATTATTAATTGATTTATAATAAACTTATATTTATTATTTAAGATTTTTTAAGGTGTATGGTAAAAGTTTACACTAAAGGTACATTATTTTTGTCTCAATTTGCCTTCTTTGAGACATATATAATGATATACACCAAATTATTTTATAAGTATTATACACATCTAATTGTATATGTTATATCATGCATATAATTATTTTCATTATATTTTTTTTCTCTTTATTTTATCCTTTAATTTCATTTATGATTAAATGTTACTAAAGTGTTGTTGTTTTTATGATACAATGTCATCATTTATTAAGATTGTTAATGATTACATTTTAGATGATGAAATATTATGATCCATAACTCAAGAAACTAATGAATTTTATTATAATATAGTCATGTAATGATAATATATATTTTACATTAATTTTACTCTCTTTATACAGTTAATATTTCAAAATATTTATTAAATAAAACCGGCTTTATTTCTCTCTTTGGTGAAAACTCATTCAATACTATATCCAGGCTTTCTAAAAAAACTATAAAAAATGTTTTATTTTTAATATATAATTTTATAAGTTAATTTTTACCTTTTATTGATATTTATAAGTATTTTAAAAGTAATAATAATGTCAATTTCCAAACATGATCTATTCGGATTTTACTAAAAATATAAAAGGAATCGTTGTTTTAACATTTAAGTCATGAACAAGAATATCCCTACATCGTGACCATACTTTTATTTGAAGAATAATTTATAATTTTTATGTTCATTTTAAATATAATGTATTTAAAAAATATATTATCAATGTTTAATTTTAATAAAAAGTGATTTTCAAAGAACACTTAGTTTCCTCAATAAATGATCTGAGTGAATTTTCTATCAAAATATTTTTTCATATAAGATGAAATCCTTTGATATTACTTATTATTTAATGGTGATATGAACCAAGTATACCCTTATTATTATTTCTATGTATGATTTATGTTTATTAAGAAACTAATTTTATGAAACTCGTTTCTCTTACTTAAGTTATAACATGATAAAATTCTTATGAAAACTATTTCTTTATCTATAGTTTATGCTATACGGAATCATTGAAAATATTATGAAAAACATTTATTTACATGAGATCTAATTTGATGAATGTTTTATGATCTTTTATAACATGTAAATATAATTTTCATTATTTTCTTGGTCTGACCTATATCTCCCACAATATATTGGGTAATGACTAATGTTTTATGAGATCAAAGAGTACATGAGAGGTTATCCCAAGACAGAATGATGGAACATGAGATGTTATCCCAATCCTCAAACTGGGTACATATAAGGTTATCCCATGAACAAAATATGGTACGCATATGTTTATCCCTTTCCTAAAGTTAGAACATAGTTTTTTTCTGAGACTTACATGTTATGAATATCTTATTGGGTTAATTTGACATAAAAGTTTCTATGGTTTTATATATTCCCCAAATATATGTCTTATTCAAATGTTATTTCTATCATGGATAATTTTTTTGATTCTACTAGGTTAATATCTTATAAAATACCATGATTTAATCCATGACTCATGTTTTTGATATATGATATGTAGGCTATGGTTCTCATATATTAGAATCATGTTTATATAACAATATAATCATTATATATTAATATATCTCCTTTTTACCCTTACTGAGCATATGAGCTCACCATTTCTTTTGTTTCATTTTCCTAGGATATAAGAAAATTTACTATGTATGATATGTCTATGAAAGATTATAGTTTTGGATAACATAGTGGGATAAGACATATATCAGATATGGCCCAGGTTATTATGTGTCTATGTTTCAAAATTAACTCTAAATTTTCAAACCTTAGTATTTTTTGGAGTAGTGTAATGAATATCCATCTAAAAATATATAATATAAATACATGTGAATCATGGGTTCCAGTATTTGGTATCAGAGGATAGATTTATTTTACCTTTTAAAAATAGGATGATAAATGATTAGTGTGAAATATAAGTATATGTATAAGGATAAGTCTATGGTTGAGTCATTGTATAGGAAAATGTCTTTGAATTTTGGTAATGAATAGAGTGATTTTTCAAGAAATTACATCACTATCAATATATTACATGTTTGTGTGGACATGGATCATAGATTCCAATGGGTAATAACTCTAATAAGGGATCATTGAGACATACTTGATCATCAAATGGTGAATGAAAATAGGACATACTGCACACTTGGATTGACACTCCTAGAGGATATGTTATAGAAATTCACAAAACACAAATTTAACCATCATAAATGATATAAATAGAAGTTGACTATGAATAACATAAGATAAACCTAAGGTGTCATATATTAAAAATCAATTTTCATTATTTAGACATCCTATAAGTGATTTTTCATGATTATGTGATTCTCTAATATGATTATTGTTTCCTAACCTATTATTTTTGGTTTTATTTAATAAATGGAACTTTAAGGAACTCTAATAATGTTAAGTATAATAGAAAATAAAATGATTTTCCTCTTGAGTATCCAAACATTATGGGATATTGAATGAAGAACATCACTGTTACTCCCACACAACACTTTTAATCCACGAATAATGCTGAACATACAAACGAGAAAAGGATAGAACAATGTTATATTGAATCCTTCAAGAGGAAACATATACCTTCCTTTAGTGGATCCATCAAACCTCTAGTTTTTGATAAATGAATCAGTACCATTAAAAAGATATTTTCCATTATCTAATGTTGATAATATGAAAAATTCATTCTTATTGACTATATTCTATAATTAATATAAGAGAAATGGTAGAGTCTCATCAAGAATACAATGGAACATGATGACATTGAATTCATTAAGTGGTAAAATTTTAACATCATAATTTTCATTAAGTACTTCCTTTAGATCATTCATAAAAAATGGAGAAGTCATTGCAAGAGTAAAACCTAAAGGTTGATGAATATATTGGAACCTATTAGAAAATTTTTGGAATACCTACAAGATATGCATCTTGCATTATCAATTATCGGTAAAGAAAGGATGATAAATTCATTAGTGGATTAAAGCCATGTCTCCTAAGGGAGATAACCATAAAGGACATTGGTAGATATGATGAAATTTTTTATTGTGCTTTCAAGTTGGTAATAAAGATTTTATTGACCCATTAATTGCATAGTCATTATAAGTAATGAATTATTTAATTCAATGAAACATCTAAAAATCAAGGAGGGAAGAAGTTGACCATTCCCTAATGCTTGATGTGTGGAAGGAAACATGGATGATGTTTTCTTAAGGGGAAAACTAATTAATTTAAGTATGGAGAATAAGGCCATTGATTGGATGAATGTTTAAGCAATGAGAAGAAGTCATTTAATAATTCAAATAATGGGAAATATCAACATAATTACCACTCAAACATCAATGTTTCAATTGAAAAGAGTTTTCATATTATTCGAACAAGCACCCAAATTTAGATCTTTATAAAAAAGATCGATTTTAGAAACCTTTTAAGATAAGGGATAATGGGAAATCTCATGTGATGACTGTTTATGATTAATATAGTGATAAATACATGGTTATAGATACACATTCCATAAACTATACAACTAATAATTCCACATTAGAATATGGATCTACCTATTATTTTATATCTGAATAAATTTGTAATGGTATCAAGATTACACCAAAATGATTATATATAGAATTATCCGTGAAAACGCCAAAAGGATCAATGATATCATATCATGTATATGATTCTTAACTAGTTGAAATTTGTTTGAATATGCTTCCTGCAAATATTCTCATTCTTCCTCTGGTCAAAGTGATGTTATCTTAGTCATGGATTATATTTCTCTATATAAATCCCATATCCATTTTCGAGGAACGGAAGTAACATTGGATATTCCAAACCAACCTATAATATTCTGTCACTGTGATGATAATTATTTTGATGGATATAACATCCATTTTATGGGTCCTGATTTCCTTTTAGAGGGGTTTCAATGTCATATGGTTGGAGAGAAACTTGGAATCAATGAAATTCCTTTTGTATAAGAATTTTTTGATGTATTTTCAGAATAGGTTACATGTATTCCACTAAATCTTGAAGATGAGTTTTCAATATAACCCATACCTGGTTCCACACCTATTTCCAAGACTCCTTATTGAATGGCCCTGATTGAGATTCATGAATTGAAGAAATAACTCTAGGTGAATATTAAAAACGTATTCATTCATCTATGTTTTTCATAGTCGAGTACAACTATTATGTTTATTAAATATAATGATTGATCAATATTTTCTATTTTTTTATTATCAAGATATGAAAAATATCACAATCAATAACAATCATCCTCCACCCTATATTGATGACCTATTTGATCATCTGTATAAAGCTCAATACTTTTCCAAGATTGACAATTATTTTGTATATCATCAATTGAGGGTAAAGTAGGAGGATATACCCAAGATAGCATTTTGTACAAGGTATGGACACTAAGAAAATATATCTATTCCATTTAGTCTTACTAATTCCACTACTATATATATAGATTAAAAGAATAGAGTCTTTTGATATTTCCTTTATTATTTTTTGGCAGTCTTTATATATAACATATTTATTTAGTCAATGAGTGGGGAAGTGAATGAATATAACCTAATAATTATACTAAATACATTTATGAATTCAAAATATATAAAATATATACAAAAGATGAATTTTGTCTATAAAAGGTTTCATTTTTTGGTCATATATTCTCAAGAGACTGTATATCGGAAGATCCATCAATGGTTATGGGTATTAAATATTGACCCAAAATAACCATGGAGACTATGAATTATATTTTTCATTATTTATTTAGATATTATCAATAGTTTGTGGAAATTTTGTCATGACTACCAAATCCACCCTCATGGTTAAATTGGAATGGAGAAAACTCCCTTTGGAAAGATGAATTTGAAGAAAATTTCAATGAACTAAAGAATAAATTTTTCACCACAAATGTACGTACATAAAAATATAGTGAAGAAGATGTTTCAATATATAGTGATTCATCCAAGAAGATATTGGGATAAATTAGCATGAAAAATGTGATGGTTATTACTCATTCCTTAGCAAAATTGGAGGTTCATGAGAAAAATTACCCAACTCATGATTTGGAGTTAGCAATAGTAATTTTTTCATTAAATAAAAGGAATAATTATATATATAGAGAAAATTGAAATATATATTTCAATAAAAAAATTAAACTATATATTTACTTATAAGGAGTTGAATTTGTGCAAGAGAATATGGTTAGATTTGATTTAATATTATGATTAATTGATACATTACCACCTTGGAAAAATGAGCAAGGTGTCCAATGCTTGAATTCGATAGGATATTTCTAACTTATCCATGATTAGGATATATAATGAAGCAATATTTATATATTTTTAATTGATGGATATTGAAATCCAAAATTATGTGGAGAAATATTATCTCAATAAATTGATTGTTCAACCATCTATTCAGGTGAATATTAAAGCGATGCAAAAGGAATATGTAGAGATGGAATAGAATGAATGAAATTTTCCAAATCTTAACCCTGATCATAATGAAATGATAATGTTCCTAAAGAATATATGTTTTCCATCCATACCCGACATAGAGAATAAGTTATTAGAGGAACCTCATAGTTCTTCATTTTTATTCATCCGGGTAGTATGATGTTGTATAGATATTTGAAATAATATTTATGGTGGGAAGGAATAAAGAGAGATATCACATAGTTTTTATCTCAGTGATTTTTTTGTAAACATGATAGGGTTTAGCAACGATATTTATATGATATATTACATATGTTACCCATACCATAATGGGAATGGTAAAATATCACAATGTATTTTGTCATTAGACACCCAAAAACATCTATAGGGCCTAATGATATATGGGTTGTAGTTGATCATCTTTCAAATTCATCACAACTAATCACTATTAGAGAAGATTTATATCTAGATTAGATGTATAGGATATACATTATGTAATTGGTAAGGATTCATGGAGTACTACATTAAACTAAATCTTATCATGATTTGAGTTTTACCACTATGTTCTGGAAAAGTCTTTAGCAATTTATTTATATGGAGTTGAGTCTTAGAATTGAATATCATCCTCAAAATGATTGTTTTTATAAGAGAATAGTTAAAACCATAAAGGATATATTCAAATCCGATTTTCTAGATTTTAATGTTAGTTTGGTTCAACACCTTCCTATAGTAGAGTTTCTGTTCAAAAATTGATTTCACTCTAGCATTCAGAGGGATCCTTTGGATTCCCTCTATTGAATAATGTTTATAGATCCAACTTGTTGGAATGATGTTTGAAAAATAAATATATTAGGACTTTAAATAGTTGAAGAAATTGTATAAAAGGGTATAATCCATTCAACAGCACATAAGGGTATCACAAATTTGAAAAAAATTTATGGTGATAATCATTGACGTGATCTGAAATTTAGAGTTTGTGAAAATGTGTTTCGAAGAATTTCTTCATGGAAGAAGGTAATGAAATTTGGAAAGAATAAAAAAATCCCTAGATATATTATTCCGTTTGAAATTATTGATTGTATCATGATGGTAGGCTATTAGTTGGAACTTACACCAAACCTCTCTGAAGTACATGATGTGTTCCATGTATATCTATTTAGGATATACATACTAGATCCATTACATATACTAATCTCAAGCTTCGTATCATTGGAGTAGGAACTTTCGTATCAAGAAAAAACAGAGGATATTCTACATAATAAATATAATTTTCTACAAACAAGACCAATAACATGGTCACTATTTTATGGTAAAACCAATTGCTTTATGATGATTTGTGAGAACATTTTGATATAATTGGGGAAAAGTATCCTCGTGTCTTTTTATCAAACTGATGAAATTCAAGGGAAGTAGTCATTTTAAGGGGGTAGAATATGACACATTGATTTTTTATGAATTATTATTTATTGAATAAATTAACATTCCTCTATAGATTATGTTACATGAAACATAGAGTTGGTCTTGTATTACATGTAACATTTAGTTTTAAAAAATAGTTATATATTATAAATATTATTATTTAAAGGCAACTATAATAAACTATCCATCAAAAATAGTGTTATGAATCATAGTAAATTATTTTCAAATATTAATTATATTTTTTTTATATAAATAACAAATATTGAGGAAAATTATTTAATATTTAAAAGAGTCGTGATATGTTTTGAAAATACTATTTTATCCAAAATCATTTTTATTGTATTTTTAGAAAAAATAATAAAAGTAATTTTTTCCAATTTTAAATAATTTATTTAAAAAAATTAAATTACATTTTAAATTATTCATATAAAAATTATCATTAGGTAATTTTTTTTATTTTTTTGAAAAGATTAATTTTTCGATTAAAAGTTAAAAATATAGATTTTTATTTTGAGCCAACATTTTTTTAAGAATTAACAAGGGTCATTTTTATAAAAAAATTGGTTTTTAATTAATATTATATCAATTATATATCAATTAATCCAAATTATTTCCATGGAATCATTTTCAAATATAATTTTGATTTAAATGTTTTTAAACATTCAAATCATTTCTCTTTGAAACCTGCTCTCTCCTTGCCATTGAGAGATTAATTTTAAACTAAACTTTTCCACTTATATGTTTTAAATTTTTAAAAATGGAATAAATATCTTTCATCATCCTAATTTATTTTATATGATAATTTCATGTAAATTTGTTCCCATGATGAATAATAAAAATTGACAAAATTATTTACTGTGTTTATTGTAAAAAGGGGATTATCTGGGGTTAAATAGAAAATAATGGTTTAAATGACCCAAAATATATTAAACACCAATTTTACTTACATATTTTGATATTATATCCTTTATTTTTGAAATTGTTCCATTTTAGAGCCTTGTGTCATGTAAAAAAATTTCTTACACCTTTTTCCTTTTAAAAATTAAATGTGTGCCACTCGCCTCACTTATAAAATGTTGCACCCTATCCTCCCCACTTCAAAAATCCCGAATATTTTTTTCATATATACTTCCTATTGATATAACTTCATTAATTCCCTTATATCATCATAGAGGCCTTATTTTGGTTAGAAATCCAGCCTTGGAATAATTCTGTACGAAACCCAAGGAGGTTACCCAAAGAAGAGGCAACGTTCTTCAACAAGCGTTTCTATTTTACTTCTTCCTCTACATCCATCAATTATTTTTAAACCAGAATAATATAATAACCTCAGTATCTTCTACATGCATATATTTTTATTATAAGTAAATTAACTACAACAATATCTACTTCCATCGAATAGGATATGAAATCATTATTCATCTCTCTAGCGAACTACCTCCTCCTGAACCGATGATATTAATTTTCCATCACCACATATCATGGTTGGATATAACGATGTATTTATTGTTGATATATTATATTTATGATATTATTTTTCATCTATATTAATAATATCACATTTCCCTTCATACTTTCCATTCTATTGGCGTACAGTAACATTATTCATGTGTGTGAAAGACTACCACATCACAAAGCAATGTGATTTATTCATACATTACATAGAAGGTAATAAGGGTGTCTTTAAATAACATTTATTAAATATATATTCTATAAAAAATTTATTCTATAATGGTAATATATTATTTACCTATCATTATTTCATTCCTTCCGGAAAATGGAAATAACGTTCCTGCATATGTTTGATCTATTGTCTCTATGAATGGTGTATTTAATTTTGTATCTCTAACTTTTATTGATAAATATAAAGACATATAAAATGAATAAATTATATATATAATAGTTAAAATTATTGATATTAAGGACCCATGATTAATGTAAGAATACCAAAAATAAAACAATAAAAAATACATGGAAAAAAAGTAGTTAATTCCCGAAATATGACCTAAACATGGAATTATTAACAAGAGGGAAAAGGTCATAAATAAATCATGTGTGGTATTAAATATATAATTATTTTTATAAAATATAAATATAAAATATCAATTTTTTATATAGTATTTTTTAAAATGTATGAAATAATTCAAGACATAAGGTAAGGTGTTTATGTATCTATCATGGAGACATATGTTATGTTATAAACATGTCTTATTTTATGAGGTGTATATATATACCATTGTAAATTTTATATAATAAATGTACATATATTCATGATATTTAATGTATTATTTTTTTAATATTTAATGGTACTTAAAAGTTAATTTTACCAAATAGATATAGTTTTTATGATATAATCTCATTATTTATTAGGATTGTTTATGATTTTGTTTGCGACGATGAAATATTATTATGCATCTACCAAGAAAATCATGAATTTTATTATATATATTTATTTTGTGAGAATATATTTGATATCTTCATTTTACTCTATTAATATAGTCAATATTTCAAAATAATATCTTTATATGAAATCATTATTATTTCTCTCTTTGGTCAAAACCCCTTTCTCTTTTATGTATATGTTTTATAAAAACATTTAAAAAATATCATAATGTCCCTATATTATTTTTAAAATTCTTTTTTACCATTTTTTGGATTTAAACATATTATAAATGAATTTTCATGTCATTTTTCAAAGATTTCATTTTTAGATTTTACTAAAAATGTAAATGGAATCTTGGTTTTAATATGTACGACATGAATGGAAATTTCCCGACATCATGACCATTATTTTCTTTGATGATTTTTTTTATATTTTTAAGGATATTTTCAAGGATGTTGATTTCCAAAATATTTTATGAATATTTAATCTATATATATTATTTTCAAAGAATGTATATTTTACCCAATTATCATTCCAAGTGATTTTTCTTTCGAAATTATTTTTTATTTCAGTTAGAATCCATTGATTTTACCTATTATTTAAATGGGATGTGAACCTAGGATGAAATTATTATTCTTTCTCAATATGGTTTATGATTTTTATGAAAATGTGATAATGAAACCTATTTCTCATCCATGGGTTATACCATTATAAAAACTTATCAAAGCTTCTTCTTTTTCCATGGTTTATGCTTTAAGAAAACGATGAAATGATTATGGAACCCGTTTAGTTTCATTTATTCTAATATAATGAATGTTTTATGATATTATGCAACACACATATATATTTTTTATCATGTGATTGGTGGCACCTATATCTCTCACCTATGAATTGGGTAATGATTAATATTATATGAGATCAAAGGGTACACGGGAGGTTATCCAATTCCTAACATATGGTAAAAGATATGTTTTGTAACACCCTGAGATTTTATGAGATAGATTCTTTTAATTTATTTTATTTCTTATGTTTTAGGATACACCAAGATTATATTTAACTATACACAACACTGTATTAGCTTTTAGTATACACAATAGTATTCTTGGCTTGTGTGGCATACGGTTTTGAGTTCTTTTGCTGAAAATCATTTCATGCAACACTGAGTATAGATTTTGTTCAATGAATAAATGAAATAAGTTTGGGTTATGTTATAAGAAAAACCAAAGTAATATTTCAATATACACAACACTGACTTGGCTTGCCTTACACGGAGGAGCGACCTTCCTTAATAGCCTCTATTGTACACAATACCGAGTTTCACTAAATAACGATATATTATTAAAATATTATTACTTAATGGGATATAAACTAGATATTTTGAATTTTTTTACCCACATTTTTAATTTTATATCACAATAACATTCATTTTACACATTTTCTAGAACATGGTATGGGAAAAAAACCATTTGTTCAGATAAAAAAGTATTTTTCAAAAAATGCATTTTTAAAGCCTTTTGATGGAGCCCCGAATTTAAATATACTTTTTGACAATATTATTGGTTAAATTTGACAAGAGAAAATTTTTATTTTTAATCAAGACATAAAAAATTAGTTATGTTTCATTTTTCGTATTTTCCTAAAATAATTCAAATTTTAATGAATAGTGAAATATACTACATTTTAATTCCAAACTACATTTTCATATAATTTATTTATATATATTAAATATGTTTTAAATTGGTTTTAATGTTTAATTAGATTATTTTTTTATCAATTAATCAAATTTTGGTCATTTTATTAAATTTCACTTTTATATTGGGCATAAACACATGTCAATCTTTTGATAGTTATTACTTATTAAAAACCAAATTTTTAGTTTTTACAATGGGAAATAATTTTCAATTATTTATTGAGACTTATGTGTTTTGAATTTGGAAAAATGGATTCCATATTTGTAATAAAAAGGTTCAAATTTTTTAAATTGGTACCTTTTATTTTTTGAAATTATGATTAGTAACTTAGGTAATTATTTTATTTACAATGGTTAATGGGTAAATCTGGTTAATAAGGGTAAAAATAGTATTATAATAATATTAAACTACCCTAAAACATATCCTAATACTACTGGATGAGATATTTACTAACTTGGAAATCCTTTTGTTAATTTTGGGACCCCATTTATTCACTTGGATGGGAAAATGATATTTTATAAGAATTATTTTAAATTATGGAAAATTAAAAACAAAACATAAGTTTTTATTAAATAGATTTTAATATAGGGTTATATAAATGATATATATATATATATAGATATTAATTATAAATATAAAAAAACTTCCTAAATCATGGTATGTTATTTATAATTTTTAGACACCATATAAATAAAAAGTTTTAAGACATAATGATGATGTAGTGATTACCTTATTAATGAATAAATTAAATAAATAAGATTATATATATTAAAATAAAATTACTTTGAAACTTTTTATTTCATCCAAGAATTTTATTTATGATTATAAATTGTTATATTTTAATTATTGATTTTTTTGCGGAATAATAATGTCGTTATGGATTTTTTAAAATTTCATGATATGAATAGTATAAAAATTGTCATAAATGGGTTTTAAAAAATTTCTATTTTATTAAATTATATAGTAGTCATAAAATATAATATTCATCCAAATGACTTATATAATGTATTTAATGTCATTATATAATGACTTTATCTTCTATTGTCATTCTATAGTAACTATATTAACCCTATAGTAAAAAGATACATGAAGACATTGTAAGAGTTAAATTAGTTAACTAAGGGTTAAAGCTAAAAGACATGGTTAACTTTAAGCCCTAATATTTTCTAAAACCTATTGGTTGAGAGGATTTACAACAACCCTCATCATATATGGGAACTAAATGAGTTTTTTAACTTTTTAAACCAAAAATATTTTTATAATAAATTAATATTTTGGGAGTTTCATAAAGTGCCCCTCTCCACTCTTATAAAAGGGAACCACCTCCCACTCCAATTCACCCCATTTTGAGACTTAATGGTCATCCAAAACCTGACCATTTATCTTTTAAACATACCTATTTACATTATAGGGGTGTTTTTATTCTCAAAAGACCAACTATAGTGCCTTAGGATTAAATTTTAAAGAGTCATATCAAGGAAGAGGTAATCTCTTCTACCGATTCATTCAAATTTATTTGTTTTTATACAACCTATTATTTAGTTTTCCAATTATAAATTAATAACAACAGTATCACTCATACACTTATATGATATTATAAATATGAAAAAAAATATTTTTTACCTTCTATCCATTCTATGAAAAATGAAATCACCGCCTGTGCGAACGTACAACTTACCATCTCCACGCCATGGTGTAATCTGTTTTCACCACCACCTTACATGGATTGGTATAATGGTTGGAATAATACTATATATCATTATTATAACATGGTACTAATTCTGAGAAATTATACACCATCTAATTCAATACCATTCATCAGTCATGGGAATGATATCGTCGCTCGTACATACGTACGACTTACCGTATCCACAACGCCATGAGATTCATTCTCCACATTAACCATTCAAGAATTATTATAAAGTATATATAAAAAATAACCATGAAATATATGACATAATAATTTTATTTTATTTACATGTATATGTAATTTACTAACATCCATTCAATTCAATAAGGAAACGAAAAATAGTGTTCATGCATACGTACGACCAACCATCTCTATGAGCGGTGTATTCCATTTAATTTATATATTAATTAAATATAAATTTATATACAGAATATATATGATATATAAATAATTTTTTACATTCTTTAAATAATTAAATAATTATATAATTAATAATATAAACAATAACAATTCAAAACACATTTGATAAATATAACGATTATTACCCAAAACGTTGGATTAACAGGGAATTAACAAATTAACAGGTAATATAAAGTCATAAGTGAATCATATATGATATCATAAATATTATTATAGTTATTTTATAAGATAATAATATGTTTAATACCACTATATATTATTTTCAGACACATACGAAAGAAATAGGAACTATGGTAAGGGATGATTTTGCAATGTCATTTTTATCATAGATTGTTTATATGTATGTATTTACCATGGATTTATTTATCATCTAGGTCCATGTTTTCTAAAAGTGTTTTCATAAAATATTTAATATTATTCTATATATATTTAATGTAATTTTTACCACTTTTTACTTTTACTATGTGGTATGAAAAAAACATTATTTTGTTTACCATACGAGGTACTTTTTGACATTTCAGAAAAAAGTACGAGGAGAATGTTTTTTAACTTATATGGACAGAATGGATTTTTATGCTTTCATAACAAATTTTTACATGAATATTCATTAAAAATATTTTAAAAATATTTTGAAGAAAATTATTATTTTTAAATTTCATGGCATTTTGAGAAGAGAAAACCTTTTTGAAAAAAACGATATTATGTTCCAAAATTAAGATCAAGAGTTTTATCAAAATTATTTTCCACATAAATTGACATGGGGTTATGTTTCAATCCAAATTATTACATTTATTTGATTTCTTTTATTATGTTATTTATTTTATGTAGTCTATTTATCTTATATGGATTATGTTATGATGACATGATGTTCAGGAGTCACATTTTTTTCTTTGGTTATGCCATGATGAATGATTTATGTTTTTCGGAACATGTATTAATGATTTCATTATGAGATGTATGGGACATATATATCCCTCCAATGAATTAGGTAAATATTCATATCTCATGAGACAGACATTGCTGTAATGACAAGTAAATATGGTTCTGTAATATATGGCAGGAATTACTAGTAATCCATGTTCAGTAATGGACTTTGTCCACTATCATGGTCTGGGAATCAATACCATGGATACTTTGGAAATTATATTATGTTCTCATAAGTTTTCCACAATTAAATATTTTATTATAAAGCTATTATATCATGGTTAGTGTTATTTTATGATCCATGCCATATATACTCCAAATATTTATTTCATGACTCAATTATTTGATGTTTAAAATTTATGTTCATGTTTTTTGTTCAAATGGTTATGGTATGTTTTAGGTTCTATATGTTTATCTTTATTGATCATTTGATCTCACTATTTTATATGTTTCTTTTCCCCAGGATATAAAAAATGGTTTTAGGTAGGATAAAAAGGGGAATATCTTTATAAGAGATATTGATGGTCTTTCACCATGATTAGAATATTATGTTTTGGGTTTCGAAAGTTAGTAAACTAATACGGTCATTGGTAGTTTGTTTGTTTCATCTATTATTTATTCCTCAAATGAATTGTGATGTCCATGTAATTCAATATTGGGTCTATATAGGTTTTACGAATCCTAAAATTGGTTACAAAGGAGGTTTTCCCAAGCCAAAAATAGGTCTCAGGGGAGGTTATCTCAATCTTGAAGAAGGTACATAGGTTTTTAGTCCATAAATAACATGTTTTGAATGTCATGATGGGTATTTCTGGAATAATATTTTCTATGATTATTAATATGTTACAAATCTATGTCTTATTTCAATATTATGCTATAATGGATCTTGTTTTTTAATTACATTATGGTTCTTGTCTTATGAAATTCCAAATTTTCTTCAATGATTCTTGTTTATGATATATGATATATAGAATACTGTTTTTATATTTTATTATCATGTTTTCATACTTATATGTTCATGTTATACTGATATATCCCTTTTTTAACCATACCAATTAGATGATATAACAATTTCTTATTTTTCCTTTTCCACATGATATAAATATAGGTATTGTGTATGATATGTATAAGAAGGGTTGTAGTTATTAATAACATTGTGAGATATGGTGTAGCTCTCTTATAGACTTGTTGTTTATGGGTCCAAGTTTCCAAATGCAATATACCTTTTTTTCCTCATTCGTGTTTTGGGTAATGTAATTCATATTCTTCTATTTTCCTCATACTAATGATTTCCTAATTAGATATAGAGATATTATATTTATAAGACGGTTGAACTAAGATCAATGTTCTAAAAAATGAAGTTGGATGAGGTTGAAATTTTGAAAACAATGTTTCAGATTAGATATCAGTATTATGAGTTTGTGGTTATGCCATTTGGGTTAACAAATTCTCCATATATATTTATTAATATTATAAATATTGTATTCCATGAATATTTAGGTATTTTTTTGTTGTTTTTATTTATGAAATATTCATTTATTCAAAAAGTAAATAGGATCATGAAAAACTTCTAAGTATTTTTCTAAAAACCCTAAATGTGCCCGCTATAACATAGATGTTAATTTGGATGGTATGAATAATAATAATTGTTTTATTAAATAATTTTTTAGTTCCTAATAAATATAAATTTATTTTTAAATTATTACAATATAAAAAATCACTTTTCATTAATTCATTTTATTTAAGGGAAACAATTTTCTTCAAAAATGGGTTTTCTTGATTTTTATGGGTGAATATTATAATTAATTTCATGAATATTTATAAAATTTATTTAAAAAATAGAAATTATTTTTCAAAATCAATATATCTAAACTACTATATGGTGAAATTTTGAAAATTTTCTAAAAAATATAAATTTCTTGTAAATAGTAAAAATTACAATTTTTTATAGAATATAATATCTTTTACGATGTCTTTAACACATGATTATGATTTAAAACAAATAAAACAAATATAAAAACTCATTTATAATATTATAATATAAATATCAAACAAAAAATTACAAAATTAAAATTTATTTCAGGATAAATAGGAAAATCATTTTCATTGTTGGTGTAGTGCTTGCGCAACACTAAGAGGTCATATTCAGTGTCTTATAGCTAATAATTGAAAGTATAAATTTTTTCACAACCTATATATTAAATAAAATATATAAATTATTATTTGGATTTATAATTTTTAATTTCTTAGTTATATCATAAGAATATTATCCAAATGATTGTACAATGCTTGTGTAGGGGACGAAAATCCAAATTAACAAATTAAATAAGTTATCTTGACATTAATATGGGTAAATATACATAATTAATTTGTATAATGAATTACACTGATCATGACTATTTTCTTATATGATATTAATTTATTTTTATCTCTTATATATTAAATATGTACCAAAAATTCTTATCCAACTCTTACGTAGTTCTTGTGCAATCAGAATAAAGATCAACCAAATGATTTTAAAAAACAATTAAAAATAAAAGAACCATTTAATGGCCAAAAAATTTGACTAAATATTATTTTTGGAGTATATATTGACCATAATCGTCTATGGGTCAAATTTATGACCATTTTGAGCCACTTGGTTGAAATGATTTCCTTTTTATTATTTTATTTAATGAAAAGTCAAACATGTCATGCTATTCTTTTTATAAGTATAACATCTTTAATATTTGGGGATCCATAATACGTGTACAAAAATAAATATTATTTGTAAATATAATTTATTTATATTCATCCTTATAATTTATTTATATCTTTTAGTGATGAAATATATATATTTAATGCCTTCACAATGATGATGTAGTAATTATTTAATTAATTGAAAAACTAAATAAATGAAATTAAAAATATTAAAATAAATAAAATTTGATATAACTAAGGGTTTTCATTAAATTTTTAGATTAAATTGTCTTTTATAGTATATAAAAAAATTCAATTTTAATTGTCCTCTTTAGGTTCTTAATTTCAATGTAATAAATAATATCAAATTTAAAAATAATGATATTTCATGGAATTAATATATTTTTTGATTATTTAAAAGCCATAAAAAATTAAATACGAATAAATGGGATATTATGTGGTAAAATTAAACATAACATGTTCATTTATAGGCCATTGGTATGTTTTTCGATCTAGAATAGTCTTATTATATATTAATATATTGGGAGATTCCAAGAATGCACCTCCCCACAATTAAAAAACGGGCTCCTCTTCTTCTCAATACTAAACACTTTAAAACCACTTTTTCGACCCAGACCCAACCATGTAATTTACTAAAATCCCTAACCTAATTCAAGAGGTCTTATTTTAGGCATAAAATCAACCTTTGTGGTCTTAATAATTTAATTCAGGGAGATATTCCAAAGAAGAAGTATCATTTTTAATCATGTCTTCATGTTTTGTTTGTTCTTACAGATCCCTAAAACATGTTCAAACATGATAAATTAATAAATATATTATCCTAAATGTACTAATATATTATTATGTATGTTTAATTAACTATATCTATCTCCACTTCCATAAAATTGGAAAATAGTTTATCCTTTGTGTGTACGAAGGCCTACAGCCTCACAAACATATGTTATTTTATTCCCAAATGTCTATCAAGAATATTTATAAAGTTGGAATAAATATTTATATATTATAGTCATGAAATATATATCATTTTTAAAATTTAATATATCATTTAATATCTTACCTTTCCATTTATTGAAAAAATATAATGTAATTTATGTATACATTTAGATTAACAACTCCACAAGGCGATGTTGTTCGTCTTTCATAACCAAGTCAAATTAAGGATATATATGATTATATATAAATAATTAATATTAAATTTATGATATTATATTTCATTAAATATAAAATAATATTTACCTTCTTTTTATAATGATCATTGAAATATGGAAACGTTAGTCATGAGTATATACAGCCTACCATCTCCAAGATTATTATGTAGTTCAATTTTCTTAACCATAATTAATGGTTGGATTTAAATATATAGTTAAAGATTATATGGGATTATTATTTCATGAATATTATTATGGAGAAGAAATAATTCGGATATATTTTACCGCATTCAATATATCTAAGTCATTCAGGGATTATAAACTGAATATCATCAAAGCAGCCAACATAAACTTATATAATTAAGTAATTCTTATAACATGGTAATAAGTGAAATAAAATGAATAATTAACATTACAAAGGATCTATAAAAAGTAATTAATTAACATCTATTTGTTATTGGGAATATGAAGAATATACGTGATGAGTCAAATTCAAGGTAAGAGACTCTTTAACTAAAAAACATTATTTTAAATGTTTTAAATATTTATTTTATAAATCATTCCCTTTAATGTCATTGTATTTAAAATGATTTTTATGAATTTAATTATATTTAAATTATTTTTTTTAAAAGTTAAATTTTAAATATATCAAAAATGTTTTCTGAAAGGAATCTTATAAATGTTTCTTGTGAGGGACTATATTTTAAAAATAAACTTTTAATGATTCATTTAAAAAAATAAAAAAGTATTTTTTAACATGTAAGTAATGAGAGTATTTACCTACTTCATGATTAAACTTTTTGTTATTATTTCTTTATTAGAATACACGCTTATTTTGAATGAAATTTTCTTTGTTTGGTTATGTATAGTAATATTTTAAAATAGGTGATTTTCTCTATGGAATTTTTTAGGATTATATTATGGTTCATAGGTATTTTTTACTATGATGGGTGGCTATAATATAAACCAAATATGGGTGGGTTTGTGATATAACTTCAACGCAATGTGTATTTTTAGACTGACCATCATGGTAATTGCAAGTGTAACTCTAATGGTTACATCTAACTATAACATTGAGGGTTTTGTAAATAATAACCGTTAGGGTTATTTTATTGTATCCAAGAGGGATAAATAATAAGTAATTATCATTAGAAAATTATTCCCAATGTCAACTATATGTTGTATTATGTTATATATGTTTTGAAAAAATCTCATATCTCTATATGGTAAGTATGTTTTTTATTGTCCAAAAGAAATTAGATATTACTTAGCCTTCGGAAAAAGTTTGCATGAGTTTCTCATGTTTTTAATGAAATCAATAAGTATTTTATTTTTCCTTTATGATTTATAATGAAATGTTTTATGGAAATAAATGGGTAGAAAATGTGATTTCTAGGGAAATAAATTGTTTATTTTGAGCCAAGTATTTATTTTGAAAAAGTAATATTTTTATAAGTATTTATGGGGAAATAATTAATTATTTATTTTTTTATCCCCTAATGAGATTTTTTTGATCATCCCATGTTTAAAAAAATTCATATGGTTTAAGGTAATTTATGTATAAAGATGATGTATATAATAAAATTATAATGATTTATCACGAAAACAAATTATGTTTTATTTTTAATCATTTTTATGGGAAAATGGATATTGTGTAGAAGTGTCCACTTGTAATGTATGGGTTTATAATGTAATATTTTATCCAAATTATAAAAAAAATATAAACTAAAAAACACTTTGTAATTTTATCATGTGGATTATGTTTTAAAATCATTTGAATATGTAATGTTTAATGTTGGTTCCTTATAGTTGGTATCACAACAGGGTTTATACAACTTTTGAGATTATGATATTTTCTCGAGAACCTTTCTCAAGAGTTATGAACATCCTCATATGGTTATAATATTAAGGTTGATTATAACGACCCAAGCCTTTTACACATAGCATTTCATGATTTTAAGCATAATTAATCATCAGAGTAAAAGCCAATGATCGTTAAATCTAGTGTCTTGAAAGAATAGGATCATAAAACGTAAAACACGGGGCTAAAAAATCATTTCATTATTTAATCTCTATAAAGAGATCCTAAACTTATTTGAGCCCTTACATTGTAATAGGGTAACTTTGAGAACACATGAACCAAGGGATGAGATGAAAAGCCCAGTAAGCGAATGAACATAAGGATACATCTTAAGCACATGAGTTAGGAGGCATGGCATAATGATATCCAAAGCATGGAACATATGAAATAAAATCATATAAGCATGAGATCATATAAAAATGAAATCATATAAATGGGGCAGAATCATAAAACATTACATCTGTATGGGTCAGGCTAACCTCCAGTCCCGTTTCCCATTCTAGTATGGGTCAAGGCTAACCGCCAATCCCATTTCACATTGCATATCATGAGACTTAACCTTACCCAATGAATGGGAGAACTATTTGGGCACACCCTTCTCAACATTTTCATGAACATTCTTTCTAATTAAATAATCTTACCACATAAATATTCTTTACACATAAACATTAGGGTACCCATGGAACGAATTGGGTACTGCAGTCATGGCCTATTTTATAACCAATGGGAATATCATAAAAGTATCCCTAAAAGAAAGGTATTATAACATAAATGGACATAAATTAGGTAAAATAAGAATAAAACATGGTAAGTGGTTTCAAATATAAGTGAAAACATATAAGAAATTTATTTGAGAAACATTAGCATTAAAACATTTTTGTGCGGTTTTATGGAAAATACTATAGAGATTTTAAAATAGTAAAGAGGACATTCTTTTATATAAAACCATAATTGAACCAAAAAGGATTTTATAATAGAAAGAATGATTTTATAAATACAATTATTTCTTCAAACAGAAGATATAGTGCATTTTAAATTGGGTGAAAATTTGGGATGTTCCTTTAAAATGAGTTTGCTTATTGGGACATATCGAGGAGGGATTCTATAAAAAGGATGTATATCCCCATAAAAGAACGAGAGATGGATCTCATAAAATTATTTTTTAGAATATAAACAGAATTTATATTATTTAAATAAAAAGATATGACAAATAAATTATGGTAAAAATAAAGATAGAGAAACTCGAAGGAATGAAGGAAGTTCGAGTAGAATTCATTACGGTTTATCGGCATGGTATCAGGTGTAACTAAGAGTGTTTTATGAGAGAGATAAGGGGTTTTTAATAACTTATAATAATTATGGAAGTATTAGGGAGGTGTGAAAACATAACCCATCATTTGGTATTACACATAAAAAGGAATAGAATAGAGTACAATATTGATTAAGAGTGAACGAGAGAGATCCCTTACCTTAAATTCATTGGTGTTCTCCACCTGTTATTAAAGACCTGAATAAAAAAATTAGGATAATTAATTAAAAATTAAATAAAATATTATATATGGAATATATTTATTATAAACCTTTTTATTTCATTCAAGGCCTTCGTGATTAGTTAAAAGGTTCAATTTCATTGTTCGATCTCGTTTGTTTACATTGTTTTAAAAGATTGGTTCACATATATTCAAGTTTGGATGAATATGAAAGATGGAAGTGGTTTTACAGAAATAATTTTATATGATATAAGTGAACATCTAGGGATTACATGGTTTAAAATTTAATTTTGTTACTTATATTGATGTTTAACTATTATATAAAACTATAGTGACAACCGTTTTTTGTTAATCGGTGGGTTTGATCACAAAGAACATGTTTTTTATTATAAGTTAATACCATTTTTACAAAATGATTACATAACTAAAAATATGATATATTCAGTATATCATAATCCAGTTCTACAATAACAAAAATGGTTTCATCACCATAATTAAATATTATAATAGAAATTGGTAAACTATTGTCCTTGAATGTTCTAAATTAGCACATCTCAAACGGTGCTTTCATTTCATTAAAATAAAAGGTGGGGAAAGGATAGAATATAATGAAATATCCCATTAGCATGAAAACATTACAGAACATGTATTTACTAGATTTATCATAATATTTTGGTTAAGGGAGGTGATGAATGTAATAAAAAGAAAATAACTTAAAAGAAATGAAGAAATTGGAAAGAGGAATTTACCTCTTGAGATGTCCACCTTTGAGAAACTCTTAAGGGGAGAAGTTTTGGTATTTTTAAGAGCCTATGAGATTTTGGATGTGGGGGAGGATCATGGGGAGAGATTGGGGTAGAATATTAGCAAGACACAATTCTTGAGAAGAGTGAAGTGAAGAGGGAGGAGGGAGGTTTTATAGTAGAAGATAGAGGGGATTTCCCAATATAAAATTAATTAATTTATTATTTCCCCACAAGACAAGGAATAGTAAGTATTTCTTGACAAAGAATTTTAATTTTATCATGCGATCCAAAACCAAGTGGTATTACATCATCATAACATCATAAATGACTCTATAATAAGCTTATTTACCTTATTTGCAAATTATGGTATTTCACTATTCATTAAAAATTCATGCATTTTAGAAAAATATAAAAAATTCACCCTAACCATTTTTCGATGTGTAGAATCCAAAAATGAATCCATTTTTCAAAAATATGTTTCTAAATATGGTTATTTTAATATTTAATTAAAATCCTAATTTATTATCAAAAACATTTTTAAAACATTCATTTACACATTCTAAAATAAATGTATATCATACTTTCAACTTGAATAATATTTATATATTATCATAGGCAATGTTACTATTCATTAAGGAATATCACTATTCATAAGGGTATGTTAATATTCAAAAGGGTAGGTTACTATTCACCAAAATTATGTTATTTTTATCGAACTCCAAATGACTTACTGATTGCAACCGTGTATGTTAGATTTTTTAAATTCCAATCACCAAAGAGAAAAAGTTATTCTTAAAAGTCACTTAGATCTTAGTATTTCATTATTTTGTGTTTTCATGTGATTTTAAGACATCGTTATAAGAAGGTAATTTCCATTGAAAAACATTGGGACGTTATATTTTTCCCCCATAATAAATTTCACCCTCGAAATTTCATTTTACATTATATGTCAAAAATAGGTGCGTGTACTTTTCCTTCATTGCATCCTCTAGTTCCCATATTGCCTCTTCATAATTATGGTTTCTCCGTAGTTCCATGACCAGATGAGTAGTCTTGTTGCATAAAACTTTGTCTCTATGATCAAAGATCTTCACTGGATGGTCCTCATTGGAAAGATCATCATCCAACTGTACCACCTCTGAAGGGAGTACATTTGAAGGGTCTAGTATGTACTTCCTTAAGAGGGATACATGAAATACATTGTGTACTTTTGACACGGTAGGTGGAAGTTCCAGTCGATAGTCTACAACTCTGACTCGATCAAGGATATCAAAGTGGTCGATGTACCTGGGACTTAACATCCCTTTCATCCCAAAATTCATGACCTTCTTCTATGTAGATATGCATAAAAATACCATGTCTCCAACTTTGAACTCAATGTCCCGTCGATGGTTATCTAAATAATTCTTCTATAAACTCTAGGCTAACTTGATATTCAGCTAAATAGTTTTCACCTTCTGCAAGATTTCTTCAACCATTTCAGGTCCGAGAAGCTTACACTCATCGACTTCATCCCAAAAAACATGTGTTCTTCACCTTTTCCCCTTAAGGGTTTCATATGGTGCCATTCGGGTTCTCTAGTGGAAACTGTTGTTGTAGGGGAATTCAGCCTGTGGAAGATGTTGGTCCCATCCTCCTTTAAATTCCATTGTACACGCTCTCAACATGCCTTCCAGTGTCTGAATAGTTTTCTCAGATTGGCCATCAGTTTGAGAATGATAGGATGTACTGAAGTTCAGTTCATTGCTTAGGGCATAATGAAGACTTTTTAATAACTCCGAAGTGAATCTTGGATCACAATCAGATACAATAGATATTGGTAGTCCACACAACCTTACCACTTCTTTTAGGTAAATCTGATCTAGTTTTTCCAATGTGAATTCCTCTCGAACCATGCAAAAGTGAGTTTTCATTGTAAGATGATCCACAATGATCCATATATCATTATTTCCTATGGATTTCCTTTTAAGTCCATTGACAATGTCCATGGTAAAATTATCCCACTTCCATTTATGTATGGGTATTGGTTGCATCATCCCTTTAAACATTTGTCTCTCAGCCTTCACTTGCTGTCATGCCAGGAATTTTTACGTATATTCAGCAATCTCCCTTTTCATATTGTCCCACCAAATGATTTCTCAGAGATCTCGATACATCTTTGTGCTCCCTGGGTGTATAGAGAAGGTCAATCTATGTGCATCATTCAATAGTTCATTGTTTATCTCTGGATCATATGGTACACATAATCGTGTTCTAAATCTTACAACTCCTTCCTCATCAATTTTGAAATTAGAGGATTTCCCATTTCTGATAGCTTCCACATTTTTCAGAATTTCCACATCTTTTCATTGAGAATCCTTTATTTTCTTCAAGAGGGATGGTTGATAAATCATTTGCGAAAAGATTTATTTTGTTCCTCCCTTAATGATTCCCATGTCTATCCTTTTCAAATCTGATAATATTAGATCCTTTTCGATTCTCATCATTGATAAATATGTATGATCCTTTCTATTTATAGCATTTGCCACCATGTTTGCCTTACCGGGATGGTAGTGGATTGAGCAGTAATAATCCTTGATGTGCTCTATCCATATTCACTAAATCATATTAAGTTCTTTCTATGTGAATATATATTTGATACTTCTGTAGTCCATATATATCTCACACTTCTCCCCATAGAGATAATGCTTCCATATTTTCAACACAAAGATCACTGCCTCCAACTCCAGATCATGCATGGGATAGTTTTTCTCATTGATATCCAGCTACCTTGTGGGATAGGCTATAACTTTATCATTTTCATTAGCACATTTCCTATTAATTTCTTATAAGAATAACTATACACCAAAAATAGTTCTCCACTTGCAGGGAGGGTGAGTACTGGTGCAGTGATAAGCTCCTTTTTCAACTCCATGAAACTATCTTCCCATTCTTGTGTCCAGACAAACTTTACTCCCCTCTATGTCAGCTAATTCCTTGGGTTTGACAACCGGGAAATTTTCTTCACAAATATTCGATAATACCCAGTGAGACCCAAAAAGCTACAGATCTCCGTTACAGATGTTAGCATGGGACACTCTTCAATTACCTTTGTCTTGGACGGGTCTACTGATATCCCTTTACTGGTGATAACATTCCCCAAGAATGGTACTTCCTCCATCTAGAAATCTCATTTATGGTACTTTTCATACAACATGTCCCATAGTAATGTCTTTAACACAATATTCAAATTCTCATCATGTTCCTCCTTTCTCTTTGAGTATATTAGAATATCATCAATGAAGACTACGAAATTTTTATAAGGTAATTTCTAAAGACTCTATTCATTAAATCCAAGAAAATTGCTGGAGCATTAGTGAGTCTGAATGGAATCACTATAATATCATTGTGTCAATACCTTTTTCAAAAGGTAGTCTTGTTAATATCTTCCTTCCTCACTTTTAATTGGTGATATCCCGACCAAAGGTCCCCCTTAGAGAAATAACTGGCCCCACGAAGCTGATCGAAAAATTCATCTATCTGTGGAAGGGGATACTTATACATTATCATGATTTTTTGAGCTTAAAATAATCATTACAGAGGTTCATTGATCCGTCTTTCTTCTTGAAGAAGGAGACTGGCGCACCCCATGGTGAATCACTCGTGCGTATAAAACTCATCTCCATATTCTCCTTTAACTACTTCATTAGCTCTTCCAGCTCTACAGTGGTCATTCTCTAAGGTGTCTTTGAGATAGGTAGATATGTAGGGATAAGTTAAATTGAGAACTCAACCTCTCGGTTAGGAGGAATACCAGGCCACTCTTCAGGGAATAAATCAGGGTAATCCCTCATGATGGGCATGTCATCAAGCATGATTCTCTCCTTTGCCTCAATCATTTGAGCTAGATATGCCTGCTCTCTAGGCAGTAATAACCACACTTGAGATGGTGATTCTAAAGGTGATTCATCTTCCTCCTTACACTTGTAAAGATTCTGAGGATGCTTTGGGATGTGAAAAGTGATCTCACTTTCCTGAAAATTGATTTTGTCTTTGTATAAAGATATCCAATACATGCCCAAGATAGTGTCAAACTCCACTACAGGGAGTATGATGAGATTTTATGGCAGTTTTAGTCCACAAATGTTAATCGGGGAGGAGTTATAAACCATGGGCACAATAATTTCCCCATTCACTATTATCACAAATAACATTTACTCCAAATTTTGAGGTGGTGTTTGAATAGTTATACTAAACTTCCATGATATGAAAGAATTCATAGAACTCGAATCATATAGCACATTCACTATTCTTGAATGATTAACTAGTGTACTTGTCACCACATCGTTGTCCATATCCACCTCAGAAGCTATGATAGAATAATCCCTTACTTGTTTCCTTGGAGGTTATTGTTGATTGGCTTCGAAAACCCTCATCTTTGGGCAATTTTTAACATAATTCCCATGATCTTTACAGTTGTTACACGGCACTACTAGCTTAGCATTGATCTGAACCTTCATTTCTTCTTCCACATTAACTGTATTTTTCAAATCCCTTCAGCAGTTCTTGGCCAGATGACCAAACATTCCACATTTGAATAAATTCTTGGTTCCCTACAGATAGTTACCAAGATGCTTCTTCCCACAATTTTTGCAAAGGGGAAAAGTTAAGATTCTTTTCATCATGGGATTTTATTGATAAACCAACCATGTTGTTGTCCATTTTTTTCTTCTATTAACTGGGCCCACGAGACCACTGAGGGTCTCCAATCTCCATTTCAACCTTGAGGTCACAATGGACAATCTCCTCATAATTGTCTAAATCTAGAATTTCCAACGCTTTTCATATACTTGGCATTAGTCCGTTAAAGAAGTGATCCCCCTTGATTTCAGTTTTCATGACAAAGCCAGAGGCGTGCCTTCCAAGCCTTGTAAATTTTTCTTCATACACTCCGATGGACTCATCATCATTCTTCTTGAGTCTGAGGAACTCTCTTTCCATCTTGAGATGGAGGGTTCAAGGAAAATATTTGTTAAAAAACATCCTCTTGAATTCCTCTTAATCCATGGAATCCATTTCCTCTTAGGAATTTGTATTCTTGATCAGTTTCCACCACTAATCAGCTTCCCCATCAAAATGATATACTGCCAGTACCACCTTATCTTCTTCTGAGCACTACAGGACGGAGAATATCTTTTCATTGGATTTGATCCATTATTCCACGAGGACGAGATCAAAATATCCACTAAACATGGGAGGCCTTTTCCAAATGAAGGATTCTACAACAAATTGATCATTCCTTGGAGGAGGAGGGTGTTCTTCCTAATTCAAGTTATTATTCATAACTCGAGCCAGTTGAGTATGTATTGTCATAATGTTTTGAGCACCTGCTCTCGTCATGTTAGGCATATCATTAGGGAAATCTTCACATTGCCTATCACATTGGTCGTTATAATGTGTTCTTAAATTTCTCTCCATTAACTTAGAAAAAAACCTATAATTAGAGGTCTTGAATACTTATTTATCGATCATAAAAAAAGAAACATTCAATATAAAATGATAAACTTATAAATAAGAAGTATATCCTAAGTTATGATTCCTTAGGTTTAAATCTTGGTTATCCCCAACCTATTTTTTAACTTATATTCTTATGGGCTTTTTTGTCTCTTAATAATGGTTTGTACTAAGCTCATGAATCTACCAAAGCATATCATCTGGGAGTGTCATAACCAAGAGTTAACAGTGGCCCGTTGTCATGTACCAGGATACCCCGAGTCAAGCTTGAAACTCCTTGTTAGATTTTTTAATCCTAGGTACATCTTTTCAAAAGCCGCCTCTACCTGTTCGTATCCAGATAAGGAAGTATTTTTTTGATTGTCTACTACTCAATACTCACCAAAGTTTTGGACTATTTTCTTATACATAATATCATCTTTATGTTTCTCACTAAGGTGATCTATTCCTAATCTCTAAATATAACGAGACCATTCTCTGATACCAACTATAATTACCCAAGCCTATTACAAATAACATTTCATAATTTTAATTATAATTAATCATTAGAGGACAGACCAAGGATCATTAAGTCTAGTGTCTTGGAAGACTAGGTACATAAAACATAAAACAAGGGGATAAAAATCATTTCTTTATTTAATATCTATAAAGAGATCCTTACTTTCTTTGATCCCTTACATCTGCATAGGGTACCCTTGGGAACACATGAAAAAAGGGATGGTCTGAAAATCCCTATTAGGGAATGAACATAAGGATACATCTTAAGCACATGAGTTAGGAGGCATGAAATAATGATATCAAAAGAACGGAACATATGAAATCATATCTTATAAGAACAGGATCATATAAACATGGAAACATATAAATGTGAAAGAATCATAAAACATATCTTTGGTTTGATTCAAGGCTAACTGCCAATCCTGTTTCCCATTTTAATATGGTTCAAGGCTAACCTCCAATCCCATTTCACATCACATCTCATTAGACTTAACCTTACCTAATTCATTAAAGCGCTATCTGGGCGCACCCATCCCAACATTATCATGAAAATTCATTCCACATAAATAATCTTACCAAATTAATATTATTTCTACATAAATAATCATACATAATCAACTATACATAAACATAAGTATACCCATGGAAATAATTGGGTACCGCAATCATGACATAAAGCATAACCAATGGGCGTATCATGAAAGTGTCCATGAAAGAAAGGGATTAGAACATACATGGATGTTCATAAGGTATAATAGGAATAAAACATGGAAAGTGGTGTTAAACAGAAGTGACAACATATAATAATTGTATTTGAGAAACATTTGTATTAATTTTGTTTTGCGGTTTTAAGGAAAATACAATTAAATTCTTAAAATAGTAAAAAACGAAATTCTTTTATATAAAACCAGAATTGAACCCATAAGGTTTTCATAATACAAATAGTGATTTTATAAAGATAATGGGGTCTTAAAACAAAGGATATTGTGCACTTAAAATTGGGTAAAATTTGGGGAAGTTCCTTTAAAATGACTATGCTTATTGGTAAGTATCGAGGAGGGATTCATTTAAAAGATTGTATATCCCAGAAAGAGAATGAGAGATGGATCTTGGAAAATGAGTTTGGGGCCTATAAACATAATTTATATGTTTTACATAAAATTATAATACAACTACCTTTTGGTAAAAAGAATTATTGAACAACCCGAAGGAATAAAGCAAGTTCGGGTAGAATTCATTACGGTTTATTGGCATGGTATTGGGTGTAACTAAGAGGGATTGATGAGAGAGATACTGGGTTTATAACCACTTATAAAACATTAGGGATGTTTGGGGGATGTGAAAAAATATACCCCATCATTTGTTATTACACATAAAAAGGCATAGCATAGAGGACAATCTTGATTAAGAGTGAAATGGAGAGATCCCTTACCTTAAATGTGTTTGTGTTCTCCACTTGTTATTAAAGACCCAAATAAACAAATTAGGATTATTAATTAATAATTAAAGAACCTCTTCTATATTTAATTGATTTATTATAACCCTTTTTAGTTCATTCAAGGACTTCTGGATTAGTTATAAGGTTCAATTTCATTGTTTTGGCTCATTTGTTAACTTTTTTTTAAAAGATCGGTTCACTTATATTCAAGTTTGGATAAATATGAAATATGGAAGTGGTTGTACAGAAATGAAGTTATATGCTATTAGTGAACATCCAAATGATTAAATGGTTTGAAATTTAAATTTTTTACTAATATTGAAGTCAAACAATTATATAAAACCGTAGTGACAACCATTTTTCTTAATCGGTGGGTTTGATTGCAAAGAACATGTTTTTTTATAACTTAATACCATTGGTAAAAAAGGATTACAGAACTAAAAATAGGATATATTACATATATAATAACCTATTTCAACTATAACACAAATGGTTTCATGACCATAATTAAATATTATAATAGAAATTGATAAACTGTTGTCTATGAATGTGAAAAATTTGCACATCTCAAACGGTGATTTCATTTCTTTCAAATAAAAGGTGGGGAAAGGAGAGAAGATAATGAACTATCCCATCAGCATGAAAAAATTCCATTACATGTATGTTATTGGATTTATCATACTATTTTGGATAAGGATGGTGAGTAAAGAAACAAAAATAAAAGAACATAAAAGAATTGAAGGAATTGGAAAGAGGAATTTACCTCTTAAGACTTCCTCTTTGAGAACCTATCAAGGGGAGAGGTTTTGGTATTTTGAAAATGATATGATCTTTTTGACATGGGGGAGTATCTTAGGGAGATATTTGGGAAGAATATTGGAAAGACGCAAGAATTGAGAGGAGTGAAGAAAAGAGGGAGTGAGGGGGTTTTATAGTGGAAGAGAGAGGGGATTTCCCAATACGAAATACATTAATTTATTATTTCCCCAAAAGACAAGGAATAGTAATTCTTCCTTGACCAAGAATAGTAATGTTATCATGTAATCCTGATCCAAGTGGGATTACATTATTAGAACCTCATACATGACACAATAATTATCTTATTTAGCTTATTTTTCAAATTATAGTATTTCACTATTCATAAAAAATTAAAATATTTCAGAAAAATCTCAAAAATTCACCCTAACCATTTTTCAACGTATAGAATCCGAAAATGAAGTGCATTTTTAAAAAATAGTTCTCTAAATATGATTATTTGAATATTTAATTAAAATCGTAATTTATTATCAAAACAAGTTTTAAGACTTTCATTTAATCATTCTAAAATATAGGAATATCACACTTTCAACTTGAATAATATTTATATACTATCATAGATACGGTTACTATTCATTAGGGTACATCACTATTCCTAAGGTTTGGTTACAATTCACCAAATATTATGTTTTCTTTATCGGACTCCAATTAACTTACTGATTGAAACCATGTATGTCAAATTTTCTAAAATCCCAACATATAAGTGACAAAATTATGTTTAAAAGTCACATAGCACTTAGTAGTTCATTATGTCATGTTTTCATGTGATTTTATGACATATTTTTAGGAAGTTAATTTCTATTGAAAAACATTGGGTCGTTACATTGATCATAAGTTAAATGTATTATAAACCCCATTTTATGTCTTTTGTTATTAAATTTATACAAAAATGATATTTTTAGAGGTGTTTATTTTTATGGTAATTAGTGTTTATAACATTTTGGGATGAAAAATGGAAGGTATCAGTAAAACTTTGAGGTTATATTAATTATTTAATGTTGAATTTATTAAGATTATTTTTTGAGGATTTTTATAACATTTATATGAATGTAATAATTTTTTTAGAAAAAGGACACCTAGCCGGTCCGGAAACAACTGATCCCCTCTAGAAAATAAGCGGGTCTTGAAGCCACAACTAAAGGGAAACAATGTTAAAGCACCTACCATTGGCCTACACGATGTACTGGTTAATTTGAAATTATTTTTAATTATTTAAAAAAGTCTTATTTATAATGGATATGTTCATTTTTAGAACATATGTTTTATCAAGTAGTTAACAATGTGATTGGGAAATGATTTAGTCTTTATTGATTACTGTTATTTTGGAAGATGTTAACTATTTTGAGAACCTTATCTGTTTATGGTAAAAAAAATTACTGTGGGACTTCATTTATATAATTTAGGTGGAATTATTTTTTAGAAGCATATATGATTTTATTGGTGATTTATGGGAATTCAATATATATATGGAAATAGTTATCATATCTTGGGGATTATATAGTTTATGCATGTACATTGTGGTTTGATAATTTATGATTCATTGATGCGATTTAGAGATAATTTTTATGAGGGTTTATTATTGTTGTAAAATTATCATACCAAATCCGTAAAATTTTTGTTTTGATTAATGTCTAAAGGTAGTATGAATTCATTGTTTTTTTTTGTTTTTTTATCCATTGATGTTGATTATGATGATTCGTGAAAGAAAATATCATACTCATCATTTAGAGAAAAATATGAAATTTTGGTTGAAATGGATTCAAGGATGAAATTATAATTTTCAAGTAATTATATTTCATTATTTTTCTAGTCTAGAGCGTAATGTAATTCCTCAAAACTAGGACTACATTTTTGAAACAATAATTTTATTAGTATACTTTTCTTACAAAGAAATAAATGGTATTTGAACCTATCACATATATACAATTTTGTGTGGTAACCTTTTTCACGACTGTGTTCTATATTAATCTCTATCAATCCTTGAGAGTTATATTTTCTCCTCCATTTCTATGTTTTCATAAATGGATACCAATTATGTGTTATCTCATGTAACCATTTTTACTTTCTTTTATATTTTTTCAAAAGGAATATGTATTGAATCATTTTTATGATGTGGGATTTCATTAAAGATAATTTGAATATTAAAACCCTATTTACAAGGACCGAGTTCAAATTGTATGAAATTTTTAAAAAGAGGGAGAATTTTGCAACCTAATATTTTAAAATTAATCTCTATATTCAATATCATTCAAGATATACCACATCGAGATAAAAAGATCAACAAAATATTATTATTTAAATGTGACCCTTATAAACTAACCCTTAATTCATAGGCTATGAGTTTGAAAAATAAATTTATTATTTGAATATTTATATATTAATAAATATAAATATATATATTTAAAATATTATCAAATAATAAAATAATTTTTCTAAAATTAATTTTATTCCTCATAAATTTGTTTTCTTAAAAAATGGGTTTTCTTGCTTTTTATAGGACTATATTATATTTAATTTCTAGATTATTTATAAAATTTATTTGAAAAAATGAAATTTATTTTGTAAACTAACTTATCAAAATTATTTTATGATGAAATTGTGAGAATTTTCTAAAAAAAGTTAATTTTTTGGGTGAAAATTAAAAAAATACATTTTTAATTAAAATACGGTATCTTTTTTACATTTTCAAGGAATTATTATTAAATAAAAATTAATTAAACTTATTAAATGACTCATTTGAGATATTATAATATAAATATTTTATAAAAATAATTCATAACATGAAGATCTTACATTATTTAATGAGAAATATGAAAATCATTGTCAGTGTTGACGTAGTGCTAATGCGGCACAAGAAAAGCTGAATTCAGGGTCTTATAGATAATAATTGAGATGTAGAGAATATTTTAATGATTTTATTATTATATACCATCTATAAACTATGATTTATATTGATAATATTTAATTTTGGTTTTATATTACAAGATTCATATCCAAATGATTGTTCAATGCTTACGTAAGGCAATAAAAGTCAAATTAAAAAATTAAATAATATCTCTCAACATGAATATGAGTAAATATAATTAATAAATGAATATAAAAGATTATATTGATCCAATTGAATTATTTTTATCATAGTGATTTATTTTTAATTTTTACATATGAAATAAGTACTTTAAATTCTTATTCAAATCTTACACAGTTCCTGTGAAATTAAATGAAATATCAATAAAACAATTTTAAAATCTCAAAAATTAAAATTATAAAAATCATTGTGTAAAGAATATTGTTATTTTGGATTAAAATTTTGATCTAGAATTTGATGTTTTACTTTTAGATTCTAATTAGGGGTAAAATGGTCTTTTTTCCAAAGTAGATGACCTGGGACAACTTTTCTGATAACTACCTTGGCCCTCAAATAGGGTGTTTATCCTAGGATAGGAGTTTGGTGAAATTTAATGTGGTTTTATTTTTTTTCAGAATATTTATTATTTATTATTTATTAAATTTTATATTTAATTATTCGTGTTGGTTTGTTCAGTCATATATTTTGAACGGAGCATTGGATTGAGATATTTTTTCTACTATTGAGTCCAGAATAGGGAGTATTCCCAAGGAGGGGAATAAACTAATGGTAAGAACCAGAGTCATCACGAGCCCCTTTTCTACTTTTCTTATTTTATTTCTTTTAATTTTATTTTCATTATTTATTTTCTTCTATATTCTCGCATATTCCCCTGAGGATCCTCCTACATAGCTTGACTAAGAGAGAGGGATATTGAGTAAGAGGGGGGGGGGGGGTAGGACAAAGGAGGTTCCATCATGGAGCTCTCGACGCACTGGATCACCATGAAGATATCATGGACCACAGATTTGAGTGAAGCTTTAGTGATTTATTCACAAAGGTAGGATGTTCTTAATGTTTACCACCAATCCCCATTAGATTTTTTTATTCTGTTTTTAAATCTCTATGATGCTTGCTTATGGTCCCTTGTGGACTGATCTATTACATGGGGGTGAAAATAGGGGTTTCAGGAGATCCAAAGGTTTTCTATTTAGGGAAACGAGTTTACACGATGTGTGGTTTAGGGGGATATGCCATGTTTTCTTCTCATATTGGGTAAGATGTTGTTTTTGGGAGCAAAATATATGTATGGGGTTATACACATTGTGTACTAGAACTCGATCATGTATTCGAGAACCCATCCAGGCTACCAGTGTAGGGGTACATGGTGGTGTAGAGTACACATCCAAACTAAGTATGGGCAGTACGTCGTGTACAAATACATAGCCTGACCAAGTACATGGCCAGGCTAGTTGATGGGCATGATCCGGTACCCTATGTCAGGTATATGATATGTACTTGACTTAAAAATCGTGTACCTAGGGCATTTACATACCCTGTCTAGCAGGAGTACACGCCCATATGGGGCTTCGGGAGTACCCACCATGTACCTGGGTGACAAGTTATTTACTTTCCCACTATAACTAATTTTGTGTTCTTCATATCTTTCACCTAAGATTCAGATTTGAACCCATGATTAGTCCATTATAATAGTCTTTTTTAATAGTTAACATTATTTAAACCCTTGGGGTGTTTTAAAAACTCCCTAGTTGAATTTCAAACATTTATTGAATGGATAGGTTCCTCCTCCAGTTCATATATCCAATAGTCTCATGTGAGTCTTACTTTTGTTCATAGATGACGCATGGGCTATCTCTCTTGACCAATCCATTTTATATTTTTTTCAGGACATCTCACTCGCGATATGTTCCCTTTTGGCCTAAAATTCCATGATACCAGTTGTTTATGAGGATCCTCTATAGGATTACTCAACTTATGTTTTGACATAAAGGATCTGTTGTAGGATGACTATTCATTCTTTATGGTTATATTAGGTCCCTTATATAATTATTTAACCAATGGGTTGTTCTGAGAATCCCTTGTAGGATTCCTTACACTTTCTTACTATTCGAGGATCCATTACAGGATTCTTCCTTTTACCTTACAACCAAGGATGTTGAGTAGAATTCCTTTTATTTTGTGTTTACCTCAAGGATCCCATGTAGGATTCCTCTCAGTGTTTGACTTGTGGGATCCAGTTGGTGCCTCGTTGTCAATTGAACCTAGTCTTGTGTGTTGGGTTTTGGTAGAGATGGTAGTGGGTGTCACCTAAGAACACATTTCGATCTTGTAAGACCATTGGGCTATGGTTGTGGTGTTGGGATTTAGGCATTCATGCACAATATAGATTTGATTATACATTCACATGTTTACTGCTGATGTAGTGATGTTAACTAGAGGTGATTCCCATTTGGTGGATATTGAGGTGACACAAGGTGTATTTATTTCTTTTGGGATGATCAAATGTTTTAATGAGGATCGTTATTTCTTGTTGGGATTCTAATACATGATATTCTGGGATCCAACTTTTGAGATATTTTATTTTATAATATTTAGTTTTATACCCAATGGTACTACCTGGTCTTTGTCTGTAGAGCCTATATATATATATATATGTTTGTGATTATTATATTTTTGGTATGTTTAGATGTGTTTCTGGGAATATGACTATTGAGAATACTGCTATAATATAAGGGCATGGTGTCTCTAGTAATGATACCCATCGATGATTCCACTCTACCAAGTGATGAGGATGACTGTTGTCTCCTCTATTGATATAGGATGAGGATGATTATAGTCTCTGAGATCTTATATACTCATGGAAGATTATAATCTCCTGAGGGATATGGATAATTATTCTCAACCAAGTTTGTTACAATACAACAAAGTAATGCATGGAATCATGCATTATTGGATATATAAAATTATTATCCTCTTTAGGATGAAGGGTTGATTACACTCTACCTTATTAGAGACTTTGGAGGGGAGTATGGAATCACACCGATGAGTTATCTTTGTAGATCACCTAAGGGTCAGACCATTAAGGATTATCTAAGTTCTGAATGATTTAACCACCAATGGATTGGGCAATTGGGCTCAAACATTGGATTATATTTACCTATAATGAGTTTAATGGAATCTTTCTCGGTGACCATTTATATGATATCCAGATGTACTTCCCCAAATCCACGATTATAATGATTGGAGGTGAGTACGGGTCAACCCATGTGTTGGATGAGTATCCCCTTGTAGTGATGTAACATGCTTAGAGATATCTTCAACCTTTGGCTGAAGTAGGTATATATAGATTGGGATAACTAACCTAGATATTGACTTAATAATACATATCTTGAGTGGTATGGCATATAGCCGAATTCCCTTCCATAGAATATCCAATAAATCGGGATTATAGACCCAGGTATCAAATGTAATTTTTTTTAATATTACTTCATTAAATTACTCATGAATATTCATATTTATGTATATATTTACTTCTACCATACTATACATGTATACATTTATAGATATGGACAACCAAGATGAAACTTTCCCAGTTTTATAGGATAATGTACCTGGGGTTCAACTGTGGTTTCATGTTTGTTTGTTTTACTTGCCCTTTCATTTGTGTCTTGGCTAGGCTGATCATGTTGCTTCTGTATACACATATAACAACATATTTTATAGGTTCCTCATCGGGGTGGCCTGCTAAGATTAAGTCTCACCCCTACACATGCACCTCAGTGTATGTGTAGAACTTATGTCTACTTTTCATGTTGAACATAGTTTCATGGTAGATAGGGATGATTCCTAGAGTTTCATGTTCGGGTGGAGATGTTCGTCTGGGTTCTTATGATCGAGCATGTGTAGTTTGAATTTTTTTTGGAGAATGTATACATGGTAAATATCATAGATACTAGTAGATTTATATACTATTATTTTTTGTTTCATCTATATTAATTTATCTTTATGGTCGGCCCAGTGGGTGTTCAGTTTTGTATGTTTTGATTAGCTTTTTGGGATTTTATAGTATTTCATTTATTATTAAATATTATTTTATTTTAGTTTAAATATTTCTTATGCACACTATTTTATTACTGCTGTGTATGATACTTAACTATTTATATTTTTTATTACTCTAAAATGAGGGTATAGTATCTCTACTATCTCACCATTTTCCCTCACCGCTAGACTGTAGCCTCTATTATATTGGGGTATACGCATGAGTCCTCATAACCTATTAGCTTAGAGCACAATTTTAGTGGTATCTAGGTCTAAGAATTACAATGTTGTATCAGACCTGTTATATTCTTAGTCTTTACAATTTAGGATATGGTAAACTATAGTATTAGGAAGGTGTAAGAACCTATGATGGATATCAGACTAGTGTGTCGAGAACACTTGTTCTGGTAGGAAGTCCTGGCTTCCAGATTATGAGATTGTTGTTCTGATATATGATGTTACAATTGTATATGATTTTATCCTTGAGTGACTCACATGTTGTGTGGATTATATGATTTGTTATGGATCCCTATCTCTTGGACATTTTAAATAGGCCATGGATGGATTTAAAATATTTTCTATTAATGGGAAGAGGCATCACTTGCATTATTTTTGTTATGTAGGATTCCCATCATATAGGCTTACTAGTGTGTAATTTTTTTTACTAAAAAATGAGGCCTATTTAATTGGGAATACTTATATATATATATGTCATTTTGATGGAAGGTTATGTTAATCTATGTCAAGGAATTTTTTTTGCGTCTCATTACTCATTCCTTATACACGGGAGGTATAGTGAACCTAATAGGTTAATGTGGCACACGTTTTGTTTTTTCACTCCTTCTAATTTGTTACTTCTTAGTTCATGGTTATCTAGTCGGATCTCCTAGTATAATTATGATGGATACCTAGACCTTTTTTTCTATCTAGACCTCCCAGGGGTATTACTATATACAGATGTCTGGTGAGATTCAGTTCAATCTCTCTTCGGAGTTGCATAATCACATCTAGGGAGTAGTTCCTTCTAAATAATCTCATAGAGGATCAAATCCCATGTAGTTCGTGTTTTCATTTTTGACCCTCATCAATTGTTGCGATCATTACCTTATTTAGATATATTTTATCTTTTGGGATTAGTGGTCCGACCATATGGCCCAGTTGTAAGGGTTGATCTATAGGGCTAGGTGGGATACCTAGAAGATCTTAGTTTGACTCAAGACCTTATCGGCCATCATCCATTTTTTCGAGAAAAAAATATTTGATAGATATTAAATCATGTTATTAGATTTATTTTTTGGCAGTGAACTTGGTTTTAGGATCATTTTGAGATTGAGGAATAGTTGGTGCTTGTGTTTTGAATTATAGGAATGTTGATGAATTCAACTTTTGATGAAGAACCATTAGTGTATATTTATCCAGAATTTATTTGATAGGAAGGATTTTTTGTGTTCACATCTTATTCAATTAGTTTTTTCCACTTTTTCTAATGTAGTCATAGAACAGGTAGATGCTCTTGACTTGAACAATGTTGGGTGATGGGCAGTTGTGGAATAAATCGTGGCATAGGTGAGGTGCTAAATTTGGAAGAGGAGTTCCAAATAATATTCTAGATAATTAAAACTATCATTCCTTGTAGCACAATAAACATAGCCTTGAAATGAACGACTCACTGGAGTAAGATTCAGGTGATAAGTTATACGCCCATTGCGTAAGGTGCCGTTAAATTGTAAATCATTGTGTGGTCATGTCTGAGATGAGAACTGATGTTTTCCAGACTCATTATGGGATTGGTTTCCAAGAGTTATTGTTTAAAATGATGATTGTTCCACTATATTATAGTATACATACAAAATTAATGGGTTATATTAAAACGGTTGAGTTATGGATAAATCCGGTTAGGTTAGGATGGGATGCAGGCATGACATGGATTGAGCAATACCCACCCTTTTGTAGAGTCATAGTGTAATCCTATTAGATAAAATCATGATATATCATGAGAGAGAGAGTCAACCCTATGTCGAGATACTTTTCTGCTAATTTTTTTTCATGGTTAGGAAAAGAAAATCTGTTGAGGTTGTGCTTGAGTAGTAGTGTAAGGTAAGCCATATTGTGGGGAGTTCAACATTCAATGATTAAGGGTGGTGAACCTCATTTTTAGTTGAACATCCATGTTTTTCATGTGTTTTTGAGCTCAAAATTTTGTTTTGAGGTGATGATAAGGGTAATCCTATAGTGGTGGGTACCATATCGGTTTTAGTTACACATCATTCCTATTAGAGAAGGTTGTTGATTATATAAGAAAGGTTATTGGACATTATAGATAGTTGTTGGTATAGGTTCTCAGTTTGAGAGCATGGATTTTAGTCCTACACCAGGATTATCAGGTACAATATGGTTTATGGTCGGTTGATTTTAAGGACCCGTGTTTTTCTGGACTACAATTTTGGGCATAACATTGAATTTTTTACTTTCAGATGACTATAAGGGGTAAACTGTTATTTTTCCCCAATAAGATGGTCTTATAAAAATTTTATGACCATTTTTTCAGTCCCAGAATAGGGTTTTACCATAGGACATGATTTTGGTGGAATTACACTATTTTTGAATTTTAGAGGAATAATTAACATATGATATTTGTTAAATTGTATAATTAAATTATTCATGCATGTTTGTTCTATCATATCTTTTGATTGGATCATCAGATTAAGAATTCAGCTCCTCTATTTAGTTTGGAATGGATAGTGTTTCCTTGTCCCGGTATATGCTCTATGATGGCACTAAGTCCTTCCTAAACACCTTTTCACTTTTCTTTTACTTCTTTTTCATTCTTTTTGTTTTCTTTTCTTTATTTCTTCTCCTAGATTCTTGCATAGGACCAGAAGGGATCCTACTATGTTTCACAATAGATAGAGGGGTAGAGGTAAAGGGAGAAATAGAAAGGTAGAGGGAGGATGAAGGGGGTACTGTCATGGATCAATCAACGTGCTGGATCACAGTGCAACAACTTTCAACCATGAATTTGAGCAAAGCTTCAGCGGTTTCTTCCCAAAGGTAGGCCTTTATTAAGATTTACAAAAATAACAATCATAGAGTTGTTTTATAAAAACTTATTATTATTCCTTATGGACTCTTATAAAATTATCTATTGATTTAGTGGAGAAGAAAGGGGTTTCAGGCAATCTGATGGTTTTCTGTTCGGGAAAACCATGTTACATGGCATGTGGTTTAAGGGGTAATGTCTTGTGTTCTTCTTGTTTTGGGGAGAGTTTATTTTGGGGTGCACACACTAAGTTTGGGGTCATACATATAATTTAATTGTACCCGACCATATAGCTGAGTACCCAGTTATGATACCTGTGTATGGTATCATGGCTATGTAGAGTATACAACCAGACGCGGTGTGGGTAGTATGTTGGGTACGAGTACACAGCCTGGCCAAGTACATGTCTTTTCTAGTAGAAAGAAAATGGAATTTACCAAATTTTGGGAAACTTCCATATACCAACCGTACACTCTATGTACCAAGTGTGTTTACTCACCTTTTTAGGTGGGAGCACACTTCCATATAGGGAATTGAGAGTACACGTCTTATACCTAGGGTGAAATACTATGTACTCCCCCTTTGTAACCCTTGTTCTTTTTTTGTTTATTTCTCTCAATATTGGGATTGGACATATGATTTTTTAATTATAAGTATCTTGTTTTTTGTATATCATGATTATAAAACTCTATGGTTCTTTTATGGACTCCTTGGTTTCATTTCAAACTTTTCTTGAAAAACTGGATCTTCCTCTAATTCAGGTATCCATTAATCTCCCGTGAGTGATAATTTTTATATTAGAATATCTATAGACTATCTCTCTTGACTAATTCCTTTGTAGATTTTCCTTTTAGGTCATATCCACCATGATATTCACCCTTTTGGGCTATAAGGTCATGATACTAGTTGTTTGTGAGGGTCCCCTTTAGGATACCTCTACATATGTTTTGACCTGTAGTATCCCATTAGGATGACTATATATTCTTTATCTTACCAATTATCCCATGATGGGATTCGTTTCTTAGGAGATGATATAGGGAGTCCTTGGTATGACCCCTTTACCTTCATGAAATACCAAGGATCCCCTATAGGATCCCACTTATTCTTATATTGTTTTATGGGTCCCATGTATGACACCCCTTCTTATGTAACATTTAGAGGATCCCTTATAAGATGCATCTTCCTTTTTCTAACATTTATATAGGGTTAATTGTTGGTTTACTTAACCTATGTGTTGTTTAGAGGATCCATTTTTATATTCCATGTTCATTCTTTCAATTTGAGTATCCCATGTATGATTCCACCTTTCACTAAATAGCTAGGGATCCTGAGTAGGATGTCTTCCCTTATGTGTTTACCTCAAGGTTAAAAAGTAAGATACCTCTCAGTATTTTACATGAGGGACCTAGTACATTAGTTTTGGGTAGAGTTGGTAGTTGGTGTCACCTTAGAACCCATTCCGAACGGGTAATCCCATGGGGATATTGTAATGACCAAAAGTTCTTGAATAATATTTGTATCTTCAAGATGAGTTTTATATTATTTTTTACTCCACGTAAATATATCCCATTAAAAATAAAGTGAGTGTAATTCTAAATGTGAACATTGGATTTTGACCGTTTTATGATTGGTGGAAAATTATGACCATCGGTCAACATGGCCTTTGGAAACTATACTCTTAATAATGATTTTAACATTATAGTTATTGTTTATTAATAGAAATGATAAAGGAATATTAATTATGGAAGAAGAATTGATGGCCTCATCCAGAAGAATTGTGTCATACAAAGCCGATTTTTTAGAGCTTGGGAAGGAGGTAGCATCATTAGTATTTCCACCAAACCATTCCAAAGATGGGTTCATAATTTTAATATTTTATGAAATTTCCTATGGGAGAAGTCCATGTTGATGGAAATTACCACTCTGGAAATGTTAGCTGTGCCGCCCCATGAATTTATCACTATCACCCACCTGAACCTTAGTTACTTAATATTTAATCCCTTTTTATAAATAATATTTTTATTTTATCAATTCAAATTTTAGAATAGTTTTTCTTAAAAAAATATGAAGAATTTGATTAATTGATTTTTTGGATAGAAATTGTACATTTTTTAAGAGAAATAATTTTTATAATAAACTAAGTTATTATTAATATTGTTTATTTTTTTAATAGTTTGATTAAAAAATATTACTTAAATTTAAATAGAAAAATAATTTTATTTTTTTCAAGTGTCAAAAATTTTACTAGGCATTTTACTATGCAATTTCTATATACTGTTATTTTTAATAAATAAGGATTTTTATATTTAAAGGTTTCATTTATCATAATTGGATAATAACTATGATAGAATAAATATATTATTTTTTAAATAAACACTTCAAAATTATTCTGGTGTGACTTTATGTGAATTATCTAAAATATTTTGTTTTTTAGTGAATAATAAAAAAACTATTTGAGTTTTTCAGTATATTTAATGAAATCATAATGATGTAATATGTAATATAAAATTATTTCTGAATATTTTGGATTCTAATAACATAATGGGTGGCACATATGGTCAATACCATGGGTAAATACTATGGTAAATACCATTGTATTTGAATTTACAACTTCGTTGGTGTCCAAGGAAATTATTAAAAAAATCATCCTCATTTGTTATACATAAATAAACATTTCTCCATATAATTTCACATAAAATAAATCCTTCATAAATATTCGAATTTTTTACCTCCCAAGGATTCCTCCCAAGGATTTATCAATCTCCCAAGGTCATGATCTTTAAATTTTAGGAACACTCTTCATAGTAAGGGAAACTAAACTTCTCTTTTCCTTTTAAGTTCCCTTTCTATTTTGTATGTCTTTAAAATTTCCATATTATGTTCTTTTAAACATTTTATTTCATAACATTACTATATTAATATTATTTTATGAATGGGGTACCATTTCCCCACCATTTTATGTTTTCTAAAACCATGTTTCATACCCATTATGATTCTATATATTCTTCTCAAAATTTATCTCTTGTTTCTCAATAAATTCCCTTATTTATTTTATTAATACCAAAACCCCTTAATTTTATAGGGATATTCACCTAGATTTTAAAATAATCTATTTTATTTTTGTATTAATATACATAAATCCCACATTCCCTTTTCATGGGTTAATAATGGCATAAAGACCATTTCTTTAAGAAATTTTTTAAAATATTGTGATTTTGGAATGAAACCCATTTATTTTATTCTCCACAAGTTATTTTTTAAATAATTTATTAGGATATATGTGGATCACATTAATTAATACATATTAAGGTTTCGCCTTGATAATAATCTAATGCACTCGGTAATGAATTTAATCTCAAGATATGACGTGTTTTAAGATACCTCTGTGAATAACCTTGGTAATTTTTATTACACCTCAGTTAAAAACCCTTGTGATATTCTTATGAATGACATAATTAAATTTTGTATCCAGATTTAAATGTTACAATTCATGTTATTATTATTATTATATTTCTCATTATCATTTTTTATTTATTTCTTCATGTTCTTATCGATAATTATTATGATCACTGGTAAATTGTTTCCCTTTTGTTCCCTTACCAAGTCTTATGATCACCCTTTTCCTTAATGTATATCCCCAGGTTGTGAGATGAAGTAAATTAATTTAGGATGAACCTAGGATGAATAATTTTAAGTGTATTAGAAGAATTTTTTTATTCTTCATGTATTATATACCCTTTTAAAAAATATTTTTTCTAAAAGATCCAATATTTTGTACAATATAATGCAATATTAATTTAAAAAAAGTGACATTCAATAGTTGGTACAAAAGGACATTTTAGTTATTTTTCAAAATTTGGATTTGAAAACCTTAGGAAAAATGAAATAGAAACATTTAAATATTGGGAAAACATACTGGAATTTTTGGGAAATATTAAATAAGTGGTTTCTGAGAAACGAAATCCATGTCTGGATATGAAAAAGTGGATGTGGTTCTAGTATAGATTTAGCTAAGAATAACAAATCTAATAAGGTACATCAGGTCTGACTCTGTGTAACTTATTGCATGACAACGAGCCTTTCAGCACACCTATTATGTCACTCTCTATGGATATGTTTGGTTAATCACAATATTTCTATTAACCATTCTGAAGGAATTATATGAAATGTAATTATTGTTAAAGAATAAAATATTTAAGAATTATGTTTTAATAAATAAAAATAATTTAGAACTATAAGATTACTAAATGAAACACATTTATTAAAAAGTTTTTAATCTTTTATAAAATGGTTGTAAAAAGAAGAAACCATGTAAATGGTGAGTGCAATAGGCGAGGATGTGATGACCTTATAATGGAAGTCGTAATTGAAAACATCATGAGAATAATAAATCAACTGACTCAATTTATGAGAAATAACTTGAATCAAGTTGATATATTATATTCACCTCAAAAGGGAACAAATTTCTATTGAGTCTTTTATACATCAATGCCCACATTATTTTAGTTGATCTACCAACCCATTGATTGATGAGTGGTGGATAATATCTATAAAAAAGATGTTTTCTACTTTCCATTATACAGAATAAGAGAAGTTCAACTAGTTTGGGTAATAATTAGAGGGGAGAGCTTGTCAGTGGTTGAAACTGGTTAAAAACATGAAGCTAATAGGTTAGATGAAAGCTATGGAGTTGGAAGAGTTCTTGGAAAAATTTTTCATAAAATATTTTCCCTATTAAATGTGAACAAAAATGGAGAAGGAATTCCAAGAATTGAAAGAAAAGGATAATGAATCTATGGGATGCTATTAGATGAAATTCAAAAGAAACTCTCATAAATCCTCTATATTTTTCATTATTGACAATATGAAGGTTAATAGATTCTTCAGTAGACTAATACCCCATCTATAGAAGAATCTATCCAACTGAGACTATAAAATCTATGAGGAGATCATGAGGAGTGTTATGAATGTTTATCCAGGGTTTAGAGAGATCTATTGGTCCCACAAATTGATTTAAAAGAAGAGATATTTGGATACAATCATGAAGTGGATCTTCTATCAAGAAATAGGAGGAATGAAAGTGAAACATTACACATGAACTAAATGTGGTAAGAAGCATTCATGGAACTTCTTATTCAAGAGTGTGAGATGTTACAAGTGAGTAATAGAAGTAAATATTTCTTATTACTAGTGAGGTGAAGTCTTAACTTATAAATAACAATGATAAGGGGAAGATGGGGTAGGATTTACCCAAATTCAAATTCTTCATGTGTGGATAGATTGGTCACTTTTCCAATCACAATCCAAAATAAAATTTAATGGAGGGGAATCACCATCAACCTCATCATAGGACATGAGAAAAAAAATTATTTTCTTTTTATATCACGATTGATTAAGTTAAATCTTTAAATGATGTGGTGGAAGGTACTCTCACTGTTCATTCAAATCCTGAAAGTACTCTGTCAGATTTTGGTTCTATGAATTCATTTATATCCTCCATGCTTGAAAGGAATATAGAGTAAATCCCTAAATTTATAGAAGAAGAACAATAACTGAAGACTACTGGAGGGATGAAACAAGCATCAATATTGTATATAAACTCATGTATTTTATATGGTAATCATAATCTCATCGCCAATGTAGTAGTCATTCCCAAGATAGAATTCAAAATTATACTAGGGATGTATTCGCTCTCAATGTATAATACTATTAACAACTACAAAATAAATGAAATATTAGTAGTATTTAATGGACAACCTATAGTTTTTTTCAAAGGATACATATCTCAACCTGATCTTTTTATAGAAGCACCACTTGTATCCTTCTTTTGAAAGATTATTGATTAACATGGAGAAGGAAATAAAAGTATACCAATATAGAATATACACATCATTTAGGAATACGTTTATATATTTTATAAAGAAATACATGGACCTCGACTAGAAATAGAGGTAGAATTCTCTATTGAACTCATTCTTGGATCCAAGATAATATAAAAGACCCCATATAGATTAGAAAATGTGGACCTGGTGGAACTAAAGAAGCAACTCCATGAACGTTTGGAGAAGGGACTTATTTGACCAAGTGTGTATCATTGAGGGGAACCTATTCTCTTTGTGAAGAAGAAGGATGGATCAATGTGGTTATTAATTTACTATAGAAAACTAAATAGTATAACAATAAAGGAATAGTACCCTCTTCCAAGAATGATTGATTGATTTTTCCAGCTTTGTAGGGAGAAATTATTCTCTAATATTGATCTTTCATTTGGTTATTATCCATTGAGGTTGAAGAAAGAATATATTCCAAATACAACCATTAAATTAAGATATATGCATCATGAGTTTGTTTTTATGCCATTTTTCTTGGCTATGGCTCATACTATATCTATATATTTGATTAACATAGTCTTTATGGACTACCTTGATCACTTTATGGGAGTTTTTATTGATGAAATGCAGATATATTCCAAATTTCATGAGGATCATATAGATCAACTAAGGGTTATATAGAAAAATCTAAGAAAGGAGAATCTATTTGGAAAGTTATGAAAATTTGAATTTTGATTACAAATAGTGGCTTTCATGGGGCACATTGTAACCAATGAAGGAATCTCAGTTGACCCAAAAAAGATAAATGTTGTAGAGAAGTGGAATTATCTTACAATAGTAACTAAGATTCATAGTTTCCTTGTATTAGTGATATATTATCGTAGGTTTATGAAAAAAATTCATGAATTTATAATACACAAAACAAGTTAACCCGAGAAGGGGTCAATTTTATCTGGACGACGGAGTGTGAAGAATCTTTCGAAGATATGAAGAAGATATCAGTTATTGCACCCATGTTAACTCTACCCTCTATAGAAGAAGGTTTTGTTTTTTTAGAAATGCATCTCTAAAAGGTCTTGGTTGAGTACTCATGATAATGAAAATGGGATTTCTTATGCATCTCTATAGTTATAGTCTCCTAAGCATAAATATCATACGCATGATCTGGAGATGGATACATTTGTTTTTTCTATGAGGATGTGGAGGAACTATCTTTATGGGAGAGAAATGTGATATATACAAAAACCATCAAATTTTGAAGTATATTTTCACGAAAAGGAAGTTCACATGAGATATATGAAATGGTTGGATATTCATAAAGTCTATGATTTTTCAATTATTTATCTCCCTACAAAATCAAACAAATTTTATTATACGTTAAGTAGGAAGTACGCTTTTGTGTTGGTAATGATGAGTATTTAAGGAGATCCTTATATCAAAGATCTAGTAAAACTAAACAAGGGAATCCTAAGAGAAGGGACATCATCAAACCTATCCCAAATGTATTTTATCCATCACTAATTGAAAAGATCATGAAATTTAAAAGAGAAGATCCTTTTTACTGAAGAAGATAGAGTCTTTGAAGAATGGGAAGTTTCATGAGTTCAATATTGATCAATAAGGTGTACTAAATTTTCTTAAAAGGATATCTGTTCAATATATTCTGGAAATAAAGAAGGACCTACTGGATAAATCTCAAAGATAGATATTCTCAAAACATCATGGAATCACTCAAATGTATGGGGACCTTTGTGATCATTATTGGTGGGATATCATGAAAAGGGAAATTTTTTACTACAATACAAGGTTCCTGGTGTATCAAAAAGGGAAGGAAGAGTGAGAAATTATTAATGGGTTTTTACAACCACTACCCATACTAAAATGGATGTGGGAAAATGTAACTATGGAATTTTTCACTGTTCTCCTGAAAATTTCCAAAAGAAAAAATGTGATAGGGGTTATAGTGGATCGTCTCACCAAGATAGCCCATTTTATCTCTATTCAGGGAGATTTATATCTTGACTAACTCGCCCTTATATATATGATGGAAGTGGTTAGCATTCATGGAGTTCCACATTCTATAATTTCTGATTGTGATCCAAGTTTCATATTAAAATTAAAGAGAAGTCTTTCACATTATTTGAATACTTAAATGAATTCATATATGACTTGTCTCCCTCAAACTGATGGACAATCTAAAAGGACTATTAAGACACTCGAGTACATGATGAGAATATGCTCAATGGAATTTAAAGCTGAATGGGATCAATATATCCCATTATTTGATTTCTTGTACAACAATATCTTCCATTTTAGTAATCAAATTACAATCTATGAAGATACATATGTGAAGTGATGTATAACTCATAATTTTTGGGATGAAGTTGGTGAGAGAATGCTTCATGGGCCAAATCTGGTGCAAGAGATGACAAAAAATGTTCGTTCTATCCAACAATATATAAAGGCTTCTTAGAGTTGGCACAAGAGCTAAGCCGACAACCATCAAGCGGAATGATAGTTTGATTATGGTGACAAAGACTTCCTTTGAGTCTCACCTTGGAATTAAGCTAAGAGGTTTGATAATAAAGGTAATCTTAACCCCAGGTACATTAGACCCTATAAAATCCTTGATCACATAAGAGCATCGACATATAATCTAGATCTTCCTCCAAATCTAGCTCAAATTCATGATGTATTCCAATTATCTCTCTTAAAGAAGTACCTAACTGAGCCTTCACAATTACTGAATATTTTTGTGGTACACCTAGAACATGAACTCTCTTATAAGGACCATTCAGTATATATCAAGGAATTTAGATATAAGGTTTAAAGAAACAAGATTACCCACATAGTTAATGTTTTTTCAAGGGACCAAAAATATGAAGAAGTGAAGTTTGAAATAAAAGAAACAATGAGGAAGAAGTACCATTTCCTTTTCTTAACCGAGGGAATCAGATGAAATTTTAGGGATGAAATTTATTAAGGGAGGAATAATGTAACAACCCAAACATTTTGAATAATATTTTTTTCCCAGAAAATGTATGTTATAATATTTTTTACTCAACATAAATATATCTATTTAATAATAAAGTCAGTATAATTTGAATTGTGACCATCGAGTATCATCTGTTATATGATAATTGGTCAATTATGACCATTTTTCAATATAAACATTACAAACAATACTGTTAATAATTATTTTAATGTTATTTTTATTATTAATATGTAAAAATGATAAAGGAAAATTAATACATAAAGAAGTGTTGATGGCCTCATCCAGTAGAGTGAATTCATATAAAGACCATTTTTCAATGCTTGGTAAGGACATAGAATCACTGGGCTTTTCTCTAAAGCAAGGCAATGATGAGCTTCAACATATAAATCTTGAAAGAAATCACATACAGGATAAGTTCAAGGTAGTGGGAATTACCACTCTTGCGATGTTAGCTGAGACACCCCGAGATTCTATCACCATCACACACCTTTAACTCATGTAATATATGGAAGTTATAATCGGTTTTGTGTTGAGGGCCTAGTTACATAATGTATAATACCTTTTTATAAAAAAATTTATTCAATAAATTCTATTTTGAGAGTAGTTTTTAATAAAAATATGAAAAATTTGGTAAATTGACTTTTTCGAAATAAATTATACTTTTAAAAATATATATAATTACTATAATAAACTAAATTATTATTAATAATGATTATTTTAATGAAATAGTATGATTAAAACTCCAATATATAAATTTAAATTCAAAAATAATTTTATTTTTTTCAATTGTCCAAAATTTTTCAATGCATTTTGCGATGCATTTTCTATCCACTATTATTTTAAAAAAAATAATGTTTCGTATATTTAATTGTTAATTTTATCATACTTATAGAATTATTATGATAAAAAAATATCATTTTTTAAATAATCACATCAAAATTATTTTAGGGTGATTTTTTTAAAAAAAAACTAAAAATATCTTACATTTTACTGGGTAGTAAAAATACTATTTAGGTTTTTTGGATTGTTTAATAAAATAATAATTATGTAATAAGTAATAAAAAATTATAGTCAAATATTTCAGATTATAATAACAAAATAGGTGTCCCATGTTTCCAATAACATGGGCAAATTCCATAGGCAAGCCCATGGTTTTGAATTTACCACTACCTAGGTGTCTAATGAAATTATTAAAAACATCCCCCACTTTTTCTATAAATAACCACCCATTTATCCATTTAAATTCACCTAAAATTATTCCACCAAGAATATTTGATATTTTTAACACACAAGAAGTCCTCATCTCCCCAAGTTCCCAATCCTCAGGTTTTAAAAAAACCCTTCAAGGTATGGGAAATCTCAACATCTCTTTTTCATTTCAGGTTTAATTTCTATGTGGTATGTCTTTAAAATTTCCATACTATGTTATTTTGTACATTTTATTATATCTGTTTAATTTATTAAGATTTTTTTATAAATTGGAGACCCTTTACCATTTATTTTTAATGTTTTCTAAAACCATGTTTCATACCTGTTATGTTGTCAAACCTTCTTCTCAAAATTTCACTCTTTTTCTCAACAAATTCTATTATTTTTTTATGAATACCAAAAACTATTTATTTTTTAGGGGTATTCAACTATATTTCAAAATTTTCTATTTTATTCGGGTATTAACAAACATGAAATGTCCTTTCATTTTTATGGGTTAATAATGGCATAAAGATCCAGTCTTTAAATACCTTTTTAAAACATTATGATTTTGATATATAAGCGATTTATTTTATTCTAAATTGGTTATTTATAAAATGTTTTATTATTATATACAAGTATCAGATTAATTATTAAATATTGATGGGGCACATTGAAAGAAATAAAATTCATTGGGAAAAGAATTTAATCTATAGAGATGACATGTTTTATGATACCTTGTTGAATGACATTAGAAATTGTTATGAGACCTCGGTGATAAAACTTGACGATATTTTTATGTATTACTGAATTAAATATTGAATCCAAATTCAAAATTAATTATTCATTTTATTATTATTATTAAATTCTTCTTTCCCATAGCTTTATGCATTTTCTCATGTTCTTATCGACAATTCTCAGGATCACTAGTAAACTATTTTTTTTATTTCTTTTATTGAGCCTTATGCTCCCCATTTCTATTGATGTATGTCCCCAAGTTATGAGATGTAGTAAATATACCAAAAAAAGAACCTATTATGAAGACCTTCATGTGTATTAGAATATTGTTTTTGTTTTCATGTATTATGTGTCCTCTTTCCAAGAAACTAAACTTTAAAAGATCGTCTATTTTGTACTTTGTAATTAAAAGTCTATTTAATAAAAATTAGGGATACCATAGATTTGGTTGAAGTGATTGGGTTTAGACATTCATTCATTGTCACCATTTTTTAAAACATTCACATTTTTCTTGCCAATGTAGCGATGTTTACCAAAACTGCTTCTGGGTTGGTGGCAATTTAGCTAATGTGAGGCACCTTAATTTCTTTTGGGATACCAAACCATTCTTGTTGGGATTAGTATTTCTTATTGGGATGCCTAAATGTTATTTTATCATGTTTCGTTTTTCACCCATGTTATTTTTTGATATTTAGTTCAATACCTAGAGTTAATACCTTGTATTTGGTTGTTGAGCCTATATATATGAGATAATTATATTTTTGGGATGTCTAGAGGTGTTTCTTAGAATCCAGATGTTGAGACTACTACTATGATATATAAGCTTGGAATCCCTATTAGTGATACTAATGGATGATTCTGCTATCCTGAGTGATGTAGATTATTATGCTCTCCTTGTTCTGTTTATACTCATGGATGATTACACTCTCCTAAGGGATATGGAGGATTATTCTCTCCCTGGTTGGTTACGTGACCATAATGTACTGCATGACATCTCACATCATTGGATATACACAATGATTATTCTCTAATTTATTATGGTATTATTAAGCTCTCCCTTATTAGACACTCAAGGGGTGTGTATGGAATATCAACAATGATTTCTCCTTAATATAACATAAGGGTCCAAAAATTAAATATTATCCATGTTCGGAATGTTATGACCACTTATAGACTGGGGTCTAGGGATCATACTTTAGACTGGATTCACATGGATGGGGTAGCATATAGTCTATCTGAGTGAAAATTTACTATATAACTAGATTTACTTCCCCATAATCAATGATTATTGTTATTGGAGGAAAGTGTGGGCGATCCTAGGTGTAGGACGAGTATCCCCCTATGGTGATGTATCTTTCTCGGATATATCTTTCGATGTTGGTTGAAGAAGGTATATATTGATTTGTATTAATATCCCAGAGACCGACTTAATGATAAATGACTTGAGTGGTACGAAAACCAACTTAGTTCCCTTGCAAATGATATCCAACTGAATGAGATTAAAAACCCAAGGATCAACTATAGTTTGGTTTTATGTTATTTTATTCACATACACATGAATATTCGTATTTATGTTTATATGATTAGGTATGGGCATATTTTTTTTACATATATAGATTTGGAAATCCATGGTGGAATATTTACGGTTGGTTGAGATCATGGACCTGAGGTTCGACTGTGATTTCACGTTTATTTTTTTTTAATTACCGTTTCAGTTGTGTCTCAGCTTGGCTAAGAATATTTCTTCTGCATAAACTTACAACAATATATTTTATTGGTTCCTCATCGGGGTAGCCTATTGAGATTATGTATCACCCTTCTACATGAACCTTAGGGTACATGTAGAGATTATGTTTTCTTTTCATGTTGAGCATAGTTTCATGGTGGATAGGGATGACGTCCAAAGTTTCATGTTTGAGTGGAGCTACACATATGGTGTCTTATGATAGGCTGGTGCAGTTCCACAGTGTCTCAAGACTAGGTATATGGTCTATCTCATAATTATTACTAGAGAACTCCAATTTTATTTCAGTTTATTCTATATTAATGTATATGTATGGTCATCCCATTGGGTGACGAGTTTTGTATGCTTGGCCTAGCTATTTGGGATTTTATATCATTTCATCTGTTATTACATCATGTTCTATTTTAGTAAATTTACTACTTCCACACTCTGTTATTTTTTTTTATGATACATAAATATTTACACTATTTCATTACACTAATATGAGGGAATAGTCTCCCCATTATCACACATTAGGACCTTACTTCTAGTCTGTAGCCTCTGGAATATTGGGAGGTGCATTGAGTCCTTGTAACCCATCAGATCAAAGCACAGTATTAGTGTAATCTAGGAAGGGATGTTACACATTGAATGGATAAAAAAATATTAATAAATATTATTATTTGAGTATATATCAACTATAATCATCCATGTGAATAATTTATGACCTTTTGGATCCCCTTGGTTGACATAAATTCCTTTACAGTATTTTATTTAATGAAAAGTGAGACATGTCACACTATTATTTTTAGTAAGTATAATAATTTTAATTTGTGGGTATATAGAATATATGTTTCACCATAAGAATTATTTTTAAATATATAGATTTATATTCATCATGATAATTTATTTTCAATTTTTAGTGAATAAATAATTACCTTAAAATATTTCATGACGCTTATGGAGTTATTATTTAATTAATACGAAAATAAAATAAATCAAATTAAAAATATTAAAATAAATATAATTTGGTATAATTAAAGTGATACATGAAGATTATATATTAACATTACATTATTATGATATATTAAAATTATTTTTTCTAATTTTACTTATTTTATTGATGTTTTTAAAATCAATGTAATGGATAGTATCAAATTTGAAAATAATGATATTTTAGGGAATACATATTTTATTGAATTATTCAAAATTCATAAAAATAATAATTAAGACAAATTATTTTATTATATGGTCTAAAATCTAATATAATATGCATTTATAGACCCTTGGGATGTTTTTTATCCCGAATAGTCTTATTATATATTAATATTTTGAGAAATTCCAAGAATACCTCTAACCTCTCTTATAAAAAGGGAACCTCTTATTCTCAATCCTACATACTTGAAAAACCATTATTTACAATACCAAAACAAATTATTTCCTATAAACCCTATAAAAATTATAGAGGTCTTATTTTTGGAAGAACACCAACCGTAGGGGTCTTAATCTGTTAAGATAAAAAGATTTTCTTGAAGAAGATGTATCATTTTTAATCATGTGTTTCATATTTTTTATTCTTACACATAGATCAAGTCCACTTAAACCATTATAAAAAATAAATATGGTATGATCAATATAATTATATTTTATTATGTTAGTTGCATAATCTTTTTTCATCTCCACTTCAACTAAATGAGAAAATAATTCATCATTCGTTTGTACGGTGGACTACTGCCTCATGAACCAATGGATATTTTTTCAATAACCACCTCTCAAGAGTAGTTAAAATGATGAAATTAATATTTATATATGATATTAATAACCTATATATCATTATAAAAATATAATATATCATATACATTCTTACCATTCCATGCACCTAAAAATGATAATGTCTTCTGTGTGTACGTAAGGACTACTATCTCCATGAAGCGATGTGATTTATTTTTCATCCCAACATCACATGAATGCCATATATATATATATATGTATATTTAATATTTAATATAATATTTATGATATTATGATCATTATATAATGATAAAATAATTCTTAACTTACTTCCAAAATGATCATTGAAAAATGAAATCGGCACTCATGCATATGTATGACCCACTATCACCATTATTATAACATAGTTCATTTTTACTAATTATCATTCATTAATAGAATTAAAAATATAATTAAAGTTTAAAAATAATAATAATTTTATGAATATTATTTTAGAGTTGATTTAATCTGGATCTATTTGACCACAATCATCATACTAAAGTCATTTTGGATTTATGAAACAAATATCATCAAAGCATCTCACCTGAACTTAAATAATTAAGTAATTATTTTTAATAAAGTGATATGATTAATAAAATAACTAATAAACATGAAAAAAATTCTAAATAAATTCCTTAATTAACCTATTATTATAATTCAAGAAGATAAAAAATTCATGTGATGAGTCAATCTCACGGTAAGGGACTCTTTAACTAAAAAATGTCTTTTTAAATATTTTAAACATTTATTCTCTAAATATTTATATTTCATTTACATGTTTTAAATTTATTTTCATTAATATATTTATATTTAAATAAGTTTTTTAAAAAGAAAATTTTTAAATTTTTCTCAAATGTTTTCAAAAATGAATCTTTTAAATGTTTTATGTAAGGGGAATTCTTTTAAAAAACCTCTTTTAAAGTTTCATTTAAAAATATCTAAATGGAATGTTTATTTACCATACATAGAATGAGTGGATATTCCCTCATTCATGAAAACATAATGTTTTTAATCATCATTTATAATATTTCATGGTTATTTTCAAAGAAAATTATTTTCTTTTTGTGTGTGTGTGTGCAGTAATCTTTTAAAATAAGCGATTTTCATCAAGTTATGAATTTATGATGAAATATTTCATGTTTTATGATTATGTTATGGTTATTGGGTAAAATTTATAATGATATGTGGTTCCATTATAAACAAAATATGTGTGGTTATTTTATAGCCCTCCAATTCATTGGGTTTGTCGAAAGTTGACCATGATGGTTATTCCATTTATAAATGTGATGGTTATATCCAAGTATAAATATGAGGGTTATGTCATGTAAAACTATGAGGGTTATTTTATAGAATCTGTGGAGGTTACATCATAAGTATGTGTGATAAGAAAAATCATTCCCCAAGTTAACTATATGGTTTATTATGCATTCTATGTGTTTACAGAAATGTCATGTTTTCTAAAGGTAATTTGTTTATTATATATTCAAATAAATGTAACTGTTACTTACCTTTGTGAAAATGATTTCATGATTTTATCATATTTTCAAATAAAACTACATGGATTTTATTTTTTCCTTAATGATTTCTTAATAATGTTTTGTGGAAAATATTTGGAAGAAAATGTGATTTCTTTTGTAAGAATTTTTTTTAGTCCAATGTTTGTTTTAAAAAAGGTAAATTTTTATAAGTATTTATTGGATAATGAAATATTACATTATTTTTATGTACCTTACATAGATTTTTGTGATCATTATATATTTTAAAAAGTGTTTCACATTTTTTAAGGGAGAGTAGGGAGAAGGATTTTAACATGAAGAAAATTTTGACGATTTATCATGAAAAGAAAAATTAGGTTTTATTTTAAATAATTTATAAGGGAAAAATTGATAGTTCATAGATGTTTCTACTTATAATATATGGATTTACTAGGTAAATTTTTTTCATAATTCTATTAAAATATAAATAAAAAATATCCTCTGACATATGATAATATTTTATTCTAGTTTAAAATCACTAGAATATGTAATTTTTATGGTCATGTCCTTATAAAGGTGATGAATTTAATTGATAAAGGATTATGACTACATAATTAATTACTATCCGAGAAAAGGATAAAATACAGATTATTCTTTGGGAAATAAAAATAATTCATCATTAACATTATTATGTCTAGAAGATGAACCATCAATTAATTTTTTGATTAATTTTTTCTTAGAATTTATGGATGCTGGAAATTCCCATGTTTTGATTGTGGTGTTAGTAAAATAATATCTATCATAAATAATTAATGAAGCTCAAAAGGAAGATTTGATGTTATATAAAATGTTATAATTGGTTAATAAGGGTATTTACCTAAATATAACATTGATAAATATTTTTTTATATTTGTAAAAGGAATGTGTTTGCCTTGTGATTCTTGGTTGAATGTAGAATTTTTAAGTCAAGCTCATAGTTCACTATTTTCCATTCTTCAAGAAATTACTAATACATATAGAAATAATAGGGAGTATTACTTGTGGGATGGAAAAAAATACAAAAATTACCATGAGACATTTGACTTGTCAATAAGTTAAAGTAGTGTTAAATATACCAAAGGGGATTCTTTTATCCTTTTCCAGTTCCATAGTGGAAATGGGAAAATATATCTACAGATTTCATGGTTGGAGTACTAAAAACTACATGAGATAAAAATAAAATTTGGGTTATTATTGATTGATTAGCTTAATATTTTTATTTACATTCTATTTGAGATATTAGGTTTTTCAATCAACATTCATGGTCGCATCTTAAGAAGATAGTCAGGTTAAATGAATTTCCACTGTCGGTTGTATCTTACCATGAACCCATGTTCACTTCAAAATTTTCCAAATAACATAAAAAGTCACTAATACTAAATTAATTATTATACAGCTCTTCATCCTCAAACTGATATAAAATTTAAGCAAACTATTTATATATTTGAATATATGCTTCATGAATTTTGAATGGATTACTAAGCAAGTTTGAATTATAATATTTTATTAGATGAGTTTTCTTATAATAATATTTTTCTTACTATTATACAGATGGAACCATTCAATTCATTTTATGGAAAGTAGTGTTAGACTACAACTATTTTTATAAAGAAGGAGAAATGACGTTAATGGTACAAGAATTGTTAGAGTAAATGGTTAAGAAGGTGATGGTAATTCGGCAATATATGGGGATATATTATAGTAAGAAGAGACTTTATGCATATAATTGGGAAAAAGATATTTATTTCAAGGTAGGTGATCATATTTTTCTTAAATTATCTCCATAGAAAAGTTTTATGTGTTTTGTTAAAAATGGGTTGTTAACTCCATGGTTCAGTAGACCATATAAAATCTTGGATAATGTTGCATAGGTTTTTTACAAAGTTCCCTTGCCTATGATTTCATCCCAGGGACATAATTTTCTTCCAATTTTGATGTTAAAAAATTTCTCAACTCTTCTCATGTTTTGAGCTCTGAGGTATTTAAATTGTAAGAGAAATTTTCTTATTAGTAAAAGCATTTTCAGATTATTTGTTGTACATAGAAGGTATTGTTAAATAAGGTACTTCACTAGGGTATGTTCTTGAGGACTATTAAGACCTGACCTTAGACACAACCTATTATAGTTATTTTAAAACTAAAAATAACTTTATTTTACCAAAGATATTTTAGGTCTACAGTTTTAGAGAATTAGGAAAAACTATTACATAGTAAACCCAAACATTAAAAGTGGACACTTATACTCAGTATCCATTTTTTCCATAAAACAAAAAATCATTAAAATAAATCATCATTTCCTATGATAATATATCATCAAAATTTTCCCATGATCAAATTCTTTTCCAAACTCTTATGTAAACCCTGTCAAAAATATTTTAAAACATGGGATGATAAAAAATTATTCATTAGGAAATTATAAGAATGGAGTCCATTAGTCTAGTGAAAACCAACAAATCATTTACTAAAGAACATTCCTTTTTATCCGGAAAAGGGAATAATCATATCAAAAATATCATTATTTAAACTTTTTAAAGTCAAATGATTTTCATGAAAACTCATATAAAAGAATATAACATATAAGTAGGTAACATGATACATAATTATACCCAAATGGAATAACCATCTAGTCAATTTCCATACATGTCACTCTTAAAAATTCATTAACCATACAATAGACTTCTAGACCCAATGAATTAGAGGTTAAAACGTAACTAGTCGTCCTTGGTTTACCATAGAACCACCCGTCCTTGGTTTATCACATAAACACCCATAAAATGTCTAATTACTATTATATAATTATGACACATATTTTGTTCAATTTTTTACATTTCACTCATAAAATTTCATTTGATCTCATATAAAAACATTTCAAGTAATTTAATAACAAATCTATTTTCATAACCATTTAAAACTTTTGAAAATATATTTTTAAATCAAAGTGTCCCATACCACTATGAATCTTTTGATAAAAATTAAAAAATATACATTTTAAAATATTCATGTCCATATCTACATTAATAAAAAAAATTCAAAAATATGGACATGAAAGAAAAATATTTATAAGAATAAATGTTTAAAAAATTCATAACAATGTTTTACTTAAAATGTCTCTTACCCTGAGTCTGACTCATCACGTACAATATTTATCATATTTAATTATAAAATTAGGTTAATTATTATTTTTTTAGAGAAATTTTTTAAATTTTATTATTCCTTTTATATCACTTTTTATCACATTACAATATTTACTTAATTATTTAAGTTCATGTCTGAAGTTTAGATGATATTTTGTACTTGAGTCCAAAATTAATTTGTTATTATATCTATAGTCAGCATATCCTTTAGTAAATCATGTCCAGAATAATATTCATGACATAATAATCACTTTTATACAAAAATTAGACTTTTAAATCCATCCATTAAATATGGATAAGAAAAATGAACTGCATTACAATCATGGAAACGATAAGTCGTACGCACTCATGAGTAGCATTTCCATTTTTCAATGATCATTTTGGAAAGAAGGATAATATAATATTAAAATTACATAATTATAATACTATAATTAATATCTAATTTATACTTTAAATATATATATATATATATATCATCCATTTTATGTGGTGATGATAAAGAATCAAATCACATTATGGAGGTGATTGTTCACAAGTACGGATGAACGACATTTTCATATTTATTTGAAGGAAATATAATAATGTAAATAATTTATTGTGTATTATTAATGATAAATATGTCATGAATATCATATAAAAATATTAATTCCACTATTACAACCAGTCTTGAGATATTGTTGTAAAAAACCAATTATATCGGTTCTCGAGGGGGTATTCTGTCGTACACACAAGCTATTAATTATTTTTCAATTTGATGTTAGTGGAAATGGATTTGGATTAAGATATTAACAAAACGAAGTATTAGTATATTAAGGATAATTGAGTTATTATTTCATCTTGGTGGAAGAATATTTGAAGGAAGTGAAAGAAGAAACAAAACAAAAAATAGTTAATTAAAAATTATATCTTTTCTTTAGACAATTTCTTTGGATCGACACCTTCACACATATAAGGTGAGTGTTTTTCATAATCTAATAGATATATAATTTGTGAAGGAAATATATTAATGGATTTTGGTAGATATTTTCTCAACCAAATAGGTTTCGAGCTGTGACTAAAATAGAATAATTAGATCCCTTTTACTAGAGAGGGGAGGGACACTCTTAGAAATATTAAAATTATTAATTTAATATAAATTAATTTTCTATTCCAAATTTATCAAAACTGATTCATTTAGAAAATAAGACGCTTTTTGTTGAAATAAATTCCTCCACTAAAAATTAGACATGTTTTAATTATTTTTTAATCTTTATCTTTTTTTGTTTTAACCCTTATATACTGGTTTTAGTTATTACTATGATATTATGTAATTTATAATTTGAGGGATAATATAATTACTATAAATTTTAAAATTTCAAATAAATGAGCCATTTACGATATTTTGAGAATTATACCATTTATTTTCACTAATTTGATATTTTATTTAAATTTTATAACATCTAATAAAATATTATTTATTTTTAAATATCATTAATGTCAATTTTGAAACTATTCATTACTTGACTTTTTAAAATTATCATAACACAATATCTTCAAAAAAAATTTTAAATAATCACTAACCTTTAAAATTAATCAATACATTTTTATTATAACATTAATTATCTCAAATTATATTTATTTTAATATTATAAATATCATTAATTTGATATTTTATTAAATAAATAATTGCACATCATCATAGTGTATGTCAATGATTCAATTATTTATTCACTAAAAATCATAAATAAATTATAATTATTAATATTAGAATTATATATTTCAAAATAATATTTATATAAAATCATATCCATTATAATATTACATATTAAAATTATTTCACTTCATAAAAACAAAAGTATGGTAAAATTGACTTTTCATTGAATATAATACAAGAAGTGGCTTAAATTCATCAATGTTGCTCCAAGAGATCACAAAATAGGCCCAAGGAAGATTTTGGTCGAAAATAACTCATAAAAAATTAGAAATAAAATTTAGGGTAATTTTATAATATTTATAATTTTTTTACCCTTAGTTACCTGATTTACCCTTAATCTTGGTATTAAAAAATTACTTATGAAATTATTCATATTTTCCAGAAAATAAGGTAGAACTATTTAATAAATTTGGACCTTATGATTATAAATATGGAATCAATTTTTTAGAAATTCAAAACAAATTATTGGATAAAATTAATTTAAAAATAATCCTATTAATGAAACGATAAAATGAATTTTCAAAGTGAAAATGATGAAAATATTGAAATGTTTTGTATAAAAATTCAATTTCAAAATGATTCACATGAAATAAAATGGAATAAATGATAAAACCATTATCTATATATACCTTAAAACCATTAAAAAATATAATTTAACAATATATATAAGCTTGATAAAAAATAATTTTTCAATTAAAATTTAACGTTTTCACTATTCGTCAAAAAACGACACTTATCATTAAAATACCTAAAAGTAAACCAAAGTATATTTCTATATTATAATTCAAAATAATATATTTATTTTGTTAAATATAGTTTATTAAAGTGTCAAAAATGATATTTAAAAATAGTGTGCCATCAAAAGGTTGAAAACTACCTTTTTGAAAAATATTTATTTTGTGCTTGAAATTGGATTTGTTCTTATATCATATATATATATATAATTCATAATATAAATTTAAAAAATTAAATTAAATATATTATATATATTTCATTAATATAATCCAAAAATAGTTAATAGTTTATTTATTTGTATAAAACACAGTTATTCACATTTTAATAGTTTTCCCAGAAAAAAACATTTTCTTTTATTTTACATTTTTTTACATTCATTTATAATTAATTTTTCAAATAATTTATTATATATACCTGGGTGAACCATATATTAATAATTCATTTAATAATATTCATTACCATTATTATAATGTATTTGTTATAATGGTAACATTTAAACAATAATATTTAATTGATCGTTTAAGATTGATATGGCGTATCATATACATTATCGAACATAGTGTTTCCTTTTAAAAACATGGGATGTTAAATTATCCTACATTTTGAATATTTCATACTCACAATTTGTAATCTGATCATAAAAACTAGGTTTTGTCTTTTCTTAATATAATTATTGAAATATCCCATTAGAACAATTTTTAATTAAACATCAACTTTAAATGAAAAACATTATAGTACAATGGTAACCTATGGTAACACATACTAGATTTTCATATAGGAAAACCATGACATGGAAGATAAAACAAACTGTCACCTTCTAATAGAGAGTGATAGATAACATGATCATGATAAAGTAAACAATCATGAAACCATAAATCTATGATGGGTTAAAATATCATTGTTTACTTTCTTTAAAGGTTGGGGTCGAAGGCTCATTTATTATTAAAGGAAATAAAATACCACTTTAAACTATGTAGAGGGAGACCTTTTACATATCCCGAAGGCCCAATAGGCATTTATCCCATAACTTGGCATGTAGGCCGAATTTTTTGTTTCAAGATAATTTTCATAGAGTTGAAAAATTCCTTTACTATTTAAACTAAGAATAGAAGAAAATATATTTACTTTATAGTATAGTTTCATAAGTTATTATATAATGTTCATAAAATCATATTTTTCTTCAATCAATGATTATTCATGATGAACTTTTAATGTCTGAAGCACTATAATTAAATTTTAGGGAATCACATAGTCCAAAAAACAATTGACTAACTATTTCCCCTATATTGAAACATTTACCAAATACAAAAATTTTAGTATAATATAATATAATTCCCCAAAATGAAAAAACCATTATATGATGAAAAACTAAATTAATCTATAAAATTCAATTGTAATACCAAAAGTTTATTATTGACCATTTGATAAATAATAGTCCTCAAATTTCCACCAACTTCAAACTATGATTGAAACCCAAAACCCAAAAGGATTTCATTTCATAGTCATCTTAGATAAATTTTAAATTTTCTCTCCAAATAAAATCAATTACCATTGAATTATTATGCCAAAATTAAATTTTCTGAATCAAATATTCTCCAAAACTGGGTAATAATTTCCATAAATAAACCGAATCACCACAAGCCTAGAAGAAAATCAACTATTACTAAAATATATATTTAAACTTGTACTCATAAATTAAAATCTCATAGTATTAAATTCACCTTAATATTATTGGATTCACAAAATAATGAATGTCTTCCAAAACAACATTAACCACCTAATCAACAAATCATTTTATAATTTCAAGTATATCGGCTCGATATAAGACATATTCCCAAAAAACATACTCTTCATCCATAGATTTATTTAAATAAAATGAAAAAATTATTATTAATCATGACTTGATGTATTCCAGTGTAATTTTATTCACCCTTGTTTCCCTCCGGTTGTGGGTTTTATTCTTATAGCCTTATCGAACACGACAGTTTATCACCTATATTGAAGGTTATACTTTTTAGAAAACTATTTATTTAATATAACATTTCTAAAGTAGGATAAAATACTCTAAAATAACCATAACAATTTTTACCCTCAATATTTATCTTATACCTTTTATTTTTCATCCCAAAATGTAATAGCCCATAATTACCTAAAAAATAAATTTCTCCAAAAATATTATTCGTCAACTTAAAATTTTATAACATAAATCCTATAAAGTTGTTTCTAAGACATTTAACATATGATCAAACATAAAATAATAAACACATGATGATATACCTAACTCCTAATAAAAATACTAATCTCCAAAGTTTTCTAAATACCACTCTGATACAAAATTTAAGGACCCAACCTTAAGCATAACTTATTCTAGTTATTATAAATCTATAAATCACTTTATTTTCCGAAAGATTTTTTATGTTTATTGTTTTATAGAATTATGATAAACTCTTATATATTAAACCATATACATTACAAGTAGAAACTTATTCTCAGTATCAATTTTTTCCCATGAAATAAAAAATATTTAAATAAATCATGATTTCGTATGCTGATAGATCTTGAAGGTATTACCTAGATCTCAACCTTTTCCCAAATCTCCTTTAAACCTTATAGAAAACATTTTAAAAAATTATATGATCACAAAAACATATTAAGGGACTTAAAATAAAGTAATGCATTAGTCTAATGAAAACATTTAAAACATTTACATAAGAATATACCTTTTACCCTAAAAAACAAATCATCATATCCAAAATATCATTATTTTAAATTTTGAAAGGAAAGTTATTTTCCTAAAAACTCAAAAGAAACCATATAATATATAAGTAGGAAAAATAGAAAATAATTATACTCAAATTTAATAACCATGTGGTTGACTTTCATACATGTAAATCTTACAAATGGAATAACCATATGATCAAAATCCACACCCAATGCATTAGAAGTTATAATGTAACCACCCATCCTTGGTTTATCACGGAACCACCTGTCATTGGTTTATCATGTAACCACCCTTCAAGTTTATAAGTACCATTTTATAATAATAATACATAAAATAATTCAATTTTCAACATTTCACTCATAAAATTTCATTTTCACTCAATTGAAAAAATTTCATGTTATCTAATAACCAATCCATTTTCAAAACCCATTTAAAACATTTGAAAAGTTATTTTTAATTAAATGTGTCTCATACAACATTGAAAAAATTGAGAGAAATTATAAAATAATATTTTTAAAACATTAATATAGATCTAAATACATTCATAATAACAATTTTAAAAACATGGACCTGAGAGAGAAAGATTTTGGGGAATAAATTATTAAAACACATAAAATGATCTTTTACATAAAGAGTCCATTACCTAGAGTCCGACTCATCATGTAAAATATTTATCCTCGATAATAATAAACATTGGTTAATTGTTTAATTGATTTATAACCTTTTTAAATTTTATTATTTTATTTATATCACTTATTATCATATTATAATAATTACTTAATTATTTAAGTTCATGTAAGATGTTTTGATGATATTCAGTACTTGATTCTAAAATGACTTTGGTATAATTTATATATTCAAAGTGGTCATTATTACATAATCTCTATAATAATTTTAGTGAAATAATAATCAATTTTATAAAACAATTTTTCTTTTTAAATCAATCTTTTAAATGTGGATATGAAAAATGAACTATGTTATAATAATTGAGACAGTAAGTTGTATTTACGTATGAGTAAAATTTTCATTTTTAAATAATAATTATGGAAATAAGGTTCATATAATTTTAACTTTCCATAAATAGCATGATATCATTAATATAAAATTAATACATTAAATATACTTATATATATATCCTCTATTTGATGTGGTGATGAAAAATGAATCACATCGCTTCCTGGAGGTGTTAGTTCACACGTATGCAAGAATGGCATTATAATTTTTTCATTCATAGAAATGTTATAATTTAAATGATACATTATCTTTTAAAAATTATAAATATATCATAAATATCATATATAAAAATTATATCCATTACTATAACCATTATAGAGATATGGTAATAGAAAGTGAATTATATTGGTTTGTGAGGTGAAATTCTTCCACACACGTGAAAGATTAATACTTTTCACATATTATGGAAGAGGATATGTGGTTACGTGTTAATATTAAATTAATAATATATATTTATATTAATAATAAAATATTTATTATTCCAACATGATGTAAGAATATTTTAAGTTAGTGGAAGAAGATTGACTAAAAATTAATTTTTTATTTATCAAACACTTCTAAAGAAAATGTGAGAAACATGAGTTCAACCATAAATGGAAACAACAAAATACTTAAAGGAAAATTTAACTATAATATAGTTAAACTCCATAAATAATTTCCAGGATTTATTTATTACCTGAGGGTTTTGATCATCCACTAAAAGATCATTGAATCTAAAGGCTATCTTTTCCTAGGACTAGATATACTCCTCAAGCCTGATCTTCCCATTATTGAATCCCCTAATAATGACTAAGACCTGATTGTTGATAAAAGTATATTGATACTCATTAATATTCATCATTAAAGATATCCCCATCATTTTAATGTATTCTTATTAAATTGCATTGAGATATAGAATCTATTTCATTACTTCATCTTCTGAGGTCATGAGAAATTCGAAGGATTTCAAAGCGCATCACATGTCATACACTGGTTGTCCATCTTCTTGGATTTCATTGCTGACTGAGTCTCCATCAAAAGAGTCAATGAGGAGTGATCCTTCCTCTTGCGGATTCCATTCCATCCATCCATGGAGGACCTGACCTGGTCACTCTTGATGTCCAGAATCATAACATCAATCTATTTAAGATATATAATATACTGAACATATGAGGTGAGGCCACCCTTCAGTTGAGAATCCCCCAGATTCATCCCTCACCCCTTAAGGGTTTCATCACCATCAACAGTATAAACCACATTCACGTTAATTTCCTAGAGGCTAGAAAGTGGGTTGGATGATGTTTTTTGTGAGACTAAACAAACCAAAGGGACCTCCCTAATAGTTAGAATCCCCCCTCTGATTCCTTTTGAGAGTCATCATCCTCAAGAAAGTCAAAATGATTGCAAACTATAACCTTTGGAGTGGTTCTTCCAGATCTCACTCCATATATTTCCTTCACCAAACCCACACTATCTTTCATATGTGCAGGGTCCTTTTCATTTTTTACCAATAACCTATCTCATCCCATTAACCTCCTCTGTAGTTTCCACTCCCATTGAATCCTCCTTAGGATCTTCTACAGTTGCAATCTTTGGGCTCACAGACTCAATAACACCACTCCCGCCAAGGTAGAGCATCAATTTATGAAAAGTTTCATAATCTTTCAATTCAAGGTGTAATGTCCAAGACATAAAATTTGAATTATCATCCTTAAAAGGCTATGCAACATCGGTATTAGAAGACAATGTTACGAATGAAAGGTGTCCTCACTTGTTTAATAAGTGAATAAAAATGTGAGGAAGAAATTTCTGAAAGGGGGAAGAATTAAATAGCCCATGTAATATTAGAAAAAATAATTTTCATCTCATAAAAATATTAATTAGATATATATTCTTGAGTTATATTAATTAAAATAATATTAAGAAATTTCTCAGTCCAAAGGAAAGCATTATTTCTTAAAAAAATGTTTTTTCATCAGTTATATGGTTTAATTTAAAATCATGGTATTCAAATTATATAACATAAATTAAAAAATATAATCTAAATTTTTGAATTCATTATTTAATAATTATTATAAGATAAATTTTTTAGAATAATTTTTAAAAGATTGGGTTTTCAGTAAATAGTGAAATATACAAAATTTTAATTGATAAATGAATTTTTTTTAAAGTATTTATAAAGTGAAACTACATTTTTGATTGTTTTTAAAAATTATTTTTTTCATTTTAATTTAAAATAATCCAATTATGGTATTTTAAATTAATTTTATAATTGAATTTTGTATATAAACATTTTATATTTAAAATGGGAATTTTTATTAAAAAAAATTTGTTTCATTTTATCAGGTTAATTATAAATTGAATTGTTTACCCATTTATTTTTTTAAAATGGATTCCCTATTTGGAATCAATGTGTCAAAATTCGGTAAATATCACTCTTTTAACATCGTTAAATATGAATAGTAACCTTAGTAATTTTTATTACCACATTAAATGGTAAATCAAGAAATTAAAGATAAAAATAAAATGATGAGGATAATAAAATGACCCCAAAACATGGCTTAAATTAATTATATGATACCATTTCATCCATAATAATATTATATTCTATTATATGGCAATTTTTTACCATTTGGATGTGATTATTACCTTTACAATATTTTACTTTTGGAAAATACATAGATGTCACACTCTTGTTCTTAATAAATATAATACTTTAAACATATGGATAAACATAGTCTATATTTAGTCAAAAATATAATATTGAAATAAAATTTTCATATCTTTATCATGGTAATTAATTTTTATTTTTCAGTATATAATTAATTACCTTAAATTCTTACACAATGTTAATCCTAAAATTATTCAACTAATGGAAAAGTACAATAAAAGATATTAAAAATATTAAAAATTATATAATTTAAAATAATTAATGTGATACATGAAATTTTTAGATTAATATAACATATTATTGATATTTTAATTTATTATATTCTAATTCATTGGTTCTATTTCTGTCATAACAAATCAATGTAAATGAATATTTCTAAAATATGTATAATTGGTATTTTATGATAATAATATTTTTTAATGATATAAAATTCCCAAAAATGTTATATTTTTCTAAATTAATGGTATATTGTTAATGAAATGAACTAAAATACATTTTTGGGTTTTTTCATTTCAAAGTAATGTTACTAACCTTAATGTGTAGAAAATTGTAATATTGAAGTAATTATCAAAAGGGTTAATGATATATTAAAAAGAAATGATATGGGTAAAAACATATTCCAAACCTATATAATATCTATTGGAAAAAATATTTTGATCCATCATCATCCTATATTTTAAATAAATCAGTTTTCATTCATTTGAAATTTAAAATTTTTTTATATTAATTTCATATATTCATAAATTCCATGAGTTCTCCTCCCCTCTCTTATAAATGGGAATCACTTCTTCCCTTTACATAACACATAAAAACCCATTTTGTTAATATATAATCTACCTAAATACCTTCTTAAAATCTGTCACCAAGTTCTCGATACCTTATTTAGGGATTAACGCAAACCTTAGTGGTCTTACAGTGTTATGTAAAAAGTTTTTCTGAAAAACAGGAAGTCAAAGAACGTATGTGACGAGTGAGACTAAATATAAGGGACTTTATTTTAAAAATACACTTTAAAAGTTTCCCTTAAAGATATTTTTTTCTTCTATATCTATATTGTTAAATTTATTTTATATATGTTTTTATAAGGACATAGAATCCTTATAAACGGAACTTATTTCTCTTTTGACTTTCATTCAAAGGTTATTAAAAGGAATATTTATATATATATATTTTAATTTCATTACAAAAATAAAAAAAATGTGTTCTATTATAATATATATAGTGATAAAAACCTATCCCATAACCATATATAATCATTTTTTTTATCTTCCTTTAAAAACATAGATGTTTTCATCAAAGAAAAATATTTTTTACCTTTAATTATGGAATTTTAGTTTTCAAAATTATGTTTTTAATAAAAAGGATATTACAATATTTGAAAATATTTTCTTATAGGGGAAAGCTTATTTTTAGGATGAAATATTTATTTTATTATGTTATGGTTTTGTGAATTCTTTATGATGATGGGTGGATCTATTATAAACTAAGTGTAAGTTATCTGGTTATAGCTCTCTAATGCATTATGTAAAGGGTAAAATTTAACCTTTTAGGTTTATCATAATAGATTATGAGAATATATTGTGGTGATTATTCAATGCATAATCGTGGTTGTTATTTCAATTGTAACTATGTTGGTTACTCAAAGCATATCCATTATGCTAATCCCATTCATAAGTAATAATGATATGAATATTATGCCTCATGTTACCTACATGACTTATCTATGATTTTAATTTTTTTAGGATAATATTATGATTTTTCAATGTAAAATAAAGTATATGATACTTCATATAGTCGAAAATTAAATCTTTGTGAATATGTTATATTTTGTTTTTCGTGATTTCAATTAAACATTACGAGTATTATTTTGAATATAATATGTTTAATAAAAATATTTGGTAGAAAAGGTGATTAATTGGGTGAGAAAATGTTTTTTAAGTTAAATGTTTATTTTGAGAAATAATTTTTTTATAAGTATTCATAATCTTATGTTTTTTCTTTTTTTGTATTTCCTTTATTGAGATCTCTATGCTAATATAACATTTTAAAAAAAAATCATAGGGATTAAGGATGGGTAAGTTAATGTAAATAGTAAATAATAAATTTATATAGTTTTTTATTAAAAATAATTAATTTTTTATTTTAAATTAATTATATTGTTAAAAATGGATAATAAGTAGTATTTTACTCTTTTTAATGTATGGGTTTGTTATGTATGAGTTATGACCTAAATATCTGAAAATATAAACCTAACATAACTTTAGTAATGAATGAAAATTTAACCTTGTCTAAGGAAACTTGATTATGTAATTTTTATGGTTTTTCCCTCATAGTCTCCAATTACATCAGCCCAACTATGTATGAGTTTCAATAATCAAATGTCTCAAAAATGAATTATAAAGGAAAAGAAAAATATTTTTTGGTTGAATTTGATCTTAAGTAGTCCTAAGGGGAACTTCCATGTTATATTTTTAGATGATTAATTATTGTTTAATATATTACAAGATTGGTGAATTTTTTCTTATGGTCAAAAAACTATGGGAAATTATTTTGGTGGGTAATACCATAAATTCATGATTCTTAAGCAAGAAAGTGAATATTAAACTATGGTATATAATTATTTCTCATCCTATCAAAATATAAAATGATCAATATAATCTAATGTGGACATTTTCATGATTTTTTAATGCTAAAAGAAGATAGGAATTGTTTGTAATCAACGTTATGAAAAGGAAATAATGTTAATTCACTACACAAGAATGTACATATTCAATCTACTAAAAAATTTGGCCTTATCCATGTAGAAATTTTTGGATTCCTGAAGAAGAAAACAATAAATGAAAATATGTATATTATTTATTTTATTAATTATTTTAATTTAATAACTTTTATGATATTTACTGAACAAAATATAGAGGATTTACATTTTTTCAAAAAATAGTTTTTGAATAAGTGTAAAAAAAGAGTGTTGTTTCTTCTAAAAGAAAATCCAGAATGAAATTGTGTTAAAGCTACAATTGGAATATTTTATACTTATATTTAGATGAATGGAATTTACCATGATCTCATTAAAACATATACACAATAAAAAATGGTTTTACTAAATGGAAAACCATAATCTCAATTGATATTTCTAAGACTATATTGATTAGGAATAATACATCTCTATATTTTTTAAGAAAATATATTGGTGAAATGGTTTATATTCAAAACAATTGAGGCTATAGAAAAAATTTAGATATATCAATATATGATATTTCTAATAGTAAATACCTATTATTGAAGTATTTAATTATTTTGGAATCCCCTATGTAATCAATGTTAAAAGATAAAATATTGGGATGTTTGAGAAAAATGTGTTGACGATATAATCCCAGGTTATACTCAAAATGTATGTGGTTAAAATTGTTACAATAAAGTGACAAGGAATATTGTTGATACTGATGACATGTATGTGTTAAAACATTCAAATAATAAATACACGCATTAAGAAGAATGTTCCATAATTATTAATGAAGATTTATTTTCTAAAATGTAGGAATTAATTTTTAAATATTATGAAAATTAAAAAGATGTGTAGGTTAAAAAAGGGGATTCATACATTTCATGTGATGAGGATAATCCTTGTTCATATCATACAAGGATTATAAATAAATTATATGTAAAAAATATTATTTTTGAACAATGAAATCAATTTCAAACTAGAAAAAATTTGAGGGATGCCACACATACTACACTATTTTCACTAGTTAACCAATAGATGTGAAATAATCATTGAAAAATAAAGGGTAGGTTGATTCCATGAATGAAAAATAATATCATATATATAAGAATGATAATTGGGAGTGGGAATTGGGTTCCAAATCAGGATGATAATAATATTATACAGATGAAGTGGGAGTTCCAAAACTAGTTGAATGAAAAAGGTGTGGTTGGGAGAAATAAATAAATACTTGCATGAAATGGTTGTTATCATATTAAAGGAATTAATTTTAATGATACCATTACACTTTAATTATATCTTTAAACCACTATATAATTTCATTCTATTATAGCATGAAGGCAATAAAATATTTTTGAAATAAATGTCATTTCTATCTTACTAAAAAATTTGTAATAAAAGAATGTTTAAATTTACAAACCAATTTCATTATTACATTAAAAAAATAGTGTATCTATGTTATGGAAGGATTTATATAGGTTTAAACAAGACCATGTATAATTTTATTCCATGTTAGATAATTTCTTCAAAAATTTGAAGTGACAGAAGTAATAATGGAAAATAATCTCTATATCATAGATGATAATAAGGTATCTATCACTATTAGGGTTTATATAAATGATATTATATTTTATAGTAATGATAACAGTTCATGTGAAGTGTTTTCTAGGTAAATGAAGTATTTTTTGAAATTTTTATGCTTTATGATATGAAATATTTTATAAGATTACAAATTTCACAAGAGGTTGGTCATATTATTTTTTATAAGAGACCTATGCATGAAAACACCATTAGATGTTTGGAATGGATGAATCAAAATTGGTTTCCACACTAATTTTAGTGGGAACTAAATTTTCAAAGGAAGATAAAGGAGCAAATATGACCCTAGATATTTACAAAAGTATATTAGAACATTATTATTCTTGAAATATTAAATGATTGATATTGTTTATGATTTAAAAATTTATTCCAGATTTCAATGTTCACATAAATACTTTTATTTATATACCATATATATAATTCTAAGGTATATTAAAAGAAAAATAAATTCATGTTTTTAATTTGTTAAAAAATTAAGGATTTATCATTTTGGATATACATTTTAATATTGAGTAGTAAATTTTTATGAAAAAAGATCTACATAATGGACTTCCCTTCGTGTGAGAATGGTGTATATGTTTGTTCACAAAAAGCTAAAGTTACATTTCATAGATTCCTACTAAAAAATAGTATGTGACTATAGCTAAATCATTAACCCAATTGATATGGATGAAAAATTAGTTATAATATCTCAAGGTTGAAGAAATATATTTCAACATTTGAGATCATATAACATTGATACTAAATATAACTTCATCAAAGAGATGGGGTAAGGAAATTTTTTAATGTTGTTATTTTTTCTAATAAATGTTAAAATAATAGATGTTTTCACTAATCCCTCTTTCAACGATCTTGTACCCTAGTGGTACAGGCTCCTGTTTGGAATCCAAATGACCCAGGATCAAATCTAGGTAGGGATGAATACCCGGGTACTATAGCATACTGTAGCAGGGCACTGTAGTAGTACTGTAGCAGTGGCAGATCTGTAGCAGTGACGACACTGTAGCAGCGGAGGGACTGTAGCAGGTACTGTAGCAGCGGTTGTACTGTAGTAGGTACTGTTGCAGTGCGGGAACTGTAGCATTACTATTCACTGAGGGGTCCTTTGGGCCATTTAATGGGCTTTCAAGCCTTGTATTCAGTTCACTTGGCCTTGAGCCTTTGGGCTAAGTAATGGGTCTCCCTCTACCCAGTCTAAGGAGGTCTTCGCTTTAAATAATAAATTGAGGCTTCAGCCCCAACCTTTTAAATAACTAATCCCTTTCTAAAGGATGATTAATAAATAAGTTGACGGTTGGAATTAAACATCATTCCTCTAAAGGCTAAAGTATGGTTAATTCATCCCCTCTCACTTCTTATTCAATTGATAGTGTTTCCAAAAGGGGATAAATGACAACATAAATCTCTTGTGTTTATTAATTTATTTGTTTATAAATTTTATTTATAATGGGTGTTGATTTATTTTATATATAACCTATTGATATGTGTTTCATATATGGTGGAGATACCTTTTATTTCAAGTGAAAAATTATTTAGATAGAGTTATTAAAAGGGGATATAATCGAAGGAGATCATGTGGTGTATGAGTCTTGGAAAATTATTTTAAATGTTTTTTATGAGCAGATATGAAATAACGTATATGAATATTTATTGTATATTTTTAAAATAGGATTTTTTTAGAAAGTAAAATTTTATTAAGTTGATGAATTTTTGAATCTCTAGTGGTATCTCAAAAGAAATTTCTAATGGTATTAAACTAATAAAATTTGCTTGTTTTTGAAAGTGGTGTCAAGGGGATCAAAGGATATGAAAATATGAATGTAAGTCAATTTTTTATTGTAAATATGAATTATTATTAATTTTATTGTGTTTTATGTTGTGTTTTTACAATTATACTTATAATTACCAAATTATTATTCAATGTTAAATGAATTTAGTTTGAATGTAATTTATGTTCCTTTATTTTTAACAAAATTAAAAGGGAGATAATGTTGATAAAAAGAGTTATTTAGAAGATTCTATAGACATTGGGAGATTTTTTAACACCCATATTGATGTTTTTTAGATTTGGAGTTAAAGAAGATTCCTCTAGCATTTGGTATTTCTCTAGTGAAGAAGACATGGAGTAATTAAATAAGATGTGATTTTTATGTGGTATTTTTTTAATGTATAAAATATATTCAATCTCACATGTTATAATTTTTATTGTTTGATATTAATATTTCATATATATTTTTGGTTAATTTCAATTGGTTAGAAGAGGCCTTGAGAAGAATTGATGTGAATCCCATATAATTTTAATAAATTGTTAGTTATAAGTATGAGGCTAAAAATTGAAATGTTTTGATCAATGTAATTATTATTCTTATGTGACCTAAGGATTTTGGGAGTTTATGTAAGGATTTTGGATTGATTTTTTATAGATCATACCGATGAAAAGGAAGTATAAATCTAGGAAAAAATAATTAATTAACATGGTTATAACCTATGTAATTATGAATCTAGAGAACATTAGGATCATATCTATCCATGTGAGTATCATTTTAGTTATTTAAATATGATTCCTAATGTTTCCAAGTATCATTTATTGTTTTAAAGGGTCATCAAAAAATTTATAAATATTATTTAACACTTCATAATTATCATCAACACCTATGTAGTATTCATTAATGAATCTACAAGGATAAGAATACAATATCATAAGTATGAATCTTAAACTTTTTAAAGATTCTTGTAAGTGTATAAGGATATATAATATCTTTGTATGTCCTACTTTGAACGTTATTAGGATGAATTTTTTAATAATATTTGATTTTATAATATTTATTTTCCAAAAAAAATATTTAAAATAATTTGATGCATGTGTTGTTCATTTATGGATTAAATATCACAAAATGAGATTTCTGATTCCTAAAAAGGGAGGGTAATGTTCATATCATGAAGAGAATAGTTTTTGAAAAGAAAATATGAGTACTTCTTGAATAACCACATGTTTATGATGAAACCAATGTTGCTAAGTCGTAGTTAGGTGGAACATAATTTAAAAAAATAAAGAATTTGTGGGAGGAGAAATAAAAAGTTGTTTAATGCTATTATAGACATTTATTTCTATACTTTTTTAATTTTAAATTAAAATTCAGACATTGAAAACATTTTCTTCAGAGAAAATTTATTTTTAGTGTTTTGAAAAATATAAGGTATTCCTGGAACATTGAGTAAGTAAAAAAAGAGAATGAATAAGTCATTGTATAAAAATTAGATGAATATTATTTTTAGAACAATAAACTAGTGTGGGAGTTTTGTATTTAGTTCAGTTCTTACATAAGGAATAATTATATTTTTATAATGTTAGATGAAGAATAAGAAAGAATAAAAGAATATGGAAAATATTAGGGTAGTATCATATAAAGGCACTTCTATTTTTAAAAAAATAAATATTATTGTATCTATTTGGGAAACACTTAATCATAGTTAGGTTACTTGTTTTAACATGAGTAAATAGATATTTCCTTCTCATTCTATTCCACATGTTGATACTAGGGGTTCGTTTGGTCTCAATAAAATCTAGAACTTTACAAGGATTATCCTCCTCATTTTCATAGGCGAGCGTTATAAATATATTATATTTTAATGTTTTTTACTTTAGTTTTTCCGTGATTACAATTTAATTAACACATATTAATGGGTGGTGATGATTGTTTAAAAAAGATACTTTAAAATTAATTTATAATCCTGTATTCACTCCCCACTATAATGCCCCTTTACATTTCTATCATATATGTTTTGATTTCTATTTTTGGCTACCCTTTTTCATTGGTAGAGTATTTTCGACTTTGAATTGGGAGGATACCTATAATGGTAAAGTCATAGATTTGTTGTATTTTTTACAGGTCTTTTATGATATTCATTTGGTAGTTACAAGACTTGTAAAGGATTTTATGATGTGTAATGCCTAACATACTCATCCTATAAGTTTAATTCATAGTCTGATTTTTTACACAACATTGGATATGAAAATATGGGTTTCAATTAAAAAAGTGACTTTTTTTAGAATAACATAAAATGTATGGGATTGATGATGTCTAAAATATTACATGTAGTGTAATTCCTCAATTTATAGTTTTAGGGTGTCTTGTGGGGGTTTCATGCATTATTTATTTTTTCAACCTTCTCCACAAAAATAGATCTCTTAATTGAGTTGATTTTGGGTGTCTTCCGTTAGTCTGGATCGATTCTCTCTTTGATTAATCAGTATGGTTTGGAGCTTTATCTATATGGGTAAAAATTTTCCTTGTTTTAGCTCTCTTTGGTGGTTGAGGAACCATTTTTTATAGGTATTCGTAATTGGGTTGTGTTTTCTATCAACACCTTTCAGTCATTGGTCATTCCAATTCTTCTGGGGGTAGATCTCATGGTTTCAATCCCAATTTCCAAAGGCATTTAGGTTTTCTTTCCACCTAAGGTGGCTGAATGAATTTAATTGTTCTAATTTAATTAATTTCGTATTTTTCATACCAAATCATTGACATTTTAATTGAAATATAATATCAATTATTGAAATTGAAAATGGAATGAATTATCATTTGTAAAAGGGTTTTCATTAAATATTAGAAATGAAAAAATGGAGTTTCAAACCCTAAATAATATTTTATTTCCTGTGAAATTATTTTATAAAAATATGGGAATAGTTTTTAAAACTGAAATTCACAAGAATTGCACAACAGGAACCTTGGGTACACTGATAAAGAGACACATATAGACTTAGTGTTCCTGAATCCACTAGGAGGTAGCATCTTATATGTCAAAAATCTATGTCATGTCTCGATGCTAGTCTAGATCCAAATTTTTTCCTTGTTACGAATGAGAGTGTCAAGTATGTATTGTCTCTTAGGCTATAGATCAATTGGTAGGTTAGTTTTTGTGCTTGGTTCTTTATTATATGATAGTTTATTTAATGGTTTCTCTATCACATGTATATTAATATTTTGGTATATTTACCTAATTATTTATGTATTTTGAAAATAGGGAATGAAATTTGTGAAAATTCAAGGATTTGTTTATAAGAATTATTTTTCTATAAAACTACTCGTAATTTTTTTTAAAGCTTGTACTTTTGAATTATTGTTATTATAACTTTTATAGATATTTTGGTGCTATACTTCTAGGGTTTATTTCTCACACCCTACATATGTGTTTGGGTGGATATAGACAACGTTTTGTAGGATTCAGGCAAAGGGAAGAGTATTTTTATAGAGACCCTAGCATGACATACATAGAAATTACAATAATTTTTCAGAAAACTCAATACATGACACAAATAGATGCCCAATGACGATATTAGTTTAGTGTCTTTCTAAACTCGGAACATAATATTCTAATCATGGTGAAAGATCTTCAATATCTTCCAAAAATATCTTCCCATTTTGTTTTCTTACCTAAAACATTTCTTTATCTCTTGGGGAAAAGAAAACATACAAAGGGTGAGATCAAATGCTCACTAAGGGTAATCAGAGAGAAAATAAAAAAACCATATACATTTGAACTTAAAAACATGAACATAATGTTTAAACATCAAAATCATGAGTTGTGAAATAAATCTTGGTAGTACGTAACACATAGATCATAAAGGATCATTAATCACGATAAAATAGCATGGGAAAAACCTATAATTGTGGAAAACCATTAAGCACATGATATTATTTCAATAGAAGCCAAGGAATTGCTACCAATACCATCATAGTGGACAAAGTCCATTACTGAATATGGTTTACTGGTCATTCCCGCCCTGTATCACTGAACTGGATTTACTTGTCGTTCCAGCCATGTCTATCTCATGAGATATAAATATTTACCCAATGAAATGGTGGGAGGTATAGGTCCCACCTCTCTCATTATGAAATCATTCTTTTGGGTGCCACAAAAAAAAATCATTCATCATAACCCAGTGAATAAAATGGATTTCATAAATATCATCCCATCATAACATAATCCATATAAAACAATGGATATAATTTCACCATATACAAAATAAAACCATGTAATTAATGGGTACATTATACATGAAACATAACAATATTAAATGATGTCATCTTATATGGAAAATGGTTTTGATAAAACACTTGAAATGAATTATTGAGGAAAAATATCCTTTCTTCTTTAAAATTATTTTCTTTTCTCAAAAGGCTGTATAATTTTAAAAGAAATGATTTTTTTTGAAATTAATAATGAAATATTATGGAGGAAGCTTCATGGAAATAAGTCATTATGAAACAGTAAAAATTCGTTCATGTCGTATAAGATAAAAAACAATATTCACGTAATTTTTCCAAAAAAGTTAAAAAAAAGTACCTCGTATGGTAAACAAAAGAATGATTCCTTCCATACCACATTGTAAAAGTCAAAAGGAGATAAACAAGACTTTAATCATACATAGAATAATAGTAAAAACATTATGAAAACATATTTATAAAACATGGTCTTGGATGATAAATATAACCCCAATAAATTTATTCAAATAAACAATCATAGATAAGAACACGATTAAAATAATTATCCCGTACCTTAGGTCCAATTTCATCTGAACATGTTTGAAACTACTATATAATCATTTAAATAATTTCATATAATTATTCAAGAATCATTGTCATTTTTTTGATGTCATATATTCTCCTTTACGACTTTATATTACCTGTTCGTTTGTTAATTCCATGTTGACGCAATGTTTTATGTAATAATCTATTCATTTATCATACGTGTTTGGGCTTGTTGTTCTTGATATTATCATTATTTACATATGTCCTGAATGTAAAAAAATTATTTATATATCATATGTACATTCATTATATATATAATATATAGATAAATGTAATGAAATACACCGGTCATGGAGATGGTAGGTCGTATGTATGCTTAAACACTGTCTTCATTTCCTTATTGACTTGAATAGAAGTAAGTATATTACATATATATATATACATAAATATAGTATCATTATTATGTCATATATCTTATTATTATTCATTATATAAACCTTATAATCATTCTTGAATGGTTAACATGGAAAATGAATCTCATCGCGTCGTGGAGACGGTAATCAGTACGTACGCATGAGTGATGATATCATTTCCATAATTATAAAAAGGAATTGGAGTGGATGATATAATATATAATTATTAGTATCATGTTATAATAATCATATATAGTTATTATTTCCACCATTATACCCTTCCATGTAAGGTGGTGGTGGAAAAACAGATTACATCATGGCGTGAAGACGGTAATTTGTACGTACGCACGCGCGGTGATTTAATTTTTCAATGGATGGAAAGAATGTGAATTATGGTTATTTCATATTCATAATAACATATCATTATAAAATTTACAATTAAGTTATTACTTAATAATGAAACAAATCATATAGAGGAAGTAGAAGAAGAAATAATTTTTAAATAATCGGTAAAAGATATTACCTCTTCTTCGAGACGCCGCTTCTAAACCCCATCTTAGGGCACTAATGTTGGTATTTGAAGATAACCAAGACCTATAGTATGTTTCTAGATAAGTTGAGAAGCGAAATGGGAATGTTTTGGCCGATTTTGAAAGCTCAAAATTGAGTGAAGAGAAGAGGGAGGAGGTTCCCTTTTATAAGAGAGTAGAGGGGCACCTTTGGAAACCTCCAAAATGTTAATTTATAATAAACTCAAAATACACTAAAAAACATCCAAAGTGACTCAAATTAGAATATGAGATAAGATAGGGTTGTAATCTCATCAAAAAATCAAATTTATATAAGTTTTTATTTTATTTTAAACCTTATCATTTTGATTTATTTTTATTTAATCTATTTATTTTTTATTTGTGGTAATAATATTAGAAATTTTAAATGGTTATAAATATATACGTGTGTGTTATTAATTGATCATATTTGGATATTTTATGACATTTTAGACCATATAAATTTCAATTTTTAATTTTTAAATATTTTATTTTATTTTTAAATAATTTGATAATATGTTATTTTGATAAAATATCAATAGTGTCAATTTTTACACTATTCATTTATTTGAATTTAAATAAAATTAAAACAGATGATAGAGTTGAACCAAAATATTTAATAGATTCCTAACATTTCAAATGAATCTATAAAATTCATGTAGCACATTAATTTGTTAATATAATATTTATTTTAATATTTTTAATACCATTTATTTGATATTTCACTTAATAAGATAATTACTATAACATTTTAGTATAATTATTTAATATACATATTTGTAGCATAAAAATTAAAAATAAAATAAAATGATGAATATAAATCTAATATATTTAATAAAAATACTTTTAATATAATTTATCATCTTAAAATCACAACATTTAAATTTTTATATTCATTAAATTATGAAGGTGACAACTTTTACCACATTTAACATATAATAATATAAGTTTTGTAATCGTTTTTATAAGGCTCTAAATAGTAAAAACATTCCCTATTGGATTCTTAAGGTTTATATATACACGAGTAATAAGTTTTTTCCAGTTTTTGGGCCTTTTGATGGGTATTATTATTTTAATAAAAACTATATTATTGATTTTTTAGTAAATAAATAATTTCGACATCATTAATGTACAAGATATTAAGGTAATAATATATTCAATAAAAATTAAAAATAAATTACCAAGATAAAGAAAAATATTTTATCTTTAAAATGAGTATTTATAATTGAATTTATATTCTGTATAACCTTATATTAAAATTAATTTAATTATTAATGTTTGAATGAGACATATTTCACTTTCCTTTAAATAAAATAAATTAATGGTCTTAATCACATCCAAGTGGGTTCCAATATATTCCATTTAGACCCAAGTATATTTTAGGGAGAAATATAGTCCTCCAATGATATAAATACCAGTGTTAGTTTAATTTTATAATATGATTTTTACCCTTAATAAAGTGATTTACCTTTAATTGTGGTAAATAAAGTTAACCGCAGTTACTATTCATAATGCCTAAAGATAAAAGTTAAATATTTAGACAATTTTAACCTCTTGATTCCAAATATACAATCCATTTTTATAAATTCAAAACACATAAGATGCAGTAATTGATTTAAAATTAATATCGTTGTGGTAAAACTGGATTTTTGTTTAAAACATTGCAAAAGATTGAAATGTTATTACCTATGAATTCGATGTAAAATTAATGATAATGAAATTCATAATATTAAATGGTAAAAATATATTCTATTTATACTTTAAAATCATTCAATATTATAACTTAACCATATAAATTATCTCGATGAAAAAAGTTTCTTTTAAGTAAAATTTAGTGTATTTTTACTATTCATCAAAATATGAAAGTTATCATAAAAATATGAAAAAATTATCCTATGAAAATTTTTATATGCTGATTAAAAATAATTAGATTATGTTTTCAAATTTAACTTATAAACTTGTCAAAAATTAAATTTAAAATGGGTTCACCATCAAAAGGCGGGAAAACTGCATTTTTTTTTGAAAAATAATTCCTTTATAAGAAAAATTGATTTGGTTATCATACCATGTTATAAAAAATGTGTAATATGAATTATAATGTTATAAAATAAAAAATGTGGTTAATACTATTTATAAATTCTAGTTCATAATAATATTATAAAATATCATTGCTTAGTGAAACTCGGTATTGTGTACCACGCAAGCTATCGAGAAAGGTCGCTCTTGCGTGTAACACAAGCCAAGTATATTGTTGCGTATACTACAAGATACTCTTGGTGTAGCATAAAATAGAAGATATAAATTAAATTAAATATAATATATCTCATAAAATGTCAGGGGGTTTCATTCTACCCCCCTTAAAATGAATTTTTCCCTCAAAATTCGTTGGGGTTATAAATGGTTTACTACTTGAAAGTTTCTTTCATAGAAACCCACGTCGTAAGAAGGAATACAAAAAATTATTTTTAAAAAGTAAAGTATGAAATGTAAAAGTAACCAAAATTAACTCATCACTGGGTTTCCACATAGTTGAACGTAGATGAAAACATGGATATGGAAGAGAAATCTAACCATCAAGTTCTGATGGAGGGTGGTAAAGAACATGGCTATGAAAAATCCAGCCATCACAAAGCCATAATCATGTGATTATTTAAGGTACCATATGATTCATCGAATATGAGGGTACTAGGACAAATTTTTTGGTTTTCAAGATCATTTCTCTAATGTTGAAAATTTTGAATTAGAAAAACTACCTATATGATTTTGGTACCATCTCGTTGTTGTTCGTTCCTTGATCAATTTACACTTCATATCTTAAAGAAATAAAGTTAAATTTTTCATTCGTGAAGTCTTGGTAGATCATTTGATAGAATGATGGGTCATTCAATCTATCTGAAACAAATCATTAGAAAACGTTATTAAATATATATAAGTCTATATATGGTGATATTAATCATATGTGGTTCCAAAAATGGACTTTTACTTCATCTAGCATACCACCTAATAAAATAAAACTAATTTATAGTAACCAGGGACTTCTTGTAGGCCAGTGGTAGGTGATAAAGTCTTTTCTCACTTCGGTTGTGGGTTTGAATCTCATAGCCTTGTCCGAAATGATGGGTTGTTGCATGTCCTACAGGATGTCCTTTTTCTAAAACTACACCATTATAACATTCCAGAAATAATATCAAAATAAAAAGGTTTTATACTTTATAAATACTATCTAATTTCAAATATAATTCATTCCACTATTATTCAAAATACTTCTATCCAATCTCTAGTATTAAGAAAACAATTACTAGAATGGTCATATAACAAGAATGAGAATACCATCATTTTTCCCCATATATCTTAAGTTATATCTCGTTGGTCACATTCCAAAAATTTTAAGGATTTCATCATGCATCATTTTCAAATATGATAATAACATAAATTACTATAGAACCATAGTGACAACATGAATTCCATAAAAATTAACCCTTTCCATACAACAAATATTCAAAAAAAATATTTATACTCAAACCATGATATCACTTTGTCCTTTTATCAATCATGAGATCATTATGCACATATCATTTTCTTTCGAAAAATATTTCAATAACTTTTCATGGTTACCGGTACCATATAATTATTGAAAATCACAATAAATCAACACATATATATTCCAATATTCTATAATATTATAAATGAGATTCCATGATGCTATTTTAAAATTCCATTACATAAACACTTAATCATTCCACCAAATCATTTTCATACTCAACATCCCAAATAGTGATCACATGTGAGTTCCCTTTGTCCTTTTCCTTATGTGTTTCCTAACATCGATCATCATTAACCCTTGTATTAGAGGGAATTGATTAGCATAATGCCCCCAATTTCTTTCACTTGTAGCATTGAAGTGTTAGTGGTACGTTCTCTGTAGTATTTTATTTATTCATGTCATTAGAAACTTTTTTCCCATTACATTGGAACTTAGCTGCTCGATGACCTTATTTTCCATACTTGAAACATTTACTAGTAACATTTAGGCAATATACACTATTCTTCTTTCAAACATTGAGCATAAAGAAACATTCATTTTCTTTTCACCATTGTTCATAGATTTTTCCTTGAACTCCATATTTCTTTTCTTGTCGAAGCCATGAGATGGATATGTGACACCAACTTCCAATTCTACCTTGATAGCAAAATGCACAATTTCATAATAGCTACTGAAGTCTCTTTTAGATAATTTCCTTCGAAGACTTGGTTTTAAGCCACAGAAGAATCAATCAACTTTACTTTCAGGTTGGATGATAAATCCAGATGCTTACCTTGCAAGCCATGTAAAATTCATTTTGTATATACCAACAGATTCATCATCCTTTTTCTTAATCTCAAGGAACTACTTTTACATCTTTGTTTGAAGAATATGAGGGATGTACTTATTGAAAAACAAGTTCTTGAACTCGTCCCATTCCATGGAATCAATTTCATCTTGGGGCCCTGTATTCTTAATTTGAGTCCACCACTGGTCTGCTTCACCTTATAAATGGTAAACAACAAAAATGACTTTTTCATGTTCTAAACAACGATATATTGAAAATATTTTTTCAATGGTACTGATCCATTGTTCAGAAATAAGTGGATCAAAAGACCCACTAAAAGAAGGTGGACGTTGCCTCATAAAGGACTCAATTGAATATTGTTCCCTTCTCTACTCATTTGGAATTATAGAATGATTTATAGATTTTGTAAGTATAGAAATAAGATTTTTCACTCCATCTCCCATAACATTGGTTTTTTCCTAAGGAAAATCATTTAATTTCCCATTACATTGACCAACATGGTTCCTTCAGGTTCCAGCCATTGTCTAAAACCCAAAAATCATAGTATGAGAGGACAAAATCATGCTTGGAAAACAACATAATAAAGGGGGTTCACCACCAATATCTAACATATTAGGTTTAATTCTATGATCATTACCATAATTCTAGGACTATAACTTATACTTGTACATTACCTTAGAGACATCCATAGTCATACCTTACAAATATTTCTAGGGATCTCATTAATGTTTTTTCATACTATTTTTCAAAGGTTAAATAAACCTTTACTCTGATACCAACTATCGAGAAAAAGTCTTGACATTAATGGACATTACATTAATTTTTTGGAAAACATAATACATGACAAAAACAGACACTCAATGACCATATTATTTTATTGTCTTTGGAAACTCAGAACATAATCTTCTAATCCTGGTGAATGATCTTCAACATCTCCCATAAATATCTTCTACTTTTGTTTTCTTACGTAAAACCTTTATTTATATCTTGGGGAAATGAAAATATAAAAAGGGTGAGCTCAAATGCTCAGTAAGGGTAAGCATGGATAAAATAAAACAAACCATACACATTTTAACTTAAAAACATGAACATAAAGTTTAAACATCAAAATATTCAGTTGTGAAATAAATCTTGGCAGTACGTAAGGAATAGATCATAAAAGAACATTAATAATGATAAAATAGCATGGGAATAAAACATGTAATTGTGGAAAACCATTAATCACATGATATAATTTCCATAGTAGCCAAGGCATTGCTTCCAAAATCATCATTGTGGACAAAGTCCATTACTGAACCGAGTTTACTTGTCGTTCTAGCCCTGTATTACTCAACAAAATTTACATGTTGTTCTATCCATGTCTATATCATGAGATATAAATAATTACCCAATGCATTGGAGGGAGATATAGGTCTCACCCATCTCATAATGAAATCATTATTTCTTGTGACACAAAATAAACATAAACAATTCATTATTACCCAACAAATAAAATGGGTTTCATAAACATAATTCCCTCATAACATAATCCATATAAAAAAATGGATATAATTTTATCATAAACAAAATTAAACCATGTAAATAATAGTGAAATTATACATGAAACATAAATATATTAAATAATTTCATCTTAGATGAAAAATTGTTTTGATAAAACACTTGAAATGAATTCTTGAGGAAAATATCCTTTCTTCTTTCAAATAATTTTCTTTTCCCAAAAGCCAGTGAATTTTAAAAGAAAAGAATTTTTTTGGAAAATAATCCTGAAATCTTGTGTAGAAAGCTTCATAGAAATAGGTTTTTATAAAAACATAAAAATCCATTCAAGCAGTATATGTTAAAAAGCAATCTTCTCATACTTTTTTCCGGAAAAGTCAAATATTACCTCGTATGGTATACAAAAGAAAGATTCCTTCCATACCACATAGTAAAAGTCAAAAAAGTGTTAAAACAACATTAAACATGCATGTAATAATATTAAAAACTTTATGAAAACATTTTTTATAAAACATGGACATGGATGGTAAATATAACCCCAGTAAATACTTATGAATAAACAATCTCAGATAAGAATGAGATTTGAATAATTATCCCTTACCATATGTTCAATTTCTTCTATACATGTTCGAAAATCCTGTATAATTATTTAAATAATGTCATTGAATTATTCACAAATCATAGTCATTTTTATGATATCACATATGATTCACTTACGACTTTATATTACCCATTCATTTGTCAATTACATGTGGAAGCACCGTTTTGGGTAATAATCATTTCATTTATCGTACGTGTTTGGACTTGTTGTTCTTGATATTATCATTATTTACTTACTTCTATAATGTAAAACATGATTTAAATTTCATATATACATTCATTATATATTTAAATATATAATAGATAGACAAATGAAATGAAATACACCATTAATGGATATGGTAGACCGTACGTACGCATGGACGTTGTTTTCTTTTCCTTATTGACTTGAATTGAATTAAGTAGATGACATATATATATATATATACAGTAGCATTATTATTTCATATATCTCATTATTATTCCCTATATATACTTTATAATCATTCTTTAATGGTTAACATAGAGAATGAATCTCATCGCGTCGTGGAGACAGTAATCCGTATGTACGCACGAGCGGTGATATCATTCCCATAATTATTGATGGAACTGGAGTGGATCATATAATATCTCATAATTATTATCATGTTATAATAATAATATATAGTAATTATTTCCACCATTATACCCATCCAAGTAAGGTGGTGGTGGAAAAACATATTACACCATGACGTGGAGACAGTAAGTCGCACGTACGCACGCGCTGTGATTTCGTTTTTCATATGATGGATATAAGGTGAAATATGGTTGTTTAATATTCATAAAAACATATCATTAGAAAAGTGATATTTTAGTTATTACATAATGATGAAACAAATCATCTAGAGGATGTATAAGAAGAAATAAGTTTGAATGAATTGGTAAAGGATATTACCTCTTCTTCGATGCGCCTCTTCTAAACCACCTCTTAGGGCACTAAAGTTGGTCTTTGGAAAAGACCCAGACCTATATTATGTTTCTAGATAAGTTTTCATGGTAAATGGGTAGGTTTTTCTGAGATTTAATTCTCAAAATGGAGTGAATATAAGAGGGAGTTGGTGCACTTTTATAAGAGAGTAGAGGGGAACTTTTGGAAACCTCAAAAATATTAATTTATAATAAACTCAAGACCCACATAAAAACTTCCAAATTTACTCAAATTATAATATTAGATAATATTGGGTAGTAATCCCATAAACCAATAAAATTTATACATGTTTTTATTTTATTTTAAGCCTTATTATTTTGATTTATCCTTATTTATTCTATTTAATTTGTATTTTTATAATAATATTCTAAATTATTAATGGTTATAAATACGTACTTATGTGTTGTGAATTGTCCATAATTGGATAATTTGTGACATTTTAGACCATATAAATTTCAATTTTTAATTTTTTATTATTTTATGTGATTTTTAGAGAGTTTAATAATATGTTATTTTTATAAAATATCAACAATGTCAATTTTGACACTATTCATTTATTTGAATTTAAATAAAATCCAAACCGCTGATAGAGTCAATCCATAATATTTCATAGATTCCTAAAAAGTCATTATCATCTAAAAAATTCGTGGAGAACATTAATTAGTTAATACATATTTATTTTAATATTTTTAAAACCATTTATTTGATATTTCTCTTAATAATATAATTACTAGAACTTCTTGTATAAATATTTAATATAATTATTTGTTGCATAAAAATTAAAAATAAAATACTATGATAAATATAAATATATTATATTTCATAATAATACTTTTAATTGAATTTATCATCTTAAAATCACATCCTTTAAATTGATATATTCATTAAATTATGAAGGTGACAACTTTGACATCATTTAAAATAATATAATATAAGTGTCATAATTTCTTTCATAAGGCTCAAAATGGACAAAACGTTTACCATTGGATTCTTATGCTTTATATATAAACGCCCAATAAGTTTTGGTCAGGTTTTGGGCCTTTTTATGGGTATAATTATTTTAATAAAAACTATATTATTGGTTTTTCCCAAAATAAATAATTTCTACATCATTAATTTATAAGATCTTAAGGTTATTAAATATTTATTAAAAATTAAAAATAAATTAACATAATAAAGAAAAAATATTATATTTCAAATGACTATTTATAATCAAATTTATATTCTGTATAACCTTATATTTAAAATAATTTAATTATTAATGTTTGACTGAGACATATTTCACATTCCTTTAAATAAAATAAATTAATGGTCTTAATCACATCCAAGTGGGTTCCAATAGATTCCATTGCTACCCAAGTATGTTTTATGGAGAAATATAATCATCCAAAGATATCAAGATAAGTGTTAGAGAAATATTATATTATTATTTTTACCCTTAATTACCTGATTTACCTTTAACTATGCCAAATAAAATTTACCATAGTTACAATTCATAATGCGTAAAAATAAAAGTTTCCTATTTAAACAATTTGAACATTATAATTCCAAATATTGATTCCATTTTTACAAATTCAAAACATATATTATGCATTAATTAATTTAAAATTAATCCAGTTGTCGAAAAAATGTGTTTTTGTTTAAAACATTGCAATAGATTGAATTATTTTACCTATGAATTCAATGTAAAATTAATGATACTGACATACATTATATTAAATTATAAAAATATATTATATTTATAATTTAAAATAATTTAACATTATAATTTAACCATATAAATTATCTCAATGTATAAGGTTTCTTTTAATTAAAATTTAGCATATTTTTACTATTCATCAAAATATAAAAGTTATCAAAAAAATATGAAAAATTTATCCAATGTAAATTTTTATATCCTAATTCAAAATAATTAGTTTATTTTTTCAAATTGAACTTATAAACTTTTAAAAAATTATATTTAAAATGTGTGTGCCCTAGAAAGGCGACAAAACTGCATTTTTTTAAAAATACTTCCTTTACACAAAAAATTGATTTTGTTCTGATACCATGTTCTAGAAAATGTGTAAGATGAATTATAATTTTATAAAATTCAAAATGCAGTTAATACTATTCATAATGGCTAGTTCATAAATATATTATAATATATCATTGTTTATTGAAACACGGTATTGCGTACCATGCAAGCTATCGAGCAAGGTCACTCTTGCATATAACACAAGCCAAGTATATTGTTGCATATACTGAAAGCTAATCTTGGTGTAGCGTACAATAGAAGATATCCAAGAAATTACCAAATAATATATCTCATAAAATCTCGGGGAGTTACAATTTGTAGAATTATATCTTCTATTTACGTTGTTGTTTCATTTTGGGATAGATTGGAGGTGATGTTAGGTCACTTGGAGACTTTTTATATAATTTGATATATTTTTGGTTTAGATTATTCATCTTAGTTGTAACTCCCAACTTTTTTCGTTTTACAACATTTATATGTTTTGTATTTTTATCTTTATTTTATGCCACCCCATAATGGGTTGTCTTGGGTGATTAGTCTGGTTAGCCAGAGTTGTTCTGTTAAAATATTGTATTAGAAACATACTCATCTTGAAGTGTGTAGGAATTTCATGAGTTTTTTCATTGTCTTCCGTTGATAGGAGTAGGATCATAAGATTTAAGAAAGTAGGTGAGGAAAATGGGCATATCCACGTCACTCTTATTACTAAATCAGAGTTGTAGTGGGTAGTTATAAAATCTTTTCTAATCCCTAGATCAAGTATTTAGGTTCATTAGAATAAATTAAATTAAATTTTTTTATAATTTAATAAATTTGAAATGTATAATGACTTGGTATGAGTGTATGATCATCTGAATAAACTAAGTGGCGGGTCTATTTATATGGGCATGTTCCTTTAAAAAGGTGTCATCCTTTTGAGGTAGAATTCATAACTTCTTTTAATTCTTATTATTTTAACTTGTGGATTTGTATTCTCATATTTATTTAAATGGTTTTAGAATTTTTACATCGATGATTGGTTGTTTAGTTATGTTTAACATAAATTTAATCATAGAACATATCTTCCAAATACAAGATGGGAATTCTTGAGGTAGGTTCCGTAGGTGGATCCCCTAGTGGACCCTTCTGTAGTTGAAGTAGTGATATATACCATTCAGACTCTCGAGTCATTAGGTTTAGTAAACATGGATTGGGAAGTGGATCATAAATTAGAAATTACCAAACATCATCCACTTATCTTCTATGGTGAAAAATAACTTCTAAAGTTATAAGAGTTTCTGGAATTGATATAAAGGATCTTCAAATATTTGAATAATACTATGTTTTTTCATGTAGTTTTTTCCATGTATATGTTTGGTGGACCAAGAATAAGATGGTGGGACTTGATAATACAGGATAAGTTGCACAAAGGTCTTACCAATGTATCTTTATAGAAGATATTTAATTAATAATTTTATCCTAAGAATTTACATGTGGCAAGGACCTAAGAGTTTCTGATTTTAGAAAAATGGTATCATGCCATTTTGGTGAACTTTTCCTGATTTTAAGAGTTAGAGAATCTACCACCAGAGCATTTCACCAATGATTACCTGAATCCTCAGAAGATTGATTGGGGTATGATGTAAGATGTTCAATTAATTCTTATTCTTATATTCCTTACTACCTTTTTGAATGTAGTGGTTAAATTGGCTTTGACTGAGGAATAAATGGTTGGGTGGATGGACTTGGGTGAAGATTCAGTGGGTAAAACAGATAATCAGGGAAATTAGTCTTGATAGAAAAGAAAGCACAAGGGTGTTATGTTTTTTGTTGTACTGGTTTTAGGGTATTTTATTGGGAATAAATTGTTTATTTCCTACCAATGTGGGTGGTTGGATCAAACCAGGAATTAGCGTACGTAGTCTCCTAGGACATGTCACCTTTGTGGGTGATCTGGCCATGTAAAGCATTTCTGTGATAATATGTCATACAAAAGTAAGAAGGAACACACATTCCTGAAGGATTATCAAGTTTTTGTTGATGATTGAAAATGTGGTGGTTCTCATTCTCAAGCCATGGGGGATGTCAACATGGCTATATTTGGATGGATTTATGTAGTCGAGATTGTTCTTGAGGAATCTGATAAAGACCGAGTACTATTAAAGCTATAATGTTTATTACATATTCTAGGGTTCTAGATTTTTTTGATATAGGTTCTACTCATTATTTTATACTGTTAAATTTGGTTGACATGTTCGGTTTTCATTCGGAGCATACGCCATTCTTGTTGTATATTTCCACGCCTTTGGGAAAATGGTCCAACAATGGTTTTAAATGGTCTACGTGTTTGGTTATGATTAGTGACAATAAGGTGATTTTGTACTTATTTGTATTTGATCATGAAAACATTGAATTGATCATTATTATGGACTATATGGTTAGAATACAGTACCATATATATTTTTATCACCATTGGGTGGAGTTTATATCTACATATGGGGTCACTCATGTTTTTCAGGGTTAGGGGGACTCTTGAATACACATTATGTTTGTTTAATATCATTCCAATTGTCAGAAATGTTTCGTCATTCATTTTACCCATTATTGGGTGGCTAGCTACTATTTGTTTCATGTTCATACCGTAATATTTTCTCAGATTATTATTTTTGGCTTGCTTCCATAGAGAGAGGTCGAGTTTACTATTAAAATTTAAATTGGAATGATTCCCATTTATATTCAATAATATTTAATGGAACCTAATGAGTTGGTGAAACTTAAAGTCCAACTTGGGGGCTTGGAGTTGAAAGGAATTATACCTCATAGTGTGTAACTATAGGATTCATCTGTACTAATTTCTAAGAAGGTAGACAAAATTATTAGACTATATATTGTCTATCTAAAGTTAAATTAGATGAATGTTAAGAATAAGTATCCTTTAACCAAAATTGATGGTCTATTTTATAATATGAGAGGGGTATTTGGTTTTTATATATTTACTTACGGTTGGGGTACCACCAATTGAGAGTTTGATAAGAGGATATAACCAAGACAGTGTGTCGGATTCGATATTGGAACTTTTATTTTTTGGTTGTGTTATTCTGTCCCACTAAATCCCTTATAGTAATCAGGGATTTGATGATCCAAATATTTCATCGGTTCATAGACCCTTTTCACTGTTGTTTTCATATATGATATCTTGGTGTACTCCATGTCCAAGGAGGAGCACAAGGCCATTTGGATATCATTATTTGATCATTGAGGGAACATAATCTCTATGGTAATATTTCTGAGGGTGTGTTTTGGATCTGAATGTTATGTTTCTAGGGCATGTGATATTTGAGATGGGAATCATATAAGATCCGAAAAAGGGGAATGCAATTATATCTTAGTATTAACCCAATAACTTATTTGAGATTTGAATCTTCTTTGGTTTGGTAGGTTATTATATATGTTTTGTTCGGGGCTTCTCTAAGATCTCATCTTTAATATAATATTTAACCCATATTGGTGTAAATTTTTAATGGAACAACCATTGTTAGAGATATTTTGAGGATATAAATATGAGGTTGAGTTTACCACCATTTTTTTCTTCTATAAACAAGATAAGGATATGATTTTTTCTATGATGCTTCTAGAATGGGTTTCAGATGTGTCTTGATTCATGTTAAACATTTTGTGGCTTATGGATTATGCCATTTATTACCTCCTAAGAAGAAATAACACACCCATAATCTTGATTTCACAACTATTATTCATACCATCGAAACAAGGTAACAATATCTATTTAGAGATATATTTATGGTATATTCTGATAACAAAATCCTAATGTATATTTCCACTCAATGAGATATAAACATACGAAAGAGAAAATGGGTTGAGTATCTTCATACCTTATGTTTTATTATCATATATAAACCTAGAAAAGGGAATGTGGTGGATGATACATTAAGAAGATAATTATTAACACAAGACATCAAGGAATCAGTTGAAAGGTGGTGTCTGATGAGATTGTCTGCTGAGATGAGATTGAGATTAAAGGAGGTTGGTGCATAGGTGTTATTTAATTTGATTAATGTTGACTCATAATTTTATTACCATGTTTAACTTGATCAAACAACTGACATAGATAGTTGATTCTTAGGATAAATCATAAATGGTGGGAGATCTCGTGAGAGTTGTCTCAGTCTCCCGGCGGAACATTGTGCACCCTTAGTATGTTGGTTGTTCCGCTTTCATTGAGACTTGATTTTCTAGAATGTGGAAACCAGTCATGTTTGTCTGTACTATTTGGGGCTACAGTGAAGTACCTAAATTTGATACGTCTGTATTTGTGGCTGGGGATGAGGTGTTCAGTTACATATTTTTCATCATAGTGTCTCACTTATCAAAGAGTTAAGCCATAACACCATAGACCTATAATTTTATTATATCCTTTAACCATTCTGATATAAAAGTGGGATGAGATTACCATGGATTTCATCTTTGGTATACAAAATACTCTTAGTGAGAAGGATGTGATTTGGATGACTTTTATGGACTCACTAAATTAGCGCATTTCATTACAATAAAGGAGATGAAGAATATGGAATAACCTCGAGACATATATGCCCGAGAAATTTTTATTATTTATGGGGTTCCCTCTGTAGTTGTTTCTAATAGGAACTCAAGATTCACATCCAGATTCTAGAATGGTTTCAAAGAGGTAATTGCTTTCTAGAAGAAATTTCCCAAGACTTATCATCCACAAATGGATGGATATATAGATAGGATTATCCAGGTACTTGAGGATATGCTATGGGCTTGTATGCTTGAATTTGGTGGATCATAGAATATACATTGCATTTTGGTTGAGTTTTCCTATAATAGTATTTATCAGGATTTTATCAGGATGGGGCCCTTTGAGGATTTCTATAGGAAGCCAAGTTTAACTTCCATGTACTATGTAGAGTTGGGAAAGTGGACCTTAGTTGGGATGAGTTCTATTCAGGAGATGATAGAGGTGGTGTAGTTTATTTAGAGGCATTTGATCATGACATATAGTTTTCAAAAATATTATGCAGACTTCCGTAATTGGTCGTTGATGTTTGAGGTTGGTGATCAAGTCATTAGCAATGTTTCACATCACTTGGGGGATCATCAATTTTGTAAGAAGGGTATGTTGGAACTGAGGTTCGTGGGCACCTTCAAAATCATTGATTAACTTTGGTGGGTGGACTATCAGTTGCTGTTACCATCTATCTTGACTTAAATACATGATTTCTTTTCATGTTTCCTAGTTGATAATGTATATAATAGATCCTTTCCATGTGATTATATTTTAGGATGTTGTTCTTGATCATGATACCAATTTGGTAAGTAGTCGGTTCTATTTATGTATCACCAGAATAAGGTACTGTGATGTAAAACGATTCCCTTAGTCTGAGTACTATGGAAGTGCATACAAGATCTTTATGAGTAGTGGGAGCATGATTAGTTGACAAAGAAAAATCATTCTACACTTTTAGAAGATCCAAGATATTGATCTCTTTTTGGGAACAAAAATCCTTTATAGTAGAGATATTTTAACCCCCTATTAAATTCTTATCAGGTATGTTATGATCTCTGTTTTTCATCTCCCTTTTTTATTGGGAGAATATTTTTTTCCTTGAATTGGGATGATACCTATAATGGGTAAGTCACAAATTTTTTGTATTTTCATATTTTCCCTAGTCTTTTCTACTATTCATTGGTAGTTACATGACATTTAAAGTGGTTTAATGACATATAATGTGTTCTGGACTCATCCCGTGAGTTGAATTCAAAGCATGAGTTTTTAGACGTCGTGTAAGGGTAACATTTCATGTGATGTGAAAATACTCTTTTTGGTTAAAAAGGAAATATATTTTTCATCATAAATTAAAATGATATAGATTTATGATGTGTAAATTATTATAAACTATTTAATTCCCTGAGTTATAAATTTTAAGTTATAATGTGGGTGATTGATGGCGTATTTATTTTGGAATCCTTCTCCGCTCAGTAAGATCTCTTAACCTAAGAAATTTTGGGTGTCTTCCTTCTTTTTGGATTTATTCATTTAGTGATTTATCAGTAGGGTTAGGCACTTCTTCTTTTTTGTTAAGCATTCTCCATAGTTTCTCTCTCATTGGTCATTGGGGAACTATTTTTTGTAATGATTGGTAATTGGATTCTGTTTTTTATAAAACATTTTCATTCTATTTCCATACCTTGTCTTCTATAGGTAGATATCATTGTTTCCAAACTCCATTGTGAAATGCGGTTAGGTTTAATATTTTCTTAAGGTAGGTGGATCAATTCAACTATTATAATTTCATGTATTTTTTTCATATTTCTTCCATGAGATTGGAAATAGAATTTTAGAAATTTAAATTTAAACTTGCATGTGTTCGGGTTCGAAAAGTAGTTTTGATTTGAAAACATAATTTATTTAATTTCAAATGGTAAAAATGGGATTTTAAACACTGAAGAATACTGTATTAGCTTTGAAATTATTTTTCTAAAATCCAAGCATGGTTTTCCAAATACAAATTGAAAAATATTGCCCATCGGGAGGATTGGGTACGTTGATTAAGAGAAATAGGCATCCTTAGTGTGTGTGGCCCCACTAAAAGGAAAAATATAATATTTAGATGTCCTATCATAGTCTTATATGTTAGTTAATATCCAACTTTATTCCTTGTTAGGATTTAGAGTGTCTATTATATAATGTCCCATGAGCTAGTGCCTGGTTGGTAGGTGCATTGTTGTTTCTAGTGGTTTATAACATGATATTTTATTTCATGGATGTTGGATCACATGTATATTTATATTTTGGTATCATTAAAAACTTTTTTATAGATTTGGAAAACATGAAACGAAATTGGTAAAAACTCAAGGATTAGTTGAAAATGAATTATATATAAAACTTATTTTAAAACTGTTTTTTTAATTCTTAGAATTGTATATTCTTATTATTAGAACTTTTATAAATCTTTTGGTGGTATACGACTAGTCTCTTTTTCTCACACCCTAATTCTTCATGTGGGATGTTTTAGACCATGTTTTATAGGATTCGGGTAATGGTTAGAGCATATTGTAGCATTCAAGATTCTCTTTCTGTTGGTGTTTCATTTTGGGATAATTTGGAGGAAACGTTAGGTCACATGGAGAATTGTTGTCTAGACTTGTATTTCTTTCCAGTATGGATTGTTTGGATTGGTTTTATATCTTATTTTTTTCTCTTTGTACTCAGTTTTCCTTTATTATTTTCTTATCTATGTTTCAACCAACAACAAAATGGGATGGATTGGGTGATTGGTCTGGTTTGTCTAAGTTGGTCTGTTACACCCCCTAAGTGATTTCACTCGTCCTGAGGTTATTTTGAATGACAGCCCTATGATAACAAATAACTACTCTTATAACATAAGATAAATGAAATTTTATTCAAACCCTTTTTAAATAATATACGTAATCTTGATAAATTTAATTACATTCAATTCCATCTTTTCGAAACTATTTTCATTATCATTTGAATACAAAATTTTTTTCTTTATGTTTGATCTTTTACCACCTTGTACTACCAGTATAGAAAAATAACCTAGACATCTCATTATCAATTCAGTGATCCTCAAAACAATATGTAAATTAGTTAAAATATTTCTTGAACTAATTTTAACTATTGAAATATTTCCAATTAAATGAATCCGATATGTAGAAAAAGCCTTAGAGGATACCTTTAGTATCACCAGGGTACTTGAAAGCCCAATCATATTGTGTATATGAAAATAGGCTGAATTTCCGTGGTATGTTTTGAATCTAATACATTTAATACCATAGATGAATCTATTTATTCTTATCATAAGAATATATATTCTATGTTTTAATCAACACCAATTGTTTGGTTACTTCGAAAGGTTTTATTCAAACACATATTATTTCTCTTAATGGATAAATTTTATTAAATTACCAGTATCAAGAGTTTTCTACATTAAAATTATCATTTTTAAGGGTTGATATCAAATTTTAGTTTGACGATAATGATGATATCCATCTATAATATTTTATTTTATCATATGAGTATAATTATTCATACATATTTAACAAGGATATTTATTAAATGTGGTTACACTAAAATTGTGAACCATTTTTAATACATCATATCCATTAGCAATCCCAGATCCATATTTCATCATGATATATACTAGTTATCATATAAATAAGTCATGATAATATTTGGTATAAAAATATATTCAATCCAATCATATATGGCTTTTAGATAGATTACTGGATAATTCTTTAATCAAATCCATCATGCGGATTCAGTCAACTTCATTCATCTTGTATCATAAGGGTTAGGGTTTTATAGGTATGTTTAAGAAAAATAAAATTCCCATAATAAGACACTAAATATTTAGGTTCACCTAATTAATTTCTTTCCAAATATAATATGATTCTGGGTTGTCCACCATTGGAATGGCCTACCTAACTAGTTTATTAAGGCCATAAAAAGTACCAATTTGGAAGGAATATGGAACTTATTATTTAAAGGGGATTTAATCCCACAAAATATTATCTCATTTTATTCCATTTACATGTATTCATTCTTATAATTATTAAGTATAGAATTATATCCCATCCACAAATTAAAATTTCAAAATAAAATTGATGTGCAACTCTTTACACAACTTATAACTTGTGTTTCTAGACCAGATTAAGATCCAACTATATATATACGTATCAAAATAAATCATATAAATATGTTTTTAGGAAAACCAGTAATTTAAAGTCTTAAAATTATATGAAATAAAAAATATCCACATGAGTAATCATGGATCTAGAGATAGCAAACCCACACTTTCCAATATGGGGCTTACGGTTCCATGTTAAGGAATAGTCTGTACCAGAGTCCCTCTACCCAAGTATATTTTACTCAATTGATATTTCAATTACATAATAATTATAATATCTATTATATATAAATCATAATTAACTATTTAATTCAATCTTGTAACTCAATGAAATCCAAATTCAAGGTAGAAGAAAAACAAATTCATTATCATACCAAAAATTTAACTCCTTATATGCATGTATGATAATATCTTAATGTAGTTTTATAATTTAATATAAAGAATACATAATATATTTATAATATAACAATTATATGTATGAATACTATGGAGAATTCATTTTAAATAACTGAACAATTCCCATGTTTAAACACAAGATAATGATTAATGAACACTTATTTTAAATAAAGAAAAAAAAATGCTTTAAAATTTTGGTATTCATTTTGGACAATCCGTAACTCAATATATATATATAATTTATATTGTTTCTTAATTAATTTATTTTTATAATATTAATTTATATGAAATGTTAATTAAATATATTATATTATATTAAATATAAATTGTTCATATTTTTATTCTATTATGTAAAATATTTATAAAATATCAATATCATTTATTTATATTATATTGACATTGATAAAATTAGTGGAAAAAACTACTTTTTATTTGGTTAAAATAATCCCTTAATTAAGAACTTTTAATTAGGTTATTTCAAATTAATTTATATTATTATGATTAATCCATAATAATAAATATAGAATTCATTATATTGAAAATTATATTTTAATTTATACAAATATTATTAATTGCCCTTATAATTACCATATAAAAATTTTATTTATAATTTATAAGGTATGAAACATAGTTTGAAAAGGGTTTTTGAGGGGTTTTTATTAAAATTATCACTAATTTTGTTGGGAAAAAAATCCCTCAAGGTAACATTGAAGTATTTTTGGGTTGATTGTGTTTGTTGGAAAATCAAGTTTCCATGGAGAATTGTCGAGTTCCAAAGAAGTTGTTGACAATCCATGTTGACAAAGAACAATGACAAAGGAAAGGACAATCTAGAGGCGGTACAAAAGAGTAGTACAAGGTGGCATCGTTTCCCAGTGTTTGCCAAATTTTTGGGGTCCAAAATTTGGAAGTTTGGTGAGCATCACGAAAATAGGATTTCCATGAAGATCATAATTTAATATGGCAAAGGCATGAATTTCGCAATGATAGGATGCATGGTTTGGAAATCCCGAAGACCAGAAGAATGGAGGCGGCGAGTCTTCGCGATTACGACAAGCTTCGCGAACGGTAGAGGCTGAAGCACATCACGGCGGTGAAGGCATTTGCAAGGGATCTTTGCGGTGATGAAGGGAATTTCTAGGGAGCTTCACATAGAAGTCGTGAAGGAATTTACGGGATACTCCACAATTACGATGAGCTCCGCGAACGGAAAATTTCCGTGGTGCTTCACGATTTGGACAGAATTCCGGCGAAAACTTCAGAGCTTCACGATTTGAGATGACATGGCGTTGACTTCACGTGGAAAGTTCGAGGGTCGGTGGAAGAGCCTATAAATAGAGGTCGACCCCCTTGAGAGAAGTAGAGAGAATTTTCAGAGAAGATCATTTGCTCTCGTTTTGCGAAAGTGGTTCGTAGAGCCAATGTGCTTCACGAAAGAGGAGCTTCGCGACGGCTATTGTAGCTCCACGAAACCTACGAGATCTGCAATGGCTTAGTAAGCTACGTGATGGAAGTTTCTTTGCGATGTATTGAGCTTCGTGAAATTTCTTTTCAAAAGTGATTTTCGAAAAGGTAGGACCTTCGCGAAGGCTTGTTTGGGCTTCGCGAAATTGGGAGCTTCGCGAAGTAGGGTGCTTTGCGAAGGTGTTTCCAAAAGGAATTGCCCAGTGTTTAGAGGCAAAGAGGTATTCATCAATGGATGAAATTTGGACTTCAATAGAGAATCTATCAATAGTTGAAGATGCATTATTTCTTGCAAATGAAGAGACCTACAGGTCTATAAACTGTGAGTGGATTCCCATCTAGAGCATTGAGCATAGGAAGAGGAAGAAGGTTATCCTCTCCACCGGCAGTGAGCTAGAGAGAGAGAAACAGGGAGTGACCCTTGGGAAAGCAGTGAGCTGACCCTAAACATTGTAAAGGCAGTGAGCCTGGGCATAGAAGTGATCTATCCCAAACTTTGTATCCACATCTAGTGAAGAATATTGAAATTTGGTAAGACCGACAACTTGTTGGCATATGCTCCTTGGACGTAGCCCAATGAGGGTGAACCAAGTAAAAATCTTTGTGTCTTCCTATTTTCTTACCTTCATTGCATTCAAAGAATCATCATTAGAAGAAGAAGTGATCATAGTTTACACACAAGAGTAAACAAAGTGACCCTTGTAATAAAGAGGTCAAGATCCATTGGGGTAGGAAGAACATTGAAAAAGAATATCCATACCCTGATTTACCCCCCCCCCTCTCAGGGTATATAGGCCCCTATTCTTCCTAACAAATATAATATACATATTATTCATATTATATCTATAAATATTTTATACCATGAAATAATTATTATCTCAGGTTTTATTCCTTTATGAATTATTAAAAAAAATTGTGTTACCTTATCTTTTAATTTAAGAAATATATAATATTAAATGTATCGACCTGGCCCAGTAAGCCTGGAGCCAGTGTCGCGCTACCATTAAGTTGGAATAATATAATGTAAAATTATATCCCAAACGACCAAATATTTTAGTTTTCTTGGTTAAGTAGTTACATACACAAGTCTTATATTACAATTGAACATAGAAATTACAATATAAGTTTTTTTCGATGATAAATTTATGCATCTAGATTCTCCTTGAATATCATTCTTAGAAGACATTATTGAATCATAGGGAATGGAAAAATAATAAGGTAGAGCTAAAATTATCAATAATGGTAAGTAAAATACAAGAAATAATGAATCAATGAGCATAAAGGTTATAGAAAGGTAAATATCTAAAAACACATTATATATAATCAATAAAATGAGAATGAAGTGAGTAAATAATATAGAAAGGTAAATAACTAAAAACACATGCCATTTAGTTATATTTTTATGGAATAATACATATGTAAATTTAAGAAACTAAAAATACATGAAATTAAATCAATAATCTAAGAATGAAATGCATCCACAGATTTTGTCATGGTGAAAATGTCATGGATTATAAATACCAAATCAAAATAAAATCAATGATTAATTATTGGATGTCCTGTATGAGTCACGTAAAAAACTATACCATCAAGACCATTAATAAGATGGTTTAATACTATTGGTAGAAATCCATTTAATTTTAACAAATAATTTTTCCCATGTGTACCGGTCGATGCATCAAGGGGCTATATAATGTCTAGGCCCCAGCCACCACATCTTATCCAAAGAATTCCTTATATCAATTAATCTATTTAATTAATAAAAAATATTACTTATCAAATTTCTATATGTAATAAAGAATATTTATTTATCAATATTTCCCTAGAAAATAAAATACCTTTCAAAGTAAACAATGTATGTAAAAATGGTATACAGTTTAGGAAATAAACTTATCTATGGTAAATAATATGGATATTTATGGGAAATTTATTGTCTAATGATCATGGGAAATTGAATATTTCATGGGAAATAAAATGAATCAATGTACTTAATTTCCATATTATCATTTTTCAAAGAAATCATAAATCATCCAGAGTAACAATAAGGATGTTTCCAATACAATATATCTGATGTGGAGTAAAAATAAAGGGTTTTTTTCATTGACGACTTCTAATACTATAAAAAGATCTTTTAAAAACATTCTTGTAGAAAATATCATTTTAATTTTGAAAAACATTTTCTTGTCTTCTTCATTGAAAACAATTTCAAAAATGATTCTTTAAAAATAATCCTTTTAAACATGCAAAGGATTCTTCAAATAAATGATAACGGATAATTCTTTATATGTCATACGAGTTAAAATAAAAATTCCTTTTTCAAGGTAAAAATATGACAAAATTGACTTGTTTGGAAAGAAATAAAAATATTCCCTTCAATAAATTTGTAAATGATTAAATGGGTAAAAAGATATTTACAAAAAAAATTAACACTAATTTTTATTTTGAATTTTTTTAGAAAATGGTGTTTTTAGATGAAAAAAGTTCATTAGCTAAATAGAGAAATGAATTTTCTTTTCTAAAAAAAATCTAAACAATTTTGAGTTATAAAGAGTGAAAAATAGTAATAATACTCAAAAGATTTCATAAATAACCATAAGTGATTAAAATTAAGGTGTTTATTAGATAATTATCACAATATTTCCTTTAATATAAATTCAACTATAAACAATCCCAAAAAATGAGATTGCGATGTAAACCCTTGAAATGAAAAAAACAATGAAGTGAGAATCAATCAATTAATAGATTGTTTGTATCACCAATAAATCCGCATAAAAAAAGTGGAAATATAAAAACATATATAAAAACATATTACAAAAATAATATTATATTATTAATGACAATGTGGATGTAATATGACCCAATGAAAAGGAATCAGGTTATGAAATTATTTACCACTTGGTATGTTTTAATTCAAATACCATTAGTAGAAATAATAAAAATTGAAACTAAAAATACCATGATGATAAAACAATTAATGATATAAAATATAACAATGGTAAGTTTATACACAATAAAAAATTAAGTAAGTGGTGAATATGAAGTTTATCTCATAGATGTAAAAAGTGAGATGAAAATCCCTTACCATGCATTTACTTTTGGGTAAACATTACTTAACCTAATGTATAAAGGATTTAAAAATGTTACTAATATAAACAATAACCCTAATTATATTTATAATATCAAATATTATTTTATTATAATATCTTATTAATCGTTCGATAAAAAGCCTTCATTATTTTCACTATATCGAGTGTTAACTGCCTAGTTCTACATGTATGTTTTTTTGTTCTTATTACAAAAAACATGATTTAAAAAACTAAATAATTTAAAACATGATTTAATTATCATATATATTCAGTATATATGTATTTATATTAGTCTATAATATTTGGTGATAAGAAAGGAAATTCATTATTCATGGAGATGGATGTTCGTACGTACACATTAAGGCCACTTCCATTTTTTGTCCTATTTAAAAGAATTAAAAGTAAATGATATCTAAGTATATTATAATTCTAGTATCATATTTATTTCATATAGGTCACAAAATTTAATTAAAAACAACCTTAATGCGTTCTATGTATTGCATGAACGAATCACATCACTTTTAGGAGGCAGTAGTCCACACATCTACAAGCGATGTAATCTTATTCCCAAAAAATGGAAGATAATAAAGAATGAGTTATATAAGAATTAAAAAAGCATAAAAAAATTATAAATATCATATATATAATATATAAACTATAAATAAATCATTATTTCAAACATTTAATGGTGGTAAATGGAAGAACAAATAACATTAGTTCACGAGGCGGTAGTCCATCATACCCACAAATGATGATTTTGTATCCCATTTTAATGGATGTGTTTGGAATTGTAGGTCAAATTATTATCATAAAAATATTATTAAATTTCTGATACTGAATTTTTTATATATGAATGATATAAAATTAATTTTTGGGGTTTATAATTAAATAAATAAAAGTGTTTGTTGAATAACGTCATCACCTATTCAGGTAACTTCTTTTGGTTTATACCAAAACGGGACCTCCAATTTCTCTATAACCAAATTGAGGATGCAATGATTAGGGGAGGTATGATGGGAGATTAATTTGGTAGATTTTTTGAGAGAAAATGGTCTTGATATGTGTGTGTAATTTGGAGGGGTGAGTAACTTTTATGGTGGAGGAGGAACATCCTTCTTGTATATTTCTTAAAAATAAATTCCATTGACCTTTTTTCAATTTTCAGTGGCCCCAATAATAAAAAATATAATAATAGGGAGGATAAGGTCTAAAAATTTAAAAGAAATGTATTTTGGAAACTTTTATATGTTATTTTTTCTTTATGTTTTAGTTTTATTCCCTTATTAACCTAAATTTTATCTTAATCACTGTAATTAATTTTAATTAACTTTACAAAAAATTTTGCTCAAAAAATAAGTTGAACTTATAAGAAACTATAAATTATACTTATTCCAAATATGAAATTAATTTTTATAAATTCCAATCATTGAACTTAATTTAAATTTAATCCTATAGATGAGACAACAAACAATGCTTTTAAAGTAAAAATGCTCAAATGTTTGAAATGTTTTTATATCGAAATTCATAGGGGAAATTGACTCCAATAACCTAAATTGGATTAATTTATGTATAATTAGTATAATTTAAATTAAAATAAAAATAAAAATAAAATTTATCATTCTAAATAAAGTATTTGAAAAATTAGTTTTCAAATAAAATTTAGTATTTTTCAATATTCATCAAAAAAATCAAAAAATATAGAAAAATACCAAAAATTCACCCTAAAATAAATTTGACATTAATATTTAAAATATTAAGTTTATTTTGAAAAATAAAATTAATAAATTTTTCAAAATTTAGTTTTAAAATAGGTGTGCCATTAAATGGTGGAAAATTTTCTTAATTAGAAAAATATAATTTTTAAGCATAAAACTGGATTTATTCTTATCTTATTCTAATAAAATCTTTTGAATGAACACAAAAAGTATTTGATTGAATATATAATATATAACATTAATTGAAATAATTCACTAATAGTATCCAATTTAATTCATTAGGGTAAAATAGTTTTTTGAGCATAAAACGTTTCATTTATATTTAATTGGTTTTTATTTTCATTTTTAATTAAATGGTAGATAGTTAATTTATTTATATTTATATAAACCATATATTTTCATATGTTAGTTATTAATATTCATAACCACTAATTTAATAGTAATTTTATATCTTAATATATTTAATAATAATATTTTAATAATATCATTTCATTCTATAAAACTCAGTCTTCAGTGTATCATAAGCTACCGAATAAATTACTTGTTGCATGAAATGCAAGGTAACTAAGTATTCTGTAAATTGAAAGCTATATAATATATTAAATTTATTTAAAATATTTTATATTCAATTATGTTTACATAGGTTATAATCCTCTCTACATTTTATGTTTCATGTCATACATGATATCAAATAAAAGTTACTCTTTTAAAAAATTTAAGGTGTTACATTCTCCTCACATTAAATAAATTACATCCCTAAAATCTGAACTTGATCTCAGAAATCTAGGGTTTGATATTTGAAAATTATTTAGTTGAAATCCCACAACATGAGAATATTTAAAAAATTATCTTCTTAATAAGAGATAATGAGAAGTAAAAAGTCACATGGAATAACAAAAAACATGGTTTATATGTAGGAGAAAATTAATGGAAAGTGAAAATATGGACATAGAGGAAAAGGGTAAATATTTATATGAAGATATTGAGGTCATTAATTACAAAACAATAGAATGATCAATTTATATTTTAAGGCCTCGAATCCATAAGTCATTGATGATTTAAAAGATCTTCATTTCAACAAAAGATAAGGTATTGTGATAACATTTTTGTTTTAAGATACTTTTTCTAATATTAAGGAATTATTTTATTAACCAAGAATAAAAGGAATTATAATTACATGATACATTTAAGTTTCATATGAACAGTTTCTTCTTCTTTTTTCTTTAATAAAATTCTAATTCATCACTTACTCCATGAAATGGATTTCCTAAATGACCCTTTTTTTTATTCCCGAAGCACAAAAATTTACATTTTATGAATCATAGGATTCATAAAACATGTATTTATGTTTGTATTTAGCAATTTTTAAAAAATAATATTATTAATACATTAATATCTTAATCTAGAAAGTGACACCACTGGTTCATTATTAAAATTTATTTATCATATTTTTTTAGCTAAATGAAACGAGACATAAACCAGAACATCATATATGCCAATGGTAGGGGTGAAACCCATATCATTTTTCATTAATGGGTTCAAGTCCTGTGGTATTTCATAACATCATGGTTTTTCCCCTATATACATGTTATCCTTTTCTAAAACTATATTAATAAAATTTCATAAATAAATATGACATAATTCCATGAAATATATTTATTAAATATCCATTTTACTATGGATTTTACTAAAAACCCAATACATAAATGTTTAATTAATTTATTTACATATAGTAACGTCCTTATTCTAGGATTTACCATTTAGAATAAGGAATTAACTCAGGTAATTCCCATATTCCACAAATTTATGGCAACAAACTACAAATGGATCTTTAGGACATGTTTCATTTACTTCAATCGTACTCTTCATTTTTCCTTGGATATTCATGTCTTTATGTCCATATTTCCTACCCATAAATCATTTAATTTTTCCATTGAGATACTTTCTTAAGTGCCTCCTTCAACATTTCATTCAATGAGGAAATCAATCCATCTTTTCTCTATGGTATCTACCAACCGATCTATAATAAAACTTCATCCTTCTATTCTTTAGTGAGTTTTATAGTTGGTTAAGGTATATATTGTTAATCATATTTTGGGGAAAATGATCATGAATAAACATGACATATTTTAATCATATCAAAACAACTGTTTTTCTCATTATCATCACTATGTCCTTTATGTTAAATGTTAACATCAATCCTTTGGGTTCCAACCATTGACTAAAACCAAAAATCATAGTGTGAGTAATAATTGATGTAGTGATAATAACATGTAATCATTTATTGGATATCTAAATCTTGAAACCTTATATTCAATATAAACCACCTTAGTTTCAACCTAGGTCATCCATTTTCATTATATATTAAAATTATTTATATTGGTTTGTAATAAATATGTGAATTATCCTAATATATCTCCCTGGAGTGTCAAACAAGGTGCGTAGTAATGCCAATTTTTGTGTACCAGGTTATGCTCGAGTCAATCCAGACATGACCTTTTTGGAGTTTTTATCCCTAGGTAAATCTATACTACAGCCACATCCACTTATTGTATATGGATAGGGACATATTTCTAGGAAGAACCACATAATATATACCTTATCAAAATTTTAGGATGTTCTTATATATTTATTAATACATTCTATCATAGTTTTATTTTTCCAAATCTATGTTTTCAAAATTATAGTTCCCAAGGTTTCTACCAAACATTCTGTGATACAAAATTTACTAACCCCAACATAGTAATCTAAGAGCTAGTGTCAGGATACCATTACATTGGCATAAGATACAAGTAAATCTCATACTAAAGGAAATAAATTTAGTAGTCCTGGTAAAATAGAAATATAAATGAGCCTATTATTACTTGTAAATACAACAATTTAAAAATATTATTTTTCCATAATAACTTTATTATATATACCGTATCATTTCATATCTTTATTAGCACACTTTATGGAATCCTGGGAATGGAAAAATAATAATGGTGAGCTCAAACGCTCAGTAAGAATTACTATATCATAAGAAATAATGAATCAATGAGAAAAATTTTATGGAAAGGTAAATATCTTAACACAAATTCCATGTAATCAACAAGTTGATTAGGAAGTGCGTAAACAATATGTAAATGTAAATAACTTAAAGCAATTTCAATTTAAATAACTAGATAAGGCATAATATATATTCAAATGAAAAAAACGAAAAAAATATGCCATTAAATTAATAAAATATGAATAAAATGCATCCATATATTTTTTCATAGTAAAAAATATCATGGATTAAAAAATGAATAAAAAATAAGGCAATGCTTAATTATTAGATGTCACTCCTAAGGCACGTGAAACCTTATAATGTCAGGACCTTTCACAAGACAATTTAAAAGTACAAGTAGAAACCTATTTAATTTATGTAGCTAATTTTTCTCATGAGAACCTATCGATGCATCGAGGGGCTATAAATATTTTGATCCCCACCTGTCCCTACAAGTACAAATCATTCCTAATATCAAGTAATAGAAATACTTAATAAAAAAATATGCCTTATTAAATATCTTTATTGAAGAAATAATATGGATTTATCATTATTTCACCATAAAATCAAATAACTATCAATGTAAACACAATATGTACAAATGGTATATGGTTTTCTAAATAAAAATATTACTGATAAATAATATAGATATTTATGGTAAATTTAATATATATTGATCATTGGAAATTGAATATTTCAACGAGATAAAAAGGGATCAAAGTAGTGAATATCATTTGTATCCTTGGTCAAAGAAATCATAAACCATCCAGAGTAATAATACTGATGGTCTTAATATAATATATCTGAACTGGATTAAAAATAAAGTGTTTCTGTAATTGATGAACGGAAATACAATAAAAATATATTTTAAAAAAATTCTTAAGAAAAATATCATTTTCATTTTGAAAATCAATTGAAATAATTTAATATGGAAATATTTTTTTAAAAAAATTTCATTAAAAATTAACCACTTAATCATTAATAAGAGGTTTCAAATAAACTATGGTGGGAAATTTTGTACATTTCATACAGGTTAAAAAGAAAATTCATTTTTTAAGATAAAATGTTTAGAAAAGTGCATTATTCAAAATTTGAAAAGAATATTTCTTTAAAAGAAAATTAATGAAAAAGGTAAAATTTATTTTAAAAATCATTTTTTAATTTTTAATAGATTTTAAAAACCTCTTTAAAAGACGATGCTTTTATAAGAAATCAAGTTCTTTGACTAAAGTGTGAAATGAAGTTAGGTTTTGTTAAACACATTATATAAAACATTATGATTACCAAAGATTGAAAAAATGGTACCAATATTTGAAAAAGGTCATGGATAACCATATCAGAAAAAAATTAAATTGTTTATTAAATAAATAAAATAATTATATTTAACCAAAAATCAAGTGTAAACAATCTGGAACAAAATGAGAATACAAAGTAAACCCTTGAAAAGACCATAATGTTGAAGTGAGAATCAATCAATAAATATATCAAGTGTATCAACATTAAATCGACATTGAAAAAGTGGAAATAAAATAATTGGTAATAGAGGTTATTCCACACATAATATTATATTGTTAACGACAATGAGAAAGTAATACAACCCAATGAAAATGAATCGGGTTATGAAACTCTTTACCACTTGGTAACTTTTAATTCAAATCCCCATAGAACAAATAATTCAATTTGAAACTAAAAATACCCTGAATATAAAATAATTAATGATATAATATATCTAAAGGGTCCTCAAAAACACCAAATAGAATAATTAAGTTGTGAATATGATGTTTATCTCACACATGTAAAAAAAAGATGAAAATCTCTTTACATGTATTTAATTTTTCGTGAACATATTTTAAAATCTGGTATATGTGTTTTAAACATAAAAATAACTTATGAATGAGCCATAATCATATTTATAATATCATATATTATCCTTTTATAATATATTATTATCTATTTTTTAACAATCATTCATTATTTTAACTACTTCAGGTGTTAATTACCTAGTTTTTTAGTATGTTTTGGCTTGTTATTTTTGTTCTTTTTAAATTGAACATGATTTCATGATAAAAACAATGTAAAACATGATTTAATTATCATATATACTCATTATATATTTTTTATAATATTCTAGAATATTTGAAAATAATAAATAAAATGCACTGTTTTTGGAGACGGTGGGCCGAACGTATAAATTGACATTACATCCATTCCTTTTTCATGTCTAAAAAATGAAAATTAAATGAAATACATTCATATTAAAATTATTTTATCATATTTATGATATATATGACACATATTATTATTAAAATATTACTTAATACATTCCATGTCTAACTCGAATGAATTACATCGCTTTGAGGAGGTCGTAGTCCACACATCCAGAAAATATTTTATTATATTCCCACAAAATTGAAGGAATGAAGGTATGAGTTTTATAATAATTAAAGAAATATAAATACATTATAAATATCATTTATATTAAATATAAAGTAAAATACGTCATTATTTTTAACCTTTAAATATGGTAAATGGAACAAAGAATTACATTGGTCTTCATGGTGGTAGTCCTCTATACACCTAAATGATGATTATGTATCCCATTTTGGAAGAAGTGTGTGAAATTATAGATAAAATTATTATAATAACAATATATAATTATATTTATATTTTGTATGTAATTATATTATCATGATATAAAAATAATTAATGGGGTGTTGAAGTAAATGAAACAAAAGTGATCATTAGAGAATGTCGCATCTTATTCGGGTGTCTTCTTTTGGTTTATATGAAAAGACTTACATGGTTTTATTTATGAAAAAATTGATTCTTCTAGGATGAGTTTAGAGATGTTAGAATATTATTATTTTACTATTTTTAATGATATAAATGATATGAGTGGTGTGAATAGGTGGGAGGGGTGAGTGTTGTTGGTCAGAGTAGATTACTCAATAAGAGGGGGTGAATTGAGTATCTATAAAACAATTTGATTAAAAGGTATTTCAAAAAAGTTTCCCCAAAAGAATAAATACATCCCAGTTAATTAAGGTTATACTGTTTTAAGAGTTTTACTATTTTAATAACTTCTTAGAAGATTTATTAGTTCTCAATTATCTTAATATCAGTTATTAATATAACTTTTGTAGTAATTGTACTATGTAAAGACAATTTTAACTACTTTCCAAGAGTAACTATCAAAGTGAAATTAGATATTTCTGAATTTTATAGCAATGTAGTAAAATAGAGAAGACTAAATTAAGTAGAACAACAGATATGAATCAAGTGGTTCAGTCTCGAGCCAAGACCTAATCCACCTCACTTGGTGATCACCTATAACAAAGCAGTTTATATAAATAAACGTGATCCACACCCTGGATGGAAGTAAACAACAGTACACAGTAATTTCTAGGCCACACATGGACCTTTTCTATAGTTCTTCTTGGGTAAAGATTATTAGGACACAAAATGACCTCTTCCACACTTATCAGTGGGTACACACAAGAGTAAAATAATGTTTGAGTAAGGATATCATGTATCCTTCAGTTTAATGTAGGAGACGGGGCATGTTTCTTTATAGATACACACTATTCCTGAACATTAATAAAATTATGAAAAACAGAGCAGTAATATTGAGATGCATTTAGAAGTGCTCTGAGGGTTGGTATTTGCAGCTCTGGACTTCTGAGATGAGGCAAATGAAGAACTGAAGTCCTCGTATGGAAAACATAGTGTTGCAAGTCATACATATTTGGATTCTGTTCTTCATGGTGTTTTACAGTGCGAATATGTTCTCAGGGTTCCAGTATGATTTGTTTGTTTTTAAGTAGAGTCTAGTTGCATGATCCAATTCTCTAAAATGTATTCTGTTATCATGCTCACTCCCACCAGCTTTCTCTTTGTATAATTCTACATCCTACTTGTGTTGGGCCACATTACTCTTTTATCTTGGAGTGTATGTGTTGGGGCTAACAGTTTGCATGTATTATGCACCTCGTACCTCGTACTGTCTGATGATATGTCTAAAAAGAAACATTAATTATTTCAGAGCATTAAAATCTTCAAACATTACCGTTAGAGAATTAATTGAAAGATGATAAAATATATTAGGAAATTGTGTCACAGTATGTCATGGAAACAGTGTCTCCTTTACACGGTGTCTGGATTGGTCACGGTGTCTTGTAGTCATGGTGTCTGGTGGTCATGGTGTCTCATGGTCATGGTGTCTTCTGGTCACAGTGTCTTGTTCACGGTGTCTTGTTCATGGTGTCTCATGATCACAATGTCTCATGGTCACAGTGTCTGCTTGTTCACGGTATCTACTTGTTCACGGTGTCTTGTTCACGGTGTCTGGATATCACGGTGCCTCGATGTCATAGTGTCTAGATGTCACGATGTCTCTTGACTTAGGAAAATATCTGTATCCAGAATTAAGTTGTAATATTTATTAAATTAATTAAACTTAATCATTTTTCATGGAAATCATTAAAAATTAAATCAAGAGAATGTGCATAGTAACCAAACAGAGTGTATAGAACTTAAGAGCTTTGGATGTATTTTACTAAGCTACTGAACATTTGATGTGATATAGATTACATAGAGTTAATATAGTTTATAAATTAAATAGTATTTTTGATCATTAAAACATGATTAATAAATGTGGATTCCAACAAATTCCTTTCTATAGTGGAGGAGGAGTGGCATACTTATAAATTTTTTAAAATAAAATTCCCCCAATGTTTTTTCTAGGACAACTGGATCCAATAATGAACTCAGTTTTATAAAATTGATTTTACAGTCGAAATATGTCTATAAAATTCATTTTTTTATAAGTTTAAATTTTATTTTTCCTCTTATGTTTATGGATTAGTTCCTAATTATGATAATTTTTCTCTTAATCATTGTAATTATTTTTACTTACATTCACTAATATTTTTGGTAAAAAACTAAGTTAATATTTTTAAAAATTATAAATTATGATGATTACAAAAACATAACATGTTTTTCCAAATTCTAATTTCATGTGTGCTAGAAATTAATTTTTATTTAATCTCACAAACAGGACGAAAAAGTGAGTTTTTAATGTAAAAATGTTCGAAAGTTTGAAATGTTTTTATATCCAATTTCAATAACAAATTTATTCCAATGAAATAAATCAAATAAATTTTTGTATAATTTCACTAATTTTACTTTAACACAAATTTAAAAATATAATTTAATGAAATAAATAAATTAGATGAAAACTGTAGAATATAATTAAAATTCAGTTTTTCAATATTCATCAAAAAATGTAACTTCACAGAAAAATACCAAAAATTAACCAAAAATTAATATTTATATTATTATTACTAATAATAAGTTCATATTATAATATAAATTTTATAAAAGTTTCTAAATACATTTTTAAAATAGATGCTCCCTTAAAAGGCAGTAACATTTACTTTTTAGAAAAAATATTATAAATTTAATAGCACATTTATTCTTATCTTATTCTTACCAAATATGTTGGAAGACTATTAAAAATATTATTTATTATATAACATATATATTTCATTAACATCATTTTATAATAGTATTAAATTTTATTTATTATGATAAAACACCTTTGTGAGCTTAAAAACATTTCTTTTATATTCATTAGGTTTCTATATACATTTATAATTAATTAGTAACCAATGAATTGAATTTTTTTGTATACCATATATTTTCATACAATAGTTAATCATATTCATAAATACTTATTAATATCTTATTATATAGAATAATAATATTTTAGGAGTATATTGTTCATTGATAAACCTCGGTCTTGCGTGTAATGCAAGCAATTGAAGAAGGTTTTTGGTGAGTACGATGAAAAAAAAATTATTATTATGTGTATATAAATCTATAGAAAATATTATATTTATTTAAAATATTAAACATACAATAAATTATCAAGATGATATATTTCTTTCTATGATTGGTGTTGCATGTCATACACGCTATCAAATAAATTTTACTCATTTAGAATTTTCAAGGTGTTACATTAAAATTATAGAAAAATTTTAAATATATAAGAATATATAAAAGGAATAAAATAATTAATGAAAATTTTATTAATTTTAAAAACAATAGACATACATTCAAATAGTTAATTTTTTATTTAGTCATGAAAATATTTTTTTACAATTCCTAAGGCTTATCATTTATAAAAATTTATAAATCATAGGATATTTATCCAAAATCTGATCACAATTCATTTTATTCTTAAATCTTGTATTATGATTGATATAGGGGGTATCCATTATAAATTGTCCTATTTAATCACATGCAGGCCGATGATGAATCTTTCTTATTAACCATTATTATTATCTAATGTAGGAGTATGTTTACTATATATAGTTATTGAAATACAAAATATAAATCATATGTGGCTTAATATCACAATACATGATATAGTTATATTTAATTAATAACATTAACTTATGTGGTTTTTAGAGCCCCATATGTAGGAAATCTGATACAGGTGCTAATAATCCTAGTGTATGTGTCAACAAACCTCACATAGATATATATCATAAGTTGTGGTATACCATGAGACACCTGTTTAATCTGATATTGATCACCAATAAATCTTTATAAAATATTCTATTTATGGCTAGTGATGGGTTAAGTGCTAAAAATTATCACCAATTGCACCTTACATGGATGGCTTTGATGACTCTTACGTAGGGACCAACCCTAACCGGTGATATCACATATATATCTATTATGACCTGATACACTATTTTCTAGAAACATGATATTCACTCATAAACTATGATATCACCCATATCATATCTTATAAAATAGAAAAACTATGAGTTATCAATGTATCATACCTTATAATACAAGCTAGTCGTACCCTATGACTAAGCATCATGAATTTCATTATACCATAATATAATGATTGAAAAAGTGTTCTAGTGATTTAATGAATGAAATTTATCCATGTCATTTTATACATTTTGGTATGGTATATTTTAAATTATTATACACTTGTACATCACAAAATTAGTAGAAAAACATATTGATTCGAATATGATTATTTCATTGATATCAATGATGGAGTTTTTTAAATCATCATATAATCAGTGTAGTGGAAAAATGTTTTTTTTCTTCATTAATCACCCCCAAACCAACATTCATTATGATGAACATAAATTATAACATGCATACCTCAGATAGAGTGTACATTATATATATTGATATTGAGGGATAATTCTTGATGGATATCATAAAGAGACAACTAATAGAACATCATCTACAAAGAGATGACACTTACCACTAGAATTATTATACACTATATGTAGACCCCAAAAACACTAAAAAGTTATATCACCTTCACCTCAATGATAAATGCAGAATTAGTCTTAAGATATCTTCAATTATAGCTTAAATGTTTCATACCATTACAAACACCCACTAATAAGAGGATTATATCTGTTATATTGTCTCCTTAAATTGAATAAATGGAGTCAAACATCAGTTTCCATGAATTAGAAGTCAATATACTTTATGATAAAATAATATAATTGGGATTTGATAATATATAAATTTTATAAGGATTATATCATATATATATGACCATAATGGAATCAACCAATTGATTCATAACCAAAATACACCATGAAAGAGATGTGGTAGTGTCGATATGGTGGTTATACAATTAGTATCATAAGACCATATCTATGATATACATAATGTGAATATTTTAGGATATGACTCATGATAAATCGTGTAATATGATATACCCATTTTGTTATATTTCTAAAAAATATTTGATATAATGACCATCTTGTAGTGTATCTGACCATGCATTAATAGAGAATAAATTTGTATAGATATATAATCCATATCTATTTGATATTGCCATCACACCAATATTTCTGTTTTCATGTTGTGATACATAAAAAGAATTGTAAATATGAATAATATCTCCGAGATACATTATAATAAAAATAGTGAAGGAACATTGAGATAATTTTCTACCCGTTCTAAGTATAATTCCATGAATGTTTTGGAAATAACTAAGATAATAAAAGGGGTGTAAACATGATCTGTAACATCCATACCAAGCTCACCCATAAACCGGTGGCTGGACCAGTCACCACATGACCTCAACCATGTCTCCTCGTACGCCAGAGACTACCGACTAGCAGCGAGGGTCTAAGGATAGTGAATGGGGTGACTATACCCTCTTATCAGAGTAAAAACAGTAGAATATATCCATAAATTGAAGAAGTAGTGTGAATAACGATATATTAGTGGAATAAATAATTTTATAAATCATTCAAAAAACAAAATGGCCAATGAAAATGTTATCCAATGCATGCATGTTATGATGATACAAATATGAAAGAGATAAATAAATACATCATGATTTACATATCAATAATTAAATAAATAAATAAGTGACTCAAAGCCCCAATGGTGATCTCCTCAAGCATAATGATATTCTTCTCGGTCCTATGCTCTTATCTCCCAAGTATATGAAAACAACAGAATCCTACAACCAAATAGAATCTACTCGGTACCCTAGTGTAATGGTATCCAGAGTTGGGTGTGAGATATAAATCCCAGTATTCCAGGACCATTGGTTTATACCCCAAATCCAAACATTCAATAAAAAATAAAAATAGTGTGATATCATGCAAAAATAAAGTAATCAGTACAATGTAACTATATACCCATGTACCTTCTTCAAACCTTAGTTGGTGTCTGAACCAGCATGATATATTTTTCATGAATACACAATAGTCATTAAACATTAATTTTCATTTATGAGTTATTTAAACCTTCTTAAATTATATAAGTCTCGAGATCCTACCTAAGCCCAAAATCCCCCATATAATTCACTCACAATATATGACTCTAGAGACTATGAACGAAATCAATGTAAAGACTAAAATCCAAGCTTCTTCTTTGGATTCTATAATGAATCATAAGATATTCAATTTAATCTTTCATATACTATATCCGAGCACATCTACTAAAAATATTGATTCTCCCAAACAATACCAAAATTCAAACCCGTCTACTAAATATAGTGATTCTCTCTTGGATTCGTCCACTAAAATTAGTGATTTACCCAATTCATAATCAATTCAATGTAATAGCATGTCCATTAAACATATTTATTCTCCCCGAGGTCCATACACTAAACAATGATTCACCTAAATCATTATCAAGTCTGAGTAAGACATCATCCACTAAACCTAGAAATTCACTCTTGGGTCTGTCCACTAATCAGTGATTCATCCAATTCATTAAAAAGTATGAACCCATCCACTCAAGTAGTGATTCATCTAGGACATTTACAATAAACATGAACATCATAAACATCTCAAGTCAAACAAGCTGAACAAGGATCAGGTATTTAGAAACCATCTCACATGAAATATCATTTATTTAAACAACTCCATCCTAAACAACTTAATCCATAGAAAACAAACACGTATAAAAAGGCATTCTAAGCCCAATCGGTCATTAAAAGTCATTCCAAGAATATTTACCCATAGGGTGTACCTTATTCAAAGAAAAAAAACCATTATTATTTACAAGAACTCATTATGAATTCATTTACAATATGTACCACATCTCATAATAAATTTAAAAAATTAATTATCTCATTCTAATTTCACTTCCCATAATTAATTCTTAAAATTAATTATCTAAATTATCCTTAAAAAACGTCATTAATACATCATTAAATTTCTATATTAATCCAAAAAAACATATCAATTTTAATCTATAGATCAACTATCTAATTCAGTTTAATAAATATCTCATAATTAATCATTTGATAAATTATTTAATATTCCAATCTCAATAATCTAGTTAATGAAAAATTAGTTTTCAAAAAATTAATCAAACTAAATAATCATAATTAATACCTCAATTAATTATCATCTAACGAAAACCATTATTTCACAATTAATTATCTCAAAATTTATTAAATTAATTACTCATAATTAATACCTTAATTAATTTTCATCTAAAGCACATAATTATTTCATAATAAATTATCTCAACTTGACTAAATTAGTTAATAATAATTAATAGGATAATAAATTATCTATTTTACAATAGCAAGACAAAATATTAATTCATATATAATTATGTCATTCTTCCATTAAACAGTTTAGTCCAATATAGTAGTCAACATTATAAAATTAGTGAAACTAAACAAACTACATTTGATTAATTAGGCAAGGTAGAGAACCCTACCTCAAAAAAATTGGCTGAATCAAAGCTTTATAACTCAACTGTGATCTGCTCACTTATACACACCTCAAAAAAAATGAACGTGTATCCAGAATTTATCTTTGTAGCTAACAACTGTTAACTACTACCCATAAATAGTGAGGAAGGGACCAACACACACACAAAATGTTAACCGCAACACAAGAACACTATAAGAATCCAAATAATGGGTAGTGAAACCAAATAGTGGGTTTAAAACCATACATGAATATGAAGGCGATGAAAGGAAACTAATCCAAAACACTTCTCCCTTGGCGGTTGTAGTTAGAAAATAGACCAACAGGTCAAGAGGAGGCCATTTCACAACCCTGGAACAGATGTATTTAGGAATCCCAATTAATCTGAAGCCTTAGGACTTCGACCGAGAAAACAGGACGAGGTAGGATCCAAATAGTCAAGGAGAATCATGAAACATACACAAACAGACTCAGCTTGACAAGAAGGACAATACTCATGATGAAACCAGAAGGATTCAACATGTTGAGAGGAGACCGGTTGAAGGTGTGTAGCATGCCTCATAGGGGGCCTGGTGCAGGTTGTGCTGCTCATGTAGTATACCTCCTTTCAGTCACCTACCTCAATCATCTAATTATTACCATATTAAACTAATATATTTAATATAATAATAATAATAAAACTAACATCTATATTATACTTATCATTATTTATTTTACACACCTATTAGGTAAAACCCAATACATCATTAACACATCAATATAATTAAAATATCTCAAATGGAATTAAATTAAATAAAAAATATAAACCATTTATTTAATTAGTTATATCAATATGAATTAAATATATAGAGCCCCCAATTCACAACGATTAATTAAATTATTTATAACCTTAAATTTAATTAAAAAACCTCTATTTCTCCTTAATTAATTAAATTCATCGTTACCTTGATTTTAATTAAATTAAACCCAACTCCATATTTATTCCTCATTAAATATTATCATTAAATATAATCATTCTTCGAGAATCTCTAACTCCTCATTTACACATCATTTAATATTTCCATTCCACGTTACCATTTAATATTAAAATTCTATGATAACACCGAACTCCTCATTTACAAGTAATTTAATTAAATTATCAAAACATTAATTTAATTAAAAGAAACCCAAAGCAACTCATTTAATTAGATTTATATCAAACCCAAATTAAATAAATGAAATATCTATAATAATAACAATCATTGTTATTATCATTTACGAAAACACTTCATTGAAAAAAAAACCCAAAAATCCCCAATACACATCATTTAATTAAATTTCTTTTAACTCAATTTAATTAAATGAAACCACTATTTCACAAAAATTTGTTAAATAACCCTCTTTCTTTGGATTTAATTAAAAAACCCAAATTACTTTATTATTATTCTTCATAATAATAACAATAATAACCCAAATTAATAATTATTATTATACTGCTAAAACCATAATAATAATAATCGAATCGTTATTAGTAATCAACCATAGATAAAACACAACACCTCAATTAAATAAAAACACTTCTTTATTAATTTTGAAACTCCTTATTTAATTAAACACATTTTCATTAAATCTTCATCTCCTCATTTAATTACACATAACCATTACTCCTCATTAATTATTCTGTTAAAACTATTTTGACATCAAAATAATTTAATGAACTCCATAATAATAATTATAAAATTATTATTATTATTATTATTATTATTATTAACTCATTATTTTATTTAAACACAAAACTAATATTTAAAAATATTAAATCAAAATAAATAAATTTTTATATTTGGTAAACTACGCGAGTTGGACGGCAACCGCATGCAGCCCATGAAGATCATTTAAAGTGCACTTCTACAAATCTGGTGCTCCCGAGACTCATCAGGAGACCAGGTAAAATTATCAGGTATTTACCCAAATCTAAAAATGACACCTTTAGGTGTTCCAGCCCTTGGAATTATGTTCTAAAGCTATTTTTTTAAAAAAAACCCATCGATAAACTGAAAAGTTTTAAAACCTTCGTATTTGAACCCTGTTAAAAAACATGAGACATTAAAATCTACCACCTTAAAAACATTTAATACTCGAGAATCTATCAGAAACAACTATAACATCAACCAATCCACCATGGTTTAGAAACCTCTTTTGAATGATCGTGTTATGTTCTGAAATGCCTGACACACCTAACCATTCTAGAACCCCAAGTCATATATCATTCCTTGAGAGATATTGTTGACCCATAAACCCACGCTCGCCCTTAAATCAGAGATTTTCATTTAAAAAAATTCCATCACCAACCCCAAGAAATCCAAATTCATCCCCCAACTTCTGGTAAAATTCCCAAGTGAGTCCATCGCATGGCTACTTTAAAACTATCATACCCCAACACGAATAAAGTTGTAACCCAAAGAACCATGCATCCATCGTAAAACCATTACAACATCCACTTATCAGGCCCAAAAACTTTTAAAACATTATCATGTCTTAAGAAAGATGCTATCTTAGTGACTTTAGGACAAGGTAAATATAGGAAACATTCTCGTCTCATTTAGAAGATCCCACTAAGAGTAAACCTAGGTTACCAGAATATCAGTCGAACTATCTCTGGTCAAATCCTTATAAAAACTCAGATTCACTTTACAATGTGTCACCAACAAAAACCCGATGCTTATTTCACCCAAGGAATACTTATTATTTCAAATATCCCCATGGAAACTCTCTCAATAACCCAATGATGTGAAACTACCCACCTTAATAGTGTACATGTCGTCAAAAGAAAAACTAGCTGCTCTCTGGCCCACTTTTTTAGATACATCATAAATGAAAATGTGATGTTCCACAAACCACAATTACCACATTATCATATCAAATGAAATATGAAAGTTAAACAATATGGCATGCCAAAACACTTGATTCCCAAAAAGGTTCACACAAGCATTAAGATGAAATTACCTTAACGCCCAAAACAATATACTCTAGAGTTAACCCAAAAATTTCTTTAACGGTTGTCCATACTCGAGGAATTTTTATTCTACTGAACCAAGAATTCTCCAATGATTATTCTTGTAAAAAGAGTTAAGATACAATGACCACCTCTCTAAAAATGAGTGATGTTTCTTTTATACCCCAAAGAACTACTAGGGACAACAGAACTCATACAGTACCAATATCCAAAAAACACGCAGTGGAAACAAGGAATCTCAAGTTATAAGGGTACTACCCACCATGGGCTAGTCCTTTAAGAAGCATACTTGTTGACCCTATCTCTTGGCCAAAAAAATAGAATTTACTGGGCTTAGAATCACCTTTTCATTTTATCCATTTCATTTACTTATTTTAGCCTTTAAACATTTTATTTTATTTAGAAGAAACAAAAGTACTATTTAACAACAAGGCACTTGGTTTTTAAATAACACCCCACTGAAAAAAACAAGCCAGCTACAACAAACTACCTCTTTACCATATAATATTTAATGTCATTTCATTTTTATTGGTAAATTTTGAATCTAAATTCCTTTTACCAAAAAAGTGACCTCTAACGGTCCCATTTATACAATACAAGTTATTAAAAAAATACTCCACCATATTTTTACATTAATAACCATTTTGAGACATAATAAGGTTATATAATGTTCAGTCACATGGTTTTCCATCTACCAATCGATGAGACACCCATACACATTACTTCTGGCATTTGGATCCTGTTTATGATATCAAATCTCCTATTAACATTTTAACTTTAGCAGACCTTTTTAATTGTTTTAAAACATGGTTTATCCTTTTTACCAGTTATAAGGTGCCGAAACACCTTACAACTGAAACTAGATTTCCATCATACACAAAACAAATCAATTTTTTTCCACTCAAACAGGAATTTACATATCAAAACATCTAAATAATGTTATCCTAACAAGTAACATAATAGCTTGTTATATCACAGAAGCATGGAACAATTATAAAACATGCTAATAACATAGGTATCATGGAATATAAACACCCAATTAGGTTAAATATGTCACCAAAACATTCTATCTAAAAAAGGAATGCTAAATAAGTACAAGGAATGGCACATATTCAAGGAACACAATCCATATTAGCATGAATCCTACTAATGAAAATACATGGCATGGAATTTATACATACCATGTGAATCTCTAAGTTCATAATATGATCCATTTAATGCAACTTCTTTTCCATATATGTCCAAGCCAAATTTTGAAAAATTCCAAAACCAATAAACAGAGGAAAATACACCATTCACTCAAGGTGAAATCATATTAAGTATAACCTTAAATAGTATAAACAATAATACCCACCCCTGGCCACTTGGTCATTTCCCATACATGGGGTGATCAATCGAAAGCACGACTATTAACCAAAATGCTGAAACTTTCTTATTCTCTTGTCTACCAACCCAAACCAGAATGACAAAAGGAAAAGAATCCTCTGATACCACTTTGCATAAACCAAACCCAGATCACCCCTGAACCGGTGGCCAGACCGGTCGCCACATGACCTCAAGTGTGTCTCCTCGTACGCCAGAGGTTGCTGACAAGAATTGAGGGTCTAAAGAGAGTCAGGGGAGAGACTATACCCTTTTATCAGAGAAAAAAGGTGGGAAATACTAGTAAATGGTGGAAATAGTGTGAATAATGATAAAGCAGCAGAAGACATAATTTTATATATCATTAATAAAACAAAATGGACAACACCAATGTTATTCAATGTATGCGTGTTATTATGGTAAAGCTATAAAAGCTATAAAAAATACATCATTATTTATATATCAATAAAGAAATAAATAAACAATGACTCAAAGCCCTGAGGTAGATCTCCTTGAGCCTCGCGAGCTTTCGCTCGGTCCTCTTCTCTTATCCACCAAGTATATGAAAACAACACAATCATGTAACCAAATAAGAACCTACTAGGGTACCCTGGTTAAATTGTGTCCCGAGTAGAGTATGAGATATAAATATTACTAGGCTAGAACCAAAGGTGTCTACCCCCAATCCATACATTCAATAAATAATATTAACATTGTTAAAGCATGCATAAATAAATCAGTTCAATGTAAATATATACCCAATTACCTACTTCAGCCATCAGTTGGTGTTTGAACCTTCATTATACATTTATCATGAATAAAAAATAGTCATCACACATTCATTTTCATTTATCAATTATTCAAACCTTGTTAAATTATATAAGTCTCGATATCTGGCCAAAGCCCAACATCCCCCATATAATTCACTCCCAATAGATGTCTCTAAAGTCCATCAAAGAAATCAATGTAAATACTGAATCCAAGCTTGTAATTTGTCTTAGATAACGCGTTATAAGATATTCAATTTAATTTTTCATATACTATGTCCAAGATCATCTATAAAAATTGTGATTCTTCCACCTATATACTAGAATTTGTTCCCATCAAAAAAATATTGTGATTCGCTCCTCGGTTTTTCCACTAAATATAGCGATTCAACCAATTCATAAACAATTAAATGTAAGATCACGTCTAATAAATATTGTAATTCACCCCTAGGTTCATACACTAAATAGTGATTCAACCAAATCATTATCAAGTTTGAGTAAGAGATCTTCCACTAAACATAGTGAATTTCTCCTAGGTCCATCCACTAAACAGTGATTCACCCAATTCATTCACATGTCTGAACCTTTCCACTCATGAAGTGATTCATCCAGGACTTTAATAATTAACATGCATGTCATAAAAATATCAAGTCAAACTAGCTGATCAATGATCAGATATTTAGCAACCATCTCACATGGCATATCATTTATTAAAACAACTCCATCCAAAACAACACAAGGCAAGGAAAAAAACACACATAAAAAGGCATTATTGTCCAAATATGCCTTAAACAGTCAAACCAAGGAAAAAAAACCCATGGGGTGTCCCTTAATCAAGGTAAAAAACCTATATTATTTCCAAGAACACATATTCAATTCATTCACAATATGAAACATATCTCATAATTAATTTACATAATTAATTATCTCATTCTAATTTCACTTCCCATAATTAATTCCCAAAAATAATTTTCCAAATTATCACTTAAAAACAATATCATTAATCCTTCATTAAATATATTTAATTATCCAAAACAACATACTACAATTAATATCCGGATCAATTATCTCATTCAACTAAATCAATAACTCATAAATAATCCTTTGATTAATCATTTAATATTCTAGTCTCAAGCACATAATCAATTCATAAATAATTATCTCAAAATTAATCAAATTAATTACTAATAATTAATCCCTCAATTAATTATCATTTAAATTACATAATTAATTTATAATTAATTATCTCAAAATTGATAAATTTAATTACTTATAATTAATCCCTTGAATAATTATCATTTAAGAACATAATTAATTCATAATTAATTATATAAACTTGACCAAATTAGTTACTAATAATTAATATTCCAATTAATTATCTATTTTACAACCACTAGACAAAATATTAATTCAAAACTAATTATCTCATTCCCCAATTAAACAACATAATCCAACAGAGCAGTTAATATTATCAAAGCAGTAAAACAACAAAATTGTATTTGATTAATTAGGAAAGGTCAAGAACCCTACCTCAACAAATTTGGTTGAGCCAAAGCGTCATAACTCAAATGTGATCTGCTCTCTTACACGTACCTCAACAAAAACGCACATGTATCCAGAATATATCATCACACCTAAAAACCATTAATTGGAACCCATAAATAGTGCGGTTTGGACCAGCGCAAACCAAAAATATTAAATGTAATGCAAAAACACTATAAGAATCCAAATCATTGGTTGTGAAAAAAAATAACAAGTTTAAAACCTTACTAAATATAATGGCGATGAACTGAAACTGAGTTGAAATGCTTTTTCCTTGGTTCTGGTAGTCGGAATGAGGACCAATTGGTATAGAGGATCACATTTCACAACCATAGAACCGATGTAATAATGAAACCCAATTAATCTCAAGACATAGGGTTTTTTTCGAGCAAATAGAATGAGAGAGGGGCCAAACGGTCGATTGGAATAACGAAACAAACAATGACAGATTCACCTTGAAGAGGTGGACAAGACTTATGAGGACACCAAAAGGATTTGATGTGCGGAGGGGAACTCGTTTAAAGGTATGTTACGCACCTCATAGGGGGCTTGGTGTGGATTGGGTTGCTCATGCAGTGCGCCTTCTCCTCCCAATCACCTCCCTCAATCGTCTAATTAATAACCTATTAAATGAATAGATTTAATATATTAATAATAATAATACTACTAAAAAACATATCATCCTTATCATTAATTATTTTACACCCCTATTAGGTAAAACCCAATACTTCACTAACACATCAAAATAATTAAATTCTCTCCAATGGAATTTAATTAAATAAAAACTCTAACACAATTATTTGGTTAATTATTTTAACCTGAATTACATATATAAAACCTATGCTTCACAAAGATAAATTAAATTCTTATTCACCATCAATTTAATTAAAAACCCCATTTATCCTTAATTAATTAAATTCCTTATTACCATGAATTTAATTAAATTAATCACAACCCCACATTTATTCCTCACTTAATATTACTATTTATTGATAACCTCTAACTCCTCATTTACACATAATTTACTGTCACAATTTAATATTATCATTCTTTGATAATAACCAACTACTCATTTACATGTCATTTAATTAAATTATCACAACTTTAATTTAATTATAAGAAACCCCCCAACCACTCATTTAATAAGATTCATTTCAACCTCAAATTCAATAAATCAATGTTCCAAAATAATAACCATCATTATTATTATCATATAATAAAACACTTTGTTGATAAAACCCAAAAATCCCAATAACACATCATTTAATTAAATTCCATTTAACTCAATTTAATTAAATGAAACCACTGTTTTGGAAAAATTAATTAAATCCACCTTTTTCCATAGATTTAATTAAAAAAACCCCTAAATTCCAACATTATTATTCTTCATAATAATAATAACAACCATAAATAATAATTATTATTATACTCATAAAACCATAATAAAAATAATCATATCATTATTATTATTAAAAATTATATAAAACCCAACACCTCAATTAAATAAAAACACTTCTTTATTAATTATGAAACTCCGTATTTAATTAAACACATATTTATTAAATCTGAAACACCTCCTTTAATTTCACATAACTGTAACTCCTCGTTAATAATTCAATTAAAACAATTTACACATCAAAATAATTTAATTAACACCATAATAATAATAATAATAACATTATTATTATTATTGTTGACAACTTGTTTTATTTAAACACAAAACTATCATTTAACAATATTTAATCTAGATAAATAAATTATTAAACTATGTAAACTACATGGGTTGGACAGCAACATTGTGCAGTTCATGCAGATCCTTTAAAGCGGACTTTTCTGAATCTGGTGCTCCCAAGACTCATCGGGACACCCCCGAACATTATAGGGTAATTATCCAAGTTAGAAAAAAAATCTTTAGGTGTTCCAACACTTAGAATTATGTTTTGAAGCTCAGTTTAAAAAAATTGACCCTTCGATAAACTGAAATTTTTGAAAACCTTCATATTTTAACCCGGTTCAAAAAGATGGGACTTTACATTCTACCCACCATAAAAAATTCTCAACCTTAAGAAGCCATCAAAAACTACAATGAAAACAACCAACCCACCAAGGTCAGGATGTTTTGTTTGAATGATCGCATTGTGTTTCAAAATCCCTGACGCACCAAACCATTTTAGAACCGCAAGCCAGGACTCTTTCCTTGAAACACATTGCTGACCCAAAAACTCACACTCACCCTTAAATCAACGACGTGCCTTTAAAATCAGTCATCACTAACCAAAAGAAATGTAAAGTCATCCCACAACTTTTGGTGACCTTCCCAAGTTAGGCTATCAGATGGATACTTTAAAACTATCATACCCTAGCATGAATAAAGGCATAACCCAAATAACCATGCATCCGTTATACAACCATTATAACATCCACTTATCAAGATCAATGTCTTTTAAAACATTAGGATGGCCTAAGAACAACACTATCTTACTACCTACATGACAAGGTCAAGAAAGGGGACATGATTGTGTCATTCAAAAGAGCACAATAAGTGTAAACCAAAGTAACCAGAAGATCAGTCAAACTATCTCTAGTAAAATATTTACGAAAAAAAACTCGGCTTTACTAGTCAATGCATCAATAACTAAAACCCGATTCCTATTTCACCCAAGTCATCCATGTTCTTTCAAATCTCACCATTGAAAGTCTCTCAAACACCCACTGATGCTACACTACCCACCTTAGGAGTGTTTATGTCATCGAAATAAAAACTACCTTCTCTCAAGATTTTTTTTTCAGAAACTTCTTAAACGCGAATTTGATGTTTCAAAAACCACGACTACCACATTAAAATATTGAATGAAAGACAAAAATTAAACCAACTGGCAGGTAAAAACACCTCATTCCCAATATGGTCCACCCGAGTTGTGGGATTAACTTAACTTAATGCACCAAACACTCTACTCTAGAGTAAACCCGAGAATGTCTTTAATTGTTGACCATGCTTGAGGCAAGTCTATCCAACTAAACCAATAATACCCCAATAATTATTCTTGTAAAAAGAGTCAATAGAAAATTACCATCCCTCTAAACAAGGGTGTTGTTTCTTTTAAACCCAAAAGTCATACTTGGGATAGTACGCATACAGTACCAATGTCAAAGAAACTTGCAGAAGAAACAAGGAATCACAATTTATAAGGGTAATACCCACCACGGGCTAGTCCGTTACGAAGAATATGTGTCGACCCTATATATTAATCATACAAAATAGAATTTATGAGGATCAAAATCCCATTTTAATTTTATCCATTTCATTAGTTCATTTTAACTGTTAAACAATTGAATGAAAATTAATAAACCACAAGTACTATTTCACAACAAGGAACTTGATTTTTAAACAGTGCACCATTGTAAAACAAGTAATCTATAACTAACTCCCTATTTAGAATTTAATATTTATTTTCATTTCAATTTTATTGGGTAATTTAGCATCTAAATTCCTTTTACAAAAAAGGTGAGATCCATGGGTCCCATTTATTCAATCCTTGTTCTTCAAAAAGAAACCCCACACATTTTTATATTCATAACCATTTTGAAACATACTATGGTTATATGAGGTTCAGTTACATGGTTGTCCATCTACCAATCGATGAGGTGCCCATACACCCTACCACTATAATTTGGATCCCATTTGTGATATCAAATTTATTTTTAACATTTCAACTTTATAAGACCTTTTCAATTGTTTGAAAACATGGGTAACACCTTTTCCCTGTTATAAGGAGCCCATAAACTTTACAAATGAAACAATAATTCCATAAAACACACAAAAAAATTAAAAAAAAAATTGACTCCTGAATCCATTGAAACATCAAAGAATATCTAGAATTTTATCATAAACAGTAATAGAACAACATTTTATAACATAGAAGCATAGAACAATTTAAAAACATACTAATCACATATGAATCATGGAATATAAATACCCATACAGGTTAAATATATCACTAAAAAATTCTATCTAAAAAGGCATGCTAAATAAGTACAAGGCATGGCATATATTCAAGGCACACAATCCATAATAGCATGCATCCTACTAATACAACTACATGGTCTAGCATTTATATATAGCATGTGAATATATAAGTTCCTAATATGATGCATGTAATACAACTTCTTCACTATATCTGGCCAAGTAAAATTTTACGAAATTCCCAAACCAATAACTATATGAAAATACACAAATCACTTAAGGTGAAATCACATTAACTGTAACCTCAAATAGTATAAACAATAATACCCACCCTTGGACACTTGGTCATTTCCCGTACATGGGGTGATCAACCCCAAACACGACTATTAACCCAAATGTTGACACTTTTCTAGTCTCCTATTTACCAACACAAACTATAATGACAAACGGAAAAGAAGCATCTGATACCACTTTGCAACATCCAAACCCAGATCACCCCTAAACCTGTGGTCGGACCAGTCGCCACATGACCTTAAGTGTGTATCCTCATTTGCCAATGTCAAATGAATAGAAGCGAGGGTGTAATAATAGTCAGTGGGGAGACTATACCCTGTTATCAGAAGAAAAATGGTGGAAAATATCAGTAAATGGTGGAAGTAGTGTGAATAAAGATCAATCAACAGAAGACATAATTTTATAAATATTTTATAAAAAAATGCACAACGCAAATGCTATACAATGCATGTATGTTATGATGGTACTACAATGAAAGAGAAAAAAAATAAATCATTCTTTACATGACAATAAAAAAAATAAACAATGACTCAAATCCCTGAATCAGATCTCCTCAAGCATCTTGAACTTCCACTCGGTCCTCTTCTCCTATATCCCAAGTATATACAAACAACACAATCCTACAACCAAATAGAATATACTCGGGTACCATAGTTCCATGGAGGCCCGAGTAAGGTATGAGATATAAATCTCAGTAGTCTTGGACCACCATTGTCTACCCCAAATCCATACATTCAATAAATATTATAAATAGTGTGAAAGCATGCATAAGTGAAGTATGTAGTACAATGTAACTTTATTCCCAAGTACTTGATTCATCCCTCAGCTAGTGTATGAACCTACATTATACATTATTCATGCATACCAAATATTCATCCCACGTTAATTTTCATTTATCAATTATTGAAACCTCATTTAATTATATAATTCTCGAGATCCGACCTAAGCCCGACATCCCCCATATATGTCACTCACAATAGATGTCTCTATGGAGAATCTAAGAAATCAAAGTAAATATAGAATCCAATCTTGTGCTTTGGCTTCGATAACGTATTATAAGATATTAATTTTAATCTTTCATATACTATGTTCAAGCCCGTACATTTAAAATAGTGATTCACCCAAACAATACCTAAATCTGAGCCCATCCACTAAATATAGTGATTCGCTCCTAGGTCCATCAACTAAAAATAGTAATTCACCCAATTCATAATCAATTATGAGTAATACCTTGTCCACTAAACATAGTGATTCACCCCTGGGTCCATATACTAAATTGCGATTCACCCAAATCATTATCAAGTGTGAGTAACAACCCATCCACTAAATAAAGTGATTCACTTCTGGGTCTATCCACTAAACAGTGATTCACCCAATTCATTAACAATTCTAAACCCATCCACTCAAGAAATTATTTGTCTAGGAAATTAACAATTAACATGCACGTCATAAATATCTCAATTCAAACAAGCTAAACAGGGCCTAGATATTTAGAAAACATCTCACATGGAATATTATTTACTTAAACAAATACATCATAAATAAATTAATGCATTAAAAAACACGCATAAAAAGGCATTCTTGGCCCAATCAGGCTTAAACAGTGAAACCAGGGAAACATACCCATGGGGTGTCCTTTAATCCTGGTAAACATCCTTAATCATTTGCATGAATGAATATTAAATTCACTAAAAATATTCACCACATCTCATAATTAATTTACAAAATTATTTATCCCATTCTAATTTCACTTCCAATAATTTATTACAAAAATTAATTGTCCAATTTATAACTGAAAAATAATGTTATTAATCCATCATTAAATATATCTTTTTAGCTAAAAAAACATATCACAATTAATCTACAGATCAATAATCTCATTGAGCTAAATAAATATCTCATAATTAATCCTTTGATTAATTATTTAATATTCCAGTATCAAGAACATAATTATTTCATAAGTAATTTTCTAAAAATTAAACAAATTAATTACTCAAAATTAATCCCTTGATTAATTATCATCTAAATCACATAATTAATTAATAATTTATTATCTCAAAATTAATCAAATTAATTACTCATAATTAATCCCTCGATTAATTATCATCTAAAGTAAATAATTAATTCATAATTAATTATCTCAACTTGACCAAATTAGTTACTAATAATTAATGGGATAATTATTTGTCTATTTTACAACCACCAGAAAAAATATTAATTTATAACTAATTATCTCATTCCACTATTAAACATTTTGATCCAACATAGAAATTAAAATTATCAAAGCAGTAAAACAAAAAAATATTATTTGATTAATTAGGTAAGGGCGAGAACCCTACATCAAAAAATTTGACCAAGCCAAAGCTTCATAACTCAACTGTGATTTGTTCGCGTACACGTTCCTCAACGAAAATGCACATATATCCAGAATTTATAATCACAACTAATAACAATTTACCAGAACTCATAAATAGTGCAGTAGGGACCAACATACACCAAAAACATATTAACCAAAACACAAAAACACCATAAGAATCCAAATCATGTGGTGCGAAACCAAATAAAGGGTCTAAAACCTTACCCAAATATGGAAAAAATGAATAGAAACTGAGCTGAAATGATTCTCCCATGGCTGTGGTAGTCGGAAAATGGATCAATGGGTCTATATAAGACCATTGCACAACCCTATAATCGAATTAACAAAGAAACCCAATTAATCCTGAGCCTTAGGGTTTTAGCTGAGGAAACAGGGAGAGGGAGGAGCTAAACAGTCAATACGAATAACAATACATACACAGAAAAACTCACCTTGTCGAGGCAGACAATACTCGTGAAGACACCATAAGGATTTGACACATGAAGAGGAGCCTAGTTGAAGGTGTGTAGCGCACCTCATTGGGGGCCTCACGCGGGTCGCACTGCTCATGCAATGCTCTGCCTCCTTTCAATCCCCTCCCATAATAATCACTGTAATACCCAATTAAACTAATATGTTTAATATAATAATAATAAAACTAAAAATTATATTATCCATATCATTAATAATTTTATGCCCCTATTAGGTAAAACCCAATACTTCATTAATAGATCAAAATAATTAAATTCTCTCTAATAGAATTTAATTAAATAAAAACACTAAGCTAGTTATTTAATTACTTATCTCAACATTAATTAATTAAATAAAACCCAAGCTTCATAGCAATTAATTAAATTCTTTTTAACTAACAATTTAATTAAAATACCGCTATTATGTCTCAATTAATTAAATTTTTCATTACCATGAATTTAATTAAATTAAACCCAAATCCACATTTATTCCTCATTTAATATGACAATTTAATATTATCGTTCTTTGATAACCTCCAACTCCTATTTTACACAACATTTATTATTAGAATTTAATATTATAATTCATTGATAACACCGAACTCCTCATTTATATGTCATTTAATTAAATTATCACAACATTAATTTTATTAAAATAAAACCCCAATAACTCAATTAATTATATTTATTTAAACCATGAATTAAATAAATAAACCCTCAATAATAATAACCATCATTATTAATATAATATAACAAAACACTTCTTTAGTAAAACCCAAAAATACCCACTAAAAATCATTTAATAAAATTCCATTTTACTCAATTTAATTATATGAAACCACTATTTCACAACAATTAATTAAATCCCCCCTTTTCCTTGGATTTAATTTCAAAAACCCCAAATTCCATTGTTATTATTCATCATAATAATAATAAGAAAAATTAATAATTATTATTATACTCATAAAACCATAATAATAATAATCACATCATTATTATTATGCAATCTTAGCTAAAACCTAACACCTCTATTAAATAAAAACACTTCATTATTAATTCTGAGACTCCTTATTTAATTAAATTCGTCTTCATTAAAAATTAAAATCCTCATTTAATTTCACATAACCATTACTCCTCATCAATTATTCAATTAAAACTCTTTTAACATCAAAACAATTTAATGAAAACCATAATAATAATAATAAAATATTTTTTATTTTTATTAACACTTTATTTTATTTAAAAAGAAAACTACCATTTAGAAATATTTAATCAAAATAAATATATTATTATACTATGTAAACTACAAGGGATGGACTATAATAATGCGCATCTTATATAGATACTTTAATGTGGACTTCTTCAGATATGATACTCCTAAGACTCATCGGGACCCTCGCTAAAATTATTTAATATTTACCCAAGCCAAAAAAATCCTTTAGGTGTTCCAACACTCGAAATTATGTCTCAAAGAACTTTTTGAAAAATACTAACCCGTCGATAAACCAAAAAAGTTTTAAAAACTTTGTATTTTATCCCAGTTCAAAAACAAGGGACTTTACATAATCCAAATTCTGAAGTACTATGAAATTGGGAACAAAAGATTGGATAAATTAGTGGTCCTCATATATACCTCATATACTTTGATTTTATAAAAATATTATTTCTTTATTATTTTCTCTTATTGATAGTGATATAAGAACATGTGTAGCGGGATCAAAACTGTTGTTCACCAAGATTTATCCACACGATTAAAAGAATAAGTGAACCTTGTAAAATCCCTTATGCTATGTGTTTTCTTGATTTATATATATCACATAATTTAATCATAATTTTACGTGTAAGGGGAATACAATTTTGAGAGTTGGTGTTTTGGATATCAAAAATTCACCGCTACCCCCACCCCCTCTTGGTGGCGGTCTGCTCTCAACCAGTACATTCATATTTTAGTTATGTTATCTATAAGGATATAATATTTATAAACCATTCAAATACAGAGGTGGTCAAAGAATATCCAACACCAAAAATATAACTCAAATATATAGTTTTCTTGTCTTTGGTAGTTTCTTCCATTGATTTAATGAAAATTTTTCTTGGTTAACAAACTAATTAAGAATGTTGACATGAAAAGGGTTCAAATTCACATGGTTGAAGAAATTTGAAGATTTTTTTTTGAATAAATGAAGATGAGATTAATAAATTAGCCAATATTAATTTTCCAAATAGATATGGATGGATTTTTTATATTTAATAATACATCAACATTAAAATTGGGGTTAGTACTCATTCAAAATGAAGTAGATATTATTTATACATAATCAAAATTATTGAATCAATAAAACAATTATCCAAAAAATGATCTAGATTTAGTAAAATTGATCTTTTCCTTGAATATATGGAGAAACTATATGTATTTTGAAATATTTCTCATATATATAGATTTCAACAAAATGAAGTATATATGGATTGGTTTGCACTGAAATGGGATGAATCATATTTTATGATTAATCCATATCATAACTCATTATATTTATATGATTTTTGGTCCCAAATAAGGTAAATAATTTTATTGGGGTGAATCTAGCAAAGTACATTTCTTCAAATGTCCCTTAAAATTATCTTATTCCACTATCGGTAGGATCACATCCTGCCATACAAAATATAATGAAATAAACTATGTAATGAGTGAAACAAGAAATTTTTAATTATTTTATATAAACATGGATAATATAAGGAGTATATAATTTTGTTGTGTTGATGTACCAAACTCACTAAACACACTAATTTTTTCTTTACAATTTTTAGTGGCCACACCAACCCTATAGGTTGACAACCCTGAAATGTAAAGAAATCAATACTCTCAGTCTCATAGAATGATTACTACTCAACTATGAAAATTTATCCCAATCATTGGGAACTAATAATGATATTATAACAATAATTTTTTATGAATCTTATCCACCTTTATCAAAATGTTCAAACTTTTCGATCTTATAGTGTGAAAAACTCATAAATATCCCTCTTTAATTCTATTATTATTTCCATCACATATATGGAATTCACAGACTATTATTTTTTATCCACAATATTCCTTCCATTATTTGGAAGTGAAAATATCACTTTTACCATGAGGAAATATCTAAATTTACCCTTTAATTGATCCTCAATTATCCTTGCTTTTTATGGGTAAATTCATCAACAACATATCTTTAATTATGATTCATCTTTCTATAATTTTATTCACACAAAATCCTTAAAATATATAAAAATTTAATTTATATATTTTTATTTACTTGAATCTATTTTTGTGTGACCATTAACTTCACAAAATAATTCCTTTATTCACCTAACAAATAAAACAAATGATACGTCTGTGTATAACACAACAATAGTGTAAAATCGTCCTTCACAAAATAAGTCCCTTCACCCTTGAGTTTCCCTATTTAGATTCCAATATTTGTGATATTGTGAAATAATAGAGAAAAAACATTATCTCACCCTCCATAATTCAAGACATCTACACTGTTGAACCCCATTTTGCGGTAGATAACAATATATTCACTTTAGTTACTTCACGATGAAAACATACACACATAAATGTGTTTTCCTATTCAACACCACTCTGTGTTTCACTAAATTTATTTGGAGTCAAATTTTTAGTGTTAGTCATCATTCAAAATATCAACCCTAATATCAGGTTAATCTGATGTAGCACAATTGTAATGTGACATAACTCATTATTATTTTATCTATCATCACTTAATATTCTACTAGTTTGAGTTATTCATAAGTAACCTAAACATCAAATTACATCAATTCTATTTTAATGATACATAATTTTATTATGGAATGGAAACATTTACAATGGAATAATCACCCCTTATGTCAAGAAAAATTAATATGGAATGAGACCTATAATGTAGTGATTCATAAATTTGTGTTGTGATTTCTACCTTATATAAAAAACAACTTCATTAATCTATAACTTATTATATACCAACTAAAAAATTATTGAATGAATCCTTGAACCTATTTATAATCACTTACAATATATTATTAAATAAACAAAACACAAAAAATACATCAAGGTTATTTTTTATAAAATTACATCCCTCTGGGTTCTTTAATAACCCTTAAAAAATTCATCAATATATTTTCAGAAGTATACTTCAACAAAAATCTGAAAAAGAGTAGTAAACCTATTTACTTCATATATTCTACCAATTATTCATCAATCATTAACTCTAATAACACATGAGTGAAGATAATTTTCATAGTAAATAGTTAAATAAAAATTTTTAAATGGAAACACTTCTTTGATCAACATAATATTCAACACTTATTGACCATACTTCTTCCCCTAAATAGAAATTCAAATAATATCACTATTTATATATTTTCATAATAGAAAATATCCACCTTTTCAATAAGAATGAAATATAATATCCATATATAACATATTCTAATAATATAAAACCTCTAACCCATTATCAATGAACCTAATGAGCACTTATATAAATGTTCACAAATCATGATTATAAATCCAAAAACATAATGCATGAGAATCACTATAACATACCATTAATATAAAATTCTATAGGGGTGTTTAAATAATTTTTATAAACCATATTTTTGTATGGATTCTATTGTAATCCACAATATCACAAATTAATTTGAAAATAATTCTTGAGTAGTTCCATTTCATGATAACCCTAACCTGATTTTGTGTCTACATGTACTCCAACTTCACTAAATCCTGCTCAAAATTATCCCTAATGAATTGATAAATTATCTATAAATTTTTCCGTTAATTTATGGAAATTATTTGTACTACTATTTATAGTAATTGAGTTATCACACATGATGTAAATGGGATATTTCTAATCAATTCTAATATCCAAAAGTTAGTGTATCATTCATAGAAAATGAATACACGATTGGGTATCTAAGGAAACCTAAACTCTACATACATAAATATTACATCTTACTATAAGAATATTAAAAAAATAACATTAAGATCATTTCCATAACTATAAGTTTTTAGTGTATTTTTAAACATTGATAAATAATAAACTAGAACATAAAATATTTTCATCATCTTCCATTAAATTCTTCACAACTATCACCCTTCATAGAAGCATCATACTTAAAATAATTCTTCTTATTCTAGGGAAAAGGAAACATGGGAAAATAGTGATATTATATTCCATGTAAGGTTAACCATAAGGGATATTAATTGATAACCATACTAAAAAATATGTTAAAAATTAAGGTATCAAAACATTATTATAACATACACTAATCATACCCAATAAATCAATGATATTTAAAAATGAATCCTGGAATAAGGATCTATAAAGGAAAAGAAATAAGAAAGAATATTGTAGAAACCTCAACAATCAATCATGATCTATTAGAAAATATCATAATATTAATGCATGTGTTTTTGAATAGAAACAATAATAGAAACTAATTTCCTTATTCTAGGATCACTATCGAGGTTTTCATAGTGGATTGGGTTCATACCCCACTCTATTATTTCCTTATCGATGTTTCACTCCCAAGACTATAATTTTGGAAATATTTACTTACCTAATGGGTCCCCCCTTTTACATTCTGTATTATCTCATGATAAATTCATCATTACCCAATGAAATATAGTGATATATAATTATGGGAACACCCATCAGATAATGAAAACCATACACATGCGTGCTACAAGAACATGAAACACTCGTCATTTTTTTATTTCATAATCCATGGAAAATAAATTTATTTCTCAAATATCTAATAATCATAATATTAAACCATATTTGGAAATAATAAGGATGGTATCATCAGATCATGTCCTAATAGATCATAAGTAACATCAAAATATGTTATCATAAATGAAAATAACTTTAAAAGATGCCTGAGATATTTTTTGATGGAAATACCTCTTTAATTTTAAAATAACTTATTTAGAATCTAAAAAATAAAAATATATTAGAGAAAATGTTTTATATCAATAGAATCATGAAAAATATCAAATCAATCTCAAATTCATTCATAGTCATTGTAGTGGGATGTTTTATTATTATCGTGTATGTCAAAACAAATATTCCTTTCCCATTTTTTGTAAAAACCCAAAAGTACATCATTCAGAAAAATAAAAGATGTTTAATTTAAAAGAAATTATAAAAAATTCAAAATTCAAAAAAATTACTTTAAAAAATATTTTTATAATATTGAAATGATTTTTGGAGACATTTTAAATAAAATATAGATATGGAAAAAAATATTATTTACTGAAGAGAGAAATTAATTCGGTTCTTTCAGCATATTGATTGCACGAAAACGGAAATGTTAAAGTAAAAAAAGGAATATATACAATTATCCAAATGATAATTAAATATATAATATTTTATATAGATAGATCAAATAATTTTATTATCATAAATTTAAGCACCAACAATCTCATTAAACAGTTAGAGCGTATCATAAAACTCTAACTACTTTTTACCTTTTGGATCACAATACCCATTAAAGAAATAAAAACAAATAAAAAATTAAATATCATCAATAAAAAGGTATTCATGACATAAAATATAAAATGGGATGTTTATATACCATATTAATTAAATAAGTGGTGAATGTGATATATGTCTCATAAAAACAAAAGTGAGATGAGAAGCCCCAACCTCATTATTGACAAGTTTAGTAAGTTATATAACCACCAATAAAATAAATTAAAATTTATTAAAATATTATAAAATTTTAATTTAATTACTTAATATCATATATGATCCACCTATAACATTTACACACATATATAGGAATAATTCTTTATTAAAATCATAGTTTTTGGGTGTTAGCTGTTTTATTTTTTTTATAAAAGTGTATGTTTGGAAGTTCCAATTTGTTTACATTCAGCACGGTTATGTCATCTTAATAATTATAATAATGATATAAAAAACATATATATTAATTCAATTTAAATATAGAGTAATCTATGAAAGTTAGTGATAGAAAAATCAATTACACTCTTCATAAATAGGGTAATCAGTATGTACGCATGAACATTGTTTTTCTTCTACAATGAAATTAAATAAATTAAAATAATATTTTATCAAAATAGATCTATAATTATATCAAAAATATAATATATAAACATTAAATCCATCATAATAATTGACCATCCACTATGGTGATGGAAACTGAATTATATCACTACATGAATGTTAGAATCCACACATATGCACGAGCGGTACATTCATTTCTAATTTTTTTTTTAAAAAATTTATGGTGGTGGTAACATATTCATAATAATTTTTTTGTATATTTAGGATAATTAAAATAATTTATTTATTGTGAATACAATAAATTTAAAAGAGGTATAAGAATAAATAAATTGAAATAGGTTGGGTAAGACGATTACCTCTTCTTCGAAATACCTCCTTCAAATCCATTCTTAAGGACCCTTGGAATTATATTTTAAGAAGACAAAAAAATATAATTATTATATAGATAATATGATAAGATAATTTTATTGGGGTTGCGATAGCTATGAGGCTTAATAATATGTAAATAAAATAGGAGAGGAAGTTCCCATTTATAAATGGGGTGAGGGACACAACTGAAATATTTTAAAGGATTTCAATTTTATTAAGTCTTTGTCATGGATTATTGACCCTTAATAAATTTAATTTAGAGAATAAGCTGATGATACTTGATATAGATTCATCTAATAATAATTTAGATGAAAAATTATGTTCTTAACACTTATTTTTAACATATGATAACCCGATTCACAACTTTAGAGTGGTGACAAATTTTTTCTTGTTTTAATATTCATTATGACCTAAATTTAAGTTTTCCTTATTAAATAATATAATTTATTCAGATTAAAAATATTGAATCCATTTTACTTGATTAAATTTTAATAATTTTAATAAATTAATTTTCAAATAAACCTGCAAAATGTGATGAAAAATGGTTTTTTTAAAAATACATTTTTATGTCCAAAAATGTATTTATGAAAAATATAGAATAATATCAATTACATTGAAATTAATTGGATTATTTATAATAAACATGAAATAATTAAATTTTAAAATTAATTTTAATGGTATTTTTTTAATTCTTTATTAAAAATATATATTTTTAAAAAATCATTATTTTTTAATTATTTTTATAAAATAAAATATTTTCAAGAAAAGTGAACATTTTTACCTTAAGATAATTTTGATATAATGATTTAAAAAATGATATAATTTTAGAAAAATAAAATTTCTAAAAGTTTAACTAGTTAATTATAAAATTTATAAAAAAGATAAAATAAAAAATGTTTTTGATGAAAACATATTTTTGAAGTATAAAATGACATTATAGAAAATAGTGTACGTATTTATTATACAATAATAAAAAAATTCGTTATATAAAAACAATATAAATATTTTAAAAAATATGTTTAGTCTTATTTATGTGTCTAATTAAAAATCTAGGTTATAATGGTAGAATTTAAATAATCATAATTCAATAGTATATCATAATTTTTTAAAGTAAGTGTGGCATGTAAAACAAGCTATCAAATACATCAATTTTATTTCAAAGAAAATACATATAAAATATTGGGATGTTAAATTCTAACCACATTAAATTGAATTTCACCCTCAAAATTGAATCACTTTGATTAAAAATATCATCATAACTTTTTTTTTTCACACCCTAACGATCAATTTAATCATCTTCTAGTTTTTAATTCCTATAAAAAACATTAACTAGGTGAGTAGTGTTGTTTAGTTTTACATTTTGTATATGACCTAATATTTTAGATAGTACTTCTTCATATTAAATATCATGATATTGTGGAAAAAACTCTTAGGTTAGTTCATGTGAATAATAGGTATTTACTTCCTCATAAGAGATACATGGAACACATCATGAACTTAAGAGAGGTTAGGTGGAAGCACAAAGCAATATGCCACTATCCCTGCTTGATCATGAAATTATAAGGGACCGATACAACAAGGGATCATCTTTCCATTATTTTTTAATCTTGTAACCTTCTTCCCTGGATAAATCATTAGAATACCTTCTCACCAACATTGATTTTAAAATTTTAAAATTGATTTTTAATATAACATTTCTTTAGAATATTATCTAACTTGATATTCTTCTAACTAGATTTAGCTTTATCTTCTATTTCGTCAGATATATTAGGTATTAATGGATTTCATTATCAAACTTCAATCCAATATTTTGGACTTTTCACTTCATTCCATAAAGGGATTCATAAGAAGCCATCTAAAAACTCGACTAAAAGTAATTATTATTTTTGAATTTGAAAAGAGAAAGGTCTTTCTCCCTACCACATTTTAAATATAGAGAATGGGATATCAATATATCCTCCATGGTTTGAATGTTCCTCTCAAACTAAACATCAATCTAAGGATGATAAAAATTAATGAAACAAAACTCTTTATATTGATCGTGTTGAATATGTATATTCATGAAATATGATCAAGATATACATCATCTTTGATTGTAATATAGTGTGATAATTTTTAATGTGAGCGAATACAACTAAAAATTATTTAGGTGATTAAACGTTTTTGTGATTTCAATGAACAAATCAGTGGTGATGTTTCTCTATTTCTATTATAGTTTTTGTTGTGTTTTTAAAATCCCATTTGAATTCTATTTCATAGCCTTTTATTTCATACATACCAATCACTGAGATACATACTCTATAGTATCTCAATCTATGTTTTCCCATCATAATTACACTTTCAGTTCCTATAAATATTTATAAATCTATGATGAATAAAAAATGATGTGCTATGAGATTCCTCTGGTACTCCTTCATCAATTCTGATATTGATAAGAAACATACATGTTTCCTAAAAATTATTATTTTATCACAATACAGGATGAGATTATGAACATTTCTCACCTTCATTTTTATCTCTATGTATTTTTTTAGCCTCTATAATCATCGCATGGATAGATGGTTGAAGCCTCATTTGAGTAAGATAATACTTCTCCCCTTCATTCAAGATTTCATGATCCATCCATTATAAATCCGAAAATATCAAATATTTTGTGATCCTTATAATAGATAATCTAGAATGATCATTTCAACTTAGTTCATTTTCCACATTATTCAACATCGTAGGGTGGTAATGTATTGAGTAGGCATAATATTTAATGAAATCTAACCATATTCTCTAGTGTATATTAAACTCTATCTGGGTGAATATAAACATTACGCTTTTATGATTACTATTTATGTCACACAGTTATCTATAAAGATAATTCCTCCATATCATTAATTCAAAAATTACAACATCTAACTCCAAATAATGAGTCAGGTAATTTTTCTCCTCAACCTTCAATTGGAATGAGTCATGATATATCACCATATAATTCTGCACGACGATGTATCCTATTCCTATATTCTATGCATCAATATTGATAAAAAAACTTCACTATTTTATTGAAGTGTGAGAATAAGTGCAGTAACTAGCCCTCTTTTCATCAGTGTGAAATTCTCCTCCAAGTCATCTCTCAAATGTAAAGTCACTCCCTTCTATGTTAACAAAGTGAGTGGAAAAGATGGTCTTGAGATATTGTCTAAAAAACACCAATAATCTCCAGCCAAACCAAGAAAATTATCGATTGTAATCAGAGTGGTTGGTTTAGGCCAATGTGCAATAACTTCTTTCTTTGAAAGATCCACTAATATAACCTCACATGAGATTATACAACACAAAAAATAAACTTATATATCCAAAAATCACATGTGGTAAATGTTTCATATAGATTATCCTTCATTCGGGTCTTTAGTAAAATACTCTTCTGATCTTTTTGGTATTCCTTATTCATTGAATATATAATAAAATCCTATATAAATACTTCCACAAGATGATTAATATAATATGTAATGACCCTATTTAATAAATCAATTAATATGGAAGAGGAATTAATAAATCCAAATGGAATCATTATAGATTTGTAGCGTTCATACCTCATATAGAAAACAATCATGTGAATGTATTCAATTTTTACCCATATTCAAAGAATTTAGAACAAGTTAACCCCATGGAGACACTCATGGACGAATGAATCCCCTAATAATATTATTCTTTTATTTCTTCTTCCATTCCTATAACTCAATTGGGGAAATTATATATGGTGTTTTTAAACAGGTGTAGAACTAGATATGAGTACTATTGTAAACACTACATCAATATTCATAGGATAACTATGAAACTCTTCTATAAAGACAGTAAAATATGCATATACAATAGTTATATCATTGTTGTTGAATTTCTCCCTAGCCATTAGAGATTAACCCACCTTTTGAATTTGAATCAATACCCACGTAAAGGATTTTATTCTCATTAGAAGTAAACATTTATATTTTTACTGTTATTCAATCATATATTGATTCAAAATATCAAATGTAACTTCTATTATTTGGAACTTGATATGGTATTTTTATAAATAAAGGCAATCTATTACCAAAATAACATCATATTAAACTATATGGAGAATAATAAGTTTTTTAGGATGCATGTTACCACAAAAATAAATTAGCTAATAATCATTGACATGAGTTGTGATAATCATACCATTATGAGTTTTCACTATTAATTAAACATATAATAATTGATGTGGTATAGTGATACCCTTAAAAATTTAGATATAAAGGAGTGGGTAGATCCAGAATCAAATAATACATTATCAGTTCAAGAGTAGATGGTGTGTATACCTTTCACCACTTATTTTTCAAACACCACAAAGGTAGTAGTGATGTCATGAGGTTTTCCATTTTCTCTGGGATTATGTGATTTCTGATGTTGATTATCATCATTAACACTCGGATTTGGGAATTAGTTATCATAATTCCTATAATAATTTCATTTGAAACACGTGAGTGTGGGTGGTGAATTATATGCTACTTTCTATCCATTTTCTTCATTATCTAACTTCTTATCATCACTTTATAATTACATTTTCTAATGAAATTATTTTCCACACTTAAATATTTTACCATTTACCTTAAAAAAATTTATTACATGTTTTTTTCTAGACTTCAGGAATAATGGAAGGCTTATATTCTAGACTCTATGATTTTTATTAATATAATTTCCATTGAAATTCATATTTATTTTTCTATAAAAATAGTAAGATTTATTGGTAACCCTAGTATATATTTCTACCTTCATATGACATTGAATTATTTATTCATATCTACTAAAGTTTTTTATGTATAATTCCCTTTAGTGGATCATTTTTTAGCCACTCAGTAATTTACCAATCTTATATTCAGGATTGATGATAGCACCATAAGCGTGTATCACAAGTCTAGTAAATTTTTCCTCAAAGGTAATAATGAATTCATTATCCTTACACTTTATCTCAAGCGTTTAATTATCTATTTTAACCTGAAGAATATAAGGATATTACTTTTTAAAAAATAAATTTCTAAACTCATCCCACTTATTAAAGTAAATTTTATCTTGTTACCAAATGTTCTTAAAAATATTCTACCACTTATTTGATTTGGCTTCTGAAGGATAATCACCTAGAATAAATGTTTCATGTTCCAAACCATGGATAATGGAAAAAATATTTTCATTGGTACTAATTAATTACATAGAATCAAGTGGGATAGTTGACCCACTAAAATATGGTGGATATTTCCTCATAAAGGAATCAATAAAAATTTTAGCCCTACTTTTCTCATTTTGAGGCTAAGAATAACTCATGGATTGAGAAATTTTTACAATCATAGAAACTATATTTTTTATTTTATCTCTAATAAAAAACATCTCTAGAGGAAAATAATTAAATTTTCCATCACATTCAGTGAAAATATGGTTCATTCATGTTTCATCAATGGAGTAAAACAAAAAAACATTGTTTTATAAATGAAAATCATAGTGAAAAATAATATAGTCATGTAATATAATTTAATTGATGATTAAATAATGAAATTATATTTTAAATATTTGACATTATAAGTTTAAATAAGGACATACACAGTCAATATATATCAAAATAATTTATAATGGTTCATAAATAAAATGTTAATTAACACATGAATATCCCTAGAGAGTGTCTAACTATGAGTGAAGTCATTGGATCACTCATCATGTATTAGTGGTGATAGAGTTAATACACTACCATATTCTTTTGAAGTTATTACCCCTATGTGTTTTCACACCACAACAACATCCACTTTATAGTATTTAGAGAGGGATATATTTTTTAGGAAAACCACACTACTTTAATTATCATATCTTTATATGATCACCTATACTTAGTCTTATATTAAGGGTTATCACTAATGTTTTTTCATCATTGATTCTAAAAATAACTAAACCCAACACTGATACCAACATAAGTGACCCAAATATTACTATGAAGACCCGAACTTAAACGTTATATAATATAAAGTTTTTTTCATGCATTTAGATACTTTAACTTTGAAGATCTTTTTAGGATAATAGTTTTGTATAATTAGGTCATAACTTATACACAAAAAAACTAAAAAGTACAATGTGGAAAATTCAGATCAGTGTATATTTTTCTCATATTGTATAAAGTTTAAAATAAATCATGGTCTCATTTTGTGAAAACACCTCATGATATTCAAAATGACATTTTACAATAGCTTACCCATCTATAAATCCTACAAATAAACTAGTAAAAATGTGGTATGAGCCAAAACATATTATTAAGGGATGGAAAAATCAGAAAACCATTAGTCTAGTGAAACAGTTTGAAATATATGAAAAACACCTTTCTATAAAACATAAAATTTTACCCATAAATTTAAATATCAATACATAAAGAGATCATTTATTTTACCTTTGTAAAAAAATATATTTATGAAAAATCATTATAAAGCATATAAAATTACTATAGGTAATTTAAAACATCATATCATATAACCCTTACAAAACTCTTATAAATTAGAATAACCTAATGGACAACATCCAATATAATTCTGCAGAGAACATAATAATTATCCAATGAATTAGAGTGTTATCTGGGAGCACCATTAATTTAATCTATAATGGGCTCACTCAGTTCTATTGAGGAACACCCATCTAATATAATTTACAAAAACCAAATCATGGATAAAACATTTCATCATTTAAAAAATGATTCTAAAATCTTATTAAAATAAATTTTAGATATTAAGATACCATTTTCTTTCAAAATATCATTTTTAATATATTATATAATTTTATTTTAAATAAACATTTTAAATACCAAAATACCCAGGAACGATAAAGAGAGTTTTTTATTTAATAAAACATTAAATCTTGTAAAGGAATATATAAATTAAATAAAAGTCATAGTGTCAAGAAAAAACATTCTCATCATTCCGTTTAAAATACATAAAAGGATTCCTTTTGAAAACCGTTGAAATAAAGTGATAGAGACATAAAATTAAAATTATAGATCTTTTATGCCCATATGGAAATATTTCAAATATAATCTGAAAAGCATGGATATAAAATCGAAGGATCGTCTGGAGAAAAACCATAAAAGATGATTTTTTAACGTAAAGACCCTTAACACTTCGGAAATAATTCAATCACAAACCCTATTAAAGAATAACATTTAACATGACATTAAATATCATGATAATAGATAAATTATTGATATGAAATTTAAAATGGATTGTATAGACACCTTATAAAAGAATAAAGGAGGATAACATCAAGAATTTACTAAATGAAAGGAAATTTAGACGAAGACCATTACCATGAGTATGTCTTGTCACATGTTTCCTTATATTCCTAAATGATAAACTAATTTTAACTATTTACTTGATTGATAACCCTTTTAAATTATATTATTAATTATATTTCACCTATTAATAAGTTATATACAATTACTTAATCAATTAATATTAAGTTGTGTGTTTTGATCATATTAAGTATATGTGTAAAAGCAAATTTTGTAGGCCGACTATGGTCAAAGGGTTCATTTTTAAACATATAAAAAATTATAACCAAAAAATAATTATCATATTTAAACATAAATTAAAATCCTAAAATTAATCATGAATTATTCTTATGAAAAATTATCCGACGTTATATTCATAAAGATGGTAGATCCTACGTATGCATGGGTAATGTTTGAATTTTTCAATGGTTGTTATGGTAAGAAGGTTACAAACATTTACATTTCCACAATGACAAATATGTCATAAATAAAATATTATTTAATTGTATTTAATTTTATAAATCATTGTTGTTATGTGGTTCTGAAAAACAGGTTTCACGTCGCTTCAAGGATGTGATAGTACACACATCCACAAATGACGTTATCACCTTTCCAATGTGTTAAATGGTATAAAAAAAGAAATATTATATTTATAGAAAGATAATTAGGTAATTATTATAAAAATAATGTCATTTATATCATATATATTTATTTTAGTTGACATTATGACCTTCCATGTAATAGGTTATTGAAAAACGCTATGCATCGCTTCGTAAGGCAGTAGTCTGCCATACACACAAGCGACGTTATCATATCTCCTATAGTATAGAATGTCAGAAAAGGGTGTATATGATATAATGACTATATATATCATTATGTTTTATATATCATAAATATTTTATATAAATAGTATATCCATCATTAAACCCAACCATGAGAGGTGGTAATTGAAAAATAAACGATATCATTTCGTGAGGCGACAGTCTTCCATACACACAAATAATGATTTCATAACCAATTTGATGGATGTGTGTATGGGTTTAGTTTATACCCATCACATTAAATAATATCAGTATATTTAGGATACTATGGTTATTATATAATAATTTTATAACAATAATTGAAAGGGTGGAAGTGGAAATAAAATAAAAATTCTCATTGATGATTGTCACATCTTCATTGGGTATCTCCTTTTTTCTACTCTAAAGAACTTCCTTGGCTGGATTTTTAACTAGTATAAGGATTATATGATGGTAGGAGGTAATTTAATAAGTTATTTGGGTAGGAATTATCCTTACTAATTGTTTTTATGGATCGAAGATAGGGGGATATGTGGTGGGCTTTTATAAGTGTGGGAGAGGACACAATTGGTATTTTTCAAAAGAATGTTTGGTGAACCCATTTTTTACCTTAAAAAGGCTTCAATAATGTACCAAAATAGTGTATATAATGGATAATATTGAAATAAATCTACAAAATGGGGTTTTTACATGTTTCTAGGTCATTTAGACCTTTATGTTTAAAGTTTAGTCACTTGGTAAACTCATTTTTACCTTAATTGTTGGTATTAAGTTTAATTATTTTCTCCATTCATGTAGGTAAAAAATTTAGTTGGAATTATTATAAATGATAAATTATTATGATTCCAATTATAGAATACCTTTTTCTAAATTCAATTTAATAAATTTTAAACATTTAATTTTATATTAATCATGTAGTGGTGGTGAGGCAATGAGTTTTTGAGAATATTATTGTTATATAAAGAAGATTCTATATTAACTATATGACTAAAAATAATACTTTTTTCAAAATAAAATCATATTTAATTATATATAGTATATAAATTTCATTTTAAACACTCTCCATTAAGGATTATTTTAATTAATTAAAATGAATAATCATTATGTAATTTAAAATATCTTCTAGAAAAACACGTCTTTAAACACAAAATCAAACTTATATTTAATTATAAAATTAAGTTGATTAAAAATTAATTAAGTGTATTAAATATATCATCAATAATAATTAGTTAATTAAAAACAAATTCCAATAATATTGATACATTTTAATTAGTTAATTTATTTAAATAAATGACTTTCTTTACAAAAAATGTTATTTTTTAATATTCATTGAAAAATCAATATGTTACAAAAAAATCCAAAATTTTCAACATAAGTAAATTTTGAAATTATATTTTAAAAAATAATATTCATTTTAAAAAATTAAAATTATAAAATTTATAAATCAATTTTTTAAATAAAACATTATAAGAAAAGTGTTTAATTAAAACAATTTCCTTTTTGATTAAAAAATACTTGATATTTTAAAAAATAATATAACCATATAATTCATATTCATAAATATGAAAAGGATTCATTATATCATTACCTAGGTTGTTAACTCCTTCCACCCTTTGTTAAATTACTCCCACACAGTTCTAATCACTTATTAAACATGTTAGGATATCATTCCCTCATAGTATTTTGAGATTCACAGGTTACCACTTCAACCATATGGTTTTTCCATAAAATCAAAACATGATGACTCACCTTATTACAAAAAAACATGCTCACTATTTTTAAGAACCCAAAATGTATCTTCCTTATAATAAATATTCCTTAACAACCAAACTATATCAAGGACTAAAACATGAAATAAATCCTGTACAAATTTCCTTGACATTGAAACATGAAAGGCATTGTGTGCCTTAGATAAACTCGAATGTAAGGCAACATGGTACAAACCTAATCCAACTTTCTCCATGATTTTATATTGTCCAATGAACCATGAAATCATCTTCCCCTTATTAACAAAATTCATTATACATTTCCATGAAGAAACATTGAAAAAGTCTTGATCACCTACCTCAAAAGAAAGATCTTTCCTCCTGTTATACACCAATTTTTTTTGCATGATCTAATCTGTCCTCAGGTGTCATTGAATCATAAAAACGTTTTCTATAGATTCCTCCACCAACTATGGTCCCATAAACTTCCTTTATCATACAACATCTTAAAATACTATTCTTCAACACCACTTTCTATATAACACCTCAAATGTTTCCATCTGTATACTTGAATGAATAATATTATTGTTGTAAAACATAACCAAAGAAATATGTCAATGATAACATCCCTGGTAGTCCATTGAGAAATAACCAATCATATCTTTTAAACTTTTAATAATATTTTAATATTTCCCAACATTTTTAAGATAAAAGTTATACTAAAACATAATTCAGTACCTAGTGACTTCTAATGTCCTTTCCATAAATTGGATGTGAACCTAGGATCACAGTCTGAAACAATTGAGAGAGGAACTCCATGAAACTTGGAAATCTCCTTTAGATAAATTCAATAAAGATTATCTAAATACATTTCATCTCCAATAGGAAAGAAATGTGTAGATTTTTTTAATATATCAACAATAAACTAAGTCACATTTTTACCAACTAATATCCTTGGTAATCCCACTACAAAATACAATAATACATTCTCCCATTTTCACTCTAGTATTTTAATAATTTGAAGAATACTCTAAAGTAACATTCATTTTTATTTAACATATTGACATGTCAAAAACTTTATGGTAAATTCAGTAATAAATATTTTCATTCCATAACACTTTTAATACTCTTGATAATCTCTATATATCTTAGTGTTTCCAAGATAAATGGAAAATAGTGAAATATGGGCTTCAAGTAACAACAATTTCCTCAAATGATAATAAATAGTAACATATAATGTTTTTAAAAATCATGAAACACTTTCTTTATCAATATTAAAATATGTAAACTTACCCTTCCTGATATATTCTACATTTTCTTATAATTATTGATCCTCTTTATGAGCATTCTTAATTATTCTTGAAAATTTTGATTACAATAAAACCTAAAAAATAGAGGATTCCCCTACATCCACAATGACTTGGAAATAATTCATCAAATCATTAACCAAGTGGTCACATTAAAACATAACATGGTTAATATAGAATTTCTTTTTTGGGTCAAATCATTTTCCATTTTTTTCATTTCTATGTTGGTAATGAATCACGCAATCATAATCCTTTATTAGTTATAGCAAACTTCTAAGTCTCATGTTCAGTTATTTATAAGTGAATATAGAATTCAAACTTTTTGAACTATATATATATCACTCATTAAATAATACAAGGTATACCTCTGAATTTTTAAAGAAAAAACCCATAGTACCTAATTCCAATTCATGTGTAGGGTAATTTAGCTTATGAGGTTTCAACTATCATGCAACATAAGAAAAAACCTAATCATTTTCATCCGTAAAAAATGAATTCCTTTTTATGATAAAACAATGTATATGAAAAATTCACAATTTCTTGAATTTAGGACCAAATTTGGATCATTTATCAATTTTCAGTTCAGTTATTGAAAAATATTGTCACATTATTTTGTCCAGATGAAATTAACTCCTTCTCAAGTTAACTTAATTAGTGTTATACACAACTAAGAATTTTTTTCAACCAGACACCAGTATTAAATATATAATATAAGGAAACTATTATTCTTTGTGATATGTGTAGGTACTGGACATTCTTCAACAACATTCAATTTAAGAGGTTCAAAGTAATGCCATAATTTTAAATAATTTGTCTAGTGAATGAAATTTTTTGCAACCAAATATCATACTTGATAATATTATCATATAGTTCCATGTATTTTATAGTTTACAAACCAAGCCATATATGTATTTTATTTTCCTCCTAAATTTTAAAATATTAGAATATTTAATCCAAAAATACAACCACATACTCAGCCAAAAAATCCTGAAAAATTCTATTCATAAGGTCCTTAAATAAAGTAGGTGAATTAGATAATCCAAATGGAATAACTAAAAAATCAAAGTTATCATCTCTAGTTTGAAACACAATAATTGGGATGTTTTCTTCCATCACCTTCAACTAATGATACCCTGACATTAGGTCAACCATCGAAAAATACTATGCACCTCGGAGTTGATCAAAAAAATCATTGATATGATTAAAATGATAATTCTACTTAACAAAGATATTATTCAATGCTCAATAATAAATATAATGTCTCATTGAACCTTATTTATTTTTAACAAAAAATATAGGATCACCCCATGGTGAAATCCTTAGTCATATTAAACCTTTTTCTAATATCTTATGAAATTTCTTATTCAATTTTTGAAAGTTTCACTTGAGACATTTGATAAGAGGGTTTAGAAATATACTAGAATCAAGTACTAAATTAATAATAAATCCTACCTCTCAATGAGTAATAACACAAGGAACATCATTTGGAAAATATCAATGTATTTATTTACTATTGGAACATTACTAATTTGAATAGTGTCTTTATTTTCAACAATATTATCTAGATAACTTTCACTGCCATATCTAATCAATTTCATAGATTCTTGGTAAGTTATCAAAGGAATGAAATCATTTATATCATCTTTCTTAGCACTATAATCTATCTTATCATGATAAACTAAAATCCAATGCCTACCAAGAATGATATCAAACTCCGCTACGCCTAGTTCAACCAAAATTTAATGAAATAACATCACACTAATAACAAAATGACTACTATTATAAATCAGGGTTGCTTTAAAACTTTCACCCATAGTTTTCAAAAAAAACATTATCTCTTACTTTTCTGAGGTGATATTACAAATTTATATGTAAAATTATCATAAATGAAAGAATTTGAATATCAAAAGTGAATTAGGGTATTATTACAATTTTAATACACATGTAACATACCTTTCAAAACTTCATTTGATAACCCAAAATCAATGGTAGTATTAAATAATAACCTCGCTATACCTTTTGTTTTTTATCATGAATATTTCAATCTTTTGAAACTAACATCAAACATGCCTTGGAATAATGACCAAATCATTACAACTAAAACATATCACCATTGTATGAATATTGGTTACCCCATTCTTTGATTCCTCAGGATTCTTCTATTTTTCATTCCAGAGCCATGTATCCAAACATTCCACATCGTGAACGCTTCCCGGAATTCATAAGGCATTCTCCAAGGTTCTTTTTACCACACATACCACAAGATAATAAATTCAATTTATTACTTCTATATTTATTTAATGTATGTTTCCCCATCACCTTCAATCCTAACCACTTCTTACTATCATCACCATGAGGCACATAATAGTCTAGAAACATAATCTCAACCTTTTCAGTGCAATGAAAACTTTCTCATAACATTGAAATTATTATGTGTATAAATATCTTCATAGACATGGATTCAATCATGTGTTAAACCTATTAATTTTACTATCAGTGTATCAAATAAAATATGGCACATAATTGGCAAATATTTTTATTTTTCATCCAGATCTGAACAACCTTACAGAAATATTTCTCATGAAAACTATCCTCAAATATTTCCCATTTTATAGAATAAAGATCATATTTCTATCTGGTATTGTTCAACAAATATCACAATCAATCAACTTCAACTTCAGAATGATAAACATCAAGAGTAAGATTTTGAAATTTTGAACATCTCATGACATCAAATATATTATCCAGAAAATGTATCCATCCTTTGGATGTCACAGGGGAATATGATTCTCTATAAGATGGGTGATGTTGCCTTATGAAATGATATAATATATACATGTTCCTTCATGGTATATTAGGTTCCCCTTGGGTATGGATACCACCACAATTTATAGGATGGGTCAATTGAACTATCACAACAACAAACTATTCTATACTAATTATAACCGTCCTAGAATGCTAATTTTGAAGGATATCTTCCCCTTGGTTCCTTTTGACTGTATCTTTCCTATTTCTTATACAGAAAAACATTATAAACATATATATTTTTTATGAAGAAACATGTTTATATTCAAATTCTATATTATTTAACATTACAATGAGGTAAAATCTTTCAATGTCATGTTATTAATATTACCCTAACCTCTAAACCAATCTTTGATACCAAATATAAGTGTCTACCCTTAAAATTTAAATAATTTTGAGTTTTAGTCAAGAATTTACTTACATTCCATTTTTTGATATCTTCAAGTTTATAATTTTATAGAATTTGGTCATAAAATATATATAACAAAATCATAAAATTAAAAAGTGGACACATTCAACTACTATCCATTTTCTTATAATGTAGAACTGTTAAAATTAATCATGATCTTGTTTTATAAAAAATCATCACTGAATTCAACTTTTCCTCTTCTAATACTATACCCATACTCAATTACTATGAAAGACATTTAAAAACATGAGATGTTCACAAAATTATCAGTAAGGGATATAATAAGAAGGAAACCATTAGTCTAGTGAAAAACATTACAACCCATGAAAGAAATCATTCTTGAAAAGATATGATTTTGCCCATAAAGGGAAATATAATTACTTTAAAATCTCATTTATATTACCGTTTAGAAACAAATTATTTCCCTGAAAAGTAATTTGTTAGCATAGAATTATCATTTAGGTAGCATGGAACATCATCTTATAGAAAACATACAAAACTCTTATTAAACACATACAAATTAGAATAATCATACGACCAAATTCAAATATAATCTTTCAGAGGACATAACAACAACCCAAAGAATTGTAGAAATATCTTAGAAACCCCATAGTTTAATATGTAATAGGATCACTCAGAACTATCTGGCTTCAACCATCTTATATAATTTATAATAACTACATCCTAAATTAAGTATTTCATCATTTTAAAAACACTTTTATACTCATATTAAAATCCATTTCACATGTAAAAGTTTCATTTTCTTCCAGAAGACCATTAAAAAAATTATTTTTTATGAAAACCTTTCAATTCCAAAATACCTAAAATATGGAAATATATTTTTTTCATTTAATAATACATTTAATCTTGAAATTAATCTATAAATTAAATAACATTCACCATGGTAGGAAAATTCGTTATCATCGTTCCGTTTAAAACAGTAAAAAGATTCATTTTGAAAACACATTAAATAAATTAAAAGAATCATTAAATTAACTTTATAAATCCTTTATTACCATATTTCAAAAACTAAAATGACATTTTAAAAATATGGACAAGGAAGAGTATGATAGTTTTAAGGAAAATTTTAAAAGAGATTTTTTTCAAACAAAATCCCATTATCACTTGGGAAACACTTGAATCATGAACCCCATTAAATAATAGAATTTAAAAACCTTAAATATCATGAATATAGATAATTTATTTATATAAATGGTTTTTATATATACCTTATAAAATTATAAATGTGTAAAACATCACGTATTTCCTCAATGAAAGGAAATTGATACAAAGTCCCAAACCACGAGTCTGACAAGTCAAGTGCGTCTTTTTAGAAAATTCAAAAAATTATATATTATGATAATTATTATATGGTTATTTAAAAAATCCTAAAATTTTTATAAAATACATTTTTAAAAATTGGTTGAAATTAATTATAACATTTGGTTACAAAATAAAATAAAATCCATATTTAAAGAAAATCCATACTTATTTTTATGTTATTTATGTTTTGGTAACCCGGTTTTTTTGAAGTGTGTGTTGGAATAGGTCATAAAATTAATATAATTATATATAATTATATTTATTATTCTTTTTTATATATTAATTTTATAAGAATAACTAAAGTGGTGGAGGGGAAAAAACAAAAATTATTGTTGATGAACATTACCTCTTCTTCAAGTATCTCTTTTAGGTTTGCACCAAATTCATTCCTTGGTGGTTTTTATGCCCAATATAAGGAATATATTATGAGTATATATATGTGGATAATTTTTCTTGGTATTTAATGTCCAAAATAATTGGATAATAAGGTGTGAAGAGAGAGGAAGAGGACACACATGGTATTTTTTTCAAATAAAGTTAGGTGAAACAACATTTTTACTTATCAAAATGTTCCAATAATGCCAAAAAATTAAAATTGAAGGTATAAGGTCGAAATATGGCCAATAAATGTGTTATCTAAAATTTTATATATAATTTGGAACCTTAATTTTAATGTTTAGTCACTTGGTAAACTCATTTTTTACCTTAATCACTATGATTAATTTTAAATTTTTTTACTAATCACCTTGGTCGAAAATTATGTTATCATATTATAAATTATAAACTACGATGATTAAAAAAATGGAATCCATTTTTCCATATTAAATGCATATAAATTGAGAATTTTATATAATTTTAATCATGCAGTCACAGCAATATAACCGATTTTTAAGAAGATTATTTTTTTAGAAAATAATGATTCTATATTAACTCTGCAACTAAAAATAAGAATTTTTTGAAACTAAAATAATATTTAATGATATATATTTTATAATTATTATTTAATGTATTCTCCACTGGATATTATTTTAATTAATTAATATGTAGAAACATTAGGAATTTCAAAACTGTTTTAGAAAAAACTCGTCTTTAAACCCAAAAACAAACATATATTAAGAACCAAAATAATGTTTAATCAGAAGTAATAAAGTGTATTAAATAAAAAATAACTAACAGTTAGGTTATTATAAGGTATAATAAAAAAATATTTAAAATCAAAATTAATATAAATTATTAAAGAAATGGTTTTTTATAATAAATCAATATTTTCGCAATTCACATAAAAATCAATATTCTCCCAAAAATAAAAGAATTTACCCAATTAAAATTTTGATATGATAATTTATAAAATAATATTAATTATATAAAATTAAAATTATAATGTTTATAAATTAATATTTTAAATAAGACCTTATAAAATAAGTTATTAATTAAAATAAATTGATTAAAAATTACTTGATAATTTTGAAAATAATGTTACTATATAATTAATATTAATAAATTTGAAAACAATTTATTCTATAATTATATGTGTTTTTAAAATTACATACAAAAATATTACATCTTATTAGATGAATATTCAATACAAAATATTATGATCCACAATATAATAATAATTGTTTTGTTTCTTTAGAAACATGGATACAAAAACAACTAGTACATAAAAGACTTACATCTTATATATATATGTTCTTGAAACTATCACCCTTATAAAAAACATCACCATTTAAACTTTTAATAATATCAGGGGGAAAAGAAACATAATAAAAAGGTGATAAATGATTATCATTAAGGGTAAAAAAAGTAGATATCAATCGATGACCATATTCAAGGATTATATAATAATAATTATATGATAAAATGATCATAACCTACAACAATGATACCCAATTTTTCCAAGATCTTTTATCATGAATCATGTAATAAGATTTTTTTCAATAAAAGAAATTAGAAACAGGAGTGTTGAATCATTAATAATTTATCATGATCCATAGGAACATATCATAAATAATAGAAATAAGTATGTGAAATACATACAAAAATAAAAAATCACTTCCTTATCCAAGTTTCACTACCAATGCAATTATAGTGGATTGGGATCACTCCCCATTCAATCATTTATTAAGTCAATGTTCACTCTGAAGACTATTATAGTGGAAAGAGTCCCTTACTAAACTAGTTTCAGTCCCAATTCTAGTACTTAACATCTCATGAGATATCCATCACTTCCCTATTAATCTGAAGGCTATATAATTCTAGGAAAACCCATCACATAATGGAAACCATATATTTGTGTGCCACATAATCACGAAATATTCATCATAAAATCATTTTATCAATAATAGAAAGTAAATTGGATTCATTAACATCACATCCTAATTACTATAAACCATTCAAAAAACGAATAAGGATGGTATCATTGTATTATAATCCTATTAAATCATAGATAACATAAAAATAAGTTATGATAAATAAAAAATTTCTTTAAAATATCAGTAGAATATTTCCTATTGAAAATACCCTTTTATTTTTGAAATCAGTTATTCAAAATCAAAACATTTAAAAAATATTAAGTAAAAAAGTTTATTTCAAAATAATCAAAGAATTATAAAAAATAAGATTCAAGTAATTTAGTGGTTAGGAAGCCGTGAAATTTCATTCATGTCTTGTTTGTTAAAACAATGATTCCTTTCACATTTTTAGTAAAAATTTAAAATAATATCATTCATAAAATTATATGAAGATTCCATTTAAACTTTTTTATAGAATAAAAACATGGTATAAATTTAATTTAAAAAATATTTTTAGAATATTAGAAAACTTAATAAATTTTTTTTAATGAAAATATTTACAAGGAAGAAAATAATCTTGGCTGAAGAAAGAAATAAATTTCTCCTTAAAAAAATATTTTCATCTCTTGAGTACATAAATAAGGAAAAATTAAAGGAAGACATGCAATATGTATAAATGAAATTAAGATAATAAAATATATATTATTTAGATGGGATGGGTTATATAATTTTATCATCATAAATTTAGGTGTAAATAGTCTTGGTAAATATGAGATGGTAACAGAAAACCCTTACTACTATGGTAACTTCTGAATCATAACCCCTTGTAAAATAAATAATTTCAAATGAAACATTAAATAAGATGAATATAAATATATTTATTATCTAATATATTAATTTCTTTATAATATTACATTAATGAAACAATTGGTGAATATGGAATATTTCTCCCATAAGTAAATGTGATCTGAGAAACTCCTACCCCAAAATTTGACTAAGTTAATTTGTTCCCTTAACTCCTATATAATAATTTTAATTTTATTATAAATCTATAATTTTAAATTTTAAATTATTATATTATAAATATTATCCAATTATAACATTTAAACACACATCTATTAATAATTCATTTTTTAAATCGTAGTTTCTAGGTGATAACAATATCATTTCCAATTAAAGTTTCGATTTTGCAGTTATGGTATTTGTACTTTGATCATTTTTATATAATATATAAAATTTTTATAATTATTTAAATATCAAATATATTTATTATATTTATATTTATATTCATCCATTAAAGGTAAAATAGGATAAAATAAATTACATCTTTTAGGAAGATGGTAGTTTGTACATACACATAGACACTATTAAAATTTTCTAATGAAAATATAGAAATAAAGCTAAATAATATTTTATCATTAAAAAATTATAATGATATAATAAATATCATATACTAATATTAAATAAAATTTAATAACCAACCATTAATAAGGGTGATATAATTGAGTTATATTGCTACGTGGAGGCGATGGTCCACAAGTACGCACAAAAAATACATTCATTTCCAAATTGTTAAAAACGAAGGTGGATAATGGTGGATAAATAATCATATAATAATATAATTATTTTCATTATAATTAATTTATTATATTATTATGAATAACTTGTTTTAATGGATGTTAAATGAGTAATAAATTGAACGAATCTAGGTAATATGATTATCTCTTCTTCAGTAAATCTCCTTGAGATCACTTCGTTAGGAAAATTGGAATGGTCCTATAATATTTATAAAATTAATAATTGTATAGGGATATTTATATGATAATTGGGTATACTTTGGTTCATCTATGTGTCTGAAGAAGGTTTAAATAAAAGAGGATAGGAGTGGCCTGTTTTTAAATGGGAGAGTGATACACCTTCAATAATTGAAAGGATTAAAATAGTATTCTATCATTTTGAAGGAATAGTGTCCCATAATCAATTAATTTTATATCATAATGTTATCAGGTTCAAAATTCCATCTTACAATAATAATTAAGAAGAAAATTTTCTTCCTACTCACTTAGTTTTAACCTAGGTTAACCTAATTTACCATCTTTCCATGGTAAATGTTTTTTACTTTTTTCAATATTCTATTTGACCAAAACATAAGTTAACCATCATAAAAAAATTTAATTTTTATGATTAATAATATTAAATATATTTTTAAAGATTGAATTTTTATAAGTGTAATAAATTATATTTAAATTAAACAATTAAAATGTGATGAAAATGGTTATCTAGAAAAATGTATTGTGAAGTATAAAAATGTTTTTATAAAAAATTAATCATAATGATGATTATAATTAAATGAATTGGATTATTTTTAATAAAAATTAATTAATAAAAATTTTAAAATAAATTTAAAAAAATGGTAATTTGTAAATTCTTGAATAGAAAATACATATTTAAATAAAACAGGGTTTTTTGACTATTCACTAAAAAGTAATATTTTTAGAAAAATCAAAAAATTATATATTATGATAATTTTTATATGGTTATTTAAAAAAACATAACATTTTTATAAAATACATTTTTAAAAAGTGGTTGAAATTAATTATAACATTTGGTTACAAAATGAAAGAAAATCCGTATTTTAAGAAAACAGTTTTTTATGCATAAAATGACTTTATTGAAAATTAACTAACTATTCATTATAAATTAATCTATACATTTTAATTATACATAAACATTATATAATTTTTCATAATATATTTATTCCTATTAATACCTCCAATTTAATATCTACGTCAAAACATTCAGATTTAAATTATCATAATTTCATATTATATCAGAGTTAATTTAAACTCACTGTTTTTTTTAATGAATGATATTGAATACTTCATGTTTATCTCAAATGATATTGATATGAAATTTTGGGATTTGATAGTAGATTTGATATTTTATCTTCAATAGTGATCAATGAAATTCATTATTTCCTAATTCTAATATAATAAATACATAATTCTATATGGCAGAAGACACTACCTAACATTGACTTGGAATCATCAGCTGGACCTACCCAATATATATCCATAAATCATAATAACTCATATAATGAACTAAAACATTAAAATTGTAAAAAAAATATATAACATAATTTTGACATATTATTGTTTCCATTAGAAAATTATAAAGAGGATTGCTTTGGGAATTCATTGGTACCTTCTGGTCTAACAACTAGAAAACACAATGTCAGGTTGTGAGGCTATTAAGTATAATAAGGTCTTATTGATTTTTCTATATTCAATCACCTCAGATTTATTCCTATCACAATCCCTTATCAACTTTATCTAGATAGATATTAATGTTCTCATCATTTTTAAATCTTATATTTGGAATCCTTTCACTAACTCTTTATCATATTTTGATTGGAAGATAAATATTCAATTTCATCCTTATGTAACTTAAAACCAATATAAAAATAAACACTCAACAATCAAATTAATTTTAAATTCACACCTCATGAATTTTATAAACCGTTTTCAATGAAATTAATTATTTCATCCAAATATTATATCATCAACTAAAATGAGTACCACCATCCTTTGTTCATTATTCCCATTTATGTAGAGACTATGATAAAATATTCTTCATTTTAATCCAACCCTTTTTAATTATTTATCTATCCTAGAATACTAAGTATTTGGTTCTTTCTTCAACACATACAGAACCATAATGAATTGGTGGACCTGATTTTTATCTTCATGAATAAGAAAACCATTCATCTTTTTATTTTATACTTCTACTTCAAGTTATTCATTATGGAATTTTTATTTTCTATATATTTAGAACACCTTGAATCCTTTTTACAATGAAATTCATAAGAAAAAGTTAAATCTCTCAAGTGATAAAACCATATAAAGCATGCCAACAATATTGATTCCATCAATTTTTTAATACTCTTTACAAAACAACCTTGTTTTTTAATTAACACTTCATCTTTGTTGACTTTTTTATAAAATACACCCCTGGTTTCAAAAATATTCTACTGTATTTGTAATAATTTCCTATGTTTTATTATTTACAATTTGAACATTCTATTTATTCTACAAATTAAAACAATTTTCATCTATAGTATCCTCCTATAAATTATTTTAAACTACTTGTGATGGAAACGATGTTTGGTGTAGATTAATTATCCTTCTAGTTTATATTAGAGATGTAAAATCCCTGAAAATTGTTTCTTAATTCATTTAATCCTTACATCTTGAGTTCCTCACTATAATAGGACTTTCCTTGTTTATCTCCTCATTTATTTCATCTTCAAAATTAGCTTCATCCCCATGTGCTTCAAGTAGTCTAATCACATTATAATCACACTCTTAAAGTATATCTTCACTATTTTTTGAGAAATCTTATCATGTTTTTGATAATTCTTATTGCATTAAACAATAGTAACTTCCTAAATTACAACTATTATTTCTATCAGTTTATTTTATCAATTTTAAAACAATATCATGGATGAGTTTCTAAGAATTATACATTTATCCCCAAGATATTTTAACTTTCTATGTAACCCGTTATCGGGAATAAAATAACTACTCATGAAAATTTGAAAGAAGTTTAGCATATATTTATTCTTATAAATTATATTATATGGTGTATTCTATTCACCCAGACATGAAAACTCCCTATTAAAATTATATATCAATATGAAAATTAATTATTTTTAATATATCATTAGTATGATTTTTTAATAAGAATAATATGGGGCATTTTATTAAAAAATGATTTCATTAACTTAACAACGTCATCTTTTAGAATCCCTTTCCATTGAGACCTAGTGCCTTATCCCAGTATACAAAATTTAATCATCCACCTACATGTTTGTAAAAAATTTCCATTATTAGTCCAAAATTTCGGAATTTTCAACCCAAGAGTCAACTCTTCAAATCCTCAATATCATTTAATACTCGATGGAATGGCCCAATGGACTTGGATTTATATTTTTTTGGGTAATCCCCTTTCTAACTAGGTTGAGATGGAACCATTACGTGAATAGTAGGTCCAGATCCCCAATTCCCAATACATGAACTGAATACCTAGATACTTAACTACATTAGAACTACACCTCTCTATAATCTAATTCATTTATGGTTCCTAGATCCCCACCAAGAATATCTTATCAAATAGAATTTATCAATGTAGAGTTTCAAAGTGCCTCATACTAATGGATATGTTTTCATACCCTCACTTCATTCCCAATCTAGTTAACCCTACTATAGTGGTTACAATTATCTATGATTCTTATTCTAAGGTCTATACTTATGTAGTCTAACCAAACTACTTCATTCATTAGAGTCCCAAAAGATAATGGACCAAATACCTAGGGTGGCCTAGAGGCCCTATGGCCTGAAGGCTTATAGTGGCTTGAGGTCACTATATCCGGAAGACCTAAATCTAGGGCTCTTAGGACCAAATATAGTGAATATAAGTCACTTCGACTATATCTTCTATAGTAACTATTATAATGCTTGCTGAAATGAATTTTATAATAACCCAAAAATTAAACCCTACATGATATTGAACCCAAGTCTTTTGGATGTTGGAATATTGGATTTACCACCCAGGTTCCACCCCAAACGCACAATAATATATAATACACTATAAAGGTTTAAATTTATGAGAGTTTAATATCATACATATATTCCTACTCTAATCATAAATAAAGAAACATTCAAACTTTCCAACCATGTCTTTTAGTGTTATTATACCAAAAACATAAATGTGTACTGACCAATGAAAATTCATTTATTATGTTTCTTTGGATTGTTATCCCTATGAATTTATTTTACTTTTAACAAGTATATAACATGTAGATGATATCACATGATACTTTAGGGATATTACAATTTCCGTCATTCTTAGATAAACAATACGAGTAAATTTCACTAAAGTTATTATTCCATTTATTACACAACTTGTTATCCTCTTCCCTAGTTGTAAATATATATATTCATTCTCCCCACCTATGTGGTATATATTCCCCTTTGTACACTTTCTTTTCAGTGATACTATTTTATCTCTTCCTTTGACAATGAAATACTTCTTATTGAAATTAACCATTTTCCACAAACCTTATAATTAAATTAAATTTATAAAATAATTAAAACACCTTACACTTCCAGAAAATCTATATAATTCAAGTATTTGTCTCATGTTTTAGCATTCCCATAACAGGAAATATTTCATCCTTAATCATTAAAAAAATGACATCATTTTTATCATACATAATGCATGTGGAAAGATATATGTTTCCCATCATATAATAAGTACATATTATATATATAATCCATACTCTATATAGATATGTATCTCATAATAAATATCAGTTATGTTTCAAACTCATAGTTTTGTTTCATTATTCACTTATTCTACTTAACATCTTTGGGAAGAGAGTACACTTGTTCTTGCCCTGGTTTTGTGGGATCAAATATATCTTATTGGGCTAAAAATGGTTTTGTTTTTTCACCCCTTTTATGATGCTTCTAGATGTTGATAATTTCCTCATTGATTTTATTTTATTACACTCATTTTAATTATTTATGTGAAATTAATATTTGTGTAAATAAATATCACACAATAAAATATCCATTAAAAATATATCAAGTGTAAGCATTTATGAGAATTCTATTTTTTATTATCTTATTCAATAAACTTACAATTCACTATAGAAAACATGTATTGACTATTCCCATATTTCTAAAATAATGAACCCCTTATTTTTAGTGTATTTTAATAGCCACTCAAGTAAATATTTCTCTGAGGTGTGGATGTTTAGGGATTTAGAATAGTTATTACTTCATTTTTATTACAAAAATTCACCACATTATTTTTTTCTTTTATTATTAAAATGTGAATTAATAAAAAATCTACCAAATTATCATTTGTATCACTATGATTTTCTACCACATTATTCATGGTCAACTCATTCTAGTTTTTTAATTATAGAATAGAAGTCAAGAGTAATTATTGATCCTCATCCATTCACTGTAAAATGAATATACCTACATTAATTTCATGGATTGTTTTGATTTTATCTTTAAAAATATTATAAAGGATATCAATTATTCAGGAATTGTATTCAATTTTGAGTTTATACTTAACCTCTTTATCTAAGTTTATAGACTTTTGAATTTTGGTCATTTAATTTCCACTTGCAACTCAGATTTCACTTCTTATTTTTACTAGACATATTTATACGAATCATGAAGAACATTATTATCCTTCTTTATTTTTGTCCAATACAAGCCAATTTTTTCAATAGAGGTTTCTAGTTAAAAATTTAGGAAGAATATTTCCTAAAATTCAACATATTCACTATCATTTTATCGTGGTTTTATTTTGTCTATGACTATATCAAGGACCTTTGCATTTAGGTATTTTTCTACCTCTATTTATTAAACCTCCATCTATGCTGATCTATAATCCTCTCAAGAATGTTTTTTTTATTTTAAAATACTTATTCTATGAAATACTCTTGAATTTTATATCTTTTTACAATTTTTTTATGAATGGTGTTGGTGCCAAAATTTGGGAAGAGGAAGAGAAAATGAAAAGTATTTGGGTTTCCATGTGATGCTTGTTCATAGATCCCTGTAGCACTATGTCCAGCACAATGCTACCTTCTTTGTGCACCTGCCACAGAGCAAGGAGAAGGGAGGATCTACAAACAGATTAACATTTACAAAGCCACCATAGAGCTGAGGGAGGATCCGTAAAATTATTGAGTTTGCAATGCTGTTGTGGAGAAAAGAGTCAATAGTCTCTATAAACCAATTGACAATTGTGAAGACATCACGGAGAAAGGGGTGGGAGGCTCTGCGAACCGATTCGCGTTCGTGAAGCCTCCATGAAGCAAGGAGTTGGGAGGCTCCATGGTTACGAAAAAGATCCATGTAGCTTTTTGTCGAGTGATCTCTACTTCACAGCACCTCTTGCCTATAAATATTGGGCTCCCCTCGAGCCCAAATGACAGATACTCCAACCATTCACCTTCTCAGATCTCAAATTGTGAATTAATTTCTAATCTGTGAAAAATGAGCTTTTCCCGGTACTTTTGCATCATGAAGTGCCTTTCCCACGACTTGAATTAAGCCCCTCTTCAAAGGGGGATTCCCTTCACAGTGCCCACGAGCCTTCATGAATGTAGGGGAACCCCAAAGGGACTTGTTTATTTGAGGATAAAGTATGCTTCACAATGTACCCTCTAAGAACATGTAACCCACATGCTAAGGTAGGGTCATTGGGATTCATGAAGTACACTGCTTTGCAGTACTGCGCTTCACAAGGTACCCTTGCTTCATGAAGAAAAGCTTCACGAATGCCTTTCCACTTCCCGAAGCACCTTCCACATTCACATGTACCCTATGCCTATAATAGGACACTTCACTTCACTAATAATACCCGTTCACAAAGCCTCTCCACCACATGGGGCACCAGAGCATCACAAATCCTCATTGTGTGAACTCATTTGCTTCGCAAACCCTTCTCTCATACATCCTTCTACTCTTGTACAAATTTACTTCAAAGTCCCTTGGGTGGTGATTTATGTGGCATTTCTTGGCCTTATGCTTCTTCTCATAGGAATAGTAATTTCTATTGCTTCTTCGCAAAGCCACACTAATATAGGCCCCTCAATGGATAACCCCACGACACCCGCTTTCCATGGAATTTTTAATGAATTTCCTTCTCCAGGGGTAGGTGACTATCAGTTATATACGTCCTAGGGGTGCATAGTGAACCTGCCTTTTCTGATCTATAGGATGTTAATCTTCCATGCATCATCTCCCTCAGCACAAGATGTTAAACTGTGACCTCACCCTGTGCATCATACATTGGGAAACCCGTTTCAGAAATTCTCTACGCCCACTCATCTTCATGGGAGGGAGGTCTTCCTCACATTAAATGAGATCCTCTCTACTAGAGTGGCACTTGTCGGTGGGGGAGGGAAGTCATCTTCATTTATTCCCCCTACATTTCTTACAGGAGGTACCACCCATGCTCCTCTTATCTTCTTCCTTTCCAAGGACCAGAGGGGGGATGGGCACCGGAACCCTCCTCTCTTCCATTCCAAACCCTCTCATGTTGGGATTTTTCGCCACTTGGCCCTCAATCCTGGAGTATGTCCCAATCTCTATCTCCCTAGGCCAGTAACCATGTGTGATCCCCTATTTCCTTTTAGGTCCACTAACCACATGTAAGCCTCACTCCACTTCCCATAGATGCACCTTTTTGCGATGTGATCATCAAGTATTTTCTACATCTTGTTTCTCACACCGAGAATGACTCATGTGGGATTAGAGTAAGCATTGACCATAGAATCCTCTTCGGGCTACCCTAGAGTGTAAGCCTCAACACCTCTCCCAAAATATGTGGACTTTGATCCTTTTCAAGGAAAGGTACTTCGAAAGCCTCCCAGAGGTTCAAGTCCAACAACCGTTGGTCTCGGCCATTCACGTCGGTTCACCCACACCATCCTGAACTATGTGTAGTTTGATCCTTGCTATAGAAACGTATGTAGGAAGCCTCCCCGAGGTTCAGGACCAACACCAATTGGTTCCAAAACCCCTTCACATCGGTTCACCAACACCTCTCCTGAACTACGAGGACCTTAATCCTTGCCAAGGCAAGGAATATAGGAAGCCTTCCTGAGGTTCAAACTCACAACCATTGGTCTAAAACACATCACATCGGTTCACTAACACCATCCCAAACTATGCGAACCTTGATCCATTCCAAGGAAAGGTATATAGGAAGCCTCTCTGAAGTTCAGTCGCAACACCTATTGGTCTGGACCCCCTTCACATCGGTTCATCAACATCTCTCCAAAACATTGTGGACTTGGATACTTGCCAAGGCAAGGTTCATAAGAAGCCTCCCTGAGGATCAAGCCCAAAACCTATTGGTCCTGACCCACCTTCACGTCGGTTCCCCAACACCATTCCTAACTATGGGGACATTGATCCTTATCAAGGAAAGGTACATAGGAAGCCTCCCTGATGTTCAAGCCCAACTCCCATCAGTCCCCACAACTTCACATCAGTCCACCCCCATCCCACATGACATTAAACTATACGCCCATTTTTGTCCTGCATGACACTGAACTGTCCCCCAATCAGTGGTAAACCATTGTCAACCCCAGTCAGTGATAAGTCGTTGTAACCCTATTCGGTGGTAAGCTATTGGAACCCCAACCAACGGTAATCCATTGTGATACTCCATTCGACGGTAAGACATTGTGATCACCATCCAGTGTTAAGCCATTGTAGTCCCCTTTTTGGGGAACCATATCTCTATTCTTCCTCATGGGCATCATAACAACCTGAGCTTCTAACCATGGGTACGCGACATTACATCATCAGGTCGATGTCCTCTGCACACACCCTAATTCTATGCCCCCATCTTGAACTACCGGGAATTTGATCCTTTACAAGGAAAGGTATATAAGAATCCTCCCTAAGGTTTAATTTCATCTCCCATGTCTCATCCTGGCCTTTCCCTTGAGCCTATGTGTTTCGGGAAAGTCAAACCCCATCCCTGAGGTTTCACTTCCTCTAGGTCCCTTCCATACGGTTTTTCTCATTAGGTGTCTCATCACCTCACCGAACTACAAGGACTTTGATTCCCTTCCATGGGGATTATTAGGATGTATCTTCGAGGCTAAAGCCCAAATTCACTCTCTCCCTTGAATCAGCTCCATCTCTCTCTCCATCCACTCTCAAAAATCCATGTCCATCCTGATTCCTACTCAGGCCGGCACATCCCGGTGAAATCATGTAACCCACTTTCTTTCTTCTCCCAGTATCAACAATCTCTTTAGGGGTCACACACACGTGATCCACTCCAGTCAGTGTTATGATCAGTCTGATCTATCTCCTCTAGATGTTAAACACATGAAATACCCTTTATTAAACATGGGAAGATAAGGAAAACCTTAAAGACATGCCTATGGAATATAATTACCCACATTCGACGTGGGATGCCTTGGGATTCTTCACCCTTGATAAGACTCATCATAAGGGAAAGAGACCCAGATGTGCCAGTGTTCTAGCATACAGACAATCCAGTGATGTCCTATGTGACTACTCCCCCGACTGAAGGCTTCTTCCCTAACCGGACCCCTTGGAATGTCCTGAAAAAAGTAGTGTAATTAACCGGAATCCATTAAGATATGACACAGGGAAGAGTTTCAAGAACAACATATTAATCTATGAGTGATACCCAAAATAGGTGACGAGTTTAGAGGAGGAATCCATGGAAGGAGGAATTGAAATCCCATAATACCATCTCTGTCAAGGAAAATATTTCCCTCAATAAGTGATGGATACTGCCTTCCTTTGGAAAGCGGTAATGTGGGGAAAAAATAGCGTGTCCTCTACAGATGGATGATGTGTGCCCCAGAAAAACTGTCATAAAGGTAAATGGTGAACCTGATGTGAACTTCTTCTCCTTCATGTATAGATTAGTAGAATTTGAGACACTAGTGGACTAGGATGTCATAGAATCCTGTTATAAGGTTCCAGATCCTGCCAAGAAAATAGTGGGCATAGGATGAAACTCAATAGAATTTGGGGAAGTTGAACGTTGGACATCCCGATCTATGTCGTTGTCAACAGGGATCCTTCTTACCAACCATACAAGATGAAATGGCGTTGGGGAAATGGGTATTTATTTCCTAGTTTTAGCACTAATTATTTAATCTCCCAACCTTTCAATTCCAAATCTCCCATAATAGGAAACTGAGCACTACCCATCCACTGATGTAGGGGTAGGAGAAATGTCAACGTGGAAACCCCATGTAGCTCCCCAACTTTTGAGACAATCTCCACATCCACAACTAATGGGCGTCCATGCCCTATCTCCCCATCCGATTTCATTCAGTGAAGTGTGATAAAAAACCTCATCTACAAATATGAGGATGAGGGGATTATCCCGAATCGGGATATGAACCACTAGAATTTTGAGCCATATATTTTTCATTTCCACTGACTCCGCCAATGGATTCATAGGGAGACACTTCTCCCCACTCTGACACACAACTATTTTGGAAGCCTCTCCCCAAAATTCTCTGATGAATCCATCCCCTACGCCAATGAGTTTGGCGATGTCCAGGCCAGACTGGTTGGGATCACATTCTAGGGGCTCCCACAGAGGTCCGCCACTAGGCTGCACCAGTGTCACCACCTGGCCCCATGAACTGAGGAGCAGGTAATATATGTGCCTACACTTCCAGCCCCAGTCCAGTTGACCCTATGCCATCGTTGGGCACAAGACAAGGGGGAAACTTTTCCAAGGGGATTCAACGTCAAAAACTACCATGGATCATGCCACCACCGACGTATACCATCAGTTACTTGTCTATTATGAGAAGGTTCATGTAGACACCCAACCTAGATTGAGGCCCCAACCGCCCCATGGTCAGGTCGGGTCGACTCTCTTGTTTTTCGGTGCAGGTAGTGCCCACCATGGACCGACTTGTGGAAATAACACCTAGTATAGATTTTCTCCCCGTACATCTACCATTGAGAATTTGGGTCCTCTACACTTACAAGCTCAGTGCGGAGGTCTGCCCCAAGCCACATTCTATCTGAATGAGGGTCCTCCCCATGGTAGTGACACACAGTACAAAATCCTGTTCCGCGATCATGAGATCAGGTATGGGGTCGTTCCTCCTGCCAGAGGCCACCAATGTGGAGATGTTACACATTTGATAAATCTCCAGCATGGGGGCCTTCCCCATGCCTTTACAGCGGCTAGTTAAGGTCCTCCTCTCCCCAGAAATTAGAGTGAAGGTCATCCTTGCTTCATTAGCACCCACCATGGAGGTCCTGCCCATGTCTGGATTAACCAGTACGAGGACCCTCCTCAAGATAATTCTTAGAGGGGAAATAAGCCTGGAGGCCCTACCCATGCTCCTACCCACTCCAGAAACTTCCGCAATGATTACATCCACACATTGGCCAGTGGACACAGAGGTCCTCCCCGTGTTCCTTTTAACATCTGTCTAGGTGATCCTCGCACCACATCCCATTCCTGAAAAACCCTCTCCGTCCTAGAACTAGTGCGGCCGAAGGTCCTCCTCGTGCTAGAAATCTAACTTTTCTCAAATATCCACCGCAAGGAATGAAGGCATGTGGTATCCTACATAAATATAATTCTAGGAAGATTCAGATCAATATTAAACTTGTCTTTTTCTCAAATTCTAAGGCAGAATATGAATCTGCAATGGAATTGTCACCCTAACCTTCCGTGTCAAGGGATGGGGTAGGAATGTGGCACATCATCCTTGTACTTCTGGAATGTGAGGCCCACCGGATCCCTACCTCCCTCCACATATACATCTAGGAGGACGAAGATTTTGCGTCTCCCCAGGGTTCGGCCATGCAATCGCTGCCATCATCACCAAGATAATTCTCCACCTCTACAAGAGATCACAGAGCGTTATTACGGGGACCGATGGAAAACAAGAAATAGGATGGTGTACCCCCAGCAGCCATATTCCCTTCATAAGAAACTATGGTCACCAGACCATATTATCGCGATGTGGTGGCCAAGTCACTACACTCTTTGGAGGATAGCACGAGATGTGTTGGATTGTCGGCCCGCTCGTTGTATTCTCCACTGGCCTTCCTAACATCTCAGAGGTTTTCATCAGTTCTTATACTGGTTCCCCAGCCACCTACAGTTGATGAGTGGGGAAACAAAGGGCCAGACCCCAAATATGGGCCAAGGATCTAGTGGGACATTTTTGCGGCAGACCATTTCCCAGAGATGTTTCGGCCAGTTGTTGCACCAAACATCAATGCACTGGAATCCCTCACCAAGGAGGAAGTTGGTTGTTTTCGCAAGAACCTATGGGCGATGCATTTTCATCTTTATCATTGACGAGTGGCCTAACCGAAGAGTTAGGCACACTTCGAAGGAATTGGTCAACAATGTCGTCGGGTTGATCTGGTCGCACACCCCTTGGCCGAGTGCCTTTAGTCACCAGGCCACCATAGGACCCTCCAAAAAAGATGCTTCTAGAGATTTAAAGTGCTCTACATAATTATCAAGGAGGCTACCCCCCCCCCCCCCCCATGTGCAGATCCATGGCTGGGGGCAGTATGATGCCCTCTACTTCAGTTCGATCCAGCAGCAGCCCAACTTTCCAGACGATATCAAGGATATGAATTCAGGTAGAGTTGTGGTTAACATGGATGATTTATCGGAGGAAGAGACAGAAACAAAAATCCTTGGGGAAAACTTACCGCTAGATAGTGCCCCAAATTTTGGACCCTTGAGGAAGGTTTACTTTCCAGCAGAGAAATCTATTAGGCCTTACCGTACCTACCAAGGCATTGGTTCTCAGCCAAAATATCAATAAGGGTAAGGAGAAATTCGATGATGTCAAACTCTAAACCCCGTATGGATCAGTAAAAAAGAAGGAGGATGATCCTAGAAAAGTTTTTTGTGCCAACAGATCACAGAAAAAAAAGAACATGGTCGACGACCTCCTTGCTGAGCAATCCAAGGAGCGACGGCCAGACAACGATGATCCTCGGCCGGGGAAGTAGGGGTAGACACAACTTCCCCCAAGAGAATTGCCTCTATATGACCCTGAACATACTGTCCATGAAGACAGGGTTGAGGGTGGAACTTCTGGCAAGGGGGAGTGGTATGTGACACCAAATCCACTAGAGCGGCGAGACAATCCCCAGGATCTTGCTCAGCTTCCCCTAGCCACTCCACCGTCCTTCCCACTAGCCGCCCCATGAGTCGTTGGGTCTTCCTATCATGTTGAATAACTTTATAACACACTATTGATCAGGGATCCCCATCAAGATAGGAACCCCTGAATAGATGATCAAATGGAAGCACTCATTTCTTTTATCGAGTAATTGGAAATGCGACAAGTGGCAATATTGCCTGATGGAAAGTTGTATTAGGTGTGGGTGGATGATATGCCAGCACCCCCAGGTTTTGTAAATTCCACCTTCTCCCACTTTAATGGGACGGGTGACCTGCTACAGCATCTGGCCCATTTCACTTCAGGGTGCAAACCCATGTTTGGAACTCCGACGCAGTAAGAAGCCTCCAAACTCCAATTCTTCCTACAAACATTAGAAGGACCTGAGTTTATCTGGTACAACCAACTACCCATCAGATCAGTACCCATATGTGAAGATATTTGTAGGAAATTTCTTAACCAGTTTAGTTCCACCACTTAGAAGATGAGTATTGTGGACCTCTTCAAGTGAAAGCAGAGGCCAGATGAGCGTGTCTCTAACTTTGTTGCTCGGTGTAAAGGGATCATATACTCCCTTGACATGTCGCTGAATTAGGAACAGCTACTGACGGTGTGTGTGAGGAATGTCAAGATTGAAATTTTCCCCTCTCAGATCACCCAGAACTACCTCGGGGGAATCCGAGACCTCTCTGATAAGGCCCAACACCTATAGGAATATTTAAAGGAGGTCAGTAAGGCATGCCTATTGCCTCTAGAAATTACTATGAGAAGGGCCACTAAGGAAGATCCAACCATGGTGGCATAAATAGAGGCCCCTAGAAAACTAGAGTTTTTACCATTGAAGTCACCTCCACAGCCTCGTAGATGCCCTCCACCTCAGACCCAACCTCCAACCCAGCAGCACCCACCACAGAATCGGAAGGCTTCCTCACATAACACACCGCCACAAACCATGAGAGATAACTAGGTGGAACCTCCTAGATAGGCTCCTCTATCCCCTAGACAGGGATAGGAACCCAAATACCCCTTCTCGGATAGGAGAAACTAGACCTACTCAATCAATGAGGCTCAGGTCACCAGATATTTCCGTAGTTCCTTGGAATAGGGGATTGTACAATTTCCCGATTGCAGGAGACCATAAGAGGCATATCTCAATGATCTCCCCAACTACTGCACCTATAACTGGATACTAGGGAATGCCCTCAAACAATTCTATATGTTTAAATATTGGATTTAAGACCAAGATGATAACAATGTAGTCAGGTTTGGCCTATCTCCAGCACATGTGGCATGTGTCTTTGTGATGCTGGATAACAGCAGTGACAGTGAGGTTGAGTGGCATCAGGTATCCAACCATGAGTCTTAGATGTATGATGACTGGATTGCTTATAAAAAATTCTCTCGAGCCAATGGTATTATCCATGAACACCTGAATCGACCAGAACCCTCAAAATCCACAACTACTACTTTGGCATCATCATCATAGTCGTCTCCTTCTTAGAAGATCAAGCATCAGCAGCACAAGGGAAAACAAAATCACAGGCCAATGTCCTCTTCATCCCGTAAACTCAACGACTTCATGCCCCCAAAGATGGATATTAATCACAGAATATGTCCAGTAGTGGATTAATCTTTAAGTGCCAATCAAGGGTATGACTTGGTTAACATCATAGAGTTGTTAAACCCCAACATGATTTCTGATGGTGAGGAGTGCCAGGAGAATCCTCCCAATGTTCCAAGCCATCATCAGCGTCGACGGAGCCGTAACAACATGGGTTGTCAGTGGGCCTTTGTTAGTATTTCTTGCCATGCTGTGCATGCTACCGAAACCAAGTAGCAAGCCCAGCCTAGAGCTCAAAACACATATCCTTCTCATCTGGTGTCATCATATCCACTGTTTCCCTCGTTTGTGTTTTTTGATTAGGCAGAGCCACCTCGACCATGTCGTGATCCTCCATGCTCTACTACGGACCGTTCTATGTCATATAACCCTCATCTGATAGTCACGCCATAGGTTTTAGCCAGTGGTTAGTGGGATGTTACCAGCACCAGTCAGTCTTTGGTCCAATAGGTGGGCCTCCCAAATCTCATGTCATTGAGCGAACTTTTTTAAGTAGAATATCATGAATGGAATGGAAGTATGATATCCTCATACATATTTCCATCATTATAGAAAGGCTCTACATCTTTGAGTCATTTCACCTATCATCAAAAACACATAAATCCCTTATTGAGGCTTTAAAAATCCCCCTCCAGTTTGAGACAGAGGTAGCAGTTGTAGAATCTTTCCATGATGAGGCAGTCTAGCACGCTGAATTCCAGTCCATTATCTCATTCTCAAGAGATGATGAAGGCTCTCACATACCATGGAACATCATTCAACTGTACATCACTGACCATTTTAATGGTGAGGAGGTTCATCACTGTCTTTTCAACATAGGATTTATGATCAACATAATCCCAAATTGGACACTGCGAAGACTGGGGTTGTCTGATGATTATTTGAGTCCTTCTGTCCTTAAAATTAAAGGTTATGATAGGAAAGAACAGACACTGGTCTTCCAGATCTGCCTGAAGGCCGAGTTTGGTGGCCTAGATTCCTGCACTAAGTTCAGGGTTGTATCTCAAGACACTTCCTACAAAGGGTAGATGGGTAGACCTTGGCTCCACTTACATGCAGCAGTTCCTTCTGTAGGTTCTGGGTGTAGTGGAAGCAAGATGGTGGGTCGGCCCAACTTTAATTTTAGCATTAACCAACATTCAATCTGAGATCTGTCGTGATAAAAAAACGCTTGATCTTTAAAATAGAATTTAGAATGAAAAGTAAGATAAGGGTCCTGAAACCATCAATATTTGATCATCATATGTTGGTTATAATTAATTTAATTAATTGAAAATAATTATCTTGATGGAATTTGTTCCCTATTGATGTCTCCGATCACGATCCGGTGTGATCCATCATTGCGTCGTAGAATCCAAGTGTAAGATTCATCTACCAGTGATCCACATGTTCTCCACATATCTTTGGATGTCGTCGAAGGGATATCTGTGTGCTAGCATGGAAGAAACTTCACTTGTGATGTCCGTTTTCGATCGCCTTGATCCGGTGGTGGATCTCTCTTGGTCTTGAGAGCGTTCTTGGAGGAAGGAGTTCTTTTGTCCTTGAGAGAACTCTCCAGAATTGTTTTGCACAGTGATTGGGGAAAATTTTTGGGGTTGTGAGTATATTTCTAATCTAGTTTGATTTTATAGAGTCATGACAATAAATAAACGTGTTACATGTTTTATTTATTTCAATAACTCTTTTTGAAAACCCCCATGTCGAATGATTAATTCCTTGACATGCACCCACGCTGATTATAATAAATATCATTTAACAAAACGATATTATTTCTTCAAAATCCCGACTGGAAAAACTACACGTCGTGTAATCATAAATACATGGCCTGTACTCATTTTCCATAAAACTATACGGCATGTATATTCAATATACACGATGTGTTCTTTTATTTTACATTTTTTTATTTCCTCCACCACATTTATTAGACCTTCAGCAATTGTTGTTTATTTCTTAAATAAATTTAACTACATTACTCGCTAATAAATATATATTACTTCGTCTACAATATATTCTCTCGAATAACTAGTGTCAAAATAAATGTGATAAGGAATCCTTAAATAATTATTAAACCACATTGGGGAATAATCTTTATTTAACTTATTAAATTAATATTTAACTGAGATATATGGACACACTTAGTGTGTGACCCTCTAGGCCTCTTTCTCGTTGGCATCAGCTGGGCTAGCCAAAAGTCCAAGATTACTTTCTAGCAATAGGTTAAAGCACCCAAGAGAATGAAGTTGATTCCACATTAACATGTCACCTCTTACAAACACTTATCGTGTAATATAATCCCTTTGTCATGATATCTTGAATCAAGCGGGTTGCATGCTAGTTCCATACACCCGTGTGCTCGATTATTCATTCTTTGACTTTATAGAATTGAACTTTCACATTCCTTACCATGGAAATGGATTTACTTAGGCTATATAAATTCCATGAAAGGGAATGAGATATATACTTTCATTATGGAATATAAGGGACAAATCCTTTCTCGCATTATCTATTATTGTAGTATTACTCGTGACGAACCCAAAGTATCCTAACTCACTGTGAACAGTGTGTCGTCATAGTTTTCGTCAATACATCTAAGTGCGTGAGTTGTAATACCAATTATTAATAATATTAAAGTCTAAGGACCAATAACCATGTCCATAGATAGAAACATCCAATGACACTATGAAATGTGGATTTCCTACTAGAGGGTCTCGTTCTCATATTATCCTCTTGGATATTACCAAGGGAGCACACCATGAAAAGGTGCCTCAAAGTTTTATGAGTCCTCACCTCTAATGGAATGTATTATTTGTGTCCCTCAAATAACATCATTTGGCCATAGAAAATATATCCAAGATTATTGTAATGGAACTTCCAGGTTCTCATCATAGCATGGATCTTCTATGACCCTTTAATTCAATAGAAATCCTTAGGAAATTATCTCTTGCATTGTCATGTAGAAGAACAATCAAGATGTGATAAGGTGTTTATTTAATAAATAACGTAAAAAGTAGTTGGTTCTAGGCCACCAACTCCAACAGACTCCCACTTGGAATAGAGTCTACTGCTAACAACCTTAAACCCCTAGCTCTCACATGATATTCATGCTTCTGCTGAGATAGGCCTTTAGTTATGGGGCCTTCCATGTTCTCTTCTGTTGACACTCTGATCACAGAAACTTCACCCCTTTGATAGTAATCCCTCAATAGGTGATACTTTCGGAGTATGTGCTTTGTCCGTAGATGTGACCTTGGTTCTTTTGTAAGATCCACCACTGCAGTATTATCACAATACAACGTGATATGATCTTTACTCCTAGGAACCACAACAATCTTCTAGATAATGTTCTGAATCCATACGGGTTCCTTGGCTACATCAGAAGCCGCTATATATTCAGACTCCACTGTAGAATCAGTGAAAACTGCCTGCTTTGAACTCTTCCAGCTCACAACTCCTCCCTTGAGATAGAAAACATATCCCGATTGTGACTTCTGATCATACAGATATGTGTGAAAACTAGCATCATCATACCCTCTGATGACAAGCTCCTCGTATCCTCCATACACCATAAACATATCCTTATATCTTCTTAGATACTTAAGGATAGTCTTAATATTAGTCCAATGATGTTATCCTTGATCTTCTTGATATCTGCCTACCATGTTTAGTGAATACACAACATCAAGCCTGGTATAAAACATGGAATACATGATGGATCCTATAAACGAGTCATATGGTATCTTACTCATTATATCTTTATCCTATTGTGTCTGGAGAAACATTTTATTAGAAAGATGTAATCCATGTGACACTGAAACCAATCCCCTCTTGGATTGTTCCATACTAAATCTCTTTAGTATCTGGTCAATATATATACCCTGACATAGTCCAAGCAGCCTCTTGGATCTATCATAAATTATCTTGATCCCTAGAATGTAGGCTGCTTCACCCAAGTCCTTCATGGAGAAACACTTGTTCAACTAGTCCTTAACTGACTATAAGACTAGTACATCACTTCAAATAAGCAATATGTCATCAACATATACTACTAGGATAACAATTGAATTCCCATTAAACTTCTTATAAACACATGGCTAAAATTCGTTATTAATGATACCAAATTTCTTTTATGGATTCATCAAATCAAATGTTTCATGACCTGAATGTTTTCTTTAATCCATAAATGGATTTATACAACTTGCAAACCCGTTTGGATTCACCTGGTGTCACAAACCCTTCAAGTTGTGCCATATAGACTTCTTCCTGAAGGTTCCCGTTAAGGAAATCTGTTTTGACATCCATCTTCCAAATATCATAGTCATAGTAATATTCTATGGAAAGTATAATTCTTATGGATTTAAACATGGAAACTATCAAAAAGGTTTCATCATAATCAATTTCATGATGTTTTCTGAATCCTTTAGCCACTATCATTGCTTTATAGATGCTAACTTGACCTTCCATGTCCAGTTTTCTATTGAATTACCATTTGCATCCAATAGTCTTTACATCAATTGGCTCATCGACCAGAACCCAGACGTGGTTCTGATACATGGAATCCATCTTAGAATTCATGGATTCTAGCCGTCTTGTATCTTCTGATCTTTCTAATTCTTCCTTGTAGGAGAGAGGTTCATCATTTTCCAACAATAATGATTCACCATACTCAATGACTAGGAAACCAAATCTCTCTAGTTCCCTTACCTCTCTTGAGCTCCTACGTAGTACTTCTGTTTCTGGAACCTCTTCCACGTGGACCTATGGAACTTGTTCCTGTACCAACTCCAATGTATCTTGAGCATCAACTTCGTCAAAGTTAATCTTTCTCCAACTATACTTTTTGAGGATGTACTCCCACTCAAGAAAGATGGCTTGTCTGGCGACAAGAACTTTCTTGTCTAAATTTTTATATAGGTAATATCCTTTAGTTTCCTTGGGATATCCTATAAAGATACACATCATGCCCTGGGGTTCTAGTTTGTTGCATGAGAAGGACTTAACAAATTCCTCACATTCACATACACATGTGTGTAAAAAAAATGGGTTTCCTTCCATTCCATAACTTGGATGGAATTCTGTGTGCCACCTTAGTTGGTACTTAGTTTAATGTATATGCTACAGTTTGTAATGCATATCCCCAAAAGGATAATGGAAGATTATCATGACTCATCATTGACCTCACCATGTTCAAAAAGGTGTGGTTCCTCCTTTCACTAACCCCATTCTACTATGGTGTATAAGGAAGAGTGAGATGAGATAGAATCCCATACTCCGATAGAATATCAATGAACTCTTGGTTTAGATATTCTCCACCTCGATCCGATCGAAGTTTCTTTAACTTCTTATCATGCTAATTCTCTACATTATTCTTGAATTCCTTAAATTTATCTAAGGTTTCTGACTTATACATCATTAAGTAGACATAGACATATCTAATCAAATAAAAGTAATGAAGTGAGAATATCCACCTATATATTTTACTAGAAATGGTCCACACACATCTATGTGCACTAATCCTAGAAGCTCGGTGGCCCTTTCACCTTGTCCACCGAAAGGTGGCTTGGTCATTTTACCTCATAAACAAGCGTGAATTCTATCTAGTGGTTTTAGCGCATTAGAGTCTAAATAACCATCTTGGCAATGCTTTTTCAGGTGCTTCTCGTTTACAAGACCGAGACGGTGATGCCATAAATGGGTGATGTATGAGTCATGTTAGTTTGTTTCATTATCAATTTCCAACACATGGTTTTTGTAATATAATACATACAAACCATTATTTAAATGTGCCATACCATAACATAACTTGTTCTTATAATAGAGACAACCCTTTTTTCCAAACATGAAAATAAATCAATCTATATACAAACAAGATATTGAAATTATGTTCTTGGAAACACTAGGCACATAATAACAGTTATGTAAAACCAAAATCATCCCAGTCATCAATGAGAGGTGGTAACCTCCAATAGCCAATGCAGCCAGCCTTGCACCATTGGCAACTCGAAGATCCACCTCTCCTCTAGTAATCTATCTAAATCTACTTGGTTCTTGCATTTGAATATATATTTGAGACCCACAAGATTTATCTAATACCCAATGTGTAGAAATGGAAAGATTACACTCGATAAAAAACACACCTTTAGCATCCCAATGCTTCTGGGTGAATTTCCTCTTCCAGTGGCCTTGATTTCCACATGAAAAACATATTGTCTCATATTCCTTTCCCTGCCTATGGATCTTCCCCTTCTTGGAGGGACGACGCTTGGGGTCTTTAGACCATTTATAAGTCTTTGGCCCCTTTGCCTTGTTATTTTCGTATTCACCATAATGACAACGGGTTTGTCATGCCCCATATACTTATCTGCCTAGCGAATTAAGTTCATAAGTTATGATATACTCTTCTCATTATTTCACATGTTATAATTGACAATGAAGCTAGAAAAGGTATTGGGTAGTAATGATAGGATAAGATCTATACGCAACTCATCCGGGAAATTAATCCTTATTATGTACAAGCGTTCAATGTAGCCAATGAGCTTGACTACATGAGGCCTAGCTGGCGCAGACTCTCCAAGCATAGTTGTAAACAAAGTGATGAATATCTCATATCACTCCTATCTCACATTCTCTTGGTATAGATCATTAAGGTGAGACATCATGATATATGCGTCCATGTTTTCATGTTGCTTCAAGAGCTCATTATACATGGACGATGGCATGAAACATTGGACATATATAGAATCATCTATATATTTCATATAGAGAGATAGTTCCACATCACTGGCCTTTTACCCAGGCACAATTGGAATAGGCTATTCTAGTACATAAAATTTTCATTCGTGGTGAAGGATGACGCATAAACGCCTTTACCACTCTTAGAAATTGGTGCTGGTGAGAAGGTTTTCCTTATCAAGTATGGTTCACAATGATATGTTTGAAGTCATTTTTCTTGTCATTTCTACAAATTAAGATGAGAAAAGGTTTATTAATTTATTATAAAACTGAGAAAAATAAATAAATTAATACTTATTAGTCTCCCACTATTTTTTAAAAATCCCATAGCCCTCACCATTGACATTGGAATATTCTGTTACCTGAATATTCTAGTTGCAAGAATTCATATTTCCCTTCCCATTACTCCAACTAGGGTTGGTCAAGCAACTTGAAGGGTTTTGGGTAGGCATTCCAAATGCCAACTGCATTAACTCGCAGCTCCTTGATCCGCTGAGTGGACTCCGCAATCCTAAAATCCTTTTATTTTGGATTTCCCCAACCTTTTCCTCTTGGTCACACCACGTCCTGCTATGGTAGTCAACCCTTGATGCGAACCAAGTCATGTCAACCTAAAAACTTTAATTATAATTACTTGATAATTGAAAGAACCCCAACTAGGGTTGGTCATGCACTTTGAACTATGTTTCGATTCTAACCATGATTATGGAAGGCTATTATGACTTAATATTTCATTGAGGGATTTTACCCTTATACATAAATTTCTATTTTATTATATTTCATTACATGCTTTTTAATATTAAGTGGGATATAATTAAGTGATTAACCATGTATAAAATAATATTTACGCATAATCTGGTCTTATTTTAGTTCCATCTTGCATTCTTTTTTAATTCATTAATTGTGTGATCATGACAACACACCCACAATAAATAAACCATCCAAGTTACAGAAATAAAATAAATGGTATGATCATGAGCTTGTTCTATTGGTTAGTTTATCTAGTAGTTGATATACTAACCCAATACCTAGGGTAGAAACACCTTGAACCTTTCAGGCTTGGGTTTATAGCTTTCCACCTGTCCACCTTTGTATCTCGTTGGATTGGTTTCACCTTGGATCCTGACTTGAGCCGCCTCCGCTAGCTTGGGAGCTCCATCTATTACATGTGCATTTATCTCACACTCATGTGAGGGTTAAAAGGGGTTTTTAATTAAATGAATCCTTGGGATTGCTGGCCCTACATATTAATTAAGAGAAGGCCCGCATGCCAACACATTTAATTTAAATAAATTAACTAAAAGAAAACATTAACATACAAAGGTCTTGGTCTATATCATGATCATCCATACATGAAATGATATTTACACATAAATAATACTATCATTCAATTCTTCAATCGTTCTTGCTTAAGATAAATCACGCTCGAATCAATTAATTATCTTTAATTAATCAATCCTTTTAGCTTAAACATTTTTCTGAATTTCCTTGAGATTTTCATCCATCATAATTTTAAACAAATAAATTCATTTAAAATTATCTTTGTATGTAACTTGTATCTTAGAGGAAACCCGATGAATTCCCATTCATTATGCAGATGTTAAATTAAACACATATATATAAAACACCAATCACGTGTTGTGCCTCATCTTTATTCCTGCACTATGGTACACGTCTCAAGGGTTTGTATAATATAATAATAAATTTTGATAAATTCATGTAATTTGGATGAGTACACGGTGTGTAGTTCCGACTACACGGTTTCTACTTTTATTCACCATCCATCCGAAGTACATGCCCGGGGACATGGTGTGTAGATGTACTTCAGAAATTTTCAAAGTACACGGCGTGTTCAATTGGACACACGTCATGTAGTATCCGTGTTACACGGTTTCCAGTCGGGAAAGATTTATATAGGGTACACGGTACAACCCTAACCCGAAGTGACTACACGTCATGTTCAGTTGGACCACAAGACGTGTAATCTAGAAACTATGTTCCACCTATTCCTGTTCAACACATGGTTTCATAAATGACTTAGATAAGATCCAATACATGGCCTAATTTGGAATTTCAGTCAATGCATTGAACCTAGACTATAGTACATGAACTTATGAATACAAACCGTGTATTCTGGTGTTGTATATCTTTGAGGGTTTGGAACCTTCGGATGAGTTACTCTATTTTATTTTAATCAAAATAAAAATAAAAATTCATTTCTGTAAGGTGAACGAGAAACAAGAGGGGAGGAACAGATCTCAAGATTCATATTTTTAAGAAGGATTATATTGAATTGAAACAACTAAATTATTAAATGTGTAAATCACCAAAGAAAAACTAAATAATTATAATCAACTATATTACCACTATTATACCACTTGTAGGTTCCGGGAACAGCGAAAGCACATTGGTGGGTCGACCCATCTTTAATTTTTGCGTAAAAGAGGTTAAATCTGAGATCCATCACGACAATAAAACGTAGTATCTTCGTAATAGAACAAAGAACGAAAAGGAAGAGAGGGTTCCCAGAACCATTGAGATAAGATCATCACATGTTGGTTATAATTAATTTAATTAATTGACAAGAATCACGTTTATGGAATTATTTCTTCGTTGATGTCTCTGGTCATGATCTGGTGTGATCCGTCATTGAGTCATAGAATCCAAGTGTAGGATTCATCTAGCAGTGATCCACACGTGCTCCACGTATCTTTGGACATCACCTAAGCGATATCTGGGTGCTAGCATGAATGAAAATTCTTTTGTGATGTCCGCCTTTGATCACCTTGATCTGGTGGTGGTGGATCTCTCTTAGTCTTGAGAGCATTCTTGGAGGGAGGAGTTATTTCATCCTTGAGAGAACTCTCCAGAATTTTTTTCCACAATGATTGGGGAAATATTTTTTTGGTTGTGAGGATATTTATAATCAGGTTTGAGGTTACTGAGTTATGAAAATAAATAAACATGTTATGCATTTTATTTATTTCATTAACTCTTTTTGAAAACACCCATGTCAAATGATTAATTCCTTGACATGCGCCCAAGCTGATTATAATAAATATCATTTAATAGAACGATATTATTTCCTCAAAATCATGACTGGAAAAACTACACGTCGTTTGATCATTAATACATGACGTGTACTTGTTTTCCATAAAAATACATGACATGTATATTAAATATACATGGTGTTTACTTTTATTTTCTATTTTTCTTTATTTCCTCCACCACAATTATTAGCCCTTGAGTAATGGCTATTTATTTCTTAAATAAATGTAACTGCATTACATGCTAATAAATATATATTATTTTGTCCACAATATATTCTCACGAATAACTAGTGTCAAAATAAATGTGATCTGGCATCCCTAAATAATTATTAAACCACGGTTGGGAATAATCTTTATTTAACTTGATAAATTAATATTTAACTGAGATAGATGGACACACATAATGTGTTACCCTTTAGGCCTCTATCTCGTTGACATTAGGCGGGCTTACCTAACGTCCAAGATTACTGTCTAGCAACAGGTCAAGACACCCAAGAAAAAGAAGTTTACGTCGAATTAATGTTTTAACTCATGCAAATTCTTACCATTGAATATAATCCTTTTGTGATGATATCTCGAATCAAGCCGGTAGCATACTAGTGTCATCAACCCATGGGCTCGATTATTCCTTCTTTGAATTTCCAGAATTGAACTTTCCCATTCCTTACCATGGCCATGTATTTAGTTAGGCTATATCAATTCCATTAAAGGGATTGAGATATCTACTTTCATTATAGAACATAAGGAAAAAATCCTCTCTTGCATAATCTATTATTTCGAAATTACTCGTGACGCACCCAATGTATCCTACCTCCCTGAAAATAGTGTGTCATCACAGTTTTCATCAATACATCTAAGTGCGTGAGTTTTAATACCCATTAATAATAATCTTAAAGTCTAAGAACCAATACACATGTCTGCATATAGGAACATCCAATGACACTATGAAATGTGGATTTCCTACTGGAGGGTCTTGTTCTCATAATATCCTCTGGGATATTACTAAGGGAACACACCATGAGAAGGTGCCTCAATTTTTTATGAGTCCTCGACCCTAATGTCCTGTATTATTTGTGTCCCTCAAATAACATCATCCATCCATAGAACATATATCCAAGAATAGTGTTATGGAACTTTCGGGTTCTCATCATAAAAGGGATCCTCTATGACCCTTTAATGGAAAAGCTATCCTTAGGACATTATCACATCAATTGTCATGCAGAAGAACAATCAAGATGTGATAAGGTGTTTATTTAATGAATAAATTACAAAGTAGTTGGTTCTAGGCCACCAACTCCAACACCTTAATTGTATGACCAGTTCCTCATGTACTCCCTTAATTGTCAAGTGGGCATACGTCATTGTGATGCATCTCCCTTTGACTCTTTTGAAGCCCACTATCTGTATGTCGACTATTACAAGAGAAAGGACAAGAAGATTCAGGATAATGAGGTTGATCAAGCTATAGCCACGACCGACCCTTGGATAGATCTTGATGATGCCTACATCTTTACAATCCACTGATTGGAGGCTACAACCCTGTATATGGGGCAATGCTTCGTTGTTTTGGGAATTAGAGGGGTTAACATTCCCAAGTCTAAGTTATGCTGGAATATCACATCATACTACTACACAATTCAGGCTCAGGGGATCTTGTATCCCCCTACACCCATAAGGCACTGGAATGTCCGCCCCATGGCAACGACCATACGACATACTTGCTTGTTTCTACAGGTTGGGATAAACCGACTCAATCTGATGCATCACTATTGTTTCGATATCATCAAGTGTGGCCACTTGGGCCAAAGACCAAATGGGATCATATTTATAGCCTTAATTGCTATGGTTTTGGCTACATAGGAGTCCCCTGATGTAGTTTCCACCACCACTTAGGCCGGTACTAGTCTCCCATCAGAATTGGTTGACTTAGAGGAAACTCCTCCTACTAAGGATCCATACTACATAAGTGAAGAAGGGGATTTAGAGGATGCCCCTTCCTTTGAAGAGGGATTCTCCACCACGGTCAATGAATTGGTATAGGTGAACCTTAGTTGTGAGTCGGACTTGAATCCCACATTGATCAGTGCTGCTATTCCCCTCGATGAGAAACAACAGTACGTGGACTTCCTCAAACAACACGATGATGTATTCTCCTCGAGTTATGATGAGATGCCAGGACTAGATCCCTAGGTTGTCGTCCACCGTCTCGGCCCTCCTAGAAAACCATTGCGGGTTTAAGAAACCTACTAGAATGATTCACCCTTCTCATGGTGACATGGTCGAGGCTGAAGTCTATAAGCTCATCAGATCCAATTTTGTTAAGGAGGTCCAGTACCCCAAATGGCTAGCCAACATTATTCTAGTCTTGAAGAAGAACAGATAGATTAGAGCCTACATCAACTATCGAGACCTCAACCGTCATTGTCTGAAAAATGATTTTCCCCTCCCTATGATGAAATTGTTAATTGATGCTATAGTTTTGTTCCAAGCCCTCTCCTTCATGGATGGGTACTCCATGTATAACTAGATCTGAATGGATACCAAGGATGAGGAGTCTATGGCCTTCAGGGCACCACAAGGTACTTTATATTACCAAGTCATGCCCTTCAGTTTAAATAATGTAGTTTCCACCTATCAATGGGCTATGAATTTCATATTTACACTGATCCTTGGGACACTCGTGGAATGATACTTGGATGGTCAGGTGGTTAAATATCACCAGCATTAAGGCCATCTCAAAGTCCTTGATAAATTTTTTGGCTTCCATCTTTCCCCCACCTAAAGATGAACCCATTGAATTGTGCCTTCGGGGTCACCTCTGGAAGGTTTCTCATCTTCAGTGTTAGATACAGGGGCATCATGATCAACCCAGAGATAATCATGGCCATTATCTAGGTGTCTCCCTCGAGTAACCTTCAGGATCTTTGAGGATTTCAAGGCCACATAGCCTACATACATTGATTCATCATGAACATGGCCTGCAAGTGTAATCCTTTTTCTTGGCTCATGAAGAAAGGATCTATATAATAGTGGGATGAATAATGTCAGACTGCTTTCGAGGAAATCAAGCAGTATCTACTCTAGCCTCTGGCCTTAATGCCACCCATTTCCGGAAAGTTTTTGGTCCTTTATGTGACCGCCCTGGAATGATCTCTCAGTGCCTTTCTCACCAGACGAATAATAAGGGAACATAGAATATTCTTTACTATCTCAGCCACATTCTCATTGATACGGAGACCAGATACTCCCCTATATAGAAGAGCTTCCTTGCACTGGTATTCGTAGTACATAAATTGTGACATTACATGTAGCACCATGAGGTACAACTGGTGTCCTGAGTGGATCCCCTAATGTAAATCCTGAACTGCCCCAGGCTAAAAGGTCATCTGGCTCATTGGGAACCAATCCTTTAGTAGTCCAATATCAGGTTTTTCCCTCATAAGGATATTAAGTGGAAAGCATTGGATGATTTCCTTGCCACCCATCCAGCTCCTACGGACCAGTATATGGACCTTGAATTTTTTTATGAGACAATCCTCTCAGTATTCAAATCCATTTTGTGATTAGAAATTCATTTTTATGGTGCTTCGCAGATCCCTACTATAGAAGGCTCAATGACCCTAGGATCAACAGAGTCGGTTTGGGAATTATCTTCATAACCCCAACACAATCCATTCTATTGTATTCATTCTTATTGTTAAAAGGCTACTCCAACAATGAGGCAGTGTATTAGGCTCTCATCACTAGTCTCAATTTGTCCCTTGAGATTGACTTTCCCCACATGCATGTGAATAGGGACTCCAAACAAGTCATCAACCATATCAACAGTGACTATGTCATTAAGAAGCCAGAGCTCCTACCACTGTTGGAATGTACCCTCCAACAAATGGGCCAGTTCCCATCTCGGTCAATGGTTACTCATGTACCTCAATCCCAGAATGGTTGAGCTGATGCCTTTCCCAACCTAGCTGCATCACTCGCAGAGCCTAAACAGGATGATTTGATTATATATGTGGCACACTGGAGATTCATCGCTCCCAAAATTTCCAATGAAAATAACAACCTTCATGTAAGCCACCTTAACGCCAATACCTCCATGTTAGGACCTCAAGGTCTCCCAGATGGAGTTATTGAGGTGAATCCCAACCGGAAATCCTCCTTTGTCAAGTACCTCCAAAACGGTAATCTCCCTGAGGATCGGTCCAAGAACGAGAAAATCCAATGTCGCGGATTAGAGTTTAACATTCATGGTGGTTCTGGTCTTGAACAGATCTTCTGTAATCATGGGTTTGATGGAGTTATCCTCCGTTGAATTCATGGAGCTAAGATTTCTCAAGTAATGCTAGAGGTTCATGCTGGTTCTTACAGGGCTCATCAGTCTGGGCCAAAACTATGTCACCTTATCTGAATACTATGGTATTTTTGGCCATCCATGATCCGTGACTACATTGAGTTTTTCAAGAGGTTCCATGTGTTCCAAATTCATGCCAACTTTGTGCATCAGTTTCTAGATCCTCTTCACACAACCAAGTACTCTTGGCCCTTATCGGTCTGTGGACTCAATTTCGTGGGACCATATCCACCATAAACAACTCACTAATGAAAGTTCATCCTAACCGCTATAGATTTCTTCTCCAAGAGTGAAAAGTAATTCCCCTCAAGGAGGCCAAGGCTCATTCTATCATTGACTTTATGAGCTCCAATATAATCTACTGGTTCAGAGTCTGTCATTCCATCCACTCCAATAATGGCACTAACTTTCGGGAAGTAGAGTTGATGAAATTGTATTCCATGTACAACATCCATTCTAACCATACTTCCCACTAACACACGCAAGCGAATGGGCAGATCAAGGCATTCAACAAAACCCTCTCTAACATTTTTCAGAAAATTGTTGGTCAGAATAAGAAGAGTTGGCTGAAAAAGCTCCCCAATGCCCTCTGGTCTTATCAAATGTTGTCTCCTAATTCCACACATGTGACCTCATACTCCCGGGTGTATGGAATAGAGGTAGTCCTTCCCATCGAGATTCAGTTTCCTTCACTACGCATAGTTGTCTACGATAAGCAAGTACCAGATAAAGTAGCTCAAATCCATTTGGATGAATTAGAAGCACTTGATGAGTACAGGATTCGTGCCCTACACAATATAGAGAGGCATCATAACAATATATCTAGAGCTTTCAACAAAAATGTTTTCCTCTTCTCTTTCTGTCAAGGTGACTTGGTGTTGGCCTTGAGAACACTAATTATACCTGGATGAAAACCACCCAAGTTGGATCCCATGGGGGAAAGACCTTAAATTATTCCAACGATTTACCCCAATGGTGCATACTCCCTGATTACCATGGATGGTGAGAATATAACTCCTCCCACCAATTCCAAGTTCCTCAAGAAATACTTTTCCTAATCAATTGGGTCCAACATGACCTTAAAAAATTATATCATTCATGACATTAAACTGTATGTCATCTCCTATGACATTTAATTGTATCAGGTCCTACATGACCTTAAACTATTATGTCCTACATGTAATTAAACTGTATGTTTTACCACATGAAATTATACTGTATTAGGTCCCATAATACCTTAAAATAATATAACCCACATGAAATTAAATGGTATGTCATCCACCATGACGTTAAACTATATTGGGTCCTATATGAAATTAAACTGTTATGTCCTGCATGACATTGAACTGTATGTCATGGCTCATGAAGTTAAAGTGTATTGGGTCTTACATGACCTTAAAGTGTTATGTCCCGCATGACATTAAACTTTATGTCATCTTTCATGAAGTTAAACTGTATTGGTTTTTACATGACCTTAAACTATTATGTCTCGCATGACAGTAAAATATATGTCATCCCACAAGATGTTCAACTGTATCAGGTCTTACATGACCTTAAACCGTTACATCCCACATGAAATTTATCTATATAAAATACCGAAGGATGTTAAACTGCATTTCAAGAACTATGTATGGATTTATTCCCACACTCGTGGGATACAAAGGATTGCTCGGACACCTCATCTTGATCCCGACCCCCAGATTCCTCTATGACTTTTCCCCCTAGGTATTGTTCTCCTGGAAGATCATATTTGGTGTCATGTAGGCCCCTTTGTCCCCGCTCATGTTAGGATTATGATGATCTCACCATGTTCCCTTCCCCATTCTTATGTTCTCCCATGTCCTCACTGCACAACACTAAAATTTATGGCCTTCAAGAACTACGTATGGATTTATTCACATCCTTATAGGATATGTAGGAATTCCTAAATATTTTATCCATAGGCCCAACCCCAAACTCCATGATCTCCCCTCTGGTCGGAAGACATGGTCGGGTTCCGGCTCTTTCCCTCCTTTACGTCGGGTACATCATGACTGCACCATATATCCCCTTCCATGGAGATCTCCACCTCTTTCATCATCCTTCTTAACATTAAATTTCACGGGTATATTTATGCTTCCCAAACTCCATGTACATGAGATTCCAGCATCATTCATATCCAAAAAGTCCCCTAAATTGTATGGATACTCACCCAAAGTTCTCTCCTACCATTACGGGCCAACTCCCTCAAGGGTTTCGAAAGACAAGTTCATGCAAGTCCCCTATTGTGAATATGGTCAGCGGTCGATGATCATTTGTTGATTCCCATTTCAGGTCACACGATATGGTTACTTCATTTTGAACATGGTCAATATTTTTCCCTTTTCATTATCACCACCTCCACATATCCTAAGTATTGGGTGTAGTAGTACATTCTGCCCTACTACCTCTTTAGACATAAGTCTACCTCAAGTAGGAGTGTGAGTCTAGTTGTCGTGCCCTTATATGCTGGGGATAGCCTAGTTATACTCCTTGTTTCCCACACTAGGAATTTCTCACATGGGACTAGGAACTGTGGTAAGTAAATATCTTCATAAGGGGAGGGAACACATCTACAGTTTGATCCCTATGACCTTAAACTAGAAGCACAATCGTCCTCACCGTAAGTCGTTAAACTTCGAATGGGTTGTGACATCTCATCTTAGATCCCTCAACCCTATCAGCCTCCCTAATACAAGTTTTCATCTAGGATTGTGAGGTGTGTTATGGACTTACATCCTGATTCACGTCGGGCTATTTTTTTAATGCCACATATATCCCTTTAAGACATCCCTCCTCCATTTGTTGTCTTTTCGCAAGCATAGGTCCCTCCTTGCTTTGCTCGTCCCATTCTTTGGGATTCCATCATCATTCATATCCAAAAGGACCCCTGAACATCCTGGATGCTAGTCCCAAGGCCTCTCTTACCATTTCAGGCCAAGGTCCCCATGGATTTAGAGAAATAAATTTATACAATTCATGTGTTGCAAATGTGGTCAACTGTTGATGCTCAGTTGTTTTACCCCATGCTCTGGTCACACAAGGATGGATACTATGTTGCAAAAATGGCCAACAGTTATCCATTATCATTTTTATTATTTTAGGTTTTTCCACAGGCATAATGATTCCACCTCTCCACTCACATATCCCATGAATATGACATAAAACTAGGTATCTAAGGTATTATCCCTTTGACTTTAAACTAAGAGAACCAGTTTCCACACCATAAGACTTTAAACTGTGAACTAGTTTAGACTACCTATTTCAAGTCCCTCAATGTTCTCGTCCCATTGGACTAAGTGTTCATTCAGGATTGTATGATGTGGTTTGAGATTGTGTCCTCATTCACCTTAGGCTACTCATTGTGTCATACACATCCCTCATTGGGATACCTTGCCCCTATTTTCATCCTTGCTGCATGAAATTAAACTACACACCATCCTTCTTCAGAACTATGTGTGGCTTGATTCCCATACTTATGGGATACGTAGGACTTCCCAAACACTTATTCTTCAGGTCCAACCCCATCTTGTGGAAACATCCTTATCATCTTCCTAGCCCCCTAGCCCGAGTTCTCCTAGGAGAGGGGTATATAGTGTGGTATGGACTCTAGGTCCTCATTCATGTCGACATTATAGCAACCACACCACATACCACTTTATCCAGAGATCCCTATGCTCCCTTTCCCTACACTCATCTTTTCATGTTGTCTCCTCTTATGTTAGTCCCCTCGACCCTCTTCGGCGATTCACCAATATTCCTAGGACTACTCTGGTTCAGAATCGAGAGTTTTTGATTCAACCTAGACATGTTCATATCCATTTTGAAGGCATCATGTTCCCCTAAATTTGGTATTTAATTATATTTTACATCTGAAGGGACCCCCAAATGGCCTGGATCCTCAGACTAAGGGATCTCTTACCATTACATGCCAACGTCCTTGAGGGTTTCGAACAACAAATTGATACAAGTCCCGCATTGCGAATACGGTCAGCGGTTGACGCTCATTTGTTGTTCCCATTCCATGTATCACGATATAGATACTGTGTTTCTAACATGGTCAACATTTATCCTCCATCTTCATTCCAACCCCATCAATCCTTAACTTTCAGTTTCATGATTCACATAATTTCCACCCCATCATGTCTAAGGGGAATTTCAATACTCTAGGTATTATCCCTCACTGCAAATATTCACGTTAAGAGGAAAAATATATGGTAATTCGTCATGTGGGGCTCCACACAGATTTCATATTTATGTGTATCCCATGTGTTGCAAAAACCTCTTCCCCCCTTGTTTCCCACACCGAGTTTGACTCATGTGGTCTTCGGGATCAGATCGAGGTCTGTACTCATTTGGAAGAGTTTTGCTTCTCCATGGTCTAAGATCTAAGACCTTAAACTAAGATCTCCTTAAACGTAATCTCTTTAGAACTATGTATATCATAATTTCCGTGCACATAGGATATGTAGGAACACCCAAACATCCAATATTCAGGTCCAGCTCAAGTTCCACTAATCATCTTCTGTTCAGCCATTTAGGCCTTGACTCTTATAGGATTGCGTGGTGCGGCATGTGTGGGCTTATGTCCTCATCCACATCAGGTTTTAAATAGCTTCACCATGTTACTCCCCTTCTAGGATCTAGTCCCTCCTACCTCTTATCCTGCATGACATTAAAATGTATGTCCTCCCACATGATGTTAAACTGTATATGCTCCTACATGACCCTGAACTATTATGTCCCGCATGAAGTTAAAAATAAATTCCCAGAACTATGTATGGATTGATTACCATACTCATGGGATACATAGGAACACCTAGACATATCATCCATAGGTCCAGCCCCATATTTTTTTGACCTTTTCTATCCCCTCCTCATGATATTTCTTCCTTGGAATCCCACATGGTGTGATGTGGACGTCGTCCTCATTCAGGTAAGATATGCTTTATCATGCCATGTGCATTCCCCCTATTGTCCCACATGGAATTAAACTATTGTGTCTTTATTTCATGACGTTAAAATTCATTGGTTGGTCCTATCTCATGACCATAAATTGTGACATTATTGTCCTAGATGCATGAGGAAAAAATAAAACTACATCGTGATGTCCTCACTCAAGGGGACATCATGTTGGCGATTGGTCTTCCACAATACCATTCATCAATACATACATGTCGCTTGATTCCTATAGCGATACCAGGATTCTATATCTTAGTTTTGTCACTTCATAAAAAAACACACATCTATCTTTAAGGAAAAACATGATATATCAATTGTCGCTTCTTTTGGTGAGTGGACTAGACCCACACGACCTTATCATCCCTGGTGCTGGTACCTTACCATGCCATGTCTAGAACTATGTATGGAATGATTCCCATTCTCATTCGGTATCTAGGAATTCCCATGCGATTTTCCTCGAGCCCAGCCTAACTATCATTTTTGGTCCCTCGACCTAAGACCTCCTCTAGGAACAAATGGTGATATGGATTCTAGGTCCCCATTCAAGTTGGGTTTCATAATTACCTCACCATGTCTCTCTCTCATTACATACCATCTCTGGTATGATATCTATGACCCTAAACTAAGATCCATCTATATATTATTTACTTTAGAACAATGTATGGATTGATTCCCATCCTCATGGGATATGTAGGAACACATGGACATTCTGTCAATGGGTCATGCCCCATGAATCTTAAATCCTACCCCATCTTTCTCAACCCCTTGGCCCAAAAGTTTTGGGAAAACATATAACTACTACTCTACCATAAACAAGTTTAGGATTCTCCATAACAATTATGGGATGCACCAGTTTCCTCATCAAAGAGGATTCCCCCTACCAGTGTTGGTCTCTGACCACACTGTGCTTGAGAACTACGCTTGGCTTGATTCCTATCCTCGTGGGATAGGTAGCGATGCCCAGACATTTCGCCTTGGGCCCATACCTAGTGTCATTAACCCTTCTGGCCCATGTTCCCCAATCCTGGTCCATTCTCTATGACCTTAACTATGAGCCTACATTCCATGAAAAATGTTCATTTTTTTTATTTTTATGACATAAAACTGTGAGGCACTCTAGGTCCTCTCCATTGAGTTCTTATCTAGAAATCAGTTTGATCCCTAATTAGACTATTGCATCCCCCTAAGGTGTTTACACCACAATGGCATAATATCAAGAGTGTTGGACTCCATTCAAACAACCCATCAATCCACCCTCCATGATTTTCATGCCCTTTATTTGGACCCTCTTCCTCTTTCATGTCCTAAGGAACCCCCTAACAGTACGGATGCTCGGCCTATGGATTGCCTACTATCCTGGGATAATATTCTGGAAGAATTATGCATAACATTTTGAGTCAGGCCCCGTGTCTTGAATGTGGTCAGTGATCGACCGTCATTTATTACCCCTACGCCATGATAACACAATATGGATACTGTGTTTTGAATATGGTCAACAATTATTCTTTATTGCCAAACCAGCCGAATAGTGTTCCAAAACATGGGTATCGTGATTCACACCTTCCATTCCCCTCTATTCAGATTAATTACAATGCCCCTAGCATTACCCTGCGCATGCACAAGAGCACATTGGGAAAAAGGAAATTCGATTGATCTGAGACCTTCGTTCTCCAGTTAGGCCTCCCCCATTCTCCCTGGAAATCTAGAATGGTTGTTCAAACACTTGATGTCTGATGCTTGGTTAGAAATCTCATTTTTAGGTGGAATAACATGGTTGTCATCCCTTGTTTCTCACATCGGGCCTGACCCACATGAGATTAGGGATTAATCACTAGATGTTTCATGAATGTGACATACATTTAGTAGGATGAATAAAATAATGGAAATCATGCATGCATCGAGCATAAATAATCAATGCATGAAAGTACAATTAAATGTTACATGCATTACAGCACCTAATAATCAACCCCTCCCATGGATGGGTTGACCCCGTAAAAATAACATTGCAGCTCCACCACTATTTGGCTTGTAGCATCCAGAATTTGTTGTCTCTTCTCTAGTTCCCGCTCCTCCTCGGCATAAATGGGGCGTAGTTAGTCAGCTGCAATCCGAGCCCACTACTCATCACTTCGGACAATAGCCATCTCTTTGGAGGCTTCCTTCATTCGTTCTTCAATGTCTTCAAGCTAGGCATTCAACTGCGATATAAGATCTGATTGCATATTAAGTTTAGAAGAATGCTCATCTGTCTAGACCTGCAGCCGTCGAATCTCATTTTCATCCTCCCAGAGCCTCTTGATGTTTACTGATTCTCTCTGCTTCCAACCCACACCAAGTCCATTGTCACATTCCTAAATCATCTCTACCATGAGATCTTGGAAAATCATGTGAGGATGTTGGGGATCAACTCCCCCAATGGATAGTTCATGCAGGAGAGACCAATGCCTCCCCATCTGGTCTATCCACTGTGCTTGAGGGGTCCCATTAATGATATGTCTGACCGGCTTCCATTACTGACGAAGTAAGATCTTGCAATACTCATCATCAAAGGTCGTCTCGTCTAGATCTGTAGGGTTAGAAGGTTCATATACGGGAAACACCCCTAAGAACTCATCATCATGATCTACATCAGGTGTGTGATCAGGTATGTCAGGAATCGTTCTGTCCGATTGATATTCATCATTGTATCCCACCCCAATGATCTCAAGCTATGTCTTTCTGGTAGTCCCACCAGTGATCGAGAGCACCTTATCTTGGTCAGTTTTGGCACCAACTTCCACGACCTCCAACATTCCCCTAGGAAGGGAACCACCAAAAACTTGGACCAACCTTTCTAGGGAAGCCTACTCCATTTGAGGATTTCTACACACAAAAAAGTGCATGAATGTTAGTTAACCTGTTTAATGGGTGGAAGACATGAATTCCATTAAGGGGACTTACAGAGATCAAATAGTCTGTCTCTCTCTTGGGTTGTTTCCATTGGGACACTGAGGCATGTTCCTCCGTATATTTTTGGTATGTCTGAAAAATCTGGAAGGACCACACCTGGTGTTTGAGCCCCTCTAAGTGTGGTAACCGCCATAGCTACGGGTGTAGATCCCAAAGGCCCAGCAGCTACATCTATTGATGGGAAAGATCTTCTTTTGTGTATGAGTCCCTCTTACAAAGTTCAAATATCAGTTGAAAAGTCCTAGACAACTCAGGTGAAGGCACAAGAGAAATCATTTAGTATTTTACCTCAAGGGCCTTTGCAAATTCTTCCAACTCTAGGATTGAATCTCCAACCTCACCCTTCTACAGAGGGCTCCCTCTACTATCCTCCTCCCCCAGGAAGACTCAATTGATTCTTTTGGTAAAGAGATGTGATCCCTCAATTCTACAGTAGATAATTTTTGAGGGTTTTTTTGATCCATCAACACCTTCAGCCAATCCGTCATTTGACACAGGGCACCCCGGGAGTTCCTAAAGTCCTCCAACTCGGCCCGGTACTGCTCCGCCTCCACCTGGGATACAACAAAGTCGTCCCTGACAAAGAAAATCCTTATAAAACCCATCCTGAGATGGATTAGGTGTTTCCACATCTCAGACGGGTTGAGGAACTAACAGTTGACATCCCATATCTCCTAGGCATCCAGGAAGACAACATTACTTGGCCTGTCTATGTGGCGCAACCTCTTCCCCAGAGCCCGGGTGGATATCCTACAGAACCCCATGGGAGACCTCCCTTCACTATGACTCTACTACTCTGGGACCACTCGGTCTGCCACTACCACCACCCTTTTTAATGGTGCAGGCCTCGCTACCACTGCATCCCTGCCACCACGAGATGTCCTTGCTGCCTTTCGGACCTGGCCTCGATGTTCGGGAGGCAACCCATCACTGGCCTAGATGGTCTGCTGCTTCCGCATCTCCCTTAGGTATGCAACCTCCCAGCTCTTGGTATATTCCTTTACCACCTCAAAGATGGTTGTGGGTGGAGGCAGCTCGTTCCATATCTTCCCATCTTCCAGTGTGAATATGAGCCACATCTTCATTATCACACATGGGTGATCATCATGGAGCACCCCCCAAATAGACTTGTGGGGAAAGTCATTGCATGAACCAAAACATCCTCACAAAACAGTGTGGCGTGTACGACTCACAGAGGGACCTGCGGTCCACCCGCGCCACCAAGACTCCACCCTGAAAATGCAAAAGGTAGAAATGATGCTCTTTTGTTCCCCGTCTATCATCAATGGATACACATTTTGGTAATGGGAATGTGTGGAAGTTTAACTTGTCTGCCTTCTAGACCCAGTTCAACACCGCTTGTAGGGTCAGCAAGGCCGAAACTCTCCCCACAACATTTCGAATGGATTGGTAGAAATTTGACCCTAAATGTGAAATGGGGTTTAGATATTCATAGATACCCCTGACATGCACCCCTATCCACCCATAAAAGAGGTAGAACAACCCATATATCTTATGTGTCTTCCTCCCCTCACTAATATGCCACAACATATTGTACCAATTGGTGTGCATCGGGATCCTAAGGTTGACCCTTCTCCCTGTCTCCGACATCGATGCCATAATGAACATGCTCGGCCACACGCCCATGTTAGTTTCCCTCACTAGTAGGATCCATCCACATATATGTGTCGCGATAAATTCATCCAACCTAACTACTGATTATTACTTAGTACTAATGCTGAATCCCTATGTTTTCCACTGGTTGTCCTCCAAAACCACTAATAAGAGTGTTCCTTTCCTCGTTGATCCCACTTCAAGGAAGTCTGTGGACACACAGGGAACTACCTATTTTACAAGAAGTTCAAGAACTACATGAACCAAAATTTGAAATGGGCATCCCTCACCGACTGATGTCCTCTCCTAGAACCAGATCCATCAATGCCATCGCCAGTAGTGGCATTTACTTAGGATCTTCCTATGCACCCATAATGGGTGGGAATTCATCATACATATCCCCATTTATTGGGACCCATGAGATATGATACAAGTCCCATAGACTAATGTCGACCACTCCATGGTGCAAATGGAAGGTATTGGTCCCTAACAACCATCTTCTCTGCAACTCTGGAATCAGCTGCTTCAGTTGATAAATATGGAATTGGGAGGCCCAAGCCTCCTCATACAAGCCCACTTGCCTCAGATCTACCCCAAATTATTCACACAAGGAGCCTACCCAGTAGGTTCAGTCCCAGTCATCTATAATGTTTCCAACCTATCACAGATCCCATTCGTCACTCCACCCCATATCTGAGTTCCCTGGGGCTACCTTCAAAATTGTATTTTATAGTGGGGGAGATGACTCTGGCTTCTATTCCTTACCTTCAATATTATTCACGTGATTGTATAGATATTCATCATTAACAAGCGTGAAGTCCTCCCAAGTAAGGTCATTAGCCAACCTGAACCACTAGCACTATCACAGCGTGCTCCTGAACTAGTAAGTCGACTCATCCCTACATACTGTAGGGATGAGAACGACATCCCTTAGGCCAAAGTCTTATAGAGTAAGCCTATTTCATAGAGGATAGTCTTTCTGACTCTTTGACAGCAGCTCTACCAGTGAATTAAGATCAGAAAGGATTCATAAAAACTCCCCTATACCCAAACTATTTGTCATTTTCTCCCTTCAGGTAGCATCTACAAGGGCCTCCCTCACAACTTCCTGGTGATCTATTTAGTTTTTAAAATTTGGACCTTTTTGTTTCTGGTTCATGAAGAACGTTTAGGAAGCACTTTCGTGAAGCTCGTTCATAGAGATCAGTCCCAAAAAAGAAATCATGGATCCCTACCCCAACCTTTAGGCATAATCCGCAGAGTGAACCTCCATGGAGTCAAGGACTTATTGTGAACCATGAAGCTAAAAGCCGGATTCGTGAAGAGAAATCGTGGAGTACGCAGAGCTTCATGAATCGAGTTCACTAATGCCAAAATGTGGAGGTTTGAAATGAAAAAATATAGGTCAACCTCCATTATTTATAGGCGATGAACCCTTGCGCTTCGTGGCACATTCGATTGTGGAGAGCTCCGCATCACTCTCAGCCTGCACATCACCTGTCCACCTTACAATCCTCCTTCCCGAGCCTTCATCGCGATTGATCATGGAGTTTTCACAATTGACCCTCAGACTTTGAACCTTTTTTTCTCCTCAAATCTAGGTCTGAGGGGGTGCATTTGTTGGTGCCAAAATTTCGGAAGATGAAGATAAAATGAAAATCCATTAGGGATACCTCACAATTCTTGTTCACGGAGTTCCACAACTATGTGTCTGGTGCGATGCTACCACTTTTACACACCCACCATGGATTAAGGAGGCGGGAGGCTCCGTGAACCGATTGATGTTTGCAAAGATGCCGTAGAACCAGGGGTCAGGAGGCTCCATGAAATGATTGATGATTGTGAAGCCTCTGGGGATCAAGGATGCAGGAGGCTCCATGAACCAATTGATGTTTGCAAAGAAGCTGTAGAGAAAGGGGACTGGAGGCTCTGCGAACCGATTGACGTTCGTGAAGTCATTGTGGAGCAAGGAGACGGGAGGCTTAGTGTTTATGAAAAAGTTCTATGTAGATTTTCACCAAGGGATATCTACTTCACGGTGTCACTTCCCTATAAATATTGGGCTCCCCTCAAGCCCAAAGGATAGATCCACCGACTATTTGACTTCTCAGATCTCAAATAGAGAAGTGATTTCTTCTCTACGAATAATGAGCTCTTCAAGTTACTTAATCATCATGAAGTGTCTTTCCTTCAACATGAATTCAAACCCTCTTCAAAGGGGGATGCCCTTCGTGGATCCCATGGGCCTTTGCGATGGAAGGAGAACCCCAAAGGGACTTGGGTCTTTTCGAATCCCTTATGCTTCATGATGTACTGTCCACGCACATGTAACCCACATGATAAGGTACGTTTATTGTGCTTCGTGAAGCACACTACTTCACAGTGTTGCGCTTCACAAGGTACCCTTTCTTCGCGAAGCCCTACTCCTCTAAATCCTTTCCACTTCACAGAGAACCTTCTATATGAACTTGTTCCCCATTCTTAGTCTAGGAAACTTCACTTTGCGAATCATAATCATTCGCGAATCCCCTCCACTACATGGAGCACCAGAGCTTCACTAAGCCTCTTCCAGTGAACTCCACTGCTTTGCAAACCCTTCTCCAGTACGACCCCCTAGGATTTTACGATGTGACCTCAATGTACCTTGTCCAGTTCTTTATATGGAATTTCATAGCCTTATGCTTCTTCTCATAGGCATGCTAATGGATATTTCTTATTCGCATAGCCACGCTAACGTGGGCCCCTCAACAGATAACTCCATGACACCACCTTGCCACGACATCACTGATTCCTTCTCTTATCCAAGGGAAGGAAGTTATCAATTATGTAAGTCCTAGGGGTGAGGAGTGAACCCACCCCGTCTGAGCTGTAGGACGTTAAACTACAAAGCACCATCGTCCTCAGCACATGACATTATAATATGACCTCGCCACGTGAATCAGACACGGGGTGCCCCGTCTCAGACATTATTTACATCTGCTTGTCTCTATGGGAGTGAGCTCTTCCTCACATGGAATGAGATCCTATCTACCAGAGCGGTGCCTATCCACATGGAAGGGAAGCCATCTTGGTGTAAGCCCCTAGCCTTTATTGCAGAAAGCAGCACCACTGCTCCTCCAATATTCTTATTTTCCAAGGATCATAGGGGGGATGGCCACCAAAACCCACCTCTCTTCCATTCCAAATCCCTCTCTTGTTGGGATTTGTCGCCACTCGGGCATCCATCCTTGATTAAGTCCCAATATACATCTCACGGGCCGCTAACTATGTGTAATCCCCTGTTTCCTTTTTGGGCCACTAACCACATGTAAGCCCCCCTCTAATTCCCATGGATGCACATTTCATGATGCGATCATCAAGTATTTGCTGCCTCTTGTTTCCCACACCGAGCATGACTCATGTGGGTTTAGAGTAAGCATTGACCATGGCATCCTCTTCGGTCCTCCCTAGTGTATAAGCACCAAAACCTCACTCGAACTATGTGGACTTTGATCCTTTCCAAGGAAAGGTACATAGGAAGCCTCCCTATGGTTCAAGCCCAACAGCCATTGGTCCTGACCACTTCACATCGGTTCACCAACACCATCCAGAACTAAGTGGATATTGATCCTTGACAAGGAAAGGTACATAAGAATCCTCCCTAAGGTTCAATCCACACACCTATCAGTCTCGACCCCCCTTTACGTGGGTTCACCAACACCTCCATTGAACTATGTGTACTTGGATCCTTGCCAAGGAAAGGTATTTAGGAAGCATCTCTAAGTTTCAAGAACAACTACCACTGATCCTGACCACTTCGCGTCGGTTCACCAACACCATCCCGAACTATCTAGACTTTGATCCTTAACAAGGAAAGGTACGTAGGAGGCCTCCATGAGGTTCAATCCCAACACCTTTTAGTCCCGACCCCCCTTCACTTTGGTTCACCAACACCTCTCTCAAACTACGTAGACTTTGATCCTTGTTAAGGAAAGGTATGTTGGAAGTCTCCCTGAGGTTTAAGTACAACACCAATCTGTCCCAACCCCCTTCACATCAATTCACCAACACCATTACAAACTATGAGGACTTTGATCCTTGCTAAGTCATAGTACGTTGGAAGCCTCTCTGAGGTTCAAGACCAATTAACATTGGTCCTGACTACTTCACATCAGTCTTCCCCCATCCTGCACAACGTTAAACTGTACGTCCCTTTTTGTCCTACATGACACTAAATTGTCCCGTAATCAGTGGTAAGCCATTTTCAACCCCATTCAGCAGTAAGCCATTGGAACCCTATTCAGTGATATTCCATTGAACCCCTAACCTGTAGTAATCCATTGTGATACCCTAGTCGATGGTAACCCATTGTGATCCCCATCCAGTGTTAAGTCGTCGTAGCCCCCTTTATTGGGACCCACATCTATGGTCTTCCCCTTGGGCATCAGACCAACCTAGGTTTCTAACCACACATAAGCCCCAATATATCATCGCGTCGATGTCCTTTGCACACACCCTGATTATATTCCCCCATCCTAAACTATGTGGAATTTGATCCTTTCCATGAATAATTATATAGGAAGCCTCGCTGAGGTTCAATCCCATCACCCCATGCCTCATCCTGGTCTTTCCCTCGAGCCTATGTGTTTCAGGAAGGTCATGCCCCAACCCCAAGTGTCCACTTCCTCTAGGTCCCATTCATACAGGTTGCCTCATCATGTGTCCCTTCACCTCACCGAACTACGCTGACTTTGATTCCCTATCATGGGGATACATAGGATGTCTCTTCAATACTCAATACCAACTTCATTATCTCTATTACATCAGCTCCATCTCGCTCTCCATCCACTCTCAAGAATCCACGTCCATACTGATTCCTACCTAGGTCTCCACATCCCAGTGAAATCATGTCACTCACATTCTCGCTGCCCTAAGCATTACCAACCCCATTAGGGGTCGCACCCACTTGATTCACTCCAGTTAGTGTTCTAATCAGTCTGATCCATTTCCTCTAGACGTTAAACTAGCATCATTCCATGTGTTAAACATGGGAAGATGAGGAAAACCTCAGATACATGCCTATGGAATATAATTCCCCACATTTGACGTGGGATGCCTCAAGCTTCCCCACCCTCAATAAGCCCTACCATAAGGGAAAGAAACCCAAACACACAAGTGTTCTAGTGTCTTGACACACCAGTGATTTCCAACATGACTACTCCCATGACCGAAGGTTGTTTCCCAAACCAGAACCCTTGGAATGTTATGACAGAAGCATTGTAATTAACTGGCGTCCATGAAGATATGGCACTAGAAAGAGTTTCACAATCAACGTCTTACACTATAAAGGATAACACCTTTACCAGCGGTTTTTTAGCGGTGGTTTACAAAACCGCCGTGAAACCTTTCGTTAACAATATTTAATAGTGGTTTATTAAAAACCACCATGAGGCCTATTTAGGTTTTTACACCGGCGACACTCCCCCTCCCCACCCGAGCCAACCCCGACCCCATGAGCTTCTCACCCCGACGATCGCGAACCCTACCATCGGTCCCCTCCGCTATCCTCCCGTGTTGTCGGTGACCTCACCGCCGGTCTCTGCTGACCCCAATTCTCCCCCGAAACCCGCGACGCCAGATTCTCCCTCGACCCCGCCGAGTTCATATCGCAGTTATTCTCCCCTCCCCTTCCATCGGTGGGATCATCCTGTTACGGTGGATTTTTTGTGTTTAATGGTTAGAGGAATCTTGTGGAGGAAATATGCATAAGGATTTATGTAGTTTCATTATTGTTGAGTCATTTCCATAATTTATTTTGGTTCATCATCAAATTTGGATGAATTAATTTAGTGGATTGACTTCATATATTTTGATTTTGTTTAGAAATGAGCTGAGAGGTGTTCTAAGAGTGATCCATACCCCATTGCTTGAAGTTACAATGAGGATACATAATTGATGAGATGCCCCTAAAGTATAACTAATTGGATTAATATGGATTAATTCCATTAATTAATTATTATTTATTTATAATATATGTTGTAATTTTATGAGTTAGGGGATTGAGATGGTGTTGGTTCCTAGAGATGGATTTTATGAGGATGGAATGATATTCTTTAAGGGGATAACTCTATGGTCAAGGTAGTTTATGACTAATATTACCATAGGATATGGTTATGCATTTATTGTGTGGATTGAAATTTCATGTAGGTGGGTATGTGACATTAATGGGATCCATGAGTTATTTACCTTATGATACATGAGGATAGAGATTCATGTTGGGTTCATCGAATTCCCTTTAGTATGATGCATTGATTATACAACCATTGATGGCTGTGTTATATATGTGAGAGGCTTAACTATAGGGAAATTAAAACCCCAATAGGGTGTCCATCATGTATTTATCTTTCAAGTTATCTATAAAGGTATTGTTTTAGGTAATTGATTTTCTCCTAAAGAAATGTCTAGGGGCTTGGCTATGGGATGGTGTGGTAATGGTCATCTATGGTATGATAATATATGAGAACATATGAATGAACCAGTATGGAACCAAGTTAGGTTCCTTTACTCGATGAGTAATAAATACGGACTATATGGATAATTATAGGTTCTCAAACCTTATGATTTGGGAATGTGTCCCTTGAAAGACATTTATCCCTTAGGTAGGAAAGGGTTGATTACTTGTGTATTAGGGTCTTGAGAACTCCTCCATCTTAAATACAGTTATTATCATTGAAGGCGAAAAGGATTAAACTATTTTCTAGGTAGGTTTGTCTTTTTAAGATCATTTTTCATATATAACTTTTGATTCCTTTATAATCTTTGGATTTTTTTATTAAATATACATGCAATTGATTTATGGTTGGTGTTTAATCCTTATTTTTGATGATTCATGATTTTTTATTGAAAATTTTATGTGTAATGTGGGGTTTGGAAAGGGGGTTGGTTTTAATGTACCCTATGTATTTGATAAAATGGATCAAAGATGTTTTATTGTTTAAAATGGGGTTTTAAAGAGGGTTTAGAAATGGTTTTACAATGAGGAAGGTTTTTTATATAAATGCACATGTTTTTTATAAAATTATCTTTTTTAATGTTTTTATATATGGAACTTATGATTTTTATTTGTATGGAGTTGAGTAAAAAATGGGAAGCCAATGGTGAAAGGGTTTTCTTTTTCCAAGGGAGATGGAGACTCTGGGGAGGAAGATTGAGAGAGACTCTAATTTTTCACTAAGATAATGAGAGAGATATTAAGAGTTGTTATTGGGGAAGATCGTGTGAGATTCTAAACATGTTTTATTTTTTTAGCCAACTAGAATACTATGATTAGACTATCGCACATTTGATCCCTATAATTATATCCAATGATGCACATTACTTATGATTAGTTTATTTATATTCTTCCACGCATTCTATTAGTGAACCATTTGATTATAATACCTAGGGTTATTCCCATTTCTTCTTATTTTATTTATGATAATGTTTATGATTAAACCAATGTTATGAATTATTTTGGTAGGTTGTGTATGTTTATGTTGAGTGGATTTGATTTCATTACATGATCCATATTGATAATGTTTTGGAAACATGTTTTATTTTAATAAAAACTAAACGAATTTAAAAGGAATGATTTCAAGTTAAATGTTTTAAATGTGAATTAGTTTTGGAGAAATGAGTTTTTGAACTAATTAATTGGTTTCCATGATTAAAAATCCTTAAATAGATTCATGGTGGTATCCTACTATAAATTTTTCCTCACACAGGATATATTCCTTTAAGAATATAGGGAAATTATTTTGTAGTACACAGGTATAAAAATTGGATACATGTACTTAGGTGTCTCTTTATGCTTACATTCATCGGAGGCCTTCGATATATGATACATGGTATCATAGGGTTAGATCATGAGGATCTGTTTTTGAGTTTTTGAATCATTGAGATATATGTATTTTCATCCACATTATTGATAGTAAGGGAATACCTACTTCTTATAAATTTTTCTTCTAATTAGTGTTCAAATTCTACTAATGCCAGTGCTTGATATCCCTTGTTATAAACCATATTCAATATGACATAATTGATTCTCTTAGTTAAGACTTGGAAACCCTCTTTTTATTCTAGAATAATCCATTTTCTATGTATTTCTAGATTCAACAAGTGACATTACTTCATCATGAAACATATAGATCAAGTTTTGAAGAAAAAAAGTTGTTTCTTAACACCACTTGATAATTCATGATCAGCCATGACACGTTTTGATCATATTTTATATCAAATGAGACTTGAAATAATTCTTACATCACTATTTAATGCATTTTTTGGATTTAATAATTTCTTCCTTTAGTTGAACAACATGTACTTTATTAGCACATCCATCCCATGGATCATATCTCCCCATAAATATTGGGCCACTTCAAGGAATAACAAAAATGTTCAATGCCCACATCGAAGTTTGAATCTGACTCTTAGTTCAACTCCATGGTCAGATCCTCGATCGTCCCATTTAACCATAATTCCCACTCATGAGCACTAACACATATATGATACAAATCACCATAAAGTCACACCACCGCTCTTTTCCTTGTGAATACACCAAGGAGTGGTATAGGAATTCAATCCACACAAGGTTTGTAGAACCTCAAAACCTAATCTCCCAAGTTATTTCATCATGCATTCCCATGAACACCACCACTTATCATGCCTCAAGGCGACCATCCCTCATGTGGTTCTTGGCACTCCAAATTAAAAATTTGTTGAGTTTTGTAAGCATCATAAGGTTTTCCCTAAACATTATTTATAATATATTTATACGATATTAGAGTTTTATATAAAGACACTATAGAGAACATAGGTTGGGGTTATTCCAAATTAAAAATGTGCTTTGGTTTTCATGGTAAAGTAGCTACCACATTGTTAGCACACTGTTTCTCCTTACCAAAGAAAATTCCCCTATCCCAAAAACTAAAGGGTTCATATCTAACTTAGGACCTAATCATTATTATATTATGTTTCTGTAATCTTATACTATCGTATATATGGATCTCTTTCTCTATTTAGTAGTAACTTTGTGTTTTAATTTTTTTTTATTGTCTAGGCACATTGTGATATACATGGATAAAATCTAGATCATTATTGAGGAACACACCTCAGTATGTTAAGGTATTGAATATGTTTTTAGATTTTGAATTTTCTAATCGATCCGTTGAAGTGAGAATAAAATGTACATGTATTAAATGTGATTTTAGAACATGGTTGAAGAGAGATGAAGTTTATGAACATTATTACTGAAGCAATTCCCTATTAAATATTTGTGTTGGATTTAGCATGGAGAATCCAATGTTACAGAAATATTGAGCACTGATGTTAATCCATAGAATGGGGTCCCAAGTTCGTCGAAAATGGAAAATGAAATGCAAAACCTCATAAATGATGCATTCAGAACTGCAAGACACCACTATTAGCATCAAAACATATCAGAACCACCAGAAGAGGGTGAAATAAATTGGAACGTGACAAGTGATGTTTTTGAGACTGTAACAACGATAGATCAAGATTGTAACATATTATTGGATCCTCCTCTTGATTCTGTGGATCCAAATGTAAGAGAAAAACTCACTGAGGAAAATGAATTTCATGATTATTTGACGATGGAAATCAAGAGTTGTATAGTGGTTGTTTGAAATATTCAAAGCTTTCATTTCTGCAGAAGCTGTACCATATCAAATGTCTATGTGGAATTACAAATAAGGCAATGTCCATGATATTGGAATTGATTTGTGATGCATTTCCTGAATCAAAAATCCCAGAATATTTTTATGATATGAAAAAAGGTGTTCACAAGATTAGTCTGAATTATACAAAAATACATGTGTGTCCCAATGATTGTATGCTTTATAGGGGAGAGGATTCAAGTAGACAGAATTGCAAGATATGTTCTTCTTCTAGATGGTAGGAAAAGGGTGATATTGGAAGTCTGAATGAACATAATTTCATGGATAAGAAGAAAAGGAACACACCTAAAAAGGTTTTGTGTTACTTTCCTTTGAAGCCTTGATTACAAATATTATTCATGTCATCGAAATCTGCTGAACACATGAAGTAGCATTCTGTAGATAATAACAATTATGGGTTAATGAGACATCTAAGAGATTCCCAATCATGGAAGATATTTGATTCATTACAACTATATTTCTTAGCTGATCCTAGGAATGTTAGATTGGGATTGGCTGCCTATGGATTTAACCCATTTGGACATTGAGTGCCAGGTATAGCATTTGGCCAGTTGGTTTGATCCATTATAATCTGCCTCTGTGGATGTGTATGAAAAAAACATCTATTATCTTTTTGACGATTATTCCTAGAAAACAAATGCCTGGAAATGATATTGATGTATACTTGCAGCCTTTGATTGACGAATTGCAGGAGTTAAGGAGAAATGGTGTTGAGACATTTGATGCTTCTTCTAAAACAATTTCAAAATGCATGCTGCTTTAATGTGGACCATTAGTGACATCCCTGGGCTTGGGAATTTATTTGGTTGGAACACTTACACAGGATTGGATTTTCCCATTTGTAACATTGATTTTGATACCAAACGGCTACCTCATTGTAGAAAATGGTGCTTCTTATGTCATTGAAGATTTCCCGATGCATCTCACAGATTTCGGCTGAACAGATCAAAATTTAATGGTTCCATTGATTGTAGACCACCTCCAAAGTTGTTAATTAGTTATGAAATTTTGAAATAGCTTGAAAATGTTGAAACAGAATTTGGGAAGGTTCTTCATTTGAATGACAGAGGAAAATGGGTCTGAAGTGTATTGTAAAGTGAAACTGGAACACAACACTGGAAGAAAAAAAGTATTTTCTTCAAACATCCATATTGGGAATTTCATTTGTTGTGGCATAATCTTGATGTGATGAATATTGAGAAGAATATCTGTGACAATTTGATTTTCACATTACTTAATGAGAACGTAAATTCGAAAGATCATCTCAATGCTCGTAAAGACTTACAAGTAATGAACATAAAACACGATCTCTGGCCATATGAGAATGAAAAGTATCCTCCGAAAATTTTTTCAATGAAAAACATGGGTAAAGATACATTCCTTTGATTTTTAAAGAATGTTAAGGTATCTGATGGGTATTCAAGTAACATCTTGAGGTGTTTTGACTTGAATAATTGTAAGTTACATGGATTGAAAAGTCACGATTCATATATTTTTTTTAAACAGTTACTACCATTGGCATTGCATACATTATTACCTAAAAAACTTACTGCTATTGTACTCCAATTCTGCACATTTTTCAGACAACTATGTGAGAAATATCTACATCCATTTCATCTTGACAACCTCCAGGAAAGGTTTTTATTGACCCTTTGTGCAATAGAGATGATCTTTCCTCCATCATTTTTTACTATAATGATGAATTTATTTGTGCATTTGGTTGAGGAAGCTAAATTAGGAGGCCCCATTCATTATCGATGGATGTATCCAATTGAGAGGTAGTTTATTTATATGTTTTTCAGTTATGTAAAATAAATTTGGTAATTAATTAAATGCATAATTATGTTTATTTTATTTCACAGATATCTTGGGCATTTGAAATCATACGTGAGAAATAAAGCTCAACCAGAAGGCTCTATTGCTGAAGGCTATTCGGCTGAGGAGTGTATTACCTTTTGTTCTCGATACTTGGATGATATTGACACAATATTTAATCAAGTTGGAGGTGTTGAAGACACATAGAATCAATCTAAAATATATTATAAACACAAAATATTTCTTGCTATTGGCCGATCAGTTGGGAGGACCTCAAATGTGACCCTGACTGAATTGGAATTGTTACAAGCACATAGATATGCGATACTGAATAGTGAAATTGCAGATCTATTTATTGAATATTTTAGGACACAAACAAAAAGACGAATGAGAGGCCAAACACAAAATGAGAAATATATAAAGAAAGCTATTAATAAAGAGCTTGTAGAATGGTTTGCATGACGTGTAAGTTAATAAATATTGCAATAAGTAGGAATATTAGTTTGACACATACATTTTGTAAATCTAATAAAGTATATTTCTTTTTTCAGATCATGGACACTAATACTCGAGAAGAGGTGTCAGAAGATATGAAGCTTCTTTCTAGAGGTCCTCTAAAACATGTTAGAAAGTTCGACGCTTATAATGTGAATGGCTTTAGATTTCGTACAGTCGATCGTGAAGTGGGTTTGAAAACACATAATAGTGGTATATTTACATTTGCTGAAGTGGAATACACCAGAAAGCTTCATGATATTATTAAATTAAACCACCACGGAAATTTTTCTATTGTTTTTTTCAAATTAAAATGGGTCGATATTATTAGAGGTGTTAGAAGAGATTCCTTGCAATTTACTTCTGTGAACTTCTCTTTATTGATGGATGTTGGTGATCATGAACTGCATGATCCATATATCTTAGCATCGCATGAAAAAATGGTATATTATGTGAATGATGTTTCCGATGAAGGGTGGAGTGTAGTTGCTCACGTAATAAAAAGAGATTTGTATGATATGGGTGATTAAGTGGATTATTTGACCTCTGAAATCTAATTTAATCAACAACTGGAAGAAAAATTATTTGTCCATAATGATATTGAAAAAATTAGTCTAGTAAGGATGAATGAAGTGGATTAAGCAATGGAGCTGGAAAATGACATTATTGAAGGGGAAAATCATTGTATGTACAAATATATATTTATTCAGCAACCACTTGTTTCATTTCACCAGTCATTCATTATCATTATTATATATATTTTTTCTATTAGTAATGGGCATCTATTATCATTTTTAATTTTTTTTCTGAATAATATTTTTGAAATATATATTCTGAACTTAATTTTATTTGATTAATTGACATAAATGCCAACGATGAAGAGGTATACTATTTCATCTAGTTCGGCTATAGATGATGATCCATCTGGCTCCCTCCCCACGACATCTGAGGCACCAGCTGCCTACACACCTGTACCATCTCCCCCTGCACTATCTACCACACCATCATTAGATGTCCCATTATAGGGAGAGTCATCGACTCCCCCTTCAGAAGCCTCAGCTGTGGGGCAGCGACATGCCCCTTCCAGTTCTTCACAGGCATACTGGACTGTCACTGTCATAGGTACAAATTTTAATTAAATAAATTTATTGAATTTTTTTATAATGATTGTTTTCTCATTGAAGATGACAAAAATGCAACTATGGAGAAAAACATAAAAAGTGCAAATGTTTGGAATATGACTGGATAAAAGATAGTCATGCCATTTGATTCTTATGGGGTCCCGACGCATGATGTCGCGGGGTTACTTGGCCAAATTCTAGCCCAGCTTGTAGCGGAGCACATTTCCCTTCCTATTTCATATGATGATTAGAGACATATTCTTACAAGATGAAAAAATGAAGTTTTTGATTCTCAAATAAAGTTAAATTTATTACATTATGGTTTAATTAAATGTCATGTTACTAATATGTTCCAAATGAATTTCTGTATAAAGATGTTCTTCCACTTTACAGTTGTAGATGTGATAGCATGGAAGTAGACATTGAAAAACCTAGGTAATAAATGGAATGATTTCAAATGGATAGTGTGGTGTGATTTCAATGATACCTTGTTGACTGTGCAAAAAATGTATGAGAAGCTACCCAGTGGGGTACCAAAAGATCAATGGAAAGTTTTTGTTGATAGACATCATGAAGAGAAGTGGATGATATTGAAATATATATTATTATATTATCCTAATTTTACATTTATATGTGTATATAAAGAATACATGACATTGAATACATTACTATTAAATTTAATTTTATTTATTTCAGGATCTCTCAAGAAAAAATGCATCAAACCGGGATAAGCAAGTCATCCGTCATACTGTGGGTTCAAAATGATTTTCTAGAAACCGAATGAAATTGGTAATATTTTAATTAGTTTAAATATTTATAATAGAGTATTATTTGTTTAATATATTGAATTGTTGATTTATCTTTGTTAATGCAGTCACAGAGTATAGGGCACGAAGCATCCCGAACTGAACTGTGGTTGGATGTTCAAAAGAAATCAGATGGAAGTTTTGTTAATGATCATACTAAAGAAGTTGTGGCATGAAGTCAATTTTTTATTATAATAACTTATTATTAGTTTTTACTATGTTAATATATATAGATATTTTATTTATAGGTAAAAATTAAGGAACTATGGGATTCCAATCCTGCGCAGTCCTACTCTGTCTCCCAAGATGACCCGGTTGCTAAAGTCCTTGGGAAGGAGCATCCTGGTAGAGTGCACGGGATGGGTTTGGGACCTGTACCATCTGAGGTCTTTGGCAGGACACCGGGGATTCCATCCACATCGACTCATGGTTATATTCAGCTCATACCTGATGATTCTCAGAAGGAAATTTCTTTACTACGAGCCACAGTTCAAGACTAGGGGGCTCAGATATCCGCTACACGGAAAGCATTGACTGATTTGTATCAGTATATGAGTAGATATGCCCCTGGTGGTAGTGCATCGAGTGGTGGTGAGCAGGTAAATCACAAAAAAATCAAAATCTTTTAGTTTTCTAACATTCATTTGTTTTAATTTTTAATATAAATATACAACCATATTTAATTTTCAATATAATGTTCTTACAGGTGACAAAAGAAAGTGGTGATGAAGGTGGTGAGGGTGATGATGCATCATTGGACCGTGAGTAGTTGTATTGTTCATGTGTTGAACAAATATGGTAATAGTTTGTTTGTATATGTAACATTTGTGGAACATAGTTGCCACCAAACATTTTCATGTCCTAAAATTTCCTTGATTTCTTAGGTTTCCTTTTATGCATATTATTGATTTATGATGTTTCTTTTTATGTCTTGATTTCTCGAGTGTGGTATACATCATTCCATTTAGGCCTATGTTTGAATTGGTAGTCAAGATTTTGGATGACTAGGAGTTAAACCCATTGTTGATGTGTTGAAGAAATTGGGTCATTTCACATGTTATACTATTTTGAATTTGAACAAAGTAATATTATCTTATGTTGAGATGGTTTTACTATTTTTTAGTCGTGAGGGGGTAGTGGATTCATCCACACCTGTTTCATACTCAATAGAATCATGTTTTCCAAAATCAATTGGGTTAACATTGAAGAAATATACTAATGTGTTACCACCAATAGGAAACACATATTTACATTGTAAGTGGGATATCATTAATTTGGGTGTGATCACATAGTATGAATGATACTGGAGATGACCATGAGGAAACAATGATAAAAAAATTCTCCCAGGCATGTGGGTTATGTTTTCCATTGTAATTTTATAGTCACAAATTCCACTTAGGATATATTATGATGCTTTTAGATATTAGATCATTGTAACCATCCCTAGTATATTATCTTTATATTCTAATGGGCCTCAAGGGTGCTTAAACTAGTAGGGGAATAAATATACACTTGAGTGTCAGTGGTTGGATATCCCTAGTGGGATCAACTTTTAGATGCTTGAGTATAGACAATAGGGAAAAACACCCTATATATCTTCTTGAGTACTCAAGTTCACATGTTAATAAAAATGACTATAGTGAACATGATACTCATAATGAAGTTCTAAGGGGATTTCTACTTTATGGTGGACATATTTATCCAGATCAATATGATAAGATAAGAACATGTTCTCATGATCTATTGAAAGGTTACAAAAAGGTTGGATGTGAAATTATGGACCAATGGTTTTTCCGTAGAATATTTTTAGTTGGAAAACCTGTGGCACATTATTCCCTATAGATTACCATGAGTGTCATATAATGTCAGGATAGATCCATTTATATGGCATTCCTGAAATATGGTGTGAACCGTCATGCACTCATTTTACAAGGGTAAGAGAAAATGTATATCAGGTTATGGGGAACTTATATTCATATAAATTGAGTCCTCTGTATGAAATAAAAATTGTTTTCATGCCTCAACATTGTGATCCTTATGGGTACTATCGGCTTGTTTTTGGTCTTGAACATAATTGGTGCATTTGGTGATTCAATTTTAATTGAAGGATGTGATGAAGGTATTGAAAAGGAAACACAATGAAGAAACCCATAAATACATCATCAAATGTAAGAGTTTATAGTTTATCAATCCAATTCCATGTTAATGGATTCACATTAGGTTATATATTTTTTGATGAGAACCTCTAATGGGCTTCCATATATGTGAATAGATTCTTCAGAATAGGTATTGGTAAAAGGTGTGAGATTTTGGTATCATCAAATATTCTTTGGGTGGAATCATTTGAATTATTGGATTCCCTTATAGATTTTTGATTTTTTAATGAATAACATCAAAATACTAGTGTTTAATGAGTTACCCCTATTCCTATAATCTCTCTCAATCTATGTAGATATGAAAATATACGATTTTTAGGTTAATCATACATATAATACATGTTTATGACTCATTTGTTTAAGGCCACATAGTAAGGAAATTATTCATTTTTTTCCATACAAAGATTTTGTAGCTATTTACATTGTTGGGATCAGGCCCATGCGATGAGCATCATATGGATCTCTATAAATAGAATCATAGCACACATATTTTATTAATTATTAGTGGGATACATCATACCATTTATGTTCAATTTAAATAGAAATATTTCAAGAATCATAACTTTTTGTGAAGGGTAACACTTTGTGAAAGGTACCTAGAAATAAATAGTGTTTGAATTTATCATGAGTTTCCATTTCGGTTTCATCTTGGTCTTCAATGACTAATTTGGAGAAGGAATGGTTGTGGATTACACCTATTAGAGGGCACATATTTTTTTTCAATATCATATATGTTGGTATGATGATAATGGATAAATTCATAAGAGGCTGGGGCATACAACATGAATGTGGATATGATATTGTGATACTAGGAGGGGTATCTAAAATTAAGGACTATATAAAGAATATAATACTATAGTCTTTATCTATGGTATTTTGTAAAAGTGATTCATATTATTCTTATCACATAAGAATAATATCATATTTCTTGATGTTGGGATTGAGCCTCAAAGGGGAATATATTGTATCCTAGTTAAGAGGAATAAAATACAATATTATTGAAGGCATGAATTTTAAGGTAATGTGACATTATTCATCATAGATTAAAATTGTGTTGAAATGACGCGTGTAATGAATTTTAGAGTCGTCCTACCAGGTTTAGAAGGTTGTTACTATAATTTACCTCAATAATTATTTAAAATTATGATCAAATGGAACATAATGCTTTTGTGTATCAAGATTCTTTTAAGAAATAAGTTCATATAAGATTAGTTGTGTTACATAAAAGTGCACAATTAAGTATTGAGTGAGACTAAAACACAAGCTACTCTAAGACACCTGGTATAGTAGATGTTTGTGGTGATGGTATATTTGTGGTATTAAACCAAGTTTGAGGCCCACACATGGTAAATCTAACTTTGTTTTACGCTCACTCCCAATATGGGAACACCGACACACCTGTAGATCTAATGATTCATTTTCAAGTGATATATATTATGGGGGATCAAGAAGGATGGGCTAGATGTATGTTTGGAGAGTAGTCAAATAATGGACCTATTTTTTGTAGTTGATTCTATCATATATATTTTTTCAATTTATTCTATACTGATTTCCTAGGTTTATGTTTCTTGTTGTATGTTGGTATGTACAATATGGTTCATTCTTATATAGTTTGTCAATGTTTACTATTTTTCAATTTATTATATATCGATTTCCTAGGTTGATGTTTCTTTTTTTTCTATTGGTATGTACAATATAGTATTTATGGTTTGATTTGTCTTTCAGGGCAGTGGTGTAGTGGAAGCAGAAAATTAATTTTTTTTCTGGTCTAAATTTCACGGTGGTTTAAACCGCCACTAAACGGTAAAACCTGCTGCGAAACGTAAAAAAAATTTACCTTTCGTAGCGGTTTAAACCGCCGCTCTACGGTAAAAACCATTGAAAAACTTAAAAAAAATTACATTTCACAGCGAATAAAATTGTCGCTACCTAATTCCATCATAAGTTATCATTCCGCGGCGATTCTGGTGACTTCAGTGGCAGTATTACGGCTGATGGATCTGAGTTTATTCGTGGCGGTTATCACCGCTGCGAATAAACCGACGTCAAGGGGTTGTAAAAAACCACCGCTAAAATTTGTAAAACCACCGCGAAATGAGGCAGCTATGACGCTTTCATAAAACCGCCACGAAACGGAAATAACTACCGCTAATAGATTGGTGACTCCATATTAGGCGGTGGTTTACAGAAACCTCCGCCAGCCCATTTAGTGGTTGTTTAAACCACCGCTAAACATACAAAAAACTTCCACTAAACAGCGATTCTCTTGTAGTGTTAATCTATGAGGGTGACCCAAACTAGGTGACGAGTTCTGAGGTGGAATCCATGGAAGGAGGAACCAACATCCCATCATCCTGTTTCGATCAAGGAGCATATGTCCCTAAATAAGTGATAGATGTCACCAGCCTTTGGAAAGTGGGAATGGGGGGCAACAATAGTGCGTCCTCTACAGACATATGGTGCATGACCTAGTGAAATCTTCGAAAACAAATGGTTCATATTTATCATCATCTATGAACATATTATGATACATTATGGTGAGGTGGCCAAACATTCCACATTAAAATCATGTGAATGGAAGCCTAAAATTGGATTTTTCATTTCCCCATTATTATTCTAGGAAATTAATTACAAAAACATTTCAACCTCCTAATCATCAGGATCATCCTCTAATGTGATTTTCTTCAATGTATTGAATGAATCTTCATGAAAATTACTATTTTTTAGAACTCAATTTCAGTGTTCCTCATATTGTATTCAATATGATTGTTATCATGACAATCTAGTGTGACTTGTTTTTTATCCTTAACTTTGATAATAGAGGCCTTCACAATGAAATATGGTGAGAATATTTTCAGTATACTCTTTATGATTTTGATATCATTGAGGGTTTCTCTAATACCATGTATGTTATCCACAATTACTTTAACCTGATCATGGAATTCATAAATATATTTATTTAGATGTATCCTAAAATATTTTTACTTATTTCATATAACCTACAATTTTACTTCAAGTACCTTGGAATCTATTTTTTATAAGTTAAGAATATTCTTCCACATAGTGTGTAAGGGTTTACCTAATATCATATTTCTATATATTGAATTAGAAAAATCATCCCCAAATGTGTTGACTAATATGGAATCAGTATCAGGGTCCCTTCAATCATTCTTTAATAAATCTCTACTTTATATAGTAATAGGTATTCTATATATGACAGTTGTATAAACATCTATTCCCAATGATTAGAAATATGGTTAAATCCAATTCTTCCAAAATTAAGAATTATTATCATCAAATACAGGAATTACATTTTGGTTGATAAATATTTACTTGTCTTTTGAGGTATAAATTTCACCAAGAACCAAATAATTTGATACCAATATTTATCTCATATGAGGTAAATACACTAAGAGGGGAGTGAATCAGGCTATACTAATTTATTCAAATGACCCACACCAATGAACATGTCCAAATTTTATTATTAAAACCTCTCACCCCCAAAAAATATTGCTGCATATAAAGCAAAGAGACACACAATAAATTATTATTTGGTTTACCCATACAAGGTGATTCCATGGAACATAGAACAATGATGTTATGAGGTATCAGAATCACTAACCATAATAATTGTTTCTTTAAAATTTAGATCAGTTTTAATTATCTTCTATGTTATCAACCATTACAAAGTAGATAACCCCCAAATATCAATAACATAACAATGTCATTATTCTTCCAAGAGAAACTGTATCAATATTTATGAACCATGAATTATTTTATATTGAAAATGGTTTATCAATGAGCTCCATCATCATCTATATTATGAAACTCCGTGATCTTCTAGTGTGATAAAATTATGAATTTCCATCCTTCATTTCTATTTATTTCAAGAATAGATATAGAATTCATATTCTCTTCTTTTTTATCCAGGATATTTTAACCCTTATTATAAAGATAAATATATCTCTTTTTACTTGATGGAATCCTGATGTTTCCCATTTAATTATTCTTAAATTCAGATTTATTAGGAGAAAATTCATCGAAAACATACTTTGATTTTTATACCTAATTCTAGTTATACAGATTCTCTAAATGATAGGAAATTTGAATTTAGAATCTTTTTCATGACCCAACCTTATTAGGGAATGAACATAAAGTTCATAACACAACACTTTTCGTAAATATAAAACTAAAATTCCTATTACTATTGTTTTTTACACCATCATAGTGTGAATAATTCTAAAACGGTACAAATACATTCAACTTAAATTTTCTTAGCATAGACCCATTTGTTTGTTGAATGGTGAAATAATAAGAATGAAATTTGTCAAACCCTTCAGAGTGCGAGCCTCATTCCTTGACACAAACCCATTTTTTTGTAAATATTACCAAATATCCATGCAAAATGATTCTTGGGGAGAAAATACCAACTATATAATGATTTCCATTTCTATAATAGATAATTATGCACTAAAAACTATGGGCCCACCTTCGTGGAGTGAATCGATGTTCACAAAACCAACTTCAAAACATAGTTAATTAGATGTAGTTCAATTGTGACATTATGTAACTAATTATGGAGTGATATTTAATAAGTTAATATTATGAAGGATTGAGTTATTCCTATGTAGGCTCAGCATCACATAACATATGTTTTATTTTAATCATTTATAGTTCCATTGTGGCATGGATATATTTTTCATGACATAATCACTATTGAAGTCGCAAAACATTAATTTAATGTGAGACTTGTTGTGGTGCGACTTCTATCCTATAGATAAAACCAATACATATTCCTCCAAATTCTTCTTAGCCACCTCTAAAATTCCCTTTATGACTCCTTGAACCTCTTTTTAAAGTCCCTATATTATCTTTTTCAATAAAAACACCCTTATAAATTGTCCAAGGAAATTTTTTCCAATTTTAATTATATAATAGCTAACGACATGGATATATCATTAAATACATTGGATGAATTTATCATATGGTTTGCAATATTTTTTGAAATATGATAAATTATATCAGGTGCATGGGTTTCTTTCTCATCATCCAAATATTTTATCAATTATTATAATACATTAATAAAGATCAATTTTTAACTTGAAGATTATAATCATTATCATTGAAATATTTTATAATCATAAACACCAAACATGTTTACATTATTAGGAACATATATTAGTTTCCAAAGATTGGTGTTTGATTCCAGATCTCTTTCACTGACTGAATAGAGTTAATATAGAAGATGTGATCTATATCATTAGTGTGTGCATGGTGCACTATCAATAAAAGTTGAAACACTCTTTGTTTATTGTATTCATTCATTTATTTTATAGAAGTTATTATCACATAATTCAAAGAATATTGGTTCCTAAAAAAATTGTATATATGGATTATAGTAGATGGAATACAACCTATTGAGGAAATATTTTGAGATCTATTGTTTAATGATTTTTTAAAAGAATATTACATCAGGATGAAGCAGACTAGACTCATTGAACCTAAGTTTATATTTTTATTTATTATTTATTATTTACATGTTGATTATGTGATGATATATTCAGATAATTATTGGATTTCTACTAAAGTTTATAGAATATAATTATCATATAAAACTCATTAGTGGTATGAAATCCACCATCATTATGGAATTAACGTGTTTTAATAATGGTTTATGAATAATGTGTATGCTGTAAAACACTAAATTTTACAATGAAATTTACAATATGATAAGGATAAGTGTTAGTCATTGGATCTCTATGCCATTTTATTGATATAGGATATTTTAAAGCGTGATTCAGAGTTTTTTATTATCATTTTGTATCATTCGATGACTAATAATTTACAATTCAACAAAACCTATCATTTTATGTTATGTTATAGTCTACAATAATCTGTATAGTAGGATGTGATTAGTAATATGGGTTTTTTTTGAAAAAAATTGTATCATAATAATGATATATGTGATATAAGTGATTTTGATAAAATTAGGGTGATTAATTCAACTATATAATAACACATATCAAAAGATATGATTGGAATTAAGTGAAACTGCATATAATTTATCATAATTGAATTTCATCATGTTATAGATATTATCTATCTTCAAATATGGTATAAGAAAAAAATATTTAAAATTCAATATTTTATAAAAAAAAATCCTAATGTTTATAATTTTTTTATAAAAGATAACTGTCAGAAATTATAAATGGAATATTTTCATTCCTAAATATAATATTAAATGTTTCTATTAATATATCATGTTTAAAAAATAAATATAATTTCATTTTTTATGTTTTCATATTTAAATATTCTTGAAAATTCAACTTTTATATGTTTTAAATTTTTTATTGTTTAAATTATGTGAAATTTTTATTATAATTGAGTTTTCATAACATATATTAAATGTAGTGCAGAAAATATAAGATTTAGTTTTCATCTACCTTGACATCATTTTTTATGAATTTTTTATTTTCAGTTTTGAGGTTATTTATAATTAATATATATTAGGAGTTATTGTTCTGATGAAATTAAGGTATCTCTGGCATAACTAACCATGCATAAAGATACATTGGGTTTGAATTCTGGCAATACCGGAGGATTTTACATGTCTAGAAAAATGATGTTTGGCTAAGTGTTGCTTCAATATTGCTCTTATATGGATTATTGATTTCATATAATTCAAAGCCTTTAAATGAAATATTTTAATATACCTTATACTTGTGATACATTTGGATATCTGTAGATATTTATTGACTTACATTTTATGTTAGTAACAAAAACTATGATTTATATAAAGATATAAACACTAATATATATTATACATATTAATTTGGTGGAAGGGCTTGAGATTAAAAAAATAAAATCTACAGAATTCGGCATACATATAGGTTTTGTATGAATGTAAATAATGAATAGTATGTAATAGTTACCTTTTATTTTAATAGGATGTATATGAGAATTTTGAGCCAAATAAAAACCTAAAAATACAAAGTGTAACATTCTTTCCAAAGCAAACACATGAAGAGTCCTCGATCATTTAGTATAGGTAACCCAAAAGGTTTATTTCCCACAAGTGATCATATGTAAGGGATTAATGGTATGTATAATACTAAATGTTAGGTAACTTTTTATTATTTTGATCATTGGGTAAAAATGAGATAGTTAACCATAATGGTAAGGATAACATAGGGATATGGTTGACTTTATCCATTTGATGGATTTGGACAAAGGTTTTTCAACTCAACTATCCAAGGGTTTTGTGTTTTATGATTAGCATTATGGCCTACCTAAAAATAAATTTAATGGGAAAAGTGAAAAAATATAAATTAAATCTTTTTAAAAGGTTGATCTCGGCTCCCTTAATGGATATAATTTATAAATGATCATTTTAGTGGGAGTACATTCAACATAATTACTTATCAAAAAGATATAAAATATGGTACTCACTCTTAGATATGTCATTATCATCGCTCATGGAATTCATACTGATTAAAATGTTGGTTTCTCTTATAGGTATGCATAGTAATATAATTATATATTGGAATATGTGGTAGAGAATTATTCTCAAAGAAAACCATTTTGAGCCTATAGACATGACTGTTATAGAAATCAATATCTCTAATTCAGTCTCATGGGTATTAGATACCGAGTGTGCATCACACGTTTATATTCATAAATGAAAACTCATTATATGAGATACTTAAGTAAATATGAATTAGATTAATGTTCCAACAATTTGGCAAGATTTATTTTCTTGGATTTTGGATCATATGATATAATACTTCCAAGTGAATTGATACAAGAATTATAAAAATCTCACTATTCTCCATCCATAAATAGAAATTTTGTTTATATATCTTCTTCAAACAAGATGTGATTTTAATTCATAATTAAGAATTCCACCCCCCCCCCCCACATATATATATGAATTAATTTTTTCTGGAATTTGGAATATGGTGAATGGTTTTTATATTTTGGATATGGATACTATGATCTATAATATTCAAGATAAGAATACCACTGTTGATTATTACATCACTTATATTTTTCATCATCACCTTGGAAATAATAATGAGAAATTCATCCAAATAGTAAATAAAGATATATTATTGGACTCATTCTCCTATGATTTTTTTTGAATTACAAATATTTTTTATTCCAAAAAATTACCAAATAACATTTTAGTGGGAATGGTGAGAGTGTTCGTAGATTAATGTATCTTCTACCCAGTGATGTATGTTGGCTAATGAGTGCTCAAAAAATTAATAGATATAAGCACTTCACATCTTTTGGTGATGATTTTAGTTAGTATAATTATGTGTTTTGAATATGTGAAGAGTTTAAATCCTTTGAAATGTTCATGGTTTACAAAAGTGAAATATAAAATCAAATGGAAAAAGGTATTAAGATAATCTGATCAGATTGTGTAAGTGAATACTTGATCCAATATTTCACAGATTTCCTAGGGGATTATGGATTTTTTTTAAATCTCACATCTCTTGGAATACCAAAGTGTAATGTTGTGTCTAATAGGAGGAATCATACCATATTAAAATGGTTTGATTGATGATGGGTTAGTGTGAACATCCTATATTATTATAGGGATATAATATCGATGAAATATCTTTTATAATAAATCATGTTCCATTTAATTCATCCATACAGATGTAGGATAGGATATTATAACAACCTAGTATTAACATACATATAATTTACATCATTTTTGTGGAATACTTAAAACATTAAAAAACATATTCCCAATGACTGTATTAGTTTAGTGCCTTTGGAAACATGAAAATGTATATGATGATATATGAGTGAGGTACATTATCTACCACTAGGTTCTGCAAGACTATAAACCCTCTTAGATATATCAAACATGAAATATATCTTCATGACTTAGGGAGGAAAAAAAAGGGTTGAGCTCCGATGATTAGTAGGGGTAATCAAGGGATATATGTAGTCATAAACATGAGCATAATGGTATGAGAACATGATCATTACATTATAAGATTATACATAGAATATCTAATATCTTAAGCATGATTCAAGACATAATGATTAATAGTTCATAAGACATTAATAATAATGTAAATGAGATCATAAGACATGAAATCATAAAATAGAAATTAGACATGTAATTTTGGCATAAACATTAAAATTTAATATCATTCCCTATAAGGAAAGAATAATTTCTAGAACCTATCAAGGAAATTCATGGGGGATACACCTACTTGGTGGGAAACACAACCATCCCCAATCACAGTACTTTCCTTGAAAGGGATTGGGTTTCCCCTCCTTCCCATAGTGAATTGGGTTTCCCCATATTACTATAGTAGATCAAGTTTACCCATATTCTTTATTCACGGAGACTACACCTACTAGGTTGGACACACCACCATCCCCATTCACAGTACTTTCATTATAAGGGGTTGGGTTTCCATATCTTCACATAGTGAATCATGCATGTCAACTTTATTCACATCATTGTCTCATGAGATATAAATCTCTACACAATGCATTATAGGGAGATATAGATCCTACCTATAGCGACTCGGGTTTTGGCCCAGTCAAAATTTAATATATTCTTTTGAACAATTCCAGAGCTAGGAGTGAAGACGACATGTGATTCTGTGGCCAGGTGTGCCCGGAATTAATTTTATAAAAATATTAAGTATTTTTATACTATGTACATAGAGGGGGTGTGATATCTCTCTAAATGGTAGATCCGAATGGAAATATGAGGTCGCGGATGTGTCCAGAGCATGTCGTTTACCCTAGGCAGGGTGTAAAATTTGCGGGCACGAGCCTTCTGTGAGAAAAGCCACCATGGGAATTTTTGTAAATAAATGGAAAAGTTTATTTAGGAGCATCGACTCGAATAATTGATCAACAGAGTCTTAGATGGAAATTTTAAGTCCATTGTAGCATTCAGAACGCTGCATTTACCTGAGGCGTGACATAATTTTAGTCCGTGTCGAGTGTCGGGTTAGATGCGCGTTGGCGGGGAGCTGAAATGAAGTGTTTAAAAAAAATGAAAATCCATATCTTCTACCCCCCACCTCTTGTATGTAGGCGACGAACCCCACCCACCTTCCCTCATCTGTTCTTTTTCAATTAAAGCCACAATCGTCCATTTTTTGCACTGATCGTCAGCGGTTTGAGCGTCAGAGCATCGCGGGAGTCGTTCTGCACCCGATGTTTCGGCGATCTTCCAATAGGTAGGTGGTTTGAGTTTTAAAATACTGGATCCTGATATGGTTGGTTTTTCTCTTTTCTGAGCTAGAAGATGCATATATCTAGTCCTAGGGGGCACGCAGATGAATTCATATTTGTGTTTGGACCCCCGGGGTGCCCCCGATGGCCCTTGGAAGGTTCGCCGTCTACGGCGGGCCGCGAGAGATATCCGGGAACGCCGCGTTGCGGCGGTCCGGCTGCTAATTAGCGGTGACCCCTGTGGAGGGGGGTCAATTGAGCATACACGCTGCGGTGCGCAGTGGCGGCATGGACCACAGGCCGGAGAGTCCGGAGACAGCGGCGGCCGGTGCGGTCCGGCCTAGGCCAGTCGGTCGGCCGGTTCAGGCCGGTCGGACCCTCACATTGTACATGGGGGTTTTAAAACCCCTGTTTCTTGCAATCCAGAGGTCTGTTTCACATGTCGTCTGTGGAGACGCAACCCTGGTGATGATATAGACCCTTTGGTGTGGGTTCAGGAGTTTTATGTTTTGGGATCGTGGGCCGAGATCTTGAAACATCGAATAAAATAATAATATTTAATTATTATTCGACTTCGGCGATTTTATCTACTACCCGTAGCGTCTGATTGATGTGTCATCCGAGGTGTTGAGGCCCTGAAGGTATAGCTGAATTTTCTTGTTGGTTTTTAGATGTTGGGGCTGAGTTTGGGGTGCGGACCCCATGAGGTCGGGTTTGGGTGTTTACGGAGAAAAACAACTTTCTCACAATGAGTTCGATTTTGGCGGTTGAATAGTTGATCTTGTGTGTTTTTCCGAGAGGATCGCAATAGTGCGACCCGTTCAATGTGTACTGAGATCGAGGCGTGGGCCCCACATGAGTTGGCTATGGTGAATAGTACATTTTTCCCCGAGGGTATGTTTGGGATGAATGAATAGTCGATCTCCTGTGTTTCTTTGAGGGGATCGCAGTGGTATAATCCACTTGATGAGTTTCGGGATTTTTGTGTGGGCTAGCTACGATGAATACTACATTTTTTACTTGTTTTCCGTTTTAGGCGAGTCAATATCCTATCCTGAGTGTTTTTCCACGTGGATCGCGGTGATGGACTCGGTATCATCCCTGGAGGTGTGCGGTGTAGAATTGTGGTGGGTCTCTTGGGTTAGCGACATTTGGACCAGCAATGGTTGAGGGTACTCCCTTAGTTCATTCCTACGAGGGTTCGCGTGGCATCACAACCTTATTATTGGTTTGTGATCCTCTTGATGAGATGTTTAATCTATTAGAGTTATGGCATCCCTCTAGTGGGCCCGGAGCAAGATCCACTAGCATCGTTTCCCTAGATCGGGTTCTTGGTATCGCTGTGACCGCTTATCCAAGGGCGGTGATCCCCAATCTAGCAGGTTAACCCTATAGTGTTTGTGGCATCATCAAGAATATGATCCCCTATATAGTGGGCCATGCTCAATAGGGTTGTGTCATTGTAGGGTATATGATCCCCTACTCAACATGACGTTTTTAGTAGGGTCTCAGTATCGTTGGTTATAAGATCCCCTACTCAGCGCGGGGTTTCTGTAGGGTTGATGCATCGTCTGTTCGATCCCCTACATCACCAGTTATACCAAATAGGGTTCCAGTATTTTCATGACCACCTTTACGTGGGTGATGATCCACTACCTGAGTGACGTGTTTCTATCGTGCGCTAGATAGGGTCGTGGTATCCCCCAGTGGATCCTGAGAGTGATCCCCTATCTTTGAGATCTACGAATTCCAGATCGGGTTGTGGTATCCCATAGCAGACCCGGGGAGTGATCCCTTATCTGTGAGATCTTTTTTTATTGGTGTCGGTTCTGGTATCCACTAGTAGACGGTAGGAGTGATCCACCATCTGTGGAGTTTGGTGTTTATTCTGTTTCAGCGAGGTTTCCTTAGTGACTGTATCCGACGAGCGTGATCTCACGGGTGAACGTATTAGATGTTTTGTGGGACCCATTAGGACATGCCTATTATGAGGGAATATAATGATGTATTTCTTGATTAATTGTTGAGCCTTCCCTAGATCATTATAAAGATATCTAAAAATAAAATATTCCTTGAAACACACCTTTATCCAAGAGACTTTATATAATAAAACTAATATAGAATTAATAGTTAAAGAAAAAAATAAGAGAGGATTTACAAAGAGTTTTCATGAACCTTAATAGATCAACATGGGGATTATTAATGTTATTTTTCAAAAATAAATATGTGTTAATATTGTTTTTTTTAATTAACAAGATCTCAATAAGATCACTATAAAAAATAAGAATCAAACACCTCGTATCGAGGTCTTGTTTTAATAATATCAAAGATATTAATAATTTTTAATGGTGGATCTTCATTTTGGATATCCTCAGTTGATAGTGAGAAGTGATAATATTACAAATACAATCTTTCATAGAATCTATTGACACTATGATTTCATATTGATTTTATTTAGACATACAAATTTCCTTAAAATTTTCATGAATGTGATTAAGAAATTATTTAGATATTACCTTGATAAATTCATTGTAGTATTTATCAATGATATTCTATACTCCAAGAGTAACGAAGAACTTTAGGATCATGTAAGGATTATTTTGAAGAATCTATAGAAGGGTATGTTTTCTACTAAGTTCAAAAAGTGTGGCTTTAACATAAAATAAGTCACATTTTAAGGGAATGTGATCAAAATAAAAGTAATTTTTATAGACCCTTAAATGATAATGGTAGTTAAATAATTGTCTTGAAAATAAGTTTAATATATATCTATAATTTTATTCTATTAGCTAGGTACGACCTATTCTTGGTGATAAAATACTCAGTATTTTCTCTCCCACTAATTATATTAACTCATAATGGGGTGATATAACTACCCTGAATCCACAAACCAAGATATAATTCTAAAAATATTATATTTTTATTCATAGTTTTAGTGTTTATTAACATGGACTAATTAAATCCATCCATAATATATAACATTAAACATTAATATTGGATCACTTAAATACCCATGTACCTGTTTGGTTTAGAGTTTTAGAGAATTAGAAAATAAACATTCAAAGTGTACACTTCCACAAATTATCCATTTTTTCAAAAAAATGTTATTTATAAAGACAGGATTAATTCAACCAAGATAACTTCCATATCTAGAACTCAAACCTTATTAACTTTTATAGTCATCCTTAAGCCTAATGAAAAATAGTTTGAAAATGTGGGATGAGAAAAAAAATTCATAGTAAGGGATATAAAATTAAAAAAAAAGTCAAGTAATATTCATAAAAACCCATAAAATTTATACATTTTCCTTGATATTCTTTGAGATTAAAAAAAATCATATTCAAATGGGAAAATAATTTCTTTTTATAAAATAAACCCTTTAAAAACCATAACAAGAAAATAGAAACCCTTTTACGAAACTTAAGGAATCATATTAATAACCTGTGTTTACTTACGAAAGAAATAACTAGATACATGTTAAATATATATGATAAACCACCTGGTTTAACTCCCACATTCTTTCCTTTTATGTAAGGAACAATATATAATGCATTTGACAGCAATATCAAGCTCACCTCGAATATATCGGGATCGCCCATTTGTATATGTTGTATCCATCTCACTAGCCATTTTTTATAATTATAAAGTTATATATCAGGAATAAGACATGTTATGCTTATAAATTTTAAATAAAAAACACTAAAAAACTCTTTCCAACCCACAATCAAAACTTTTCCCATTTTCAAATACAAAATGGTATAAATTCCCCTTTTGTGAAAAAAAAATTAAAATGTAAAAAAATAAATTATATTGAATATATGATTTCATTTTAAAATAAAAATGTAATATTATAAATGAATCATTATATAAATAAAAATTCATTGTGGAATACTTTTTTTTATTCTGTATATGTTAAATAAAAAAATAATTTTACACTTTGGTGAAAACAGTCCAAAGTGGATTGTATCAAAAATATTTAAACTATTACATTTTAAAACACTATAAAGAACGTAAAATGTTGTGAAAATAAAATTTATAACCCATTTAAACCTAAATAATAATTTTATTGATACATTTAAAATAATAAGGATGTGGAAGAAAACGAGTTTGAAGGAAAAAGTAAAAAATAAATTTTAAAATAAATTCCCTTCCCTTGGGTATGAGTTATCATGTATGTTAATTATATCCTATATAATAATAAAATTATTCATTTACTATATTAAAATTTTTCTAGGTTTAATCTCACATCCTTAAACAATTTATCTCATTTATTTCAAATTTATATTTAATTGATTAATCTGTTAACTCTATATTATGGTTTTTGAGGATGTTCAGTTAAGAACATCCAAATGACATTGTTATTTTAAATTTGGTTGAAGAGATATTTATTTCATCATATAGGGAATAATTATAATGAAATAAGTATCATTTTTATACAGTAATTATCCTTTTAAAACTAACCATGAAATATAGTTATGAAAAATAAATTGTGTTACAATCATGAAGATGGTAGGTTATTCATACGCATGAAGAATATTTCCATTTTTTAAAAAACATGATGGATAGAAGTTAAGTATATTTGGAAATTACAAATTATTATTAAATCATAAATATCATATTACATCTTTAAATACCATTATAGATACTATTATTGTGATTCGGTAATTAAAAACGAATAACATTGTTTTCTAAAGGTGGTAATCCACAAGTGCACATGAACAACATTATCATTATTAAATGGATGAAAATGTAAGAAAATAAATGATATATTATCTTTCTAGATAGAATTTTTTTTCATTAATAATATATATATATATATATATATATATACATTAATGATATTGTTATAACCCATCATGAGAGGTTGTGATGGAAAATTAACTACATCGGTTTACAAGATGTTAGTCCTCTAAATATATGAATGATCATTTCATCTCCAATTTGAAAAATGAAGTATATTGATTAATGTTAATGAATTAAGATAATAATATGTCAATATATGGTAAATATTGATTTTATAATATTTCAATGGTTAGAATATTTTTTAAGGTGGTAGAAGAAGAAATAAATCTAAAACATTCAGTTAAATGTTATACTTGTTCTTCAGACAACTTCATTTTCATTACACCTTAATCCCCCTAAGGATGGTATTATTAACAAAATAATATGTATATAACTTGGTTAGGGATTTCGGAAAGGAATATTTTCTGGTGTGACTCAACTAGTGTTCTCAATATTTGTGAGGAAGAGAGGAGAGGAGGTACCCATTTATAAGTGAGGGGAGGGGAACTCTTGGAATTACTTAAAGTATTAAGTTAATATAAATTAATTTTCATGGAAAAGTAAAAAAAATATTTTAAATATTTGATCTTTATTGTTATAAATAATTTCATATAATGAAAATTTTATTGGTTTAGGTGTTTTCTCAACCTTATCTCTTTATTTTCCCCCTTGTAAACCCTTTTGATAATCACCGTGATATCAATGTTTTGACAATTTATGGGTCAAGAAATTCACTATAAATGGAAAATAGACTGATAAAAGGACCATGGTTTATATTTTAAACCATATACCATTAAAGTTTCCAAATATAATATTATTATTAATTTTAAATCATTTAATAAAACATGTTTATAATAAAATATCATTAATGTCATTTTGGAGCTATTCATTAACTTTGACTTTATAGTCATAAATACAAAAATTGAATTAGAATATAACCTTTTAAAAAATCCAGAATATGTTATATATATATAAATATAATTCTTTTTATGATATAACTCACCCAAAAAATCAATTTTATAGTTTTTAAAAACATTTTCTTGATTTGTCTTCTACTTGGAAAAGCATTATGTCTGTGTTGCATAAGAATTTAAGCAAATAATTTAGTCACTAAAAATAATAAATAAATTATAATCATAAAAATAATTAAATTATTATTAAAATAAAAATTCATATTAATCCACAACTAATTTATATTTGTATGTTAACATATAAGGGAAATTTAAAAGTAAGAGAGATATATTTTGTATTTTTCTTTATTTAAAATAATATATAATTCATTTTAAAATTAAAATGGAAAAAATATACATAACATAAATTATTCGATGCGGGTGTTATAAAACCACACATAAAATATATTAAAGAAAATTTTATGCTTAGTTTTAGTCCTTATCTAATTATTTTTTACTATAATAACATGATTTACCATTATCGAGTTGATTAATACTTACCACAGTTACTATTCATAATGACCAACAATAAAAGAAAAATATTTTAAAATTTTGAACCTAATAATTAAAACTACTGAATCCATATTTTAATATTCAACTTCTATAAGTGGAAAAAATAACTTAATGAAAAGATGAAAAAAAAAATTTTTTAGAAAAATGTGTTCTTGTGATAAAAAATATACTTATACCAAAATCAAGTATAATGATGATTAATATGTAATTAATTATAATATTTATAATTAAATTAGATTAATTTTAATTTTAAATAAAATTAAATTCATTATAGGAAATTTAAATGAAAATAAATGATAGTTTTATAAAAAAAATAGATTTTTTTATTATTAACTAAAGAATCGATCTTTTCCGAAAAATCTAATAATAGCACCCTAAGATTATATGGATATGATTATTCCAAAAATTATATTATTTAATCAAATAAATTTTTTACATTTTTTTAAATTTTTTATAATATTCCAGCATAAAAATAAAAAAACATTTTTGAAGAAAACATATCATTGAAGAATTAGATGTCTTCACTTGAGTGTTTATTTATTATTAATTAATAAATACATATCCATTATGTAAAAACATTATAAATATTTATCATAATGTGTTTATTACTATTCATACAACTAATTTAATTTCTAGGTTATAATGTTCTAACATAACACTTTTAATATTTTTATAGTATATCGTAATTTTATTATAGCTTAGTGTTGTGTGTTAAGAATGCTATCGAGCATAGTGTTATTTTATAATATCGAGGTTTTAATTTATCCCATCACAAAGATAATAAATTTTACCCTATAAATTTTAAATTAATCTTGGTAATCAAGTGTTTATCATTTGAAAATACATTTGTTTAAACCCCGCATTTTAAAAAAGGTTAAGAAATATTCCTCTAGAAAAAAGGAAAAGGGAAATATGAAAGTCATATGTAAGAATATATAACTATGTTTACAAATAGGTTAAACATTGTTGGAAGTTAAAAATATGAATATAAATGACAAAATTAATGTCCAAATGATGTGAATTGATTGAGAAAGTAGTCATGAAAAATATAATGAAAACAGAAACAAAAGGAAATAAGGGAGTAAGAAGACCATAAATTCATCAGCAATGATGGTAATAGGATAAAAATTTTATTTCAAGATCATATTACTAGAGTTAAGTAATGAATTTATCTTTTAGAATAAGAACGTGATGAAATATACTTACTTTATTTTATTCAAATCTAAAAATGTAATTTCACCATTTAGTTTCCTATTTCCAAAATATTTCAACATTATCTCATCTTTTACACCATTGAAAGAATATTAAATATTGATTTTTAATGATTGGTGCACTAAAATTAACTTCTAATAGATTATAATATCCATAATAGTATAATAATTTAATCCTACTATCTTTAAAAATTAACAAAAACCAAAATATTTAGAATTCGGTAAGACAATATCCAAAATGTTAAAAACATTCATATGAAAAAAATAATATATTAATCTCTAAATTATTCTATCTTTTCATAAATAACCTGAATCACCAAAAGTCCAAAATAAAATCATATATACTTATGAATGATATTTTTTTCTCTATTAGTCATATATAAACACTTATTTTACAAAAGTATTTTTATTTAACTTGATTCAATGAATGACAAAAAAACATTGAATTCTTGAAAAATAACATTAATGGAATAGTCATCCAATCACTTTCGAATCCCATTATTATATTTATAATTAATACTAAATTCTAAACATGTAATATCCCTTTTATCCTAATTAACCATAATTATCTCAGCATTAGATATCATCTTAAACCAAAAGGTTATGAAAGCCATTTAACCATTTCCTTTGTAATACAAAATAAGTATTCCCCAAAAAACATTTCACTATAAAACATAATAAACCAAAAGGTTTTATTACCATAAATATCACCAAATATACCATTAGACATTTTAAAATAACAGCTCAAAAAACCAAAAAGGGGTGTATATGTATTTCAACATATGATAAAAAAATAAACTTATAAAACAATGATGGTATCCATAACGTTTATGTTTAACTCTCATGGAAACATCATAATCTCTAATTATATATAAATACTTCCTCTAATTGAAACTATAATAGAATTGAACCCTTACACCTAGATCAGGTTCTAAAAATATAATATTTACATTTCTATCATTCACCACGATAAAAATGGACCAATTTCATCCATTAAAAACATATAAAATGAAACTAAATTATTGGATCACATACATAACAAATCATATTTTTAGATTTTGATTTTTATAGAATTAGGAAAAACTCTTTCAAAATAGACACTTCAACACAGTATCCATTTTTTTCCTAAAAAGGTTATTTATAAATATATGATTAAATTATTCATGGTAACTTATATGTCTTTAACTATGACTTTATTAATTTTTTTACTCACCCTTAAGCCCTATGAAAATATATTTTAAAACAATGGATGTGAAAAAAAAGGTTAAGAAGTCCCATAAAAGTATAAAATTTTATAGTCTAGTGAAAAAAATAAAACTGCTAAAATATCTACCTTTCCATTTTATTATTTCAGTGTATAAAATAAATAATATCTATATGTAAAACACACTTTATTTGATAATAAAACCTTTAAAACCATATCAATTATATATAACCCCTTTCAGGAATCTTATAGAATAATATTCAAAACTCATGTTCACTCATGTTAGAAAAAACATGTGACCAATTAAATCCATAATAGAAACCACCTTGTTTGACTCCCTCCTTATTTCATTTGAGTAAAATTAATATTACCCAATTAATTGGAGGTATATATAAATATCACCCTCCCTATAAGATGTATTGAGCTCACGTATTTGTAAAAAATATATATCAAGATCACCCATCATAATCTATAATTATCATGTACTATATCAGGAATAAAAAATTACATTCTTTCACATTTTTATTATGAAACCCTAAAAAAATATTCTGAATAAGAAATCAAAAAATTTCCCATTTTCACATAAAATAGGGAGAGGTTCTCCATTTCATAAAAACTATTTAAAATGAAATCAAATTTGAGATTTTTTGGAAACAATTTCATATTAAAATAAAAATATAAAATTTTAATGGAATAATCAAATAAGTAAAAAAATATCATGGAAGAAAATTATGTTTATTATGTATAAGTTAAATAAAATTATTATTTTATACTTTGGTAAAAAGACTCAAAAGTGACCCATATGAAATTTTCTAAAAAGTTGCTTTTGGGACCATTAAATAGAATGCGAAAATGGTATAAAATGACCTTTATAAACCATTGAAAAATAAATAATTTTTAAAAGAAAATATTAAAATAACATGTACATGGATGAAAAAGTGTTGGAAGGGAAAATTTAAAATATTATTTTAAAAATAAAGTCTCTTAACTTATCTAATGCATTATTTACATCATGTTTAAGAAAATTTTATTAATTTGAAATTTTATTAAGAACCATTTATGAGTTTAACACATTATCATTAAATATTTTATTTAATTTATTTTAAATTTATATTTAATTACTTCATTAGTTTATTACATGTCGAGTTTTTTTAGGATGTTCAGTTCTGAACATCAAAATGACTTTGGTATGTTAACCAAGATCAAAATGATATTTGTTCCATATTCTCCAAAATAACTATAATGACATAATTATAATTTTTATAAATTAATTATATATTTAAAACTGGCTATAAAATATGAATATAAGAAATGAATTATGTTACAATCACAGAGATAGTTGGTTGTATGTACGCATAAGTAACACTTGTATTTGTCAACAAATACGATGGAAAGAATGTAAGTATTATTTTATCACTCTATAATAATTATTATATTATAATTATAATATTTTCTATTTAAAAACACACACATATATATATTATCCCTATGAAGTGGTGATAAAGAAAAATAATCATTATATTGATGTGGTAGTCCACATGGACACACGAACAAAGTTATCATTTTTCAATGGAAGGAATAGTAAGAAAAAATATGATATCTTATATTTAAATAATGATAATTATTTATTTGTATCATATTTATATATATATTAATTAAACCCATCATTATAACTATCCATAATAGGTGGTGATGGAAAGTGAATTACTTTAATTCAGGAGGTTGTATTCTGCCGTAAACACCAATAATGGTTTCATTTCTCATTTGATTGAAGGGGGGAAATATTAATATTAATAATTTAAAAAAATAAAATCATAGTATATGGTAGATAATTATTTTATTATATATCAATGGTTTTGTGAAATTTTAAGGATTTTTAAGAAGAAAATTAAACTAATACCTCTTGTTAAAATTTAAAAATCTTCTTCAGACAACTTCATTTTCATTATAACTTAAGCTCTATAAGTCTAGTATTATTCCCAAACTAAGAGATCTAGGATATGGGTAAGTATTTTAGTAATGTATTTGGTAGTAATTTATAGAAACAGTGTTTTCAAATTGTGTAAGGATGAGAGGAAACAAGGTTCCCATTTAATAGAGAGGGGAAGGGTACTCTTTGAATTACAAAAATTATTAAATTAATAAAAATTAATTTTAATGGAAAAGTGGCACAAAGTTGATATATTGAAAATATATAATTATGATGAGTTTAAATACTCTCACTAAATCAAATTTAGGAAAATTTAGGTGATGTTTTCAACCTTATCTCTTTGTTTTACCCCCATTAGCCCTTTTTACGATTATCATGGTTTCATTGTTTATACATTCTAGGGGTCAATATAGTTACTATAAATAGACATGAGAACTATAAATCTAATATGTTAGATATTTTAAATTTTAAACTATTAAATTTTTTGAGTATTGTATTTTATGGATTTTAAATCATGTAATAACATATTGTTTATCACTTGTTATTATTAATTTCATTTTGGTAACTATTAATTTACTTTTAATTTAATGTGATAATAAAATTATTGAAATTAAAATAATGTCTTTTAAAACATCACTAATATGTTATATATATATATATAATTCTTTTTACATTATAAATCACCCAAAAAATACATTTAGAGTATTTAAAATCATTGACTTGATTTTTCTACTACTTGTACACGAACTATATGGCATTACATAAGCATTTAAGGTAAACATTTCACTAATAAAAATAAAAAATAAGTTATAATAATAAAAATAACATAATTATGATCAAAATAAACTTTAATATTCATTAAAAACATGTTTTTAACCATATGTTAACATATAATATACATTTAAATGCAAGAGAGTGGCATTTTGTGTTTTTCTTTAATTGAAATAATATATATGTCATTTTCAAAGAAAAATGGAATGAAATTTTCATAACATAAAATATTGGATGAATTTGGTTGAAACCCAATTATGAAATATATTAAATTAAATTGATAGGGTTATTTTTTTCCTCATTATATTATTTTTAACCATAATTACCTGATTTACCCTTATCCAGGTGATATATATTTACCATGCTTACTATTCATAATGACCAAATATAAAATTGAACAATTTTGAAACATTTTACCACATAATAAGAATAATCTAATAATTTTTTCATGATTAAATTTCTTGAATTGGTACAAATTAAATTTATGATAAAAAAGTAAAATGCAGTTAAAAATAGTATTTAGAAAAATGTGTTTTTAATCCCATAAGTTAACTTATTCTGAAGTCATGTATAATAATGATTTCTATTTAATTAATTAAATCATTTATAATTAAAGTGGTATAATGATAATTTAATATAAAATTAATATCATAATGGGGAATTTTAGTGAAAATAAATTACATTTGCACCAAAATCAGTATTTTTTACTATTCTCTAAATAATGATCTTTTCATAAAATATTAAAAGTTCACCATAATATAATTTTAATTTCCTAATTTTAGAATAATTTTTACCACATATAATTCCTAAAAGTTTCAAAATTTTATCAAAATATTCACTCATAAAAATCCATAATAACCATTTTTTAAGAAAATGATTTTTTGAAGCATAAATGACATTACTGAAAATTGAGTATTTTTTTATTATGAATTAATCAATAATTTTGAATTATATAAAAAATTTATATAATCATTTAATAATTTTTTAACTCTATTCATAATGCTAATTTATCTTCTAGGTTATAACATTCAAATTTAATACTTCTAATATTTTTATTGTACATCAAAATTCCTTTATAGGATGGTGTTATGTCTTAATCAATATATCATGTATAGTGTTAGTTTAAAATCTTAGAGTGTTATAGGTGACGTATTTCTAGAATTATGAATTTGTAGGAAGATTTAGGGATCTTAATAATATGATAATCACTACTCATATACTCTCATTAACCTCTATTATATTGGAATTTTTGATATATAATGATGTTTAAAAGAATGTCTTGGGTTGTGTACTAATGAAAAATGATAAATTAATATCTTTTTACTCATTAGAATTTAATATCCTTAAAATTATTCATAATATGATGTTGGATTTTGTGATATTTTTATTAAATATTTTGAGGCACTACCTCTATGGAGATAAGTCGGACATATATTTTGATTGAAAGAGTATATAGTATATATTCACAAAGAAAGATTTGAACCTGAATCAATGAAGATGGTTGTATTTTATTTGGGATTCTATTTTTCAATTCATTATCATTATATAATTTCAAATAAGGTATATGATACACTTTCTATAAAGAAACCTCTCAACATATTCATAATGAGGATTAAGAGATATCCCATCGTTATGTATATACAAAGGATGGATCATGAAATTATAAAGGTTGGTGAGATATCATACCATTTTCAAATGATTACATAAAAATATATCCAAGATAATACAATGTTGGTATAAAAAATGAACTAGAATATCAAAATATGTTATATCCATAAATTAAGGGTAGATTCATGAATACAACATTGATTTAGATAAATCCATTTACACTGTAAGTGCAATCTACGTGTCTTTGTCACCAGAGATAAATATGATCTATTAAATGATTCATATAGATCATCATTCTCTATCCACATTAAACATACCATGATTTTCTAAGATCATTGAAGGGGCTTCTAGTAGGGAAACATGAAGAAATAGATTGGTGAGTACACCTTCTCACTTCATCAATGTCTAGGAGTAATTACCACTAAATCAAATCACTAAGGTATATTTCAATGAAGTGAGATGATTTATGGGGAACCACTCTCAATCATATCGGATCGAGTGAAATTTTTTTCTTCTAAGTTATAGATTAGTCTAAAACATTACAAGAATATTGAGTTTAACTTCAGTATTGACTATCAACTCAAACTAAGGTCCATTCTTAAATTCATATTCAAACACATAACAATATACTAAAATCATTCTTGAGGGACATTAAAGGAGGCTAGGAACAATATCTTACACTAGTCTAGTTCTAATAGAACAACAGTTCCACTCAAGAATTCATATGGAACCATATGAATTTTAATATATGAGAATATATAAAACTCCAAATTATTGGGATAACAATAGTCAATGGAAGATACATAGACCCAAACTTATATAATAAATTAAATAAATGGTCTAATAAATTCAAAAATACATTAAAAGTTCCAAAATTTGATTATAGATCAATATTGAGTATCATATAAGGATCTTTGAGTTCAATATTAGAGAAATAATGTCTCTTTGAATTTCACCCTGGAACAAAGTCATGATATTTGGAAAGAAGGGACAAATCTTTCCAAAGTCTATTATTCCCTTTTATATCCTTGATCATGTAGGATTCATGGTATATCAACTATAAATTACACTAAACATGGAATAATTTCATGATGTGAACTACATATCTCTCCCATGTAAGTAAACGCCATATCCATCAAATGTGATGAATTAAGAGGTGGTAAACAGGAGCATAATGTCTCATATGAGAATTAGTTATTGAATATATTGGATTATAGAAAAAAAACAAAATTAAATAGGACAATCCACAATGTTAAATTACTTTGGAAAAACAATAAGCATGAAGATGAAACATAATTACCTAAGGATGCAATGAAACAAAAATAACCGTATATATTCTCAACCAAGGATATGAGTTGAAATTTTAAGGATGGAATTTTTAAAGGTGGAATAATGTAATGTTCTATAATTTTGTATATGATATTTTCTTTTTGAATTTATTTGTATGCTATATTTAGGTATATTTTATATCTTAAAACTCGTGCACTATGTAATAAAAAAACAATACATTATTTGATCAACATAAAACATTACATATAAAGAATAAATATAGTCTAAAAAATAGAACTATTATAATGTGATAAAAACCCAATTAAATAACATAATTATAATTTAAAATTTATGTGTGTCGTAGTAACCTAGAATTATCAAATTCATGAAAAATACTTTGAAAAGAAAGAAATCACTCAAAATAAAATTGGATGTCTTTGAAATAAAGAATAAAAATTTTATATGAAACTAATTTAATTATACATTAAATTTTTGAGATGTATCTATAATAATTATTAACAAAATATGATCATTGTAATAGTAATATGACTATTGAAATAGTAACACTACTATTGAATAGTAATCAAACCAATAGAATACTTACTTATCCAAAATAATAATAAAATTACTTATAAATAATATTTTATAATGAAATAAATAATTTAATGTAAACATTAATGTTCCATAAAATGAATACATAAATTATTAAACTCAAATAATGTATATGTATATAATTTTAATAAAGAATATTTTAATGTATATTGTAAAAACCTTAATTTTTTATTAATATTTAAATATTAAAATTACACATGTTAGAAAATTATTTTGATAATATAGAATTATTCTTGAATCAACATGTAAAAATTATCCAAATGTTATTTTTTGATAATGTTATGAAAATATACATTTTTTGGGTGAATTGTAAAAATATATATTTTTAAATATAGATGTATTAATATATAATAATGATGTAGTAATAATATAATTATTCCTAAAATGGTTCTTAAAAATGGAATACGGTTTATAAGGTATATAATTAATTTTCAAAATAATAAAATTAATTTCCAAACCTATACGGCAATTTACAAAGTCTACAAATATAAAGCACTGAGTTATAAACTTATTTTTTATTCATTTACTTTTAATAAAGTAATAAATTCATTGCTTAAATTTTTTTAAAGTCATAAATACATATATTTTTATTTATTTAATATAAATATTCTCAAATTAGACAAATATTACATGTATTTGTCTCCGAATAGTATTCTATTCATTATTTTAAAATAGAATTCCCCTCCCGTTCAAATACCCCCTCTCATCCTTTTGGAAAACAACTTTCCGAGACTGTAAAAAGTTTAAAGATACACCTAATTCACTTTCCATAATCTCTTATTATCCTGATAGACATTTTGGGGTCAACCAACACCAATCCTTCATGTCTTTAGCTTTACATAAAAGGCATAAACATCAACAAAGAGGCAAAATAATCTTCCTCTTTCTTTCATTTTGTTGTTCTCACCTATCTTCTTTTCGTTTTTCATCCTTAAAAACCCATTTCATTAAAAAATATAATTTATAAATTTTATTATGATATGATAAAACTATTTTCACTTATTAATAATATATATACTCTCTTCCCTCAATTTTTTAACACATCCTGTTAATGATTAGTGTAATCTTACAATAAATACATTACCAATTTTTTACATATGGCTTCCTTCATATCTTGTTAGAGTACCTTATTAATAATGTATAAATATTTAATTATATTTATTTTTTACCTTATAGAGTAAATTTTAATATTTAATAAATATCAATGAATCCAAAACATGAAATCAAAATAGAATAGGATAATTCAAAGAAAAGTATCATCAATTAGTTTTCTAAAAAAATTCAATAAATAAATTCTAAATGTTATAATTGATTGAAATTTACATAACTAAATTTTATAAACATAAAAATTAATATTTTTAGAAACAAAAGTTGAATATATAGTAATTTTAAATGCAATGGAATAAAATGGTACCTAAATTAAGGGGATTATCTCTCAATCCTTTTATCTGGATTCACTCCATTTGAATAATAATCTTTCAAAATTACTTTTTACAATAAATCACATTTAAATTTTATTATTTGACATTTATATGGATTTATAAATACATTATTTTTATTCTAAAGGATTTATTCCTTACTATAAATTCTTTAATTTTAATCAAAACCATTTATTCATATGACAATCCTTATTGTCTTTATAAGTAGACATTGAAAACATCCCTTTTATTTTTGGTTTACTTCATATTTCTCCCTCTTTTTCCAATTATTCTTCTAAAAAATATTCTAATTATTTTTTTTATTTTCATTTTCATTTTATTCATATGTGAATGTTTATAATTCATTGAGATAAATTCTTATTCATGGTTTAATTATTTTTGATAAAGACTTTATTCTTGAATCCTCTCTTTGAATATTCTTATGTTTATTCTTATCCCCTTAAAAATGAACTTATATTTTTAAATGACAGCCATGAATAATAAAAATTACTTTTTCCTTTATTTTTCCAAAAACATACATCATCATTCATTGAATTATTTTTTATGACATCATTGTCAACCATATTTCTTTATAATGGATTTATTTTACTATTATGACTGAAAAAGGTTCCCTTTCAATTTAAATACATGATTATCACTATATTATGATTTAAGGGGTAGAACCAGAATTATATATCCATATTAATCATTGGGTAAAGTTATATATCTCATGAGATTATTATGTGTGAACATAATTTTATCATTGTTCATTTTCTGTGGTTAGCTCTATATACATATGATGCATGAACACGATAATATATTTTTTCACATTCTAGGTGTTGGAATTTTCCAAATTGATTATGATACTTCATATTTATTCATTTAAAACATTATTTGTATTTATAATTTTTTTTCATATTCTTATGATGATGATCCTATACTTATAATACTATAATGATGATTATGCTCACCCATGTACTCACACTGTTTTATGCCCCAGGACCTCTCTATATTATATCCCCTTACTGGGATTTTAGTTCACCATTTATTTAACTTATTTCCCCAAGTTATTTATTGTATTTAGGGGATTGTGAAATCTAATTTATAAACCATGATAATGGTTTTAAATAATGATTAAATTTTTAAACATATTCATGTTGTATTTTCCTTCTTTTCCCATGACACTAAACTTTTTTATTTTTGGGAGTTTTAATATTTTATATTTTTTTTCTTAAAACGGTTAAATAATTATGTGTTTAGCTTATTTTCTATTATACATGATGGAATCTATGTATCACCATTAAAGAATTACAAACCAAAACCAAAGCATGTACTTACCACTCATAAAATATTTATATTACCTAACTTTTCATAAGAAAAATATTCAAACCAAATTATTGATACTAGAGAGAATGTTTTGTGGAATCAAACAAATTGAAAAGTGAAGTTACTTTACATGAATTATATGTCTGAGGATACAATATAAGATCTAGTTGAAGAAAAGATAAATAATTGACAATATTTTTATGAATTTATGTATACCCCAAATTTCAAAGGTAAAATTATTCAAAAGTGGTAAATTTAGGACTCAAGACTCTATTATAATAAATAAAACATTCATTGAAATTGTCTTTGTATAATAAAATCCCTTTAATTTCATTATGGTATTAGAATAGAACTAGAGAGTCACATTCATCAGAATGAATAAAAAAAGAACTATATAACTGATACCAATATAGGGAAACACTATAATCTAAAACATTATATGGTCATATAAATTAATTAATAAGAAAAATTAAAGATACTACACAATTATAAAGAAAACAACATGAAATCAAACAGACATGATAGATAAAATAATATAATGGAGTGAATAATATTAGAGGATTTTGTTAAGTGTGTTTATAATGGGCATTATTAATTTTTAAGGGTAAGTAACCATTAGAATACTAATGTGATATTTGAATAGTAATTCTACTATTATGCATAATATAAAAGTTTATAAGAAAACCATAATATCACATAACAATAATATAAATAATAAATACAAGTAATGTGTATTAATCATTTAATGATAATTCAATTACATATATATGTGATAGGACAATAGATATTTATATAAATATAATATTTAAATTTATTATATTGAATACATGATTTTAAATTATACAGTATTTTAATATCTCATATATAAATGATTATTATCATAAAAATCACACTAAATTTAGAATAAGTATACCGAAATTAGTCATAAGTGATTTTTTGAGAAATTTCTACGATAGATTAATTTTTTTTTGAATACATATACATTATATTATATAACATCATTTTGATGTCAAAATAATTTAATAATTAAAATAAATGAATTCAATACCTAAAATATGTTTATATATTAAAATAATAAATATTAAAATAAATTTATAAAACCTATAAGTGATTTATGAGTCTGAAATTTCATTTAATACTTTTTAAACAACACTTTATGGTCAATGTATTTTCACTTGAACAAAGAATATAAATTAATATAAATTAGTTCGTTTAGAAATAAATTTTAAAATTATATTTTTAGACATAAAATTACATGAATAAAACCATGGATAATTTAATGGTATTCAATTTTCTTCAAACTAGATTTCTAAAGCCTATGTCTAAAAATTATTTAACAATTATCCGTAATTTGTTATAAATACCCACCCATATTTACATTCTTATTCACTCAGAAACCATTTATAGTGGTTCTCTATTAGATAAACCTCATGAGAGTCCTTCCATGGAGCTCTAAAAGTGCTATGTAATTCATTCACAATCATTATGAAGTTACCTATAAAGTTAAGGGTTTCAAATACCTTCCCTTCATTCCGATTTTTTTAATAATTTTGAATTCATTTAAATTTAATTATATAATATATTTATGCTTTATTATTATAAATCTCTTATTGTAATACAAATTAGAGATTGTCATTACTTCTCATTATAACATCTTCCTAATTTATTATATTTCAAAAAATTATTCTATAGCTATAAATTTCATTATACAAATCCCTCTTTATGCCATCTTTTATTAGTACTATGGATGTGTTTTTTCTAATAAGGGAACATTGTAAAATGAAGTATGATCATGATATACCTATCTTGGACTTTTTTGGGTTAGAGTGGGATTAAACTCAATTTTAAAACTAGTTAACATTTTAAATAAACACAGTTTGACCTAAAATTTTCACCGTAAGAAAGTTTTGTATCCCTAATATGTATAAAATAATTATATCACATAATCTTAATTTTTAGAGGGAATTTTCTATCATTTATTTAGTCTTCTTTCATTGAAAATTTTCTTATATAATAACTAATTCTTATTAATATCATTATATAATGAAAGTATCATACCCTATTACTCCCATATATTTTCATTGAAATTGGAATTTTATCATATATAATGAATATATTAATAATTTCAAAATTTATTGATTGATATTAAACTAAAAAATCCATGTCGTTCTATTGACTAAGTAAATCATAAAAATAGGAATAACCAAATTAATTTTATATATAAATTTTAATTACTTATCCATATTTAAGTAAGAGGTTTTTTAAAGAACTTTATGATATTTATTATTTAGTAATTATCTTTATAAGATGGACATATAATAAATATAATGTGATGTATATGGATAAAATTTAAATAAATCCTCAATGCATCGATAAGTCTCATTAGACAAACTATCTTGGTTATTTAGTGTATGCCTACCATTTATGTATGTTGTCTTTTATAATGTCTTAAATGCATTGTCATGATATTTGACATTATGAATATTATTATTATAATACATACTATTTTTTCCATATGATTATTTATTTTTATTATTATTTAATCCATGTATTATATTATTTCTAAGTTTTCATATATATGGAATCATTTAACTATTTCTTCCAGTCATATTATATATGACATGTTTATGCCTTTTTAAATTCCACCGTATGACACCCCTTATCTAGTATCTAAGCTTTCACTATATATTATTTCCAAATTTCCCTAAGAAACTATGAAAAATTCTTCATTTAACCTATAGATAAGCAATAAGAAAAGAAATTTTTATAGGTTTTGTTAAATTATACATTAAGTTTACAAGGTAATGTAATTTTTATATATATATATAATCCTAAGACTACTAATTTTTTTATCATGATCATTTTTGTATTATATATTATATACCATTTTCATCAATAACCATCAGCTCTTGGATTTTGGATTCATGATTATTGTATAAAGACCTCTCAAGGGTATCCATAAAACCCATATTGTCACCAAGGGATATGAAAAAAAATTATAATGTATGTGTAAAGTAAAAATATTTTGATATATAAATAATAATAAAAAATTATAAATCCTAACTAGAGCATTACATTATGACACACCATGGGCTTGTCAATAAAAATTCTTGAAATAAAGGTAGAATTTCCTTTATCCCCCAATGATTTTCACGGCCACCAAACATTAAAATTTTGTGATATCTTGGAATATTATTATGTAATCTTCCTTTTTATTCCATAATACCCTAGGTATCAAAATTCAATTATTTAACACATGATTCACTTAAATTCTCATAACTATATAATCTGTATAATTGAACTCCCCCAAATCTCATCTTTTCATAATGGATAAAAACATGAAACAATACACAGCTTTCACGAAATTCATGGCCTTAAAATATATTTTCACCATATAATGTGAATAACTATCTACCTCAAATGACCATAAATGATGTGAAAATATTCCCTCACTACTGATTATGGTTAAACATAACACATTATTTCATATAAACGAAAGTCTTTTAATAATTACTGATACATTGTCCTATTGTGAAATCCTTCTTCTACATCAATAATTAAAAAATATATATATATACATGATTAAATCTGGATATAATGTAAGTTATTACCATGTGAATTTCTTATCATATGTAATTTAAACTGAAACTAAACTATGTGAATACCTCATCCTTCTCCAATTGTTCGAAACTCTCAAAGTAATAGACCATGGAATTATATAAATTTAAAAACAAATGTTTGAAAAATAATTCAAAATATATAAGAAATATTTAAATTATAAAATAATTTAATAAATAAAAATGAAAATAAAAAAAACAATTGTATCACCAACAATGATTCATTTTTATCATTTCCCAAAACATAAGAAGTCATATATCATTGGTAAAGAATATGCTCCACTAAGCCTTATCAGTATCCTACATTACTTATCTATAATAGATGGAAATTTATAATATGATTTAATGTAATATTGTTTATTAACATTATCATGCTTATATTTTAAACCTATTTCCAATAAAATTTTATTTTTTTGAATTAGTAACCCTATATTGCACCTTATATTATTTCAAAAACACTTATTTTCATTATAAAAAGGATTATGATATCCAATATCACAACATTGATAAAACAAAATATTTATAATATTCATAAATAAAAATATTATATATATTGATATTTTATATCATTTTGTTTGATTTCATGATCCATGAATCTGAGTCATCCATATATACCCCTAAAATACCATGATTATTGAAAATGATATAATGTTATTTTTTATATCCTTAATCTTAAAAAAATTATCTTTTATATAAAATGTATAAACTTATTCTAAACATCATGGAAGTGAATAAAATACTACTAAAGTGTTTTAATGTAAATCACCAGGCCCATAAGTAGAATAATATATTTACAAAAACTATTATCATACAATCTACCCTGAAAATAACCATACTATAGAATTCAAATTTTTACATGTTGGTAGAAGGAGATTCATTTGTCAAAAATAGTCAGTTTTACCACCAATGTAATCCACCTGTTTTTAAAATAAAAATTAAAAAAAATATGACTTCTGAATCACTAAGTGTCTTTTGAAAACATTAATGTAAAATGAGAAGGATAAAATGGTGAATTTCATCATCAAATGACACAAAACTATAAATAAACTATTAGTTTGATCACTTATTTATAGGATACCTTGGATGATTCAAGGAGTGAATAAAATATATAATTTTTCAATTTTTTGATACATTAAAACATTTTGTTGGTTATATTTTTTTAGACCAATCTGAAGGATATTTTTGAATCCATAGTTTTGGTAAATTTTTATAGATTTGAAGAAGATCAATACCAAAACATTTAAGCGATTTTTTTTTAAAGGATATTTTTCTGAAATAATAGTATGTGGATATGATTAATGTTTCCTTTTTGTAAACTCATTATTAAAATTTATCAGTAAAAGAATCATATTCAATATCAAGTTATTCAAAAAAAATTAATTAAGGTGGAGGTGTTATGGAATCCTCTAAGAGAAAAGAATGTGTTTGGATTTGGAAAGATATTGTTTTAGAGAATTTTATATATAATATTGATATAATAAATAGTCATTTTGAAATGCATTTTGTGTAAGAATAAATATGAGATGCATAATATTAAATATTTTATTTTTGGGATTAAAATTTTTTCATAAGATTTAATATTTTGGGTTAATTATAAAGATATCATGGACTAATACTTCAGGCCATTATAGATTTTTAAATATAATAATGTTTTAAACTTGTATTAAAGTCTTGGAAATAACATTTAAATGAGGATACTATGAGAAATTAGTTCTCTTAGTGATTGAATTTTTCATGGTTCCATATAGTAATAGTGTATCTTGAGCTTCAAAGTGCCTATATTAAATGTTCAAATATAATAACCATATATATTTTGTGTGTAACAACCCATTATGCTTTTAATGTACTACTTTTTTATTGTATTTATTTTGGTGAATTTATTGACTTCTAAATGATGGAGATCCTTTTATGGAGAAAATCACATAAATTTTATATGTCTATGTTTTCTTTAATTAATAGACACAAAGTATAACTTTTTAATGGCTTTGAGGTTTTTTCCCAATGTTCAGAGAACATCTCGAGTTCCTCGGTGTTTTTTATGAGAACTTAGTGGTTTTCTGTCTACTGGTGATTATACACTACACAAATGGATTAGAAGTCATGAAATGGTCATTGGGTAGATTAAATGAAATAGGGTCATGATGTGATTGGTTTATATGCTATGTATTAGGTTCACATCGTGTATTTTCTAGAATTTGAATTTTAATAAAAAGGCGACACATTTTTTAGATATTTCAGCCATCGTGGAATACACGGTGTGTAATTGGATTCCATGCCATGTAAATCTCATCACATATAGGTTTTAATCCCTATTTATATAATTTATTTTTAATTCATCTTGTTTCATTCCCAAAATCAACCCATAGGTCAACCTAGGTGATTTTGGGTTATTCCCTCCCTTCTGGGTCACTTCATTTGGATATCGATTATCAGAATTATTTTTTGGTGTGCCTCTTCGGATAAGTTATCCTTATAGTTTTTCTTTCCTTTTTTCATGACTATTGAATGTTTTCTGGTTATTATTCATATTCACAATTATATAGTGTGTTCTATTAATCCTTTAAATTTTCTTGTCATTCATTTTCTTTCAAAGGCTGATCTCACAAATACCAGTCACTATTGTCAAAGATGGCTAGGTTGATACCATTTTGAGGTATTATTTTCTATAGAATGGATTAATTTGATGGATTTATTAAAATAATTTATAAATTATATTATATTTTTCATTTAATATAATTGGTTTGTGGTTTTAAATAATTTCATTAAAATATAATTTTCTTAAAGGGGTTTTCTTTAAAAGTGATTTTTATTCTGTTTCAGAAATGGGATTTTTCAAAAATTGAAGTAATTTCACTTGGATATGAATTTTTTATAAATATTTATAAATTTTTTTGAAATTTAATTTGAAAATATGGGTACTTTGGTATAATTAGGTGTGTCTGGAAGTAGACATAAGAAACCTTAGTTTGTATGGCACCACTAGTGGTTATTTTCTGATAACAAATGAATCTAGTTGGACTTGATATCACATGGGTCCAATGTTTATCCAAGATTAATATATTTTAGGTCTAATACATATTTTTTCCATTTAATAGATCCCAAATGATAGTGTTCTTGGTAATTTATGGTTTTTTATCACATGATGGTTTTTGTCATGGATTGTTTCTCAATAGTTTTTTATATGTGGTTGTATCACATGGAATCACATGATGGTTTTTCATAGATATTTATTTACATTATTTCCTCTTAATGAATTGGTATGAATTTCTATTTTATCACTTATAATTGAAATATTTATCATTTTGATAATATGGGAAGATTTTATAAAAGCCAAAGGGGAAATGGTTTTCAAATGGATCGTATTTATGGAAATTATTTGTAAAAACGTTTTCTTTTGAATGATATAACTATTTGATTCATGATATTAGATATTTTTAGACTTTGTGGTTGTATCCTATCAAGTGTTATAATCACACCCTACTTTTTACTTTCGGTAATTTTAGATGTTGAATTATAGGATACAGGTTAAGGGAATAGAATCTTGTAGAATGTCAACTTCTCCATTATCTATTTCCTTTATAACAAGATGGTTTAGAGGTGATTGTTGGTCACCTATTGATTTTTTATACTTTCTAGTTTATCCTATTATAGCTTGTATTTTATGGTTTTTTTGGTACCTATTTTCCTCCAACTTTTTAATTTGGTTTTATGCCATGTCTTGGATATATCCAAGACTTGAATCAGTTGTTTTTGTTATACCTTACCAATTGACTTCCAGCTTTGTTGTATGGTTTGGGTGACCCAGGTTGGTCTATTTAACATTGGTATTAGAGAGAGACTCAGTATAAATTGAGTAAGTGTTTCCTATGTTTGGTTCTATGTATTTTTTTTAAATGAGTTATGACCATTAAAATTCGGATATAAAGTGCAGAAAAGGGGCATGACCAGTTGACTTCTGTTACTGAATCTGAGTTACCATGCGTGGTTAGGGACATTATTTCAGGTTTGGGACTTGGAGTTTTTGGTAATTTATATTGATTTTATGGGAGGTTTATTTAATTATTTCTATTCATTTTTTATTAATGAAAATCATTTGTATAATTCATAATTTCTTTAAATTCTCATTAATTTAAAATATTGGTTTGAATTATGAAAGTTGTCCTACAACTTTGGAATGTTCTCAAGATCTAATTGGTTATTATATTGTGATTGGTATATAATAAATATGAGAATATATCTTCCAAATATAATAGAGTAAGCAATGATTTATGTTTTTTAGGAAGGTCCTCTGGTGGACCCTTCCTTGGTAGATGTATTATTCATCATTATTTAGACTCTAGGTCAGGTGGCTTTTGGGAACCCTAGATATGTGATGGATCATGGATTTGATTTTACTAAGTAAAATCCACCCATATTATATGGTGAAAAAGGATCTCAAAAATATGAGGAGAGTATTGATCATATTTAGAGTATCATTAATTTATTAAATACTTCTTAGGACTCAAAAGTGGGGTTTTACATGTATATTATCGAGGGACAGATAAAGATATGTTGGGACTATATTGTAAAAACAATGTTTCATGTGTATATTACATAGAATTAATATAAGAAAGTATTTAACCATACGTTTTATCCTGATAAATTACATGTATAAAATATTTGGGATTTTTTCACCTTAGAGCAGGGGGAGCATACTATCTGTAAGTATTCCACCAGTTTTACTGAGCTGGTGCATCTGTAATCTGATCTTGTCATAAATGAGAAACTAATGTCTTAGAGGTTTAAGTTGGTACTGAGGCACTATATTAGGTCGATGATGATTCTCATGTTCCTTCTAACATTTTTGGAGGTAATTGAAAAATTAGATTTGGCTAAGGTTGAAATTGTGGGAAAGACAGGTTTTGGTGGATCTTCAGTTGGTTTAGTGGTTATATAGGGTGTATCTTCTGACTAAAAGTGGATGAATACTGGTAGTCAGTTTTCTTCAAGACTAGTTTCTAGGGATTCCTCAAGGAAGAATCAAATTTTTTCAATCAGTTTGGGTGGCCTGGTCATAACAAGACAAATTGTGAAGTGGCACCCAGAAATTATCATCTTTGTGCATGATCTGGCCACCTAAAATTATTTTGTGATGGGATATCCTAAGGAATTAAGGTACGATCCATATTCACAAATGGATCACATGTTCATATAGATGCTTCCAAGGGTGGTGGGTCCTATCCTTAGGCTAAGGGGTTGTCCATGTGTCTACGAAATATTAGGGAGGAGTTGGACAATAAATTTTTATGTAGTGTAGTTTACACTAGAGGAATATGATGTAGGCGTAGTAAAATTTATAGGTACAATGTTTATTATATATTCTATTGTGCTAATATTGTTTAATATAGGTTTTAATCCTCATTTTGTATCATTAAAGTCTGTTGTCTTGTTAGGCTTGTGTTTGGAACTTATGTTACACTTTTTGGATCATTCCATGACTCCAGGAAAGTGGTATAAATATGGTTTCATTTTTCCCCCATGTCAGGTGATGATATCCAACTTTGAGGTATAGTGGAGATTCTTGGTGCTTGATCATGAAATATTCCACTTGATTATCAACATGGATTGGAATATCAGTGTTAAGTAACAGATAGACTAATATAATTATTAAGTATACTTCTTATCTTTTGATGGGTTTTCTAATGTTTTTTAAGGGGAGTGGGACTCTATATCAGGATGTGTGGGTCATTTTGTTGCATATTCTGGGGTAACCTCATTATAGATTTTAGAGATGTGTCTTGATGAAGTTGACCATTTAATGATAATTCTGCTTCTTATAGTGCTGTGTGTACCTGGAGCTCCATATGGATGATTTTTATGGTTTACCACTATAGAGAGGGTATATGTTTATGATTGAACTTCTCCCTAATACGATGAAAATTTCTATACGATCTTATCAAATGGTGCATGCAGAGTTAGTGTAACTTATATTCTGGCTTGAGGACCTCAAGGCTAATGGTTTTATTCATCTTAAAATTTATCTATTGGCTTCACCTTTCCACTTTTCTTAGATCGAAGACAAGAGATTTATAATTTTTATCTACTACTGTAAGTTGAATAAGTTACTGTTAAGAACATATATCATTTTCCAAGGAGTCGTGATATTTTTGACTAGCTCTATAGTGAATTTTGGTTTTAAAATGTAGACATGTAGTCAGGGTACCACCAGTTGAGGTTCTGAGAAGAGTATATACCGAAGATAATGTTTAGGAGTTGAAATGAGAATTTTTATTTTTTGGTTATTCCATTTGGCCCAACTAATTCTTTTATGGTATTTGTGGATTTAATGAAATTAGTATTTCAATAGTTCTTGGAATATTCTGTTTTATTCTTCATAAATGATATATTGGTTTACATTATGATTGGGGAAGAGCACATGGACTATTTGGATATCATTCTTTGGAACATGAGATAATATCATCTATGGGGTTATCTTTCCAAATGTGATTTATAGATCCAGGAAGATAACATTATGGGGCATGTGATATATGAGGGGTTCATCTAATTGGATCTTAAAAAAATAAAAAAATTTATGTCGTTGGAGAATCCCAAAATTGTGTCTGACATCCGAAGCTTCATGAGATTTTCTGGTTATCATAAACTACTTGTTCATGGATTCTAGATTCTAGCATATTTGATGACTACTTTAACCTGTTAGAGTGAAAAGATTAAATGAAATGACAAGTTTCATATATATTTATAGAAAATAATTTTGAGATTGGCTTTAGCTCTAGTTTTGATTCTTCATAATATGTGTTCAAGTTATGATGTTTTCTACAATTCTTCTCATATGGGTTTGGGATGTGTCTCAATATAGGGGAAATAAGTGGTGACCTATGAATCATTCCAGTTATACCCTCATGAGAAGAACTACGCTACCCATGATCTTGAGCTTGTAGCAGTTATGCATGCACTAAACATGTGGATTCACTAACTCTCTAGGGAAGGGTTTACAATGTATTCATATCATAAAATCCATAAATATATTTTTACATAGAGGGATATAAGCTTGGGAAAAAGGCAATGTCTGGAGCATCATTTGAATTTTGATATTGATATTTTGAACAACCCTGGGAAGGAAAATATGGTTGCTAATGTGTTGAATTTTTTGTCTCAATACATGAAGGATTCGGTTGAGGAGTCATCTCTGATGAGTTTGTCTGCTAAAACTACTATAAAATAGTCCTTTAATAGAATTAAAAATGGAATTCATTTTTTCTAGAGAATTACTGACTACCTGAGCATGAATAAAAGACCTAGGCATTTATCATCTCTTTTATAAGCAATGATAAAGGGGCATACTATAGTCTTCTATAATAACACAATGGAAAACAAGAAATATCACCAACAAGTAAAAAATAAACTACTAATACAAAATTTAAATTTAATAATAATTACAACAAAAATAAAACAAAAATAAACTATATTATATGAATTTCAAACATTTTTTTACAATTAAATTATTAAGTACAAATTTTTACATTTAATAAAAAAATATATTTTCATTTTCCTTTTACCCCTAGACCTGAATCATGTTATTATCAAAAAACCACCTTTGATTATGAAAAATAACACACCTGAATAAAAAAACAATTATTATGTCAGTAATAATATAAATAAATAAGTTAAACAGAAAAAAAAATTAAACTAAAATTTGATTCATACCACTAACACTATGTATTATATTTAGTTGCAGTTGATTCTAGAACGTTAAACCATTTAATATTATTCTTTAATAATTGTCTATCCAAAAGTTAACTAAATAAGTCAAAGATAAAAACTATAAGTAAATTGACTATGTAATAGAAGCTAGAATTATGAGAAAACAATCTAGGCTCGTTTGTTTTGTTTTGGCGATGTGATACGTGTTTTAAACTAAAATGACAATTATAAATTTAAAAGATGCACTTGGAGTCATACGTATCATAATGTGAAATATATTCATGTGAAAATAATTCTTAAACACCCAAAATGACTTATGGATCATTGTACTCCATTAATAAAATAATGTTAATGTGTCTTCTCATTTTTGTGTATGTTACATTTCTTTTTTAGTGAAATGTCATTATAAACTGAGAACATGAACTTTGATTCATATCAGCTACATCATTTGTCAGTTTTAAATGAGACTAATTTATATACGTCACAAATAACTTTTGAATCATTTTCCTAGATTATCCACACAATCTGAGCGTCTTTTATTAGTTTTAGTGAGTATAACTTTTTGAACTGAAATGCAAATTTTAAAATGGTAACATACACATTGTGTTATATCAGGAACATTGTATACTAAATTAAGGCATGGATGATTAATACACATCAAAAATGGAATATGGATCATTTCCCTAAAGTATCAAAATTGTTCGAATGTTTTTTCTCAGTTTTGAGTAAGTCATTTTTCTTTTTTACTAAAATTAATGTCAATTTTTAATAAAAATACACACATGGAGTGACACTGGTCCCACCAAGAATTTTATTAAAGTGAAGCTGATTCCTACATGTCTGAAATGAATTTTTCATATTTTTTTGAATGTATCATAACAATATGAATTAATTTATTTGTTTTGGAGTATATCACATGTCATTTTTACTAAAATATCATTTTAAATTGGAAACTCGCACTTTGAGTCATAATGGTCACATTGTGTGTCAGTTTGAGGTGAAACTAATTCATAAACATCACAAATGAATTACGAATAATTTTCCTAAATTATCAACATAATATATGCATGTTTTCTTAGCTTTTAGTGACTAACACCTTTTAAAATAAAATGTCAATTTTAAATTGACAACAAATAGTATGAGTCATGTCGGGAACATCGTATATCAGATTAAGGTGATGCTAAATCCTAAATTTCAAAAATAAATAATGGTCCATTTTTTAATGTATCAAAACAATTCGAATGTGATTTCTTGGTTTTGAGTATGTCAGTTTTCTATTTTACTAAAATTAATGACAATTTTGAATAAAAAGCTGCACGTAGATTCAAATCGTTTATATCGTACATTAGATTAAAGTGAGGCTAATTCCTAAATATCCCAAATTACATAATTTTTTTTTATTAATGTATCAAAATAATATTAATTCATTTTCTTAATTTTGAGTACATCACTTTTCTTTATTATAAAAAATGTCATTTTAAACTAGAAACTAGAACCTTGAGTCCTATTGGCCACATCATATTTTAGTTTGACATGAGACTGATTTCTACATGTTAAAAATGACTTAAGAATAATTAAACTACATTATCAAGACAATCTTACTATTTTTTCTCACTTTTTAGTGAGTGAAACATTTTTAACAAAAATATCAATTTTAAACTCATAACAAACACTTTGAGTCAAACTAGGAACATCATGTACTATATTGACATGATAATGATTCATAAACATTAAAAATCACTTTTAGATCATTTTTCAAAACAATATGACTATGTTTTCTTAGTTTTGAGTATGTCAGTTGTCTTTTAAAAAAATAATTTGAATTTTGAATGAAAAGACACACTTGGAGTAATATTGGTCACAATGTACATTGACATGAGGTTCTTCTGATTCCTACATGTCCCAAATTACTTATGTATTATTTTTCTAAAGTATCAAAATAATATGAATGTGTTTTATTAGTTTTTGGGTATGTCAATTTTCTTTTTTACTAAAATGACCTTTTAAAATTGAAACATACACATTGAGTTATACTAGTCATATCTTGCATCAGTTTTATGTGATATTGATTACTATATGTCAAAAATAATATTTGAACCATTTTCCTAAATTATCATGAAAATCCAAAAAAATCTACCTATTCATTGAGTGAAAATTTTTTAAATAAAATGTCAATTTTAAACTGATAATGAACACTTTGAGTCATACCAGCCACATCATGTATCATATTGATACATATATAATTCCTACATTTCATAAATCACTTATTAATTTTTTTACTATCATATACAAATATTATGAATTCCTTTGGTCAGTTTTGACTATGTTTGTTGACTTTTTTACAAAACAATAATTACAATTTTAAATAAAAAGATGCACTTAGAATCATATCAGTTACACCATACATCGTATTTAGGTGAGGTTGATTCCTACACATCCAAAATGACTTAAGTATTGGTTTTATAAAGTATCAAAACAATCCAAATTATTTTTATCAATTTTGAGTATGTCACATTAATTTTTTACTAAAATTTCATTTTAAACTGGTAATATAGACTTTGAGTCATACCAGTCACACCATTAGTTGTTTTGATGTAATAATATTTTATACATGTTAAAAATGAATTATGAATCATTTTAAAAAATTATATAAACAATTTGACCTTATTTTATTAGTTTTCAATGAGTGTAACTATTTTAACTAAAATATCACTTTTAATCTGATCACTGACACTTTGAGTCATACCAGGAACATCGTGTATCATATTGGGTATTGGATGATCCCTACACCTCCAAAATGATATATGGATCTTTTTACTAAATTATAAAAACAAGATAAATTGGTTTTATTAGTTTTGAGTATGTCAGTAGTCTCTTTTACTAAAATTTATGTCAATTTTATATAAAAATATGTACTTAGAGTCATACCGGTCACACTATCTGATAGATTAAGCTGTGGTTAATTTCTACATATCCCAAATGAATTATTTATTTCATTAATAAAGCATAAAAACAATACAAACTTCTAATTTTACAATGATTTCCAATGAATTAATTTTTTGAACTACCAACACTACATATTTAGTTGATTTTCATAGTTGAAAAACCATTCTTGTTGTTGAAAACTAGAAGAAAAGCATACGATCTTCCTACGCTCTTCAGTTTTTCAACAATAAGAATGGTTTTGTGGCAAAGAATAACCACTCAATATGAAGTGTTGGCAGTTCGATGATAAAATGAAATGGGAAGCATGATAATATTAGAAGGAAGAAACATGTTATATCTTCTGTGGATTATTTCAGATAGTTGAAAGAAATATATGACTTCACAAAATATCTACGGAAAAAAATAAGTATTAGATAAAAATGATAAGGAAATTAAAATAAAAATAGTAGATAAAATGATGAAAAAAATATTTATATAACTATTAAAAATTAACTTTTTATGACGGTTATATACATTTGTGGTCCATTTCTTTGTTTTAATTATCTACGTTGTAGCCTCGAAGGGAAATATCGCATGAGATAGAGTAGCATCATAAAAAATGCCCCAACTTGAAAAAAATACACATATATAACAAAACAATTCTTATGAGAGTAATACTAAAAAGAAATAAATTAAATATAAATATGAAACAATACAATAATTCTATGGATAATTATTTTACTATGTAAACATCAATATTTCCTCTATGATTGAGAAGATGTTTCTTTATTACTCTTCTTATAGAGTAAGTGGAGGGAACTTGAATGAATGTGATAAATTCCAACTTAATATGGGTGAAATGGTTTTGAGGATGAAGAAATATATGGAAGTTTTGGTAAAGAAAGGAATGAAGGATGCACATAAATATTCTAAAATAAATGAAATATTTACAGAAGAATGAAAATTAAATCAATATTTCAATATAAAATTGTGTGGTAAAACATAGAAATTATGTTGTAGAATTAACTTTACATCTTCCCAAAAGGATTCCTTCATTATGGTCTATTATTCCATGGGATTGGTAACATCTTCATGTTCATTAGACATTGTCTGCATGAGTAGTCAAACATTAAATTTAGATTATGATAATATAATAGATAATAGATAATATTATGAGGAAAAATATAGTATATTAAAAAAATACATTATTATCGAAAACTTTTTCTTTTTAAAAGGTTTTAATGATTTAGATCCTCTATCTAGATTCCAAATCCCCTCTTTGTGGCCCCTATAATATATAAGACATTTTTTACATTCAGACTAGTATGAACTAATTGTGATCTCCTAATGAAAGTTTCATCCTTGATGGAATTTTCATCTAACCTAATGGTTGTTTTAGTCACTAACAGGAAAAATGACCAATTTTTATTTTCTTGATATTAGTCATAAAATAATTTCACTACTTGTGATTCTGTTATGAGTGGCACATTGTTTTCCCAATCTATAATGAAATTGACTTTCATGAATCCCATTTTATCAATTTTTACATACCTATATTGTGAAACCATTTTCAATAGAAAATCATCACTTGAAATTTTTTGTAATCAAACTCGTATATCTATTTTATAATTCCAAAATTTGAAATTTTTTCATAAATTATATATCTATCCTTGGAACTAGACATGTGAATATCTTTTTTCATAATCATATCTCCACTATTATGCATCATTCTGTAGACATCATGTTATTTTATATAGAAAGTATAAACATTGGATACACAACCAGTGTAAGATATAACAATTTCATTTGGTCTCCTGGCTATCCATTAAATTCAATCAGTAGTTGAATTCAAATTTTCAGATAAATCCTTAAAACTTTTATCATAGAACCTTCTTATAAACTATTGATCATGTGTATTTAATTCCCATCCTTTAGTCCTTAATAGATTCAAATATCAAATAATTTCTTTGTGGGATTCAATGTATAGATCAAAACCTTCACTATTATATAAAATGTAAAGGTGTGCTTGATCCTACTATCTAAAGGTAATTGTAAATATATCTATTTCAAAATCCTTTTTCCCACAAGGTGTACATTTTAATGAGTCTTTGGGAGACTGATGCTATCAACATCTAATAGGTAATTAGTAAATAATTCAATAGCTTCTTTATAAATATATCATTATTCAATACAAACTTATGGCCGACTTTGATTCCTAACACACCCTTCCATAATCTTCATATACTATTTGATGGGGTACATCCATCTATAATGGAAATGACCACATATTTGAACCTCTATAACCAAGTGAACCATCATATGTACCATTATATCAAATAATGATTATAAGAAGAATATCTATGATTCACATAATATAACTACATCATCCTTATTCATGATTGGAAACTTCAATGAGACAATAAATTTACTGCATATGGATTTTAAAATAAAGCAGACTCTTATTAATGTATATTGTACATTTTTAGGAATAATTCAATGGAAATTAACATGTATCAAATATTGCTTCAAAACTTGATAGTTCTATGATTTTATTCCCTATAACTTCACATTAGTCATTGACATTAAATTGTTGATATTTAATGACTACCCCTCAGGAAATTTTAAACTATTAAGGAAAAGGGGGAATTTTAATTTACCATGTTTGGATAGAGTATAAGATTATAGAGGAATAAAAGTACACCATTTACCCTTCATCGGTGTCAACTCTTCCCTTATCCCCTTATCAATCGTATCAAAACTAGGTTTTATTCCATCTTTAGTTTTGACAATAACATTTAGTAATGTTACAAAAACACTATCAAATAAAAAATTTCTACATGAATTACATCAAGAAAATTAATGATGTATAAACAATTATAATATTTTAATTCAAGGAAAATTATTCTCTTCTTCCAAAATAATTTTTCATGGTTTTTGAGTGTGGTTTATAAAAAATGTTAATATGATTTAATTTATTTAATAGTTGATCACCCGTTAGTGGAGACAATGTTGTAACTTATTCAATATTCCCATTGAACATTGTTTTCCTTGATTAGTATTTATGTCATAAAGGTAAAAATTAATGATATTTTAAAAAAAGAGTCTTTAATGAATGTTAAAACAGAAATGAGTGTGTTCATTCTTCACAAATGGGACACCCCAACAGTCCTTTAATGTTACATCCAGATAAATATACATAAGAAGGAAATTGATTTATCTTCCTATAAAACATGGACCTTAATGTGAATTATTCACTTCTATGAGCATAATATATTTTAATATTTTTATCCTACATCAATTTCAGATCATCGATCAATGTAGAAATATATACATCAATATAATTACAAGGTTTCTTTGGTCTAGATATAAGTTCAGAAAACATAATGTATTTTCTCTTCATGCATAACAATGTAAGAAAGTTATAATTTAACAACATAATGATCCATCTACTGTGATTATAACTCTATATAAAAAAAAGTATTTCTTCCACTTGTAGATGATTCAAGACGAAATTTTCCTGGATCATTTCCAAATTCAGGATACTCATAATCATTTTTCATTTTCTAAGAAAAATATGTTGGAAGATGTAGGTTCCCATATTTAATTCTTTTATCTTCATTCAATTTCAATTGTCTCATGATTTCTTGACATCCACATACTCTTCTAAGTAATGGAATGATAGAAAAGTACCATACATATTTTTATGTACTTGATTAAATTTTTATGTATCAATCAATACCACACTTAAGGAATTTTATGGGTGAGTTATGGTACTTGAGAAACAATATGCACTCATTTATAAAAGAATGTGTTTTTTTTAATTCCTTACTATTTAACATATTAATCATTTATCATCATATGTTTGACATGGAAGTTCATTTTCATCTAGCATCATATCATTCAGTAGACCGAGTATTTCTCTAAAGATGGTATCACTCCATCCTCTGCCAGCTTTAATATTATATAACTTTCATACCACTGAAAATGTTGTGTATTTATTACCAAAATTATAAAATGGTCTCTTAGAATGGTTATTTAACATACCAAAAAACTTTGGAAAATCAAGAAAGCCATTTTCAATTTTCATTATCATTTCTTCCATGTGATTTCCATCATCATTTATACTACTATTCATATCAAATGATCCATAAACCATAGTATCATCCAAATCCATGTGCATGTTTTTTTACCATGTTTAGTCCAACATTTATAGATCTTATCTATCCCATGAAAAATAAAATTTTCTTCCAAATTTTCAGGAATAAGTTTTCTTCAATAACAACAATATAAAATTGTAAAAAGGATTTGAAAAGGTACATATGCATACTCAATTGAAAACATGATAAAATATTTTAATCCATATTCATATAATTTTATGAAACAATTAGAATTCATTCATTTTTGAATCTTATCAGTCCTATTAGGTTCCTACAATCTTTATTTTGTTAAATAAATAAACAAATACACATATGATATTCATTATAAAAGGTGAGAGTTATAGATAATTCTAATAAGGGGAACCCAATATTTGTTTGTTTTGAATAATGTTCGTATGATTTGAAGGAACTGGGAATTTGAATTTAAGAAACTAATTACTCCACTATGGTAGTTTTTATCCTATGAATTCATCCAAAGGTTAAAGTTATATACAACTTTTATCTTTGTCATCTTCATCTCTTGAATATTTATTACTATATTTTTATACTTGAAATCATCCTCCATATCTTGTGGACATCAAACAATGTTCCTTGAAATAATATAAGAACTATTCATCCATGTGATGAATACTAATTAGAGTAGTTTAGGAAACATAAAATAAATGGGGGATTAGTCTCATGAAAGAAAATTCAATAATAACTTTTCAAGATATCAATCCGATAGGGATGACTTGTGTACTTCATTATGTTCTCTAAAAGTGTAAATTAAAACAATTTGTTAGAATTATACCATTGTCACTAGTTATAAACATGTGTTCTATTGAATGTGATATTTGGGAGGAATAAATGTTCTTGTTTGTGATTTAAGGGGTCCCAATGGGGACATGTTATAATTTATGAATCCTTGGGGACACTATGAATTCTATATTTATAGGAGAAACCCTAATTTTAATATATTCAATCCTCTAACTAAGAATAGTCCAAAATCTATTAAAATTATATATCAAGTCTGTCCTAAATCCCTTAAACAAAATAAAATATAATATATGTAATTAATGTGTAATAGGAAACCATGATATGATAAAAATAATAATAAACTCTCATTTCATCAACTAGAAGACATAAAAATGAATTGATAAAACATTTTTATAAATACTGAGTTATTCCATATACATGGATGGTAATCAGATATTCCTACGGGTAGAACCAATATATGTAGACCGAAAATGATGAATACCTAAAAATATTTCCTAATAATTAATCCAAGATATATATAATTTTATAACATTAATTAAAATGTTTAGAACAACTAATGTAAAAAACTATAGAATTATTTCATTTAATAGTAGTGGTATACCAAAAATCATTAATCTTTATAAATTCTCTTTAGAAATATTTTCCCCTTAATAACAGAAATTTTATAAAATGAGGATAATTATTGAATCTGTAAATATTATAGGGTTCTTGAATATTCCTCTTTATAACCATACTCATGAATAAAAATATATAATAATAAAATGAAGCATTTGTCAAAAAACAAGTAAATTAATACAGTTAAATAAAATAAAAAAATAGTCACATTATGATGTATCAATATTAAATTTTGCATATGTAAAAATAATATACATGTAAACAGTACTAAATGAAGCATACGTAATCTTGGGAAAATAAAAAACATCTCATAAAGGGACTTTGGAAATACTTGGGTTAGAACCATATATAAATATGATGACGAGTTTCTATGTTTATAACCAACCAGAGGCCCATATATAACTATCCTACCTTGTTGGACTCCCATTTAAACAATGATTCAAGTGTGGATCCATACAGTATTTTTGGGACTACATTTTAACTGTATCTCATACCTCGCTAATATGCACATAATCCCTATTATGATAGAAAGGGAGGTATGTATTCATTTTCAAAAAACATATCAATCAACAATAAACATAACCCAAACATTTTTTATCAAAGATCCTTCCAACACCCATCAAAATAATCTTTTTATATAAAATAAAACAATCACAGCACATCGAAACAATTATATTAAACTATAATATATGGTTATAAATGTTTAAAAAACCATTTCATGGTCCCAGAAACACTATAATACTTTATACTACTACTAATTTTATAGAAGAAACTTCATTTTTTTTAAATTATTCAAAATGAAAAAGAAGGAATCAATGTAATTTTAAAAATGTAAAAACAAGACTTAGAGTCATAATTTTAAAAAACTCACATTAATAGTCTATATTGAAGTGCAATTTTGTAACCAAGAAAAAAATTATCAACAACTTCTTTGAATGAATCCTATCTATATTTCATATGACTACATACATATATACAGAAAATGTTTTATTCATATATATATATATATATATATATATTTAAAAATTCATACGTATATATATGGATGTTCATATAGGATATTAAGAAAAAACAAAAAGATAAAATTCAGGACACTTAACATAAAATAAAAATCCTAATATAATACTATTAAAGCTTCAAAATAGAAAAAACCCAAAACAATCTGCCCCTCAACTTCAAGAAATCATTAAATGAAATCCGTTTCGATTTATTTAATAAAAACTGTTGGTGGTTTTTTAATGGAAACTCTATGTGTGTTATTTCTTTGGAGTAAGTTCAAACTATTAAAACTTAATATGCTACAAGGATAAATTTTGTGTGTGGAGTTATTAATACACTACAAGGTAGAGACAAAAGACCTTAAATGGTAAATAAAAATACAAAAATAAAAGTAACCCCCAATTATAAATTTATTCTAGAAGGTAAAGAAGTGATAGATTATGAATGATAAGAGAAAATGATCAAATAATGAAAAAAGGTATCCCCAAACAAGAAATCAACGAGTGTAGAGGAGGAGAAAATAACATACCTTGGATTAAAGTTTTGAATCATCCAATAGAATGTAGAGATATCATCAAACCTTGGATTCATTCAATCCTTTGATTTATTTGTCACTTGAATCATTTGAGCCTTGGATTCAAGCCTTAGAATTGTTCAAGCCTTGATTCGAGCTTGGATTTGATGATGAGGAATGCCGAAAGTGGGTGGATTCCGTAGAAGGATTTGGATATCATGACTGGTTCACGACTAGTTAGGGTTATTTAAATAGATAGGGGGACACTTTTATCAACACTTTTAAGAAATTGATGATAAAGATCTCTTTTATAGGTGCCAAAATAATAAGCACTAATAAAGGATTTGTAATTATAATTATATTTAAAAATAATGTTAATATATTTATATAATTATATATATATATATATTTAATAAATATATATAAATATAATTATTGTAAATACATTATTTATTAATATATATTTATTAAAATTTTTTAATTATTTAATTATATAATTATTTATTTATAATTACATTTATACATTTTTTTAAAATAATATCTATATATTTATGTCATTATATATTAATTTAATTATATATATATAATCATGTATATATAAAAATATAAATATAAATATAGTAAATATATTCATTATTTAAATAAATTTAATATAATTTTAAAAATATTTACATATATATAATTATTAATTTATATATTTATTGATGATTTTTTTCAAAATAATATTTATTTATCTATAATTATAAATATATAAATGTATAAATATAGTAAATTTAAATTTATAAATATATGTTTATAATTATTTATTTATGAATATATTTTAAACATTATTAATCAATATATAATAATAAATGTATGCATGTTAAAAATTTGTGAAATTGAATAATTAAAAATGAGTATACTTTAATAATATTGAAAAAATGGATAATTTTTTCATTTAAATATAAATTACAAAAATATATTAATATATATTGAAATAAAGATGAATATATATTGAAAATATTAAAAAATAGTAAGTATATATAAATAAATTATATAAATTGATTAAATTTCCAAAAAAATAAAAATAAAATAAATAAATAACAAAAATGAATCGAAAAATAACTCAAATAATATAAAAAATAAATAAATAAAATTTACCTATTAAAGACATAATATATTAAATGTAACATATTACAATTAAATTCTTAAATGAATATTCAAATTTAAATAAATTACATAAATATTAGGTGTGTGAGTTTCTATATGATATTTCATTATTTACATAAATATTTGTGTGTCTATTAAATACATTAATTACATATATGTGTTTGAGATCAATGTAGCACACATATGTTATATGTTAAATTAAAAAACAAAATGACGTTCAATTATATCCATTACTCGATGTATTTAGTTAGTATTTTTAATTAATATTAATTTTTAATTACAATCCACTCTTCATTAAATATATGACTAATTTAGTGTAAAGAAAAAATATTTTTTATTATATAAATTTAATTTTCTGAAATATATATATATATATATATATATATATATGAATATATTTCTATATTAATTGTATTAATGGATAATTATATATAAAAACCATTAAAATGAATAAGACATTAATACATTTTTTAATTATTACATTTTATATCATTATACTTAATATATATTTTTTATTACTATAATATATATATATATATTTATTAAACTTATTCATTTTTTATTAATAATTTTTTCATTAATAATTTTTTAATAATTTTTTTTATTTATTGATTTTAAATTTTTTATTTAATTATTTCAAAATCTTTAATTTTATGTTTTTTTGTTTAATTATTACATTTTAATCATTTTTTATATAATTATTACAATTTATTCATTTAATATATCTATAATCAATATACTATTTATTAATATTTATAATATATATATATATATATATTATATTTATTCATTTTTATCAATAATTATTTAATTATAAAGATTTTCCATGTTTTTCATAATTTATTGATTTTTATTTTTTAGTTTTTTTATTATTTAATTTTATTAATTTTTCTTATATATATATATACGTAATATGTACTATTTATTTGTATTTATAATTTATATGTATGTATATTAAATTTATTCATTTCTATCAATAATTATATAAATAAAAAAATGAATAATTTTTTTTATTTACTCATTTTTATTTTTATCTGTTTAATAATTCATTTTTTGCTTACATTTATCAATGCTAAAAAAAGATGATAATTGATATCTTTTATCATCACTAAAAATAAAGTGCTGATAAAGTGTACCCTTATTGGCACTTTTTGCTAGTTTTGTTAAAGACTTATTTTGTAGTATTGTGAGATGATCATCAGAATGGAAGAGGTTGGTGGAAATATGATCTTGGAATTGATAAAATTAGACTCTTCTTTTGATGAGGGAGTTCGAGTTGAGCTGGTGAAAGAAAATGAGCTCCAACACTTGGGTAAAATCCCTTATAGTGGGGATACCTCATGTGAGTGGTCTATGTCTCAGAGTGGTGCTTTGTGCTTCTGTGGAAGGATGGTTTTCCATTTCTCTTGAAGAAAGAGTTATTGGATAGTGGGCACTAGTCTTGTTGGTCTGTAAATCATAGGGATACCAACATGTATCATGACTTGAGACTTGGGTATTGGTTGACATGAATGATGCATTCAGTTTAGATTTCATTTCATGGTGTCTTACTTTCCTGGGAAATAAGGTAGAACAAGAGAGACCTATATGTTTTTTGAAGAACATACCCATTCCAAAATGGATTTGGGTTGAGATTTCAATGGATTTCTTCATTGGTTAGCTATGGGATCCTTGTGGTAAGGGTTTGATTTGGGTGATTATTGATCAACTCATGAAATCATTTCATTTTATTCATATCAAGGGGATAGCAAAGGAGGATCATCCTAGGGACTTCTATGTCTGAGAGACTATGATAGATAATGGGGTTCCCTCTACGGTTGGTTCTAATAGGGATTTGAGGTTCACATATAGGTTTTTTTACTTCTTTTATGGGGGTGATGGGTTCTCAAAATAGATTAAGCATGGGTTTTCATCAACATATGAATGGAAAGATAGAGAATTATCTAGGTTCTTGAGGACATTCTCATGTCTTGTGTGCTTGATTTTGGAGGATCTTGGAAGAAGAATTTTTCTATGTTCATTTTTTCATAAAACCATAGTTATCAGACCTTGATTTTCATTTCCCCCTTTGAGGATTTGTATCGAAGGACATGTAGACCTCCCTAAGTTGGGAAGAGTGGGTATAGTGGTCCTTGGATGGGGTGAGTCTTGTTCTGGAGATGATAGAGAGGGTCCGGTTGATCCAGGTGAGATTGATCATAGCATAGAGTCTTCATAAATCTTATGTGGACCATCGTCGTTATCCACTAAATTTTAATAATGGTGATTTGGTTTTTCTAGGAGTTCCACCATTCTTGGGACATCATCAATTGGGTAATTAGGGTAAGTTGGCAACAAAGTATGTGGACCCACTTGTGATCATTGGATGACTAAGAAAGGTGGCCTATTAGATGGACCTGCCACTTATTTTGACTTATATTCACAACATGTTTCATGTTTTTTAGATGAGGAGGTATATACCAGATCCTTCCCATGTGATTAGATATGAAGATTTTGTTCTTGAGACCCACACCACTATGTTTAAGTATCCAGTTTAGAATAAGGATCACCTAGTGAAGGTATTCTTCTATAAAATTATTCCTTTGGTCTAATTATGGTAGTAGTATAGGGTATCCACAAGATATGGGATATGGAATTATTGATGGGGAATCAGTGGCCATTACATTGTGAGATTTCAAGGATCTGAGGGATTTCTGGGGGTATAAATCATTTATGGTTTGGAGATTATAAGACCTTGTTTTTCCTTATATATACTCATTTGTTAATTCTTTGTTTGTAGTCCTTGTTTTGGTGTGTTTGTGGGATTCTCAAGCATGGGGATGTTTTTTTGGGAGAAATGACCTATTGTTTTGAGATTTTATTTTTTTAATTAATGGAGACTGGGTACAAATTTGGTAATGGTTTTGAGTGGTTCTCTCCATGTTCAAAGAATTCCCTAGGTGTCGCTATTGTTTTTCTAAGAATTTTGTTTTTTTTCAATCTACAAGGTGATTTCATGACATATAAAGGGATTACATCCCTTGTAATGGTCATCTAGAAGATTATATGAAATACGTTTTGGGTTTGAATGGTTTCCACATTGGTTACTTGGTTCACATTGTGTAATTGAGAAATTTGATTTTAAATAAAAAGGTGGCACATTTTGTTTTTGAGATTTCAGCCTTCATGGAATACACAACATGTAATGGGATTACATGTCGTGAAATATCATGTCCTATATGTTTTCAGGGCTGGTTGATTTATTTATTTTTTATTTGTATGACATCCTTCATTCACTTGACCCAAATATCACCATAGGATATTTTGGGTGATTCAATCCCATCCTATTCACTTTATCCAATGATCATTCATCAATACTTTTTTGGTACACCTCTCCTGATAAGTGTTACTTCTAGTTCCTTTTTCCTTGGTTTGTGGATATTGATTTGGATAATATTAGGATTCAAATTTATGATTGGAGAGTGTTTTATATTGATCCTTTGTAGTTTCTTGGTGTTCCTTGTCTTTCAATGTTTGATCTTTAGTTTCAAATCACTATTGTTGAAGGCATCTAGGTTTTTGGGGGAAAATAACTCAAGGTAATAATGTGATGTTTTGGGGTTTATTGGGTTTTCTAAAAATCATGTTTCCATAGTCATTTGTGGAGTTCTAGAGAGATTTTTGATAATCTATGTTGAAATGATCCATGAAAAAGGAATGGATGATCATGAGGGGTTACAAAAAATGCGTATATAATGTGTCATTATTTCCTAGTGTTTTTTATATTTTTTGCCTAAAATTTAGAGAATGGAGAAAGGTGTTTTTATAAAAGGAAGTTTCATGAAATTTTGATGTTCAATGTAATTATTTTTGCACAATATAAGTTTTCTTATCATTGCATAAAATTTATAAAATGGAAAAATAATGAGAAATAACTATTTTGCACGAAAGGCATGTTGCATGCACTCAGGAAATAAAGGTGATGTGATTGAAAGAGAATAGAGTTACACATCCAATGCGACCTCAAACCGAGATCATCCACACTCATGGAAATATTACTCTTTTAGAGGAAGATTTGTAAGGTTTTATCACATGGGTTTGGATGGGTCTCTAAATTGATGGATACCACCCTCATTTTAATATCTCAACCCTTAGAGAAAATTGGAGCTCTAAATCATGTAAGAGTTGTGTGTAAAGGGTGTTTCTCATAAAAAGAATTACACACAAAGAATAAAAGATGCATGTAGGATGTTTTTTCTAAATAGTGTGGGAAGTTTAGTAGTTATTTTCCTAAACTAAAATTTAGTGTGCAAAGTGTTAAAGTTTCACGCAATACATATAAATGTTGCATAGAAGATAGAATTTTCCCTGTATTTTTGTTGTAATGTGTTATTCATCAAGTAGATTAAATTGAAACTTAATGATGCAATAAATGAGGTGTAAAACATATTGATTCATGTTATCAAAGAGGTTTCTTCTAAAGGAGCAGTGAGCACACATTAGTTGATAGAATAGTGAGATTTCATATTGAGATTAGCTGTAAACCAGGAGGGGAAGTGAGTGTTCTATAAAATCGTTAATAGTATTGTTCTTATAGTGGATTTGGTACATTGGCACATTTACATTGTATTATACTTGGACGTAGCCCAGTGAGGTGAACCATGTAAAAGTTTTGTGTCCTGAGCATTATTTCATTTCTGTTCTTACATTTCTAAGGGAATGATAGAGAAGAGTGTTTTCTTTCACAGAGGAACAAGATATGAAGGGGAAGTTGTTTTAATATATCATACCCTGATTCACCCCTCATGGTATTTATCCTATTTGGGATAACAATTTGTACTATATCCAAAGGTTAGTTTCATTTTTTCTCTCTAAGGGGTTTCAATAGGGGTTTTAAACCATAAAGGGATTTTGATCTTCGATGGAAAAAATTTCAAATTATAGAATAATAGGATTTAACAATACTTACTATCATCATGAATGGATGTCTATATAGTAGTGAAGCATGGTATTTCGACTAGTGTGTCCAGTGGTACTTTATCAGAAGCTAACTGAAAGGACTTAGATGTGGATTCCAAAGAACTCAATACCTCCGAAGGAGCCCCATCCAATGTAATATATACGAATTCTATGTCATGAAATACATCACATTCTATGTGGTAAAATATTTTAAATACTTATGAGGGTGACTCAAAAGTTTTATAGGAAAAGTTATAGGTTTTATGGAACAACTATAAGGATATGATAATGCACTATAATGAATCTATTGACGAATTGTTTGACTGAGTGAATTTTGTGGTAGAATATATGTGTGGTCTCAGAGAAATTATTGAATGTGTAAATATTTTTAAGAACATATTAATAATACTTCCCCATCAATTCTATTTAAAAGTTTTTGTTTTGGAAGATACATATCCAAAGGATAAGACATTGAATAGCTTTCATAGTAGTCTTGTTGCATACGAATTTTGAAATGATGATAATGAGTCTCTAAAAAGCAGAAACTCTAAAGAATTGGAATTCAAGGACATGAAGAATATCACCATTAATGATGGTCAGGAAGATTAAGAAACAAATGAGGTGATTTAATTCCTTTCCTCAAATATATAAACTGGAAAAATAATTTTCAAAGTTAAACACCCACTTGCATGCATATTATGTGGAAAGTTTGGACATATTGCAACAAGGTGACCTATGACATTTCAAGATGATGATGAGGATGATGTTCAAATTCCCATGATTATTTCTCTAGCCTATGTTAAAGGTATGTAAAATTTAATGTGAAATTTCTTTAAAAATTAGATTCTTCTTTTATAAAGTTCTAACGATCTAAGGTTAAAGAGATGGAGAACTCCAAATATCATGGAGAAAATTATATGGTAGCAGTTGTCAGAAGTGCCTAGAAAGAGGGGAAATGGACAATGATGAAGAAGATGTTGAAGGAAGAGTTTATTTTAAGGAAAAATTAGAATCTTCTCATGAGGATATATATATATATATTTAGAGAGACAAAATGAACAAATCAAAAAATGTGGTTCACGATACCAATATTTATATGAAGTAACAGAATGAATTCATATATGAGATAAATTAATAAAATAAAAAGTTGAAGTCTTAAATGATGTAGAAATCAGAAAAGGATGTTCATTACATGCTTAGAATCAAGAAACATAAAATAGAAACCAATATTTTGACTAAAAATGGAAAAGATCAAATCAAAGTTATCGAACAACTTGAAAAAGAATTCTTCGGTATGCAATGATATATTAAGGATCCGGAGAAACAGCTGAATCTCATTAAGACATCTAGAAAGTATATCGTTCTGGGATGAGAAAAGATTAAAGTATAACATAGTGTTCTAGAAGAAGAGAAGTAATAGTAAAATCTAAATGATAAGGTCGGTATAGGGATTGATCAAAAATATAAAGTTCTAATGGTTGGAGTCATACCACAAGAATAGACTTTGATATTTATAATTGATATGGGTGTGTAGAAAAATCATAAGATTCAGAGAACCCATGGTTCAACCAGTGGTGTAGATGTAACACATAGTAATTCACCCCACATTAGGTGTTATTGCTGTGAAAAGATGAGACACTCACATAATGTGTGTTCTATAGAGAATAGATATCTAAGGGCATAATAACAAAAAAGGCATCCATACATAAATCAATACTCTAAAATATCATTCGAGGTTAATTTTTTTGGTGCTCAAGATTTGGACACATGACAAGATATTGTACATCAACCATGTATAAGAATGTGTCCATGTAGAACCAAAGTAGTCATAAGTATCAACTCCATGAATCATCTAGTGAGATAAAAACACAAAAAATATTCTTATCTCTATGGTATGAAGATGGTCCATTATACTTTGAGGAAGATCAAGACCTCCAATATGTACTGACTATAAAGTGAAAAACATGGATAAAAAATAATAGAGTTGAGAATGTTGTGGTTGCGAAAATTTTACTTAAAGCGTCAGATCGTTCAGGTGTATGGATCCATGAAAGTGGATGCACATCCCATATGACAGACAATAAGAATCTTGTTACAGGTATAGAATATGAAAAGGGAGGTGTTGCCCAATTTTTTAATTGATATGGCATGAGGATAATTATTTTGGGAAAATCCATGTTTGGGGGAAAATAAATGAAACATAATAATGTCATAGTTGTTGAAGGTCTTAGTCACAACATTCTTAGTGTCAGTTAACTATATTACTCAGTGAAAGATATAATATTTACTAATAAGACTTGTTTTTTTCAAATTAATAAATGGTTTATTTATTCTATAGGGAAAAGGTAAAAAATAGAATCTATACCTTATGGGTGGACAAGAAGATATGCACATAATATACATAGAGGAAGAAAATATGTTTTGGAATAAATGACATATTCATCTATCCTGACCATCCCTGGAAGATCTAATCAAATTTAATATAGGTAATGACCTCCCTACGGTATCATGTGATCATACACATATGTAACACCATAACCCTGGATTCCCAGATTCGGTGCATTATTTTAATACATCGTCATGATTACAAGGAATCATGTCCGGAAAGACCGATTAGTTTAGAAGTCTTGGAAAATAGATTACATACATGAATGTTACATTACAATTTCCAACATACAAAAAAAATCCTTTGTGAATGTCATTGATACCTTAGATTAACCCTGCATCTTAAACATAAAACACTTCTTCGGATCATGGGAAAATAAAACATAGAAATGGGTGAGCTCAGATTCATAGTAAGGATAACAATATAGTGGAAACATTCACAAATAAGCATAAAAATTTAAAGCAATGTATAAAAATAAAACAAAATCCTTTTCAACATAAACTTCATCATAATATGGAAAATATAAATCAAAATAATGACATTTACTTACTCACGTGGATATTCTACTAGTCGAATAATCACATTCAATATCAATATCCACTTTCAGAATGATGGAATGCATAATGCCAGACTTCATAACCACATAGTCAAGGCCTTGTGCCAAGACTAAAAAAATATTTTGCCAAATCCTTGTTCCACGACACTTGTATGTCTCATGAGACCTACCGATACATCGAGGAGCTATAGCAGGCTCCACCCATCACATACTAAGTCCAATTAATTCCTCATATGAAAAGGTTTAAATATAACATAAACATTCGTATTAAAACTAGCATACGAAATGTCAATACTTTATCCATAAACCATGAATGGTGTGAAAATAAAACATCCTCAGTAAAAAAAATCACAAAAACTTCAATAAAATATGAAATTTTGGTATCATAATAAATCAACTTCAAATAAGCTTAAAATCCATCAAAGGATGTTGACATAGATAAAATCAAAAACTTTTTTAGAGAAATTTCTCTTTTCTTTTTGGAAATCATTTAAAATTAATATAATTATAAAAGAAAACATTTATTTTTGAAATATTTTTATAATATTGTAAGGGAATATTTTATGATGTTATAATGGAGGAAAATAGCGACACTCGCCGTATAAGTTAAAAAACATTATTACCTTAATTTTGTCGAAAAGGTCATAAATTACCTTGTTTGGAAAATGACAGAAATATTCTTTTCAGAATATATAAGGTAAAATAAGGGTATAAATGACTTTAACCCATTCTCTAGTAAATAGTAAAAATGTTTTGAAATACATTTTTAAGAATCATGGAAGTGGATAAAAAAGAGATCCAAGTAGATAATTACGTATAAACTTCCTCAGATTATGAAGAGATTGTGAAATTAACCCTTACCTTGTACTTTTCTTTTCTCAATTGTAGGTTAACCTTATGTATAATGGTGAAATAATTTTTATTAAATTATAAATGAATCATATACATTAATATGATATCATATATGATCTTTTAATATTACTTTCTTAATAATATTTTAGTATTATCATCGTTTCGGGTGTTAACTGATTCATTTTCCTTTGTATTCTTTGTAACATGATTCATTTTTTGTTATGGATGGGATGTTTCTTATTCATATCCCAAATTATATGATGTATATAAACATTATTTTTAATCATCAAATGAAAATTATTCTTGAATGGTTACGATGGGGAATGAATCTCATCACCTTCGTGGAGATGGTAATCTGTACGTACGCACGAGTGACAATATCATTCTTTTGATATTAAAATCATATATAATTGGATGTTATATCATATATAACAAATAATTATCATGTTATATTTATTATTTACATCAATTATACATCATTTTTATACCCATACAAATAATAATGTATTGAATAACAACTACACCACGATGTGGAGATGGTAAGCCGTACGTACGCACATATGGTGACATGTCATTAAAGGGATGGATAGAATAATAAATATGGTTGTAAAATATTTATAATAACATCACAGTATATAGAAGATACTGTAGTTATTATTTTATAATGGATACAACTTGGAACGAAGAAGTGGAAGAAGAAAAAACATGAAAGAGGTGGAGAAATATTTACCTCTTCTTCGGGTTCTTCCTTTGGATTTGATTAAAATGCCTTCTTAGGACGGATTTCTGACTAAAGGAAGGCCTCTATGATGAAAGGAGGACAGTGGAGAGCATATTTAGGTAGAGTTTGGACAAGACAAATGGCTTTTAAGGTTTTAATATGAGATAATGGGAGGTTACCTTTTATAAGAGGGGTGAGGGGAACCTTAGGAAAAACTAGAAATATTATTTTATAATAAAATCATTTTCAGTTTCTAATAGCTCAAAAATTAATTATTTAAAGTATAAGTTGGGTATGGGTCGAAAAAATTTCAACCATAAGTTTTAGATAGGATTGAATCACTATATTAACCTTATCTTTTAGATTTAACTCTTAGTTAAATAATTTGACATTTACTATATCTCTTTTATTTTTATATTATATGGTAAATAAATATTCTATAAACTTCCAAGAGAACCCGAAGTTGTTAATTAAGGATACACCTATCATTATATAAGTATTGTGGCCAACCCATAGATTTTTAGGATTATTATATCAACCAATAATATTGTATTTGTTATAAAAACTCATTGATGTCAATTTTGACATTATTTAATAATTGATTTTTGTTATAGTCTTAAAAACCATATTACTTCTAACTAAATTAATTTAATAAACCCTAAAATTTCATAGTCTCCACTAAAATTTGTGGATTACATCAAAACTTTCAAATTACATTTATTTTAGTATTTATTATATCATTTATTTGATTGTTTCATTAATAAGGAAAATACTGCATCATTATTGTGTCATATATAAATATCTTTATTTTATGTATAAAATTTATAAATAAAATATCTTGTGGGATGAAATATTTTTATATTTATAATGACTATTTTAGTAGAATAGACCAATTATATAACCTCATATAATAATTGTTTTACTAAAATATATTTTCTTTTGTTATTTTTGTCTTTACTTTAAATTATTTAATATAAAATGTCATTATCACTCCCAAGTGGCTTCATGGGGTCCCAAAATCGACATAATGATACCCATAGTAAAACATGTATTAGCTAATAGTGTTAGAACACGTGTTGGGGTAAATAAATATTATTATAATATTCTTTTTTCCTTGAATTTCCCTAATTACCTTTAACAACTGTAAATAAAATTCAAAAGTTACTATTCACCAAAAATTATTTTCATTTATTGAACAACATTTTACTTACTTAGGTTAACAGTGTGTCTTGGGTTTTTCAAATTCAACTCACAGAAATGGTAAAATTAAGTTTTATGCAAATTTGAAAATTCTTATAGGAGGTGGGTAAAAGACGGTAAAAAGTTCAATAAAATTTTTATATATCTAAACTTATTATAAAATGACTTAAATGAATTATATTTAACTTATATAGGTATAATGTATCTATTTTTACCTAGAATAAATTTAAATAAAAAGTCGGTTTTAACCAATAACTCAATGTTTTCCACTATTCATAAAAAATTGAATGTTTTAAGAAAATACCAAAAATTCACTGTAAGCGAATTTTGATATTCTGAATTCAAAAACTATTTCTATTTTACCATATTAAAAACATATAAGTTTCATTTATTAATTTAAAATTAATTTCTGTTGTCAAAACCAAAAAGCGTGTTTTTAAGAAATAATGACTAACAAAAGATTGATACTTGTTTATGTTCAATTTTAAAGTGAAATTATTTCCAATGAATAAAATTCGATGAAATGGTAAAAATATAATCTATTTATACTTCCAAACCATAAAAATGTATAATTTAACACTATAATTTATTTTGATTAAAAAATTTGTTTTGAGTTAAAATATAGTATTTTTCCCAATTCACCCAAATATAAAAGTTATCATAAAAACACCAATAATTTATTGAAACTAAATTCTTTTGCCCCGATTCTAAAGAAGAAGTTTATTTTTTTTCAAATTTAATATATAATATTTCTAAATATTGGATTTCAAAATGGTTCTCCATTAAAAGGCGGTAAAATTGAATTTTAAAAAAAATACATTTTTTATCTGAAAAAAATGAATTTGGTTTTTCATTATGACTAAGAAACTCATAATATGGATTCTAAAATTATAAGGATTATATAAAGTTCAAAATTTAGTTATTAGTATTCATAACTTCTTTTGAACGGCTAGTTTGGTAAGTCGTGGTGCGCTTGAACTCAGTGTTGTGTGTAGTGGAAGTTATTGAATTACTTTGAAAAAATAACTTACTATGAAATCATGGAGTGTTACATATACGTGATATTATTTTCAATAATTTAAAATCATTATAAGTATTTACAAGGTAAAAGAAGAAAAGTTAGCCAGAGTTCTTGAATTGGTGTATGCATATGTTTGTGGACCTATCTCACTTAGAGTGTAACACCCCGAGATTTTATGAGATAGATTATTTTAATTTATTTGATGTATTTTGTTTTATTATACACCAAGATTAACATGCACTATATGTTACACCATATTATCTTGAAGTATATGCTACAATATTCTTGGCTTGTGTTGCACACAATTTCAAATTCTCTTGATAGAATTCATTTCACGCAACAATAAGAATATATTTTTTTTAATGTATAAATGAAATACGATTTGATTATGTTATACAAAACACCAAAGTGTTCTTTCACTACACAAAACACTAACTTAACTTATGTTATACAAAATAGTTACCTTCCTCGATAGTTTTCATTGTACATGATACCAAGTTTCACTAAACAATGATATATTATTAAAATATTATTATTTAATGAGATATAAACTAGCCTTTAGGAATAGTATTGACCAAATTTCTAATTTTATGTAACATTATCATTCATCTTACATATTTTCTAGAACATGGTATGTGAGAAAAATCAATTGTTCAGATAAAAAATATTTTTTTCAAAAAAATGCTTGTTTACCGCCTTTTGATGGGGCACCCATTTTGTATCTAGTTTTTGACACATTCATAAGTAAAATTTGACTAGAAAAACTTCTTATTTGGAATCAGAACATAAAAATTTCCTTTTCTTGAATTCGTGGTATTTTTCGGATAAAATTAAAATTTTAATGAATAGTAAAAAATACTTCATTTAAATTCAAAACTACCTTTTCATCTAATTTATTTATATAGATAGATTATATTTTTAATTGGTATTAATGTGTAATTGGATTGAGTTTTTATAATTTAATCTAATTTTGGTAATTTTAAATAATTTCACTTCTAAATTGGACATAAACAAATGTCAATCCTTTGAATGTTATAACTTCTTAAAAACCTACTTTCTCGTTTTGACAATGGGAATAAATTTTAAATTAATTACTATAACTTATATGTTTTGAATTTGGAAAATTTTATTATATATTTAGAATCATAAGGTTCATATTTTTTAAATAGGTGCGTTTTATTTTTTGACATTATGAATAGTAACTTCAGAAATTATTTTATTTACATTGGTTAATGGGTAAATCTGGTAAATAAGGGTAAAAAATAATATTATAATAATAATAACTACCCTAACACATATCCAAATATTATTGGATGAGATATTTCTGACCATGGGAAACCTTGGGTAGATTTTGGGACTCCATGGATTTACTTGGATGTGAAACTAACATTTTATAAGAATTAATTTAAAGTAAAGATAATTATAACCTAAACATATTTCTTTTACTAAATAGATTTTAATATTGGGTTAGATAACTAATATATTTTTATATATATAGTTATTATAAATCTAAAATTATTTACTACATCATGTTATTTTATTTATAATTTTTAGACACCATATAAATAAATTTATTTATGACACAATGATGGTGTAGAGAGTGCCTTATTAATGGATGATTTAAATAAGGGAGATTATAAATATTAAAAAAATTACATTGAACCTCTTTATTCCATCCATGAATTTTATTGATTATTATGAATTGTTATATATTAATTAATGATTTTTTATTTTAAATAACCATGTTTTGATGGTTTTTTAAAAATTCATGATATGAATAGAATAAAAATTTACATAAATTGGACTTTAGAGAAAAAACTATTTTATTAAATGATATAATAGCCAAAAAATATGATATTTTTCCAAATGACTTAGATAATTTTTAAAATTTCATTAATTAATAACTTGAATTTATATTGGAATTTTATAGTAACTCTATTAACCATATGGAATGAATATACAAGAAGGATTGGTAAGAGTTAAAATTAGTTAACTAAGGGTTATAGCTAAAAAATGATAATACAATTGAGAACTAAACTTATTTTAAGCCTATTGGTTGAGAGGATTTAGAACAATTATAATCTTATATTCTATATAAATGAGTTTTGGACCTTTTTAAACCAAAAATAATTTAATAATAAATTAATATATTGAGATTTTCTTAAAGTGCCCCTCTCTTTTCTTATAAAAGGATACCTCATCCCTATCCACTTAACTCCATGTTGAGCCTTAATGTTTATAATAACCTGAAAATTTCTCTTATAAACATCCCTAGTTACATAATATAGGTTCGTTTCTTCTTAAAATATCAACTATAGTGCCCTAAAATTAATTTTAAAGGAGGCATATTGAGGAAGAGGTAATATCTTTTACTGATTCTTTCAAATTTCATTCTTCTTTTACATCCTATTCTTTAGTTGTTTCATTATAAATTAATAACATTAGTATCAATTGTATACTGATATGTTATTTTAAATATTAAACAATCCAATTTCACCTTCTATCCATCCTACGAAAAATGAAATCACTGTGTGTGCATACGTATGACTAACCGTCTCCATGCTATGGTGTAATCTGTTTATCATCACTACCATACATGGATGGATATAATGGTATAAGTATTAACTATATATGATTATTATGAAATTATACTAATTATGATATATTATACATCATACAATTCAATACCACTCTATAATTATGGGAACAATATTATCACTTATGCATACGTATGGCTTACCATCTCTACAACAGGATGAGATTCATTCTCTATGTTAACCATTCAAGAATGATCATAAAGTATATATTATAGATAATCATGAAATATATGACATGATAGGTATATTGGATTTATATATATATATTTATATGTTTGTGTTTCATTTACATACTTCCATTCAATTCAATAAGGAAATGAAAACAACGTTCATGTGTATGTACGACCTACCATCTCCATGAATAGTGTATTCCATTTCATTTATCTATCTATTATATATCTATTTATATATTGAATATATATGATATATAAATAATTTTTTACATTATTTAAGTAAGTAAATAATTATGTAAATAACAATATCAAGAATAACATTTCAAAATACGTACGATAAATAAAATGATTATTACCCAAAACGTTGGATTAACATAGAATTGACAAATGAACCGGTAATATAAAGTTTTATGTAAATTGTATATGATATCATAAATATTATTATGGTTTTTTAAAAGTTAATAATATTTTTAATCACACTATATAGTAGTTTCTAAAACATATAGAAGAAATCAGACCTAAGGTAAGGGATAATTTTGCAATCTTGTTTTTATCTGGGATTTTTTATACGTATGTATTTATAGGGGATTTGTTTAAAATCTATGTCTATGATTTATAAAAATGTTTTCATAAAATGTTTCATATTTCTATATATATATATATATGTGTGTGTGTGTAAAGTAACTTTTAACCCTTTTGACTTTTACTAAGTGGTATGGAAGGAATCTTTCTTTTGATTACCATACAAGGTACTTTTTAACTTTTCCAACAATGTATGAGGAGACTGTTTTTTAATTTATACCAAATTAACAGATTTTTACACTTTCATAACAAATTATTTCTATGAATACTACATTATAATATTTCATGTTTATTTTTTTAAAAAAACCATTATTTTAAACTTGTAAAGCATTTTGAGAAGAGAAAACGTTTTGGAAAAGAAAGGATATTTTCCTCGGGAATTAAGTTCAAGTGTTTCATCAAAATAATTTTCCTTCTAAGATGACATTGGGTTTTGTTTCTATCCCTATTATTACTTTTATTTTATTTTATTTATTATGGAATTATTTTTATGAAGTCTATATATCTTATATGGATTATGTTATGATAACATGATTGTCACGACCCGACCCTACCAGTCCTGACCTGCAACTACCCTAGGCCCGCCTCCATAGGATAGGGGCTGGCGATAAGCGCCGAAGGCGTAACGATCTTGGGGAGTCCTTCTCCTAAGTACCTGTACACACACACACACCCACTCGATGCAGAAGTGTAGAGTAAAAAAGAAAACCAAAGGACGAACAACTATAACCCAACCACAGTCATTAATCAACATATAAAAAGAATAAGTAAAGTGCTGAAAAGTACTGACAAAATAACTAAACAGAAAATGGTCAAAACACACGCCCAACCCGAAAGGTGCCACAACCAGGAAACAGGTAAAAAAAATTAAACAACTGGTGAGTCTCACACAGAAAATTCCTACTATGAACACTGAATGTAGCCCAAGATCTTTTGTCCTCTATGCTCTTCCATAGTCTTGATTGACATGTCTGTCGTCTGCAAGGGCACACCATGTGTGAACAAAGACCAAGCAGGGGTGAGAATAAAGATACTTAGTAGGATGCCCCAAAATATCTAGGGATCAACAATGGAGGTACTAAAACGGTGAGCAGTAGACAAAACAAAGAACAGTGTAAGAGTACAATAGAGAGAGTGCAGCTCAACCCAACAAAAGTATGGAAGTAGACTCATCCAATAAATAGGAGCTATACACGGAAAGCACGTGGAATTCCTCACGTGTCTTCGCCCCTCCTAGAAGAAAATTAACTGAACCCAAGGAGTGGGAACAAAATTAGGGTATATATATATATATGCTCAACAAGAAACTCGAACGAGTGTGTAAGGGGATCTCCATCTCCAAGGTCAGCCCAGGAAAAGTCTCCAATAGTTCTAAGGATATCCATCACTGATGCCCAAATTTCCTGCACGTTAAGGTTGTCTCATCGCTGAACCGTAACACAAAGGGTCCTGATCCAGTAATCACGGAGAAAAAGACACTGAATAGCCTCATAAAAAGGGATGAGTCTGAAAGGAGTCGTCGGGTAACCCACTACCCATCCCAGCTGGAGGGTAAACCCTAAGAGGTTGTCGGGTAACCCATTGCCCAGCCCAACTGGAGGGTAAACCCTATGGTTAACTTGTAACCCACTACCTATCCCTACTAAAGGGTAAACCATATGGTCAAAAGGTAACCCACTACCCAGCCCACTAGAGGGTAAACCCTGATACGCTGGTGGGTAACCCACTGCCCAGCCCCACTGGAGTGTAAACCTGGAACTGGTCTGATAACTCTGCACTGCCCGTGCCGTCACTGGGTTTCACTAACATCGCTACCATGCATTGGTTCAGAGTGCATCAAAGGAACCTCTGACAAATTCCCTTTCATGTTTCCACATTTAATGAGATCTTGAAAGAGGCTCCGCAAACCCAAACAGATTACACTATTGTAATTTTCATGGAAAAAAATGCGAGATAGACTATTTAATCGCTTGAAATGGACCCCTGATGAAACAATTATTTATCACCGCTTTATGGCCATACGACGTATCGTGGGGCCCACAACTCGGTCCCAAAAAAGGTCTGGTGAACTTCGCTACTCAGATGCTCTTGGAAAAACACACCAAATATACTATACATTCGCCCCTAACGGACGTCTGATGAAAAAGTCGCAGTATGCTGCACACAGCTTAAAAGACATCATGTGGGGCCCACGCCTCAACTCCGGATTCAATGACTAAAAACACCATGGACTATTTTTTCTTGACGCCAGGGTTTCAATGTCACTAACGGCGCCTAAAATTGACTCTATAAGTGCACGCGCCATCCGAAATAAGAATACCGGCGAGGAGATAAGCAACACTTAACGGGCGTGTCGCGCCACTGAGCCCCCATATCGCGAATTAAAAATCCTCGAGACCATCTCAAAATCTTCATAACAATTCTAGGATTGTGTTGCAGTAGACAGCATACGAATCCAATACTCAGTTTTCTATTTAGAGGAATTTTAATGCCAACGGACGGAGATGGGGTGGGCCGGACCGGTTCAGCCGGTCCACCCCCTTCAGATCGGCAGTCCGTGGCTTGGCCCCCTGGACCGCCCGGTCCACCACGGTCTGTAGGTCACCATGTGGGTCACATAGAATTACCTAGACCCGCATGATCTAGTCTACCTTTTCCCCCATGAGACCCATGTTTTGCAGGTCTCAGTTCGCTGTCACGGTCGCGTCGACCCCAGTCTTCTACTGCACGCCGACTGGCAAGCCGGCCGACCCATGTGCCTGCGCCGACCACCACCGTCTGGGGAACCCACCGTTCCACCGCCGAGGAATCCCGCCGCACCGCCTCCATCCCGTTTGCCCGTGTTTACCATCGAGGAGTCGTTCCGCCACCTGGAAGCGGTTCCGCCGCTTGGGGACTTGCCGGACCACCGCGCAGAGCCGCCAGGCTGCCCTAGAACCGCTAGAAAAGGAGGGTATTGGCCGAAAAACTTCCCGGGGCCACTCCGGATGCCCCGAGACTCGTATTTTCGATATGAAAAGAGCATTGCAAAGCTCGAATCGAACCCTACGCATCTATGACCTCCTCTTGACAATTAAAAACCAATTCGATGCTATAATATGAGTTCAAAGAAGATGCCGGAATTTTAAAAAAAATGAAAACGCAAGATCCTACCTCGCAGGGCGTAGCCCGTCGCTACACAATGATCCTCTGGAGCCACAACCACCTTGCTGGGGAGGAGTTGGAGCTTGAAGGGAGGTGGATACTTTATTAGGAGAGCTTCTTTGAGAGGAAATCCAAGGGGAAAGAAGGGGGTGGATGTGTTTAAGTAGGTAATAAAAATTAATTAAAATTAATTAATACTTAAACACCCACCAGTAGGCTCGTACCCGAACTCTCAATGGGGTCGGGGTTAAGTTTCCCATAGGATAAAATCCACGTTCTGAGTGCAACAGCGGTCTCAGAATTTTAATCTAAGCCTCCATTCAGAAGTTATAATGTTTACGCTCGAGTCTTCTAAATTACGAAAATTCCCATGGTGGCGTTTTCCACAGAAGGTCTGCGCCTGTGAAAGTTACACCCATCCTAGGGTAAACAGCATGCTATGGACTCAACTGTTCCATCGTGTTTTCCCATCCAAGCAACCGCTTAGGAGTTATACTATTTATTTGGTGTGCTTAGTGTGAACACACTTAAAATTTAATTTCGGCCACACTGTGGCTCGGAATCACATGCCGTCTGAACACCCTGCTCTGGATTAACATCAAGAAAATTTCAAAGACTTACAGGCACAAAAACTGGGTTCTTAAAATGATGTTTAAGAATCCCATTTTATTTGTTGGGTTATGTTATGATGAAATATTTATGTTTTCTGGCACATGCATGAATGATTTAATTATGAGATGAGTGGGACATATATCTACCTCCAATGAATTAGGTAAATATTTATATCTCATGAGATAGACATGGGTGTAATGGAAAGTAAATATGGTTCTGTAATACATGGATGGAACAGAAAGTAAACCCGATGAAGTAATAAACTTTTTCCCCTACGATGGTCTTGGAAGAAATGTGTTGGATACTATGGAAATCATATTGTATTCTCATTACTAACTGAAATTTTAAATTTTTATTATTCAAACACTTTTGAGTAAAAATTGAGAAACCATACTAGACTCCACAACATAAAACATCATATAGCCATTGAACAAAATTTTTAAGCCAAACATCAACCCATAATAGAAGAGCCCCTACCCAGCATCAAAGACAATAAGATCAGCTTCCTCCGACTCCTCACTGCCGGAAAACTATCTCGTGCATGAATGCACATGCTCAGAACTAATGGAAAATCCATAACCTCTCAAACATTCAAATCTGTATCGAAGACTAGGAGAAACCCTATGATCTAAACCCCATCTTGAGCAAACCCTTGAGAGATAGATGCAGTGACCCACAAACCTCGAACCACCTGAGACTCAAAGATTCACAATACCAAAATTCCATTCCACTGATTCCACACATTCAACCAGCAGCTCCACTATAATCAAGAATTCAACACCATAATCAAAAAACACAAAAAACAGACCTATCAGAAGTTGATTTGGAAACCCCAAAACATTCAAAGAAACAATTTAAGGTCCTTCTTTTCTCTTACATACCCACAAAAAAACCCAAAAATCAAGAGTTTCAAGAACCACACACCAATTTGCACCTTCAAACATTCACTTCCACCATGATCCTCAAAAAAACTCAAAACCAATACACTCTCCAATGCCCTAATTCAATGAAAATAGTAAATCTAAACAAAAAAATGCAGATCCCCCAAACTGAAACTCAAGCAGAAACACAACCATAAATGCAAAAAATAGAGAAATCAACAAAACAACACTAGAGAGATGACCTCCCAAATCAGATCTTTCTAGAAGAATACCTCGCCCCAAATAAACCGCAGATCCCAACGTCACCTTCATATCCTCACACGAAGACCAGATCCTCCCAACACACTCATAGACGACACCAAACGTAGTGAAGACCCCCACACCCTTTTATATGTTTCTTTTACCCGGGATATAAATAATGGTTTTAGATAGGAAATCAAAAGGGGAAGATCATTATGGGAGATGTTGAAGGTCTTTCACCATGATTAGAAGATTATGTTCTGAGTTTCGAAAGACAATAAAATAATAAGATCTTTGGGAGTATTTTTGTGTCATGTGTTAAGTATTCTGAAAAATAAATGTAATTTAGATGTACATAAAGATTGGGTCTCTAAAGTTGGAATCAGAGTGAAGGTTTAGTCAACCATTGGAAACTAGGATGTGAAAACTTTAGTGATATCCCTAGAGATATTTCTAAGGTATGTCTAAGGATTTACCTAAGAGTAAGTCTAACTATAGATTACATTCCTGTAATTATGGTAACAATAATGAATAACCTAGTATTAAACCTAATATGTTAGAGATTGAATGTACTCCCCCATGATAATGTTGTTTTCCTAGTATGATTTTTACCTCTCACACTATTATTTTTTGGGTTTAGACAATGCATGGAACCTGAATGAACCATGTTAGTGATCAATGCACTAGGCAATGCAATGATTGACCTCTTGAACAACCAAATGTTATGGGATAAGGAATTAAAAATCTTATTTATATATATACACAAGATATGAATCATTCTATAGATCCAATTGAGTAGAGAAGTGAACAACATTCTATTGAGTCCTTCATAAGGAAACATCCACCTTCTTTCAGTGGGTCTTCTGATCTAGTTGTTGCTAAATAAATGATCAATACCATTGAAAATATATTTTCCATCCTTTTATATTTGGAACATGAAAATTTCATTTTGGTTTTCTATAATTTATAGGTGAAGCAGACAAGTAGTGGACTGTAATTAAGAATACAAGGCAGCATGTTGAAATTTAACCCATGGAATGTGATGAGTCTAAGAACTTGTTTCTCAATAATTATTTCCCTTGTATTCTTAGAACAAATATGGAAAAGGAGTTCATTTATATTATGGAAAAGGTTGATGAATATTTTGATACATACGAGTTGAATTTTACAAGGCTTTCAAGGTATAATTCTGGCATTATAATCCAACCATAATGTAATGTTGATTGATTCTTTAGTGTCTTAAAACCATTCCATAGAAAGGCATTAGATATAAGAGACTTCAGTAGCTATGAAGAGATTGTGCATTGTGCTATCAAGGTAGAATTGGAATTTGGTGTTACATATCCATGTCATGGTTTTGATAAGAAATGAAAGATAGAGTTCAATTGAAAATCTCAAAATAATCATGAAAAAGAAGATGAATTTTTTCTTTATGCCAAAAGTGCGGAAATAAGCATGATCTAGATTTTCAAAATGGGACTAGAAAATGTTTCAAGTTTGGAAAAGAAGTTCACTGAGTAGTTGAGTGCTGAAGTAATGGGAAAAAGGATTATAATGATGTTACTATAGAGAATGCACCACCAACACTTCAATGCTACATGTGAAAGTAAATGGGGTATTATGCAAACCAATGCCCTAATCCAAGGGTTAATTATGATCAACTTTACATACTTATTAAGGAAAAAGTCAAAGGGAAGTCACATACGATCATTATTGGTGATATTGAGTATGAAAACAAAGTAGTGGAATTATCAAGTGTTTATGTAATGGGATTCCAAAATAGTGTTGTGGAATATCATCTATAGTATTATGGAATATTGGAATATCTATGTATTGGTTTATTGTGGTTTTCAATAATTATATGGTACTGGTAACCCTTAAAATTGATTGCAATATTTTTGGAAATCATGTGATATGTGAATAATGATAGGATAATGAGATAATGGTATTTTTGATCATATTAATGATTTCATGAATGACATAAGGAAAAAGTGATATCCTGATTTTAGTATATATAATTTTTGGTTCATTTTTGTGTTTGGAAAGTGTTAATTTTGATATATTTTATGTTTTCACTAAGGTTTTATGGTAATTCATGTTATTATAATGTTTAAAGAGAATACATGATTAAGTTATTAATATGTTTGGAATGCGACAACCATGAACTACCAAATGAGATATGGGAGACAAATGTTAATTTTATTTAGTTATTCTCCTAAAGTTTTATATTTTCATTTTTGGAAGGATTTTAATATTATTCATTTATGGATACTATATGTTAAATTCTGATTGATGTTTGTTAGAATAATGTATTATCTCACTATAGGTGGACTTATGCATATTTGATAACTTGTTCTAAACTTTTTATTGAGATAGATGGAATGATCTATCATTCAATCACATGATATGCTAACACTTAAAGAATGAAAAATTCATTTTCATTTCTTTAAATAAGAGATGAAGTGGAAATTTTTCAGGGAACGACCAATGGTGAGATTGTACTAAAATCATGAAAGTATTTCTACTCATGTAAAAATTCATCATATTTAGGAAATAGATCTTGAAACAAAAAATGTTATCCTAGTACCTTCTTATCTGATGAATCATATGGTCTCTTAAATCATTGAAAATTTATGGATTTCTGGTATTTAACTTTCTCCAAACCTTATTCTCTATAACTATCCATCAGAAGTTGATGGTTAGATTACTCTTCGATATCCATGATTTCACTTCCCACACATGTTCTCATATGTAGAAACCCAGTGATGAGTTAATTTGGGTAACCATTATATTTTTAAATTTCCTTTTTTAAAATTAAGTTTTACTATCTCTTTTTATGATGTGGGTTTCCATAAAAGAAACTTTCATGTAGTAAAAAATTTATAACCCCGACAAATTTTGAGGGAGAAATTAATTTTATGGGGGGTAGAATATAACACCCTGAGCTTTTATGGGATAGATTCTTTTATTTTCTCTGATGTCTTGTGTTTTATGCTACAATAAGATTAACTTGTATTATATTCAAGACCGCATTATCTTGCAGTATACGAAACAATATTCATGGTTTGTGTTGCATATAATTTCATGTTCTTTTGATAGAATTCATTTCACGCAACACTGAGAATATATTTTGTTCATTGTATAAATGATCTAATTTTGTATTATGTTATAAAAAACACCAAAGGGAGATTTCACTACACACAACACTGACTTGGATTGTGATACATGCTAGAGAGACCTTCCTTGATAGCTTTCATTGTATGCAATATTGGCTTTTACTAAACTATGATATATTTTAAAAATATTACTATTTAATGGGATATAAACTATTTTTTTTTAATATTATTAACCACTGTTTTAATTTTATTTGACATTAGCATCTATATTACACATTTTCTAGAACATGGTATGAGAAGAAAATCACTTCTTCAGATAAAAGAAGTAATTTTAAAAAACAACTATTTTTACCACCATTTAATGGTTAAACCATTTTATATATATTTTTTGACACTTTTATAAGTTAAATTTGAAAAGGTAAACTTATTCACTGGAATAGGGACTTAAAATTTTACTTTTTTTTATTTTTTTTATTTTTCTCATAAAAATATAAATTTAATGAATCGTAAAAAATACTAAATTTTAAATCAAAACTGCCTTTAAATATAATTTATTTATATAGATATATTATCTTTTTAATTTGTTTTAACCTTTAATTGGATTTTTTTTCATCATTTAATCCAATTTTGGTCATTGGAAGTAATCTCACTTTTAAGTTGGACATAAACACGTGTTAATCTTCTGAAAGTTTTTTACTTCTTAAAAACCAGTTTTTTGGTTTTGACAACAAGAATAAATTTTAAATTAATTACTAAAAATTATGTGATTTGAATTTATAAAAATGGATTCCATATTTTGAATCAGAAGATATAAATTGTGTAAATAGGTATGTTTTATTTTTTAGACATTATAAATTGTAACATCAGTAATTAATTTATTTACCAAGGTTAAACGGTAAATGTGGTTAATAAGAGTAAAAAGTAATATTAAAATAATATTAAACTACCATAACACATTTCATAATACTTTGGATGAGTTATTTAAGATCCTAGGCATCCTTTGGTTGATTTTTGGTCCCCATGGATTCACTTCGATGTGAAAATTAAATTTTATAAGAATTTATTTAAAGTAAAGATAATTATAACCTAAAAATATATCTTTTAGTAAATATATTTTAATATAGGGTTACACAATTTATATGTATGTGTATAGATTGTAATTATAAGGAAAAAAATATTTCCAACATCATGGTATTTTATTTACAATTTTTAGACACTGAATAAATAATTTTATTTTTGACACAATGATGATGTAGTGATTACCTTATTAATAAATTATTGAAATAAACGAGATTATAAATATTAAAGTAAATTAACTTTGGACCTTTATATGCCATACAATAATTTTATTGAAGATTATCACTTGTTATATTTTAGATAATGATGTTCTTTGGAAATAATCAAGTTGTTATGGATTTTTAAAAAGTCATCATATGAATATTAGAAAAATTGACATAAATGGGATTTCAAAACAAATAAAATTTTGTTAAATAATATAATAGTCCAAAAAATATAATATTTAGACAAATTACTTATATAATGTTTAACATGTCCTTAATGAACCACTTGAGGTTCTATTTTCATTTTATAGTAACAATATTAACCATAGAGTATGAATATACAGGAAGACATGGTAGGAATTAAATTAGTTAATGATGGGTTAAAGCTAATAGATAAGGTTAAATATAAGACCTAAAATTGTCTAAAACCAATTGGTTGAGATTATTTCTAACAATAATCATCTTATATTAAAATTAAATGAGTTTTTTACCTTTCTAATCTGAAAATCATTTTATAATAAATTGATATTTTGAGAGTTTCTTAAAGTGCCTCACTCCTCTCTTATAATAGTGAACCTCCTCCCACTCCTCTTCACTCCATTTTGAGAATTTATTCTCAGAAAACCCCTAACCATTTCTATTATAAACATACCTAGTAACATTCTAGAGGTTCTAGTCTTCTCAACAGTTCCACTCTAGTGCCCTAAAAGGAAATTTAATGGAGGCACGTCGAGGAATATATAATATCTTCTACCGATTCTTTCAATTTTCTTTCTTCTTCAAAATCATCTTATTTAGTTTTTTCATTATAATTTAATAACATCAGTATCACTCATATAATGATATATTATTATAAATATTAAACAAGACTATTTCACCTTCTATCCATCCTACAAAAAACAAAATCCTCGTGTGTGTGTGTGTGTGTGTACGTATAGCTTAGTGTCTCCACGTTGTTGTGTAATCTATTTTTCACCACCACCGTACTTGTATGGGTATAATGGTGTAAATAATAACTATATATGATTATTATAACATGAAAATAATTCTGAGATATCATACACCATCCACATCAATACTATTCAATAATTATGGGAATGATATCGTCAATCGTGCGTACGTATGACTGGCCATCACCCCGACACGATGAGATTCATTCTCCACGTTAACAATTTAATAATGATTATAAAGTATATATAATAAGTAATCATGAAATATATAAAATTATAATGATACTAGATTTATGTGTGTTTGTGTGTGTGTGTTTTTGTGTGTGTGTGTGTCTCATTTACTTCCATTCAATTCAATAAGGAAATGAAAACAACATTCATGTGTACGTACGACCTATTGTCTCCATAGACAGTGTATTCCAATTCATTTATCTATTAATTATATTTATATTTATATATTGAATATATATATGATATTTAAATCATTTTTTACATTCTTTATTTATGTAAATAATTATATAAGAAAAAATATCATGAAAAATGGTTATTTCCCAAAATGTTGCATTAACATGGAATTGACAAATGAACCAGTAATATAAAGTTATAAATGAATCATATATGATATCATAAATATTATTATGGTTCTATTACAAGTTAATAATATTTTTAATCCCACTATATAAAAGTTTTAGAAATATACAGAAGAAATCAGACCTAATGTAAAAGATAATTTTTCAATCTCATTTTTATCCGAGATTGTTTATACGTATGTATTTTCTAGATAATTTTTTATAATATATGTCCATGTATTCTAAAAAAAATACATAAAATGTTAAATATTTATATATATATATATATATAAATTAATGTTTACTCCTTTTTTACTTTTACTACTTGGTATGGAAGAAATCTTTATTTTCTTTACCATACGAGGTACTATTTGACTTTTCCAACAAAAGTATGAGGAGAATGTTTTTCAACTTATATGGAATGAACAAATTTTTATGCTTTCATAAAGAATTATTTCCATGAAGCTTCCATTATAATATTTCATGTTTATTTTGAAAAAAAATTCTATTCTTTTAAACTTCTGTGGAATTTTGAGAAGAGAAAACGTTTTTGAAAAAGATAGGATATTTTCCTTAGGAATTATATTCTAGTGTTTTATCAAAATTATTTTCTATATAAGATTATTTAGGGTTATGTTTATATCCCGATTATTAATTTGATTATATTTTGTTTATTATCAAATTATTGTTATGATGTAAATTTATCTTATATAGATTATGTTATCAAGACATGGTGTTTAAGAATCCAATTTTATTTCTTGGGTTATGCCATAATGAATGGTTTTTGTTTTGTGTAACATGTATGAATGATTACATTATGTGATGAGTGGGACCTATATATCCCTACAATTAATTGGGTAAAGATTTATATCTCATGAGATAGACATTTTTTGAATGATATGTAAATCTAGTTCTGTAATACATTGATGGAATGGAAAGTAAACCTAGATATAAGTTTCCCTATAATTATGTGGTAAATGGGTATTCATATTGTAGATTAAAGTTAAACATAATGATATAATAAATGAGGTGTAAAACATATTGATTCAATTGATCAAATAGTTTTCTTCTTAAAGAGAAGTGATCATACTATAGTTGATAGATCAATGAGATTTTATATTATGATTCATTGTAAACTAGGAGGGACAGTGATTCCACTCCGAACTCTATAACAAAATTTCACTTTTAGTGCTTTTGGTGAATCGATACATTTCCATTTTATGTTCCATGAACATATCCTAGTGAAGGTGAACCTAGTAAAATTATTGTGCCTCGGGAATGACTTCATTTCTATTCATAAATTTCTATGGTAAAGAGTAATAAGAGGGTTTTATTTAATAATGAAACAAGATCTAAAGGGGAATTTGTTTTAATATAGAATATCCTTATTGACCCCCTTGTAGCGTATTTTTCATAGCTAAGATAACATAAGTTGATACTATTTTGGGAAGAGTGTTTCTATAAAATGGTTTTATTTTATGAATTTTTTATCATTCATGATAAATTTTATTGGTTTTTTCATTTAATTTAAGTTTTTTGTGGTTTTAAATGATTTCTAGGAATGATAAAATTTTTTAATGGTATTTTGTTTAAAAATGTTTTCTTAATTCAGAAATGGGTTTTTTAAACACTAAAAAGGATTGGATTCTATTTGAATAATGTTAAAAACAAATTGATCGTTGTTTTGAAATGTAATTTTACAATATTTTTCACTTTTTTCACCTTGGGTGTGTCAAGAAATACACAGAGGCAACCTTAGTTTATCCGTCACCAAAAGTGGTTGTTTTGTGATATCTAAAGGCTATGAAACAACTTGATATCTGTTGGATCCAACATTTGTCCAAGGTTAGGATCTTTTAAGCCTATTATGTGTTTCTTCCCATAGGTTATAGCCTAAATGATATTGTTCTTGGTCATTTATATATTTTTACGGCATAATGGTTTTTTATCACAGATTATTTCCCATACATTATTATATGTGGTTTATCATATGACCTCAAATGATAGTATTACATATATATATATATATGTTTACATTATAACCTTAGGATACATAGATATTCATTCCTGTTTTATCTCTTCTACTATTCATTTTTCTATTTTTGCTAATATGAAAGAATTTTATGTAAACCAATGGGGAAATGATTTGAAAATGGTAGGATTTAGGAAAATAAATTGTAGAACTATATTGTTTTAAGAGATAGAACTATTTAATTCTTGATATTATAACTTTTTTAGAGTCTATGATGGTATCCTACTAGGAATTTTTCTCACACCCTAATTTTTCACTTTAGGAGGTTATAGATGTTTTATTATAGGAGACATGTAAAGAGAGGGGAATCTTGTACCAGTTCAGCATCTCCTTTGGTCTTTTCCTTCATGGCATGGTTGTCTGGATGTGACTGTTGGTCACATGGAGATTTCCCATAATTTCTGGTTTAGCCTTTTTTGGATTGCATTATATATTATTTGGTTTTATCTCTTTTCTTATTATTTTTACTCTAGTTATATGCCATGTTTTGGATATATTAAATACATTTATAATTTTTTTTCATTATACCTTACCATGTGACGATGGTCTGGGGTGTATGGTTTGGTTGACCTGGGTTGGTTTATTACATTGTGTCAGGGAATATGGGACTTTTCCACACCTATTCATGTGTTAAATAAGATTTAAGAAATGAAATAATAACTTGGAGTGTTGTATATAGATTTTCCATGAAGGATAAAATCACATCACGAGTGGTATTTTATAGGATAAAATCTCAAGCTATGTAAGATTAACTTCTTAAGTTTCTCACCACAGTGATTAGACTGTGAGAATTTGGTTCATTATTAGAATTGATAGATCAATTTATCATGCGACAGTGGATCTTGTACACCACAATATTAGTGGAATCCTTCAAGAGATTATAGAAAATTTTATTTGGCAGGTTTCAATGGAAAGTTCCACATCATGATAGAGGGAAAATATATAATTTGAGTTATGTTTATATATCCCACTTGGTGCTTCAAGGTATAATAAAATTCAATGTTGAGAGTTTCTAAATCATATCAGAATGTGGATAGAATTCATAAAAATATGATGGCTAAAAAATGAGTCTGAATTATTACACTGTAAGTTCTCACCAAAATTCATGCGAGAATTCAGTTTTGATGTGTGGAATAAGAGAAGATAAGCTAAGAATACATTTTTGTTCAACTAGAGAGTGTCACTGAGGAATAAGTGTATGAATTTTAAGAATTGGATGAATAAGAATAAGAAGGGTTGTAAAAAAACAACTTTATAGATTTATAAGATAGGTGGAGACTCTAATTTTGGTAAAATTTTTATTCTATATTTGTGTATCTGTGGGAAAATATTACATATTTTAGGAGTCATTTTTTTCTATGCTGAGTACAAGGATAACCCATGATCAAATTTAATTCACATGGTGATTCTTATGGAATGTGTTATCATAGGTTTTAATAAATCATTCCAAGGATGTAGCTTCTTTTCTTGAATAATGAACATTATAAAATAAATTGTGCCTATTGTGCTTATTCCTTAATTATTTTTTAGTTTTTGGGAATGAACTAAAATTTTGTTTGACGTTCTACACCCTAAATTTCCTTATTGGTCATGAACTCAATTCTATGAATACTGATGGGGTTCTCACTTTATATGGAATGAATTATTATAAATTGAAATATTGAATACCACTATATCTATTTTATATCAATTTCTAAGTATTATATGATGCTACCAATGTTTTTACTCTTTATGTTGAAGTTATTTATGATAGAAGTTGAAAGAAAGAATTTGAAGAACGTGGGTAGTGCTTGGAATTTTATCTTTTCATTTATTTTAGAAAAGGAGATTCTCACAGTTAAAGGGATTATGATAGTAAAATTGATTTGGGAGAAATTGGAAAATATTTATAAAGTTTATGTCATAGTGAATCAAGTCATGCTTTAAATTTGTAAATTAAAGTATAACTGTCTCAAGATGATTGAAGTTTAAATAATGTATAACATCATCACTCAAGTCAATGAGAGTGTGAGAACCAGTCGAGGTTTTAGTGAGAGATAGGTACATTCTAGGATTATCTAAGAGACACAATTTCTCTTTATGGATAGATTTCATGTAATGGTTTCTTCACTTGAATACCAGGATTTGGGTATACTTTTTCTACATTGCCAACACATATTTCTCCAATGGCACCCCATCCATAGTCCTATTGAACTCAATGATTCTTTTATGTATACCAAAGGCTTCTAATTAGAACTGAGGGCCTGAGGGGTGATAGTGGCGAGACTGTACCCTATGTGTATATACATCAATAACAAATAGCATTAAGAATATAAAAAAATAGCCAACATGACAAGAGTGTTTGTACATCCAAAATATACAACACCTGGTAAGAAAAATAAACAACTATAATTTCATACAAAAAATAATAGGGTCACCCACAAGATGATCATATATAGACATAAACAAAATAACAAAAAATAACCCCATCTGATCATCAAGATTCCATCGAGTCCAGCTCCAAAAAACCACCACCAACATGCTCATGCATCACAATACTACTATCTAGTAATCTTTATACATCATGACCTTTTCCTTTATTATATTACAAAACTAGAAGTTTATACACATCCCATATGGGGTCATACAGTTTGTGAGAATAAACGTAGTAAGACATGACCAATGATTTACCTCAATAAAATGTGTATAAAAAGCACAAAAAATGGAAAATAAACAAAAAACAACCTACACCAATCCTTATCAACAATCCATAAGTTAGATCTATTACCTAATAATGTAGATCGATTTTTCTAAAATTTTAATAATATTTTAATTTAGCATTTTAGGTTTTTTCTATATTTATGTAGTATTTTAGATATTATGGGACTTTTTATTTAATTTTAATACTAATATAAAAAATTTAGTATTTTATTAGTTTATTTTAATTTTATATATTGTTATTTTTTTTATTTAGGTGTATAATTATTAATTTAATGTAACAAATAACCCTAGTTTATTCAATTATATATATGCAGCTCTATCTCTTTAACATTATTAGTTTTTTCGATTTTTATTAGTTCACATTAATTTTATATATTATTACCACATAAAACCTAAAAATTTTAGTATTTTTAGTAGTTTATTAACAATTATATTTATTATTAGTTTATTAATTTTTATCAGTATTTATCTTAAATTATTATTTTAGTATTATATATTATTTATCATTGAAAAATGTCTAAAATATTTGTTTTATTATTATTACTATTTGTTTTATTATTATTTAAATAGTTTAATATTAGTATTTTTATATTAATTATATTGTATAATTTTATTTTTTATATTTTATTATTAATATATCAAATTATGTGTATATATATGTTCCTAATGTTTTCAAAAAATTTTATTTATATATTTATTTATCATCATCTTATTTATTAGTATTATTATTTATTTTATGTATTTATTATTATTATTAATTTTATTTTAATCTAAAATTTATTAATATTATAATTTTTTAAATCTTTTTAATTGATTTTATGTTCTTTCATTAAATTTAATGTTTAAATGAAGACTATTTTTTACTCTCTTTAATTTTTTTCCAATTATTTATTTATTTAATTTCTTATTTAAATGCAGGGATCATCCTGCAATAAAAAATATCTCTTTACTGGGAGACCAGATCTACAGAAACATCATCCCCCACAGTCCCCCTGCCAAAGCCCTCCCCCTTCCCCCTTCCTGTACCCTGCCCTTCCCTCCCTCTCTGCCCACTCCCTCCCACACCCCCACCCACACCCCTCTGCACACCATAACCTCGTCCACCCTTCCCCTCCTACCCCTTCCCCCCTCTATCTCCCTCATTCGGCTGTAACACCCCATGAAGCAGACACCTCCTCCTCCCCCTCATCCGGGACCTATACATAGCAATCCACCACCTGACCGACCTCATTACTTCACATCACCGTGTAATACTTTATCAGGCTCTCCACATCTCCGCTTCAACTCTCCAACAGTGCACAAAAATCAACAACCATGTGACCAGTCCATCTTGAAACCCAACCATCGGCACTACCTCCTCTCCACTACAAGACCTAACACATGAAATTAGTTGCATGTTTCTTAGCATTCAGTGGTAGTTGGCATGAATTTTTATTGTCATTCACGGACATCTGTGATGCATGCAGTCATTCACTTAGATGTTGTGGTGATTGGTGGAGTGATGGTTATTATTGAGGGATCTTATGCATTATCTTGCAGTGATTTTTGTAATAACATGAAAATGGAGATATCCTTATTTAATTATTTTATGCATCGTGTCATATTTATGGAGGGATACTCTTTTGGAGTCTGAGTTTTGATAAATGTGATAGTGTATAGATGCATTTAAGTTATTTCCATGTTTTATATCCCTTAATATTTTTTAAATAGATGTTTATTTAATAAGTTGTATCTTAATATGAATTAATTCTCATTTGAAGCCTACAAACATTCTTTGGTTCTCATTTGTTTGATTCCTAATTAGTAATTATAGGTGGGAGATCATCAAATAATTTATTTTTTCAATATATGATCTCACATGTGAGAGAATAATTAATTTTTGTTGAGTGAATTCTAAATAAATAAATATATTAATTGAAAAATTAATATTTTTTGTATGATATCTGTAAAACATTCATGAGTAATACCTCATAAGTGATCACTTGTGAGTGAACCTGACATAGATAGATACTTAAACTTTGTGAGAAATGAGTTGTGGTATTTCATCGAGTGATTCAGTGCTACAATGATTTGAAATTATTCATCTTGTTGGAGAATTAAAAGATGGATAATTTATGATAAAATTAAAAAATTTTATAATAATAGAGAACAATTCCTAAAAGTATTTTGATTAAATTTTAATTTAGTTATAATTGAATAAATAAATATACAGATTTGGGAATTAAATAATTGGCATTGCATGCAGTTGAAGGGATGCCACAACTCTGACACTTCCATCTCTTCTGGTTTCTATCCAAATATTATTTTTTTCTTCATATAAATTTTTAGTTAATTTAAATATTTTTATTAAATAATTATTTGTTTTTATAAATTTTTTGTTATTATTCAAATTAAGAAATCATCCGCTTAAAAATTCTTCTAATAGGATATTACTAGGGCCTACTCACATTCTCTATGTGGTTCTACCATGATTGATTCTTCTACAGAAGTTAGTAGGCTAATAAATAATGAAAATTTCACATGTTACAATGAGTGTCCCAGAATTTCTATCACTATTTTCAGGGAAAATAGTAGCATTAGGAGTTCCTTAAAAAGAGTGATTTATGTCAAAAATTTAAAAAAAAATCAAAAAACACAAACGTAAAAGTTCAGATCTACTATGTGTGTTTCCTTTGTCATTAAAAGAAAACTTGTCAGACAACATGATGTTGATAATGGCATAGTACACATCACATATCTATAATAAACTCCTAACCTACATGTCCATAGCTCAAGGTACAATGTATAATGATTCACTACACATGATCTCTCTAGGTAATCCTATTTATTAAAATTATTTTTCTTGAAGTCCATGCTATGATCCATATGATAATGTTTCACCATGTTTTGATTCAAGTCCATTTACACCATTTAATCTTTTATAAAGTAAAATAATTATTGAAAAGTTAGAACATGATAATTTATGTGAAACAAATGATTTTATAGTTTAGAACAAGTTTCATTATACTATCACTGATACAAATAGAATGTTTGAAGGTTGAGATAAACATAAGTAAATGTTGATATCATAAAAAAATTAGAAAATAAATTGAAAGTTATAGAAAATAAATTGACTCATATTTTCCAACTAGCCTTCTAATTTCCACTTGATGGTCCAATTTAGAACAATTATATTGAATAAAGTGTAGTAGGGGTTAAATTTTAACCACATCAAGTTCCTGATTCTAATAATGAGACTACATTGATTGATCCTTATTCCTTTAATTCAATTGATGAATCATCTCCATCGGAATTTTATTCTTCAAATCCAATCAAATTTCAATAATATGAAAAATTAGTATACCACTCTGCTAAATTTAATGGTCCCTTATAAAATGTTACTTCATGACCATATTCTGTGAGTTCACAACCCTTCCATCCCAGAGTGAAAAAACAAACATATAATTTATTTCAAATTACACCATATGAGGATGAAGATGACATTGAATTAGGACTATTATGTACCATGATAGAGTGATATTTGAACCAAGACATCATAAATTATCACATGAAAGAGGGCATCACTTCAGATGACATCGAATCACCTCTTTCTAAAAATCCTAGTGAGTATGATATTTATTCCAAAATGGAGACATCTAAAACACTTCAAGAGTTAGAAAACTATTCAGAGTTATTGGTAGATAAAACTCATAATTTTTGAGATACAATGGAATAATGGGATCACATGGAGGATCCTAAGTCCATGGTGAACATATACCACTAGAGTAATATGATGAGTTATTATGTAATAACCTTTTGAAAAATATGTCATTCTTGACACAGTGGAGTCATATGCTCTAATTGATCTCACCATACTTCCCCCATGCATTGATCATGCTTTGAATTAGAAACTACAGGATTTTTATGTGCTGCTAGTTGGCGGTGAAAATGAATTGGGATACATCATCAACTAAAATACTACATTTAAGGACATTATTGATATAATCTAACCACTAAAAGAATTTAGTTGGAAATTTCTTATCTTTTTCACATCAAAAAAGGTAATATCATCTCTCTTCGTGATGACAGCCTTTGCACCAATTTCATTTATTCACTTATGTTTTCTTCAGAAGAGGTATATTTATTACCTTTTAAGTTGGTATATTTTCATTTCATTACACACATCCATTTTGAAAACATGTTTTAATTTAGGAATTTTATAGCTTGTAGGATAATTTCACTTTTGGTGAATGGGTTCCACACTTCTACTGAAAAAAGATGAATTTTTTACATTTTCATTCGATCCAGGTGGATTTTAAATAATATATATCTAAATATGAAGTGAATTTAGTTCACAATGGTAGGAAATCCATATTTTTTGTTTTCCTTTCAATTCATTTAGTTTCATTTCATTTAGATGTTTCAGTTAATAAAATGGAAGTAATTTACCACAAAATATTTTCTCCTCAAACTACAATAGGTTTTAATTCAATATATATATATATATATTTATCATCCCAGTGCTTTTGACTATGGTTTTAATTTTTTGATATGATTTGGGTATGTGTTATCTATGTGTAGATTTTACTGGTATATTATTTTTGGAAGTTCATCTGATACATTTATCCTTCCCATGACTATATTCTTTAACATAACAAGTATTGTTTCCATATTTTATGCTTCCAAAACACCATGTAAAATAACTAAATAAAAAAAATGAAAATTTTGAAAATAAAAAAAAACTAACATTCCTGAAATATTCTGAAACCACATGAAAACTGTTTTTTTCATAACAATGTTGGGAATATACCACTTGTATCCCTAAAAAGTTTGAATACATGATTCTTGTATGGGATTATTTTAATCCTGAATCCTTGAATTAAATTATTGGTGACATTATTTTGTGCGTTGAGAATTGTTTCTTTTCAAAACTTGTTTATTTTTAAGAAACTTATTTTCACTCATGATAATCTGTGTCATACAATATTATATTTCTATACCCATGAGAATTTTGACCAATTATTACATTATATCCTTTTTCACTATTTATTGATGGAATCTTGACCATTTTTTGTATTCTAGAACGTGTCCTATTTTTCCATCAAATTGATAGTAATTTCAAATGTTTCACTGAAATGACTGAGGAAACTGTTTAATATTTTTATCCCCAGTGATACACTAAGACACCCATATATTTTCTCCATATTATACCCATTATAATCCATGAATCAAACAATAACCTTCCCTACATATTTTACGAATATTTTCATGATGATTTTTTATCTAACTGTGTGGGATAGATTTATTCAAGGAGAGGGTTGTCTTTGGGGCAGGTATTCATTTGATGAACATTGATCAAAAATATACATCCATGATTATATTTTATATATTTAATAGTATCCACATTCATTACGTTTATTTTGACATGGGAATGTATATTATTTTCTGTTCCAATAGAAAATAATTTTTTGGTCATTATGTGGTAACTCTCACTTTTAGGGATACCTATAAAAGTGATGAATCATTACTCTAGGAGATAGAGATTTTTTTATACATCCTACATTCTTTGAGATTCTATTGGTTACATGTTACCTATGCATAATTATTTGGGATTTTTTTTTACATTTTTTTCATGTGGTTTTAGAGGTGATACTCCCTAGTTTTTCCTGCACAACTTATTTGAGTGAGTTTTGTCCAAAAAAAGGGAAGAAGAAAAATCAAATACAAACAAAGGGGTGAAAAATTGGATTGTAATATTCTTGGGGTAAATAATAATTTTTTGTGTGGGAGAGAAATAGTTTGAGTGAGACATTTGGATTGACAATTTAAATGTATTTATTTTAAGATTCAAACCCACTTTTTCCAAAAACTATCAAAAAAATTATGACTCATCATCTCGTAACCTCGAAAAAATTTGAACCTAATGTAAAAACATTGATATTGTTAAGTTCTTTTTATATCCACCAGTGGAGTAGTGAAATTCAAGGAAGGAATATTATATGAATTCATGTGTATAATAATTGAGAAAAAATACTGATCAAATTTTTTGAGAAATTAGAATGATGGTGAGGTTGGTTAACTTATTTTTATTCATATCCATGATATGATCTATACAAGAGTATTTCACCATGTTTTGATACAATTCCATTAACTAGATTGGATCATATTGAAAGTCAAATAATTCTTGAAAATATAGAACATGATAATTCATGAGAAACAAATGATTCTATAATTGATCACATGCTGCATTCTTATATGAGTAAGATAAATAGGATGTTTGAACTTTAATATGAATATAATTCAAATTTTCTTTCCTCAAAAAAAAGTTTTATAAAATAAAAATAATTTATCGAAAATAAAATAATGAATATAGAAATTCAAATGAATCATATATCCCAATTAGACACCTCATTTCTACTAGATGATCCAATTTAGAACAATTATATTAAAGAAACTGTTGTTGAGGTTCTATTTGAACAACATCTAGTTACTGATTCTGATATGGAGACTACTTTGATCGACCCTTATTTTTTAAAAACATTGATGACTCCTCTCTATCACAATTTTATTCTTCTAATATAATCACATTTCAAGAATATGATATCTCATTCATCCACTATACTGATTATAATGTCCCCTCAAAAAATGTGATTTCATGTTCTCATTCTGTGAGTTAAAAACACATCCATATCAGAGTGAAAAATGATATATACAATGTCCATAAAATTACACCATTTGAGGATGAAGAGTGCACTGAACTGGTACCCTTATTTACCATGATAGATTCATAATTGAACCAAGACATCATTAATTTCCATCTGAAATGTGATTTAACTTCAAATGACAATGAATCACCTCTTTCTAAAAATTGTTTTCTGTTCAGTTTTTTTTCAAAATGAAGAAATATGAAATATTTCAAGAGTCAAAAAATCATTCAATACTAGTGGTCGAGGAAACTCATAACATTTTAGAAACAATTGAAGAATGGGATTTCTTTGAGGATCATAAATTCATGTTGCATCATGTGCTAATGTAGAAATATGATGAGGGAAGGATAGAAGGAAATTTTAAAAATATATCATTCTTGACAAAATGGAGTCATCTACTTTAATTGAGTATACCCCCCTCTCTCTCTACATCATGCATGCTTTCAGTTGGAGACCAGTGTATTTTCAAGTGATAGTAGTTTGTAGTGATGAAAAATTGGGATATATCATCCACAAAAATACTACTTTCAAGGAAATTATTTATATAATACAACAATAGAAAGATTCTATTAAGAACATTTATTCTTCTCTGCAGATTTCAAGATGTAATCTTCTTGATCTTCATTATGACACCATTTAAAAAAATCAATTATTTAATTATTTTTTCTTCCAAAGTGTTATATTTATTCCCTTGTAAGTTTACTGATTTTAATTTCATTCAATGCATCCATTTGACCAACAAGTTTCCAATGAGATATTGTTTATATTATAAGATAATTTCATTCTCAATGAATAGATTAAACACTTCTACTGAAAAAGAATAAGATCCCTGGTTTACATTACTATTCAATCCGGATGTAGTTTTATCAATATAAGGATGAATGTGAATTAAACATAGCACTTACTTGTAGGAAACTCATCATTTGTGTGTTTTACTTTCATTATGAATTAATCGTAATCTATTTTATCCTTGAAGAACACTGGATTTGAATTCATCATACATATTTTTATCATCCAAATGAATTTTATTTTTTTTCATAAATTCTTTTATATTATTCTGGGATGTGTTTTCCATTTGTTTATTTTATAGGAATATCATTTCTAGAGCTTCATCATATACAGGTAGCCTTTCCGCATCTATCTACACTTATATAGGGAATCTTTTTATTTTTTACTTATTTTATGATTCCAAAAAAACATGTAAAATAACTAACTAAAAAACAATAAATTTTTGAAAAATGAAAAAATCCTGACATTCTTATTATCTTTTGAACCCACATAAAAGTAACTAAATTTTTATTATAACGCATTTGGAAACCTACCAATTTTATCCCTGGGAAGTTTTAACACATGATTACTATAACAACCCCGATCATTATTACACATTAATTAATGATTTATTAGATAAAATTACACATAATACAACTCAAAATATCAATAATTATAGTGTTTTGGGAATTAGGTATATAGAAAAACATCTGTAACGTGAGATACTACAACATTATTAAAAACTTTTTTAGCATGATTCTAAAATTTCCATGGCTTTAAAAACTACACGGGTTAACCTAGGGACATTCACAATAAATTAGTGATATATATATACCAATAGTGAATACACATATAATAACACGATGATAATAATACATTTTTAAAATAGTATTTGACATGTTTTGGGAAATGTTGTGTTTTTTTTGACAATAGCAGTTTTTGATCCCTTATAAAAATTACACTTGACTTCATAAAAGTTATATGATCATTTATATTTAACATAAATTATTTAATAATAATATTTTATAAAAATATTATTTAATTTAATAATCCATTTATTCATCAAAATAAATTCCTTAACTGAATTTTAATATTACCCAAAAATACTATTTGTGTTTTATTATATCAAATTAAAAATAATTTATAATGTAACCATAATATGATGAAAATATATTATTCATTATATAAAAAAATTTATGTAATAATATTTCTAGGGTATTTATACATATCCATTTAATACACCAGAAAATTCCCTAATGGTAAGGTGCGTGATGGTGGGATTTTCATGGGGTGGTTCGGTGAACATGGTTTGGGTCATGATCTTGATGAGAATGAACTTATCCCATAAATGAATTCTGTCATGCATAATTTATTCTATATCATCCTAAGTCTTGTCAAGATAAAATCCTAGAGATTTTATCTCCCTCATAATCTATGATAAATTCTCTTTATATGGTATCATCCTACTGGTTACAGTCATCACTTCCTTTTTTAAGTGTCCTTTAGATTGGTTAAAACACTATATTTATACTAATCATGTGATCATTGTTCAATGAATATAATATCAATTTAAATGATTCTTAATGTTCAATTAAATTTTATTAGATATAATAAAACAAAATAAATTCATGTTCTTTCTATAAACATATTACATAATAAGACATTTACTAAAATTTCTAAGGGAATTTTATTTATAATATTTTGGGTAGTTAAAATCTTCCCCCTAAAGACATTTCTCCTAAAAAATTATTTTCCCACACTAAAATATATGGGGATAAATTTATTTCATCACCACATCTAGTTCCCACATTTCTTCATCAAACATTTGGTTTCTTCACAGAATTTTGACTAGGTGAATTTTCTTATATCCTAGAAAGTTTCCTCTACGATCTGTGATCTTCACTAGTTTCTACTCATAGGAAAGATCATTATACAATGGTACCACCAATAGATTTAATACATGTGATGGATATAGTATATACTTACTCAATATGGATACAGAGAATATATCATTTAATAGAGATAGGTTTGGTGGGAGTGTTAATCAATAGTCCACTGATCCGATGCGATCAAGGATCACAAAGGGGTAGATGTATCTTGGACTAAGATTTCATTTCTTACCAAATATCATCACTTTATTACATGGAGATATACATAGAACACCATCTCTCCATCACCAAAATACAAGTCTCATCGACAATTGTCAGCATAGTTCTTTTATCAACTCTGAGTAGCCTTGATGTGCTGCTAAATAGTCATAACCTTATCCACGATTTACTTGACCATTTTAGTAATCTCTAGTTTGTGCTCAAAAAATTCATCCTAGTAGGTAGGTTTTCCTAACCTCTTCCAATGATGAGATTAATTGGGATACCTTTGGATTATTGAGTGGAAATTGTTTTTTAAGAGAAATCGACCATAGAAATATATTGGTATCATCCTCCTTTGAAGTCAATTGAACATGATCTCCACATTTACTCAAGTTTCTAGATAGCATACTCAGATTGGTCATTATTTTGAGGGTGATAAGTCATGATAATGTTCAACTCAGTATTCATATCATGTTGGAGTCTATTCCAGAACGTTGAGCTGAATCTTGGATCTCAATCAGATACAATCGATAGCGGTACTCCATGCAGCCTTACCACATCTCTGATGTATATCTGTGTAAGTTGATCTAGTGAGAAATCCACTTGAATCACAATGAAGTGTGTAGTAATTGTAATAAGATCCAATTTAATCCAAATAGTATTATTCCCACTTTATGTCTTCGGAAGAAAAGGTAAAAAGTCCATATTGTTGTTTTCCTATTTCTATGTAGGTATGGGTAATGACTACATCATCCCGTTGTATTCTTGACATTCCACTTTCACTTGCTAGAATAAAAAACATATTGATGTATACTCTATGATATCCTTCTTCATATTTTCCCAAAAAATAGTTTTCTCAGAGATATCGTAACATATTTTTTCTTCCAGGGTGGATGGACAGGGTTGATCTATGTGAATCATCCAACAACTATTTATTTAACTCATTATTTTATGGTTCACAAAATCATGACCCAAATATCAAAGCTCATTCTTCATTAACATTTAACTATGAGGATTTTTTTTCTTATAGCTTCCACACAATTCAAAAATCACACATCATTCCTTCAGCATCTTTTAACTACTCTATAAGGTATAATAAAGTAATAATTTTTGGAAGTATTGATGGTATTTCTTCATTTATAATTCCCATTTCCGTCAGTTCTAAATCCAAAATATTGGATCCCTCTCAATTCTCATTAATAATAAATTTGAAGGATAATTTATACTTAGAGAATCTTCTGCATTATTTTCATTATCAGGATGGTAGTTGACTTAGCATTTATATTCCTTGATCAGTTTTAACTATTTTATTGGGGCACATTCAGCTCTTTTTTTGTGAATATATACTTAAAGATTTTGTGATCTGTATATATTTAACACTTCTCCCTATAGAGATAATGCTGACATATTTTCAAAGAGAAGATAACTGCATCCAACTCTAGATCATGTGTTGGGTAGTTTTTTTTGTGAACATTCAACTTCCTTGAATTTTACTCTATGACTTTTTCATTCTTCATTAACCCAAAACCCAAGCCCTTCTTTAAAGCATCACTAAATACCATGAAAATATCTCCACTTGTGGGTAGTGTGAGAATAGGTGCAGTGATAAGACTCCTTTTTAGTTCCTTGAATCTCTCTTCCCATTCATAATTCTAAGAACACCTTACTACCTTCAGATTTATCCTGTTTATAGGGTTTGACAATCCCAAAAAATATCACAAATCATTGATAATACCTATCTAATCGAAGGAAACTATATAAATATGTCATACAAGTTGGAATCATTCATCCTTAAATTTCTTTAATATTTAAAGTTTCTAAATATATGTTGTTGTCTTTTATGATATTCCCCATGAATGAGACTTCCTTCTACTAAAACTCACATTTTATACACTTGGAATAATGCTTCTACTTTAGTAAGGTCAATGGAGTAGTGCCCAGATGCTCCTTAGGCTCCTCCTCAGTTTTAAATTATATTACAATATCGTCTATAAAGACTATCATAAATATTTCATGGTGATCTATAAATACTCTATTGATTATGTACATGAATATTTTTAGAGAATAATTTTTCCCTAAAGGAATTAATATGAACTCATAGTGCTTGTACCTTTTATAAAAGGTAGCCTTGGGGATAGTATCCTTTTTCACCCTAGCATGGTAATATAATGACTGTAGATCCACTTTTGAGACATATTATGTTCCACATATCTGATTTAATAAGTAATAAATCTTTTGAAGTGGATACCTATTATTTATCTTGATCTTGTTGACCTCACGATGATTAGTTCAAAGGTACATTGACTTGTCCTTCTTCTTGATGTAGAGGACTAATGCACCCCACAATGAAGCACTTGGGCATATGAAACCTATATCTAGATTCTCATGTAGTTGTTTCTTAATCTCTTAAATTTCCTTAACAACAATTCTATATAGAGTCTTGGATAATTTTAATACCACGGGTATAAGCTCGATAGAAAATTCAACCTCTCTGCTAGGAGATAGACAAGTAAATTACTCATGAAACACATCAGCATATTCTTTCAAAATATTAATATCTTTGAGGATGTTTCCTTCCATGGACTCAATCTTTTGAGAGATATATTCTTAATCATAGGGAAACAATATCCATTCCTGAGATGTTGTTTCTAAAAAAGATTCACCCTCTTCCTTCCATGTATACATAATCAGTGGTCGATTTTCAATACGGATATTGATTTCCTTATCATGAAAATTTATGTTGGATCTATACAGGTTTTTAGGTCCAAAATGGGCCTAGATACCCTAAGAGGGTGGGGGTGAATCAGGGTATGTATATTATTTTTAAACATCTTCCTACCCCACTGGATCTTGTACTCTTTATTACAGGGGTTACTTCTTATGATCTTTTGTTTTAATGTTGATCACGTCATTCCCAATTTTATTTGATGATAATGAATTGAATGTAAATAAATAAATAAAACAAAATGACACAATTATTTTTACTTTTTTCCCTCACTAGGCTACATCCATGGAACATACAATGGAAATGTATTGATTGTACCATATGCACTAAGGCTCACTGCAAAATTACAATGTTTGGGCACGATCTTCAATACCTAGTCTTATTTAATTTACAAGGTTTAGGTTCTTCTCACTACATTCCCAAGGGACACTCCTTATGTCTCTTCCTATGGATCATTGTTGGTGGGAAGGATTATTGTCTTCCACTTCCTTCTCTCAATACTCTTAAAAGGGATCCACTCAATGTTTATGGACTTGTAGGTCCCTTCATTTGAATTAATTCTTACATCCTTAACTATAGATATATTATTTGTTGAAGTTCCACTTTCATCCACTAATGAATACCACATTACCATAGATATACTGGGAATCTTCATGCTTTCATGTAACTTTTTGTTAAATTGTTGGATACTTTAAGCACAATATGAAATTGTCACCTTTTCAAGGATAAAACTCCTTGTGCGCTACTCCAAACTAGCACAACACATACCCTTTTACGACCAAATCACTATTGGCGTGCAACTCACTTCTGGTGCACAACTTCTGAATAATTCACTACTTGCATGAACTCACCACTTGCATGACTAGATCTTGAATTTTATCTAATTATTTATCTTATAAATAATTAGTGGGGTATTCACCTATTTATAATAATTTCTTTAACCCTACGCGTGAAGTGTGCAACTTTCCCCCAGATGCACTATTCTATTTTCCCAAGCCTCAATCGCGCAACTGACCTTGTGTGATACTATATAACTTGCGCGCCCTTATTTTCTTTTTTATATTTTGATGTTATTATTTTGAATCATGAGTGGAATCCAAATTTCCAAGGATCAATGGAAATAGTACACAACTCCATTCTTTAAAAACACTTTTCTCCATTCTCTAATTTTCTGACTGAAAAAATTGGCAAACACTAGAAAAATGCACCACCGTGTATAAGATATTTTGGTACCACCTCCAGATCATCGATTCCTTTGTCTCTAATATTAGTCAAAATTGTTTCTCTACAATATCTCTAGAACTCCAAAACAAATCCTGAAAACTCTCTTTGTCTACAAACACAATAAACCAAAAAAATGCTTCAATTTTGGCATGAGGGATTTTTTCCCAACATAAGGAAATCCAATATATTCCCAGAATTGCATCAAATTACACCAATGGAAGTATGAAAATGTTTTCTAAAATTTTCATCCTAAAAATTGTGATAGGGGGAGATATCTACTTAGGATGTAATAATTTTCTCATTTTTCATTTCCATCGATAGAAATACTTCCATGCTTTGTGGGGGTGTTTGAATAGGTATACTAAAAATTCATGATATGATGGAATATAAAGAATCATAATAAAAAAATTATGTTCACTATCCATGAATGAATAACAAGAATACCTATAACCACTTCATTTTCATGATCCACCTATGTGGTTGTGATGGAAAAATATCATCATTTATTCCTTAGAGTTTGTTGTTCGACTCTGAAAACCCTTATCTTAGTGCATTGGTTTGAAAAGTTACCTGGTTTCTTCCAATTGTAACAATGAATAATGTGTTGAGAGTTGAACAAAGAATTAGTTTCTTCCATTACATCAGTGGGTTTCTTCTATTGAAAATTTTATGCTAGGTTCCCTTACTTACTACACTTAAAGCATTTCCTCTCCCCCCTTAGGAAATGTCCAAGGTACTTCTTTCCACACCTTAGAAAACTCATATGCTGAAATTTCATAGAACCATTATATATCTGCATTGAACTACTAAAATTAATCTCCACTATCTAATTCTTATTCCCATGATACCATTGAGATTTTCTGATCTATATTTTGACGTTGAGATCACCTCGCAAAATTTCTAGATAGCTATCAAGTCCATGGATTTCTAGGGATTTTTGTAGAATAGGTTTTATCCCACTAAAGAAGCAGTCAACCATTCATTTAGGGTAATGAAAAAGTCAAAGGCATGTTATGAATGTCGGGTGCTTTTTTTCTCATATTTTCTGATAGATTCATCATTTTTTTTCTTTAGGGAAAGGGAATCCCTTTCCATTTTAATATGGAGAGTGCAAGGAAAACATTTATCTTTTTTTTCTAAAATTCATTCTTCTCCATCACATTGATCTATTCTGTAGGATTCTTATTCCTGATAAATGTCCACCATTGATCTCCTCATCCCTTCATATGATAAATATCCAATATAAACTTCTCTTACTTAGAACTTTGATGTCTGGATAGTAACTTCTCAATCTATTTGATCTATTTTTCTACAATTAAGGGATGAGATGATCCATTGAAATTTGGAGTTCTTTATCATATAAATCTCTAAATAAAATAATGTACTCTATTATAGGGATTTGGGAACTCCTCATGATCTAATTTTCTATTTAGAACATGTGTCATCTGAGATATTATCATCATAATGTTTTCAATTCCTACTCCCATCGAGTTTAGAATCTCTTTAGGGTTGTCATCACATTGCCTATCAAATTGATTGTATACCCGATTCCTCATATTTCTAGCCATTTTATAGAATAGAGGAAAATTTATGGATGATTATTTTTAAACTATTAAAAATATATAGGGGGAATAAAATTATACATTAAATGGATAACATATAAATTACATATATTTCCTTAACATATTAATTTCAAGGTAATAATCTAAGTTATCCATGATCTGTTTACTATCTTATACTCTTATAGGTATTTTTTGTTCCCCTATTAATAGTTCATAATGAGCTTGTGAATCTAATAAATAATATCTCCTAGGAGTGTCAAAACAGGTGTATAGTGAGGCCCATTTTCATGTATCAGGTTACACTGTGTAAGGCCTGACACCCCTTGTTAGAGCTATAACTGCTAGGTACATTTGTGAAAGAACCAAATATACTTATAATATCTACACAGGGATGTATTTGATTGATAAACCACCTACTATATACTTATGAAAATTGATGGATGTTTATTTATACTTTGTCTTATCCCAATGTCTTTCTCTATAGTTTTCTAATCATAATCCCAACATAAATAAATAAATTCTCTAGTAATAAAAATAAAAACCATACAATTTATTACACATTAATTCATGATTTATTACATAAAAATACACATAATAAACTCTAAAATATTGAGAAGTCTAGTCTCTTGGGTAATTAGGTATAGAGAATAAAATCCTGAATATTGGATACAACGACATTATTGAAAACCTCCTTAACAAGCTTCTAAAATATTCATGGCTTTTAAAGCAGCATGGGATAACCTAAGGAAATACATGATAAATGGGTGAGCTATAAATCGTAGTAAGAAGAAAAAATTTCATGGATGGAAGATAATAAAACTTGTTAGACAGTAGACATATTAATTCTGAATAAAAAGACTATGAATCATAAACATGAATAATGAGACATGATGTTGCATGACAATCTTAACATGGGAAGTGTGGAAATAACATAAAAACCCTACATCAGAAACATAGGATAAATCTAAAACACCAAGAATTCTCAGTGGAAAACGTACAATAAAGGGATCGATTTCACTACCTATCCAAACATGATGTCATGTGAGATAAAACATCGCCTAATGCATTATATCACTATATAATTTTGTGCACACCAGTCACATCATTTCATTATCAAGATTAAGTGTTCCAAACATATCATAAAATATGGATTCAATCATCATAATAATTATTCCATGATCAAGTAATTTTTAATATATATACGGAGTCCCTAATAAAAAAAGTGTTCATAAATGTGAACACCCTTGATAGGAAATGGGTATGATATTTACTAAGAAATGGTTTTGGCATGGAAAATAGTGGTGAAATTTCATCAGCATAACAACATCACTTAATGATTCATAAAATTGGGTTGATGGGAGATAAGGGGGTATATCATCACATAGAAATAAAATTTGAAGTAATCAAGACATGTAAAAACATATCCCAATTTTTAAAATTGTGAATTCAAGGCATAAGTTAATGAGGAAACTTGAATAAATAAAACAACCCTAGCAATATTTCTTCATGGTAATGGGTGTACATAAAAGAATTATGAGAAGATTAATGAGAATTAAAGGGGTTATAATAATCTATAAATTAAATTTAATGGGAGATTAATATTTAAGATCATATACCAACATAATAAAATGCAATTTAATAGACATATCATAAAATAGGAGCTTGGATGAAAATGATAAAAGATAAATCTCTTACTAAATTTCAGCATGGTGACAGGTGTAAGTTAATTAAAACGATTAATGGTAATGGAAGGGTTATATAATCATGTATAAATAAAAAATATTTTATGTGGGATATTTAATATCATTTCCAAACATTAATAACTAGAAATTAATAATCATAATATTAACTAAGTACTTGAATAAAAAGGAGAGCGGATAATCCCTTACTTGAGTGTGTGACACCAAATGCATGGGAGTGGATTATTAAGTTCTTGTGGAACCTTGGTAGGACTCTAGAGAGTTTTGGATGGGATATGGACATTCTATAAAGAGTTTTAGTGAAGAGAAATGGGATATTTGGTGGGTTTATATAGGTAATGATGGGGATTTCATAATTATTTTTGTTTTGGACTCTACAAAATAAAATAACCAAAAACAAAAACCTTCCCATGGTATTCGCATGATTTATTCCAAGTGGTAGTGGTTTTTATTATTTGATAAGTCCAAGGGTTGAACATAATAAATTAATTACCTTACTTATGTGGAGGTGAGTCATTCTCATAAAAAAAGATTTTAAAACATTAAAATATACTATATGTTTCGGTGGATTTATAATAACCTTATAAAATAAATAAAATAAACATAAAATAAAATTATTTTAATGTTAAAAAATATATTTGGTATTTTATACCCTTTATACTATTTATTACATCACTTTCGGGTCATTATTAGGTCATAATACACAAATTATATTTATGTGATGTTTTGTTTTTAACTGAAAATTCAACTGTCTCAAAAAATTATGAAAAAAAAACCATTGAATATTTTAAAATTATTATTCCAAAAATAATATTTATTTTAACTAAATAATTTTATAAACATATGAAATTTCACTTTAAAAGTTTTAATTGATATTTGTTGGGATGTTCTGGGTTTTTTTGACAATCAATGTTTTTGAGCCCTGATAAAATTATATTTTGCTTCATAAAAATTATATGATCATTTATATTTAATAATAAAAATTTAATATTAATATATTATTAAAATATTATTTGTTTTAATAATAAATTAATTCGTGAAAATATATTCTTTAATTTAATTTGAATATAACCAAAAAATTCTATTTTTGTTTTATTATATCAAAATAAAAATAATATATAAACTAACCATATTATGATGGAAATATATTAGTCATTATATAAAAATTAATTTATATACTAATAATTATATGGTCTTGATACATATCCATTTGAAAAACTAGAAAACACTCTAAGGTTGAGGTGTGTGATGGTGAGACTTTCATGGGACAGTTCATGAACATGGTTTGGTCTGTGATCATGATGATCTTAAACCTATCCCATAAACAGTTTCAATCATGTTTAAGTTATTAGATATCATCCAGGGACTAGTCAAGCAAAAATAATAGAAATTTTATCTCCCTCATAAGCTCTGATAAATGGAATTAATAGGGTATGATCTTGCTGGTTGAGGCCATCACTTCCTTTTTATGTGTCAATTGGATTTGTTAAAACCCTATATTTATAATAATCATGTGATCACTATTCAGTGTCTATATTATCAATGTTAATGATTCTTAATGGTCAATTATATCCAATTGGATATAATAAAACCATAAAATTTTACGTTTTTTCTATTAACATATTACATAATAATACATTCACATAAATTGCATGGGAATTTTTTTTATAATAGATTGGGTCATTAAAATTGCCCCCCTTAAAAAATTTATCACTAGAAATTTTTTTTTACCAAACAAAAATTGATTAGGGTAACTCTGTTTCATCACCACATATGGTTCCCACATTTATTCTTCAAACTATTTTTTTCATCACAACACTTTGATAAGGTGAATTTTCTTATTTCTTAGAACTTTATCTACACAATCTATGATCTTAACCAGTTGATCATCATAGAAAATATCATTATTCAATGATACTACCACAATATGGAGTATATATTAGGGGTCTTGCATGTACTTACTGAATATGGATACATGTAATACATCATGTACTTGAGAAATGTGCAGTGGGAGTGCTAGTCGATATGACACCACTCCGATGTGATCAAGGATCTCAAAGGGGTTGATGTATCTTGTTCTAATAATTACCTTTATCCAAAATATCATCATATTATTACATGTCGATATGAGGTGGACTATCATGCCACAAACATCAAACTATAGGTCTCATCGATAATTGTCACCATAGTTCTTTTGTCGACTCTAAGTAGCCTTGATGTGCAGCCATATATTCTTAACATTTTCGACCTTTTCGTAACCTTTTAGTATGTGTTCTCCAACTTCATCCTAATGGGTATATGTTCTTCACCTCTTCCAATAAATATATTTATAGGAATACATTTGGATGCTTGATTAATAACTATTGTTTTAATACAAATCAATAATATAAAGATGATTGTCCCAACCTCTTGTGATGTTAATTGAATGTGATCTCAACATGTACTCAATTATCTAGATAGTCTACTAAAATTATTCTCTATTTTGAGGGTGATAGGACATGATAAATTTCAACTCATTTTTCAGAGCATGTTGGAGAATATTCCAGAATGTATAGGTGAATCTTGGATGTTAATCAGAGATAATTGATAGTGGCACTCCATGCAGCCTTACAACTTCACTAATATATATCTATTAAAGTTTATCTAGTGATAAATTATCTCTAATCGAAATAAAGTTTTCATTATTTATAAAAAGATCCACCAAAACCCATATAGAATTATTCCCTATTTATGTATGTAAGGACCCGAACCTAGTTGCTCAGAGTTGGTGCCTTATTTGATTACGTTGGAATACATACAAGTAATATGAATCATGAAGGACCAAGAAGTTTAGTATTATTGGAAAAAATATACATACATAAGTTCAACTTTACATATGGAAATGAAAAACAACACAAATTTATTCCACTTGAGTCATCACGTCTCCTATATTATGCTTGCAAGTCATTCATAAATTACTTATTTATGTGATGAGAAAATCAAACATAAGAAATGGGTGAACTCAAATGCTCAGTAAGAGTAAGCAATACAGTGGAAGTGTAAAGTCCCGAAAAATTCAAGGGAAATTTTTTCTTAATTTTCTTTGGGATTTTACAAGAACGCAGTTTCTGACGGCACCTGATTCCGAGGCCTGGTGTGCCCGGAATCATTTTCATGAAGTTTAGCTCAAGTACATTCAGTGAACGAACGAGTGGGTTTTTCTAACTTTTGAACCGGTGCTCGGAATCGAATTCTGAGGGAACCGATGGATTCTCAGCGCTGGTAATTGATTAGGAACACCTTTTCCAGAGTTGCGTTTTCACGAGGGAAGTTGTTAAAAATTGTGTAAGTTAAAAATAAAAAATTTGAGCTCAATTTTTTTCTCTATGTGTTTAGCCTTTGAGTGGATGTTGGGGTAACCGCCCAACTTCTCATGGGAGGTTATGAGAGTTGTGGGGCCCACACGAACCCCACCCCTTTATCTTCCCTAACCTTCCATAACCCTCCATTTATTAAGTCAAGTTGAGTTAATTAATTGTGTGGATTAATTCAACTTTTGAATTTTCAAACTTAAGTCATGTTAATAAAATAAGGGAAGTTCTTATTTTAGTTGGGCTGGAACTTGTTGCATTGGGATGTTTGGAGAAAAGCTAAGGAACCTGGGGATCTTCTTCTTCTCGACGAAGAACGCGAAGAACGCCGGATCCTCAGAGATCGATGACGCGACGATGACGAATCATTTCTCCGTGACACGACGATTCTCCTTCCGCAACATCTTCTTCCACGACGGTTATTTCCACGACGAACCTCCATTCAAACTAAACTCGAGGTAGGGGTTTTATGTGTTTCTATTTCGTGATTACTTCTGTCGCTTTCTTCCTTCCAATTTGAACCGCCTGTTATCGCAATAATGGGAGGAGGGAGGACTGCACAAACACGGCCGACCCTCCTCCCCCTTGTTGGTTGATTTATGTTGTGGCTTGTGTAAGGCGGCGTGGTGCCTAAGAACCACACGAGAAATGTTAAATGAAGGGTGGAGAAGTGTGGTGTCGTCATGCCGTGCCGTTGGAAACAAACTAATCCGCCGCGTCGTCGTGCCACGCCAAAGAACCTCAAAGGAACCTCGAAGACACCGCGGCCGGAGCAGGGCCGTGGCGGAGCAAGGACCGACGGCCAGTTCCGGGATGTTGGCATCGGAGCAGGGGGACCGGCCCGTGACGGTCCCGTGGCGGCAGTAGCCGGCCGGTCAGGGGGAAATCTGGGGGTTTGTAACCCCCGGTTGGCTAGAAAAGCGGCCCCCATTTGGGGTCGCGATTAAAACAAGCGAAGGGCAGCACCCCCCCCCCCCCCCCACGCCTCTTCGCTCGACCAAAACGGCTGAGCCACCTAGCTGGCACCAGCGCGCCGGGCCGGGCCGCGCCGCGCCAGCCAGTCCGCGCCGTGCCAACCGGGTCGGGCCATGCACAAGTGGGCCGGACCCAGACCCGGGACGGGTCGACCTGGTTCGGGCCAACCCATATGGTATCGGGCCGGGTCGGACCGGGCCCAAACCCCCTAATACCGGAGCTCTCAAGTTATTTTGCCCATAACATGGGTTGTGGACCTCCGATTGATGCACCATCACCTGAAATGTGATCCTTGGATCGAGATGGTCTTTTCGGTATATTACACTCTTGGTTTTGGAGATCTTTGGGTTCAACCGGATTGGTTCGTACACGAAACCAACCGGGCCCTCAGAGTAGAAACGCTTATAACATGAGCTCCGGAAATCCGATTGGCGTTCCGTCAACTTTGTTGGATTCCTCTTAGTGAGACAGACCTTTTGGCTTACTCTTCTCGAGGTTTGGATGTAGGTGGAGTACGGTCGGGTTGGTTTTGACTTAAAAACCAACCAGGCCCCTAGGACGAAAAAGCCAATAACTCTCAGACCGGGCGTCCGATTGACGCGCCGTCTGTGACGTTGAATTCCTGTTGACGATACAGAACCTTTGGATACATCAAATCTGGACTATGTGTTAGTTGATGTATCAGCCCCTCGGCTCGTTGAGCGGACCCTCCTGAACGATCTTGCTGTGTGCGGGAACCCTAGAGCTGGATGCGACTGCGACTGCGACTGCGACGATGATGAAGATTGTACAGAAATCCTCCGTGGATTCGACGTTGATGACTATAACACTCAATGATCCTACGTGGATCAGTGCTACCGATCCGGTGTGGGTCAGATCCATTGTGGGTCAGCGCTCAGCGGTCCTGTGTGGGCTAGTGCCTATATATCCTGTGTGGGTCCGATATTTTGTGGGTCATTGCGGGGGTTAGTTACCCATCGATCATGTGTGGTTTATTGCGGGGGTTAGTTACCTATCGATCCTGTGTGGGTCCGACACCTTAGATGAATCAGTGGATACATCTTATCATCTCAATCCTCTTACAAAGAAGTATATATGTGTGAGCTGAATCTTGACTTTCAGTCCTTATCTTCGATAAGATTGACTTGATATCCTGTGTGGATTACGTTTTTCTTTCCTGTGTGGATTGGGTTATGTTTTCCTTTGTGGGCTGGGTTGTACTTGGGCTCAGATGTTGGAGCTAAACCGGAATTGATGACTTAGGTATATGTCTGGGCATATACCTAAGTAGTGTCAGATGTTACTTCGTTATTGTATCTTTCCTTTGTGGATTATCCTTTGTGGATTCTGGGAGACCTTCGGGGGTATCGGGGTCCCTACTGAGTAGCTTATACTCACCCCTGCACAAGCTATGCTCGCACTATGTTTTGTTGGTTGCAGATGACGGACAGCGCTGATTGTGGTTGAGGCTTACGGAGCAGGTCGGTACCTGGAGGTGGACCACTGGGCGGGACGTACTCGAAGCGGATGGCTGGACCCAAGGAGCTGTGGAGGCTATCTGTACCCACCCTTCAGGTGGGACTTCCAGTGGACGGCTCGACACTATGGCTTTACTTTTTAGTTGTTTTACTCTCTTTTCAGTTGTACTTTACTTTCAGTTTGGGTTTGTATTCTGTCCCACTTAATTTTCCTCACTTACTGTTGTACCTATTTTTTTCTTAGTGTTTACTTCTGCTTGCTTGCTCGGTGGTGTTTTTTTACTTTACATCAGCAATGTATTCCCTTTTTACAGGGAATTATTCCTTGGTGCTAGTCTCCAGCCCCTGGCCTATGGAAGGTGGGCTTGGGGTAGTCACGAAATGGGCCCCAAGGACGGGTCGTGATAAATTGTTATCAGAGGAGTTCGGTTCTACCGCAAAACTCTGAACTCTGATCTTTTTCGATGTGAGGAAATAGTGTTAAGAGTATTGAGTGTGGTTATCAGTCCAAGGAGTCCAGTGTTGGTGCGGCGGCCAACGTATCTGTACACCAGGACCCAAAATTCTGATTTCCAACTTAATACACGAAAACATTGATTGCATGTGTGTTTCATGTTTTCTTTGTGATTACATTATGTCAGCTCACCAGGTATATTGTTTGACCGTGGCACACCTGTTTCTTTTCAGGATGGCCCCACAATGGAATCCAGCTAGGGTTCCGAGAGTTGTGCGTGACGACAGCCCACTAAGCGACGAGGCCTCGGTACACGGCCCTTTGACAGCAGAGGCACCGGTGGTACCGCTACCCTCCGAGGAACCGATTCTACTAGCCCCAGCCGCTGACGATGAACGTCGCCCTAGTGCACTGCACGAGTTTCAGTGTCAGCAACTGTCCAGGTTCTGTGGGGAGATGGACCCTCAGGCAGCCGAGAATTGGCTGGAGACAGTTATACGAGTTTTTAGGTTAGTGCGGACACCAGCAGACCTCATGGTGATCCTCACAGCGAGCCTACTACACGCAGTAGCAGGCAGATGGTGGAGCTTGATGCTCCAGGTGCACGACGAGGCATCTCTTCTCTGGATGGACTTTGAGATCTTCTTCTGCTCGGAATTCGTCCCAGCCACCCTCCGTGCAGTGCGCCTCCAGGAGCTTCTTCAGCTGCGGCATGGCAACTTGATGGTCACCCATTACTCTGCGAGATTTACTGATCTCTCACGCTATTCGACAGACATGGTATGGGACCCATTCCTTCAGGCCCGGACCTTCGAGCAGGGTTTGAGTCAAGAGATCAGGGCATCTCTGATCTCCCTCAGCATTCCGACAGAGGCAGGGGTTCTGGAGCGAGCCCTTATGATCGAGAGCTTCCTTGATGAGCTTGCATCAGCAGCGAGACCTACCGCAGGGTGGCATGTAGCAGAGTCTTCTACAACAGGTAGTCGACGGATGACTCATGGGTCCAGGAAGACTATACCCTCAGGAAAATGACCTCAGGACACTAGCTCAGTGGTGCAGGGAACACAGCGCAGAGCCAGTCTTTCGAGAGGCATAGGGTCGACCGTGGCGGTCCGCAGGGAGCAGGCAGACATGGCAGAGGAGCTGGCCGAGCAGCAGGTGGTGGGCGACGCTTTGAGGCTCTACCACCACCACCACCAGGAGGTCTACCCCGACCACAGGGATCGGGCGGGCAGAGACAGGCACAACTTCAGGTAGCAGAGGCCTACAACCACGGTGTGCCTGAGATTATTCGAGTTACTATCTGTGTCTATTCCACCCTTTCTTCAGTTCTTATAGACACAGGAGTGAGTCATTCTTTCATAGCTGCTGCCCTAGTTCGGAGCTCGGAGATTCCGACAGAGCCGTTGGCTCGATCCTTACGTCTAGAGAATCCTATGGGAGCAGACTCGACGATTATGAACTGGTGCCGGTAGTGTGAGCTTACTCTAGGAGATGAGAGATTCAGCTGGGATCTTCTTGTAGTGGCGTCGAGGCCTTACGACGTCATCTTGGGCATGGATTGGTTATCTATAGTCCATGCTCAAATCGACTATATTAGGCGCAAGGTACGATGTGTACGCACCGACGGGAGCAGGTTCACCTTCACCTGCGAGAAGTGAGCCTTCACTGCACAGGATGGACTCACGCAAAGGAGAGGACAACCCATCACTCATCAGTTGGCTAGCCTCATCCTAGGAGTAGTTGATGTGCAGAGTCCCGGTTTTCCTACAGTGGTGGATCAGTATGCGGACGTTTTTCCCGAAGACATTCCTAGACTACCTCCTCACAGAGAGGTGGACTTTTATATTGACCTGTACCTCGGGACAGCCCTGATATCCACTCTGGCATATCGGATGGCCCCCGCTGAGCTTCGAGAGCTACGGGGAAAGTTGGAGGACTTGCAGGGCAAGGGATTCATCCGACCCATTGTTTCACCCAGGGCTTCCCCGATATTGTTCGCCAAGAAGGTGGATGAAAGCTTGCGAATTTGTGTCGACTATCGTCGCTTGAACCAGGTGACAGTGAGGAACAAGTATCCGCTACCGAGGATTGACAACCTCTTCGATCAGCTGAAGGGAGCACGATGGTTCTCGAAGATATACCTCAGGTCAGGCTATCACCAGCTCAGAGTTCAGGACGAGGACGTGAAGAAGACGACCTTCAGGTGTCGGTATGGCCACTATGAGTTCTTGGTTATGCCATTCGGCATAACCAATTCTCCATCAGTGTTCATGGCCCTCACGAACATGATCTTTCAGCCATACCTCGATTGATTTGTCATGGTCTTCATCGATGACATTTTGATATACTCGACCACTGAGGAGGAGCACACCTACCACTTGCAGGTTGTACTAGACACACTTCGAGAGCACCAGCTTTATGGAAGGCTCACAAGGTGTCAGTTCTGGATACGTGAGGTCCACTTCTTGGGACACGTCATCTCTGAGGCGGGAGTTGCAGTGGATCCTGTGAAGATCGAGGCAGTTCTAGCATGGGAATCACCCAGGAGCGTGATAGAGGTGCGTAGTTTTCTGGGACTAGATGGGTACTACCGGTATTTTTGATAGACTTCTCCAGAGTTTCGGCACCACTCTCAGCCTTGAAGAAGAAGGGGAAACCCTTTTTGTGGTCAGACAGATGTCAGTAGAGCTTCCAAGAGCTGAGACAGAGATTGACCGGCGCTCCTATCTTGAGGCTACCGGAGGAGGGAGTTGGATACGTAGTCTACTGCGACGCATCAGGGACTGGACTCAGATCTGTACTAATGCATGAGTGGGAATTGATCTCCTATAGATCATGTCAGTTGAGGCCACATGAGAAGAACTACGCTACCCATGACCTGGAGTTAGCAGTAGTGGTCTTCAATCTGAAGATGTGGCAACACTATCTGATAGGAGAGCGCTTTATAGTCTATTCTGACCACTAGAGTCTCAAGTACATCTTCTCGTAGAAGGACCTGAACCTGAGACAGCGGAAATGGCTCGAGTTCCACCAGGACTATGACTTTGAGATTGTCTATACTCTTGGAAAGGGGAACATGGTAGCTGATTCTCTCAGCAGAAGGACAGGCATTCAGCTACGTGGGGAGGCGAAAGAACAGCTAGCCGCTTTGCAGATATCCTTCGTGGATAGGGATGGAGCAACCTTTCTTCATTCACTCACAGTCACTCCTCCACTACTGCAGCAGGTCAGAGAGGCACAGTGTGGGGACGCTGACTATGAGACATGAAGTGCACAGATATCCTCAAAACAGGCACCTGATGGTTTCTCTTTAGGAGGAGAGCACGACGTCTTTTTCAGAGGAAGTACCTTGGTACCAGTTGCTTTACGAGAGGAGGTTCTTAGAGAGTTTCACACTTCCCCTTTGGCGGAATATCCAGGAGTGGCGAAGATGTACCAGGATCTCAGACGACAGCACTGGTGGCCAGGCATGAAGAAGGTTGTGGCAGAGTTCGTTTCTCGATGACTCACCTTCCAGCAGGTGAAGGCAGGGCACCAGGTACCAGCAGGCTTGGTACAGCCCTTGGAGGTCCCGGAGTGGAAGTGGGATGACATATCTATGGACTTCGTGACTGGACGTCCACGCACTTCCAGAGGACACGACTCCATTTGGGTGATTGTCGACCGACTCACCAAGTCGGCTCACTTGTTACCCATCAGAGAGTAGGGCACAGTGGAGAGCTTGGGAAGCCTCTACGTTCAAAAGATTGTATGGCTTCATGGTGTTCCATTGTCCATCGTCTCCGATCAAGATGCTCGCTTTACATCCTGGCTTTGAAAAGGATTGCAGGAGGCGTTCGGGATGCAGCTACGTCTGAGCACCGCATTTCACCCCCAAACAGATGTTCAGACGGAGAGGACCATTCAGACTCTCGAGGACATGATCCACGCATGTGTCATCAACTTTCTTCACAGCTGGGAGGACCACCTACCTTTGGTGGAATTCGCGTACAACAATAGCTAACACTCCACCATCGGGATGGCACCATACAAGGTGTTGTACGACCGACCTTACAGGTCACCTCTGTGCTGGACAGACCCTGGGGAGTCAACACTTGTGGGGCCAGAGATGGTCCAGGCCACGACAGAGAAGGTCCAGGTCATCCAGGAGTGGATGAGGACAGCTCAGAGCTGGCAGAAGTCTTATGCTGACAGGAGTCGGAGGCCACTAGAGTTCGAGGATGGAGACCACGTCTTCTTGTGGGTATCACCTCGACATGGTATACGGATATTTAGCCGAGGTGGTAAGTTGTCTCCAAGATTCATCGGACCATTCCAGGGCCTCAGAAGGATTGGCGAGGTGGCTTATTTCCTGGCTCTACCACCTCAGTTACACCGAGTGCACGATGTCTTCCACGTATCTCAGCTGAGGAGATACGTGCACGACCCGACACATAGCATTGACCATGAGGAGATGGACATAGATGATGGAGCGATTTTTGCGAAGGTTCTAGTGGAGATTAAGGATCTACAAGAGAGAGTCCTACGTGGATGGTTGACTCCTCTATTTCATATCAGATGGCAGCACGGGAACTTCCAAGAGAGAACTTGGGAGCGGGAGGCTCATATGCATGCACAGTACCCACATTTGTTCCCCTAGTTTTTGATGTATCATTATGGGGACGTAAAGCCCTGAGGTGTGAGTAATTTAAAGACCCGTAAAAATCAAGGGAAATTTTTTCTTAATTTTCTTTGGGATTTTACAAGAACGCAGTTTCTGACAGCACCTGATTCCGAGGCCCGGTGTTCCCGGAATCATTTTTCTGAAGTTTAGCTCGGGTATGTTCAGTGAACGAATGAACAGATTTTTCTAACTTTTCAACCGGTGCTCGGAATCGAATTCCAAGGGCACCGATGGATTCGCAACGCCGGTAATTGCTTAGGAACACCTTTTACGGAGTTGCGTTTTCACGAGAGAAGTTGTTAAAAATTGTGGAAGTTAAAAATAAAAATTTTGAGCTCAATTTTTATTTTCTCTATGTGTTTAGCCTTTGAGTGGAAGTTGGGGTAACCGCCCAACTTCCCATGGGAGGTTATGAGAGTGGTGGGGCCCACAAGAACCCCACCCCTTAATATTCCCTAACCTTCCATAACCCTACATTTATTAAGTCAAGTTGAGTTAATTAATTGAGTGGATTAATTCAACTTTTGAATTTTCAAACTTATGTCATGTTAATAAAATAAGAGAAGTTCTTATTTTATTTGGGTTGGAACTTGTTACATTGGGAGGTTTGGAGAAAAGATAAGGAACCTGAGGATCTTCTTCTTCATCGACGAATAATGTGAAGAACGTGAAGAACGTCGGATCCTCGAAGATCGACGACGGGACACCGACGAATCATTTCTCCACGACGTGATGATTCTCCTTCCGCGACGTCTTCTTCCGCGATGGTTATTTCTGCGATGAACCTCCGTTCAAAATACACTTGAGGTAGGGGTTTTATGCCTTTCTATTTCGTGATTACTTCCATCACTTTCTTCCTTCCAATTTGAATCTCCTGTTATCACAATAACGAGAGGAGGTTGGGCCGTACAAACACGGACAACCCTCCTCCCCCTTGTTGGTTGATTTATGTTGCGGCTCGTGTAAGGCGGTGCGGTGCCGAAGCACCGCGTGGGTAATGTTAAAGGAAGGGAGGAGAAGCGCGGCGTCGTCGCGTCGCGCCAAATAACCTTGAAAGAACATCGAAGACACCACGGCCGGAGTGAGACCATGCCATCCCACCATGGTGGAGCAAGGACCGGTGGCCGGTTTTGGGCCGCCGGTGTCAGAGCAGGGGGACCGGCCCGTGTCGGCTCCGTTGCGGCAGCAGCCGGCCGACCGGAGCGGGCTGGCTGGTCAGGGGGAAATCTGGGGGTCTGTAACCCCCGGTTGGCTAGCAAAGCGGCCCCCATGTGGGTCCGCGGTTACAACAAGCGAAGGGCAGTGCCCCCCCCCCCCGCACCTCTTCGCTCGGCCGAAACGGGCGAGCCACCTGGCAGGCGCCAGCGCGTCGGGACGGCTGCCCAGGCCGGACCGCCAGGCCGGGCCGCGCCACACCCAGGCTGGGCTGGTCCGAGCCGCGCGCAAGCAGTCCGGACCCGGACCCAGGATGGGTCCCCCCGGTTCGGGCCCACCCATTGGGTATCGGGCCGGGTCGGACAGGGCCCGAACCCCCTAATACCGTACCTCTCACAGTCTTTTGCCCATAACATGGGCTAGGGACCTCTGATCGACGCACCGTCAGCTGCGATGTGATCCTTGGATTGAGAGGGTCTTTCGGTATATTTCACTCAAGGATTCATAGAACTTTGGGTTTGGCCTGGTTGGTTCGTACACGAAACCAACCGGGCCCTTGGAGCGGAAACACTTATAACTTGAGCTCCGGACGTCCGATTGACGTGTCGTCAACTTTGTTGGATTCCTCTTAGTGAGACGGACCTTTTCGCTTACTCCACTTGAGTTTTGGACATAGGTGGAGTATGGTCGAGTTGGTTTTGACTTAAAACCCAACCGGGCCCCTGGGACGAAAAAACTAATAACTCTCAGACCGGGCGTCCGATTGACGCGCCGTCTGTGACGTTCAGTTCCTGTTGATGATACGGAACTTTTGGATACATCAATTCCGGACTATGTGTCAGTTGATATATCATTCCCTCAGCTCGTGGAGCGGACCCTCACGAATGAGGTTGTTGTGTGCGGGAACCCTAGAGATGGTTGCGACTGCGACTGCGATGACGATGACGACTATAAAGAAATCCTCTGTGGATTCGATGGCGACGACTACAACACTCAGCGATCCTAAGTGGATCAGTGTTACCGATCTTGTGTGGGTCAGATCCTATGTGGGTCAGCGCCTACAGATCCTATGTGGGTCCGATCCTGTGTGGGTTATTGCGGGGGTTAGTTACCTATCGATCGTGTCTGGGTCATTGTGGGGGTTAGTTACCTTTCGATCCTGTGTGGGTCCGACGGTTTAGATGAATGAGTGGCTACATCTGATCATCTCTATCATCTTACGAATAAGTATACCTACGTGAGCTGAATCATGACTTTCAATCCTTATCTTTGATAAGATTGACTTGATATCCTGTGTGGATTACGTTTTGCTTTCCTATGTGGATTGGGTTGTGTTTTCCTGTGTGGACTGGGTTGTACATGGGCTCGGATGTTGGAGCCAAACTGGAATTGATGACTTAGGTATATGTATGGGAATATACCTAAGTAGTGTCGGATGTTACTTCGTGATTGTATCTTTCCTTTGTGGATTATTCTTTTCGGATTCTGGGAGACCTTCGGGGGTCTCGGGGTCCCTACTATGTAGCTCATACTCACCCCTGCACGGGCTATGCCCGAACTACGTTGTGTTGGTTGCAGACGATGGATAGAACTGATCGTGGTTGAGGCTTGCGGAGCAGGTCAGTACCTGGTGGTGGACCACTGGACGGGACGTACTCGGAGCAGACGGCTGGACCCGAGGAGATGTGGAGGCTATCTGTACCCACCCTTCAGGTGGGACTTCCAGTGGACGGCTCAACGCTACGGCTTTACTTTTCAGTTGTTGTACTCTATTTTCAGTTGTACTTTATGTTTGGGTTTGTATTCTGGCCCACTTACTTTTCCACACTTACTGTTGTACCCAGTTTTTACTTAGTGTTTAATTCTGCTTGCTTGATCTGTGGTGTTTGTTTACTTTACATAGGCAATGACTTCCCTTTTTACCGGGAATTACGCCTTGGTTCTAGTCGCCATCCCCTGGCCTATGGAAGGTGGGATTGGGGTAGTCCCGGCACGGGCCCCGTGGATGGGTCATGACAGGAAGATAATATAAACATTAGACATGGTGAATAATTGAAAACACGTGCCTTTAATGATAAACTTGAACTGATTATGACATGAATATGAGCAGCGTAAATAATTCCATAATAAAACATAATCAAGGGTATTCTACTAGAAGAATAACCACATGAACATTCAATTACTAGCTTCATAAATAGGGAAGTGCATATTCTAGACATCATAACCATACTGTCCAAGCCTCGTTCTAGGACCATAAAATATTCATTTTGTCAAGGCCTCGTGCCAAGACCATAGTTTTTCTCATGAGACCTAATAATGCATCGAGGGGCTATAACAGGACCCACCCATCACATAATAAGTCCAATGCATTTCTCATATGAGCAGGTATAAACATAAACAACTTATACATTCATATTGAAACTATCATATGAAATGTAACTAACTTTCGCCAATCATTAAACATCAAACACTAACCATTCCGAGTAATATGGTGAATGGTTTTAGGATATAAAATCCACAGTAGAGTACATAATAAACCATTAAATAAAATATGGTATATCACTTCATAAATTATTAAACCCAATAATACCATGGGATCAACAAGTGTGTTGAATTAGATGAAAACACTCTTATAAAATCATTAAGGAATTCTTGAGATAAATACTCTTTTATTTTGAAAAGAAGAGTTATTTTGGAAAATATTTTTATAAAACTATAAGTGAAGTAAAATATTGGTTTCATAATTAAATGATTGATTTTATAAATATAATGGTTTCCAAAAACAGATTATATAGTTCCCTTGAAAATAGGTATGAATTTGAGAAATTCCCTTGAATCGGGATTTAATTTTTGAAACAATTTTGAAAGTTCCTTTTAAAATGTGTAACTATCCATAAAATAAGAAAAGATTATGGTTTGTAAAAATATATATGATAATAAAACCGAATATATGAGGAGTATATATAAATATATAAGAAATTCATTGAGGTATTTAGACAATGAAAGTATCCCGGGTGAAAATGGAAGTTCAAGTGGAAACCCCTTACCTTACCTCCAAACGTGTTCCCCTCTTGTACTTAAGATCTTGGAATATGAAATTATACTTGTTAATAACTTATTTCATATCCTATTATACATGTATTTAGTTTACCATAATTCTGGTTAGTTCATTTATGCCTTTAGTGATAAGTTATTGTATTGAATTTCGTCGTTTTGGAGTGTTCGTTTCCTTTATTTCCATATTCGGTTCACTTGTTTTTAAGTAATGAAGTTCATGTGGAATGGTTATAAATATCCAGGATTGGAATTATATATTATTAATGATCATAAATCATTGATAATGGTCATTTCTATCATTTGGTTTCATGGAATGAGGATTAATCATTCGATGACAACCACTTCGATTATTCGGTGGTATTTGGAATATTATGAACTAGTTTTGTCATATAGCTTAATTATATATACATATTCTAGTTCCTGAATATTAATTAGGTTATAAAACATATATTATACTCTGGTTCTACTATGAATTTGGTTTAATGACCATTAATGAAGAATAAATTGAATAATGAAACTTCGTCGCCCACGAAGGTTATAAATCGGAACCTCATGGACGTCGATTTCGTGTATAAAAAAAAGTGATGGAGTAAAAATATTTATGATGGTTCTTCCATTCCCATGATATAAATCCAGTATATATATTGTAATGGATTTATCATGGTCATTTGGAGAGATTAGGTGAGGAGAGGATAGCAAAAGAAGATAAATTGAAATGAAACCAAATGAAAAAGAAGGGCAGCTTACATCTTGAAATAACTTCCTCGAAAACCTCCTTAAGGGAAGGAATTTAGATCTTTTGGAAAGAACAAGAGCTTACTGTTCGTGGGGAGTGACTAGGGAAGTGTATTTGGGCATAAAATTGAGGAAATTCAAGGCTTAGAGGAGTGAATAGAAGAGGGATTGGGGAGGGGTTTTTATAGTGGAGGAGAGGGGTAATTTTTGAATATTTAATTCATTATTTTATTATTTCCCTCAAGAAAATCAATAGTATTGTTTCATGTTACCCATAATAGTAATAAGTGCATGTGAGTTCGAACTAAGTGGACTTGCATCACTTGTGATGTCATAAATAGTTTATTTAACTGATAATTTGTATATAGGGTATTTTATCATATTTCACTATTCATAAAAAATTCAAGAATTTCAGAAAAATCCCCAAAACTCACCCTTACCATTTTTCAATGTGTAGAATTATTCAAAAATAATTTTCTAAATATTATTAATTTAATTTTTAAATAAGGTCATAGTTAATTCAAAAAATAACAATCTTGAAGTGCAATTAGATTTATGTGACATTGAAAAATTAATTAAGATCCCATTATCATATTTCCTTAAGAAAATAAAATAATATTATTATTTACTATTCATAAAGGTCATATTACTATTCATATTACTATTCATAAGGGTATGTTACTTTTCACCAAAAATCATGTTTGTTCTATCAGAATCCAAATTACTTACTGAACACAACTCTAGATGGCCATTTTTTGGAATTCAAAACATAGAAGAGGAAAAGTTGTGTTTAATGGCTAGATTATAAAATTGCATTCTATTTTTATTTTCAAAACCTTGGGGTGTTACATTCTCCCCTCCTTACAGAAATTTCATCCTCGAAATTCACAGAATATTTCCTAAAAATATTCGGGTATGTCTTTAACGTAAGCTCCTCCGGCTCCCATGTTGCTTCCTCCATCATATGGTTCCTCCATAGAACCTTCACTAGATGAGTTGTCCGATTTCTCAATACTTGTTCTCTAGTATCATGAATCTTGATAGGATCTTCAAAGTAAGATAGATCGATCTCAAGTTCCACTACTTCATAAGTTAGTACATGTGTTGGGTCAGGCATGTACTTTCTTAACATTGAAATATGGAACACATTGTGAACCTTAGAGGGACTTGGAGGCATTTCCAAATGGTAAGCTATAGCTCCAATTTGGTCCAGAATTTCTAAAGGTCTGATGTACCTAGGAATTAATTTTCCATTCTTACTGAATCGTATAATACCCTTCCATGGGGATACCTTTAAGAAAACGTGATCACCTTCTTGAAATTCCAAATCCTTCCTTCGGTTATCAGCATATCTTTTTTGCCTACATTGAGCTATTTTGATATGGTTCTGGATAATATTCACCTTTTCCATTGTTCTTCAACATGTTTTGTGCCTACAAGCATTCTTTCACCAACATCATCCCAGCAAGTTGGCATACGACATCGCCTCCCATATAATGCTTCATAGGGTTCCATCTGTATAAATGAATGGAAGCTATTGTTGTAGGAAAATTCTACCAGAGGTAAATACTAATCCCACATGCCTTCAAAATCAAGTAAACAAGACCTCAACATGTCTTCCAATGTTTGAATTGTCCGTTATGATTGTCCATCGGTTTGTGGGTGGTAGGCAGTGCTCAAATGAAGATCAGTATCTAGGGCCTTCTGAAGACTTTTCTAGAATCTTGATGTAAAAAGTGGATCACGATCAGAAACAATTGAAATGGGTACACCATTAAGTCTCACAACTTCATTAATATATAGTCATGCAAGACATTTAAGTGGTTGATCATCTCTTATAGTAAGAAAATGTACTGACTTGGTAAGACGATCAACAATGACCCATATTGCATCATTCCTTCTAGGAGTATTTGGCAGTCCCATGACAAAGTCCATCATGATATTATCCCATTTCCACTAAGGTATGGGAAGAGGCTGCAATACTCCTCCGGGCTGTTGCCTTCCAGCTTTCACGTGTCGATAAACCATACATCTTGACACAAAATCAGCAATCTCCCTCTTCATGTTGTCCCACCCAAAATGTTCCTTCAAATCTTTATACATCTTAGTGCTACCAGGGTGTATATTGAAATTGGAACTATGAGCATCATCCAACAATTCCCTTTTTAGATCAGGTATATCAGGAACACAAATTCTCTTCCCAAATTTCAAAATTCCATCTTCATATATGAAGTCACTCAATCTCCCATAATTCACAGCTTTAATCTTATTTTGAAACTCCTCATCATCAGCCTGAGAACTTTTTATCCTTTCTAGTAGAGATTTTTTGGCAACCATGTGAAAAAGCATTGATGTTTCACCTTCCATGGTTATTCACATATCCATCTTTACTAGATCCATGAAAATAGGATCCCTTTCAACTCTCATCTTGTTCAAAACTCCATGATCCTTTCTTCTCAAGGCATCTTCCACCTTATTTTCCTTCCCCGGGTGGTAGTGTATCGTGAAATCATAATCCTTGAGTAGTACAAGACATCTCCTTTTCCTCATGTTGAGTTATTTCAGTGAGAAAATATACTTAAAACTCTTGTGATCAGTATAAATCTCTCATTTTTCCACATAGAGATAATTTCTTCATATCTGCAAAGCAAAGATTACATCAGATAACTCAAGATATTGAGTAGGATAGTTTTTCTCATGAATTTTTAGCTTTCGTGATTCATATGCAATAACCCTATCATTTTTCATAAGGACACAACCAATTCCTTTCTTTGAAGCATCACTATAAATAACAAACCCGTCATTCCCCGATGGTAGGGTCAATATATGAGCAATGACAAATCTTCTCTTCATTTATTTGAAACATTATTCACAATCTTTTATCCAAACAAATTTACCCCTTTATGTGTGAGCATCATTAGCGGGTTAGACAGTTGGGAAAAATTCTGCACGAAAGGCTGATAATAACCTGCTAAGCCAATAAAACCGCGCACCTCAGTTATGTTTGTTGGTGTGGGCCAATATTGAATTATTTTGGTCTTCACAGGATCAACTAGGATTCCATCCTCAGAGAAAATATGGCCATGAAAAGAAATCTACTAAAGCCATAATTCACACTTGCTAACATTCTCATATAATTCATGTCTTCTAAGAGTCTTCAAGATAATGCGCAAGTGATTTTCATTATCTTCTTATCTTTTAGAGTTTACCAAGATATCATTAATAAATACCACTACAAAATCCTCAAGATATTCCTTGAAAAATCTGTTCATTAGATCCATGAAGACATAGGGTGAATTAGTCAATCCAAAAGGCATCACTGTAAACTTGTAATGCCCATACCTGGTCGAAAATGATTTCTTGGGAATATCTTCCTTCCTCACACACAACTGATGATATCTGGATTGAAGATCAATCTTTGAAAAGTATTGAGCTCCATGAAGTTGGTCAAATAAATCATCAATGCGAGGTATGGGATACTTGTTCTTTATTGTTATAACATTGATCTCCATGTATTGGACACATAAACTCATTGATCAAACGTTCTTCTTAACAAAAAGGACATGGGATCCCCATGGAGAAACACTAGGGAAAATAAATCCATTATTACTCAATTCCTCAAGTTGTTTCTCTAGTTCCACTAATTCCATAGTGGTCATTCTATAAGGGGTCTTCGATATGGTCCTTGAACCAGGAATTAAATCAATTGAAAACTAAATTTCTTATTCTGGAGGATGTCCCGGTAAATCTTCTAGAAACACATCAAAATATTCTCTCATAATAGGTACATCCTCTATTTGAACATTTCTTTCCACACCCATAGTTATTTCATTCTATTCCTCCCCAATAATTGAATTTAGTTGAGCTACTGAGGGTGGATCTAGATAAGAATCAGGTGGTGACGATTCTTCTCTGAAGATATGGTGTTATTTATCATCGTCATCAAAAATTGTAACCTCCTTCTTCTTACAATAATTTTTTGCATCATGGTCTAAGAGGCAATCCATTCTATGGATTATATAAAATTAAATCAGTGGTATGATAATGAGATCAGCTGATAAAGAAAATTTATATCCCTAATGGGAACTGATTCACAGAACTTTGTAGAAATGATACTTCCCTTAGGAGTTTTGACTGGAAACACCCTTGTTAAATAAAATTGGAAATATCTTATTTTCTTAGCAAACTGGGAAGATATGAAACAATGTGATGATCCCGAATCAAATAAATCATTGTCTAAGCTTGAGGAAACAATTAATGTACCTGCCACCACATCATTAGGAACTTCGACCTCTACAGTTGTGATTTCATAAGCTTGTCCCTGATCCCTTGGCCATTTCTATTTCATATTTCCTTGACGTTTTGGATAATCATTAACATAGTGTCCCATCTTACGACAACTATAGCATTGAACATCATTGGCTTCCTTCTCCCCTTTGCAATCACTAGCAAGATAGCCTTTCTGACCACATTTTTAGCATACTAATTTTCCTTTTAAGCATGGACCAGGGTGTTTCTTTCCACAATTGTCACATGGTGGAAATTCAACTCTTCCCTTATTCCCCGTTTCCTTATTTACTTTCCCAGGATTTTCAACATCCCTCTTATTTTCTTTCTTTCCCTTAAAGTTATAAGACTTAGAGAATTATTTATCTGTCTTGATGGCACATGAAACTATATCATCATCTGATGAAAAAAATTATGAGACCAGTGCCCACTGAAGGAATGGCTTTAAGCCATAGAAGAATCAAACAATTTTTCTCCATGGATTTCGTATATTGTCCACAACATGTCTTGCTAATCTTGTGAAGTTAGCTTAGTACCTTGCAACATTATCATCTTCCTTCTGCCTCATATTCAAGAATTGTATCTCCATATCTTCTCGCAGCTCATGAGGGAAATATTTTTATAAGAATATTTCTTTAAAATCCCCCCATTCCATATCTTCTATCTATTCCTCCTCCTTTTTTTTTGGATTAAGGACAACCATTGATCCACATCTCCTGATAGATGATAGACTACCATGACAACCTTCTATCTTTCATTACATCGCAAGGTGAGATATATCATTTCATGGGAACATATCCAATGCTCAGCTACAAATGAGTTTTTAGTCCTATTGAATGATGGAGGTTGTTGTCACATAAAGAGATATAGCATGGCTCCTCCATGTGGTGGATCCAGATGCTCCATACGGGTAAGGTTATTATTCATAACCAGAGTAAGTTGTCCCAGTATAGTTATGAGTTGCTCAGCACCAGTCACAACACTAGAGCCAACATCATTTTCTTGCGTCAGAGAAAAATCACTATAGGGAACACATGAATTTGTGCGATTTCTATTACATCCACTAGGCACCATATCTAGATAATGTAATACACTACATTAGGTTATGAATAAAAATGTATAATCTTAACTTAAAAAATTACTTAGAAAAAATTGAGATCCTAAGAATGGTTAATCCCATATTCACAAATATGGTTTCTTTGAGGAATAATTTACATTTCAGTCCTTCATAATGTATTGTAAATAAAATGTGTATTATCCTAAGAATATCCATCAGGTGTGTCGCAACCAAGAGTAAAGCAAGGCCCTTTTTCATGCACGAGTTCCTGTTCGAGTCTATCTCAAAGCGGTGTTTTCGTGTTTTACCCCTATATACATCTGTGCTAGAGTCGCCTCTACCTACTCATATCCAGACAGGGATTTATATCTTGAAAGATCCACATAATCTATTCCTTACAAAAATATCAGGACATTATTGTATGTATATCCTCAAATACTAACTTAGGGACTCTTCTATAATTATACGTTTTCTAAATCTAGTTTCCAAGTATTCTACTAAACTTCCTCTAATACCAACTGTAAGGACTCGAACACATCTGCCCAGAGTCGGTGCCTTATTTGATTACCTTGGCATACATACGATGAATATGAATCCAAAAGGACCAAGTATTTTATTATTATTGGAAACAAGACACATACATAAGTTCAACTTTACATATGTAAATGAAAAAAACACTAATTTATTTCACTAGAGTCATCGCATCTCCTAGATTATGCTTGAAAGTCATTCATAAATTACTTCCTCATGTCCTGAGAAAATGAAACATAAGAAAGGGGTGACCTCAAACACATAGTAATAGTAAGCAATACAGCGGAAGATAATATAAACATTAGACATGGTGAATAATTGAAAACACATTCCTTTAATAATAAACATGAACACATTATTGCAGGAATATGAGCTGAGTAAATAATGTCATAATAAAACATAATCGGGGGTATTATAATAGTCGAATAACCACATGAACTTTCAATTACTAGCTTCATAAAGAGGGAAGTGCATATGCCAGGCATCATAACCATATTGTCCAAGCCTCGTCCTAGGACCGTAAAATAATCATTTTGTCAAGGCCTCGTGCCAAGACCATAGTTTATCTCGTGAGACCTACCGATGCATCTAGGGGCTATAGCAGGACCCACCTATCACATAATAAGTCCAATTAATTCCTCAAATGTTCAGGGATAAACATAAACAACATATACATTCATATTTAAACTATCATATGAAATGTAACTTACTTTCCCAAATCATTAAACATCATACACTAACCATTCAGAGTAATAGGGTGAATGGTTTTAGGATAGATCATCCACAATAGAGTTAGTCATAAACCATTAAAAAAATATGGTATATGACTTCATGAATGATTAAACCCAATAATACTCTGGGATCCACAAGAGTGTTGAATTAGATGAAAACGCTCTTATAAAATCATTAAGCAATTCTTAAGATAAATACACTTTTATTTTAAAAAAAATAGTCCTTTTGGAGGATATTTGTATAAAATCAAAATTGAAGTAAGATATTATTTTCATAATAAAATGAGTGATTTTATAAAGATAATGGTTTCCAAAAACAGATTATAGAGTGCCCTTGAAAATAGGTAAGAATTTGTGAAATTCCCTTGAATCGGGCTTGTATTTTTCAAAAAAAATAGAAGGTTCCTTTTAAAACGTGTAAATATCCACAAAATAAGGAAGGATACTGGTTTTTAAACATATATATGATAACCACACAGAATATATGAGGAGTACATATCAATACATAAGAAATTAATTGAGGTATTTAGACAATGAAATTATCCCAAATGAAAATGGAAGTTCGGGTGGAAAAACCCTTACCTTAACTCCAAATGTGTTCCCCTATTGTACTTAAGCTCCTGGAATATGAAATTATACTTGTTAATAACTTATTTCAGAACATATTATACATGTATTTAGTTTACCATAATTATGGTTAGTTCTTTTATGTCTTTATTGATAAGTTATTTTATTGAATTTCGTTGTTCTTGAGTGTTTGTTTCCTTTATTTTCATATTCGGATCACTTGTGTTTAAGTAATGAAGTTCATGTGGAATGGTTATAAATATAAATGATTGGAATTATATATTAATAATGAACATAAATAATTGATAATGGTCATTTATATCATATGGTTTCATGGAATGAGGATGAATCATTAGATGACAACCACTTAGATAATTCGGAGGTATTTGGAATATTAAGAACAAGTTTTGTCATGTAGCTTAATTATATGTACATATTCCGGTTTCTGAATATTTATTAGGTTATAACACATATATTATAGTCTGGTGCAACCATAAATATGGTTTCATGACCAGTAATGATGAAGAGATTAAAGAATTAATCTTTGTCATCCACGAAGGTTTTAAATCGGAACATCATGGACGTCGATTTCATTTATAAAAATAAAAGGGAGGGAGTAAGAATATTTAATATGGTTCTTCCATTCACATGAAATAAATCTAGTATATAGAAATTACTATAGTTATCATGGTCATTTGGATAGATGAGTTGAGGAGAGGATAGCAAAATAAGATAAATTGAAATGAAACCAAATGAAAAAGAAGGGTGCTTTACCTCTTCAAATAACTTCCTCGAGAACCTACTTAAGGGAAGGGATTTAGGTCTCTTGGAAATAACAAGAGCTTAATGGACATGGGGAGTGACTAGGGAAGGGTATTTGGGTAGAACATTGGGTAGATTAAAGGCTTAGAGGAGTGAAGAGAAGAGGGAGTGGTGATGGGTTTTATAGTGGAGGAGATGGGTAATTTTTGAATATTTAATTCATTATTTTATTATTTCCCTCAAGAAAACCAATAGTATTGTTTAATGTGACCCATAATAGTAATAAGTTCATGTTAGTTTGAACCAAGGGTCCTTGCATCACTTGTTATGTCATAAATAGTGTATTTAACTGATAATTTGTATATACGGTATTTTATCGTATTTCACTATTCATAAAAAATTCACGAATTTCATAAAAATCCCAAAAATTCACCCCTACCATTTTTCGACATGTAAAATTCAAAAGTGAAATAAATTTTTAAAAAATAATTTTCTAAATATTATTAATTATATTTTTAAATAAGGTCATAGTTAATTAGAAAAATAACAATCTTGAAGTGCAATTAGTTTTATGTGACTTTGAAAATTAATTAAGATCTCATTGTCATATTTCCTTAAGAAAATAAAATAATATTATTATTTACCTTTCATAAGGGTCATATTAATATTCATATTAATATTCAATAGGGTATGTTACTATTCACCAAAAATCAATTTTGTTCTATCAGCCTCCAAATGACTTACTGAACACAACTTTAGATGACCATTTTTTGAAATTCAAAACATAAAAGAGGAAAAGTTGTGTTTAATGGTTACATTGTAAAATTGCATTCTATATTTACTTTCAAAACCTTGGGGTGTTAAAATGTCTTTGTAAGACAAGTGAAAAATTCTATGGTGATATTTTTCAATTTCTATGTAGGTATGGGTAATGATTTCATCATCCCCTTGGATTTTTTCCTTTCTACTTTAACTTGACAGAAAACAAAACATCTTGATGTATTCTACAAGATAAACATATTAATATTTTCTCACAAATAGTGTTCTCATATATATTGATACTTATTTTTGCTTCTTGGGTGGATAGAGAATGTTGAGATATATGCATTATCCAACAGCTCTTTCCTTAACTCATGATTTTATGGAAGAGAGAGTCTTTACCCAAATCTCACACCTCCTTCATTAACATTCAACTCTAAGGATTTCCTTTTTCTTATAGTTTTCACTTTATTATGAATTCCCAAATCATCCCTTAAGCATCATTTAACCTCTCTAGAAGGTACAATTGATAAATCATTTATGAAATTATTGATGATGTTCCTTCATTTATGATTCCCATTCCCATTAGTTATAAATCTAAGAAGACATGATCCCTCTTAATTATCATTGATAATAAAATTGAAGGATCCTTTCTACAAAGAGAATATTACACGTTATTTTCTTTACTAGGATGGTAGTTTACTTAGATGTTATAGTCTTTGGTCTTCTTTAACCATCTTTTATAGTGCATATTCAGCTCATTCGGTGTGAATATATACTTGAGGATTTTGTAATCCATATATATTTCACACTTCTCCCCGTAAAGATAATGCCTCCATATCTTCCTAGAAAAAATCACTACATAAAACTAAATCTCATGCACTGGGTAGTTTTTTCCATGAAATTTCAACTGCCTTAAAGCATAGGTTCTGAATTTTTCATTAAATATTAACACAAAACCCTAGACCTTCTTTGAGGAATTGCTGAATACCATGAAATCTCTCCACTTGTGGGTAGTGTGGTGATAAGTGCAGTTGTAAGTCTCATTTTCAGTTCTTTTAATATATATTCAGATTAATAATTCTTATAGAACTTGACTCCCTTATTATTTATCTTGGTTATAGTGTTTGAAGATTGTGAAAAGAATTATCACAAATTGGCTATGAAACCCAGATAATCCACGGAAACTATATAAATTTGTCGTAGATGTTGGACTCATCCATCCTTCAATTTATTCTATATTTTAAGGGTATAAATATATGTCATTTCTTGTGAAAATATTCTTCGTGAATGATACTTCCTTCCAGCAGAACTCTTATTTTCTTCACTTGGCATTAATCTTCTCTAATCACAAGGTCTTAATCACGCTACTTAGATAATCCTCATTCTCCTCCTCAGTTTTGGAGTATATTAAAATATCATTTATAAAGACTATCAAAAAAATTTAAAGGTAATCTATAAGGACTATATTCTTCATGTAAATAAATTTTTTTGAAGCATTAGTGAGCCCTAAAGGCATCACTATGAACTCATAGTGCTCGTACCTTGTATAAAAAAGTAGCCTTGGGGACATACTCCATATTCACCCAAACCTGGTAATATATCAACTTCAGATCCAATTTTGAGAGTATTATACTCAATTTATATGATTTAATAATTCATCAATCCATGGAAAAGGATACATGTTCTTTAACTTTACCTTTTTGAGATCACGACAATCAATAAAAAGCTGCATTGACCCATCATTATTCTTAATGAAGAGGAATAATGCACCCCATGGTGAAGCACTTGGGTGTATGAAACCTTTATCAAGATTCTCATGGAGTTGTTTCTTCAGATCCCTAGTTTACACAAAATCTATTCTATATGGAGTATTGGATAATGGTAACACCCAATTTGTAGGATCAATATAATATTCAACCTCTCGTATAGGATGAAGACAAAGAAATTCCTTAGAAAACAAATCAGCTTATTCCTCCAAAACATGTATGTCTTTAAGGATGGTTCTATACATATACATAATCTTTTTAGATAGATATGATTTCTCATAGGGAAATAATTTCCATTCTTCAGATGATGGAGTTGAAAAAATCCATCCTTCTCCTTAGACTTGTACAAAATCAGGGGACTATTTTCAATACAGAGAGTGATTTCCTTATCACTAAAATTTATGTTGGCTTTATAAAATAAAATCTAATGTATTCCTAGATTTTCATAAAATTGCACTAAAGGGAGTATGAACATGTTTTCTGGAAATTTTATCCCACAAATTATTACAGGTGAGGAGTTATCTAATTGGAATGTAATAATTTCTCCATTTTTAATTTTCAATAATAGAAATACGTCCATTATTTTTAGTTGGTTTTTAATATTTCTACTAAACATTCATGATATGAAGGAATGCGTAGAACCAAAATCAAAAATTATTTTCGCTATCCATGAAGGAATAACTAGCATACCGATCACTACTTCATTTTTGGGATCCTCCTCATCAGTTGTAATGTAAAAAGCCCGTCATTTCTTCCTTGGAGGTTATGGTTGTCTCTGAAAACACTAAGCTTAGTTCATCAGTTTTCAAGGTTCCCTAGTTCCTTACAATTGTAGTAATGAATAATGTGTTTAAAGCTGACCAAATCATTAATTTCCTTAATCACATTATCTTTGTTTCTTTCTAGAAATCATTATCTAGGTGCCCATCCTTCCCACACTTAAATAATTTCCTCTTCCCCCTTATGCAATTTTCAAGGTGCTTCTTTCCACACCATTGAAAACCTGAATACTGAAATTTATTATCATCGTTATATTTCTCCATCGGAATTCTAGAATTAAACTTAATTTTCTGCTTATTATTCTTGTTATACCCTTTAGATTCACCAATCTCAATTTTGACTTTGAGGGAACATCAGAAAAATTCCTCAAAGCTATTAAATCCATGTATTTCTAGGTATTTTTGGAGACTAGGTTGTATCCCACTAAAAAAGTGGTCAAACTTGAATTTGGGGGTAATAAAAAAGAATGAGGTGCGTCGTTCAATTATTGTGAAGTTTTCCTCATACACCTAAACAGATTTATCATATTTTTTGTTTGATGGAATGGAAATCCCTTTCCATTTTAAGATGGAGAGTGTGAGGAAAATATTTGTTGATTTTTTTTCCAAAAATTCCTTCTACTCCATCACTTTGATCACTTCCATGGGATATATATTATTGATCAATGTCCACCAATGATCAAATTCTCCCTATATATGATAAATATGCATTAAAACCTTCTCTTACTCAGAGAATTGAAGGATAGATAAGATATTCTCAACAGATTCCATCCTTTGTTCCGCGATTAAGGGATGAGATGTTCAATAGAAATTCAGAGGCCTTTATCACATAATAGTATCAATCATAACTTGTTCTATCTTATGGGTATTTAGGAACTCACCATGATCTAGGTTTCTATTTAAAACCTAATTCATCTAAGAGAGTATGATATCAATGTTTTGATTCGTACTCTTATCAGGTTGGGCATCTCTTTGGGGCAGCCATCACATTTCCTATAACATTGATTGTGTAACTAATTCCTACTATTTTCATCTATTTTATAAAATAAAGTGAAAATTAATGATGATTATTTTTAAACTATTAAACACATAATGGTGAAATCCAATGACATTAAAGGTATAACTTATAAATTATATTTATTTCCTTTACTTGTGAATTTATAGGCTACAATATATGTTATCTATGATATATTTCCTAATATATACTCTTATTTTAATTTTTTGTTCCCTTAATAATGGTTTATAATGATCTTTGTGAATTTACCAAAGCACATCACCCAGGAGTGTCAAACCAGGCACACAGTAAGGCCCGTTGTCGTGTATCGGGTTATACAGAGTCTAGCCTGGCACACCTTGTCATATATGTTACCCCTACGTACATGTGTACAAGAACCACATTCACTTGTAGTATCATGACCTGGATTTATTTGATTGATAAACCACTTAATATATACATACCAATATTTTGGTATATATTTTTATACTTAGTCTTATCGCTAAGTCCTTTTCTAAAGTTTTCTATTCCTAATCCAAAAAATAACTAAATGTTTTCTCTATTACAAACTATAAAAGACTTTATATTTATTATATATTAATTCATATTTTATTACATAAAAGTACACATAATACACTTTTAAATATTTATAAGTATAGTGTCTTAGGGAATTAGGTAGATATAATAACATCTTGAATATGGGATACAACAACATTATGGAAAACATCTTTAATATGCTTCTAAAATTTTCTTGGATTTTAAAGATATACGGGATAACCTGAGGATATATATAAGAAAGGGGTGTGCTATAAATCCCATTAAAAGAATAAAAATTTCATAAAATGAAGATAATAATACATGTTATACAATAGACATATCAATGGTGCACAAAAAGAGTAGGAATCATGAACATGAACAATGAGACATGATATCACATAATAATCCTAACATGGGAAATGTGGGAGAAACTTAAAAAAAATGCATTGTAAACATAGGTCAAATCTAAAACACCAAGATTTCTTGGTGTAAAAATTACCATAACGGAATAAAGTTCAATCCCCTTCCCAACATGAAGTCTCGAGAGAATAAACATTACCCAATGCATTAGAGAACTATATAATTTTGAGCACACCTGTCACATCATTTAATTATCTTTCTTAAGTCTGCCACATAGATCCTAAGATATGGATTAATTATTCATTATAATTTATTCCATTATCATGTAGTGTGGAATACATATACTTATTCCCAAATAAAAAATTATGTTTTCATAAATTTGAACACCTATGATAGGAAATGGGTATGTTATTTACTACGGAATGGTTTTGGCGTAGAAATAAGACGTGAAATTTTAACAGCCTAAGGACATCACATAAAGATTTATAAAATTGGGTCGATGATAGAGAAGGGGGTCTCTAATCATATAGAAACAAAATATTAAGTAATAGGTACATGGAAAAACATATCCCAAGCTTCTAAATTGTGAATTGAAGGTATAATTTAATGAGAAAACTTGAATAACGAAAAGAACCTTTACTATATTTCATCATGGTAATGGGTGTACGAAAAGGATAATGGCAAGATTAATGAGAGTGAAATGGGGTTATAATCATCTATATATAGAATTTTTAGTATTTGTTGTATTTAATAACATATCCAATGATAATAAAATGGGATTTAAGATACTTAACATAAAAGATGTTCTTGAATGGAAATGAGAAGAGAGAAATCTAATACTAAATTTATGCATGGAAATAGGTGTACTTAATAGTTCATTAGAAGGATTAATGATAGTGGAAGGGATATATAATCATGTAGAAATAAAAATTATATTGTTTCGGATATTTATGAACATATCCTGACATTAACAACTAAAAATTAAGAATCATAACAAAAACTAAGTACTTGAATATAATGGGGAGTTGAAAATCCATTACTTTAGTTTGTGAGTCTAAATTCTTGGGAGGGGATTGCTGAGAGATCTGTGGAACCTTATGAGTACTATAGAGAGTGGGTAGAATTGTATGGACCTACTATAAGAAGTTGGAGTGAAGATAAATGGGAAATTGGGTGGGTTTATATGGGAAATTAGGTGTTTTTCTTAATTATTTAGGTTTTGGACACTATAAAAAAAAAATAATCAATACCACAAACATTCAAATGGTTCTTCCCATTATTTACCCCAAATATGATTTTTTTAACTATATTTTAAGTAACGATCATTATCATAACAAAATAATTCCCCTGCTTATGATAAGGTGAGTCATACTCTTAAAGAATGGGTTTTAAAACATTAAAATATATTATATGTTTTGGAGGATTCATAATGGATTTATAAAATAAATAAAATAAACATAAAATTACATTATTTTAAAGGTAGAATATATATTTGATCATTAATCCCCTTTATTTTATTATTATTAAATCACTTTTTGGTTATTATGTTGTCATAATACATAAAGTATATTAATGTGGTTTTTAATTTTTACCCTAAAATTTCACTAACATATAAAATTATGAAAAATTACCCATTGGATAATTTTAAAATTCGTATTCCAAAAATATTATTCATTTTACCTAAATAATTTTATTAATATGTTCATTTTCACTTTTGAAATACTAATTCTCATTTATCAAGAAACTTTGTGTTTTAATTTACAATAACTATTTTTGAATCCTTATAAAAATTACTTTTGACTTCATAAAAATTATATTATGATTAATATTTAATAAAAAAAATTTCATAATAATACTTTTATAATATATTATTTATTTCAAAACTCTATTAATTCATCAAAATAAATTCCTTAATTTAATTTTAATGATTCCCAAAAATCCTATTTTTGTTTTATTTTATCAAAATAAAATCAACGATAAAGTAACCATAGTAGGATGATAATATATTCATAATTATATTAAAAAATAAAGTACATACACATAATGATAGGGTCATGATGCATATCGCTTCAATACATAAGAAAACATCATAAGGGTAAGGTGTGTGATGGTTGGACTTTAATCGGACGATTCGACAAAAATGGTTCAGGTCGTGATCTCAATGTGTTTGAACTTATCCCATAAATAGTTTTTATCATGCTTAAGTTGTAGGATATCAGCCTGGGATTTATCAAGGTAAAAGGCTAGAGATTATATCTCCCTTGGAATCTCTGATAATTGGGATTCATAAGATACAGCCCTACTGGTTGAGGTCAACACTTCCTTTGTCTATGTCAATTGAATTTTTTAAAACCCAATATTTATAATAATCATGTGATCACTGTTCAACGAATATATTTTCAATGGTAATGATTCTTAACAAACAATTGAATTTGAAAGGATATAATAAAACCAAATAAGTTCATGTGTTCTTTAACCATATAACATAATAATAAATTTACATAAATTGTAAGGGGAATTTAATTTATAAAGGTTTGAGTCATTACAATTCATGTTTGGAATGTTTTAATTCTAGATACCCTGATTTAAATGATTGGTGATATTACTCTATTCCTTGAATTTATTTTGGAAACTTTTTTATTTTTAAGATAGTTATTTTCACTCATGATCATTTTTTTCTGGCATTATATTTCTATTATCGTGAGGATTCAGGACCGTTTAGTCCATCATCTCTTATTTCAATTTTTCATGAGGTAATATCAACCATGCTTTTTATTATAAGAATTTTTCATGTTTTCTGTCAAAGAGATAAAAATTTTAAAAGAGTCACTAAAATTAATGAGCCATCTATTTAATATTTTTATCCCATTTGACCCACGGATCCACGCAGAATTTTTCACCACCATGTTGCCCTTATAATTCATGAAAAAGTAATTTAGGGTAATCTGACATTCAATACCCTTCCCTGCCTATTTCCAAAATATTTTCATGTTAATTTTCAATATAAGTGGGGGGGATATAATTATGAATATGGTTATTTGTGTTGTAGTGGTTCATTTGATCAATATGGATAAACATTATATTACCATGATTATGTGTTTTATATTTCATAGTATCCATATTCATTAAATGTATTTTGATATGGGAATTTACATTATTTTTTGTTCTAATGATGATTACTTTTTTAGTCATTACATGGTAACCCTATCCTTTAGGGATACCTATAAAAGTGACGAATCCTTACTCTAGGAGATAGAGAGATTTATATATTCCTACTTTCACAATGATTATACAATGTACACATTAATTGTTCGCCTTTATTTGGGATTTTTTTACATTTATTTCATGGGGTTTGGAGTTGAAACTCACTAGTGTGTCTTCCCATCTTATTTGAGTGAGTTGTTTACAAAAAAAGGAATAGATAAAAAACAAAATGACCAAAAAAAGGGTGAAATTAGATTATGATATGCTTGGGGACAATAAAGATTTTATGTGTATGGGAGGAACATTTTTGAGGGATAAATTTGGATTAAAAATTTTCATCTATTTATTTCAAGATCTAACCCTCCTATTTTCCAAAAACAGTCACACTTTTTTATGACCAACCATCCCATAGCCTGAGGGATATTTGAACCTAATGAGAATCTCTTAAGATTTGTGGATTCTTTTATTTCCAACAGTAGATATGTTGGGTTCATGGCAAGACCTAGGTAAGCATTCATGTGTATGATAATTGTCAAAAACATTGATCAATTTTTTTGAGTGATGAGAGTGATAGAGAGGAAGGTCAAATGATTTATAAGTGTAGGTAGTTATTTTTTAAATACTAGGAGTGGAAGGAAAATGGTTTTTGAAAATTGTAATTTTAAAGGAAGAATGATATTTTTTGGGTAAAAGAGATTGAATATTTTTGAACCTATAATTTTGATGTTTTGATTTTTCAACAGGTCCACTTGTGTTCATTCTAATTGTTTTTCCATAAAGTGAAAAAAAATTGTCGGGGATTTGATGTGCATTAATTTTGATGACAGGTTTTATAATTTTTTAATTTAACATTTTTATGTTGTTTCAATAGTTTTAGAGAATTTTATATATTTTTGATAATTTTTAGTTAATTATTATACTAATATTTTTATTTTAGAATTGTATTCGTTTTTTTTATTTTATATATTTTTATTATGTGTATAATTATTAATTTAATGAAATATATAAACCTAGTTTATTCAATTATATATATATAATTAAATATCTTTAATAATATTAGTATTTTATTATTTTATATTCGTTTAATTTAATTTTATATATTATTAACATTTAAAATATAATACTATTATTATTTTTTTGTAGTTTAATTAATATTAGTTTTATTATATGTTTATTAATTTTTATTAGTAACTATTTTAATTTTTTGTTTTAGTAATATATATTATTTAACATTGTGTATTATTTAAAAATATTAGTATTATTATTATTAGAGAGAGCCTCAGTGATCTCCTAAGTATATCTGGTTCAAACCCTAATCGATCTACAATGAAGCATAATATTAACAACATTTTGGGTGTCAATGATCTCACTGCTCAATGAAATCTGTTGCAAAAGATAAGTGGTGCAACTGTTTTCTCAAATGAAGGACTTTCCCATAATTATTTGGCTTTGGATGTATAGGGAGATTGCATGATCCGAGTTTCTCTCTCCAAAATGAATACAATGCTATGAAATGGCGATCCTCTAGCCGTGTCTAATCTAAATTTTAATCAGCATACCTCATCCATGATCCTTCATGATGCTTGATTTTTCTTTGATTCATGTATGGTTTCTGAGGCCACACCAAAATATTATGTTGAACAATGCATTTTCCTTTATCGAAGTGAACCTTAATTTTTTTAGGGATCAAATTTAGGATTGGAAAAACTCGATCATTGCACAGTTGTATTAACAGTGAGGTATTTATTGTATGTTTGATTTTGTGAAGAAGAGTCTTCTTCGAGTATGGGGATCTGGAGGTTTTCAAACCATTTCCCTTGATATTTATTTTTTCAATAAAATTTTTCCTTCGTTGGAAATAAAATTGAAGGCCTGGATCATTTGGTGGGTTTCTCTAAATCATACCACCATGCACTTCAAAGATTGGGATCCTTGGTTTGATCCTGCTCATATGAGGAATTCAACACCAGAACCATGGATCAAAGATATAGTTTTGAAATGGTTCTTTTGGCATCTCAGAAATTTGTGGGATTTCTCTTCTGCCGTTAGAACTCTGATAAAGGTTGATAAGGATACTAAAACCACAAGATTTAGGCATGCTGTTCGAATCCTTGTAGAGTATGATATTTATTCGAATCTGATTGAAACCATTTACTTATTTTTTGATGAATTAATTTTTTAATTGGATATAGAGTACAAGCATGTACCTATTTTTTCTCATAACTGTTACTGTATTAGAAATGTTAATGAGGAGTGTGGCATGGGAACAAAGTGATACAACTACCGAAATAATGGTCACCTTGTTGATAATTGTAAGATCAAATCTCCCATGGTGAATGATGGGGATGGAGTAGAGAGGTATAGTATGATGAAGTATTCAAATATACAGTGGTGCTGGTCCAAGGATAAGGTGTGTGTGGGGACAGATGCTAACTTCCAGTAGGTCCCTATGTAATCCAATTTTGATGGAGCCAATTTTCCCTGTGTCAATAAGGAAAAATGAAATATTGCTTATAATTTGGAGTCATATGATGATGATCTTTTTGTGGACTGATCTAATATTAAGGAAGAAACTTTCATATCCTCAGGTGCCCAAAATGGGGATAAGCATTTGGATCTGGGTAGCTCAGTCAGACTTTATGGTTAGAATGCCCCACCATCCCACAAGGACAAGATGGTTTCATCTAATGGGATGAGATCTATAAATTCTTCCAAAGTAAATAAATCTTTTGAAAGTCATGTCATGGATTTAGTTAAACCTTGATTTATAGTTAATTTAGTGCCATCTGTGAACATAGAAGGGTATATGAGGGGGCTGCTAGTCCCTGTTTCTGAATTTATTCATGAATTTCAACCCTCTATTAGAGATTCTCAAAATCTAAATGACCTATTTCATATGTTTACCCTAATACTCAAACAAATATACCATCTCGAGGGGTAATAGGTGAATAATATTCATGGATGGATGTGGAATAAACTGATTTTTCTAATGAGACAATGATGTCAAATGAGTCTATCATCCTCCTTGACATTTTGAACAGATCCAATAAAAATTTGTTCTTCCTTAAGGAGTATGGAAACACTCATGTTTGAGAAGGGTATTTCCCATGCACGGAATCTACCAATGTAGGGAGCACTTTTAATTTGAGGATTTCATTGGAGGGATCAGATCTAATTCGAATACATGATCCACCACCTCTCAGGGATCTCACCATATTGGATGACATCAGTTACTCTCATGATAATGATGAAATGACTTATAAAGAGCCCAAAATATAGAGGTTGGGATATCATCCAAGGGATAGGGTTTGAGGGAGATATTAGTATACAATATGATATCTTCTTATCTTGATTTTCATGTTTGTGATGGTGAATTTACCACTTTTCATTATTGAACTCATGTACATTATTTACTTTTTCAAAACAAAAATTGAGGGTGAGGGTTGGGTCACCAACCCAAACTCTCATCACTTTGACTATATTATTATTAGTTTTATTATTTTTAAATTATAATAATATTAGTATATTTATATTTAGTAGAGATTATAATTTTTATTTTTTTATGTCTTATTATTAATATATATATAATTATGTGTTTGTGTGTATATATACATATATTCTAATATTTTATAACAAGTATATTTATATCTTTAATTATCCTCATTATATATATTAGTTATATTATTTATTTCAATAATTTATTATTATTTTTTATTTTATTTTAATATAATGTTTATTATAATTATTATTTTTAACTCTTTAATTTCTTTGATTTTTTATTTATTTAATTTCCTATTAAAATGTAGGTCTCTATTTCTTGTAAAAAATATCTCTTGATTGGAGGATTGGACATGCAGACGCCTCATCCTTCTCCCCCTCTCCCTCTACCCTACCATTTATCTAATTCCCCCTCCACCCCTTCCAACCCCTCTCCATATTGTCCCTACAGCTTCCCCCCTTTGTCCACTTCCACCCCAAGCCCTCTTCTCCCTCTCACTATTTCCCTCTTCCCCCTCCCCATATCCCAGCCACCCCTTCTCCCATATCCCCACCGCCCCATTCCTCCGCACTACCCCTCCCTCCCCCATCCCCCCCTCTCCCCCTTATCTAGTGGTGACACCCCACACACAAGATGCCTCCTCATTCTCCAAGACCTGCACACATAAATCCACCACCAGGTTTTCCTCCTTTTTTTGCACCACCAAATCATCCTTCATCGGTCTCTTCACATCTTTGGTTCAACTCTCTAGTGGTGCACATGAAAAAAAACTATGTGACTAGCCCAGCTCAAAACCATAACATTGACACCACCTACTCTCCCCTACAAGACTTCACATGTGAAATAAGTTGCGCTTGTCTTAGTATTATATGGAAGTAGGCATGCATTTTTTATGGTTCATAGAAATTGGAGACATGTGCAGCCATTCACATAGACATTACAGTGATTGACGGAGTGATGGTTATTATTTCATGATCTTTTATGGTGGATTACGATGATTTTTGCAATGACACGAATGCAGTGTTATCCTAATTTTATCATTTTTTGTGTCGTGTATTATTCATGGAAGGAAAATATTTTTTCGGTTTGAGTTGTGATAAATGCATGTGTATATGAATTCCATTAATTTATTTCCATGTTTGATTTCCTTTTATATTTATTTATTTTTTTATTGGATTTTTATTTAATAAATAATATAAGTGTTTGAATTAATTTTCATTTGGAACTTGAACACATGAATTAGTGCCCCTTAGTGTGATACATATTAAGTAATCATGGGAAAGAGATCCTCATAGAATTTATTTGTTCAGAATTCAATCATGTGCATGAGAGAATCATAAATTTCATGCGATAAAATTCTGAATAATAATTATATTAATTGAAAAATTAATATTTTTTCTGATATCTCCTTCTAACACACATGAGTGATGACTAATAAGTGATCTCATGCAAGAGAAACAAACATAGATAGATACTTCAACTTTGTGATAAATATGTTGTGGTATTTCACTAACTGATTCAATGCAATAATGATGCAATAATTATTTATACTGATAGATAATGAAATAAAGGATAATTTATGCAAAAATTTGAATACTTTCTAAAATTAAATGACAATACCTAATATTATTTTGATTAAATTTGAAGTAATTATAATTGAATAAATAAATATTCATATGTGGGAACTAAATAATTGGCATTACATGCACTTGAACAGACATCATGACTCTAACACTTCCATCTCTGCATGTTTCCCTCCATCAATTATTTAGTCCTCTTAGATTTTTTTAGTTAATTTAGATATTAATTTTAAAATATTAATTTATTGTTTATAACTTTTTAGTTTTTATTCACATTACGTACTCATCTTCCTGAACATTCTTCTAAAAGGTTCTTCCTAGTGTCTACTCACATTATATTTATGGTCTGACCCTAATCACTGCTTTTATAGTAGTTAGTAGGTTAATAAATATTGAAATCACCTATTTTGCGATGTGCATGCTACCAACATTGACCAGTACAAAGTGGAATGATATACCAACATTATATTATATCAAATGTTTCCTTGGAAATCCCAAAAATTCCAAACAACATAGAATCACATGCCATCACATAGTTTTCATGGATATTAAAACCCATTATAAACATAACTCAAAAGGATTATCCACATCCTCATGGTTCATGAACTTCTAATTAATGTTTCAACTACCATATCAATGTCTTGATGAAACATATGAACTAACATTTGGACCATCTTCTATATAGTTTATATTTATGATGAGAACACACTCCCACATGATGATCTCAATCACCATCCATATCTTGTATTCATACCTTCATTGTATCACTCCATAATACTGATGATCCTCATTATCACCCTAAGTAACTTTTCTATGGTGGAAACCCCCAAACAAATTGTGGTCAACACCACCTCTTGGGATATTTCTTATGTCCACATGGAACCAATGGACGCAAACCCATGGTGAATAAAAATAATAAATAAAATACATCCAAAACATGAAAAAACAATATTTACACTTATACGGTGATCAAAATCACCAATATTGTACTGGAATGTCCCACCCCACCCATGGAAATGGTCACAACCACCTGTGTCGAATTGGCAAGCCCACATCTCTCTAAGGCCTAAAAGCCACACCAAATGTGTACTCAAGGAACCAAAATGAGAAACATGTTCTGTGATTCATTATTTTCCATCACACCATGACTTTCCTTTCATTCCCCAAATCCATTAACAAAGAAAACTCCAACACACACAATGTATCCTGATGATACCTACATGAGAATACCCCTCAACATATCACAAGAATAATGAATAAAAAAAGTTTTTATATACTCATTTTATCACGTGACACTACCCATTATCAATTATAACACGATGAACAACACAAGTATTATATAAGAAAGATATTGGAATATAATGAACTAAGTCTTTTTCATATATTATTACATGATTTTGGAAATAAATATCCAATAAACACAATCCAAAGATTGAGAGGCCTAGTAATTTTGGAATTCTAGGTTCATAATACAATAAAATGAACCGAAATTAACAAAACGTTATTTTATTATCCATAAGGAGATCTTTAATTACTTGAGATCCTAAATCGTCATTGGATAACCTGGGGAATACATAAAAAATGGGTGTGATAAAAATCCCAATAAGGTAATAAAGATGATAATGAAGCATATCATATTATTCAAAAGGTATAAAATTATATAATAATATACGAGGCTTCTAAATATCATTTAGGATAATTATAAAAATCATATAAAATCATAAGATCATGTAAATATAAGAATTTGACAACAACATAAAACATGACATAAGAAAAGTCAAAGTTAACTATAATGAAAATATCACCTAGGAGAAAGAGTCCCATCATGTATTAGGTTTACTACCTAGTCTCATACATATTATATCATGAGACATAAAATTACCAAAATAATTATAGTGGTATTTGGATTCACCTATAATAACGTGTACATGCCTATTTCTTCCATAAATGGAAATCATTCATAAATCATAAACATAAGAATTTCCCATTGAAAGAAATTGGTTGGATAATCATGTCTTATAGAATAAATAGATGGTGTGTCATAAATTATTCCATGAGTGAAGGTATTAAGACATTTATAGAAATTCATAGGTAAAAGTAATCATATATCAGGAAAAATAATGTCCTGGAAAATTATAGATGTGAAAAAGGGTTGATAGGGTACTTTGGAAATGTACATTTTATCAGGGTTTTAAGTAATAGGGTAATGAATATTTAAAATAGGAAAATAATATTAACTTTCATAAAACCATAAATGAACTAAATTGTTTTTCGATAATATGATGATAAATTTTATAGACCATGGATGGTTTAAACCATTTTATGGAGTGGTAGTTGAAATGGGTAAGAAACAGAGAAGTTCACTTTAATTGGGTTTCTTTACCGAATGAAATTGAGTAGGGAACCTTTAAAACATATATATACACATCAAGGAAAATATAATTTATCTATGTATATATTTTTATTACATATATATATAACATAATATGTACATTATAATAATAGAGATGGAATGTCTCGAAAAGAGTGAGAAAGTGTATCCTAATGAAAATAGTGTTTCTCAGAGAGATCCCTTAACTTGGGTTCTCGAATAATTTTTTACTAGTAAGTAAAATTATGGATAATAAAATTAGATTAATTAATTACTTAATTAATAACATTTTAAATCTATTTTTGTTTTAATATAATTATGTTATGTTAATTTACAATCATTACAATGATATATAATGTCTATTTTCACAGTTCTGAGGGTGTTCATTTCATGGTTTCAAAGTCGGATCACTTGTGGATAAATATTAAATATCTTATCAAATGAGACTATAACATGAAAATTTAAAACAAATTAAATTATAATCCTTTTATAAATTAAATTTTCCCATATATATGTATGTTTTTTTACATAGGGATGATTAATTTAGTTAAAACATTAATGATATATTCTTTGAATATTTAGGTGATTTTAAAAACCATGAAAAACATTATACAATTTATTTAATTAAATGATTATTAATTCATTATATAATATAAATTAATTAATAAATTAATTATTATGATTATATTTAACCATAATAATATTTTTATGACCAACATTGATGTTTGTGGAGAAACCCGAAGTAGATTTTTCATGGAGGCAGTGAACCAACAATCGTTTAAGAATAAACTGAGGTGAGGGTATAAGATTTATATTGAAATATTATAATAACATATGAGTATATTTTGGTACTTATTTTACTTTTTTAGGTGGTTGTAGAATATATTTGGGTGGAAAAATAAGAATAAAATTGAATGGGGTTTAGTCAAGAATTTTACCTCTTCCTTTGGTTGTCTCATCTTAGGATATCCCTTAAAGGTCCATGAAATGGTATTTGGTGAGACCATAGAACAAATAAACATTGGGAGGTAGGTGATTTTAGATTTGGGATGAGATTGGGTAAGCTCTATGTTTATAATTTTTGAGGATACTAGGTGGTGATTGGTTGTATTTATAAGGGGTTCCATCAAGAATTTTACCTTTTCCTTTGGTTGTATCCTCTTAGGATATACCTTAATGCTACTTGAAATTGTATTTAGTGAGACCCAGGTATCTATGAACATATGGAGGGAGTTATTTGTGTATTTTGGAAGAGTTTGGGTAAGGTCCAAGTTTATAATTTATGAGGAGAAGGGGTGGTTTGCGGTGGTATTTATAAGGGTAGGAGATGAGAGTTTTTGAAAATTATATTCATTATTTTATTATTTTTCCTCAAGACTACCAGTAGTGATGAATATTATGATGATATAATGAAAATGATACATGTCATTATGAAATTATGTTTCTTAAATCACCCCTTATATAATTAATTGTGTATTAAATTCTAATATTAAATAATATATTTTACCACATTTCACTATTCACCTAAAAATCAACTATTTTACAAAAATAACAAAAAAAATCATCGTATAAATTTTTTTACATGTTTATTCCAAATAAAATCCATTTTATGAAAATAATTTTTTATATATTAAAAGTTTTATTTTTATATAAAATAATTAGTTATTTTAAAACTACCAATTTTAAAATTATGTTCAATTTTTTGACCCTAGGAAAAATTAATTACGGTATGAAAATATTATATTATCATTGCTGTGAAAATTAATATTTTCTATAAAATTATTTTATTAAAATATATTTTATTTCAAATAATTAAAGTTGATATAAAAAATCATTTACAACATATATGTTTTAAAAATATACCAACACATATTTTATGAATTTTAAAACATTTATTTACTTGTATCATGATATAAATATTCCATATCTACATTGTATAAGGTAATAAAATATTATTTTACACTCCGATAGGTGAGGATACTATTATAAAGTTTGGTTACTCTTCCATCGGTCAGATTTGTAATTGTAATATGGGTTCTCTACTTTTTATAAATACATCATATTTCATTAAGTCTTCATTAACTTATACTTTCTCTCAAGGTTACATATATATATATATATATATATATATTTTCCTTTTTAATATGAATATTATTTTACTAATATTTTATTTTATTTCTACAGTGTTTTTTGCAAGCGTAGTTATTTTGGTGGATCGATAAGATCCAAATTTCCTTATTATGGTTATCTTGTATTATATTTTTATCACATTATAACATTAAAAATTCGTATAGTCATATTTATTCTCTAAATATAATTTTAAAATTAATAATATAAAATGTTTTTGATTTTATCTTGGGGTTTATGTGCTTTATATAGTATTAAATTACTAAATATGAAACCATTATATAATCAAAAGGGAAATTCATGTGATAAAATTCTAGTCCATTACAAGGCACCACCTACCTAGTACTAGTATCATCCCACATAATGAATCTCACATCCTGATTCAACCATTGGTAGAAAAAAAATATGAAACCAAAGAAAAATAACTAAAAGGGATATTTTAGATGAAACATGTTTCAATGGTAAAAAAATTAAAAACAATCAAAAGAGGATATTGAGTCTTACACCCAACAACGCCTTGTGATGGAAAACAGTAAGATCCATCCAAAAAAGGATAAAATATATTATTAGAAGAGAGAATAATGAGAGGTGGGAGATAGATATTTAAGGATAACTCCCTGGTGTTAGGTTAAAAATGTGATAAAACCCTTATTTTATTAATTAATTGATCCAAATAATTAAAATATTAAAAATTAGAAACAAAGTACATTAAAAAGTGACCAATAATAATCATGATACGTTGCCTCTTCCAAAACAACTTCATGGTGTGGACCTTTTTGTAATGACATGACACATCTCCCCTAATGCCAAACTAGAAAAATGACTCCCCTATTAATATTCACATTATGGAATGGCCATTCCCTTCATTGTGAACCTATATCCCCTTTTCCAATATTCATTAAATAACCAAGTGGGTTATGGAAGAACCCACTACAACCCTACAATTTAATCTTACACTAGAAGAATATATTATTATTGAACACATTCGACACCATAATAACCTTTGTTGTAGAATTGTATTTATCCAACACCAAAAATTTATTCTTATACAACTATCTATCACATTGTGATACCCCTATATATGATGTTACAATCCCCCTACTATTGCAATTAAACCCTAATACTGGTTCATCTTCTTAAAAATCAACTACCATCCTACACCAACACCCCTAAAAAACTCTAATATTGTAAAACAAACTTAATAAAGACACTATTAAATATAAATTAACTCAACATTATACCCATAAATTGACAACCTCTCCACCATATGATATCTCATCCTCAGCCTATTATGAGCCAAGAAACATATCAACATGATTAAATCATAATAATCAAAGTCACAACACTCCAAAAACTTTAAGAGGATATCTGACACATCTATCTCATGTCGATCACAATGACCAACCAACTCAACCTAATTGATACTTTATATGGGTACTCCTCGCCAATGGAATAATATACCATGTAATATGACAGCTCAACCTCTAGAAACATTGTTACTTTTTCACCCAACCACCATATATGAGTTCATAGGTTCAAACCAGTATTCTAGATTATACCAATGTGTGACAGTATTCTTGATTCCCACAAATCCAACAATTATCATGCATCAGATCTGATGTCGATACCTCAATTGGAATTTGGTAATTCAGCATTCTAAGAACACCCATCATACACCAATTCTCATCACATATAGACCACAATCAAGACACTCGTAGCATAACTATAACTATTAATGATAATCTAGATTTCTCAAAATACATAATATTGGTCATGTATAGATTAATTAAAGATCTACTACCCAATTTTAGAACACTATTTGTAGACATACTTACTTTCAATCACTACCCCCACTCTTTAGTATATTGTACACTTCTATGACATGATTAGGAAGATGAATCATGAATACCATCTCTTAACACCGCTCCTGATCCTACTTCATAATCCCGAGTCTCAACCAATCCATGACCCCTAATTGAAAACTATATCATATGAAAAAACCATTTCAAATTCCCTATTTGAATACAATACCAACACTATATCAATTATCAATAAACCTAGACATGATCATTCCCTATTAGTCAACTCTAGAAACATCTCAAAGATGATCCACTCTAATTTTTCATTGTCAATTCTTAACTCTGACTACCCTATCATGTTTCTTCATCCCCACACTTACTATCATCATAAGACCCACTACTTATTGTGCCCCCACTAGTACCCCACTTGAGCCAACAATGAATATATGGATAATGATTCCTAAATCCCACCACCATTATTCGATTGGTTTTTGACTATCACATAGGGTAAATAATAAAAAATGATAAATTTCCCTCTTTATGTAAGTTTTATTAGTAAGAGATAAGATAAGATAATTATATTAAAATCCATATAAAACTAATGAATAAATCCCAATAAATGAATTTAATTTCCTACAAAACAAAAAAAAACTAAAAATATACCAATGGAAATCCAAGGCAGTGACTCCAAATCTGACAACTACTAAAAACCACTTTGAACTAGTGATGTCGCACTTGATCACCACCCAGATCCTGTAGACTATAAAAATATTTTATATATACATAGAGTGAATATAAAATAATACTCGATAGGATCCTCTATTTAAACTATGGTTAAAAATGTGAAATAACAATTATAAGTTCTAGTTAATAAGAAATAATACTAACTCAGTATCTAAGAAATTAAAACTATATCCCATCCCCACCATGGATTTGACACCATGTAATGTTTACTAGTAAAAATTTACATATCAATAATATATATATACTTATAAAAGTACCCCACTTCCACTTCCCCACTATTGTGCCTCTCTCATTCCCTAATAATTCATTTTCTATACTAATGACTCCCATATATCATCTTTCCCCAATCCTATGAAATAATATCATAAACATCATGAATCATACGCAAATCATCATAACCTCACCACCATCTCTTTTTTAACCAAGTATAGTCCCATAATCCATTATGGCATTTACATCACAGATTATTTATAACAACCCATATATAACTTACATAAACATTAAATAATTTTTACAAAATACATAAAACAATACACAAAGAGACATCCAAAGACCATATTATTTTTGTTTCATTAGAAACATCGAAATGTAAATAATGATACATGGGTGAGAGACAATATCTCCCAATAGGTTATCCAAGACTATAACCCCTCTTAGACATATCATATATGAAAAATATATTCATGAATTGGGGATAAAACAATAAAAGGGGTGATCTCATATGCTCAATAAGGGTAAATAAGGGAGATATATAATAATAAATATGTGCCTAAGGGTATGATAATGTTATCATAACATTATAAAATCATACCATTAATATAAAAGATCATAATCATGAATCCTGGAATAAATATTAGAAGTTCATAAGATATGAATCATAAGGTAAACAAGAGAATAATCCATGCAATTATAACATAGGAATATGATATGGAATTTTGGCATATATATAAACATGTAATATCATTACCTATAAGTCAATACGCATTTCTAGAACTTATCAGGGAACTTCATGGGGGCTGCACATACTGGGAGGGATACACCACTATCCATAGTCATAGTCATATCCTTGTAAGGGATCTAGTTTTCCCATCTTCCTATAGGGGATCAATTTTCCCCATTTTCCATCTTTAGGGTGACTACACCTATTGGGTGGGACACACCACCATCCCCATTTTCAGTCATTTATTTATAAGGGATCAGGATTCCCTATCTTCCCATAGTGGATCAAACCCATCAGATTTATTCCCATCATTATCACATGATATATAAATCTTTACCCAATGCATGGGAGGGATATATGGTTCCCATCAATCTCATAATAAAACAATTCATACATGTGCCACAAGATAATAAAACTTTCATCATACCTTTACCTATAAAAAGAGATCTATTTCTTAAAAATATTATCATAACCCATTAAATTAAATGGGTTTCACAAACATATAAAAATATATTAACATATGAAAAATATAGGTGTCATAATCATTTCATTAAAGCATAACCCATTAAAATAAGCGGGTTTCATAATAATAAGACACAAGGAAAAGGAACGAGTTTAATAAACATATAACCCATGAAAGATAAATGGGTTTCATAAACATTATTAAATAAAAAAATAAATCATATATGAAAAAATTATTAATATAACATTTGTATCCCTAGAAACTAATGAGTAACACCAAGGGATGTAATCATAGTTGGAAAATAATTTTGAAATAACCTTTTAAAAAAATATATATTGAGGAAAATATACTTTATAAATTATGACAAATGATTTTAAAACATAAATACTTTTTAAAACCATTTTCATTATAATTATTTATAAAACACAGAAATAACATTTGAAATCATTTTTAAAACCTTTTCCCTTGAAAACAAATAAAATAATATACAAAAAAAATATTGGAAACTTTTTTCCTTAAAAATTGATATAATAATATTTAAAACAAATAGAAAATAATTTTATTTAAAAATAATTTGAAAACATATAAAAAAGTTTTCAAAATGTTTTGAAAGCCATTTTCCTTGAAAACTTATAAATTATGCTTGAAAACATTTTTAAAATATTTTTCTTTGGAAATACATTGAAAACATATAAAGAAATCTTGAAATAATATTGAAATACATTTTCCTTAAAAACATAAAAAAGAATATTGAAATTATTTTAAAACCATTTTATTTGAAAACTTATATAAAATTCTTGAAAACATTTTTATAAATAACGGTTTTTAAAGAACACAGATTTCCAACCGAAGAGAGAGGTAAAGTCCTATTTTCTTAAAAACCATTTATAAATCATATTATGAAACAAAGAGTGGAAAAATTATACCAATAAATAAATATATCTTGAATAGCCATTGCATAAAACAATTCATGAGAGTTCTTGAGAGATAAATCATATTATTTCAAAAATTTAATCATAATATTAAATATCAGGATAAACAATGATATTTTTTTAATAAATTCTTATCAGTTGGTAACATTGAATTATAATCCACATATTAGAAATAAAAATAAATAAATCATATAATAACATTAAAATAATTAGATTCATGATATAAAATGTCAAAGTTAAGGGTATAATAATCATATAGTCATATATGTGCGTAACGTGGAATGTGTCTCAAAGAAGGTAAATTGAGAAAAAATTACTTTACCAATTTGGTAACTTCTAAAACATAAAATCTAGGAAAGAAAGGTCATAAAATGGATATTTAAGTATCAATTAATTTATGGATAATAATAATAGAATACATATATTGGTATCAAACACACCTCATATAAGAAAAAGGTAGTGAACATGGCTTGTGTCTTATGAAAAATAAAAGTGAGATGAAAAAAACCATTACTACATGAGTAACTATAAAATATTGATCCATATGAAATAATAACATAAATTAATGATTCAATATCATTCAATAAAGGAAAATAATGATATAAAATTTTATAGGGAAGTATATACAGCACACAAAATAAGTGAATGGTGAATATGGCATGTATCTCATGGAAATAAAAAGAGAGATAAAATCCTGTTACCTTAAGTCTTGACTTTCTTTGTACATGTTAAAACATCCTATATAATAAATATAATTTTTTACAAATATACCTTGTAAATTCTCGTAAATCTCAAGGAAATTTTTTTCTTAATTTTCTTTGGAATTTTACAAGAATGCAGCTTCTGATGGCACCTGATTCCGAGGCCCGGTGTGCCCGGAATCATTTTCTGAAGTTTGGCTCGGGTACGTTCAGTGAACGGACAAGCGGGTTTTTTCTAACTTTTGAGCCGGTGCCCGGAATCTAATTCTGAAGGCACCGATGGAATCACAGCGCCGGTATTTTCTTAGAAACGCCTCTTCCGTAGTTGCGTTTTCTCGGGTGTGGTTTTTAAATTTTGGGTTTAAAGTTATAAAATAAAGTTGTACGACAAACTTTATTTTATTTCACATAAGCCACTTGGAAGCCACTTAAAGCCACTTAAAGCTATTAACCGGAGGTGTTACGGATAGGGTGCTATCCAAAATATCCTACCCACTTGGTAGGATATTTTTTGGGGTGGGGCCCGCACGAGCCCCAACGTTTCTTTTCCGCTAAGTAATGCATTCGTGAAAACCCGTCATTATGAAAGTCAACTGATGCGTTTTCTTAGATTCTTAATGCACCATTTAATTGGGCGGTTTATTTGTTGAAATTAATTCTATGAATTAATTTCAATCGTTTCTTAACATGTTTTCATTTTGTTGGCATGTTAATAAAATAAGGCCAACACACCCTCCTTTTGAAATGATGTGTTAAACCTTTGAAGAACCTCTAATAATTCTTCATCCTCCTTCGCGAAGAACGCGATGAATGCGAAGAACACGAAGAACGCCGAACCTATGTAAATCGACGATGCGACGCCGTGTGTCGTGACGCCAATGTTTCCTCTCCCGCAACGTTCTTCGGCGACGTTCCTTCCTCCGCGAAAAAAATCTTTGATCATCCGTTGAAGTGAGAGTTTTAGATTATTTAATTTACTTTGTGGTTTTTAACTCAGGATGGATTTAATTATTAAAATTAAATCTATTGTTCTTGAACCTCGGAGATCGTCAACGCGCACCGTATTCCGCGACGATGAGACGCCCTTCCGCGACGACGTGACGCCTTCCGCGACGCGACCATCGCCTCCTTCTACGGCGATCCATTCCGTGAAGAACGCGCGTGCGACACTTGACGAGGTACGGATTTTATTTGGATGTTTTACATTCCCGTGTTTGTTTCCGTTCAAAATGAAGAACCCGAATCATAAAAACAATTTTAATTCATTAAAATTGTTTTTGGTTATGTATTCATGTGTCTAATAATTCTCCTGTTGTTATCATCTAACGCGGAGGGTGCGGGCTAAACGAACATGGCCCGACAACCCTCTGTCGTTCTTCGTTGTTGTGCAGATTTGGTGGGCGACGAAAAAACGTGATGCAAGGGCAATTTGATGTTTCCGCAGTGAAGAACGGAACCCCGGAGGAGCACCGGCGCTGACGGGAAGGAAAACGGACCAACGGAGCAACTCCGGTGGCCCGCGGAAGTCTTCGGCGGCGGCGGCCAATGGACCTGCGGCTGCGCGGGTCCGGCTCTCATGCACGGGACGCGACATAGCCGCGTCCGTTGACTCCAGCGCGACCCTTCGAGGGCCGCGACTTCTTCAACCCGCGGGGGCAACGCCCCGCGGCTCCCTCGGTCGGCCGCTCTGCCGAGCCGAGCCGGGCCGGCCGGGCCACGCCGCGCTGCGCCCTGGACGGACCGGACCGGGTTCAGCCGGGTTGGACCTGGTCGGGTCGCCCGGTTCGGCCGACCCAGGGGGGGTCGGGCTGGGTCGGCCCGGGCCCAGACCCCCCGTCTTCGGACCGTTTTTGGTCTTTTGCCCGTAACATGAGTTACGGGCCTCCGAACGACACGCCGTCAGTGGCAACGCGATCCTTGGATCGAGACGGTCGTTTTGATATATTGCACTCAAGGTTCCGGAATACTTTGGGTTCGGCCGGGTTGGTTCGTACACGAAACCAACCGGGCCCTCGGAGAGGAAACACTCATATCTTGAGCTCTGGACGTCCGATTGACGTGCCATCGACTTTGTTGAATTCCTCTAAGTGAGACGGATCTTTTGGCTCACTCCGTCCGAGGTTTGGACGTAGGTGAAGTACGGTCGGGTTGGTTTTTCCTTAAAAACCAACCGGGCCCCTGGGACCAAAAATCCAATAACTCACAGACCGGGGCGTTCGATTGATGCGCCATCTGCGACGTTGAGTTCCTATTGATGATACAGAACTTTTGGATACATCAACTTCGGAATTTGTGTCAGTTGATGTATCTGCCTCTCGGCTCGTGGAGCGGACCCTCCCGTACGAGCTTGCTGTGTGCGGGAACCCTAGTGCTAGCTGCGACTTCAACGGCGACAACTGTGCTGGTCTTGTATCCTATGTGGGTCCCAGCTTAGATGACTCAGGGCTGGTCTTGTAACCTATGTGGGTCCCAGCCGTGCTGGTCTTGTATCCTATGTGGGTCCCAACTGTGCTGGTCTTGTATCCTATGTGGGTCCCATCTTAGATGACTCAGTGCTGGTCTTTTATCCTATGTGGGTCCCAGCCGTGCTGGTCTTGTATCCTATGTGGGTCCCAGCTTAGATGATTCAGTGCCGTTCTTGTATCCTATGTGGCTCCCAGCATATATGAATCAATGAAGAATGATGGTCTTGTATCCTATGTGGGTCCCAGCCGTGCTGGTCTTGTATCCTATGTGGGTCCCAGCTTAGATGATTCAGTGCTGGTCTTGTATCCTATGTGGGTCCCAGCATAGATGAATCAATGATGACAGCTGGTCTTGTATCCTAAGTGGGTCCCAGCTTAGATGATTCAGTATCTATATATGATCATCTCTTTTACCTTTTCGAAGAAGTATACATGTGTGAGCTGAATCTTGTGTTACTCTCCTTTGTGGATTGTGTTGAACTATCCTGTGTGGATTTACTGTTTACTCTCCTTTCTGGATTGTGTTGAGCTATCCTATGTGGATTACTTTGCTCTCCTTCGTGGATTGTGTTGTGCTATCCTGTGTGGGTATACGTTTTTCTCTCCTGTGTGGACTGGGTTGTGCTTGGGCTCGGATGTTGGAGCCGAACGGAAATTGATGACTTAGGTATATGTATGGGAATATACCTAAGCCATGTCGGATGTTACTTCGTGATTGTATCTTTCCGTTGTGGTTTATCCTTTGTGGATTTCGGGAGACCTTCGGCGGTCTCGGGGTCCCTACTGAGTAGCTTAAACTCACCCCTGCACGGGCTATGCCCGCACTACGTTGTGTTGGTTGCAGACGACGGACATCGCTGATTGTAGTGGAGGCTTGCGGAGCAGGATGGTACCTGGAGGTGGACCACTGGGCGGGACGTACTCGGAGCGGTCAGGTGGACCTGAGGAGCAGTGGAGGCTATCTGTACCCACCCATCAGGTGGGACTTCCAGAGGACGGCTCGACGCTGCAGCTTTTCTTTTCAGTTGCTGTTTTCCCCTTGTAGTTGTACTTTACAGTTGGGCTTGTATTTTCGTCCCCTTTTACTTTCAGCATAGCTTGTTACAGTTTTTACTTAGTGTTTACTTTTTCGCTTGCTTACTCTGTGGTGCTTGATTATATTACAAAGGCAATGCCTTCCCTTTTTTCTGGCATTTACGCCTTGGTTCTAGTCGCCAGCCCCTGGCCTATGGAAGGTGGGCTTGGGATAGTCACGGCACGGGCCCCGAGGACGGGTCGTGACAAATTGGTATAAGAGGAGTTCGGTTCTACCGCAGACTCTAATCTTTCTTCTATGTGAAGCAATAGTTTTAAGTGTATTGGGTGTGATTATCAGTCCAGTGAGTCCAGTGTTGGTGCGGCGGCCAACGTATCCATACACCAGGACCCTGACTTCTGATTTCCAACTTAATGTACGAAAACATTGATTTCATGTGTGTTCAAGTTTTCTTTGTGATTACTTGTGTCAGCTCACCAGGTATACTGTTCTGACAGTGGCGCACCTGTTTCTTTTCAGGATGGCCCCACGACGGCAGCCAGCTAGGGTTCCGAGAGTGGAGCGTGATGACAGCCCACCGAGCGACGAGGCCTCGGTGCAGGGCTCCTTGTCAGCAGAGGCACTGGCGGTACCTTTACTCGCCGAGCCACCGATGCTTCTAGCACCAGCTGCTGACGATGCACGTCGCCTCGGAGCTCTTCACGAGTTCCAGCGCTAGTGACCACCCAGGTTTCGTGGGTAGATGGACCCCCAGGCAGCCGAGGACTGTCTGGAGGCAGTCGTTCGAGTTTTCAGGCTAGTGAGGACACCAGCAGACCTCATGGTGATCCTCGCGGTGAGCCTACTGCATGCAGCAGCGGGCTGATGGTGGAGCTTGATACTCTAGGTGCACGACGAGTCATCTCTTCTCTAGACGGACTTTGAGAGCATCTTCCACTCGGAGTTCGTTCCAGCCACCCTCTGTGCGGTGCGCATTCAGGAGTTTCTTCAGCTGCGGCAAAGCAGCTTGACAGTGGCCCAGTACTCGGCGAGATTTACTGATCTCTCACGCTACTCCACAGATATGGTACGGGACCCGTTCTTCCGGGCCCAGACCTTCAAGCTGGGACTGAGGCACGAGATCAGGGATTCGATGATCTCCCTCAACATTCCGACGCACGAAGAGGTGTTGGAGAGATCCCTTTTAGTAGAGAGTTTCCTCGCCGAGTAGGCACCAGCGGCATGACCCTCCACAGGACGGCCCGTAGCAGGGTCTTCTGCAGCTGCCAGTAGACAGGTGATGCAGAGGTCTAAATGGGCCAGACTATCAGATGGGCAGTCTCAGGATGAATATTCGGTTGTGTGGGGCACTCGAAGGAGGGCCAGCAACATGAGGGGCAAGCATTGCTACACATGCAGCGGGCGAGGTCACATGGCTCGAGACTGCCCGACTCATCTTACATATGAGCAGCAGGTGGTAGAGGGACCTCCCATACAGAGGTTCGGCCACGGTGGTCCGCAGGGTGCAGGCGGATGAGGCAGAGGAGCTGGCCGAGTAGCAGATGGTGGGCGACACTTCGAGGTGTTGCCACCACCACCACCAGGAGGTCCACCCCGACCGCAGGGAGTAGGTGGACATGCGAGAGCTCAGCTTCAGGCAGCCGAGGCCTTCGATAATGGAGGTCTGGGAGCAGATGGACAGGAGCGAAACTAGTGGATACGTCCTTTGTACTTTTAGTTCCTTGTTGTTGTTGTGTAGTTTCTTTGTATTGTGAGCTGCAATAGTAAAAGACACTTACCTTTGTGATGTTTTCATTCCTGTCCTCTTTTGTGTTGTTACTAAGAGGTTCTAGATAGACTGTTGACTTGACCCTCACTTGTGAGACATCTACTAGAGGAGACCCAGTTACCACACACTGATGCTGACAGTGTGACTCAACCCTTGGAGGCAAGAGTAACAGTTGGATCTCTTGGTAGTAGTGTCGAGGCCTTACGACGTCATCCTTGGTATGGATTATTAACATCCATGTCGGGATTGACTATATTAGGAAAAGGAAGTGGTTTATCCAGGGGATGAGACCAGATTTCTCTTATCAGCAAAGAAGAAATCTTAGCAGTTCTTGTGGGATCGGAGATGGTCCAGGTCATCCAGGAGCGGATGAGTACAGCTCAGAGCCGGTAGAAGTCTTATGCTAACAGGAGGTGGAGGACACTAGAGTTCAAGGATGGAGACCACGTCTTCTTGCGTGTCTCGCCTCGACGTGGATTACGGAGATTTGGCCAAGGCGGAAAGTTGTCTCCACGCCTCATCGGACCTTTCCAGGTCCTCAGTAAGATTGGCGAGGTGGCTTATCGCCTGGCTCTACCACCTCAGTTGCACCGGGTGCACGACGTCTTCCACGTATCTCAGCTGAGGAGATACGTGCACGACCCGATGAAAATATTTGACCATGGAGAGATGGTCTTTGATGATGGGGCGACTTTTGCGGAGGTCCCAGTGGAGATCAAGGATTGACAGGAGGGGGTCCTACTTGGACGATCGATTCCTCAAGTGCGCTTCAGATGGCAGCTCGGGAACCTCCAGGAGAGCACTTGGGAGCGGGAGGCTCAGATGCATGCTCAGTACCGCCTTTGTATCCCTAAGTTTGTAGTAAAGCTTTACAGGGACGTAAAGCCCTGTGGTGGGAGTAATGTAAAGACCCGTAAATTTCAAGGAAATCTTTTTCTTAATTTTCTTTGGAATTTTACAAGAACGTAGCTTCTGACGGCACCTGATTTCGAGGCCCGGTGTACCCGGAATCATTTTCCGAAGTTTGGCTCGGGTACGTTCAGTGAACGGACGAGCGGGTTTTTTCTATCTTTTGAGCCGGTGCCCGGAATCGAATTATGGAGGCACCGATGGAATCGCAGTGCCAGTATTTTCTTAGAAACTCCTCTTCTGGAGTTGCGTTTGCTCGGGTTGTGGTTTTTAAATTTTTGGTTTAAAGTTATAAAATAAAGTTGTATGACAAACATTATTTTATTTCACGTAAGACACTTGGAAGCCACTTAAAGCTGTTAAGCGGAGTTGTTACGGATAGGGTGCTATCCAAAATATCCTACCCACTTGGTAGGATATTTGTGGGGTGGGGCCCACACGATCCCCAACGTTTCTTTTCCGCTAAGTAATGCATTCGCGAAAACCCGTCATTATGAAAGTCAACTGACGCATTTTCTTAGATTCTTAACGCACCATTTAATTGGGCGGTTTTATTCGTTGAATTAAATGGGCGGTTTATTCATTGAAATTAATTCTATGAATTAATTTCAATCGTTTCTTAACAGGTTTTCATTTTGTTGGCATGTTAATAAAATAAGGCCCACACACCCTCCTTTTGAAATGATGTGTTAAACCTTTGAAGAACCTCTAAGAATTCTCCATCCTCCTTCGCGAAGAATGCGAAGAACTCGAAGAACGCGAAGAACTTGAAGAATGCCGAACCCGCGAAAATCGACAACGCGGCGCCGTGTGCCGCGACGCCAACGTTTCCTCTCCCGTAACATTCTTCGGTGACGTTCCTTCCTCCGCGACAAAAATATTCGATCATCCGTTGAGGTGAGAGTTTTAGATTCTTTAAATTCCTTTGTGGTTTTTAACTCAGGATGGATTTAATTATTAAAACTAAATCTGTTGTTCTGGAACCTCCGAGTTCGTCGATGCGCACCGTATTCCGCGACAACGCGACGCCCTTCCGCGACGACGCGATACCTTCTGCGACGCGACGATCGCCTCCTTCTGCGGCGATCAATTCTGCGAAGAACGCGCGTGCGACACTTGACGAGGTAGGGATTTTATTTGGATATTTTACATTCCCATGTTTGATTCCGTTCAAAATGAAGAACCTGGATCATAAAAACAATTTTAATTCATTAAAATTGTTTTTGGTTATGTATTCATTGTTGAATAATTCTCTCGTTGTTATCATCTAACGCGGAGGGTGCGGGCCAAACGAACACAGCCCGACAACCCTCCGCTGTTCTTCGTTGTTGTGTGGATTTGGAGGGAGACGGAAAAACATGACGCAAGGGCGATTTGATGTTTCCGCAGTGAAAAACGGAACCCAGGAGGAGAATCGGCGCAGACGGGAAGGAAAACGGACCACCGGAGCAACTCCGGTGGCCCGCGGAAGTCCCCGGCGGCGACGGCCAACGGACCAGCGGCCGCGCGGGTCCGGCTCTCATGCACGGGATGCGGCATAGCCGTGTCCGTTGACTCCAACGTGGCCCTTCGAGGGCCGCGGCTTCTTCAACCCGCGGGGGCAGCGCCCCACGGCTCCCTCGGTCGGCCGCTCGGCCGAGCCGAGCCGGGCCGGGCTACGCCCTGGCCGGACTGGACCGGGTCCAGCCGGGTCGGACCGGGTCGGGTCGACCCGGTTCGGCCGACCCAGGGGGGACGGGCCGGGTTAACCCGGGCCCAGACCCCCTGTCTTCGGACCATTTTCGTTATTTTTCCCATAACATGAGCTACGGGCCTCCGAACGACACGCCGTCAGCGGCAACGCAATCCTTGGATCGAGACGGTCGTTTCAGTATATAGCACTCAAGGTTTCAGAATACTTTGGGTTCGTCCAGGTTGGTTCGTACACGAAACCAACCGGGCCCTCGGAGCGGAAACGCTCATATCTTGAGCTCCGGACGTCCGATTGGCGTTCCGTAAACTTTGTTGAATTCCTCTAAGTGAGACGGATCTTTTGGCTCACTCCCTCCGAGGATTGGACACAGGTGGAGTACGGTCGGGTTGTTTTTGCCTTAAAAACCAACCGGGCCCCTGGGACAAAAAGGCCAATAACTCACAGACCGGGCGTCCAATTGACGCGCCGTCTGTGACGTTGAGGTCCTGTTGATGATATGGTACTTTTGGATTCATCAACTTCGGACATTGTGTCAGTTGATGTATCAGCCTCTCGGCTTGTGGAGCGGACCCTCCTGAACGAGCTTGCTGTGTGCGGGAACCCTAGTGCTGGCTGCGACTTCAACGACGACAACTGTGCTAGTCTTGTATCCTATGTGGGTCCCAGCTTAGATGACTTAGTGCTGGTCTTGTATCCTATGTGGGTCCCAGCCGTGCTTGTCTTGTATCCTATGTGGGTCCCAACTGTGCTGGTCTTGTATCCTTTGTGGGTCCCAGCTTAGATGACTCGGTGCTGGTCTTGTATCCTATGTGGGTCCCAGCCGTGCTGGTCTTGTATCCTATGTGGGTCCCAGCATAGATGATTCAGTGCTGGTCTTGTATCCTATGTGGGTCCCAGCATAGATGAATCAATGAAGAGTGCTGGTCTTGTATCCTATGTGGGTCCCAGCCGTGCTGGTCTTGTATCCTATGTGGGTCCCACCTTAGATGATTCAGTGCTGGTCTTGTATCCTATGTGGGTCCCAGCATAGATGAATCAATGAAGACAGCTGGTCTTGTATCCTAAGTGGGTCCCGACTTAGATGATTCAGTATCTATATCTGATCATCCCTTTCACCTTTTTGACAAAGTCTACCTGTGTGAGCTGAATCTTGTGTTACTCTCCTTTGTGGGTTGTGTTGAACTATCCTGTGTGGATTTACTGTTTACCCTCCTTTGTGGATTGTGTTGAGCTATCCTCTGTGGATTACTTTTCTCTCCTTCGTGGATTGTGTTGTGCTATCCTGTGTGGGTATACGTTTTTCTTTCCTGTGTGTACTGGGTTCTGCTTGGGCTCGGATGTTGAGCCGAACGGGAATTGATAACTTAGGTATATGTATGGGCATATACCTAAGCCGTGTCGGATGTTACTTCGTGATTGTATCTTTCCATTTTGGTTTATTCTTTGTGGATTTCGGGAGACCTTCGGGGGTCTCGGGGTCCCTACGGAGTAGCTTATACTCACCCATGCACGGGCTATGCCTGCAATACGTTGTGTTGGTTGCAGACGACGGACATCGCTGATTGTGGTGGAGGCTTGCGGAGTAGGACGGTACCTGGATGTGGACCACTGGGCGGGACGTACTCGGAGTGGTCAGGTGGACCCGAGGAGCAGTGGAGGCTATCTGTACCCACCCTTCAGGTGGGACTTCCAGAGGATGGCTCGACGTTGCGACTTTTCATTTCAGGTGTTGTTTTCCCCTTTCAGTTGTACTTTACAATTGGGCTTGTATTTCCAGCCCCTTTTACTTTCAGCACAGCTTGTTACAGTTTTTACTTAGTGTTTACTTTTCCTCTTGCTTACTCTGTGGTGCTTGTTTACTTTATAAAGGCAATGCCTTCCCTTTTTTCCGGCATTTACGCCTTGGTGCTAGTCGCCAGCCCCTGGACTATGGAAGGCGGGCTTGGGGTAGTCACGGCACGGGCCCCGAGGACGGGTCGTGACATACCTCATAAACATATTATTATATATATAATACCATATATTATTCACATATGATTTTTTAGTACCCTTTTATTTACAATTCCATGATAAGGTAATGTTTTGGGTAAAAATTTCTTTGTTTATCATACATGTTTTGACTTGTTATTATTGATCCTCTTACTTAAATCATGATTTAATTATTTCAATAATCCAAAACATGATGTATATATCATTTATATTCACTATATAAATATTTATAATAATGCATAAAATATATAAATATTAAAAGAAATACATTGTACTTGGAGACAGTAGGTCGTACCTACGCATTAATGTTACTTTCGTTTTATTTTCATATTTAAAGACATAAAGTAAATGAAATATATGTATATAAATATATAATATCATACAAGAAGAATTATTATTTTATTTATATCATATACATTTACTAAACCCATCCTTAATAAATCCCATGTAAAGTTTAAACGAATCATAACACTTTGAGTAGGTGGTATTCTAGGCTTATAAAAATAAAGATATCGTATTTACACAAAAATGGAAATAATAAAGGTAGGATATATATAATAACTAAAAAGGAATAAATATCTCATAAACATTATATATATATATATATAATATAAAAATATAGTTCTCATCATTATTCCCAACCATGATATGTGGAAAAGGTAAAACGTAAAACATCATTTCGTGAGATAGTAGTTCGACGTACCCAAAAACAGTAAGTTCGTTACCCATTTGATGGAAGTCTATATAAGTGCACGTAGAACCATTTGAATAAAAATATATAATTATATTTAGGGTATTTGTTTATATTTTCATTTAATAAGATAAATTGGGGTGGTCTAGAAATAAAATAAAGGAAATGAGCTTGAATAAGGATGTTACCTATTCTTTGGGTAAAACATTTTAGTTTGGGTCGAAGGGCTTCCTTGGTTAGATTTAAGTAAAAAGGGAGTCTTCAAGGAGGAATCTTGTTATATTGGGAATTTAATTTGGAATATATTAGTATAAATTAAGTGGATTTTGAGGTGTTTAGAAGGGGTATATGTAGTGGTCTTTTATAAGGGAGGGAGGGGAAACACTAGGTATTTTTTAAAACAGGTTTGGTGTACAGATGTTTTTACATAACAATAGTCATAAAAAACAAAAAAACTAAATAATGGAATTATTATTTCCAAAATATTCCCATAAAATGGTTTTTTAGAAGTTTATATGTCAATTTGGACCTTAAGTTTATGTTTTAGTCACTTGTTAAGCTTAATTTAAACTTATTCATTATAATTAATCGTAGTCAATTTAACTAAAAAATTTTGTCCGAAAATAAGTGGATATTATTAGAATATAAATATTATAATAATTAAAATCTCCAATTTCCATATTTTAAAATTAATTTCATATAATCAAAAAATTGTGTTTAGTGTTAATCCCACAGATGTTGTGTGAATGCTGGTTTTTGTAATGAAAATGTTCAAATGTTCATTAAGATTTTATATCTAAGTTCTTTATAAAAATTATTAAAACGACCTAAATTGGTTTAATATATTTATAATTTTTCTATTTTAAATTAAAAAAAACTTAAAATAAAATTTGAATATATAAATAAATTATATGAAAAACTAGTTTTGAATTAAAATTCAGTATTTTCACTATTCATTATCAAAATTAAGTTCCTCCTAAAAATATGAAAAAAAGTATCACTAAGATAATTTTTAAATTATAAATTTATAAATTAATCTTGTTTCAAAAAATTAATTTTCTAAAATTGTCTATATTTTGATTTATTACTATTCCAAGAAATACATAAAAACATCTCTTTTAAGAAAATAACATTTTCAAACACATAAAGACTTTAATAAAAATCATATGTCTTATTAAAAATATGATTTATTTATATAAAAACATCATAAATAATACTTAAAATTTTGTATTCAATATTCATATTATTAATTTTAATAGATATCACATAACTATACCATTTAAATAATTATAATAATAAAATGTTGTTTTCTAGAAATTTAGTGTTGCATTTAAAACAATCCAGGTCGTTGTTTCCTGTAGTTCTAGTTTAACTTGGTATGGAGTATAAAGAATGTTTGACTTTGTATCGCATGAATTTCATGACATCAATGAAAATTAATTTATTCAAAAAAAATGTTCACAAAAACTTGACGTGTTACATTCTACCCCTCTTAAAATGAATTTCACCCTCAAAATTCATCTGGGTTAGTAAAGGTTAAATACTTGAAATTTCCATTCATAGAAACCTATATCATAAAAATTTATACTAAATATTACTTTAAAATAAGAAATTTGGAACAAAAATTGTTACCAAGAGTAACTCATGATTAGGTTTCCACCTATGAGAACATAGGTGGAAAGTGAAAAAATGGACTTGGATGGAAAATCTAGATATCAAGTTCTAATGGAGAGTGCTAGAGAACAAGGTCAGGAAAAAGTTAAAAATCAAAAATCAATAAATATGTGATGATCTAAGGGGACATTTCATTCATAAAAAACAACATAATACGATAAACCTTTTTATATCAAGGCCATTTCCATAAAGTTGAAGAATTTTCATAAGAATATATACTTACCTGATTGAGTACAATATAAACCTTTGTTCTTCCTTGATCAATTTACACTTTATAACTTTCTCCAAAAATCAAGGTGAATATTTATTCCTAAATCACTAATATATCATGAGATCCATGATAACCCATCCCATATATCACCAATTACCATCAACTCAAAGTAGTTAGAATAGGTTATCCAATATTCATAAATCCTCATGTGGTGAGATAATACATTAATCTCATAGACATCATCCATAGTTTAACTTAAACATTCAATAAATTGTTAACCTTATAAACCATTAGAAAGATGAAAATCCAAAAAATTTTGAATAAGGTCATGGAATCATCTTAACATTGATCCCCCATATCAAAAAGTAGCTCTTGGTTTTTACATTCTAGAAAAGTGAATACCCTATTTGTATATTCCATTGAAACATGGTAATAACCTGAATTACATTAATCCTTTTTAAAAACATGCATGATTTCTTATTCCAAATATTAATAGATATATAATGTGAATTCAAGAAGTTTTATACTTCATCAAGGATAATATAGACCAATTTTTCAACAAATCCTTTATCATTTCTAAGGTAATAAATAATATCTAATTTACTTTATTAAAATCAATCATCACTTAATCCAAGATAAACACAATTGTATCAACATCTTTATCACATTAAGGGTTACCTTCCCTTATTACAAAATCATATATTTATATTAAATCAATTTTCTAGGTCATCAGAATCATTTAACAAATTCTTGAAAATACTTTTAGAAAAACTTATACAAGAAATCCTAGTATACTTCATGATTCATGTAACATAATCATGGAATAAAAAAATATACACTTCAATAATCTTTCTTTTTTATTAAACCACTACTCATGATTCATCAAATTATACCTTAAGACCTCTTTCCTGGAATATAAAATATGAATCATGTATTATGGTCCGTAAACCTTAATCTAATCATGTTTTTTTCATTTAATGTAAACAATACTAGAAGAATATTCCATACATTTCACATGTCATTTGCAGTCCCTTTATCTTCATAAGTATGTCCAATACTCGTGGAACATCATAATTATGTTTATGATATTTACACTTAGTAATTATATTTTCATCATGACCATACATTAGAAATAGGAATCATTCAATGTTATCCTCATTATTTAATGTCTTCCTATTGAGTAAAACCAGAAAGTATAGGGTGAGAAACACTTATCATAGAAAAATACCACATAAACAATAAATATTACTTTTGGGATGTCTAAAAAATGACACCTAATTGTTTAATCTAGGAAACCTTTGGTTTAAACTAGGTATAACCATGAAATATTACTTATAGGCTATCTAAAAATGACACAAACTTGTTTAATCTATGAAAACTTAGGTTTAAACTAAGTTATTCATAATCATAATCTATTTAAATCCTTATTGACAGATTTTAAAGAGTTTTTGAATTTCCAAAGCATGTCCTCCAGGAGTGTCAAGCAAGGTTCACAGTAAGTCTCATTTTTGTGTATCGGGTAACGCTTGTGTCATGCCCGATGACCATGTTAGAGTTGTTACTCCGATGTAAAATTATTCTAGAGATATTTCCACTTATAATATACTAACATATATTTATTTTTAAGAAAAAACTCTCTCTATCCTTTACAAAAATTTTGTGCCTTTTTCCTAAACATTAACTCGTCCTTAGACTAATTCTTAAAGACACCCATAGACATATCCATAAAAATATCCCAAGGGATTTCACTAAAGTTTTCTTATCCTAGTTTCTAAAGTTTAACTAAACATTCACTCTAATACAAAATATAACAAACCAATAATAACATACATAGACATTACATAATTTTTGTGTAATACTTTAAATATTACATTAATAGATTCCCAATGATCGTATTAGTTTAGTGCCTTTGGAAACATGGAAACATAGATGATGATACATGATTGAGATAAATTATAGCCAACTAGCACTACGGGAAAAAGTGGTATTAGCGACGGGTTATTTGCGACAGGATTATTTCCCATTGCAAATAACCCCCACGATCTGGTTATTTGGGACGGGATAATTTCCCATCGCAAATAACTCCTTATTTGCGACGGGATATTCTTACCCGTCGCAAATGGTTTGGCACGACTTGCACGCCAAACTGCGTGAAAGATATTTGCGACGGGATCCTTTTCCCGTCGCAAATAACTGGCGGCGGTAACAGGTTATTTGCGACAGAAAGGGGTTCTCGTCGCAAATAACCTGGCGGCAGGGGTTATTTGCGATGGGACCGTCGCAAATAATATCAATTGCGACGGGAATACCGTTGCAGTAAACCCTGTCGCAAATAATCCAACCTATAAATACAGCCAGCCTTGACATATTTTTTAAATATGAACTTCTTACTAGTTTATATGAGTTGAGTGAATTTTGTTTTGCAAGCTGATTTCAAGGTGGTTGCGGGGATCATCCTACAAGTAAAACAAATCGAAAGCTCAAAAACCAGCTTAAGGTTTTTATCTGAATTTTAATTTAATATTTATTTAATATTTTTGTTTTATATTTTTAAATTAGTTTTTATTATTTCTAATTAGATATAATTATGTTGTATTAAGGTTGTATTAAATTTGATTTGTTAGATTTAATTATTAGTAATTAGCAATATTTAATAATTAAGTCGCTGTAATTAGTAATTAATAACTGTAATTTTAATTAAATATAGTAATTTGTATTTAATGAATGTAATTAGTAGATAATGAATGTAATTAGTAATTAATGAATGTAATTAGTAATTAATGAATATAATTTGTAATAATTAGTAATAATTAGAAAAGTTTCCAATAATTAGTCATAATTAGTAATAATTAGCAATAATTAACAAAAAATTTGAATAATTCAAAAAAAGTAATAATTAGCAATAATTAACAAAAAATAGGAATAATTAAAAAATTAGTAATAATTAGAAAAAATTAACAATAATTAGTAATAAGTAACAATAATTAGTAATAATTTGTAATAATTACCAATAATTACCAATAATTACCAATAATTACCAATAATTACCAATAATTAGTAATAATTACCAATAATTAGTAATAATTACCAATAATTACCAATAATTACCAATAATTACCAATAATTACCAATAATTAGGCATAATTACCACTAATTAGGAATAATTACCACTAATTAGGAATAATTACCACTAATTAGCAATAATTACCAATAATTACCAATAATTAGCAATAATTGCCAATAATTAGCAATAATTAGCAATAACTAGCAATAAATAGCAATAACTAGCAATAAATAGTAATAACTATCAATAACTAGCAAAAATTAGTAATAACTAACAATAATTACCAATAATTAGTAATAATTAGTAATAATTACCAATAATTAGTAATAATTACCAATAATTACTAATAATTAGTATTAATTAGCAATAATTACCAATAATTAGAAATAATTACCAATAATTAGTAATAATTACCAATAATTTGTAATAATTACCAATAATTAGTAATAATTACCAATAATTAGTAATAATTACCGATAATTAGTAATAATTAGTATTAATTAGCAATAATTATAAAAAATTATCAATAATTACAAATAATTAGTAATAATTACCAATAATTAGTAATAATTACCAATAATTAGTAATAATTACCTATAATTAGAAATAATTACCAATAATTAGTAATAATTACCATTAATTAGTAATAAATACCAATAATTAGTAATAATTACCAATAATTAGCAATAATTACCAATAATAACCAATAATTACCAATAATTAGTAATAATTACCAATAATTAGTAATAATTACCAATAATTAGTAATAATTAGATATAAATAGCAATAAGTAGCAATAAGTAGCAATAACTAGCAATAACTAGCAATAACTAGCAATAATTACAAATAATTAGTAATAATTAGCAATAATTAGAAATAAATAGCAATAATTAGCAATAATTAGCAATAATTAGTAATAATTAGTAATAATTATCAATAATTAGTAATAATTAGTAATAATTACCAATAATTAGTATTAATTACAAATAATTAGTATTAATTACCAATAATTACCAATAATTAGCAATAATTAGTAATAATTACCAATAATTACCAATAATTAGTAATAATTACCAATAATTTGTATTAATTACCAATAATTAGTAATAATTAACAATAATTAGTAATAATTAGTAATAATTACCAATAATTAGTAATAATTAGGAATAATTACCAATAATTTGCAATAATTACCAATAAGTAGCAATAATTACCAATTACTAGCAATAATTACCAATTACTAGCAATAATTACCAATAACTAGCAATACCTAGCAATAACAAGCAATAACTAGCAATAACTAGCAATAAATAGCAATAACTAGCAATAACTAGCAATAACTGACAATAACTAGCAATAACTGACAATAACTAGAAATAACTAACAATAACTAGCAATAACTGACAATAACTACCAATAATTACCAATAATTACCAATAATTACCATTAATTAGCAATAATTAGGAATAATTACCAATAATTAAGAATAATTGCCAATAGTTAGTAATAATTACCAATAATTAGTAATAATTACTAATAATTAGTAATAAATACCAATAATAAGGATAATTAGGAATAATTAGAAATAATTAGTAATAATCAGTAATAATTAGCTAATTGGAAAAAACTAGTGTGATCAGTATCTTTCTCAATTATCTTTTCATCTTTGTATTGGTTTTAAGAAACTTATGTCTCCACATGTAATATTTTCATTCATTTTCCAAATTATCAACCTACTCACCAATAGAGAGGTGAAAGTGAATGAAAATATTACATGTGGAGAATGAATGTTAAACATACAGATGAAAAGAGAATTGTAACATAATATAGAAAATTATATTATTTTAATATTAATAATAAAAAAGTACTAATAATGTAATAATGTTATTATTATATAATTAATATTTATGAAAAAAATTGTACTATTAAAATAATAAAAAATTTATAAAATATTAAAATTAGCAATATTCATAATAGGTTTTTCTCTATTCTTAACATGTTCAATTCTTAAAGGGTCAATTTTTAGGTCTATCCCAATAAAAAGTTTGCGCCAGTCGTGTCTGATGTAAACTCTATAATTATCCTTGCTTGGTTGATCATATTAATATTATTTTTTCATAAATATGAATCATATAATAATAATTAAAAATATCTATCGGTAAATATTGGTAATTATTAAGAAGTAGTTGTAATTAGTTATCCTCTCTTTTTGAGTGTTTTTTCTAACAAATTATTCAAAACCAGTAATGCTTTTATATTTTATAGAAAAATATGGAACAACAAGGTCTTCAAAAGTCATTATTAGATGACCACATATGGATAAATCAACGTATAAATACAAATGGTTCTGGTTTAAATCCATTATATATTGAGGGTGTAGAGACTTTCTTAGCATTTGGGGCATCAAATCCAGAATTTGTTTCAGAAGACACAATAAAATGTCCTTGTAAAAAATATGCACTGAGAAAATTTGACACATTTGACAAAGTTGGGGGACATCTCTTGTGTTTTGGTTTTCAACCGGATTATGTTTTTTGGTATCAACATGCTGAACACAGTTCTACAGAAGGAGATACTAACATGATATCAGATACATCCCGGTCTCAAAATTTAGTACATGATGTTGCAGGTCCATCTATTCGACATACAGAAACGCAGGATGATATTGATTCAACTCCTAAGTTGGCACACTCTGAATTTTATGAGTTGTTGAGGTCTGCTAAGGATGCATTATATCCTGGTTGCAAGATAAGAAAATTAGAAGTAGTTTCACAATTTATGGCTATCAAATTAGATAATGGAATTTCAGACACATGTTTTGATCAAATATTTTCTTTGGTTTAAACATTATTACCCGAAGGAAATGTTTTCATGCAAATTACTATGAGAGTAAGAGGTTGGTTCGGAATTTAGGACTTTGTTGTCAGAAGATTCATGCATGTTCAAATGATTGCATTTTATATTCTAGGGAAAATAAGTCGTTGGATAGTTTTCCAACTTGTGGGTAATCGAGGTATAAAGAAGCTCAACATGGGAAGTCTGGATTGATTCTTATAAAACAGTTGAGATATTTTTCTCTTACATCCAGACTTTAGCATTTATTCATGTCCAAGAATACAACGACAATGATGTCATGGCACAAAATGAATATTTCAACCAGTAAAAGATTTAATCATCCGGCCGATGGTGATTCATGGAAACATTTTGATATAGTGCATCCATCCTTTCTTTAGAAGCCTGAAATCTGCGACTGGGTCTTTCTACTGATGGTTTCTGTCCATTCGGATCTTATGGTAGTCAGTATTCATGTTGTCCTGTCTTTTTAACTCCATACAATTTACCTCCATGGATGTTGATGAAGGATCCCTATATCCTTTTGACCTTACTAATCCCAAGACATCCGAAGAAGAATATTTATGTTTATTTGAAACCATTTATTGATGAATTAAATATACTATGGAGTACTGGTGTCAGTACTTATGATGTTGTTGTGAAACAGAATTTCATACTAAGAACATCATTGATGTGGACAATTAGTGACTTCCCGGCTTATAGCATGCTATCTGGCTGGAGTACACAAGGGCCAAAAACATGTCCTTACTGTATGGGAGAGAACAAGGCATTTATTCTCGTCCATGGAAAAAAACCTTCCTATTTTGACTGTCATCACAGATTTCTTCCAGCTGATCATCCTTTTCGCAGAAACAGATCTCATTTTAGAAAAGTCACAGTTGAAAGGTATGGACCTCCAAAAATTCTATCTGGTAAGGAGTTAAAATAAGTTGTATATTCATTACCTCCCATCACATTTGGACCCCCAATAAACCAACAGAAAATTTCTTGGTTTTGGGAAAGAACACAATTGGCTAAAACGTAGCATATTTTGGGATTTTCCATATTGGTCTGATTTTCTGGTCCGCCACATGTTGGATGACATGCATATTGAGAAGAAATGTTTTGATAATTTGTTTCATAAAGTTTTGGATACACTAGGAAAGAGAAAAGATAATGTAAATTCATGATTATATCTTGCTCAAATTTGCAGGCATCCAGAACTTGAACTGTTTGAGAATGTCAGAACATAAAGGATAATGAAACCAAAATAAGCTTATACATTGTCCAAAGAAAGCCGCTTATTATTTTGTCAATGGATTGCAGATTTGAGACTTCCAGATGGTTGTACTTACAATTTGGGTAGATGTGTAAATAATGGTCATATTACCGGATTAAAAGGTCATGATTTTCATGTTATAATAGAAATACTTCTACCCATTGGATTAAGAGGTCAGTTGAATTCTGTGATATGGGATTCCATAACAGACGTATCATATTTTTTTCGGGACATTTTTGCGGTGACAATAGATTACGATTCTCTATGAAAACTTGAAGAAGATGTTGTTTTAATTATATGTAAACTGGAAAAAAAATTTCTGCCGTCTTTCTTCGACTAAGTGGAATATTTGATATTAAATTTGCCACATGAAGCAAAATGTGGAGGTTCGATACAGTTTCAATGGATGTACCCATTCAAAAGATGCTTGCAGAAATAGAAAAAAAGTACATAACAAAGCATCTGTTAAAGGATCTATTGCTGAAGATTATTTGCAAGAGGAGATATCTTTTTTCTGCACCAACTATTTTGAATCTAAGTATCCTTCAAAACACAACCGCATGAGACGAAACAAGGGGAATATTGATGAAATTGACAATCAATTATCTATTTTTAACCAGTCAGATCTTGGTTTTGGTGGAGTTCATGAACGATGGATTTCAGATGATGAACATCACAGAGCTTATACGTATGTTCTGCACAACTATAAAGAGATGACATCATTTGTACTATAAGTGCTTCTATCACTTATTCTATTATTTATGTTACAATAAATAACTTTGTTTTTTATATATTGTATGATAATCATATCAAGAAACAACTTCCAAAAATTACAGCATCTACTCTTGAAGAACGCAAAAAAAAAATTTCTCAGTGGTTTCAAATACTGGTAACATCTCCTTCAATTTATAGTTTACTATATTGATAATTATTTCAGAAATTTTCGGGTGTCTCAACATGCTGATAAAATTGACAAACGACTTTGTATATTGAGTAACCCACCATCCAAAATGGTGAAATCTTATAATGCATATGTGGTGAATGGTTTTCGATTTCATACACATGCATATGGGGAATCAAAAAAAATGAACAGTGGAGTTTGCTTGAGAGAATCTCATCATAGAGAAAATGATATTGACTTTTATGGCATACTTGATGAAATCATTAAACTCTATTATCTAGGAAAACATTACATAACGATGTTCAAATGTAGGTGGTTGGATACTAATAGAGGCGTGCGTGTTCATCCGACTCATGGAATCATCAATATTAAATGTAAAAGTGTTCTTACAGTAAATGAACTATTCTTACTGGCTCAATAGGCACATCAAGTTTATTATGCAAAGTATTATGCTACGTCAAGAGACTTGACTAATTAGTGGAGCAAAATAAAAATGAAAATTCGAGACAATCAGTTTAGTTAAAGTGAATGTTCTTTCATTGAAGTGCAAGGAATTGAAGTTTTTCAAGAGAGTACTCAAAATCAATCTTTGCTACAAAGAGACATGAGTATCGATGACGACACCCCTAAATTAAGAGTCAATGTTGATGATGATGATGCTAATGATGTCAAAAATGAATTTGAAATGGTAAGATATTAAGAAACTGGAACTCAAATGGATATCAATGATATTGAGGAGGAATATGAAGATGACATTGACAGATATGAAGATGATGATGAAGATGAACATTGATACAATTCAGTGGTATTTATATATAATCATAACTAATATATATGTATATAAAATAATAATTATCAATTATTTGCTAACAACATTTGTTTTTTGTTTCAGATGGATGAGGACACATTTCGTGAGTTGTCAAATGCTGACCTATCTTTTGATGCAGACGAGTTGCTGGCACCTGACCCTCAGCCTGAAGGCGCTTTAGGGAGTATGCGGAGGGGGTGCGGTCTTGCACAACTAATGATTCCTGACACCATCCCCGAGCGATGTCCACGTCTTGGGTTTGATCCACGCACCCAGAGGTGTGATAACCTATGCATTTTACTAATATTTCATTAATGTATTTACATAATAAATGTTTGATTATTGTTTTTACAGTTTTCCACATATAGCAGTCAAACAGGGCAGAACTATTTTGTGCAACTATTTTTCTCAGCCATGGACGACATGGGAGTATATTCTCGTTGATGTGCAGCAGGCCATGTTCGGCCATTGGTTGGTACGTACGTAAATAAATAATTTTTATTTTAAAAATTTTTTCATTTATAACTTAATATTTTGAATTATTTGTAGGGTTTATGGTATCTAATCGAGGATACCATGTGTGACGCTATCCATGAGGCATGAGAGGTGGCCATGTGTGATCGCTTTCGTCAGTTTTTGCACAATTTAAGAAGATTTGTCCTGAAGAAAGCATGAGTGTCATATTTTGATGATTCATGTAGAGAACACCGACCAGAGTACATTTCATCCCACGTATGGGATGGATTATGTGCACACTGGTTGAGTGGTGTCTTTCAGAGGAGATCATCGGTGGGGAGGCAGAATCAGGGGAGACAGGAGGTGACTCATAGAGCTGGGAGTCATACTTTTAGTACTCATAGACAGCAATTGGTACGTTCATTTTTTATAAATATTTTATATAACTTTAAATATTAACAATTTATTTTATATTCTTATAGGCTGTCGAGCACCCCGATATTACGGAGTACGACGTATATCGGAGGATGTACAATGATCCAGCTACTGGGGAGCTCAGAGGTGATCGCCAATGTCACATCGTGGTTAGTATTATTTGTTTTCAAGTTTTAAAATTAACTGCATATAATATATTCACAATTTTAATTTTAAATTGAAACTAAAAAAGTCATATGAGACCGCAGTGTCACAAACCAGACCTGAGGGTCAGGCCGAGGCATCAGATCAGAACAGTGGCCATCAGTTTGATGAGTCGGCATGGTTGCAGGCGACCCAATATGCCTTCGAGAAGGGCCAGGTAGTTGGTATCGGCTCTCGACTGACTCCTGGAGATTATTATGGTTGTGCTGTGATGTCGGCGTCCAACTCGAGAGGAGCTTGTGCATCTTCTTCCGCTACACAGTATGAGGATCGGTTGCGATAGAGATTATCCAAAAGGATCATGAGTAGATGCGTCGGCAGGAGCAGCAGCATGAGGAGGAGTGTCGTCGACAGCAACAGGTGTACGAGGAGCAGATGAGTCGGTGGCAGTAGCAGCAGTAGGAGCAGATAGAGTACATGCGCTGACTCACTCGTGCCTTAAGGATGGAGTTTCCTCCACCAGCAAATCCCCCCTCCCCCTCCTCCTTTAGATTAGTTATTTTTTAGATGTTATAAAGTTTGTAAATTTAAAATATGACATTTTTTCTATTCAGAGTTTCTGTCTCTCTTATACTGGTGTCAATATTGTATTATTTAATTTCTATTTATTTTTAATACTTTATTATTTATTATTGGTATTTATTTTAATGTTTGTTTACTTTATTAATAATAATACCACTCTTAGTATTTTATTATTTGTTTATATTTCTTTTTGCAAATTTTGATAATTTTCATATTTTTATTTTCTAATTATTTTAATAATAATATATTCAGTATTTTTAATACATAAAAAGTTTCAAAAATTTTAATTAAAATTATAATTTTTTAATTATTTATAATAATATGAATTCGGTATATTATTATTATATTATATTATATTATTTATATTACAATATTAATATGATTTATAATATTATTCATATTTTATAATATTAAATTATATATATATATAAAATTTTAGATATTTTATTTTAATTATAATTTTTTAAATATTTTAATGATTTTTTGTTTTAATATCTGAATGAATTATAATTGTATTATTACTATTATAATATTAATTAAAAAAATTTATTAATACTTTGATTTTTTTTTATTTTTTTATGCATATTTGCGACGAGATAATCATCCCGTCGCAATAAGTAATTCCGACGAGCCCGTCACAATTACCTATTTCTTTATTTTATTTTTAAATTTTTTACGACAAGAATATCTTCCCATCGCAATAGGAAATTGCGACGGGCCCATCGCAATTCCTTATTTCTGGTTTTTTTAAAAAAAATATCTTTTTCACGACAGGATTAGTGGCTCGTCGCAAATGTTATTTGTGATGGGCCCGTCGCAAAAGCCTTATTTAATGTTTTTTAAATATATCAATTATTATTTACAACGAAAAATATTCCCGTCGTGAATAATAGTTTTAGCGACGAGCCCATCTCAAATAGTGTTAGTTGCGATGCCATTTACCGCAACGGGTCATTTGCGACGGACCCCCGTCGCAAAAGCCCTTTGCGACGGGATCCTGTCACAAATAACCCGTCGCAAATGGGCTTATTTCCAGTAGTGTAGGTTCAAAAATACTATATCCCCTCTTAGTCATATCATACATGAAATATATCTTTATAAACTAGGGTGGAAACAATAAAATGGGTGAGTTCAAATGCTCAGTTCGGGTAAAGAAATGAGATATGTAAGCATAAAAATGAGAAAAAGGGTATAAGAATATGATAATAACATTAGAAGATCATACCTTGCATATCAATGATCATAAAAATGAATCATGAAATAAATATTCATTGTTCATAAAACATGAATCATAAGGGACAAAAATTGAATATTCCATGAAATTATAATGTAGGAATAAGACTTGGTATTTTGGAATACACATAAACATGTAATATCATTCCCTATAAGTCAAGACGCATTGCTAGAACTTATATGGGCACTTCATCAGGACTAAACCTACTAGAAATACCCACCACCATCTACAGTCTTAGTCCTTTCATTGAAATGTATTGGGTTTCCCCATCTTCCCATAGTGGATCAGGTTTCCCATATTCGTATAGTGGATCGAGCTTCCCCATCTTCTATCTTCATAATGGCTACACCTAATGGGTGGGATGCACCATCATCCCAAATCATAGTCCTTTACTTATAAGGGATCGGGTATCCCCATATTCCTAGAGTGGATCAAGGCTTTCAACTTAATTCCCTTCATTATCCCAGGAGATATGAATATTTACCCAATGCATTGATGGGTGATATAGTTCTAACCCATATCATAATAAAATCATTCATACATGTGCCACAAGATAATAAAACACTCATCATACAGTCACCGATAAAAATAGTTGGGTTTTATAAAAATCTTATCATGACCCATGAAATGAAATGGGTTCCATAAACATGTATTAATATCTTAAACTTTGAAAAAATATAGGGTTCATAATAATTTCATCATAGAATATCCCATTAAAAGAATCAATTTTCATAATCCTAAAATTGGTGGAAGAGGAACATGTTTTATAAATATATAACTCATTAAAGGGAAACATGTTTCATAAACATGATTCCATAAAATAAAAAACCATTAACATGAATAATACTAATGGAACCATTGGATCATTTCCCAGAGAGGCTTTAGTGACAAAAATGGATCTCGTCATAGATGGTAAATACTTTAGAAAGATCATATAAAAACAATTCTTAAGAAAAATATCCTTTCTTCTTTTAGAAAATAATTTTAGAACATAAAGTTCTTTGAAAACCATTTTCGTTTAAAATACTTTGAAATCATATAAATGAGGCTGGAAAACATTTTGAAAACCTTTTCCCTTAAAAACATATAAAATATTATTGAAATAGTTTTTGAAAAAAAAAATCCTTGAAAATTTTTAAAATAATCTTGAATAGATTTTGAAAACCTTTTTCCTAGTAAACATATAAAATAAGATTGAAAATAGTTTTCTTTGTAAATATTTGAAAAAATAAAAAGAATGTTCTAGAAAATTCTGAAAAATATTTTCCTTGATAAATTATAAAAGAAGTTTGAAATAATTTTTAAGACCTTTTTCATTAAAAATACTTTGAAAACATATAAATAAATATTGAAAACATTTGGATTACCATTTTACTTGAAAAATGATAAAATAATCTTGAAAAAAAATTAATAAAATTTATTGGGAAATAATTTGAAAACATTTAAACAATCCTTGGAAACATTTTTATAAAACATGGTTTTGAAGGAACATGAATTTCTGACTGAAGAGAGGTAAATTCATCCTGTTATAAATAAATATTATGACTAATAAAAAAAGAGTGAAAAAAATAAGACAAATGCATGAATATATCATGAATAATCAGATTAGAAGAATATTCCTGAGAGTTCTTAAGAGACGTGTCATAAGATTTAATCAATAGAAGGATAATCATAAACAATCTTGAAAAATGATGACATTGTTTCAATAAGGTCTTACTACATGGTAACATCGAATTATACTCCCCATGTAATAATTAAAATTACATGAAGATTATAATATCATTAAAATAATGATATTCATGATATAACGTGTAAAATGGTAGTGTATATGCATCGTAGAATGATATAGGTGTATAACATGGCATGAGTCTCCAAGAATGTCAATTTAGAAAAGATAACATTACTGATTCAAAAACTTCTGAAACATAAACACTATGAAAGAAATATCATAATATGGATATGTAAATACCTATAAATTTATGTATAATAATAATATAATACATCTATGTGAGGTAAGCACACCACATATAAGAAGTATGTGGTGAACGTGGCTTGGGTCACACAAAAAATAAAAGTGAGATGAGAAAACCATTACTACATGAGTAGCATTAGAATCATGATTCCCATGAAATAATGACCAAAATTAAATCTTTTAATATGGCATCCCTCCTTTTTATTACATAACAATTCATTTCATTTTACAGACAGAGGATCTTTAAAGTCTAATGTCGTGGAAATCAAGAACATAAAACATGAAAAAATAAAACATTATTATAATATACTTGTAAGTACTCATCAAATGTTCTTCCTAGGTACAATTATTTCATATCATAACCTAGAGGCATACATCAAAGGAAAGGGTCAGAAGAAGGTCCAGTAAGGGTAAATAAGGCTAACAGTTTAATTTGGGATATCAATAAGAACTTGATGATTTACATAAAGACATGAGAAATTGAAAAAGTGGTATATAATAATAAAATGAACATTAATCATAACTTTAATATGTGTCTAAAACATTTAATTTAGACATTCATGAATATATCAACAAGGTTTATCCCCAATGTGTCATAAAAATCAATAATGTTATTTACCAAGTTATCGTGAAACTTGTCATCTCTAGAGATTAAATTCTTTACCCAATGCATTGGAGTGATATTAGGGAACACCCTTAATATATCTTTTATTTTAATGTGATCCACATATATCATAATCATATATTTCATAAATAACCTATATATATTAAAAGTAATGGGTTTCACTTCCAAATTGCGAGGTTTTTAAAGTGCTTAAAAACGTGATCATTATGTCTTTTATAACCCTTAGAAAAGGAATGAGTGTTTCATGTATGTCAATTATAGAATAAAATAGATCAATTTTATGTCTTGATTAATACCTATATAAACTAAAATATATTTGGGTATTCACATAAATAAAACAAGAGAATTTTTTGACAAAAAAAATAGATTTTGAGACGAAATTTATGCAGCATAACAGCTATATTACATGGTTTTAGAAAAAAATGAAAAGAATGGGGACAGGGGTCACTGAATCATAAATAACTCATAACACAGAATAGGGATAGAATAAAATTTTAATAATATCATGGTATGGATTTTTGAATTACATACCACATTAAAAGGAAATTTGAAAGAAAAGAGAAGATGTTATTTCTTTTACGAAAATTCAACAGCCTAACGGCATCTCTTAAAAATTCAGAAAATAATTTGATGAGAGAAAAAAGGGTATCTCATAAATTGGACATTAAATTTAAATTAATAAGTATATATAATAACATAACCTAACATAATATGATTGAAACTAGAAGACATAACAAAGGGGAAGTCATGACTTAAAAAAGTGGGTGAAAGGTTCCCTTACCGTGAAGAGTAACATTGAAAGCTCAAAGGTTGGTACCTTGGGGTTTTGTGGGACCTTAGGAAGACTCCATGGGAGGTAAAAAGACCATATCTTTATTGAGGAAGAATTTGGAATGAATGGAATGAAAGAATGGGTTGGTATTTATAGAAAAAATGAGGAAGTATTTTATTAATTTCCAAGGGACACCTCATCAGTGATATATGAAAAACCATCGGATTTCCCATGGTATATTCCCATGGTATTGGCCACATGGGACACCTCATAATATATATTACTATTCAAAAATCGACCAGAATTATTACATCATGATTACATCACTAATGATGTCATTAAACATACCGAAACTTAAAACTGTATTTTTACTATTCACTAAAAAAACATTTTAAAAAATATCATAAATTCACCCTAACCTAAAATCCATTCTCTGAATTCAAAAAATAACACCATTTTATGAAAATAATTTTCTAATTATGAGATATTTAATTTATAAGTAAAAAAAACTATTTACCTGAAAAATACTAATACTTAACTAATAATTTCTGAAACAGTTAATTACTAAAGCTATAATATCGCATTACCAACAAACATGTCTAAATTATTTTTATAATTTCTTATGTGAGGATACTTTTCCATAGGTCACATTACTATTCATAAGGGTAATACAACTATTCATAATTTACTATTCACCAAAATTTATTTTGATCTTATTGAACCACATTTTCACCCTGATTACCACTATGTATGTTCGGTTTTTGTAAATAATTTCACATAAAAGGTTATTTAATAATAAAATGTTTTTATACTATTCATCAAAAATCACTATTCATCAAATATTATTCAGAAAACACTATTCATCAAATTGAAACTTCTTAAAAAAATTAAAAAATTCAGCCTAGATTAATTTTAACGTTTAAAATTCAAAAATGAAATTTATTTTACCATAATAATTCACTATTTATGATAAATCATTGAAAAATAAAAAATTTTACATCTAAAATTAATTTATCAAAATTGTCTTAATTAAACATATACTTTAATAAGGAAATCTATTCCAAATATTGGAATGATAAAATGAAAAATTTATTTATCCAAAGGATTACAAAAAGTATCTAAGGCCTTGTTACATAGCCCCTTATAAAACCAACAAAGGACTTAGGTGTAATGTGTTCTATGGTGATAGAATCTTGGGGTGGTTCAGAACACATTGCCCAAGTGGTGATTTCTATTAGCTTGAACTTATCCCATAGGTGATTTAGTTCAAGATTCACATGTTGATGTTTGGCTTGGGATTGGTCTAGAGAAATGCCTTGTGATTCTACCACCTTCCCTAGATACGATAGATGGGCTTTGTACAGTCCAAGTCTACTGGATGAGGCCACAGGAACTTCTTTCTGTATTAACCAAGGTCAGTTGTATTTATACACAATAATCATAACATTAAGAGTTTAGTTTCCAATTGTTATACTGACCAATGGTCATATAACATCTGAAACCCAGTGGTATTATTTAATTACACTCACTTTATTAATTAAAGGACATAGTTTTTTTAGTATAAAATGAAATAAAACACAAATTTAAGAAACATATATTATTCAAAAGTTTGGATCGTTACATTCTTCCCCCCTTAATAAATTTCATCCTGGAAATTCTAACTCTTACCATCTGAAGAGAAGAGGTAGGGGTACTTCTACATCATAGAGTCATCGGGTTCCCATGTGGCTTCTTCACATTTGTGATTCCTCCGTAACACCTTAACAAGGTTGGTAGTCTTGTGGCGTAGAACCTTGTCCCTATGATCCAAGATCTACATCAACTACTCCTCATAAGAGAGGTTATGTTTCAATTGTACCACCTCTGGGTTTAGTACATGTGAAGGTTTAGGTATGTACTTTCTCAAGAGGGATATGTGGAAGACATTAGGAACTTTTGCTAGATTTGGAGGATGTGCAAGTCGATAGGCCACTTCTCCTATGTGATCAAGGATTTCATAGGGGCCAATGTACCTAGGTTTGAGCTTCCATTCCTTCCCAAACCTCATCAATATTTTCCATGGTGAAATCCAAAGAATGACTTTGTCACTAACATCAAACTCCAAGTCCCTCCGACGGTTTTCAACATAGCTCTTTTGCCGACTCTGAGCACCCTTAAAGTGTTCCTTGATGGAAAGAACCTTTTCTGTAATCTCTTACTCAAGATCAGACCCAAGATTCTTTCTCTCCACATATTTTTCCCAACATGTAGGAGTTCTACATCCCTTCTCGTATAGAGATTCATATGGTGCCATTTGAATGCTCGTGTGGAAGATGTGGTTGTAATATTACTCAACTAAATGGAGATGTTGATCCCATACACCTTTAAATTCCATCGATCATGTTCTCAACATGTTCTCAAGTGTTTGAATAGTCCATTTAGATTGGCCATCAATTTTGGGGTGATATGCCATACTGAAATTCAACTCAGTACTCAGAGCATGTTAAAGACTTATCCAGAATTTTGAGGTGATCCTTGGATCATGATCATATACAATTGAACATGGATCTCCAGAGAGCCTTACCACTTCCTTCACATAAATCCTTTCAAGTTAATTAAGAGTGAAATCTTCCTGAATGGAGATAAAATGGGAAGTCTTGGTGAGATGGTCCACAATAACATATATCTCATTGTTTTATTTAGATGTTCTTAGGAGACCAGTGAAGAAGTCCATAGTGATATGGTCCCACTTCCATATTGGTATGGGTAGTGGTTTCAATACCCCTTTAATAATTTATCATTCTACCTTCACTAGCTGACATACTAGGATCCTTTAAGTGTATTCATCAATCTCCTTTTTCATATATTGACTCCAATAATGATCATGAAGGTCCCTATAAATTTCCGTGCATCCATGATGTATAGAGAAAGTAGAGCTATGAGCCTCATCCATCAGCTCCATCTTTATTTCTATAAGATATGGAACACATAGTCTTGTATGAAATTTCAGTACACCTTCTTGAACAATTTTGAACTCAAGAAACATTCCATCCTTCATAGCTTTAAACTTATTCTGTAACAAAGGATCTTTTTTCTGAGATTTCATTATCTTCTTTAGTAATGACGGTTGAGAAATCATTTGGGTTAGGGTTGATGATGTCCATTCCCTTATCATTCCCATGTCTTGCAATACTAGGTTATTGATCAAAGGATCTATTTGAATCCTCATCATGGAAATAATTTTTGGCTCTTTCCTACTTAATGCATCAGTGACTTTGTTTTCTCTTCTTGGATGATAATAAATTAAACAATCATAGTCTTTAATAAGTTCCAAACATCTCCTTTGTCTCATGTTTAATTCTGTTTGTGTGAAAATATATAAAACTTTGATGGTCTTTGTATATATCACATTTCACCCAATAAAGATAGTGCCTCCATATCTTTAGAGCAAATAAAACTTCATCCTGCTCGAGATCATGCATAGGATAGTTCTGCCCATGAGTCTTAAACTATCGAGATGTATAAGAAATGAATTTTTCATTTTTCATGATAACGCACTCAAACCCTTTCAGGGATGCATCGCTAAAAATGATGAATCCTTCTCTACTTGAGGGTAGAGTTAACATGGGTGCAGTAACCAATATCTTCTTCATCTCTTGGAAAATTTCATCACACTGTTTTGTCAAGATAAACTTGACCCCCTTTCATGTTAATATGGTAAATAAATTAGAATGTCGTGAATTTTTTTTAACAAACCTCCTATAATATCCATCTAATCCAAGGAAAATACGAATCTCAATTATTGTTGTAGTCTGAGGCCACTCCTCTACAACTTTCTTCTTGGTAGAGTCAAATGTGATTCCTTTATTGGTAACAATGTGCCCTAATAAAGCATGTTGTTTTTACCAGAATTCCCATTTTCTAAACATTCCAAAAAACATCTCCTTCCATAGAGTTAGAAAAATAAACATTAGATGATCTTCTTGCTCCTCACAACTTTTGGAATATATTAAAATATCATCAATAAAAACTACTAAAATGTTATCAAAGTAGTCCATAAATACTCTATTCATCAAATCCATAAAAATAGCAGGAGCATTAGTCAAGCCAAAGGGCATAACAACAAACTCATAATGCTCATATTTTTATCGGAAGGTCTTTTTTGTAATATCTTCTTTATTCACCCCCAATTGATGGTATCCATATCTAAGATCAATCTTGGAGAATAATTGAGCCCCACTAAGTTGGTCAAATAAGTCATCAATTCTTAGAATAGGGTATTTATTCTTTACTGTGATCTCGTTCAGTTCTCTATAATCAATTCATAGCCACATTGATCCATCCTTCTTCTTTACAAATAGAATATGTGCTCCCCAAGGGGGCACAATTGGATGGATAAACCCCTTCTCCAAAAGATCTTGGAGTTGTTTATTTAATTCCTCCAGCTCCACATTTACTATCATATACAGGGTCTTTGATATCAGATGAGATCCAGGTACAAGTTCAATTGGGAACTCTACCTCTCTTTCTGGGGGGAGGTCTGGGTAACTCCTCAGGAAATAAATCAATGTATTCCTAGAATATGGGGACATTTTCTATCCTTATACTCTCATTTTCTTATTCTTCGTAACTGATAAAATACATAAAAGAGAATATATGATGTTCTTCTAGACAAATATCAGGTGGATATATCTCTCCTTGGAGTATAACTATTGTTTTTCCATTCAAGACTACTAAGATGTCCTTGCTTTTTCATTTGATCTTAGAATTATAATTTGAGGGCCAATTCATCCCGAGTATAATTTCAAATTCAAAAATGGTAATGACTACTAGATTTGTGATAAGATTGTGCTCAATAAAGTAAATACTACAGTTTTTAAATACTAACGATGTGGGATAATCCCACCAGGAGTCTTGAATGATAACTCTAATATTAGGAAATCAGGGGTTGATTCTAAATTCTTTTGAAACTTGGAGGAAATAAAGGAATGAGCAGAGCAAGAATTAAACAAAGTAATTTCTAGCTTTGAGAGAGCAAAAATAGTACCTACCACCACATCATTTGGTGCTTCATCTTCAGATGTAGTGATTTAAAAAGTACGACCTTATTCCCTTAGCTATTTCGAAGGCGGTTAGTGATTCCCCTCCACTGCCCTCATATTTGCACAGTGATTAGAAAAATTCCAAAGTATTCCACACATATGGAATTAGACATCAGCTAGTCCCTGCACCATCTTCCCTTTGTCATTATTGTCTGGGAGTTGAGGCTTCACCTCACTACGAAAGTTCCGTGTGATATGCCCTTCTTTTCCACACCTGTATCACTTCCCTCTCCTGAGCAGGCAGTTCACCAAATGCTTCTTCCCACATTTTTTACACGTGGGATGTTTCAATTTCTTTCCTCCTCATCCCTAATCAAATATCCTCCCTATGCTTGGTTCCATTGATCTCTTCTTGTCATTTCATTTATGAGACCATTGCATCTCACCAAACTCTAGTTTGAATTTCATCTCACTCTGAATGATCTCCTCATAGTTGTCATAGACTTGATTGGCTAGATTCTTCCATAGATGATGTCTTAGTCCACTAAAGAATCTATAAAACTTCACATTTAGATCAATGAAAAATCTAGAGGTGTAACGGGAAAGCCTTATGAAGTTCATCTCATATCTTCCAATAGATTCATTATCCTTCTGCTTTACCTCGAGAAACCTCTTCTCCCTTCTTGTTCTCATGGAATGATGGAAATACTTACTGAAGAAAATCCCTATGAACTCTTCCCACTCCATATCTTAAAGCTCCACTCTTGGACTCAGGTTTTTAATTAGTTCCCACCACTGATCAGCTTCTCCCTCTAAGCGGTAAACAACCAGGGTGACCTTCTCTTATTCTGAATAGTAGAGCACAGAAAAGATCTTCTCGATAAAGCTGATCTACTATTAAGAAATCAATTGGTTGGTAGATCCACTGAAGGTTGGTGGTCATTGATACATAAAGTACTCAAAATAATTTTGTTCCCTTTTCAGTTAGATCAGTCTCTTAGCTTGATTCAAGTTATTTCCCATAACTTGAGTCAGTTGGTTTATCATTCTCATTAATGTTTCCATTCCAGCTTCCATCATAGGGTCTCTAGTGCATTGTCCATTGTGGTCACCATTTTCATGGTTCAACCTATTGGCCACCATTTTCTAAAATAATAAAACCTTTGTGATAAGTTTTATTTCATTTATGAAAATTTTAACTATAAAGGATTTTATGTCTTAAATATTAATGCTTAAACAATTACATTTCTTGATAAATCCTTCATAATTATTAATAAAAAAGATTATGAATAACAAGAAATATCCCCCGAGAGTGTCAAACCAGGAGTGCAGTAATGCCATTTGTTGTGTACCAGGATACCCCAAGTCTTTTTCGAAACACCTTGTCAATGTTTTCACTCCTATGTGCATCTGTGCCAGAGCCACATACACTTGTCCATATCCAGAAACTGATTTATAGGTTTGGAAACCACTTACTTAATATTTCACCAAAATACCAGGATTTTTTCTTATATTTAAACTTTTGTATAGTGTTCTTAATGATTTCTTCATATCCTAATTTCCAAAAATAACTAAACTATCCTTTGATACCAACTATGGAATCCCACCTTTTTATTCCAAAACATTTCATTACATTTTACAAACAGAGGATGATTAAAGTCTAGTATCTTGGAAATCAAGAACATAAAACATGAAAACATAAAAAATTATTCTAATCCACTTTTAAGTCTTCATCATATGTTCTTCCTAAGTAAAATTATTTCATCTCATAACCTGGAGACATACATAAAATGAAAGGGTGAGCAGAAGGCCTAGTAAGGGTAATTAAGGGTAACATTTTACTTGTGATATCAATAAGAACATGATGATTTACTTAAATACATGAGAAATGGAAAAAGAGAAATATCATAATATAAAGAACATGAATCATATCATTAATATGTGGATACAATATTTAATTTAGACATTCATGAACATATCACCAAGGTTCATCCCCAAGGTGTCATAAAAATTACCAAGGTTATTACCTAGGTTTCGTGAAACTTGTCATCTATAGATATTAAATTCCTAACCAAATGAATTGGAATGCTATCAGAAATAACCTTTAATATTTATTTTATATTCATGTGATACACATATACCATAATAATAAATTTCATAAATAACCCATAGAGAGTAAAAGTAATGGGTTTCACTTCTAAATCGGGATGTTTAAAAGTGCTTAAAAACATGATCGTTGTGTCTTTTATAACCCTTGGAAAAGGAATGAGGGTTTCATGTATGTCAATTACAGAAAAAAAATAGATCAATTTTATGTATTGATGAATTCCTATGGAAATGAAAATATATTTGGGTATTCACATAAATAAAACAAGACAATTTCTTGAGAAAAAAAGAGATATTTTGATACGAAATTTCCACAGCATAACGACTGTATAACATGGTTTTAGAAATCATTAAAAAGAGAGGGGAAAAGGGTCACCCACTCATAAATAAATCATAAAATATTATAGGGACATAATAAAATTTAAATAAGATCATGGTATGGATGTTTGAATTACATACCACATAAAAAGGAACGTGAAAGAAAATATAAGATGCAATTTATTTTACTAAAATTCGGTAGCCTAACAGTGTCTCCTAAAAATTCAGAAAATAAGTTGATGAAAGCAGAAATGGTCTCTCGTCAATTTTACATGAAATTGAAAGTAATAATTATGTATAATAACATACCCAAAAAAATAATATGGAAACTTGGAGACATAACATAGAGGAAGTCGTGACTTAAAAAAAGGGCGAATAGTTTCTTTACCTTGAAGAGTAACTTTGAAATCATGAAAGATGGGACCTTTGGGGGACTTGAGAGAACCTTAGTTGGAATACTTGGAAGATAAAAAGACCATATCTTCATTGAGGAGGAATTTGTTATCAAATGAATGAAGTAATGGGTTAATATTTATAGAAAAAGTGAGGGAATGTTTTATTAATTTCCAAGGGACACCTCATCAGTGGTATTTGCAAAACCATGGGTTTGCCCATGGTATTTGACCATGGTATTATCCAATTGGGAAACCTCATAACATATATTACTATTCAAAAGTCTACAAGAATTATTAAATCATGATTACATCACTAATGATTTCATTAAATGTACCGAAACATAAAACTGTATTTTTACTATTCACTGAAAAACAAAACATTTTATAAAATTATCATAAATTCACCTTAACCTAAAATAAATTCCCCGAATTCAAAAATGAACTCCATTTTATGAAAGAAATTTCTAATTAGTAGATATTTAATTTATAAATAAAAACACTATTTTCCTGAAAAATACTAATACTTAACTAATAATTTCCGAAACAGTTATTTACAAAAGCTATAATATCACTTTACCAAACCAGATGTCTAAATTATTTTTAGACATTCCTAAGTGAGGTTACTATTACATAGGTCACATTACTATTCATAAGGATAATATTACTATTCATAATTTACTATTCACTAAAAATTATTTGGATCTTATTAAACAACAGTTTTCCCTTGATTACAACAATGTATGTCTAATTTTCAAAAATCATTTCATAGAAAAAGTTATTTAACAATAAATTTTTATTATACTATTCATCAAAAAACACTATTCATAAAATACTATTCTTTAAAAAATGCTATTCATAAAACACTATTCATTAAATTGAAACTTCTTTAAAAAGTTCAACAAATTCAGCCTAGGTTAATTTTGACATTTGAAATTCAAAAATGATGTTTATTTTACCATAATAATTCTATATATATGAGAAATCGTTGAAATGTACTATTTTTAATTCTAAAATAAAACTTTAAAAATATTAATTAAACATATATTTTATTAAAGAAAGCTATTCCAAAAATGGGAATGATGAAATAACATTTTTCTTTATATCAAAGGATTACAAAAAGTATCCAAGGCTTTCTACATAGACCCTTATAACACCTAAATAATTACTAAGTGTAAGGTGTTCTATGGTGATAGAATCTTGGGGAGTTTTGGACAACATTTCCCAAGTGGTGATTTCTATCAGCTTGAACTTATCCAACATGTGATTCCGTTCAAGCTTCACATGTTGAAGTTCAGCTTGGCATTGGTCCAGAGAAATGCCTAGTGATTTTACCTCCTTCCCAAGATCTGAAAGATGGGATTCGTATGGTCTGAGTCTACTAGATGAGGCCATAGACACTTCTTTCTGTATTAACCATGGTCACTTCTATTTATACACAATAATCATAACATTAGGAGTTTAGTTTCCAACAGTCGTATTGACCAACGATCATAATGACTGACGGTCATATTTACCAACGGTCATATTGACCAATGTTCATATTTACCAGTGGTCATATTGACCAATAGTAATATTGAACAACAGTCATATTACAGTCAAAACCCAATGGTCTTATTTAATTATGCTCACTTCCTTAATTAATGGAAATAATTTTGTTGAGTATAAAATGAAATAACACAAAAATTTAGGAAACAAATATTATTCAAAAGTTCTAGTTGTCACATTAAATATGATTAAATAAATTAAATTAATAATATAACATGTAATAGGTAAGTATATACACCACACAAAATAAATGAGTTTTGAATATGGAATGTGTCTCCTGGAAATAATAAGTGAGTTGAAATCCCCTTACCTTAAGTCTTGATTGTTATTGTACACGTTCAAACCGCCTATATAATAAATGTATGTTTATTATAAATATAACATAGAACCATATTGTTATATATAATACCATATATTATTCACTTAATACTTTATATTACTGGTTTATTAACAATTCTATGTTGAAGTAAGGTTTCGGGTAATAACTGCTTTGTTTATCATACGTGTTTTGACTTATTATTCTCGATCTTCTTACTTAGATCATGATTTAATTATTTAAATAATGTAAAAAATGATTTATATATTATTTAAATTTATTATATAAATATTTATATTAATATATTAAAGATATAAATATTAAGTAAAATACACTCTTCTTGGAGATGGTAGGTCGTACGAACGAATGAACACTGATTCTGTTTTATTGTCATATTGAAAGAAAGAATTTATATTAAATATGAGTATACAAATATATAATATCACTTTAGTTGAATTATTATTTCATATATATCATATATTTTTACTAAATCTATTTTTAATACATTCCATGTAAATTTTGAACGAATCACGTCGCTTTGAGGAGGTAGTAGTCCACACTTCCACAAATGAAGTTATCGTATTTACAAAAAATGGAAATAATGAAGATAAGATTTATATAATAACTAAAAAAGTATTAATAAATCTTAAATATCATATATATCATATAAAAATATAGTTTCTATCAAAATTATCATCCATGTGAGGTGGTAAATGTAAAATGAACAACATCATTTTGTGATGTTGTAGTTCGTTGTACAAAGAAACGGTAAGTCATTACCCATTAGATGGAAGTGTGTATAAGTGTAGGTCAAACCCTAAGAATAAAAACATATCATTATATTGATTATTTTATTGTTACTATATGATCAGTTAATAAGATTAAATGAGGTGGTGTGGAAAGAAAATAAAAGAATGGAGCTTGAGGAAGGATGTAACCTCTTCTTTGGGTAAATCTTTTTGGTTTCACCAAAGGGCTTACTTGGTTGAGTTTTTTCCCAAAGGGAATCTTCAAAGAGTAAGAGAGAGATTTTGGGAAGTGAATTGGTAGGATATTTAGTAAACATAAGTGTTCTGATAGGTGTGAATAAGGGATATTTGTGGTGTCCATTTATAAGGTAGGGATGGGACACACTAGGTATTATTTGAAACAAGTTGGTTGTGCTCACATTTTTACATGAAAAATTCATAATAAAAAATCAATAATTAAAGTTTAATGGCCGATATATATCTATAAAATGGGTTTTTGATAGGTGGTGAGGTCATTTATTCACTAAAGATTAAGGTTTTCTCCCTTATTAAGCTTAATAGTAACTTAATCATTGTAATTAATCATTATCACTTTCACTAATATCTTTTATAAAAAATTAATCTGATCTTATTATAATATATATAATATAATAATTTAAATTTTATTTGTTTTTTTATAAATTTAGTTCACTGAAATAGAAAAATTAATTTTAATGCTAATCCGCAGATGTGTTGAGAAAGTGGATTTTTAAAGTGAGAATGATCAAAAGTTAATTAAGATTTTATATTTAAATTCAACATAAAAATGATTAAAATTACCTGAATTGGATTACTATATGTATAATTAATCTATTGTGACGTTAAAACTAAAATAAAATATAATTTAACTATATAAATAAATTAGACTAATAATAAGTTTTGAATTAAAATTTAGTTTTTTTTACTATTCATCCAAAAATGAAATTTCTGAGAAAAATATCAAAAAATAACCCTATGATATTTCATACATCATTAATTCAAAAATTAAGTTTATTGGATGAAATTAAATTTCAGAAAAAAAATTAAAATTAGTATTTGTTTACTAAAGGATGTAAAAATAATTACTTTTAAGAAAATAGTATTTTCAAATATATAAAGGCTTTACAAACCAATTATGTGTATTATTAACAATATGATTTTTCTATATGAAACCATCATAAATAATACTTAAAAATTAGTTATTACTATTAATATTAATTCATTTAACATCTATGTTATAACTATCCTATTTAAATAATTATAATAATAAAATTTTGTTTCATAGAAATCTTGTGTGGCTTAAAACGCAAGGTAAATTGGTGTTGCTTTTATTGAAAGTTTAATTTCGTATAGAGTATAATGAAAATTAAACTAGTTTAAAAAGAAATGCATGAGATTAAAGAAAATTAATTTATTTGAAAAAAATAGTTTCAGAAAAAACTTGGGGTGTTATATTATTCCGCAAGACACTATATTCCATGAAAATAAACCAATTGGAAATCATAGACACAATGACCAGATACAAGTATGTGATATAACCATAATCTATTATATCCCACACATAATTTAGAGTATGTTGAGATTCCTCCCATATTTCATGGTTCTATAACCTATATCTTAGGTCCTCAAATATTGAGCATGACCACATAATATAAAATAGTCAAAGGGGATAAAGGGAGATGGAGAAAATAGCCATTTATTCCCTCTCTAACCTTGATATTTTGAAAAACATGCCCCCCATAATTTTTGGGTGTCCATTTCCTCATCCAATCATGTAGTATATCATAATAAATCATAAAATATAAATAATATATCATGAACAACCACATTAAAAAAAACTACCTAGACTTTGACTCAACTATAGTTATCATCCTATAAGACACTCAACTGTCGATACTATATTTTAGGAACTATATTTCACATAAGCAACAAGATTAACTTCATTAATCATCTACAATTTTTAATTTATAAAATTATTATTACTTAATTTAATAATCTAGTAATCAACCCATATTTCATCATCTCATCACTATATATGGTTCAAACATTTAATTTCATCAAATCCCCTTATAATTTATGGTTTAATCCATTCATTTCAACTCAATCGATTATGATTTTTTAATTATTCAAGTTTTATATATTCCTTTCTCATTCTCTTAGTGCATTCATTCTAACTATTCTATGGTTATCAATAATATATAAATCATTTATCATCACTATAATCAATAACACTCCATCCCATAAGTTCATTATTAATCCTATTATTATTCTATAGTTTTCTCATACTATAGGACAATACATAATCTACCACAACCAAGGATACACTTCATCATGCATAGAGTCAAACTACATCAAATAGCTAGAAACCAAAACAAACAACCATTGAGTAACTATCTATTTAAAATATATCATCAAGTATGAACTAATGAGTAACACTAGATCTTAATTTGTTCCAATAACCCTAGTGTAATCCCTGATACAATTGCACACAACACATACCATCCTACCACCTCTGGAATCGATCCACCGCTAAAATCCTAGGAAGAACCCATTATTAACCGTTAAACAAACAATAGTTTGGTATTAAAAAACACATCAAGGATCTACCACTCCAGTGAAATTATACAACATAGAAAAAGAACTTTATATATGGTGAACTAACAGGAAAATTAATGTTATATCATCAAGGAATTCGATCCTATAACAAACATGGAAGGTATCCCTTAACCCCAAAAATTATATTTTGAAAACAACCATTTCATTATTGTTTTGAGATAGTTGATTCATTATAAATGGGTTCAATATGAAAAATATTAATATATTAAATAGTTTTCCATAGCTAGGAAATAATTGTAAACATGCCTCAATAATAACTTCCATGTTTCATAAAATTTCAAGGAAGGATAGTTACAATTTTCATGCCTATTTCATTAATATTTACATTATAAATAGGATTTATATTTTTTACCCAATTTCCATGATATTAATAATACTACTCAATAGTAATATCATATAAAAATAGATATCACACTATCTAGTAAATCAAGAGGCAATATCAACAATAACTAAGTTACATGAAATCTCCACAACCCAATTCCAATTCATTCTGAAACTTGTCATTATTATACTCAGGTCGATTCCACCATTACAAAAAAATAATATAAAGTATGGTATGTTAATAGATGGACATAAATTAAAAAGTGAAGTCATAGATTCCCAAAATTAATTGAAATTTCAACATCCTAAAATAAACAATGGATGATCAAGGATCAACCACAACTAATATAAACACCACTACAAACTATCCACAACAAGACACCATCAAGTCTTTCTCCAATATCAACCCAAAACAGAGGAATGCTACCAAGAAAAAATTATAGATTGAATAATTATAAGTAGAATGATGAGAAGAATAAAATATATATTTCCATGATTTTAGACTTTATTCTCGTCATCCAATGTTTTGGAACTCTCTAGGATGTTTCTAGAGGGTGGTGAGGGGGTTATGGGTCAGTTCGGTTTGAATAAAAAATATTAAAGATTGAAATAGGGATACATGGACCATTTATTTACAGAGGATTCCCAAATAGACATCACCATGGTTTATTGATATTCTCTCATGTTATGGTGACCCATGTTCAAAGAATATCCTAATTTAAATATTTTTAATCTCCATTGATCACGTGCCTTCAAAAACCATTATGAGTTTCATTGATTAGAACCACATTATACAATATATGTTGATGATTGGTGTTTTTCTCCTATATAATTTTCATGACCATACACCATGGTGCAGAGCCGATTCCCTTACCTTTTTCTCCTCCCTCACAAGATCATCCTCATCGTTCCCTTATGAATCGACATTTTAAATGCCTTATGTGTTTCCCCTTATCTATTTTTAACAGTGGACCATGACATGCACCACACCTCTAAAAAATAGACATGGTGGTATCTTCATTTCCCCTAAGAAGACACACTAAACACCGGGCCCATCCAAAATGGCTCCTTGGGGGATTCAACCACTATTTTATATATGAAACCCACACTAATATCCTCTCACAACACCTCATCATATACACGCAACCATACCCTATGATATGATGTATCAATATTATTATTTTACATAAGGGGAGTAACCAAAAAATAAATTAACCACCATAAACATTTTCCTACACATGGTGCACCCCATCTGTAAAAAAACATGCCTCTATAGACAGAATCTAAATTAACCAAGGCCAAATACACACCATGACCTACCCCAATGTTAAATCCTCCCAAAACACCCAAAATAGAGAAAATCGTGCCCTCCACTACAGTGTGTTGACCCACTAAATGGTCAGGAACCATATAATTTATATGAACTCAGTCAAGATACATACAAGCCCTGAGAAAATAAAAAAACAGGTATCTTAAAAACCGATCTCTTATATAAGATACCACTCAATCTACTATCATCCATTATAATTTATAACTAAATCAGGAAGAAAATAAAGGGTTCCAAACAACCAAACCATGAGCTATAACTCAAGGAACTCTCTTTAACATTTCACAATCAACAAAATATAAGGTAAGATAATATAAACATAAAACATCAAGACATATCTAATAAAATAATAAAGCTATTACAAATAATATAAATAAGGATCAAATATCCAAATACTCAAGATATTACCCTTGCATCTACCAATACCATTCTAAATTTCTCTCCTCCAAGACAAAATTCCACCATAAGACATTAAAAAGGGAATATTATGTATTTAAAGAATCTTTCTATAATAGTACTTGATCTTCATAGGTTGTTCATCAATGGTCATGTCATATTTATTATCCGTCTCTCCCCAATCAGTGAAGTTTGAATCATTATAAAGGTATTGGTGAAGCTGAGACAAATGAAATACATCATGTATATTGATCTTCTACAGGGTAGTGTTAACTAATATGATGCATCTCTAATAGATAAAATACCTAAAATATTTTATCAAATTAAGTACAAATATTACTACCATAATTGAACCTCCAATTCAAGAATACATTATCTCCAATTCAAAAATTCATATGCCTCCTCTTATGATCGCCATAGGACTTCTGATGATCATTTCTTACCTTCATTAGAATATGGATAACCTATACCTTCCATTTAATGATTTTCACCAATTCTAGTCTTAAAATAAATGTCTATCCAACCTCAATCCAACAAAATGGAGATCGATAAGGAGAATCATATAAATATTTTGGTGGGCCATAAAAATTGTAGGGAGATATATCATTCTATAATAAAACTATAACAAGGGTTTCGTTGACACACAATAACCTGCAAAATATAGGATGAATTTTCATGACATTTCCTATGGATTCTATATAGTCTACTTTGTTTGATCATCTGCCTATAGATAAAATGATGTTTTATCTCATAACTAAGATTCACAAGTTAATAGAGACCTTTCTAAAACCTGGAGGTGAAATAGGGATCACATCTAAAATGATCATCTATGGAACCATATAAATCCTCACCACCTACTCCAGATACTTCTTCAATAGAATATCCACCGAACTCAACTCCTAAATAAAAAATTAGTGAATTACATTTCTCAAGTGGTCAAGGATCTCCTAGGAAACATCACTACCTATATATTCTCAAGGAATACATGTGATGAATTCTATCAAAATAACCTTACCCATCCACTTTGAAACATCAAATAGCTGAAGCAACACACTAGGAACCTGGTGCTCAGCCTTCACCCAATAGAACACCAACCACTAATAGAGACACACTCTAATAGATAATTTCATCCAAGACCACTAAAATTGACCCCATAAGTAAATATACAACTTTTTCACACTAGGATATACCTCCAAGGTTCAAATATGAAACTCACAGAGAACAACATCAAGTATGATTGAAGGAATTAAGAAACTCCCTGGAAACAACACCCGATGTTGACTGTCCTTAGACCATACCTAAGGGTAATATCCCAAAAAACACAAGCCTCCCAATCTACTTCCTTAGAACACATAAACTAGGAATCCTCCACATAATATAATGAATATGATTACAATCCCATCTGATAAATACACCATATACCATCAACTACTAACATATAAATTTATGTCATGAAAATATCCTCCAACACTCTCCAAGATTCCCCATACTCACGCACAACATCATTGTGTTACTTCTCGCTAAAGATATTTTTTATAACATTCCAATTTATTGATGTTGAATAACTATAAAATTCATAATACTCTAAGTATCCCATCCTCCATCACATTAATGAATTATATTCTTTCTAGGAAAATTCATACCTCAGAAGGTTGGGGTATGTGAATATTAGAAAGCACGCAAATATGGTGAAATTCCACTTCAACTTCTGAAAAAACATAGATGTATCAAGATCAATTTCATGCATGGAATAGTTACATTTAGGATACTAAATTTTTTAAGACCATAATAAATAACCTTAATTTTTTGAATCAATATATAACCCAATACAAGATTTAAATCATCGTAATAAATCTTGAACATAATTCACTCCTATAATAAATGATGAACCAGAGCACTAACCAAAATCTATTTATAATACCCATAAGAAACCTGACACTGGTAATTCCACATCAATTTCTGATCCTTTCTTTTAATTTTTTTAATTAGATTCATAATATAAGAGAATCTATATATGAATATCCTATAGTAACAAGAATGACCAAGGATACTTTACACCATTGCAATATTCTTGGGCTTCCCAAGAAACAACCAAATCAATCTTTAAAGGATCCATGGCTATCCTACATTGATATGATATATGTCCCAATAAAAATACATCATGATCTCAAAGTTCACTATTTAACATCATCCCAAATATATAATGATGATGATGAACTCCTAAAATAGCTCCTGGGTGCTCTATGTCTTTCTCTTCAAACTCGAAGAATACAAGGATAACATTGAAAAACTCCACCATGAACTGACAAAAAAACTCATAAAACACTACATTCATCAGTCCCATGAACATGACTATAGTGTTTTCATACCAAAAATATCAAAAATAATTCATAATTCCTATTCCATAAACTGAAATCAGTCTTCTAAATATCCTCATACTTTACCTACATGTGATGATATCTGAACCATAGATCGATCATTGAGAACCAGTTATCTGACTTCAACTAATTGAATAAATCATAAATCAATGAGAGAGGATATAGGTTATTCATTATCGCCTAAAAAATGTTATAATATACAAAAATTCTCGTAAGATTAAAATTTTTTTATAAATAAAACTGGAGAGCACCAAGGCAACACACTATGTCAAATGACTCCTCTCAATAATTTCCATCAACTTGAATCCACAACTCCCACAACTAAGAAGGGGCGATCTAATATAATAAAATTGATATCTAATTGAATTATGGATAAAAATTTCTCCCAAACATGATCTACCATCAATGTGGTAATGTCTCAACCTATTTTGGAAATACATTTGGGTACTATTCAACAACCCTATGAAACACTATCATACAATCCTCTATGGGACATAAAATCAGCATAGTTATCAAGGAAGATACTAGCTCCACATGCCTTTGAACGATCTAAGGGTCTATTTTCCAATAAATTCATCCTTATATCTATCAGTTTCATACAATAATACACACATACTAAAGTAATCTATGCTATCCTATATTTAATACAGTAAATCTATTCGAAGGATGATATCATATGTAGGTTTTTGGAATTATATGAAGTCTCCCTAAGAGTTATGTTTCCTTGTAATCAAATCATAGTCTCTGCACACATCATACAAGATATCTTAACCTCCCATGGGAATAGACAATTCTAATAGAATGTAAATCCCCTCCACCTCAAGTCCTAAATTATGGACTAAGGAAACAACAATAAAAGATATTGAAACTCTCAAATTAAATAAGTCATACACCCAAGTAGAAAAATGGAATATAGTACCCCACATGACATTTTTTTTCTAATATAGGAAACTATAAGTCATGAATCTGACCATGAACTTCACTATATCCATAATGTTGTTTATGGAGACCACCTCCATGATCACACTCTGATCACTATTAATAAGGATTATGGGAATCATGAGAATTTATTCTATACACCCCATCCCAGATCTAATGATTAGGGGTTTGATCTCCTAATTATTGTTGCTTCCTTATTGGACACAGATATAAGGGCTAGGTAAAGAGAGGGATTATGGATCTATATTGACTACTGTGGAAGTCCATAAACTCTCTCTAATGACATTCATAACCTCTAAATGCATAGAAAAACATGACTTATCCCCTTTTAGGGGTTCCAGAACTACCATTTCAGGTGAAACAAGATCAATAAGGATGGAATTGACTCCCAACTACTTTAAACACATTTATCTAGAATTTAATGTAATGAATTTGACATATTTATACTCTATGGAGAGTCCAATAAAATCCCCTACAAAGATAATCCAGTCCGGGATAACATCCTCCAATAACTTATACCCCCTCCATCACCTCAATGAAAGTATTTAACATAAACACGATCAAATATAAAAAGAAATTTGGAATAAATACCACATTAAATGAATTTTACTAGCCACATCATCTGGAAGAATTCCTGAATCATAAAGAAATAGGTTCTTATAATGTACATTGAACTCCCACACACAAGAATTCCCATAAAATAGGGTATGAATATCCTACCAACAAGATTCCTTCATGGTCAAAGAAGAAACCCAACCTGAAACTAGTCAATAAACATAATCGATGTAATATATAACTCTTTATGATCCATAGATAATAAGATCCCTTATTATTGAGTTTCCCCATTAAACATCATGATAACGAAAAAACCCAGTGTTACTTATGCACACAGATTGAATTCATGGAAATATATAACTCCACCAACCAAGCCTCGGTTTACTAATTTAAAATGAATTCATTATACTTATATAGACCCTATAACTAAAACATTTGGAGTTTTTTCCTCTAAATATCATATTCAATGACCTCAATTATGTGTTGATCAGCTGGAATATCTAATTCAACATCTTTTATGGTGACCTGATGAGGACATCGAATAAGAGATATACAAGTAAAAGAACAAATATTATGGACTCCATAAACCCATAATATTCTATATTTAATGTAATATAATTAATTAAATTAATTTCAACAAATTTCACTTTGTCTTTTAAATTCAAATATAGGCATCTAAAATCATGATATATGGTCTTTTCCTAGGTATCTACCCATTAAGTAGTATCAAATCACTTATCGTGTTCTATAAAATTGATGTTTCCTTGTGTCAGATCTAGGGTTCCTAAAATACCATTTCTTAGCTTGTATCCCTAGTTTAGATATCATGATACATTTAGATAATCTTATTTCCCTCCCGACCCATGCAAACCTCACCTGTTTTTTATCTCTAAACTTGATCTTATCTATCAATCATCATCTGTGATACAACACTGTCATGAACCCCCCAATAGTACCCCTCCTAGGTCAGAAATGTATAGAGTGATGATGACCCCTGAAGCATTTCATTTATAGGGAATGAGTTGATGACTAGCACCAAAGGTTTATAATCAAAAATGGGAGGAATTTCCCTCTTTATGTAAATTTAAGGAATATTAGATGAGATGAGATTCCAAAAAACCAAACCATTTCTAAATAAAATAGAATTTCAATACATGAATATAATTTCATAAATAATGAAAAACTAAAAATTAATTTAACAAGGAAATATTAGGTATTGTATGTAAACTCCAAGAGCTCCTAAACAATGAATCAGAGTTAGTAATTCCTAGCTCAATCACCAACTAGCTCTTACAGATATAAAAAAATTATATATACACATAGAGTGATCATACAAGTATACTCAAAAGGATCTTCCCTAAAACCTCTCATGAAGAATGTGAAAGAGGCATACTAAATCCCAATGAATAAGAAATGAAACTAACTCGTTACCAATGAATGTAAAAAAATGTCACATCTTCACCATGTATTTCTCACCAAGAATATTCATATCAAGAATATATATAGATATATATATAATGGTACCCCTCTTCCACTTCTCCACTAGTGTGTCTCTCTTATGTCTAAAATGCTCACATCATATTCTCAGAACTCCTAAATGTTATCCTTCCCCAAACTTACGAAATCATATCATAACCGTTTTACATCCCTTATTTCTCATCATAACCTCGTCATCATGTTGTCTATGACCAAGTAGAATCACAAAATCCACTATAACCCATTTATCTTGAATTATACATCAAGACACTATATTTAATTCATGTACAAATGTTGTAAGTTGAATCCATAGTGACCATTTGAAATCATGTGTCATAGCCTTAATACATTACAAATAACACATAAATGTATAGAAAAATAAGATCTATCACAACCCACATGATTCCATACCATATAAATTATGATTCCATAGCTCATGTTTGACCATATACTATACTACATTCGAGGGGAGAGTATGGAGTGGAATAATTCTATGATCTATTCCCTAGAAAACCTAGATGTTGGGGAAAATACACCCCACTACATTCAGGTGTTGGTTTCCCTACCAACTTATGTAGTAAAGTGTATGAAATTAGAGAATATAAATAATATATTTCATATAATCACACTAATTGAAAATAATTATCATAAGACTTATCTACAATTACCATCCCATATGTAACTTGGTTTTCATCAATAAGGTCTTGGAACTAGACTCAACAAAAGAAGTAATATTAACATCTTTAATCATATTCACTTAGTAAATTAGAAAATTACTATTCATTCAACAATCCAATGGTCTAACCATAATTCATTATTCAATAATTATATCAATTTTTTTGGAAATGTAGATAGAAACCACGAAAGTTGATTTTGAAAAATAAGAGTAAAAAGGGAGAAAATATAAATGAACAAGGATATGATCAATCATATGAAATATTTTTGTGGTTCTAAAAAAATACCAACATCCAATGAGTGGCAAAATGATTTCACTAAATTTAGAGAATGATTACAAGTTACAATCTCATGTTTTTAAATACTAGATTGAAATGAGCTAAAAAAGTAATGTGGTGCTACTATAACCCGCATTTATACATTATCACCCACCTCTTAATAATTCCATTGTGGTACAGTAACCAATGGATTGAAGTCTATAGAGCTATAATGACTTTTCAATTTCACTATTAATATGCTACTAAAGTGTAGTCCATAATTATTCAGCTCATGTTTATCCAATGGATTAGGATAATCCACTCTAATAAATTGTTCAACTATTTTTTTAATTAAAACCCATTATAATTTCTAGTTTAATCCATTCATTTCAACTCATTATAATGTGATTTTATAATTATTAAAAAAAATTATTCCATTAACATGATCTTGGAGCATTAATTCTAACCATTATAGGGTTTTAATTAATATATAAATCATTTATCATTACTATTGTCAACAACACCCCTCTACCATGATTTCCATGTTAATGTAATTATCAATCCATAAATTTTTGGTACTCTAGGACTCACCTAGACCTAACAAATAAACAAATGTGCTTAAATTATATACATAAACAACATCAAGAAATTGTAAAGTGTAAAAAACATTCATAAGGAAACTATCCATTTAAATTAATGAACCAAGAAATAATTAATAATAACACATCTCTTAACTCATTCAAACTGATCTGGTGTAATCCCCAACACCACTGTGCAGAAACCCATAAAATCTTACCATCATCGACCTCAAGCCACCACTAGAACCCTTAGAAAACTATCCTTGTTTTTACTATTGTACCAAAAATATGGGGTTATAAAAAAAACAAATAAAATATCTACCACTCTAGAGCATATATATAAAGAATAAAATGTATTTTTATCACGACCCACTCGAGGAATAACTAAGGCTATATCACTAAGTAATTCAAGTATTTCATAAAAAAGGATTGGATCACTCAGCACGGAACATTTATCTTTAAATGATAAAAATCTCATAACTATTTTTAATTAGATGATCATTATTCTTAGGTTCAATATAAATACACTTTGGGAATTCAAAATCTACCCATAGATAGGAAAAATTATAATTATTATTCAAGAATAACTTCCATATTTCTTCAATTTTCTAGGAAGGAAACTTATCAATTTTTATAAATCATTAATTAATTATGGTATCTTAATTCTATATTTACATTGTTTATACTATTTCAAACCTATTAGTCATTTTAAACAAAAACATATCAATATAAATATCTCATTATCTAGTAAATCAAGAGGCGACATCAACATGACTAAATCACATGAAATATCAACAACCCAATATCAATTCATTATTGATCTGTTGATTATCTTCCTTATGTTGATTCTACTATAACATATGGAAACTAAAATATGATACATTCATACTTTCATATAAATAAACAAAGAAATAATGGATCCCCAACCTAGATTGGACTCCATTATTTTTTGAGAAATAAAAGATGATAAAGGGTCAACCACTACTGAAATAAACACAATCAAAACATATCCACACAATTCATCATTAATTATTTAATTAATAGAAAAAATAAAGGTAAACCATAAAATAAAAATTACAAAAAGAATAAGAATTAGTATATTGAGATGAATAGGTAGAGTACCTTGATCTAAGACAGTGATTTGATGATCCATGGGGCTTAGACTACCAAGGATGTGGTTGGAGGGTTGTGATAGGATTATGGTTCAGCTATGGTTTGAAGGTAAATTTTATAAATCGAACCAAATACTCCATAGAACTATATTTATATAGGAAAATAGAATTAAATCTACTATAGTTTGGTAATATACCTCCCAATCATGGTGCCACTTTGTCAAAATAGATCCTAATTTTAAGGTGTTTGAATCTATAGTGATACTGCACCATTGGAAACCATGATGAACTAACTTGAATGGATAAATTCCATGCTACATGGGATGGTGGATATCATTTCATCCAATTACTGTTTCCATGGCCATCCACCATCACATAGGTTATGGGATTTTTTATCACTATTTGATCATAGGTAGTGGAGGTGAACGCAGACACCAGAAACTAACATCAATGAATCAAACATACAATATTAGTTTAAAAACAAAGAAACTCAAAATATTGAACAAGTATAGTTAATAATGTTTTAATCGATTGTATCTTCTTTCTTCAAGGGGTAATGTTTGATGATAATAATGCGGAGAAGAAGATCAAATACTACACCCACTGAGGGGGACACTTTTCACTATATCATGATCTCTATTGGAGGACATATGAAACTCTCTAATGGTGTTAGAACCTTATTGAGAGTGATAAACTTGGAATGGGAACCAAGAAAAATTTAATAATTTTTCATGAAACTGATGGTGACTATTAGAATTAAATGAATGAGATTATCCTCACCCAAATGAGTAGAACCACTTCACCTTTTTATAATAAAAGACCAATAATACTCTGTGAAATAAAAATTTATTGTTAATCATTAAATTAAACCTCATCCTATGAATATATTCAATAAACCTAATGAAATAATTTAATTTATTCTTAATTGATTAAAAGAAATGAAACAATATATGGGGATGTTTCTATTATCATGTGATAAGGAAATATATTTGACTTACATTTTTTATTTTAAATGCTTGTATACATGCATGGAATGCATGTATACTTCATGATATTTTCTACATCAATACATGAATTAAATGAATTTAGTTTTCATTCATCATATTCATGATTATTTACATGAATCATATGCATGTATAACATGTGCATTATATATATAAAATATATCAAAATGTAATATATATATACTAAAAATACATGTATCATATACATGTATTCAATGTACATTCATGATAATCATGTATATTTCAGTTTATAAACAACAATATCCAACCTTCACTACAATATCATTGGGGATTTTTTCTAAACATTACGACTCTATGAATCCATCGAAATTCTATTGTATATGGTTTCATTGAGATTTTTTATTTTTGAATAAAACCATTATTAAAAAAATTATCCTTGTCCAAAGCCCTAAATGTGTGACCCTAATGGCCTTATATATTTTAAAATAACATTTAAAATATATATTTCATAGATATTATTAAGCAACAGCTTATTGAAATGACTCAATGGTTTTCAATCTATTAATTGGTTAGGTGTGATCTCCATCAAACATACTTATGTCACCATACAAGCTTGTACCTAATAAGATATATCATATAAATCATATATAGACCTATCTAATCCATTTAACCATGTCATCGAGGAAAACTAGACATGGGACATATCAATTGAGTATGGTCTAACTCATCTATTATTTATTATATGAAGAAAAGAAACTAACCCTGTTTGTTATTACATCACATGTAATTCACCTTACAGATGAATACAACACATTACCCTAGTAAAAGTAGTAAAAAACACAAAAAAGTGTTCTAAATAAGTATGACCATGAATTTTCAGAATCTAATTTAATCGAGGTGATGATGAATTTACTTTTCACAGAAGTGGATAAATCCTATCCTCTCTTTCACTCCCAGTAATGACATGATCAACATTATTCCTAACCATCCCTTAGTTATCTAAGATGAAATTTTGACTTGTGGAAGTAGGGTATCAATGTATAATGATTTTGAATCTAGGTATCTCACTAACCATAGGTACGAAAGACTGATTATAGGTATACACTCTTATGAATATCATTGACTGTATGAAATTCTATGAGATATTCTTCATCAAATCCATACAAGTAATAAGTATCTATTTATTACCGCATGAATCTATTATTTGTATCTCATAAATAACCATTTTTAAATATTATAATAAATTATTCATACTAACATCAAAATATTATCACAGTCCATTATAGTCTATGATGATCATTGATTAGGTAAAAATCAAAGGTATACTTTGAGGGGATATTATCATTCCACCATTCATTTAAATTATAATGAAACACATGTGAATGAATGATAAATGGAGATTTCTATTATTATAAAATCATACATCATACAAGTGGTAAAATAATCTCTTATGTATCTCATACCAATAGACTTTACATGATCATCTTGCTTCTACTTTGATAATAGTTTCATTAACTCATTGAATCTATATATAATTTCTACCACGTCTCCATGTGACTATATAAAAAAATTATCTCATTAAATACATTAATTAGAAAACATAATAAAGTAATATAGTTGAAATAATAGTGATAAATAGGAATAATATTCCTAATTATTAATTATTTGAATATATTCAAACTTTAAAACTTCTTAACATTAGATGTTACGATGATAACTTTTGTTGTCTACATATAAATCTTTCGAAAATTAACATCAAAATCACTAAAAACCCTATTAATTCAAAAAATATACTAAAATCAATGATTTAAATTATTATTTACCATAACATCCTAAAATTATTTAACATAAAGTGATATTCACTTTAATTGGTAGAATTTTTTAAAAAGAGTGAAACTTGCTTTTTCATGGTACCTGAATATTACCTTTTAGATTTTGCATCTTACTATAAATATTCTAAAATTCATTAGGATATTAAATGAAATCACTTTAAATTTATATTGGTATACATTATTATTTTTTTACATTGAAATTCTAAAAGTTCAAACAAACACCCACTAGCTTCTTGAACAACAAATTACGTTTTATAATATTTTGATAAGATTAAATAAAAACTTATTTTAGTTAAAAATAACATGTATTTGCTTTTAACAAACTTTTACATTTCTTCCCTTCCCATCTGTATTATATACTTATTTATTATTTTAAATTAAATCACTTTAACATTATATTGGTAAAAAAATTATTTGTTAACTTTGATATTCTTTTAGTTCAAGCGTGCTCCCACTATCTTCTTGGACATTAAATTACTTTTTAGAATATTTATATAATATTCAACATAATATTATTTTTGTTAGAAAATAACATGTATTGTATTTTAGTACAAATATTTAATAAATAAAATATTGTTTCCATATCATATATTGTATTCTATGTGTTTATATAAATTTCATGAAAATACTATTTATTCTTAAAATATGTCAATGATGAGTGATGGGAACAATTTCTATCATATATTAACAAGTAAATGGATAAAAATATTATATTTGATAAATCCCATTAATCTTTCTCTTCTTTTAAAAGCATGTTAAGACTCTGATGAATCATAATGCATGTGTAATGAATCTTTTCATAAAAAAATTAACAACAATTTGGAAAGAAGAAACCTCTATTATCACATGAAATAAATAATATGATGATTCACATCATATATTTAAATTAATATAACCCTGACATATATATTTATATTAAAATTTTTTATATTGAAATTTTTTTCATCATAACATGAATTAAAACGTCACGCTCTATGATGTCCTCCATTAATTTTTAACTTCAATATATTTATATAACTTTTAAATGATACTATTGGTATTATATACCATTCAGAATGATAGAATTTATTTTTATAACATTGATACTTAACATAGAAATTCCATGGAGTTTCATAAAAAAATTCTAGGAATCCTAAAAATTCTATCATATGGAATCATAAAACCATTATGATAGTACATACAGGTTTGAAATGACATCAATTGGAAATTTAAAAAAAAACATTATTAGACTCTCCAACATAACTCATATTCATATAGTATAATGTTTTACCGACATGAACTATCTATAAATCCCTAAAAACTTCTCATCACATACCTAGTTCATCTAGTATATTAATTTTATAATATTAGGTAAAATTTTATTGTTTTTATCTATATTATCAGTTTCACACCATGACTTCCAAATACCCAAAGTCAGTGTCATATAGAGGATCAAAATCAGTTCAAGTTCCAAGAAACCATCTACTTTTGAAATGCTTCTTCAGATAAGACCTGATACCTGAAAAATTTTAATCAAAAACTAAGGGTGAGCATACGAATGCTCAGTAAGGTGTTTCAAATAAATTAATATAACTTTTAAAAACATTCTATAAACAATTTTATAAAACAATATTCGTAAAGAAAAGCTGTAACACATGTAACAAGACATAATAAAAGTGATTAATTATAAACATGCTAACAGAATTACAAGGATACACGATTCGAATATTGGAATACTTAATAGGATAAATGAATAAAATAAATTATAAACATGTATGAAACATGAATATGTTAGCACAAATTAAATATCTAAGAGTAATGAATAATCAGAGTTGCACATAAAGGTAATAACTTCAATTTTATACATCGAATACTGAATCACTGAGTGCTATACATATTTCATGCTATAAGATTTTACTTTTCTGATACTCATAATTACTGGCTCTTAACCATGGATATTCTACTAGTCGAATATCTATTTGGTTAATTAATTATCATGCACATAATGAGGGAATTTATAATGCCAGACTTTAATTTCTGTGTCAAGGCCTCGTGCCAAGACCTAGGGGATAACTGTAACCGGACCCCAACTCAGAGAGCCTCTATAACCGGACTCCATCTTGGAGAGCCTCTGTAACCAGACTCCAACCCATAGGGTCAGGTATGACCAGACCCCAACCCGATGGGCTTACATTTATCAGTCTTCAACCCAGAACATATTAGTCCAATACAATCCTCATATGTTTAAAAAGGCCATGTATCCAAAGTGTCCCATACCACTTTGAATACCTAATTCCATCTATTTTATTTCGGATGACCCATACCGCTCTAAATAATTAAATTCTTAATTCATTATCATAAATGATGAATAATAAATAGTTTAATTTATCACATAAATTAATAACTTTACAACACTTCCATAAACTTTAAATGCATTACATTGCAAGTTTATAGCATAATATAGTTATTATTCATGTTCAAATCATGTGCTGATAAATGGAAATGACATTGGAATAAATCATAATATGTCAGTTATTATTTATATAATAATTTCCCCCATGTCATACATAAACTACAAAATAGTATTTTCATGAGTGATATTAATTTAAAACACATAAGTAATGGGGTTACCTCATAAAATAATAGTTCCTTAATTTTCAAAATTCATGATTCATGGAAGGGATTACTGCATAAAATGATAGTTAGTTTTCAAAACCCTTGGTTCATGGAAATGAATATTTATAGTTTAAAATGAAAAATTTTAAATTAAGACAGATTTCATTTGTACACAAGCATGCGCTAATAAATGGTCTTGTCTTAATAAATGGACATACCCCATGTTGCATTGCATATATGGTCAACTTATTTTTAGTGGTCTATGTAATGCATACATTCATGAGAAATTAATTAAGCATATCAACAACATACTTTATCCATTGATGTTTTGTTTTACGCCAAACTATTTTGGATTATGATTTAAACATATTGGTGTATACAAATAAACATATATGTATATACATAAAATATGTATATGTCGCACCCTTACTTTATATATTCTGAAAACTAAAAATTACGTATATATCTTTGTGTGTGTGTGTACATTAACATTTTACAAGAAATGTAATTTATTTAATAATAGCAAACCCTTAACATTATAAAAGTAATTCACATTTTAAGAAAATGAACTTCTTTACTAGAACCAGAAAATAGAGATTGTATCAAGTAATAAATAAATTTTATATACATTTTAAAAACATCATTGCAAATCAACACTTGATAGCATTAAAACAGGGTGGATTAAAACTATATGGGTGTATGTGTAATAAATATAGAAATACATTTGAACCCAAAAATTTATTCGCATCCAAGTATTTATTTAAATATTGTAAATCATCTTTAATAAAATAAAATAGAAATAGATTTAATTATGTGTGTATGTATGAATATACACTAAGTGTATAACAGAAAATAATTATAAATTAAAATAACCCTTAACTTATGTACACATAAAATAATAATTTATATATCAATATATATAAATACACACATATAACTACCCTAATTTGATCAAATTACACCCTCACAGACCATAATATTTAAAGATAAATACATATAATTTAAAACCATTATCATTTTAAAAAATTCCAGGCAATATAGATAGATATGGTTATATATATAGAGAGAGATATAGATGTATAACATTTTATAACAACATTGTTTAAGAAAAACAATTAAAACCCTTTAAACGCATAGATTTTAAAATCATAACCCAGTTTGGAAAATAATATGTTATAATGAAATATATAGATTCATATAAACAGTTATACACAAGTATATTTTTGTATACCTTTGTAAAAAAATAGACAAAAAATTTGATCAAATTAATTAAACCCTTACAAAATATACATTTAAGGAAAAATATTAAAACATAACCCTTACATGTCATAAGATCGTAAAATAAATATTCAAGACAAATTATATTGAACCCTTAAAAAATATAAATTTAATGAAAAATATTAAAACATAACCCTTACATCCATTATATCACCTGAACCTAAAAACCCGAAGACCCTGGTTCAGCACAGAAGAACATTTAAACTAACACAAAGTTATAAACATACCATTATGAGCATATATAAGTTTATACTCTCAAAGAAAAACAACAAGGAAAATTTAAAATACTCAACTGGATTCCGATTCTTCGAAACACTAAGCAAGGAAGTAGAAACAGAATATGTGATACCCTCATAAATAGGTATTACGAAATCCCAAGGGTGAAAAACACTAAAAATAAAACTCTACAATGCAGTGCTAAATTCAATTATAGGTTGACAGAGGAAACGAGGTTCACTGGTGTGTATGAATATGTAAACTCAATGAATCTTACCTGAGAAGCTTTGTAGAAACAATGGTGATTAAAGAACGAAAATAAATCTCATGTGAGATCTGATTCACTACCAAACATTGACAGAAAACAGGGGTTAACCTTAATTCAAGATTAATGACAAACAATCGAGTTATGAATAGGGAACCTATCACATCGTAATTCCAAACCCCCACCTGTATCTCTAAAGACATGGACTGTAACAAAAACCCAGGTGGCCTGCTCGACCCATACTGCGTGCCTCGCGACCCAACACCTGACGTCAGACCCTGCGTGACTCCACCTTCGAGCTCGCCCCACCCTTATGAAACCATAGATGTGGACTAGACCCGCGACCTACAGTCGAAGCACGACGCACCACTGAGATGTGTTCTCCCTTCACTTCGGCTCGTGCTTGCCCAGCCTACTCTAGATCCCTGGTGTTGCGAAGCGACACACGAAACCCTACTCTGTGTTTGCAGAAAATTGTACCCCTAGTAGCACGACATCCTTATCTTGTGTCCTCAATTCCCATGAAGAGATTCTCATTTTTTATTTATTTTGTCCAATTTTCCTCTCTATTATTATAACTTTATCTTTATTTATTTAACCAATTGTCATAAAAAAAGTCAAAAGTCTAATAAATTTATCTATACCTATTTTATCAATACATTTAAAAAGTAAAAGTTATTGTTATTATTAAATTCTTTTTATAAATGATCAGGGCATCATCCTTTTAAAAAAATTAAATTCTTTTATAAAACGTATTTTTACATATTTCATTGTATATTATTATAATTTTATAAATAAAATTAATAAATTAAAATTTATTATCATAATAATTATTATTATAATTGTACAAAATATTTGTAAATTTAAAAAACTTTTGATTTTTTTAAAATTAATATTACTTATATATATATACCAGATTCAAAATAACAATGATATTTATAACAAGATCATTTCAAATCCACACAATTATCTTATTAATATAGTTTTATTATATATTCAAAATGTTAATAAGGTTATGAAACTTTAATAAAAAAATTATAATCTTATATTAATGCATAAATCCCATATAATTATTCATATATTAAATTAAATAATTTTCTACAAATATAGAGTACATATCATATTCTTGAAAATATATAAAACTTGTATAATAGATTAAGTAATTACTCGCATAATTAAAATAGTTAACTTTTACAAAATAATTGCGTTAAAATATTTTAAAGCAATAGTTCTCAATATTATGTATCAAATTATTTTATTAGTTTTAAATAATTATAATTAAAATTTTGTTTACATATGCATATATATATACACCATATTTGGAAATAAAGCAACAAATTATTTGAGTTCATATATTAGTATTAAAATATTCTATTAATTAATAATTCAGAATGAATAAAATAGTAATTTTAAACTGTACTTCTAAATTAAACATTATACATTTTCTATTTTTATTTTACATGAAACTGTCTTTAAATTATAACTATATCCATTTAATTAAACACTAATTATCATTTGACAAAAACTTGAATGGTCACTTCATTTGAACTCCAATGGCTAAAAGTATTTCTAATTGTTAGGTAAACCCTTATAAATACATGTTTATGGTATCTCATATCTAAGTTGGTTTGGTTTACTAGGATGGTTCTATATATTCCTTTTACGCTTAATACTTGTGCCATTATCCTAGAGATCACATTCTTCTTTATGGTTTGTCCAAGCGACGAGGGATACCTACTCAGTCTCTTCATGGTGTTAGCTGATCTCCCAATGGAACTTCTTTTATCTACTATTAGTTTCTTAGGCTAACTATGGTTTTCTTCCCTTTTAAGATGTAAAATTTTCAGTGGTTTATTAATAATATTTATCTTTTTTTATTTTTAGAACCATTATTTGAATGAATAAATAATAAAAAGTTATTATTACACATTGAAAAGGTTCGACGCATCACATTATTCTCCCCTTCAAAGAATTACGTCCTTGTAATTCATTCTACATACAAATAAGTGAAAGACTCCCTCGTCAACTTTACCACAACATCCATTGTGGAGGGTCCTCCGGTGATGCCAGGTGAATTCCCAAGTTTATGTTCAAATCTTCTTGTAACACCACAAGCTTCTACAGTATGCTTCTCTTTGAATAATGTGATAGTGTGTGTTGTACGCAACACCGAGTTCTAACACACCATAACCAATAAAACTAGCCGTTATGAATAGTAATACCTAATTTTTAAAATTATATATATTTTATATTTCAAAATGGACTTAATTTTTGGATTCGGAAAATCGAATTTAGCCTAAGGTGAAATTTTGGTATTTTTCGGATATTTTGATGAATAGTGAAAATTACTAAATTTTAATTAAAAACAACTTTTTTAATAAAAATAATTTATAGTGATAAATTATGAATTTGTGTGGTTTTAAAGTATATTTAGAATATATTTTTACCATTTAATATAATTTTGGTAATTGGACATAATTTTACAATTAAACCGGACATAAACAATTGTCAATCTTTTGATAGTTATTATCTCTTAAAAACATGCTTTTTGTTTTAACAACGGGAATTAATTTTAAATTAATTTCTTCCACTTCGGTGTTTTGAATTTGGAAAAATGGATTCCATATTTGGAATCAGGATGTTCAAATTGTGTAAATAGGTAACTTTTATTTTTAGAAATTTTGAATAATTACTTCGGTAAATATTTTATTTACCATCGTTAAGCGCAAATCCGGTAAATAAGGGTTAAAAACTAATATTATAATAATACTAAATTACCCTAAAATGTAACGCCCCGACCCCAGTTGCCCAGAGTCGGTGCATTAATTACACAACATTGGCATGATCACAAGAAAGATCAAATCTCGAAAGACCGATTGGTTTAGTAGCCTTGGAAACACTAGATATATTCATAAGTTTTACATTACATCATAAAATGAAAAACTACTACAACAACATAATGTTTCCACAGTCCACACTATAATCCCCTCATAAAATCCCTGCAGGTCATTCATAACTTACATCTTCACTTCCTGGGAAAAATGAAACATAGAAAAGGGGTGAGCTCAAATGCCCAGTAAGGATAACAATATAGCGGAAACTTTCATAAATAAGAATAAAGATTTAAGGCAATGTATAACTAAAACAAAAGCCTTTTAAACATGAACTTTCAACATGGAATGGCATAAATAAAATGAAATAATGTCATTTACTTATTCACATGGATATTCTACTAATCGAATAATCACATGCAAAAAATCAATATCCACTTTCATAATGATGGAATGCATAATGCCAGACTATCATAACCACATAGCCAAGGCCTCGTGCCAAGACTACAAATAAGATTTTGTCAAGGCCTTGTGCCAAGACACTAGTTTGTCTCATGAGACCTACCGATGCATTTTTTTAAAAGATACTTACGTTTAAAATTGCTAAAATATACTCCAGTGTTTTTCTGAAATCATTATTCAAGCTTCTGAAAACAAAATAACTAATTCTGAGACTGCTCGACTAGTTATAGGCCATGATGGGTCCACTCCCAATCCCTTCCTATCTACCACACTCGAGAGTCAGGTTTTCTGAAAACATTTTTAAGCTTGCGTTAAATACGTATACATTTGCACTGGATTTTCATATTTTTGAGAGAAATATATCTTTTTTTGAAATCATTTAAAAGTCACATAATTATAAAAGAAAACATTTACTTTGAAAATATTCTTACAAGCTTGTAATGTAAGCTTTGAAGATTTTATAACGGCGTAAAATAACCGCACCCGCCGTATAAGTTAAAAAAAACATTCTTACCTCAATTCTGTCGAAAAGGTTAAAAAGGACTTTGTTTTGAAAACGACGGAAAGATTCCTTTATAAACCTCTTATAAAAAGTCAAACAAGGGTATAAATGACTTTAACCCATATTCTTGTAAATAGTAAAAATGTTTTGAAATACATTTCGAAGAAACATGGATGTGGATGATAAAGAGATCCCAGTAGATTATTACGTATAATACAACCTCGGATAATGAAGAGATTGTGAAATAACCCTTACCTTGTACTTTTCCTTGGTTGGGGTAGGTTAACCTCCTGTATAATGGTGAAATAATTGTTATTAAATTATACAAGAATCATATACATTAATATGATATCATATATGATCTTTTAATATTGATTTGATAATAATATCTTAGTATTATCGCTGTTTCGGGTGTGAACTTACTTGTTTGCTTTTGTATGTTTTGTTACGTAAGACATGTTTGTAAAGGATAAGTTGTATATTATTCAAATCCAGAATGGTATCAAGTCCTTAAACATCATTTTTAAATCATCAAATGATAATTATACTTGAATGGATACGATGGAGAATGAATCTCATCGCGTTCGTGGAGACGGTAGTCCGTACGTACGCACGAACGCTACTTCCATTTAATTTTTATTTTAAAAGAATCGAATACAAATTATACATAGGTATATTACTATTCCAGTATAATATAATATTTTATACATGTTACTTAAGTTCATTAACACCATCCTTTATACGTTCCATGTGTGGTATGAACGAGTCATATCATTTTAAGGGGGCGGTAGTCCGCACTTCCTCAAATGAAATTATCGTATGTATATACAACATGAAACGAATAATGGCATGAAATAAAATGGAATTACAGAAGCTTATATATAAAATATATATCATTAATATCATATTTAATTATAGTGCCATCATAATGGCCACCATGAGAGGCGGTAAGATGTATTTGAACAATCATCGTTTCGTGAGGCGTTAGTTTGCCATCCACAGAAACATTATGTTCATCATCCATTAGATGGATTTGTGTGAATGTGTAGTTTGAATCCTTCTTATAACAACATCTTAGTATATTGTGGATACTGGTGTTGTTACAAAAGAAAGGAAATAAAAAGAGTTTGGGGGTTGGAGAAGCAAAATAATTGAAAATAATTTAAGAGAAAATGTTACCTTTAATTTAGGTAACTCACTTTGGTTGGAACCAAAGGACTTCTTGAAATGCTTTCTGCCTAATGGGAAGCTTCAAGGAGTAGGAGAGGGATGTGGGGAGCTTAGTTGGGCAGAGTTTGGACGAGCCAAGTGGCTTGAGAGGTGTGAGGAATGAGTAGAAGTGGTCTCCTTTTATAAGGGAGAGGAGGGGCTCTTTAGGAAAGAGTGAAAGTATTACTTTATAATATAATTATATTCGGTTTATAATGGTCCACAAATAATTGAGGTCGAAGATAAGATGACTCATATTCTAAATAACATCAACCAATAAGAATTGGACAGGTTTTAGATAATATTTTAATCATTATAATCTTATTTATTTAAATGATTTATTAATGAGGTAAACATTGCATCATTATTGTGTCATTAATAATTTAAATTATTTGATGTCTAAAAATTATAAATAAAATATAATTATGTAGGAAATCTTTTTAGATTTCTAATTAATATTTATAATCGAAAATCCAACATGTATAACCCTATGTAAAAATTGTTCTTTTAAAAGATGTAAGCTTATGCCATTTTTGTATTCATTTTAACTTAATTAAAATAAAGTGTCATTATCACTTACAAGTGGATCAATGGGGTCCCAAAATTGACCCAAAGATGCCCATGGTTGACCATGTATCAACCAATAGGGTTAAGACACGTTTTAGGGTAATTTAGTATTATTATAATATTATTTTTTAGCCCTTATTTACCGGATTTACCCTTAACCATGGTAAATAAAATATTTACCGCAGTAATTATTCAAAATGTCTAAAAATAAAAGTTACCTATTTACACAATTTGAACACCCTGATTCCAAATATGCAATCCATTTTTCTAAATTCAAAACATAGAAGTGGCAGAAATTAATTTAAAATTAATTCCCGCTGTCAAAACAAAAAGCGTGTTTTTAAGAGATAATAACTATCAAAAGATTGACACTCGTTTATGTTCAGTTTAATTGTAAAATTATGTCCAATGACCAAAATTATATTAAATGGTAAAAATATATTCGAAATATACTTTAAAACCACTCAAATTCATAATTTATCACTATTAATTATTTTGATTAAAAAAGTTGTTTTTAATTAAAATTTAGTAATTTTTACTATTCATCAAAATATGAAAGTTATCCGAAAAGTACCAAAATTTCACCTTAGGATAAATTCGATATTCCGAATCCAAAAATGAAGTCCATTTTCAAATATAAAATATATATAATTTCAAAAAGTAGGTATTACTATTCATAACGGCTAGTTTGATCGGTTGTGGTGTGTGTTAAAACTCGAAGTTGCGTACAACACACGCTACTGTTTTATTCAAAGGAAAGCGTACCGTGGAAGTTTGGGATGTTTTATTTTAAATTTTTTGATGTCTCCATTTAGTCAAAAAGTTTAAAATATTGTATTTAAAAAGGTTTCACTATCAAAAGTTGATAAAAGTGCAATACTGAAAATGAATCTGTTCTTGCATTATGACTAAGAAACTCATAATATGGATTCTAAAATTATAAGGATTATATAAAGTTAAAAATGTAGTTAATGCTATTCAAGACCTCTTTTAATGGATTTTTTTTGGTAAGTAATGGTGCAATTGAACTCGGTGTTGCTTGTAGTGCAAGTTATTGAATTATTTTGAAGAAATAACACACTATGAAATCTTGGGGTGTTACATTCTCCCCTCCTTCAATAAATTGTGTCCTCGCAATTTGAAATTGTTCTTCGAAAATAAAAGGTTGAAAATAGATAATATATTTGTGGGAAAATCCACATCGGAAATTGGGTTACTAAAATTTAGTCTTAATATGAGGAAAAGAGAAATGAAATGGTCACCACCAAATTATGATCTCGATTAGGAGAACATTGGTGGCAATTAGAGATATATAATTGGAGGAAAAACGTAAATATTTATAGGTAGTGATTGAGGTCATCAATCACAAACAAGTGTATAATTGAGGTCCTTAAACTCATCAATCTATGATGATTTGAAGTACCATCGGTTCAACAAAATATAGGGTATTGGGATAACACATTTTTGACGTTTCAAAATATCTTAGTTGAAATCCCACATCGAAAAATGAATTAACGAGGCCTCTATTTAAAATAAAGAGTCGAAAGTATGAAGATTACCGAAAATAACACATACTAGGGTTCCATGTAGGAAAATATGGATATTGAAGAGAAATCTAACCATCAATTATCTGATGGAGAGTGGTAGAGAACATGACTATGAAAAGGCCAACAATCCCAAAGCCATAAATTAGTGATGATTTAAGGTACCATCTAGGAAAACTTTTTTGTTCTAAGTTGCTTTTCTTAATGTTGAAGAATTTATTTATGAGATTGGCTAAGATCATAAGGAGATATACTTACTTTATAATTAGAGTTTTATCCATTAATAAATTTCAACCACAAACTCATCTTTCACTCGTAAAAAAAATTCTATTTATACTATTCATATAGGGTTCCAAAATAAACGAATTTATAATTCATCTACCAGATCTTTTAAAAAAACTAAATTATTTAATCCAGGACATTTCTTGGGACAGTGGTAGGTGATACACCCTTGTCGCCCTTCGGTTGCGGGTTCAAGTCTCGCAGCCTTGCCGGACGCGACGGGTTGCCGCCCGACCTCCGGGTTGTCCTTTTATGGCAATCGAAAATAATCCAAACTAGAACTATCCAAAATACTTCTATCCAAACTCACAGTCCAACATTTATAAGTGAGGTAAACATAATATAGAACCTTTTTACCCCGTAATAGCATATGAATACCTTCATCATGTATTCTTTTAATACACCGAAACATCCTGAATTACCATATTCCTTATTGATTACATTCATGCTCCCTTATTCCATATAGAAAGCTGGATATACTTCATTAATCCAAAAAATGTTTTAAACCCCAACAATGATGGAATATACAAATCATTAATCAGTTCCAGGGTAGTCAAGAATATCCAATATAATTTATCCAAAACAATCACATATTATTCGAAAATCACTACCTCAGTATCAGAACTATATTATGATTTATCATTCTCTCAACCATATATTTTCCAAAAATTTATCCTGCTATTGAGTCACTTTCCTTTGTTCCACACAATCTCAAGTCCTTAATGAAATAGTACTGCAGTACAATCCTTATATACTCCATGATTATTGTAACAAGTACATTGTTGATACAACACTCAATTGACATAATCAACATAAGAACTCTAATCATTCCTCTTCATCTGTGGTAGTATCATAACTTGATTATTATCCGATAACATCATTTGAGGCATATTCTGATGACTGGGACATAGGTTCGCATAGTGTCCAAACTCCTTGAAAATTAAGCATTGTACATTTGAAACCATTTTCTTACCCTTGCAGTCACGTACTTTGTGCCCTTTTCCTCCACACTTATAACAAACTCCCATTCCTTTCAGGAATGTTCCAGGGTGTTTCTTTCCACTGTTACCACATATGGGAAAATTCTTCTTTTCCCTCATCCCTTTATCCATCTTTCTCTCTTCCATCCTTTTCTTCTCTTGCTTCCCTTCAAATCCATATGACTCAGTAAACTCTTTACTTATCTTATCAACACATGATATTATTTCTTCACATGATGATAATACATGGGAGACTATTCCTCTTATAAATTCTAGCTTAAGACCATGAAAGATATGATCCTTCCTTCTCTTTGGATCATGTGCATTTCTGGAGTTCACATTTCTTCTACTGGGCGCCATTTCTAAACAATGGCATACACTAGATCAGTTTATGAATGAAAATACATAATCCCATACTTATAAAACACTTAACATAAATTGAACTATTTATGGATATAATCCATAATCATAAAAATGTTTTCTTTGAGGAAGTATATACTCATAAACACTTCATAATGATTTGTAAAGAAAATGAGAGTTATCCTAAGCATATCCCCCGGGAGTGTCGTAACCTAGAGTGCAGCAAGGCCCATTGTCGTGCACCAGTTCCCATTCGAGTCTAGCTCAAAGCGGTGTTTTCGGGTTTTACCCCTAGGTACATCTGTGCCAGAGCCGCCTCTACCTGCTCGTATCCAGACAGGGATGTATTGCTCGGAAAACTCACAAAATCTCTACAATACCAAAATTCTAGGAAGTTATTCTATATTAATCCTCAAAGTTCATCTTAGGTATACGTGCTCTAATAAGAGTTTATCTAAATCTAGCTTCCAAGGTTTGTACTAAACTTCCTCTGATACCAACTGTAACGCCCCGACCCCAGTTTCCCAGAGTCGGTGCATTAATTACATAACATTGGCATGATCACAAGAAAGATCAAATCTCGAAAGACCGATTGGTTTAGTAGCCTTGGAAACACTAGATATATTCATAAGTTTTACATTACATCATAAAATGAAAAACTACTACAACAACATAATGTTTCCACAGTCCACACTATAATCCCCTCATAAAATCCCTGCAGGTCATTCATAACTTACATCTTCACTTCCTGGGAAAAATAAAACATAGAAAAGGGGTGAGCTCAAATGCCCAGTAAGGATAACAATATAGCGGAAACTTTCATAAATAAGAATAAAGATTTAAGGCAATGTATAACTAAAACAAAAGCCTTTTAAACATGAACTTTCAACATGGTATGGCATAAATAAAATGAAATAATGTCATTTACTTATTCACATGGATATTCTACTAATCGAATAATCACATGCAAAAAATCAATAACCACTTTCATAATGATGGAATGCCTAATGCCAGACTATCATAACCACATAGCCAAGGCCTCGTGCCAAGACTACAAATAAGATTTTGTCAAGGCCTTGTGCCAAGACACTAGTTTGTCTCATGAGACCTACCGATGCATTTTTTTTAAAGATACTTACGTTTAAAATTGCTAAAATATACTCCAGTGTTTTTCTGAAATCATTATTCAAGCTTCTGAAAACAAAATAACTAATTCTGAGACTGCTCGACTAGTTATAGGCCATGATGGGTCCACTCCCAATACCTTCCTATCTACCACACTCGAGAGTCAGGTTTTCTGAAAACATTTTTAAGCTTGCGTTAAATACGTATACATTTACACTGGATTTTCATATTTTTGAGAGAAATATATCTTTTTTTGAAATCATTTAAAAGTCACATAATTATAAAAGAAAACATTTACTTTGAAAATATTCTTACAAGCTTGTAATGGAAGCTTTGAAGATTTTATAACGGCGTAAAATAACCGCACCCGCCGTATAAGTTAAAAAAAACATTCTTACCTCAATTCTGTCGAAAAGGTTAAAAAGGACCTTGTTTTGAAAACGACGGAAAGATTCCTTTATAAACCTCTTATAAAAAGTCAAACAAGGGTATAAATGACTTTAACCCATATTCTTGTAAATAGTAAAAATGTTTTGAAATACATTTCGAAGAAACATGGATGTGGATGATAAAGAGATCCCAGTAGATTATTACGTATAATACAACCTCGGATAATGAAGAGATTGTGAAATAACCCTTACCTTGTACTTTTCCTTGGTTGGGGTAGGTTAACCTCCTGTATAATGGCGAAATAATTGTTATTAAATTATACAAGAATCATATACATTAATATGATATCATATATGATCTTTTAATATTGATTTGATAATAATATCTTAGTATTATCGCTGTTTCGGGTGTGAACTTACTTGTTTGCTTTTGTATGTTTTGTTACGTAAGACATGTTTGTAAAGGATAAGTTGTATATTATTCAAATCCAGAATGGTATCAAGTCCTTAAACATCATTTTTAAATCATCAAATGATAATTATACTTGAATGGATACGATGGAGAATGAATCTCATCGCGTTCGTGGAGACGGTAGTCCGTACGTACGCACGAACGCTACTTCCATTTAATTTTTATTTTAAAAGAATCGAATACAAATGATACATAGGTATATTACTATTCCAGTATAATATAATATTTTATACATGTTACTTAAGTTCATTAACACCATCCTTTATACGTTCCATGTGTGGTATGAACGAGTCATATCATTTTAAGGGGGCGGTAGTCCGCACTTCCTCAAATGAAATTATCGTATGTGTATACAACATGAAATGAATAATGGTATGAAATAAAATGGAATTACAAAAGCTTATATATAAAATATATATCATTAATATAATATTTAATTACAGTGCCATCATAATGGCCACCATGAGAGGCGGTAAGATGTATTTGAACAATCATCGTTTCGTGAGGCGTTAGTTTTCCATCCACAGAAACATTATGTTCATCATCCATTAGATGGAGTTGTGTGAATGTGTAGTTTGAATCCTTCTTATAACAACATCATAGTATATTTTGGATACTGGTGTTGTTACAAAAGAAAGGAAATAAAAAGAGTTTGGGGGTTGGAGAAGCAAAATAATTGAAAATAATTTAAGAGAAAATGTTACCTTTAATTTAGGTAACTCACTTTGGTTGGAACCAAAGGACTTCTTGAAATGCTTTCTGCCTAATGGGAAGCTTCAAGGAGGAGTAGAGGGATGTGGGGAGCTTAGTTTGGCAGAGTTTGGACGAGCCAAGTGGCTTGAGAGGTGTGAGGAATGAGTAGAAGTGGTCTCCTTTTATAAGGGAGAGGAGGGGCTCTTTAGGAAAGAGTGAAAGTATTACTTTATAATATAATTATATTCGGTTTATAATGGTCCAAAAATCATTGAGGTCGAAGATAAGATGACTCATATTCTAAATAACATCAACCAATAAGAATTGGACAGGTTTTAGATAATATTTTAATCATTATAATCTTATTTATTTAAATGATTTATTAATGAGGTAAACATTGCATCATTATTGTGTCATTAATAATTTAAATTATTTGATGTCTAAAAATTATAAATAAAATATCATTATGTAGGAAATCTTTTTAGCTTTCTAATTAATATTTATAATCGAAAATCCAACATGTATAACCCTATGTAAAAATTGTTCTTTTAAAGGATGTAAGCTTATGCCATTTTTGTATTCATTTTAACTTAATTAAAATAAAGTGTCATTATCACTTACAAGTGGATCAATGGGGTCCCAAAATTGACCCAAAGATGCCCATGGTCGACCATGTATCAACCAATAGGGTTAAGACACGTTTTAGGGTAATTTAGTATTATTATAATATTATTTTTTAACCCTTATTTACCGGATTTACCCTTAACCATGGTAAATAAAATATTTACCGCAGTAATTATTCAAAATGTCTAAAAATAAAAGTTACCTATTTACACAATTTGAACATCCTGATTCCAAATATGCAATCCATTTTTCTAAATTCAAAACACAGAAGTGACAGAAATTAATTTAAAATTAATTCCCACTGTCAAAACAAAAAGCGTGTTTTTAAGAGATAATAACTATCAAAAGATTGACACTCGTTTATGTTCAGTTTAATTGTAAAATTATGTCCAATGACCAAAATTATATTAAATGGTAAAAATATATTCGAAATATACTTTAAAACCACTCAAATTCATAATTTATCACTATTAATTATTTTGATTAAAAAAGTTGTTTTTAATTAAAATTTAGTAATTTTTACTATTCATCAAAATATGAAAGTTATCCGAAAAGTACCAAAATTTCACCTTAGGCTAAATTCGATATTCCGAATCCAAAAATGAAGTCCATTTTCAAATATAAAATATATATAATTTCAAAAATTAGGTATTACTATTCATAACGGCTAGTTTGATCGGTTGTGGTGTGTGTTAAAACTCGAAGTTGCGTACAACACACGCTACTGTTTTATTCAAAGGAAAGCGTACCGTGGAAGTTTGGGATGTTTTATTTTAAATTTTTTGATGTCTCCATTTAGTCAAAAAGTTTAAAATATTGTATTTAAAAAGGTTTCACTATCAAAAGTTGATAAACGTGCAATACTGAAAATGAATCTGTTCTTGCATTATGACTAAGAAACTCATAATATGGATTCTAAAATTATAAGGATTATATAAAGTTAAAAATGTAGTTAATGATATTCATGACCTCTTTTAATGGCTTTTTTTTTGGTAAGTCATGGTGCAATTGAACTCTGTGTTGCTTGTAGTGCAAGTTATTGAATTATTTTGAAGAAATAACACACTATGAAATCTTGGGGTGTTACATAAAACGTGTCCTAGTATTATTTGTTGATACAGGTTCGAACATAGGAATCTTTGGGTCGATTTTGGGACCCCATGGAGCCACTTGTAGGTGATAGAGACACTTTATTTTCATTAAGTTAAAATGAATACAAAAAATGACACAAGCATATATCTTTTAGAAAAACAATTTTTACATAGGGTTATATATGTTGTATGGTTGACTATAAATATTCATTAGAAAGATAAAAATATTTCCTACATAATAATATTTTATTTATAATTTTTAGAGATTACATAATTTAATTTATATATGAAACAACGATGATGCAGTAATTAACATAATAGTGAAAATTTAAAATAGTTGATATTATATATACCAAATAAATATAATTTGAGACTTTTTATGAATTAAACTAATTTTATAGGTTAATATCACATATTAGGATTGCTTTAATTGACTTTTTCGAAGTAATAATTCTGTTATGAGTTTCACAAAAATCAACTATTGAATAGTGTCAAAATTGACATAAAAAAGTTTTTTAAAACAAATATTATATTATTAATTGATATTAAATTCAAAAAAAACTAAGGTTAGGACAAGAGACTTATATCATGATAGTTGTATCATTAATATACCACTTGGGGTCTCTTGGATTTACATAGTAAGTTTATTAACTATATAATATAAAAATACAAAGTAACATGGAAAATGTCAAACTAATTAACTAAGAGTTAAAACTAAAAGATAAGGTTAATAGAGTAACCCAAACCTGTCAAAATTTTATTGGTTGATTGTTTTTCGACCTATACCCACCTTGAACTTTTAATAATCAACTTTGTTGAAATTAGAAACCGAATATGAATTTATTATAAATTAATATTTCTACCTTTTCCAAAGGTGCCCCTCACCCCTATTATAAAAGGGCACTCCCCCTTCTCATTACTTCACACCTTCATAGCCTTTTGGTTCGGCTAAACCCTGACCAAATACTCTCTCAACTTCCATAAATACAACCTAGGGGCCTTAGTTTGATTATAAAGCCAACCTAACGAGGCCTTTTGATCAAATCAAAAGGAAGAACCCGAAGAAGAGGTAATGTTTTCACCACCCTTTTTCAAATTCATTTCTTTTTAAACATCTTCTTTCTTTGTTTTTTCCATTATAAAATAATGAATCCAGTATCTCCTATATACTGTAATATTATTATAAATATGGTACAACCATATTCAGTATTCTATCCACCCTTTGAATAACATGTCACCATACGTGCGTACGTACGGCTTACCGTCTCCACGTCGTGGTGTAATTGTTATTCAATAAATTATTATATGTATGGGTATAATAATGATGTGTAAGTCATTTAAATAATAAATATAACATGATAATTATTCTTTATATATGATATACCATCCATTTATATATTATTTTAATATCAAAAGAATGATAGTGTCGCTCGTGCGTACGTACAGACTACTGTCTCCATGAACGCAATGAGATTCATTCTCCATCGTATACATTCAAGTATAATTATCATTTGATGATTTAAAAATGATGTTTAAGGACTTGATATCATTCTGGATATGAATAATATACAACCTATCCATTAAAAACATGGCTTACGTAACAAAATATATAAAATAAAATGAGTAAGTTAACACCCGAAACGACGATAATACTAAGATATTATTAACAAAGCAATGTTAAAAGATCATATATGATATCATATGAATGTATATGATTCTTGTATAATTTAATAACAATTATTTCACTGTTATACCGAAGGTTGACCTACTCCAACCATGGAAAAGTACAAGGTAAGGGTTATTTCACAATCTCTTCATTATCCGAGGTTGTTTATATGTAATAATCTACTGGGATATCTTTATCATTCACATCCATGTTTCTTAAAAATGAATTTCAAAAAAAATTACTATTTACTAGAATATGGGTTAAAGTCATTTATACCCTTGTTTTACTTTTTATAAGAGGTTTATAAAGGAATATTTCCGTCGTTTTCCAAACAAGGTGCTTTTAACCTTTTCGACAGAATTAAGGTAAGAATGTTTTTTTAACGTATACGGTGGGTGTGGTTATTTTCCTCTGTTATAAAATCGTCGAAGCTTCCCTTACAAGATTATAAGAATATTTTCAAAGAAAATGTTTTATTTTATAAATATATGACTCTTAAATGATTTCAAAAATAGAAAGAGATAATTCTCTAAAAAGAGTTTTGATTTCATCTATGTCAACATCCTTTGATGGATTTTACGCTTATTTGAAGTTGATTTATTATGATACAAAACTTCTATATTGTATTGAAGGTTTTGTGATATGTTTTACTGTGTATGTTCTATTTTTATACCATTAATAGTTTATGGTGAAAGTATTGCCATTTCGTATGCTAGTTTTAATACGAATGTTTATGTTATGTTTAAACCTTTTCATATGGGAATGAATTGGACTTAATATATGACAGGTGGAGCCCACTATAGCTCCTCGATGCATTGGTAGGTCTCATGAGACAAACTAGTGTCTTGGCACAAGGCCTTGGAAAAATATTATGTGTATTCTAGGCATGAGTCCTTGGCTATGTGGTTATGACAGTCTAGCATTATGCATTCCATTATTATGAAAGTGGTTATTGATATTTCATGTGATTATTCGATTAGTAGAATATCCATGTGAATAAGTAAATGGCATTATTTCATTTTATTTTTTCCATATTATGTTGAAGTTCAAGTTTAAAAGGATTTTGTTTTAGTAATACATTGCCTTAAATGTTTATTCTTATTTATGAAAGTTTCCGCTATATAGTTATCCTTAGTGGGCATTTGAGCTCACCCCTTTTCTATGTTTTATTTTTCCCAGGGTATGAAGAAGTAAATTATGAATGACCTGCAGGGATAGTATGTGGGGATATGAGTGTGGAATATGAAGAAAATATGTTTTTGTAGTTTTCATTTTTATGATGTAATGTAAGAATTATGAATATATCTAGTGTTTCCAGGGCTACTAAGCCAATCGGTCTTTCGAGATTTGATCCTTCTTGTGATCATGCCAATGTTATGTAATAATTCACCGACTCTCGGTAACTGGGGTCGGGGCGTTACAGTTGGTATCAGAGGAATTTTAGTACAAACCTTGGAAGCTAGATTTAGATAAAATCTGTTTGGAGCACGTAGACCTAAGATGAACTTTGAGGATTAGTATAGGAGAACTTCCTAGAATTTTGGTATTGTAGAGATTTTGTGAGTTTTCTGAGCAATAAATCCATGTCTGGATTCGAGCAGGTAGAAGCGGCTCTGGCACAGATGTACCTAGGGGTAAAACCTGAAAACACCGATTTGAGCTAGACTCGAACGGGAACTGGTGCACGACAACGGGCCTTGCTGCACTCTTGGTTACGACACTCCCAGGGGATATGCTTAGGATAACTATCATTTTCTTTACAAATCATTATTAAGGGTTTATGAGTATATAATTCCTCAAAGAAAACATTCTTATGATTATGGATTATATCCATAAATAGTTCAATTTATGTTAAGTGTTTTATAAGTATGGGATTATGTATTTTGATTCATAAACTGATCTAGTTTATACCATTGTTTAGAAATGGCGCCTAGTGGAAGAAATGGAAACTGTATCAATGCACGCACTCCATGTAGGGATTTCCCTCCTAGTCAAGATAATTATAGTGGAGCTGGCGATGCAACTGGTGCCGATCAGCTAAATACCATTCTGGGACAACTCACTCAGGTTATGAATAATAACCTTACCCATATGGAGCATCCTGATCCGCAGTGTGGAGGATCAATGTTAGATCTATTCGTGAGGAAAAAACCACCAACGTTCAATGGGAGTACAAATCCCTTAGTATCTGAGCAATGGATAAATTCCCTAGAGAAAATATTTCAGGCTTTGGGGAGTGGTGAAAGGGAAAACGTTATCATGGTAGTTTACTGCCTCACTGGAGATGCTGATCAATGGTGGTCATTGATTCAAAATACGAAGGAATATGATGAAGTATCAAATATGGAATGGAGTGAGTTCAAAGATCTATTTTTAGAAAAATACTTTCCTCGCGGACATCGAGCAGATATGGAAAGGCAATTTCTGAGTTTGAGACAAAAGTAGGATGAGAATGTCGCAAAGTATGAGGCTAACTTTTCAAGGTTAGCAAGGTATGCTAGAGATTATATATGTAACCGAAGAAGTAAGATTAATCGTTTCTTTGATGGGTTAAAACCATTTCTCCGTCAATCATTAGTCTCACAATCCTTTTCATAGTACGAAGACATTGTCTCATGTGCTATCAAGACCGAAAAGAAATTCTCTATGTCTTATGACTTTAAAGCAAAGCAAGAGAAGAAGTGACCTGCTGATCAATCTAGGAATGGAAATAAGGGGAAGAAGGGAAAGGTTGAATATCCATCCTGTGGTAAATGTGGTAAGAAACACCCCAGTACTTTCTTGAAGGGAACAGGAGTCTGTTACAAGTGTGGTGAAAAAGGACACCAAGCTCGTGATTACAAGGGGAAGAAGGAAGCTACCAATGTTCAGTGCTACAATTTCAGGGAGATGGGGCATTATGCAAATGAATTTCCTAAGCGTTAGGAGAACTTACCTCAAAAAAAGCCAAGGGATCAAGGCCAAGCTAATGTTATCACTACTGCTGAGGTAGAAGCTCTGAAAGACGTGGTGGCAGGTAATTTAATGGTTTCCTCAAGTTTAGCAAATGCATTATTTGATTCTGGATCATCGCATTGTTTCATATCTTCCCAGTTTTCTAAGGAAATTAGATATTTACAATTTGATTTAACAAGGGAGTTTTCAGTTAAAACTCCTAAGGGAAGTATCATTTCAACAATGTTTTGTGAATCGGTCCCCATTAGAGCACATAAATGTTCTTTATCTGTTGATCTCATCATCATACCTAAGATTGAGTTTGATATAATCCTCGGTATGGAATGTCATTCGGACTATCATGCAGAGATTTATTGTAAGAAGAAAGAGGTTACGATTCTTGATGATGATGATAAGGAACACCTTATCTTTATAGCAAAATCGTCACCACCTAATTCTTATTTGGATCCACCCCTAGTAGCTCAACTAAATTCAATTATTGGGGACGAAGAGAATGAAATAACTGTGGGTGAGGAAAGGAATGTTCAAATAGAGGATGTACCTATTGTGAAATAATTTTTAGATGTATTTCCAGAAGATTTACCTGAATATCCTCCAGAACAAGAAGTTGAGTTTTCCATTGATTTAATTCCTGGATCAAGGCCTATATCAAAGACCCCTTATAGAATGGACACTGTAGAATTAGTTAAACTAAAGAAACAACTAGAGTAATTGAGTAATAAGGGATTTATTATCCCTAGGGTTTCTCTATGGGGAGCCCCTATTCTTTTTGTTAAAAAGAGAGTCAAATCTATGAGGTTATGTATCGACTACAGGGATATCAATGCTATAACAATAAAGAACAAGTATCCCCTGCCACGCTTTGATGATTTATTTGACCAACTGCATGGATATCAATACTTTTCAAAGATTGACCTTCGATCTAGATACCATCAGTTGTGTGTGAAGAAGGAAGACATTCCGAAGACAACCTTTCGAACCAGGTATGGGCATTACAAGTTTACTATAATTCCTTTTGTATTGACTAATGCACCCTATGTATTCATGGATCTAATGAATAGAGTTTTCAAGGAGTATCTCGATGAATTTGTGGTGGTATTTATTGATGATATCTTGGTATAATCCAAAAGCTACGAAGATCATGAAAATCACTTGCCCATTATCTTGAAAACTCTGAGAAGGCATGAATTATATGGGAAGTTTAGCAAGTGTGAATTTTGGCTTCAGGAGATTTCTTTTCTTGGCCATATTGTCTCTAAAGATGGAATCTTTGTTGATCCTTTTAATACCAAGGCAATCCATGAATGGCCAGCAACTATGATTATAACTGAGGTACGCAGTTTTATTTGTTTGGTAGGTTATTATCGACGTTTCGTCCAGAATTTTGCCCGATTGGAAAACCCATTAACGAAGCTCACACGTAAAGGGGTTAAATTTGTTTGGACAAAAGAGTGTGGAGAATGTTTCTAAGAACTGAATAGAAGATTAGTCAATGCTCCTATATTGACTCTACCATCGGGGAATGATGGGTTCGTTATTTATCGTGATGCATCGAAAAAGGACTTGGTTGTACCCTTATGTAGAATGATAGAGTTATTGCCTATGCATCATGACAGTTGAAAATTCATGAACAAAACTATCCTACTCATGATCTCGATTTAGCAGCTGTGATCTTTGCTTTGAAGATATGGAGGCACTACCTCTATGGTGAAAAATGTGAGATTTATACTAATCACAAGAGTTTGAAGTATATTTTCTCACAAAAATAACTCAACATGAGGCAAAGGAGATGGCTTGAATTACTCAAGGATTGTGATTGCATGATACACTACCACCCAGGGAAGGCAAACAAGGTGGCAGATGCTTTGAGCAGAAAAGATCATGGAGTTTTGAACAATATGAGAATTGAAAGGGATCCAGATTTCATGGATCTAGTGAAGATGGACATGGGAATAACCAGGGAAGGAGAAACATCAATTCTTTTTCAAATGGTTTCCAAAACATCTTTAATAGAAAGGATTAAGAGTTCTCAGACTAATGATGGAGAATTTCAAAAGAAGATTAAAGCTGTGAATGATGGGAGATTGAGAGATTTTCTGTATGAAAATGGAATTTTGAAATTCGAGAAGAGACTTTGTGTTCCCGATATACCTGATCTAAAAAGGGAATTGCTGGATGATGCTCATAGTTCCAATTTCTCTATACACCCTGGGAACACCAAAATGTATAGAGATTTGAAAGAACATTTTTGGTGGGACAATATGAAGAGGGAGATTGCTGATTTTTTGTCAACATGTATGGTTTGTCAACAAGTGAAAGCTGGAAGGAAACACCCTGGAGGAGTCATGCAACCTCTTCCCATACCGGAGTGGAAATGGTATAATATTACGAAGGACTTTCTCATGGGGATACCAAATACTCCTAGAAGGAATGATGAAATATGGGTTATTGTTGATCGTCTTACCAAGTCAGCACATTTTCTTGCTATAAGAGAAGATCTATCACTGGAACGTCTAGAAAGACTATATATTAATGAATTTGGGAGACTTCATGGAGTACCCCTATCGATTGTTTCTGATCATGATCCCCATTTTACATCAAGATTCTGGAAGAGTCTTCAGAAATCCCTGGATACTGAACTTCATTTGAGCACTACCTACCACCCTCAGACAGACGGACAATCAGAACGGACTATTCAAACCTTAGAAGACATGTTGATATCCTGCTCACTTGACTTTCAGTGTATGTGGGATCAGTATTTACCTCTGGTAGAGTTTTCCTATAACAATAGCTTCCATTTGAGTATTCAGATGGCACCATATAAAGAGTTATACGGAAAGAGATGTCGCACACCAACCTGTTGGGATGACGTTGGTGAAAGAAAACTTGTAGGTCTAGAACTGGTGGAGGAAATGATGGAAAATGTGAAGGTAATCAAAAATCACCGCAAAACAGCTCGAAGTAGGCAGAAGATCTATGCCGATAATCGAAGGAAGGATTTGGAATTTCAAGTCATTGATCATGTTTTCCTGAAGGTATCTCCATGGAAGGGATTCATACATTTTGGTAAGAAAGGTAAATTGAGTCCCAGGAACATCGGACGTTTCAAAATTCTAGAACGAATTTGGGCTGTAGCTTACCGATTGGCAATGCCACCAAGTCTCTCCAAAGTTCACGATGTGTTCCACGTATCTCTATTGAGGAAATACATGCCTGAGCCAACGCATGTAATCACCTATGAAGAATTAGAACTGGAACCCGGTCTGTCTTATTGTGAAGAGCCCGTCCGGATTCTTGATACGAGAGAACAAGTACTGAGAAACTGAACGACGCGTCTGGTAGACGTTTTGTGGAGAAACCATAAGATGGAAGAGGCAACGTGGGAACCTGAGGAACTTATGATGAAGAACCACCTGAGTTTTTTCATGTGATAATTATTCTAGAAATTTTGAGGACGAAATTATTTGAAGTAGGGGAGAATGTAACACCCCATGCTTCTACGGTATGCTTCTCTTTGAATAATGTGATAGCGTGTGTTGTACGCAACACCGAGTTCTAACACACCATAACAAATCAAACTAGCTGTTATGAATAGTAATACCTACTTTTTGAAATTATATATATTTTATATTTCAAAATGGGCTTCATTTTTGGATTTGGAATATCGAATTTAGCCTAAGGTAAAATTTTGGTACTTTTCGGGTAACTTTAATATTTTGATGAATAGTGAAAATTACTAAATTTTAATTAAAAACAACTTTTTTAATAAAAATAATTAATAGTGATAAATTATGAATTTGAGTGGTTTTAAAGTATATTTCGAATTTATTTTTACCATTTAATAAAATTTTGGTCATTAGACATAATTTTACAATTAAACCGGACATAAACAAGTGTCAATCTTTTGATAGTTATTATCTCTTAAAAACACGCTTTTTGTTTTAACAACGGGAATTAATTTTAAATTAATTTTTTCCACATCTGTGTTTTGAATTTTGAAAAATTGATTCCATATTTGGAATCAGGATGTTCAAATTGTGTAAATAGGTAACTTTTATTTTTAGACATTTTGAATAATTACTTCGGCAAATATTTTATTTACCATGGTTAAGGGTAAATCCAGTAAATAAGGGTTAAAAATAATATTATAATAATACTAAATTGCTCTAAAACGTGTCCTAGCCTTATTGGTTGATACATGTTCGACCATAGACATATTTGGGTAGATTTTGGGACCCCACGGAGCCACTTGTAGGTGATAGAGACACTTTATTTTAATTAAGTTAAAATGAATACAAAAATGACACAAGCATATATCTTTTAGAAAAACAATTTTTACATAGGGTTATATATGTTGTATTTTCGACTATAAATATTCATTAGAAGGATAAAACGATTTCCTACATAATGATATTTTATTTATAATTTTTAGAGAATAAATAATTTAATATATTTATGACACAATGATGATGCAGTAATTAAAATAATAGTGAAAATTTAAAATAATTAATATTATAAATACCCAAATAAATATAATTTGAGACTTTTTATGAATTAAACTAATTTTATAGGTTAATATAACATATTAGGATTGATTTAATTGACTTTTTTAGAAGTAATAATTCTGTTATGAGTTTCACAAAAATCAACTATTGAATAGTGTCAAAATTGACATAAAAGAGTTTGTTAAAACAAATATTATATTATTAATTGATAGTAAATTCCTAAAAATCTAAGGCTCGGACAAGAGACTTATATCATGATATTTGTATCATTAATGGATCACTTGGGGGTCGATTGGATGTATATAGTAAGTTTATTAACTATATAATATAAAAATACAAAGTGACATGGTAAATGTCAAACTAATTAACTAAGAGTTAAAACTAAAAGATAAGGTTAATATAGTAACCCAAACCTGTCTAAATTCTATTGGTTGAATGGTTTTCGACCTATCCCCATCATGAAATTTGAATAATAAACTTTGGAGCCATTAGAAACCGAATATTAATTTATTATAAATTAATATTTCTAGCTTTTCCAAAGGTTCCCCTCACCCCTCTTATAAAAGAGCACCCCACCTTCTCATTACATCACACCATCATAGCCTTTTGGTTCGTCTAAACCCTACCCCAATACTCTCCCAACTTCCCTCACTACAACCTAGAGTCCTTAGTTTGATCAGAAATCCAACCTAAGGATCCCTTTTGATCAAATCAAAAGGAATAACCCGAAGAAGAGGTCATGTTTTCACCACCCTTTTTCAAATTCATTTCTTCTTCAACTTCTTCTTTCTTTGTTTTTTACATTATAAAATAATGAATACAGTATCTCCTATATACTGTAATATTATTATAAATATGGTACAACTATATTCATTATTCTATCCACCTTTTGAATAACATGTCACCATACGTGCGTACGTACGGCTTATCGTCTCCACGTCGTGGTGTAATTGTTATTCAATAAATTATTATTTGGATGGGTATAATAATGATGTGTAAGTAATGTAAATAATAAATATAACATGATAATTATTCTTTATATATTATATACCATCCATTTATATATTATTTTAATATCAAAAGAATGATATTGTCGCTCGTGCGTACGTACAGACTACCGTCTCCACGAACGTGATGAGATTCATTCTCCATCATATCCATTCAAGTATAATTATCATTTGATGATTTAAAAATGATGTTCAAGGACTTGATATAATTCTGGATATGAATAATATACAACCTATCCATTATAAACATGGCTTATGTAACAAAACATATAAAATAAAACGAGTAAGTTAGCACCCGAAACGACGATAATACTAAGATATTATTAACAAAGCAATGTTAAAAGATCATATATGATATCATATGAATGTATATTATTGTTTTATAATTTAATAACAATTATTTCAGTATTATACAGGAGGTTAACCTAATCCAACCAAGGAAAAGTACAAGGTAAGGGTTATTTCACAATCTCTTCATTATCCGATGTTGTTTATACGTAATAATCTACTGGGATCTCTTTATCATCCACATCCATATTTCTTAAAAATGAATTTCAAAAAATTTTTACTATTTACTAGAATATGGGTTAAATTCATTTATACCCTTGTTTTACTTTTTATAAGAGGTTTATAAAGGAACCTTTCTGTCTTTTTCCAAACAAGGTGCTTTTAACATTTTCGACAGAATTAAGGTAATAATGTTTTTTTAACTTATACGACGGGTGCTATTATTTTCTGCCGTTATAAAATCGTCAAAGCTTCCCTTACAATCTTATAAAAATATTTTCAAAGAAAATTTTTTATCTTATAAATATATGCCTCTTAAATGATTTCAAAAATAGAAAGAGATATTTCTCTAAAAAGAGTTTTGATTTTGTCTATGTCAACATCATTTAATGGATTTTACACTTATTTGAAGTTGATTTATTATGATACAAAACTTCTATATTGTATTGAAGGTTTTGTGATATGTTTGACTTTGGATGTGCTATTTTTATACTATTCGTAGTTTATAGTGAATGTATTGACATTTCGTATGTTAGTTTTAATACGAATGTTTATGTTATGTTTAAACCTTTTCATATGGGAATGCATCAGACTTAATATGTGATGGGTGGAGCCTGCTATAGCTCCTCGATGCATCGGTAGGTCTCATGAGACAAACTAGTGTCTTGGCACAAGGCCATGGCAAAATCTTATTTGTTGTCTTAGAACGAGCCCTTGGATATGTGGTTATGATAGTCTGGCATTATGCATTCCATCATTATGAAAGTGGTTATTGATATTGCATGTGATTTTTCAATTAGTAGAATATCCATGTGAATAAGTAAATGGAATTATTTCATTTTATTTTTGCCATACTATGTTGAAGTTCATGTTTAAAAGGCTTTTGTTTTCGTAATACATTGCCTTAAATGTTTATTCTTATTTATGAATGTTTCCGCTATATTGTTATCCTTACTGGGCATTTGATCTCACCCCTTTTCTATGTTTTATTTTTCCCAGGGTATGAAGAAATAAATTATGAATGACCTACAGGGATAGTATGTGGGGATATGAGTGTCGAATATGAAGAAAAGATGTTGTTGTAGTTTTCATTTTTATGATGTAATGTAAGACTTATGAATATATCTAGTGTTTCCAAGGCTACTAAACCAATAGGTCGTTCAAGATTTGATCCTTCTTGTGATCATTCCAATGTTATGTAATAATGCACCGAATCTAGGTAACTGGGGTCGGGGCATTACACTTCTGCTTCCCTGGCTCAGATACATTATGAGCTGAAAGGGTTGAACCTTTGCATAGTGAATTTGGGCTTCCAGGTAGAGGCTCAAACGGTGGAAAGTTCAGAGATGTCCAAATGGACTAACTCTCGAAGAATTCGCTGGAGTAACTCTCGATTAAGAGAATCTAAGTCATTGGCGTCATAATATAAGATTAAACTAAGGAGTTGGTACATATAGGATGCGCAAATGTTTCCCTCCAAAGTGACCTCTTGAAATCTTTCTCTAGTTGTGAATTTGCTTCCTAGAGTAAAGCATAGAAAACGTCCCTCGTTGTATTTTCCTCTTCACCAGTACTCATCCAATTGGACTATGGATATTCTGTGGTATATGTAAGCATTCTCTTAATTGGAACAAATAATGTCCAGACTATTCGACACATTGTAAAGTTGCTTCCATGTTTTTTGAAAACTTTCAAAAGGTAGGTACTCTTCTTCATAGGTCTTGACCAAGATAGTCTCTAGTATCTCAGTAGGAAGTGACAAGATGTGTGGTCGTCCTTCTATCTTAATTTTTTTTATTAATGTTAAATTGTTTAAAACCCTCAAAAATTATAAACACAGTAAATATAGAAGAAAGGGGAGGTAGAAAAATGTATTCTCATATAACCACTGGTACATATAAAGGAAGGGATAGTGGTTTCCCCATTTCCCTAATACATGAATCCATAAAACTAATTCGAAACATTCAATAACCCAGGACCATATGAAACCCAAGAAATCTGGTTTGATATTGTGGGTCCACTTTTGTTGTCTCTAGAGTCTAGAATGTGGGGTATATAGCTGAGAGGCATTAACATGCACTGGACGTTTGTACACTGAACATGTAGCTTTGTATTCAAGGATGTCGAAGACCAATACTTGACTGTAAGGGCCATAGGTCAAGACTTGACACATATACGCTACGCGGAGGTCTCCTACTGTTGTATCTTCTTGAAAGGTTTTTAGGGATGAGATACCTTCCACAACGGTGAAGCATCTAAAAAGTTCCTCATAGTATTTTCCCCAACGTGTGTAGGATGGAAATTGGGCTAGCATGAAAAAGATGTAATCCAGACCTACTCTTTGGTGGAGTTGAAGTACTCTGGGAGAATTGGATATGTCATAGAGATGTTTTCATGAAATATAGTTATTTTCATAGTTTATAAATTTTTCATGACTGGCTATTGAAATTAGGGTTTATAGGGCCTCATTGGGAAGAGATAGAAGACTAGTACCTTCATTTTCCATCTGAAAATTAAGAAAATTTCATATTTTTTCATGCTTATGTAAATTTTTCATTGTTTTAGATCTTATGTTTTAGAGTTATCCAAACTGAATCCTCTAATACCAATTGTCACACCTTGGCTTCTGAATGCCTGGAGCCGGTGCCATACAGAGGATCGAATTTGGTTTTAGGTTCTAGGAAACCAGCTACTTCTGAAATGATTCTTCATCTAAAACCTGGTACCTAAATTTTTTTATTAAAAAAAGTAGGGTGAGAATATTAATTCCCAATAAGGTGTTTTAAAATAAAAAAATCTTACTTTTGAAATCATTTTTTAAAACATTTCATAAAACAATCTTCCTAAAGATATGTTGTAACACATGTAACAAGTCATAATAAAAGTACTTGATTAGAAAAATTCTTATAGAATTACAAAGATACATGATTCGAATATAGGAATTCTTAATATGAGTAATGAATAAAAGAAATTCTAAACATTTATGAAATAAGAATATGTAAGCACAAATTAATTATCTATGAGTAATAAATAATCAGAGTTGCGCATAAAGGTAATAACTTAAATTTCATACATCAAATACAAAATCACTGATTGTTATACATATGTCATGCCATAAGATTTTACTTTTATGATACTCATAAGTACTAGCTCTTAATCATGGATATTTTACTAGTCGAATATCCATTTGGTTAATTAATTATCATTCACATAACGAGGGAATTTATAATGTCGGAAATTAATTTCTATGTCAAGGCCTTATGCCAAGACCTAGGGGCTAACTGTAACCGGACCCCAACTTGAAGAGCCTCTGTAACTGAACTCTATATCAGATAGCCTCTATAAATAGACTCTAACCCGGAGGGTCTACAGTAACCGGGCCCCAACCTAGAGGGCTTACTTTTACCGGTCCCCAACCCGTAACATACTAGTCCAATAAATTCATCATATATTTAATAAGTCCATGTATACAAAGTGCCCCATACCACTTTGAATACCTAATTCCATGTCTTTTATTTGGGGTGTCCCATACCACTCCAAATAATTTGATTCTTAATTCATTATCATAAGTGATGAATAATAAATAGTTCAATTTATCACATAAATTAATAACTTTAAAACTTTTCCATAAACATTCAATGCATTACATTACATGTTTATAATATTAGATAGGTGTTATTCATGTTTAAATAATGCACTGATAAATAGAAATGACGTTGAGCTAAATAATAATATGTTAGTTATTATTTAAATAATAATTTTCCCAACATCATGCATAAACTAGTAAACATTCTTTGTGTGTGTGATATTAATTTAAAACACGCAAGTAATGGGGTTACCACATAAATTGATAGTTTCTTAATTTTCAAAATCCTTGATTCATGGAAGGGGTTACCCATAAAATGATAGTTCCTTAATTTTCAAAATCATTGATTCATGGAAATGAATATTTAAAGTTTAAAATGATCAATTTTAAATTAAGTCAGATGTTATTTGTACACAAGCATGAGATGATAAATGGTCATGTCTTAATAAATGGACATACCCAATGTGGCATAGAATATATGGTCAACTGATTTGTAGTGAAAAATTTGTTATATGTAATGCATACCTTCATGTGAAATTAATTAAGCATATCAACAACATACTTTAACCACTGAAGTTTGTATTAGGACAACCTATTTTGGATTATGGATCAAACTTATAGGTGCATATATATAACCATATATGTATATAGATAAAATATGTATATATCACACCCTTTATATATTCTAAAAACTAAAAATTACATATATAAATATATATAAATGTGTGTGTGTGTGTGTGTGTGTGTTAACATTTTATAAGAAATGTAATTTTTTTAATAATAACAACCCCTAAACATCATAAAATTAATTCACATTTTAAGAAAATGAACTTACTTACGAGAACCAGAAAATAGAGATTGTGTAAAGTAATAAATAAAATTCCTTTACATTTTAAAAACATCGTTTCAAGTCAACACTTCATAGAATTAAAACTGGGTGGATTAAAACTATATGTGTGTATGTGTAATAAATATAAAAATCCATTTGAATCCAAAACATTATTCGCGTGAAATTCTTTATTTAAAGATTGTAAATAATATTTAATAATGTTAAATATAAATAGATTGAATTATTTTTGTATTTTCTAATATACACTAAGTGTATAACAAAAAAAAATTATAAATTAAAATAACCCTTAACTTATGTACACATAAAATAATATGTTATATATGTGTGTGTGTGTATATATATATATAGTCACACATAGATAAATACCCTAATTTGATTAAATTACACCCTCATAAACCATAATATTTAGAGATAAATACTTAAAATTTAAAACCAATATCATTTTAAAAAATTCCAGGTTATATAGATAGATATGATTTCTTATATATATATATATACATGAATAAAATTTTATAACAACATGGTTTAAAAAAACAATTAAACCATTTTCAACATATAGATTTTAAAATCATAACCCAGTTCGGAAAATAATATGTTATAATGCAATATATAGATTCTTGTAAACATTTATAGACAAGTTTATTTTTGTATACCGTTGTAAAAAAATAGACAAAAAAATTGACCAAATTAATTAATCCCTTACAAAATATACATTTAATGAAAAAAATTAAAACATAAACCTTACAAGTCATAATATCATAAAATAAATATTTGAGACAAATTATAATGAACCATAAAATAATATACATTTAAGGAAAAATATCAAAACATAACCCTTACATCCATTATATCACCTGAACTCGAAAACTCGAAGACCCAGGTTTAGCACAGAAGAACTTTTAAACTACCCCAAAGTTATAAACATACCATTAGGAACATATATAAGTATATACTCTCAAAGAATCACGAAAAGAAAATTTTAAAACACATACATTGATTCTGATGCTTGGAGACACTAAGTAAGGAAGTAGAAACAGGGTATGTGATACCCTCAGCAACAGGTATTACAAAATCACGAGGGTGAAAAACACTAAAAATAAAACTCTAGAAAGTAGCGTTGAATTCAATTATAGGTTGACAGAGGGAAATGGGTTCGCTGGTGTGTATGAATATACACACATAATGAAGCTTACCTGAGAAGCTTTGTGGAAACAATGGTGATTAATGAATGAAAATAAATCTCTTGAGATATCCGATTCACACCCAAACATTGACAGAAAACAGGGGTCAGACTTAATTCAAGATTAACGACAAACATCCGAGTTATGAATAAGGAACCTATCTTGCCGCCAGTCTAATCCCCCACCTGGATCTCTAAAAACATAGACTGTAACAAAAACCCAGGTAGCCTGCTCGACCCAGATTGCTTGCCTTGCGACCCGACACCTGACATCGGACCCTACGCGACTCCACCTCTGAGCTTGCCCCACCCTACTGAAACCCTAGATGTGGCATTGACCCGTGACCTATAGCCGAAGCATGACACACCCCCGAGACACAGTCTCCCTTGGCTTCGGCTCGCGCTTTCCCAGCCTGCTCGAGATCCCTGGCGCTGCGACGCGACTCCTAAATCCCTACTCCGTGTTTACAAAAAATGGGACCCCTAGCGGCGTGACACCCTTATCATTATTCCTCAAACCCCTTCATGAGATTCTATTTTTTTAATTCTTTTTTCTAATTTTCCCCTCTATTATTATAACTTTATCTTTATTTATTTAATCAATTGTCATAAAAAATTCAAAAGTCTAAAAAATTTATTTATACCTATTTTATCAATACTTTTAAAAATTAAGTGTTATTTTTATTATTAAATCCTTTTATAAAACATATTTTTACATATTTCACTTTATATACTTATCATGTTAGAAATTAAATTAATAAATTAAATTGTATTATCATAATAACAATTATTATAATTGTACAAATTTTTTGTAAATTTTAAAAACTTTTGTTTTTTTAATATTTAAAATTACTTATATATATACATAATTCAAAATAACAATGATTTTCATAAGAAGATAATTTCATACCCTCACAATTATCTTATTAAAATTGTTTTATTTTATATTCAAAATGTTAATAATGTTATGAAACTTTAATAAAAAATTTATAATCTAATATTTATGCTTAAATCCCATATAATTATTCATATATTAAATTAAATAATTGTCTTCAAATATAGAGTACATATGATATTATCGAAAATATAAAAAACTCATATAATAGATTAAGTAATTATTCAAATAATTAAAAAAGGTCACTTTTACAAAATAATGGAATTGAAATATTTTAAAGCAATAATTCTCAATATCATATATAAAATTATATTATTAGTTTTATATAATTATAATTGAAATCTTCTTTACATATGATTATATATATATCATATTTAGAAAATAAGAAAAAAATAGTCATGTTCATATATTAGTATTATAATATTCTATTAATTAATAATTCATAATGGATAAAATAGTTATTTTAAATTTTACTTCTAAATTAAAGAATATAAATTTTCTATTTTTATTTTACAGGAATCTATCTTTAAATTATAACTATATGCATTTAATTAAACACTAATGATCATTCGATAAAAAACTCCAATGGTTACTTCATTTGAACTCCAACGGCTATAAGTATTTCTAACAGTCATGTAACCCTTATAAACACATGTTTATGGTATTTCATATCTATGTTGGTTTTGTTTACGAGGATGGTTCTCTACATTCATTTTATGCTTAGTGATTGTTCCATTCCCCTAGCGATCACATTACATTTTATGTTTGGTCCAAGCGATGAGGGCTACCTGCCCGGCCTCTTCGTAGTGTTAAAAGGCCTCCCAATGTCACTTCTCAGGTTTGATATTAGTTTATTAGGATAACTATGGTTTTCTTCCCTTTTAAGATGTAAACTTTTTAGTGGTTTATTAATAATATGTGTCTTGTTTTATTTTGAGAACCATTTTTTGAATGACTAAAAAATAAAAAGTTATTATTACACATTGAAAATGATCAGGGTGTCACAATTAGGATATTTCCATAAAATAAAATAGGATAAGTTCCTTAACCATATTAAACCTGAAAAAAACATAAGAGAATCAATATAAACTTCACATGGTCATCTTAGATTCTCTTTTTGAACAAATTTAGAATTCTAGTTACTCAATAATGTTTTTTTCGATCTCATATATTATTACTTAAGAAATAATCATAAGTTATCAATATTTTCAGTTGCTTAAATTAATCTACTACTTCTCAAGGGTAAAAGTTATGTTTGATGATAATGATGTTATTTATATATTGTAGAATATTTCATCTTATTAGTATCATATTTCATATCTTTTCATCATGGATTTTTAATGAAGGTTCACCCACTAAAATTGTTGACCTCAAACAACATACACATTTAGTGATCCAATATATATATTTCACTTTTAAATGATTGTGTTTTATCATTCAACCCACCAAGTAGTTATTTAGGTAGGGAATCATCCCAATCATAAAAAATATTATTCTTGGATAGTTTAGTGGATAAATCTTTGTCTTGATCAATTATATGGTAAACTTAGCTCTATTACTCTGTATTCTAATCATTCCTTTTTCCCAGCTATTATAACCCAAATAAAATGATAAGAACAGGATAATAAAAATAAATATTGGGGAACCGAAATTTTTCCTGAAACTACCCATTGGATTATCCAAATTTATATATTGCTTTCCTTCCTTACATAATATGATCTAAGGGAACCCAAAATTATATATTGAATCTTTTGAGGGAATATCAAATAGTATATTTAAGAAGTTTTCATTGTTTTTCCAATTTATTATACATAATATTCATATTAAATTCGTTACCATTGAATCTTATAAAATATTTATCATCTCGCGTTTTATTCCTTTTGTGTATACATGATTATAACAGTTCAGTTTTGGAATCTCTATTTGATACACCATATTAATGTGTTAAAACCATAATGTTTAATCATTTACAAAAATTGTTTTTTTTACGAAAAAATAAAATCCAAACATATTCATACATATGTGAATGTATCATATTCAAAAGATACATGAAAAATTCATGTAAGGATGTAGATTTATATGAGTTTTATTAAATATACATTACTAATTATGGGGATATATATTTCTAACTCCTTCTCCATTCTAGAATAAGGAATAAGCCTCAAAATTGGCAGGTAATCCAACCCAAATTCCTTTTCTTAAGGGGGACTTTACTCAGGAGAGAATTAAATTCATGATAAATGTAAAACCTATTATGAAAAAAAAACTATTTGCAACTACTAATTTTAATCCAATAACACCTAATAAAAAATTGAGGTCATGGTAGATAAAAAAGGTTTTATAGATTAATAATTAGCATGTAATGAAATGTTTTATCTCTAATAAAGAATTTATCGCATAAATTAAACATATTTAATAGTCATAATATAAATATTTTTATTCCAATCAATAAATTAATGAATAACTCTAATGAAATTAACATTTCATAAATTTAACCACGAGGTAAAGATTTCATAAACTATTCAAAAATAAAGGCCTTTTATTAAAATATAATAAAAAGGATAAAATTGATGGATAATTCTGGATATTGAATATAAAAAGTTTATATACACTCATAATAAGAACTCTTTTATATTAATATTATATGAAATTTTAATTAAATATATTATAATATTATAATATTTATAAATAATTTTATAACTCATTATTTATTATATAAAATTTTTACATAATTTAACATCATACACTTAATATTGTTAAATCCTATGATCATGAATTAAATAAGGCCATTTATTAATTTTAACTATTTAAAATTAATTAATTTTGATTAACTCATAATTTTAAATATACACTCTTTTATTTGACTTCCTTATTTATGTAAATTATTTAGACTTTATAAATCACATTTATGATCAACAGTTTTAAAACACTTTATTTAATGTAATTAAAGATTCTATATAACATACCTTTTTATATGATTTATAAAAATTTAATAAATCATATTGATATGAAAAGATATTATTCTAAAAAAATTAATACTAATGGAATATCATTAATAATCGTTTGAAAAACATTTAACAAATAAATCATAATCATTTTTTAACTTTTTAAACATTCCACAAATGTCATTTCCATTATTTACAAACCATATATAAATAATTTAATTTAATTCTAAATAAAACATTTTTAATAAATCGATACCATATATATCATGTAAAATAAATATAAACAAATCATATTTAGAAAATATATATATTCTAATAAAGCTAATTTTATTATATCGATAATTTTTAATTAGACATTCAATTATGAACTTTTGACAAACCAATACTTTCTTTATATATTATATTTATTAATATTTACTCAGAAAAAAATTTCCAGCACCAAGTGGGATCACCCAAGTAACTATTTCTCTCCTGGAAGGACAAAAGTATTAATGAAAAGAGAGCCAAGCACAGTGAGGGTGTGTGTCGGTGTGAGCTAGTGTATGAGGTGGAGCATGTGTGAAGGAAAGTTGAGGATTTTTAGACTCTCACATGTGGGTCAACATGGGAATCTGTTGGAGATCACTAGATCAATATGGTCATTACTGGTCATTCAAAGCCACATCCTGGGTAAAAAAACCCTTCTAATGAATTTTTCAATGTGGGATTCATTTGGGGGAGGTGTTGTTCGTCCCCTTCGCACGTAGAATCCCACGCATGTGCATCACCCCCTTTCTTCCGATCTTCCATAAGCTTGTGTGATTATCTCAGTGCATACACAAGTCTTACTTGTCAAATATCATTAAAATATTCACATCCATATGTTGATATTTAGTACCCACATAGTATACCACTCATACATAGAATCTATATGCCACATTCCACATCTTTATACAATGTACAATTGTTTCATGCCAAAAATAAATAAATTCTCAAAATTTATTTTTTATCATTATTGACACTAAGACGCTCCCCATAATGACGACACATATCATAACCCCTAGAAAAAATTATACTCTATATTTATATACCTCATGATAAAATATATAATATTATATAAAATTTTATTTTTAGTTCCCTTCTACTCACATTAAATATTTAATGTGATACTAATTTTTAGAGTAAAAAATATATAATTACCTTATATTTTATGGAATTACTGCAGCTCATGTCATGGTGTCTAGAAAATTTCTAACCAAGAACAAACATTATAAGAACTATGGTGTGGTAAAAAAGATCTAGGAATTTTATAGTAACCATGGATACACCATAAGTACTACCAAGTTTTGGTGATGGTGATGAAGTTTTTTTATGGTCACCACAGTGAAACAAGGGAATTATATTTCATGGTGATGGTTTATTTTCATTGAAAATAATGGATTAAACACATTTAATAGTTGTAGAAGTATTCTTTAATTAAATGAATGGGTATTTTCCTGATCTTCATATAATCATAAGTATAAGAAGCGAACCAAAAAAGTTAATCTTTATCACTAAGGAATAAAATGTGAAAAAAAATCACAAGAAAATAGAATCCCAAATATCCTATAGCATATCTATAATATAGTTTCAAAGGATTTTATATTCCTTTTTAAGATAGATTTTTTTATGATGATTACATGGAGCTGTAGAACAAATATTACTACCAATGATCATGATACACCTACTAGTAGATCCCATTCTACCTCAAAGGACACCAGAAACACTTTAAGTGGTGAAACCAAGTTCTCAGGATAAATAAATGAGTCTCAAGAATTTTTAAAGCATTAAAAAAAATCCATGAAATTTATTATCATTTTTAGTATCGAATGAATGAGTTTATCCACACACAAATTAAGAGAACCAATTACCCTTTTTATTTTAAAATTAAAACATTCCTACTTCAATGAGACACAAAATGTGAATCATCCAATGACACTCTTGACCATTAATACATTAAATGGTATTAATGAAAAGTGTTTGATCCATTCTTGATGGATTAAATCAAAGGAAACTATATTAAGAGATTTTTTCATTACCATGTCAGGAATGTAGTGTAGTTAAAAAACATTTCGAGTTGCATTTCATTTATACATTCATTATAAACAAGTATACTATGTTCTACTCTCTTCATGACTACATATATTAAATGAATATACTTTACATGCATCATATACATGGTTATATGAATGCATCATTTGAATTTATTTCATGTTAGTTATATATATATAATATATCAATATTAAATATATATACACTAATAATAAATCTATCATATACATGAATTAAATGTACATTCATCATATTCATGTATATTTTAGTGAACAATAAACAATAGGGAAAAGTTCCGTATCTTTTCCACCTCCCTCAAGTGCTCGACATCACCTTTCCCTCACATGTTGATGTCTCCAACACCCATGATATTTTCCCTCAATCATTACCTATATGGGGCATGTAGAAAAAACCATTCCTAGTAAAATAGTTGTGTTAGTATCCCCATTTTCCCTAGGGTAACCCACTAAACACCAAACCAAACCAAAATGGATCCCTATATTTTTTTAGTAGATTGTTTTACCCAGAAAGCACCCATCATGATTCGCATCTACAACATCATCATTAGTGTGACACTATTCCGTATGATATAGCATTTTGGAATGCATGTTTTTCAAAGAGGTATTACCTTATGAAAAACACTTAAAACTTCAATAATTTCAATTTTTGTGGTGCACCCCCACTCTAAAATGGAAAGACTTCATGGCCAGACTCTAAAACATACATGTCTAAAACCAAATCCTAATTGACCCCCATGCACTAGAATCTCGGAATACCTAAAACAGATTATACCACACCCTCTAAAATGGTGCGGTGGTCCTCTAAATGGCCTATAAATCATCTCAAGCCACTAAAATTTCTTCTAACTCCCTATTAATTCCTCGAAACCATAGAAAAAATTCAGTGAGATTAATTAAAAATTATAAGCTATTACACAACTTGTCTTTACTAAAAGATGTTTCCATTAGTTTCCCCAAGTATTATAATTTTTTTGTATTATTTTTACATACTGATTTCAATATTTTTTTCGAGTTTGGATAAAAAATGTTTGTAAATTTGGGGAACTATTTATTGATGATTTCATAAGTCCATCGAAATATCATAGAGCTATGAAGAGATAAAAGTTTACTAGAGGGAGATCAAGAAGTATAGTCAGATAATATTTTGATTTGCATTCATTAGAAGAAAATTATTTGGGTGAGAGATAAATAGTGATTAAAGATGTTTTTTTAGATATTTATTCAACCAGAATAATGGTCCTTATTGACCCTCTAAATGAATGAAAGAAAAATGACATGTGGTCTCACTTAAAAATGGAGAAATAAAATAATAGGGGATAAGTTGATTGAAAATATTTGTTTTAGGATGGATTTCAAATGTAGTGTAAGTAAAACATTTTCATGCCACCTAAAACTTATGTTTTTTACTAAACTATTAAATTTAAAAAAGTTTTTAAGAGGTTTAGTTGAGCCAAATAAAATGTAGAACTATAATATGGTAAAATAAAAGTCTATAAAAGTACATATATCACTAATTTCTAAGTAACATTACATAGAAATTATAATGTCACAACCTAATTTGTTGTATTGAGATATATGGTCAAAGATCCAATATTCATAATGGAATTTTTTTTACTCTTACTAGATTTTTTAGAAGTTTTAAAGACAGTTGAAGTTGATTCCTATAGTGTATTTGATGAAGTTAGTGTATAGATATATTTTATAGTTATTAAATTCTATTGATTGATGAATTTAATAGAGTGGTATTTTAAAATTGGAGCTTGTGTGCTCCAAAAATTTATCAGAGAACATTTCGGTATAAAAATGGGGAACATTATTTGAGTTTTTATTTTTGTTACTAAAAATTATAAGAATTTTTAGGGAGGGAGATCATCAAAATCAAATCTTACATTTGCTGGAAGATACCTTGGATCAAAAGAAATTAGTTTATTTAGGTGAATTGATTTTTAAGTACCAAAATCTAAAACTTTTTGGAATATAGGTTTTTATAATTGGATTTTTGTGAGAAAAATGTGGTTTACAATTTAGAAGTCTCAAAGAAAAGGCTATATTATGCTACTGGTGAGAACCAATATAATCATCTTATGGGGATACTTATGTGTAGGATGCACAATTGGGGAAAATTTGATGCCTTATAAAACTATTATTATTAGTAATTGGTTATAGTGTTAAATTTTTGACTTAAAAATCTCATGAATAGAAAGGATTAGTTACACACATTGGGGTCAAACATTGTAAAAATATATATTCCTTACTCTTTTTTTAATTTAAAATATATGAGTGAGAGTGATTATATTACATTATTAGATAGTATCCTTTGTAAATAATATATGATAACATAAATTTAAAGTACTTAAAAAATAACCACTAATTCACCTTCCCCCTCTCCTCTTATTGGTTTCCCTATTCTTAGGTTTCACAAGCAATATTAGAGAAAGTTCCCTATGTTGCATAAAATTAATGAATATTGAAATTTAAAATGTTTTAATATCCATTGTATCCCTTCCTTTTAAGGAAAATATTATATATATGAAAAAATAGGATGATAGCCTATCTCATTTCTCATGGATTGTCAGTAGCGAATGCTACTATAGAGGGGTTTTCACCTAGAGAAAAGGATGCACTTGTGATTTTTGTAGAAAAAATGAATATTTTAGTTGATAGGAAGGATTAGAATGAAATTATAATTGTTTTTTTATAAATAATATTACACTGATTTGATCATTCTTCAATCAATCAATAAAACTGAGGATAAAATTAAAATGTATCTTTGAAGGTATTATTAATGTAGAGGAAGAAAATTATCAAATTTAGAGAAGTTGGTTTTATGACATAAATATTTCTAATAAAAAACCATAGAAAAGTATTTAATCATAATCAATTAAATAGTTAGTAATATCATGGGAATTAGGGACACTTTGATAGACTCGGTTATTGGGAAAATTTTAATGAGAAATATCCAAGATATATTTGATCTTAAAGTCTCAACATTTGAGTATTTATATGATTTTACTCTAGAAAAAATTTAAAATATTCTTATGGAATTTGAAATGTGAAGGGATCCAAAATTACTAAAAATGGACAAGGAAGAAATATATTTTAAATCGAGGTGTAATATCAAATCACATATCCAAAAATTTGAATCTTTTGGTGAATCGTAAGATGAATATGAGAAGGATATGGATCACAAGAGGATAATGCCTCTTATATCTCAAAATTTTAGAAAGGGTAAAGGGAAGTAAAAGGAAAGATTATATTGAAATTATTTGAGTGTATCTAGGTTTATCATTTTCAATAAATTTTCCAAATAATAAAGGTAATAAATTTGAAGAAGATGAGACTAATGAAAATACTTATATGAAGAAGTGTAATAAAGATATAAAGAGGGGTTAAGAATAAGTTGAGAAGAAAAGTAAGTTTACCCATAAGAATAAAATGAATTTTCCATGAAATGAAGAAGAAGGGGAATCATTAAAAGTTTTATCATCTAATGATGAAATTCTAAGGAAATTTATAATCTTTATGGCTCATGTGAAACCTATGAAAACGACATGTGAAAAATAAGAAGAAGGTGATGTAACTTACTTGTAATATTTGTTAAAGTTGGAACTTTAAGCCTACCTTGATTAAAATACTAAAATCAAGATGGACCATCTTATGCGAAGAAAGAAAAGATGGAATATGATTTAAAATAAATAATATTATCTCAAAAAAGAGAATACATATTTTGAATAAATAATAAACTCAAACTGAAGGTGATCAAGAAGGGAAAAATGATGAAGTATAAATTGAAAATGTATCGGTAATGGAAGATGAACTGATCAAGAAAAAAACTAAATATATTTAATTTGAATATAATTTGAAGAAGATAAAATATAACACCAATATTTAAATAGAATAAAAATATTATTCATCAATAGATGTTGAAAAATATGGTTTAGAAAATCAGAAAAACATGTTCCTTTTAAATATGAAATACATCAATTTCTACTATAAATGAAGGTTTATAAATAAATAATTGATAATGTATGGATTGATAAAAAGTGTGTAAATACTTATGTTACAGAAAATAAAGTTAGAGACACTATCCAAAAGAAAGATCAACCTCACTAAATGTGGAAGTGTGTAATGTAATGGCTCGGTTACCACCCACAGGTGCCCCAAGCGAGACCGCCACATGACCTCAAGCATGCCTTTATTTATGATATAGGTTTTCAAGGAGTAGAGAGGGCCTGATAAGTCAATAACGAGGAGAATATACCCTCTTTTATCCGAGTAATCCACTAGTGGAAATAAATAAACATTATCTTAATGATATATGACCATAAACAATACTCATATCTCAGGATAATAAAAACTGGAAAAATACAATATTCAACTAAAGAAGAAACATTCCAAGATAATTTATGTTTCAAGTGTCTAAAATGAAAAATAAATATAAAGACACTGATAACTCCAAATAGAGTCAAAAAACACATCTATTCCCCTCATCCAACCTTTATCCCCAATCATCAATCTATCACAGAGAATTTCCCTTAACATGACCTAAAAAAATAAATTCTATTCGGACACTGATTAGGAAGCCCAAATAGGCTGTGAGTAAGATATAGTAGGCCACCACCAATAGTGTATAAATCATTATCCAGTCAAAAATAGTCCATGTAGTTATATAAAAAATAATTATAGTGTGTAATAAAATAGTTATCACATTATCAATTAATATTTATTTAACCACATAAACATCGGGCTCTCATAGACACCCATATTTCAAAACCTGATTCATCCCACACCAGAGTTTGATGTATCCTCAAGGGATATCATGAGTTTTAATGATCATGTTACCATTATTATTTTAAAAAATGAACTCCCATGATACTATTCATTAATTAAAAAAATTGTACAAACATGTTACCATTATTATTTTCGAAAATGAATGAGCATGTTACAATTCATTAATTGAAACATTTGAATGAACATGTTTCAATTATTATTTTCACAAATGAATGACCATATTACCATTCATTAATTTACCCAATTGAATTACCATGTTACCATTCTCTGATCCTTTTCTGAATTTCCACGTTACCATTCACCATTTACTATAACATATATAATAATAAAACAATATTATATATCTCTCAACTACCCATTAATTAATTTAATAATTAATAAATCCTTTTATAATATAATCGTTCAATAATTAATTCAGAAATTATTTAATCAAACACAGAATTTCAATATCTCATAGTTAATTCACCAATTAATTATCTAGTTCATCACATCAATATCACATAATCAATTTCCATATCTAATTACTCCCAAATCCCATAATTTCACAATTTTATAATTAATTAACTAACAAAATTAATTAATTTCATTGGAAAATTCAATTTCTAAAAAAATCTAGTCATTATATAATTTTCATACACATAATCAGAATCATGACTATGGGATTTGAACATTAGACCACCCACCTTTAACCAAAGATCCAACAACATTTCCAATAGCTAACTCGCAAGGGGAAAGATGAGGTTGTTTTTTCAAGAAGTTACTAGATCAAAGTTGACCAAGATAAAAAACAATAATGAAAATTCTCCAAGTGATTTTACCATAAATGGTATGAGAAGAAGGGAGGGAAGGATGAAATCCTATCACAAAGATTTAATAGGGATTTGTCACAAAAAGGGACATTTGGAAGAGGTTTTTTCATTCCAAAATCACTTGTAAATTCTACCTATTCTGATATGATAAGTTCCGCAATGGTTTTCAACAAACACCAGCAGTACATCTACTTTAAAACTCTAGGTCATAAATTTACATGATGTTTAATTTGTTTACAAGTTATGTAATTATTTATAATGGTTGTCACCAAAAAATCTATCGCCTCATATTTATTTTATTAAAACTCACAAATAATTACACAACGTGAAATACCTTTACATGATGTGTAAATGTTTCTAGTTGATTTTACGTCCATTTTCCCTTTCGAAGCCTCTCAACTCATAATCAACCCATTTTAAACACTTAACTAATTTATACCCAAACTCCATTAATTAAAAGAAGAATACATCCCCAAACATTAGGTCCTTTTCTCAAATAAAGTCTCTCCTCCTTTAAACAAGAGAACTTTTTAAGAAAAGTACCTAAAAATAAGAGATCTTACAATCTCCTCACCTTATAATAGCTCATCCTTGAGCTTCACTTCCAAGCATATCTATGATTCCGAGTCAAAATGATTGGGACACTAAGCCTGCATATCTATTTCTATTTCCCAAGTATTCTTTTGTATACAACAATGTTTCCACAATACATGAACTATTGGGACACCCATTACCCACTACACTTTCTCACTATGATCCAATACACATATTGGATACTCCCTAAAGGATGTATCTATCTCAATATCAAATCCTCCACCTTGATCAAATGAGAAGGGCAGGATGATACTAATGAATTTGTGATATATGGAATACATCATGTATCGTGCTATATTTTTGTGGAATATCCAATCGGTATTCAACCTGATTGATTCTATCCACTACCTTAAACGGCCCAAAAAACCTAGGTGAAAACTACCCTACTTACATATCCTATGGTGACCCAACCTAAGAGAAACCAAAAAGAATACAGGATCAACTTATGAAAACTCTAGGGGTCATTTCCATCTGTCAACATATGACTTCTTCCTACTCTGAGATGTATACATAAATTTCCAAATTAACTAAAACTTGTCTATCATATCTTATAAGTGACTCAGTCACAATAACTCTAACTCACTGGACACTATCCGGATTAGTGGTGATCTGTATATACTTCCATAAATATCCTCATATGGTTCCATTTATATAATTTCCTGATATCTTTTGTTATAGGAAAACTCTACAAAACCCAATTGTTTCTCCCAAGACCCTCCAAATTTAAGCAAACATGCCCGTAGAATATCATCAAGATCACGTATAGTACACTCCAATTTCTCATATCTTGTTGGGTGGAAATACATACTCAATAATACCTATATACCAATCACCTTATGAAATCCATTATAGAACTATGATGTAAAGCATGAGTTATGATAAAAAACTATAGTCTATGGCTCCCCAAGAAAAAAGACAATCTTCTGAAGATATAAAACTCCCAGATACTCCACTGATAAAGTATCCTATATATTCAATAAATGTGCTACTTTGGTCAGTAGATCCACAATAACCTAGATAACATCATTCTTCCATGGTGTCCTTGGAAGACCCACCTTGAAATCTATTTTCATGTCATTCCATTTCCATTCTAGAATAGGAAACAAGTGAAAAAAACCTTCAGGTCATTGATGCTCTACCTTCAACTTCTAACAGGTGTAACATCGTGTCACTAACTCTTCTATCACCTTTTTCATGCCTGGCCACCAATACTTTCAATGATGTTTATGTTAAATTTTGGTCACCCCTAGAGGTACCTCCCACTTCATGTAATGAAATTACCTCATGAGATTATCTCATGCACTCATAGACACAACAACATGATTCTTGACATAGATGGTATCATCCTCATCTATGATCTAATATGACTATGACTTCCCACATTTAGTACTTTCACTTAGGTTCAAACACTCTGGATCCTCATATAGTGTGTATCTAATCTAACTCAAAATTGTATACTCCACTGAAACTAAAACCGGATTTATATTCTTTTAACTATCCCAAACCACCACATGCATTTCAACCAGCAAATCCATCATCTTTCACTCGGTACTAGACTCATATAACACTTGAGTCATTTTTTTTCTTGATCAAAGAATCAACCATAATGTTTCCTTTCCCATGAATAAATGATATCTCAAAATCGTAATACTACATACACTCAACTCATATACACATTTGAAAATTCAAATATCATTGAGAGAAAATATACATCAAGATCTTGTGTTCTATAAACACTATAAACTTCTATCCCAATAGATAATGTCACCCAAACATCAATATATAATAAAACTACCAACTCAAGGACATTTATAGGGTAGTTCAATTCATGTGGTCTAAGCTTCCATGACCCGTACAAAAAAACTTGATCTCCCTACATCCACATAGTTTTGAATCTGATTCCATAAGTGTCACAATACACCACATACTCCTCACCTATCTTAGGTAAAATCATGATTGGTTATAATGTCAATTTCTTCTTCAACTCTTTCAGTGAATTCTCACAAGCTTCATTCTATTTAAACTTTAACCCATTCTTTGTCAAGACCGAAATCAGCACTATCAAATAGGAAACTTTTTAGATGAATCTCTTATAATATCTATTAAACCATATATAGTTATGTATATTGAACACATTATTGGTTTTCTGAAAAGAATTCACTTCCTGAGCCTTATCTGGGTCCACTAATACACCTTCCTTTGAGATGATGTGTCCCATGAAATGAACCCGATCAATCCAAAACTGATGCTTAGATAACTTGGAATATAGCTCATTCCCTCTCATTATATTAAGGACAATGCCATTATGTTGGGCATGATCATAAAGAGTCTTGGAGTACACCAATATTTCATCCAAAAACACCACCAACAATTAATCCAGGTTTGGATGAAATATCCTATTCATCATGTCCATAGCCACTACTAGGGAATTAGTCAATCCAAACAATATTACACCAAACTCATATAGTCCATACCTACTATTGAATGTAGTCCTTGGTATATCAGAAGTCCTAACTCTTAGTTGTTTATACCCTAATCTCAATTTAATCTTCTATAATACACAAGATCCTCTCAAATGGTCAAAAATATCATCGATATGTGGAGGAGGATATCGGTTATTCATAGTCATCTTGTTTAACTTCTTGTAATCAACACATAAAAAGAAAATATTAGTAACCTTACTTTTGAACAATACTGGTGAACCCCAAGATGACGTACTCTGTCGAATAAACGCCTTATCCTCCAACTCAACCAGCTGATTCTTAAGTTCTTGAGTCTTTTTTGGTGACATTTTTTATGATTTAATAAATAATAGCTCATCCCATGGAATGAGTTTAATATTTAATTCCACATATCTCTTGTAGCCCTAAGAATTATTAGAGAAAGATATCATAAAATAGTTTCACAACTAATGGAAAAAGAATCTTTCTTACCACCTTCATCATCTAGAAAAAGAATAAAAGCCTTGGTTGTGAGCTATCCCAATTGATGATTAATTGGACCTACTCAGCCTACCTAAATATCCCTCTCTTTAGTAAATGTAATTATCACCCTTAGGAGATATAAATGTCAATCTTCAATAGTAACAATAAATGTGGGCTTAGTATGTGACTATCCAGTCCATACCCATGATTAGGTTGAAGCACGACATATCAAGGATATAGAGATCTCATAAAAATGATATTCCATGACATCGAGAGAACACTCCTTACATAAATGTATGTATCCAGTCCATACTCCCATCAATATATCTATAGTCATTACCCCACTCAAAAACTCTACTGATAGGCTCAAACCATTAATAAGTTTAGATGATATAAAGGAATAAAAGACACCAGAATCAAACAAGTCACTAGTTAATATAGATGCTATAAGAATAGTACCTATCTCTATTGTTGGTCTAGCCTCTCTATCCACAAGTTTAGGTTGCACTTCATGCAAATATTATACACCTCTTCCATGTGATGTCGTCTGACTACCCTTAGATGTAACACTCTTCTCATATTAGTGATCCTTCCCATACTCACCATGTCTTCTTACTCTACCACTGTGACAAGTAGAAATCCATATTCTAGTTTGATAAGAATTATAAGATCATATTCCCACACTCTGAATCTATCGAGCTACACCCTCACTAATTTTATACCATTGTGTCATGCAAAACTTCTATAGATTTCACATCTTTCTGCTAGACTAGATCTCTAATGTTGGTTAGGAAAAATCAATACAAGAATAGCCCAACCTACCACACTGATAATAGATCAATCTAGAAAGGTATTATGAAATCTACCCTATTATCTTTGTATACTTCTTTCCACTCCTCTAACTAAATTTTTTAGAGGCACTTTCTGACCTCAAATGTCGTGCTTCCAGATCTTCTAGTAGAACATTTATTCCATATCTAGAAGCCCTTTTCAATTTCCCCTCAACTATAAGATCTTGATCCACCACCTAAAAAAACTTCTTAAAAAAGGTTAAATTGTGACTTAATCTCACACTTAAGTTCATATTGAAAGCATTTCATTGTAGGTTTTTCATCTCCCTTCAACACTAGAAAAAATCTCTACAGGTCTATAAAGAATATAGTATAATCCATCACTGACATTCTCCCCAGAGTTAGCCACATAAACTCTACTTCTTTCTCCAACCTCAGCAACTCTGGAAAGATGTTCTCTAAGAACTTCTCTAAAAATTTAATCCATATCATGCCATCCACCGGTCCAATATGTGCATGAATATATCACTAATTATTCACTAATTATCATAGAATATAATGGAACAATATAACCCTTTTTTAGTAGGAGTGTCTAAAGGTTCAAGTACCATCTCAATGGAATCAACCCAACTCAGCTCCTTCAAGTCCACCCTCTTGAGTGAATGTATGAAGGTGATGAAACTAGAAATCTCTCATCAGTTCAAGAATGGTTCTCACAACACACCATAGGTTTCTTCCCATTATTTTCATGAATTCAGAAATGTTATCTCATAAATACTCCCTTTTTTTCTCACGTGGAACTATCAGTGCCTCAGGTTCCACTACTGGAGGATCATCCAATACCATGTCCTCCGCTCATCCTCTCAACAATAGTCATCATAGAGTCATATATATACAATAATAAACACACATATTAAAAATAATAACACAATTTCATCACATTTTTATTATGGAAAAACACAACATGCCACAATAATTATTTTATACACATCTTGCTACATGACCCAAACTGAGGCGCTATCACTACCCCTAACCATCCCACATCTGGGTCATGGTTATAAGGTTAAACACATTATCATAGATCATTTTTATAATTTAGAAACCAATTAATTAACATTATAGAATCATTTTACCATTTATAATTTCAGAATAGGCACCATTTCCAATTCAATTTAATTATCGACAAAAATATTTCAAGTTCAAAAACATACCCAAAACCTATTTTTTTGTGAATGCCTAAAATAATGCAAGTCACAAAATAATCATGAGTTCTTATAATGATTCATGAAACTCAAATATAATTCCATTCTAGTCTAAAATACAATTCTAAATAAATCTCATAAACAATAATCACATCAGACAATGAGTGTGTCACCCAATGTGAAATAATATTCAACTTTAGTAGAAAACAACATTAACATCATCCCCACCCTAAGTACATGGGTTTTCCTTCATAAATGGGTTTTCAAATCCAATGAATGAGATTGTAAACAATATACAACTCTTCCTAGTATCTTGTATAAATTTCCAAAACATTAAGACAAAAGAAGAAGAAAATATAATTGGAGCTCTAATACCACTTTATAACGTCCCAGCTCAGGTTCCATGCATTACTGCCCCGAGCCAGGCCACTGAATTACCTCAAGTTCACCTCCCCATATTTTAGAGGCTACCGACTAGCAGTGAGGGTATGGTAAGTCAATATTTGGGAGACTATACCCTATTTTATCAGAGTAATACACGAGTATAAATAAATAAAGAATAACAAAGAGATATATGACCATAAAAAATACCCATATCTCAAGATATTCAAGAAAGGAAACTATAATATTCAACTAAAGAAAAATAATTCTAGGATAATGTATGCATCAAGTTTCTAAAATAAAAAATTTAAATAAATACACTGAAAACTCCAAAGTGGGTCATGAACCACATCTGGTCCCCTCAACCAAGGCTCATACCCAATAATTAATCTGAAAAATGTATTATTCCCTTAAACTATCCCACAAAAATTTATTCTATTTAGGTACCAATTAGGCAGCCTAAATAGAGTATGAGTACGACTCAGTAAACCACCACCAATGGCATCTAAAACAATATCCAGTCAAAAATAATGCATGCAGTTGTATAAAGAAATAATTAAATTTCATAACTAAATAGTTATCACATTATCAATTAATATTTATTTAACCATAGAAACCATTAGTTCTTGTGTACACCCATATATCAATCCCTGATTCTTTTCACACCAGAGTATAAACTATCCCCAAGGAATATCATGAGTTTTAATTTCCATGTTACCAATAATTAAATTACACAATTTAATGACCATGATACCATTCTTATTTTCATAAATTAATGGACATATTACCATTCATTAATTCAAAAATTTTCATAACCATGTTACAATTATTATTTTCACAAATGAATGACCATGTTACCATTCATTAATTCACACAATTAACTGACTATGTTATTGTTCATTGATCCTTGGAAGAATGTCCATGTTACCATTCACCATTTATTATCAGATGTATCATAATAAGAAAATATTACCTATATCTCAACAAACAATTAATTAATTATATAATTAATTAATCCTTTCAAAATATTATCATTCCAAAATTAAATCAACAATTAATTATTCAAACACAAAATTTCAATATCTCATAATTAATTCACTGATTAATTATTCGTTTCATCACATTAATATCGCACAATAAAGTTATATATCAAATTTTCCCTATATTTCACAATTTCACAATTCTATAATTAATTATTTAATTCAATTTTTAAATTTAATTTATCAACAAATCTAGAAATTCTACAATTTCAATGAATGTAATTAGAATCATGACTGCGGGATTGGAAAATTAGAACACCTACCTTTAATCGAAGATCCAACAACATTTCAAATGACCAACTCCCATGAGGAAAGATACGAATGGTTTCCAAGAGCTTCCTAGATCAATGTTTACCAAGATCAAAACCAATAACATAAATTCACTAAGGGATTTTATCGCAAAGTGTTGGAGGAAAAGGAAGAGAAGGAAGAAATCCAACCACAAAGACATACTAGGTATTTATCGCATAAATGGTATGTTCGAAAGGGGTTTTGGAATTCCCAAATTTCATATAGAGTCACCCTAGGATGAGAGGATAGGAGTTGAAGTGGGTTTCAACAAAAATCAGTTGTACATCAACTTTAAAACTATATGTTGAGAATTTACATGGCATGTAATATGGTTACACATCGTGTAATTATTTTTAAAGGGTTTCATCGAAAAATCTATCACCATAGTTTTATTTTCTTTTTACCCATGAAAAATGACAAAACATGTAATACCATTACACGATGTGTAAATATTCTATAGTTGAGATTCATCCCATATTCCCTTTAAATCCTCTCAACTCACCTTGAAACCATTTTTAGAAAATAACCCATTTATTTTAAAACTCCATTAATTACAATAAGAATGCATCCCAAAACATTAGGTCATTTTATATAATAAGGGCTCTCTGTCTCTAAACAAGATTGCGCCACTAAGGTTCAAAGGAAAAAAACTTAGAGAGGAAAGTACCTAGAAATATGTGATCTTACAAAGGGATACATATCTACTAATGAACCACCATGATAGTTATATAACTGAAACTTTTATCAATAAGAAATGTGGAGGTTTGAATTTTATTACTACTTCTATAAAAACAATGGGCACATAGAATATAATATCTAGGAAAATATGTCCCTAATAGGAATAATGTTTGAGTTAAGGGGGAGAAAATATTGAAGAAAATAAAACACTGATTAAAATATGAGAATTGAATTCTCATGGAAATATGAATTGGTGATAATAAATCTTCAACAAAAAAATAATTTTTGACTAGCAAGAGGAAATATGTAGAAGATGTGATCATACTTTCCATTGTGCAGATGAATTCATGAAAACTACTCTCATAAAGGATTTGTACCCTAGAAGAGAAAAGGGAAAAGGGAAAATGTAGATTAAAATTCCCTCGTAGATAAAGTCACCTTGAAATCTAATTGGAAGAATACAACATGGATTATTTATAGAATATTCTCCTCACATATGATAGTGCCATAAAAATAAATGGAAGTTTCACAACTACTATAGATGATTAACAGTTAATGTTCTAGGATGTTTTTTTGTTGGACAAAAAGTTAACTTAATAAGTGTAAGTTATCTTTGTAATGATGAAAAAAGTGATCTTTCAGAGAAATTTTAGTATCATTCAGTGCATGAATGTAACACCCGAGACTTTTATGTTATATAAATCATCAAAGGAATCTTTTTCTACACAACACTTGCTTGGCTTGCTTTACACGCAATCGCGACCTTCCTCGATAGCTTGCGTCGTACGCAATACCGAGTTTCACTAAACAACAATATGCTATTAAAACTAGCCGTTATGAATAGTAATAACCACTTTTTGAAATTTTATAAATTTTATTTTTCAAAATGGACTTCATTTTTGGACTCAGAATATCGAAATTAGCCTAGGGTGAAATTTTGGTATTTTTCTGAAAACTTTCAATTTTTGATGAATAGTGAAACCACTAAGTGGTAGGTTAAAAACTGAATTTTGCATAAAACTTAATTTTACCGCTTCTGTGAATGGAATTTCAAAAATCCGAGAGACACGGTTAATATCAAGGACTAAAATGTGGTTCAATGAGATGAAAATAATTTTTTGGTGAATAGTAACTTTTTACTATTTTTACCGCGGTTAATAGTAAATAGGGTAACTAAGGGTAAATATGATATTAATATTACCCTAACACATGTCCTAATTCTATTGGACAAGTGTAATTCGACCAAAAACAAACTTAGGAATAAAATATGACCATTTAGGCCCACTTGGATTAGATTAGGACATTTATTATTAATTTATTTAAAGAAGGGTTAAAATAGTTAAAATCAAAGTTTAATAAGTAAATCATTTTTAATATGGGGTTATACATAATATAAATTCAATTGTAAATATTCATTAGAAAGCTAAGAAGATTTCCTACATGATGGTATTTTATTTGTAATTTTTAGACATCAAATAATTTAATTTATTTATGACACAAAGATGATGCAGTAATTATCTTATTAATGAAATATTGACTAAATTGATAATATAAATACCAAAATAAATGTAATTTGAGACTTTTTATGAATTACACTAATTTTATAGGTTACTATGATATATTATTGTTGATTTAATTAACTTGGTTCGAACATATAATTCTGTTATGACTTTCACAAAAATCATATATCAAATAGTGTCAAAATTGACACAAAATAGTTTTTAAATCAAATATTATATTATTAATTGTTATTTTATTCCTAAAAATCTATGGTTCGGCCAAATGACTTAGATAAGGATATATATATTAATAATAAACAATTTGGGGTTCGTTTGGCATGTTATAGTAAGTGTATTAACCATATAGTGAAAGAAAACAAAAAGACACGGTAAAAGTTAAATTAATTAACTTAGAGTTAAATCTAATTGATAAGGTTAAAATAATACCCTAAACTTGTCTAAATCCTATTGGTTGATAGGATTTCGACCCATCCCCACTTTATCTTCGAAATAAGACCCTTTGGAACCATTATAAACCGATTTTGACTTTAATATAAAATAATATTTTGAGATATTCCTAAGGTGCCCCTCTCCTCCCTTATAAAAGGGCACCTCCTCCCCCTCCTCCTCACACCAAATTGAGCACTCAAGCTCGGCCAACCCCTGCCATTTTCCCTTCTCCACTTCCCTAGAATAATCCTAGAGGTCCTGGTCTTCTCCAAAGACCAATCTTAGTTCCTTAAGTGGAGGATTCAAAAAGGCGTTCCAAAGAAGAGGTAATATCCATTACCGATCTTTTCAATTTCTTTCTTCTTCAACTTCTTCTTCTTTAGTTGTTTCATGACAAAGTAATAACATCAGTATTACTTACATACTGATATGTTATTATAAATATGAAACAACCCTAATTCACCTTCTATCCATCCTACGGAAAAATGAAATCACCGCGCGTGCGTACGTACGGAATACCGTCTCCACGCCGTGGTGTAATCTATTTTCCACCATCACCTTACAAGGATGGGTATAATGGTGTAATCAGTAACTATATATGATTATTATTAAGTAATATTGATACTGAAATAATATATATATATACTCCAATACAATTCCACGATCATAGGAACGATATCATCACTCGTGCGTACGTACGGAATACCGTCTCCACGATGTGATGCGACTCGTTCTACATGATCTTCATTTCATAATGATTATATAAATGAATTGAATGAATGAATATGGTATATACTACACTAATACCATTCTGGAAATGAATTATCTATAACCTAAAGATAAGAATAAGAACTTATTCGACAAAACACGTATAAGAACAAAAAGTTATAAAGACCCGAGTAACAAGTAACAATGAAATATTACTAACAAGAAGCTAATAATATGACCATATATGATATCATATAAATATGTATGATTCTGGAATAAGTCAATAACATTATTTAAACCATTATACAGGAGCTTCGGACACGAACAAAGCAAATCGGACCTAAGGTAAGGGAAATATCACAATCTCATTTTTTTATCCGAGATTGTTTATTCGTAAGTATTTACTGGGGTGTATTTTATCATCCACATCCATGTTCCCTCAATATGTAATATTGTTTCCATCCACTTGAAATAGTTTAAATCCAATTTTACCCTTAGGTGAGTTTTTTGTAAAGAATATGAAAGGAATCTTTTGTCGTTTTTCCGTACGAGGTACTTTTTGACTTTTCCGACAAAAGTACGAAGAATGTTTTTTTTTAACTTATACGGAATGAATGGATTTTTAAAAAATTGTTTCCAAGAAGCTTCCTTTACAAGTTTTCAAGTTTATTTTTAATCAACTTCTTTTATTTTAAAGTTGTATGACATGTTATGAAAGGAAAAATGTTTTTGAATAAGAAAGGATATTTTCCTCAAGAATTCAATTCAAGTGTTTTATCAAAATTATTTTCCATCTAAGATAATAAAGGGTTCTGTTTCTATCCATATTTTTACATTGGTTTGACTATGTTGTGATGGAATTATGTTTATGAATTCCTTTATCTTATATGAATTGATTTATGATGTTTCAAGAATCCCATTTTTGTTATATGTGTTATGCGATTATGTATGTTTTATGATTATGTGGCACACATAAGAAAGGATTCATTATAAGATGGGTGGGACCTATATCTCCCTCCAATGCATTGGGTAATGATTTTATATCTCATGAGATAGACATGGCTGGAACGGAAGGTTATTTCGGTTCAGTGATACAGGACTGAAACGAGGAGTGAACTCGGTTCAGAAAGGGACTTTGTCCACTAAGATAGTCTTGGCAATGAGTCATGACTAACAAGAAATGATTTTCCATGATTATGTGTGCATGCCACAAAGATTCAAGTTTTATGTTATGATTATGGGGATCTCATTTTCACTTCTATGATTTATTCCATGTTAAGATATTATGATCTCTTTTGCAGGTTTTAATTTTCAACAAGATATGATATGATTTTTATTTCCTTTATTTGCCCTTGCTGAGCATTTGAGCTCACCCTTTTATGTTTTCTTTTCCCCAGGCCAGGAAGATGGATATTAAGTAGAATATGCTAAAAGGGACCCTAGATATGATGAAATAAATGGGAGACACTGTAGAAGATTTATGAACCAGTTGTTTATGTTTCCCAGTTTCTAAAGACACTATACCTATACGGTCCTTTGTGGTTTTGTCATATGTTGTAATAAGTGTGATTCAATTTTGAAGTATTAACAATGTATGTAAAGTGTGGGTAGTTATAATGAAGGATGGAATAAATATTTCTAAAGGAGTGAGAACCAAAGGAATTTTTTTGTATTGAATGTTAGAGTAACACATATTAAATAAGTGAGAAGGATAAAAATAAGTTATGGAATATAAATATTGTTCAATCAGACCAACAGAACATTAATTAAATATCCAAGGAGGAAGACTTAGGATATTTTACTCTTTTGAAAGGATAAATAATATTTTTTTATTAATCTTGTAGGAAAGGGAAGATGATTGAAGTAAAACATAAAAGAATGGAAATTCAATCCACAAAACCTCTTGGATTTATAAATTCAGATATATATATATAGACAGATGGGTCATCTATCCCTAAAGGATCATTTATATTTTATCACTCTTATTGAAGAATTCACCTTGATGACTAGTGTTGTGTTTATTAAACATAAATCGAATAATATGTAAATGTTTATGTTTTACATAAAGTATAATAAAAAGAAACTTTTTTTATATATCCAAAAGATAAAAATATATTATTTAAAGGAGTTTACAAGTTACTCTTTTAAATCATATCTATCGAAGCATATAATAAATCATTAAAATAGTGCTCCCTAAAACCCTTATAAAAATGGGGTTTTTTAGAGAAAAGATGAAAGTCTAGTTGATTTGGGAAGTAAAATGGTTATGGAGAATAAAATCCAAAAAAAATTACAAGGAAGTTATATTGGTTGTATTACATGTTCAAAATAGTTTTCTAGTAACATGAAAAGAAGACATTTCACCTTTTGGAATGTGAAATAAAAATAAATAAATGGTGAAATATTTTAATGATTTTATAAAACATTTGTTAATAAGGATCAACAGTCTGAACTTATGAAAATTTTATTAAACGGTTGAATAAGTAATTTTATAGGGTTATCCAACAAATATAATATTCTATAGGTGATGGAAAAAACAATTACACAAAATTGTGAAATAATATGATGTTAAAGTGATTGAAAATAAGGCTAATCCAATTTATAGAAAAATGGTGAATCTAATAAACCAACCTAAGTTTTTGTAACATATTTTGGAAGTCTAATTGGAATGAAATAATTCCAGGAAACTTGTATCAAAAAAAATTCTTGATGAATCTAATTTTTATGTAAATTATACTGGAAATAAAAATTAAATGTTTTGGACATTATTGAAGTATGTTTAACTAATTAATATAAAAAAATATCATTAAGATACATTTTAGATTAAAATAATGTTCAGAATAAATAATCAAATTGAACTTATCTCTTAGGTTGAACATTATTAAATTTCTGAATAAGTAGAGAATCTGGATTGGTTAAAGTCCATGATGGAGTAATTTGATCAAATTAAGAAAATAAACCCCTAGTAACTTGTTCCAAGATTATAAGTAATTAATATTATTAGAACTAAATGTGTGTTTAGGTATAATCTTAATGAAAATCCTAAATTATCATGTAATAATATAAGGTTTTTTTTCAAAGTATATTTATAGAATGAATGTTTTGATTTTAAAGAAACTTTTTCCCTTGTTATAGTATTTGAGATATATCTAATATTTTTTAATTTTTCTACTCATTGAAAATACATTTTTTATCAAATGGAAGTAAATTCATAATTATTTAATGGATAAATTTAAGAATAATTTTATGTTGAACAACTAGTGTGATGTATACATTATGTGGATGGAAGTATGTGTTTTAAACACACAATAAATATATTGGTAGAATTAGCCCCTTGTGTATGGAATTGTATACTTGAGAGTTTCTTAAAGATATTTTAATTTTTTAAAGGAATAGTTGATTGATACTTATATGTGAAGGAGGTATGTTTTGGAACCCTTAAATCCATTATTTATGTTGATGATATAATCTTTACAAGTGGAAATGATCAGTCATGTATGAAATTCTCAAAGAAAATGAAAGTTTACATTAAAATATCAATGCTTGGGAATATTATCTTCTTTATCATGATGTAAGTTATTAAAATTAGAAGTTTAATCTTCCTATTATATGTAAATGATGGTTAGAATCTATTTAGGATGTTTGAAATAGAAAATTCAAAGGAATTTAATACTCGTTTTTTCATTAGAGGATTGCTTAGAAAAGATAAATCTGGAAAAAGTGTTAATCAATGTGACTTTTGAGATCTAATTAAAAGATTACACTATCTTAATATATCCCAACCAGATATTTTATATACATTCTTGTTGTGTTATAGATATCAAAGTGATCAAAAGGAATCATAGTTCATGGTTTCTAAAAAATTAGGCAGGTTAAAAAAACATCAAACTATGGATTGATGCATTAAAGAAGTTTTAAGTTGAACATAATTAGATTCACGAATACTAATTAGGATTAGGATTCTGATGAATAGAAATAAACTTCTAATAGAACAATATTTTTCAGGAGAAAGTTTTGTTTTTTGGAATATCATGAAGAAAACCCCTAAAACATGAATCATAATATGTTTTTGCTGTAAAATATCATGTTTTTATGGGTGCTCAAGGTCTAAGGGGAATTTTAATTTTCAAATTATTGGTTGGTTCATTTTGAAAACTAGGTTTTAGAATTGAGTTCTAAGGCATGGATAACCTCAAAGGATGTGTTCTAGACATGGTTGGAGGCTTGGGGTATATCCTAGGGGCTCTAAGGAGCCTCAAAAGAATTTGGGTAGATGCTCTTGAAAAAAGATAAAAGAGATGCACCAACTATCTAGTGTGGTATTTAAAGGGATAATTAAAATTCTTAACCTCAGGTTTTTATAAGGAGTTCCCCCTTCTCCAATTATTTGAGTGGTGTGAACCAAGGGGTCCTTCCCCCTTCTCCTTCCCCCTTCCCTTTATTTTTGGGGTACTTTTATGGGGTTTTGTGTTATTTGATGTATTTTATAACCTAAAATAACCTATGAACCTATGTGGATCTCCTCCTCTCATCCACTTAATTTTTTATTTTCTTATTTGGGGATTTGGTTTCCATTCCAGCGGGGCAGGGAAGAATAAGTTAAACATGATGAGGCTTTAACTATGCCTAAGGAGAGGGTGACATGGAGAACATCCTTCATGCTCTTCCTCGACTATTCTTCCATGGTATGATGCACCATAATATATAATTTATTTTCTTTATTAAATTAATTTAAAATTTATAATGAATTAACATGAGTTAATGGTTGTTTCACTCGGTGTAATGCTAATGGGTGAGATAGACCCTAGGGGTTTCGTTGGAGTTGGTTTCAATGTCACGCAGTAACCTAGTGAGTTATCCGTTATTATTTTATTTTGGTTTAATATTAAATAATTAATTATAGTTGATATAATTATTTATTTATTTACATTTCTATTTTGTTAGGAGATGAGGTTACTAAGATGAGTTTGATTGATCATGGAAAAGGTTGGATGGATTGGATAGGCCTTGTCAATTGCTACCAGACCTTATAAATAATTGAAATGCTTTCCTTTGAGGTATGAGGTCTCACTAACTCTCCATATATATTATTTTCTTCATTTTTATATCATGTGGATTATTTAGCATGCCACTGAGGGTGATGGACAAAGTTAATTTATTTAAATGGAATGGTTTTAATTAAATTAAATAATCTATTTGAAATGACTGATCACCATGGGTCATCAAAGACACCTATTATCTAACTTTATGCCTTGTATGTTGATGGATGGGGGTGGAAGCATTTATATATGGGGTAGACTCCAAACCACTTGAGACGCAAAGTCATACTAGCTGAGATCCATTATCCCATGTTTAGGGGCTTGAGACACCACCAAAATGGAGGTTAGGGATAAGTTGGGAAAATATACTTTGTAGACCTTAGAGGAACTCCTTTTTATGTTTTTTCTTGTTTAGGCTCATTTGGTTGAGTGCAGGGTAAAAAATCCTCACCTGGCCATGGTAACTTGGCCTAGGTATGAAAATTGTGGATAGAGTGGGATCAAGTTTGGTGAGTGGAAAAAACCCATAGTGACATTGGGGATAGAGGTGTTACATGTTACATCTCATGACTTTTACCCTTATAGAGGGACCCCACATTGTTGGTAAGGTTATGATACCTAGTTAACGATGTCAATGGATGTGACATCCTAGAAAAATTGGTGTTGTACAGTGATTTTAAATATGACCAAGGAACCATGCAAGGGTGCCTCTGTTATGCTGAGACTGAGGTGACTCGAAATTTAACCCATTGATATATTGATCCTAAGTGGGTGCATTTTATATGGCAGTTGGTTTCATCATGGAACCCACGCTAGACTCATAATCCCGAGGGACGACAGATTATAGTGAAGTGCGTGGATGTTCGGTCAGACCGTTTTTTGTTATTTATAGTGGATAATAGAATACGGCCTCAAGGATGATATGATGATGATGGTTTCTATGGACATTATTGTGTAATATGGTTGGTCTACCATGTATTAGAGCTATTATATGGTCACATAATCCACAGAGTAAGAGTTCGGTGTTGGATAATCCATGTATTAGGGCCCATATTTGATTTGGAGACACCATGGATTAGTAGATTGGTATATAGATGAGAGATTCCATGAATATGGAGCTGGATTATGGTATTTTCCTTGGAATAGAGCCTCGGTATATTGTTACATATTTGATGGGGTTGTAGCTCTATGTTGGAGCCACAATTGTTTTGGGATCATACAAAGTCAATAGATTCCTTGGAATAGGATCTTGGATTTTGGAATATCATGGGATGGGAACCTATAGTTAATAGGATTAGTTAAATCTTCAATGGATTTGGATCCTTCATGTAACATAGGAGGCAAGGACCTCAAGGAATTATCAGAGGCACCTTAGCACTTGCCGTTATTGGTTTTGTTGATCAGGGTCACAAAAAAATGATTAAAAATGGTTGCATTTATTAATTTGTATTAGTTATCTTTTATTATTTCATCTAAGCACGTCATATACACATATCCCAATATATAATGGATAGAATGAAACCATGTTAGTGGTTACCTACTAAGGTATATACTCACACCCTACTTGTCATGACCCGACCTTGGGGTCCGTGCTGTGACTACCCCAAGCCCGCCTTCCATAGGCCAGGGGCTGGCGAATAGCACCAAAGGCATAAATCCCAACAAAAAGGGGAGGCATTACCTTTATGAAATGAAAGCACACACAAACAGAGTACAAGCAGAAGCTATACTAATTAAGCAGTAAAATAAATGTGCTAAAAGTACAAGGGCCGGAAATACAAGGCCAAAAGAAAGGTACAGATACAACTGAAAGTAAAGTACAACTCAAAGGACAAGAGTTTAAAGGTGAAAAGTATCTCCTGCATCATCCTCCGGGTTCCTAACTGAAGGGTAGGTACAGATGTCATCCTCAGTACTCCACGTCTGTCAGTCTCCTCTGGGTACCGACTCGTTGTGAAGTCCACCTTCGGGCATCGTCTCGTCGTCACGTCCACCTCCGGGTACCGTCTAGCCCTACAAGCCTCAACTTGATCAGCATTGTCTGTCATCTGAATCCAACACAACGAAGTGTGGGCATAGCCCGTGCAGGGGTGAGTATACGATACTCAGTAGGGACCCCGAGACCCCCGAAGGTCTCCCTGAATCCACAAAAGATAAACCACAATGAAAAGATACAATCACGAAGTATCATCCAACACTACTTAGGTATATGACCATACATATACCTAAGTCATCAAATCCTGTTCAACTCTAACTCACGAGCTCAAGTACAATCCAGTCCACTCAGGAAAGTAAAATATAATCCACATAGGAAAGCATAATCCAATCCACATAGGATAACACGTCAATCGAATCGAAGATAAAGATTGAAAGTCAAGACTCAGCTCAAACCAGGATTTAAACATGATGTTGAAACCATGGTTGCTGGGGGAATCCTCCTCTATCGAGTACAGTGGGTCTGCCGCTGCAACCAAGCACTTCTCACTAACCTTGGTCTGTTATAGTACTCCACCAGTCAATTACTGTGGGCCTGCTGCTACAACCAAGCACTTCCCCCTATGGGTCTTCCGCTACATCCAAGTGTTCCCCCTCATAGCCTACAGAGGTACTCCTTCTGTTGAGTACTGTGGGTCTGCTGCTACAACCAAGCGCTCCTCTTCCGTGGGTCTGCCACTACAACCAAGTGCTCCCCACTAGGCTATCCGAAACACTCTGAGTCGATCGATCAGCCATCGTTAAGTCTCAGCCAACTCTAGGGTTCCTGCACACAGCACGCTCGTTTCCAGGAGGGTCTACTCCACAAGCCAAGGGGTTTTATACTTCAACTGACACATATTATGGATTTGATGTATCCCAAAGTTCCGTCTCGATAAAAGAAACTCAACGCGATAGACGACGCGTCAATCGGACGCCCGGTCTGAGAGATATTGGCCTTTTTGTTCCAGGGGCCCGGTTGGTTTTTAAGTCAAAACCAACCCGCCCATACTCCAACTACATCCAAACCTCGATCAGAGTATTCCAAAAAGTATTTCTCACTAAGAGAAATCCAAAAAAGTCGACGGCACGTCAATCGTACATTCGGAACTCAAGTTATAGGTGTTTCCGCTCCGAGGGCCCGCTTGGTTTCTTGTTCAAACCAACCCGACTGTACACAAATTTCTCTGAAACCTTGAGTGTGACATACTAAAATGACCGTCCCGATCCAAAGATCACATCGCAACTGACATTGTGTCGATCGAAGGTCTGTATCCCATGTTATGGGAGTTTTAACAAACCTGTCCGTTTTTAGGGGGTTTTCGCTCCGGACCGACCAGACCAGAGACCCCCTGGGTCAGCCCGAACCGGGTCGACCCGACCCGGGTCCAAGTCCGGCACACTATGGTGCAGCCCGGCCCGGCTGGCGCAGCCTGGAACCCCCGGCACGGCCCGACCCCGCCGGCGCGGAGTGAACCGGCACGGGCGGCCCCGCCGGCATGGCCAGGCACGGCGCGGGAGGCCCCGCCCTGCGCGGGCGGCTTGGCCCGGTGCGGGCATCCCGGCCCGGTGCGTTTGGTCTGGCCTAGTGTGGTCGGTCCGGCCCAGTGCGGCCAATCCGTGCGGTGCGGCGCCCGCGTGCGGGGCGTACACGGAAAGGGGGGGGGTTACAACCCCCCGGTTGAACGAACTGGCCCGAATTAATACGGCGCCGCCCAATCTGGAACGACTTTGGTCATTTCGGTTCTCCCTCCACCACCGCGGCTCAGCCACGTCTCTTTTCTCCAGCGGCGAGCTACCGCCGCCGGTTGCCCCGCCGGCGCGGCCCGGCCCGGTGCGGGCGGCCCAGCCTGGTGCGGGCGGCCCAGCCCGTCGCGGTCGTCCTGACCCGGTGTGGTTGGTCCAGCCCAGTGCGGCTGGTCCATGCATTACGGCTCCAGCATGCAGGGCTCACACGGAAAGGGGGGGGTTACAACCCCCCGGTTGAACGAACTGGCGTGGCTTAATGTCGCGCCGCACAATCGGGAACGGCTTCGGCCGTTCTGGTTCTCCCTCCACCGCCGCGGCTCAGCCGGGACGGTTTGCTCTGGTCGCGAGCCGCCGCCGCCGGTCACCGGCACCGTCGCCCCGGCATGGCGCGCCGCCATCGCCTTCTGCGGACCACCGGACGCGCTTTGGTGTCCTGTTTCGCCTGCCGTCTTCGTCAGCAGTCCTCCCGGGACCCGATCTTCACTACGACGGCTTTCAAACATCGTTGCGGTCCCGTCTCACCATCGTCGTCAATCCACGCACCAACAACATTCTGTGGAGGGTTGTCGGGCCGTGTTGGTTTGGCCCGCGCCCTCCGCGTTAGGTGTTATCAAATGGAAAAAAATTAAATAGGATTTTAAATAGAACAAACATTCAATTTTACTTAAATAAAATTGAATCAAAATTATACCACAACCTTTTAAATCAGTTGTAGCATACTAATGTTCCCATTCTGTAATTAAAAAGAAACACTCACGGATCAACTCAATGTTGAGTTGTTCCGTGTTCTTTGTTTAGAAGGAAACAACCATGGGAAAGAATATCATTCTCAAAAAAAATCCCCTACCTCAATGAAGTCATCGAATGAGGTTCGTCACGGAAAGAAGACGTCGCGGAAGACAGCATCGTGGAACGAGGCTCCATAAGCGTCGTCGGTGTTCTCCCGATGGAGGATGTTGCACGTCTTCGTTCTCTGAAGGAGGCATCTCTCACCGTCTACGTAGAGGGGAGGAGACGGCACGACGATTCCCTTGTGGTGATGGAGTTCTTCAACGTAGACTTGGTGTGCTTCACGTTCTTCGATGAGGAATAAGATTTTCTTCAGAGCGCAAGAGTTATCTTCCTTGTCCCACACAAAGAATCTGCCAACGATAAAATAAGACCTTGTCTTATTTTATTCAAACACACATACATCAACATTAATTTGAAAATCAAATGATCCCATTCGATTAATTGACTTAATTGAAGAGCGTTTAATAATCAAATTAATTTTAAGTGTTGACTTGACATTAAATTTGGGGTGTGGGTGAGTTACAAATTAAAGGGGGGTTTCCAACTTAATGGGAGGTTTGAAGAAATTGAAAATGTGGGGATCCTGTGGGGCCCACCTCACTAATATCCTATCAAGAGGAGTTATGATTTAGTGGGTCCCACCTCAACTTCCATACGTAGGTTATAATTACATAGAGAAGAAATAAAATTTGCAGCACGTATTTTATGTCATTCTTTAATAAACCACTTTATTTTTAACATCACCTCTTGAGAAAACGCAACTCCAGAGAAAGTGCTCCGAAGAAATTACCGGCACTGCGGTTACATCGGTGCCCTCAGTTTTTGATTCCGAGTACTGGTTCAAAAGTTAAGAAAACTCGCTTGTTCGTTCACTGAACATATCCGAGCTAAACTTCGGAAAATGATTCCGGGCACACCGGGCCTCAGAATCAGGTGCTGTCAGAAACTGCGTACTTGTAAAATTCCAAAGTAAATTAAGAAAAAAAAATTCCTTAAAATTTATAGGTATTTACATTACTCCCACCTTAGGTATTTACGTCCTCGTAAAGATACAACACAAACTATGGGAATAAATGATGGTACTGAGCATGCATATGAGCCTCCCAATCCCAAGTGCTCTCCTGGAGGTTCTTGTGTTGCCATCTAATGAGAACTAGAGGAATCAACCATCCATGTAGGAACTACTCCTGTCGATCCTCGATCTCCATTGGGACCTCTGCAAAAGTCACCCCATCATCAATGATATGAGTCGGGTCACGCACGTATCTCCTCAGCTGAGATATGTGGAAGTCATTGTGCACCTGGTGAAACTGAGTTGGATTGGTCAAGCGGTAAACCACCTCACCTACCCTGTTGATGACCTAGAAGGGTCCGATGAAACACGAAGATATCTTTCCGCCCCGGCCAAATCTCCGTAATCCACGTCGAGTTGAGACCCGTAGGAAAATGTGGTCATCATCCTCGAACTATGGTGGTCCCCGCCTCCTGTCAGCAAAATACTTTTGTCAGCTCTAATCTGTCCTCATCCGCTCTTGGATGACCTGGACCTTCTCTGGTCCTACAAGAGCTGTTAAGATTTATTCTTTGATGATAAGAGAAATCTGGTCTCATCCCCATGATAAACCACGTTCTCTGCCTAATACAGTCAATCCCGACATGGATGATACTAATCCATACCAAGGATGACATCGTAAGGCCTCGATGCTACTACTAAGAGATCCAACCATTACTCTTGCCTCCAAGGGTTGAGTCACACTATCAGCATTAGTGTGTGGTCACTGGGTCTCCTCTAGTAGGTATCTCAAATGTGAGGTTCTAGTCAACGGTTTTTAAACCAGAACCTCTTAGTACACAAAAAGAGAGGAAGAAAACATCACAAGGAAAAGTTTCTTTTATTATTGTAGCTCAAGTAAAAGGACACACAACAAAGACAACAAGGAAAGTAGAAACACCATGATCAAAGGTCCCACGCCTAGAACTAGTCCCGCTCATGTCCATCTACTCCCATAGCTCCATGGTCGTAAGCCTCAGCTGCTTCAAGCTGATCTCTCCCATGTCCACCCGTTCCCTGTGGTTGGGGTCATGCTCCTAGTGGTGGTGGTGGAAACACCTCGAAGCGTCGTCCACCTTCAGATGCACGGCCAGCTCCCCTGCCTCGGTCTCCTGCTCCTTGCGGTCCGCCTCGATCGAACCTCTGCCTCTTCCTGGGAGGTCCTTAGTTTATCTGCTGATCATCTGTATGGCGGGTCGGACAGTCACGTTCCATGTGACCAACCCCGCCAAAATAGTAACACTGTCTTCTCATGGTAAGTCATTCTCCACCCTGGGTGCCTCTCACACACGATCCTGTGTCATGCGGTCGACCACCAGTAGGTCTGGTCCTCTTGGACTTCTATGTCATATGTCTACTACCCGATGAAGAAGACTATGCCTCATACCATCTAGTGGTGGGTCCTGCTTCTGGAGACTGCTCAGCAAGGAAACTCTCCACTAAGAGGGCTCACTCCAACACCCGTGTCTGCGTCGGGATGCTGTGAGAAACAAATGAAGCTCTGATCTCTCTCCTGAGCTCCTGCTCGAAGGTTCGGGCCCTGAAGAATAGGTCCCATACCATATTCGTTGAATAACGCGAGAGATCGGTAAATCTCGCCGAGTACTGGGCTACCATCATGCTTCCCTTCCGCAGCTGTAGTAGCTCATGAATTGACACCGCACGAAGGGTGGCTGGGACGAACTCTAAGCAGAAGAGACTCTCAACGTCCATCCAGAGGAGGGATGCCTCATCGTGTACCTGGAGCATCAGGCTCCACCATCTGCCTACTGCTTCCTGAAGGAGGCTGGCAGCAAGGATCACCATGAAGTCTGTTGGCGTCCCTACAAATCTAAAAACTCGAACAACAGCCTCCATCCAATCCTCGGCTTCCTGGGGGTCCGTCTCCCCGTGGAACCTGGCCGGTCTCTGACGCTGGAACTCGTGTTGTGCACTAAGGAGACGTGAACTCTCAGCGGATGGGGATGGTGGCATCAGTGGCTCAGCGGGTAGAGGTACCACCGGTGCCTCTGCTGAAAAAGGGCCCTGCACCAAGGCCTCATCGCTCGGTGGGTTGTCGTCTCGCACAAAGCTCAGAACCCTAGCTGGTTGCCGTCGTGGGGCCATCCTGAAAACGGAACAGGTGTGCCACGGTCAAAATAGTATACCTAGTGAGCTGACACAAAGTAATCACAAGAAAACTTCTGAAACACAAATGCAATTAATGTTTTCGTGCATTGAGTCAGAAATCAGAAGTCAGAGTCCTGGTATATGGATACGTCGGCCCCCTCACCAACACTGGACTCCCCGAACTGATTACCACACTCAATACTCTTAACACTATTGCTTCACATAGAAGAAAGATCAGAGTCCTGAGTTCTGCGGTATAACTGAACTCCTCTGATACCAATTTGTCACGACCCGACCTCGGGGTCCGTGCCATGACTACCCCAAGCCCGCCTTCCATAGGCCAGGGGCTGGCGACTAGTACCAAAGGCGTAAATCCCAACAAAAAGGGGAGGCATTGCCTTTATGAAATGAAAGCATAAACAAATAGATTACAAGAAGATCCTACACTAAGTGAGCAGTAAAACAAACATGCTGAAAGTACAAGGGTCCTGAAATACAAGCCCAAAATAAAGGTACAGCTACAACTGAAAGTAAAGTACAACTCAAAGCTCAACAGTTGAAAGGTGACAAGAAACTCCTGGATCATCCTCCGGGTTCCTACCTGAAAGGTATGTAAAGATGTCCTCCTCAGTACTCCACATCTGTCCGTCTCCTCCGGGTACCGACTCGTCATGAAGTCCACCTCCGGGTACCATCTCGTCATCACGTCCACCTCCGAGTACCTTCTATCTCAACAAGCCTCAACTTGATCAGCGCTGTCTATCGTCTACATCCAACACAATGAAGTGCGGGAATAGCCCATGTAGGGGTGAGTATATGATACTTCGTAGGGACCCCGAGACCCCCGAAGGTCTCCCTGAATCCACAAAGGATAAACCACAAAGAAAAGATTCAATCACGAAGTATCATCCAACACTAGTTAGGTATATGCCCATACATATACCTAAGTCATAAAAACCAGTTCAGGTCCAACTCACGAGCTGAAGTACAATCCAGTCCACTCAGGAAATTAAAACATAATATACATAAAAAATCATAATCCAATCCACACAGGATAACAAGTCAATCACATTGAAGATAAAGATTGAAAGTCAAGACTCAGCTCAAACCAGGATTTAAACATGATGTCGAAACCATTTCTATTGGGGGACTCCTCCTCTATCGAGTACAGTGGGGCTGCCGCTACAAACAAGTGCTTCACACTATCCTTGGACTGATATAGTACTCCACCTGTCGAGTATTGTGGGCCTGCTGCTACAACCAAGCGCTTCCCACCATGAGTCTGCTGCTATAACCAAGCGCTCCCCCTCATAGCCTACAGAGGTACTCCTTCTGTTGAGTACCATGGGTCTGCCGCTACAACCATGCACTCCTCCACAGTGGGTCTACCGCTACAACCAAGTTCTCCCCACTCGGCTATCCGAAACACACCGATTCGATCGATCAACCGTCGTCAAGTCTCAGCCAGCTCTAGGGTTCCTGCACACTACACGCTCGTTTCTGGGAGGGTCCGCGCCCTGAGCCAAGGGGGTCGATACTTCAACTAAAACATAGTGCGGATTTGATGTATCCCAATGTTCTATCTCGACAAAAGAAACTCAACGCGACAGACGGCGCGTCAATCGGACGCCCGGTCTGAGAGATATTGGCTTTTTCGTTCCAGGGGCCCAGTTGGTTTTTAAGACAAAACCAACCCGACCACACTCCAACTGTGTCCAAAACTCAAGTGGAGTAATCCAAAAGGTCCGTCTCACTAAGAAGAATCCAACAAAGTTGACGGCTCGTCAATCGGACATCCGGAGCTCGAGTTATAGGTGTTTCCGCTCCGAGGGCCCGCTTGGTTTCGTGTTCAAACGAACCCGGACGTACCCAATGTTCTCCAAAACCTTGAGTGTAATATACCAAAATGACCGTCTCGATCCAAGGATCACATCTCAACTGAAGTTGCATCGATCGGTGGTTTGTAGGCCATGTTACGGGCGTTTTAACGAACCTGTCCGTTTTTTAGGGGGTTTTGGGCCCGGACCGACCCGGCCCGAGACCCCCTAGTCAACCCGAACTGGGTCGACCCGACCCGGGTCTGGGTCCGGCCCACTAGGGCGCGGCTCAGTCCCGCCCGCGCGGCCTGGCCCAGCCGGCGCGGTGCGGCCCGGCCCGGTGCGGCGCCCGCGTGCGGGGTGCACACGGAAGGGGGGGGGAGGGTTACAACCCCCGGTGGAATGAACCGGCGCGGCTTAATGCCACACTGCCTAATCTGGAACGGCTTCGGCCATTCAGGTTCTCCCTCCGTCGTCGCGGCTCAGCCGCGATGGTTTGCTCCGACGGTGAGCCCCCGCCGCCAGTCGCCGGCACCACCGCGCCGGCGTGGCGCGCCGCCGCCGCCTTCTGAGGACCACCGAATGCGCTCCGGTGGTCCGTTTCGCCTTCCGTCTCTGCCAGCGGTCATCCCGGGACCCGATCTTCACTGCGACGGCTTTCAAACTTCGTTGCGGTCCCGTCTCACCATCATCGTCAATCCACGCACCAACAACAATCTGCGGAGGGTTATCAGGCCGTGTTGGTTTGGCCTGTGCCCTCCCCGTTAGGTGTTATCAAATGGAAAAAAAATTTAAATAGGATTTTCAATATAACAAACATTCAATTTTACTTAAATAAAATTGAACCAAAATTATACCAAAACCTCTTAAATGATTTGTAGGATACTAAGGTTCCCATTCCGCAATTAAAAATAAACACTCACGGATCAACTTAATGTTGATTTGTTCTGTGTTCTTTATTTAGAAGAAGACAACCATGGGAAAGAATATCATTCTCAAAAAGAATACCCTACCTCAACGAAGTTGTGGAATGAGGGTCGTCGCAGAAAGAAGACGTCACAGAAGACGGCGTCGCGGAATGAGGCTCTGTAAGCGTCGTCGGTGTTCGCCTGATGAAGGATGCAGCATGTCGTCATTCTCTGAAGGAGGCGTCTCTCACTAGCTGCGGAGAGGAGAGGATACGGCACAACAATTCTCTTGTGGTGATGGAGTTCTTCATTGTAGACTTGGCGTTCTTCGCGTTCTTCGATGAGGAAGAAGATGTTCTTCAGAGCGCAAGGGTTCTCTTCCTTGTCCCACATAACGAATTCGCCAACAATAAAATAAGACCTTGTCTTATTTTATTCACACACACACATGTCAAAATTAATTTGAAAATCAAATGATCTCATTCAATTAATTGACTTAATTGAAGAGCGTTTAATAATAATATTAATTTTGAGGGTTGACTTGACATTAAATTTGGGGTGTGGGTGAGTTACAAATTAAATGTGGTTTTCCAACTTAATGGGAGGTTTGAGGAAATTGAAAAGGTGGGTCTCATGTCAGGACCACCTCACTAATATCCTATCAAGAGGAGTTAGGATTTAGTGGGCCCCACCTCAACTTCCAAACGTAGTTTATAATTACACATAGAAGAAATAAAATTTGCAGCACATATTTTATTTAATTATTTAATTAAACCACTTTATTTTTAACATCACCTCCCAAGAAAACGTAACTCCATATAAAGTGTTCCTAAGAAATTACCGGCGCTTCAGTTCCATCGGTGCCCTTGGTTTTCAATTACGAGTACTGGTTCAAAATTTAGGAAAACATGCTCATTCGTTCACTGAACGTACCCGTGATAAACTTTAAAAAATGATTCTAGGAACACCGGGCCTCAGAATCAGGCGCCATCAGAAACTGCGTACTCATAAAATTACAAAGTAAAGTAGGAAAAAAATTTCCCTTGAAAATTACAGGTCATTACACTACTCGCGTATCCACTACACTTGGGTACTCGATAAAATGTTCACTTGCCTATAGATATAGGTTAGGTTGTGTCTCGAGTTTGATTGAGCATACTAGATAAAACATGTATATGATTAATGGGATGAATAAAAATTGATTATATCATAAATCCACCGTTTTTATTTTTTTATTTTAGTATGTATATGTGACTATAACAGTGGGTGTTCAATTGTATATAAGACATAGTTATATAGGAATTTACTTCATTTACATTTATTATCACATGTTTGTATTTATTATCTTTTCCTTTCAGTTAATTTTATGATGTATGATGTTTTTTGTTTGTTTTATTATCTCACACTATGATATAGGGGGTATAGTTTCCCAAAAGTACCACCATAGACCCCTGATCCCATTCAGAATCCTATGGAATACAAGGAGGCATGCCTAAGGTCACATGGGGAACTGGTAAGATTATCATTCAAAGAGTGAACTGATCTAGGATGTTATAAATTTTTATCATATCCCAATATTATCCTTTCTTAAATTTTTAGGATATATAAGACTATATATTTAAGAATGTGTTAGAACCTATGATGGATATCGAGCCAGTTAATCAAAAATGCAAGTTCCGGTAGAAAGTCCTTGTTACCATGGAATGGTATTTCTATTTTAGATTCTAATTTTATGGTTCTATATGATTTTAACTTTTATAAATGGGCATGATTTCTGGATTGAGGATTACTTGTGGAATTTGGAACTTGTCCTGTTGCAAATAGGCATGTGATTGGATTTTACTATTGGCCTATAGAGTTAGGAGGATTCTAATGAATAATATTAGATATGTGGGATTCACATGACATGTAAGTCTAATAGAGTGTCATTTTTTTAATGACAGAGGATCAATTATTTAGAGTTTAAAAAACATATCATATCTTATTTTCTCGTATAAGTAATTGGTTTCACTCTAATCATCTAGGAAAACGTGGATATATATATATCCTTCCAATGGAAAGTTATGTGAATCTAGGATGAGACTATTGATGATGATGATGATGATAGTACAAAACCAGGTTCGTAGGAGGCATGGTGACCCGGGTGGGTTAGTATGGTATGTGGTGATGAATACTTAAACCCATTAAGGATAGGGTTATTCGGGTTTGTTTATCTAAAGTTCTGGTAAAAACCTATATGGTTTTTCACTGCATAGATTGGGATGTAATTTTACATAACTAAACTGTCTGATGTGGTTCCCCTTGGTATAGATCATCTGAGATTATTTAGTTGGTTGTGAAAAGATTTGACTAGTGATACATGATCCTCTAGGGAGGAGTCTGATGTAAATATTCTTAGAGAGGATGGGTTCCTTGGTAGTTGGTGATGGTTTTGAAGGTTTATTCCAACATATGTGAGACCTCATGGGTGGGTTTTTGGGAACATTTGTTGTCATGGATTGAGATGAGAGTGTGCATGATGTCTTATGAGATGTGTACTTGGATATAAGATTGGAATTTATGATATTTGGTTGGACCTAGTGACCCTAACATGATACCTAATTGGTAGGGATAAGTGGGAGATCGAGAGACACTCAATTACATCTCAATCCTTATAAATTTCGTGACTAGTTTGATTAGGGGTGATCCATTATTGGGTTTGTCCCAAGGTATTTAGTTCCTTATAGGTAGTAAGCATGATTATCATCTTAGATTTGTTTGTAAGATGAAATATAAGTACTATCGAGTGGGGTATGAAGGCTAGATTAAATAGGTAGGGCTATTTTGGTGCTTGGCCCAGTTCACTAGTGGGTGAACTTTTATTAGAATGGTTAGAGAATGGGTGGATGATCATGATAGTAATTGAAACATGTGGTTCCTAAACATGTGGTTTAATTATAATACATTCCTTGGATAATTTATGGATGTTGGTGGGTTTTTCATGAAGCTAGTTAGTGATTGTCCATGGAATAAATAATTCCATGGGTAGATAAATAATTTTGAAGAAGAGTTCCAAGGGATCCATTGGCATGTCAATACTGATGTTCCTTGGAGCATGGAAAACTTATATTGGTGAGATTTGACTCAAAGGACCACATGTTAGGTGTTATAATTGGTTATGTACACGAGCGGGTTGAGGGATTGTGGTAATCAATGATATTCTTGTGGGCATGGAGTCCTAATAATTTAAATGTCAAATCAAGATGAAACTTTATAGTAGATGGGATGTGATTATAGATTGGGTTCCATGGAATGCTTGACTTGAGGGTGGAACTTGACATGCATTGTGAGTGGGACATGGTGTTTGGAGTTTGTAATTGGTGAGAATGGCCTATGAAGGAGAAGGTTATGGCCACACTAGTAATTGTATCTAGTTATGGATGTGGAATGTTCTACGGTGATCAGAAACATGTTTCGGTGGAGTGATGAAAAGGATTCCCCTAAGGTGGTGAGTGGGATGTCATCCACAAGCTTGTATCCCTCACATGAGAAGTGTTCTGATAGAATAAGATTCGTTATTGGATGGTCATTTTGGTATTTTGATGTCAATTAATAAATATAAAATCAATACTATATTTCCTCAATGAATTCTAAGTAAAAGACCACCAAAAAATTGCATGGATTCCAAGCATAGATATCATGATCTGGATAGATTATAGAAATATTAGTGTGTTATATCGGATGTGTATTGGTTATTGTGGTTGTCATGATGTACATTTGGTTGACTAATATCTGAAATGAGTAAATCACATTATAGATTTGGTAAAGATGCGAGTGTGTGTAATTAGATGAATGTGTCATGCCTTTAGAGATAAAATAATCATGATTGGGTTTTGGTTACTAATTGGAACCTGGAGATGATGATTTTCAACGAAATTTGACCAAAGGTGGGATATCTTTTTTTCACATAGGTAATTGGATTTAGTGAGTTAAAAAATACATCAGGTGTGTTGAATGACATGCCATGTGAGTGTCTCGGTAATTTAAAAATATTTTTCAAGGAAAAAACTTCTGTGATTATGTTGTGTCTAGGAAATAAGATTCCTTGTTTAAGGTAAGAATCAAAGAATGATAGTGTAATTTTCTTATGTGAATAACTATGGTGATTTGGGAAATGCATCAGGCACATTATTGAGATGTGGATTTGTATTTTTTGTAGAAAATTATGATGGTGGGAAGCATCATTACTCTAAATTGTCCATTATTATTTAAACCCTATAGTGGGGAGAACTAAAGGTCCAATAATGATTTTCTTGATGATTTGATCATGTTTCATGTTAGATGGTCTTGGGTAAGAATTGTCTTAAGGTTCTTATGGTGGTCATGATTTTTGGCTCAGGTTAGGGTTATTTCGACAAATTATGTTATAGGTTGTGTCTTAGATGAGTGTTGGGAATTGTGTGACAGAATGTGGCCATTGTATTAAGTTTTCATGATTGTTATTGGTTAGTATGTTTAGTTGGATGTTCATAGAGACTGTTTAATGATGAGAAGCAATTAGTTAGGGAGGTTATAAATATATCATGCTAGTATGAGTGTTCATTGTATAGGGGGATTTCAATTTTAAAATTTGTGGTCATATCATTTTTAGAAATGGGTTTCTAAATTATGTGTTGATGTATGGAACACATTAAGGGAGGTATTTTGGACTTATATAGAGGCTCGAGTAACATCTCAGGGGCAAAAAGGAGCCAGAGTAGATGTTGGGTGGTTTCTTCCACTAAGGAAACAATCAAGACACTACCTAGTAGGTGATCTATGATAGTCACGATGTCCACTTATTGAGTCCACTTGTACGGAGCTGGTGTATGAAAGTGGGAGCATCCACTACCCGCAACAACCAGTTATCTGGTGGGAATTTTAGGGGTTGGAATAACTATTACCCCACTCATATTATTAGAAGCGGTACCCCCTTCTCCTCATATTAGAGTCATGAAAAACTAGGGGCCTCCCCCTTAACTTTCCTCCTCTTCCTTGTTTTGGGATACCTTTGGTGGTGGTTTTTTGGAAATTTTAGGTACATTTTACCCACTTCTAACCTCCATTGATTACATCCTCTCCTATACCTAATTTTTGATTTTTCAATTTATTGATTTGGTTCTGATTCAATCAAATTCTGGTGGAATTGTCCAAACATGATGAGGATTTCACCCTTTCTAGGTAGGCAGTGACCCGGGACACCATCTTGACATGGTGGCTCATTGATTCAATCATGTTAGGATACATCATAAAACTTTGTTTTATTTTTTTATTAATTTAATTTTAAATAAATAATGATTTGGAATCGATTGTGTGGGTTTTCATTAGAAGTAGGGATAAGGGATGAGGTTGACCCTAATGGTTTCATTAAATATGGTTTTGGTATGACGTAATAACCTAATGTGTTATATGTGATTATATAAAGTTGGTTTTAAATTAATTAATTAATTATAATTTAGATAATTAACGAATTATTAATATTTAGATTGAGTTAAGAGATCGGATCATTGAGACAAGTTTTATAGATTATAGATGAGGAAGGATGGGCTTGGATGATGTCACACCTGTTTTTAGTTATTTACTTTATTTATTTTATTTATCTTAACGTCGGGTGTTTTGCTTGTGTGCGGGCGAGTTTCGGTCTATGTTTTTATTTTTGGGATGAGTTTATGGTTTTTGATAGTGCGTGAACTCTTTAAGTCTAAGACGTGTGGCCTGCTTGCAGTCCGCTTGGAACCATACGGTGCGCAAATGCTGCGCGGTCATCTAATTTTAATATTAATTAGATTAGTTGATTTAGCGAATTAATAAATAAATATATATATATATGTATATAGGTTTATATGTGTTGATACATATATTTTATATGTGCTTATGTAATATATACACATGTTTTATATGCTTATATGCTGTAAGGTTATATGTTATATGTTATATATATGTTTATGTGCAAATATGTTTGTATGTGTTTATATGTTTATACATTATTATCACTATTATTATTATTAATAATATTATTTTTAACGTAATGTGCATATATGTATGTTTATATGTGTATATATACCCGTATGCTGATAAATATATATTTTCTTAACATTATATGTTTATGCGTAAATGTGTTTATACATATGATTATATATGTCTATAAGATGTAATTTGTTATGTATGTTCATATGTGTATGTTTATAAATTTGTTTATATAAGTTTATCTATATATGTTTATATACACATATATATATATATGTGTGTGTGCATATATGATTGTAATTATAATAATAATAATTATTATTATTATTATTATTATTATTATAATTATCAACCTCTTTTTATTAACTATCTTATTCTATTTTATTTTATTTTATTTATTTATTTTACTTTACTTTATTTTATTTATTTCTTCTTTTATTTCATTTTATTTACTTTTTTTTCTTTATTATTATTATTATTACTTTTATTTTTATTATTTTTGTTATTATTTTTTTCTCTTCTCTCTCTTCTCCCTCTTTCCCCCGTAACCCTAAGCGCCGCCACCCTTCATTTTTTTTTCTTTTTTTTCTTTTTTCTTTCTCTTTCTTTATCTCTCCCCCTCCTCTCTCTTTCTCTCTTCCCTCCTTCTTTCTTCTTCCTCCGCTCGAACCGTCTCCTCCTTCCCTCGCTGTATGCGACCCGACCCCCTCCATTCCCAGCCGCAGGCCGCCTCACCTCCTCCCTCCTCCGACGGAGTTTTCCCCCCGGTCTTCCCCGCACGGCTGACGAGCCCCAGCCCGGCATACCCGCCTCCTCTCCGGCGGCTTTCTCTCTGGCCGTGCCTCCTCCCCGCCCAGCTGCCTCCCGTACGAGCCCCAGTCGGCTCCTTCCACCCTCTTCGGACCGACCCCGCCTCCTGTCCGGCCTCCCGTCCGGCCTTCCGTCCGGCCACCCCCGCTCCTGCCGGCGCAGCCCAGTTCCGGTGCGGCTAAACATCCAGGAACTCTCCACCCTTTTTTTCAGCATCGCGCTAAGTCTGTTAGCCTCCATTGAGCTCCGGACGACCTCCCGCACCCTTGCCGTAGGTGCGTTTCCCTTCGACCGCTTGCTATTCAATTTTTGGTGGTCACGCCAATAGGATTTGTCTTGTTTTAACCTTTGTTTTTGACATCTTCAACCCAATACCTTGTCTTAAGGTCCGTTATAGATCCCTTGAAGTGCAGTCGACGTGCGGAGGGAGTTTTACATCGATTTGTGAGGTTATTCCTACATCGAGGTAGGTGATTTCACGTTTAAATATTATTTAACTAATTCTCCTTCTTGTTTGATTAATCTGCTATATTCTATAATTTATTTGTTTGGTTCAAATTTGGTTTTTTTTGGGGTTTAGCGTGTGTCTCATTTGGTTAGTAGCCTTCCCAAATGTTATGGATACGTTTTTCTGGAATATTATGTTTAGTCAGTTGTTTGCATTTGAATAAATTGTGTACATGGTTGTTAATATGTGCTAGTCTTGTGAATTTCTTTTTGACATGGTATATTTTGTGTGTTTGGTATTGAAGACATCATGTGCATTGAGTAGGTAAATCTAGGTGTTTTTTTTAAAAACTATCACATGAATTTTTATTTATGATTTTTTTCGAGTTTCATAAACGGTGCAAGTGTATTCTATAAATGGAGTTGAGTTTTTCCCAAGATGTTGATATGGTGTATGTCACACTTTTGAAATCTTGTTTGTGCGCGTGTGGTTTTGAAATTGGTTTTGGGTACGTAAAACTGTGAGTCTCTTCATTTTTGGTTTTATAAATTTTAAAGTGACTTACTAAATAGTACGAATGGTGCACGTCATGCGTTGAAGTAGGTCGAGGTGGTTTTTTTTGTGCTGGTTGTTCGTATAGATTGTTTTATGACCGTGTTCATGTATTTTATTTATCTGTGTGGTTGCAGTGTGTGGCGGGGTAACCCCACGTTACTGCGATCATCGGTTTGTGCGTGCTTGTGCGCCTGTGCAAGGCGTGCCGCGTTGTCGCGTTCGAGCTGCGAGTTGAGGTAGGTTCCCACTACACTTGCCATTGAATTTAGAATTTACTTATTTCTTGTCATTTATTTAATTTTCATCAAATTGGAAGTAGTATTTAAATATTATTATTTCTAGAGTAGTTATACTGCTGGAATTGGAACTGCTTCTTTCTCTGCATCGTACCGAAAGCTTTTTTTCATGATTAGCTATTGCGCAATATTGAAAATGCCCCTTTGGCCCTTATGTTTGCGCTTCAGAATTAAAATGGTGATTTGGTCTACCTAAATGAGATTTTAAATGTGTTTTCTGGTTTTAAATGTGACGACGTCTGATCCTTCTTTTGGAATTTATTTGGTATTGATCAAGTACATGAGGCCCGTTTGGTACTTTTAATGAAATTAATGTTTTGAAAAGTCTCTTTGGAGTGATCTTTTGTGTTTTTTGATTTGGTGAGCGGAGTATGAAATGCTTGTGCATCTTGACTAGTCTTACATTAGGGATGCACTCCTCTTTTATTATATTTGTTGACATGGGAACCTGGCATATTGAGTGAATTATCTGAGAACGATTGATGCACTAGTTTAGATCACGCACTGGCTAGTGGCCCCATAGAAGGGGAATACTGAGTTATTGCTGCTATGGGGATTGGGCCCCTCGGTTAGGCCATGCAGGGCTATGCCGTGCATTAGGGCGTTATGACGTCATTGAGTTAGGGCATGCCTTCAGGATGAGTCACATGTATAGTACGTTCTGGTTTGTGCATGATCTCCTAGGTTCGACCCATGTCTCTTTTAGTGTTTATTTGTATATGGCAGACGATTGAGAGGTCGAGTTTGGGTGTCGACCCTTGTGTGCCATTTTTTTCCCATTTCCCTTAGTGTGTGTTGTGCGTGATTTTATTTTTGACTAACAACTAATGTTTGGTTTTCTAATTGTTCGTAAAATGTTTTAAAATGCAATTCACCTGTTTCTTTCAACATTAAACTTGTTCTAAATTAAAAAGGGAAATGGATTGTTACTTGTTTTCAAGATGGAAAGCGTGTGTATGTGAAAACCCAAATTTTCTATAATGTAGTGCAAACTTGAAGTTGGTAGATTCTTCTTTTAATGGTAGTGCTTTGGGAATATATTTATCGGGCTAGCCTACTGAGTTTTAATACTCACGCCTATAGTGTTTTCTTGTTTTTAGTTTCTGTTGCAGGTTTGACTTGAGCTTGCTCGCCGTGGACGAGAGTTGGTTGTAGTTTGACGATCGACTCTCAGGGTCGCGAGGAGTTTGGTTTGAGGACGGGTTAGTTATGTTTTTGGATATTTTATTTTATTGTAGTTTCTTTATTTCTGCTTCTTAGTAAATTTTATTGGGCAAAATCGTTCATACGTGTACTCTGTGATGCCCTGGTGCTTGTCGCCAGCCCGGGAGGATCGGGAACGCCTCTCGGGCCATGCCGCGGACCGACTCTGGTGACCGGTTCGGGGTCGACCCGGGTTGGTTCGTGACAAAATGGTATCAAAGGAGGTCGGGTCCTGAGCAGACCTTGTTTTTCAGAGCACCCATTGCTATTTGGAGTTGTCATGGTAAAGGGAGTAAAGTTGCTCGGACTCGGGGCGTTGGAACGGGAAGGACGTCATGAACCCTTGCTCGTTCTAAACCTCGAGTTACCATGAGATGTTCGGGTTGTTAGTGTCTTTTGGGTCTTCTGGATTGTTTTATTTTGGGGAATGAAAAGGGAGTTGGGAAAGTAGTTTCGTGAGCTGACAGGGCCTGGCGAGCCTTGCGGAGCCGGAGACTTCACCCTACAATTCTCTCAGTGACGATGGTATAGCTGACGTATGGCTGCCAACCATATAGTCGAGTCACCCATCATTACCAGTTTCCCCCTTTAGTGAATGGGTTTTTCCATTCATTTTGAAACTCATTGAGTAATGTTGAATTTCAAATGGTATTGGTTATGTTTTGATCAAGTTCCTCGTTTCTTTGTTCCGTAGTGTTCGCCCCCATGAAGGCTCGATGGATGCTCAATGTGCAGCTTCAGGTGGTGCATCCTTAGTTAATCCTCCAGTTGGTCAGCCCATCGATTATGTTTTGGAGTTCCGGAAGTTGAACCCTCCTCTCTTTTATGGAAAAGCAGGGCCTCTTGAGGCAGAGGAGTGGTTACAGAAGATTGAAAGGAAGTTCAGTTCCATTGGTCTACCTGATTCATTAAAGGTGAAGTTGGCTACCTTCATGCTTGAAGGTCCAACCTGGAAATGGTGGAAGTCCATGTCTCGGAACAAGCCTGGAGAAGATTTGACATGGGAGTTTTTCAAGTCATCGTTCATCCAACAACACTTCTCTGAGTTGACGAAGCTGAGGAAGAGGATGGAGTTGTGTTGTCTCCAGCAGGGCGTTGAATCGGTACTGGAGTTCTATCGACATTTTGTAGACCTAGTTCTGTATGATCGGTGGTTTGTTGCGAATGATCCCGGGAAGGCTCGACAATTTGAGTCTGGACTCCGACCTGAGCTGCGATCGAGAGTGGAAGAGCTCAACCTAACCACCTTCATGGATGTTGTCGAGCAAGCCTTTCTTGCTGAAGCTGAGCTAGTAGGAGGACTTGAGGTGGCGAATCCTCTAGCTCTGGGAAGCATTTCAGATGATGCTAGTAAGAAGAGTAAGAAGCGACCTGTTGCTGGTGGTGCTAGTAGAGGAATCAAGAGGCCTTCAGACCTTCAGTCATCTTCTTCACAGCGCAATGTTGTGATCTGTCACCAGTGTGGTAGGCAGGGTCACAAAAGGCCGACATGTCCAAGTGCTCCAAGACCCTGCCACACCTGTGGACGTATGGGTCACTTGAAGCGATCTTGCCGAGGTGTTTCCAAGAAGCGTTCTAAAGCCAGACCTGGATCGTCAAAGGTCACTTCATCCCATCAGCAGGAGTAGGGAGATGTTGGTGGATGAGCTTGATGTTTTCTTCTTGTAATGTTTCTTGGATGTAGTAGTCGTTACCTGTACTGTTTTGTGGTGTTATTTTCTTTCAGTCAAAATAATGGTTGTGTCTGAACTCTTTTAAACCTTTGATCTTATAGATGTGTGATTGTTAAAAAATTCTGGTTCTTGTGTCATGCTTTTAGGGTTTCATAAACCTGACTGCGAAGCCGGAAGAAGCTTCATTCATCAGAGCTCCAGCCATAGGCCTCAGAGTGAAGCTAGCGCGTAGTCGGGGGAGCTCCAACGAAAGGTGAAGTCTTGCGACAGGGTGTTGTTCTCAGTAAGTGCGCGTAGTCAGAATCATTTTTCTCATTATCCCTAGTTTATGTGTAATAACTGTCTGGTCATGTTGTTGCTCTCATTTATTAAGAGCTGCTCGCTTTATGCTTTCCGGGTGGGGGTGGTGTGTTGGACAGGGCCCCCCCTCCCACCCGTGGGCAGTGATGGCTGGTGATAATGCCGGGAGGTCCTCCTATTCTTCTCTTCTCGAAAGCTTTATGGTGGGGAGTCCATTTGACCTCCCCATGTTGAAAATTCTTGTGATCATGAATTTTGTCTCAAGTGATGGCGTTCTGGTCCTATTCTGGGAACTGACTTGACACTTGTGGTGGAAATAACTGTCACGGGTCTCGCCAAATTCAATTTAGCTTGCCTCTTATGGTGGGGAGTCCGTTCGGACTTCCCGTGTCAATCTCCTAGTCTCGTTCTGGGTTTTGGTTGGGTTGCGGTTGGTCTTATATGGAGTCACCAAATTCTACATTCTTCTTTTGGTAAAGAGTTGTGGCGTGAGATTTCTAGTGTCAGATTGGAGTAAGGTTTTAAGAGATATGTGTTGGATGTGGTTTTGACCTGTTCGTTGGTTTAAAAAGAGTCGTCGGGTTTTTATTGGCGTTGTTCCAGAAGTTGTGTAGTAAGGTTGAATTGAGGATGAAGAAATTGTTTGAGTTTGGTTGTATGGTGTTAAGGTGTGTGTATGTTGGGCCTCATTTTTCTATTGTTAAAGTTCTTCGTCCTTTAAAGCGACCAACTGGAAGTGGTCACACTTTTGGGGGCGGGCGACACTTAGCGGGTAATTAGTTCCTATTACGTGAGTTCTTTTAGTTTATCTCTCCCCTTTTTGGGAGTGTTCCGCGATGTCTTTGTTGTCGTTATTTACTTTTTTCTTTAAATTGTAAAGTGATGCCGGTTTTCATTTGGGGTTTTGATCTTGTTATTGCTTTCCGGGGGCGGAAAGCTTTATGGTGGGGAGAATTGTCACACCTGTTTTTAGTTATTTACTTTATTTATTTTACTTATCTTAACGTCGGGTGTTTTTGCTTGTGTGCGGGAGAGTTTCGGTCTAAGTTTTTATTTTTGGGATGAGTTTATGGTTTGTGATAGTGTGCGAACTCCTTAAGTCTAAGACGCGTGGCCTGCTTGCAGTCCGCTTGGAACCATACGGTGCGCAAATGCCGCGCGGTCATCTAATTTTAATATTAATTAGATTAGTTGATTTAGCGAATTAATAAATATATATATATATATATGTATATAGGTTTATATGTGTTGATACATATATGTTATATGTGCTTATGTAATATATACACATGTTTTTTATGCTTATATGTTGTAAGGTTAAATGTTATATGTTATATATATGTTTATGTGCAAATATGTTTGTCTGTGTTTATATGTTTATACATTATTATCATTATTATTATTATTATTATTAATATTATTTTTAACGTAATGTGCATATATGTATGTTTATATGTGTATATATACCCTTATGCTGATAAATATATATTTTCTTAACATTATATGTTTATGCGTAAATGTGTTTATACATATGATTATATATGTCTATAAGTTGTAATTTGTTATGTATGTTCATATGTGTATGTTTAAAAATTTGTTTATATATGTTTATCTATATATGTTTATATACACACATATATATATATATATATGTGTGTGTGCATATATGATTGTAATTATAATAATTATTATTATTATTATTATTAATATTATTATTATAATTATCAACCTCTTTTTATTAACTATCTTATTCTATTTTATTTTATTTTATTTATTTATTTTACTTTACTTTATTTTATTTATTTCTTCTTTTATTTCATTTTATTTACTTTTTTTTCTTTATTATTATTATTATTATTTATTTTTTTTCTCTTCTCTCTCTTCTCCCTCTTTCCCCCGTAACCCTAAGCGCCGCCACCCTTCATTTTTTTTCTTTTTTTTTCTTTTTTCTTTCTCTTTCTTTTTCTCTCCCCCTCCTCTCTCTTTCTCTCTTCCCTCCTTCTTTCTTCTTCCTCCGCGCGAACCGTCTCCTCCTTCCCTCGCTGTACGCGACCCGGCCCCCTCCATTCCCAGCCGCCGGCCGCCGCACCTCCTCCCTCCTCCGACGGAGTTTTCCCCCTGGTCTTCCCCACGCGGCTGACGAGCCCCAGCTCGGCGTACCCGCCTCCTCTCCGGCGGCTTTCTCTCCGGCCGTGCCTCCTCCCCGCCCAGCTGCCTCCCGGACGAGCCCCAGCTGGCTCCTTCCACCCTCATCGGACCGACCCCGCCTCCCGTCCGGCCTCCCGTCCGGCCTTCCGTCCGGCCACCCCCGCTCCTGCCGGCACAGCCCAGTTCCGGTGCGACTAAACATCCAACAACTCTCCACCTTTTTTTCAGCATCGCGCTAAGTCTGTTAGCCTCCTTTGAGCTCCGGACGGCCTCCCGCACCCTTGTCGTAGGTGCGTTTCCCTTCGACCGCTTGCTATTCAATTTTTGGTGGTCACGCCAATAGGATTTGTCTTTTTTTTAACCTTTGTTTTTGACATCTTCAACCCAATACCTTGTCTTAAGGTCCGTTATAGATCCCTTGAAGTGCAGTCGACATGCGGAGGGAGTTTTACATCGATTTGTGAGGTTATTCCTACTTCAAGGTAGGTGATTTCACGTTTAAATATTATTTAACTAATTCTCCTTCTTGTTTGATTAATATGCTATATTCTTTAATTTATTTGTTTGGTTGAAATTTGGTTTTTTTTGGGGTTTAGCGTGTGTCTCATTTGGTTAGTAGCCTTCCCAAATGTTATGGATACGTTTTTCTGGAATATTATGTTTAGTCAGTTGTTTGCATTTGAATAAATTGTGTACATGGTTGTTAATATGTGCTAGTCTTGTGAATTGCTTTTTGACATGGTATATTTTATGTGTTTGGTATTGAAGACATCATGTGCATTGAGTAGGTAAATCTAAGTGTTTTTTTTAAAAACTATCACATGAATTTTTATTTATGATTTTTTTCGAGTTTCATAAATGGTGCAAGTGTATTCTATAAATGGAGTTGAGTTTTTCCCAAGATGTTGATATGGTGTATGTCACACTTTTGAAATCTCGTTTTTGCGCGTGTGGTTTTGAAATTGGTTTTGGGTACGTAAAACTGTGAGTCTCTTCAGTTTTGGTTTTATAAATTTTAAAGTGACTTATTAAATAGTACGAATGGTGCACGTCATGCGTTGAAGTAGGTCGAGGTGGTTTTTTTTGTGCTGGTTGTTCGTATAGATTGTTTTATGACCGTGTTCATGTATTTTATTTATCTTTGTGGTTGCAGTGTGTGGCGGGGTAACCCCATGTTACTGCGATCATCGGTTTGTGCATGCTTGTGCGCTTGTGCAAGGCGTGCCGCGTTGTCACGTTCGAGCTGCGAGTTGAGGTAGGTTCCCACTGCACTTGCCTTTGAATTTAGAATTTACTTATTTCTTGTCATTTATTTAATTTTCATCAAATTGGAAGTAGTATTTAAATATTATTATTTCTAGAGTAGTTATACTGCTGGAATTGGAACTGCTTCTTTCTCTGCATCGTACCGAAAGCTTTTTTTTTCATGATTAGCTGTTGCGCAATATTGAAAATGCCCCTTTGGCCCTTATGTTTGCGCTTCATAATTAAAATGGTGATTTGGTCTACCTAAATGAGATTTTAAATGTGTTTTCTGGTTTTAAATGTGACGACGTCTGATCCTTCTTTTGGAATTGATTTGGTATTGATCAAGTACATGAGGCCCGTTTGGTACTTTTAATGAAATTAATGTTTTCAAAAGTCTCTTTGGAGTGATCTTTTGTGTTTGTTGATTTGGTGAGCGGAGTATGCAATGCTTGTGCATCTTCACTAGTCTTACATTAGGGATTCACTCCTCTTTTATTATATTTGTTGACATGGGAACCTGGCATATTGAGTGAATTATCTGAGAACGATTGCTGCACTAGTTTAGATCACGCACTGGCTAGTGGCCCCATAGCAGGGGAATACTGAGTTATTGCTGCTATGGGGATTGGGCCCCTCGGTTAGGCCATGCAGGGCTTTGCCGGGCGTTAGGGCGTTATGACTTCATTGAGTTAGGGCATGCCTTCAGGATGAGTCACATGTATAGTACGTTCTGGTTTGTTCACGATCTCCTAGGTTTGACCCATGTCTCTTTTAGTGTTTATTTGTATATGGCAGACGATTGAGAGGTCGAGTTTGGGTGCCGACCCTTGTGTGCCATTTTTTTCCCATTGCCCTTAGTGTGTGTTGTGCGTGATTTTATTTTTGACTAACAAATAAAGTTTGGTTTTCTAATTGTTCGCAAAATGTTTTAAAATGCAATTCACCAGTTTCTTTCAACATTAAACTTGTTTTAAATTAAAAAGGGCAATGGATTGTTACTTGTTTTCAATATGGAAAGCGTGTGTATGTGAAAACCCATATTTTCTATAATTTAGTGCAAACTTGAAGTTGGTAGATTCTTATTTTAATGGTAGTGCTTTGGGAATAGATTTATCGGGCTAGCCTACTGAGTTTTAATACTCACGCCTATAGTGTTTTCTTGTTTTTAGTTTCTGTTGCAGGTTTGACTTGAGGTTGCTCGCCGTGGACGAGAGTTGGTTGTAGTTTGACAATCGACTCTGAGGGTCGCGAGGACTTTGGTTCGAGGACGGGTTAGTTATGTTTTTGGCTATTTTATTTTATTGTCGTTTCTTTATTTCTGCTTCTTAGTAAATTTTATTGGGAGAAATCATTCCCACGTGTACTCTGTGATGCCTTGGTGCTTGTCGCCAGCCCGGGAGGATCGGGAACGCCTCTCGGGCCATGCCGCGGACCGACTCTGGTGACCGGTTCGGGGTCGACCCGGGTTGGTTCGTGACAGATGATCCTTGGAAGCTGCCTTTGGCCCTTGAAAAAAATTGGAAATATTTGGTTTGAGTATGTGGTCTCGTACACCAGACCTAGAGCTTATGTTATTTGTTTTTTTGCATATTTATTCTCTTCCATTATATTGAAGGTTATTACCCATGTTAATTTAGGTAAATTGTTTTTTTTAATTAAATTAAATCATTTAGTTGAAATGAATGAGTTTCAAAGGTCATAAACAACCCATGTGTGGAATCTTAATTCTTTGGTCACCGATGGTCAAGGATGGACTATTGAGATATTAGGTGGGCTATAAAACTCTTGAAAGGTTAGGTTGGACAAACTGAGATCCAATAATGGATGTGTAGGGTCATGAGACACCTCCAATCTAGAGTCGAGGGTAAACATGCGAATATTGTCTATGTATGACTTATTGGACATCCTTTTGGTTCTTTGAGTTGTTTGGAGTTGTTAGAATGAGTGTGGGGTGGGTTATCCTCTCCCAAAAATGGTGACCGAACCTATATGGGAAACCATATACATTTTGAGATCAAGTTCAGTGAGTAGACTATCCTAGAGTTACTTTGAGGATGGATGTTGTTCATGCACCGTCTCTTAACCATTACCATTTATAGTGAGACCCTATATAGTTGGTGGGGACATGTTACCTACTTTATGATGGAAAGGGATGAAAATACCTAGAGTTTTTCAATTGAACAGAGACTGTAACCATGTCTGAGGACCCATGTGATAGTGCCTCTACTATGCTAAGATTGAGCGAACCAGATGGGTTCCCCATTGAGATATTGAATATTAGTGCATGCATGTGAGTTGGTAGCTGGTATCATCATAGATCTCTCACTAGACTAATGATCCCCAAGGGGCTATGGATGATGATTATGGGAATGTGTGTTTGGAAAAGTGGTGTGTTTGATATTATTTATAGTGGGTAATGGAATGTACCCTCATGGAATATATTATATGGTAAGGCCACCATGGATATGTTGTTATGAATTTGGATGGGTTTCCATGTATTGGATTATTTATATGGTTGGATATTCTAAGAGTTGGAGCTTAATGTGGTAGATGATATGGATTGGGGGTCAAATATGATTTAGAGCTTCCTTGGATTAGGATATTAGTATATATATGGGAGATTCCATGGATATGGATCATTATGATTAGATATATCATGTATTTGGAGATAAATATATGGTTAGAGCTGCCATGGAGTAGGAGATCGGTGCTTGAACCACCATGGATTAGGGCTAAGACATTGTTTGTAATTTCCATGGATTATGATCTCAAATGTTTGGACTATCATGGGATGGGAACCTCAATTTGTGAGGACTAGTTAGGGTTTCTATGTAGTATGATAATTCATGTTACTTGAGAGACACAATCATTTAGACGTTCTCAAAGAAGCCTCGACAGTGTTTGAACCATGTATAGTCAATCAAGGTCACAATCATGATGATCGACAATGGTTTTATTTTTTATATTATAAAGTTACCTTTTATTGTTTTATCAAAGAACAAAACATACACAAATCACTATATATGATGGCTATTGCAAGACCTCATTGGTGGTTCCCTATTGATTTATGTACTCACACCCTACTCATGACACTACAACACGTGGGTACGAGAGTACACATTCAATTAGTTACTGGTACAAGGTTGGTTAAAGACCCAATATTTATCAGTCAAAAAGGATTAGACATGTACATAGTGATGAGGATGAGTACGACTCGATAATTTCATTAATCTAACATTTTTATTTCCTTTTATTTTAATATATATACATATTTTATTGTTCCATTTGGTGGTCTATTGTATGTATAACATGGTTGTATGATCAGTTAAAGTATTTTCATTTTTCATCACCTGTTTATATTTATCAGCATAATATTTGAGTTCATTTTATGATTTATGATATTTTTTTATTTAATTATCATATAATATAATATATATATATATAGTCTACTAATAAAATCATATTAAACCTACTTTTATAGTTGTAAGCTTTTGGAATATGGGGAGGTTCACTTGAGTTCATATGGTCAAGCGGTCATGTTGTAGTTTATAGAGTGATTTGGGTAAGAATAATACAACTTCCTCCAATTATTACACTCAAATACTTTAGATGAATATTCAGATGGAAGAATTTAAAGTGAATTTTGAAAATCCATTGTAATCTATGGTACTCAAATTGAAAATTATCATTCAAAGAACCTAGTTATACACTCCATATAAATAAATATTAACATCAGGCTTTATTCCTTAAGGAGAAATTTTATTCCATAGTGGTAAACATGGATCAAATTTCAACTAAGTGTAAAAATTGAAATTATTTTCAATAAATTTATTCTAATGGAAAGGTTTGGTGAACTGATATATAAACTTTATTCTAAGAATTCTCATCACACTTAATGGATGTTGTGATAATTTCCCCCACTCTGAATTGGATTATGATAACAAAGGGTTACAGTAGTGAAACTCTATTTCAAAAGAAGGTGTACAAAATGTTCAATAATCCAATGATCTAAAGATAGAGTTTCCATATAGAATGGGGAAATAAGTAAATTGGAGGAATTAAGGGGTATAATCAAAATCAGTTAGAAATTATTTTTCTTTTCATCGAGGGATAGAATTCAAAATAAAAAATTACATATCTAGTATTGCGATGTCATGAATTTTATCCTTTAAAAAGGTTGTGATTAGATCAAAAGGAAAAAATTTATGTATTAAAAAATATTTCTAATTTCAAAAAATATAAAGAGGGAGATTTACTTTCTCATAGGATTATGAAGGTTTTTTTTCACACCAAATGGAAGAAAATTTTTGAGTTTGGTTATAAAAGTTTTTAAATCTAGAGAACTGAGCCTGAAGAATTTGTTCAATCCACCAAAATATCATAGAGGTGTGAAAAGATGTAATTTTATAATATGGGGGTCTATAAATATAGTGAAATGATATTATGTCATTTAATTAATGAAATAACATTACTTTAGAGGGGAACCAATAATGATTCAAGATGAGTTTGTTTGATATAAATTTGACCGGGAATATTTCAATATCAAAGCTCCATAGGAATAAAAGGATGATGACCTGGGATTTAACTAGAAAATAATTAAATGGAAGTGTAACACCTCAAGATTTCATAGTAAGTTATTTTCTTTAAATTAATTCAATAGCTTGTGCTACACGAAACACTAAGTTTGAGTGCACCACGACCTACCACACTAGACGTTCAAAAAGCGGTTATGAATAATATTAACTGAATTTTGAATTTTATATACACCATATAATTTTATAATCCATATTATGTGTTTCTTAGACATAATATATTAACAAATTCATTTTTTTTCAAATAAAAGAAGTTTTTTTTTGAAAAATTCAATTTTACCAACTTTTAATGGAAACCCCTTTTTTATAACCAATATTTGACCTTTTTATATATTCAATTTAATGAAATTAATTTATTTTTTAGAATTGGGACATAAAAAATTTATTTTGGATAAATATTTGGTAATTTTCTGATAACTTTAATATTTTGATGAATACTGGAAAATACTAAATTTTAATTGAAAACAACTTTTTTATAGAAATAATTTATATTGTCAAATAATGAATTTGAATGGTTTGAAAGTATAATTAGATTATATTTTTATCATTTAATACAATGTAATTAATTATAAGTAATTTCACATTTAAATTTAACATAAACACGTGTCAATATTTTGATAGTTTCTACTTTTTCAAAAACCCACCTTTTGGTTTTGAAAACGATAATTAATTTTAAATTAATTAATGAAAATTATATGTTTTTAATTTTTTAAAATAGAATTTATTTTTGAATATGGAATATCAAAATTATATTAGGGTAAATTTCTAGTATTTTCCTTAAAACATTCAATTTTTTATGAATAGTGAAAAACACTGCGTTATTGTTTAAAATTGACTTTTTATTTATATAATTATTTATTTTGTTTATTTGAAGTCAAAATTTATACATAATACCTATATATGTTCAATTTAATTAGTTGGAGTCATTTTATAATAAGTTTTGATATATAAAATTTTATTGAACTTTTTACTGTCTTTTACCCACCTTCTAGGAGCATTTGAAAATTTGCCTAAAACGTGATTTTATTGCTTCTATGAGTTGAATTTCAAAAATCCAAGAGACACAGTTGACATCAGTAACTAAAATGTGGTTCAATAAGATGAAAATATTTTTTGGTTAATAGTAACTTTACACTTTTATTTACCACAGTTAAAAGTAAATAGGGTAATTAAGGGTCAAAATGATTTTATAATTACTCTAACACATGTCCTAATGCTATTTGATAAAAAAAACTTAGGAATAAAATATTATCCTCTTTGGTCCACATGGATTAGATTAGGAAATTTATTATTATTTCATTTAAAGAAGAGTTAAAAGTGTTAAATTCAAGGTTTAATAACTAAAACATTTTTAATATCGGGTTACACATAAGATAAATTCAATTATAATTATTAATTATAAATATAAAAATATTTCATACATAATTGTATTTTATTTATAATTTTTAGACATTAAATAATTTAATTTATTTATGACACAATGATGATGCAGTAATTACCTTATAAATGAAATATTAAAATAATTGATATTATAAATATACAAATAAATGTAAATTGAGACTTATGATGAATTCCACTAATTTTCAAGGTTAATATGACATGTTAGGGTTGATTAAATAAATTTTATTCGAAGTGATAAAGTTTTTATGGCTTTCAAAAAAATAAAATACTAAATAGTGTCAAAGTTGACATAATTGAGTTTCTAAAACAACTACTATATTATTAATTGATATAATATTCCTAAAAATATAAGGATCATCCAAAGGATATATATAAGGATATATATATATTAATAATGAAAAAATTGGGGTTCTCTCGGTAGTTTATAGTAAGTTTATTAACCATATAATATAAAAATATAAAGAGACATGGTAAATGTCAAACTATTTAACTAAGAGTTAAATCTAAAAGATAAGGTTAATATGGTGACCTAAACCTGTATAAAACCTATGGGTTGAGCGTTTTTAGACTCATACATTCCTTATCCTCAAAATAAATAATTTTTCAGCCATTAGAAACCGAAAATGATTTTATTATAAAATATTATTTCAAAATTTTCCTAAAGTGACCCTCACCTCTCTTATAAAAGGTTACTTCCCCTTCTCTTAATTTCACACCTCCAAATCCATTTGGCTCAGCCAACCCCTGCCCAAATATCCTCCCAAATTCCATTACATCAACTAAGAGGCCTTACGTTTATCAGAAATCCAACCTAAGGATCCCTTTTGATCAACTCAAAAGGAAACACCCAAAGAAGAGGTAATAATTCCACTGCCCTCTTTCAAGTTCATTTCTTATTCCACTTAATCTTTCTTTGTTGATTCCATAGAAAAATAATAACTCCAGTACCTTATACATATTGTGATTTTATTGTAAATATTTTAAAACTATATTCGTTATTCTACCCATCCTATAAATGACAATGTCACCATACGAGAGTATGCACGACTTACCCTCTCCACATCATGGTGTAATTTGTTATTGAAACACTTCATTATTTTGGATGGGTATAATAATGAGTATAACTAATGTAAATAATAAATATAACACTTTAATGATTATTTATATATGATATACCATCCAATTATATATGATTTGACCATCAATATAATGATATTGTTGCTGGTGCGTATGTACAGATTACCGTCTCCACGAATGCGATGAGATTCATTCCCCATCATAATAATTCAAGAATAATATTCTTTTAATGTTTAAAAATGTTTTTTATTAACATAATACAAATTTTCATATGAATCAAATACATCCTATACATAACAAACATGGATTATGTAACCCAACATATAAAGGAAAACGAATCAATTAACACCTGAAATGAAGAAACTACTAAAATATCATTAAAAAAGAAATATTTGAGGATTATATATGATATCCTTTTTATGTATATAGTTCTTTTATAATTTAATAACAATGTTTTAACTATTATACAAGAGTTTAACGTACCATCGACTAAGGAAAAGTACATGTTAAGGGGTTTCTTATATCACTTTTAATTTCGTGATATTTCCTTTGTTCACCACTTATTTATTTCATGTGGTGTATTGTGTACTACCATTCGATATATATTATCATGAATCTCTTTATATTCAAGTTATTCTATTATTAATTTTGGGGTTATTAACTTTTGGGCATACGATTTGATTGATTACAACATGTTAAGGGGTTTTCATCTCACTTTTATTCCCGTGAGATTCATGCTATATTTTCCACTAATACCTTTTGTGTGGTGTATGCAATACCCATTATTTTATGTTTTGTGAAATATAATTAAATTTATGGGTATTTACATCCCCATTGGATGATCCTTCTTTCATGGGGTGTATTTTTCATATCTTACCAAATCGGTGAGGGAATTTCAAATTTCAATTTCCACTCATTCAGTTTTACGCAAGCATCATTGATTACTTTACTCCAATATTGTGTGTGAAATAACTATTTATTTACTTATATAGTAATTTCCACTCCCATTTTTGTTGATATACTTTTGATACACATAATCAATCCTTTGATAAATCCTCAAGTAATCGATATAAACATTATAAGAGTAATTTTAACTCAATTTCCATTCATTGAGTTAAATATCCAAGTCATTGGTGTTTCACACATAATTATTTCATTGATTTATCCTTAACTTAAGAATACAGTCTTTATAAAGTAATTAATCTCAACTTACAATCCATTGATACTTCTTTTTTGTTATGCATCAATTCAGTTTTATTTAGTGTATATACTGTACTTTCACATAATATATCATGAATCCCTTTATTATCATGATATTATAATGTTTTCATTACATCAATTATTTGTATTAAACTATATCTCATTTAGTTAGGAACTCTTACTATAATATCATTTTAAATGTTTTAAAAATTAATTCTTCTAAATCTTTCTCATTAATGTACATGTTTTCAAAATGTTTTTAAGGTTTTACTTATATGGAAAATATTGTATTAAAATTTAAATTTATTTTAAAATTTTCTAAGTGGTATGGGACACTTTGATTCAAAAATCTATTTTAAACAAATTCTTGAAAAATAGTGAGACATATAAATGTTTTCATGAAAAAGGGATATTTCCCTCAAATATTTTTACTGATCATTTTCAACTATGTCAGCATCCTTTACGTGATATTATTCCTGATCGAGGTTGATTTATTATAATACAAATCTGACATACTATATTTGAGGTTTTGTGATATGTTTTTACTATGGATGTGTTATTTTTATACCATTCATGGTTTATGGATAATGTATTGACATTTCATATTCAAGTTTTAATATGAATGTTTATGTTATGTTTTAAACTTTTCATATGAGGAATGCATTGGAATTAATAAGTGATGGGTGAGCCCGCTATAGATTCTCAATGAATTGGTAGGTCTCTTGAGACAAACTAGTGTCTTGGAAAAGTCCTTGACAAAATCTTATTTGTAGTCTTGGCACAAGGCCTTGACAATGGGGTTATGAAGTCTGGAATTATGCATTCCATCATTATGAAATTGGGTATTGATATTACATGTGATTATTCGACTAGTAGAATATCCATGTGAATAAGTAAATTGAATTATTTGATTTATCTTTTCAATATTATGTGGATGTTTATGTTTAAAAGGTTTGAGTTCTAGTCTTACACATTGCCTTAAATGTTTATTCTTATTTATGAGATTTTATTCTATATTTTTATCCTTACTAAGCATCTGAGCTCACCCCTTTCTTATGTTTTATTTTTCCCTGGATGCAAAGAAGTATATTACAATTAACCTACAGGAATAGGCTAAGGGATATAAGAGTGTTCAAAGGGGACACAATGTTTTTTTTATTTCATGATGTAATATAAAACTTATGTATGTATATTATACTTCCATGTCTACTAAACTTATTGGTCTTTTAGGACATGGTTCCTTGTATCATGCCAATGTTATGTCATAATTCACTGATTCTGGGTAACTGGGGTCGATTTGTTATAGTTGATATCAGAGGAAGTTTATTACAAACCTTGGAAGCTAGATTTAGAAAAATAACTGATTAGGAAACACTACCCTAAGATAGACATTGAGTATTATTATAGAAGAACATCCAAAAAAAATTGGTAATGTAAATATTATGTGGGTTTTCCAAGTAATACATCCATGTCTGGATATGATGAGGTAGAGGTTGCTCTGGCACAGATGTACCTAGGAGTGAAAACTATGATAATGAGTTTCATTCTTGACTCGAGATATCCTGATCGATGAAAATGGTCCTTACTACACTCTTGGTTACTACACTCCCAGGGGATATGCTTAGGATAATTCACATTTTCTTTACAAACCAATTTGATGGATTTTAATATAAGATGAGAATAAATAACCTTGGTTAATCCTAAGTTGTTTTAGATTCAAAATAAGGTTTTATGATATTCTCTAAATGATTTTATGACTCACACTATGCTTTCTTATGTTAGTCAATGGCTGGATTCTAAGGAAGTCATATTAACATTGAACATAATGTACATGGTGGGAATAGTGGTAGAAATGAGCAACGAAATGGAATGTTGATAGGTGTAAAATATATCGTGTTCATGCTGAATCAGTTTTCCAAAAATATGATCAATAAAATATATATTAACCAACTATCGTACTCAACAAAGAAGAGAAAGGCGGTGAATGATAAGAGCTCCAGCAGTGGAGACCATGGAGAAAAGAAAGCTCAATTTCCATAATGCAGGAAATGTAGAAGGAGAAACCTAGGGAAGTGTTTCAATGGAATAAAGAAATGCTTTATGAGTGGGAAAGAAGGACATAAAGTAAATAATTTTCAAGGAAAGATGAAGAGTACTATGGAATAAAAACAATGATCCCAAGAATCTATTTACAGTCATTTACCATAAATGTAGGGGGCCTGGGCATTAGCTGAGTGAATTCCATATTCTATAGGACAACCTCTTGGTCAAGGAAGAACCTATGTGGAGATAAATGGACGGTGAAATGTTTAAAAGTATTAGTTCTCTTTGTTTATTCGATTACTTCGGAATACTTTTCTCTTGTATGTGTAACCTAATAGTTTGTTTTGTGAAAATGCTATTTTAGGAAGAATTATCTTTTCTATTGTTGATATTGTTATAAATAACCATTTGGGTTTATATAATCCTTGAATTTGAGGTAATTACAAGTTATTAAATTTTGGGATGAAAATGAGAGGTGTGCGATAACATTTGGGGTGAAATTAGGTTATGGTTATTTTGAGGAATTTATCTCATTTTGGGAATGTTATAAAATATAGTTTTTGAAAAAGGGCAACATGCAGACCGTGTGACAACCCGTCACGTCAAACAAAGCTGTGGTAATTGAACCCACAAACAGATTGCAATTGGGATTTATCACCTACCACAAGACTACGTGATGTCCCTAGTTAGTCTAACTAATTCTTGTTAGTTAAATAATTTTATTGATCAATAATAAGTTGATTTGGGATCTTATGTCTTATCAACTGGATATCCATAGTATATGAAAATGATTTGGTGATTAAGTGATAAATGTTATTTTGGAACATGTTCACTCTGTTAGGAACACCATATGGCTAAAAAAAATAGAATATTGTGGGATTTCATTTGAGGATTAATGGTGGATTTTTATCTACATTTTTATTGTGTATTTATAGCAATTTGGGTTATTGTTAGAAATTATTAACCCATCATAGAGAATATGTGATTAGGTTAATTGCTTTTAAGTATGTGACTTTAAGAGTAGTTGATGTTATTTTGAGATAACATTTTACGTGGAAGACTGTGTAATCAAATTATTATAATTTTTGGGTTTTAATATTAGTTTGGAATATATTTTAGGATTTTAAGAACAATTGTTTATTGAATGTTACTTATTGAACATAGTGTATTGTTGGTTTAATTTTAGAAATTATGATCAGTAATTATTTCTCTAAAGGATTATCCTTTTTAGGGATCATCTAATCTTGTACTAACCATTTTTGTTTTGTTTAATCTTTAAAGATATGGTAAATATATAGTTTATCCTTTGTGGATTATGTGATTCTCTAGAAGTTTATTCTATCACATCAGGTGTGACCAAGTCATATTTAATACTCATCATTTAAAAAAATGAGTTAGTAGTAGAAATTTATTAAAGGATGAAACTCTACTAAAAAATTATCTATATCTATTTATGTTCTCAGTCAATCTCATAAATAAATTCCTCATATTTATGAAATGGAACTTAAAACAAAAAATGTGGTCTGTTTACTTTTTCTACTGGGAAACTAATGACCGTTTATCTCATCACATGTTTGTGGTTTTCTTGTTGTTAACATTCTTCTGATCTTTTTTTATACCACCCTCTATCAGAACTTGACACTTATTTTATCTTCCATATCTTTGTTTTCTTACATTGAATCCTAGTATGGGTTATCTTAGGTGACTTTTGTACTTCTCTTTCTTTCTTTTAAAGTGATAGTTTTATTGACTCTTTTCCCGATGTGAGACTTTAAATAAAGTTACCAAGCCCAATTTTAAAATTGAGAGGATGAAATTTCAAAAATTGGGGAAGAATGTAACACCCCAAGATTTCATAGTACGTTAGTTTCTTTAAACTAATTCAATAGCTTGCGCTACATGCAATACCGAGTTCAAGCGCACCACGACTTACCAAACAAGTCTTCCAAAAGGAGTTTATGAATAGTATGAACTGAATTTTAAATTTTATATACTATATATAATTTTAGAATCCATATTATGTGTTTCTTAGACATAATATAAGAACAAATTCATTTTTTCAAATAAAAGAAGTATTTGTTTAAAAAAAATGCAATTTTACTACCTTTTAATGGAAAACCCTTTTTTAAAACCAATATTTGACACTTTTATATATTAAATTTAATGAAATTAAATTCTTGTCTATAATCAGGACATAAAAATTTATTTTTGATAAATTTTTATTACTTTTCTAATAACTTTCATATTTTGATGAATACTGAAAAATACTAAATTTTAATTGAAAACAAATTTTTTAATCGAAATAATTAATAGTGTTAAATTATGCATTTAAATGTTTTGGAAGTATAATTATATTATATTTTTATCATTTAATACAATTTAGGTCATTATAAGTAATTTCACATTTAAATTTGACATAAAAATATGTCAATCTTTTGATAGTTTGTACTTTTTAAAAAACCCGCTTTTTGGTTTTGACAACGGAAATTAATTTTAAATTAATGAATGAAACTTATATGTTTTTAATTTGGTAAAATAGAATTAATTTTTGAATTCTAAATATCAAAATTGTATTAGGCTGAATTTTTTGTATTTTTCTGAAAACATTCAATTTTTGATGAATAGTGAAAAACACTGCGTTATTGTTTAAAACTGATTTTTTATTTAAATAATTATTTATTTTATTTATTTTAATTCAAAATAGATACATAATACCTATATATGTTCAATTTAATTCATTTGAGTCATCTTATAATAAGTTTAGATATATAAAATTTTGTTGAACTTTTTACCGTCTTTTACCCACATTCTAGAAGCATTTAAAAATTTGCATAAATCATAATTTTATAGATTTTGTGAGTGGAATTTCAATAATCATAGAGATAGAGTTAACATAATTAAGTAAAATATGGTTCAATAAGATGAAAACAATTTTTTGTGATTAGTAACTTTGTACTATTATTTACCACGGTTAAAAGTAAATAGGGTAATTAAGGGTAAACATAATTTTATAATTTCCCTAACACATGTCCTAATTCTATTGGATAAGTGTAATTCAACAAAAAACAAACTTAGGAATAAAATATGATCCTATTTGGTCCACATTTATTAGATTAGGACATTTATTATTATTTTATTTAAAGAAGAGTAAAAAGTGTTAAATTCAAAGCTTAATAACTAAACCATTTTTAATATAGGGTTACACATAAGAAAAATTAAACTATAAATATTCATTATAAATATAAAAATCTTTCCTAAATAATGGTTTTTTATTTATAATTTTTATATTTTAAATAATTTAATTTATTTATGACACAATGATGATGCACTAATTACTTTATTAATGGAATATTAAAATAATTAATAAGATAAATTTCCAAATAAATGTAAATTGAGACTTCTGATGAATTAAAATAATTTTATTGGTTAATATGAAATTTTAGGGTTTATTAAATAAATTTTATTCTAAGTTATAATGTTTTTATGTCTTTTAAAAAAATCAAATACAAAATAGTGTCAAAATTGACATAATTGAGTTTTTAAAAACAAATAATATATTATTAATTGATATAATATTCCTACAAATATGAGGTTAAGCCAAAGAGCTTTTATAAGGTTATATATATTAATAATGAAACACTTGTAGTTATCTTGGTAGTTTATAGTAGGTTTGTTCACCATATAATATAAAAATACAAAGAGACATGGTAAATGTCAATCTATTTAACTAAGAGTTAAATCTAAAATATAAGGTCAATATGGTGATCTAAACCTCTCTAAAACCTATTGGTTGAAAGGTTTTCAACCAATACCCACCTTATCCTAGAAATAAGTAATTTTAAATCCATTAGAAACAGAAAATTATATTACTAAAAAATAATATTTCAAGATTTTCCAAAAGTGACCCTCACCTATCTTATAAAAGGGTACTTCCCATTATCTTAATTTTACACCTCCAAAGCCATTTATCTCGACCAAAACCTGCCCAAATATCTTACCAGCTTCCCTCACATCAACCTAGAGTCCTTAATTTAATCATAAATCCAACATAAGGATCCCTTTTGATCTACTCAAACGGAAACACCTGAAGAAGAGGTAATAATTTCACCACCATCTTTCAAGTTCTTTTTTTCTTCCACTTCCTATTTCTTTGGTGATTAAATACCAAAATAATAACTCCAATACCTTATAAATATTTTGATGTTATTATAAATATGTTACAACCATATTATTTATTCTACCCATCCTATAAATGAAAAAGTCACCATACGTGCGTACGTATGGAATACTGCATCCACGTCGTGTTACAATTTGTTATTAAAACACTTTATTATTTTGGATGGGTATAATAATGATTATAACTGATGTAAATAATAAATATAAAATTTTAATGAATCTTTATATATGATATATCATCTAATTACATACGATTTCACCAACAATATAATGATATTGTTGCTCATGCCTATGTACGGATTACTGTCTCCACCAATGCGGTGAGATTCATTCCCCATCGTAATAATTAAAGTATAATATTCATTTTATGATTAAAAATAATGTTTATGAACATAATATCATTCTGTATATGAATCAAATACATCCTATATATAAAAAATATGGCTTACGAAACCAATCATATAAAGGAGAACGAATCATTTAACACCTGAAACGATGAAACTATTGAAATATCATTAACAAATCAATATTATAGGATCATATATGATATCATATTTATTTATATAGTTATTTTATAATTTAATAACAATGTTTTAACTATTATAGAGGAGCTTAAAATACTATCAACTAAGGAAAAATACAAGGTAAGGGGTTTGTTATCTCACTTTTAATTCCATGAGATTTCCGTTGTTCACCACTTATTGCATGTGGTGTATTGTGTTCTGCCATTTGATATATATTATCATGATTCAATTTATATTCATTTTATTCTATGACTAATTTGGCGGTTATTAAATTTTGTTCATACAACTCGATTGATTACAAAAGGGTAAGGGGTTTTCATCTCACGTTTTTTCTCGTGAGATTCATGCTATAATTGCCACTATTACCTTTTGTGTGGTGTATATACAGACCATTATTGTATTGTTTGTGTAATATAATTTAATTTATGGGTATTTAAATCATCATTTTATGATCCTCCTTTCATGGGGTGTATGTTTCGTAAGTTACCAAATTGGTAAAGGAATTTCAAATTTCAATTTCCACTCATTCATTTTTATGAAAACTTCATTGATTACATTACCCCAAGATTATCTGTGAAATAACTTTTTATTTACTTATGTAGTAATTTCCACTCCCCTTTGTGTGGATATAATTTTTATTCACATAATAATTCCATTTATAAATTTTCAATTCATCGATATAAACTTGATAAGAGTAATTTTAACTCAATTTCCATTTATTGAGTTAAACATCCATGTCATTGGTGTTGTTTTTAAAAGACTATGTGTGAATGTCCTCTGATTGGTTTACAAAGAATATCCAATCATATTGGGTGTATTTATATTTTTCACACATAATTATTTCATTGATTTATCCTTAACCTAAGGATATGGTCTTAATAAAGGAATTCATCTCAGCTTACATTCAATTGAGACTTCTTTGTTGTTATGCGCTAATTCACTTTTATTTTGTGTATATATTGAACTTTGACGTAGTATATCATGAATCCCTTTATTCTCCTGATATTATAATTTTTAGATTACCTCAATTATTTTTATTCAAGCATCTCTCATTTGGTTTGGAACTCTTATTGAAATATCATTTTAAATGTTATGAAAATTTATTCTTCTAAATATTTCTTATTAATTTCCATGTTTTAAAAATGTTTTTGAGGTTTTATTTATATAAACATTAATGTTTTAAAATTGAAATTCCTTTTAAAAGTTTCAAAGTGTTATGAGATAATTTAATTCAAAAATCTATTTTAAACACTTTCTTGATAAATAGTGAGACTTTTAAATGTTTCCCTGAAAAAGGGATATTCCCCTCAAAGATTTTAACTAATCATTTTCTACTACATCAACATTCTGTACAGGATATTATTCTTGATCGGGGTTTATATATTATGATACAAATATTTCATACTGTATTGAAGGTTTTTTGATATTTTTTTTACTATAGATGTGTAATTTTTATATCATTCATGGTTTATGTATAAGGTATTGACATTTCGTATGTTAGTTTTAATACGAATTTTTATGTTATGTTTAAAACTTTTCATATAAGGAATGAATTGGACTTAGTAAGTGATAGGTGGAGCCGGCTATAGCTCCTCAATGTATTGGTAGGTCTCATGAGACAAACTAGTGTCTTGTCACAAGGCCTTGACAAAATATTATTTGTAGTCTTGGCACAAGTCATTGACTATGTGGTTATGAAGTCTGGAATTATGCATTCCATCATTATGAAATTGGAAATTGATATTACATGTGATTATTCGACTAGTAGAATATCCATGTGAATAAGTAAATGGAATTATTTGATTTATATTTTTCATATTATGCTGAAGTTTAAGATTAAAAGTCTTGTGTTCTAGTCTTATACTTTTCCTTAAATGTTTATTCTTATTTATGATAGTTTTCTCTATATTGTTATCCTTACAGAGCATCCGAGCTTACCCAATTCTTATGTATTATTCTTTCCAGGATGAAAGTATGTATATTACGATTAACATTAAATAATAGGCTAAGGGATTTAATATTTTTCAAATGGGACACAATTTTTTTCATGATGTAATTTAAAACTTATGTATGTATCTATTACTTCAAAGGCTACTAAACTGATTGGTCTTTTGGGACATTATTCCTTTTATCATGCCAATTTTATGTAATAATGCACAGATTCTGGGTAACTGGGGTCGGGGCATTACAGGAATTATAGAGGATGAGTTGATTGAAAATATTTGTTGTAACATGAGGTTCTATTATAGTGTAAGTGAAATTGATTTAGAACACTAGAATCATAAGTTTCTTGTCAAAACGTTTTGAAGTATTGAAGGATATAAATATTTATTTGAGTAGAAGAAAAGGAAGAACAAGAATATGGGAATAGTAAATTCTATCTAAGTACATACATTTAAAGTTTTTGGGTGACTTCACAAATAAATTTTTATTTCATGACTATTATAACGATTTTGAGAGGAATGGTAAAAGATACAGTATTCAGAAAGGAAAGTTAATGGTTCTAACTGAGTTTTGTATATTTTTTAAGATTGTTGATGTTTATTCGTATAGTGGATTTGAAAAATTATGAAATATAATATATTCAGAATATATTGAAGGTTTTTTAAAATTAATTTAATTGTATTGGAGTTTCCAATTGTAGATCATATATTATGCACATTTACCATAGATTTTTTTATATAAAGGGGGTACACCATTCAAGTTGTTGTTGTTTTTTCTAGAAATGATAAAAATTTAATAAGAGGAATATCATCCAAAGTCTAACCTTTTTTAAATATAAGATATATGAGGACAAATAATGATATCACTAAGGTAAGGATACTATAAGTTCAAGTATCAGTAGATGAATGTTTTAGAAATCTCAGTTTTTGAAATTGGATTTTTTAATATAAGTTATTTTTCTATTCAGAAGGCTTGAAGGAAAATATATATTATGATATTAATGGGAACAATGTTAATAATATTTTCATGAGACATTAGTGTGGGGTGAACTTTTAGAGAAAGGGTGACACCTTCTCAAACCCTTTTAATTGGTAATTAATCATACTAGAAAATATATGACTCTGAAATACTAAGTACAACAAGATGTGTGTACTCTCATTAGAGACAGACCTTATAAAAATCCACATTCCATGCTCTCTTGTTTACTTTACCACATATGAGTGGGAATTATTTTATTACATGAGTAATTTGAGACCTTTAGAAGTCAAAAAGGTTAAGTTCATTTTAAAGGAATTTTTAAAAAGTAACTATTTATTCAACCGTCTCTTCTCAGTGATTTACCCATTCTTAGGTACCATAGTTCATTTCTGTATACTCCCACTTATCAAATTCCACTCCATGATTAGTTTCAGGTTCACCGCCTCCAAAAATAAGGTTAACATGGAAACAATTTTCTATACCCTGGCAGCATACCATAAACCATACTTAAATCATCACACCATGTTGGTCTCACCATATACCAGCATCAACTCAAAATGAAACAAGTCCTTATAACTCAAAAATTAATCTATAACTGATTCCTACCCTAATAACAAGTGAATGAAATCATTGGAATTATAATACAATAGTGTCTTGGGAAATAAATCATCAAATAACATCACCTCAAAATTCCCACATGTCTTCCCCACTTCCTAAATTTTTTATACATGCACATCCCATCAGTATTTTACTAGTCCCCTATGAATATACTTCAAAATCATTACCCTCCACCCAGGTGGAATATTTATCAAATCAAAGATCATCTATATTGACTTAATTCAATACTTTATTTTCTAGGGTCCTCCCCCTACCTAAAATAAGGGAGATTATTGTGATTATAAAACCCATATTAGGTATTACATTGTTATACTAGCACCCTAATCTCTATAATAAATGATTTGGATCGCCATAACCAGAACAACCCTGGGATAATCATCGAACCATTTCTCTAGTTTCTCCAACTTCTATGAAGGACCTTCCTACCTTAGAACATCTACTTGTAGACCATCATTATCTCCCCCCTTAGTGACCCCATCTGTTTTATACCTTAGTTGAACCATATCCTTGCCCTTATAGAATTTCATTTAGAAGATAATAGGATTTACCTTGTGATGATCATATATAGACAAAAACAAAAGCACTAAAAATAATCTCATATTTTCACAAATAATATATTTAGCCTAGATCTAAAAAATACCACCAATCCCATAAATCAGAACACCACTATCCACTATTCTATAAACATCAGTCCCATTTGTATTAAAATATTATAAATCATAAAATCTACAATCATCCTAAACATTTCATGCGAGGTTTGATTATGAAATCTATAGGACACTGCCAATGGGGTCCTTAGATAATATTCATACATATTCTAGTGTATGTAGAGGGAAATAAATGAAAACGAACAACCACTTTCACTTTATGCTCAAACAACCTTGGGCGATCTCCTTTGCCTACTTTTGTTTGTACTAGAGTGGGATGATGTACCCATGGTTTATCACATAAAAATAATCCTTGGATTTTCCACTATTTCCATACCCCAAGGTATCACATGATACCACATATCTCAAACTAGTATAAAAAACCATTATCAACACCACCCTCAAGGGAACATCCATGTATAATAATTCATTCTCTGTGAAAAACCCATTCCCATTCCAACCACCAGATAAATAGCACGATGAATCCCAAGCACCAACCAATGTATTAATAGCCTTATATGTTTCTATGTATGGGGAGAACTGGTTCTCATCCAATGAACCCAACATATCCCATATCCATCCATATGTAATATCACTCCTTAGTAGAAATTACCCTCACAATCCCCCTAATATGCTCATCTATAGAGGATACCACCAAACAATTCATGGTCTACACCGCCTCTTAGGCCTTTTACTATGTGCACTCAACCCCAAAATCATTTTTCCCATGGTGAGTGATATTTACAAAAAATGAAAGACAACAACTTAGAAAATAATTATCACATTATCTTTAATGATCAAAAATTCCCAAATCATAATGGTGTGCCCTTGATTCCCCTGGAAAAGGCCACCACCAACGGTGAGCCTATATCACCCAATGACCACATAAGCTACACCAAACATGTTCCCAATGACCCATGTTGAGAAACACATAACAAGAGTAAACATATTTTTATCTCGTTATTGCTTCCCTCATAATAATAGAATATATAAAACATTAAAAAGACTCAAACATGAAATAACTAACTAATAATAAGATTGGAATACCCCTCACTATCTCACAAAATCAATAAAAACTACAAGTGGTCCAATATATGATCTCTCAAATGACCCTACCCATGATAAATTATCACATGATTCATAAAACACATCAAATAGATAAAGGATATATAAACCACATACTTGTTAGTACTATAAGACAATATAATCAATCTTATATACTTAATCAAATTGAGGAAAAATAAATCATGAAACCACGGAAAAATACCTATAAATATTTAAGTAAAAACTCATCTCAACATAGAAAAAACAAATATGTTTTATAAAGGTTTTTTATCCTTAACCATAAAGAGTCCCTGGGATAAATGAAACTCTTATCTTACCAAATACATGTAAAATACCACTTAAGATTATATAACAATCAGAGCGACATTTAAGTATATATCCCTGATACTGGGAGTAAAATGAGGAAAACCCCACCTTTTAATAATTAATTAAACCAATTAATATAAATATTAGAAAATATAACAAAAAATACATTTTGGAATGGCCCATATGACTCATAGTGAAATTTATATACCAGAACCACCTCATAAAATGTCCCTTAATGTCATGATCAGGCCCATCTCCCCTAGAGAAAACCAAAAAAACTCTAACTCCATTTCCTAGGGTTAGGTTACAACATTACCTTTACATTTGTGGAATAATTTATTCCCATCAGCCACCATTAATGATGAAATAATATGTGTAATTTTGAAAACCAATATTACCCCACAATTTAATTTTAAGTTAGAATTATGTATTCTTACACTACACCTTCCATGGCATAATGCCCTTGGCTATAGCATGGTTCTCAACCAACCCTAAAATTCTATTCATACACAACTAATGTTTTCCCTAAGGTTCCCTTTTGTGGTGTTTCCATCAACAAAATATATAAATCTATCCCTAATCCTTGTCCATGATCGGAAAAATTGACCTTTTTACTAATCCAACACCCCCATAACCTCAAATTCACCAAAACACACATGATCAAGAAACTATTAGAACTAAATTACTTCACTTAAATATCCATGTTGATATAAATTATATAAAATGACTTGTATAGTAATTTTATTTGTTATTAAATGAGTAAAGGGAGTGTTACCTAGAATAAAAGAAAGAATAATATGAAAATTTCCCTCAAATACTAGAAACAAGAGTAGACAATAAAAAAATACTATAAATGAAGAATATTATAATGAACAAAAACATATTTAAAATAAAATTTAAAAACCCATTTAATTTATTTCAAGAAGTGTGAGAATATGAAAAGTAAAGTATTAAAGAATTATTCCACTAAATTATTTTAAATGTGGAGATATTATAAATTTTATATAAAATTATCCTAGAATAAAAGAAGAAGTTTTGTTGAAGATAATGATGAGAATCAATGAATTTAATTAAATAATAAATCTTCAGAATTTAACAACATAAATATTTCCTTAAAAGAAAAATGTGTGAATTTTTCTATACCCAAGAAGGGAGTTTTCTCATCTAAGTATGAAGATAATGATAGTAATGAGGAAAAAGAAGAAGTTGAGACTTCCATAAATTTTGGAGAAAACTTAATTACTATGAAATTGAATGAATAATAAAACCATTGATGATAGAAATAGTGACTAAAGAAAAGAGTAAACTCGCATTGGGATGATGATAAAGTGAGATATCATAGAATGAATTTCAAAGATTTAAAAATTAGAGATGTGGGAAAAGAATCTTGTGAAATATGGTCAATCATCAGGAAACAATAATTCCTTAAATTTTGAAAAGGTTCCAAATTCGATGAATGATATTTATACCTTAAATAAGCTACTCATTGAAGATAAGAATCAAAATTTTTCTATGGAATATATATATAAATAAAAGATGAAAAATAATGAATTTATTTGACAAAATTTATTTTAAGAATAAAATCAATTGATCAAGTTCAAATATACCATCAAAAAATTCTATTCTATAATTTTTAAAATATCATGAAGAAAATTATGATTGAAAATGTTGATGAACAAAATAGAGTTGGATAATGTTGAGTATGTGAAAAAACAAGACAATTATTAAAAATATTAGAATTATATGAATGGTGATTAGGAATAAAAATATAGTACAACTTGTGATATTAAAAGGCCAGTAAATAATAGTATAATAAAGAATAAAGTGATGGGATTCTACAATAATTTTTATTTGATGATAGGATCCATGGTTGATTTTCAAAATTTTGTTGAAAAATAAGATTCTACATCTGGACAATAAGAAGAGTTCAAAAGGATGTACTCATTTTAGGGTAGTTATTGGTATTATACAGGATTTTGGTATATGGAATGGGGATTTTAGTTTAATTATCAATATCACTATGTGTATACTGGATATGGGAGGCATATTTTGATGGGGGTTTAACCCACTCAAAGAAGAAACGTTTAGAAATATTCTGAAAATTATTGACTAGAGGTTAAAACAGTTTTTGAGTGTTAGAAAACATTTATAGAATATGTAACCATTTGGGACCCCTTTTTTGAACATTGTCTCACCATTCCACCTTATTAATTGAAAGTAAGTTTCAATAATCACAAGTATAAAAATAATATTATGATAATAAAGGAGAAAAAATTAGTTATTTAAGTGGAACTCAAATCATATGAAAAAAACATTTATTGGTCTCAGATAGTGGATTCCCTTTACATATGGAATGATATTAGAATCTCATTAAAGGTGATGAGATATAAAATTAAGGATTGGAGAACTTTGTAAATGATTGGTCACTGAATATATATGGATTGGGATTAGTGGTAATTAGACGAGAAAATCTGAATTCAAAGAATGTTATATTTATATATGGGTTGAGACACAACATATTTAGAGAGTCATAGTTAAAATATGAAGGAAATAAAGTGGTTTTATTAAATGAAGAATGTTTTTTGATGTTTCTAAAATATATTTTTTTATTAATTAAAGTATAATGAACATGGGGTAAATTGTTTCATGATGGTGATATGATAACTTCACGTTACATAATCTTGAACAAATAAAATTAGTTAGGGAATCAAATACTTAGCCACATTGGTCATAGTAATTTGAGTGATTTTATCTAGGTAAATAATATTAATGATTTTAAAATGATTACTTGATATAGAAATTGGTTTTTATATCCATAATTTAAGTGGAATATTGTTAACACTACACATAAGAAAGTGTATATTCAAATATCTAATCCATTGGATATCATTCACTGAGAAGTTTGAAGGACTCTAAAGAATAAATATACTAATGGAGAGAATTATTTTACTTATTTAATCAATTAGTTAACTTTTATTATGTGAATTATATTTATGAAACCTAAATTGGATGCCTTGAATATGTTTAATTATTTTAAAAGAAGTACAGAAAATGAGTGTGGGTTATTATTGAATATATTTTGGACAAACAGTGGTGCTGAATTCAGAATAAAACATCATATTTATATTATAGAAATCATATTATTAATTATGAATTTGTCACACCATATACCCCAAATATTTGTTTTTGAAAGGAATAATATTAGTGTAGTGGAGATGGATCATATCATGTTGATGGGGCATGATACTTATCAATTTTTTCGATTTCAAGTAATCAATATAGTTGTTCTGATTCAAAAAAATTATTTGTGACAAAGTAATTCAAAAATTACTACATAAAATATGTATTATAATAATAATAAAAGTTTTATATTCTTTAGGATATTGGGTTTCCCTTTTATTATAAATGTGAAAGGTTAAAAAAATTTAATGATTGAGTAATGAGGATTTAAAGGATTCACCCTTAATTATATTCCAAATACTTGAGTATGTTGTTTATTAAAAAACATAAATGGATGATTTTGGATATTTATAATATGAATTATAGGAACAATCAAAGAATAAATTCACAAATAAATAAGAATGTTATAAAATTAAAATATGGTCATGAATAATGTTTTGATAAGTAGGATCATGTTTCTCAAAAATATTTGAATTCAGAATAAGTAAAGGATGAGGATAATGATTCATCCATTTATAATGATGAATAAAATAATTTCAAATGATCAAAGGATAATAAAGAGGGTGAATATCTAAAATATTATTGGATGTCAAGAACCATTGATTCAAACTAGGATATATTTGAAAAAAGTTTTTCATAACTCATTGTTTTATCAGGTTGAACCAATACACGTGAAAGTGTATTTTGAGAATAAATAGTGTTCAGATTTTATGGATATGGAATCAGATCAAATCTAAAATAAATATACTTGGAATTTTATATCCTTGTTATTAAACAATAATTTTATCGAAGCAAATTGGGTGCTCCATAAAGAGTTGAATGAAAAAGGATATGTGATGAAAAACAAGGAAAGGCTTGTGTAAAAATATTATTTTAAAGATAAATTAATTGATTTTTATGAGACCTTTGAATCTATTTATAGGATTGAAAAAATTATAATTTTTCTCATTGTTTAAACATAAAGGTGATACAAGATCTTGTAAATGGATTTCAAGTCAACCTTCCTTAGTGTAGAATTGGAAGAGGAAGTTTAAATTAAGAAAACTATTGTTTTATTTATTAGACAAGATAAACTATGTGTTTCCCAGTTAAATAATTCTTGTAACGGTTTAAATAAATATCTAAGGGAATGGTACTCAATTTTTGATTCATGCATGGACACAGTAATATTAAGTAAAGGGAGAGAGGTCTGCAAATTTTACATAAAAATAGATAAATATTTATCTTTAATTATTATTATGTATGAGGATTATGTTATATTTATTATAAATAAAAAATTTATTTTGAGGAGTTTTCTTTATATGTGAAGGAAATTTTTGTGATGTAATTTCTTATAATATTGAATTATTTATCGGTTTTGTAAAATTCATAAGAGAAGTATGGCTAATTTTTTTTTTAAGATGTTCATAGTATAAAATTTAAAGATTATTTCTACCCTAATTTTAATTATAACCAATATATCAAAGAATAAATATGTAAATTAATTTCATTCAATATATATTAGAAAACTTTATAGAAGTTTACTCAACTTGATACAATTGTGATAGAGATTTTTAATTTTTAACAGTTTTTCCAAAATTTTAAAGTTCACTAAAATAATTACATATTATGTATAGAAAGATAATTTTCATAAAAATTAAAAGGATGATTAATTATGGGATGAAATATTATAGAAAATTAGTTTTCATTCCCATTATATTTTTATATCTATATTGGGATGGAAATGTGGATGATTGAAAATGAACATCCATTGGATTTTTCTTTCTTAGAGATTTGTGCATGCCATAAAACAAAAATAAAAAAGTTCTATAACATTGAGTACTATTTTTGTGGAGTGTATTGTTGGAGCTCAAAAAATATATAAATCTATGTGGGAAAAAATTAATTGTAGGATCTCAATGAGGATGTAAAACTACCACTACTCATGGAATCAAATTATTAAAATAATATTAATTTATTAAAAAAATAATTTTGGTATTCTTGATTAAAGAACATTGATATAAAATACCATTTTATTAAATATATAGTGTATAATTGGGTGTTTAATTTTTAATTTTTCACACTAATGATAAAATAGAGTATGTTTTTACAAAATCATTGGAAACATATTCATTTTAGACAATAATGTTGATAATTATAGTTCAACTTCAATATATTAAATCCTAAAGTATATTGATTTCAACCCCTCTCTGATTATATATTAATTTGTATTTTCCAAGGGGTGTAGAATAATATAAATTCAATTAATATGTATTTTTCATAAAGGGAGAGCATATTTAGTGGTATTTTTTAAAAGGGATAAGTTGTGAAATCAACATGTGTGAGTTGGTGAAGTGTTTGAATGATTGTAATATGTTTTTAATGATAATGTGTGTAGGAATATTTTTCATATATAATAATATTTTTTATTATGAGAGATGAATTTATATGTGATTTTTTGGATAAATATATTGTAATTGAATATTAGTTACCTTAATATATTTCATTGTTATTGTTATTAGTATTTCTTGTTTACTATACTAAGTTTTCTTGCATTGTCTTAGAATGATTGAATAATGATTCATTACTAAGTATAAGGGTTAATATATGTTTAATGGTTAAAAATAATATTTTTTTTGATTTTTATGGATGGTTGGTTAAAAATAATATCCAAACGCAGAGGCTTTTTAGACTATACAAAAGGAAATTTTTGAAACCCAAGCATTGATATAGTTTTATATTGTTAAGTAAGGTGAATCCAAAAACAATTTAAGTGATTTTTATCAAAGGGGTTTATTTGAATAATTTTTAAGTATATTTTATTCATGTTTTCTTTTATTTTAAACTAATTAACACAATTGTTCAATGAATGAGTCATATTTAATCTCAAGTGATTCATGAAGTTTTAGATGAGTTGAAGGTGTTTTGGAAGCCTCAAAGAGAAAATAATATGTTTGGATTTGGAAAAATTGAGTTTTGGAGAAGAGAAGATATAATCATGTTGCGATTATGATGGTCAATAAAAATTGAATGTTTCATACGAATAAATTTGAGATGCGATAGATTAAATATTTTTTATGTATTATCAGATATTTATTGTATAATATTTGATCTATTCTGGTAAGAGTAAATCTCATTACAACCTAAGGGTTCCATCCATTATTCAATTTATAATTTGATAATGTTTTAAACTTGTCATAAAGTCAATGAAATAATGTTTTAATGAGGATTAAATGATAAATTGCTACCCCTCTAGATTTTAGGATCCATGATGTCATGTTGCATAAGTGTAGATCATTCCACAATTCACCTTGATGAGAAGCACGAGTAGAATAAGAAAAAGGATGACACTCTATAAAGCAGGATACCACACTACATACATCTACATACAATAATACATAATATAAGATTCAATCTATGTAATAGTAATCTAGATTGTTGGATGTAGATTTCACCATGAAAGAATAGTCCACATCATGAGTCATTTTGTGTAGGTGTAAAACTCATTCTATGTAGAGTAACTTCTTGAGTTCCATGCTATAGTAATTAATCCATGAGAATTTAGTATTTTTATATAATTAATAGATAAATTTATAATTTCATAGTAGACTTAATCGTAACCCAATGGAAGAGGTGGTTTTTAAACTTTTATCAAAAAAATGTTTTGTTGCACCACAATGGTAAGTGTTACATTGTGATAAAGGAAAAATCATGAATTCAACTTATGATACTATGGTCCACTTAGTGCATAAAGTTATAATCAAATTAAGTCTTAAATTAACTAAATTGTTTATAAGGGTTTCTAGAAGGAATTGATTTATATGATTATATAAAGATAATTGATAACAATTGAAACATAAGTTTTCACCTAAATTTGTGTAAGAATCCAGTTTTGATGTTAGAGAGAATAGAAAAAAGGAGAATAACTTATCCTTATGAAATTGGAGAGAATAAAAAAGGATAATTAAGGATAAGGGGAAGAAGAATAAGAATATTATGTAAAATAGAAATATTAAGTATTTATATTCTTTTTGAAGACTTTATCATTATTAAAATTATAATCCTATATGTTTGTTTTTATAGGATAAAATTACACAATTTTAGTGACACATTCTATACCATGGGTTCAAGAAATATCCCTACTTATTTTTAATCCACATGGTGATTATAGTGTAATATGTGATCAGGGGTTTTACCATATCATTCAAAGGATTTAGATTCTTGTTTTTGAGTTGGGTACCATGTAAAAAATAGCATGGATACTATTTTTGTTCCTTAGATATTGTTTTGTTTTGTTTACATTGATATTTTCATTCATATTAGAGGGAGTAGATGGTTTATTGAAGTGGAAATGTAAAATAAAAAGAATTAACTAATTCACACTCCTAGTGAAGTCTTATTGTGTTAGTGGTCCCTTTTCATTTTTCATAAAAATAAATATGAATATTTTATTTAAAATATTTATTTTAATATATTTAAAATATCATAAATATCATATTTTATATTAGGTAGAATTTGTAATAACTTTGTGTGGAATATTTGAGAAGGTGGTGTGTAAAATTGGGAATCACATGAGTTTAACTCCAAGAAATATGTTTTACCGCTCTAATCAATATACACCATATAATTATATCAATCCAAGTGATATATTTATATCACATGAATTTCCACTTTATATCATATAGTGATATATCTATCTCGTAAGAAACTATATGGATTTATTGGTCTCAAAATATTTTCTTCATTAGTTCTGTTATATGGATGGTATATTTTCATTCTTGATAAGTAAGTTTGATATATAATAACAATATTTTATTTTTTTATTAATATATGTTTATGGTCAAATTATTTCTAATGAATCTCATATCTAATTGTTGGGATGGTGAATATTTAGTTTAAATTCTTTTGTTTTTTCCTTTAAATTCCTTTTTGTTTGTTATTATTTCATGTTATAGAGTATTTGATATTAGAATTGTGTTTATAGGTTTCTATATTAATGCTTTGGTTTTGTGGAGATTTATTATCATGGATTGATTTAATAGTTGCGATGGTGGATTTTGATAGAAGTTTTAATGTTCATATGTTGTAATTATAGTGGAATAGTGGAAAAATTGTGGTAGTTATTTTTTATATAGATAATTTGGGTAAATGATGTATTTTTTGTGTGATATAATATTTTTATATTGGTTATTAATAATGTTAGTGTATATTTAGAATTCATATTGATTAGGAATGCAGTAATAGTAATTTAATATGATTTATCTCTCTATAAATCCTTGAAAATTGATTGTCATTTGTAGTGGCTTTCTAGTAGAGAAGAGTATGAAAATTTTCATATTAATCTCGGTTCTTATCAAGGAATTTTTTTGAATTATTTTCATTGGTATTGGTTTTATTAAAGTACCAAAAATATAAAATTTTGATCATAATGTATCTATTTTCTATATCATAGTCTCTACTTTGAGGATGGAATATTGTATATTTTATCTTGTCTATTATTTAGGTATTGAACTCTATTGATTCTTTTTGAATGAATTTTTCTTTCAAGTATTGATTTTTATTTGATATCTTTCCTCAGTTTGAGGGATAATTTTTTCATGGTTGGAAATAAATTGATGATGTTATGAATATAAAGATTAACACTCTCTATTATTTAGAACTTGTGGTTTTCTTAACTTTAGATATTTTAATAATAATGATAAATATTTTTAGGATGAAAAATCCATAATAAATATTTATTATTTAAATTCATGAATTATGGTTTTTTAGGTTATTATGATTGAGTTTTTAGATCATATATTCATTGTTTGGTCTTTTTGAGAACAAAAAATATTTTTCATATTTTTATGTACTGTAAAAAAATAAAATTCATGTTTTAAGGATTTTAAAACATTATAAAGAAGATTTTGGTATAATTTTTATTTAGAGAAATATTTATTTTAGTTTAATTATTAAAAATTCTTTCATCTAAAATAATTTTATAATAATTGTTTATGATGGTATGATTATTATTTAGATATAATTTCATTTTTTTAACGTATTAATACTTTTATTTTTTATATATATTATATAAATGGTGGTATTTGTTGTGTATTAAAGTGATAAAAATAGTATTATGATATTAATATCGTGATTATTGTAAATATAGTTGTTAAAATAAATTAATAATATTTCATTATTTAATTACAATTGTTTAATGTTTTATTTTTATAAAATATATTTGGCAGTGCATATAATTTTTTAATTAATTTAATTGGTTTATTTGTTTAAATAAATAGGTGAAATAATTATCAATAATTTATTGGACAGTTGGATCTATTTATATTTATTGGTTATATTTCTGATATATTATTTAATTATTATTCAGTTTGAATTTTTTCATTAATATTATATTAATTATTTATTATTATGATTTTATATTCAATGATTATTTTTATAATAAAATTTAAAATGGTAATTTATTTTGTGTTGTTGAAGATATTTTAATGTTAAAATTGTGTAATTAATTTTATGGGAAAATTTAAAAATAATTTATTTATAGTAATATGAAGTTGTCTTTAATTTTAATTATTAGTGGTGAATAAATGTTTACGTAATTGAATAAATAACTACTTGATTTTGTGAAATTAATGTTAAATGTATGTGATTTGATATAAAATGATATTCATAGAATATTCTGTTACATGTGTCAAAATTGACAACACATTTTATATTCGAATAAAAGAATGATTATTTAATATTTTTTTGGTGTAACTTATTTATTTAAATTAAAATTATCTAAATTTTTATATAGGGGTGTATTTTTATAATTGGAAAATGAAGGTATTTTATATTAAGTGTATATTTATGGTCAATATTGAAAGATATATATTTAATATATTTATATTTTATTTTAAATAAATTTAATAAAATAATTTGTCATTTTATTCTTCAAATATTTGATAGGGTTTCTTTTGATATAATTAAAAATTAGTAATGAAATTAAATTTTGTTGGAATGTAATGATATTTTTTTCAATTTATGATGAGTTATATTTTATTATAAATTATATTTTAAATATACTTATTTTATAAAAATTATAAATCATAATGATAGAATGTTTTGGTATGAATTTTTTTTTTGGATAATATATAATTGAATTAAAAAAGTATTTCAACTATTTTATAATATTTTAATTAATTCTAATATGGAAATTATTTTTATTAATTATTATTATTTAACATGGGTGGTTGTGATGCTAGAGGAAGGGATGATGTATAATCCTCAATCAAATGAATGTAATGAATGTAATGAATGTAATTAATGAATGTGGTCCATTAATTTTGTTTTTAAAGATTAAGGTTATGATTTCATATATGTATTGATTAAATGTGGCCATTACTATAGATGTTGATGGTTTGGGTATAAATTGTGGTTTTGGATACACATTATACTCAAAACTCAGATGTTATTCTTGCTTCTCCATTTTGGTAGATCGTAATCTTTTTGTTGTTTGGGAATGGATACATTATAAATTTCATGATCTATCACATTGAGGTAAGTGGATGTGAACACTTTATTACTATATTTATGATTCAACCATGATTTATATTTCTATAATGAATAATCAAAACCTAATTATATGATTATATAAATTATGTGTAAATTGAGGACATTTAAGTTGATCCAGCGAACTTGACATGGTGGGATTATAGGTTTCCATGGTGGTGTGTTGATAACATAACACTTGTATTAATATGTTTTCATTTATGTAATTTATATCCATTTTTTTACTTCATGGAATGGTGCCCCGACATGTGGAATAAGTAGCATGAAACATATATTATTATTGTTTATCACATAATTATCTCTGGGATTTAATGATCCCTGAGTTAAAAAATTTAACATCAACATTGATACAATATGACATGAGTTTCATAAAATGAATTACTAATGATAATCATTTCATATTTATATGAGCATAATATTCCTATAAAATTATCATATGTGTCACATAAGTTTATATTATTTTAGAATATTATATCATTCCCTAATGTACAAGTCTATTTAATTGAATCGAAGAAAAATAATTAAAGTATCAAGTAAGGTTTTTACAATAATATCTTTGAAATAAATAAAAATATCATCAAGTAATTTATTGATCCATGTAGGAACAAGATCGATTTCCCATTTTTACAACCTCATCACTTTCTATTATTACTCTTAACTCTTTCCAAATTATCAAGTAATGTTCTAGGTGGCATAAATAGTGTTCCATATATTCTTTTATTAGCGAAAAGATATTCAAAATCCTTTTAAAATATGATCATGTTCTTTATAATGTGTAACTTATGATTGAAATATTAAACATGAAATTTTTTATTTCCAATGATATAGAGGCTTTAAAATTATTCTACCTCATATTTTTGTCCAAAATAATACATCATCAAGATAAGAGAAAACTGAAAATTTAAAAATGTTGTAGTTGAAAAACTCTTAAAAAATAAAACACAGTTATAAAAACAATTTCTAAAGACATGAAGTTTGGAAAAAAAATTTCTATAGAAACAATATAAAGATAAAAGGAATATAATAAAGAAGAAAACCTATCTAAGAAGGAAATAAATATGTTTAAAAATTATTTAGAGTTGAGAAATAAACTAATAAAAATAATTTAAATATTGAAAATTAAATAGGAAACAATAAAAAATCATAAATAAAACATAATGATATAATTATTGAAAAATATGTTTTGGGTAATAATCTTATCATCTCATAATTATCAATTATTTGGATATAATAATTTTTTCTTCAAGGAACTTCTTCACTTTTAATGAAAAGTTGAACGAGGATTTTACTCTTAAATCAATATGATCTGACACTAATTTAAATTATTATAACTACATTATTATATTGATAAAATTAGTGATCTAATGTTGTTTTTGGGTATTCATGAATTAAAATATGATTTCTTTTACATTTTGAATAAGTAAAAAAAATAAAACATGAGGAATAATTCAAAAATAAACAAATATAAAAGAATACAAAACCAAAAGAGGTATTTTCCTTGAAATGATAGCAACATATCATGTGAAGTATCATATAATAAATTTATAAATCAATATCCTAGGATTTCTCTCACTTGTATCTATTTATTAGTGTCTGAAATATAATTATTGAACAGTTTCATTCTGATAATCCTGATACAGAAATATTTTTACAATATTTTTATTTTTTGTGAGCACATTGCAGACTTTTATACTATTGCATCATTGAAAGTTATAATTGATATTAAATAATATTGAGTAAATCTTAGTGTATACTAATTATTCAGTAATTAAAACATTTATATAATCCTTATTCATTTCTAAGTCTTCTATCCCTTTCCATATAAAATTTGATCCTTTCATAATTTCCCTAATTTGATTCAAATATTTCCATTCATTCCACATACTTTAATGGTATAATATGAATGGAATGATTTAATTCTTGAAAGTTGGAATAAATGTATTATTATAGGTGACTAGTCAAGAAATTAAATAGGAATAAAATACATAATATAGTTTTATGGGATGATAAATTAAGTTATAATTTTTTAGAAAATTAATAAAATAAAAATGTGTGTTGTAATTGATCAAATACATGGACATGAATATTATAATTAAAATATGGAATAATCAATCCACCCTAATAATTATAATGAAAATAATTTTCAATATATATATAAATCATTAAAATAATTTCATAGTATAAAACATATTGAAAAATATGAAAGAGAAAATGCTCTCTTAAGATAAGCTTCCCTTATATTTTCATATTATCACATTGTAACATAATATTATAACATCATGTTATAACATCCTATTATCACATAGTTTATATTTATCCCCCTTTATAGTTATCAAACGTAATAAAAATTTGTATGTCTAAGAAAATAATAAATTTATGTCATAGTAAAGGGTAGAATCATCGAAAAAATTAAATTTAATTTGAAAAATAAAAAAGTACAAGATAGATAAAAATCAATATTAATTATTTTTCTTCAATTCCGCAATTCCATTTTCATGGAATTTCAATGACTTAATTAATTTGTCCATTCATTTAAGCACTTTTACTCATATTTCTAGTTGAAAATGTATTAATATATATTTTCATAAATTTCATTTCTTCTATTTGATCTTACATAGATTGAAATAACATCTTATGAAAAGATGTTTTGGGTCCAACAAGAATTATTTTTATAGAATACCTATCTATACATGTATAAAGATACTCATATTGTTTTTTATGATTACTATTTTAGAATTAATCTTTTTTTGGACTTCGAATACTTTGAACATAATATACATGAATTTTTTTTTAACTTCCTAATATCTCTTCCATATTTTTGGGATTTGAAAATAGAGCATTTTCTAAAAATCTATTAATATGTACACCTTCTAGTGTAGTAAATTCCACTCTTGGTACTTTTAAAATTCAAGGGTATTATTATTTCATGTGTTTATATATAAAAATATTAACTGAAATTATTCTGGTTGAATCTAGAATCAATACAGGACTTGGAGTAACCTAAAGACAAAACATAATTATTGAAACTTATATTGATGTTGGAGGATTGGTCATATTTATAGTGGGTTGAGTGGTGATAGAAATTTGTGTTATATATTTATTAATAGGTGGAAGTTTTTATTGTGTAAAGGAATTATGTAAAAATATATGAAGGACTTCTTTAGGGGAGGTTAGGAGAGGAGCAGATTGTTTATCATTCCTAGTATCTAGTGTTAGCTTATAATTTGTATGTTTTTTATCGCAATATCCATATAAGTAACTACAATTCCCATTTAAAATATAATGGAAAATATGAAACCACCATAACCTTTACATTTCCTTTACCTGTAGATTAAATAGTATATTGAATATTATTCTTTGGTAGGTTATAATTTGTTGTCTCGGATGATGGTTTTTCAATTTCGAGCAGTGGTAGAAGCATTGGATATTTATTTATTTGATCATAAAAAAACAATGTAACATATTTTTCCCAGGTGATATATTCCCATTACATTCCAATAAGTGATTAGTGGTTAATTGTTTAAATTTCATTACTGGAACTGACTCAAATTCTTCTTCTTGATATTTTCTTCACTTTCAAAGAGATAGATCCCTTTGAGTATAAAATATATATTTTGACTTTATTTTTATCCTCTAAAGTATGGAAATAGTTATCATTTTATGGTATTTACTCTTCCTTTTATCATTCTTTGAATTTTTATGAATTATTTATATCGAAAAAATTGGATCTATTTTTTTATTTTTTTCACTATACTATAAAAGAGAAATATTTTTTATCTTAGAAATGTCGTCACAGTCACCATTTCTAGAGCAATAATTCTAAACTTATTTCAACAAAATATTTAAAAAACATTGGTATTTACAAATGAGTATTCATGTAATTTCCATGGAATTGGATTATCCATTACAAAATTGATATGAAGCTTTTTTAATAAAATAAATGCATTTCACAATATTTTTTTAATTAATTGATATTACTTTAAAATGTTTCATAATGATAATCAAATATAAGATAAATTTTTCCTAATCCTTTTTTATAACACTGTCCCATTTTTCTCAACATAATAAAATTTTGTGTCCATTTTCATAATATTTTTAGTTTAGATAAAATATTTTTCATCCTATAAAATGTTTTAATACTTAATAATAGACAATAAATTTCTTCATTTATCTATAATGATATTATCATTTTTTTTAAAACAAGTATCATGTAATATCAACTAATTTCAATAATCCCCATCATTTCAGTGAGTAAACTATTTTAATTTTGGTTATTTTCATTATTAAATAATTTAAAAATAATTTTTAAGCGATTTAAAACTACAATGAACTAGAGTTAAAGGAATATTAAGGAGGAAATAATTTTGGGCGTGGTATAGGATATAAATTTAGGTACCCTGTAGCATGACACTGGATACTTGATGGAAACCAGAAGTTTGTTGGACCCCATTGGATTTTTGGTATGCTCACAATATTTATTATTAATATAAATTTTTTACTTTTAAAAATCCTAAAACTGATACACCCCTCCTTTATATTATTTCTCTCAAAGAATATATGAATTCGTCCCTTGCATTCTCAACACCCACTACTTTACTTCCTAGGTGAATCCACTACTAAGGTTGGTCTAATTATTTTCTAAGTAATTGAGAAATATTTTCTTTAAAATAGTATTAGTGGGATATTTATTCTTTCTTCTTAGTTCCTATTATTTATATTTTTAATTTCATAAATTCGTGAATCTATTCCATTATGTTTCAAAATCCTTCATCCATTTTGGGTATTATTTCATTACCTTATAGTGGAATCTTTTATTTAGTGATCTATAGGTAAGGAAACCTTTCCATCCTCCCAATTTCTCTTTATCTTTAGTGTAGTGAGATAATCCCTAGATTCATATATTCTAGGTTTTTTAAATACATTATGTAGTGAAATGTATTTCTATTTTAACTATTATAATATTGCTTAATAAGTTAATAGATAGGTGACCCTCCACCCTTATATATTATTGAAGTTTATATGGTGGCATTTACATAAGGTAAATCTATATTAAACCTAAAATGAATTACTCGCTAAAAAATATTTTTAATCTGTATTAAAACATCATTTTTATTTGGATATGTTTATTATACATATACTATTAATTATATTTTTCTATATTTTTCATGCCATATTGGTATTGTATTTCTATTTTACTAGTTATATCACAGTTGGTATGGAATACTAGATACTGGTTGTTGTAATTTTTTTCATGTGTGTGTGTGTGCATGTGTTCATAATATAATAAGTAAGTGGAAGGGTGTAGAAATTTTTATAAACTATATACAGGTACCTTAGTCCATTGATGATGGTGACTTTAGATATATATATGGGTGTGATTAGGGCACTTGATATACATTCCCCTTCCTTTATATATGTTTATATACTAGAACACAATTAATTTGTCCATATCCCTATATAGATGTGTCTCAATCACATGATTAATATTTATTCTTGGTTTCCATCATCATAGATTCTATGTATGTTTGAAATTATGCATGGTTAGTTTTTATTATAGATTTATAATCATGTAGAAACAAACATCCAAGATTTGTTTATGTAATTCATAATAAAATGATAAATTTTATAATCTTTTTACTCTTATACGTTATGTTAGTAATTCATGCACTTTATCGTACTCAATTTCAGTAGTGGTTTGTTTGTTACTACATACTGGGTAATATATACTCACTCCCTACATGTGTTTCCATCATATACATATATTCCATGTTATCCATGATCGAGGTAAGGTAAAGGCACTAGTATAGATGATTTCTTAGGACTTGGTGATTAAATTTGTGATATACTTTCATGATTTTGAAATGTATGGATCTTTTTATTAAAATTAGGGATACTTTTTCATTTTTATGGTTATATATCTTCAAAAATGATTAGTAATTATTGTATTTCTTTTATCCATGTTGGGTGTATTTGTTTGCTTCATGTCATGGTATTTTTTGGTTGATGGTCCATGTATTCTTAGAAATTGTTTTGATTAGATGAGTTGAACTAGTTTTCTTGTAGAATCCTTTGTTACCTAGAGTAATGATAAAAGAAGGAAAATTACATCCCATGTTATCAGATTTATCCCTTCCCATTTACACAAAATTATGGAAAATGAGAAACACACACTCACCCACAATTAGATATTTTTATTAGGGGGAGAACCAACACAATTTCATGGAAGTCTGAAGTGGTGGAGACCAAGCGAATCCCAAATCACATTGTACATATAATTATGGGGATGGAAACTAATACTTGAGTAGATGATAAGGTCATCATTGTGTTTACCTTTAGACATATGATTTCATCAACTTTATTTCCCTCACACCATGTGTGAAAGATAGCTACTTTCATATCTATGAGTTAACCACATGATCTGATTTGGTAAGTTGTGCACCAAATAATTGGAAGCATACCAAGGAGAAAACCATGAAAAAAGAGTGATTCTACCACCACCATTCCCATATTAAGGTAACCATTTAATTATAATCACACACTAATAGAAATTAGCCATTTACCGTCATTTGTTTCATGTTATGCTTCAGTTAAAAAGTGACATGAATATAACTCATGTTAAAGGTATAGTTTTTACAATATTTTTTAATTACCAATGTTTAAAAATACATTTAATGTCTATTATTATAAAAAAAACATTAAAATCCTGTATAAATATTGATATAAAGATTCTTTCAATGTCATTTATTATGAAAACCACTGTTAAAAGTCACTTTCAACATCAAGATTAATAATATTTGACATCTAATTTCACTTTCAACATCGGTTATAAAAATAACTAACATTGAAATCCTAACTAAATGTTGATTTACATAGAATAAAAATGATGTTATTTTTGAAAACCAATATCAAAAAAAACTTTTGACATCATTTTTTATAAATAAAACTAAAGTTCAGTGTGACCCTCATCCAACAAAATATATATTTTTGATGTCTATTTTTTGTTAATGAATGCATAAAAAGTAACTTTTAATGTTAGTTGTGATGAAAATGGACATCTAAAGTGGATTTAAACATTAGTTTTTATAATAAACAATATTGAAACATGATTAAAGTTTTAAAAAATAAAGACTAAAATACAATATCTTGTGACTTGTAATTTTAAATTCAGAAACAGAAAAAAATATAATATAAAAAAAAGCCTCATTTCAACTTTACCATAACATAAAACTTTTAAATACCCATATAAATTATTAAAAATTACGTAATAGTCTTAAATAATCACCAAATGTGGTCTGATGCATCTTTTGAATATGATGAAACATCCTCCAAAACAAATAAAAATAATATTGATATAAAATTAACAATAAAAAATATTGTTTTAAAACATACTAGTTCTAGTGAATCAAATCACATGAAAATATTTCATCATTATAGTCATGATAATCTAAAAATGAATAATAAAACATAATATCCATATTCATAACTTCCTCTTTGATAATGACACCGCAGTTATAAAACAATTCTTTGAAAATAATAAACACTATATATGTAATAAAAAATAGGTATTAAATAATATAAAAGTTATATTCCTACACTCACACATAATCTATTTTATTTATAAACTTTTTAGAAAAGTGATATTTATTAAACACCTTACATGACCTGTTTTATTTTCATATATTAATTAAAAAATAATATGAAACATGAAAAATTTAAGATCAAATAACTAATAAAATTGAATATAGCTTAGGAATTAAAAAATCTATAAAATTTTCATAAACTTTACCCAGTAAAGGGGATAAAAAATATGTTTTGTATTTATTTTTGAATAATATTCATAACATCTAATGTTCATAGAAATATAAAAAATTCAACATGAGTGTTATTATAATGAATATTAGTTCATAATTATAATTGTTTTTTTACATATTAATAAATGTAAGAAACTGATACATAATATTAGTGATTTCCAATATTTTTCATTTATATTTAACTATATTAGGATTCTTCAAATATATCACATTAATTAAATTTTATTAAAGATCCATAAAAAAATAAACAAAATTTCCCTAATTTTGTGTGAATAGAGTTCGGAGATACATAATTATACAAGTATTAAATGAAATCAATATAGTTTTAATTTACATATTGAAATGAAAATTCAAATTCAAATTTACTTACATAGAAAAAATGAAACATGGTCATCGAGAGGTCATAAATAATAAATATGTCCAAGATATATTTTTATAATAATTATTAATGGATATGCTCTCCCATATATGTTAGGTGTCATAAAAATCAGGATAAATCTCAAATATATTATAATCTACTACTGATTTTTTTATCACTATAGAAACCATATAAGAATCTAAAAGTGTTAGTTCTTAAATTTTTTGTTTCTTTGTAAATGATTACTTATATATCAAATACTCCAATATAATGTAAATTTAAGAAAACATTACAATAAATTTTAATTCAAAAGTAAATAAAATTGAAAAAAAGTACATACATCATATTCTAATTAATGAACAAGGCTATATGAGAAGAGTAATAAAATAACTCATACTCTACCCAACTATGGACACCTCCTCGGTAATCTATGAAACAAGAGTTATTCGTTGAATTATATCTTGTAGTGTTACTCTTACATGATCAGATTGTATAAAATGGTGTTGTACGTAATCCCCCATATAATATATGATTCCATACACTAAAATGTATAAATGGGTATCCCCAACATGAAACACAAATTACACATTAAGGTATGAATGAAGAGGTGGAAGATTTAGATAGGAAGGATACCTAGGTAATATCTCTGTCTTGATTTCTATAAACATAGAATATATAGTTGGTTTAATTTTCATTCAAGTCAAATGATTCATACCTTGACAATTAGTTTTTAAGGAAGATATTTCACCCTTGTATTCTTCCTCCCTCAATTTCATACTATGACATCAAAAATTATCTAATACTTACAACCACCTTATATCCTCTTAAAAGGATAGAGTGCTCATACATTCCTAAAGAAATTATAAGAATATGTATCACACCCATAAGGATAAAGGTACCCTTTATCACTTACTTCTAAAGGGAGCAGTGAAATTATTTATATAAATGTTATATAAGTGTGCTTAATTGATAAAATTCCAATTCTCAAGATAAATAATAATTATTTTCTTATATTTTTATCACATTATTATTTTAATTAATTATTAATAAGCTACATTTTCTTCAACCTCACTATTCTTCATTATTCATTATGAGTGGGGGAGGTGTAGAATAGAACCAATCCTCTTCATATTCACTACTTGATTTATATCTTCATTCATCCAACCATTTATTAATCATTTTATTCTCTTGTAAATTATATCCCCCATGTGACTGTAGACCAAATATAATATTGAAATATGGTCTAGTTGAGGGTGAATGGAGAATTTATAAATTTAAATATATATATATATATATGTATGTATATATATATATTAGAGTAGATTTATACATGAAATTGAAATTTATGAATCATGCACAATGAAAGTGTGATGATTGTTGAGATAAGTAATGATAATGAAAAAAATTAAAAGTACAAAAATACTTTTATAGTAGTTTATATTAATCAATCCTACATCCACTCTTCATAAAATCTATAAATTAGTAAGTGTTATGGGATCCAATATAACAGATTTATTTTTACAAAGGAACAAACCAAACATATAAAACTGCCTTTTACAGGTACAAGAAGAACCAATGATTTAATATTGAATAGAAAAAACTTTTTTATTTTACGTGTTTCAAGAATAAAATATCTTTTATTGATTTTCAATCAGATTATAATAACCAAGACATTTTCCTTTGATTAGAGGAACAATCATGGGTTTGTTGAGTTACCACTCAATGAAAATTTTATTTCACACAATTAGATGTCAAAATAAAAATAAAATAACTTTTAAAAAAGAAAATGGAATGAATAAAAATTGGGATAGAACATTTTATTTCATCCCTTTAAGATTAAGGATCAATTTTGAAGTTATAAGTAAACCATAAATCCTACACAAATAAAATTATAATGGTATTGAAAATATTATATAGAAACATTTTCAGCACATTAATAACAAAGGAATCATATCTCGATGTGTATCACATATCATGTGTTTTTCTCAAGTGGTTCAATCATTATTTAAAAAAACATCTCTAATGGTAAATTCCATAAACAAAAACTCCAAAATATTCACAATCACATGGGTGTTTCTTGAAAATCAATAAAAACTTTCCATAGTTAAAAAATAAATGTAAACCTGTAAGTATCATTAAGTGTATATAGAAATATCATGTATAGTTTAATGAAATATTTTCACATTAATTATTCATTATAAAATTCAAAAACACATCAAATATCATCTCTAGAATATATGTATGGTTTAAAAAGTAATATAACCGATAAAATAAATCATATAAACATGTATTAAATAAAAATATTTAAACTATTGGAAAACATAGTATCAGAATGTTCTTAATGTGATAAAATTATTTCTATGTAAGCTTTAGCTTAAGTATCATTTTCATTGAAAAAAATTTCATTTTAGTTTTTTGTGTAACAATAATTTTTAGAATCTACATAAACCTGATTGTTTATAATTATTAAAATCTTGTAAGAATAAAAATACCATTAAGTTCATGTTTCTGTAAGCATAAAACTTATAGTTTGTGTGTAAACATGAATTATAAAGAAAATAGAATTATGCAATTCATTAAAAAACCGTAATATTTTAAAAAATGATATCACAAGACCACATAATTTTTGTAAGGCTTCATATCCATTTCATATGACTTTAAAAACTCATTTCGTATAACTTTTAAAACTCATTTTTCATAACTTTTAAAACATGTGACTTACAAAAAAACATTTCATATAACTAAAAAACAAAAGATTAATAAAAATACTAAAACTAAAAAACTAAATATTCTTTACAAAAACATTATAAACACTAAAATACTTAAAGAATAAGAATTTTTTTTAAACCTATGAGGTACTTGTAAACTGTGTGAGGCATATATAAAATTCAAAACGAACATCAAACATAAATACTAACAATCTCTTCAAAAATAAAATTTATTCCTATCACTAACAATCTCACCCTCATTGGAAATTATAAAACTAAAATATATTTTAAATAAATTAAAATAAATATTCATATATTTAAAATTTTTCAATAAATTTTTTTTTAAAAAATTCACAACCCTTAAAAAATTAACATAGATAAATAAATTTCTGAAAAACTCCCACCCATTTTTAGTAAAACAGTAAAAAAATTATACTCAAACTATTGTTAACATAAAAATATCTAAGATCCTCCTTGATACATTCATATAAAATTTTGGATTATACTAAATAAAATAAAATAAATCAAACATATCAATATCTTCTTAAAAAACCAATTTAAATGAATATTTATAGTAGATATATTAGAGAACAATTATCTTACCTTATTAGAAACCAAATATTGTGGTAAGTCTAAAATAGTAATTAATAAACATATTTATAATATAAACCTAGATTTTTCAAAAACAAATTAAAATAAATCACAAATATACTTAAATATAAAATTTTAAAACTAAAAATGTTTTAATATGCATAAGTAGATTTAAATTTATCAAAAACCATGTGTTTAAGTAGAATTTAAAACAATGTTTTATTGAAATAAATATCTCCCCTTAAGTAAGATTTTCCCCTTCATAAATTTATATAATAGTGAATATATTTCTCAAAAATCCTTCTATAAATAATAAAAGTACTATAAAGAGTTATGAATACAATTTAAATCAAATTAAATTCATTTTCAAGGAATTAAATGATAAAATTTAATAGTTATTCATGTAGAAAATAAAATACATATTAGAAAACATGATCACTGGAAAAAATTAAGATAAAAATTTATATTATATACCAAAATAAAATAAGGTTAAAATTTGAATGGGTATGCATGTTGGCTATGAATATTTACTGACATGGTAATGTAAACCATGTTATGTCTAACAGGATTTGAGTAAGATCCCATAGGTACCCATGTTACACAAGGATTGGTCCTTTTGATATTGGAAAAATATTTTAGAAGATAATCCTTTGTATGAATAAAAGATTACACATATTGTAAAGATAAATATAAAGCATAATAATCAAAGAAACCACACATAAAACAGGTAACATATGAAAATCTAGTGTTTTTTATTTAAAAAAATTATTCTTGTAAATATATGGTAATCCTTTATCAAAACCAATACAGTTACTATTTTTCTTAATTTTAGCCTTCTTTTTTAATCTTTAAATTTCTTCTAAACGTTAACTTCCAATTATAAATTTAGATAAGAATTCTTTAAAATGTTCAAATATATATTTTATTTTTACATTTCCATATTGGATAATTTTAAAATAATCATGGAATTTTTCTATAGTTCTTGATGAAAAAAATTCAAATAGTTATTCTCTTTTTCATATTTATACATATCATTTTTTTAATCTTTATATCTTACTCATTATTAAGTGCATAGAATTTCATATTTTAATTTTATGGAACTAGTCGCTTTTTTTATTAACATTATTCTTATGATATTTAGTCAAATTCTTATGATCTTTAGTGAAATTATTATATATTTAAAAAAATCAATTTACTCCTGATATTATTTTAGTTTTATTATAGTCTAAATATGTATCAAAATCAAAATTTATCACTATATTAACTTGAATTTATTATTAAAACATATTATAATAATTTAAAAAATAACTTAAAGGGGAATTTGTTACCTTATAATGGTTTATCAAACCCATTGAAGGGTTTGAGTGAGGAAATAAAAATGTTAGCTTATAATATTTTTCCATTAATGTAATGTTACCTATTCTCTTCTCACATCTAGACTCATCATTTGAATCAGATTCCTTTAAGTAACTACATCTACAGTAAAGAAATTTTATTGCCTTATTTCTACAGTTATTTTCTTTTCTTTTGTGACTCAATTTGTGATAGTCAAACTTATCATTTACATTCTTTTTGTACTGAAAACGAGTTAGTTCTAAATCATCATTATATTTAATAAAATTATATTTTCCCTGAAATTATTATTATAATTCTTCTTCAATATTTCTTTATATGTTTGTCTCTACTTCATGATTAATTGTATGAACTCTCAATTTTATTTAATTCATCTACTTTTTTAGAACTAGACAAACTTATACTTTCACTAGAAGAGTCAGAATAAATATTTTTAAATGATTTAAAATATTCTCCCTTCTTTTTATTACAAACTTATCTATTATAATTCTTTATTTTCAGTTCATAATTAAGTAAGTATCTAATGAGTTCATCCATTGTATACTCTGTAAAATCTTTACATTATTCAATAACCACATTCTTGGAGTGTTTCCTTTTGTATAAGGATCAGAGTATAATTTTGATCAAAACTTGATTCATTAATGTTTCTCTAAGAGTTAACATGTTATTAATTATTTTAGAAAATCTATTGTATATATTTCTTCTTATTAATTAATAAAATATTATAAATTTATAAATATCGTCCATGTGAATACCTAACTTATTTTTATATAGATTATTTTTTTCTTTATGATTTGATTTCAAAGAACTCAAAAATAAATTAGCAATTTTTTAGGATGAAATATGGATATAAACACTTCAAATTAAATAACAAGAAATAAATATATAACCATATAGTTTAAATCATATTTGGAAGAATCATTACCAGTTAATGTGTCATGTACAACTTTAGATAATATATATGGTCTTTCTATAACAGTCAAATATTCAATACTAATATTTTTTAAAATACCTCTATTTGTTCCTTATAATATATATAATCACTTATAATAAAATGGGGGATTAAAAAACACAGTCTCTAAACATTAAATAAATAAACAATAGATCTTTAATTTGTATTGTTAAGGAATGGGACGCAGTTTAGCTCCAAAATAATAATTATAATAAATATATGTAATAGAAAAATATCCCACAAAACAAAAGATCTAAACCAAATTTAGTCTTAGAGCGACATGGTAATATTTTCAAGAGTGGGGTGGATATAACTTTTAAAACAATTAAACAATTTAATTAAATATGATTAGAATGAAACATGAAATTATAATTGATAAATCATGCACAATGTTAGTGTTGTGATCAAGTATATAAGGAGTGGAAATAAAATAATGGACACGAACACCATTACTTTTATATTGGTTTAGATCATGAGATCCAACATATAATCTTCACAAATTCTTTGACCTGATCAGAAAAGTTAGGTCTACTATAACAAATATACTTTTATAAAGGAATAAAACTAATTTATAACACTTCCTTTTATAGGTAAAGAAAGACCCTAATATTTTATAAGGAACATCCCTAACCTAGGTATTTAACAATGTATAATAACAACCTATGTGTTCCTAATTTTTTATCAAGTTAGCATAATAAAGTCACTGCCTTTTTATTAGAGGAAAAACTATGTGTGATTTGAGATATAAATCAATGAATAATTTACAGTAAAAAACAAAATAGTAGAATAAAAATAAAATAATGGTTAAAAATAGAAGAAATAACGAATTAATGTTGGTGTAGAACAGGTTTCTTCAACCCTCTAAGGTTTATGACGAACATTGAAGCTTTAAGTGAACCAGTAATACTGACCAATTCGAATCAGTAAGCTATGAAAAAAATAGCATAAGAAATTTTTCATTACTTTAGTAACAAAGGAATCATATCTCAATGTGCATCATATACCATGTTTATTTATAAATAATTTCATTTAGTGTGTAAACATGAATTATATAGAAAATGAAATCATGTAAGACTTTTAGAAATTATAAGACATTGAAAAATTAGGTTAAAATACTTTAAAAGTTTCATATAACATCATATTCATTTCACGTGTATTTAAAAACTCTTATTTTATAACATTTAAAAATAATTATTGGACACAATAAGACTTTAAATTAACACAATGTTTTACATCATATACAATACGCATCATGGGCCTTAAAAGAAACGTGAAATATTATTATTTTAAAATAACTATTATAACAGAGAAGTTTATTTAGAGAGTATGAATAGGACTAACCAAATTAAATATGTGTATAAAGGCCCAACCCAATATAAATTTATTTATTAATTATTAGTAAATAATTAATTTATTTTTAGAAAATGCATTTTATTCTTCAAAATATATTTTCTTCAAAAATAGTTTTTATTAATTTTTGTGAGGGAATATTATAATTAATTTATAACACTTCTAAAAATTTAATTTTATGAATAATGGTATCATTTTTGAAATCATCATATCAAATTTAACTTATTATGAATGTTTTGTGTTTTCTGAAATGATTGGTTTTCAAGTAAATGATGAAAATTAATAATTTTTATTGAAAGATATATTTTTGTTTCAAGCATGTAAGAAGTAAATTTTTTATTTAAATGGTTTTAAAGTAAAATTAGTTTAATAATATTATTAATGATCCAATTTAGTTTATTGGAATCAATTTTATTGTTTAATTTGGTATAAATACATTTTCCTAGTTAAAATGGAATTTGTCACTAAGACTGTTTTTCATTGCATTTTGAGTTTAAATATTAAATTAATTTCTACCACTTATATAAGTTGAATATTGAGAAATTTTTTCTATATTTTGAATTAGGATGTAAAAAATTTGTAAATAGGTCTCTTTTATTTTTATTCATTATTAATATAACCCTAATAAATAATGGTCACCACAATAAGCGTAAATTAGGTAATTAAGGTTAAAATTGTTGTGATAAGGACTAAATATGACTTTAAAATTTTATTTCATCCTATTTGATGAGTTCAGTTCTATATTTTCAATCAATGTTTTGAGAATATTTCAAAATGTTGTCATATTACTTTGATTTTTACCTTTATGATATTTAAGTAAAAGTTAAAGTCAAAAATGTCACTTTCTTACTTTTAATATCTGTAATATTTTGCAATAGGGATAAAAACAACTTATATTCAATTATAAATTGTTATCTGAAAGATAAATGATATTTCAATAATATAAATATTTATAAATTATATTAATGAAATATTTACATTAAATTTTTATGTGGTACCGACACAATATTAATTCAATTAATAGAAAAATAAAATAAATGAATTTAATAATATTAAAAGTAATATAATTTGAATAAATTATTCTATTCTGTGAATATTCATAAATAAATATTAAATATTATAGATATTTTAAAATATTATATTTTAGTTTATTTACCTTCATGTTGTTTTCAAAAGTCAAATTAAATGAATAATTCTATAAATGTGATTAATGATATTTTATAATAAATAATATATAATTAAATTATTTAAAATTTATAAAAATCTATATTTTCTAAGTAATTGGGATATAGTTGAAAATATAAACCATGATCCATTTATGGTCTAATTTTCAATTTATAAAAAATCATTACCCTTAAAGAGTAAAAAACATTGTTATCACAGTAATCATTAAAAGGGTTAATAATGGGTTAAAACAAAAATTTAAGGGTGAAAACTTAACCTAAAAATGTATTTAATTTTTTGGATGAGATAATTTAGACTAATACACATCTTGGATTTAAATTATATAAACTTATATCTATTTTAATTAGAAAATTAATTTCAATTAATTTAATACTTTAATAAATTTCAAGAATGCCCCACCCCCCATTATAAAGGTCACTCATTCTATTTTATTTATACTTCAAGAACCATTTTTTTAGGAAATAACATCCAAAATCCTTGATAAAATTCATTCCCACATTCTAGATGTGTAATTTTAGATATTATAGAAACCTTAGATGTCTTAAGGTGTAATGCAAAGGTGGTAGTCTGAAGAAGAGGTATATCCTTCCACAAAATGTTTTAGTTTTACTTCTTATTATACCACTTTAAAATATTATTCAAAAATGAAGAAATAATTACACTATGATCTTAAATATAATAAGATTTTCTTTTGTTAATTTCACACAAAATATTCATCTCCTCATCCATCAAATGGTAAATGAAACCATCATTCATGTGTACGACAGACTACCGTCTCGTGAACCAATGTAATTTAGTTTCCATCACTACCTCCCATGACTAGTTATAATGATATATTTAATATATATATATATATATTTTATTTTAATGACATATTTATCATTATTAAATTATAATATATCATCTAATTTCTTACCTTTTTTTCTATTAAAAATGATAATGTCATTTATGTGTACGTGTAGACTACCACCTCCATGAACAGATGTGATTTTTTTACCATCACCACATCATATGGATTATATATATAAGTTTATTTAAATATAATAATAGGTTATTTATGATATATTGATAATTATTTAAAGATAAAATAATTATTACCTTCTTTTCATCATGATTATTCAAAAATGGGAACATTACTCATGCATATGTATGGCTTACCATCTCCAAGATTATAACATAGTTCATTTTTCGTTAAATATTTCTGTGTAAGTTTTAAAAGTATAATTTATGAATAAAGATGATAATTATTTAATTATTATTATTTTAGATATGTTGGAACAATGACCTATTTTACCATAATCAACCTTTTGAAGTCATTTTGGGCATACAAACTTAATATCCTCAAAACGCAAAAAATGAACTTAATTGATTGAGTAGATAAATATAGTAGCAAAATAAATAAAAAATAAGAAATAAAAAACTGAAAAATTTTCTTAATAAAGTAAATAATTAACATATTTTTATTATTCAGTAATATAAATAATGTACATGATGATTCAAACCTAAGGTAAGATATTTCATCTCAATTTTCCATCATTGATACATATTTTAATGTTATTCACCTAAATTATTTTATTTGATTTGTATACTTCCCTTTTATATGTTATATGACAAATATTTCATACTTAATTATATTTTAAGATGTAAATCAAATAATTTCATCCAATTATATTTGACATGAATGTTATATTGTGGTAAGGGATTTCTTAACATAATTTCCATTTATTGGGTTATACTTTTACACAATTGACTGTGTTTGGTCATTATTATATGTGATATTAACTCTAATTGTATTATATTTTATTTATACTTGTTTTTTTATTTAAATGTTTCCCATATAATCACTTAATTTATTAATACTCACTTCAGTTATACAATCTTTATAAGGATTCTTCATCTAAAATTGTTTTCTTTGAGAAATATGTTATGTAATACCACTATCTAATTTTATATGGTATATATATTCCCCTTTCATATTTTATATAATTAATCTATTTATAATCATGGTATTTAATGTTTTATTTTACATTATTTATTTCATGTGGATTATGATTTTAAATTTACTAAAGTAGTAAGGGTTTATTTCCCTATATAATCATTATTTAGGATTATTTATGTTTAAGTCTCCACTGGTGGAATTATTTTATAATTAAATATTAAAACCAATCTATTATCTTATGTTTTTTGATAAATTAAAATTATTCCTTTCATTTTCCTCTCTTTAAGTACTGAATATATTGAAATAATTTTTTATGGAAAATTGTCTTCTTTTTAACTCAATCAGAAATATTTTTCTATTATATCCATATTTTCCTTAAAATATTTTAAATAATATTTTTAATATTCTTCAATGATTTATTAAATAATGTTTTACCCAAATTTTAATTTTTAAAAAATGTTTTAAAGATAATATTCTTGTAATTTTTTGAATAAGATAGTTTTTGAATTTTAAAAAAATTTGAAAGGATTATTTGTTTTAACAGACTCAACATTAATGAAATTTCCCACTATTATAAATTCTTAATGATTTGAAGAATCCATTATAACTTTCCATAATTCTTTTTAAATAAATTTTTTTACTTATTCTTAGGGAATGTTTTAGTTTTTAAAAGTGATTTACAAAGTGAAAAGTGTATTTTCCTAATTAATTTTTTAATTATCTTTTATTTTATTTGTAATTATCAATGAAAAGAACCATTTATTTTATTTATAATTCAATGGGGATATGTTGTAATGATACCATCCTTATTCTTTCTTTGGATTATTTATGATAAGTTTCATTAGAGATATATTAACATTTCATCTTCTAGTCTTTTAATATGAAATTTTATATTGATTATGTTATTCATACCTTTCATATGATGATTGAATTGGAATCGGTAAGTGATAAGAGGGCCTATTATAGAACATAGATTAATTGGTAGGTCTCATGATACAAAATAATTTGGGTTTTTAGTTGAGGCCTTATCCATTTATGTAAGATGTTCTGGTGCCTCGTTGTTATGTTTAATACATTCGGCATTATACATTCCATCATTATGAGATTAGTTATGGATGTTCATGTGATTATTTTAATAGTTATCCATGGATAATTTTCAAGTTACTGTGATTAGCTATGTAAAATTTTTTGATCATTATTTATTTCTACCATATTATTGTTAGTTCTCAAGTTATTGATTAAATAGAATGTATTTTCAATTAGTTACTTTTCCATATTGATAATTTATTTTTATTCTATAATCACTTCCACTATACATAACATTTTCCATGAATTTGAGCTCATTTTTTTATTTCTCTTCTTTTTCATTGGATATAAATAAGGTTGTTGTGAAAGATATAACTTATTCATGAATAATTCTTATACTATGTTTTTATATTTCTAATGTAATATAGAAATCCTGAATATATTTAGTTTATAAATACTATTATACTATTTTTACTTTTGGATGTGATATCTTTTATCTAATATTAATGTAGTAATGTAACCACTAGCTCTATGATACTAGGTCCAGGTACATTATAGATGGTATCTAAGGAATTCTAGTAGAAACCTTTGGGACTGGATTTAGAAAAACATATATTAGTGAACATAACCCTATTAATGACTTTGAGAATTAGTCTAAATATATGATACAATCCTAAAGTTTTGGTAAGGTAGAGATTATGTGATTTTTCTATAAATAAATACTTGTTTGTATACTACCATTAGATGTGGTTTTATAACAGATGAATCAAGGGGTAATAACCCTTAAAGAGTTTTTTGAGTATATATTGACCATAATTATGGTTCTCAGTGAATGTTACTTTATTTCACACATGGTTTGACACTTTTGAGTGATATTATTAGGTCAATTCACATTTTCTTTATGAACTATTATGATAAATGAGAAGATATAACCTTTTATAACCTTTTATATGCTATAATAATATGGTATAAATGTAAAGTTTCATATATTAATAAGTCTAAGGTTAAATTTTTTTTTAAATAATATATACCTAATTTTAGGTTTTATGTGATAGAAGTTTAATCTAATTAAATATATTTTGGAATTCAATTATTGGAATAAAACCCTTTGGTTTAGTATATATTTTAATGAAAATGTAATTTGTGTGAAAATGAATTAATATTTTTTGGACATAATTTCGATTTTATTGATAACCTTTAGGATTTATATGATCCTTTACATTGAGGTATTTACAATTTATTGGGATAAAATAGTAATTGCATGTGGGGAAAATATCATATAAATAATCAAGGGATTGAGAAGTGAGTTTATGAATAAGTGATTAATGTTATTTTAGGATAAGTTAAATATATATTTGGAAGCATTTTTCAATTAATCTAAACGTAAAAACTTTTGGATAAGAAGGGATTTAATTTGAGGACTAACAATTTAATTTTCTTTTGGAATTATATATGATTTTATTTTGCTTTATGGTGAATCTGATTATTTATGGAAATTATTAGCATATTTTACGGATTATATGACTATATTATATACATTTTTTGAGTATAAAACATTATGAGTGACTAATGTTTTTTAGAGATAAACATTAAATTAATTTACAAATATTAAGTGATGAAATACATTTTATTTTTCAGTTTTGGACTTTGTTGGGAATATTTTTAATAATTTTAAAATTAGTTAGTTATCAAATAATCTATGTTTAAAAATGGGTATTATTGTTAAGGATTTGAATATTAATGTTTTATTTATTCATATAAAGTTTTATGCATTTTAGGAATTCTCTTAACATGAGATAACCATTTTTTAGTAAAGATAATTATAACATCTTGTTATTATTTTTTGGATAATTTGATTCTTTGGGAGTTTATTTTAGTGCATCTTGCATGAAACTTTCATCTTGAATACACATCATTTGGAGAAAAACTTCATATTATAGTATAAACTAATTAAAGTATAAAATTTTACTTGTTAAGTAAATATATTTCCTTATGTTCTTAGTCTATATGGTAAAATAATCCCTCAATTCTAGGAAAATGAATATTAGAATAATAATTTTATCCTATTACCTTCATTTTGGGTGAAAAGATGGTCTTTTTGCACCACTTTGGTTTATGCTTTTTTGGTCATTCAATTTATCTTGATCATTCTCTTTCTTGTGAAATATGATCTTTGACACTTTCCATCAATATTTGGAAATTACACTATGTCCATATTTTTAATTCCCACTAATTTTATCTTATTTGGAAACCTAGTTATGTGTTATTCTATATGACTTTGGTATTTCCCTTTCTCCCTTTTAAGAAGAAGTTTGATTGACCCTTTTTTATGATGTGGTTTTTCAAAAAAGGTATTTTGAAATAAAAAACCCTTTACTATTTAGAAAATGTTAAAATTATGTGGAAGTAATTTATTAATGGGGGATAATGTGACACTCTAATATTTTAAAAGAACCCAATTTTTGAAAATGTATACCATATGCAACACCAAACATAAATTATCTGTGAAATATTATTATTTAAATATAACTTTTATAACACAACCATTTAATCGAAGGATATGAAAAGGATTAAAAAAATTAAATATATTTATAATTTCCCAACTGAATACAAATTAATTGAATAATTATTAGCAAATAACAACTTAATATTTAGTAAATACATTATATTTTTCAAAATATGTTTTGTTCAAAAAAAATTTATTTTATTTTTTAATAGAATATTATATTTAATTTATAAACATTAAGAATTATAATTTTATAAAAGGGAATCATTTTTTAGATTTTTATATAAAAATTAACTTAGATTAAAATTTTTTGATTTTTCTTAATTGATTAATTTTTTTGTGAATAGTAAAAACTACTTATTTTTATTGAAAAATATATTTTTGTTTCAAGTGTGTACAAAGTTCCATTTTTTTAAGAAAATTTCAAAGAAACATTACTTATATTATATTATGAACAATCCAATTGAGTAAATTTTAATCATTTTGAAGGTTGAATTTGTTATAAATCATTTTTATACCTAAAAAGGTATTTTTCTGAAAAACAAAGTGTTCTTTGTTGCGTTTTTAATTTTAATCTTAAGCTAATTTCTACCACTCAGGTAAATTTAATATTAAAAATTGGATTTAATATTTATAATCTGGATTTCTAAATTATTAAAATATTTCCCTTTTACTTTTTATCATTATGAATGATAACCATAGTGAATAATGGTCACCACGGTATAGGTAGATCAGGTAATTAAGGTTAAATATAACATGATAAGGGAAAAAAATATAGCCTTATCACTTGAATTTATCATATTTGATGAGTTTAGTACAACCATTTCCTTCCAAGTTTCTAAAATATGCAAAATTGTTGACATATTTATTTGATTTTGATGCTTATAATATTGTAGTAAAATATAATGTGAAAAATGTCACTTTATTGATTTTAATATCTTTAATATGTGTGATAGGGATTAAAACAATTATGATCAGTTAAAATTTTTTATTTTAAAGAAAAATTATTTTATCATGGTAATTTATTTCTAATTTTTTGTGATGAAATAATTACTTTAAATGATTATGCAAACCCAATAGAGAGTTTATACGATTAATATAAAAATAAAATTTATGATTAAAAAATATTAAAAGTAATATAATTTTAATGAAAAATTGTGTTCCAAAAATTTTCATGATAAATATAACATATGAAGGATTTTTTAAAATATTATATCTAGACTCCTTTGTTTCCATGTTTGTTTTAAATTCAAATTATATGACTAGTTCCAAAAATGGAATTAATGATATTTATAATAAATAATATTTTATTAACTAATTTATAATTTCTATAATTATTAAATCCATCCAAGTGATTGGTATATGGTTGAAAATATGCATCATAGTCCATTTATGGTCTAATTTTTCTTCTATAGTCTCAACATTGACCCCTAAAGAGTAAAAATATTTGTTATCATGGTAATCATCAAAACGGTTAATAGATGGTTAAAACAAAATGATAAGGGTTAAAAAATCATATAAACATATCCAATTTTTATTAAATGAGATTATATAGACTCTTAATAATATTTTATTTAAATTATATCTATTTTTATACAATTTAAAGTGAAAATTAATTTATATTAATTTAATACATTAAGTAATTCCAAGAAATCCCCCCCACTACTCATTATAAAAGGAAACCTCATCTACTATATTCTTCACTCTTAAAAAACTATTTGTTTTATAAAATAATTTAATAGAACATGCCTCCTTGGTCCTTTACATAGTCAAAATCCAGTGTTTGTGGTGTTCTGGGAGATAATGGTGGCTCATTTCAAGAGTTTTCCAAATTTCCAATTTTTTTTATGGTGATTCAGGTGTTGGTGAGTTGTGTTGTTAGGTCTGTGATGGTAGGATTGCATTGGTATCTCATCAGTAGTAACTCATGGAGTTGTTATATCGAGGTGTGAGTATGTTAGGCGTTGATAGGTTGGGTATCGGTTAGTGGCATCGGTGAGTGGCGTTAGTAAGTGGAATCGGTGAGTGGCATCAGTGAGTGGCATTGGTGAGCGGCATCAGAGAGTGGTTTTGATGAGTGGCATTAGTGAATGGAGTCAGTGAGTGGATTCAGTGAGTGGAATCAGTGAGTGACATTAGTTAGTGGTGTTAGAGACTCGTATCGGTGAGTCACCTCGGTGACCCATTTCGGAGAGTCAGGTGTCGGTGACTCACTATCAGTGACTCATGATGGTGACTCACCCATCAGTGAGCCATTTCTATTTTTTCCCTATTTTTTCTAGTTTCACCCCACCTACATTTTATTTGATGTAAATCAAATTTAAAGCCTTGTTTGAGCATTTCTAAAGGCATTTCATAGGATATTAATTATATCTTTAATATCTTAATGCTCTCGAGGCTTTGAAATATTAAAACCATGTGGTGTTGACCACGATACAACTTTAATGTCCCTTGGAACCTTTTCATTCCCTTGATATTGGATATGGCTTATCTAAATCTGAGATCCTCTCTTTTTTTGACCCCTTCGGTTTTTTCTTGTTGCACCCAGAACCTTTCTTCCCTGAAGAGTTGTGTGCTTGTGTTGTAGTAGTCTATTTGGTCTTCCCATAGAGTCTTTCATACTACTCATGTGACCCCATGTTTTTTATGTAAGGATTAATTATTGGTCTTTTTTTGTTCCAATTATGAATTTCCTTCATATGTCCTTGCTTTGTGTATCATGTGGGTTGGGTGTAATGATGCCTCTTTTTTGAAAATGGTTTAGTCCAACTATTAAATATTAAAAAGGGGGGAAAGATAATGATATCAAAGATAATCGGATTGTTTTGATAATGGGATGGGACTGTGTTCATCAACAATTTTGTGTTATCTTTTATATTTGAATCATAATGTGAACTACATGGGATTCAATCCTTCTAAAAATCATGGCCATTGGTGGTATTTGTTTTTTCACTATGGTATCTTGTGAATAATTTCATGTAAATATCTATCCATTAATCATGTATACTCGGTTAAGTAAATATATACCAAAGGATTAAACTTGTTTTGTGATCACCCCTAAATTATGAAATTTGAATTAATGAATAGTGTTGATCAAATATTAATACACTTTTCTATTTTGTGTGGTTGTGTGTTATGTATGGATCTGTTCGACCGTGTGTTTTGTGTTGGTCATGTGGTGTTGTGGTTGGGAGTGTGGTTGTTTTTATGGGGTGGTACGTGTAGTGTGATGGTATCTCAGGTTGAGAGATTGATTTACAATGGAATGGATGAACATTTTATGTAATGGGACTGCATCTGGGTAGTGGTTGGGAATCATGGTTACAGGATACGGGATGTTATGTTTATGTTTATAGGTGTGTTGGTTGTGATGTTTTTGTGCAGTGGGTTTTCCGACTATGGTAGTAATGAGGTGTGTTGGGGGGTTCTTATTGAGAGGAATGATATGGAAGCATTACTTTTAATAATGATGGTGGAAGTGGTTGAATAAGTGTTCAAGAGAGGGGAGTGTGTAGTGGTACTGAAAACTAGGTGAGTTTTGTTTTGCAAAATGTGGTGTTTTTTGTGTAATGGGGATACCAATGATGGTTCGGGAGGGATGATTTTGAAGAAGGATGGTGCTACCTTGCATGGCCCTTTCACCCAGAGTTTCCAAAGACCTTTTTTTATGAATGGGTGTTAGGATGGATTCTTTTACCTTGTCCCTTCTTTTTTTGTTTGGATTTGGTAGTGGTTGGTATGGTTGTTTTTCCTTATAACATTTCATGTGTTTGGTAGTTTCCCAAGTAGGTATGGAATAACTAAATGAATTAATTGATAATGGATAATGAAAACTTGTTAAGTGAATTGGATTTGGATTTTTTTGAGTTGTGTCTTGTAGAGAAGTGGAATTCATTTATCAAATTGAGTAGTGATCATAATTAATTTTAATATGTGAATTTAGAGGTGGAAACAAGGGAATATTTGATTGGATTGGTTATTGTTCTAAAAACCCATTGGTTGGGACGAGTGTTTGGTACCTATATATATAAACATATCGTTCCTTGTGATTTCTATACACACCCCACATGTGTTGATCACTACGTGTCGAACACCCCCATTGTTATGGGGGAGGGTGTCCTTTCACAACATCCTGGTGGGAGGATGGATGGATAGTTATTGGATCCTAAATACTCTATATTCTTGGAATTGGTAGCCCAAGCCTCTTCAAGCAGGTTGTGGTGTGGTTGTGAGTCTCAGGTGATTGCATGTGATGTGTAATTCCCATGTGTCTTCGGGATGAGATATGTTGTACATTCCAAGATGCCTTCAGGATGAGGTTGTGGTTTCATGGACCAGGTTTCTACAGGTAGGATGTGATGTGGTTGTGGCCAAAATTTTTATGGGCGAGATGTGGTATGTCTCCCAGGTGTGTGCGAACAAGTTGTATAGTGGGTCTTGTGGAAGATCATGGTAGTGTCCGGTCGTTCACTATTAGGGATGAGCTGTTGACCAGGGGGAAGTGGTCCATGGTACCCAAATATTGATGTTCTCACTATTTAATTTACTTGAATTTTTTTATTCAATGAGTCTTCCTTCTTGAGGTTGGGGTGGATACTATACCTTGTTAGATGATTTTTCGTTTATGATATTTTCTCACTAGGGAATTAGCATTCTTCTCCCACTTGTGCATGGGGGACTTTGGATTTTCCTACTGAGTATATTTATATGATCATGATAAAACACAATTTTATGGAATATTTTATTGATAATAAATGAAATAATTTCCTCACATTGTGCTAAATATGTTAATTTATATAATAATTTAGATTAGATCATTCATTTGAAAATTTGATAGAAATTCATGTTTTACCCTTTTAAAATTCACTGTAGTATTTCGGGAATAAATATTTTTATGTAAATTATTTTGACTTAAAATTTTTTAACTATGTTCCTGACTTAATGATCTGAAAATTCTATTCAGAACATGTGATCTTGATCGTGCATTTTATTGGAGTAAATAGTTCATGAATACATAGATGGACTGAACAATCCAGATTGGACATCAATTTACCATTTAGGTTGTATCTTCTTCATCCATACATGGATTAGGCCTAATTTTTTAGGTAGTATCGGAGACAGGATTTTGAACAAATAATCCTTTTATAAGTCCAACCAATTCATGCGTTTTAGAGGTCAACTATGCAGTGAAACTTGGAGTAAAATATTTTCAGAATTTCCCTTTCACATTTTAAAAAGATTTGTAACCCTAGCCCTCCCAAACACTATTTAATGGATGTTTTCATTATTTGGGATGGATTATAGAGTCTTTTTTAAGATCTTTCTTAAAGGGTGGCTCCGGGTAACCCCTCACAACTCTTGGATGAAGTAATTCCTTATGCAAACATCTCTTCCAAAAAAGACTCTCCTCTCCCACCTCCACTTTGTTTCTATTTGTTTTTATGCTTGTAACATGAGTTTTCTTCAATAAATATTATGTGTTATTATTTTTTCATCTTCTTATATTTCTTCTTATTCTGGAATCTAAGATTAGAGAATAGATTGGGCATTCCCCTTTCAATTCATTGCCTATGAAAAAAATATCCATGATGAAAACTTTGCCCATGGAAGAGTGATTTGTTTCATAGTTCATCTAATCCCTACCCCATTTATTTATTTATTTTGAATCCATAATCATACAATAATTAAAAAATTATGATCAATTAATTGAGTTTTAATTTCTAATTTACTCGATCGACTTTCACTTGACCTCGTGGCTGGGCTTGTGTAAACCATGTGATTGAGACCACAATCGGAAAATCTAGTTAACTTGGGATAGAATTTTTTGTTTCAAGTATCATCACCAACTCAATTAATTCTCAAATATAGGGAGGATATACTTCCCTAATTAACCATTGATCATATGTTGGCATTTGGATCACAATCAAGGCAGGGTTCTATGATTGGAAGTCCCAAAGTTTATTGAAGGCCTATTTTCCAATATTTTTGGTTGTGTTAATTTCCATAGGGTTCAGGGGATGACAAGGTTAGAGGATTACAATTGAATGAATTATAATAATATGTGATAAGGATTAATTAATTATTAAGGGGTAAAATTAGATCAATTATTTCTTCTCATATAAGTGTTTTTAAATAAATTGTGTCTTGAATGTTACTTCTCATTTTCTTATTTAGTTTACTATTTGAAAAGTCATAAAACAAACCCCCAATCTTTCTTTTCATTTGTTTTGAACTATTTTCGTACTTACATTAAGCCTATTAATAGTTATTTAATTTACTTTATCCTTGAGAGAACGACCTAAGTCATCCACTATGTTGTACTTAGTAAAATCACTAATAAATATTTTTGGGAGTGTGTGCGACAACGTTTATCAAATTGGCATCGTTGCCGGGGAAGAAAGTGTTTTATTCAAATAATTAGAGGTACTTTTTTTCTTAATTCATTTTACCCTTTTGTTTTCCCTTCTTATTTATCCTTTCCGCTTTTTCTCAATTGTTTTTCTTGTTTTTATTTATTTCTTTCCTCTCTCTTTTCTGATCTTTTAGACCATCAATTGAAACCTCATTTAATGATATTGATGTCCACTTATTTTTAATTTATCTATTTTCTATGATTTATTACAGGATCTAATCCTAGGGATCTCCTTGATCTACACCCCGAGATTAAGCACATCCTTAGGGATTGAATTAGATAATCTTAGTCTACGGGAAATGTCGACATTTACCCAACTGGGGAATTCATCCACTCTAGGAATTTTGAAAATGGAAACTCTTCAAAAACAAATATTAATCAAGTTACAATGGCTGAAAATAACAACAATGAACTCAATGGGACTATTTGAGAGTTGTCTACACCTGATATTAATTATCAACTTACATGCATTGCATTTTTAACTCTCTAATTGGACTTTGAGTTGAAATATCGGTTAATTAACCATCTTCCAAAATTTCATGTCTTATCTGGTGGGGATCCAAAAAACATTTAAAATAATTCAATGAGGTTTTCCCAACAATGAAACCAATAAATGTATATTAAGATCAAATAAAACATAGATCATTCTCATTCTCACTTGATGGAACTACTAAGGATTAGATGTATTATTTACAACCTGAAGATGTAATATGTTGAAATTATTTGAAACGTCTTTTCATGTAGATATTTTTTCTAGCATCAAGGACTACATATATCCAAAAGGATATCTTAGGGATCAATCATGCACATGGGGAGTTGATGTATGAGTATTTGGAGAGATTCAAGAAGTTGTGTGCAAGCTTCCCGGATCACCAAATCAGTGAGAAACTCTTCATCTAATACATATCTGAAGGAGTCACACCTATGGAGATAATCATGGTGGATGTCGTAGCTGGAGGGGCATTGGTCAAAAAAATATCAGTAGCTACACAAGCGTTGATCGACAAGATGGCACAAAACTCCCAACAATTTGGAGATTGAGGTACACCGCAAGTTAGGGGAGTATATAAGGTAAGTCCTTTTTCTCTTGAGAGTAATTTAATTAACACCAAGTTGGAAGAATAGACCACTATGGTGAGGTAGATTTCTTTGGCTCAAAATACATCCCAACCCCTTCCTTCAAGGCCTTGTGGAATTTTCACTGAGACAAGCCACCAAACTGACTATTGCCCCCAACTACAAGAAAGAGAAGATTGTGAAACAGTGTTTCATGGGAGACCATATCAGTAGCAGCAACAACCATATCCTCAAAAGAATCTTGATTCCTTTTCTCCAACATACAACCAAGGGTGGAAGGATCAATCATACATGAGGTATGGCTCTAGACAACATCAAATTCCCCCTTTTCAACAAAACATCTATCATCCTCCACCATAACAATAGGGTTTCCAATAAACCTAAAGGAGATTTGAAGCTCAAGAATCAACATGTCAACAATAAGGGAATTCTCAACCAAAGGTAGATTCTAATACTGATGATCTTTTGAAACAAATTTTTATTAATCAATAGAATGAGCTGAAGGGCCAAGGTTCAGAGCTGAGGGAGTTCAAGACTCAAATGAGCTCGATTGCCACGACCCTCCATGAACTGGTAAGTAAGAACTCTAGAAATCTTCCTTCCCAACCTACTCCAAATCTCAAGGGGAATGTCAGTGCCATCACATTGATAAGTGGAAAGAAAACAACTGATATATCTACACCTATCATTCCACTGGGATTTACCTCAACTCTGGAGAAGCCCCATTTCACATAAATTGTTGAGTAACCTAAGGAGAAAGATAAAGGTAAGAAAAATATTGATTATATTCCTCTTAAACCCCATCCTTTTCCAAATAGATTTGTTCAAACAAAAAATATGGCTGAAGTGGATATGCAAAAAAATATTTTTTGGATAAATTCAAGCATGTGGATATCATCCTAACTTTTCCTGAATCCATTAAAAAAATACCAAGGTATGCCAAATTTTTAAAATAAATTTGTACCAATTGGATAGGTATAAAGGTAAATGAGAGGATCAATCTTGGAAGGAATGTTTCAGCACTCATTACACCAACTCTAGTAATGACAACAAATTGCAAGGATCTAGGGACATTCACTATCCCATGCACCATAGGGGAATTTCACTTTTCTGATGCTCTTTGTGATTTGGGAGCTTCTATAAATGTGACTCCTCACTCAATATTCTCTTATTTGCAGGTTGGTGAGTTGAAACCAACAAGAGTAGTTGTGCAGTTTTCAAATATAGCTCCGACATATCTAATGGGAGTCCTTGAGGATGTACTTGTCCAGGTAAGAGACATGATCTTTCCAGTGAATTTCTACATTCTTAACATGGAATATGATCAGGTAAGTTCTCATGCTCCCATTATCTTGGGTAGACCCTTCCTCAAAACATCAAAAACTATCTTAAATGTCCATGAAGGTACACTTTCCATGGAGTTTGGGGATGAAGTTGTGATATTTAACGTTATGGACTCCATGAAGTACCCCTCAGAGGACCATTCTATTTTTGTTATCTCCCATTATGAACCACCAAATAAAAACCCCATGGAATTTTATTTTCCTATTATTAGGTATATTATGAGTATTGGTTCTATTTTGATGTCTAAGAGTACTTCCACACCTATTTCTAATGCACAAGACTCTCTTAGATTTTATTTTGAAATGGAATCATATTCAGATTATTTGAACACTAATTCTGACATAGCTATTGAGTATAGTGATGGATTTCATTCTTTATTCTCTAATTGTGATTATTGCTATTCTGATACTGATTCTCTTTGTGCACATATTTCAGTTCTTTCAATGTATCTATCCATACACCACCCCCCATCATTGGAGCTCAAGCCATTTCCACTAAATCTCAAATACTCATACTTATTGAGTGGAAAAACAGTGCCTGTTATAATATCTAAAAATCTTCCTTTCGAAGATGAAGAAAAACTTTTGAATATTTTGAGGGAGAACATTAAGGAAATTGGGTGGACCATGGATGACATATCAGGTATTAGCCCCTCCATTTTCATGCATAGGATTCTTTTGTAGGATTGGGCTAAACTAGTGAGGCAGCCATAAAGGATACTAAATCCAACCCTTATATAAGTTGTTAAAAAATTGTTCGAGGTAGGCATGATTTATCCCATTTCATATTCTTAGTGGTTAAGCTTCCAATTCAGGTTATGCCTAAGAAAAGTGGTGTTACAGTTGTTAAAAATTAGAAATATAATTTAGTTCCAATGAGGGTGAAAAATAGTTGGCATGTGTGTATTGATTATAGGAAACTAAACGAATCCACATACAAAGACCATTTCCCCCTCACATTTATTGATCAGATACTTGAGAGACTAGCTGGGAAAACACACTACTGTTTCTTGGATGGATATTCTGGATATTTTTAGTTTCCTATTTTTATGGTGTATCATAATAATACAACATTCACTTGTCCATTTGGTACGTTTTCCTACTGAAGGATTCTATTTGGACTTTACAATGCCCCAGATACCTTCTAGAGATTCATGGTGAGTATTTTTTCTAATTTTATTGAGACCTACATAGAGGTATTCATGGATGATTTTTTAGTTCATGGTTCTTCATTTAATAATTGTATCTCTAGTTTGGGAAAGGTTTTGAATCATTGTATTGAGAAGAATCTAGTCGTGAACTTTGAAAATGTCATTTCATGGAAGAGAATGGGATTTTCTTAGGGCATGTAGTGTCAAAACATGGGATAGAGTTTGATAGATCTAAGGTATATATTATTTAATCCTTCCCAAATCCTTCATGTGTGTGTGATGTTAGATATTTCCTAGGGTATGTAGGATTTTATCGGCACTTCATCAAAGATATTAGTAAAATTGATCTTCCTCTGACATGATTACATGAAACGGATTCTAATTTTGAGTTTGATGATTCAGGTAGGACATCCTTTGATGATCTAAATAAGTGTTTGACCACTTCACCAATCATACAGCCCCCATGGTGGGAGCTTCCTTTAGAGATTATGTATGATGCCTCCAACTTTGCGGTTGGAGATGTCTTATCTCTGAGGGTGGAGGGACGTTCACATGTGATCTCCTATGCATCAAGGACACTGGATTCAGCCCAATAAAACTACACAACCACGGAAATGGAGTTTCTTGCTATCATATTCACTTTAGATAAATTCCGTTCATATTTATTAGGCACTAAAGTAGTTGTTTTTTCTTACCATACAGCTCTGAGGTACCTCTTGAAGAAGCCAGACACAAATCCCAGACTTATCAGGTACAAAAATTAAAGAGTGAGTCTAGGTTTTATGTGTGGGATGACCCCTACCTCTGGTGCATGTCTAGTGACCATGTTATTAGGAGGTTTGTTCCTGATCATGAGTTTGAATATGTTCTGCAATTCTGTCATACATTTTCTTGTGGTGTACACTTTAGACCCCAACGGACAGCTAAGAAAGTTTAGGACTCTGGATTGTATTGGCCATGTTTTTTACATTATGCTCATGTGTTTTGTAAGTCATGATCATATTTCCAACACAATAGTAATACATCTAGGAGACACGATATGCCCCAACAACCCATATTAGTTTGTGATATTTTTGATGTATGGGGCTTTGATTTTTTGGGTCCTTTTCCTAGTTCATTTGGTTTCCTGTATATTTTGGTTGTTGTTGATTATGTGAGCAAATGGGTGGAGGCTAAGGCCACCAGGACCAATTATTCTCATGTTGTTGTGTACTTTTTCAAAGCACATATTTTTTTGTAGGTTTGGAGTATCAAAGGCGATCATCATTGACCGAGGTACACACTTTTCCAATTGGAATTTGGCTTCCTTGCTTCGGATGTTTGGGATGACACACAAAACATCAACACCATACCACCCCTAAACAAATGGTCAGGATGAGGTTTCCAATAGGGAGTTTAAACAAATTTTGGAGAAAATCATGCAACCAAATAGGAAAGATTAGATAAAGTGCTTGGATGATGCGCTTTGGGATTATAGGACAGCATACAAGACACCCATTGGTATGTCCCCATTTTTGATTATTTTTGGGAAATCATGTCATCTCCACATGAAAGATGATCATCAGGATTATTGGGCTATAAAGAAATGCAACATGGATTTGGCATAATCTAGAATCCAAAGGAAGTTGAAAATTAAAGAGCTTGAGGAGATTCGATTGTATTCATATGAGAACTCAAGGCTCTATAAGGTAAGATCAAAAACAGATCAGGATAAAATGATCCAACAAAGGGAGTTTCATGTTGGAGAGAAAGCCCTTTTATATATTTCATAGCTGAAGCTGATGCCTAGTAAGTTTCATTCCATATTGTTGGGTCCTTATATTGTATCTAATGATTTTCCCTATGTTGCAGTGGAGATCACGCAAGAGGACACTGGAAGGAGCTTCACAGTCAATGGTAAATGCTTGAAGAAGTACATTGAGGGAATTTATAATGATGTAGTGGATTTCATCACACTGCATGACCCCATTATCACTTGATCATAACAATCTGTTCCTAACCCTTTAACTTTTATATTATTTGTCCTTTTTAAAAATTTTCTTTCCATGTGCACATATCATCTCATAGGTTTACATTGAGGAAAATGCAATATTTTAAGTGTGGGGGAAGGGACAATATTTTGGGATAGATATTTAGGATTTTCATTTGTGTGTTTTGTGTGTATTTTCTATTAAGTTTTTAGTTAAAATTTTCAAAAAAAACAAAAAACAAAAAACCAAAATATCCATATATATATATATATCATGTAACATTATCATGTGGTACATATGGAAAATTCATGTTTCAAAATTCATTGGTAGAATGATAAGAATGAGTAATATTTCATCATCAAGGGTTGATTTTTATAAAAAAATGAAGTCGTCGATGATATGAATGGTTGTGTCAATATAAATCCTTTCATATTTTGACATCATTGTTTTTTATATTTGTTCATGGTAAACTGTGTCATTTATTTCTCCACACAAACTTTATCTCAACCCTGACGTTTGAAATGTTTCCTACTCAATTTAATGTATAATTAAGTGAGGTAAAAAAATCATTGGTTTATCTATATGTTCATTTCTATTCCGATCAGTTTCATTACTATACCAAATTGACCTATGTGTTTGTACCTATTATCCAACTGTTGTGTGCCCTCAAAAAAATTGGTTGTGTCTTGGACATGTCAAAAACCACTTTTCCTTGACCTTTGATCTTTTTATAACTATCACAATTAGTATTGTCCGTAGATCAAACATTGGTTGATATAATAATAAATCTAGGGAGTGATGAAATGTACAAAAAATGGGGATATATAGGTCAGGAGCTTATGTTTTGACTTTTGAGAATGATTAAGTGAGTGGGTCTAAAAATTAGATAGAAAAGGAATGTATAACAGTGTTCGGGGAATTAAACCAAGTAAGAATAATTGTTTTACATGACCTTAATATACATAATAAAGGGTGGATTTATGAGCATGGATTGGTTGGCACACACACGTGGAGAATTAGTGTCATGGTAGAACCATGAGCTGTTTCACTGTGATTAGTGTTATGAATCTCACTAGATTTTGTTCTGATACAATTTATGAGACAATGAATTTAAAATTTATTGAAATTTACTCTTGATGGGATTATTACTTTTCCTACATTTCCACTTTGGATTGAGAAATATGAACCTTCATATATTGTGACAATTTTCTCAAATACATGATATGAGGTTTTTCCCAGGAGTGAAAAAGGGTAAGTGTTGGGGAGTTGATAAAACACAATTTTATTGAATATTTTATAGATAATAAATGAAATAATTTCCTCACATTATGTTAAGTGTGTTAATTTATTGATTAATTGGGATTAGATCATTCCTTTGAAAAATTGATAGAAATTCATGTTTTACCCTTTCAAAATTCACTGTAGTATTTAAGGAATAAATATTTTATGTAAATTATTTTGACTTAAAATTTTGAAATTGTGTTCATGACTTAATGAGCTACAAATTCTATTTAGAACATGGTAGTTGTATTGTGCATTTAAGTGGAGTAAATGGGCCTTGTAGACAAAGTTGGAATGAACTATCCATATTGGACATCACTTCACCATTTGGACCTTATATTATTTATCTGGACTTGGATTGGGTGAAAATTGTGAGGAAAGCTCGGGGAAATGATTCCAAACAAATAATCCTTTTATATGTCCAACCAATTCACTAGTTTTAGAGGTAAACTATGTAGTGCAACTTGAAGTAAAATATTTTTTTCGAATTTCCCTTTCACATTTTAAAAATATTTGTAACCCTAGACCTCCCAAACTATATTTAAATGATTTTTTCATTCTTTGGGGGGGGGACAAGTCAAGGTTTATGTAAGGTGTGGAATAAAGGGTGGATCTTGGTAACCCGTCACAACTCTTGGAAGAAGTAACGCCTTGTGCAAACATATCTTCCAAAAAAGGCTCTCCTCTCCCACCTCCACTTTGTTTCTATTTTTTTCATGCTTGTAACATGAGTTTTCTTCAATAAATATTCATTTTTCTTCTCTTTCCATCTTCTTATATTTATTCTTGGGAAGGAATCTAAGTGTATAGACGATATTGGACGTTCCCATTTCAATCTATTTCTTATGCAAAACGTCTCCACGATGAAAACTTCTCTCATGGAAGAGTGATTTTTTTCATAGTTGATCTAATACCTACCTACTTTATTTATTTATTTTGAATACATAATCATACTATACTTCAAAAATTGTGATCAATTAATTGATTTTTAATATCTAATTTACTCGATCGACTTGAACTTGACTGCATGGTCGGGCATGTGGAAATTGTGTGAGTGAAACCGCAATCACAAAATCTAATCAACTTGGGAAATAATTGTAGGGTTAAATTATCATCCACAAATAAATTAATTATTAAATATAGGTAGGATATAATTTCCTAATTAACCATTGATCATAAGTTTTCTTTTGGATCAAAATCAAGGCAGGGTGTTGCGATTGGAGGTCCTGAAGTTGACTGAAGTCTCATTTTTCCAATATTTTGGGTTGTGTTAATTTCTATAGGGTTCAGGGGTTGACAAGGTTAGGGGATTACAATTTAATGAATTATAATCATATGGTTAAGGATAAATTAATGATGAAGGGGAAAAATTAGATCAAATGTTTCTTCTCATTTAAGTGGTTTTAATGAAATTGTCTCTTGATTGTTACTTTTCATTTTCTGGTTTAGTTTACTATTTGAAAAGTCACAAAACAAACCCCCATATTTCATTTCATTTGTTTTGAACTATTTTCCATCTTACTTAAAGACTACTAATAGTTATTTAATAAACTTCTCTCTTGAGAGAATGACCTAGGTTAGCCACTGTGTTGAACTTAGTAAAATCACAAATAAATATTTTTAGAGCGTGTGCGACAACGTTCATCAACTCACCCTATGTATATAAAATATTTCTCAGGTTTACAGGGAGATTATGAAGATTGTTTTGGACCCTACAAGATCTGGCGCCAAGATAGTTGTTGTGTCTGTTATTAGATTTTTTATTTTTTGTATTTATTTTTATGTTTTTCAGTTTATTTCTATGAGTTTTATTTTAAATATTCACATGGGATGGATTTTTTTTATTTTATATATCTACCTTGGGGTTTTTTGAGCTCGATACATCCTTTCTCTTGATCTTGTTTACTATAAAATGGGTAACGCCTCCCATTTTTGTGAGATTTATATACCCTTGGTGTTAGTTGCCACCTCGAGGCCTACTATAGGTGGGACCCAGGGGACATTATCTCAATTTATCCATTTCTAAGAGGGAGGGGGTCCTGACATAGTGGTATCAGAGGTGATGGTTGTGAGATAGAATGGAGTTTGGAGTTTGGAATAGTGAGTACTACATGCAATGGTTGGGTAGTAGTGTTAGGAAATATTAGTTTGTGACATAGGCCAGGGAAAACTGGCTAGTACATGGGATTTTAGGACCCCCTGTAATCTGATGCAAGGACTATGAACTTGCTGAATAACCATGTGAGGGTACACTAATTGTGGGGTAGACACCCTAGGAAAGGTACTTGCATTATGATGACTTTTCTTCTTGTATATTTTAGTTGTTCTTGGGAAATTAAAATAAAAAAGAGTTACAATGAATCCTAAATAAATTCCATACTACTCAGGCTTAGGAATTACCTTTTTAACTTTAATATATGGAACTTAGTCATCATCCAGGAGTGGCCCATGAAGGGGAGGCTCAGCAGGCCAATCTGACTAAACAGTAGAGGGTTGATCCAGAGGGGGAGGACAATCAGTGGAATAAGATTCTTTGTGCTTTCCAACGATAGACTCTGGGAATTTGTGATGGAATTGTCTCAGACATGGAGACAAAGAGTTGGATTGAGGAATTTTTGATCAATTTTTTCTTGATACAGGATCTGAAAGAGTATTGGGATCCCTTGGTAAGGAACCATAGGAGGGGAGAATTCCATCAGTGTTGGATTCTTTACCTCAGGGAGAGGAAGAAGACTGATGTTATGTGGGTCGGTGACGCACACTTGTCGTCGGTCATGGCAAAACAATATTTTATTTACCTAAGTATAGTATAGCAGTTGATCCTAGGTAGTCTCCCAAAGAGGAGTGCACACAAAACAAGGTTGTCACTTTTTGATGGTTTTCTTAAAAAGATTGGTTTTGACAAATTTGAATGACTATGATAGAAACAAAAAACAAAAATTGATTGATTTTAACAAATTATAAAGACGGTGATCGGATTAGGTTCTGCTAGACTTAGTGTTGTGCCATCATGGTTTCCACATTTTATTTCTTCTTCTTCCTTAAACTGGTAAAAGTGATGTGATGAGAATTTTCCTTTCTAAAACCTTAGATTGTTCTATCCTCCTTCCAATGTGTTTAGGGTTGTAGAAGATATCTTGATTAATTAGAGCAATCCCAGACCTGGAATTGTTGTTCCCTAATAAACCAAGATTTTGACATACAATCTTACACACGTTCTTGACAACCGTCGAGCAATCACCACCCAACCCTAATCATGTTCCACCGTATACAGATTAGAATTTGGTGGAGGGAGATGTGATCATCGACCAAAGCAATTTATAATTTCAGAATAAAAACCTTAACACAACCGCATTCAGAATTTAATACTGAATTATTAATTGGAACCAGAAGAAGAAAGAAGAATAAATTTTATTCATTTCAAGCACAAAAACTCAAACACAACACATAGGTCCAGCCTCCCCTCTTTCCGATCACTCAAATGAAACTACCCCTCCACGGATGGGGTAAGAGAGATAATTTGGGAGAGGAGAGACATATTAAAACAAAATAAATAAAAGAAAAATCTGATAAGTTCTTCTCCTTGGTGTCCCAGAAGGAATGGGATGGAGAATGGGATGGATTGAGGGGGAGGAGCTCTCCTCCTTTTATAGGCAGAATTCGACCCCCGAAAGTTTTAGCGTTTTAGACCCCATTAATGACATCTTCACGCGTTCCAACCTTCATAAACGTTGTGAACAATTATCTTGGCCGTCTCTCCCCAAAATTTCAGCTCATTTGAAAACCGGATTAAGGAGTTATGAATTTTTCATTCTCGATTTCTGTTTCTGGACGAAGTTTCCAGGATGGTTCCTCCAAATGTATGTCGTTTAATGGACTCCTTAATTACTTCCAAACTTCCCCAAATTTCTTTTAGAGTCGTCACTATATGTCCTCGTCATATCCCAGGTAGAAACACATCATTTAGATAATTGTAGGCGATTTTGATGTCCTTTATGTTGGGTGGGTCCACGCTGTCCTCCCGGAACAATTCCCACCTTCAATGAATTTTTAGACCCTTTAGATGGCCGAATCAGCTCCTAGTCCAGAAGACAAAAATGAAGGAAATAAAATACGGATTATAAAAAAAATTGAATCAGAAAATTTGGAATTTTATTTTTCCAGAAATGACCGAAATACCCCTGACTTAAAAATCTGTCAAAAATCCAGAAATAGTCGTTTTTCACATTTGGGTCCAAAATAACACTAAAACCTAAAAACATGACAATTACCCATCCAATAACACTTTTTTGGGAGTATAAACAATGATACTCAATATAAATTAATTGAAAATATTTTCTCTATCAATTCCCCCACACTTAAACTATGCTTGTCCTCAAGCATAAAATCTCAACATGCAATTCAAAGGGCACCAATGTCACCAATATTTAAATTTCAAATGGAATAAAATCAAGTGATCATCAATGTCCAATCAAATTTTCCATTTCCACAAAAATACCAATTTAATTTCCCATTTTTCAAAGAAACAATCAATTCATGCATTTTACTTTTCCCCTTTGAAAAATAATGAAGCTTCTCCTTTCATTCATTCAAGATTCTCAATTTATTATTATTAAACATGACAAATCATGACCTACCTCACTTTTGAATATTTTATCTCATCACTCATGATACAATTAATAGTGGAGTTATGCTCATATCATGAGAACATGCTCCTTACCCATAGGCTTGTATAGTAACTACTTTCTCCACTTTGTAAAGACAAAACACACATAAAATCATGAGGACTTGCAATAAAGGTTCAAATGACTCTGTGGCTTAGGGTTGGTGGGTAAATGATTGAAATAATTTAAGGCCAGAAGTAGGAGGTTTGACTCTTAAGTACAATTCATGATTAATCAAGTGAAAACACAAGATGAACCTCACTCAAATCCCCTTGAAATGTGAATCACAACACCACTCCCCTTTCAATGACATGGGTCATGAGTCAATAAATGATTATAAAGAATGATATCATCCAAGTTCTCCCTGTTTTTTGTAAATCTCCAAAAAGGCACGGCTTTATTTTCTTTTTTTGTAAATCTCCAGAAAGGCACATCTTTTTTTTTCTTTTTTTTTTCTGGAGAACCGGATGAAATGAAAGAATCATAATGAAATGATGACTCATGCCCAATTTTCTAATAATACATTGCCCAAAATGATGACGCACACATTACACCACCCAAAAATGATACATATCCCAAGGAACGCACACGAAAGGCCCTTCCCCCACACTCAAACTTGAAATAACCATGCAAAAATACTAAAAGTGCGGGTAGGTAAGGAAAAATTGGATTGTAATGTGGCTTAAACCTATAAGGCAATTCATGGCATCTAAGGTCTTACGAATGATAAATGTAAAGGTGGGTCTTAGGATAAAATGTGGCTAGCCAAAGATATGCCTCAATCATTTTAAATGTGGTTTTGTATAGTCATAGCTTTGACAAGTTTCAATACAAGTTCTAGCAGGTGGAACGTCCCAAGATCACTCAAGAAATATGCTCAAGATAAAATAGGAAATATTTGGTCTAGAAATCCTATCAGGAATGAGAATATGATATTGGACAATCACTCATGGCATGATTAATAATAAAAAATTAATTCACATGAATTTCAGAAATTCAATGAATGAAAAATGGAAGGGAAATTTCATTTACATAAATCAATTAATTCCCTCAAATCATGAGTCCTTATTTCAATATCCTTGTTTCACTTTATTCATCCAATTATCCATTTTAATCATTCAATCTCATTAACATTGAAATATAAAACATAGAATCACAAGATTCCTAAGAAACTCATGTCTCCTAGATAAGTTGAGTAAAACATTAATTCAAGTGTGGGTATGAAATTCTTATCATTAATGCTTAAAACATGTTTTGGACAAAAAATTTAAGGAGTTTAAAATTTAAAATTTAAAAATGAACTCCCTTTTGAAATAAAGATTCAGTCCCCTTTAACAAATTTTTGGGGATTCCTTCTGCCATCATGATCCTACAAAAGAAAATTTCAAAATTAAGAACAAATATCATGTCATTAAAGATAAAAATGATAAGGAGTAAAGGGATGAATGATAAACTACTTCTAAGAAATGAAATTGAAATCTAAATTCCTATAAAGCAAGGGATAAGTCTTGGTACGATCCCCCAAGTGGGCCCTGAATTTTTACTGCCTCCAGTGGGCAGTACCAGCTGTTATCCAAAGTCTGATGGTGGATGTAGCTTCTTTGATTTGAACCACCACATGTGGCCTTTCCCATCTTGTGCTTCATTGACCTTGTTGAGGAGGATTCCATGTATAGAGTACACCAGATCCACCCCCTTCTCAATGTGGTATAGCTTGCATGGCGTGGGTAGGATGAAGTATGGAACCACCTCCTCTTCAGTTGCTACTTGTGCAATGTCTTCTTCAAAATATAGTGGTTTCTCAGATGTTCTACGTGAAAAGAATAATCAAAGAGAGATTCAACATTTAAATTTGAAATATTAATTTCAAAATCTTTTCTTTTAAGGTTGGTAGCTTTTATATTTGGTTCTTCATGCATAGCCACTTGTATCTCTTCATGGACTTCCTCAAGTAGATGATCAATATCTTCAGGGAGCTCCAGGTGTTCCTCAACAGGTGCATATTCTTTTTCATCTTCTTTTAAGGCAATGTAAGGATTGAATGAATCTGAGATTTCAAAGTCAAAAGGAGTGATACTCAAATCAAATTGAATGAAATTAGAAAAATTAGAGTTCATGGAAGGATCATCTCCCTGAGTTGGTTTTAGTTCAACCACTTCTTTAGTTGAAAGTGCCTCTTGGAGTTGATTATCACTGGATGGAGGTAGGTAGTTGGTCTCCTCCATCTTGACTTCAAATTCCACCAATTGGGTGGTGTCTTCCTTCCGTGGTGAAGGCTCTTCTTGTTTGCAAGTCTTGGGAAGATCAATAAGTTCCTCACATTCATTCCAAAATTCATCAAGTTCTTGTTGATCTCCCACATGTAGCTCAGTAGGGAAGTCATCTTCTTTTTCATCAATCTCGGGTAGAATTGGTTGAGTGATGATGAATGAGTCTTCAGGTACCTCAACATTTACCTCCTCTAGTTCTTCAATGATGACTGGTGAAATTTCTTCCACCATTATCTCAGGTTCTTGCTCTGGCTCAGGGTCAGGTTGCTCCATCATTGCACGAACATAGTCCAATTCCCATTCCATTTTGCTACCCAAATCATCCAAATTATTACTAATCCTTTCAACCTGATCATTGAGATCACGATAATCAATTACTGGTTCTTGATATTGCACCTGCGAGTAATCATCCCATGCATAAAAATTTGAATTTGAATACATCATGGAAAAAAGAATTTTTTTTAAAAAAATATATATATTTTTAAATTTGAAAAAGTCAAATATTTACAAAAAGGTTGTGGCACTTCCTCCCTGGAAATGGTGCCAAGTTTGACGCACACCTGTCGTGGGGCATGGAAAAACAATATTTTATTTACCTAAGTATAGTATAGCAGTTGATCCTAGGTAGTCTCCCGAAGAGGAGTGCACACAAAACAAGGTTGTCACTTTTTGTTGGTTTTCTTAAAAAGATTGGTTTTAACAAATTTGAATGACTATGAGAGAAACAAACAATAGAAATTGATTGATTTTAACAAATTATAAAGATGGTGATAGGATTAGGTTCGGCTAGACTTAGTGTTGTGCCATCATGGTTTCCAAATTTTATTTCTTCTTCTTCCTTAAACTGGTAAAAGTGATGTGATGAGAATTTTCCTTTCTAAAACCTTAGATTGGTCTATCCTCCTTCCAATGTGTTTAGGGTTGTAGAAGATCTCTTGATTAATTAGAGAAATCTCACAACTGAAATTGCTGTTCCCTAATAAACCAAGATTTCGACATACAATCCTATACACGTGCTTGACAACCGTCGAGCAATCACCACCCAACCCTAATCATGTTCCACCGTATACAGATTAGAATTGGGTGGAGGGAGATGTGATCATCGACCAAAAAAATTTATAATTTCAGATTAAAAACCTTACCACAGTCGCATTCGGAATTTAATACTGAATTATTAATTGGAACTAGAAGAATAAAGAAGAACAAATTTTATTCATTTCAAGCACAAAAACTCAAACACAACACATAGGTCCAGTCTCCCCTCTTTCCGATCACTCAAATGAAACTACCCCTCCATGGATGGGGTAAGAGAGATAATGAGGGAGAGGAGAGACATTTTAAAACAAAAGAAATAAAATAAAAATCTTATAATTTCTTCTCCTTGGTGTTCCGGAAGGAATGGGATGGAGAATGGGATGGATTGAGGGGGAGGAGCTCTCCTCCTTTTATAGGCAGAATTTGACCCCCGAAAGTTTGAGAGTTTTAGACCCCATTAATGACCTCTTCATGCGTTCCACCCTTAATTAATGTTGTGGAAACTTATCTTGGTCGTACCTCCCCAAAATTTCAGCTCATTTGAAAACCGGATGAAGGAGTTATGAATTTTTCATTCTCGATTTCTGTTTCTGGACGAAGTTTCCAGGATGGTTCCTCCAAATGTATGTCGTTTAATGGACTCCTTAATTACTTCAAAAATTCCCCAAATTTCTTGTAGAGTCGTCACTATATGTCCTCGGAATATCCCAGGTGGAAACACATAATTCAGATAATTGTAGGCCGAGTTTGATGTCCTTTATGTTGGGTGGGTCCACGCTGTCCGGCCGGAAAAATTCCCACCTTCAATAAATTTTTAGACCCTTTAGATGGCCGAATCATCTCCTGGTCCAGAAGACAAAAATGAAGGAAATAAAATAGGGAATATAAAAAAATTTGAATCAGAAAATTGGGAATTTTATTTTTCCAGAAATGACCGAAATACCCCTGACTTAAAAATCTGTCAAAAATCCAGAAATAGTCATTTTTCACATTTGGGTTCAAAATAACACTAAAACCTAAAAACATGACAATTACCCATCCAATGACACTTTTTTGGGAGTATAGACAATGATATTCAATATAAATTAATTGAAAATATTTGCTCTATCAGTCGGCTTTGAGAAGGAGTTCCAGGAAGAATTCATTTCTTCGATGATGAACGCTGAGAAGAGACAAGAGATACTCTCCATCCAACAAGGGAGTATTTTGGTGAGGGATATTGGGATCAAGTTGAAGGATCTCCTTCTATTTTCCCGGGATCTCTTTCTGGATGAGGAGTCTCAGGAGAGACGTTTAGATGATTCACTCTATCCTTTCCTTCAATTTGTAGTTACTACCTTCACATTGTCGACATACCTAGAGGTCTATAATAAGGATTATGATATTGAGAGAATGCACTCATGAGGAGGTCTACCATGAGAGGGGTGCTAGTAAGGTTCTATAAAAGGAAAGGTTTCTAGAGGAAGGTCTCATGTGCTAGGGCCTTCCATGTTTCAACCTGTTGGGAGCCGACCCTGGCAGCTTCTGTTCTGACCTTTTGGTCCTCTTCCTTTTCTCATATGATTGGGACTGAGGTGTTTCTCTTATAGAGGCCTTGGTAACCTTCAGAGTCAGTTCCAAGTTTGATATCAGTACGATGGGGTGGGCATGTTCAGTGCCCGTCTCATCATTAGTTGTCGGCCATGCCATTTTAGCAACAGGGATAGCATGCTCCTTCCCCACCAAGGGGAGATAGAGTAGGTAGAGGCCGACCTCAGGACGTTCCACGGGGACCTTGATCTGGGCATGGGTAGGAAGATATCAAATGGAAAGGGGTCAGAGGATATGGGTGTGGTCAGTTGCACGTCATAGAGGTAGCAGTTCCTGCAGGTTTAGAGATCGATCGAGGTACGATCATATTATCCAGTACCCTTTTCTGCACCTTGTTTGAATTAGGATCATCACACTACTTTGTTACATTAGGTATATCCCATGCACTCAGACTGTACATTGAGATACTTTCTATTACACTTGTGTTAAGCACACCATATTATGGTCAAACTATCTTGTTTAGTGTTTTCTAGGGATGTAAACTCGTGTTGGGGTTGCATCAGTGCAGTGGGGATCTCTTTCTTCTACAGATGCAGTCATATGGTGTTATCATTGGAATCAACTAGTGGTACTATGTTCATAATATTATCTACTGCTTCTAGAGAAGAGTCTATTTTAGATGTGGGTGGACAACATGTGGATTTCATTGGATAGTGGAGTTTTCTGATGGGAAGTCAGGGTGTGGATCCTTTTCATTCCTTGTTGGTCGAGCTGTCAGTGGAATCGGTTGATGCTGATATGATGGACGTATTGAGAGGTTTTAGGGATTTCTTGGATGTTTTTCCTAAGGAGGTTGTGACTCTACCCCCTCAACGTGATGCTGAGTTTGGGATAGACTTACAACCCATTTATAGTCTAATTTTGATGGATCATTATCATATGGTTCCCTCTGATCTATGACAGTTGTGATGAAAATTGATGATTTGATGAAGAAGGGATTTATCCAGCCTATTGTGTCATTGTGGGATGCTCTATTCTTGTTCGAGAAGAAGGTAGATGGTTGTATAAGTCTATGTATAGACTACTATAGATTGAATCTGGTAATGGTTAATAACCTTTACCCTCTCCTAATGATACACAATCCTTTCGACCAGCCGAGGGGACCGTGTTGGTTTTATAAGATTGATCTTTGGTCTGGGTATCACCAGTTGTGTGTGAAGTAGGGTGACCTCATGAAGACTCCCTTCTTGTGTAGGTATGGGAACATAGAGTTCATGGTTATGTCATTCAGTTTTACGAACGCACTAGGCGTGTTCATCGAGCTTATGAACATTTTCTTTCGCGAGGTCATGGACCTGTTCATCATTGTATTCATCAACGACATCCTGGTCTAATAAAATTCATATGAGGAGCATACCTACCATCTCAAGACTATCTTGGAAGTTCTCTAATGACACTATCTCTATAGAAGGTTGTCCAAGTGTAGGTTTTGGACACTGGAGGTCCACTTCTGTGGACATGTGGTCTCTTGGTAGGGTGTAGAAGTGGACCCGTCAAAGGTTGAGGCAATTGTTTCTAGGGAATCACCCAATAATATGGTAGGGTCTGTATTTTTTTCAGTTTTATAGGATATTATTGATGGTTTCTACATGATTTCACTTAATTAGAATCTCTGTTGACGGATCTAACTAGAAAAATCCAAGATTTTGTGTGGACCGAGAAATGTCAAGAAGCTTTCGGCTATCTAAAGGGGAAGTTGGTCAGTGCTCCAGTGATCAGGTTACTAGAGGAAGGGGTGATGTTCGTGGTGTTTTGTGATGATTCTCATCTACTCTTGGGTTGTGTGCTAATGCAGCAATGAGTATTCATCTCTTATGGGTCTATGAAGTTGCATCCCCACGAACTTAACTATAAAACCCATGATCTAGAGCTTACAGTAGTCATATTTTTGTTAAAGTTTTTACAAAATTACCTCATTGGGAACCAATTTGTGGTCTTCAAAGATCACAAGTGATTGAGGTACATCTTTTCCCAATTATATCTGAACTTTCGACAGCAGAGGTGGATGGATTTCTATAATGACTCATGCCTCAGCTATCAGACTCAGTGCCTAAAATGCATTGTATTTATTTTTTAATAAAAGAAACATGAACCAATACACAACATTTATTACAAAATTAGACCTTTTACTGATCAATCATTTGGAGAATAGACACATTAATCACTTTTATCTGAGTTGTACAAGAATAAAATAAAATGAATAGAAAGACATTTCATTCGCTGACTTTATGATCAGAGCGAATGCCACTGCAAAATCTATTAATCTTGTAAAAAAATTAAATCAAGGGGTGATCATTAAATATGTAACCATATTGAACTAAAAATTAACTCTAAACATTGTCATGACCCGTCCTCGGGGCCGGTGCCGTGACTACCCCAAGCCCAACTTCCATAGGCTAGGGGCTGGTGACTAGCACCAAAGGCGTAAATCCCAATAAAAAGGGAATGCATTGCCTTTATAAAAGTAAACAACACAAAAGAGTACAAAACTGATGTATTTACTAAGTAAACTGAGTAAAAAGTAAGTGCTGAAAGGTAAATGGGCCAGTATACAAACCCAACTAAAAGTACAGTACAACTAAAAGCTAGCACAACTGCAGTAAAGTAAAACAACAACCACTGAGTCGTCATCCAGGAATCCCACCTGAAGGGTGGGTACAGATGGCCTCCTCAACACCTCAAGTCCTTTTGTCTGCTTTGTGTACGTCTCGCCAAGTGGTCCACCTTCGTGTACCGTCTAGATCTATAAGTATCTACCTCGATTAGTGTCATCCGTCATCTACAACCAACACAACGTAGTGAGGGAAAATCCCATCCAGGGGTGAGTATACGATACTCAGTAGGGACACTGAGACCCCTGGAAGTCTCTCAGAATCCACAAAGGATAAACCATAGAAGATAGATACAAACACGAAGTATCAACCAACCCTACTTAGGTATATGCCCATACATATACCTGAGTTATCAACCATAGTACAGCTCCAACTCTCGAGCCCAAATAAAACCCAGTCCACACAGGAAAGAAGTCAATCACATCAATGATAATGACTGAAAATAAAGAATCATCTCACACAGGAATAAATCTTTCATATAGAGATAGAGATGATCAGATGTAGTCACTGATTCATCTAAGCTGTTGGACCCACACATGATACAAGACCAGCTAAGCTGTCAGACCCACACAAGATACAAGACCAGCTACTCTGCCAGACCCACACAGGATACAAGTATAGAGGTCGAACTACTAGACCCACATAGGATACAAGAATAGTAGTCATCGACGTCGAACCCACTGAAGATTCTTGTATGGTATTCGTCATTGTCGAACCCATGGAGGATTCTAGCACTGTAGTCTCCATTGTCGAACCCACGTAAGATTCTAGTACAGTAGTCGACGCAGTCGCAGCCAGCTCTAGGGTTCCCGCATACAGCACACTCGATTTTGGGAGGGTCCGCTCTTCAAGTAAAGGGGATCATCACATCAACTATCACGAATTCTAGATTTGATGAACCCCAAAGTTATGTCTCGTAAAAATGAACCCAACGCGATAGATGGTGCGTCAATCAGATGCCTGATCTGAGAGATATTGACTTTTCCATTCCATGGGCCAAGTTGGAAATATGCTCGTTCCAAACCCGGTGGATTTTCCAATTTTTTCCAAAAATCACTTACATTATCGCAAAAGTACCTCTTCATTGTGAGGGTCCAAAAGCCGCAGACGGCGTGTCGATCGGATGTGCGGTCTTATAGTTATTCACGTTTAAGTGAAAATGGGTCCAGCCCGGTAAGCCCAGTGGGCCGGCGGGTTGGGTCAACCCGGTTTTGGCGGGCCTGACGTGGAAGAGGTTTGGACCGGCCCGATGAGTTACGCAGTCCGGCCTGAGGGGCGTGACCCGGCCCGGCGCGGCGCGGCCCTTCTGGCCGCAGCTTGGCCTGCTGACCAAGCGGCTCGACCCGGGTGGTCGAGCGGTCCGAGGGGGGGGGGGGGGGCAGCCCCCCACTTTCTCGAACTGTCAGCGCAGAGCGGCGTAGCCCTGCCAACTGGTGAGCCGAAGCTATCCAGACTTCCGGGTGTGAGCAGTATGCATGGGCGGGCCGTGGTCCCTTCATAGCGGTGTCGTCCTGGCGTCGCGACTCCTTCATCCCGGCCAGCTGACGAGCCGGCTGGTTCACCGCCGAGCGGCCCGCGGAGCACGGGTTACGGTTCTCCACAGCGCGGCGTCCCTTTTGGCATTGCGGTCTCTTCGATCCGGCCAGTTCTTCATCTACCGAGAGGGTCGCGGTTCTTTCGCACGCAGTCACCACCTTCGCACGCCACCGCCTCCATTTGCCACCGCCTCCCTTTGAGAATTTAATAAACAAGAAACGACGGAGGGTCATCATGCCAGGTTTGTTCGGCCCATGCCCTCCATGTTAGGCGGTAATAATTGGCCTTGGAAAATTCATAAAATTTAGCAAAGAACGGGGTAAAAATTATTCATTTAAAATTGTACAAACCCCTACCTCGTAATTGAAATCGCACATCATCGAGCCAAGGAAGACGAGCGTCACGGTAGTCAAGCATCGCGGAAGAACGGTGTCGTCCCGTCAATGATGGAGGAAGATTCATTGTCGTAGGTGATGTAGACTCCTTAACATCGAGGCGCGTCCAAGGAAGATGCGTCATTGGAATAAGTCCATCGCGTTCTTCATTGGGGATGTTCTTCGTTGAAGAACGTTGTTCTTCATCGAAGAAGGATCACCTCTCTTCTAAATCTCCAGAGCCTTCCCCAGAAGTGATTTGGCAATGCAAAAATAAATAAAAGGGCTCTCAAATTAATAGAATTTCCATGAAATATAATTTGATTCAAAAGAGGTTCTGGATAATTAATGTAGACATTAATTATATGAGTGGCACAATTGATGGGAAGAGGGAGGTGGAGAGGCTCCACCATTAATGAGGAGTTGTCAAAATAAACAGTAGGGAATTAACGGGGAGTTGAGGGGAGGTGGAAGGGTTTGGGTTCGTACGGGCCCCACCACACTAAATTCTCTCAAGGGAGGTTATGTGGGGTGTGGGCCCATCCTTAACATCCTATTATAGGTTATAAATACCAAAAATAAATAAAATTGTGTACAGCAATTTTATTTAATTTATTCTAAATACCCAAAAATTAACTTTCATCCCGCATAAAACGCAAATGCAGTAAAGGTCCCCTTTATAGAATATTGGCGTTGTGAGTTCATCGGTGTCCTCAGATTTCATTTCCGAGCATCGGTTCAAAAGATATAAAAACCCGCTCATACGTTTACTGAACGTACCCGAACAAAACTTCAAAAATTGATTTCGGGCACACCGAGCCTCAGATTCAGGTGCCTTCAGAAACTGCATACTCATAAAATTCCAAAGTATTTAAGAAAAAAATTTACTCGAAATTTCTGGGTCTTTACATTACCCCCACCTCAGGGCTTTACATCCCCGTATAGATACAACACACACTAGGGGATCCAATGGGGGTACTGAGCATGCATCTGAGCCTCCCGCTCCCAAGTGCTCTCCTGGAGGTTCTCCTGCTACAAACGAATGCGCACTAGAGGAATCGACCATCCACATAGGACCCGCTCTTGTATATCCTCGATCTCCACCGGGACCTCCGTGAATGTCACCCCATCATCGATGTCTATATCCCCATGATCGATGATGTGGGTCGGGTTGTGTACGTATCTCCTCAGCGGAGATACCTGGAAGACGGTGTACACCCGATGCAACTGAGGTAGAAGGGACAGGCGGTAAGCCACCTCACCTACTCTATTGAGTACTTGGAAAGGTCTGATGAATCATTGAGATAACGTGACACCCCGGCCAAATCTCTGTAGACCTCGTCGAGGTGAGACCCATAGAAAAACATGGTCACCATCCTCGAACTCCAGTGGTCTCCGTCTGCTATCAGCATAGGACTTCTGTCTACTTTGTGCAGTCTTCATCCACTTTGGATGATCTGCACCTTCTTCGTTATAGCCTGCACCATCTCTGGCCCTACTAGTGCTGACTCCCCTAGATCTGTCCAGCACAGAGGTGATCTGCAAGGTCAGCCATACAGTGCCTCGTAATGTGCCATCTCGATGGTGGAGTGATAGTTGTTGTTGTACGCAAACTCCACCAAGGGTAAGTGATCCTCCCAGCTGCGACCAAAGTCGAGGACACATGCACGGAACATGTCCTTGAGAGTCTGAATGGTCCTCTCGGTCTGGCCATCCATCTGAGGATTGAAGGTGGTGCTCAGACGAAGCTGCGTGGAAAAGGCCTCCTACAACCCCATCCGTAGCCAGGAAGTGAAACGAGCATCTTGATCAGAGACAATAGTCGATGGCACACCATAAAGTCGTATGATCTCTTGAATGTAGAGGTATCCCAATATCTCTACTGAGCCCTGCTCTCTGATCGGTATGAAGTGGACCGACTTGGTGAGTCTTTCTACAATCACCCAGATATAGTCATGTCCTCTGGATGTACATGGAAGCCCTGTCACGAAATCCACAGAGATCCCACCCCACTTCCACTCTGGGACCTCTAAGGTCTATACCAAGCCTACTGGTACTTGGTACTCCACCTTCACTTGCTGACAAGTGATGCATCATGAAACGAGCTCTGCTACAGCCTTCTTCATACATGGCCACCAGTGTTATCATCTAAGGTCATGATACATCTTTTCCACTCCTGGATGTACCACTAGAGGGGAAGTGTGGAACTCCCTCAGCACCTCCTCCTGTAGTGCAACTGGTACCATGGTACATCCCCTGAAGAGAATGATGTGCTCCCCTCCTTCAGAAAATTCATCAAGCACCTGCCCTGTGGATATCTGAGCACATCGTGCCTCACAGTCAACATCCCCACGTTGTGCCTCTCTGAATCACTGAAGAAGTAGAGGAGTGACTGTGAGGGAATGAAGAAATGTTACTCCATCTATACCCACAAAGGATATTTACAACGTGGCTAGCAGCTCTATCGCCTCTCCCAGTAGGTGAATGCCCGATCTCTTACTGAGAGCATCGGCTACAACGTTCCCCTTCCCATGAGTATAGAATATCTTAATGTCATAGTCATGGAGGAACTCGAGCCATCGCCGTTGTCTCAAGTTCAGGTCCTTCTATGAGAAGATGTACCTGAGACTCTGGTGGGCAGAGTATACTGTATAAATCTCTCCCATCAGATAGTACCACCACATATTCAAAGCGAAGACCACTACTGCTAACTCTAGGTCATGGGTAGCGTAGTTCTACTCGTGTTATATCAACTACTGCGAACCATATGCGATCACTGCTTGATCCTGCATCAGGACACACCAGATTTTAGTCCCTGATGTGTTGCAGTAAACTATGTACCCAACACCCTCCTCCAATAGCCTCAAGATGGGCGCACTGGTCAATCTCTGCCTCAGCTCCTGAAAGCACTGCTGACATCTATCTGACCACATGAAGGGTTTCCCCTTCTTCTTCAAAGCTGAAAGTGGTGCTGCAACTCTGGAGAAGTCTGGAACAAACCTCCTATAGTATCCAGCCCGTCCAAGGAAACTCTGAACCTCTGTCACACTCCTGGGTGGCTCCTAAGAAAGCACTGCATCGATCTTCACTAGATCCATTGCTACCCCCGCCTACGAGATGACGTGTCCTAATAAGTGAACCTCTCGAATACAGAAATGGCACTTCGAGAGCTTACCATAATTCTGGTGCTCTCGGAGTGTATCCAGTATAACCCGCAAGTGGTAGGCATGCTCCTCCTCAGTAGTTGAGTAAATCAGTATTTCGTCGATGTAGACTACAACAAAATGATCGAGGTAAAGCTGGAAGATCCTGTTCATGAGACTCTTGAACACATCTGGAGCATTGGTTCTGCCAAAGGGCATAACCATGAACTCGTAGTGGCCATACTGACACCTAAAGGTCGTCTTCTACACATCCTCGTCTCGAACACCAAGCTGGTGATAGCATGACCTGAGGTCTATCTTCAAGAACCATCATGCTTTCTTGTGCTAATCAAAGAGGTTATCAATCCTTGGAAGTGGGTACTTGTTCCCTACAGTCACCTGATTCAAGCGATGGTAGTTGACACATAGTCGTAAGCTCCCATATGCATTTTTGGCGAACTAAATCGGAGAAGCCTAGGGTGAAACACTAGGTCGGATAAATCTCTTTCCCTGCAAGTCCTCCAACTGTACCCACAGCTCACGAAGCTCGGTGGGAGCCATACGATATGCTGGAGTAGATATCAGTGTTGTCCCAGGGTACATGTCATTGTAGAATTCTACCTCTCAGCGAGGATGTAGTCCTGGAACATCATTAGGAAAAAATGTCCGCATACTAATCCACCACAACAGGAAAACACAGACTTCGCACATCAACTGCTCCGAGGATGAGACTAGCCAACTGATGTGTGATCCACAGCCCTCTCCTCTTCGTAAGTCCATCCTTCGCTGAAAATGCTCCCTTATCACCATTGAAGGTGAACCATGTCCCATCTGTGGAGATACACCGCACCTTACATCTAATATAGTCGATATGAGCATGGACTGTAAACAACTAGTCCATACCCAAGATGACGTCGTAAGGCCTCGACACTGCTACAAGAAGATCCCAGCCAAAGCACTCTCCTCCTAGAGTAAGCTCACACTATTGACACCAGTTCGTAATCATCTATTATTTTCTTTTAAGAGTCTCTAGCCATAAGGATTGAGCCAATGGCTTCATCGGAATATCCAACCTCCGTAGAAGGGCAGCGATAATAAAATAACGACTCACACCTGTGTCTATAAGAACTTAAACAAGGGTGGAGTAGACACAGATAGTACCTCGAATCACCTCAGGTGAACCGTGGTCGTAGGCCTCGAATGCCTAGAGATGTCCCCACCTCTGTCTGCTAGCTCCCTGTGGTCGAGGTGGACCTCATGGTGGTGGTGGTGGAAGAGCCTCGAAATGTCGTCCACCACCCGCTGCTCGGCCAGCTCCTCTACCTCGTCCGCCCACTCCCGACAAACCACCATGGTCAAACCTCTGCCTCTACTTGGGAGGTCCCTCTACTATCTACTACTCGTCTGCATGGCGGGTCGGGCAGTCACGATCCATGTGGCCCTGCCCGCTGCATGCATAGCACTGCCTGCTCCTTGTAAGACTGGCTCTGTTTCGTGTGCCATGCACAACCGAACTTGTATCATGAGGTCGCCCACCTGATGGCCTTATCCTCTTAGACCCCTGCGACATCTGTCTACTGCCGGCTATAAAATACACCGCTACGTGTCTCCCTGTAGTGGGTCTTGCCGTTGGTGAATGCTCAGGGAGAAAGCTCTCCACTAGAAAGGCTCACTCAATCACCCCTTCCTACGTCCGGATGCTGAGGGGAATCATCGAAGCCCTTCTCTTGTGCCTCAGTCCCTGCTCGAAGGTCCAGGACCTAAAGAATGGGTCTCGTACCATATCTAAGGAGTAGTGTGAGAGATCCGTAAACCTCGCTGAGTACTGAGCTACTGTCATGCTGCCCTGCTGTATATGTAGTAACTCCTACATCTGCACCACACGAAGGGTGGATGGAACAAAATCCGAGCAGAAGAGACTCTTGAAGTCTATCCAAAGAAATGATGCCCCGTCATGAACCTGGAGCACAATCTCCACCATCTACCTGCAGCTGCATGCAAAAGACTCGCAAAAAGGATCACTATAAGGTCGGCTGGTGTCCCTCCCAATCTGAAAACTCTGACGATAGCTTCCAGCTAATCCTCAGCTGCCTGGGGGTCCGTCTCCCCACGGAACCTAGATGGCCACTATCTCTGGAACTCATTCAATGCACTCAGGCAGCGTGCACTCTCTTTTGCTGGGGCTGGTGGTATCGGTGGCCCAGTGGGTAGTGGTACCGCTGGTGCCTCCGCTATGATGGGGCCCTGCACCAAGGCCTCATCGCTTTGTGGGCTATCATCCCATACGTAACTTGGAACCCTAGATGATGCCTTCTTGGGGCCATCCTGAAATGAAATAGGTGTGCCATAGTCAAATAGTATACCTGGTGAGCTGACACAAGTAATCAAAATGAAAATATTTTCAAGGGAAACACACACGCAATCTGTGTTTTTGTGCACTGAGTTGAAAATCAGAGGTCAAGGTCCTGGTGTATGGATACGTCGACCACCACACCAACACTAGACTCCCTAGACTGAAAACCACACTCAATACTCTTAATATAATTTTTCACAGTAAGATAGATAATAGTCCTAAGTTATACGGTAGAAACGACTCCTATGATACCAATTTGTCACGACCCATCCTCGGGGCCCATGCTGTAACTACCCCAAGCCCGCCTTCCATAGGCCAGGGGTTGGAGACTAGCACCAAAGGCGTAAGTCCCGATAAAAAGGGAAGGCATTGCCTTTATAAAAGTAAACAACACAACAGATTACACAACTGATGTAAGCACTATGTAAACTAAGTACAAAAGTAAGTGCTGAAAATTAAATGGGCCAGTATACAAACCAAACTGAGAGTATAGTACAACTGAAATCTAGGCCAACTTCAGTAACATAAAAAAGCAACCACTGAGTCATCCTATGAGAGTCCCACCTGAAGGGTGGGTATAGATGGCCTCATAATCACCTCATGTCCGTTTATCCGCTCCATGTACGTCTCGCCAAGTGGTCCACCTCCGAGTACCATCCAGCTCTACAAGTCTCTACCTAGATCAGTGTCGTCCGTCGTCTACAACCAACACAACGTAGTGTAGTAAGAGCCCGTGAAGGGGTAAGTATTCAATACTCATTGGGACCCCGAGACCCTTGAAGGTCTCCTATAATCAACAAAGGATAAACCATAGAAGAGAGATACCAACAAAAAGTACCAACCAACTATACTTAGGTATATGCCCATACATATACCTATGTTATCAACAAAAGTACGACTCCAAATCTCGATCCCAAATACAACCTAGTCCACAGAGGAAAGAAGTCAATCACATCGATGGAAATGATTGAAAATCAAGACTCAGCTCACACAGGTATACATCTTTCGTATAGCGATAGATATGATCAGAGGTAGTCACTGATTCATCTAAGCTGTCAGACCCAGATAGGATACAAGATGAGCTAAGCTGTCGGACCCACATAGGACATAGGACCAGCTAATCTGCCGGACCCACACAGGATACAAGTACAGACGTCGAACTTCCGGACCCACACAGGATACAAGAATAGTATTCATCACTGTTGAACCCATGGAGGATTCTAGTACACTAGTCATCGTTGTCGAACCCAAGGATGATTCCAGCACAGTAGTCTTTGCTGTCAAACCCATGGAGTATTCTAGTACAGTAGTCGATGTAGTCGCAGTCAGCACTAGGGTTCTTTCACACAGCATGCTCGATTCCAAGAGGGTCTGCTCCTCAAGCAAAGGGGGTCATCACATCAACTATCATAAAGTGTAGATTTTATGTACCTCAAAGTTACATCTCATAAAAAGGAACCCAACGCGATAGACGGCGCGTCAATCGGATGCCCGGTCTGAGAGATATTGACTTTTCTGTTCCAGGGGCCCAGTTGGAAATTCACTCGTTCCAAACCTGGCTGATTTTCCAAAGTTGTCTGAAACTCACTTAGAGTATCTCAAAAGGAACGCTTTATCACGAGGGTCCCAAATCCATAGACATCGCGTTGATCGGACGCCCTGTCTTATAGTTATTCATGTTTAAGTGAAAACGGGCCCGACCCGTTAAGCCCAATGGGCTGGCGGGTTGGGCCAACCCATTTTTGGTGGGTCCGACCTAGTAGAGGGTCGGATCGGCCCGTTGAGTCACACGGCCCGGCCCGGGTGGTCGTCCGTTCCAAGGGGGGTGCCCCCCCCCCCCCCCCCCCGCTTTCCCAAACCAGTGGCGCCAAGAGGCACCGCCCTCCCAACGGGCCGGTCGAAGCCGGCCGACCTTCCTGGCACGAGTGGCCTACACGGGCGGGCTGCGGTCCCTTCAACACGGCGCCCTCCTAGCATCGCAGCTCCTTCATCCTGGCTGGCTGATGAGCCGGCCGGTTTTCCACTGAGCAGCCCGCGGATCATGGTCCACGGTTCTCCACAGCGCGGCATCCCTTGTGGCGCCACAGTCTCTTCGGTTCGGCCGACTTTAGCCGGCCTGTTCTTTGTCGGCTGAGGAGACCATAGTTGCGGGCTGCGGTTCTTCCGCATGTGGTCGGTGTGCGGCCTCCGCCTTCGCTCGCCACAGCATCCATTCACCATCGCCTCCCTTTGAGAATTAAATAAACAAGAAATGACGTAGGGTCATCGGGCCATGTTTGTTCGGCCCGCGCCCTCCGTGTTAGGCGGTAACAATTGGCCATGGACAATTCACAAAATTCAACAAAAAATGGGGTACACATTATTCATTTAAAATTGTACAAACCCCTACCACGTAATTAATGTCGCATGTCGGTGAGCCACGGAAGACGAGCATCGCGGTTGTCGGGCGTCGCGGAAGAACGGTGTCGTCCCATCAACGATGGAGGAAGAGTCATTGTCGTAGGAGACGTAGAATCCTTGACGTTGAGGTGCGTCCGAGGAATATGTATCATTGGAAGAATTCATTCGCATTCTTCATCAGTGATGTTCTTTGTTGAAGAACGATGTTCTTCCTCAAAGAAGGATCACTTCTCTTCTAAATCTCCAGATCCTTCCTCAAAAGTTATTTTCCAATGCAAAAAGAAATAAAAAAGATGTAAAATTAATAGAATTGATATCAAATTCAATTTGATTCAAAATTGGTGCCAAATAATTAATGTAGACATTAATTATATGAGTTGGCACAATTGATGGGCAGAGGGAGGTGAAGAGGCTCCACCATTAATGAGGAGTTGTCAAAATAAACAGTAGGGAATTAATGGGGAGTTGAGGGGAGGTGGAAGGGTTCAGGTTCATGTGGGCCCCTCTACACTAAATCCTCTCAGGGGAGGTTATGTGGGGTGTGCGTCCACCCTTAACTTCCTCTTGTAGGTTATAAATACCGAAAATAAATAAAAGTGTGTGCAACAGTTTTATTTAATTTATTCTAAATCCCCAAAAATTAACTTTCAACCCGCATAAAACGCAACTGTGGTAAATGTCCCCTTAAGAGAATACTAGAACTGCGAGTTCATCGGTGTCCTCAGATTTAAATTCTGATCACCGGTTTAAGAGATAAAAAAACCTGCTCATACATTTACTGATCGTACCCGAACAAAACTTCAAAAATTGATTCTGGGAACATCAGGCCTCGGATTCAGGTGCTGTCAGAAACTGTGTACTAATAAAATTCCAAAGTATTCAAGAAAACCATTTCCTTGATATTTTCGGGTCTTTAACTTAATCATGAATGAAAATTTTTAAATAGAAATTGAATTTCCCATAATATTCATATATATTTATTTATAAATAATGATTAAAATAAAATCATCATTATATTTTTATAAAATATAATATTTCTATAAAATATATTTTCAACATTTAATTAAAATAAATAAAATAAATAAATATTATTCATAGTTTTAAAATTTAACATACTAATGATTTTATAAATCTAATATTAATTCATAATTCTAAAACTAATGATTATAATTTCATATATATAAATATATATATCATTTTGAAAATAAAAAATTATAAAAATAAATTAATTATATTTATATATTAATATCATTTTCATTTAAAATGTTCTTTTGAACAAAGTAAAACAATAGTATTTAAAAATGAATTTGAATTAGAAAACTATTAATTATAAGTATTATAATTAACTTAGAACAATTGATTTCAATTATTATTTTTAAAAGAAAATCATTTCAAAAATATTCTCAGTTTTTTTAGTTATAGATTTATCCATTTTATAAAATATTTATATAATAAAAATAAGTTTAAAATTTATAGGCTGTTACATTTTCTCCAAGATTATGATTTTGAGATTTCTTGCACCTTAGGAAAGGAGAATGTTGTGGTCAATTCTTTGAGCAGGAAGTCGCAGAAGGGGGTGGTTTGGGAATCTAAAGATTCATTGTGAGTAATGGAGAATTTGGATTCCTGGCACTTAGACGAAGGAATAGATGGTGGAAAAGGTAGTCTGTTTCATATGAATGTGTAGTCATCTATGAGGTATTAGCTGGAGGAGTCTCAGTGGGGAGACTTTGAGGAAGAGGTAATGTGTGATCACTTTGACCTAGGTGATGCTCCAGAGGGATGGTCGGAGGATGGTCAGAATTAGATGTTATTTCATGGTAATTTTTTTGTTCCAGTGGTGATGATTTAGGGAGTTCCCTATGAGTTTCACATATCACCCCTAGAGGTACACCTGAGAGTTTCCAAGATTTATTGTGGATTGAGGGAACAGTTCTGGTTGCTTGAGGTAAAGTGGGTAGTGGCAGAGTTTGTGGAAAAGTTCTTGGTGTGCCAGCAAGTGAAGGTTGAGAACCCAATTCCTGGTGGTTTGTTGTAGCCCTTATATTACCTATAGAGAAAGTGAGATGACATCTCAATTTATTTCATAATAGGATTACCCAAGGGTTAGGGAGGATGTGATGTAATCTGGGTAGTGGTGGATCAGTTGACGAAATTGGATCACTTCATAGCAATCAATGTGTAGCACCCCAAACATTTTATGGAATGTTTCTGTTAAATAAAATATATTCATCACTCTTTTCCTTCAAAACAACACTAGGTTATTTAGGATATAGTCAAAACCAAGCCATTAAATATAAATTTTCCACTTCTATGTTTTGAATTTCAAAAAATTGTCATCTAGAGTTGTGATCGGTAAGTCATTTGGAGTCTGATTAACAAAATTAATTTTTGGTGAATAGTAACATACCCTTATGAATAGTAATATGAATAGTAATATGACCCTTATGAATAGTAAATAATAATATTATTTCATTTTCTTAAGGCAACAAGATAATGAGATCTTAATTAGTTTTTCAATGAGAAATAAAACTAATTACACTTTATGATTGTTATTTTTTGAATTAACTATGAATTTATTTAAAAATTAAATTAATAATATTTAGAAAATTATTTTTGAAAATTTATTTCACTTTTTAATTCTACACATCGAAAAATGGTTAGGGTGAATTTTGGAAATTTTTCTGAAATAATTGATTTTTCAATGAATAGTAAAAAATACAGTTTTTAGTTTCGGTGTGTTTATGCAATCATTAATGATGAAATAATGATGTCATAAATCTGGTCGACTTGTGTGTAGTAAAATAAGATGTGATTTTTCCCTAGTGGATTATACCATGGGAAAATACCATGGGCACGCCCATGGATTTTCAAAAACCACTCATGAGGTGTCCATTGAAAATTATTAAAATAATCCCTCACTTTTACTATAAATACCAACTCTTCCCTTCATTTAATTCATTTCAAATTCTCCCTAAAAATATTTCTGGCCTCCTTACCTTCATATTAGTCCTCCCAAGGTTTCCTCAAGCCCCCAAGGTCCAAACCTTTAAGTTCTAATGGTTATTCTACAAGGTAAGAAAATTCTCAATTTCTTTCGTTTTCCTTTCAAGTTCTCTTTTATGTGGTATATCTTTCATGTTTCCATACCATGTTCATATTTTTCTTATTATTTTTGATATAATATATATTATGATTCATTTCTGTATAGGTGACCCTTGTCCCCTCTCTTTTTAATATTTTGTAAAACCATGTTGCGTAGTCATTAGGTTGCCGAATTTGTGTAAGTGATTTCAAAATTATTATTTTATTTTGAGTTCGTTATTTATTATTTCTTCATATCTTCTTACCCAAGAGGAATGAAATATCCAAAATCTTGTATATTCTGTATGTTCTCATGTTCATGATGAATTCATCATCAATCTTCATCTTTTCCCCACTTGTTCAAGGAATTAAAAACATTGTCCATGATGCGTCGAATTACCGACATCGTGGACGATGTGATTTCAATTTTCAATAATTATTTCATGTCTGGTCATGAAACCATTTATATGGTTTAACCAGGTTATAATATATGTTTTATGACTCACCCATGGCTCTTTAATTCTTTGGTACTCATGGTTCTAATTTATAAAACAAAATTAGGTTGTTATTATCAAAGAACCACTAAAATGATCTAAACGAACATCATTAATGTTTTAACTAATGATTCATCATCATGGTATATAACCCAAAATAATTATAAGATAATTTATATCTTTATAATTTTTTTAATAATATTTATTAACAATTCTGGATGTTTAACCATGTTTCAAATGAACTTCCATTCATGGAAACAAGTAACAAACCATGAAAATCAAGGGAGAAAATGCTTCCAAAATAGGAAAATTGAACCAATTGAACCCATATAAAGGTTCATTAATGAACCTAATAAGGTTATAATAAATCAATTAAATGTATATAAGGTTCTAGAAATATTAATTAATGAAGCTAAATTTGATTATTCAGGTCATTAAAACAAACTAAGAACACACTCGAGCATAAGGTAAGGGGTTTCTCATCTCACTTTCATTTCTGTGAGATTTTCATTGTTCCCCACTTATTTCTTTTATGTGGTATATTTTTACTTCCATTTGATATATAATAACATTATTTTCTTTATATTCATGTTATTTAATGATTAACTTGATGTTCATTAAGTTTTGGTCATATGATTCTACTGATTACATTATGGTAAGGAAGTTTGTCTCAATTACCTTTTTGTTGTGACTAACTTTGTATTGTTCACCTAATAATCCTTATGTGGTGTACCTACTTCCCATTTGGGATCACTTTTCATATGAAATTATATTTATATTAAATATCCATAATCTCATGTCATTGAAATGTTTTTTTTCTAAACCGTATACCATCTTACATACGGTGTTTATTTGGAAAGTTATTTAAATTATGGAAATATTAATGAATCCGTATAATCTATTCTATACGGATATTGAAAAGGAATATTTATCTTGTATTGAATAAATGTATAAATAATTATTTGGACATGAAGTGGTGGTTGGGGCCTGCTATATCCCCTCGTTGCATCGGTAGGTCTCATGAGACAAAATAGATTGGCGACAAACCCTTCGAGTTTGTTTCAAAAAATCAGACGGGTTTCTACCCCTAGAACTAAACTGTTTTTATGGTATTATGGTTTCATGTTCCATAAACGTGAAATCCAATTAATAATAATTCTCTATATTCATTATAAGTTATTATTATTATCCATGAGTTTTTCACTATGACAAAATCTATGGATGCAGTTTCATTTTCTGTTTATTAATGGCATTAGTTGTTCATTTATTCACTATTCCATATTGATTATGTCAGATTGATTGTGATTCACTTATTATTGTACTCATGCTTACCCTATTTGAATCCCTTACTAAGAATTTGAGATCACCCCTTTCATTGTATACCTTCGACAGGTGATGAAGAGAAGGTCTTCTTTTGAGTTCCTGTGGATGCAGTTTTGAGTTTTCTGTTATGTGTTGTATTTTTTAACCTTTTCCAATGTAATTTGAGTTACATATATGTATCTAGATTCTTCAAGAATACTATACTGATCATTACTATAGGATTTTTATTCCTTATAACCATTCCAATATCACAAGTAATTCACCGGCTCCAGCCTAGAGGGGTCGGGGTATTACAATTGGTATCAAAGGAAGTTTAATAGAACACTTGAAAACTAGACTAGGAAATTTATAGTAGGGAACAAAGACCTAAGGTAGTATTGGAGGATAAATGTGTAAAAACATCCTAGTATTTTGGTAAGGAATATATTATGTATATTTTTCAAATAATACATCCTTGTCCAGATACGAGCAGGTAAAGGCGGCTCTGGCATAAATGTATCTAGGGGTAAAACCCGAAAACACCGCTTTGAGCTAGACTCGAACGAAAACTGGTGCACGACAACAGGCCTTGTTTCAATCTTGGTTACGACAATCTTGGGGGATATTATTAGGATAATTCATGTTTTCTTTATAATCCATTATGAAGGAGTTAATATAAATTTTTCCTTAGAGGGACCTTGTTTATAAGAATAAGTATGCATAGAATTTAAATCTATGTTGAGTGATTTTATATTTGAGATTAATATTCTAATCTAGTGTATCCCATTATTTAGAAATGGCATCTAATTGAAGAAGGGGAATCAATACTCGTGGGCAAGGTAGGGATCTCCCTACTGAGCAAGTCAACACAGTCAACATTGGAGCAGATCAGATCATGACCATATTGGGAAAACATACTAAACTTGTAAAGAATAACCATTCAACACCTGTGTTGGATTGTTTCATATAGCAGAAGCCCCCATATTTCAGTGGGACTACTAATCCAGTGGTTGTTGTCATGACCCGACCCTACCCGGGCTCGAGCCGCAACTACCCCAAGCCCACCTCCATAGGCCAGGGGCTGGCGACCAGCCCCAAAGGCACAATAACTCGGGGAGGCCTTTGCCTAAGTACTTGTACACACACACACACACAAAACACTCAATGCAAAAGTGCAGAGTAAAAGAAAAGACATATAAAGAAAAGGGAAACTGCTATATATATAACCCACAAAGTGCATTGACCACTATACAGTACAATTAGAAGCTGAAGGTAAACTGAAAAGTAAAATGGGAAAAACAAGCGCCCAACCAAAAAAGCTCCACAGCCCGGAAAGAGGTAAAACAACAACAAACAGTTGAGAGGGTTCCCCACCTGGGACCTGACCACAACCACTGCACGCGGTCCAAGCTCCTGAACTCCTAATCTCCACTGAAGTCATGACCAACTTGTCCGTCGTCTGCAAGGGCACACCAAGTGCGGGCAAAGCCCAAGCAGGGGTGAGTATAAAAATACTCAGTAGGATACCCCAAAGGCTCGAGGGAGCAACAAAGAAGGTACCAAAGGGTGAGCAGTAGATCGAACAAGGGAATTTCAAGGAGTACAACCGAGAGTGCATTAAAGAGTACGATAAAGAGTCCAGCTCAACCCAACAAGAGGAAGGAAGTAGACTCGTCCAGACACAAGGAGATGGAAATGGTGAGAAGATGAACTTCCTATCGAGTCTTCGATTACCTATTGCAGGAGAGTAGACTCTTCCAACCACGATAAGATAGACACAGAAAGCATGTGGCATACCCCGTGCGTCTTCTCCTCTCCAAGAGGGAGAGTAACCAAGCCCAAGAAGTGGGTACTGAAACAAGGTATATACATATTCATATGCTCTGTCAAGAAGCCCAAAAAAGACCGTAAGGGGATCTCCATCCTGTATCTCAGCCCAAGAAAGTGAGTATCCAACAGTCCCAGAAGTAAACACCATCGATGCCCAGCATCCCGCGCGTCTGCCCCGAACTACAAGTCAAGGGACTCAAATTACCACACATTGACACTATCCTCTTTGGGCGGCACTGAATCGCCTGCACGGTTTTAGGTCGTGTCACAAGGATGCATCTCGGTCGGGAAAGCGCCCCTCGTACTTGAGCATTCTGGGTTAAGTCAAACCACACCTCATCACTGCCCTGCAGTCGAGAGGTCTCCTCAAAGTCAAAGCTGTCACATCACTGACCCGTACAAACAAGGGTCCCGCTCCTGTAGTCACGGAGTAAAGCCACAGACTAGCCTAGCATAAAGGACTGAGTCTGGAATACCAACGAGTGACCCACTGCCCAGCCCTGCTGGAGGGTAATGCATAATATGATATTGGGTGACCCACTGCCCAGCCCTGCTGGAGGGTAAACCATAATACATCATCAGGTGACCCACTGCCCAGCCCTGCTAGAGGATAAACCTCGAATAAGTCGTCAGGCAACCCACTACCCAGCCTTGCGGGAGGGTAGACCTAGAAGAAGTCGACGGGTGACCCACTACCCAGCCCTGCAGGAGTGTAAACCCGGAACAAGACGACGGGCGACCCACTGCCCAGCCCTGCTGGAGGGTAGACCCTCAAGATTCGTCGGGTGACCCACTTCCTAGTCTCTGCTAGATGGTAAACCCTGAACAAGTCGACATGCGACCCATTGCCTAGCCATGCTGGAGGGTAGTCTTGAAACAAGACGACAGGTGACCCACTGCCCACCCCTACTAGAGGGTAGACCCTCAAGAGTCGTCGGGTGATTCACTTCCTAGTCACTGCTAGAGGGTAAACCCTGAACTGCTCTGGCCATCTCTACTGGATGGTACATCACTGGCCAACCGAACACGGAGTGGGTATCGCAAAACCATCTGACTCCAGAACAAGACCAGGGGAAATCATTCAACCCTACTGATCTAAACCATCGAGCACAGAGCTGGGGGAAAAACTCAACTTCGCTGGTCAACAAATGAGAACCAAGGGACCTCTACGTCGCGAGAGGTCAAAGGTACGCAAATCAGAACATGGCACGCATATGGGGTCCACACGATGTGTGGCCCCAAGTCAACCCCAACCGAGTGCACAAACGTTCTCGGGTACCAACATCCACGTGTACCTCCCAACATTCCTGTATACTCCCAGAGTGTACCACGTTCCAGCCCTAAGGCTATCGTGCACATGGCACCCAACGTCAATGCGAAGGCATAACGTAACAACTCCAACCTCTCACCTCAACAGCTGAGGCACAGTCAACCATATCTCTTTAAACACCAACCACACTCTCCCAGGAGTGCACGCGATCACACGCCAAAGGTCCGCTACAAACACGGTAGAAGGACCGCCACCGGAGCACCTTTTATATTTCCACATTTAATAAAACCATGTATGAGGCTCCGCACAACCAAACGGATCGTACCGTTATAATCCTCGCGGGAAAACACGCGAGATATACTACTTACTCGCCCGAAACAGTCAACCGGTGAAAAAGGTACTATTCATTGTAAAGAAAACTGTGTGGGGTCCCACCCCATGATCCCGAAACTGAACAAACAGATCACACCACTACGATCCCCTCAGAAAAACACAAGGGATGGAATACATAATCGCTCAAAATGGACACCCGGTGAAAAAGGTACTATTCACCGTAGCCGGGTCGGGTGGGACCCACACCACGTCCCTGAAAAAGGTCGGGCAAACTGCACCATCACAATGCTCTCGAAAAAGCACATCAAAAGCACTACTCACTTGAGTGGAATGGGTATCTGGAGAAAACGATGCATTCGAGCTTACCGCCCACGAGCGGTACCACGCGGGACCCACACCCTGGTCCTGAAGCGTTGCCAATGGATAGCACCGTTTAGATCCTCTCGAAAAAGTACACAAGATGGACTATTCATTTGTCCAAAATGGTTGCCCGGTGATAGAGATGGATAAATAACTGTCAACGCCCAAACGACCCTTGTGGGGCCCGCACCATCGTTCGGAATTAGGGCGGTCAGATTGCAGTATTGCAATCCCCTCGAAAAAACATCCAGAATCGACTGCCCACACGCCCCAAACGGACGCCCAATGAGAAAGTCGATAAACGCTGCTCGCAGCTCAGAAGACGGGTCGTGGGGCTCATGCCTCAACCTCAGCTTCAACGCCCAAAACCACTCTGGAAATCTTCACCCCAGCGCTAGGGTCCCAATGCCGCTGACGGCGCTCAAAACGGACGTCGGATGCGTCTGCGCCGCTCGAAACACGATCCCCCGGAAAAACGTCAAATCACTTAAAGACATGGTGTGCCTCTGAGGCCACTTGTTTTGGGAATTAAAGAATTCTTGAAACCATCTCAAAATGTTCCCCTCGGTCCAAATAACGCGTCTCTGCAAACGACATGAAAAACAGACGCCCGTAGCGGAAAATATGGGCGTCCGAAAACTGAGGGGGCAAGGCCCCTTAGGCGGGACCGACCTGAACAGGCCGGTCCAGCTGTTCTGGGCCGAGCCACGGTCCAACCGCGCGGCCCAGCCACTGACCAGCGGTCCGCGCACCGACCGGCCTATGGCCAGTCACTTGGTCCACACGAAGACCCGCATCCCGCGGGTCTTGTCACCATGCGGGGGTCGCGCTCCGCGACCCCGCGGTCGCCGCACCCCGGCGGCTTGGCCTCGCCGCCTGGCGCCACCGCCTTGCGCGGCCGGCTTCGCCTCGCGCCGGAGCCCACACCTCACACTCGGCTGGTCCTCTGCCAAACACCCACTCCGCCGACCAATGCTCCGCCCTACTTCAGAGAAACCCTGCTGCCTGCCGCTGGAGCCACCCGCGCGCCGCCGCCTCCGCCGAGCCGGGCCGCCCCAAAACCGCCGGAAACCCCCTTCAACACCCGATCTTCGACGATCGATTGCGATTCGTTCGTAACTCAGATTCCAAATCTGTAAAATGAAATGGAAAGCTCAAAATACGAACTACAAGGGTATGGGATTTGCTCGAAATTAAATTAGCATTTAGACAACCAAAAATTTGGGTGAAAGGGTGCGGGAAAACAAAAACGAACAAGATCAAACCTCGTGGGCATTGCCCGGAGCTTCGCCGCGAGGGATCCGTCGCCACACTGCTGCCTTGCCAGAGGGGTGGAGGTGAGGAGGATCGTCCTCCGTTGTTGGGAGCTGCTGGAACCATGGAAGAAGGGGGGAGAAGAGAGGGGTGGATTAAGTGTTTAAATAGAAAACACTTAACCACCCGCCCGTCGGCTCGAACCCGAACTCCTGCAGAGGTCGGGATTAAGACTCCCCTAGGGTAAAAAAAACCTCCCGAGCACAACGGCGGTCTCGGAATTTTAATCCGAGACCCTGTTCGAATGTTATAAAACAGAACGCCTGAGGTCACCAAATTACAAAAACACCCCTGGTGCCATTGTTTTCACAAACGGGTCACGCCCGCAAAACTTACACCCCTCCTAGGGTAAATGGAACATTCCAAACTCAACAGTGCCCTTTGTTTTCCAATCTGAGCCACCGTTTAATAGATACTTGAGCTTAACCCGTTAAACGAATAAATTAACTATTTTAATTATCCGTTTAACGTTCTGTTAATGGGAGAGGGGTCCAAACGTCCCGTGCCGACATGTTTTATGTCGTTCCTAGGGTAAAAACCTCATTTCGGGCCCATATGTACACTCAAGATTCTGATCCGGATCACTATTTAGGAGTTATCCCATTTATCTGGCGTTCCCATTGTGAACGCACTCAAAATTTAATTCCGGCCACTCTGGGGCTCGGAATCACACTCCGCCTGAAGGCGCTGCTCTGGAATAACATCAAGAATATTCCAAAGTTTTTCGCAGCAAAAACTGGTCTCTTACATCATTCCCTAATTCAATATTTTCATCCCCAAAAATCAAAACCAGGGAACAACCCGTGGTACTAAGCCCAGACCTGGATCTCCCGTACCCCAAAGAACTCTTGCACAGTTCTGTGCCCCCGTACACAGACCAAAGGATTTGATCTGTTCACGCGAGGTCTACCCCCGCCGATGGCATGCAAATGAGCAAGAACACATCCCCTCGGGTAAGTCTCGCGGGATACGTCGTGCACCCACACTCGACCTTTGAGTTAGGGCAAGGCGTTAGGGAACCTCACCATCCTGTTTCACAATCTCAAACGGCCCAAAGGCTCTCGGGGGTAACTCAACTACCTGATCGAACCCCTACGTTGCACACCACGACTGGAATCACTGCACGCACCTGGAACAAGGCCTGGTGATTCCCTCCTTCAGAATATCCATATGGTGAAACACCCAAGGATATCTGGTCACGCAAGGTTTCACCGTCGATGTATCGCAACCAAGACTCTCTTACATGCTCGGAGAGCGATGGAGTCAATGCCATCGACTAAAGAGGAAGGTTACACACCTTCTACTCTACCAACATAGGGTTACACCGATGCCCCGCGTCACCCTGGTAACACCTCAAACAAGGAGCAGGGAGAAAAGAATTTCACACACAGAGTCTATCAATTCTACTACAGAAAGTAGAAGAGAAGTAGAGCATACCTCTTATCACCTCATGCTCTGAAGGATCATAGACATCCAAAGCTCGTGGCTGTCCGTGGTCCCAACTGTCTGCTCCCAGAGCCTGACGTGGACCGCCTGGTGGTGATGAGAAGACCACGTAAGGTCGTCCTCCACTTCCAGCTCCTCTCGCTCCTCTTCTAGCACCACCTCTCTGGGTACTACTCCGATCATGGCACTGCCTCTACCGCGATGGTGCACCTACTGCCTGCCCGAAGCTCTCTGCATTCCTGGTCGGGCAATCCCGTGCCAAGTGACCTCGCACGTCGTAAGCAAAGAACCGACTCTCTTCGGGATGCATTGGTTCCCTCCGGCGCCACTGTGGTGTATGACCACTCCCCTGAGTTCGGTTTTCAGAAATCCACCTGCATCGAGGTTCTTCTAGTCGTTGCTCACTAGCTGCGTCAGACTTATCGGCTCCAACATGCATGCTTCCACCACCAACTCTAGAACGTGACAGGAATCCCTCTATCACCAGCGTCTGCTCTAGCACCCTGGCATATATGGAAATTCCCAAGGGTACTATGACAGCATGAATCTCTCAGTGGAGACCCTGATCAAACTTCTGTGCTCAGAGGTTGTCGTCATGGACCAAGTCCGGGTAAAAGTGTGAATGTTCTGCGAAACTAGCCTCATACTCAGCCACCATCATCCCTCCCTTCTAAAACTGCAGGAGATCCTAAATCTAAAAGGAGCGCAAGTAGTAGGGGAAAAACTCTTCACGGAACAACAACTAAAAGCCACCCCACGAAAGCGTCGACTCGTCTAGAGACTGAGTCACCATACTCCACCAACGCCAAGCTGCTCCGCAAAAAGGCTGGCGACCAAATCCACCATGAGATCTTCCGGTGTCTGTATAAGCTTGAAAAGGTGAACCACTATCTCCAGCCAACCCTCTGCTGCCTGAGGGTATGGCTCACTACTAAACCTCAGCAGTCCCTGTCGCTGGAACTCACAGAGTGCGCTCAACCTGCGCTCAAACTCAGCATGCTCCGCTGAAGATGTCTATTATTCAATAGGTGGGGGTGGTACTACCAGCCCACCTGGAAAAAAGGGCTCACACGATGGGTTCTGGACTGTGGTCATGTAGCTCACAGGGTCATCATCACGAACCAAAGCTGGTATCCTGGCTGGCTATCTTCGCGGGAACATCCTGAATATTATCAAGGAGTGTCACGGTCAGATGAGCATATATGTATATACCAATATCAACGATGGAGAGCTGACTAAAGAAGGACAGTCAAAGACTCAATCCTATGTGATTCACAAACCAGTTTTCCCTGCAACAGGTGTCTCAGCATGCCAAGTCAACAAGCGGGTTATCAGGGTCCTAGTGAATGGATACGTCAGCCGCTGCACCATAACTAGACTCCCTGGCCTGAGAGCCGCTCTCGAGACACGTTAACACTGTTTCCCTAATTTCCAACCAATTCCATTTATTTTAGGGACGTCTGAACATCTTCCCAAGGAACAAACCACCTCTGATACCACTTTGTCATGAGCCGACCCTATCCGGGCTCGAGCCACAACTACCCCAAGCCCTCCTACATAGGCCAGGGGTTGGCGACCAGTGCCGAAGGCACAATAACTCAGGGAGGCCTTTACCTAAGTACCTGTACACACACACACACAACACAGTCAATGAAAAAGTGCAAAGTAAAAGAAAAGACATATAAAGAAAAGGGGAACTGCTATATATATAACCCACAAAGTGCATCGACCTCTATACAGTACAAGTAGAAGCTGAAGGTAAACTGAAAAGTAAAAGGGAAAAAACAGGCACCCAACCAGAAAAGTGCCACAAACCAGCAACAGGTAAAACAACAGCAAATAGCTGGGAGGGTTCCCCAGCTGGGACCTGACCATGACCACCACACATGGTCCAAGCTCCTGAAATCATAATCTCTACTAAAGTCACGACCAACCTGTCCATCGTCTGCAAGGGCACACCAAGTGCGGGCAAAGCCCAAGCAGAGGTGAGGATAAAAATATTCAGTAGGATACCCCGAAGGCTCGAGGGAGAAACAAAGAAGGTACCAACGGGTGAGCAGTAGATCGGAAAGTGGAGAGTCAAGGAGTACAACCGAGATTGCATTAAAGAGTATAGTAAAGAGTCCAGCTCAACCCAACAAGAGGAAGGAAGTAGACTCGTCCAGACCTAAGGAGCTGGAAACGGTGAGAAGATGAACTTCTCGTCGAGTCTTCACTTACCTATAGCAGGATAGTATACTCATCCAACCACGAGAATCTAGACACAGAAAGCACGTGGCATACCTCGTGCGTCTTCGCCTCTCCTGGAGGGAGAGTAACCAATCCCAAGAAGTGGGTACTGAAACAAGGTATATACATATTCATATGCTCTGTCAAGAAGCCCGAACAAGATCGTAAAGGGATTTTCATCCCGTAGCTCAGCCCAAGAAAGTGAGTGTCCAATAGTCCCAGAAGTAAACACCATCGATGCCCAGCATCCCACACGTCTGCCCCGAACTACAAGTCAAGGGGATCAAATCACTGCACCTCGACACTATCTGCTTTCGGCGGTACTGACTCGCCCGCATGGTTTTAGTTCACATCACAAGGACGCATCTTGGTGGGAAAATCACCCCTCATACTTGAGAGTTCCAGGTTAAGTCAAACCACACCTCATCACTACCCCACAGTCGATAGGTCTCCTCAAAGTCAAAGTTGTCACATCACTGACCTGTACAAACAAGGGTCCCGCTCCAGTAGTCATGGAGTAAAGCCACAGACTAGCCTAGCATAAAGGACTGAGTCTGGAATACCAACGGGTGACCCACTACCCGGCCCTGCTGGAGGGTAATTCATAATATGATATCGGGTGACCCACTACCCATCCCTACTGGAGGGTAAACCATAATACATCATCAGGAGACCCACTGCCCAGCCCTGCTGGAGGGTAAAACTGGAATAATTTGTTAGGCGACCCACTACCCATACTTGCTGGAGGGTAGACCTGGAAGAAGTCGATGGGTGACCCACTACCCAGCCCTGCAGGAGGGTAGACCCTCAAGAGTCGTCGGGTGACCCACTGCGTAGTCTCTGCTAGAGGGTCAACCCGGAACAAGTCGACAGGCGACCCACTGCCCAACCCTTCTGGAGGGTAGACCTGAAACAAGACGATGGGTGACCCACTGCCCCGCCCTGATGGAGGGTAGACCCTCAAGAGTCATCGGGTGACCCACTGCCTAGTCTCTGCTAGAGGGTAAACCCTGAACTGCAATGGCCCTCTCTACTAGATGGTACAACACTGGCCAACCGAACACGGAGTGGGTATCGTGCAACCATCTGACTTTGGAACAAGACCAGGGGAAACCACTCCACCCTGATGATCTAAACCATCGAGCACAGAGCCGAGGGGGAAAACTCAACCCCACTGGTCAACAAACGAGAAACGAGGGACCCTCTACGTCGCGAGAGGTCAAAGGTACGCAAAGAAGAACATGGCATGGACATGGAGCCCACACAACGTGTGGCACCAAGTCAACCCCAACCAAGCGCACAAACGTTCTCAGGTACCAACATCCACATGTACCTCCCAGTGTTCCCATATACTCCCATAGTATACCACGTTCCAGCCCAAAGGCTATCATGCACACGACACCCAACATCAACGCGAAGGTGTAACGTAACAACTCCAACCTTCCACCTCAACGGCTGAGGCACAGTCAACCACATCTCTTTAAACACCAACCTCACTCTCCTAGGAGTGCACGCGATCACACGCTAAAGGTCCGATACAAACACGGTAGAAGGACCGCCACCGGGGCACCATTCATATTTCCACATTTAATAAAACTGATTATGAGGCTCCGCACAACCAAACGGATCGTACCATTGTAATCCTCATGGGAAAACACGTGAGATAGACTACTTACTCACCTGAAATGGTCAACCGGTGAAAAAGGCACTATTCACCGTAACCAAACCCGTGTGGGGCCACCCTAAGATCACGAAACTGAACAAACGGATCACACCACTACGATCCCGTTGAAAAAACACATGGGATTGAATACTCAATAGTCCAAAATGGAAACCCGGTGAAAAAGGTACTATTCACTATAGTCGGGTCAGGTGGGACCCAAACCACGTCCCTGAAAAAGGTCGGGCGAACTGTACCATCGCAATGCTCTCAAAAAATCACGTCAAAAGCACTACTCACTTGAGTGGAATGAGTATCCAAAGAAAAAGATGCATTCTGGATTACCGCGCACGAGTTGTACCACGCGGGACCTGCACCCCGGTTCCGAAGCACTGCCAACGGATCGCACCGTTGCGATCCTCTCGAAAAAGTACAGAGGATGGACTATTCACTTGTCCAAAACGGTTGCCTGCTGATAGAGATGGAAAAATCACCATCAACACCCAAACGAACCTTGTGGGGCCTGCACCATCATTCAGAATTAGGGCGGGCGTATTGCACCATTGCAATCCCCTCAGAAAAACATCCAGAATCGACTGCCCACATGCCCCAAACGGACCCCCGATGAGAAAGTCATTAAACGCTGCTCGCATCTCAGAAGACGGGCCATGGGGCCCATGCCTCAACCCTAGCTTCAATGCCCGAAACCATCCTGGAATGTTTCTCCCCAGTTCCAATGTCCCAACGCCGCTGACAGCGCTCAAAACTGACGTCGGATGCGTCTGCGCCGCTCGAAACACGAACCCCCTGAAAAATGCCAAATCACTTAAAGACACGTCGTGCCTCTGAGACCACTCGTTTCAGGAATTAAAAATTCCCAAAACCATCTCAAAATGTTTCCCTTGGTCTGAAGAATGCTTTGCCGTAGACGGCACACAAAACGGACACCCGTAGCGGAAAATACGGGCGTCCGAAAACTGAGGGGGCAAGGCCCCTTGGGCTGGACCGGCCTGAACCGGTCGGTCCGGCCATTCTGGGCCGGGCCACGGTCCAACCGCGTGGCCCAGCCACTGACCAGCATTCCGTGCAGCGATCGGCTTGTGGCCGGTCTCTTGGTCCACCCGAAGACCCATGTCTCGCTGGTCTTGTCCCTACGCGGGGGTCGCGCGCCGCGACCTCGCGGTCGCCGCGCCCTGGCGGCTCGGCCTCGCCGCCTGGGGCCGCCACCTTACGCGGCCGGCTTCGCCTCGCGCCGGTGCCCATTGCCTCACGCTTGCTTGGTCCTCCACCAAACACCCACGCCACCGACCTCTTCTCCTCCCTACTACCGAGAAACCCCGCCGGCTACCGCTGGAGCAACCCGCGCGTCGCCGCATCCATCGAGTCGGGCCGCCCCAAAACCGCCGGAAACCCCCTTCAACACGCGATCTTCGATGATCGATTGCGGTTCACTCGTAACTCAAATTTCAAATCCGTAAAATGAAACAAAAATCTCAAAATACTAACTACTAGGTTATGGGATTTTCAAAAAATTAAATCATCATTTAGACAATCAAAACATTGGGTGAAAGTGTGCGGGAAAAAAAAAACGAACAAGATCCTACCTCGTGGGCGTTGCTCGGAGCTTCGCCGCAAGGGATCCGTCGCCGCGCCCCTGCCTTTCCAGAGGGGAGGAGGTGAGGAGGATCTTCCTCCTTAATTATTGGGAGCTTCTGGCTCCATGGAAGAAGGGGGGGGGGGAGAAGAGAGGGGTGGATTAAGTGTTTAAATAGAAAACACTTAACCACCCGCCCGTCGGCCCGAACCCGAACTCCTGGAGAGGTCGGGATTAAGACTCTGCTAGGGTAAATACCACCTCCCGAGCACAACGGTGGTCTCTGAATTTTAATCTGAGTCCCCTTTTAATGTTATAAAACAGAATGCCCGAGTTTGCCAAATTACAAAAACGCCCTTGGGGCCATTGCATTCACAAACGGGCCGCGCCCATAAAAATTACACCCTTCCTAGGGTAAACGGCACGTTCCAAACTCAATAGTGCGCTCTGTTTTCCAATTTGAGCCACCGTTGAAGAGATACTTGAGTTTAATCCATTAAATGAATAAATTAATTATTTTAATTATCTGTTTCACCTTCCGTTAACGAGCGAGGGGTCCAAACGTCCCGCGCCGACATGTTTTATGTCATTACAAGGGTAAGAACATCTTTACAAACACATATGTACACTCATTTTTCTGATCCGAATCACCGTTTAGAAGTTATCCCATTTATTTGGCGTTCCCAGTGTGAACGCACTGAAAATTTAATTCCTGCCACTCTGGGGCTCGGAATCGCACGCCGCCTGAAGGCACTGCTCTGGAATAACATCAAGAATATTCCAAAGTCTTTCGCAGAAAAAACCAGGTTCTTACAGTTGCTTAGAAATGGATCAAGTCCCTTGAAAATATATTCATGGAGTTAAGATTCAATGAAAATGAAAAGGCAGTACTAGCATTATATTGTCTTAAGGGAGACACTGATCAATGTTGGTCCTTGATTTAAAATACCACAGAGGAAGAAGAGATAGAGGATATGGAATGAAGGAATTTTAAGGAAATATTTTACGAAAAATATTTCCCTCATGAGAAATGAACTTAAATGAAGAGGAAATTCCTTGGCTTGAAACAAGGGGAAGAAGACAGTGTTTCGGAGTATGAGGCTACCTTCACAATACTAGCCAAGTATTCTGTGGATTATGTACATGACTCGGCAGACAATATTGATCATTTATTTGAAGGTCTTAAGCCATGTCTTCTAAGGGTACTGTCTTCTCAATCATTTTCATCATCTGATGAAATTGTATCAAGTTCTATCAAAACAGAGATGGAATTTTCTAGATCAAATTTTTTCAAAGGAAACCAAGATAAGAAGCAGCATTCAAATAACAAAGGAAAAGGAGAAGAACCAAAGAAGAGCAAGAAAATGAATAGTTTCCCATTATGCAAGAACTATGGAAAGAATCATCCTGGGAAATGCTTGAAAGGCAAGGGAGTTTGCTATAACTGTGGAGAAAAGGGTCATCAATTAGATGAATGTAAGGGGAAGAAACAATTCAATGATGTTAAATGATACAAATGCAGAGATATGGGACACTATGAAAATGAGTGTCCTAATCTCCAAGGAAACATGCCTCAGAAAAATCCAAGAGATCAAGGGAGAGCCTATGCGATTACAACCACAGAAGTTGATGTTCCTAGTGACTTGGTGGTGGGTACTTTAATGGTTTCGTACAACTTAGCCAACACATTATTTAATTCTGTATCATCACATTCATTTATATCCTCTCAGTTTTCCAAGAAAATTATATATGTCCAATTTGATTTAAGAAAGTATTTTTCAGTAAAAACTCCCATGGGATGTATCATTGCAATAAAGGCATGTCAACTAGTCCCCCTCTAAACACCAAAATGTGCTTTAATTTCTCTCCTTATCATCATACCCATGACTGAATTTGATATAATTATCGGTATGGATCGGCTATCAAATTATGATGCGAGGATTTATTGCAAGAAAAAGGATGTTAAATTTTTTGGAAATGGAGCATAATCCCTTGTCTTTAGGGCAAAATCCTCACCACCTGATTCTTATATAGAACCACCCCCCAGTATCTCAATTGAATTCAATACTTGGAGAGGAAGATAAACCAATATCGATGGGAGAGGAAAGAAATATTTAAATTGAAGATGTTCACATAGTGAAAGATTACATTTATTTATTTCCAGAGGATTTACCTAGACATCCTATAGAGCGAGAAATTGAGTTTTCCATTAACTTAATTCTTGGTTCAAGACCTATATCAAAGACCCCATATAGAATGGCCACTGTGTAGCTAGTGGAGATGAAGAAACAACTAGAAGAGTTCAGTGAAAAAGTATTTTTTTCAACCTATTCTTTCTCCATGGGGATCCCCAGTCTTGTTTGTAAAGAAGAAAGATGGATCCATGAGGATATGCATTGATTACAGAGAAATCAGTACTATTACAATAAAGAATAAGTATCCTCTACCCCAGATTAATGATTTATTTTTTCCAACTTCATGGAGATCAATACTTTTCAAATATTGACCTTCGATATGGATATCATCAACTGAGTGTGAGGAAGGAAGATATTCCAAAGACATCATTTCGATCTAGGTATGGGCATTATGAGTTTACAGTGATGCCTTCTGGACTGATGAATGCACCATCTGTTTTCATGGATTTAATGAATAGAGTTTTCAAGGAATATCTTGATAATATTTTTTTGATATTAATCGATGATATCCTCATATACTCAAAAATATATGAAGACCATGATATTCACTTAAGAGTAATTCTGTAAACTCTTAGAAGAAATAAATTATATGGGAAGTTTAGCAAGTGTGAATTCTGGCTTCAGTCAGTTTCTTTTCTGGGCCATATTTTCTCGAAGGATGGAATCCTTGTTTATCCAGCGAAGACAAAGGCAATCAAAGATTGGCCCACGCTAACAAACATTATTGAGGTACGCAGTTTTATTGGCTTAGAAGGTTATTATCAGCGTTTCCTGCAGAATTTTTCCCGACTGGATAACCTGCTAACGAAGCTCACATGAAAAGGGGTTAAAATTTTTTGGACAAAAGATTGTGAAGAATGTTTTGAAGAACTGAATAAAAGATTATTCAATTCTCCCATATTGACTCTACCATCAGGGAATGACGGGTTTGTTATTTATAGTGATGCTTCAAAGAAAGGACTTGGTTGTGCCCTTATGCAAAATGATAATGTTATTTCTTATGCATCATATCAGCTAAAAATTCATGAGAAAAACTATCCTACTCATGATATTGACTTAGCTTCTATAACATTTTCTTTGAAGATATGGAGACATTATCTCTATGGTGAAAAATGTGAAATTTATACTGATCACAAGGGTTTGAAGTATATTTGCTCACAGAAAGAACTCAACCTGAGGCAAAGGAGATGGCTTGAACTACTCAAGGATTATGATTGCATGATACACTAACAACCAAGGAAGGTAAATAAGGTGGAATATTCTTTAAGTAGGAAAGATTATTGAGTTTTGAACAATATGAGAGTTGAAAGGGATCCTATTTTCATGTATCTAGTAAATATGGATATAGGAATAACCCTGGAAGGTGAAATATCAATGATTTTTCAAATGGTTGCCAAACTATATTTACTAGAAAGGATAAAAATTTCTCAGGCTGATGATGAGGAGTTTCAAAAGAATATTAAAGCTATGAATGATGGGAGATTGAGTGAATTTGTATATCAAGATGGAATTTTAAAATTTGGGAAGAGACTTTGTGTTCCTAATATTCCTGATCTAAAAAGGGAATTGTTGGATGATGCTCATAGTTCCAATTTCTCTATACAACCTGGTAGCACTAAGATGTATAGAGATTTGAAGGAACATTTTTGGTGGGACAAAATGAAGAGGGAGATTTCTGATTTTGTGTCAAGATGTATGGTTTGTCAATAAGTGAAAGCTAGAAGACAACAGCCTGGAGGAGTATTGCAACTTATTCCCATACCTAAGTGGAAATGGGATAATATCACGATGGACTTTGTCATGGGACTACCAAATACTCCTAGAAGGAATGATGCAATATGGGTCATTGTTGATCGTCTTACCAAGTCAGCACATTTTCTTTCTATAAGAGAAGATCTACCACTTGAACGTCTAGCAAGACTATATATTAATGAAGTTGTGAGAATTCATGGAGTTCTACTAATTATTGTTTCTGATCGTGGTCCACGTTTTACATCAAGGTTCAAGAAAAGTCACCAAAAGGATTTGAATACTAATCTTCATATGAGTACTACATATCGCACTCAAACTGACGGACAGTCTGAAAGGAATATTCAAACTCTGGAAGACATGCTGAGGTCATGCTCTCTTGACTTCCAAGGTATGTGGGATCAATACTTGACTTTGGTAGAATTTTCATACAACAATAGTTTCCATTCTAGTATTCAAATGGCTCTATATGAAGCATTATATGGAAAGAGATGTTGAACTCCAACTTGTTGGGGCGAAGTTGGTGAAAGAAAACATATAAGACCAGAACTTATTGAAGACACCACCACAAAGGTGAAAAAAAATACAAGTCCATATTAAAGCATCCCAATGTAGGCAGAAGCGTTATGCTAACAACCGGAGAAAGGACTTGTAATTTCAAGTGGGAAATCATATATTTCTGAAATTATTTGCCTAGAAGGGAATCTTAAGGTTCGGTAAGAAAGGGAAACTGAGCCCCAGGTACATCGGACCATTTTGAATCTTGGGAAGAATCGGAGTTATAGATTACCATTTAGAAATGCCTCCAAATCTCTCTAGAGTTCATGATGTGTTCTAAGTATCATTGTTAAATAAATACATGCCAGACCCAACGCATGTACTCACATTTGAAGGAATAGAACTAGAACCAATTTTTTCATACTGTGAAAAGCCAATCAGGATTCTTGACACAAGGTAGCAGGTATTGAGAAATCGAACAACTCGTCTAGTAAAGGTTCTTTGGAGAAACCAAAATATGGAGGAAGCAACATGGGAACCCGAGGATTTCATGAAGATGAACCACCCACATATTTTTGGTTGGATATGTACATAAAGTTTCGAGGATAAAATTTTTGAAGGAGGGAATAATGTAGCACCCAAACATTTTATGGTATGTTTCTATTAAATAAATTATATTCATCATTGTGTTCCTTCGAAACAACACTAGTTTATTTAGGATATAGTCAAAACCTATCCATTAAATATAAATCTTCCACTTCTATGTTTTGAATTTCGAAAAATGGTCATCTAGAGTTGTGATCAGTAAGTCATTTGGAGTCTGATAGAACAAACTTAATTTTAGTTGAATAGTAATATACCCTTATGAATAGTAATATGAATAGTAATATGATCCTTATGAATAATAAATAATAATATTATTTCATTTTTTTAAGGCAACAAGATAATGAGATCTTAATTTGTTTTTCAATGAGAAATAAAACTAATTACACTTTAAGATTGTTATTTTTCGAATTAACTATGACTTTATTTAAAAATTAAATTAATAATATTTAGAAAAATATTTTTGAAAAATTGATTTCACTTTTTAATTATACACATCGAAAAATTGTTAGGGTGAATTTTGGGAATTTTTCTAAAACAGTTGATTTTTTAGTGAATAGTAAAAAATACAGTTTTTAGTTTCGGTGTGTTTATAACATCATTAATGATGAAATAATGATGTCATAAATCTGGTACACTTGAGTATAGTTAAATAATATGTGAGGTGTCCCAAGTGGCTTATACCATGGGCAAATACCATGGGCATGCCCATGGTTTTTCAAAAACCACTCATGAGGTGTCCCTTGAAAATTATTAACATAATCCCTCACTTTTCCTATAAATACCAACTCTTCCCTTCATTGAATTCATACCCAATTCTCCCTCAACGAAGTTATGGCCTCCTTAACTTCATATTAGTCCTCCCAAAGTTTCCTCGAGCCCCCAATGTCCCAAACTTTATGTTCTAAGGGTTATTTTACAAGGTAAGAAAATTCTCAATTTCTTTCTATTTCCTTTCAAGTTCTCTTTTATGTGGTATATCATTCATGTTTCCATACCATGTTCTTATTTTTCTTCTTATTTTTGATCTATTCTATATTATGATTTATTTATGTATAGGTGAACCTTGTCCCCTCTCATTTTAATATTTTCTAAAACCATGTAGCGTAGTCGTTAGGCTGCCAAATTTTTGTTAGCGATTTCAAAATTATTCTTTTATTTTGAGTTCTTTATTTATTCTTTCTTCATATATTCTTACCCAAGAGGAATGAAATCTCCAGAATATTGTATATTATGGATTTTCTCATGTTCTTGAGAAATTCATCATCAATCTTCTTCTTTTCCCCACTTGTTCAAGGAATTAAAAACATTGCCCGTGATGTGTTGAATTACCGACATTGTGGACAATGTGATTTCAATTTGCAATAAATCTTTCAAGTCTGGTCATGAAACCATTTATATGGTTGAAATAGTTTATAATATATGTGTTATGACTCACCCATGGTTCATTAATTCTTTGTTACTCATGGTTCTAATTTATAAAACAAAATGAGGTTGTTATTATCAAAGAACCACTAAAACGATCTAAACGAACACCATTAATGTTTTAAATAATGAATCATCATTATGGTATATAACCCAAAATAATTATAAGATCATTTATATATCAATAATTGTTTTAATAATATGTATTAACAGTTATTCATGTTTAACTATGTTTCAAATGAACTTCCATTCATGGAAACAAGTAATGAACCATGAAAATCAAGGGAGAAAATGCTTCCAAAACATGAAAATTGAACCAATTGAACCCATATAAAGGGCCATGAATGAACCTAATAAGGTTATAATAAATCAATTACATGTATATGAGGTTATGTACATATTAATTAATGAATCTAAATCTGATTATTCAGGTCATTATAACAAATGAAGAACATACTCGAGCATAAGGTATGGGGTTTCTCATCTCACTTTCATTTCTGTGAGATTTTTATTATTCACCACTTATTTCTTGTATATGGTATATTTGTACTTCAATTTGATATATAATAACATGATTCTATTTATATTCATGTTATTCAATTATTCACTTGATGTTCATGAATTTATGGTCATATGAATCCACTGATTACATTATGGTAAGGGACTTTGTCTCAATTACCTTTTCGTTGTGACTAACTTTGTATTGTGCACCTAATAATCCTTATTTGGTGTACCTACTGCCCATTTGAGATCAATTTTCATTTGAAATTATATTTATATTAAATATCCATAATATCATGTCATGGATATGTTTTTTGTCTAAACTGTTTACCATCTTGCATATGGTGTTTATTTGGAATGTTATTTGAATTATGGAAATATTGATGAATCTGTATACCCTATTCTATACGGATATTGAAAAGGCATATTTCTCTTGTATTTAATCAATGTATAAATAATTCTTTGTACATGCAGTGGTGGGTGGGGCCCGCTATAGCCCCTCGATGCATTGGTAGGTCTCATGAGACAAAACAGTTTGGCGACAAACCCTTCGAGTTTGTTTCCAAAAATCAGACGGGTTTCTACCCATAGAAATAAAACGTTTTTACAGTATTATGGTTTCATGTTCCAGATAAATTAAGTCCAATTAATAAGCATTCTCTTTATTTAATATCAGTTATTATTATTATCCATGAGGTTTTCACTATGAAAAAATCAATGGATGCAGTTTCATTTTCAGTTTATTAATGGCATTAGTTGTTCATTTATTCACTATGCCATATTGATTATGTCAGATTGATTGTGATTCACATATTATTGTACTCATGCTTCTGCTATTTGTAACCCTTACTGAGCGTTTTAGATCACCCCTTTCATTGTCTACCTTCGACACATGATGAAGAGAAGGTCCTCTTTTGAGTTCCTGTGGATGCAATTTTGAGTTTTTTGTTGTGTATTATATTTTGTAACCTTTTCCAATGTAATTTGAGTTACATATATGTATATAGTTTCTTCAAGACTACTAATATGATCTTTACTTCTGGATTTTCATTCCTTCTATCCATGCCAATATAACAAGTAATGCACCAACTCCATCCTAGAGGGGTCGGGGTGCTACACAAGGAGTCGAGCATAGTGGATGCTTTAATATAAAGGTATGTAGATGAGGTGGTATGGCTGAATGGGGTTATGAGATCCATTTTCTCTGATTGGGATATGTTTTTTACCTCTCCAGTATGGAGGGGATTGCATCCTACTTTTGGCACTTAGTTACGCCTCAGCACTGCTTTCCACCCTTAGATAGATGGGAAGACAGAGAGGATCACCCATATGTAAGAGGACGTGCTGCGATCATGATTCTTGGACCTTGGTGGGTCTTGGGTGTGATATTTTACCTTGTTATAGTTTACCTACAATAATATATATAACTCTTCTATTATAATTGATTCATTTGAAGCTTTATATGGATGGTTGTGTCTTTCACCCTTGTGATTGACGGTAGTTGGGAAGGCAGTTGATTTTGGTCCGAACGTAGTTCAAAGAATGATAGAGAAGGTGAAGCTTGTCCATGAGAGGATAAAGGTAGCACAATACTGGTAGAAGTCATATGTAAATCATAGGAGAAGTCCCTTAGAGTTACAGGTTGGGGAAAATGTGTTCTTGAATGTTTCCCCATGATGTGGGTAGTGGAGGTTCAGTAGAGGGGAAAACGTTCTCCAAGGTTCATTAGACCTTTTGAGGTGTTGGGGTGAGTTGGTGAGGTGGAATACCAATTTTCATTTCCACCATATTTGAGAAGTATTCATGAAGTCTTTTGTGCCTCCCAGCATTGTTGGTGTCTTCATGATGACTCACTTGTCATTGATTGGGGAGAGTTGGATATCAAGCATGATGCAACATTCATGGAGGAGCCAGTAGAAATCCAGGATCATCAGGGGAAGGTTTTGTGTGGATGGACCATTCCTTTGTTTCATCTATTGTAGAGGAATGGTGGACTGGAGGAGAATAATTGGGAGCGAGGGATGAAAATAAATTCCCAGTACCTAAAGTTGATTTGAGTTTTTATTGTGTGTTTTGATTTGTGATATAGTTCTCAAACTGCATTTTTTATAAGATGGGTTGCTTCCTTTATTGGTAGTGTGTGAAATATTCCTAACATTTGAAAAGGGGGAGACATGATTCCAAATTTAGATGCATTAATTGAGATGTTATTAAACCCATTCCTGTGATTCAGTTCCACCCAGAGTAGATAGTATCTTGACATAGATGAAAAAATTCCATGATTCATATGTCTGGAAAGTTGGTGATTGTGTGGATTCTTAAGGGTGTTTGGGTTAGAATATGTGGGATGGGGTGTTCTTGGATTTTGAGGTTTCACTCCAACTTTCTAAAAATATAATTTGGTTTATCCTTGAGAGGTATCTTATAGGGTGGTTGATAATACCCCTCTATCTTTTGGGTTTGGTTTTGAATTATCGATGGAGAGAATAGTTTGAGAGGTATCTGATGTAATGGAATGGACCTCCCTAGTACATTACTTTGTCAAAATCTAGTGTTTAGGTTGTTTTGGTAGTCAATGGTGGATCATTTAAAGAGTTTCCAAAATTGATAGTTTTTCCATTAATGAGTTAGGAATTGGTGAGTCGTGCTGGTAGATCAACATCGGGAGGTTGGTGTCGGTGGCTTAACATTGGTGACTAAGGGTGTCATTAGGTGGAGGAATCGGTAGGTCGGGTATTGGTGAGTGAAATATATGAGTGGCACTGGTAAGTGTCATCTGTGAGTGGTGTCGGTGAGTGGCGTTGTTGACTGGAGTTGTTGAGTGTCCTCAGTTAGTGGTGTCAAAGTGTGACATCAGTGAGTGTCATTAGGAGTGGCCTCATTGAGTGGCTTTAGTGAGTGGAATTAGTGAGTGGATTTAGTGAGTGGCATCAGTTAGTGGCTTTAGTGACTCGTGTCGTTGAGCCGTGTCAATGACTCACATCGGTGATACAAGTGTTGGTAACTCACTGTCGGTGACTCATGTCAGAGACTCACCCATCGGTGAGTCATTTTCAGTTTTTCCAGTTTCTCCCCATTGATGTTTTATTTTATCTAAATGGATTTTAAATCCTTTTTTAGCATTTCAAAATTCTTTCCAAAGGAAAATAATTATATCTTTAACATCCTAATGCACCCGGGGATTTGAAATGGTCAAAAAATGTGGTCTTGACCATGATCCAACTTTAATTTCCCATGGAACCATTTCCTTTAATTGATATGGGATCTTGCTCTTATAAAGTTGATATCCTCTCTCTATTTAAACCCTTCAATTTTTCCTTGGTGTTCTAAGAAACATTCTTCCCCGAGGAGTCGTAATCCTGTGTTGTATCAGTGTGTTAGGTTTTTCCCTAGAGTCTTTTATGATACTCGTGTGACCCCCTATTTGTGATGCAAGGAAGAATTATTTATCGTATGTTGTTCCAATTAGATATTTCCTTATTCTATCCTTGTTTTGTGTATCAGGTGGGGAGGTTGTAATGATGCATTTTTTTAAAATGGTTGAATCCAACTTTTAACATATAAATAAAAGGTGAAAGATAATGATAGAAAAGATAATTGAATTTTTATGATAATGGGATGGGAATGTGTTGATTATCATTCTTGTGTTATTTTTTATCTTTGAATCATTATGTGAACAATATGGGTTTTAAATCCTCTAAAAATCATGGTCGTTAGTGGTGTTATTTTGCACACTATGGTATCTTGTGAATAATTTTCTATAAATATGAATATATTAATCACGTATACCAAGTTAAATAAATGGATCCCCCAAGATTAATCATGTGTTGTGATCATCCCTGAATTATAAAATTTTAATTAAATAAAAGTGATGATCAAATATGAATACCCTTGTTGTTTGGTGTGGTTGTGTTTTATATATGGATATATTCGACCATGTTTTTTGTTCTAGTCATGTGGTGATGTGGTTGGGAGTGTAGTTGTGTATATGAGGTGGTACGGGTCATGTGATGTAATCTCATTCTACAAGATTGATTGATTGTGTAATGGAAGAACTTGTTATGCGATGGGACCACATCTGGGTAGTGTTTGGGCAGTGGGGAAGTAGGATTGGGTTGTGTCATGTTTATGTTTATGGGTTTGACGGGTGTGGTGTTGTTGTGTAATGGGGCTGCTGAGTGTGGTAGTAATGAGGTGTTTTGGGGTTTTTTTATTTTTAAGAGGAATGAAATGGTGGATTTACTTTGAATAATTTTGGAGGAAGTGGTTGAACGGGTGTTCAAGAGAGGTGAGTGTGCAGTGGGACTACAAGTTGGGTGAGTTTTGTTTTGCTAAATGTGGTTCTTTTTGTGTAGCGGGGCTACCGAGGACGGTTTTTTAGTGATGATTTTGAAGAAAGACGGTGTTACCTTGTGTGGACCTTTTGTATGGAGTTTCTAGAGACCGTTATTTTATGAATGGGTGTTAGAATGGATTATTTTACATTGGACCTTCTTTCTTTGTTTTTCTTTATCAATGGTTGGTATGGTTGCTTCACATTAAAATGTTTGTAGCATTTGGTAGTTGCCCGGGTTGGGATGGAATAAATAAATGAATGGATTGATATTGAAAAATAACAAATAGTTAAATTAATTTACTGGTGATTTGTTTTGAGTTGTGGCATATAGTGAAGCGGTGTTCATTTATTGAATTGGGAAGTGACCATTATTCATTTTGATACATGCATTTAGAGGTGGTAGCAAGGGTAGTTTTTTGTGGGATGGTTTTTGTTTTGAAAACCCAGAGGATGATATTAGTGTTTGGTACTTATATATATAAATTTATATATATATATATATATACATGTAATTCCTAGTGATTTCTATACGCACCCCACCCATGTTGAGAACTACTTTTCGAACACCCCCATTGTTATAGGGGAGGGTTTCCTTTCTCAATATCTCATTGGGAGGATTGATGGATGGTTATTGGATCTTCACTACTCCCTCTTTGAGGCATTGGTAGTCGAAGACTCTTTGGGAAGTTTGTGGAGTGTTTTGTGAGGCCAAGGTGTCTGCGGGTCAGGTGTGATTCCCAGGTGTCTTTGGGATGAGATGCATTGTACTTTCCTAGGATTCTTCAGGATGAGAAAGTGGTTTTGTGGACCTAGTGTATGTGGGCCTGATGTGATGTGGTGGTCTTCCATGTGTTTGAGGGTAGGTTGTGATAGTGGGGATTGTGGAAAAACATGGTAGCTTTAGGAAATTAGTTGTTAGGGATGAGTGGTTAAATAGTGGGAAGTGGTATAGGGTACCCAAATATCAATGTGATTACTATTTACTTTACTTGACTTTCATTATTTGGTGAGCATGGTTTGGTGAGGTTGGGGTGGATAATATACCTTGTTAGGTATTTTTTAGTTTCTAATGTTTTCTCATAGGGTCATTAGTATGCTTCTCCCAATTGTACACGAGTGACTTTGGATTTTCTTACTAAGTATAATTGTACACTCACCCTACATATAATAAATTGTTTTCAGGTTTCTATAGAGATTACACAAACCGTACTGGACCCTACTTGCTTGGGTGTCGAGATAGTTTCTTTTTTTCTTCTTAGCTTTGTTCTTTTTGTATTTACTTTGGTGCTTTTCATTGTATTTATAACAGTTTTACTTTAATCATGCATGTGGGATGGATTTGGGTTTCTTTTATGTATCTTCCTTGGGGTTGTTTCAGTTTAAATATTATCTCACATTCATGGTTACTATAAAAAGTGTACTTCCTATCATTTTTGTGATATTTTTATACCCTTGGTGTTGGTCGTCACCTCGGGGCCTACTGAAGGTGGGACCTGGGTGTTATTATCTCTCTTTCTCTATTTCCAAATCAAGAGGGGAATCATTAGAGGGAGGGGGTCATGAAAAATACTTACTCAAATACCTACCTAAAAACCCTTACAACTGTCCAGATGTATTATTTGGGACATAATATAAACCATAGAGGGCATAATGTGTAAAATAAAGGAGGTTGTTTAAAGAAGAGGTATAGCTTTTAAATGAATGTTTTGGTTTTATTTCTTCTTATGCCTCCTTAAAATATTCTTCAAACAATATGAAATAATAAATTAATTATATTACATATAATTATATTTTTTTATGTTAATTTTATATCCTATATCTATCTCTTCTTCCATCAAATGGGAAACAAAACAATCATTTTTGTGTATGGAAGACTACAGCCTCGCGAACCAATGTAATTCAATTTCCATCACCACCTCTCACGTATTGTTATAATAATGGATTTAAAGTTTAATTATTATAATCATGATATATTTATAATTATTAAAATTTAATATATCCTCAACTTTATTACCTTTTCATCCACCGAAAAATGATAACATCATTCATGCACACGTGTGGCCTACCACCTCTATGAAGCAATGCGATTCGTTTTCCATCACTACATCACAAGAATGATACATATAAGTTTATTAAAAGAAATAATATATTATTTATTATATAATGATCATATTTAAATATAAAAATAATACTTACCATCTTTTTATCATGATCATTGAAAAATGGAATCGTCACTCATGCATACTTATAACTAATAATCTCCATGATTGTAACATAGTTGATTTTTCATCACCATCTTTCAGGGTCAGTTTTAAATGTATAATTGATTTATTAAAATGATAATTAATTAATTATTATTATTCCAGAGATGATGTAATGATGACCACTATTACCATATTCAATCTACAGAAGTAATTTTGGACAAATGAACTGAATATCATAAAATTATATGACAGAAACTTAATTGATTATGTAAATAAATATAACATGGTAATAAATAAAATAAAATCAAATAAATATTTTACTTGAAAAAATTTCAGAATAAAGTAAATAATTAACATAAGTTTATTATTTATAACAAAAATAATTTACATGACGATTTAGACCCAAGGTAAGGGATTTTATCTTAATTTTCCTTTATAAATGCAAGTTTTGATGTTACACACCAAATTTCATTTATATGGTGTATATAATTTAAATTTGACATTTTATATCATGGGTAATTCATAATTAATCTTATTTTAATTTGAAATTTAAATTATCTCATCCAATGATATTTGTCTTTAAAGTTACCAAGTGATAAGGGATTTCTTAACTCAATTTGAATTCATTGGGTTAGACATCTACTTCATTGACTATGTTATCAAATTGTTATGTGTGAAATTACCTCTCGTTGATTTATATTTTACTTCCAATTTTTTTAATTAATGTTTTCAGACACAAAAACATCATTTATTAATTCTCACTGAAATTATATGATCTTTGTAATGGTTCTTTGTCTCAAATTGTCTTATTTGAGACATACGTTATGTTATACATCAATATACTTTTATTAGGTGTATCTATTATATTTATGATATGTTATGTCTTTAATATTTTTATATTTATGCTATTAAAAGATTAATTTGATGTTATTTCATTCATGGGGGTTATTATTGGAAGGTTACCAAAGTGATAATGTCTTATTTTACAATCTCATCATAATTTAAGATTATTTATGATTAAGTTTCTATTGGAGGAATTATTTGAACAGTTTGTTTTAAAATTAATCTATTATTCTATTATTGTTTCTATAAATTTCAATTATTCCTTTCATTTTCCTCTCATTATGTATTCAATATACATGAATAATTTTTTTAAAGAAAACAAACATTGGTTTTTCTACTCAATCGGTGATCTTTTTCTTCTATGTCAATATTTTCCTCAAAATTTTTAATATAATGTTTTTATTATTCTCTAGTGATTTATTAATGACATGTTTTCCAATGAATTAATTTTTTTAAAAATGGTTTAAATGGAATATTCTGTACATTTTTCAAATGAGATACCTTTTTACATTTTACTAAAAATGTGAAAGGAATATTTTTTTAATGTACACAACATGAAGGGAATTTTCTACTATCATAATCACTCAACGACTTGAAGCATCCTTTACGAGTATCTATAATTATTTTTTTTAAAATTTAATTCCTAATATTCTAGAAATTTTTAGTTTTAAAAAGTGATTTTCAAAGTGAAAAGGGTATTTTCCAAAATAATTTTTTTAATTATATTTTATAATATTTCTATACATCATCATCAACAAACCTTTATTTTATTTTTACTCCACTGAGGATATATTCTAATGATTTCATCCTTATTATTTATTTGGATAATTTATCATCATTTTTACTAGGAAAAATATTATTATTTCAATGTTATTCTTTCAATATGAATGTTTATATTGATTTTGTTATTAACCCATTTTATATAATGAATAGATTTGACGTAATAAGTGATGGACCGTGCCTGATGTAGCCCCTCGATGCATCATTATATCTCAGGGGACAAACTAGTTTGGGTATTTAGCTAATGTATTACCCATTTATATAATATTTCATAGAACAAGGCCTATATTATATGTTTAAGATCTCTATGATTATGAATTCCAGAAGTTTTAGATTAGTTATTAATGTCAATGTTATTATTTGAATAATTATGCATGGATAAATTTAAATTTCATGAGATTAGTTATATGGAATTATTTCACCATCATTTATTCCTACTATATTATTATTTATGATCATGTTTTTAATTAAATTGATTTTGTTTTCAATTATTTACCTTTCCATATTGATTATGTATTATTTATTCTTCGAAAAATTCTATCACAAATAACTCTTACTGAGAATCTATGATGATGTTAATTATTTTTCTTTCCCTGAGATATGAAGAAGGATATTGGGAATTATTTCCAAGATACAAGAATGTTTCTTATGCTATTTTATATATATCCAATGTAACATGGGAATCATGAATGTATCTATTTTTCCAATACTACTAAACTATTTGGTCCTCTTGGATTGGATAACTTTTATCTAGTACTGATGTGATAATGTAACCATAGGCTCTGGGATACTAGGGTCTGGATAGTTAAAAGTTTTGTATGATTTTGAATACATATGAATTTCAGAAACACATTTCATATGAATTTGAAATAGAACTTTTCAGAAAACATTGAAATTAAAAAACTATAAATTCTTTATAAAAACATTATAAACACTAAACTACTTAAAGAATATAGAATATGTTTCAAAATAAAACTATGAGAAATTATAATCATCCAATTTAAACATGTGAGTTATTTATAAACAATATAAGGTATTTATAAAATAAAAAATGATAAAAAAACATCAAACTTTAATGATAAAAATATCTTTATAATTAAAACATATTCTTAGAACTAATAGTAATAGAGTATGAGGGTGTAAATTATATGACTAGATCTATTGATGATATATTATTTATATATATTACATAATAATAAATTATAAATTCATAAATTAATTAGAAAATAATTTTATAAAATAATTTTATAAATAAAAAAATATCATTCTATAAAGGATTCCTCTTTCTTAATAGTGACAAAAATTTCTCATATTATAATGGCCCAGAATATTTTTGAGCCTTCCTGTTTTTGTTCTACATTTTGAGGTAGTTCACAAAAGGTTTTCATATTTTATGAAGTGGTTTTAAAATAGTTTTAAAAATTAAGAAAGTAATTTTTTAATTTTAAAAGTTTATTTGAGAAATTAATTACGAATTTTTAAATTGATTGTAATATTTTATAAGTATTTTTGGGATTTTTAAAATAATAAGTGGTTAATATTTTGAGATTTATTTGGAGGATTTAAAAAAATTAAGGTTATTATAAAATATTTTATAATGTGGATTATAATTTTTATGTTATAAATAAACCCCTTTCCTTATAATTAATAAAAATAAATATAAAAAAAAATTAAATTTCTCTATGAAAAAACATTTCCTTAGATATTACATACTATATACGTATGGGTAAATATATTTTTTTAAATTTTATGTAAGGGTATGATTAATTTACCCATAAATGAGCCTCTGTGTAACATTTCATAAGGGTAAAATAAATTACCCTTATACGGACCCCATAACCTATATGAGGGTAAGATAAAGTTTCTCTTAAGTAAGAATTTTTAAAGTTATACATGTGTGTAAAACCATGTTTTCCTTATGCAGTTCCCTTAATCTATGTGCGGGTAGTGATTTTTCCATGTTTTTTCAAAATTTTCTCTTCTTCAACATATAACCCCCACTAGATTCATTTTCAAAGACATTAAATATTTAAATAATAGAAATAATTACTTTTGACAAATTTAATTATTAGTAACTAATATTTAGAATATTTTAATCACTCTTCAAATTATATTTTAATGGTAAAACCATTTTTTGAGAATTAAATTGGTGATTCAATAATGTATATTTCTAAATATTCTGAATATTTTTTTCAACCAAATTTGAAATACCTAAATCCATTTCCCATATTTATTAATTAACTATTTCCTCTCATATATATGCCCCTAATACCCCTTATCTTTGATTCTACAATCTTAAAAAAAATCTAAATTTTTCTATAGAAATTTCTAGGCAAAGCAGATCCCTCCCTCTCCTCTATTCCATGGATATAAAAATTTATAAGTTGAAAATAATAGGTTACGGATAATTTCTATTTCCTCTTTCATTTGTATATGTGGGGATATCATTCATTTTTTCTCTAGGTATATAGTATACACCAACTTAATGAATATAATCAATTGCATAGATTAAAATTATAGGGTTAGGGGAGAAATATCATGAATTTTACTTGTTCTTTAATTTTAATAATATATTTGACACTAAAAGAAAATTTATTCTTTGCGGCAGTTTAAACTACCACAACAAGGTTCTACAGTGGTTTAAAAAAACTATCTCTAATGTTGGTTTCAATATCCAATATGTGGAGGATTCCTTCATTTATTGGCGGTTTTTGGTAAGCAATGTAGAATTTTTATCTGGTGGTGGTTTTATGAATTTTCATGCCGATTTTCTAGAAAAATAATGATGAGGATTTAGCAGTAGTAAAACCAATTGTCCAAAAAATTTTAGTAGGAAAATCGCTGCTAAAATGAAGGAAATATATTATATATTAATAGTGTGTCATATATAGTGGTGGTTTGAACCATTCCTAATAATAAAATATACCATATTTAGTGGTGGTTTGAACCTTCGAAAAATACAGATTTAGAAAAAACCCATCTGCATATTACACGGCCCAAAAATACACTGAAAATAAAAAAATGCACAAACCCATAAATTTCATCTTTTAATTAACAAACAACTACACAAGCATACATCATGACACAACTATTACACCATAGGCCAATAGTCACAAATATTTCCACCACTATATAAAACAAAAATCAACCCCCACAAAAAAACCATAAATTTCATCATTAAGTTAATAAACCATTTTCACACATCAAAATGCAACCCAGACTCATTATTAACTAAAAAAACCCAACACTAATGAATGTTAAATTGAATATCACATGTAACTAATGTGTTGTATGCTTCATTCAAAACAACTCATCTAAAAATGCAACCTCTACCAACTTCTCAAAATAAAGATCCTTAGAGAAGAGGACTCTCCCCTTGATCTCTAGGTGAAGACCCCTAATTAAAATAGAATCTTTTAACTAATAATGTGACACCACATTTGGAGAAAAGGAAACCATCCCTTTGAAGTATTCAACATAATATTTCATCATCTACTGACCTTGCTGGACACCCATGAACTCTTACCTTTTCCTCATCTTCACCACCTATGGTATAAACCATCAGACAAATATGGACATAAACAATTCCCACATCATCCCAACTTACATCAATGGTGGGGAAAACAACTCCCATTCTTCCAAATATGGACCCCAATCAAACCCAGAATATCACAAACTATAATAGATTTAGGACTTCAAAACACTCTGAATACATGATCAACTTCCTCAATCCACTTAACTACCTCTAACAAACATCGATTTCCACAGAAGATGGGAAGAAACTAAGGAGAACCCAAAATAGGTCAAGACACAATATAAAATTCAGGGACCTTTCTCGGTGTAATATTCTGAATAATGCAACAATATTTATTTAAAAATATATTTGTAACATTATTAGTCCTCCAATGGCCCGATGGCCTTCATTTTCTATTCATTTTGATAATACATCTTTCAAGGGGTGAGGTGGAACCCTTACAAGGCCCGTAGGCATAAGTATTACATGGACCGTAGGCCTTAGAGGAATTAATTTCCTGTAGGCTTCAAACATTACATACAACCCAGACTAACTACTTGGAACTGCTACTCCCCTGCATCTTAATTTTAAAATCTCTCTCCACCTTCGCATGGTTGTTCGGCTAGGCTTCCCCATGCATGAATAGTATTGTCGCGATGGCAGGTTTTATACCCTCTCATTATTGAAATCTATTTAGCTTCTGTTATGGTGAAATCTCTTTACTCCTCCTCCTTCTGATGTCTGTTCCTTGTAGGTTGTCTGGTTTGCATCTACACTTAAGGTGGCCCGAAGGCCTTGAGGTGGCCAGAAGGCCTAAATGGACCCGAGGACTAAATCAGAGGCCCAAAGGCCCAAATGGGGGAATATTCCTGGCTTATATAGTGCCAAATAGTGCCTGCTACAGTACCTACTACGGTTCTGCACAGTTCCTGCTACAGTACCTGCTACAGTACCTACTACAATCTGCTTCAGAGACACTACTAATGACATACTCAAATATAAACACATCCCCCACTTTCATATCATTGTCTTTTACAAAATTCCTCTAATTAATTCATGTTTTGAATGTTCATGATGCATAAAGAAATTCATTACCCAATTTCTTAAATTATCTGAAGCCCAAATATTCACTAGGTTACATATTTTCTTAAAAAATATCTTGGATAATTGGTATGGAAGTTGTTGCAAACATGGGGAGACAAGTGGAGGCACATAAACACAAGAGTTATAGTGGGATAGGTAGCTTCCCCATGAGTGGAGGATCAGGGTTCGACAAACCTGTGTTCCTATTTTTTTGGATGGGGGATTATTAAAATTTACTTTCCTAACTTCTAAAATAGGGTAGTATATTTCTGTTGTTGATGCATTAATGATGGTGAGAACAAACTTGGAATAACCTTGATATGTGAGGATGAGGAAGTAACTTTATATGATACTATAGAACTTGACAAACTTCCTCCATCCTTCCTGAAACCAAGCCCGGTGACCACAAATCCTGGTTTCAACAAATAAAGGATCCCTCCAAAATTCGTGGTCCCTGGGTTTGGTTTCAAGAAGTTTGGTAGTAGTTCTTCATGTTTTATAGTATCACCTATATCTAATTCTTCTTCTTCGCATATCATGGACATTCCATGTTTATTGTCACTATGTTTGATGTGTCGACAATAGAAATAGTCTACCCTCTTTCAGAAGGTAGGGAAGCAAATTGTAGTAATCACACATCCAAAAAAACTAGGAACATAGGGTTGTCGAACCCTAATCCTCCACTAAAGGTGAAGCTACTTCTCCCACTCTCACTCTTGTGTTTGTGTGCCTCTACTTGTCTATCCATGTTTGCAGTAATTTCCACACAAGTTCTCCAAGATAAATTTCAAGAAAAGATGTAACCTGGTCAACATTTGGGCTTTAGATAATTATAGAAATTGGGTAGTGAATTGATTTTTTCATCGTGAACATTGAAAAACATGTCTTGGATTGAGGAATGTTATAAAAGACAATGATCTAAAAGTGTGGTATGTGTATATATTTGAGCAGGTCATTAGTAGTCTCCATGAAAGTGTCTTCAAACTGACCATATTCATATGTCTCTCAACTTATGTTTGTTGTTCTTCATTTTTTATCAAAAATATTTAATCCATCTAACCATAAGTACATATATATTTATTAATTTCCTTTTAAAATAATTCCACATAAATATATTTTCTTTTTTTGATGAAATTTATTTTATGATAATCCAATGAAAATAAATAAATTAAAACACATAAGCATTACTAAGTAGGAAAATAGATAAATGGAAGTGAAAAAAACACGACCCGTGTAATTATAAGAAGAGTCATAAAATTAATTCAAAATTCAAAGTAAAAAAAGTAACTCAATCATGGATAATATTATGTAAAATAAAAGAAAAATAAAAATCAAACAATTATTAATTTAAAATATGCATCATGGAAGAAACACCCTAGGGTCACTAAGTCTAGGTGAACCTAGTAATTATCAATCACTAAAGTAGTGAGGCCCACAAGGGATGTGTAGAGGGCACCCAGAAGATGGTTGGGGGCACTTGGAAGATTGAAGGGGGTGTCACTCTTTTTCATGTATAAAATTATGGATGATTTATACATAACATAACCCACACAAAGATAACTCATGATACAATAAGTATTACCCTATTGATTAGGGGATATATAATCCTAGGTCCAATCCATTCATCATAATACATAATATACATATGTGTTTCACATGAATATAAAAATAATCATAAATCCATCAAAAATAACAAAATAATAACCTGTGGAGATTAAACCAACGTCAATTGAAATAAAGTAAAACATTAGGTAAATACACATAAATCATGTTAATGAATTATATAGTATTTAAAACACATTTAAAAAGGGTATATATTTTTTTCAAAAATTTCCCTTTTCATTAAAATATTTGCTTTTCATTAAAATAATTATATTTCATTATAAACAATGTTTATATCAAATAATATAAAAAATACATTAAAAATAATCTTGATAAGAACATAGAGGAAACTAAAAGAGATTGTGAAAAAAGAATTCATAACTTTATTTTTTATTTGTTTATAAAAATAGAAAATGAGTCACATTAAATAGTTATTTTTAAAAAGGGATTAAATTATATTAAAGGAATGTTTTAACAATAAAACATCTCAACAATGGAATCTTAAAAATGAATAGATTTTATATAGAATAATATTATGGGATAAGGCAGGAAAAATTTAAACCCTTCCTTTATATAATTCATATGGTTTGAATTAATGGATTAGTAGGATGGAAATCATAAATACATTAGTATCCCCTAAAATTAAGGATAATGAATCCAAAATAATATAAAGTAATTATATTATAAATACTCTAAGAGTATAAAATAGAGATAGGGAATATATCCTCAACAGCTAGAATGATTTAAAAGACCACCTACAAACCATATAGGTTTTGAACATTGAATATTTATCAAAGTATAGGAGAGATGTAACATCTTAAAAGTAAATGAAAAAAATTTATTCTTTTTATAATATTTTTAGTATATTACATTTAATAGAATATGGACCTTATATTAACAATATATGAAAAACTAAGGCTCTAAAAAGAAAATATGTTACCTCAACTCTCGACTGGGCTTAGTAAATGCATCATAACCGCTAAATAATCAAATTAATTTTACTAAATACTTATTTTAGAACAATTTTTTACTTATATATAATCTATTATTGTTCATTTATATTTTATTATAATCATATTTTTTAATCTATATGTTCATTTCCTTTAATAGTGGTATGTTTGTTTCACAGTTCCAAGGCTGTATCAATTTATTCTTCTAGTTTCTTTGTCTCACCAAACATGAAATTGTATGAGAACTTATATTTGGATAAAAAAATTGGTTTCCTAATGGAGTCTCAGTTTGTGTGATAATGTCCTTGAAATCATTGAATTGTATATAATTAAATTCCTTTGATTAGTCTAATATGAGATTTGTGAATGTGTGGTGTGGTGAATGTGTTGTAATATGGACACAAATAGAATTGAACTCAAGGAGGATTCTTATATATCCCATATGGATTAGACCATGTTGGGAATCTGGCCCAAGGAGAATAGGGTTGATTTGAAATGTTGGGTTTGAACCTCAAGGAGTCTTCTTACGTATCCCATGTGGATGGAAATCAAAGCCCATGTAGTTAAATGAGTCTCATAGAAGAATATAGTCCTTCAAGAGAAATGATTTTGGGCTTACTTCTTGAAAAGGATGCCTTGATGATTTGGGGGGTTTAATTTGGGGATTATTCATAAGGAGGATGCCCAAATTAAGGGAATTAAGGTTGGATTTTTGAAGAGGATATCCAGTGAGCTCGGAACCTGAGAAGGCTTCCTATGTATCCCGATTATAGTGGGAATTAGAGTTCTCGTAGTTTATTCAGTCTCATAGTAGAGTATATTATTTTGAGAGAAATGTGTTTGGATTACTTTCTAAAAAGTAATCCTTTATGATTTGGGGGTTTAATTTGAGGATTATTCCCAAGGAGGATGCCCAGATTAAGGGAATTAAGGTTGGATTCTTAAAGAGGATATCTAGTAAGCATGGGCCCTGAGAAGGCTTCCAACGTATCCCGATTATGATGGGAATCAAATTTCTTGTAGTTCATTCCCGTGAGATCGGGCCCTGATAAGGCTACCAATGTATCCCATGTGAATGGGAATCAGAGTTCTCATAGTTCATTTAGTGTGGGTGTTTGTGAAAATATTGTAATCATCACGAATCTCTTATCCAATGTGAGTCATGATCGATGTGAGAAATAAGAGGATGTGAAAGATTCAACAATGAAACATACACTTTTCCTCCTCTACTGGTGGAATAGGGCGCACCTACAGTGGCGGCGATGGATGAAGTCGAGAGGACCCAGGAAGAGGGAGAGGAAACGAGCCCTCCCTATATTCACTTTATATTGGACAAGGGTCTAATAAAAGAAGGAATGGTTGAAGGTTAGGGGCTTACACTAGAATGGCTTCCCTAAAATTAATCCTGTTAGAGGTGGGATACTTTTCATTCACTTGAATAGAAAAGAAATTGTGAACTGTACATTCCCTACCAGAGACCTGAGGTTTCATATCTTTGATATGGGAGAGGTCGGGACCCAAACCCTTATCCTGAAAACTGGGAACTTCCCAGCACTATTTCGGGGCAAAAGTTCCATGTGACTGTGGATATACAAACCCAAAATAGGATACATGCTGATGTGTCTTTCCCAAAGGTTTCATGAGTAAGGAGGTTTTGATGGATGCTTAAAAATAGTTCATTTTAGATAAGGGAACCAAGGAGATACCCATCCATGAATGCATTTAAATAGGGGACTTAAGTTGGTTTGTAGGCTGTATACCAAGATCTTCTATGTAGGTACTGCACGCAAGTGTGCTGCGTAGGTACCCCGTGTTGTTGCGCCACATAGTTGTACCACACATCTATGTTGCATAGGTGTGTTTCATAGGTGCTCCGTGTAGATTTTTATGATGACTGAAGAATATATTTCTCATGGAGGAACCAAGCCTATATAAAAATTGTGAAATACTTTCAAAACATGCTTATCACATCTAATTATATCTTCTATCATATTTTAGAGAGCTACCTGATACAATTTGAGGAATTTGGGAAAAAGAGATATGCAATGGGAGCTTCAAAGAGTCTTTCAACTTTTTCAATCCCTCAAATGGGGAGCCCAAGGGTCCTATTTATAGGCATGGATGGGGCCTGGCCGAAGGGACATTGTCCGTACAGGTCTTCCGAGCAGGTCTATCGTATAGTGGTATAGAAATTATGTTGTCGCGTAGGTATGTAGTGCAACTCTATCATGAAGGTATTCCACGTATCTTTTTGGAGGTTTTGGCCTTCCTTTGAATTCATCGAACCTCACCTTGGTATTTTCAAATATCCTGGGCTATCTTCATAGTATTTTTGTATTCTTAAGTAGTGTCAAAAAAAATTTAGATCAAGAGGATCAGAAGAGTAAGGAATAATTCCATCAACCAATTAATGATGTCTATTTAAATAAAATGATTAAAAAGGGGAATATAAGTAAGATGGGAAAGAGGGAGCTAGATGTGCCAATTTGGGAAGTTAGAAAACCCTTGGAAGAAAAGTTAGAGTTTCAAGATATACATATGAAGAATTTTTTAAGGGTTGGTAGGAGACTATTGTAGTGAAATTTAAATAAACTAGATATATTTTGGAACATAAACTTAATTTTAATGTTTAATGTGATGATTTAAATTGCACTAGATTTTCTAATGATTTTACTACGACTTTATAAGATGAACTGGTGGAAGATACCCTTTTGTTTTCGTTTAAAGAATGTAAAGCAGGGGATATTTAATTTTAGAAGAGGATTGAGGAGGTTGACTACCTCACTCCTGACATAGAAACATTCCCAGGAGCACCAACTGTTCTTAAAGAAGAATACACTGACTAAATTTAGGGAAGATTTTCACTGTATTGATAAAGATTCTATTATATTTTACTCTAATTTTAGTATATCTAATTTTTATGATAATTATTTATATGTTGGTTCTTAAAAGTTCTTTTAACTTCTTAATATGGTAGAGGAACTTAGGAGTGTTGTCATCACCACTGATGAAAAACTTTTGAAACCTCCAAATCTACTTATAAATCAATGTTTGGGAGTGGTCAAAGGGAAAGAGGACATTTTTGAGTTATATACTAGCATAAAACTGGATGTTGATACATATGTGGTTTTCAAAAAATAAATTATAGGGAATATTGAGTCAGATTAAAAATTAGATCTATGTATAGAATTTTTAAAATCTATGAACATAACTTCTCATGTTTAAGAATAGGGGATGATCCATTATTTTTTTTCTTCATTTCTACTACTCCTCAAAAGTCATAATGCCAAATAGGGGACCTTAAAAGAAGCTAAAAATTGGTAATTACCAAATATGTATAAGTTTAGTACATAATCTATAAATAAGAGCTTATGGTGGTTATTAAGAATGAATCCACATCAATCATCTGATTAAGGATAAATCAATGATATTCAAATTGTGGAGAGTCTTCATAAAGCACCCCATAGGGGGTTAAACCCAATATTATCATTTTACAATGTTTTTATTTTTTCCTTTGATTTTTCCTTAGTTAATAAAGTGATTTCTATTGTTTTCAATATATTAGGACAATAATAACGTAAGACACTTCATGCAGCAACCTATGTTGAGAAACATTTTTACTCCTAGAAAATTTCTATGTTGTTTCCTTCCACCCATACATTTTTAATAGTGTAAATTATTATTATATAATATAAATTAAGTATTGGGGAAAGGGTGTATAATTTTGTTAGTACTCCTAAATTTCATAATGCTAAATCATTGTTAAAACATTCCATTTTATTGAGATTTATTAGAAAAAATGTTTTATATTGTCCACATATAATAAATTAGTGTACATTTTAATTTAATTTTTTAAGTATTTCAATGATAATAATTCAAAATATTATCAAAGCATATATTCAGATATTTTATGATATCAAGAAAAACTATATTTTAGAGAAAATTTTAACCAACCTCCCTTAATTTTTTACTCTTTTTTTACATAGTTTTGGACATTAAATTCTAGAAACTAATATATTTGATCTCACTTATAGGATCTAGAATTTTGGAAACCAAAGGTATTTAGTCAATGGGAATATAAGGTAAACTCTTTCTAATTATCTCAAATGAATTGATCTTCTGTAGTTGGGGAGTAATAGTTTAAATACTTCACTTTTTTACTTAACCATAAAAGCATGATTCTCAGTTTTTGGTTGAAATAAATGATTGGATGTTGTATTTTAAGATATTTTTCATGGTGAAATAATATTTCTAAATATTATGGTTTATTTTTTCTTTTCAATGCCTTTTTGTACTAATTTTTTTGTTCATTCATATTTTAATGTTTCACTAAAAATCATTGTTGAACTTCAAATGTTAACATGAACCTAATTTTAAATCCTTGAATATGTAATAAAGTTATTAATGTTATAACCAGTGGGTATATTTAGATCATGTTGAGTGATTGTTATCAATTTTTTGGGGTTTTTTTAATTTTTCTGTGATCCTTTAACAATATTTTCGGTTTTTTAAATACTTAAATCTAAATATATTTTTGATATCTAATGTGTTTTTAATTGTTTCCTACCACTTTAAGATTTAAAAATGGTAAAATTATTGAGTTTTAAGTTTTAATGAGTGGTATTTTATGAGATAATATATGTTTTAATGTCAACAAATAAAAACTCCCTTAAGTTTTTCTAAATTTTGAGTTTTTTAGCATCACCTAGGATTCTTCAGTTGATGAATTTTTTTCATAAATTTGAGGTTTTTTATGCCACTTCGAGGATGTTAATCTTTAATACATTATGGATTTAAATGTTTAAATATTTTTTCATTTCCATTATGAAAAAATGGATTTTTGGAAAAAATATATAGAATTTTATACAATAATCACTGACTATGAACTTATTAATTTTAATTTAACTCAAAATACATGCATCCAAATATATTTTAGGTTATTTTATTATTTTATTATATATTCCTAAACAATTGGATTGATTATTTATTTCACAAAATAAATTTAACCCCACCCCATTCAACAGTGACCCTATTTGTTATGAGTCCTTAAATTATGTGAGTCTGTTCTTCTAGAGGCAAAGAGAAATTTGGATTTCAAGTTGGATGAAAATTGAATTTTGTAAAAATAACTTTAAAATTTCCATTTTATAATTATTTTTTTAAAATAATAAGCATCTTTCAACTGTGATTATTTTATTCAAGAGGGAAATCAACTTTTCTCTTGAGGTAATCCATGAGGTAAAATCTTTTTGAAAGACAATTTTTATGGCATTGTTGTTTTTCATACAATTGATTTATTTTTTAACACTAAATCAGTACTAAGAGATACTTGAGGAAAATAAAAATGTTAAGAGTGGGGTAATTTCATGTGGCCTATATTCATATTTTTTTCAGTGTTCTTTGTTGAATATATTGGGTAATTAATTCCAAAACATGTCTTAATTAGGTTAAATATTGTGTTCTAGTCATTTTTTCGTTGAAATGATAAATCTTTGAATTCATTGATATTTTTTGGTGTTTTTATGTTTAATATATAATTTTTTAATTTTTTAAATATTGTAATTTATTCATCTTAATTTTTTAAAAAAAATTAATTTTATGTGTTGATTTATTCTTAGTACTTATTTAGATTTATCTTTTGTGTTGTTTTTTCTTACAACTTTTAATAAAAGTAATTTTAATTTAATTTTAATTTTATTCATTTAAAGGTTTAACCTATTTTGAAATTTTAATTTATAGTTAATTTATTTTTTAATTATTTATTTATTGCAATTTTATTTCCTCAATTTTTATTGACAACATAGGGAATAAATTTAGCATGTAAGAGATTTTAAGTCTCTATATTGAATAAATTATTTAAATCATCAATTCATCACCCATGTAAGATAATTGTTTGGAGGATATATAGGATATTTTATTTAAATATATGGGTGAGATAAATTTATAACATAGACCATAAGATAAAATTACATATAATATAATTTTAGAAACTCTCGTAAGATATTTTAGAGGTGTTATCCATGTAAAAGGAATATCGTGTAAGATAATTTCACCTACAAACCAAATAACCAATACTATTTCCAAGAAAATTTTATGAAGGGTACCTATATTTAATTAAGGAAAACATTGGAAAGAATCCACCCTTACAAGGTAGCAAGAATTAGTTGATACTGAATGAATGAAACTTATCTTGATTACCTATAAAAGCCCGATACCAAACCTACTCTGTGGGAAACTATCAAATGGGTATTTTGATATAAGTATGGTTCAATCTTTGGATATCGAACCAATTTACAAATCCACCAGTGAAGATGAGGTTGAAAAAAAATCCCAGACTGGTGTTGATTTCAATTGAACCAATCCAATGTTAAGGACTTACCTAATTTCAAGGTGATGAAGTTAAATAGAAAACCAAACCTGATGATTTCAACACTTAAGAAGATTGATGAAGTTGTAGTGGAATTTTGATTTTGGTCATGTTCTTTCAAATCCAATGAGTTAATGATTTTTATTTGGTGCAAGTATGATGACTTTTGAATAGATGGAGCTGAAGATAGTTAAGTGAATATCAAACTCTAATAAAGGAAACAAAGTCTAATTTATTAATGAAGACTCACACATGCTTTATATTGAAGTTATGATTTTATGGTAGACTGAGGTTGATCAATATGATCCCTTATTGGGAAGAAAATTTAATGATGATTTCGGTCAAGATCTTTGAAAATTCATAAGTTGATGTTAACATTGTTGGAGTCCTTATTAATTATGTGTTTGTTTTCTGGATTACTATCGTTTGTAGGTTTAAATCTGAAGATGATTAATGGGGGCCTCGTATTCTCTTAATTTTTGGTTTTTTAGTTGAATTTGGTTTCACACATGGTTCTCAACTAAATGTTATAGTATATTTTTATATCATCATTTATCGATGTGGATGTTGAGATCACAAACCCATGTTGACACGATTCAATTGGCTGCTAGTGATTAAGATGACACTGGGAAATAACTAAGGCCAATCAATAAAAAATTTTAGAATAAAACATAACTCTAGTGTAGTGGTGACCTTATTGTTTCTGAGATCACTAATTATAGGATTTTGAGTGGGTGCATGTTGAGAATTTTATGAATAGTAGGTATGAATATGTACAGACTATGTTTTCCAAAGTAGGTCCATGCCTAATCAAGGTTGAGTAGGTTGAATAATTGTATAACATAGTATATATGAATTAAGATCTACAAATATAATTATTATGAATGAATAAGGTAGTTAGTGGTATTCATTAATGACAGATTTTGTGAAGATTTTTCATGAAAATAGGTTAATATGTCATTTTAATAATAAATAAAATGAATTCATAGAGTGATTTTTTATTTTTTCACTTGAAGAAGAAGGTAATAGTTGAAGGTTTCTACATGGAATAATATTTTTTCCTACTAGTTTTTATTTGTTTTCTTAATTTATGAATTTAAATAGGGATTTTTGTCTATAAAAAATGAATATTAGGTATTCTGTTTCCTAACACACAATCTCCTCTTCTCCTCCTTCTCTCTTCTATTTTTTCTTTGTTTTTAAATTTTATTTATTTTTTCTCCCTCATTGTGGTGATATATAACCTAAATAAATAGAAAAATACCTCATGAAACTAGTTCCAATAAGTAAATATTGATTCTTCCTAGATATTGAATATTCAATTCAATTGTCGACTTCTTTTTCACTCTTGGTAAATTGTGAATGTAAATAGAGGAGATGTGATCACACAATCATTTATAGGAATGGTTTGATATATTCTTCTTATTAATCCATTTTCGTCTTCTTCTTTGAGTCATTAAAAATAGTGTCTTCAGAGAATTCATTTATTTTTAAGATCTTGCGATGATCACATTTCCATGGAATACATTCTATGAAAATGTTGTTGGACCTTTTGAATCATTCCATAGTTAGGATTGATCTTATATAAACACTCTATATAAAAGTTTTATTAGATTAAAGGAAAATTGTACAAAAGAATCAAGGGGGTCTATAAAAGTGGATTCCAAGTGAATCACTAACAGCAACATCAGTGCCCCCAGGGGGAAGAGAGCCAACACAATTGAACATGAAACTTAGGACCTTCTGTGAGGCTTTGGAGGCCATAAAGTTAGTCGTGTGATTTCATTCCCGCCACATGTGATAAATATCAGTGCCAGTTGGAAGGAGGGATTTACACCTTTGAATTAGATAAGTGATTTCCCAAGGAGTAGAGGAAATACCTTTCAATGAGTCCCATATAATATTTGAGTATATTTCTACATGAGCTAAAGCTATTTCTCTAGTGTAGAAAATTTCAATACTATTCAACATGGATACTTCCTCCACCTTGATTGAATTCCTATCTACATAACAGGAGCTAAATATAAGTAACACTGGTCTATTTAAGTCACAAACCACTCTACCACACCACATTAATCCTTGGATGCAAGACCCATCTATATTCAGTTTAAGACCAGTGGAAGGGGGATCCATCTCACCCACTATTCCATAGGCTGAGGGCTGGGTAAGGTGTGGTGGTGTTTTCTAGCCAAAAAACCTAAGAGATAGGGTGTACTCCCTCTGACTTAGAAGACCTGTAATTTATGACACTAAACATATAGTTCAAAATACAAGATCCATGTTAGAGGGGGGTCTCGTGTCTTGCGTGGTTCCTTACCTCCCATAGTATCCAACATCCATCCAAAAAGATAAGGGAAGGAGCCCTCTATTCAAGACTATTATTATTTGTATCGCTAAACCACTACTGAAGGAGTTCACCCAGGGGTTCTACTAAAGGGATATATCCAATTAAATCTCCCAACACACCCAAAATTTTCTAGGCCCACTCTCTGTGGAGGAAAATTTGGGATATGGACTCCTCCTTGTCAGTCTTGCAATATGAGCATCATGAAGCAAAATGAATACCACTCCTCTTAACCTCCATATCTATAATAAAATAATTATTTTGGACTCTCCAAACCAGAAAGTTAAATTTTAGGGGGAGGAAATTTTACTATAGTATCTCAACCCAATGATCACTGGCTTGATTCAAGGTCAAGAATTTTGTATATGCCTTAGCTGAAAAGGTACTAGAGGAGGTACCCGTGAAAATGCAGGTATCTCGAGACTCCACCGGGTAAATACCATCATAGATATTTTTCTGGATGGGATCAAGAATTTTATAAATGAATGATGGGAATGAAATAGCCTTCTTGAATGTTATTTTAGGTGTGGGGCACTCTAGATAGCTAAGGACCTCACCAATGAAGTTGCAATTCCAAAATCTTATATCTTTGTGACCAATGATCCATCGGGAATGGTGTTCGGGCTTCTTTTATCTGACCATCTAAGAAATTTTGAATAATAGATGAGTTTCCTCTAATCAGGACAATAATTTTTACCTATCTTCCCTTAATTAATCTTCTACACTGACAGTACCCTCCAATAGTTTCTTGGGATAATTTCCCTTAAATGAAATGCATCGACTCTCCCACATTCCTCCCACCAATGCCTCAATTATCCACTAATTTTGAATGTTTCTTATAATAAACCTAATGAAATTTATTATCCCCTAGATAATCCCAAATTAAATACTTTAAAATTATTTCAATCTTCTAAATGAACTATTTAGGAACCTTTATCACTAATAGTATGTCCATGGGAATGGATGTTAACAAGTAGTTGTCAAGAATAATTCTGTTTCCAAAGGAATGAAGTTGATTTTTCGAATTTTTTATTCTATTTGTGATATTACTAATCATTCCAAAAAAATAAATGATATAGATTTTTTAGAAAGCAATAGGTTCCCCCAAGTACTATATAAAAAAGTCCTTACTTTGAATTCCCAGCAAAAGATTCAATATTTATACATCGTCTTTTTGTACACAAGAGAGATGAACATGTGGATTTTCTACTTATAGATTATTTTCCCCCTCAACATGATATAATCATTCATGATTTTGATAAATCCTTTAATAGATTAATTATATCCATTATGTAAAAATATCATATCATTAGTGAAGAATATATGAGAAACCATGTTGAAGTGGTCGCGAAATAGATAAGGGTTGATTATGCCTCAAAAAATATTGGAGCTTATAGGTCTATTGAGTGCATCCTGGGCCATAATGAATATGCTGGGGGAAATAGGGTTACCTTTACTAAGTCCCTTATTCGGTTTCATGAAGCCACTTTTCCTATATATGAATGTAATATTGAAACAAGGTGATATGAAGCAGAAAAATAGAAAATTAGAAACCCATTTAGAGGAACCCATGCTTCTCATGAAACTGAGAATGATTTTTCATTAGAGGTGGTCATAATCCTTATCTTTTTCAATCTTAATTTATATATTAGTTTCTATAACCTTTCTATTAATTCCACTAGCCATTTACTATGAAATACTTAAGGATCCTTGTATATACTGACCTTTGATGAAATCATGTTGTTCCTGTGATACCAATGAGTGAATGAATTATGAGATCCTATTGTTAATGATGGTAATAAGAATTTTGTATGCAAAATTTCATAAACTAATTGGTCTTTATTGAGATATGGACGAAGGATCTTTTACCATTGGGATTATAATCATAGTGGATACATAATAAACTTAGGTAAGATGGCCCCCATGAAAGAAATCCATGATTTCCTCAATGAGATCTTCCTTAATAATATCATAGGTTATAACTTGAAATATCCTTGTTACACTATCTGGACATGGGGAGATTTCTTGTTTGAGATACGTGATAGAAGATCATATATCCTCCTCCACTTTAATTCTCTTTAAAAACTCATTTACATGGAGGGAAATAATACATGTGATAAAGATGAAAATATCCCCTTGACCAGCTGGATAACCATTCTTCATACTAGGGTTTGGAATGCAATGAAGATAATTAAAATGTTAAGAAACCATAACACTGATCATTGTTGGGTCCTTCATAAACGAACCATCATTCAGATGGATATTATGAGCATTATAACATCTCATCTCTTTGAGACATGCATAGATGAACCCTAAATTATAATCCCCTTGTTTTAGCCAAGTGTTGTAGAATCTTTTATGGAGTCTTGTTTCCCACTATAGAAAAATATCATTAAATTGTTTCTTCTTGAGCCTAATAAAAGAAAAATGGTCATCATCCAAGGATTTTTTCACTTTCATATCAACTTTTTCAATCTCTCTCTTAAGAGAGTATAAAGATTTTTTAGGAGATGGAAGAGAGTTATTCCATTCCATAAGATTAGTTATTATGTGACACAACTTGTTATAAATTTTAATCCAGTACCTAACTTGAACAACTTTCTCCCAGGAGCCTCAAACAATTGAAAAGAAACTTTGGTGCAGCATCCGATGACTAGAGAATAAGAAATGGACAATGAGAGCTTAACATGATTTGATTTGAAATAATAGGGGGAGTGGTCTGAGAGAACATGACCCATTTGAGTGATCTATGTGTTAGAAATGGTTGAAATAGCCTGAAGGTTATCAAGGCATAGGTACAGTCTACACCATGTATGATGGATAACCCTCTGATTATTACACTAGGTAAAAATTTTCCCCCAAAAATCCAAACTCCATGAGTCCCTAAAGAAATGAAAAGGAATAGAAAGCAATACTATTTGTGCAAGAACATAAGACCCCACCTTTTTTCTTAGAGACATGTATAATATAATTAAAGTCACCTTCAAAGAACCAAACCTACTCTCCAAGATTGAAATATTTAAGTCCATTCCATAATTATTCAAAAAGTCTTGGATCACACATAGCATACACAAAGGAGAAAAAACACACCTCCTCACTAGCCATTGTAACGTCTTAGCATTAATCAGGTACAAATTGTTTTTACTTTATTGCATTCTAATTAATTAAGTGACCCGGGGCGTGCGCCTGCGCACCTCGATGCAGGTCTCGGGTAGCTTTTTTTTTATTTAAATAATTGCATAAATTTCACGAAAAATGTCACATCTCACTTTGGTGTGGTGTTTGGGTTTTAAATAATTAATTAAGGATTGGAAAAGAGAAATAAGATATTTAAAGAAGGATTAAAAGAAAGCGAGAAAGGATAAATAGAAATCCTGAAATAAAATAAAGAGGGTGTTGTGGAAAAAATGAAAATAATTAAAATGAGGGAAAGTCTAACGTTGTTCAAGTAGAATCATTCTATTCCATTGAGTATTATGCACGTAGTTCATCAGGGAAGATTCTTACCCTATTTTGGGGTTTTTCTAAAATCCTTCATTTTCATCCGTTTTAGGTAAAATCAATGTATATTGTGGATCTGAGAGTAATCTACAACTAAATGGTAGGGTTTTTACTCAATTTTCCTCCATTTCATTGATATTTATAAAAAATGCACTATTTTTTCGTTAGTCAGTGCCTACCGGCTTTGTGCAATTTTACCCATTTTAATTACATTAATGGTTCTGTTTAATTATTGTAACCTTAATCATATTAAATTATTTTTTTTAATGATTTCAACAAGATTTGACACCCCTTTGGTTATTCTGATATAGTCAGTGTATTTTAACATTAGTCGGGTTATTAATTTAATTAGTTGTTGTTATTGCGCAACCCCTTTTTATTGTTTTTAATTTAAATGAATAGTTGATTGAATTATTGTAACAAAGTTGGACACCCATTTGGGTGTGCTGACAAGATTAGTGTATTATTCCATTAGCTGAGTTTATTTTTTGATTAATTTCATGTGTTGTGAAGCACCATTTTATTGTAATTAAATTAAATTAATAGTTTCTTGAACATGAACTCCAATTGTTGGATCATTGGAACTTGTTTTTATGAACTATTTATTATTTAACTATGCATTATCCTCTGAGGTTGATATGATATGTATATTTCCTTGAATTTTCTTGTGTTGTGCTTTTAAATTTATGCCTTGTGATGCACGAGTGTATCTGGTTAGTTTTCATGCTACGACTTTACATACTGATTATATCATATCTGCTACTGTGAAAACATTAATTAAATTCAGGGCAAGGAAAGGAGGAGGGTCCCATATTAAGGTCCATGCTTATATCCTCCTTTCTTAATGGGTTACCTCTATGTGTTGAGGTGTAGTGTAGTGGGCTTTTCCAAACTGAGACTTCCCCAAACATTCTAATAATTTTGAGTGATACTGATTCCAAAAGGGCCCATCAGGATGGATCTGTTGGCAATGTGGCTAATCCATCCTCGATGACACTCGGCCACTTTTTTCAAGACCGGGACAGTCTCAGGGTAAATTCATTCCTTGGGTGATACCTGGTATTTCTAAAAATTACCTTGGACGGGCTCGGTGGTATTGGATAAATTGACGGATGTTCCATAGCGATACCTTCAGGACAGGCTCAGACTCCAACTCTCAACTTGATCCTTAAATAATGATGCACTTAAGGTTCATGTTATTGATAATTGAGTCTATTTAGAATTGGGATATTTCCCCTAATATGTGTAAGTGAGCCTGGTTAACACTGGACTTGAACCCCAAGTTAAAGCACAAGCTTGGGGTATAATTTTTCCTGGTTTTACCTTGCTTTCTGGGTTATATATATATATAAGCATGTTCATGCATTTCTACTGATAGGTACCCCTTTAGACTATGAGGTTAGACAAAAGTAGGTAATTAAGAATAGGTTTCGTTTGGGACTCAGGCCGACATATTTATTTCATTGCACTATAATTAATTTATTTGAAATGGTAATGTAATGGAACACTACATTTTTATTTTTGCACGAAATGGAAAGGTTTAGACACCATGGGTGCCGAACTATTGTGATTTTATCTCACACCCTGCTCGGGTGTCGTTGACACCGGAGTATATTACATGCTCGCAGGTATTGACAATGGTAAGTGTGCTACTTCTGATGCTTGACTGTTCATTACTGCTTAGGATGAAGACTGGGGCAGAGGATCATGCCTTGCTCCCGATGTAGTTTCTGCATGTGTCGTTTCTTTTAGTTGACTCTGTGTTTGAGTTCTGTTTTCCATACATTCAGTTTAGACTCATATCATGGAATAACTCTCTTTTTTGAGTTTCCACACTTGGTTTTTGTAATTCAGTTAGATTATTTACATTGCTTCTACATTAGTTTATTTATTCGCATGCCTCCTCTGATTATTATTTGTGGTTTTTTACTTTCACGGTGATATTATCTATTACTTATGAGGGCATAGTCTCCACTACGAACACAAAAAGGGACCTAGCTACTAGTCGGCAGACTTTGGAATTCGGGGAGATGCTCTTGAGGTTATGTGATGCACCGGTCCGGCCACTATCGTAGATCTGAGCCAGGTCGGGACATTACAAAGTTGTATCATAGGTTCTTTTTTTGTTTTACTATTTGGGTTAGATAGGAGACTCGAATATAGGGATTTGAGATGTACTCTATGCTTGGACGTAGCTAACCCATGTACAGGAGAAAACTCAAATTCCTGGCTTGGGATTGCAATTAATGATTATTCCAGTTACTGTTGATATGATTTCACCTAGGGTGACTCACTTGTATTGTTTTGTTTTTGTGCTGGTATTATTGAAATAATGGGTTTACCATTGCAGCCTGATGAAACGAGGGAAAAACATCCCATGAATCATGATAGGCACTATATGATTTAAATTCCATACATATTTCCATTCCATATCTACTTTTAACATGAATTTTCTTGTTTCATGTGAGTGATTTTATACCTAGTGGTAGAATTTTGAATTGTTGGTTTATTAAATATAAGGTTGTGTTAGTCGATTATATGTTAGCCTAACTCAAACTAAGAGTGGGTTGTAGAACTATTTAGTAATTCTTTTTAGTTGTCTCTTTTATATCAAAACTCATCTCTTGAGGCGGGTTATCTTTTGTTTAGTGCTCAGAGGCAGGCTATATACCTAACCTATTTTTCACACTACTTGTTTTCTTACCTTGTTTACTCATTGTCTAAGGCTGTGTATGGATGTCGTAGATAAATTTCATCATGATATATTCGTATTGTGTCTCAGAAGAGTGGAAATGAGGGAATTCCAGAGATGGTGGGTCTTGAACCACTAGTGGTTCCTCTCATAGAGCCTTCTATGGAACTACCTCCTATCGATATTCTGAGGGACCCTGATGCTCAGTTCAAGGATAGTCTCCTCTGGTTTATGCAGTTGGTTCATAATATTCCCATACATGCCCCGTCTATTGAAGACCTTACGTGGGACTTTCTACAGCAGCACTGTCCCACCTTCTTGGGGAGTGGAGGCACTCATGCTACATAATCATGGATAGAAGCTATAAAGTATATCTTCAACCACCTTGAGACACCTCTAGAGTGAAGGGTCAAGATTGCAATCTACATGCTTCGTGTCACTGCCAAACACTGGTGGGACATTTTTTCTCAGGCTGAGTAGGCTAGTGACATGGCTTGGGCCAATTTCAAAGCAGCCTTCTACAATCACTTTTTCCCTTAGAATCTGAGAGATGATCATGCGTGGGAGTTCCTACATCTTCAGCAGGGCTCTATGACTGTGTTAGAGTATTCTACTCATTTCACAGAATTTCATCATTTTGCTCCATCTCTGACTGGAGACGTGTTGACTACTGTGAGGCGTTTTGAGGATGGAATTGAGTATACTATCTGATCACAAGTGAACATCTTCCATTTGACCACTGTTATGGAGATCGTGAACTAGGCTCTAATCTCATAGAAAAATTTCAAGGAATCTAAACCAGTGAGCCAGGGTGGTTCAGTTCTGAGACAGGGTGATGGCTCTTCTAGAATCATGAAATATCGTTTTGAAAGTGCACGTGGGAGAAATCCTAGACAAACAGCACGTATTGATAGTCTTGTCACATGTTATTAGTGCGACAAGGAAAGTCACAAGAAGCCATAGTGCACGAGAGATCTGAAGGAGTGTTGAGCTTGCGGTAGGATAGGTCACCTTCAACATTTCTATTGTTCCATCTCTTCAGCATCCAATGGTGGAGGATCCTCACCTACACCTCTGTCAGTTATGGGATCTTTAACTCCACCGTAGGCTGGAAGTTCCTTTTTCATTAGTCAATAAGGCTGAGGAAATGGTGGAGGTCGTGGTTGAGGAAATCAAGTTCCAGACTATCAGCGTCAGTAGAGTGGACCTGCTCATGCGAACCAGGAATCATATCAGGGTCGTGGCTCATGTCCCATGTATACAGTGCAATCAGCACTAGAATATCAGAGTGCATGGACATCTATAGATATAGGTACTATTTTAGTAGCCTCTGCCTTAGTTTCTTCTCTTTTTGATACCAGCACATCGCAGTCCCTTATATCTGCTACTGTTATTGAAAGTCTTGGTTTTCCAATTGAGTACCTTTGGGGCATCATGTCTCTCGACACCCCACTTGGGTTCAAGACATAGGGCATACACCAGTGCCAAGAGTTCCCCGTCGTGATAGGTGGGTACCGCTTTGTTTGGAATTTTTATATCCTAGATATTTCTGGCATTGAAGTCATTCTTGGTATGAACTGACTTTCTCTTTACCATGCCCAAGTGTATTTCTATCATCATCGGGTGTCCTTCACATCCCCAGATGGTGACACATATCTTCAGAAAGAAGAATGGGACCTACAGGAAGACCGAGCTAAGCCTAAATATGCAGGGTTAGGAAGAGTGACCGCTTAGTTGGCAAGCCTCTTCATGAGCGATCAAGGAATGCAACTAGTTGAATTTCGTCTAGTGGTGGAACTTTTAAGGGACATTTTCCCTGATGATTTCACTGGACTACCTTCTATGAGAGAGGTGTAGTTCACTATTGAGCTCGTGCCGGGTGTGACACCAGTGTCTATCCCTCCTTATAGGATGGCACCAATAGAGCTACAGGAACTCAAAAAGATGCTTGAAGACCTTGAGGAGAAGGGTTTCATCAGAACTAGTACATCGCCTTGGGGTTCACTTGTTCTTTTTTTCAAGAAGGTAAACGACACCCTAAGGTTATGCGTGGATTATCGTCGGCTCAACTAGCTCATGATAAAGAATCAATATCCATTTCCTCGTATAGATGATCTCTTTGACCGGCTCTGGGGATAAACTGTTTTCTCCAAGATTGATCTGAGGTCGGGATACCACCATGTGCATGTGCGAACATCTAACATACCACGTATAGCATTCTGAAGTAGGTATGGCTTGTATGAGTATCTGGTTAATCCTTTTAGCTTCACGAATGCGTCGGCAGTCTTCATGGCCCTGATGAACCGGGTTTGTTTATCTATATCTTGATTCCTTTGTGGTAGTCTTCATGGATGACATCTTAGTGTATTCACATTCCAGACACGAACATGTAACCCATCTTGGCATCATGATGAGTACACTAAGAGATCACTAGTTGTACGTTAAGCTCAGTAAATGCCACTTCTAGATTGATAAGGTACACTTCTTGGGTCATATTATATCTGAAGTAGGGGTATCATTTGACCCAAAAAAGGTGAGCGTCGTGGTTTCATGGGATCATCCCAAGAGTTTCTTCGACATCTGCAGTTTCTTGGGGCTTACTGGCTATTATAGGTGATTCATCTAGGATTTCTACTAGTTATAAGTTCCTCTCACTGCCTTGACAAAGAAAGGTGTACAATTCATATGGTGAGAAGCTTATGAAAAGTATTTTTAGGAGTTGAAAGGAATATTGACCTCAGCTCCGATCCCAATTCAACCTGAACTTGGTAGGATCTATACAGTTAATTGTTATGATTTTGGAATTAGACTGGGTGCAGTTTTGATGTAGGGTGATCAAGTCGTGGCTTTTGGATCTCGCCAGCTGAGACCTCACGAGCAGAACTCTCCTACACATGACCTTGATTTGGTTGTTGTGGTTCATGCTCTATGTTTTTGGAGACACTATTTTTAGGGTGAGAGATTTTTTTTCTTACACGGATCATAAAATATTGAAATATATCTCCACTCAATGAGACTTGAACTTAAAGCAATATAGGTGGGTCAAATACTTGTAGTCATTCGATTTTGAGCTTGCTTATACCCCTAGTAAGGGTAATTTTGTGGTGGATACTTTAATCCAAAAGACACAGACTCAGTCTGTGCAGGTAGCCATCAGTGAGTGGAAGATGATGGCCTTGTTTTCAGAGATGCATCTGGAGGTTCAGAAGGAGAGTGGAAAAACGATTCTAGCAGCTCTTAAAGTGACATCCTCTCTTCTAGAACAAGTCTGCAGGCAATATTTGATTGACACTGAGGGTCTCATTTTGAGGGAAAGTGTTACAGGAGAGAACCCACCTTATGGTTGGGTTATTGATGGCACTGAAACTCTCTTTTACCATGGCCATGTATGGGTACCTTCAGGTATACGAGAAGAGCTGATGAAGGAATCTCACATCTCTGTTTGGGTAGTTCATCCTGGGCTTACCAAGATGTATAGAGACATGTGTTGATAGTATTAGAGGCCTTGTATGAAAAAGCAGATAGCAAGTTTCATCACTCGCTGCTCCACCTACCAACAGGTGAAGGCAGATCCCCAACGACCTGCTGGACTCCTACAACATCTATAAATTTTGTAATGGAAATGGAATGACAACACCATGGATTTTATTACAAGCTTTTCAAGATCTCCTCAAGGCAGTGATTCAATATGGGTGGTTGTCGATAGGTTGACCAAGGTTGCACACTTCTTGCCTATCCGAGAGACCTTTACGATTGATGAGTTGGGAAGGATGTATATCCATGAAATTTTGAGACTTCATGGTGTAACTCATTCTATTTTCTTGGATAGGGATTCTCATTTTACTTCACGGTTTTGGAAAGGATTGTAAAAGGCACTAGCCTCACAGGTACTTCTAAGTACTGCATATCACCCCTAGACCAATGGGAAATCCAAGATAGCTATACAAGTGTTATAGGATATGTTATGGGATTGTATCCTTGATTTTTGTGGTTCCTGGCAGAAGCATTTACCTTTTGTCGAGTTTACCTATAATAACAGCTTTCAGGCGACAATCCAAATGGCTCCATATGAGGCTATCCATGGTAGACTGTGGCATTCTCCTTTATGCTGGCTCAAAGAAGGTGAGACAAATCTATTGGGTCTTCATCTCATTCAAGAGACTTCTAACCAAGTTCAGCTGATTCAGAAGCGTATGACTATATCTCAGTCCCGGAAAAAGGCTCATACCGATCGTCGCCGCAGACCTCTGGAGTTCGAGGTGGGACATCGAGTCTTTCTGTGTGTTTCTATGAGTTTGGGTCATAGGCGGATTAGGAGACAGGGGAAGTTATCATTGACATACATCAAGCCGTTTGAGATAGTGGAGAGAGTTGGGCTGGTAGCCTATCGGTTACTGCTACCTCATAGGTATCGTGCAATGCACAACATTTTCCATGTATCTCAGATTTGACAAATATCATCCAGACCTGTCTCATTCTTTTGACCCCGATGACATCAATATTTAGGTTGACGCATCCTTTGCGGAGCATCTGATCTGTATCATCGACCATAGCATGAATGTCCTCTGAGTAAAGTCAGTCCCACTAGTCTGGGTGTTGTGGTAACATGGACGCATTCAGGATGAGACTTGGGAGCAAGATATGGATGTACGTGCATAGTGGTCAGAAGTCTTTTCTGGAAACGTTCCACTACCCATGGTAGGGCAACTCAAGGATGAGTTATCTTAAGGAGGGGAGGTTGTAACATCCTGAACATAATCAGGTATGGACCATTTTTACTTTATTGTATTCAAATTAATTAAGTGACCTGGGTGCATGCCTGCGCACCTCGTTGTGGGTCCTGTGCAGCTTTTTTTTAATTTAAATAAATGAAAATGTTTCAGGAAAAATTTCACGTCTCACTTTGGCATGGTGTTCAGGTTTTAAATAATTAATTAAGTATTGTAAAAGAGTAATATAATATTTAAATATTATTTAAAAGAAAACAAGAAAGGATAAAAATAAATTCTGAAATAAAATAAAGATGGGGTTATTGGAAGAAAAGAAAATAATTAAAATAGGGGATTCCCGATTTTAATTATTTTTATTATTTTCTTTTCCATTATTTTTTTTATTTTATCTCTTTCTTTTATTTCCTTTTTCCTTATCTTTTTTTTTATTATTTTTATTTTATTTTCTTTTTCTTTATTTTCTCTCTTTTCTTTTTTCCTCTCCTCTCTTCCTCTCCCACTCATCACGTCGCACCCCTCAATCCCGTCACACCAACCATCAGCCACTTTAGAAGGTTATTTCTCCTCCATCAAACATCCAATTCGTTCTTCGTCAGGTGCATAGTAATCCTTAGGGAATTTCTAACGTTTCTCAAGTTGAATCGTTCGATTTCGTTGACTATTCTGCATGCAGTTCGTTGCGGAAGATTCATACCGTATTTGTGGTTTTACTAAAATCCTTTGTTTTAATCCCTTTTTGGTCAAATCAAAGCCTATCGTAGATCTTAGAGTCATCTACAACTACAAGGTAGTTTTCCTACTCATTTTCCTTCTGTTTTTTTGCGATTTATAAGAAAACACACTATTGTGCTGTTAGTCAGTGCCTACCAGCTTTGTGCAATTTTACCCATTTTAATTACTTTAATGGTTTTATTTAATTGTTTCAGCCATAATGATAATAAATTAATTTGTTTTAATGGTTAAAACAAGATCGTAAACCCCTTTTGGTGTGGCGACATAGTGGGTGTATTTTTTCGTTAGTTGGGTTATTGATTAAATTAGTTGTGGGTATTGCACAACCCCTTTTATTGTTTTTAATTTAAATGAATAGTTTTTTGAATTATTGTAACATAGTTGGAAACCCCTTTGTGTGTTCCAATATGATTGGTTTATTCTTCCATTAGCTGAGTTTATTTTTTGATTAATTTCATGTGTTTCGAAGCAACTTTTTATTATAATTAAATTAAATAAATAGTTTCTTAAGCATGAACTCCAATTGTTGGATCATTGGAACTTGTTTTACTAAACTGTTTATTATTTAAATATGTATTATCCCCTAAGGTTGATATGATATGTATATTTCATTGCAATTTGTTATGTTTTACTATTAAATTTATTCCTTGTGATGCATGGGTGTATATGGTTAGTTTTCAAGTTACGACTTTACATGATGATTATGCTATATCTGCTGCTGTGAAAACATTAATTAAATTCAAGGCGGGGAAAGGAGGAGGGTCCCGTATTAAGGCTCATTATTAGATCCTCTATTCCTGACGAGTTACCTCTATGTGTTGGGGGTAGTGTCATTGGCTTTTCCAGACTGAGAATTCCCCGGTCTTTCTAATACTTTTGATTGATACCGGTTCCAAAAGGTCCCATCAGGATGGATCTGTTTGAAATGTGGCTAAGCCAGCCTCATATGACACTTGACCCCTTTTTTGCAAGATTATAAGGGACTCCGGGTAAATCCATGACTCGGGCGATACTTGGTCATTCAAAAGATTTCCTTGAATGGGCTTAGTGACATTGGATAAATTGATGGATATTTCGTAGAGATACCTTCAGGATGGGCTCAGACTCCAACTCTCAACTTGAACCATAAATAATTATGCACTTAAGTTTAATGTTATTTCTAATTGAGTCTATTTAGAATTGATATATTTCCCCAGATATGTAGAAGTGTGCCTGGTTGACATTGGACTTGAACCCCATGTTAAAGCACAAGCTTGGGGTATAATTTTCCTTAGTTTTACCTTGATTTCTGAGCTATATATATATATATGCATGTTTGGGAATTTCTACTGATAGGTACCCTTTCAGACAACCAGCCTAGGCTGATGCTGGTGACCAGGAACAGGTTCCGTTTGGTACTCAGGCTGACTTATTTTTTTCATTGCACTGAAATTAATTTATTTGAAATGGTTATGTAATGGAACATTGTATTTTTATTTTTGCACCAAATGGAAAGGTTTAGACATCATGGGTGCTGGCCTACTAGTATTTTATCTCACACCCTTCTTGGGAATCGTCGACACCCGAGTATATTACATGATCACTGGTATTGAAAAGGGGAAGTGTGCTTCTTCTGATGCTTGACTGTTCATTACTTCTTAGAATGGAGACTTGGGCAGAGGACTAGGCCATGCTCAGGATGCAGTTTCTACTTTTATCTTTTCGTTTAGTTGACTGTGTTTTTGAGTTTTGTTTTTCGTACATTCAGTTTTGACTCAAATCATGGCATGACACTCTATTGTGAGTTTTCACACTTGGTTTTTATTATTCAGTTGGATTATTTACATTGCTTATATTGCAGTTTATTTATTCACATTCTTCCTCTACTTATTATTTATTGTTGTTTACTTCTGTGGTGATATTATCTGTTACTTATGAGGGAATAGTCTCCCCCACCGACACGAAAAGGACCCTTGCTACTAGTTGGTATCCTCTGGCATTCGGGGAGAAGCGCTTGAGGTTATGTGACACAACAGTTCGACCACCGTCATAGAGGTGATTCAGGTCAGGACGTTACAACCATAATCTAGACTAACATGCTGATCCAAATCCCCCACCTTAATAATGCTCACCTAAGAATTCTAGAAGTCCCATAGGTTCAGATTGACCAGATACTCATGCATAAAATCATCGAAAACAACTCTTTTAGAGAATTCCACAATCATGGAGGTATTTTGTTTTGGTTCCAGAAAAAATGATAATAGAAGCCATATTTATTGATTCCTCATTAGAGAGAAAATATGATTTTAACTGGTCTCATAATCCCTAGACATTACAGATAATATGATATATAATTGGAAAAGAGGGTACTTAGAACTAGCCCCAGATGAAAGAAGCACCTCACCTTGAAAACATGAATCCACTAGAAGTATTATGGATTGGGATCTAGTACAAAAACCATTGGATGGTGATGAGTAAACAAAGGGTGATTGAAGCTCTGCCTAAACTGCTAGAGATAGAGACCAAGAACTTTTCTTAACTAAAAGGAGATGAGATAGGCTAGTTGGAGAATATGATAATGTTTTGTATCTATTAAACACTAGGACTAGAGAAGATGAAGGACCCAAAGCCCAGAGATCCAAAGTATTAGTAAATGAAGAAGCATCAGTGGGAGATTACCCTTTGGATTCTTTTCATAGATGAATAGGAAATATGGTGGCTAGAGGAAAGGGATGAGATGGTGAGGGTAAAGGGTTGAGGGATATGAAAGGGGATCTGGGAGGATGAGGCAAAGAGATAGAATAATAATGAAGGGGAGGGGGATTTAGGAAGAGTGGGAAGAGGGCCAAGAAAGGGTAATGTGAGTGAGAAAACTAGGGAAGAGGACAATAAAGAGAGGGAGGAGGATCAAGGGGGTTGAAACTGGGGGGAACTGATGCATTAGGGGCTACCAAAAGCATATCTATAGATGATCGATCTGGTTCAAAATGAGAGGATGTAGATGCACCTCTAAAAAGTGGATTTTTATGACTTAGTGGAGGGAGGAGTGAAGCATGCTTTGTATAAACTAAAATCATGTTTCCATGGTGGTGAAGATATGTACTAAATCAGGGCACCACAGAATAAGAAATAGATTGTTTCCATTCAAGATAATCCTCAACTTAAAGTAGTAATTGGGACAGAAATGGAGATGAAATTTTCATCACGATGCAAATGAATTCCAAAGTTTTACCGTCATGATATAGAGTGAAGTCATCCACACAAAATAATTCTCCATGAAAGCCCCCAATTTTCTCCAAAAAACCTATGTTATGAAATGGAAGTGGTGTCCTCGGAATCCTTAGCCATCAATCCTCAAACTAAGATTCACAGTTTTGATGGGCCTCCATTGACCAACAAGAAAGGTGAAATATACAATGATGTAGTGATCTAGGTCAATGAGACTAGGACTTAAAAAATCAGCATGAGAAGATAGACTAGTGCTGAAATATTTCCTGCTAATATTAGAGAATTCGGCAGGTAGGGAAAATCCCCACGATCAGACAAAATTCGAGAAGAGGCTTAACGGTGCCTTGTCTACCCTGAAGTGAGATACAAGAGTCAACATGAGAAGGTCTAAGGCCTATACTAAATTCAATTAAAAATTAAAGCACTGGAGTCCCATTGATTAATCCAAATCTGAAGGAGTACACCAGAATTTCTGGAAAAAGTGAGGAATAAGGAGGGGTCTAGGGGATCCTGAAGAAGAATATCATTCATTGACAATACCAAAAAGGATACATGACCTCGTTGGATTGAATAATTAGTTATGGAGGCATTTATAACCACTTCAAATCCATCAAGGTCCATTCTAAACCTATTCTTTGATGACTCCTAGATCTCTGAGGATGTTTTGGCCACCGTAACAGTAGGGGAACTTTGGATAGCTGAAGGTGCGTGGGGCGCATTGTTTCATGAGAGAAAAATTTGAATGAATGTATTAGAGACTGAATTTATAGATATATTATGTAAATTAATACATTTTGTGCTTGTTTTCTCACTATGTTTGGAAAGATAGGTGTTTGTGTTGAGACATCAATCATGCACTGAATAAGTTTGAGTGTTGGCAGGATGAGCTTGTAGATTGTTGATAGGCAGTAGAGAGTTGATTATTCTAGAACAATAATTCCTTTTATATAACATTCTATCCTTCATTTTTTTCAATTTCACTTCCTCAACCATGTATCTTTTATTTTTTTCATCATCATTGTTTCCTTTATTAAAAATTTGTTTATATTATTTCTTTTACTACTTTCAAAATAAAAAAAAGTATAAAACTATTTATTCATAAATCACTAGGATAATCACATTACTTATTTAAGACCAGATTTTTGGTTAGCCAATGTGTTATATCTATTGAAATATAAATTTATATTTTATAGTTTATATGATTGGTTATCAATGTTTTGTACCTAGAGTTATTTTTTACCTTGTTCTATTTTTTTATGATGTGATGTTTGAATCTTTAAAGTTATTAAAATGTTCCTTTTTTCATTATTGGTGGTATTTGTTATGGATACCAGCATATAAATAGAGGATATTCTCTTCATAATCAAGTTTTTTTTATTTATGACACATTTTAAAAATATTTAACAGAGTCAGTGACACACAGAGATGATAATATCTTAATATTGAGGCCGATTTTCAATCACTTGGGTGCCTAGGGCAATGTGTTGTGGTGGTTGTGGTAACTATCGGATGAGGATTTATTGGAGTGGAAATGGAGGTGTGGATAGTTGTGTGGTATAGGGATGTCTTGAGGTTTGTGTGATATGGTGGTATTTTTTATTCATTATGAAATACTTGAAAGGTATCTCATGATTTTTTTGTTCAGACCTCCTTTTTTTCTATGTTCTCTGTTGGTTTTTAATTCTCAAGGATGAGAATTATTTGAGAGATATATAATTTAAAGGTCCAAAATATTATTGATCCCTCCTTTTTCATTTTTGGTTTTCTTATATTTAACAAAAAAACATATTTTAAGAAGTGGTTTTTAAATGGTTTTGAAAATTATGGAATTAATTTTTAAAAAACAAAAAAAATGAGAAGTTAATATATATGTTTAAAACTGATTACAACATTTTAAAGGTGTCTTGGGGTTTTTTTATATAATAAGTAACAATTTTTCTAGATTTATTCAGAGATATAAATTTTTTTTTAAATAATTATAAAATATTTTTGTAAAGTGGAATACAATTTTTTTGTTATTAATAAACCATTTTCCTTATAATTAATAAGTTTGTTTTGATGGTAAATTAAATAAAGGTAAGGAAAAACTTACCCTTATGTATGGATTATCATATACATAAGGGTAAGAATGTTTTTAATGGTTTTTTAATTGGTTATATTAAGTTACTCATGTGTGATCCTTTGTATATCATTCTGTAAGGTTAGAACAAGTTAACCTTATCTAATCCACCTAACCTGTGCAAGAGTAAGCTCAAGTTACCCATATATATTCCTTTACAAAGTATTGTGTCAAGATAAAAACAATTTACCCTTACAAAGACCACTTAATCTGTGTATGGGTAGTGATGTTACCCTATTTTTTGTTAGAACCAAGGATTTTATTTACTATAAATAGATTATGGTTTGTGTTTGTTATCAATCCCTAATGGACGATCAAGAAGTTTTCAAGGGAAGAGATCTTAAAGTTCAAGCAGACAATGGTATTGATGGTGGTGTCATTTCCCAGTGTTTAACAAATTTTTGGGGCCCAAAATTTAGAGAATAGAAAGCACTGTGAAAAGTTGTTTTTCATGAAGGAATTATAAAAATATTGAAAATGAATTATTTTGAGAATATGGGATATGAAAGTGGTGTTTTTCAAAGGATTAAATATTTTTGACAATGTGTTCTGCGATTACAACAAGCATCATGAACGATATAGAATTGGAGCTTAACAATCGATGATAGTGATCTTTTTTATTATGAGAATTATAGAATCATGGAGGAACGAAGTGTTTTACTAAGAGAATTTTGACAACATCAAATCCCAATGGCACTTTGCGAAGGTAGGTGAATTTTGAAGATGTTTTTAACGGATCTGAAAAACATGCTAGAGGTAGTGGAACTTCATGAACGGATGAGCCTATAAATTAGAGGATATCCATATTTACTTCTAATGAATTTTTCAATGGAAAATCTAGAATCGCTCTCTTTTCATGAAGCTAAGGGAGCTCCAGGAAACTGACATGCCATGAAAACTTGAGCATCACGAAAATACTTACAAAGTCTTGACTGGTGCCAATGCTTTTGAGAAAAAGGTACTTCATAGTGATGGGGTTTACCAGGATGACTTTGTGAGAGTCATTAAGGAATTTTTTATACAAAGTCAGGGGTTCTTTCTTAAGGTAGTATTTTCCATGAAGGTAAGGGAGGTTCACGAAGTAGCTTCACAAAAGGTAGTTTTGAACATTTGGTTTTAAGTGAACAGTTCTTTCAAGTGTATCAATTTAGGAATTCAATGTAAGTAGTGTCTCATGATATACTGAGACGAAGACTTCAATGAAAATATATTGAAGTGACTTTCATGTCAATAAAACGAGTTATACTTATATCACAGTAGGAAGCAAGTGGGGTCAAAGGATTAGTTCCTTGGGATGCAATGTGCTATCCCGAAAATCATATTAATGGTAGTGTGCTTAGAATAAAGTGGTTGTTTCTCAACTCTTATACTCCAAAACTAGTTAAGATTACTTGACTTGGGTATGACCAACAACCTTTTGGTGTATGCTCCTTGGACTATCCCTTAGTAGTGAACCATGTAAAATTATTTTGTCATCTCCTTTCATGTGATTGTTTGTTTCCTACACATTCTCATTAGAAAGGTTTAATAGGTTTCTACTAACATGGGAGAAATATCCATTAGTTTAAAAGAAAATGTCAACACCCTGATTCACCTCTCCCATCTTAGGGTGTTTTGGGGTCCTATACTTTTTTGTAACTCTCTATTCTTCTTAAACATATAACCCCATCCCCCATGAAATATTTGCAGTGATATTAAATCATAAAATCATGGAATTAATTTTTTTTGACACATTTAATGATTTTTAACTCATATTTAGAATGTTTTAATCACTCCACAATTAATTTTTCATGTCAAAACGAATCATTAGGGAATTAAATCAGTGATTCAATGTTGTTTATTTTAGATTATTCTAAATACTTGTTTCATCAAAATATGAAATAATTAAAACCTTATCCCATAAATATTCCTTTATTTTTCCTCTCATTTAGATGGCCTTGAGACCCCCTCTCTTCAGCTATAAATCTTTAGGAGACTTTCGAATTCTTCCTTTATAATTTCTAAGAAAGGCATAACATTCTCTCTTATCTATTCATTAGCTATAATAATTTACAAGTGTAAATACTTGGTAGGGGATCCTTCATCTTTCCAATTTTAGTTATACATGTGTAGATATCATGATTTTGTTTTCCTTTGGGGAGATAGTATGCACTAACTTAACAAAGATAATCAATTAGATTGATTGAAACTAAAAAAAATTGTGAGAAATTGCATGATGTTTAATTTTTCATAAATTTTTCTTATATATTTGAGTATGCTTGGTTTTTTTTAATTTTCACTAATATTGAGGTTTGGTAGGTTGTTTTGGCTAATGATATTTTGTAAAAAATTATTATTCTTGTTGATTTGTCTTTATTTTCAATAAATAGGATAAGAGAATACATTCATCTAATAAAATTAGTTTCCCAATGGAATATAGGTTTTTTATGAATTTCCTTAAAAAATTGAATTAAATATTATAAAATTCCCTTGATTAATCTAAAATTAGTCATATGAATGTGTGGTTCATTACATTTTTTGTGTGGTGGATTAGAAAAGGATTGGTTTTCATATGTTTTGTTTGAAATGTGGGGCATGTTGATATTATGGAAAACTACTTTTTTGTTAGTTTCCTAGTAGATATGGAATGAAATATTAATGATGAAACTAAAATGGAATGGGTTGGATGGATAATAAACTCTAAAATTAAATAAAAAGTATGGATAAAATAATTTTAATTTAATATAAAATGAATTGTCTCAATAAATAAATATGGTTGGTAATTGAAAAATATGAAAAGGGATTAACTTGATAAGAAAATAATGAATTTAGATTGTGGTTTTTTCATGCTTATATGGTGTGATGTATTTAGAGGTGGAAGCAGTAGAAGTGAATTTCATAAGGGCTTATGACGATGTTGTGAGTTGGGATGTTACTTGTATTATAAACATATAGGTTAGAATTATTTATGTGACTATTATATTGTATTTTCATTCTGATTTCTATATACGCCCTCCCCTATTGAGCACTCAGTGATGACACCCAAATTGTTTGGAAGGTGTTTTTTCCAACATCTGAGATGGTGAAGATAGATGGATGTTTATCCCCTCTTCACTACTCAATATTCCAAGTGAGGTTCTTATGCACAAGTGATGATGGATTGAGGACATAGTGCACTTGTGGTTTACATGAAAAAATTGATAAGGTGGTTCATAGTGGGGGTTACTCATAGTAGGAGGAGGGAAAGAGGTTTATGTCCTTAATGTTCATGATACCTTACTATACTGGATATATGGTATGGGTTATAAAAGGATATTCATGAGATTCCTAGTTTCACATGGGGTTCTTGGCGTGATGTTGTTACCCAAGTGTCTTCAATAAGGATTCTATGTAAGATATGATAGTGCCTTCACATACGATATAGGGGTGTGGGAGTGAAAAATTAGTAGGAAAAATAGTTGGGGCTCCTTATTTATCAATATTCTCCTTACCATGTTGATATACTGGGATTATTTATTTGGTGAATTTACCTTGTCAAGGAAGGATTGGTTGGCTGGACTACTCATGTGTTGTTGGTTTTTCTATTTTCTAATTGGTGAATTAGTATTCCCTTTTTAAATGTTCATGATAGAATTTGGGTATGATCCCACTATGTATACATGTTATACTCACCCCGCCTATATAAAACTATTTTTCCAATTTTATAGATGACTTTGGGGACCGAGTTGGATATTACTGGCCAAGACATTGGGTTTATTAGTGATTCTCTAAACTAGGAATTTCTTCTGGGTATTTATCTAGAAATTATTTTATCTATTTACATCACACTTGCATTATGGTATGGTTTTGGATTCCTTTTTATTAAATTATTCTATGATGTTTATTGGTGTATGATATACTCTCTCCCAATCTTACAATATCTATTAAGGTCAATTTCTTCCATATATGATATTTCTATACCCATAGTTCTAGTCTCTAACCCAAGGCCCACTGAAGGTAGGACTCATGGGTCATTGTCACTCTTACTTTATTACTGACCCAGGAGGGGAACCTTTTGAGGGAAGGGGTCATGACACATATCTCTCTATCTATAAACCTATATTTAAGCCATGTATTTTCCTTTTTTTATTCCAAAAAATATAAATAAGTCAACTTTGATTTGAAATATATCAATCTAATAAACTCTAAAGGCATCCACATCTTCTTAAATCCTTTTTTATTGGGAAATTTGAATGTCATCTATAATTGAACAAATAAAATTTATGTCATATAAAATATATAATATTTGATCAATTGGAAAAAATATTTTGAGATATTTTAATGTTATCCAATCCCATAACTAATATTTCATCGATAATTCAATACTCCTCCAATCATGATGTAATGTGATTATCTTAAAATGACTCTGTATGGCTATGAAACTCTTGAACTACTTCACATTTGGTAATATATGATTATTTTTATCATCAAATTAAATTTGAAATCATTTCACCCTGTTAGGAAGAGAATGTTTTGTAAATATTTTATCTCGTGTCTACAACTTTGGGTATCGTATTCTCTAGAGAAGAATATGGGATACAAATAATTTTTGATAAACATAAGTTTAATTTCAATAAATAATTTAATTGTTATTGATGAATTTACATGAATAAATATACACATACCCTGGTAATTATTTTCTATCTCTATATATGTCATTTAAATAAATTTATTATACTTAAATGAAATCGTATTTACCTATATTTTGTTAAAATTAAATGGTTGTCAAAAGTAAAAAAAATGATTGTTTATAATAAAAAGAAAATTATACCTATTTTTTATCTAATATAGCTAAATAAAGCTCCATACCTAAAATGATGAATACAAAGAAATAGTCATAGAAGAAAATGGTATCAGGATTTCCTACCAAATAAATTTGTAACTAAAACTAAAGAATATAAAAATGAATACAAAAAAATTCAAAAAAGATCAACATCTGAGAATGTGTAATTCTGTATACCTATATGTAATTATATCTAAATTATTGTTAGATGTAAAGAAAATTATTACTTGTAATATAAAGAAAATTATATCTATTTTATCAACTAATACAATTGAATAAAACTATACACCTAAAAATTATGAATTCAATGAAATAATCTTAGTGAAGATAATGTTTCCAAGCTTCCTTAAATTATAAAATTAACTTAAACTGATGAATATCTAAATTAATACAAAAAATGAAGAAATTATGAACATTAAAAAAGGTATAATTCTATATACCAAAATTTTATTATAATTAAATAATATTTTGAAGTACAATATTTTATTATTCATAAAAAAATTATATATCTTTTTTAAACTAATATATCTAAAGAAAAGTGAATACCTGAAAATGATGGATACAAAAAGAATATTGTAGAAAAATATTGATTTCATGACACTTCAATCAAAAAATGTATAACTGAAACTGATCAGTATAAAAATTAATAAAAATTGGTTGAAATGGTCAACATCTCTAGATTTGAATATTCAAGTTAAAAATTTTGTTTTTTAATGTGTAATATTCACAAAAAAAATAAAAAATAGATATTTAGTTGAATAATCAGGAGACTAAAAAATTTAATGCTCAAATTTATTATATATGATAATTGTTTATATAATCGAATATTCATACATCACAAACATTTTTATCTATAGGTAATCATATAATTGATGAAGAAATATCACATAAATCAATAACACCATCAATATACTCATCACCCAAAGAAATTTTTTCCCTTATAAAATGATACACCAATGATCATTTGATGGATTAGTAACATTAAATATCTACTTTTTATGCATCATAATGTTAAATGATTCCTCTATATAACTAAATATTTTCAAATTAACAAGTTTAAATCCATAATCATCATGCTTGACACAATTGAAAATATTAACCAAATTAACCATAAGCATTGGCACTAAAAATTTAGTATATTTTTTGTTCCATATATCCTCAAGAGATTAAAAGTAAGTACTTCATAAAAAATGATTTTTTATCTTTTAGACATGAAAAATAATTTTCATTAGTGACGAACATTACTAAACTATTTTGAATGACACTATTATTTCCTTGATTTTTTGTGAAGAATGTATAACCACAATGTGAAAAACATGAAAATGAGATAAAATTAATAGATGTTCCCCAAACTGACCATTTAATGGATTATTATGCAGATTAATAGGTTTTAACAATCTCTTTAAAATATAAAGTAAGGGTATTGTTATAACATCTCTGATTTTATATGTACACTTTTTAGATATTATATGGATTGATTTTGAGACCTAGAGATGATACAACATGCGATTATAATGCCCGATGTGCCTAGAACAATTATTTAAAAAATATTAAACTTTTTAATAGCATGGGAATGTGATTTTATATAAAAAGTGGAATAAATTTTAAATGGGTGCTGGGATTACAAATTTTAGGGAAAATTTGAGATCAAATTAACGACTTTACCCTAATCGTGACCAAACTTTAGTTGACATGGGTCATCTATAGAAAATGTCAACAAGGATGTAACCATAAATAAAATTATTAAATAAAATTATTTTATTTTTAAATCTTAATAACTAAGGAATAGTGACTTTTATTGGAAATCTGATACTACCATTGAGTTCATAATGTGGTGATTTCCCTAGGCGTGACTTAACTTTAGTCGGTGAGGACCATTTGTGGAAAATCTATCACGACCCATAATGGGAATAAAATAATTTAATAAATAATTATTTTGTTTATGTATCGGATGAAAATATTAAAAAAATATTGTTAAGAATAATTTCCATTTTTAGTCGTAAAACCCTGGAACCCATGGAGAATTGTTAGAGTGATCTTTAAGGATTCTCTTTCAAGCGATGACGACAGATCATGGATCAATAACCAAAAGACATCAGATTTGAAGGATCTGACCTACGACAATGATGTGGTGACCATTATTCATCAGCGAGTGATCTAAATCGAGGTAGGTCATGTGGTTCAATTATTTATTTCCCCGTTCTTAATTTCTAAAATAAACTTGAATCAATTTATAAATAGATTGATTCATGGATCTTGTGTATTTGGGGAAGAAAATTATCTTTTTGGGGGTTTTAATGGGATATTAAAATTTGTGATTTTTTTATTTTGTTTATAATAGTGAAGGAAAAATATCTATATTAAAATTGATTTAGGTTCATTCTTCTCTTTTTTTCTTGTGATTTTCTCCCCCGATTCATCATTTGTCGCAGGCATTCTTCAATTGGCCTGTCACTCGATACATCTCGATCGATTGATCATTGGACACCCAATAATTGGTTCAATGATTTGATATCGAAGATATTGGATTGGCAAGGCACAATGGATGTATGGTGATAGAGATGAAGTTATTCTAGTGATGGATGATTCCCAAATTCATGTTCTTTAACATTCTTTGGAACCCAACAAAGAATGGCGATTTGATCCATCTTATAAGAAGATCAGAAGATGAAATGTGTTGATCTGGAGATGACATGATTTGAAGAGATCGGATCTGCGACCATTTGTTTTTTTGAGTAGCAAAGGAGGTGTGGTGGTCTATGGAAGGGACCACCGGCCCGACACCGACGACCATCGTCGTAGTAGCCGCGTGCGATGGAGGCGGCCATGATGAGGAGGATGAGGTTGTGTGCAGTAGGCCATGGGATACTATCAACATCTTCATGCAGTAGCCATGGGACATAGAATTTGTGGTCGTGTTAGACATGGAAAACAATAACATGGGTCCGAGCAAGGGAATGGGAGATCCCAGTTGGATGGGTCGGGCCCAATAAGTCGAGTCAGCCAAGCGGGCTGGGTCAGACCTGGTGGGACCCAAGGTAATCGGGCCAGAGTTAGGCCATGGTCAACTGAGGTGGTCAAATATGATCCATGGTATTGCCAACTACCATGCGTCCATGGTAGTTAGGGGTTGTCAGCTATGAAAGGTGGATTGACCATGTGGTTCGTCCACAAGTGGCTGATCTGAGTGGTCGACCACAATGGTCGGTCCATAGGCGCAGTGACCAACTTTAAAACTTAAAAAATATGTAACTTCTAAATAGAGCACCCAATTGATGGGTTTTCTATGGTTTTGAGGTCATGACGTTGAGATGACTCTTTTGAGATAAGTGGTGAGTTTTTAGTTTGGACGAATATATGTGGAGAGTGTTCCCGTTTTCCTTTCCTCAAGGGTTTAATACAACATTACATTCACTTCACTGGATAGTAATCCCCTCTAGATGTTGAGTCTCATATAGCATATGGTATCCTTCCATGAGATTGGAGTTAGATCCTCTATCACCCATAGTAGAGTTTTGTGGAATCGACGTAACCACTGAGAGTAGGTTGTTGGTCCTCCATCTAGAGGGCCACATCAGTAGGGTCAGTTGTATTCCCCGGTGTGTCTAGGTAGGATCCTCTACATTATGGGTAGATCCAGATTGGTTATGTGGTATTCCTTAGTGTGTTTGGGAAGGATCCCCTCCCTGTGTATCATTGTATTCCTTGACTAATATATTCTCTTTGGGTGGGTGTCTCTAATGATATCATGGCTCGAGGAATGAGTTCTCCCTGAATTATCATTCTTCTAGAAGAATCATGTGGATGGTAATTGGTTTTGGATTACCTCTAGACATTGTGTCTTGGATTGAGAATATTTGTATATCCTTTTTATATATTCTTTAGACATATAAATATTTAGTTATGATTGTACAATCCTTTGTGGTAATCCTATGTGGTATTCCTTTTTGGTAATCCTATGTGGTATTCCTCTGTGGTAATAATGTGTTGTATTCTGTTGTAATAATTGTTTAAGGTAATACTATGTGGTATTCCTTTATGATAATCTTGAGTGGCATTCCTTTATGGTAACCCTTTGTGGTAATCCTGTGGGCTATTTCTTTGTGGTAATACTGTGTGGTATTCCGTTGTGGTAATCCTTTATGGTAATCCTATGTGGTATTCCTTTGTGGTAATCCTTTATAGTAATCCTATGTGGTATTCCTTTATGGTAATCCTTTTTGGTATTCCTTTCTAGTATTCATGTATGGTATTCCTTTTTCGTATTCCTTTTTAGTATTCCATTATGGTATTCCTTTATGGTTTATATTTTTCATTCCAAGGTTTCCTACTGATTATTTTTATACTCACCCCTACATGGGCTTTGCCCACATATGTCGTGTCTTGTTCAAATGATCAACCTTTTAATGGATTCCGAGGTAGACCAAGACCAGACGATTCTTTGGAAGACCTGGCAGACCGATTTTTGTTCTAATAACTTTTCAAACAGTAGTCCCAATACCTCTTTTCTTACAGGTTGGACTTCTGGTTACGAACTCTTTTAGTGGGCTTGTATTTTTCCTTTGTTACATTATAGTAATTCCACTCTTGTACTATGGTTGTGGGATACAGTGGTTTCCATGCATTTTTTTAATTTGGGTTTTTACATTTTAACATTTGTGGTTTGGAGATGTGTGCGTGCATAAAGTTACATTAGGATAATGCCTCCCATTTGTGGGATAATACAACTCAGTGCTTGTCACCATTCCCGGACCTATTATAGACGGGCTTGGGGTAGTCACGGAACAGGCCCCTCTGGGATGGTTTGTGACAATTTTTATGCTCACGAATCAACCACTTTTCATTATTGTTTGGATATATTACCTTTAACTCAGTAAGTTACCATGATATATATGGTTTAACATCACATATGTTGTTTAAAGTATATTAATGTTCCCGTTTCACTACTTCACATGCAATTCACATTACTTTTAAGATAGGGATCCCCTTACTATCACTATTTATTTCTATATATTGAGATATAGGTATAAAAATGTTCTCTATTTAGCAAAATTATTCAATATTGAAATAAAAAACCTCCTTCAATATATATTTTCCAACAATATATGTGTATGGTCACTATGAATTTTTAACCGATCCCTTTATAATTTTCATATACCACTCAAAATGTTACATTGAAGAAAAATATAGAGCCATGTTTATCTTTATCTCTTGTACCAAATGAATCACTATATGAACCACTATATCCAAAGAAAGATGGTAGAAAATACGTATCTTGTTGAGAAAGTATGGGCACATATTCATTCATCAAAGAATTTAAATTTTTTTGACCCATGACCTTTTGATAAATGGAATTGAAAAGGTATCACAACTTGATGATATAATTTATAACATCCATCGCAAATATTGTTTCATCAGTTTCTGATGAAATCCATATTTGGAAATGGAAACACCCAACAACGCATGAATTAATGACAAGATATGTCATTAAATAACAAATTTTCAAAGGTAGGTGGTCATTGGAGTTCCTTAACAGTGATTCTTTGGAAGGTGTTTTGGTTGAGGGGATAGGAGGTCGAGCTCATCACAACCTTTAAGGAAAATTAATGCCTACTCTGGGAAACTCTTATAGATTTATGAGATATCTATAAATCCTCCCCAAACTCCAATGTTGATACTGGTTAACCTTATGCCAATGATTAATCGTTAACATGCATGTATGTTGAAATCTGTTTGTATAATTGATTAATAATATTTTTTCTTTACTAAGTGATGTTCAATTTTAAAGAGATATGGTTTAATTCCATATAACTAGGTTCTCTAGAGTTTTTCACCATCTATGAAGGAGTTAAATATTGATGGTACCAGGTTTGAGTACCTGAAAAGGTATCCCTATATATCCTTGTGAATGAAATGAGAACCCATGTAGTTTGGTTTCACTTAACTGGAAATGTTATAACTTTTTGTGTCATGTCACAAGAAATGATCCATGTAGTTTAACATAGTACAATAAGAATGATAATGTGATAGGTTTCCAAAAATGGTTGATGTGGAACTTACACAATGGTAAGACTTTATGGATAACCTTAATGGGAATATGGTCTAATGATTTTGGATTTCGTGATTACCATAAGTGAATATGGATCTCTAGGTAGAGGATGTTATCCTTGGGAATATGATCCCGTGAGAATGATATGACAGTGCCTAGAGATAATATGGATCTCTGAACAGGGGGCATAATTTCATTGATAGTATGATCTAGTGATGGAAATTATTTAATGTTAGGTTTTAACCTCATAGATAAATCCTATATATATTACAAAAATATGAATCAAAACCTATGTAATTTGAGTGATAAAGTTTGGGGTCATATGACAGGATTGTACTGCGAATTCTTACATCATATAGTATGGATGTTCTTGTGTAGTTTTACATAATGCAATATAAACATTTTCCACAAAGTTTAACTTCATGTTGTGAGGAATTATTTTTCAGGAAAGATTTAACAATAGAGTATTGGGTGTGGTTTATGCATTGGATATACTCTAGAATTCCAAACCCAATCAGTATATTAAGTGAAGGTATGGAGAGTTGGGAGTTACACTAAGTAAGAGGCCTATTTTGAGGGAATTTTCATTATTCTAATATCATTATCAAATAATATCTATAATCTTCTATGAGAAATACACAGTGTTATAAAAAAGAGATAGAATTTTGGGTGCATTGCTTGATAGCGCTTAATAAGGTTTGAATGGGACTTTTTCAATAAGGCCACTAGATGAGAGAAACGTTGACCAATGGATGATACCTCAAATGGGAACTCTCTTGGGTCTTATACATAAAGAGGAATCTAATCTCGCATTCTTATTTGTAAATGAGGGATATGGAGGTAGGAGAAGTATAACTTCCTTAAAGAAAGACTAAGGGATTCATCTAGGAGGGGTTCTTTTTCTAGTATGATTCATTGAAAATATTACTAATACATCATTGATCTAGGAGATCCCCTAATATCATTCCCAAGATTAGTTCCCTTATTATAAATATAATTCATGTTTGAAATCCCCCTAGGGCATCTTTTATAGAGAGGATTATAAAGAGCTTCTTTTTATCAATGGAATCCATAATTAAAGGATGTATACTGGTGTGAATTACCTGATCATTTTCATCAGGTGGATTTGGAGGATGCTTTATGTAATCCTTTTATTGTGGTTTTGACCTTTTTAGAATAAATATGATATGGTTTTCTAAGTTTAATTGATTTGATATAGAAATATAGAGTGTAGTTTTCTGGAATGGGGGAACCTTTTTCAGGGGCATCTTGTGTAGTTAGTATCATGAAGTTTACCTCGCAGACTAGGAACTATGTGGTCGCTCCAACTCTGTGGTGTTCTGCTTACTTTAATGAGTTTTTTTTGTCATCACGTGATCAAATTGTGGGGTTTCCTTAGTTGTTTAGGCTTCACGAGGATTTCCCCAGTGGGATTATCCTCATGTGGTCACATCATGGGGTTGCCTTTATAGTTTAGGCCTCACAGATTCATCCTGTATAGAGTTGGCCTCTTTATGATCAACCTCTATATGTTTTTCCTCTATGCATTCAGCCTTGAGGGTTTTTCCTCCTCGTGGTCTACCTTAATATTTTTCCCTCTACACTATAGGACTTTAGGGTTCGTTTATATGTGGTCCACCTATATGGGATTACTATTTCTCAAGAGGGTTTCCCATTGATTTCATACATATGTTTTTGCTGAAGAATGATTCCCTAAATTTTACATTTATTAGATATTCGTGTTTGGGCTCTCTATCAGGTTTTTTTGTGTGTTCTTCCTTATTTTCCTTTTCTTAGGATGAGTGGGGTTTTTATAGGAATCACTAAATTTGATATTTCCCAAAATAGGTTGATATTGAACAGATTCTACCAGGCCACGAATAGGGAGTATGTGGTGAGGTGAATAGGTGCAAAGTACACATTGGTGCCTCAGCACAAGTTCACCGTGTGGATCATCACAAAGAGGATACCCCATGGTTGTATGGTCAAACCACCATAAGAATCACAAATAAGATAACTCGTGGGTATGTGATCAAATGACATAGGGAACCACAAAGAAGATACCCCATGGTTTCTTGTTCGAACAACATAGAGAAACATAAAAGGATGCACAAAATCATGTGTCTGGCCTACATTGTTCTTCACCATATGCTCTCAACCTCAAAATTCCCCATACTATATTCTCAACCTCACATTTCATTATTCCTTAGGATCAACCTTTTTTTCATCATAGTACCATTATTTTCATTGAACATCATTCCCATGTATTCCACCCTTGATTTTTACTCAATTATTATTGTTTTCGGAATTCATAGTATTCAACAATTACCCCCCATTGGAATTTATTCTTTTAAAAATTATAGGCAACAAATTCTGAGAAAGTGGAAAAACATATTTAGTTTCCATGTGGTCCACTATTTGGTGGGCCCCTAAAAATATGTTGATAGGGACCCTTAATTCTTAATTTCAATTTCCACTTGATTCATTGCATGATGTCCTTTTAAAATTATTCTTGTGAATCTATCTTATCATATCAAGGATGATGTCAAGATAGGGTACATGCTCAGAACTTAGATAGATACCCTAAGAGGATTTTTACGGCTTTTAGTAAAACATACCTAACTACTATAGAGGAGATCAGTTGAACCAAAACTGGTCTACTTTAAAGAATAAACTCAATTTCACCTAGTAACGCATCATTATAACTGATCAAAAGCCTTTACCCCAAAAGTATTATCATGATCGCTCAATATTAAACCACCGAAGTCATCCATAATGAACGGTGTTTTCCAGAGGTTGCGTACACTACAAGAAAAATCAAATTCATCCTTGTGGGAGACCGATTCTATTATTCTAATGTGGTTAGATTTTCATTCAGTGTAGTCAGCCTCATGGTTCAAAATTTATACCTAATAGGATCTTGAGTCCACAATTTTTATGTGGTTGGTTTTGTAGGCCATGTGTTCAACATAACGATCCATGAGGTCTTCCTCACACAACACTTCCTCTATGGATTTTTTGGAATCTATTAAAATATAACTCTACAATTTACATTAATTTGATCTTGATTTTATCTCTTTTATAGATACAAAATAATTCGATAAAAAATTTCTTGAGCAACCTCTCTGAGGATAATTGAGATAGCTAGAGGTATTACCACCTCATAATATCAACTTTTTCTCCAACACTATACCCTTATATCAAACCTAATTGGGGTGTACCTATGACTATATCTGATAAAAAATATGATACCCATATATGGGTTTGGACTACTATATGATGCACTTATCCTAGTTACTTGGCCTATAAACTTTCCAATCAATTATATCATCCACCACTATAAGATGCTCTAAGAAAAAATTTATGTAAAAGTTCATTTCATTGGGGAATAATATTTTAAAGGATGTACTCTAGGGTACTACCCCTAATCTCTAGAAGAAGAAATATATTTACTATATAAACAATCACATAACCACATATTAATCCAAAAAAGTCATAAAGTTAATCATAAGTTGGGTAGGCAATCTAACTGGGATTTTTGGTCAAGAAACTCATTTGGCATGGACTACAGATATCCCTTCATGGTGTGCCAAAGCTCTATGAAATTCGATAAGGATATTCTAGTAGTTTATTTGTATGAGTAAGTTTTGATTTCATGGTATTTGTATCATCGCCAATATCATATCATTCTGAACCTTTTCAGTAACTGTAGTATGTGTACAAACTCCTTCTATATGTTTCACAAAGAGGTTCTGATAAGACTCTAGGACATGAAGATGATCAGCGGAGATCTGATTTTAGGAAAAATGTTTGATTAATTTATCCCTACTTCCACATAGAAAAACATGGAAAGGATTCATCCATTAAAAAGAGAGATGTTGAAGATGGAATATGACATCTTAAAAGGAGAACAATACCAAATGTTTGATGTCCCATTCAACACCTAGGTCAAAATGATCATCATGCTTGTTGGGAAGAATACAAAAGAAAATAAATAGGACCTTATCATCCCATGTCCCTCATGGTTCTCCAATCGCATAATTTACAACACTAGATGATGGAATTTAACCACCTAGGGTATGAATGTTGTCCTAGGATTCAACTAACTCATCCTTATGGCATAATTTCTTGAGATATTTATCAGGTTATACCTTCTACTAGGGAAGGATTTGATGGTCGATATTAGAGTTGGGACTTTTATGATGGAATCCAAGTTAGACATGGGAAGGCGGGTTAACCTAGAAAGTAATGAATGAAACTATTATAAATAAAATTCCCCTTATGATTTAATTAAATGTCTTATTATATAATATGGTTATAGAAAACACATGAAAATATTTTGTTTTATTATATCCTATAAAATTTAAATAATAATTAAAATTTATTACTATTGATAATATATTTGTTCAACATTGATCACATGATTAGTATAAATATATAGTTTTAACAAATCCAATAGACAAAAAAATGAAGTAATGGCCTAAAACTGTAGGATTATAACCTATGAATCCCATTTATTGGATATTTCAAGGGAGATAGAATATATAGTATTTCATCTTGACCAAGCCCAAGCTAATAACACATAACTTAATCATGATTGAAATTGTTTATGGGATAATTTCAAGCTTATCGAGAACACATCCCAAACCTTGTACATTAAACCACCCTATGAAAGTATCACCATCACACACCTTAACCTTAGGGTGTTTCATGGTGCACTAAAGGGATATGTATCAAGACCATATAAATATGAGTATGTACATAATTTTTTATAAAATAATGGATATTTTTTCATCTTATTATTGTTTTGTTATAAATGATTTTTATTTTGATATAACAATGCAGAAATAGTTTTTTGGGTAATATTCAAATTCAATTAAGGAATTTATTTTGATGAATTAATATATTTTTAAAATAAATAATATTTTAATGATATATTATTAATAATTAGTTTTTATCAAATATAAATGATTAGATAATTTTTATAAAATCAAATGTAATTTTTATAAGGGTTTGAAAACTATTATTGTCAAAAAGATCATCATTTCTCAATAAATGTTGATTCTTATTTTAAAAGTGAAAATAAACATATTTAAGAAATTATTTGGATAAAATTAATATTATTTTGGGAATCATAACATCTAAATTATCTAACAGTGAATTTATTATAATTTTCTGAGAAGGTTGAATTTTCAAGTAAACATTAAATACTGTATAAATATAGTTTGGGTACTATGAAATCATAATGACAAAAAAGTAATGTAATAAATACTATAAATGGTATAAAATACCAATTATATGTTTTAACATTAAAATAGTGTTATTTTATGTTTATTTGATTAATTTTATGAAGCCTTTATAAATCCTCCAAATCCATTAATATATTTTAAGGTTTTCAAATCATTTGTTTAAGAGTATGACTCACCTACAAATAATCAAGGTTATTATTTATTAATTTAGGCCATTTACTTATAAAATAATTAATAAAACTCCCATTTTACAAAAACCATGGGAATAAACCGTGTTATGGTTTGTGGTTTTGGTTATATTATTATATGGAGTCAAAAACCTTTTTTTGAGAAATGATAAAGAATTCCCCACTGATTTAATTTATAAAATCACCCAAGATCCAATTTATCTTCACCCAAAATCCTTGAATAATATCCTTACTCCTACCTCCCCTCTCTATATTCCTACTAAGGTTCCCCCAATCTCTCAAGAAGCTCCTCCAAAGCATTTGGGGCCACACACTCAAGTAAGGGATCCTTTCATTCTCTTTTTTATTCAAATTACTTTATTATATTATGCCTTCTATTTAAAATTCATAATATTTTTATATGTATTTAAATGTCTCTATTACTTACCATTTTATTTCCAAATGATTATTGACCCATTTATCTCTCATTAACTCATTTTATGAATTTTTATGTGACGTCGTTATGCTACTGAAATCTCACCATGACTTGTCATACTAATACAATTGTATTGTGAATACCCTAAACAATTCATATCAAGTGTGCTCACCCTTAAACACTTATAATTATTTGAAATGGTAATTAAATGTATTTAATCCACACTCCTTTATCATCAAATAAAATATTATGATGAATGAATCCATTTGGAATGATCTATGAGGCACACTTAAGCTTGCGAATGAAATGAAAGTGATGGGTGCACCAAGAATTATATGGTGCTCCAATAAAATAGGTAATATTTAGTCTCAAGATATTTCATGTTGATATAGCCAGTAATCCTGATTCCTTTATGGTAATTTGTTTCAGTTATCCTTGAATTATTTTTATGATGAAGTTTTTTAGGTGGTTTTCACATTTCCTACGTTGCCTATATGTTGTCATGAAATATCAAGTATTATTTTTCATGTTTATGATTATTAATACTTTTTTATGTTACTATTGTCTAACATGTATTATTATCTTCATTTTATTATATTTTTATTCCCTTACTGGGCTTTATATCTTACCCCTTTCTTATGTATGTCCCCTAGTTATCCCATGTAGTTTTCAGTTCGATGGAATATTATGATCATGTTAAGGATGTTTTCAATAAAGATGATGTATTCCCCATTTTAGGCATTTATGTCATGTACCTAATTCCAAAAGACACTATACTTCTTGATCTTTTATGTTGAATTAAGTTTAATCTCATATTATAAATAATTAAATAATGTGTAATAATGATTTGGGTTATTATAGTTGGTATCAAAGAAAAAAGTTTAGTTAAATTTGGGTTAGGATTAGAAAACCCTAGTAAAAGCATTAGGGATAATACTAAGTATAAAAAAATCAAGAAATTTTGGTATCTTTAGATTAATTTTTTTATCAAGAAAATGCATCCTCTCTCGATACTACAAGTGGATGTGGATTTGGCACAAATTTACATAGGGGTAGAACTTTAAAACACTGTATTGAGATAGAATCAACTAGGAACTGGTGCCCAAAAATGATACATGCTGCAAACATGGTTTAATACTAAAAGGGGGATATTATTTGGTAAATTCACAATATCATTACTAAACATTATTAATTGAATAAAAAAAATACTCATAGGAGTTTATACCTTTAAGTAAATCATATATAATGTAGATTAAAGCCTATAAATTCAAAAGTTAAGGAAATACATGTAATATATAAGTTATCCCTTTAGTGTATTTGGTTTCCCATTTATGTATTTAATAGTTTAAAAATACTAATGTTGAGTCAAAAAGGTTTTCCTTATGACTTTTCCATTCCTTCTTGTTTTGAAAATCACAAACACCTTATCTTTAAGGAAAAATGATTTCTTAAGGAAAATCTCTTTTATAAGGAAAAATGATTTCTTAAGGAAAATCGCTTTTATAAGGAAAATTGCTTTCTTAAGGAAAATCGCTTTTATAAGGAAAAATGATTTCTTAAGGAAAATCGCTTTTATAAGGAAAATTGCTTTCTTAAGGAAAATCGCTTTTATAAGAAAAATTATCCTTGTCATATTTTCATTCATATTTTTCTTAAGTTTGAGTTTCGGATTCACTTTCTCAGAATCATTAAAACTGATAAAAAGCATTCTGTTTTTAGGATTCGGTTCTGGACAAGAACTATAAGGAAGTTTCATTCCGAATTCCGGATATGAATTCTGACTAAGTTCTATTCCAGATTCAGGATACGAATTCTGAAGAAGAATTCTCATTACGAATTCTAATGAAGAAATCTCATTCCGAATTCTCATTACGAATTCTGAAGAAGAATTCTCATTACGAATTCTAATGAAGAAATCCCATTCCGAATTCTCATTACGAATTCTGAAGAAGAATTCTCATTACGAATTCTAATGAAGAAATATCATTCCGAATTCTCATTACGAATTCTGATAAAGAATTCTTATTACGAATTCTGATGACGAATTCTCATTACGAATTCTGATGATAAATTCTCATTACGAATTCTGATGATGAATTCTCATTACGATTTCTGATGACGAATTCCTATTCCGAATTCCTATTCCGAATTCTCATTCCGAATTCACCTATTAAACAGAATCTGATTATCATTGTTTTATACACTCTGAATTCATTCACTCCGAACCTTCACTCCGAAGTTTCTATTCCGAACTTTTATGTTAGAGTTTAAAACGATGTCGTACTTTCTGTTACACTTGTTTTGTTATAAAATCATGTCGTCTGTTTTGTTAAAAACTAACCGTTGTCTAAGTGACACGTGTACAGGTCCCTCCGAACTTTAAGGGAAATATGACCGTTGGAGAAGGAGCCGACCTCACCTATAAATAGGAGCTCATTTGAAAGAGCTCGCTGCTGATGGTTGATGCATATGCCGATTGCTGAAAAAGTGCTTACATGCTGTTGAAGTGATTTCTAGAGAGAGAGTCTCTTATTAACTCTCAAAGCTTTGTGCGACTCCGAATGTTGGTGATTACATTCGAGGGCTTCCGGGGATAGGAAGACAGAGGTGCCGATTACCTTAAAGATCGAGGGCTTTATTGCTGAGAAAGACAGAGGTTGCCAACTACCTTGAAGTTGAGGGCTTGCGGGGATAGCAAGACAGAGACACCGATCTTCGTATCGAGGGCTTACCCTGGTGTGGGTAAGACAGACTTGCTTGAAAGTATAAATCAAGGGACCTTTATCCAAGGTTGTTGGATACCCTTCTCTTTGGGTTAAAAGACTAGTATCTTGTTACTAGTAGTTTTACTACTTGTCTTTATTCCGCTGCAATTTGTATCTTAAGGAAAGTATAACTTTCTTATACTTCCTTACTTACTCTGATTAGTTTAGATTCTATACGCTTTAAGGTAGAATCTTATATTGTAACTTTTGTTAAGTTTCAAATTCCGGAACCATATTTTTGGAACCTACTTTTGGAATCACTTTCCAAGTTCAGTTCGGTGTTAGAGGTGTTGTGAATTTACTTAGTTTAACTTTGTTAAACATAGTTCTTTCCTTTTTCTTAAGGAAACTTTAGTTATTCATAACTAACTTTAAAGGTTCCAAAGGAATTTTTAAAGTATACAATTCACCCCCCCTCTTGTATATTGAGCATCTCATATTATATTTCGATCCTACAATTGGTATCAAAGGTTGGAAACCTCTTACTCTATACCATTCTTACATTTGGTATCAGAGCCAAGGTTACTGAAATACTTGTACTCACATGCAAGTTTTTCTTGTTCACTTTTCTATTCCGAACTTCGTCATTCCGGATTATCCATTCCGAACTTTTCCCATTCCGAACTTTGTGATTACGATTCTAAGCTACTAACAAGTTTGTGTGCAAAGTTTTTTTTAGTATGGCAGGAATGAACGTTGGATCTATTGACAATTTGAATCCTACAAGACCACCTATCTTTGATGGCAATGATTATTAATACTGGAGAGATCGTATGAAGACTTTTGTTATCAATACTGGAGTAGATAACTTTGTCATGCTTACTGGTGATTATAAAATTCCTGACAAGGAAGTCAGAACCTTTACTAACCAGGAAAAGCAAGAATATCAACTCAACTACAAGGTACGCAATACTTTACTGTGTTCAATGACCAGAAATATATATAGCCAAATTTCTTCTTGTGAAGCAGCTAACTGTATATGGAAGAAGTTAGAGGTTACACATTTTGGAACTTCTAAAGTGATTGAGACCAGAAGGGCTATGCTTAGAGCTGAATGTCATGGCTTTAATTTTCCTTATGGAGAACCTATCTGTAAAGTTCAACAAAGGTTTATGACTATCGTCAACAGTCTACAATCTATGGGAGAGAAAGGTTTAGATGATGAAGCTCTTGTGGACAAGATAATCGATATTATGCCCAATGAGTGGGAATCCAAGAGAACAGCTATAGATGAGAACAGGAAGGTTACTCAAATTACTCTTGATGAATTATTTGGAACTCTTCTACAACATGAGACCAGAATGAAGAGAGATGCTGACAACATCAAGAAGAAGAATGGAAATGGTACTGTTGCTTTTACTACAACTTCAAATCAGATGAAAGCTAAGACTCCTGAGAGAGTAACCAGATCCAAATCGAAGAAAGTCATTTTCCAATCCGAATCTAGTGAAAGTGAAGTTTCAGAAAATGAATTAGCCAATCTTGCTCGAAGGATGAACAAGATAGCTGGACAGAGAAACTTTCAATCCAAGTATAAGAAGAAGGACAGGAAAGATAAGAAAGATGGAGAAGTTACTTGTTATGAATGCAAGAGAGCTGGACATATTAGACCAGATTGCCCTATGCTCAAAAAGAAAGAAAGAAAGGAAAGGAATTCAGACTGGAACAGGAAGAAGTATTACAAAGCTAAAGCTAAGAAAGTTTTGAAAGCTAATGATACCTGGAGTGCCAGTGGTGGTGACTCTTCAGATGAATCTTCTGATTATGAATCTTCAGGACAGAAGAATCTTGGTCTTATAGCCAGATTACCTATTGATAATCAATGTCTTATGGCTAAGGTACGAAATGATGAATCTTTGACCAATGTTTCTTTAAATCCTAATGATAGTAAGTATTATAACTCTTCTGATGAAGAATCATCTTCTGGTGAGGAAAATACTTTACCTACCTTTGAAGAAGTCTCTAGGTTTGCTGAACTTCTTGAGATTGAGAATTCCAAACTCAACAAGAAACTTGATAAGGCAAATTCTAGGAATTCTATTCTTACTAAAGAGATATAAGATCTTTCTAAAGATCTTGATAAGAAAAATGCTGATTTTGTAAATATTTCAAAAAATCTTGAGGAAGTAAGTTCTGAGAAGAATAAACTTTCTAAAGAATTAGAAAAAGTAATTTCTAAGAAAAATGTTTTCGAGCCTAACTCTAGTTCCAAAACTAATGATTTTGAGGATAAAAACTTTGTTGTAAAACTCAAGTCCGAAATTTTTTCCTTAAAAAAGTGTTTATCAAACTTTACCCATGGTAAGGAAAATTTTGATAAGATGTATTCTCAAATACGACCTTTAAGAAATAAATCCGGATTTGGTTATACCCAAGCAAAACCTGTTTTCAGCAACAATTATTTTGTTCCTCAAAGTGCCCCATTTTGTACTAAGTGTCAATGTGGTGGTCACTGGGCAAGAAATTGTTCCTTAAACAAAACCCAATCCTTAGGTTTTCATAAAGCTTATTTTTCTAAGAAAATGTGGATTCCAAAAATTTTATTGTCTGGAAATCTCGGATCCAAACAAGTTTGGATTCCGAAAGTCTAACTTTGTTCTTAATTTCAGGAAAATAAAGAAAGTTCCAGCAACAATATTTGGTACATGGATAGTGGATGTTCCCGGCATATGACTGGTAACAAAAGCTTTTTTAAAAAGATTATCAAAACGAAAGGAGGAAAGGTAACTTTCGGAGACAATGCTAAGGGAGAGATTGTTGGTATTGGTAATATTGTTATTTTAGGTAAAACTTTGATTTCAAATGTTCTTTTTGTTAAAGGTCTTAAGCACAACCTCATTAGCATAAGTCAGTTATGTGATGAAGGTTACCTTGTGAATTTTAGGAATGATAAATGCTTAGTTCACAATTCCAAGGAAGAATTTATTCTCTCATCCAATAGGCAAGAGAATGTTTACACCTTAAACTTAGAAGACCTAAGAAGCCAAGATTTACCTTGCCTAAGTGCAATGGAAGATCACTCTTGGTTATGGCATAGAAGATTAGGACACTGTAATCTTAGAAACCTATGTAAACTCTCTAAGAAGAAACTTGTTAAGGATCTACCGGAGCTTAGATTTGATTCTTCTAAAGTTTGTGATCCTTGTCAATATGGCAAGCAACATAAATCTAGTTTTAAGTCAATCGGTGAAGTCTCAACAACCGATGCATTACAGTTGGTGCATATGGATCTTTTTGGTCCAACACAAACTGGAAGCATTGGAGGCAAATACTATGTGTTTGTTCTTGTTGATGATTACACTAGATTTACATGGGTCTATTTTCTAGCAAGGAAATCTGAAGCTTTTTCTTATTTCAAAAGTTTTAGAGCCCAAGTTAAAAATGAGAAAAACCTTCCATTGAAAACTATTCATAGTGATCATGGAGGAGAATTTCAAAATTCTGATTTTGAAACTTTTTGTAGTAAGAAAGGTATTACTCACAACTTTTCAGCACCTAGAACTCCTCAACAGAATGGTGTAGTTGAAAGAAGAAATAGAATTCTTCAAGAAATAACTAGAACCATGTTGAGTGAATATTCTATTGCTAGACATTTCTGGGCTGAAGCTGTAAGTACTGCTTGTTATACTATAAATCGAGTTTTGATTAGACCTTTTCTTAATAAAACTCCTTATGAGTTATGGAATGGTAGAAAACCTAGACTTTCCTACTTCAAGGTTTTTGGCTGCAAAGTATTCATCTTGAATACTAAAGATAACTTACATAAATTCGCACCAAAATCAGATGAAGGGATTTTCTTAGGTTATTCCACAACCTCTAAGGCTTATAGAGTTTTTAATAAAAATACTTGTACTGTTGAGGAAACAGTACATGTAAAATTTGATGAATCAGATCCTTTTGTTTTTAAAACCTCTCAACCTACATCTTCGGATGTGTTTTCAAAAACTGATTATCAACCTTTGATAGAAGAACCTTCTGATAAGGAAATTGTTCTAGAAGATACTTCTGAAACATTTACCCCAGAAGACTTTCTACCCTATGTTGATGAACAGGTTTTACAAAACCCAAATCAGATGTTTCTTAAGAATCATCCCAGTGATAGTATCATTGGTGATGTAAATCAACCTGTAAGGACCAGAAGTTCCTTAAGAAATGAAGTAGAACATCTAGCATTTCTTTCCCAATTAGAGCCTAAAAGCACTGATGAAGCTTTAGGAGATGATGATTGGATCAAAGCAATGCAAGATGAACTAAATGAATTCGAAAGGAATAAAGTCTGGACCTTGGTTGAAAGACCTAAGGAAACTTCTGTTATTGGAGTAAAATGGGTTTTCAGAAATAAATGCGATGAAAATGGAGTCATTGTTAGAAATAAAGCTAGACTTGTTTCTAAAGGCTATAATCAGCAAGAAGGAATAGACTATGAAGAAACCTATGCTCCAGTAGCTAGACTTGAATCTATCCGTATTCTACTTGCCTTTGCAGCATTCTTTAATTTCAAACATTTCCAAATGGATGTGAAATGTGCTTTTTTTAACGGTTATGTTCAAGAGGAAGTTTTTGTTGAACAACCTCCTGGATTTGAAGATACAAAACATCCTGATCATGTTTTTAGACTTACCAAAGCTTTGTATGACCTTAAACAAGCCCCACGAGCATGGTATGATAGACTTACTTGATTTTTGCTTCAAAATAACTATGTTAAGGGAAATGCAGATCCAACCCTTTTTATAAAGAAAGATAAGAAAAATGTTTTGATTGTTCAAATTTATGTTGATGACATTATATTTGGTTCAACTCAGCAATCTTTGACTGACTCTTTTTCTAGTCTAATGAAATCTGAGTTTGAAATGAGTATGATGGGTGAGTTAACATTTTTCCTTGGTTTTCAAATTTCTCAAAAACCAGAAGGAACCTACATATCCCAACATAAGTATATTAAAGATCTTCTTAAAAAGTATGGTTATGACAACACTAAGAGTATAAGTACTCCCATTGGTACCTCAAACTCTTTAGATCTTGATGAAGCTGGGAAACCAGTAGATCAAACATCTTTTAGAGGTATGATTGGAAGTTTACTTTACTTAACAGCTAGTCGACCAGACTTAATGTTTTCTGTATGCTTATGTTCAAGATATCAATCCAATCCTAAGGAATCTCACTTAAAGGCAGTAAAAAGAATTTTTCGCTACCTTAAGGGAACCATGGATCTAGGATTATTTTATACTTCTGGAAATGATTTTGTTCTAAAAAGATTTTCTGATGCTGACTTTGGTGGATGTAGAATGGATAGGAAAAGTACATCCGGAACTTGTCATTTCTTAGGAGATTCATTAGTTTCTTGGTCATGCAAGAAGCAACATTCTGTTGCACTCTCCACTGCTGAAGCTGAATATGTAGCAGCTGGAAGTTGTTGTGCACAAGTGTTGTGGATGCAACACACACTCACAGACTATGGCTTGAGTTTTACTAAAACTCAAATTTTGTGTGATAACACAAGTGCCATTGCCCTAAGTAAAAACCCTGCAAATCACTCTCGTGCAAAACACATAGATATTAGGCATCACTTTCTTAGGGATCACACACTTAAAGGAGATATTATTCTTCAGTTTATCGGAACGCAAGATCAACTTGCTGATATTTTCACAAAATCTTTACCTTCTGATAGATTTGAATATATTAAATAGAAGTTAGGAATGATAACCGTAAGGTAATCTTCCTTAATTAACTTTCTGTTGGAAAAATCTCCTCACAGTAATAAACTCCTTTTCATAGGGGGAGTACATTTGTTTGTTTATTTAACAAAGTTTTTCAAAATTTGTTTTCAAATTTTTCGGAACAAAAATTTCCGGAATGGAACTTCCGGAACTATAATTTTCCAGAAAGAATATTTTCGTACAGAATACTTCTAGAATGAAAGTATTCGTATTGAAAATTTCCGGAATGGACAACTTTCGTACTGGGACTTTCATAACCAGATTTTCGTACCAAGTTAAGTTTTTCGTATTAAGTTTTTCATATTGAGCTTTTCGTATTTACCTTTTCGTATTTACCTTTTTCGTATTTACTTTTTCGTATTGACTTTTTCGTATTAAGTTTTTCGTATTGAATTTTTCGTAGTCGTCTTTATATTACCCATTACGAATAACTTTCCTAAGCTAATCCGAAAGGTATGATTTCCTTACTGAAGTTTTTGTAATCATATTTTACTTGCTGGCAGTTTCTTATATTATGTTTTCGGATTATAGTTTTCTTAAATCTTTGCTTTAATAAAACCTCAAAAAGATCGGATTCAAGCTTTCAACCGTTAGATCAGATCTCAGATCATTCTAAACCGTTAGATCAACCGAGGAAGTTGAACCGTCATCCCAATGCCTATATAAAGGGGACCCTATTTTCTCGTCCCACATCGATTTCAAGCTTTTGCGTGCTGAAGCTCTGACTCTCTGATTTAAGGCCATTCCGAACTTCAGTCTTCTCAGTTCCAAACTTCTCAGAGACTTCAGATCCGAATGTCTGCAGAGTTAGCTTCTCAAGAAATGTCTTCAACTAAGCCCATTTCTCAATGGTTAGTCTACAGAGAGCGGTTAGTTCATCCGAATTTCTTCAGCAACTATGATTCTATTATATCAAAGAATATCAAGCTGAATGGCTGGGAAGATGTTGCGGTATCAAAAACCGGCAACCAAGATGAAGTCTACTCTGACTTGCTTGTCGAGTTTTATGAGTCAGTCGCTTTCTTCGTGGAAGATAATAGAGAGAAGTTTTCCTTCAAATCGTATGGCAAGACATATAAGCTATCTTACACCAAGGCTGCAAGCTTGGTAGGGTTGAGTTATGAAGGGGAAGCTGAGTTTATCTTGCACGTTCTGCCAGACTCTTTGGGTAGTTTCAACAAGGAGAAAGCCTTAGAAATTCTCGGATTGGATGATGACAAGGCTCCGAAAATAGCAACCCTTTCTACAAACTTCCGGATTCTGGAGTTATGGGTGCAAGGGCTTATTGTACCGAGAAAAGGAGACAAGGACAGCTTGAAGAAAAGTGAGATATACATCTTGGATTTCCTGATAAATCTAAGGAAATTCAACCTGATGAAGCATATTCTTCTCAACATTGATAATTTGAAGAAGGGGAATCTGAGAGCTCAGATAGTGATGTACCCGGCAATATTGTCGAAGCTGATAGTTCGGTGCCTAGAATCCTTCAAGGTTGCTTGTAGTTCTAAGCCGAAAGTTTGCAAGATCATGTTGCTCAGTGATGCAACTCTTAAAAGGATGAATATAGCTTTTAACAAGGAGTCAGGGAAATTCATTGATCTACCGCCTCAAGCAGAAGTGACTCCGAAAGTGGCTGATCAGGAATCATCAAAGCCGGTAAGGAAGAGGAAGCAGAAAGAAGTGGTAGGTGAAGCTGAGGAACCCAAGTCTAAGGAAGTCCATTCCGCACCTCCTAAGCCTAAGAAGAAGAAGACATATACTGATGAGGTTGCAGCGAAGTGGAGAGCTGACAAGGAAAAGAGGAAGGAAGGAGATCCGCAGTTCGGATTGGATCCTGTAGAGGCTAAAGCTCTGAAAGAAAAGGCCGCTGATGAGCTCGAGAAGCAAGTTAAGGAAAAGAAGCTGAAAAAGAAGTTGTCAGAAGCTGAGGCTGTGCAAGCGTTGTTGAAGTTTAACGAAATGGTTTCAGCAACCATTCCCGTTCCGAGATCTTTTTCTATGGAATCTCTACCTGAGACTCCAGGAAGAAATCTAGATGCTCCAGAAGAGGCTGTTGCTACTGAGGAAGTAGAGCTAGTGGAAGTGGTTGAAGAAGCGGCTGAAGGAAGTGGTGAGACAGGAGATGTGCTCAAACAAGTAGATCAATATAAGGGAACTCCTTCGGATCACCTCTCGCTCCAAACATCTGAAGCTCAATCTTCAAAGCTTGCTACTCCTGCAATGGAAGAAGAAAAGGGAGAAGAAGAAGTTACTTGTCAAGAACATATTTTACTTGATGCTGCTCAGATGGGAAACGTGGAAGCCAATGTTCAAGAAGTTGCTGATGAGGAAGATAAAATTGTTCAAGTCTCTGATAGTGAGAACAGATCTCCGGAACAGGTTTCAATTCCGGAAAAAGATAAGGGAAAGCAAATTCTTGCTGATACCCCAAGTTCAGAAAAAAGTATGAGGAAGGAAGCTGGTAGCTCTTCTAAGAGGAAGTTGGAGCTTATTGAGGAAGAAAATTCTCCTAGCAAGATTTCTGATTCGGAATCATCATCGTTGGGGCACGATTTTGTTGTTCAGTCCTTGAAGAAGTTGGTGGGAAGCATTCCGACCTTCTCCAGTATAGACTCTAGATGCCAGATGCTTCAACATACGATGAATCAGAAAACCGACTCCGTATCCATGGTTATGGATAAATGTGTTGAGATAGAAGCCCAGTTCAAAAATTTCTTTATTGGTTACGAAGCCCATAAAAGATCTTGCAAAAGGATGACTAGCTGGTCGAAGAAGAATGTGGAAGAGATGAGGTTGCTGGATGAGTTTCAGGAGAATGTTAAGGATGCTTTTCAAACCGAGGACAAGAAGTTTCATGAGATGACTGCATCATTCGATGAGAAATTGACAGAGGAAAAGAACATTCGGAGTCAGGAAGTAAGAGATCTGAATGGAAAGCTCAATTCTGTTAATCAGAGTTGGAAATTTGAAAGGGATCATCAGATCAATTTTCTAGAAAGAATAAAGTCTCAGGAAGAGAAAATGGAAGCTCAGGAAGAAAAGTTGAAGGCTCAGGAAGAAATCATTGAAGCTCAGTCAGCAAGAATAGTTGCCTTAGAAAAGAAAGCAGAGGAAGATCATAAGGACCTCAAGAAAATCAAGACAATTCTCAAGGGGCTCATATCGAAGGAGAAAGATCCGAAATGACCAATCCGATCTTTTTGTTGTAATCTGTTTTTGTTGCTGACATTTCAAATATAATGAAAATTGTGCTTGTTGTTTCTATTGCTGTCGTTACTAATCTTTTCAGGTACTTTGTTATTTTTTTCCATCCCCTCCAATTCTTTTTGAAAATCACAAAGGGGGAGAAGGAAAAGATCCTTAAGAAAAAGAGGAAATCTAATAAGAGTTTTTCAAAGGGGGAGAAAGGAAAATAACCAAGGAAAAAGAACTCTAATAAGAGTTTGTTTAAGGGGGAGTTTTTCTTAAAGAAACATCACTCCGGAAATATGAATACGATCCTTAGAGATTCAAAGCCTAAGGGGGAGTTATTCGTATTCATCTATTTCTTAAACCAAGGGAGATAAGCTTTAATGTGTTTCCTTCTTATAATAGCTTTTTCGTAAGGATGTTTGTGCTTTCCAAAAAGGGTGAGATTGTTGAGTCAATAAGGTTTTCCTTATGACTTTTCCATTCCTTCTTGTTTTGAAAATCACAAACACCTTATCTTTAAGGAAAAATGATTTCTTAAGGAAAATCGCTTTTATAAGGAAAAATGATTTCTTAAGGAAAATCGCTTTTATAAGGAAAATTGCTTTCTTAAGGAAAATCGCTTTTATAAGGAAAAATGATTTCTTAAGGAAAATCGCTTTTATAAGGAAAATTGCTTTCTTAAGGAAAATCGCTTTTATAAGAAAAATTATCCTTGTCATATTTTCATTCATATTTTTCTTAAGTTTGAGTTTCGGATTCACTTTCTCGGAATCATTAAAACTGATAAAAAGCATTCTGTTTTTAGGATTCGGTTCTGGACAAGAACTATAAGGAAGTTTCATTCCGAATTCCGGATATGAATTCTGACTAAGTTCTATTCCAGATTCAGGATACGAATTCTGAAGAAGAATTCTCATTACGAATTCTAATGAAGAAATCTCATTCTGAATTCTCATTACGAATTCTGAAGAAGAATTCTCATTACGAATTCTAATGAAGAAATCCCATTCCGAATTCTCATTACGAATTCTGAAGAAGAATTCTCATTACGAATTCTAATAAAGAAATCTCATTCCGAATTCTCATTACGAATTATGATAAAGAATTCTTATTACGAATTCTGATGACGAATTCTCATTACAAATTCTGATGATAAATTCTCATTACGAATTCTGATGATGAATTCTCATTACGATTTCTGATGACGAATTCCTATTCCGAATTCTCATTCCGAATTCACCTATTAAACAGAATCTGATTATCATTGTTTTATACACTCTGAATTCATTCACTCCGAACCTTCACTCCGAAGTTTCTATTCCGAACTTTTATGTTAGAGTTTAAAACGATGTCGTACTTTCTGTTACACTTGTTTTGTTATAAAATGATGTCGTCTATTTTGTTAAAAACTAACCGTTGTCTAAGTGACACATGTACAGGTCCCTCCGAACTTTAAGGGAAATATGACCGTTGGAGAAGGAGCCGACCTCACCTATAAATAGGAGCTCATTTGAAAGAGCTCGCTGCTGATGGTTGATGCATATGCCGATTGCTGAAAAAGTGCTTACATGTTGTTGAAGTGATTTCTAGAGAGAGAGTCTCTTATTAACTCTCAAAGCTTCGTGCGACTCCGAATGTTGGTGATTACATTCGAGGGCTTCCGGGGATAGGAAGACAGAGGTGCCGATTACCTTAAAGATCGAGGGCTTTCTTGCTGAGAAAGACAGAGGTTGCCAACTACCTTGAAGTTGAGGGCTTGCGGGGATAGCAAGACAGAGACACCGATCTTCGTATCGAGGGCTTACCCTAGTGTGGGTAAGACAGACTTTCTTGAAAGTATAAATCAAGGGACCTTTATCCAAGGTTGTTGGATACCCTTCTCTTTGGGTTAAAAGACTATTATCTTGTTACTAGTAGTTTTACTACTTGTCTTTATTCCGCTGCAATTTGTATCTTAAGGAAAGTATAACTTTCTTATACTTCCTTACTTACTCTGATTAGTTTAGATTCTATACGCTTTAAGGTAGAATCTTATATTGTAACTTTTGTTAAGTTTCAAATTCCGGAACCATATTTTTGGAACCTACTTTTGGAATCACTTTCCAAGTTTAGTTCGGTGTTAGAGGTGTTGTGAATTTACTTAGTTTAACTTTGTTAAACATAGTTCTTTCCTTTTTCTTAAGGAAACTTTAGTTATTCATAACTAACTTTAAAGGTTCCAAAGGAATTTTTAAAGTATACAATTCACCCCCCCTCTTGTATATTGAGCATCTCATATTATATTTCGATCCTACAATTGGTATCAAAGGTTGGAAACCTCTTACTCTATACCATTCTTACAACTAATCCCTACTTTTTCCTTGATTCTAGCTAATGGGCAGAAATATAAGGAATCAGGTAAATAACCAATGTGCCAGGAAATGTGACGACTGCCCCAACGAGATTCCCAACACAATGGGATTAGGAATCATGAAATTTATGATGATACTCTCCCATATAACTTGGGTTTTTAATAGAAACATGGATCATGAAGATCACCCAAATACCCCTAAGAAAATAAGTTGAAATTGATCCCTTTATTAAACAAAGGCCTCCAAATTTCAATGGATCATCTTATCCGTTAATCACGGAACAATAGGTAAACTCCATTGAAAACATCTTTTCCATACTTAAATGTTTTGATCAAGAGAAGGTTATATTGGTTTTTTATCATATGGGGGTGAAGATGATCAGTGGTCGACATTGACCTAAAATACAAATCCTAATGAAGCTATTGAAGTAATGGAGTGGAAGGAATTCCAGAAAATGGTTTTTGATAAATATATTCCTCTCACTCTCCAACATAAAATGAAAAGGTATTTCCTTGCCCTCATGTAAAAACACAAAAACATATTTTAGGACGTATGAGTAAAACTTCACATGACATTCACAATATGCCTCCATCATTGTTGTTACCCATAATTTAAATTTTAACTACTTCTCTGGTGGGCTAAAACCTAGTATATGAAAATCCCTTGTGATCCTAGAATTTGATAGCTATGAGAAAATTGTTTGATGTGCCCTCAAATTCAAGATGGTGATTAGTGAATCTAAAGGGTATCATGGGGATAAAAAGTGGAAATTGGAGTTTAATTATGGAAGTCTAATAGTTAAATATAATTGTGTAAAGAAATTTCAACATCCCACTTATCAAAGGTGTGGAAATGAAAACCCCATAAATTTCATAAGGGTGATGAGGAAAGGATTTAGATGAGGGAAGGAAATAAACCTAGCTAACAATTACCAATAAGAGAAACTAACTAATGTGTTGGAGGATAGGAATTATCTGGTCAACCCTCAATACATTTTTTATTTCTTAAACTAAAAGGAACTGGGTCACTTTACAAACTAATACATTAATCCAATTGTTTTCAGAAACAACCAACAACCTTCAAGGTAGAAAGGGTGAGATTTTTCCATCATAACCACTAATTTGGATCCCAACAACAAAGTGGTGATAGGTATGCTAGTTATTCATTCAAGAATAGAAAACATAATTTTTTATTCTAAATCTACGAATTCCTTAATATCATTAATGTTTGGTAGAACTATAAAAACACCACCACAAAGCATCGAAGTATAGATATCGGTGAAAACAATAATGGGGAAATTATTACATCCCATGTATATAGTTCCCCCTCTATCAATATTTTTGGTCTGAACATCCCAGTGAACCTTTTCAAACTTTATTTTTTGGAATTTTATTGAGTTCAAGGTATGTATTGGATTTCCCTATATAGAGACAACATAAATTACGAGGAGATGTAAATCACTCTCTGTACACCCCAAGATTTTATGAAAAATATTCTTTTTAATTTCATTGATGTCTTGTGTTGTACGCTACACCAAAAGGATCTTGCACTACACGCATCCCTGACTGGGCTTGCATTTCATGCAATCACGACCTTCCACGATAGCGTGTGTTGTACGCAATACCGAGTTTCACTAAACAATGATATGTTATATAAACTAGCCGTTATGAATAGTAATACCCACTTTTTGAAATTTTATAAATTTTATCTTTTTAAATGGACTTCATTTTTTGATTTGGGATATTGAAATTAGCCTATGGTGAATGTTTTGTATTTTTCTGAAAACTTTCAATTTTTGATGAATAGTGAAAACACAAGGTTACTATTTAAAAACCGACTTTTTATATAAATAATTATTTATTTTATTTAAAATTAATTTTAGGTCCAAATTGATACATAATACCTATATAAGTCCAATTTAATTCATTGGAGTCATTTTATAATAATTTTAAATATATAAAAATTTTATTGAACTTTTCACCGCCTTTTACCCAACTCTTAGGAGAATTTAAAAATTTACATAAAATTTAATTTTACAATTTCTGGGAGTGGTATTTCAAAAATCTGAGAGACACCATTAATATCAAGGAGTAAAATTTGGTTCAATAAGATAAAAATCATTTTTGGTGAATAGTAACTTTTTACTTTTTTTCCACAGTTAAAAGTAAATAGGGTAATTAAGGATAAAAATGATATTATTATTACCCTAAAACATGTCCTAATTCTATTGGATAAGTTTAATTCGACTAAAAACAACCTTAGGAATAAAATATTACCATTTAGGTCCACTTGTATTAGATTAGTACATTTATTATTATTTTATTTAAAGAAGAGTTAAAATAGATAAAATCAAAGTTTAATAACTAAAACATTTTTAATATAGGATTATACATAAGATAAATTCGACTAGAAATATTTATTAGAAATATAAAAATAATTCCTACATAATGGTATTTTATTTACAAATTTTAGACATTAAATAATTTAATTTATTTATGACACAATGATGATGCAGTAATTACCTTATTAATGAAACATTAACATAATCGATGTTATAAATACCCAAATAAATGTAATTTGAGATTTTTTATGAATTAAACTAATTTTATAGGTTAATATGACATTTTAGTATTGATTTAATTAACTTTTTTCGAACTAATATTTTTGTTATGATTTTCACAAAAATCAAGTACCAAATAGTGTCAAAATTGACATAAAATAGTTTTTAAAATAGACATTATATTATTAATCATTATTATATTCTTAAAAATTTAAGGTTCAGAAAAATGACTTAGATAATGATATATATATTAATAATTAACCACTTGGGGTTCGTTTGTCTTGTTATAGTAAGTTTATTAACCATATAGTGTAAGAAACAAAAAGACACGGTAAAAGTTAAATTATTTAACTTAGAGTTAAATCTAAATGATAAGGATAAAATAGTAACCTAAAATTGTCTAAAACCTATTGGTTGAGCGGATTTCGACCCATAACCACCTTATCTTCTAAATAAATCAATTTGGAGCTATTAAAAACCGAATATTACTTTATTATAAAATAATATTTTAAGTTTTTCCTAAGGTTCCCCTCTCCTCCCTTATAAAAAGGGAACCCCTTCCCTCTTCTCTTCACACCCATTTGATCCTTGAAGCAAGGAAAACCCCTACCAATTCCTCTTCTCAACCTCTATAATTATATCATAGAGGTTCTGGTATTCTCAAAAGACCAACTCTAGTACCCTAAGAAGAAGTTTAAAGGAGGTGTGTCGAGGAAGAGGTAATCTCTTCTACCAATTCATTCAAGTTTCTTTCTTCTTCAACTTCTTTTATTTATTTGTTTAATCATAAATTAATAACATCAGTATCACTCATATACTGATATGTTATTATAAATATGAAATAATCCTATTTCACCTTCTATCCATCCTACGAAAAACGAAATCACCGCGCGTGCGTATGTACGGAATACCATCTCCACGTCGTGGTGTAATCTGTTTTTCCACCACCACCTTACTTGGATGGGTATAATGGTGTAAAGAATAACTATATATGATTATTATAACATAATACTGATTATAATATATTATATCATCCACTCTAATTCAATTCAATAAATATGGGAATGATATCATCACTAGTGCATACGTACAAATTACCGTCTCCACGGCGCGATAAGATTCATTTTCCATGTTAACAATTCGAGAATGATTATAAAGTATATATAATAAGTAATCATGAAATATATGACATAATAATGATACTGGATTTATGTATATATATATGTATTTCATATACTTAATTCCATTCAAGTCAATAAGGAAAGGAAAACAATGTTCATGTGTACGTACAGCCTACCGTCTCCATGAACGCTGTATTTCATTTCATTCATCTATCTATTATATATATGAATATAATGAATATATATGATATATAAATCATGATTTAAATTCTGGAAGTAAGTAAATTATGATATAAGTAATAATAATATCAAGAACAACAAATCTAAACACGTACGATAAATGAAATGATTTTACCCAAAACGCTTCATTAACATGGAATTTACAAAAGATCGGGTATTATAAAGTCATAATTGAACCATATATGATATCATAACAATGAGTATGATTCTGTAATAAGTAAATGACATTATTTAAATCATTATACATGAGTTTTGGATACGTACGAAGCATATCAGACCTAAGTTAATGGATAATTTTGAAAATCTCATTTTTATCCGAGATTGCTTATACGTAAGTATTTACTGGGGTTATATTTTTCATCCAAGACCATAAAATGTATTTCATAAAGCGTTTAATATTATTCCATGTATGATTAATGTCATGTTTACCCCACTTTGACTTTTAATTTTTGTTATGGAAGGAATCATTCTATTTTTTACCATACGAGGAACTTTTTAACTTTTCCGATAAAAGTACGAGGAGATTTTTTTTAACTTATACGACATGAACGGATTTTTATGGTTTCATAAAGCCTTATTTTCACAAAGCGTACTCTATAATATTTCATGACTATATTCAAAAAAATCCTTTTCTTTTAAATTTTAATGGAATTTTGTGAAAAAAAATGATTTTGAAAAAGAAAGGATATTTTCCTCAAGAATTCATTTCAAGTGTTTTATCAAAACCATTTTCCATATCAGATGGAATTATTTCATATGTTTATGTTTCAAGTATAATTTCTCTATGATTTACATGATTTCACTTTTATTTTGATGAAATGATATCCATTTATTTTATATGGCTTATGTTATGATGGGATGATGTTTATGAAACCCATTTTATAATTTGGGTAATGATGAATGATTAATGTTCATGTTGTGGCACAAGTAAGAATTATTTAATTATGAGAAGGGCGGGACCTATATCTACCTTCAATGCACTGGGTAAAGATTTATATCTCATTAGATAGACATGGCTAGAATGGTAAGTTAATATGGTTTAGTGTTACAGGACTAAAACGAGGAGCGAACTTGATTCAGAAAGGGACTTTGTCCACTAAGATGGTCTTGGCAGTAATGACTTGGCTACTATGGAAGTCATATCATGTGATTAATGGTTTTCCACAATTACATGTTTTCTTACCATGTTATTTTATCATGATTGGTGTTCCATTATGATATATTCCTTACATACTTCCAAGATTTATGTCTTTTCCCAAGATTTTGATGTTTAGATTTTATGTTAAAGTTTTTGCATTCAAATTTTTATGGATTGTTTTATGTTCTCTATGTTTACCCTTACTGGGCATTTGAGATCACCCTTTTTATGTTTTCTTTTCCCCAGGATTTAAAGAAAGGTTTTAGGTAAGAAAATAAAAGGGGAAGATCATTATGAGAGATGTCGATGATCTTTCACCAAGATTAGAATATTATATTCCGAGTTTCCAAAGACACTAAACTATTATGGTCCTTTGGTGTATGTTTTTGTTATGTATTATGTATTCTGAAAAAGTAATGTAACGTCCATGTACGTCAAGCTTTGGGTCTCTACAGTTGGTATCAGAGGAAAGGTTTAGTTAACCTTTGGAAACTAGGATGCAAAAACTTTAGTGAGATGCCTAGATATATTTCCAAGGTATGTCTAGGGATGTCCCTAAGGATAAGTATAAGTATAGGTTATAGTCCTATAATTACGGTAATGATATTATAATTAAACCTAAGATGTTAGATATCGAAGGTACTCCACCTTTATTATTGTTTTTCCTTAACATGATTTTTGCCTCTCACACTATTCTTTTTGGGTTTCAGATGATGGCTAGAACCCGAAGGAACCAGGTTGATCAATGTAATGGACAATGGAATGATTTTCCTCCTGAAAAAACCAATGTTATGGGAGATGGAGTGCAAAATCTTATTGCTATACTTAAAAAAGATATGAATCATTCTGGACTTCCAAATGAGTAGAGAAGGGAACAATATTCTATTGAGTCCTTCATGAGGCAACGTCCACCTTATTTCAGTGGGTCCTCTGATCCACTTGTTTATGAACAATGGATCAATACCATTAAAAAGATATTTTCCATACTTCGCTGTTCGGAACATGATAAAGTAATTCTAGCTGTTTACCATTTAGAAGGTGAAGTAGACCAGTGGTGGACTCTAATTAAGAATACAAGGCCCCGAGATGAAATTGAATCCACAGAATGGGATGAGTTTAAGAACTTATTTTTCAATAAGTACTTCCCTAGTATTCTTCGAACAAAGATGGAAAAGGATTTCCTTGAGCTTAAGAAGAAGGATGATGAATCAGTTGGTAAATACAAAGTGAATTTTACAAGACTTGAAAGGTATGCATCTGTTTTTATCATCCAACACGAAAGTAAAGTTGATCGATTTTTCAATGGCTTAAAATGAAGTCTTCGAAGGGCATTAGCTATAAGAGACTTCAGTAGCTATGAAGAAATTGTGCGTTGTGCTATCAAGGTAGAACTGGAATTTGGGGTTACATATCCATCTCAGGGTTTTGATAAGAAACGAAAGATGGAGTTCAAGGAAAAATATCAGAATAATGGTGAAAAAAAGATAAATGTTTCTTTATGTTCAAACTGTGGAAAGAAGCATGGTGGAGATTGTCTTAAAGGGACTAGAAAATGTTTTAAGTGTGGAAAAGAATTTTATCGAGTAGCTGAGTGTCGAATTAATGGAAAAAGGGTTGCTAATGATGTGAATAAAGAAAAGACTACAGATAATGCACCACCAACACTTCAATGCTTCAAGTGCAAGGAAATGGGGCATTATGCTAATCAATGCCCTAATCCAAGGGTTAATGATGATCAATGTGAGAAACCTATTAAGGAAAAGGACAAAGAAAAGTCACATGTGATCACTATTAGAAATGTTGAGTATGAAAACTATGTAGTGGAATAATTATGTGTTTATGTAACAGGATTCGAAAATAATGTTGTGGAATCTAATTTATAGTACTGTGGAATATTGGAATATCTATGTATTGGTTTATTATGGTTTTCAATAATTATATGGTACTGGTAACCATGAAAAGTAATTCAAATATTTTTGAAAGCAGATTATGTGATAAAGAGAAAATGAAATGTTTAATAGTATTCATGAGCTCATGACTGATATAAAGACTAAGTGATATTATGGTTTGAGTATATAGAATTTTTGGGATTTTGGTATGCGGAATGATTTAATTTTTGACATCATTCATGTTTTCACTAAGGTTAAATGGGTATTCATTTTTCAAGAGAATACATGATTAAGGTATTCACATGTTTGTAATTTGACCAACAAGATACATCGTATGATATATGGGGGGTAAATGATGGTATTCACATGCTCGGCAGATGACATTTCTAGTAATTGTTTTCTTTATACTATGAGCTCGGATAGAAGTATTTTGGATAATCTTAAAGATTAGAATGAATTACGTTAGGCATAAGATAGTATTGTTTAAGGATAGAACTTTTTTCTATTTTATTGCAGCAATGCTATTATAATGTAGTTTTAGAAAAAGGGATAACCTACAGGATGGGCGACAACCCATCACGTCGGACAAGGTTGCGGGAATCGAACCCACAACCGAAGTGTGACATGCCTTTATCACCTACCATTGGCCTACATGAAGTCCCTAGTTAGTAGAAAATAGTTTTATTATATTAAGCGGTATGATATATGAAGTATAAGTCAATTTTAGGAACCATATACGATTAACCTCACTATATATGGACTTATGTATATTTAATAACTTTTATTATCCTTTTGTTTGAGATAGATGGAATGACCTATCATTCTATCACATGATCTGCTAACACTTCATGGAAGAAAAATTCAACTTCATTTCTTTAAGAGATGATGTGGAAATTGTTCAAGGCACAAACAATAGTAAGATTGTACCAAAATCAAGTTAGTATTTATTTTAGTTCAACAATTCTTCAACTTTAGGGAAATGATCTTGAATACAAAAAAAATTTGTCCTAGTGTCCTTATATCTGATGAATTAGATGGTAACTTAAATCATCATAAATTTATGTCTTTGTGATTGTTGGATTTTTCATAGCCATGTTCTCTACCACTCTCCATCAGAACATGATGGTTAGATTTCTCTTATATATCCTCATTTTTCCTATGTTATCCTATGTGGAAACCCAGTGATTAGTTAATTTGGGTAACCATTATGTTTCATACTTTAGTTTTTAAAGATATGTTTTCGTATTCCTTTTTACGATGTGGGTTTCTATTAAAGAAACTTTCAAGTAGTAAACCATTTATAACCCCGACGAATTTCGAGGGCGAAATTCATTTTAAGGAGGTAGAATGTAACACGCCGAGATTTTATGAAAAATATTATTTTTAATTTCATTGATGTCTTGTGTTGTACGCTACACCAAAAGTAGCTTACACTACACGCATCCCTGACTTGGCTTGCATTACACGCCATCACGACCTTCCACGATAGTGTGTGTTGTACGCAATATCGAGTTTCACTAAACAACGATATGTTATATAAAATAGCCATTATGAATAGTAATACCCACTTTTTGAAATTTTATAAATTTTATCTTTCAAAATGGACTTCAGTTTTGGATTCGGGATATCGAAATAAGTCTAGGGTGAATTTTTGTTATTTTTCTGAAAACTTTCAATTTTTGATGAATAGTGAAAACACTGGGTTACTATTTAAAAACCCACTTTTTATTTAAATAATTATTTATTTTATTTAAATTTATTTTAGGTAAAAATTGATACATAATACCTATATATGTCCAATGTAATTTATTGGAGTCATTTTATAATAATTTTAGATATATAAAAATTTTATTGAACTTTTCACCGTCTTTTACCAACCTCCTAGGAGAATTTGTAAATTTACATAAAACATAATTTTACCACTTCTGTGAGTGGAATTTCAAAAATCCAAGAGAAATGGTTAATATCAAGGAGTAAAATGTTGTTCAATAAGATAAAAATAATTTTTGGTGAATAATAACTTTTTACATTTTTTTACCACGGTTAAAAGTAAATATGGTAATTAAGGGTAAAATAATATTATTATTACCCTAACACATGTCCTAATTCTATTGGATAAGTTTAATTCGACCAAAAACAACCTTAGGAATAAAATATTACCCTTTATTTCCACTTGGATTAGATTAGGACATTTATTATTATTTTATTTAAAGAAGAGTTAAAATAGTTAAAATCAAAGTTTAATAATTAAACCATTTTTAATATAGGGTTATACATAAGATAAATTCGACTATAAATATTAATTAGAAAGCTAAAAATATTTATTAGATAATAATATTTTATTTATAATTTTTAGACATAAGATAATTTAATTTATTTATGACATAATGATGATGAAGTAATTACCTTATTAATGAAATATTAACATAATTGATGATATAAATACCCAAATAAATTTAATTTGAGATTTTTTATGAATTCCAATAATTTTATAGGTTAATATGAAATGTCAGTATTGATTTAATTAACTTTTTTCTAACTAATCATGCTTTTATGATTTTCACAAAAATCTAGTACCAAATAGTTTCAAAATTGATATAAAATAGTTTTTAAAACAAATATTATATTATTAATTTTTATTCTATTCCTGAAAATATAAGGTTCGGAAAAATGACTTCGATAATGATATATATTAATAATGAACCACTTGGGGTTTTTTTAGCTTGTTATAGTAAGTTTATTAACCATATAGTGTAAGAAAACAAAAAGACGCGGTAAAAGATAAATTATTTAACTTAGCGTTAAATCTAAATGATGAGGATAAAATAGTAACCTAAACTTGTATAAAACCTATTGGTTGAGAGTACTTCGATCCATAACCACCTTATCTTTGAAATAAATCAATTTTGAGCTATTAAAAACCGAATATGACTTTAATATAATATAATATTTTAAGTTCTTCCTAAGGTGCCACTCTCCTCCCTTATAATAAGGGCACCCCTTCCCTCTTCTCTTCACACCCTTTTGAGCCTTGATGCTCGGAAAACCCCTGAAAATTCCTCTTCTAAACCTCTCTAGTTATATAAAATAGGTTCGGTTCTTCTCAAAAGACCAACTCTAGTGCCCTAAGAAGAAGTTTAAAGGAGGTGTGTCGAGGAAGAGGTAATCTCTTCTACCGATTCATTCACGTTTCTTTCTTCTTCAACTTCTTCTTATTTATTTGTTTCATCATAAATTAATAACATAAGTATCAATTATATACTTATATGTTATTATAAATATGAAACAACCCTATTTAAACTTCTATCCATCCTACGGAAAATGAAATCACCGCGCTTGCGTACGTATGGAATACCTTCTCCACGTCGTGGTGTAATCTGTTTTTCCCCCACCACCTTACTTGAATGGGTATAATGGTGTAAAGAATAACTATATATTATTATTATAACATCATACTGATTCTAATATATTATATCATCCACTCCAATTCCATTCAATAAATATGGGAACGATATCATCGCTCGTGCATACGTACGGATTACTGTCTCCACGACGCGATGAGATTCATTCTCCATGTTAACAATTCGAGAATGATTATAAAGTATATATAATATGTAATAATGAAATATATGACATAATAATGCTACTGGATTTATTTATATATATATTTATGTCATCTACTTAATTCCATTCAAGTCAATAAGGAAAGGAAAACTGCGTTCATGCGTACGTACGACCTACCGTCTCCATGAACGGTGTATTTCATTTCACTCATATATCTATTATATATAAGTATATACTGAATATATATGATATATAAATCATGATTTAAATTATGGAATTAATTAAATCATGATATAAGTAATAATAATATCAAGAACAACAAATCTAAACACATACAATAAATGAAACAATTTTACCCAAAACGCTTCTTTAACATGAAATTTACAAAAGAACGGGAATTATAAAGTCATAATTGAACCATATATGATATCATAATAATTAATATTATTCTGTAATAAGTCAATGACATTATTTAAATCATTATACAATATGTCCGGATACGTACTAAGCATATCATACCTAAGTTAAAGGGATAATTTTGCAAATATCATTTTTATCCGAGATTGCTTATACGTAAGTATTTACTGGGTTATATTTTTCATCCATGACCATAAAATGTTTTTCATAAAGTGTTTAATATTCTTCAATGTATTTTTAATTTCAAGTTTACCTCTCTTTGACTTTTACTTTGTGTTATGGAAGGAATCTTTCTTTTGTTTACCATATGAGGAACCTGTTGACTTTTCCGAAAAAAGTACGAGGAGAATTTTTTTAACTTATACGACATGAATGGATTTTTATGGTTTCATAAAGCCTTATTTTCATGAAGATTTCTCTACAATATTTTATGACTATTTTCCAAAAATCCTTTTCTTTTAAATATTCATGGTATTTTTTGAAAAGAAAATGATTTTGAAAAAGAAAGGATATTTTCCTCAATAATTCATTTCAAGTGTTTTATCAAAACCATTTTCCATATAAGATGGAATTATTTCATATGTGTATGTTTCAAGTATAATTTATCTATGATTTACATGTTTTCACATTTCTTATGATGAAATGATATCCATTTTTTATGGATTATGTTATGATGGGATGATGTTTATGAAACCCATTTTATAATTTGGGTAATGATGAATGATTAATGTTCAAGTTGTGGCACAAGTAAGAATGATTTCATTATGAGATAGGTGGGACCTATATCTCCCTCCAATGCATTGGGTAAAGATTTATATCTCATGAGATAGAAATGACCGGAATGGTAAGTTAATCTGGTTCAGTGTTACAGGACTGAAACGAGGAGTGAACTCGATTCAGAAAGGGACTTTGTCCACTAAGATGGTCTTGGTAGCAATGCCTTGGCTACTATGAAAATCATATCATGTGCTTAATGGTTTTCCACAATTACATGTTTTATTCCCATGCTATTTTATCATGATTGATGTTCCATTATGATATATTCATTATATACTTCCAAGATTTATGTCTTTTCTCAATATTTTGATATTTAGATTTTATGTTCAGGTTTTTTCATTCAAATTTTTATGGATTGTTTTATGTTCTATATGTTTACCCTTACTAGGAATTTGAGCTCACCCTTTGTATGTTTTATTTTCCCCAGAATTTAAAGAAAGGTTTTAGTTAAGAAAATAAAAGGGGAAGATCTTTATGAGAGATGTTGAAGATCTTTCACCAAGATTAGATGATTATATTCCGAGTTTCCAAAGACATTAAACTATTACGGTCCTTTGGTTTATATTTTTGTTATGTATTAAGTATTTTACAAAAGTAATGTAATTTCCATGTATGTCAAGCTTTGGGTCTCTACACTCTCTATATTGCAAATCGACCCTCGGTTCGGTATGAATATAAGGAGGATGATGAATATTATGTAGTACCAACATCTCAATAATCGATATCATTTTCCTATGATAAATTATTTCTAACTCAACTGATTGAGTCTTAGGAAAACATCATCTTTTAATACATTTCTATTTTGAGAGAATACACTGATGAGTTTCCTAAGAAATTTCCTTGACTTCCTCCAAGATAAGAGGTTGAATTTTCAATTGAACATATACATAGGGAATTGACATTGTCCAAGACTCCATATAATGAGGTTATTGTGGAACTTTAGGAGATAAAGAAACAACTATAGGAGAATCTGTATAAAGTTTTTATATATCCAAGTGCTTTAGAATAGGGTGAACCCATCCTATTTTTCAAGAAAAAGTATGGGTAAATTCACCTTTACATTAATTATCATGAGCTCAACAAGATCATGATAAAGAAAAAGTACCATGTTCTATGGATTCATGTCTTGTTCAAGGACCTACATGGAGTAAAATACTTCTCCATGGTTGATGTGCAGTCAGGATATTACCTTGTTAGGGTGAAGTAGGAGGATATCCCTATAACTAATTTTAGTATTAGGTAAAGGCACTATGAGTTCATAGTAATGACATTTAGACTCACTAATTCTCTAACAAACAACATGGAATTAACGAATATAGTCTTTAGATATTACCTTGAAAACTTCATGGTAGTATTTAGAGATGATATTCTAATTATTCTTCAAGACCAAGGAGGATCATGAGGAGTATCTGAGCACTATGTTAAAGACTTTATGAAAGGATATTATTTATTCCTAGTTCAAAAAATGTGAGTTCTGGTTGAAAGAATTCCAATTCTTGGGGAATATCATCACAACAGATGGGATATCTATGGACCCTACTAATACACATTCAATTGAAGTATTATTAAGCCCAACATTTGTGATAGATATTTGTAGTTTCCATGGATTAGATGAGTATTATTGTCTATTTTTGAGAAACTAATAATGATTATTAAACCCTTTAATAAAGATAACTTAGAAGGGAGTAATGTTTTCTTGGAATTATGAATGTGAAGAGAGTTTCCTGGAGTTGAAAAATAGGATTATAACTACACCAGTTCTCACATTTCCCAAAAGTTGATAAATTTTATTGGTATTAAATGATTATTTGAAGAAGGGATTATGTTTTTTTTTAAAGTCGAATGAAAAAGTCATAGCATAAACTTCAAGGCAGCTAAAATTTTATGAACAGAACTACCCAACTCATTATCTGGATTTTTGATGTAGTGATCTTCAATTTGAAAATATGGTTCCATTATCTCTTTGGTGAGAAGTGTAAAATATATATGGGTCACATAAGCCTTAAGTATATATTCACACATAAATATCTGAATATGTACCAAAAAAGGTTAGAGCTAATCGAGGAAAATGAATGATTAATCCACTACCATCCTGGAAAATCAAATAAATTAGTTGAATATATATGTAGAAAGGATCAATAAATTTAATCATTGATGAGAATTTAGAGGGTTCAAATCTTATTATATTTGGAAAGGATAGAAATGTGAATCATAAAGGAAGGAATTTCATCAATACTTTCATAGATGATCTCTGAATCATCCCTTATAGATATGATAAAGGATACTCAAAGATATGAAGTATGAATTAAGAAGAAGTTTGAAACTATAAGGAAAGAGAAAATCCTAAAATTTAAATTTTAATCAATAAGGAGTTGTGAGTATTGGGTTAATACTACGTGTACCATAAAATCTTGATTTAAAGCAGAAGTTTTAGGATAATTCACATAGTTGAACATTCTCTATCTACCCCAGAAGAACAAATATTTATTTAGATCAATAAGATAACTATTTGTGGTAAAATATAAAGAAGTATATCATTTAATATAAATCAATATGTCTTTTATTTCATCAATTGAAATTATAAAATAAAATAAATCTAATGGGATGATGAAACCATTACCTATACTTACATGAAAATGGGAAAACATCACCATGGAATTTCTAACTGGTCTTCTAAAGAAATCAAGAGGGAATAATTCTATATGGGTTGGGGTGAATTTTCTTACAAATACTACACACTTCATCATGATTTGAGATGATTTCTCAATCAATAAACTTATAAGGATATAAATTAGAGAAGCGGTGAGGCTACATGGAAATGCAATATAGATTGTATATGATCGAGATCCAAGATTTACCCTAAAATTCTAGAATAATATCCAACATTCTCTAAATACTAAGTTGAATTTCATCAAATATTATCATCCTAAAATTGATGTCCAATTTGATAAAACTATTCTTACCCTTGAGAACATTTTGAGAGAATTCTCAATTGACTTCAAAGAAATATGGTATCAACATCTTCTTCAGGTCAAGTTCTCATAAAATAATTGTTTCTAATTGATAATACAAATGTATTGAAATGAATCCATTTATGGGAATATGTGAAGAATGCCTTCATGTGGGATGAATTTGGGGAATGAAAACTTTTTGGTCCTAAAATGGTTGATGAATTAATGGAAAATGTTAAGACCATTCAGTAGCACATTAAGGCTGCTAAGAGTTGAAAAAAGAGTTATACTGACAATCAACTATGAGAACTATAGTTTGATGTGGGAGATAACATATTCCTCCACTTATCTACATGGAATAAATTAAATATAATTGAGAATAAGGGAAAGCTTAGTCCAAGATACATCAACCCCTTTGCGATCCTTGATTGCATCAGATCGGTGACCTATTTACCAGAACTCTTGCCTAACATATCTCAAGTACATTATGTATTCCATGTATCCCTCTTGAAAAAGTATATAAAAGTCCTATCACATCTAATCAATCCAAAGGTTTTACCATAAGATAATGATCTCTCATATGAGTAATAACTAGTGAATATCATATATCATAGAGACAAAATTCTATAGATTAAGACACTTCACCTTGTCAAAGTGTTATGAAGAAACCAAAAGTTTAAGGAAGCGGCGTGAGAACCAATGGAGGTGAAGAAACAGTTACCCTTATATTTTTAATGTAGAAAAAGAAAATTTTATATGTGAAATTTATTAAGTGGGGAAGGTTATAATGACTCAAATTGTTGTAAATAAAATTCCCCCTATGATTTAATTAAATGTCTTATTATGTAATATGGTTATAAAAAACATGAGTAGTTATTTGGTTGTATTATATCCTATCAAATTTAAATGACCATTAAGCATCATTACAATTGATAATATAGTCATCAAATAGTGATCACATGATAAATATAAATATAGGGTTTTAACCAATCTAATTGGCATATACAAAGGTAGTGATGACCTCAAACAGTGGGATCGTACCCTATGAATCTCATTTATCGGAGCTTCCAATGAATATAGAATCTTTGGTATTTTCCATTGACCAATCCATGATTATATCCAACAACTTAATCAATAGTGATACCATTTGTGGGAGAAGTTAAAACTCATTGAGATCACGACCCAAACCATGTATGCCAAACTACCTTAAGAAAGTCTCACAATCGCACACCTTACCCTTGGGGAGTTTGATAGTGTACAAAATGGATATGTATCAAGACCCTATAAATATAATAATATAGATTATTTTGTATAAAATAATCAATATTCTTTAATCTTACTATTATTACATTATAAATGATTTTTATTTTGATATAATAAAATACAAATAGTATTTCTGTATAATATTAAAATTCAATTAAAGAATTTATTTTGATGAATTTATAGATTTCGGAAGTAAATAATATTTTAATAAAATATTATTATAATAAAATATCAAATATAAATGATCATATAATATTTAAGAAGTCAGATTTAATTTTTATAAGGGTTCAAAAACTATTATTGTCAAAAATGCACATCATTTCTCAATAAATGTATGTTATAATTTTAATAGTGAAAATAAAAATATTTAGAAAAATATTTAGATAAAATTATTATTATTTTTTGAACCATAATTTATGAATTATCCAATGGTGAATGTTTTATAATTTTCTAAGACATCAAGTTTTTTAGGTAAAAATATAATACCATATAAATAAATATTGTGTATTATGAAATCATAATGAACCAAAAGTGATGTAATAAATTCTAAAAAGGGATAAAAGAATAAATCATGTATTCAAATTTAAAATAATTTGATATTATATTTATTTTATTAATTTTACAAGGTTTTAATGAATCCTCTTAATATATATTATGTTTTTAAAATCATTTCTTTAAGATTATGAATCACCTCCACATAAGAAAGGGTATTATATTATTATTTTGGGCCCTTTTTATATATAAAATAATAAAACCACTCCCATTTTTTCATAAACCATGGTAAGGTTTGTGCTTTTGGTTATTTTATTATAGAGTAAAAAACCTAAGTTTGAGAAATGATAATGAATTAACCAATAATTTCCTATGTAAACCCACCCATGATCCCACTTATCTTTACTATAAAATATTATATAACGTCCTTAATCTTTCCTCCCCTCTATATTGTCCTCAAAAGGTTTTCCTATGCTCTCAAGAATATCTTCCCAAGTATTTCGTGTCACTCACTCAAGTAATGGATCTTTTCCTTCTCTTATTTATTCAAGTTTCTTTATTATCTTATGAATTATATTTTAAAATACTAATGTTGGGATATATCTTTACATGAACATATTACTTCCCATTTTATTTCCAAATTATGAGTGACTCATTTCCCTCTCTTCAACCATTTTATGAATATTTATGTAACGTTGTTATGCTGCCGAAATTTCACTGGGATTTTCCATGCTAAAATTTTTTTGTAGTGAATACCATAACCATTTACTATCATGGGTGTTCATATTTATACACTTATATTTCATTTACCTAGGAATTACATGTATTTATTCCACACTCCTTGATCATGGAGTAAAATATTATTATGAATGAATCCATATTAAAAGATCTATGTGGGACACATAAGCATAAGAATGAAATGAGAGTGACGTGTGTGCCCGAAATTATATAGTTATCCAATGAATTGGTTAATGTTTAGTATAATGAGAAATAATATCGGAACATGCATTAAAAAATATTCCTTTATGGGACTTTTTCCATCATGATGCCTTGGTATTTATCTTTGATATGTGTTTATGAGACAATGTTTTAATTTGTTTCCACATTTACCATGTTTCCTTTATGTTATCATGTTATATCATGTCTTATTGTTCATGTTTATGATTCTTACTCCTTTTTTATATGCATATTGTATAACATGAATTATTCTCTTCATGTTGTGCCATGTTTATTTTTTTTATCAGTCTTTATAACTCACTATTTTCTTATGTGTATCCCTTGGTCATCCAATATAGTTTTACATTTGATGAAATATTATGATCATGTTAAGAATGTTTTCAATAAATATGACTTATTACATGTTTTAAGTTGTTATATAATGCACCTAATTCCAAAATACACTAGGCTTCTTGATCTTCTGAGTTTTATTAGGTTTATTCTCATTTAATAAATCATGAATAAATGTGTAATAAAGAGAAGAGTTGTTATATGAAAGATTTAATAATGTCAAATTAATACCCCATTCTTGGAAAAATTCATATAAGGAAGGACCCTACAAGGATAGTAGTACTTTTAAAATTGTTTATGGTAGGATTGTGCTACATATATGTGGATAGAAATTCTTTACTATCTAGGTTATCCCAAATTCTTTATTTCAACACTATCATTTTTTTTTGGGTGGGGTCAGGCCTCCTAAGATGATGGAATAAGGTTCAAATCCATATTTAACCATCATGAAATTGTTTTATTTATGTTAAACCCTATAAATATCAACATTGTTATAGAAAATGTAACTGATAACCATGAATACAGGAATACTTGATATCCTTGTGGGATAGTGTGTTGGATAGAAGAATTCATGGGGTTCTGATTTATAAAGGATGTTATCCTTTTAGATTTATTTAGTAATTTGAAAATTTTTAGAGGTTATGTATTTATCCACCCTATATCATGTCCTAAAATACATATCATGGTTTCTCTCTAGTTGTGGACAATGTACACATGGTAAAGATATAGTTTTCTAAGTCATCCTACTACCTGGTGATACTAACATCAGGTTTTTTACAGATTAATCTGAATCTTGGGTACAATTGTATCTTGATGGGAAATTAGATAGTATTTTTCCTTATCCAAAGGTACTACCAATGAATGAGACTGATGAAAAATAATAATGGTTGGTATCATTATATTGGACAATAAAAAACAGGATGGCAGCTATAGAGAGTCCAATGGTAGAGAGGTTGGCTATAGTAGATATCCCAGGGGTAGAGATACTATTTTTAGTAGAGGGTGATAGTGTGGTAAATAGTCTTAGAGGGCGAGTTGTTATAGGGAATCCCATTTTAACTTTTATTCCTGGAAAATGGGAATGATATACAAGCACTGCCTCTTTATCATGTAGAATGCTTCCTAAGACAAGGGTGACTCCCCAGATAACTTTTTCTATCAATGAAACCTATGTAGAAGCTTAGAAGGGGTAGTAATTCTAGATAGGTTTCTTATATACTAAGAATTTATGGTCCTCTATTTGGGAAGGATATAGAGTGGAACCTAATAGGGCTCAAGTTCATATACACTCCTAATAATATCTCCTAGGTAAACCATCTTAATGAACTAAACAAACATCATTAGGGTCTCAAGGTTGTCATCCACTCAATTAAAGGTAGAGTCCACTATTTTGTGTGAACATCTATGATGTTGAGTCCCCGGTATGGTTATACTAAATAAGAACAATAAACTAGTAAGCACACCACAAAATGGGTAGAACATATCTTTTCCTTTACTTTCAATATGATCTATTTTATTTATTAACTATATTTATCATTATTCTAGGACACCAAAGAGGAAAAATTACTAATCCCATCACTAAAGTACTCTTCTAGAGGAACATTTATTGGTGTTTAGGATGATCTAAGTTCTAGAGATAGGGAAAAAGGATCTCCAAATATATCTAAGAAAAATAAATCTTGGGCCTCTAATTTTACAAGGCTCTATATACCAATGTTAGTGATCCCTCTTATAAGTATATCCTCAGAGGGTATCCCAAAATGATAGTGGTCACATAAATAGGTGATGTAGATCCTTTTATGGAAAATGATTGATTATTCTCTCACCCTCACACCCCACTTTAATGTCACTTTCAATAGATAAATTCTAACTTATTGATTAATATATGTGATGGATGGGGTTTCACAAGAACATGAACATCACATTCTTGAAGGTTTTTTACTATAGGTAATTTGATAGGAATGCTATTTATTGAGGACCAAGTGAAATCAAAATCAAGCTCCCATTTGGATGCATCAATTATTGTCCTCATGAACTCAAGACCAGTAAGGGGCCTTGAAAAATCCTCATCCATAAATCCAATGGACCCAATATTGATGAACAACATTATAGGAATCCTAGACTATGAGGTATTCTTTCCTCAAGTACACACAAACCCTACTTCTTCAGCAGGGACCTTCTTAGAGATAGTGCATGTGGGAGTAGTCATGGGTGAAGTTAAAGAAGATCTAGAGATTGTTTCCAATCTGTAATAATTATCCATTTTCCCTGTTCCTACAAGCCCAGTGGATGATGTTATAGAAATTGAAGTTCTGGTTGTCTAATTTAGTATATCTTACCAACCTAGTTCTGTTTTTATGGGAAGGTATGCTTCCTTGAATTTGGAAACTTTTCTTTATATCATGCTAATAAATATTCATCTAGAATCCATGCTTGTTGAAATTTATTATGACTCACTGAAATGAATTTCATCTATATTAGTGTCTTTATTAAAGGAATATATCTTTCTAGAATACACCCAAATTTCAATTTTAGATAATCGATTACGGTATATAATGATATCTTCCCTATATCAAATGGTGAGTATCCATATTTCTCACTCTTAATAGATTATTTTCTTTTTTAACTAAAAACTCTTTCATATTTTATTTTTTTATCTTCTATTTGAGTCAAAAATATCTAAGACACAATTATCCAAATGTCTCAACAAATTATAGTGGCCGGGAGAATGAATTAAATGGATGATGATTTAGTTATGTAGTGTCAATTTTTAACATTATATTGTTCATCTGGTGAAAGAATATATTAAAACATCACACTGTGATGCTAAATCTAACTATGAGGTTCTTTATTCTCATCCAATAACATGTAAGGCCTTGAGGATGTGTATATGGAAGAACATTTATCAAACTCCTTGGGATTAACTTTCATGAAGTTACCCTGACATGGTACCATATTTACAAATCTAAGACATTGCAGTTTTAATTATAGATACATTCATGATGTGAAAAAATACATCATTAAGATAAAATATAATGAAAAATAATTATCATTGATTATTTCGTAGGTGGATTCACTTGTATCTATCATGAAAATCAATGCCATTATAATCTTGTAAGATTCATAACATTCATTGACAATGGTGATGTTCCAGCATCACCTTGCAGAATAATAGTCTTTAGTTGACCAACTTTTCATAGAGTTTTCTTGTCTTCAATAAAATATTTACACTCTAATAAAGGAAATATAGGAGCACCAATAGTCAGTTTATATGGGAAATAATGTAATGGATGATTATGTTGTGATATCTGAAATTATGATTCCTTGTGTAGAGAATAAATCTGGCAGTTTGGATAAACTCAAAGATCTATCCAATCAATGCAAAAAAAATATATTGAAAACATTTATGATTATATTGTATGTATCCTATGAAATTTCTTTCCCCTTATTATATCATAGAAATAGAGTCTTAAAGTTGGGTAAGTTCTTCACTTCTCTTATTGATGAATGAATTAAAACATTTATTATCCTCAATGATTTTAAAAATATCTATTTCTACTAATCCACTTCGTTTTATGTTCCATGTTTTCTTGTAAAACCTTTAAAAGGGTAGAACCAAGGTAACTTAAATCTTTTTAAATAGTGAAATAGAGTAGATATAGTCAATCATGCTTCCATAATTCATGAGGCAGTGGATGTTTCTTATGGATATGGGCCACATATGAGTATATTTGGAAATACCATCATTGTACACTATAGTCAATCCATTTTGATTATTTTATCTTAACTGTCGATCATGAATAGATATAGGTTGAAATACTATCATTATACATTAGAGTCGGTCCACCTAGATGATTTCTTCTTGGGAATGGCTCATGGATAGCTACAAGTAGAAATACCATCACCATACACTATATTTGGATGCTTTAGATGATTTTTTCATTGGTGCGGATCACTGATGATTATAAGTAGAATACTATCACCATATACTAGATATGGATGAATGATTTGACTCAATGTGATGAGGTTAGTGAAGGTAATATTTTTCATGAGGATTATAATGTTCAACAGGGTTCGAGTACCCTAAAATTTTACCAATGTGTTTGAATTGTTGGAGTTATCTAACTATATTTTTGGCTAAGGGACCCAGTGACCATAACTTGTCTTTTACTGGGGCCATATTTTAGGCTCCATAATCTTTGAGACTTTTAATATAATAACCTAATTCCTTTTTGTCTCATATTGGGGAGAATTAGTGTGAATGGATTTAACTTTTTCTTAGGACTACCTATATGATTTTTGACCAAAAAAGTTTCTTTCCTTTTCAATTTTAGATTATTTATTTTACCTAAATCACATAAGTTATGTGTCCAGTGAGCATAGAATCAACTTTTTGATCAGGTTTCCTGTTATGGGTTTTAAACATGGAGATTTATATATCCCATTCCTTGTTTATTTTATGGCTATAAAAGTCGTAACACTATAGTTAATTTTTATTGTAAAAAAAATTTAACCAAAGGTTGCTGAGGTTTAAGGTTACACAAATTTGATATAATTTGTGGGACAATCCACCTAACAAGTAAGATATTTCAACCATCATGAATGAAGGGACCAATGTTAATAATAGACTATAATAGAAAAGGGGTTCTGATTTTACGGTCATGATACTCTGAAAATTGTGTCATATAGTTTAGGTTCACATGAAAAGGATTGAAAAAAGGTTCAAGAATGATGTGTCAAATCCTTGCTTTGATAATGGTTACTATTAAAAAAACATTTAACATTGTGAATATTAAATCCCCTTGAATGGTTTATTTCTTAATTGGGTCAATCATAACTCAAGAATCATGAATAAGGATGATGAGATGGGAAACATATGATGGGGATGACCACTAACCATATTCAAATTATTGGTTCTGCTATAATTATTTTAGGACATAAGGATGTTTGAGTAGCTTCTCTTTGTGACAAATAAAATCCTTTAGTTTTATGGAAAGATTGGGGGTGCATATATAGGATCCAAATTAGGTAATGTATGTATAGATAAAGATAGGTGTCCCTTGGAGTTGAGAACACTCATTAATAATAGCCATGGGAGATTTATGGGTATCCAAACACATGTTGAATGAAGTAGATTTATAGAGGAGAGGTGATTCAGAGAGGGTTATAGTACCCCAAAATATTACATAATTGTGTACTTAATACATTTTTGGGGTGAAGAGATATGATATGTCACTGTGCTTACTTTTTCCTAAAAAAAGGGCTTTAGTTAGAAAATATCAACTTCTTCTAGGGCCACATGGTGGGCCCCAAAATATTTGGGCCTTTTCCATTTGTGCTATGATTTTTTCTAATGACATAACATTTGTAATATTATAGAGAGAATACTTGATTTTTTTAGTATATATATTTCATGTTTTTATCATAAAATGTTTTATGTATCTTTCACTATAAATTTAAGGTATTACGATTTGAAACATCCAATGATAGATTTTGAGGTCATATATCTTTGACCCATGTGTACTAAGTTTATGGTCACAGAAATTGTCCCATGTGCACATAGTTTAAGGTCTGGATTCCTGGACCACGCATGAATGGTAGGTGTGACAAAATATCCTAATTTGTGTTTCAAGGCATAGAAAACTCTAACACCTTTTTAATTGAGGATGATTATTCCATATGTTGTAGTTAGAGGTTCTTAGATCAGGAGTGATTATATGGGATGGGTAAGAAATGGGATTACCATTGAAAATATTTGAATAATGGGTTCTAATACAATGTTATCTTGGTGTATGGATATTAGAGGGCCTTTTTCTTAGGAAAAAAAAAACCCTGGTTGGAAGGCTTGATTATGGGGCCATATATAGGTGTTAAATTGGGGTATATATAATTTTATGCCCTCAACCCTCATAGCATAGAGATGATGGTTTTTTTATTACATTGTAAAAAGATACAATGAATCACATCTTGAAAGACCAAAATAGTTTAGTAGTCTTGGTAAACTAGATACAAACATGATTCCAAAATTAAATTTGAAAACATAAATTTCAACATAATTTATTTTCAAGAAAATCATTATTCATCCATATTAATCATGTATATTAATCATAATAAACTTCTTATCATACTAGGGGGAAATAAAACAAAATTATGGGGTGACCAAAGATGCTCATTAAGGTTCATCTCATATAAGAAGTTATTATTAATAATAATAAACAATATAGCAAGGTAAATAACTGAAACAAATTCTATTTAATTAATAACTTGATCATAATATGGAAGTAATAAAATATGATCAAATAATTATATAAAAATAATCACCTGAGCTATAAAACATAACCATGGATATTATACTAATATAATAATCACATCGAAATCAATAAATATTATAATAATTAAGGAATGCATAATAATGGACATATAAAATTTATCATCAATGCTTCGACCAACACACCATATTTAAATGGGTAAGACATAAGCCAATACCCAAACCAGTAGGTCTCATGAGACCAACCGACGCATCATGGGCCTATAGTGAGCTCTTCCTACCACTTACTAAGCCCAATTAATTCCTCATATTAAAGGGGTGAAACCAAATATATATATAAATTTTTATTTAAAATATAATACAAAATGTAAATAACTTTCCCCAATCAGTACACATAATCAAAAACCATCCAGATTAATATGGAAAATGGTGTCAAAATAGTACTTACACAGTCAAGATGATCATAAATTATCCTAATTAATAATAAGGATGTTATGAATAAAACATTTCCCAAGTTTATTATAATTTAAATAAAGGTTTTATTTCATTTATGAATATAAATTCCATAAAAAAATCCTCAAAACATTTTTTATGAAAATATTCTCTACATTTTAAAAATCACCTTTTAATAAAATGTTCACAAAAAATTTTGAAAATAACCATTTTAACTTATAAAATAACCTTTTAAACATTTTATTGGTTATAAAGGATTTAAATTTTGTTCATTTCATACATGTTAAAACAATTATTCATTTCATATTTTTAGTAAAATCCAAGCATGCATTGTTTAGTAAATGACATGTAGGTTCTCATCAAAAAAACTTGTAAAAAAATTAAAATGGTTAAAAATGACTAACAATTTTTAGGATAATGTTAAAACCCATTTTAAAAAACATTTATAACAAATTTACATGAAAGATAAATATTCCTGAATGGATACTTAAACATAAACCATCCCAAATGATATTTTTAAACAAATTCTTATTGCTTTGTAATCAGATAAATCATATTCCCTATGAAATAATAAGGTTTAAAAAAAACTCAAATATCACTATAATAAATAAATTAAATATAAAACAAGTCAAATGGGTGTTATATACACCTAAGGGAATATTATATGGGCATAACATCAAAACATTCCTCAATGAAAGAAAATTGATATGAAGTCCCATACAAAGATCATATCGTGGAAGTGAGAATTAATAAAAGTAATCCATTATGTTTATTCAATATAAATACACATAAATAAAGATTAAATATAATCATAAGATAATGAAAAATTCATTCCACACATAATCATACCATTACATATTCAATGATGTAGAAGTTTAACAGAGTGAATGAAAATTGAGTTAAGAAATCCCTAACCTCACGGTTCCCTTTCATTTTTCATAATTTCACCACTTGTATAATGGTTAAAATAATGTTATTAATTTGTTACAGAAATATATTAATCTTCATAAAACCTTATATTGTTCTTTTTTTTAACATATTACCACCTATTCATTAATAATTTATCATTATTTTCACTGTTTTGGCTATACTCATTTCATGGTTTCCTGATCGGTTCGCTTATGTATAATTATGGACGTTCCTTTAAAATGGAAATAAAAAAAATTATAAGAAACTGTATTATTTCACATAAAAAACATTAAATGGTCAAATATATTATTTTTATTTCTTACACAACGATTATTCATTTGATAATTTAATGATGTATGTTTAGTTTATTTCAGCATTATTTTTGACTATCAAGAACTAATATTGTTTTATTTAATATTATATATATGTGTATATATTACTCTAGAACATTGAATTGGTTATAATAGGACTATTATAATATTATTTAACAATAATAATAATTTTATCACCATCCTTGAAGGTGGTAATGGAAAATAAACAAAAACAATATCCACGAAGATGATTAGCCATCATAATTTGAACATTGGTTTTCTTCTTTGAATAAAAGGATATGAGAAAATGGGTGGATAGAATATATTTCATTATAAATATAAAATTACATTATATACATGATACTATAGTTATTATTATTTTATGGATTAAGTAGATGAAGATAAAGTATATGAAGAAAAGAAATTAAGAGAGGTTGTTCGAGAAAGTTACCTCTTGAATATTACCTCCTTGAAGGACCCCTTAAAGAACATGGAATTTGTATTTGGGTTAGACTAGTAGAAATTGGACATGGGGATAGTGGAGATTAGAGTTTTTGGTTCAGATTTTAAGATCCTAAATGGTTGTGAGGAGAAAGGAGTGGTAAGGGTGGTATTTTTACTTAAGGAGGGGTGTTTTTAAGTGATTGAATAATGATTAATTTATATTTAAATCCAACCACATTTGGGTGGAATTAATTCCCAAAAAAAATTGATAATTAATTTTGTAAATTATTTTTATGTCCAGTAAACACATCAACCAACCATTTAATTTTTTATTTTTTAGGTATTTTAAGCTATTACCATTTATCTTTAACATGTTACATTATTTTACATATACTATGGTAAATCTTTTTTTACTATGGTAACATTTTATGACTAAAAATTAAAATAAAATTAGAAAATATTTTACACTTCCTGATTCAAAATTTCAAATCCATTTTAATTTCTTTAATTTAAAAATTAGATAAGAATCAATTCTAAATATGTTACACATATAACCTATAAAAACTGTTTTTTAGAAAAGGTAAAATCATAGTTTTCAAAATACTAGACATGTATTTATAAGTGTAAAAACATTATGTATTATGAAATTAATTAACTAAATTTTTATCAAGAATATGTGTTAAATTAATTTTCAATCATGATCATATAATTATTATTTCGTAAGATTTATGTTATTTCATAAAAACAATATTATGACTTTTTACCCCAAAAATAAACTTTTTTTAAATTCTCAAATAATTAACCTAAGAAAATTTTTATGTGATGAGTTCGAAAATAAAGTTTAAATTATCAATATAAATCTCCAATTTTTATAATTTAAAAAAATTATAAAAAATACTTATTTATTTAAATTTATAAATTTCATAGAAAAATTTATATTTATAACCACTACAAAAGTTACTTAGGACTTCTTTAAATATATTATCATGTAAAAAGTGATTTTTATTATTATTTAATGAAAGAAATTTTTTTATAAAACTTATATATTTACCATAAAACACATTTTTAATATAATATTCTCATAGTCTCCCAAAATAATAACATTTATATTATATCATTAAACAAAACGGATGATCATTTAAATGTGTCGGTTTATCCAAAAAAAATAATGACCAACTATTTTATTGACTAATGGAAATAATACCAATCAACTATATAAGTTTAAAAAAATTATGATGATAATATTTCGCTATAAATACACCATCATACTTACTATATTCCATTCAATACAATTTGAATCAAGGTTCAATAATATTTCCAAAATGAACATTGTATTATTAACTCTCTATTTATTTTCTATAACGCTTTTCATGGGTGGGATGATTATAGGAGATTGAGCTGACTCAATTTTTTATATTTTACTTTATTTATTCTTGAATATTATTCCTATTTTAATTTGTTTTATTAATAATAGTATTTTTTTAGACTGAATGTACCATTCTTAAATAATGTTGTAATGTATTGATAGTTTCTTAGAAAGTTTCTTCTATACTTTTATTATTCATTGTTATAAAATTTCATCTCACACTATGATATAAAAAATGTTATTATGAAAGGAATAATTATTTTTATGTGATCATAAAAAAAAAATAAGAGTTCTATTAATAACATAAAATAATTTTCAGGGTGTTGCATTCTTCACACCTTAGAGAAATTGTGTCCTCACACTTAGAAATTTCACTTAAAAATAAAATTTTGATATTAGAGAATTAATTTATGGGAAACCCACATCGTAAAAATGAATAATAAAACATCCTCTTATAAAGAGGTAAATGAAAATGCAAAGGTCACCACAAAAATGTGATTCAGAATAAGAGATCATTAGTGGAAAGTGAAAATCTAGGTATGGTAGAGAAATGTAGCTATTAAGTTCTGATGGAAAGTAATAGAAAACATTATTATGAAATAGTTAACCCTCAAAAAACTATAAGTCTGACTAATTAAAATACTATTGAATTCTAATTAATAAGATTAAACAAATAACATTTTTCTTCCAAAATCGTTTTCCTAGAGTTGAGGGATTATTTTCCTATATAGATAAATCATTCAATAAATAAACATACTTGATTTAATTCAATTTCATAAGAATAATATCATCCTTTTTGTGCTTTGATCTATTTTAACTTCCGCTTTTATACCATGAAATAGATATTGAAGATGATTTGTTTCATACATTAAACACTTTTAATGAACCATAAGATCTAAAAATGATTCCGTCAGGAAATAAATTCTTACTAAAATTAAAATGGTTAGCATATGTTATCAAAAACCAATGATATAAAAAGTTCAAAATTGTCCATTATATAATTAGATGATCTTAAGATTCATCCAAAATATATCTATCCAAGTTCAAAGACCAAAAAAATTAAAAGTAATGTCACTAAATTTCCAAAAATCAACATAACAATAGATTCCCCAAACAACATAATGTTACTATTAATGTCACAAAAAAATATAAAAATACCTTTATCACCTTTAAATATTAATTAAAATTTTTCTTCATACAAAAATATAATCTTAGGTTGTTGAATTTATTACTTAAATACAAACATCTAATAATACAAGAAAATATTACATAAACCATCAAATCACTAACCAGCTTCATGGTTACTAATAATATCCCATAAATAACTCTTTATCATTATTATCTCAACATCAGGAGCTTATTATAGTTAACTTCCCCAAATCATGTGTTTTTAAATGGTCAACATTACACGTAATAACTTCTCTTTTCTCCCAGTATTACTCATAACATACCTCCAAAACCATAAAGAAATGGTTTTATGGTATAATCCATATATGTTTCATGATTATTATAATGAGAATTTAAAAAATAAATTTATAAAAAATTTCTTGTATCAAAATACACTATAACTCTAATCATTCCACTTCAGCTATATCAATGACATATGCTTGACCATGATCCCTTTACTTCTTCTGAGGTATATTCCCCTGAATCTTGGGGTATTAATTTGCATAGCTCACCATATCCTTATAGTGTAAGAATTGCATGTTGTAAAATTGTTTCTTACCCTTTAAATCATGATCATAGTGGATTACTTTCCCACACATGAAACAAAATATTTTTCCTTTTAATAATTTACCAAGGTGTTTCTTTCAAAAAGTATCACATATTAGAAAATACTTATTTCCCTTATTCCGTTTATCTATCCTTCACTTTGTCTTCATATTCTTTTCTTTCCTACCATTGAAGTAATTGGACTTGGAGAGTTATTTTTTTATCTTTTTAGAACATGATATTATTTCCTCATATAATGAGCATTTTTGGGAGACTAGTTTCTGTAAAAATATTGGCTCAAACTTATCAAAGAAGCAATCATTATTACTATTTAAATTATGTGCATTGATTTAGTTTTCATTCCATCCTTTAGATTCCATTTCTATACACTATATTATATCAAAAAATTACAAAACATAACGTATAATCTCAAAACTAGTGACCATAAATTGAAAATTTAGTTATAATTAATCTCTAAATCATAATCTTAGTTTATTTGGGTATATTTAATAAAATCATAGTGTTTCCTTCTCTAATATATGTTTTCCTAAATCTAGTTCCCAATATTTCTACTAAAATTCCTCTGATACCAACTATAATTCCCCCAACCCTATTAGCCTAGATCTAGTGGTTACATTATCAAATTTTAAAAATATACAACGAATCGCTTCCCAATGAACTGAATAGTTTAGCAGTATTGGTAAACTAGATACATAATGTTGGGACCAAGTTTTTTGGATAAGGTTTTTGGATGTAATAAAAGTTTGTTTTTCAAGAATATTGTATTTTATTGTAAAAAGTGATAAATCAAGTCACTTTGTAAAATTGTTGGACAATATGACAATGATTTGATGATTTTTATTTTTAAAATATCGTATGTTGTTTTTAAAACTTGTGATGAAAGTCTATTGAAGGAAACGGGGATAAAAAATGTTACCAATCATATTCAGGTTTGATAGGAAAGAAAGATGTTGATGGAAGACATAGCAGTTGCAATAATTTTCATGGTAAATCTAACAATGATAAAGATTATAGATCAAAGGTTAAAAATCATGATATGTAAGGTTCATGAAAAAATCATATGATATAAAATCAGTATGGTTGGTGTTTCCAAAGTAGATTTTAAGGTGGTGCTATTTTCTAATGTTTGCCAATTTTTTAGTCCTCAAAAATCAAGAGTTTTTTTAATAATAAAGGATGTATTTAAGAACAGGAATATACAGTTGGTGTACTAGGAATAAGAGTTCACATAATGTAAATGAATTACATAGAATGGTGAAGGAAGAATTGACAATGGAAGATTATCACATAGCAGCACTATGTAGACCGCAAAGCGTTCTACATGAACCACACAGAGAAAACAGTTCATGGGTTGATCAAAATTTGTGGTTGGATTTTTATTCATGGGAAGTAATTAATTTTCAACTTAGAGGTGGTGATTTTTTTACTAATGAGATCGGCCACCATAAAGGGAGAAAGGCACAATGTGGACCATATACCACAGTCTGCCGTGAAGACTGTACTGCATCGAAGTTTTGGTAAAATTGGATTAGTGGGATTTTTTGAAATATTTTCCTATATGAAGGAACCTAATCCCATCATTAATTGTGATAAAATGTTATAAGAAGTTATCATTACTGTAAGAAGAATTTGGATAAGTCCAAATTAGTTTGATAAGGATAATTATGCAAGTAAGAAGAGTTTTCAGAGGATAGTTTCTGCGAAAGAAGAATTATTTTTTAGGGAATTATTTCTGTGAAAGATAAAATTCAAAATAAAGTACATGGATGAATTTTTTGGGGATTTTTAGCCCATAGAGGAAAATGGGCCACGTAGGAAAGGTTCTCTCTAAGGCATTTTCCATCCATGGAGTAGAGATAGTCCATGGAAGAAGAGGTGGTTTGCGAATCACTCACGCCATGTGTTGCAACTTAGTTCACAGAGGATACAAGCAGTTTATGGAGGAAACATGACATTTTATAGAGGACTGAAGGATGTTCCTACTATCTTTGGCAATGAACTAGAAGAATTATTTTAAAAGATCAATTTTTTTAATGTGGATCAAGAAGCATTATAACATTGTATTGCATCATTTTGTGGTAGAAGAAGCACATGCACTTTTTGATTGTTTTCATAGTGCTACATGAATGTAATGGAATATCCTACTCATTGTATTCCACATCAAAGTATAAATTTCTAGTGGATTTTGTGGTATTGGATTGTTTCCAAACCATTCCAAGGACGTAGTTACTCATATTAAGTATTGAACCTTGTAGAATCTTATGTTCATGTGGATGTGTGGTTGAATTGTGTTTAGTAGGGAAAGAAATATTAAACTGGAGGGGAAGGTTGTTTCATAAGTAAGGAAATAAAAAAGAAAAATATAGAACTAAGTCACCCCACCCCCACTCATTTATACTTGAATACTAACTAGGAAACTTCATAGACATGATTCCCAAATTACATTTGAAAATAGAAATTACACCATAATTTTTTTAGAAAATTCCATTATTCTTATAGATTAACCCTTCATATCAAACACAATAAACCTCTAGAAATCCTAGGAAAAAATAAAATATAAGAACATAGTGATTTCATATGATTAGTAAGGGTAACTGCATAATTGAATTTATCATAAATAATATTAATCTATATTGAAATTTAAATTATTTAAATTGATGTCATTTAATAAATAACTTGTGCATAATATGTAATGAATAAAATATGATCAAATAATGTCATATAAATAATCACATGATCTAGACAAATAAACAAAGGATATTATACTAATTTAAAAATCACATTAAAATCAATAAATAATCTCATCATTATGTAATACATAATCACATACATACAAAATGTACAATCAGGGCTTCATCCATGACACCATATATAAATGAGGAAGACATAAGTCAATACCCAAACTAGCTTGTCTCATGAGACTTACCGATTCATTGAGGGGATATAACGGTCCTCGACCATAACATACTAAGTACAAAGAATTACTAATATAAAAGGTATAAAATATAATCAAAAAATAAATCTATATTGAAACTATCATATGAAATGTAAATAACTTTTCTCAATTAGTATACATAATCACAATCCATCCAGAGTAATATGGAAAATTTTATCAAAATAGCACATCTATAATCAAATTTATCATAAATTATCCAAATAAAAAATAATGAGGATATAAATAAAACATATACCCAATTTATTATAAGTATAATAAATGGTTTGTTTCATTTATCAATAGAAATTTCACAAAAACATTTTTAAAACAATTTTGAGGAAAATATCTTTTGCATTTTGAAAATCACCTTTTAAAACAAAATTTTAGAAAAATATTTCGTTAATACATTACTTTTAAAATAACCTTAAAAACCAATAAAATAACCATTAAAACATTTGAGTGGTCATGAAGGCTATAAATTCCATTCATTTTATATATTTTAAAATAATTATTGCTTTCACTTTTTTAGTAAAATCCAAACATGCATTTAGTAAATGACAAATAAATTCCACTCAAAATATTTTAAAATATTCAAACATGGGAAAAAGCACTTTAACCAATTATAGGATATGTTTCGAAAAATTATTAAAACATTTTTATAATTAATGGTCATGGAATATATATATTCCATTGTGGATACTTAAACATAAACCATCCCAAATGGGATTGTGAAATAAACCATTACTACTTTGTAATCATTCGAATCATATGACCCATGAAATAATAACATTTAAAAAACATTAAATATAATGAGAATAGATAAATTCATCATAAAAAATGTTAAATTGATGTTATATACACCTCAAGAAAATTTTAAGGGCATAACATAAAAATATTCCTCACTGAAAGAAAATTGGGATAAAATCCCTTACAAAGATCGTATAATTGAAGTAAGAATTAATAAAATTAATAAATTATGTTTATTATCTATAAATAAACAAATAAAAATTGTAAGTAAAATAATAATATAATAAAAATTTATTCTACATGTAATCTTATCATTACATAATTAATGAAGTATAAGTTTAACCCAATGAATTGAAATTGAGTTAATAAATCCCTTACCTCAAGCTTCTCTTTTGTTATATGTTTTAAAAATATTATATAATGGTTTAAATAATAGTATTAATTTATTAAAAAACTGTATTATTATTTATAATACCATATATGATCCTTTTATTACATCTTATCATCCATTCATTAATAATATTTCATTATTTTAATTGTTTCAGGTGCGTTCATTTCTTGGTTTCATGGTCAGTTCACTTGTGTATAATTATGGACGTCCTTGTCAAATGGAAATAAAAATCCATAAGTGAATTGATATGGTATTAATGAAAAAATAAGTTTAAATAGTCCCATATATCATTTTTATTTCTTTCATGAGGATGATTAATTTGATATAGTTAGTGATGATGGTTTAGTTTCTTTTGGAAGATTTTTCAACCATCACGAACTAATTTCATTTTATTTAATATTATGTATATGTATTAGATTCAGAACATGAAATAATTTATAATATACCTATCAAAAACTTATTAAACTAGAATAATATTTTTATGACCAGACATGAAGCCAGTAATAGAAAATGAACAAAATTATTATCCATGGAGATAATTAACAACCATAATCTAGAAAATGGTTTCATTTATATTAATAAGAGGAGATGAGAAAATGGGTGGATTGAATGTATTCTATTAAAAATATAGCATTCGATTATATATATTATACTGGAGTTATTATGATTTTATGAATGAATAAGGTGAAGAGAAGGTAGAATAAGAAAATAAATTAAGAGAGGTTGTTTTAGAAAGATACCTCTTAAATATCACCTCCATGAAGAAACCCTTAATGAACATGGAATTTGTATTTTGATGAGAAAATAAGCACATTTATGTTTGGATAATGGTAACGATATGTTTTTTAGAGATTTGAAGATAGTCATGGCTTGTGAGGAGAAATGGGTTGGTGAGGGGTGGTATTTATACTTAAGGATGGGTGCTTATAAGTGATTAAATAATGATTATTTTATATTTAAAGACAACCACTTTTGGATAGAATTAATTCCAATAAATTTGGTTGGTAATTAATGTTTTAAATTCCATTAAAGGTCCAGAAACACATAAACTACATATTTAATGTTGTAGTTTTTAGGAATTTTATTCTTTTACATTTTAACTTTAACATGCTACATTATTTTACTTATACTGTGGTAAATCTTTTATACACCATGGTTAATTTTTGATTTCTAAAAAAAATGAAATTATAACCAAATTTAGACCTCTGTATTAAAAAAATAAATATAACATACTTTATTAAATATATAATATTGATAAAAATTAATTCTAAATATGTTATGCATAGAACCCATAATAATAGATTTTTTCGAAAAGGTAAAATCAGGGTTTTCAAAATACTAGGCATCTGTTTCTTAGGGTAAAAAATAACTATTATTTTATTAATTATATATATTTTTTTCAATAATAATTTTTAATTAATTTGTAACTATGATATTGTAATTATTATTTCGTAAGAGTTATCGTATTTTGCAAAAAGGATATTTTCACTTTTTACCCCAAAAAACAACTTTTTTAGAAAATTCCCAAAAAAATACCCAAAGATAATTTTGATGTGATGAGTACAAAAATTAAGTTTATATTATCAATAGAAATCTATAAATATGAAAAAAATTTATCTTAAATGAAGATACTAATTTATTGATATTTTAGAAATTTTATAGAAAAATAAACATTCTCACCATTATAGAAATTACTTAGGACTTCGTCAAAATATATTATCATGTAAAAAGTGATTTTAATTATTATTTAAAAAATTTAACATTTATATAAAACTTATATATTTACCATACAACAAATGTTTAATAGAATATTCTCATAGTCTCTCAAAATAATACAATTTGTATTATATCATTAAATAATCTCAACAATCATTTAAATGTGTCGATGTATCCAACAAAAATAATGACCAGATGTTTTATAGACTAAATGTCATAATTCTGATCAAATATATTATTTGAAAAATAAAAATGATAATAAAGATATTTCTATATAAATACACCAACATACTTACTCGTCATCATTAACTTCATATCGAATCAGGGTTCAATATCATTGCCAATATGAGCTTTGTATTACTAACTCCTTATTTCCTTACTATAATGTTGTTCATGGGTGTGATGATTCAAAGAGATCAAGGTGACCCAAATTTTTATATCCTAATTCATTTATTCTTTATTAGTCTTCTCATTATAATTTTTTTGTTATCAATAATAATTTTTTTAGATTGAATGTACCATTATTAAATAAAGGATTAAAGTATTGTTAGTTTCATAGTATGTGTATTTTATACTTTTACTCTTACGTGTTGTGAAAGTTCATCTCAACCAATGATATAAAACCTTATTGTAAAATGTAAATTTTTTTTGTGATCATTAAAAGAATCATTATAAAATAAGAGTTCTATTAATAAAGTAAAGAAATTTTAATGACATTACATATTCATAGACAAATAGAGGTGTCCTTTAAAATTGGATGCACTCATTATCAATAGCCATGACTGATTTTGTGAAATCAGAGACAATTGAGACCAAAAGTGTGAAATAGAGAAATTTATGTTCAAAATAGGTGACAATGGAATTTTCGGCCTCTATTGAGCATGGTTAGGCTATTACAGTCCTTTATAAAGGAGTTTAAATGGGTGGTGGTATATGGATGAGTTTAGAACATATAGTATACACATCATTGTATATATTGAAATAGAAATAATCAATCCATGCATAATTCTTATATTTTATAGGGTCCCTGCACTGATGTAGCTCAAAGGAAATGGAGGTAAATTTCTAATCCTGATACTAGAAAACCAAATAACCACATAGTTTCACTCAAGGTGGTATGCCTAGGTATGATTAACTATGAATACATGGGGGATACAAAAATCAATAATTTTTAAGGTTAAAAGGGTATTATAAACCTGTTTAGGGTCTCTTATGTTATATTATCTTACAATGATCTATCTCATATGTAGGTAAAATGGGTTGTACACTGGAAAAAATTACTCTCAGTTGTTTAAGATCTTATAGGGTAGACCAAATCCCATGTATTTTACTGCCATATAATAAAGACTTATCTATCATGTAGGTTAACATCATAAAAAATAACTTTGGTGTTTTTTAGTATATAATTGTGTGAAAAGTAGTCATGTGTCTCAATTTAATATCATGTGGTTGGGATGTACATATATGGAACTTTAGGTAGGCTTTACTCATCTATATAGTTAAGAAAATTCATCTCAATGTTGATTTTATAAGGGCGTAGCATTAGGATGTAAAATCAAAAATGGGGGATATTTTATCTTGGAATTGGTGTTTAGAAAATGACCAGAAGCTTAAAGTATTTTGTTTGGCTTGATAATAGAAGATAAAATGACTCTGTTCATGGGTAAAATGATGGAAGAAATTACTAAATCCATCACTGAGATGGATTAGGGTTTCAATGGAATTAAAAATTTAGACTAAGATAAGGGATCCATATATCACAACATATAATATAATGATCGGAATTAAGACACATAGTTCTTAAATGGCGTTCACTTCTAACACAAACCCATGGATGAGTAATTTTGTTCCAAAGGTTCCTACATATATCTAGTTCATTCATAGTATTTAGGTATTTTTGTCTGTGGAATTTTCTTTTGGGCCTAGGATTGGAGATCTAGGCATCACAATGTATCCTACAATAGTAGGAATCTAGCCAAATTTTGTTCTAATGAAAAAATAGGATCACAAATGAATCTATCCCATATATGGGGGGGGAATTAATTATTTTGATATAGGATCAAAATAAGGAGAATGATCTATGATGGTATCTTAGAATGGATCATTTTATTTGAATGAATATAAATTAATGAAGTGTAACCTCCATGGTTTTTTCTTTCATACTAGGGAAAGGGTTTAAACAAAAATCCACCCAAAATGGTTTTAGGGGCCATGTAATGTTGAAAATGTGTCGTTCAGTTTAAAATCATGTGACTATGACCAGATTATATGACTTTGGATATGTATAACCTCAATCATATTGATCATAATGCTACACATCTTGACCTCTAATATCATATGTTTCATACTCCATGTGAGAAATAGGGTATAACTGGGAGATTCATGAATCATTTATGAGTTCATGATAGGGAATATATGAGGGTAATATTTATCTTGATGTAAGTAAGAAAACACTACTTGAATCTGAATCTCATGTAATAGATATGATCCACATATTTTAGGCCAAACACAATATTTTAAAGTCATACATGATTAGAATTTATGTCTTTCAATTTAATTTTATGCAACTTGTATGAAAGTGGGTCACTTTTCTTTAACATTGATTATAAGGTGAAGAAAAATACACATTAAGATTCCCATATGAATCTACCTCTCATGCAGAGGGGAGGAATTTTTCCTTCACATAGGTCAATAAAATGTAATCATGCACTAAATATGGTCCACTGTGAGTAGTTTAGAGTCATCCAAGATGTACCCAACATCATGAAGTTTAATTTCATATGATAAGGATTTATTCCTAATTGTTTAATGTCATGTGAAATAAAATTTTATTTGAATGTTTAAATTTATATAAAATGAACTATGTCGTACATTTTATCATCATGTGGAAGGGACAATATGAAACATAATTTAATATCCTGCAACCAAGAATAGGATTTTCATAAATGGGGTTATTGATCTGTAGGGGAAATTTTCCCCATTTATGGTAACACAAGGTTGGTTTGTTTGAACCTTTCATCTAATATAAAGGGTGTGGTATCAAGGAAAATCCATGGTTGGGTATAGGATAGGTGATATCAGATGTCACTACATATTCCAATTGAGTATGAATCTTTCCAAAAATATTTCTTAAGATTCCCCTACATAGAGTTGGTTCATTTATAGGGAAATAAAAATGGACCTCTCTTTAGTGTAGTGCCATTGGGAAGGTGGGATATTTTTGAAGAATCCTAAAACACTAAAGTGGGTGAGGTAATTTTTTTTGGGATTCATGGTTGGTCCTAGGATAGGAGATCTAGGTGTCACTATTTATCCTATGAATTAAGAAATCAATCTTCATGTATTTATTAAAGGTGACATTCTCCATTTATATCTATCTCTCGTATATGAAAAATGGGTGTTTTTCTAATATTAGGTTCAAGGAAAAAAGAATAATATGTTGAGGGATCCTGTGAATATCATGCTCATATATAGAAGATGGTCATTTTAATATTTTTGGAACACAAACCCAAATTTCACAAGACTATAAGGAGTGGACCAAGTATCAAAATGGTTTTGGTAATGGTTTAACTATGGCTAGGCCCATAGTAACAAATGTATGGGTGTCACTACGTATCCTGGTGGAGAAGAAATAAAGACATGTATAATTCTAATAAAATGTTTCATGATTAGATCAAACTCTTACATATATATGGGGGTGTTTTTTATAATAGTTTAGGTATAACATGATTTCCATCTTGGCTATTACAACTAAAACCATTTAATCCCCTCAGGGTGTAGAAGGGAACCATATATTGATCAAGTCTTTATATGAGAGAGAATCATTTTTATCATGGGATCAAAGATGAAGTATTCCATGATTAAAGCTTCTTTATAGATCTGGTTCATACACAAAGATGAAATTTTTATCAAACCACACATAGATTTTATGAGGAATCTTATGTATAGAATGAATTCATGTGTAGGGTAAGAAAATCAGGCTTCACTTTAGTGTAGTTCCATACAATGCGGTGAGTGAAGGTATTTTCTATATTGAAAATCATGTTTGGCCCTAGAATAAGATATTATTGTGTCACTACATATCATAAATTAACAATAATCAAGACACATTAAGTTTTTATATATTGTTGACTCTACATTGATTAGGTTCAAATACAAAGAGGAATTATTTATTGGTAAAATTTTCATCTGGGTCTGGGATAAGAGAACCAATTGTCAATAGAAGAACTAATTAATCCAAACATATTTCTTGATGAGTAATTAGTTATATATATTTAACTCATATGTCAAGGAAAGGGGAATTTGTTTTGGTGTAAACTTATTAAAGGAACAGACCATGAACCAAAAATTTCTATACAGATTAGACTGTGATGTAGGGGAAGGAGGTAGTATAAATTATCCCACTTTGAGTAGTTTAGATTCATGTATGATGGAATTTTGGGTGATTTATCTTAGGGTCTCAATGTATTGACAAATGTGTTCATCAGTTTAAGTTCATATGATGAAGACTTGGGTGTCTTGCAGTTTATGGTCATGCAACATGGACCAAGACTATAAAGTTTAATGTTATATAGTTAGTATCTTATGTTGTGTAGTTTAAGGTCATGTAACATGGAATTTGGTGAAATCATGAAAAAAAAATTGAGATATATTGCATTGGTGAGTGGAGTGATACACTCCCAGTATAATATATCCAAAGAGTAAAATTCATTGGAATAGACCTTGTGTGTGAAATAAGACCCTTAAAATTTGGTTTCAGATTTGGAGGATTATTACGTAGTATCATTGGGGTTATCAACGACAACACCAATTATCCATGCAAAAAAAACAGAAGAAACCCTTCTTATTGAAGGCACAAGGTATCTAATTCTAGTGGTTTTTGAGGTTGTGTATCATGCACGATCTCCTATCATCGATATGTTCTAACTCATCATGTCACTTCTAGGATTTTTCATTTCTAAGAGTTGTATATAGATAGAAATGTAGATTAAGAGAAATTATACTTTGATTGGTATCACTACCATTGTTCCACAGACAAGCGAATATGGGGTTGCTTATATTGTAGTATTATATGTGGTGAAGTAAACCAACAAAGAATGAATAAGATTGTATAGACAGTTTTTATTATATTTTTCCACATTCTTCTAGATTATATTTTATATAGATTTATTAAAGGCCTCTACATATCCTTTTTATGTTTTATAATAGTGAGATAACTTGATGGACTTGATGTTATACTCTTGATACATCCTTTTCAACTTCAAGGAGCATGAAATGGTATCATTTTCTACCCATATTATGTGAGGGACTCCAAATATGTAAATAATATTATACTTTGTAAATTTTATGATATTATTTTCCTTGACATTAATGATGGGTATAGCCTTGGCCCGTTTGAATAATATGTCAGTGGGAGTAAGTTTGTTCTAGAACTACTTAGAGATAGTTGAGGGATAAAGACCCATGCAATCCATCTATACAGTGAATGTACCAGAATATTGAAAATATGAAACAACTCTATGGGATGATGGATTAAGTTGGAATTTATTTTTCAATCATTGAACTTCTTGGTGAATTCCATGTGATTTTATGTCATCATTGGCCAAAAATATCTATACCTCCTAATTTTATGGGAGATCACGGTCCATGACTATTGAATGTTATATAATCTCATGTGAACTTCCAACATGTTGAATAGGGTGTCTTAGCCTTCAATACATATGATGATGAATACATAAAAACCTAATTTTTAGAGGATCTTCTATTCATTCAGGCCATCATAGAGGATGAATTTTACATCCTATTGTCAAATCTATTCCTTCTTGGCTCAATATGAAAGAAGGATCCTATTTTGGAGACAGTATGTAATGGGAAGAATTCATCCAATAATGGTTTTTTTGTAAGGATATTGAATCATCAAGATCTATGGTAGTGTTCATTTCATTGATCTCCTCTATGTTATTAAGGGGGAATGGGGAGATCACTCTATAGTGTGTGAAGTAGAAAACTATCTCATCCTAGTTAGGATCTTCCAAGTCCATGGTTAAATTAGAAAATGCATAAACAATGGTATTCTATGAGTGAGGGACATGACTCAATGTAGGTCAAAGAAGAATTCAACCATTAGTCCCCTTATATAACCAAATAGGTGGCTGTATATCCTTCTTAATAGTGTATTCATCATTAATCTACTTAAATATTAGCTATAAGTCACCTTTATCAAAAAAAAAATAGTATACTTTGAGTTTTGAGGATAACTCCAAGACCATAATGAGTGCTTAGTAATATAACTTTCTATTAGTGAAACCTTCAGATAATTGGAAAGAATAGGGTATAACTTCATTGGTTGGAGAGATTAAGATAATCCTTAGACCAATAATATTTGGCTTCAGTTTTTACATTCTTTTCCTTATCATATATTAGGAGGTTCTATCAAATTGCATATCCTCTATTAAGGTTATGTCATGGATAGTGAAAACATATTTATTTAGAAGTTCAATATTCACTGGCATGTTTTCTGGTGTATTTTGTACTATGTGAAAATCTGGTGCCTTCTGTTTTATTTTATTCTATGATATGAATTGAATCAAATAATTGCAAAATAACTTCCCATCAATCTAGATGCTCAGTCAACATCAGGCACTTGATTATGTACTTGAGTGGGTCAATGTGAGAGACTAGGCATACCAACTGGTGGTTTAAATAGTGTCTCATCAGTTTTACCATAAGAATAAATATTAGGCAGTTATTCTAAATTTTATAATATTGAGTCCCTGATCACAATTTCAAGTGCCTCAAATTAGAATCTATTTTTACAATAATTTGTATAGTATAGCAGGAACCCTATGTCGTCTCTCAATGGAACCTTAGATCATTAATTAAAAATAAGTTTTGATTATTTTTTTATGAAATATTTAATTATATTAAGTGTTTTGAGGTTTTCTGATTTTAAATTTTAAATTGAAACTATATTACTAAGCATGAGAAACTAGTTAGAGAGATCATGATTAACCCGGGTGAGTGTGACTTGATGCTCATTTTTCATCACCCTCAAGGTATTTGGGAATGATCATTGATTACATGATTTATACGTAATTAAACCATTATGGTATGTGATTTATTACTATGTTACCACCTAGTATTTTATTAATCGATGATATTGATTACCAGTGACCACTCACAATCAATAAATTTATATCGATGTAAGAACCAAACTCAATCAAGGAATCACATCAACAATGTGATGAGATGTCCATATTTGGGTATATCTAAAAATATTTATGCTGAAAAAAATGATACATAATCATGGGTTATAACTTCTGAATTTCATCAAATAATTCAATCCATAAGCACACTCATGAAAGAGAGGAGGTGAGAAAAGAGGCAAACACGCTCAAATCATCACAAGATCTGATTTACGCATGGAATCATGAGGATTCTTCTTCCTTTGATTTGTAATATATCATACCATAACAATAAAAAAGGTATAAATTAATAAAAATATAAAAAAACCTAGAGATTCGATTACCTTCCAAAGATTACAAGAGTGAAGCTCGAGAGTACAATAAAGAAGACGCCCCAAATTTATCACTATGTGGTTTATAAGTACATGATGTAGAAGGGGAATTAAATGGATGAATAAAGCTCTAATATTAGACCCAACCTTACCCCTAGTCATTAAAACCATGAAAATGATTCATGATTTTCTTCTAAATATAAATTTGGAAAGTTTGATCCAAGATAATTCAATGTTCTATGGATGTAGGTGATCTGTTCATGAGAATCTTTTCCACAAAGTTGATTCGGAAATTTTACTAGCCAAAATATGGTCGATTGTCATTAAATCATACATATATGTTTTTTATAGAGTTATATTTCCATTGGAGGTATAATCATCCCAATTATAGCTATGAGTCATGAGTTATGGACTAAATATCGAACGATTGTCCAATCTAGAACACCTAAAATTGCTTCACATGGTTTGCCTCTTTTGGGCCTCCAAATGGATGAATTGGGATTCAGGGTCTTCTACAGAAATGTATCCCATATATTTTTTCATTAGTCCACCAATTTTAATCCCAATGTGACATGTATATTATCCATAGTAAATATTTAAGTCCACATGTGTACTTGGGATCTAATGGAGTTTGGCCTATTTTGTTTGAATTCCATCATGGGATCTCCAAATCAACCCCAACTACAATGAAACCATAAAAACAAGTAAAATTACCCTATTAAATATGATAAAAATTAAATTATTTATTCAAACGTGAAGTGAAATTTGTTATTATATTTGTAATCTTCAATACAAAACTTGTTTAAAACAGTAGTGTAAGGGTGGAAATAAATAGTGAATCACTACGCAATTACACCCCCACACCTAAACATATTCACTACTATGAAAAGTCACATTTACAAAAAAATAATGATTCATGTAGATATTACCAACTTCATGAGTATTTAAGATTCAATAAAATTTTAATTCATTATATCAATGTGATCAAAGTAAAATCCACACTAAAGAGTTATTCCCAATGATCATGGAAAAATATGTCTCATAAATTGTATCAAAATGAAATTCAAAGAGATACATGATAGTAATATGATCTAGGAAGTAAAAATTAATCCATTCTAATAAGTCCCAATGTGTGTGTGTGCATGAAAAATATTTCATGATATTCTTTCCACTTTCTATCCAGTAAATATAAGTTATTATAAAATAAATATACTTACATAATTCATTCCACCAAACCTCCCCTACATCATTCATAATCAAATTTCAAGACCTTCTCAATTAAGAATTCCTGAAAGTCAAAAATTAATATCCTGACCAAGATATCCCCATATGTTGTACATTTCATTACCCCCCTCATTATTTATTTGTTGTTTTTTATTTTATTTTATTTTAGGGCATAAAACATTGGGATAACAGGTACACAAACATAGGTCAACATGGTATAGTAATGAATAAAATAATATAAGGAACAACTATATGGAAAAATAATTTTAGAAAGATGATAAATATTAACCTACCTTATATTTACCTTCTATTAAGTAAGAAATAGTCACACTTTATGGTTGAGTGAAAAGATGTGTGGAGATATTCAGTGAAAAACATTTCCCATAAACAACTAATACAAATGGTATCAAACATATCAAAGGTTTCATAGATATATAACCATTTATATCTTCTAAAAAACCAATTTACTAAAAATCACTTCCCAATGCCAAGTTCATGCAAAAAATAAAATCCCATAACTAAGATAAATTTTCATTAAGTGTTAAAATAACATGGAATCAGGAATTTCATCAAGAATATTTAGTGAGTTCTCAAATTTGTTGAGAAAAAAATGGGGAGACATAAAAATACAATAAAGTAAGAGAAAAGAAGAATGAAATAAGAAAGGCATTAAAAAATTACAAAATTAACATCCTGATTTGATATTTCTTCTTATATATTAGTTTAGGGGTGATATGAAATGGATAATTTATAAAAAAATAATAATTATAGAGAAATTTTTTCATGTTTCAATTAAAAAAATGGGAACCCTGATAACTAATAATGAATCTTGGAAAACCAAACCTATTAAAGACTTGAAACATCATAAAATAAACAACCACTTGGGAGTCATCGATCCTTGTATCCTTTGATTCCACCCATTTTGAGATATATTCAATATCTATTAATATATAAATGGGACCAGATGAATTTGAAAAAGGCCCAATGAATTCAATGCACCATGCATCATAGACATTAAAAAACTGAATGGGTTGTTGCGAAATTTTATTCCTCTTGGATATATTCCTTGGGAATTGACATTGTGTGCATGACTTAGAAAACTGATGCGAATATATAAACAATGTCGTCCAATAAATTTATAAGGTAGGAAACTTTAGAACTATGCATCGATATCCAAAGCGTTCCCCACAATACAAATTGTGTCAAAACATCAAAAAAAGTTGAACTCGTGGTTAGGGACACACCAACAAACATCTTGGTCACTACAAATTCTCCACAAGTAAGGGTCATTATAAATGTACCATCATGAATTATGATTTATTATCTATTATTTTGATGTTTTAAAATTTATGGGGACCCTATATGTTACTATAAAATTCACAATGTTCACATACCAGGGGGTAAGGTCCACAACATCACAAACATTCTTATGAAGAAAGAATTCTCCAATGGGGAGGGTTGATTCAACACGATTGTATAATGGTGGGGAAATCATAATAATGTGGTCAAAACCCACATTTTCCACTCATATGTTACCTCAATTCTCAATTTAAATCTCATGGAGGAGGATTTTCCACTGAATGAGGTGGTCCTTGGCTTTAAGTTTCTTAAGTAGAAAATAAAGGGCAACATGATCAGAAAACAAAATAATTTTTGACCTAATAATATATGAATGAATGTATTCCAAGTAAAACAAAATTTAAAGGATTTTTTTAGTTGTTGTTTAGTTTTCCTATTCAAGGTCAAGGGTATATGATGTATATAAAATTACATGTAGAGCCCTCTCAACCATTTGTGATAAAACTTCCTCAAATGTAAAGTTAGAGATGACACACTTAAGTACTAAGGGGAGATCTCACCTCAGTTTTTGGATGATGGAAGGTGAAATGAGACTTTATTTCGTGAATTAAATCCATTATCACAATTTTTATCAATCACAAACTCCATATCTTTTTGTAGTAACTATGAAAAGATAAGTGATATATTATAAAATTCTTTAATGAACTAGTGGTAAAAACCAGCAATGCCCATTAAATATCATTGATTCCTAGATTTATAAATACTGAAAACATTATAGTATGTGAGTTATTACAAATTCATTCCCTAGGATTTTATTCATCGATGATATTGATTACAGTTTAATTCTCATAATAAATAAAATTATGTTGATATAAGAACCAAACTCAGTCATGGAATCACACCAACAACATTATGAGATGTATAGATTTGGGTATATCCCAAAATATTTCTCATGAAAAAAACATGCATAATCAGGGGTTTTACCTTATGGATTTTAGAAAATGATTCTATCCACAAGCACACTCATGAAAGAGAAGATGTGAGAAAAGAGGAAAATGCACTAAAATCATCACAAAATTTGATATACTCATGGAAGCATAGGGATTCTTGTTCCTTTGTTTTGTATTATAACATACCAAAATAAAAACAAAATAAAAAGTTTTTAGATTAATAAAAATATAAAAAAGCCTAAAAATTTAATTACCTTCCAAATATTAAAAGCATTGATCTCGAGATTACAATAAAGAATGCCCCCCAAAATTTATCACTAAGTGGTTTAGAAGTACATGATGTAGAATTGTAAGGAAATAAATGAAGAAACCTCCAAAATTATACTCAACCATACCAATATTTGTTCTAACCTTTCTAATAATTCATGTAGTTAAAGAGACATTTTTCATGTTGAATCCAATAAACTCAATGGTCTATGGGAGTAGGTTAGTTTTTCATAACAAATGTTTCCACCAAGTTGATTCGGCTGGTTAACTAACAAAGATGATTTCAATTGTCATGAAATTAAGTGGATATGTGGTGATTCATTTTTTCTAACCAATGGTGATAGAATCATCCAAATTAGAGGTTTTAGACCCTTGTTATATCCCAAATATATAATTGTGTCCAATCTGGAACGCCCATAATTTCTTCAAATGTTTTGCTTCTTTTGGACCTACAAATGAGTGAATTGGACTCTATTGTTTTGTAGAGAAATGTAACCAACATAGTTTTGAATTCAACCTCCAATTTTCATCAAAATTTTATGAATTTATTATCCACAGTAAATATCTAAGTCAACATGTGTGTCTGATCACTTACGTGGTTTGGCCCGTTTTTCTTTAATTCAATCGTGGGCTCTCCAAATCACCTCCACCTACAATGAAACCATTAAAAAAGTGAAATTAACCCTTTTAAAAGTGATAAAATTTAAATTATTTAATCAAAAATGGGTTGAAATTTGTTATTATATTTTTAAGTTTCAAAATAATACTAGTTTAAAATATTGGTGTAATGGTAGAAATGAATAGTGAATCGCTACGCGATCACACCCCCACACCTAAATATTTTCACTCCCAGGAAAAGTCACATTTCAAAAGAAATGAGGGATGTAGATATTCTCAAATTAATGTAGATTTAATATTCAATGAAATTTTAATTCAATTTAGAAATGTGATCAAAGAACAAACTACACTAAAGAGTTATTCCCTGTGATCATGTAAAAAGATGTCTCATAAATTTTATCAGAAAAAAATTCTAAGAGATTCATGATACCAATTTGAGAAAGGAATTAAAAAGTAAACCATGACACTAAATCTCTTTCTGTGTGTGTGAAAATAATTTCATTCCATTATTTCAAATATCTATCCAGTAAATATAAGTTATTTAAAACAAATTTTCTTATCTTATTCTTTCCACCAAATCTTCCCTACAACCTTTGTAATCAAATTTCAAGACCCACTAACTTAAGAATTCCTAGAAATCAAAACATAATATACCAACCTAGATATCCCCATATTTTGTGTATTTTTCACCTCTTTCCTTATTTATTTTTATTATTACTGTTTTTTTTTCATTTTTTTAATTGTTTTTTATTTTTTAGGGCATACAACAGTCGAAAAACAAGTACAAAAACATAGGTAAATATGGTATATTAATAAAACATGTCATATAAGGAATGAAATTATGGATTAATAATTTGAAAAGGTTGATAAATATTAACCAAACTCATATTTACCTTCTATTAAGTAAGAAATATTCACACTTCATGGTTAGGTGCAAAGATGCATGGAGATATTAAGTGAAGTAATTTTACCATAAACTACTCACATAAAGTGTATCAACCATCTCAATGTATTCATAGAGATACAACCATTTATATAATCCAAAATCAACCAATTTACTAAAAATCACTCCCAAATGTTAACTTCATGCAAAAATCCACATTCCAAAACTAAGAATTTTTTTTATTAAATGTTAAAACAATATTTAATTAGTAATTTTGACATGAATTTTCATTAAGTCTCATGATTCTGTGTGCATGATATGGGGAAAGGTGAAGATACTATGCAGTATGTGAAAAATATAAGAAATAAGAAATAAGATGCAAATACCAATGAACATTGTAAGGTGGGGAAAAGTAAACATACTATTCAATTAGTAAAAATGTGAAGAAAGAAGAAACATGGTGAAAATAATAATGAACTAAGGAATTTACGCCCCCCCCCCCCCCACACCGAGAGTGTGAAGTGTCCTCGCTGTAATAAAATATAATGTGGGAAGAACAAACTTGGTGGGTTTCACTAGTATATTGCTTAGTTAAGGTATATTTCCTCCATTTTATGATTTTTAAAATCCTTATAAAAGTGTTTAAGTCTCTTCCCATTGATGGTAATACCTCATCCACTCTGCTCATGAAAAAACTATATTACACCAAAAGGGTAAACAATACTATCTATATAAGGACCAATCCATTGGGAATGTAGCTTACCTAGGTGAAGATTTAGCCTAAAATTGTACATGAGGACCTTCTCAGTAATATTAAAATTTTTTTGATGAATTGTATCTTCATGGATAGTATTTTTCTTTTCTTTATAGACTTTGGATTTCTCATATGCATCACTCTGAATTTCATCTTAGTCCTGAATCTAAAACTTTTTATGTTCACCTGCATCTGAAATATTCCTATTACATTGGTTAACCTCCCAATATTCATAGTGATTTACCTCTATTGGGAGGTGAAAATAATTTTCCAAACACAATCCTATATGGTGAAATTCTCATCAGAGTTCTCAAAGAAATACAGTATGACCAAAGTAGGACATCCAAGCACAAACTCCAATATTTCCTATTGGGTTGTATCATTTTTTAAAGAATCTCATAACTTACTGATTTGAGATTTATGTTTGTCTATTAGTTTGTGGTGATATATAGGGAGACTGTATGAACGACCCCATACTTATATGGAGATTTTTCATGTTATGATTGAAAAAATTTGAACCTTGATCACTAATGATGAATCTAGGTAACCCAAACTTATTAAAAATTTGGGACCTCAGAAAATCAAAAACCACTTGAGATTTATCTGCCCTAATAGAATTTGATTCCACTCATTTAGAGACGTAGTCAATGGCTAGAAAGATATAAATTAAACTAAATAATTTTTAAAAATTCCCCATGAAGTCAATTCCCCATTCATTAAAGATTTCAAAAAACATGGGTTTTGGGGGCATTTCATTCTTCTTGGAGATATTCCCTATAAATTGACATATTGTGCATGAATTAAAAATTTTATGGGAATATCTATACAATGTTATCCAATAAATTCCCAAATCAAAGATAATTTGATCTGTATGTTGAGATCCAAACTATCCCCTATAAGATAAAGTTTGTCAGAAGCTCAAAACAGAGGTGAACTCAGGGTTATGGACCCACCAAAAAACAAAGTGTTCACTAAAAATTACCCATAAGTAAGAGTCGTCCCAAATGTACCATTTAGAATTGTTCTTAAGTATCTAGTATTGTGAATTGCTCAAATATTTGGGGACCCTAAATGTTTCTATAAAATTCACAATGTCTGCATACCAGGGGGTAAGGTCCACAACATCACAAAGATTCTCATGAGGGAATAATTCTATAATGTGGTGGGATGAGTCAACATGATAGTCCAATGGTGTAGAAATCCTGATAATTTTTTCAGAAACCACATTTTTTAAACCTCTCATATATTCAATCTCAAGGTCAAACACATGGATGAGGAGCATTCGCCGAATGAGGTGGTGCTTAGCTTCAGGATTCTAAAGGAGAAAATGAAGGGAAGTAAGATCATAAAACATAATGGTCTTTTACCCAAGAAGATATGAATGAAATTTTTCCAAGTAAAATACTATAGAAAGGAGTTATTTTTTAGTGTTTGTGTATTTTTCTTCAGGAAGGTCAAGGGTATATGTGGCATATGTAGTGACACAAGGATCCTTCTCAACCCTTTTTGATAAAACTTCCCCCAACTACAAAGTTAGAGGCCTTAAACATAAGTTTAAATGGGGGATCCCTTCTTGGTGGTTTGATTATTGGAGGTGACATGAGATTATTTTTTAAAAAAATTTAATGAATCCAAAAAAAATTATCAGGAAAAAACTCCAAATCTTTTTGTAATGACTGAGACCAAGGAATTTTGATCTTACTATAGTCTTTAATGAATTGGTGGTAAAAACTAGAATGACCCAAGAATGATCATTGATTAATTTATTTTTACATACTAAAAGAAGTATGGTATGTTATTTATCACTAGGTTACCACTTATTATTTAATAATTAATTATTATTAATTACCAGTGATCACTCACAATCAACAAAATTATATCGATGTAAGAACTGAACTCAATCAAGGCATCACATCAAAAACCTAAGGAGATGTTCATATTTGGATCTATCTGAAAAATTTTATCATGAAAAAACATGAATAATCACTGTTTATACCTTACGGATTTCATAAAATGATTAAATCCATAATCACAATCATGAAATAGAAGAGGTGAGAAAAGAGAAAAATGTGCTGAAATCATCACAAGATCCGATTTATGCATGGAAGCATGATGGTTCTTATTCCTTAGATTTGTATATTATCATACCAGAATAAAAAAAATTAAAAATATATAAATGAAGAAAAATATATAAAAAACCTATCAATTCAATTACTATCCAAATAATACAAGTTTGGAGCTCAAGATTACAACAAATAACATACCCCAAATTGATCATTAAGAGGTTTAAAAGTACATGATGTATAAGAGGAAGTAAATTGATAAAGAAAGATATCATATTCGAATCACCCCTACCCTAGGCCATTCCAAAATTTCAAATAATCCATGGAGTGATTTTAAAGATAAATTGGGAAAGTTGGATCCCATAAAATTCAATTTTATTTGGGTATGGGTTAGTTTTTCATGATAGATTTTTCACCAGGTTTATTCAGATGGTTCACTTGACAAAACATGTTCAATTATCAAAAAAATTTGTTGATAGGTGGTTCTTTCTGTTAGAAGTATGAGGGAGGTGTAATAATCCAAATTTGAGGTCTGAGTCTTGAATTATTACCAAAATATAGAAGTGTTTTTTAATCTAGACTGCCTAGAATTTATTTACATTGTGGGACTCTTTTGGGCATCCATATGGATGAATTGGGATCCATGGTCTTCTAGAGAAATCTATCCCAAATTTTTTTTACATTATTCCATTAATTTTAATACCAATTTGAAAATAAATTTATCTAAATTAAATATATAATTCCACATGTTTGATTGGGATCTTGCACAGTTTGTCCCATTTTTCTTGAATCCCATTATAAACTCTCCAAATCACCTCCACCTTCCATTAAACCATCAAAAAAGTGAAATTTAACTTTCTAACAGTGATAAAAATTAAATTATTTAAGAAAAAATTAATTTAAATTTTTTTATTAAATTTTTAATTTTCAATACAAAAAAGTTTAAAAAATGATGTAAGAGTGGAAATAAATAGTGAATCGCTACATGATCACATCCCCACACCTAAATATTTTCACCCATGGGAAAAGTTACATTTCCAAAAAAAATTATAATGCATGTATATATTCCCAACATCATGTAGATTTATGATTCAATTAAATTTTATTTCATTATCACAATGTGATTAAATAAAGAACCACCCTAAAGAGTTAATCTCAATGATCATGGAAAAATATGTCTCATAAATTATATCAAAAAAATCAAGGAGATGCATGATACCAATCTGAGAAAGGAGTTCAAAATTAAATCATGACACTAACTCTCCACATGTGTGTCTCAAAACCATTTCATGTTATTCTGTCCACTTTATATCTAGTAAATTTTAGTTATTTTAAATATTTTTTCCTTATCTGATTCTTCCCATTGAACCTTATCTATATCCTTCACAATAAAATTTCATGACCCACTCACTTAAGCATTTACGAAAGTAAAACCTTAATCTCTTGACTTAGATATCCTCATTTTTTTCATTTCATCACTCCACTCATTATTTATTATTATTATTATTATTATATTTTTGTGTTTTTTTTTGTTTTTGTAAGAAGTAAAATAGTCAGATAACAGGTACACATGCATAGGTCAATCTGATACAATAATGAAACATATTGGATAAGGAAGGAATGTATTGAAAAATAATTTTATAAAGCTGATAAATATTAACCTAAGTTATTTTTACCTTCTATTAAGTAGGAAATATTCAAACTTTATGATTGGGTGCAAAAATGAGTGGATATATTAAGGTACACGGTTTTCCCATAAACTAATCACAAAAAGGGTATCAACCATCGCAATGGTTTCATAGAGATACAACCATTTATATCATCAAAAAAATAACCAATTTGCTAAAGGAAAAACTCCCCAATGTTAAATTCATTCAAAAATTCACATTCTATAACTAATAAAAAATTTAATTAAATTTTATAACAAAATGGAATTGGGAATTTACATTGGAATTTTTAGCATGTTCCATGATTTGGTGAGTATAAGAGGGGGGAAGGTAAAAATACTACACAACAAGTGAAAAATAGAAGAAATAAAAAAGATAATAAAAATCGGGATGAAATCAACAAGGTGCGGAAAGTAAAGATACTTTGAAGCAAGTGAAAAAATAGAAGAAGGAACAAATATGATGAAAATACTAATGAACCCAGGAATATACCCGCCCACCCCCTCCTCCAACCTAGAGTGTGTAGTTTCCTCAATGTTAGAAAATAGAGTTTGGGAATGAAGGATATAACCTAGTGGGTTTCACTTGAATATTCCTTTTTGAAGGTGGATTTCCTTCACAAGTGTTTAAGTATCTTCCCTTTGATGGTAATAATTTGGAATCTCTGACCATTAAAAACATGTGTTTCACCAAAAGGGTAACCATTAGTAATAGTGTAAGGACCAATCCATCGAGAATAAAGCTTACCTGGTGGGAGATTTAGACTGTAATTGTACCAGAGTCCCTTCTCATCAATATGAAACTTCCTTTAATAAATAATCTCATTCTGGATAGCCTTTGTCTTCTCTTTATTGATTCTAGAGTTCTCATATTCATCACATCTGATTTCTTCATACTCCTAAATCTGCAACTTCCTATGCTCACATACACCTAAATGATTAGAATAAAAAAATTTAACAGCCCAATATGCATGGTTATCTACCTCCACAAGGAGGTCAAAAGACTTTATAAACATAATAATATATGTTCAAATTCTAATCAGCATTTTAAAATATATACGGTACATCCAAAGTACATCATCCAAGTTCAAACTCCAATCTTTTCTATTGGTTTGTACAATTTTTTCCAAGATTCTATTAACATCCCATTTTGAGATTTCTTCTTATCTGTTAATTTGGGGGTGTCACAACTAAACCCTAACCAGGGCTCGATAAGAATATACCCCAAGACCACCTCCATAGTCCATGATATGGATACAAGCACCAAAAGGAATAACCTATATAAAATTCCTTTACCTAATATACCTATATGAACACACCTAACCATCTAAATGCAGAAGTGTAGATAAATAATAATAAAAATATGAAACATCTAGAAAGTAAATCAAGAATGAAAAACCTCTTGGGTGTACAAGCGTATGAAATTTCCAACTCAAAAGTAATAGGGGAAAATACACACCCAACTAGAAATATTTTCCAACATGAAAAATCTAGAAAATTAAACTATTGATAGAGCCTAACTCCTGATCTCCAAGCTACAACCATTGTACATAGTCCACAACACCCAGTATCTGTAACCACCTCTGAAGTCATCACTGACATCTTTTTCATCTACATATGAAATGACACATGCGGGAAAAGCCCATACAGGGTTGAGTATATCCATACCCATTAGGATTACCCTAATTCTAAAAGGGGGAGTAATAATAGATACGAAAGGAAATATAATGACACTACAATAGTATATAGGATGAAACTCACCTCAAAGAATGAGAAGGAGTAACTTCATCCAAGTACAAAGGGATCAACACGATGAGTAGATGAACTGCATATCGAGTCTTTTTCACCCATAGTAGGAGAGTAAACTCATCCAACCATTATAATTTAAGAACATAAAGAATGTGTCGTGCCCCACGCATATTTGTATCTCATGAAAAGAGAGTAACCTAATCCAAAGTTATGGATACATATGAATATGTATATATATATACTCAGAAAAAATAATCCCATACAAGCGAGAAATGGGATATTCATCTCATAGCTCCCCCAGGGAAAAGAGTCACCAATGGTATAAAAATTTCATCAATGATACCCAGTATCTCGCATGTTTATCCATAGCTAACTGTGTGAAGGCCCACGCCTCACCACTCTACCGCAAAACTAAGGGGTATAACTAAAATTATAGGACTCGTTCCCTAGTTCATTAGGGGGGTCCACTCTGTAGGTATCTATAATGGATCCTCACCCATTCTGAGGGGTGGTTCCACTTTATAGAGAGAGGACATGTTCCCTAGTGTGATAGGGGGTTACACTCTAGTCAGAAAGTACCCACGCCCTTTCTGATAGGGGGTTCTACTCATAAGGTAAAGGGCACATGCCCAAGATGATGGGGGGTTCCACTCTATATATCGAGGACCCATGCCCTAGTGTGATAGGGGGTTAACCTTTGGTCATCAAGGACCTATGCCCTATCCGAAAAGGGGTCTCTCAATAAGTATCTGTAGAGGAACCACACTCAAGATTATGGGGGTTTCCACTCTATATGGTGCCTCTTGTGATCATTCTTGATCACTACCATCTTCGAGCATCGCCTTAATATGCGTTGGGGTCAGAACATTTCACATCATATCTAAAAATCCACAATCGAGGGAATCATCGTGTTATACTTAGAAAAACACTCAGTATAAGATACTCATTGGGAAAATACTAATACAAATGAAGTAGATATGGAAGATTTAAGTTTCCTAAAAAGTAACCAAGGGATACATGATGTTTGAGGGGACCCACAATGTGTGTGGTCCCACTCCATCACATAGATGTGTCCTAGTATGTAAACGACATGCCTACTATGTAGGAGTACATGGTGTGCGATGGATATACATGGTGTTCCCATGCCACTTGGGGTCTCATAAGTGCACTCTACACATGTCAATGAATCCAAACTGTGTCTTTGTACTTTATCTCATGTTCATTTACTTTGAAACACAACATGACTCTCCACATGGGGTGTCCCCTGTGTGCTCTGGTCATGCATGTTTACTCGAGAACATAGCATGTTCCTAGCCCCGTGCTCAACCACACGGTTCATCCACTTGAGAAAGTGGATACACGGTATGTAGGGATTCTACATAGTGTTCCATTCTTATGAAATCTCAAAACCCTAGCCACCGCAGCTTGTGCCGACACAATGTTTGTTCTTCAAACTACACAATGTGTAGTATAGATTTTTCAAGATTCACATATCCATTTTCCATGCATTTAGTTAGATCATAGCCTTTAATTTAGTACTTGATTTCACCTGAAAATAGTGGATCTCATATGGATCTTTTTTTTCTGATTTCTTATTGGCCAAAAATTGATTTTGTTGAGTGAAGGAGGTTAATCATGTGCCTCACATGCCATGGGTTCCTCCTCTATTTAATATTTGGTCTCTGGTCATTGAAACAATGTCCCATAGATTGAAAACAACCCAGATCTTGCCCTAATTTATCAATGTGTGCCACATTCATTGTTTTGCTGCGATTCTCGTTGTCTGGCCAGGCTTGGTACTACCCGACTATGTCAAACCATGATCACGAGGTCCTACTCGTGAATAAAATGACTAAATTTAGGGATAAAGGTACAATAACATAGGTCTAAACATCATTGTCCAAGAATTATTGGAAAATGATCAAGAATAGATATATTTAGGGTTAGATAACAATTTAATAAACAATTTAATCATCACATAGAAACAAGAAAATATCAAAATTAGCACAAATCCAAGAAAGGGATAAATATTCTCAATAAATTTATTCAAAAAGGGAATAAACCACAAATATTTTAGTCCTACATAGATATTGGATCATTCTACATTTAAGAACATTCTCTCCAATGATCAAAGGAAGTTGTTGTGTTTTTTGCGTCACGATCTTCTCTAATCCAACATTTCATCTTCGTACAAGGCGATTCACCAATGGATAGAGTGAATGAATCACTAGAATCCTCATAGTGTTTATGCAGCTAACCCTGGTGGATTATCCATGGTTATGTATTTATATAAATTTCATTTATTTTAGAAAAATTAGTTAATTAAATTTATTAATTTATTTATCCGTTGGATGTACCACCAACGGGGATATATATCTAAGATCCCCACACAAACCTATTTTAGGTCATTCCTAGGGTAAAAAATGCATTCCAAATTCAAACATGGTATCATATTTCTAATTAGATCATCCTTTTGATATTTATTTAACTTTTTTTAAGAAAACATGCATGCATAATATAAAATATAATTAATATTTTTATAAAATTAATTCTAGGAACAGTGGGAATTGAAATCACACACCGTCTTAGTACTTGAATCTAGAAATATATTTTGAAATATTTCAAATCCTTACAAGTCAAAAACTGGCTCTCTACATCATTACCTCCTTCAAGATTTTCATCCCTGAAAAGAAAAACTAAACAGAAAACTTAAGATACTAAGCTAACATCTGGATCTCCCGTTCCTAGGATCTCTCCTTCACATTCTCATGCTACTAGAACATAAAAACCAAGGGGATGTACTAGCCACATAAGGCCCTCTCTTGTTGACCCTCAGTCACCACCTAGTACTCTTAAAATGTGGCTCCATCATTAATGTCTAGATCTCCCCAGTCGATGAAATGTGTGGGGTCATTCAAGTATATCCTCAACTGCAACCCATGGAATATTTCATGCACTCTCTCCAGATATGGGGGTAGGGAGAGGTAGTAATCAGCCTCAACAAACCTCTGTATGATCTTAAATGGCCTGATGAACCTCAAGGTTATCTTGCCTCCCCATCTGAACCTATGCAATCCTCAATATGATGAGACTCTTAAAAAGTTTTGGTCTCCCTGTTAGAAATCCAAGGGACTATGACAATGATATTTGAAATATTTCTTCTTGATTTGGGTCATCCTCATTAGCTCACATATGACTTGGACCTTCTACTTCATCACCTACACCATCTCTAGACACATAAGAAATGTCTCTCTGATCTCTGTCTAGTACAAGGGTGTCCTACAGTGTATCATGTACAAATCCTCAAAAGCTGTCATGTCAATAGTAGATTGGTAACTATTTTTGTATGCAACCTCCACCAAGGTAAAGTGATCTTCTAAACTCTAGCTAAAGTCCAACACTCTATCCCTCAACATATCCTCCAATACCTAGATATTGTTCTTGTTCTACCCATTAGTCTGATGGTGAAAGGTTGTACTCATCCTAATTTGGGTCATAAATGCATCTTGGAGGCCTCTTTGAAATTATGACATAAATATGTGTCACGATCAAAGACAATCATCAAGGGAATTCCATAAATGATAAAAATATCCCTTATGTACAACTACCCCAGACTCTATACCAAACTCTTCTCCCTAATAGCAAGGAAGTGTGGTGACATTTTGAGTCAGTGAACTATCTCCCAGATGGTTTCATGGCACTTAATTATTCATATAATCCTTATCAAAAAGTCCATGCATATTCTATCTAACTTCTACTTTAGGATCTCAAGGTACTGCAACAAAAATTCCAAACTTGGTGCTCAGCCTACCCTTGTTGATAGGTGAGGCACCAAGAAATGATCTCAACTACGCTCAATCACATGTTAGACCACCAAAACTGTCACTGAAGGTCTTTGTACATCTTCCCCATATTGGGATTTACAGCTAGGGGAGAAGTTTAAACTCTCACATCACCTCCTCTCACATCATGATTGGGACCACCATATGTCCTTGTAAAAGGATGACATGATTCCCACATTCAAAATATCCAACTAGTGAGTCCCCTAGGGATATCTAGCCATGGAAGACCTCATATTCAATGTATCTCATTTGGTACTCTCTCACATGCTCAAGAAGTGGAGGATTTAATACCCTCAACTAAAGAAAAGTTGTACCCTCTTACTCCAACAAGGTCAGCTGTAAGGAAGCCTACTGGTATGAATCCTCTTACACCAATCAATCCTGACACTTCCTACTAAGGGAATATGCTACCAAATTTATCTTCCATGGATTATAGACTATCTCTAAGTCATATTAAAGTAATAATTCCATCCATAACCACTATCTCATGTTCAATTATCTTTGTGTGAAGATGAATATGAGACTCCAGTGGTTTGAGTAAACCCCAATGCGCTCTCCCATAAGGTAGTAAATCTAAATCCTAAAGGTGAAGACTACCAGTGTCAGATCTAGGTCATGAGTTGCATAGTACTTCTCATGGTGTCTCAACTACCTCGACCAATATGTGATAACTTTCTTTCACTGTATCAATATGAAATTAAGGTCATCTCATGAGGAATCACAATACAATATGTACTCAACTTCCTCCTCTAGTAGAATCAACATGGGAGCACTCTTCACCATCATCCTTAACTGCTCAAAATCCCTTAAACATTGCTTAGTATAGGAAAAAGGCTTCCCTTTCCATGTTAGGTTGGTCAAAGGGAATACAATCCTAGAGAATTCTTCCAAAAACCTTATATAGTAACCCATCAAGATAAGAAAGCTATTTACCTCTGACACTCTCTTGGGTGGATCCGAAGAAATAACTTCATCAACCTTTACTGGGTCTATGGATAAACCATGATTAGAAATGACATTCCATAGAAAATAAACCTCATGAATCTATAATTGTAACTTCAAGATATTCCCATAAAGTTGGTGCTCTAGAAGAAAATATAGAACCATACTCAAGTGATATGCATGATCCTAGTGTGATACAAAGTATATGAGTATTTCATTGATGAAGAAAAACAAAAATGGGTCCAAGTGTGGCTAGAAAACTGGTTTATCAAATCCATAAACACAGTGAGGGAATTCATCACACCAAAGGGCGTCAATGGGAACTCATAGTGTCTGTAGCATCATCGAAAATCCAGATTTAGAATATCAACCTCGAAAACTCTCAACTGGTGGTAGTCAAACCTAAGATCAGTCATTGAGAACCATATCAGACCTTGAAACTAGTCAATTTGTTTTTCAATCCTTGTAAAGGTGTACTTGTTCTTTATCATTGCCTAATTCAGGAAACAATAATCCACACAAATCCACAAACTCTCATCCTCCTATTTCACAAACAACACTAGAGATTCCCAGGGGACACAATGGTATTAATGAAACCCTTCTCTCAAATGTCCTCCAATTACAACCACATGTCTTGGAGCTTAGAAGGGGCCATCAGATACGATGTATAATATATCAGAGTTGTCCTAGGATGCAAGTCAATGATAAAATCTATCTCCCACCTTAGAGGTAGTTCTAGAATATACATGGGGAAGGAATATATATAATCCTCCACAACTAAAGGAATCTAGATTTATGAAGATTTGGTTTCACTAAGGGCCACAATCACCAACTTATGGGTGATGGGATGCAACATTTTTCTCATAGAACCCACTTGTCCCTCAATGAGATCTCTCTCACCCAAAAAGGTGATTCTTGTCCTAACAGTGCATAGGAATCTAACTCATTGTGGTGATAGTAAATCATGGCATAGACCATGGAAAACTAATCTATATCCAAGATGAAATCATTGGGTTCCATCATGATGACTAGAAGTTCCCATGTGAACCCCTCTCCAACAAGAGATACCTCGCACCACCAGGAGATGAAAGATACAAAATAAGCATTACCTATAAGAACCTCAAGAAAAAAAATTTGGCTAACTCCTCGACTTGGACCTCTATCTCTCACACCAATAGTTTAGAGATGAAGGAATGACTGTAACCTATGTCTAATAATATTTAATAAAGAGTATAAAACACACAGATGGTACCTCTGATCATCTCGTGTGTTTCGGGGTCATAAGTCTCTTGAGTCTGCAGCTATTTGTATCCCTAATAGTCATCTCCATGATATTGATGTGGGATACCTGGTAGTGGTGGTGTACGGATCTCATAGTGTCATACACCACCCATAGTTCCTCATTCTCCTCTTCTATTTTTCATCCTTGGGGACCACTCTACCCTTGCCTATGAGATCCTTGATCATGGTGCCACCTCTATTGTGGAGGTCTTTCAGCTACCTGTCTATGCTCCTCAACACATCTGGTTGGAAAATATCATGCAATGTGACCTTACCCATCATAAGCATAGAACCACCCCTCACCAGGCTACCCTAGTCCTCTTTGCTACCCCAGACCATGTGTATGAGTCTGGTCACAGGGAGGTCTTTTGTGTCAAGATCTTGTCACCTGGTGCCAACTAGCTGCTAACGATGACTCAACCCCATGATTCCCACTACCAGCTCCAACTTCTTAGTGTCCATCTGATAGAAATATCTCTATCACTGGTGATCATTCTAGCACCCCGACATAGGTGGGGATTCCCAACCGAACTATGTAGGAATGTATCTCTCTATCGAGTCCCTACTAAAACTTATTTTCTAGGAATTATCCATTCCAAATCATTTCAAGGGAGTACCGTGTAAGGTTTTTGAACCTCACTATGTACTCATCCATAGTTATCCCTCCCTGTTGTAGTTTCAGAATCTTCTGAATTAGAACTGAGTGCAAAAAAGAGGGGTGGTACTCCTCACGGGACAACCGATGAAATTTGGGAAATGATAGTGTCAACCCATTATGAATATTCAAAATAAGACTCCACTAGTGACCATCTACTCTATGGAAAAGGATAGTTTCTAGTTCAACTAATTGATCCATTGGTGTTCAGATTATCCAGAATACATGCACCATTGACTTTGTCCAATCCTCTAATGTCGGGGGATATGGATCTTCGTGGAACCTCAGTGTCCTCTGGCGCTAAAACTCATGGAGTGTGCTAAGCCTTTGTACATCCTCAAAATGCTCTACTGGGATGATATTCTTATCAACAAGTGGTGGTGATACTACCATCCCACGTAGAGGAATAATATCGTGGTATAGACCCTGAAATTAGGCCTCATCACTCATCAGATCATCATCATGATTCCTAACTGATATCCAAGATAGCTTTCATCACAGCAGCATCCTGAAATTTAATCAAGTCATAACATGTTCAGATGAGAATATATATATATATATATATATATATATATATATATATTGGTGATCTGACTTGAGAAGGACAGTTGAAGACCCGATCATATGTGATGCATGTTCCATTGATCCGTGCAACCAATGTCTCAGAATGACCAGTCAATAAGTAGATAGTTAAGGTCCTGGTGAATGGATGTGTTATCCACCTATACCATTATTGGATTCCATGGCCTGAGAGTTGCACCTAAGGCACTTTGAAATCCTTGACCTAAATCCCAACCAAATTTTCATAAGGGGACTACTCCAAACAATGTCTTAAGGAATGAATTTCCCTAATACCAATCCATCACAACCCAACCCTAAACAAGACTCGAGCCAAAACTACCCGAATACCACCTCCATAGTCTAGAGAGTGGTGAAAAGCACTGAAGGAAAATCCTAAATGGTATTATTTTTCCTGTGTACCTATATTCACACACCTGGTCATCTCAATTCAGAAGTTTATATGAATAATAACAAAAAGTTGAAACAACTAGAAAGTAATCCATGCATGCAAAACCACTAGGTTGTACAAGATTATGATAGTGAAAACTAAAAATTGAAGGGGGGAAAATACACACACAATCCGTAATACTTTCTAGCCTGACAAAAGTGGAAAAGTAAACTAATGAGAGAGCCTAACTCTTGATCTCCAAGATACAACCATTGTATGTGGTCCATAGAACCTAGTACCCCTAAACTCATCAGAATTCATGGTCGACATGTCCATTGTCTGTATAAGACATGACACATGTTGGAAAATCCTATGTGGGGGTGAGTATATACATACCCTGTAGGATTCCCTGAAAGCTGAAAGGGGGAGCGGTAAGAGATACAATAGGAAAAATAAAAATAATAGAATAATATAAAGGATATATCTCAATCCAAAAGAAGAGAAATAGTAACTTCATTCATGAATAGGGGGCTCAACATGGTGAGTATATAAACTACACATTGAGTCATTTCCACCTATAGAGGGAGAGTAAGGTCACCCAACCGTGAGAAGCTAAACGTAGAAATCATGTGTCATACCCTGTGCATCTTCTCGTATCATGGAAAGAGAGTAACCAAATCCAAATATATGATTTTAGATGAATGTATATATACATATATCTATGTGTGTGTGTTCTTAGTCAAACAAATCCCAATTGAGAGAGAAAATGGATCTCCATCTCATAGCTCAACATAGAACAAAGAGTCGCTAATAGTTCTGAAATTCCATCAATGATACCTAATATATCATCCACTTACCCATAAGTAACTGTATCAAGGCCCACTCCTCGCCATTTTGCCTCAAAGATGAGGGTCCACAACTCCAAGTAGAGGACTCATTCCCTAGTTTGTTCGAGGGGTGTTACCCTTATGTATCTCTAGAGAACCTTCATCCATGATAATGGTTGGTTATACTATATATACTAAAGACTCGTGCCCTAGTGTGATAGGAGTTCCACTCTAGAAATCGAGGACACACACCCTATCTAACACGGGTTCTACTTAGAAGGTAGAGGACCCATGCACAGGCTGATGGGGGTTTCAGTCTATTGGTCGAAGACCCATGCCCTGGTGTGATGGGGGGTTCCAATATTGTCATAGATGACTTGTTCCCTATCTGATAGGGGGTTGTACTCAGTAGGTAACTATAGAGTACCTACACCCAAGCTGATGTGGTTTCCACTATATAAGAATCCTCTCGTCATCCCTCCTAATCCCCATCATCATTGGGAATCACTTCAAAAATCATTGTGCTCATAACGTTTCACATAATATCTCAAAAGCCACAATTGAGGGCAAAATCACATTATAAATGAAAAAACACTTAGGATAGGTTACTCTCATGCCAAAATATGATTCCTAATGAAAGGTATATAGAACATTGATGTTTCCTCAAAAGGAACCAAGGGGAAAACATCATGTGAAGGGACCCACACAGCGTGTGGTTCTTCTACTTCACATGGTCATGCCCCTAGAGGTACACAGATTGCCTATTGTGTAGGGGTGAACCACATGTGTGTGGATATACACAGCATGCACATGCTACTCAGGGTCCCACCCATTTTCTCTAGAAGTTTCTATGTATCCAAACCATGGATGTGTTCTTTATCATGTGATCATGTACTTTAGTACACAATGTGTCTCTCCACATGGGGTATTTCCCGTGTACTCTATTCATGCACGTGTACTCGAGCACAAGGCTTGAAACTAGTCATGTTCTCTACCACATGGATCATCCACACTTGAAAGGGGATACATGGTATTAAGGGATTCTACATTCCATTCCATCCTTATGAAATATCAAAACCCTAGATACCATAGCCAGGGCCCGACACATCATAGTTTCTATGAAAAAAACATATATTCAAAATTTTAGAAAATTTAAAAATCTATTTTATACATGATAGATCTGGTTTTAGCCTTCAATTTAAACAACAATTCCACCTAAAAATAGTGGATCTCATCCAGATCTGTTATTTTCAGATTTTTGATGGCTAGAAATCAATTCTTTCAAGAATCATAGGTTCTTCATATGTCTTTCAAACCACTAGTTAATTCCCCTTTGAAGATATGGCCTATGATCATTAAAAAAATCTCTCACAGGTTTTAAAAAACCCATATTTATCCCTAATTAATCGACCATTTCTTTTTTTGTTGTTTAGTCATGATTGTACGGATCTAATTGGGCTCTATACTTCCCGACAATGTAGAACTGGGACCATGGGGTCCTATCGGTTATGGAAATGAATAAATTTAGAGAGTATGGAACAAAAACATAGTTTTAACCATTCTTATCCAAGAATTCTTGGCCAATAATCAAGAATGGGGATATTAGGGGTTAGATAATAATTTAATAAACAATTTAGTTGGTACACAAGCACATAAAAAGGCCACAATTGTTATAGAACTAAGAAAGGGAACAATCATGTCAATAAGTTTAATAAATAATCATGTAAACCACAAATTTATGATTCATATATGGATATCAAGTTGGTCATCATTGAAGATAACTCTTGCAAATTATTGAAGTAATTCATTGCATTAGCTGCATCTGGATCTTCTCTGATTTAGTGCTTCATCATTGTCCAAGGTGATTTTCCAATTGAATAAGGGAAAGAATCTATGGAATCCTCCAAAGGTTTATGTGGATCAACCTTGATTATTCTCCATGGAAATGTATTTTTATAAATATTTTTTAGGTTAAACTAATTAATTAATTAATTTTTTCACTGAACGTACTGCAGGTGGGTGAGATATCTAAACACCACATTCCATATTATTTTAGGTAATTAATAGAGTAAAATATGCATTTTTAAATCTATCATGTTCTTGGATTTATATTCTAAGCTTTCGTTTAAGACTTATAGCATTTTCTTGAAAAAAATTTAATTCACAATATAAAATATATTAAATATTTTTATAAAATTAATTCCAGGAACACCGAGGATCAGAATCTCATGCCATCATAATGCTTGGATCAAAAAATATTCTTGGTCATGTATTGTCACAATAATAATCTATAAATATTAATGATTTTGATGCTCACAAATTCCTTGTTTGTTTAACTAATGGTTTTATTTTGAGTGTATGTCATGAAATTTATATTCATTATAAATTGTTATCTTGAAATAATATTCAACTATTTATTTGAGAGAAATATTCATTCAAGTGTTCATAATGGTCTTAGGCATATTCTGGAAACATTGTTCATCGTTTTTCTGTTATTGGAAATAATATTCATTCAATATATCAAAGAAAGTAACGTATGGAAAAAAGAACTTACATTTATGTTGAAGGATCAGCGTGTATGGTTAATCAACATTATGTTTAAAGAAACTTATGGTTAAGGAACATTGCATTTGGATTAGAACCTTAAATTTTCCAGAAGGGAAAAGTATGGTTAAATAACCCCACATAAGTATGGGACTTTACAAATGTATGGATAATCAACCTTACTTTTGTAATCAACCACACATTGTCAACCTTACACTTGGAAAATGAATGAATGGATAATAAATGTCACGTTTAGAGATCTATGCTGACATGGAAAAATTTATGGATCATCAACACTGCGTTTGTTATTTTGTCGTTTTGTGAAGGAACCTTACGTTTGACTTTTTCAATGTCAGAAATTTGAATTTACATCTTTATATGAGCGTTTTTCAATAGTCCTTGCAGAATGTCAGGTAGATTTAATGTTCAATTTCGATTGATTCAAATTTCATTTTAAATGATTTAAAGATCCATTTACAACCGATATTTTCTCTCTAATTCTTAAGGGAAATTACGACTACTCTGAGTTTTAATCTTTGAATTTGAAATCAATCGATTTATCAAGAATCTTTTGTAGATTAAAAATCTTTCTATGAGATATATTGTTATATATATATTTCTACGTAATATTTTTTTTAAAATGATGATCTAGATATTTCTTGGTTGTATTGGAAGTTCTTATTCTTCAATATTTCTTGTGCAAATTATTGTACATTACTCCAGCAATCAAGCATCTCAGATACAAGGACTACATTTTTGAGATATACATGTTCAAATATGGAAATGTGATGTTCTATTTTTGTCGTTGTTATTAAAATTGAATATCTCTTGTGCAAACGAATCTCTTTAGATATATTTCAATGTTTATTTTCTTCTGATGTAGAAGATACTACTTTTATCCGTTCCATGCTTCTACAACTACGAGCTTTATCTATTTCTCATCAAACTATATATTATCTATTTTGAGTTTTGACTACTCATATTCAATCATGGTGGAGTGTCTGCTTCTCACACTAAGTTGTAGTTTTATTATTCCCCTATAAAATAACTAAAAATATCTATTTTCACGACTTTTTAGTAAGGGTAACAACTATATGCACTCATTTGTGGATTAGTATTAATTTATTAGGACCTTACTAGTGAAATTTACCAAGCCCACAGAGAGGGTGATTGGTATAGTGGATTAGGGGATCTTTGTTCCCTAAACCATTATAAATTTTTATGATTTGTTCTCTGTTCATATCTGCTGCATATATATTCTCATACAAAAATGTCACTAGCTCTATCTATTATTTATGTGACTTGATAGAATTGTGATAATTTGTAAAGGAAACAATTCACCCCCTCTTGTTTCATCACTATAGTGTTTACGACCTAACATTTGGTATCAAAGGATGATCTTTTTAGATTAAGGCATAAGATCTATATTAGTGATGGAAATGGAGAATCTCAAGGAAGTAATGTCAATGGTTCGTGATCCATATTTCAATGGTGAGAATTATGGATACTGGAAGTCACAGATGATATTCTACTTAAAAAATATTTGATTTAGAGTATACTCAAAGATTGTTACTCCTTACACAATTCTTAAAAAACATAAAACTTGGTCTACTACTACAGAGGTAGAGTATGATATGAATTCTAAAGTAATGAATTCCACTATTTGTGGTCTTGGAATATATGAATTAAACCATGTATCACAATTCCCAATATCCTATGAAATGTGGCAGATAATTGTTGTAGATTGTGAAGGTACTGACAATGCTAGAAAAATGAGATATGCTACAGTGAAATTAAATTTTGATACTTTCCAAATGTTTGATGGAGATATAATCACACAGATTAAGGGAAGGATAACATAAATTGTTAATAATATAACATCTTTAGGTAATCCTATCAACTAACCTAATCAAGACTTGAATGTTCAAAGAGTTCTACCTATGAAGTGGAATGGAATTTTTGCTACAATCCATCAATCTTCACCTATAAATAATTTGACAATGAGAGAATTGATTGGAACACTAATGATGTATGAGGATAAAATGGAAGATGATGTTGAAGATCAAAAAGTCCTATTCAAAATGGATAACACTGATTTAAATATTTTATCCTAAAAGAAAAACAAAAAACTAAAACAAGGAGAATGAAATTCAGACTCATCTCATTCAGAAATTGAGCTGGCTAAAGTAGCTAGAAAATTTAGTAAATTTTATAGGAAGAATAAAGGATTCAAAAAAACCTTAAAAAGAAAGAGAAAGACTCAAGGGAAGTAAGATGTTATTAATGAAATAAATTGGTTCATATAAGACCTGATTATCCTCAATTGAAAGGAGAGAAGAGAAAGATAGAAAAGAAATATCAGAAGAATGTTGATTATGATAAAAAGGACAAAAGAGCTATGAAGGCTACTTGGATTTTTTCTGAAGACACCAACAACTCATCAATCTATGATTCAGAGAAGGAAGAATCAAATCTAAAAGAAAATATGTTCTTTATGGATGATGAAGAGAAGGTACAATCCAACTATTCATCTGATTCTAATTCTAGTTACTCAAATGATAAAATAACAACCTACTATACTATCATAGAAGAAATATATGACTCACTGTTAATGAAAAAAAACTTTTAAAAAAATTGATAATGTTATTTTAGGAGAAGGGGAAATTTTAATTAAACAACATCAAGAGTTAATTGATAAATTTAGTTCATCTACTACAAACTGTACTAACCATGAAAATAAAATTAAAAAACTGTAGGATGAAGTAGAAACTTATAAAATTGCTTCTCATATATTTAGAAAAGGATAAAATTTACTAAATTAAATTATTTGTAAAAATGTAATTAAAAATGAATGATTCGTTGTACGCAGTAAGGGTGAAAAACCCAAACTATAAAAAAAAATATTTTGTTCCTTGTTCAAACAGAAAAATATTGTCTACTGTTAAATGTTTTCATTGCAGTATTAATTGACATTATGCTAATGATTGCTATTTAATAAAACCTCAGTTATATGGTGTCATGAAAGTTCATTATTCAAAATCTTTATCTAATATTTATTATAATAGTGTCGATTAAAATAAATCTTTTTGGATTCCTAAGTCTTTGATATCTAACACTGCTAGACCCAAAAAGTAATGAGTACCGTAAAAAGTTTCTGTTTAATTTGACCTTGCAAGTAATAGGCCAAAGAAGAGGAAAAGAAATATGGTATATGGGCAGTGGATGTTCAAGAAATATGAGTGGGAATTTATCAATTTTCTATACTCTAACTAAAATATATGGAGGCCTAGTCACCTTCGGTGACAATATAGAAGGGAAAATTATTTGACATAGAACCGTTGGAAATATAGATACTATCTCAATTAATAAAGTACTCTATGTACTAGGATTGAAGAAAAATCTGATAAGTATCTCTGAACTTTGTGATGATGGATACCAAGTTTATTTTTCTAATAATAGCTGTTCTGTTTTCAAAAAATAATTTACTTAAATTTGGAGCACCTAGAATAGATAATGTATACACTTTAGATTTAAATTCTTTGTGTAAATAGAAAGTGAACTGTTTAGCTAGTAATGTAAAAGAGTTCTAGATTTGGCATAGAATATTTGGTCATTGTAATAGTTTTTCTTTACATAATTTAGCTAAGAAAAAATTAGTTTTAGATTTTCCATGTCTCAAATTTGATAGTGATGGATGTAGGTTTTGGGCGCAGCGGAAGCATGGTTGGGACAACACACAAATTTTATTTTTATCATGATCAATGATTATTTTGGGATCAATATGGTGATGAACGCAATCTCCATATAATATAATCCAAGATTTAGATAAAGAATAAAGAGGCATGAAAACTTAGAGAGGATCTTGCACATCATGTTTATAATTAATTTAATTAATTTTATAAAGAAAATAATACCTGGATCTTCGGTATTTTATTTTTTGATGATGTTGATCATCTGGAATTACCCTTCCGGATTATCTTGTTATGCTTGTAAGGATCCAAACTAGAATCCCTCTAGCATTGATCCACACATTCTCTGGTGTCCTCTGATTGACACCGCTTGTTCTCCGAGTGCTATCATCACGAAGAAAGTGTCTTGTGTCGGTTTTTCTTGATCACTTTCTCTTCGGTCTTGAATAACATCTTTCATTATTTAAAGGGGAGAGAAGAGTATTCGAGAGAGAAATTTTTTCGCTCAATAATTCTCAATTCACCAGACGTGTCATGTGGTGTCTGGAACAATAGGTGTACTTGCCTATTTATATACATGGAATTTCAGTTACAATATTTTATTGCATGGAAAAAATTAAATACATTCATAAACTTAAAGAAAACCCATGCATTTAATAATAATAATGTGTCATTATTTATGGTGCGCCAACTTGCAAAAAATAGAATTATAAATTCCACATCACAAAATAATAGTAGTGTTATTTTAATTTGTGCCAACCAGTTAAATAATTATTTATCATCTTGTAAATAATTATTTTTTTATTGGACCAACCTCGGTCCACTAAAACTCCACTTCCATTTATTGAATGCTCAAATAAATAAATAAATAAATTATTCTCTTAATTAAATATTTTATTTAAAAACTAGTAAATAAATATTTATTAAAGGTTCAATAAAATAAATATATATTTTTTATTTAATTTATGTGATCATTTTAACTTGAATAAAATTATTCCACGGTATTGATAATAATATTTATTTCATTAATTAAATTCAAATAGAATTTAACTGAGACCACAAAAAACACTTAGTGTGTAACCCTCTAGGATTCTTTCTCGTTGGCATTAGGTGGATTTGCCTAAAGTCCAAGATTACTATCTAGCAACAGGTCAAGTCACCCAAGAGAAAGAATATAAAGTCACAAAAACAACATCCACATACGAACCCTCACTATGTAATATAATCCCTTTGTCGCAAAATCTCATCAAGTAGGTTTCATGATTGTGTCATCAACTTTTATGTTTGATACGTCATTATTTGACTACCTGAAATAAACTCATTATTAAACCATAGCCATGATATTTTGTGTGACGGTTTTATTTCAATAAAAGGGTCAAGATATCAAATTCTATAAATGGAAGGGAAAAATCCTTCCTCAACTTATCCATTAATAACATGCCACTCATGACGCACCCAATGTACCCTACTTCCCGCCAAATATCTATGTGCCAGTTTTTGTTAGAAAATCATAGTACGTAATTCGTGACGCATTTTAATGATAATATTAAAGTCTAAGGATCATTACACACGCTCGTAGATAGAAATATGTGATGACACCAAAACATGTAGAATTCCTACTAGCGGGTCGGTTCTCATAATCTCATATCTTGGAGATTACCAAGTGAGAACTTCATGAGAGGAATTATGATCTACTTACGAGTACTCGCACCTGACAGTCTGCATGATATGTGTCCCATCATAGCATGTCATCCAACCACAGAACTATATTTAAGAATATTGTTATAGAATTTTAAGGTTCTCATCATAGCGGGGAACTTCCATGACCTTATCAATGTAATAAATACTCTAGGACAATATTACATCATAGTCATGTAGAACAATGAACAATTTGTAATAATAAAATAAATATCAAAGTAATCAAAGTAAATATAGTTGGTTCTAGGACACCAACTCTTACAAAATCCCCACTTGGACTAGATCCAACTGCCTACGACATTCAATCTGCTAGACCTCACATGATAATCATGTTTCTGCTGAGGTAGGAATTTAGTCAAGGGGTCTTTCACGATGTCTTCCATGGAAATACTACTCACTGAAACTTCACCTTTCTGAGAAAAATCCCTTAAGATATGATACTTCTGAATTATGTGCTTCATCCGCTGATGTGACCTTGGATCTTTTTCGAGAGCCACCACTGCTGTATAATCACAGTATAATGTGATGGAATCTTTACTTATTGGTATCACATCTAGCTCTTAAATGATTCTTTGCATCAAAACTTCTTCTTTAGTTTCCTCAGAAGCTGCAATATACTCAGACTCTACTATAGAATTTCTGACCACACTCTGCTTTGAGCTTTTCCAGCTCACTACACCTCCATTCAAAGTGAAGATGTATCCCATTTTCTACATCATGTCATCTTGATTAGTCTGGATACTAGAATATATATATCCTCTGATGAATATTTCCTCATATCCTCCATAAACTGGGAACATATCCTTAGTATTCCTCAGATACTTTAGGATAGTCATGACTTCCATCCAATGGCGGTCAACTGGGTCAACTTGAAATCTGCCTATTGCACTCAATGCATAGGCGACATCCAACCTAGTACATAGCATGGAATACATGAATGATCCAATTACTAATGTTTATTGAGTTCATTCCATTATCTTTCTTTCCTCATGTGTCTAAGGAGACATTTTCTTGGAAATATGAATGCCATGTGACACTGACAACAATCCCCTCTTGGATTTTTCCATACTGAATCTCTTCAGTATCATATCAATGTATGAACTTTATCTTAGGCCCAACAATCTCTTCGATCTATCATGATGGATCTTAATCCCAAGAAGATATAATTCCTCACCCAAGTCTTTCATGGAGAATCATTGATTCAACCGTGCCTTAACAGACTATAAGACTGGTATCTCGTTTCCAATAAGTAATATGTCATTAACCAATACTATTAGGAAAACTACTTCACTCCCACTAAAGTGTTTTTAGATACAAGAATCACATTAATTTTTGATAAAACCAAATTCTTTTATGGCTTCATCAAAATGAATGTTCCATTAACTGGATGCTTGCTTTAATCTATAAATGGATTTCTACAACTTGCATACCTTATTGGCATCCTTTGGAGTCACAAACCCTTCAGGTTGTGTTATGTATACATCTTCTTGAAGGTTTTCATTAAGGAATTCTATTTTAACATCCATTTTAAACATCTCTTAGTCATTGTAATCTTCAATGGAAAGTATAATTCTTTTGGACTTCAACATTGCTACTAGTGAGAAGGTTTCATCGTAGTCAATTCATTGTCACTTTTTAAACCCTTGAGCAACTAGTCATGCCTTACAGGTAATAACTTTTCCTTCCATGTCCATTTTCTTCTTGAATAACCATTTGCAACCAACATGATTTAAATAAACTGGAGGATTTACCAAGATCCATACTTGGTTTTGGTACATGAAATCCATTTCAGAATTCATGCCTTCTTTCCACTTGGAAATGTCTGTGCCACTTACTACTTTCTTGTAGGTTAGAGGATCATTATTATCAACTAATAATGAGTCACCATCCTCAGTAACTATAGAACTATAATGTTCCTATTCTCTAACCTCTCTTGTACTCCTACGCAGTACTTGTGTCTCTGGAATAGATTCTTCTTCCATGGAGCTTTGTGGAATCTATTTTTATACCAACTCTTGTGTACCTTTAGCCACGACTTCATCGAAGTATATCTTTCTCCCACTATCTATTTTATAGATGTATTATGGCATGTCTTTCCACTATAAAATTTTTGTCTGAGGGGTTGTATAGGTAATATCTCCTTGTTTCTTTGGGGTATCCTATAAAGGTACACTTTGTGCATCAAGGTGTGAGTTTGTTACCTAAAGAGGCCTTAACAAATTCTTTGCTACGTACCCATGTAAATTTGATAACATGGATTTTCATCCAATCCAAAACACATATATAATACCATTTATCGATTTAGTTGGTACTTGGTTTAGTATGTGTGTCACTTTTTACAACGCATACCCTCAAAAGGATAATGGAAGAACTGAATGACTCATCATTGATCTCACCATGTCTAACAAGGTTCAGTTTCTCCTTTCGCTTAAAATCTTCCATTGAGGTGTGTAATGAGGAGTGAGTAGGGATATGATCCCAAACACTCATAAATAATCAATGAAGTCCTGATTAAGATATTCCCCACCCCGGTATGAGAGATGTTTCTAAATATTCTTACCAATTTAGTTCTCAACCTAATTATTATATTCCTTGAACTTATCAAAGTAATCTGACTTATACCACAATAAGTATATATGTGCATATCTACTAAAATCATCACTAAATGTTATGAAGTATGAGTACCCACCCCTTTCTTCAACTAGAAATGGTCCACACACATCGGTATGAACCAATTCAAGAAGCTCTTTGTCACATTCACCTTTCCCACTAAATAGGGATTTGGTCATTTTTCTATGTAAACATGCATGACATACGCCTAGTGGTTTTAGTTCAAAATAATTTAAATATCCATCTTGATGTAACTTTGTCAAGCATTTCTTATTTAAATGAAATATTCGGTGTTGCCAAAGTTGGGTGTGGTATGAGTCATGTGAAGTATCTTTGTCATTGATTTCCATTACTTGGTTTGTGTAATCCAACACATAAAGACCAATTTATAAATTTTCCCCACCAAAAAAATGTTATCTTTTTAAAAGAAGCAACATTCATTTCCAAACCTGAAAAAAAATCCATCTGTATCTAGTATGGATATAGAAATTATGTTTTTGGTTACAAAAGTCACATAAAAACAACCCTTTAACACCAACATCATCCTTGTTGGCAATGTTAGGTGGTAATCCCTGATAGATCCTACAGCAAGTCTGGCGTCATTGGCTTCTCGTAGATCTTACTCCACTTGATCATTATTCCTGAATCTACTTAGTTCCTAAATTTGGATACATATTTGAGCACAACATTCTATATATAATACCTAATTTGTAGAAACAAATATATTGCATTTGATAAAAAGTTCTCCTGAAGCTTCCTCTTGCTTCTTAGGTTGGGTGTAGTTCTTCTTCAAGTGGCCCTTCTTGCCACATGTGAAACAAATAGCCTCATGTTCCCTTGCCGCCCCTTTGATCATCCTTTTCTTGGAATTCTGTAAAGAAGCTTTGGGCTTAAATCTCTTCGCCTTCCCTTTCCTCTTATTCACCATAGGGAATGAAGGATTTTCACACTTCATATCTTTATGCACTTGGAAAATGTGGATAATAAGATTAGATAGAGACTTCTCAATGTTGTTCATATTGAAATTGGAAACAAAGTTAGAGAATATCAAAGGGAGTGATATGAAAATGGTATTGGTGCTCAGTTCTTCAGGGAGTTTAAACCCAAGAACCACCAGACGCATAATGTAGCTTAATCTTGACTACATGAGGCCTAGCTTGGGAACCTTCTCAAAGATTACTCTGAAAGAGTGCCTTAGAGATCTCAACCATTTCCTTTATTTCTCTCTCCAAGTAAAGAACATGGAGTTTCTCAAGCAAGATATAAGAATCCATGTTTTCATGAAACTTCATGAGCTCAATAGACATTAATGATAACATCAAACATTGAATGTCGAGCACGTCATTAATATGTTTCTCATAGACTATAAAATCCCCATCACTCGCCTCCTTGGCAGGAAAATCAGGTTATGCTGACTCCATCACGTAAGAATTCTATCTATGGTGTAGGATAACCCAAAGGAATCTAAACCATTCCTGGAAGTTACTACTGGTGAGGATGTTGTCTTTATCCATAATTGATTGCATGGATATTTTGTTTGATAAGCTTGTCAATTTTTTTCTACAATTAAAATATCATATCATTAGTACTTTCTTGATTGCATTTTATGAGAAATAAAAAAAATTATTAAGTCTCCCACTATTTTATCAAGTACTAATGGACCTCAACATTAAACTCAAAATGTCCAGTTTCCATGAAAGTATAGTGTCAAGGATCCATATCCCCATTCGCATAACCCCAACAAGGGTTGGTCAAGCTATTAGAAGGTATTTAGGTAGGTAGGTCTTTGCCAAATATGGGCTTGTAGTTCCATGATCTGTTGAGTGGAATCCCCAATCTTGAAATCATGACATTAGATTTCCTCAACTCTTGCCTCCAATATTACACCAATTCTAGCAAGGGATACTCTTCTGGATGTAATATGGTTAAGTCAACTCAAAACCTTTCTGAAGGGCTTCCTGTATAAAAGTAAGTTTCCAAAAAAGGGTTGGTCAAACACATAGTTTTATTGCATTTTTTCCTTAATCAAGTAACAGAAGGCTTGGTCTGACTAAATATTTTATTTGACGCATTTTTATCTCTTATTTGTGAATTAATTATTATCACATTTTTGTTTATATTAAGTGTAACTTACTTAAGTGATTAACCATGTCTTGATAATATTTACGCATATGTCTGGTTTTTTTAGTTCCATATTGCATGCTTTGTTTAATTCATTAATAATGTGATCGTAAAAACACATCAATAATGATAAACCATACAAATGGCAGAAATAAAATAAATTAAATGGCATCATCATATGATTTTTTAATGGTTAGTTTATCTAGTGGTTGATAAACTAACCCTAGACTAGGAGAAAAACACCTTGAACCTTTTGGGTTCGTGTTTACAGTTTCCACCTATCCACCTCTATATCTCCAAGGATTGGTTTCCTCTCGGCTCCATCTTGAACCACCTCCACTATATTTGGAGTTACATCCATTACATACACCCTTTTTTAACTCACATGTAGGTGAGGGGTAAAGGGTGGTTTATGTAAAAGTAACTTTGGGAACACATGCCCAATATATTAATGAATTGAACATTTGCAAGCTAAAAAACTTAATTCAAATAAATAAATTAAAAGAAACCATCCACATAAAAAGGTCTTGGTCTAGATCATGATCATCCATACATTCAATGAAATTTACGCATAAATAAAACTAGCATTCAATCCTTTAATCATTCTCGTTTAATATAAATCACTCGAATCAATTAATTATCATCTTTAATTATTCAATCCTTTTATTTTAAATCCTTTCTTGAATTTCCTTGATATTCTCATCCATCATAATTTTAAACAAATAAATTCATTTAAAATTATCTTTTTATGTAACTTGTACCTTGGAGGCAACCCAATTAATTCCTATTCATAACTACCCAATGAGTAGAAATGAAAATCACACATGTGTTAAATTAAACACATAAATATATAACTCTTATCACGTGTTGTGACTCTTCTTTACATCTGTACAATGGTACACATTTAATGGATTTGTATAATATAATAATAAATTTCAATAAATCTGTGTAATTTTGATTAGTACACGACGTGTAGTTATAACTAAATGGAATGTACTATTTTTCACAATCTATCCGAAGTAGACACCTGGGGAAACAGTGTGTGAGTGCACTTCAGAAATCTTCAGAGTACACGACATGTCTAGGGGGCCACCCATCATGTAGTTCACCGTTACATGGTCTCCAACTAGGCAAGCCGTGTATGGGGTACATGGTCCAACCCTAACCTAAAGGGACTACACATCGTGTTCATTGGGCCACACTACATGTAATCCAGAAACCGTGTTCCACCTATTCCTGGTCAACACACGAATTCATCTAAGAATTAGAAAGACTCCAACATACGACTTGGTTTAGAGGACTGGTTCGATGAATTGAATCTTGACTACACGGTGTGTATTGCCGAATACACACCGTGTGTTCTGGTGTTTTATGGACAGGAATCTTTGGCACCTCCAGATGAGATCCTCTATTTTTTTAATCAAAATTAAAAGAAAAGATCATTTTTGTAAGGTGAACAAGAAAAGAAAGAGGAGGAATAGATCTAGAGATTCATATATGCAGAACAATTAACTTGAATTGAAACAACTAAATTATTAAATGTGTAAGACATCAACAAAATATTTAAATAATTATAAACTATGATGTAACCCCTCGGATACCACTTGTAGGTTTCAGGCACAGCAAAACCATGGTTGGGAAAACTCCCAACCTTGATTTTGGCCATGATCAAGGATTATTTTGGGATCAATATGATGATGATTTCCAGTCCCCATGGAATATAATCAAAGATTTAGATAAAAAATAATGAGGCCAGAAAACATAGAGAGGATCTTGCACATCTTGTTTATAATTAATTTAAATAATTTCATAAGGAAAATAATACCTAGATATTTATTATTTTCTTATTTGATGATGTTGATCATCTGGAATGACCCTTCCAGATTATCTCATTGCGCTTGTAAGGATTCAAACTAGAATCCATTTAGCGGTGATCCACATGTTCTCTGATGGCCTCTGATCGGCACCGCTCGTTCTCTAGGTGCTAGTGCGGTGAAGTGAGTGCCTTGTGTTGGTCGTTCTTGATTTATTTTTCTTCAGTATTGAATAACATCTCTCATTCTTGAGAGGGGAGAAAAGATAATTCTTGTGAGAAATTGTTTGGAACAATAATTCTCAATTCACCCGACGTTTGGTGTGGTGTCTGGCACAATAGGCGTACATGTCTATTTATATACATGGAATTTTAGTGACAATATTTAATTTCATATCAACAATTAAATAGATTCATGAACTTAGAGAAAACCCATCCATTTAATAATAATACCGCTTCATTATTTATGGTGCGCCAACTTGTGGAAAATGGAATTATAAATTCTACATAACAAAATAATAGTAGTGTTTTTTTTAATTTGTGCAAACTAGTTAAATAATTATTTATCATCTTGCAAATAATTATTTTACTACTGGACCAACCTTGGTCCACTCGAACTCCACTTCCATTTATTGAACACTCGAATAAATATATAAATAATTTATTCTCTTAAATAAATTTTATATTTACAAACTAGTGAATAAATATTTATTAAATGTTCAATAAAATTAATAAATAAATTTAACTTAATTTATCCAATAATTTTAACTTGAATAAAATTATTCCATAGTCTTGATAATAATATTTATAATTCAAATAAAATTTAACTAAGACCACCAAAAAAACATAGTGTGTGACCCTCTAGGGTTCTTTCTCGTTGGCATTATGCAGGATTGCCTAAATTCAAAAAGTATTGTCTAGCAACGGGTCAAGGCACCCAAGAGAAAGAAAGTAAATTCGTAACAATGAAAACCACTTACGAATTCTCACTATGTAATATAATCCCTTTTTCGCAATATCTCATCAAGCAGGTTTCATGATTGTGTCATCAAATTTTATGCTTGATACATCATTCTTTGACTACCTGAAATAAACTCATCGTTACACCATGGCCATGATATTTTGAACGAAGGTTCTATTTCAATCAAGTAGTCGAGATATTAAATTCCATAAATGGAAGGGGAAAATCCTTCCTTAACTTATCTATTAATAACATGCCACTCGTGATGCACCCAACGTACCCTACTTTTGGCCAACTATCTACATGAAGATTTTTATCAGTAAATCAAATTCTATAAGTCGTGACATGTTTTAATGATAATATTAATGTCTAAGGATAACTACACATGCTCCCAGATAGAGATTTTTTATGACACCAAAACATGAGGAATTACTACTTGTGGGTTGGTTCTCATAATCTCCTATCTTGGAGATTACCAAGTGTGAACTTCATGAGAGGAAGTCTCATCTTCTTACAAGTACTTGAACTTGACAGTCTGCAAGTTATGTGTCCCATCATATCATGTCATCCAACCGTACAACTATATTTAAGAATATTTTTATAGTATTTCATGTTTCTCATCATAGCAGTGAACTATCATGACCTTATCAATGTAACAAATACTATAGAATATTATTACATCAAAGTCATGTAGAACAATGAACAATACGTAATAATACATTAAATATCCATGTAATAAAAGTAAAACCACTTGATTCTAGGACACCAACTCTTACAAAATTCCACTTGGACTAAAGCCAATTGCCTACGACTTTATTCTGCTAAACCTCACATGATGATTATGTTTCTGCTGAGTCAATTCTTTAGTCAAGGGGTCTACCACGTTGTCTTCTATTGAAATACTAGTCACTTAAACTTCACCTCTCTGAGAAAAATCCCTCAAGAGATAATACTTCTGAAGTATGTCCTTCATCCGCTGATGTGACCTTGGCTCTTTTGCGAGAGCCACCACTACAATATTATCACAGTACAGTGTGATGGGATCTTTACTGCTAGGTATCACATCTAGCTCTTAGGAGAAGCTTCACATCTAAACAACTTATTTAGTTGCCTCAGAAGCTGCAATATACTCAGACTCTGCTGTAGAATCTGCGACAACACTCTACTTTGAGCTCTTCCACCTCACTGCACCTCCATTCAAAGTGAAGATGTATCATGTTTGCGACTTCATTTCATCTTGATCATTCTAGAAACTACCATATGCATATCCTCTGATAACTAGTCCCTCATCTCCCCATAAACTAGGAACATATCTTTAGTATGCCTTAGATACTTTAGGATAGTCTTGACTGCCATCCAATGGCAGTCACCTGGGTCATCTTGATATCTACCTACTGCACTCAATGTGTAGGTGACATCCATCCTATTACATTGCATGGCATACATGACTGATCCAATTGCTTATGTGTATGGAGTCCTTTCCATTATATTTATTTCCTCATGTGTCTGAGGACACATTTTCTTAGAAGGATAAATTTCATGTGATGCTGAAAACAATCCCGTCTTTGATTGTTCCATACTGAATCTCATCAGTATCATATCAATGTATTTACTTTGACTTAGGCCCAAGAATCTCTTGGATCTATCACAATGGATCTTGATCCCAAGAATATATGTTATCCCTCCCAAGTCTTTCATGGAGAAGCATTGATTCAACCATGCCTTAACAGACTGTAAGACTAGTATCTTATTTTCAATAAGTAATACGTCATCAACATATACAATTCGGAAAATGACTAAACTCCCACTAAACTATTTGTAGAAACAAGGAACACATTCATTTTTTATAAAACCAAATTCTTTTATGGATTCATCAAAACGAATTTTCCATGACCTGAATGGTTTCCTTAATCCATAAATGGATTTCTGCAACTTGTATAACTTATTGTCATCCTTTGCAGTCACAAACACTTCAGGTTGTATCATGTAGACATCTTCCTGGAGGTTCCTATTAAGGAATTCTATTTTGAAATCAATTTTCCAAATCTCATAGTCATGGTAAGACACAATGGAAAATTTAATTATTATGGAATTCAGCATTTCAACTGGTGAGAAGGTTTCATCGTAGTCAATTATTTGACGCTATTTAGACCCTTCTTTAACCAGTCATGCCTTATAGGTACTGAATTATCCTTCAATTTCTAGTTTCTTCTTGAATACCCATTTGCAGCCAACTGGCTTTACATCAATTGAAGGATCTACCATGATCCAAACTTGGTTTTGGTACAAGGAATCCATTTCAGAATTCATGGCTTCTTGAAAATTGGCAATGTCTATGCCACTTACTGCTTCCTTATAGGTTAGAGGATCATTATTATCAACTAATAATGAGTCACCATCCTCATTAACTAGAAAAAAGTACCATTTTAGTTCTATAATTTCTCTTGTACTCCTATGCATTACTTGTGTCTCTGGAATAGATTCTTCTTCCATGGGGCTTTGTGGAATCTGTTCCTATACCAACTCTTGTATACCTTGAGCCTCGACTTCATCGATATCTATGTAGCTCCCACTATATCTTTTAGAGACTTGCTCCCTCTCAAGGAATATGGAATGTATTTCCAGTATAACCTTTTTTTATGAGGGGTTGTATATGTAATATCCCCTTGTTTCCTTGGGGTATCATATAAAGGCACACTTTGTGCCTCGGGGTGTGATTTTGTTACCTGAAGATACCTTAACAAATGTTTTTCTACCTTGCACATGTAAATTTGATAACATGGCTTTTATACCACTCCAAAACTTGTATGTAGCACCATTTATCGATTTAGTTGGTACTTGGTTTAGTATGTGTTCCGTTGTTTGTAATGCATACCCTCAAAAGGATAATGCAATACTTGTATGACTCATCATGGATCTCATCATGTCCAACAAGGTGTGGTTCCTCCTTTCACTAACACCATTCCATTGAGGTGTGTATGGTGGAGTGAGTTGGGATAGGATCCCAAACACTCAGTAATCAATCAAGTCCTGATTAAGATTTTCACTCACCTCGGTCTATGCAGAGTTTCTTAATATTCTTACCGACCCGGTTCTAAACTTCATTATTGTATTCCTTGAACTTATCAAAGGAATCTGACTTATACCTCATTAAGTAGATATATCCATATCTACTAAAATAATCGGTAAAATTTATGAAGTATGAGTACCTACCCATTTCTTCAACTAGAAATGGTCCACACACGTCGGTGTGAACCAATTCAAGAAGTTCTTTAGCCCTTTCACCTTTCCCACAAAATGGGGCTTTGGTCATTTTTCCTTGTAAACATGCATGACATATGCCAAGTGGTTTTATTTAAAAAGAATCTAAATATCCATCTTGATGTAAATTTTTCAAGCGTTTCTCACTTACATGACCTATCCAATGATGAAAAATTTTGGTGTGGTAGGAGTCATGTGAATTATCTTTGTAATCGATTGCCATTACTTTGTTTATGTAATCCAACACATAAATACTGTTGTATAAATGTTCCCTACCAAAATAAATGATATCATTATTAAAAAATCAAAATTCATTTCAAAACATGAAAACAGATCCATCTATATCTATTCTGGATACAGAAATCATGTTTTTGGATACATAAGGACCATAAAAACAACCCTTTAACACCAAGATTATCCCTATTGGCAACGTGAGGTGGTAGTCCCCGACAGCTACTATAGCAAGTCTGGCTCTATTGGATGCTTTTAGATATACCTCCCCTCAATCTATCTTCTTGAATCTACTTGGTTTCATTAATTGGATACATATGTGAGCCCCAAAAGCTATATTTAATTCCCAATTTGTATAAACAGATAGATTGCAGTCAATAAAAAATGCACCTGAATCTTCCCCTTACTTATTAGGTGGGGTGCAGTTCTTCATCCATTGGACCTTCTTGCCACATGAGAAACAAATAGCCTCATCTTCCCTTGCCTCCCCTTTGGTCTTCCTTTTCTTGGAATGTCGTGAAGATTCTTTGGTCTTAAAACTCTTCACATTCCCTTTCCTCTTATTTACCATAAGGACATAAGGTTTTTCATGCTTTATATCTTTTTCAACTTGGATAATGAGGATAAAAATGTCAAATATAGACTTCTAAATTTTGTTCATATTGAAATTGATAACAAAGTTAGAGAAGCTCTGAGGGAGGGATGCGAGAATGAGATCAGTGCCCAGTTCTTCAAGGAGTTTAAACCCTAGAAACTCCAGGTTCTTAATGTAGCCAATAATATTGACTACATGAAGCCTAGATAGGGAACCTTCTCCAAGCTTACTCTGAAAGAGTTCCTTATAGATCTAAAAAATTTCATGTCTTTCTCTCTCCTTGTAAAGACCACAAAGGTGCTCGAGCATGCTATAAGCATCCATGTTTTCAAGAAACTTCATGATATCACTAGACATTGATGATATAATCAAACATTTAATGATGACCATGTCATTAATATGTTTCTCATAGACCAAGAAATCCTCATCACTCACCTCCTTGTCAGGAGAATCAGGTAATGTTGACTCTATCACATAAGAATTCCATTCATGGCGTGGGATAACCCAAAGACATCTATATCATTCCTGGAATTTACCGCTAGTGAGGATGTTGTCTTTTTCAATAATTGATCTCAAGGATATTGTGTTTTATGAGCTTGTAATTTTTATTCTACAATTTAAATATCATATCATTAGTACTTTCTTTATTACATTTTATGAGAAATAATAAATTTTATTAATTCTCCCACTATTTTATCAAGTACTAATATACCTAACCATTTAAATCAGAATGTCCAGTTTCTATGACATTCTAGTGTAAAGGATCCATATTCCCCTTTTAAAAACCCCAAAAATTGTTAGTCAAGCTATTAGAAGGTGTTTAGGTATTTAGGTCTTTGCCGACTTTGGGATTGCAATTCCATGATCTGTTTAGTGGACTCCCCAATCCTGAAATCATGACATTGGATTTCCTTAACTCTTGCCTCAAATATTACACCAAGCCTTGTAAGGGAAACCCCTCTTGATGTAATATGGATAAGTTAACCCAAAACCTTTTTTAAGGGATTCCTATATAAAAGTAAGTTTCCTAACAAGGGTTGGTCAAACACATTGTTTTATTGAGTTTTTCCCTTAATCAAGTAATGAAAGGCTTGGTCTGGATTAATATTTTATTTGAGGTATTTTTATCTCTTATACATGATTTACATATTATCACATGATTGTTAATATTAATTGGAACTTACTTAAGTGATTAACCATGTCTTGATAATATTTACACATAAGTCTGGTTTATTTTAGTTCCATCTTGCAAGCTTTGTTTAATTCATTAATTATGTGATCATAACAACCCATCCATAATGACAAACCATGCAAGAAAAATAAATAAAATAAAGTAAATAGCATGATCATGAGCATTTCTAATGGTTAGTTTATCTAACTATTGATAAAATAACCCTGGTCAAGGGGAAAAAACCTTGAACCTTTTGGGTTAGTGTTTACAGCTTCCACCAATCCAGCTTTGTATCTCTTGGGATTGGTTTCCTCTTGGCTCCAGCTTGAACTGCCTCCACTAGATTAAGAGTTCCATCCATTACATATTCTGTTTTTTAACTCACATGAAGTTGAATGGTAAAAGGGGGTTTTATATAAAAGAAACTTTTGGCACGCAGACCCTACATATTAATGAGGAGAAGGCTCTCCGGCAAACAAATTTAATTAAAATAAATAAATTAAAAGAAACCATCCACATAAAAAGGTCTTTTTCTAGCTCATTATTATCCATACATGAAACTATATTTACGTATAAATAAAACTAGAATTCAATTCTTTAATCGTTCTAGTTTAAGATAAATCACGCTCGAATCAATTAATTATCTTCTTTAATTAATCAATCCATTTATCTTAAATCCTTTTCTGAATTTCCTTGAGATTCTCATCCATCATAATTTTAAACAAATAAATTCTTTTAAAATTATCTTTGTACATAACTTTTACCTTGGATACAGCCTAATGAATTCATATTCATAACTACCCAATGCATAGAAATGAACATTACACTGATGTAAAATTAAACACATATATATAAAACACATATCATGTGTTGTGTCTCAGCTTTACGCCCACGTGATGGTACACATATCAAGGGTTTGTATAATACAATAATAAATTTTAATAAATCTACATAATTTGGATGAGTACACAATGTGTAGTTCCAACTACACGGCATGTACTATTTTTCACAGTCTATCCGAAGTAAATGCCCTGGGAAACAGCATGTGAGTGTACTTCAAAAATATTTGGAGTACACGGGATGTCCAGTCGGCCACACACTGTATAGTTCCTCATTACACGGTCTCCAGCCGGTCAAGCTGTGTATGGGGTACATGGTCCAACCCTAATCCAAAAGGACTAAAAGCTGTGTCCATTGGGCCACATGGCGTGTAATTCGGAAACCACGTGCCACCTGTTCCTGGTCAACACATGATGTCATTTAAGACATAGAAAGACTCCAACACACTGCTTGGTTTGGAAGACTGGTCTGATGTATTGAATCTTGACTACATGACATCTACTACCGAATACACATTGTGTGTTCTGATGTTGTATAAATAGGAAGCTTTGGAACCTCTAGATGAGATCCACTGTTTTATTTTAATCAAAATTAAAAGAGAAGATCATTTCTGTAAGGTGAACGAGAAACTAAAGAGGAGGAATAGATCTTGAGATTCAGATTTACAGAATTATTAAAATTAATTATAACAACTAAATTATTAAATTTGTAAGTCATCAATGAAATATTTAAATAATTATAAACTATATTGTAACCTCTCTAGTACCACTTGTAGGTTCTAGGTACAGTGGAAGCGTGGTTGAGACAACACTCAACTTTGATTTTTACCATGATCAAGGACTGTTCTGAGATCAATACGATGATGAATTTTAGTCTCCACAGAATATAATCAAATTTTTAGATAAATAAGAAAGATGCCCAAAACCTTAGAGAGGATCTTTCACGTCATTTTAAAAATTAATTTAATTAATTTTATATAGAAAATAATACTTGGCTCTTCAGTATTTTCTTTGTTGATGATGTTGATCGTGTGTAATGACCCTTCTGGACTATCTTGTTGCACTTGTAAGGATCCAAACTAGAATCCCTCTAGCGGTGAACCACATGTACTCTGATGGCCTCTGATCAAAATTTCTTGTTCTTTGGGTGCTAGCACGGCGAAGCCAGTGTTTTGTGTCAGTCATTCTGGATCACTTGTTCTTCAGTCTTAAAGAACGTCTCCCATTCTTGAGATGGGAGAGAAGAGGATTCGAGAGAGAAATTGTTTGGCTCAACAATTCTCAATTCACCAGGCACGTGGTATGGTTTCTGGAATAATAGGCATACTTATCTATTTATATAAATGGAATTTCTGTTAAAATATTTAATTTCATAGAAACAATTAAATACATTCAAGAACCTAGAAAAAACATATGCATTTAATAATAATACCGCATCATTATTTATGGTGCACCAACTCGCACAAAGTAGAATTATAAATTCCGTGTCACAAAATAATGGAAGCGTTATTTTAATTTGTGTCAACTAGTTAAATAATTATTTACTATCATGCAAATAACTATTTTACTACCGGACCGACCTTGGTCTGCTCAAACTCCACTTACATCTATTTAACACTCGAATAAATAAATAAAAAAATTATTCACTTAAATAAATATTTTATTTACAAACTAGTAAATAAATATTTATTAAATTTTTAATAAAATAAATAAATATATTTTATTTAATTTATGCAAAAATTTAATCTTGAATAAAATTATTCCATGGTCTTCAGAATAATATTTTTTTCGTTAATTAAATTCAAATATAATTTAACCGAGACCACCAAAAACACTTATTGTGTGGCCCTCTAGGATTATTTCTCATTGGAATTAGGTGGGCTTGCCTAAAGTCCAAGATTACTATCTAGAAATGGGTCAAGTCACCCAAGAGAAATAACTTAATTTCACAACAATGAAATCAGTATATGACCATTCACTATGTAATATAACCCCTTTGTTTCAATATCTCATCAAGCAAGTTTCATGATTTTTTCAACAACTTTTATGCTTGATATTTTGTTGTTTGACTACCTAAAATAAACTCGTCATTACACCATGGCCATGGAATTTCTTGTGAAGGTTCTATTCCAATCAATGTTCTGAGATATAAACTTCCATAAATGGAAGGGATAAATCCTTCCTCGACTTATCTTTTAATAACTTGCCACTCATGATGCACCCAATGTACCCTACTTCCCGCCAACTATCTGCATGACGGTTTTCATGAGTAAATCAAAGTGTGTAAGTCATGACACATATTAATGATAATATTAGAGTCTAAGGATCATTACACATGCTCACAGATAAAAATATCTGATGACACCAAAACATGTGTAATTCCTACTAGCGGGTCTATTCGCATAATCTCTTATCTTGGAGATTACAATGTGTGAACTTCATGAGTGGAAGTCTTGTCTTCTTACAAGTACTCACACCTGATGTTATTCATGCTATGTGTCCCATCATATCATTTCATCTAACTGTAGAACTATATTTAAGAATACTGTTATAGAATTTCTAGGTTCTCATCATAACGGGGAATAACCATGACCTTATCAATGTAACAAATACTCTAGGAAATTATTACATTATAGTCATACAAAACAATGAACAATATGTAATAATACATTAAATATCCATGTAATCAAAGTAAAACCAGTTGGTTCTAGGACACTAACTCTTATAATAGATTTTGTGATGCATGTCAGATAGGCAAAGAACACAAATCCTCCTTCAAATATGTTAAAAAAAAATTCTTCTTCAAAACCACTAGAACACATTCATATGGATTTTTTTAACCATCTAGAATAAAAAGTTTGGCTGCTAAATTATATGTCATTTTTTAGTTTATGATTATTCTAGATTTACATGGGTGTATTTTCTAAAACTAAAAATTGAAGCTTTTTCTGCTTTTGAAAGTTTTTATAAAAGAGTTGAAAATGAAAAAGGTTTTAAGATAATTTCATTAAGAAGTGAGCATGGTGGAGAGTTTGAGAATCCAGAATTTAATTATTTTTGCTCAAATATGTGTATTAAACACACCTTATCTTCACCAAGAACACGTTAACAAAATGGAATTGTTGGAAGAAGAAATAGAACTATTCAAGAAATGGCTAGAACAATGCTAAATGAATATTGACTTCCAACCTATTTTTGGGTAGAAGTTGTAATCACAACATTCTATATTATAAATAGAGTTTAAATTCAACATATTTTGAAAAAGGCTCCTTATGAAATTTGGAATAACAAAAATCTTAAGTTAAAGTACTTAAATGTTTTTGGATGTAAGTTATATATCTTGAACACTAAGGATAATCATGGAAAATTCAATCCAAAAGATAATAAATGAATATTATTAGGATATTCTGCAACTTCTAAAGGTTATAGAGTATTTAATAAAAATTAAAGTATTTTTGAAGAATCAGTTCATGCAGTGTTTGATCAAACAGATCCTTTTAATAAAGATAAATATAAAACAGATGAAGCTGATGATTCCTCTAACAACATGAGACTTGATAACTTGAAAGATGATTTTGAAAATATAAAGAAAATTCATTCCAGTTCAGAAGAACATGATACTGATGAACCTAAAAGTACTCTACCTAGAAAGTCTAGAATCCTGAATAATCACCCTTTAAAGACTACTATAGGAGATCTAGATATAGGAATAAAAATTAGAATAAGTGTAGGAAACCTAGTGTAATTTTCTTCTTCTCTAATTCGTCTAGATCCTAAGTATTTTGAAGAATCCCTAGAAGATGAAATTTGGTTGTTAGAAATGAAATAAAATCTAAATCAGTTTAAAAGAAACAAAGTATGTAAATTAGTTGAAATACCACCGAATTATCCAGTTATATGAACTAAATGGATCCTCAGAAATGAACATTATGATCAAGTTATTATAACTAAAAACAAATATATACTAGTAGATAAAGGGTATAATCAAGAATAAGGTATATATTATGATGAAACCTTTACTCCCATATCTAGACTATAATTAATTTGAATTATTTTGGCCTATGCATCTCATATGAATTTTAAATTATATCAGATGGATGTAAACTCTACCTTTTAAAATGGATATTTAATGGAGGTAGTTTATGTTTAAAACCCACATAGTTTTGAAAATTCTCAAAAACCATATTTTTTTAAAACTTACTAAAGATCTCTATGTCCTTAAACAATCACCCAGAGCTTGGTATGAAAGATTAAATTCTTTTATTTTGAAAAATGGTTTTACTGTTGGTTTGGAAGACCCAACCCTCTTTAAGAAAAAGGTTTGTTCTAATTTATTATTATTTCAAATTTATGTTGATGATGTTATTTTTGGATCAAAAAATAAAAAACATTGTAATTATTTTTTAGAACTAATGAAAAAATAATTTTAAATGAGCATGATGGGCAAATTAAGTTTATTTTTAGGACTTCAAATTTATCAAAAATATTATGGAAATGTATTAAATAAAAATAAAAACATAAATACGTTATGGAAAATTTTTTCTCTTGAGAATAGCAAGACATATTCAACTCCCATCTGTACTAATGTTAAACTTAACTTAAATGAAGATGGAAAATAAGTGGACAACAAGTTATATAGATGTATGATTGTAAGTTTACTATATCTTACTGCTAGCAGACCTGATATTATGTTTTCAGAATTTCTTTGTACTATATTTCAATCAAATCCAAAATAATCCCATCATGGTGTTGTAAAAAGTATTTTTAGATATTTAAAAGGAACAATTGATCAGTATCTTCTTTATCCAAAAACTTATGATTTTAATTTATTATCATATTCAGATGAAGATTTTGGAGGATGTTGATTTGATAGAAAAAGTACTTCAGGAACCTGTCAATTTTAGGATAATCGTTAGTGTCATGTTCAAGTAAGAAGCTACACTTGGTTGCACTATCAACAGCCGAAGCAGAGTATGTATCTACAAGAAGTTGTTGTGAGTAAGTACTATGGATGAAAAACACTCTAATGGAATTTAGAATTAATTTTAATAATACACCAATTTTATGTGATAATAAGTGTTATAAACATTTCAAAAAATCCAATAAGTCATTGTAGAAATAAGTATATTGATATTAGACATCATTTTATAAGAAATCATGTTCTCAAAAAAGATATATCTTTAGAATTTGTTAACACTAAAAACCAATTAGCTGATATTTTTATTAAACCACTTCCCACTACTTTTTTTATTTTATTAAGGGGGAGTTAGGTTTATTCAATTTTTAATTAAAAATTTATTCAATTTTATTTTATTTTATTTTATTTTATTTTAATTTAATTTTTTTTATTCCTAATTTATTTCTATAAATATAATTTACTTTTCTTATTTTTATCTTATGTAATTTCATTTCATATTTGTTATTTTTAAATGTATTTACGTTGTGTATGTAACGACCCGAATCCGAAGCCCCTCAAATGATGCCCCGTGCCCAGTTCACCACATGACCTCAAGCGCATTTCCCCAAATGCCAGAGGCAGCCGACTAGTAGTGAGACCCTTGGTAAGTTATTAGGGAAACTATGCCCTCATTTGGTAAGGTATACAAGGTACAAGAAATAACAGTCAATTGCGGAAGTAGTAAAAAACATACAACAATTGAAACTAAACAGCGGAAGTAATGTATAATATAATAATGATGAAACTGATGAAGCAGGTACAAGTAACTAAGGAAAGTAGTAAACACAACAACGTGCTGAAATACAACTGAGAACAAATACTAAAAGTAAACAGCAACTCCAACAGCATCGCAAGCCTAGGCTCGGTTCTATGCTCTCAAGCTCCCACCAGCAATCATGTACCTAAAGTAGAAGGGCCACAATCCCTATCCACACCTACAACCATATAACATGTTTGGGTAGAAAAGTAGGAACCAAATAGGATGTGAGACTCATCCCAGTAGGCAATCACCACAAGATATGTGCCCTACTGTCAGTGAGCAATATAGCAAAAGTAAAGGAAATAAATGGAGCAGAGAAACAAGATTACTCTAAAGTAAAAAATCCTACCAATATCCATTCACATTTATTTATTAATTTAATTCAGTCATTTAATTATCACCCAATGAATCTAGAAACAACTCTATATTCCCAAAGCATAACAAGTAACACAACAGGTATCTCAGCAGACTACCTAAACTACAAGAAGTACAAAACACAAGCTTGTTCTTTGGCTTGGTGGACTCATCACAACCAACCAAACAATATTCACACTGACTCTCTGGGTGGCTCATACTGGTAGACCCCTATAGTCAAGTAATCATATAAGGCACCGACACTATGGGAAGCACTCATCGTTAATTCCCCTACGGTATTGCAACAAAAGCTATAGAATCTCTAAGGAAGCACTTACTTATAATTCCCCCTATAGTCTCGATACGTAACTAAGAACACTATAAGGAAGTAAAAATGCCAATTCCCATAGTTCCTTGGAACGATACTAATTTATAACAGACTCTCTAGGGAAGCACTTAATCATCAATTCCCTCTCTAGTTTACCGCACCAGGTTCACACAGCCCTGAGCAGTCTAGTCATGCGTAATCGACTGTCATCAGCCCTAAGTAAGCTCAAAAAACTATTTGGATAATAGATACAGTGAATAAAAATCACATAAATAGTAGGAAATACATACAATCAATTATATCAAGGTAGGAAAACAATACAACAAGGTATGCCTCACAGGAATCCTAATCCAAACGGCGATAAATAGCCAAAACAGGGGGAACACCCATGGGGTGATCCTCAGACATGCTAAAAAGAAATTATTGATCATCTAATAACCTCAAGAATACATGAAATCTAAGGCAGATAACAATACAAGATCAAAACCCTAACCAGAGATACCTGATACATGGGTATCCGACACTTTTACACCAAAAACTCAAAGACATTCAACGTAGGGAGACAAACCACCTACCTCGATCCTAGGATATCAATATACTTGAACCTCAGCCTGTGAATCAGCCTATAATGGATAAGATCTACAAAAATGTATAAAATGTTCAACCTTATATAACTCTCACAAGAGAAGGAATTAGGAAATGTGGCCAAAGAAGAACCAAGAACTCACTGCTATGATTCTATTGCAACCGACGTCATTAGATTCGGATAACCAGTGACAGATCAGTGGCTTGAAGAAGATTTGGCCTCCTCAGATGCTCTGGACGTAATTAGGTGGAGAAGAAGATGAAAATAGTTTTAAGACGTGACCCCGGTCTGATTAATGAAATAAAAAAAGAAAAGTACACAGTGTGTACTTCATGAGTACATGGCGTGTACTCTCCCTTTCCATACACCGCATTAAGCCGCCTCCACATCATCGCTACACACTGTGTGTGTGGCCCGGACATGGCCAGCACATGGCCTCGCACGGCAGAAAAGTACATGGTGTGTAATCATAAATTACACGGTGTGTGCTTGGAAAATTTCCAGATTTTCTTTTTTTTCTATAAAACTACCAGAAACGGAAAAACAAACCTCAAACAAAGATCTGGGTTCTTATAAAATTACCCCTTTAAAGAAATTTGTCCCTGAATTTCCCTAACTTGGTGGCGATGAAGAAACCTCGAACAACTCTGGCCACTGTGATCGCATATCGGCCTCCCTCTCCCAAGTCTCGTCTTGTACACGGGTGTGCTACCATAGCACCCGTACCAGAGGAACAGACTGGCCATGATGTATCTTTGAACTACGATCAACAATCCTCATAGGATTCTCCTTGAACGATGCATCCTTCCCCAACTCAACCTCCTTGGGTTGAAAAACATGAGACAATTCTGAGAAGTAGCGGCGAAGCTGAGAAACATGGAAGACATCGTGCATAGCCTGGTACCTCTGAGGAAAATGCAACCTATAAGTAACCAGCCCGAATCTCTCCAGAACCTCAAACGGCCTGACATATCTCTTTGAAAGCCTACCCTGTCTCCTGATCTTCTTGTGTCCCATCCTCGGGGTAACACATAGGAAAACCTGATCCCCGACCTTAAACTCCAAAGATCATCTCCACTGATTAGCATAATATTTCTTCCGAGACTGTGCAGTAGCCATCATTTTTCAAATCAACTACACTTGCTCCATAGTCTCCTGAACAAGACGAGGTCCCAGCATAACTGCCTCTCCTACCTCTAGCGAACACAAGGATGATCGGAGCGGTCTACCGTACACAGCCTCATAAGGTTCCATCTGAATAGTTGCTTGAAAACTATTATTTTAGGAAAACTCTACTAGAGGTATATGTCTCTCCCAAGAACCTCCACAATCAAGGACGCATGCTCGTAGCATGTCCTCTAGTACCTAAATTGTACGCTCTGACTAGTCATATGTCTGGGGATGGTAAGTTGTACTTAGAAGTACCTGTGTACCCAAATCCCTCTATAGCCCTTTCCAGAAATGTGATGTAAAGAGGGCGTCCCAATATGAAATGATAGTACTAGGAACCACATGCAAGCATACAATCTCAAGGATGTACAACCATCTAATCTCATTGACATCGAAGGTCTCCTTAATCAGCAAGAAGTGAGCAACCTTCGTGAGCCTGTCAATGACAACACATACTGCATCATTCCCTCAAGGAAATCTCAGTAACCCTATCATGAAGTCCATCTAAACATCATTCCACTTCCACTCGGGAATGGGTAGCTGCTGTAAAATCCCTCCCGGTCTCTGGTGCTCTTCCTTCACCTACTGACAGGTGGAACATCTCATGACAAAACCAGCAACATCTCTCTTCATACCTCGCCACCAATACTGGCGGTGTAGATCACAATACATCTTGGTGATGCCAGGATGAACTTCCCAGACTGAGGAATGAAAGTCTCGCATTAGATCCTCGAGTATATCTGATGTCACCCATACGTGTCCATGGGAACACAAGATCTCATCCTTGTTTATGGTCCATCTGGGAAGAGGGTCCTCTCCTGACACACATTCCAGTAGGACTAGGCCTTCATAATCTGATAACTGCCTCATCCGAACTCTGTAGAGAAGCGGAGAGGTAACAACTACAGAAGTTAATAATGTCTTACCCTATCTATCGTGCACCTCCAAATGCATCTCAGAGAATAGATCCATAAGCTTCCACTCACTTCTAGCCTTTTAAACTGCTTGTATTTGTGTCCTTCTACTCAATGTGTCTGCCACAGCGTTGCCTTTCCCAGGTGTGTAAGAAATATCGAAATTGAAATATTGTAGGTAATCAACCCACCTCTGTTGTCTTAGATTCAGGTCACACTGCGTGAAGATGTACTTGAGGCTCTTGTGGTCATTATACACCACAAAATGCTCTCCCAGAAGATAATGTCTCCAAAAACGCAATTCATGAACACCTGCAGCCAACTCCAAGTCATGCATAGGATAATTCCTCTCATGTGACCTCAACTGCTGATATCCATACGCAACAACACAATCCTCCGGTATAAGCACTGCTCCAAGACCAATGCCAGATGCATCACAAAAAACTGTATAACTCTTTCATGTCTCCAGCAAAACTAGAATCGGTGCTGAAGTCGATCTCCCTTTCAGCTCCTGGAAGGCTGAATCGCAGGCTTCTAATCAAACATACTTCACCCATTTCTTAGTCAAGCCTATCAATGACACTTCTAGGCGTGAGAAGTCATGTATAAACCACTTTTAGTAACCAGCCATCCCTAAGAAACTTCATACCTGGAAGACATTCTTTGGCTGCTCCCAGGTAACTACTACTCTCGCCTTCTCTGGGTCTACTGATACTCTTGTCCTTGAGTTGACATGACCCAATAAGTGAACCTCATCCATCCAAAAGTGTCACTTTTAGAGCTTAACATATAACTGATGCTCTCTCAGTGTACTCAAAATGATCTCAAGATGGGTAGCATGGTCGTGTCGAGTGTGAGAGTACACCAAGATGTCGTCCACGAAAACCACCACGACGGAATCCAAGTAAGTATGGAAAACTTAGTTCATCAGCTCCATGAAAACTATTGGCGTGTTCGTGAGATCGAACGACATAACCAAATACTCATACAGACCATACCTACTTCAGAAGGCTATAACAGGTATATTAGATGGTCTGACATGCAACTGATGGTAGCTAGATATCAAGTCGATCTTTGAGAACACTCTGGCTCCTCGAAGCTGATCAAAGATATCATCTATCCATGGAAATGGATATCTATTCTTGACCGTCAACTGGTTCAGCTTTCGATAATCCACACAAAGCCTAAGGGTGTTGTCTTCCTTCTTCGCAAACAGGACAGGTAAACCCCAAGGAGATGTACTGGGTCGGATGAAACCACTTTCCTGCAACTCCTCCAACTGCTTCTTGAGCTCCTGAAACTCTGGTGTAACCATTCTATAAGGAGTAATGGACACTAGTTCTGCTCCTGGAACAAGCTCAATAAAGAATTCTACCTCTCTCTCCGGAGGCAAACCCCAAGGAGAAGTACTGGGTCGGATGAAACCACTTGCTTGCAACTCCTCCAACTGCTTCTTGAGCTCCTGAAACTCCAGTATAGCCATTCTATAAGGAGGAATGGACACCGATGCCGCTCCTGGAACAAGCTAAATAAATAATTCTACCTCTCGATCTGGAGGAAAACCTTAAAAGTCTTCTGGAAAGAAATCTAGAAAGCAGTCAACCACTGGAGGAAAATTTACTTGAGAAGTCCTGTGGACATCCAGATATAAACTATAAATCTGGTTCATTACACTGCCCAACCCATGATGCTCTGGTCTTGCACTGCTTTCCTAGACATCCCATTCTACCTTGTGAAGAAAATATCTGCCCTCTGGGGATGTGAAACTCACCCTGCCGTGATAGTAATCGAAAAAGGCTTGGAAGGGAACTAACCAATCCATCCCGAGAATGAAATCATTTCCTTCCTTCTCCAAAATATAGAGACTCCATGAAAAAAGACACCCACCAAACTCGAGGGGGCAGTCTACGCACTGACGCACACTAGCAGTTATAATTCCCAAGGGAGTGTTGCGGGTCATCATATCCTCAGAAGTATAAACAGTAAGACTAAATATTTCCATAGTATACATAGAAATAAAGCTATAAGAAGCTCCTGTATCAAAAAGTGAAGAGGATAAAACTAAGGCTACTAAAATTGTACCTTGAACTGTGGAAGGTATAGGATCTTACTCATGATAAATCTACTCTACCGCAAAATCCTGGCATGCACTGCGGCCCTATGTAGCAGGCTGAGATCCCTTTTCTGACCCTCCCTGAGCCTAACCACAACATCCACGGCCTATACCCTATCCTGAACGACCTGAAGAACTCCAGACCCCATTCTACTACAGAACTGGTAATTATGATCCTGAGCGTGCAGCCGAAACTCATCCTCCTTCACTAGCCACTGGAAAAAGAACCTTTTAGAAACGCTGCAGATAACCCATATTGGTGCATGATCGGCACTCCACTTGGTATCTTGGGCACTAAGGCTTATTATTCCAATTTTCACCACACTGATATCATGCAACTTGGTTTCCAGAAAGAATATCTCATCTACCAGAAGGAATACCTCACTTCCTCGAGTCACCTCATGTAGACTCTCAGTGGCGCTTCCTGCTGTCTGTCTGGAGAAAATCAGCCCTGAAAGCTGGAAAAACCTGGTCCACAGCTCCAGCCACCCTTAGGTTTCTCTCCATAATAAGAACCTGGTTGACTATCAGAGTAATAGAAGTCAACTGGAATATTTTCACCTGTGACCTGATGTCCGGTCTGAGGCCTTCCTCAAACTTCCTCGCCAAAAACAGCTCATCATTCCCTAGAATGGGAGTGAAATGTTGTAACTCTGTAAAGTGGGAGGAATACTTCATAAATGTGAGAGTACCTTGTTGCAGGATTACGAACTCTCTGGCTCTGTCAACCCTCAGCATCACCGGGTAGAAGTAGTCATAGAATGTACGCTGAAACTCATCCCAAGCCATAGCCTATTGGCGCCCTGTCTGCAAAACCACATCCCACCATCTCTTGTCAAAATCTCATAGCATATAAGTCGCGAGCTTCACTCTCCTCTCCGTAGGTGTCTTCAGATGCTCAAATATGGACAGCATGACTTCTTTCCATGACTCTGTAGCCTATGGTCCTCCATCCCAAGTGAACATGGGAGGGTGTTGCTGCTGAAAAAACCCATGTTAGCTCTGCCATAGACCGGGCAGGATGTTGAGCTCCCTAGAAGGTATACATGAATCTCTTGAAACCCTCTATGAACTGAGTGTTGGCACCAGTATCTAGAAATGATACATGTGCCATGTCTATAAAGATAGGTAGAACTACCGGTAGTCCCTGATATTACGTATTAAGTGTACGGTCACAGCCTGGTTCCTGACGTTCAACGGGAGGACGTCTTGGTGCCATAGCTTTGAAAGGTCAAAAGAACACCTTCATTAATGATGAACACATATGAAACTTAATAGATCAAAACGAAACAGGAGAGAAAAACTTTAAAATGTGGTAAAACATGACTACACGGCATGTAGTACTACTACACGGCGTGTTTCTTAAATGTTTATCGTAGGCCTGTACCTTGGCCATACATGGCTGTGTAAACCACCCGGCTACACGGCGTGTTCTTAAACTACACGGAGTGTACTAACCCTTTTACTCCCTGCCCGTTCACTCTTACACGGCTGGGAACACGGACTATCCTAGAAAGAAACTACATGGCGTGCTTGTCCACTACACGGCATGTCCTTAAGATCTCTCCCTTGTCCGTGTCGTTAGTCACGTGGACTGGTACACGGACCACTACTACACGACGTTTCAAAGGAGACACGGTGTGTACTTGACATGCCTTACCTAGCCCATGTTGTTAGTGACATGGCTTGAAACACGATCGACACTACACGGAATGTTCCATATGGACACGGTGTGTACACGGAAGGATAACACCAACCCGTGATCTTGGCTACACGGCCGGCTACATGGTCAACTATACATGGCATGTTCCCAAGGGACACGTTGTGAACTTAAAGGAAAAAACCCAGACCGTGTTATTCGTGACATGACTGGATACCTATTCCGGACTACACAGTGTGCTAAGCTGGTACACGACGTGTTCCTACAGGAAACTTTACAACCCTGTGTCTTTTCCCAACACAATCAGGGACACGACTGAAAACTACACGGTGTGTATGCATAAAGTACACTCCATGTATTTTGGGTATTTCCAGACAGTAACCTCAGAACTTCACCGGAGCCCATAAAACATAGAAAAAAAGTGTTAAGGTGGCAAATACCGATCCGTGGGGGCCCATAATCCCTATGAATCAAATCATGGCATCATATCCATGCATATAACAACTAAACATTATAACAACTCATGACCCACAAAATTTCGATCCTAGAGGTCCCATAACACCTCTAAGACCAAAGTTTGGCATCCATGATAAAGAGGCTCTAAACAAATGATACCGTGTCAACATAGAAGGTATTCTATCACAGCAGCTATCACAACATCATGCATCATCTATCAAAAATTAAATCACAACAGCATGCAAATTCTAATGCAACCTAGATGGCATGGAAAAATGCATGACATGTGATTTGTTAACAAGTTCCTATATGATGCATGAGATGGAATACCCTTATCTCATCGGGTTTCAGCAAAATAGAACCACAATCATATAAACAATAACAGCACAAAACAAGTGCACCACCGAACGGTGAAATCAAGTAAACTGTAATATTTCAAAACTCAAAATTTTCAATATTCGAGGTAATATGGCTTTTTCCCTGTACATGGGTTCTAGAACGCCTAGGCACAACTATTTACCATTTACATATACCATCATATCCTTGTCTAATGTCGCTAAACAGTAAGTCAATAGAAAAGGAAGAAACCCCTCTGACCCCACTTTGTAATGACCCGAATCTGAAGCCCCTCAACTGATGCCCCGTGCCCGGTTCTTTACATGTCCTCAAGCACATTTCCCTAAATTCCAGAGGTTTCCGACTAGTAGTGAGGGCCTTGGTAAGTTATTGGGGAAACTATGTCCTCATTTGGTATGGTATACAAGGTACAAGAAATAACAGTCAATATTGGAAGCAGTAAATAACATAAAACAATTGAAACTAAATAGAAAAAGAAATGTATAATATAATAATGATGAAAATTATGTAGCAGGTACAAGTATCTAAGGAAAACAACAAACACAAAAATGTGATAAAATACAACTGAGAACAAGTACAAAAATAAACATCAACTCCAACAGCATCACAAGCCTAAGCTCGGTCCTATGCTCTCCAGCTCCAACCAGCAATCATGTACCTGAAATAGAAAGTCCACAATCCTTATCCACACCTAAAACCATATAACATGTTTGGGCTGAATATTTTGACCCAAACATGCTGTGAGACTAATCCCAGTAGGAAATCACCACAAGATCTATAGCATCCCGTCTTTTTATAACATAACTTTTCATTCCATTACACGGAACTGAGGATCTTTAAGGTTTAGTGTCTTGGAAACAAGGAACATAAAACATGAAACAAAAAAAAACATTCTTCTTAAACACTTGAAAGGATTCTCCTCATGTTCACCCTAGGCTCATTACTGCATCTCATAACCTGGGGACATACATCAAAAGGAAGGGTGAGCAGAAGGCCCAGCAAGGGAAACAAGTGAAACATTTTACATATGAACTTGAGATACATCAATAAAGTCATGAAAAGAACTTTAATGCATGAAAATGAAATCATGAGGCATATCATAATAAAAATAAAACTTTTTCATAACTTGAAGATGTGGCTACATAATTTAACATAGACAATCATGAACATATCACCAAGGTCCATCCCCAAGGTGTCATTTTAAAATTACCAAGGTTATTCACCAAGGTATCGGGAAAATTGTAATCTCTAGTGGTTACATCATTACCCAATGCATTGGAGCGCTATCAGGGCGCACCCTTAAATTTGCCTTTATTATCATGTGAGCCACATATATCATCATCAAACATTTCATAAATAACCCATGTAGCATAAAATAAATGGGTTTAATTTCATAATCATAACTTTTTAAAAAATGCTTTAAAGACATGATCTTTACGTCACATTAAACCCACGGAAAGGGAAAGAGGGTTTCATGTATGTAATTCCCAGAATTTAAAATAGAACATTTTGATATATATGTGAATACCCCTGTAGAAATAAGAGCTTTGAGTATTCACTTTGTAACATAAAATAATTTTTAGAAAAGAGAGAGAGGCATTTTGAGACGAAAATTCTGCAGCATAACGGCTATGTTACAAGGTTTTAGAAAACATTGAGAAGAGAGGGGACATGGGTCAAACATTAATAAATGACCCATAAAACAGTAGAGGGACAAAATATAAGGGATTTAAGAACATGGTAATGAAATTTGAGAATATACCATATGAAATGAAGAACATGAAAGGAAGAAAAAAATATTTCTCCTGTGAGAATTCGGCAGCCTAACGGCGTCACTTAAACATCAACAAAATTGAATTGACAAGGTCAAATAGGGTCTCTCATCATATGAACATAAGATTCCAGTATGATAGATATATAGATAATACTCCAACATAATAGAAAGTAACTTGAAAGAATTGACATGAAATTAGAACTTCAAAACGAGAATGGTGAAGAACCACTTAAAAATTCGGCAGCCTAATGGCGCCACTTAAACTTCAACAAAATACTGAATTGAAGAGATCAAATGGGGTATCTCATCATATTAACATAAGAGTCCAGTATTATAGATATAGAGATCATACCCCAACATAACAAAAAGGAACTTGAAAGAATTGACATGAAAGTAGAACTTCAAAACGAGAAGGGTGAAGAACCACTTAAAATTTCGGCAGCCTAACGGCGCCACTTAAACTTCAACAAAATACTGAATTGAAGAGATCAAATGGGGTCTCTCATCATATGAACATAAGAGTCCAGTATGATAGATATATAGATCATACACCAACATAACAAAAAGGAACTTGAAATACTTTACATGAAAATAGATCTTGAAAAATGAGAAGGGAGAAAGAATCTGTTAAAAAAATTTCGGCAGCCTAACGGCGCCACTTAAAACGTCATAAAACGAAATAATGAGAGTAAGAGGGGATCTCTCATTATATTAACATGAAAAGGGCAGTAAGAGGAGTATATAAGAACATCCTCCGACATAAGAACATGGAGCATAAAAGGAAAGACATAAAAGAGATTACTTGAAAAGAAAGAGAGAGGTCGGATCCCTTACCTTAAAATGTAACTCTTAAACCTCAAAGTTTGGGACCATGAGGGCTTGGGGGCACCTTGGGAGGACTCCTTGGGAGGTAATGAGACCAGAAATTCGTTGGGAATGAGTGGGGAGTCGAATGGATGAGAGGAGGGTTTGGTATTTATAGGGAAAGTGAGGGGACAAGGCATTAATGGCCAAGGGACACCTCACATGTGCTTTTCTCAAACCCATGTGCTCTCCCTTGTCATTTATCATGGAGTTAGGCCACATGGGGCCCCCAAAACAATAATTCATCACCCTTGGCCGTCCAACCCTCAAAAGATCTCATGACATCATCATGACACCGTTATGATGTCATTAAACATACCGAAACCCTAAAACTGTATTTTTACTATTCACTGAAAATTCAACTTTCTCAGAAAAATCCCAAAATTTCACATTAACCAAATATCAATGCTCTGATTTCAAAAATGAAATCCATTTTATAAAAATAATTTTCTAAATATTTTTAATTTAATTTTTAAATAAAAACACTATTCATCGAAAATTCATTTTTTTCAGAAAAAACCCCAAAAATTACCATAACATAATATCGATGCTCTGAGTTCAAAAATAAAGTCATTTTTATAAAAATAATTTTCTAATTATTTTTAATTAAATTTTTAATTAAAAAACATTATTCACCCGAAAAAACTAATACTTGAATAATAATTAATGAAACCGTTATTTAACTATTTTATTGAATCACATTACTTAATCAAGGTGCCTAGATTATTTTAAAACTTTCTTTAAGTGAGATTACTAATCCATTTGGTCATATTACTAATCCTATTCATAAAATCACAATTCATAATTTACTATTCATCAAAAATCAAGTTGATCTTATTAGACTCTAAATTTAGTACTGAACATAATTGCAGAAGACCATTTTTTGAAAATCATTACACATTTTTAATTATTTAGGGTTTACATAAACATATTTAAAATATCCTTTTTCTAAAATTCATCAAAAATATGCATACTATATTTATCCGGTCATTTCAAAATTCTTAAACTTCATTATAAGAAGAAATCCCAATTTTTATTTAAAATAAGGATTACACAAGGTAGTTACGGTCTCGTTACATAACCCCTTATAATACCAGCATAGGACCTAAGAGTAAGGTGTGCTAGGGTGATAGAAGCTTGGGGCGGCTCAGTCAACATTGCCCGAGTAGTAATTTCTATCAGTTTGAACTTCTCACGAAGGCGATTTCGTTCCAGCTTCACATGATGAAGTTCGGCTTGGATTTGATCCAGAGCAAAGCCCAGTGGTGCTACCTCCTTCCCAAGCTCTGTTAGATGGGCTTCGATCGGTCCAAGACTACTAGGTGAGGCCATCGAATCTTCTTTCTATAATAATTAACCAAGATTACTTATATTTAGAGACAATAATCAAAAAAATTTGTTCACAGCGGTCATGTTGACCGATGGTTATATAATAGTCAAAAACCCACTGATCTCATTTTAATTATAATCATGTTTATCAAATAAAACATTTTTCTTGAGTATAACAATAACACATAAAATTTTAAAAAAATTCGGGTCGTTACAATCTTCCCCCCTTAAGAAATTGCATCCTCGCAATTTTAAAATTGGGTTTTGAAATTTCATTGAAAGTCCCACATCGGAAAAGGAGTCAGTAAAACTATTACTTTAAAACAAAGAAAGGGAAGTACAATGGTCACCCGAGTTAACCCACACTAGGGTTCCATGTTGGAAAACATGGACATGGAGGAAAAAACAAAGGGTCAAGTTCTGAGGGAGAGTGATAGAGAACATGATTAGGAGAAAGTTAACCATGAGAAAATCCCAAACTTATTTTGTGTGTAAACGGTCTTTGATTACCTAGTAGGAAACGTAAACCAACAACATTTTTGTTTTACGCTTCTTTTCATAATTTTGAGGATTTCATTTACTACATAGAACAAAAACATAAGAAAATATACCTACCTTCAAGTAGAGTTTCATCCTTTAACAAGTCCCTACCAACACTAACCTTTTCTCCAAATGATGAGAATTCAAAAACACTTGGTCTCATAAAAGCACAAGAATCATCTTCTATAGAATCACATAATCTACAAAAGATTAACTATCTATTTCTTCTATCTTTAAACATTATCCCAAAAACAGAAAGGTTAAGGTAAAACAACTCTTCAAAAAGAAAGAATCCCATAGGAATGGAAACTACTTTTAAATCATCAAAGTTCCATGGTACTACCCAAAGTTCATCATAGACCATTCCATAAATAACGGTCCTTAAAATTCCTCAAAACAAACCAAACTAAGATTGAAACCCAAATACAATAAGGATTTGATAACATAGTCTTCCAAAACAACTTCATTTTTCATCTCCAGACAACATCAACCACTCCTAACATCTTATAAAAAGTAGCTAACCTAAACATATTTTACCCAAGATAGGTTAGTCATTCCCATAAGTAACCTAAATTACTATAAGTTCACCTTAAATTCATCGATTCTTCAAAATATAAGTCAACCTTACTCCTCAATGAAAATACCGTAGTAATCTATTTACCTCGATCAAATATGGTTCCCAAAATAATGAACGTCTTCCAAAATAATAATCATATTTTAATCCCCTAATCATCCCTATCATATTAATATGAAATTCGTCGCATTTCCTATCACATTGGTTGTCGGAACATGTTCTTCCATTTCCCACCATTAACTAAGAAGAGAAAGCATAATTAGGGGCTTAAGTACTTAGCTAATAATCATGAAAAGGAACTGAAATCATATAAGGATAACTTGTATATGAAAGGTATACCCTAACTTGTGATCTCCTAGGTTCCCATCTAGGTTATGAATGATCATATATTCTTATGTGAACCTTTATTTTATTTTATCTTTGTTCCTTTAACAATGGTTCATACCAAGATTATGAATTTACCAAACCATATCCCCCGGAAGTGTCGTAACCAAGAGTGCAGCAAGGACCGTTGTCGTGTACCAGTTCCCGTTCGAGTCTAGCTCAAAGCGGTGTTTTCGGGTTTTACCCCTATGTACATCTGTGCCAGAGCCACCTCTACCTGCTCGTATCCAGACAGGGATGTATTTTCTTGGCAACCCCTTACTCAATACTCACCAAAATACCAGGAAGATTTCCTATATTAAACTTTTCTATCGGGTTCCTCCTAGAGTTTTCATATCCTAATTTCCACAAATAACTAAACCATCCTTTGATACCAACTATAGCATCCCGTCTTTTTATAACATAACTTTTCATTCCATTACACGGAACTGAGGATCTTTAAGGTTTAGTGTCTTGGAAACAAGGAACATAAAACATGAAACAAAAAAAAACATTCTTCTTAAACACTTGAAAGGCTTATCCTCATGTTCACCCTAGGCTCATTACTCCATCTCATAACCTGGGGACATACATCAAAAGGAAGGGTGAGCAGAAGGCCCAGCAAGGGAAACAAGTGAAACATTTTACATATGAACTTGAGATACATCAATAAAGTCATGAAAAGAACTTTAATGCATGAAAATGAAATCATGAGGCATATCATAATAAAAATAAAACTTTTTCATAACTTGAAGATGTGGCTACATCATTTAACATAGACAATCATGAACATATCACCAAGGTCCATCCCCAAGGTGTCATTTTAAAATTACCAAGGTTATTCACCAAGGTATCATGAAAATTGTAATCTCTAGTGGTTACATCATTACCCAATGCATTGGAGCACTATCAGGGCGCACCCTTAAATTTGCCTTTATTATCATGTGATCCACATATATCATCATCAAACATTTCATAAATAACCCATATAGCATAAAATAAATGAGTTTCATTTCATAATCATAACGTTTTAAAAAATGCTTTAAAGACATGATCTTTACGTCACTTTAAACCCACGGAAAGGGAAAGAGGGTTTCATGTATGTAATTCCCAGAATTTAAAATAGAACATTTTGATATATATGTGAATACCCCTGTAGAAATAAGAGCTTTGATTATTCACTTTATAACATAAAATAATTTTTAGAAAAGAGAGAGAGGCATTTTGAGACGAAAATTCTGCAGCATAACGGCTATGTTACAAGGTTTTAGAAAACATTGAGAAGAGAGGGGACATGGGTCAAACATTCATAAATGACCCATAAAACAGTAGAGGGACAAAATATAAGGGATTTAAGAACATGGTAATGAAATTTTAAAGTATACCATATGAAATGAAGAACATGATAGGAAGAAAAAAAGATTTCTCCTGTGAGAATTCGGCAGCCTAACGGCGTCACTTAAACATCAACAAAATTGAATTGACAAGGTCAAATAGGGTCTCTCATCATATGAACATAAGAGTCCAATATGATAGATATAGAGATAATACCCCAACATAATACAAAGTAACTTGAAAGAATTGACATGAAATTAGAACTTCAAAACGAGAATGGTGAAGAACCACTTAAAAATTCGGCAGCCTAATGGCGCCACTTAAACTTCAACAAAATACTGAATTGAAGAGATCAAATGGGGTCTCTCATCATATGAAAATAAGAGTCCAGTATGATAGATATAGAGATCATACCCCAACATAACAAAAAGGAACTTGAAAGAATTGACATGAAAGTAGAACTTCAAAACGAGAAGGGTGAAGAACCACTTAAAATTTCGGCATCCTAACGGCGCCACTTAAACTTCAACAAAATACTGAATTGAAGAGATCAAATGGGGTCTCTCATCATATAAACATAAGATTCCAGTATGATAGATATAGAGATCATACCCCAACATAACAAAAAGGAACTTGAAATACTTTACATGAAAATAGATCTTGAAAAATGAGAAGGGAGAAAGAATCTGTTACAAAAATTTCGGCAGCCTAACAGCGCCACTTAAAACTTCATAAAACGAAATAATGAGAGTAAGAGGGGATCTCTCATTATATTAACATGAAAAGGGCAGTAAGAGGAGTATAGAAGAACATCCTCCAACATAAGAACATGGAGCATAAAAGGAAAGACATAAAAGAGATTACTTGAAAAGAAAGAGAGAGGTCAGATCCCTTACCTTAAAATGTAACTCTTAAACCTCAAAGGTTGGGACCTTGAGGGCTTGGGGGAACCTTGGGAGGACTCCTTGGGAGGTAATGAGACCAGAAATTCGTTGGAAATGAGTGGGGAGTCGAATGGATGAGAGGAGGGCTTGGTATTTATAGGGAAAGTGAGGGGACAAGGCATTAATGGCCAAGGGACACCTCACATGTGCTTTTCTCAAACCCATGTGCTCTCCCTTGTCATTTATCATGGAGTTAGGCCACATGGGGCCCCCAAAACAATAATTCATCACCCTTGGTCGGCCAACCCTCAAAAGATCTCATGACATCATCATGACACCGTTATGATGTCATTAAACATACTGAAACCTTAAAACTGTATTTTTACTATTCACTGAAAATTCAACTTTCTCAGAAAAATCCCAAAATTTCACATTAACCAAATATCAATGCTCTGATTTCAAAAATGAAATCCATTTTATAAAAATAATTTTCTAAATATTTTTAATTTAATTTTTAAATAAAAACACTATTCATCAAAAATTCATTTTTTTCAGAAAAAACCCCAAAAATTACCATAACATAATATCGATGCTCTGAGTTCAAAAATAAAGTCATTTTTGTAAAAATAATTTTCTAATTATTTTTAATTAAAATTTTAATTAAAAAACACTATTCACCCGAAAAAACTAATACTTGAATAATAATTAATGAAACCGTTATTTAACTATTTTATTGAATCACATTACTTAATCAAGGTGCCTAGATTATTTTAAAACTTTCTTTAAGTGAGATTACTAATCCATTTGGTCATATTACTAATCCTAATCATAAAATCACTATTCATAATTTACTATTCATCAAAAATCAAGTTGATCTTATTAGACTCTAAATTTAGTACTGAACATAATTGCAGAAGACCATTTTTTGAAAATCATTACACATTTTTAATTATTTAGGGTTTACATAAACATATTTAAAATATCCTTTTTCTAAAATTCATCAAAAATATGCATACTATATTTATCCGGTCATTTCAAAATTCATAAACTTCATTATAAGAAGAAATCCCAATTTTTATTTAAAACAAGGATTACACAAGGTAGTTACGGTCTCGTTACATAACCCCTTATAATACCAGCATAGGACCTAAGAGTAAGGTGTGCTAGGGTGATAGAAGCTTGGGGCGGCTCAGTCAACATTGCCCGAGTAGTAATTTCTATCAGTTTGAACTTCTCACGAAGGCGATTTCGTTCCAGCTTCACATGATGAAGTTCGGCTTGGATTTGATCCAGAGCAAAGCCCAGTGGTGCTACCTCCTTCCCAAGCTCTGTTAGATGGGCTTCGATCGGTCCAAGACTACTAGGTGAGGCCATCGAATCTTCTTTCTATAATAATTAACCAAGATTACTTATATTTAGAGACAATAATCAAAACATTTTGTTCACAGCGGTCATGTTGACCGATGGTTATATAATAGTCAAAAACCCACTGATCTCATTTTAATTATAATCATGTTTATCAAATAAAACATTTTTGTTGAGTATAACAATAACACATAAAATTTTAAAAAAATTTCAGGTCGTTACAAGATCTGTGCCCTACTGTCAGTGAACAATATAGAAAAAGTAAAGGAAATAAATGTAGCAGAGAAACAAAAGTACTCTAAAGTAAAAAATCCTACCAATCTCCATTCACATTTATTTATTAATTTAATTTAGTCATTTAATTATCACCCAAGGAATCTAGAAACATCACTATATTCCCAAATCATAACAAGTAACACAACAAGTATCTCAACAGACTACCTAAACTACAAGCAGTACACAACATAAGCTTGTTCTTTGGCGTGGTGGACTCGTCAAAACCAACCAAAAAATATTCACACTGACTCTCTGGGTGGATCATACTGGTAGACCTCTATATTCAAGTAATAATTCAAGGCCCAAACACTCTGGGAAGCACTCACCATCAATTCCCCTACGGTCTTGCAAAAAAATCTATAGACTCTCTGAAGAAGAACTTATATATAATTCCTCCTATAGTCTCAATACGTAACTAAGGACACTATGAGGAAGCACAAATTCCAATTCCCATAGGTCCTGCGAATGATACTAATTTATAATAGACTCTCTAGGGAATCCCTCAATCGTCAATTCCCTCTTTAGTGTACCGCACCAGGTTCACACAGCGCTAAGCAGTCTAGTCGTGTGTAATCGACTGCCAGTAGCCCTAAGTAAGCTCAACAAACTACTTGGCTAATAGATACAATGAATCAAAAGCACATAAATAGCAGGAAATACATGCAATCAATTATATCAAGGAAGGAAAACAATGAAACAATGTATGCCTCATAGGAAACCTAAGCCAAACGGTGATAAAACAACAAAAAGAGGGGGAACACCCATTGGGTGATCCTCAAACATGATAACAATCAATTATAAATCATCTAATAACCTCAAGCATACATGAAATCTAAGGAAGATAACAATACAGGATCAAAACCCTAACCCGAGATACCCGATACATGGGTATCCGACACTTTTCCACCAAAAACTCAAAGACATTCAACATAGGGAAACAAACCACCTACCTCGATCCTAAGAGATCGCTATACTTGAACCTCGGCCTATGAATCATCCTAGAATATAGAAGATCTGCAAAAAAATTCTAAAATTATCAACCTCAGATAACTCTCACAAGAGAAGGAATCAAAAAACGTGGCCAAATAAGAACCAAGAACTCACTGCTGCGATTCTATTGCAACCGATGGCATTCGATTCAGATAACTGGTGATAGATCAGTGGCTCAGAGAATATTCAGTCTCCTCGGATGCTCTGGATGTAATTTGGCAGAGAAAAATATGAAAATAGGTTTAAGACGCGACCCCGGTCCAATTAATGAATTAAAAAGAAAAGTACACAGTGTGTACTTCATGAGTACACAACGTTTACTCACCCTTTCCGTACATCTCATTAAGCGGCCTCAACATCACTACTACACACCGTGTGTGTGTTCTAGACATGGCCAGCACATGGCCTCATGTGGGAGAAAAGTGCATGGCGCGTACTCATAAAGTACAAGGCATGTACTTAGAAAATTTCCAGATTTTCTTCTTTTTCTCCAAAACCACCAGAAATGGAAAAATATACCTAAAATGAAGATCTAGGTTCTTAAAATGTAATTATTAATTGTTTTGTCATAATTACTCAGTGAAAAGAGAAATGAGGACATGTTTCATTTGTCAAAAATCATTCATTTTCTGAACCCCCCATATTTTAGACCTTCTATTTACCCAAAATAAGAAAAACCCACTTCTTCAAACCCTCAATTTTCATTCATCATTCCAAACCCTAGAATATGAAAAGTTCATATTTTCATATCTTCAAGAATGATGAAAACCAAGATAATTGAAGAAGTAGAAGCAAAGGAACTAAAAGTTCAGAGTTTCAAGAAGAAATATTATTCAAGGAAAGGTTTTTGATCTCGAATGGTTATACTATATGAACTTAATTCTGATGAAAGAATTATCTTTTCATGGTCTTGAGACAGCTTTCAATGACATAAACTCAGAATTTCTTTATTCCATAGAACTGAATTCGTATTATAAGAGTGTTTAGTTTATTTTCAGAGATTCAGAAGATATGATTTTTTCTAGTATCGAAGATAAGGATTTCTCAATTTCTTCTACTGAGGTTTCAAAAATATTAAATTTTCCACATGAAGTATTGTTCCATTTTGATCTTAAATCGATTAGTAATAAGGAAAATTATTCTAAAGACATAATTTGTTTTTTGTTCAACTCAACGCACATTAAAAATATATTTTTTAACGATTTAGAATCTAAACAAAAGATTCTAGTGAAAATTATTCAAACAGGAATAGCACCAAGGATGGATGATATAGAGAAAATTCTTTACCCAGACATGTATATCATGTTTCTGTTTCTAAGTGATATCAAATTGAATTTTCTTCAATATTTATTTTAGTATCTTCATTAATGTTGTTTACTAGATGAAAGAATGAATTTCTATCCATATGGATGGATAATTTCAAAGATTTTGTTTAAGAAGGATATGATCAGACTGGTTGAGGAAAGAGTGAAATGTCATTACAGTAATGTTTTGAATGTTGGTAAATTAAGAAAACTTGGGTTTTTCTAGATCACTGTAAAAGGAAAAAAAATTCATGTTGGAGTTGAGGAAGAACATAGCTCAGGAGATTTTTTTCAGGGGGAGAAAGAAGGTGTTTGAAAGATTGGTTTTGTTGAATCTCGAACAGATATAGTTTCAAAATCATCCAAGAGTAGTCTTATATTTAACACTGAAGAATAAGAATAATAACAAAGTCAAGAAGGACTTGTGATGAAACCAAGAAATAAAGATACTCTTCAAGTTGAAGAGAAAATTTTGGATTTTGGAGAAGTAACGTGCTTAGTTTATTTGGAAGAAACTATTTTTGAAGAGGAAATTCAAGTGGGGAGTTAATATACAGAGCTTTAAATTGTACCTTTGGTAAGTGAACAAGTAAAAGAGAGAATTCTGGTAGAAATAGTTCATGAACATAATAATCCATCTGAAAATGTTCAATAATAGATTGTCAAAGAAGAGGTTACTGAACAATGATCTATTCAAGAAGGAAAAATTCTAAAGGAATCAGTTACATAAATTCTTTCTTTAATTGTAGATCAGACTGTGGGACAGTCATATCATATTTCTGGTGATCAGATAGAAGTTTTAGAAAATCAGTCTTTTTCTTGTGAAGAATCTGTAATGAAAATAATGTTAGATCATTTGCCTACAGAAAATAAAAAACAAGATATTAATGCAGATGATGGTACCTCTGATTCATTATCTCATAAATTTAAAGAAGTTGTGATTAAATTCAACAAATATCAAGAGGATAATTCCACTCTACGGTAGGAACTTGAAGTTACTAAGAAAAAGATTCAGGGTCTTAATGAGAGTAATATTTCTAGAAAGGATTTTGATGCCTTCTAGAGAGAAATGTTAAATGATCTTGGGAAGATCATATAAGAAGATATTTCAAAAATAGATTTTTTATAATTAAATTGGTACTTTGGAAATTAATTGTAATCTGTAAAAGGTTCAGTGAATCATGCCAGTGCATCTACACCTACCCATGCGACCATTCTAGATTTAATTAGAAGATGTCATCCCATTACATCTGTTATAGAAGATATGAATGTTTGACTTCAATAACTTCAATGGAATAGTGATTCTTTACTAGTTTTATTGAAAAAATAATAAATTTCTTATTGATCAGTTAACTTAAGGAGAGAATAGTATTTGATTGATGTTAAATCAGATTTCAGAGAAGTTGGAGCTATTCATGAATAAAGAGGAATGTATTCATGAGTTTCTAGAGGTCAACATAGTGGAAAATCATTATGTCAATAATGACTCTAGGTAGATAATAATTTATCTCAAATAAAGTTTGATGAAAAAGCTAATTTTGCAAGTGGATGAGCTGAGGTAATTTTTTGACGCCATACAAAATTCAACTCCATCCAATCCTTAGCCTTATTTTTTTTTCCTACCTTGAACCACGAAAATGATAGTTTTTGTTTCTCAGTCATAAAATTTATTTTATTAATCTTTATTTATGAATGAATTTTTTTATTGTCTATATATTACATTTCATTATTTTATCTACTTTTGTATTTTTTTCTGATAGGAAAAATCTATTTCTCTTTATAAATTATAGTTACATAAAACATTCACTTATCATTCTATTTAATATTAAATGTGTTTTAATTTGTTTCTATACTTTATTTTTGATATCATAAAAATAGGTAGAATTTTTTATAAACAATAAATTTCTTTTATTTTAGAAATTTATATAATTTTATTTCAGAAATTTAGATAAGCATAAACTTTTCTTTGAAATTTATCTTTGGGGGAGAAATTCAAAAATTTAATCTTTATTGAAATAATTCTGTCAAATAAAAATTATTTTATTTTAATGTTTATAAAATTCAAAATTAATTTGATGAAATTATATTTTTAATTTATGGGTTTCATGATCATAAAAATGGGAGATATTGTTGAGCATGTATTGTCTCAACAATACTATATAAATATTAATGATTATGATGTTCACAAATACCCTTGTTTGTTTTATTAATGATTTTCTTTTGATTGTATTTCCGTAAATTTATATTCTTTATAAATTATTATCATGAAATAATATTCAATTATTTATTTGCAAGAAATATTCATTAAAGTCTTCAGAATGATCTTAGGTGTATTCTCGAAACATTGTTCACCATTTGTCGATTATTGTAAATATTATTCATTAAATATATCAAAGAAGGTAACATATTGACCAAACCATATGTTTATGTTGAAGGATCAGTGAGTATAGTTTATCAACCTAGCATTTGAATAAATGTATGGCTAAGGAACATTACGTTTGGATAAGGCACTAAGTTTTATCAACAAGAACTCCGCGGTAAAATGGAGTAGTTGAGAGATGAAATTTAATTATTAACAATATGGTTAGAAGAATTATAATTGAGAAATATATTCCAAAGAATTTTTGGGAAGAAGTAGTGATGAAATTAGTATACACAAAAAATAGAGAGTTATTATGTACAAAATAATAGAAGACTCCAAACGAGCTATGGTATGGAAATAATCCAATGTTGAAGTGCTTTCAAGTATTTGGAAGTGAGTATTTCATTCTCAATATGAAGAACCATGTAAATTTTGAATTGTTTTTTGATGAAGGGATATTTCTTGGATAATAAAAGATGGAAAATCATATAATGATTCAATAAGTATCTAGTAAAGGTAGTTAAAAGCAATGATGTAAATATAGTAGAGAATGAGAAGAATCTTTATAAAATACATGATCAGTCTTAAGAGGATAGTGATGAAGAGAGAAGTAGATAAGGGGATGTTTCAGTTTTAGTGGCTGATTCAAAACAAGATTTAGATAATGAGAAGGATGAGCCTAAACAAGTATCTATACAAAGACAAAATAGAAGAATCGATATTGATAGATAGAACATAATTGGTGATCAAATAGTTCCAGTACAGACAATGAGGATAAATAATATACAATAAGAATTATTCTTATCAAAGGTGGAGCCTAAATTTTTTTGATGAAGTAGCTGGATATGTGAATTGGATTCAGGATTTGAATTAATATCTTGACCAAATTGAGAATAATTAGACATGGGAGATTTTTTTGAGACTAACAGATAAGAATTTCATCAATACTAAATCGGTCATTCAAAAAAATATGAATGAATTTTGTGATGTGACTCAAAATAAAAAAACATTGTGAAAATGGTGCTCCCAGATAGAGGGTATCAATGTAAATGAAACATTTTCACCTGTTTCAAGGATAGAGCAATAAGAATCTTTTTTCCCATAATAGTGCAAAGACAGTTCAATCTTTTCCAGATGGATGTCAAGTTCGCATTTCTTAATGGGATTCTAGTATAATAATGTTATAATGAGAATCTAGATGTTTTCTCATTCATTAAGATGAGAATAGAGTTTTTCATCTGAAGAAGGTATTATATGGGTCAAAGAAAGCACCCCGACCATGGTATTCAAGGCAATATCAGTTTTTGAAGAATCTCGATTTTCAGTGTGGTGAAGTTGATTAAAATATATATGTTAAAAATTGTAGTAATCAAAGAATTATAGAGATAATATATTTTGATGACATAATATTTGGTGGATCAGATTAATTGCAGTGCACTATGTTTTAGAATTCATGAAAAGTGAACTTGAAATTCCAATGATTGGTGAACTGATGTTTTCCTTGGTTTACAGGTGACACAATGAAATAATGGAACATAAATTTATTTATATAATTATTATAAGGAGGTTTTGAGAATATTTTTAATGGATAATTCCAAGGATATGAAGTCTCTATTGGAAACCCAAATGAAACTATCATGACATGATGAAGGTAACAATGTTAATGTAATATAATACAAGTAAATCATTGGCAGTCTATTTTACTTGACAACAACAAGACCTAATTTTTTCCCCACATGCTAAGAAGCATAGTATCAAAACAATAACAAGGAAATATACTTTCTTTCAGTGAAAATAATACTTCGGTATATCAAGGTCATGGTGGATTTTTATTTTATATACAATGAATAATCTAGGAAAGAGATACTTGGCCATATAGATGCAGATTGGTCAATATCAACTTATGATAGATAATCAACATTAGGTGGTGGGTTTTATCTTGGTGGATTGTGTATTTCTTTGATAGGTAAGAAATGATATTGTTTTTCATTGAGCACTATAGAAGCTGAATATATTATGGCTACTCAAGATCGCACATAGTTATTATGGATGAATCAACATATTGATCATATGGGAGTTCTAGTAGAGTATCATATCAGAATCCATTACGATAATTCATGTTCTATAAATCTTATCAAAAATACATTCCATCACACAAGGAAAAATAAAATTGAAATAAACTATCATTTTATCAAGGAGAATAAGTATAAAGGTCTTGTGAAGTTGAAGTGTGTGACTATAGAACCATAGGTTGAAGAAATTCTAAAAAAGGTGTTACCCAAAGAAGAATTTGAACATCAATATGAATAACAGTACATGAAGGTGGAGGATGAGAAGGCCCTTGGATCTCGACACTCGGTGATGATTCCATAACTAGGGATGGTGATGGCTTCGTCCTCCCCCTTACCAAGAATATAAGGGAGGATAAGGCTCCAATAGATTCATAATATCATTTTTTCACTCCCTTCACCAACCCAGAAGATCATCTAAAATTTAAGCCAACATCTCTTAGTCTGATGTTTCCAGATTTGTTTGATGGTGTGCCTCAACTACTGTTATCGAATTTAGAATTCATGGAAGCTTCAAGCCTATTTAATCTAACTATGGGGGATAGTTTTATATAACAATGACCATTAGTTGATGATTTCGACTGGTTCAGTTTTTAATCCTAGAGTATACATGAATGAGAAATTATTGGTCTTCTTAACAAGTGTCACCTAATGATTTTCTTTACATTGGATGATGACCTAATTCATGTGTTGTCCTATTCTCCACGCAAATTCCTCGGTTATAGGTTCTTTTTATTCCATTGGACTTATGATTTTCACATGAAAAGGATTATCCTTCTATTTTTTATGTGTTAGCTTCCCCAAATTACCAATGTCATTTCTAAACTCTTCTATCCTTCAAATACTATGGAATATGGTTGGACATTTCCTTTGTGCTGATATTATAACCCAATTAGTAAGTCACATGATTAACCCACATATTTCTGTGGGTGTGGATGTATCCAAGCCCCCAGTAGAGTGGGTTTGGGTTGTTTTTTGTGATGAATTTAAGTGAAAACAAGTTATGGTCTTCGAATCAAGGGTGGAATTTTTTCTCATTCTGTAAGCATTTGGGGCATCTGATTTCTAGGTGTATGTGTGGTGTAAGGAAAGGGGGCATGAAGAAGAATAATGATAATGAGATGGAATCAACTCACGGTGATTAAAACAGGGTGGATACTGACATCTTAATGCAGAAGGTGGAAAGACCCTCATCTAACATAAATGTAGTGGTTATATTTAATAATCTAAAGAATGTGAAAGCGTGGAAGATTGTTTCCTATCGACCAGTCAAGGTTCTGGTTCTCTTCTAATGTGTATTGCAGCACTTGGGTCGAATCCTTGGCAATGATACTTTTTAATAATCGATTGTTTTTAGTTGATTGTATTATGTTTGGGGGGTTTGTTTTCAGAACTTATGAAAAAAAATTATTAATTATGTTTGATTGAGATTGATTTAACAATTTGATAAATATTGGGGTGAGTTCATCACTAGGTAGTTAATATTGTGATATCCTTGAGCCTTGCTTTGTATTGCATTCAATTAACACTCATGTCACAAGTTGACATTGATTGGAATTTCTACGTGTTGAGGCTTTAATACAAGCCTTAACTTAACTAGGATTATAATATAAATAAGTACTTGATTGTGGTAGTGTATTTATGGTTCCAATAATCCATGGAATCCATACGTTAAACAAAATATTTCCTTAATCCATGACATGTTTAGTCCATTATACACAATGTTAATTCAAAGAATACTCATCGAGAAAAATCTCTCAATCGCATAACATCCCTAAATTATAATTCACCAAAATGAGAGATTTACTCAACCATTTAAATGATTACTAATCTAGTTATGATGATTATGACAATAAATTGAGAATTTTAGAAAAATAAAGGGATATGTAAAGAGTGGTGCGTCGAACGTACGCACAAATGATGATGATAATTAAAAACGAACTTTAGATTGAATGAGAAAGAAAAAGAAGGAAAGGGGATTAAGATATTTGTAAAATATTTTAAGAACATAAATATTAAACTACATAAGGTGGATGAGAATAAGAGATATTGAAAAAGAAACTTTCATTCAAATAGAATTACAAAAAAAAGACTTACAAGATTAGAATAATGATGAACATAAAAGTAAAATGAAACAAAGAGATGAGGAAAGATATATCAAGTGAAAACTTGAGTATGGAAGGTCCTATCAATCCCTTGTAAAGACTTTGGTCATGAAAATATGTGCTCCTCTCTTCTTAAATGCCAACCTTTTTGAAAGGAGAGGAGGGGATGTATTTATAGCCCAAAGTGGTGGACTATTTTCATTCCAAAACTACCCCTAAAATTGGCTCGACAATTTGGACATCCAGATAGCTGAATATAGAGATATCTCCTTCTTCAATGTTGTAGATAATAATTTTGGGTGACTAATCTAAAAATTTGGATTCATTTGAAATTATTTATCCAAGGTTATGGTGGTTTTCATAAACAACATTAAACTGTCCATTTCTATCTATCCTTTTTCAATGGCCAAAAAGTTAATGGATTTTTGAATATGAAGATGCCTTCAAATATGAATTCTTTTTTCAACAAAGTCGGCCACCTATAAGTCCTAATTCACACTGAAAAATATCATCTTGATTTTATTAGTAGATCAGGAGAAATTTAATGAATACCATACTGATTTTATTTCTCATCCAGAATGGTGGGCTGAGTTTAATTGAATCAATTGGGACCATTGTCTTTGGAGTTGGGACTTGAAATTTTTATCCAAGACTCTGTACATTGTCCCCCAAAATTTTTAGCAGAATTAATGAATTTTAACTTCTGGATTGAGCCCAGTAATTCAATATTTAGGGATGATCCATTTTCTTCATAGATTTTTTGGGCCTTCTTGTGTGATCCATATGACCCTTCAAATAGAATAATTGGCCAAAAATTCATTCTAATGAATTGTTTTATATTGAATGTGGAATCCTAAAAAACAATTAACATTCAATTTGGATCGTTAAAGTTATAGGTATAAATAAAATAGTAAACTGACTCAATTGGACTACTTCTAAAAATGCTCAAAAATTATATTTATTATTAAAACATTAATATTTCAAACAAATTATGCACATGTAATATAAAATTATTAAAGGAAGTATATAATAAGTTATGAAAATAGTAATAACATCAACTCCCCCACAATTTGTCTTGTGCATGTTCTCGTGTACAAAAAATATAAAAAAACATAACAAAATCATTTTCACTCCCCAACAAATATTAAAATTTTGTTTTCTCCAATCAGGGGAGGTATAGATAATTTCACTCATCCATATTGAATTCCACCCCAATTTTTTTACAAAAATAATGTTCCAAAAAAATATTCATTTCTTCATGCTCAAATTTAGAAATAGAAAATGGTGGAACACAAAACATACTCCTCTCCAGATGATAAAATTAATTTATAGAGCTTCACTCATTCACCTACCAAAAGTGAAAATCTTAGAGTTTGTAAGATCTCTCAGCTTAAAATCCCTATCCTAAAGTTATAAAAAATCAAGACATCTTTTTATCTATTTTTTTGTGTCTATGGGATGGTAAAAAGATGATATCCAAAAGATAGAAAACGGGCGGGGTAAAACACCAACATGGAAAAAATAATGCGCAATTTTTTTTTGAAATGAGACATGAAAGGAAATGAAAACACTTATTTAAAATGGAATGATTATGTTAAGAAAGACACAAAACAGGAATAAAATTTGACTGGGATGGGAAGATGAAAAATTTATAAAACACAAAACATTTCCTAATGACATAAGTGTTCTTGTTTTTCTTTTCTTTTCTTCTTTTTTTCAAAATTTAAACTTGAAAAAGATCTCACACTCATATCACATCCCATGATTGATTTCCTCATGACACTAATTGTAATAGTTATAACAATATCAAAGGTTGGGGAAGAGTGATTTTTGACCAACCCAAGACACAACCCATTTTTATTTCTTTTTTATTTGTGATTTTTTTGTTTTTTTTGGATTTTTTTAACCCTTGTCAGTAACATTTATAAAATTACATAAATGAAAGTACATTATATTACCCAAAAATCACTTAATTAAAACCTCTACCCCACACTAAAATGGATGCTTGGCCGCAAGAATATGATAACTCATTGAAAATCAATAAAAGGGAACCCAAAAAAATGAAATCCATTCCCCCCGACACTTAAATTTCAATAAATAATGCAATGTAAATCCATGTATATATTGGGTGGGATAAGGAATTAGGATTGTAATTTGGATATGAAAGAAAAGGCTTTCATAGGCTTGAAGGGGCTTTCAAAATGATGATTAATATAAGGGAAATGGGAGGCTATTTGGCTATTGTGATTCTCATGTGGTTCAGAAAATTCCTCTATCATATTAATGCAGACCAAAGTAGAAAATTCAGATAAAAGGTCCAAAAACTCAAGACTCGCAATTGGGGTTGAAAACACACATTTTGAAAAGATTTCCATAGGTGGCATTGGCATGAAAGAAAATGGTGTTCCTCACGTGTGGGGAAAATCAGTTTCCAAATAAAATATTAAGCATTAAAAATTTGTTGGTTTTAACACAACATTATTTATCCAAATATATGATGAAAACACCATATTTTTTAGAAGATTCCATGTCTTTTGACTCCCCAAAAGTTTTGGACAAAATGTCAAAACTGGATGGTGAGTATGTATGACTCGTTTGGTTTTTTTTGCATTTTTTTTTATTTTTTTAGTTTTTTTATTGTTTTTAAATTACACACCCACAAAAAAGAGAAAGAGTAAATAAAAAATAAAAAAATATGATGAGTAAAGTGGTAAAAAAAATGAGAATGAGGGAGGAAGAACAAAAAAGTGATAGAGAGAGAGAGAGAAGTGGAGTTAAAGTGAAAGAGGTGGATTTGGTGGGTTTACATCTCCATCCAGTTGTGGGTCAACTATAGAAGTTGGGGATCTAGTGGAAGTCGATGTTGTTCTAGGATTGTGCATCCTCTCCTGGTGATTATTTAACTGATGACCATTAACTGTGAATGTCATTTTTGAAGAGGGGTCTTATTCTTTCACTGCACTAAATGGGTAAACATTAGTAATAACAAAAGGACCTTCCCAATGAGAATTAATCTTACCTGGGTGAATCCGAAATCGAGAGATGAAAGGAAATACCTTTTCACCTTCATGTAAAACATTTCTCAGAATGTGTTTGTCATGGAGTACCTTATCCTTTTCTTTGTACAGATTGGAATTATCATAGGATTCAAGTTGAATCTCCTCTAGTTCAGCCAATTGCAACAATATTTCTTCACCATATTTTTCACAATAAAAATTATAGCTTTTCACAGCCCAAAATGACTTATGTTGGATTTCAACTATAAAATGACATTCTTTTCCAAGATCTAGAATAAAAGGATACATTCCAATGGGTGTTTTATAGGCAGTTAGATAAGCCCAAAGTGTTTCACCAAGTCTTTCAGTCCAATCTTTTTTGGTGGGCTTAACAATTATCTCAAGAACTCTTTTGACTTCTCTATTAGAAAGTTCTACCATGCCATTTGTTTGGGGGTGATATTTAGTTGAAGTTTTATGTAAAAAACCATTATTTTTTAAAAGGGGTTCCATGGTTTTATTACAAAAATGGGTTCTTAAGTCACTTATTAAGGAAAGTGGTATGGAAAATTGATGGAAGATGTCTATCTTTTGGAGCTCACTAACAGTATTTGAAACATCCTTTTTAGTGTGTTTATACTTGACACACCTAGAAACATAATCACATCCAAGAAGACTGTATGAGATTCCATTGGAAGGGGGGAATGGTACCATGAAATCTATGCCCCAAACATCAAAGATTTCATAGATAATTAAAGGATTTGGGGGAATATCTGAAGCATCACACATCAACTCAAAGGGTAAGAACCAATCTGAGGGTTGGATTATCAGTTCAAGTTTAAGGGAAATTTTGAGTTAAATAAATTCTCTCTTTCAAACCTCATAAAAATGGAAAGTGACATCATTTTGGAGAAACCAAGTGAGTGGGAGGGAAATCCTACTGAAGTTATGGATGAATCACTGATAGAAGCCAGCATGACCAAGGAAGGAACAAATATCTCGAATAGAAATGGGTTCAGGAAGTGATTAGATAACTTCAATTTTGGCAGGATGAACTTCAATACCATCTTGTGAAACTATGTTCCCTAGAACAATCCCATTTTAAACCATGAAGTGACATTTTTCAAAGTTTAACTCAAGGTTACACTTGACACACTTTTGGAGGACTAGAGAGAGTGAATTCAAGCAAGATTCAAATGACTCACCATAAATAGTAAATTCATCCATGAATACTTCCACGTAGTCTTCAATGAATTCAGAAAAGATACTCATCATACACATCTGGAATGTTTCAGAAGAATTGAAAATGCCAAAAGGCATTCTCTTATATGCATATGTTCCAAAGGGGCATGTGAAAGTATTCTTTTCTTGGTCCTGAGGTGCGATTGGGATTTGTAAGTAGCCGATGTATCTATCAAGAAAGTAATAGTGCAACTTTCGGGCTAATCATTTTAGCATATGATCATGGAATGGAAGAGGGTAGTGATATTTTCTTATTTCAACATTCAATTTCCTATAGCATATGCACATATGTCATTTTTCCTTCACTCGAGTTGTGACTACCTCACCATATTCATTTGTGACAAAATTTAACCCACCCTTGTTAGGTAAAACTTGAATTAGACTAACCCATTCACTATCATAAATTGGGTAGATAATAATATCTTGAAGAAACTTGGTGATCTCATCCCTAACTACATCAAGTATGAGTGGATTGAGTCTTCTTTGTGGTTGTCAAATTGGTTTGGATGATTCCTCAAGTTGGATGTGATACATGAAAAGAGAAGGGTTTATTCTTGGTATGGTAGCTAGGGTCCAACCTAAGGCCTTTTTGTTTTCCTCTAACACTTGAACAAGTTTGGACTCCTCGATTTCAGTAAGTGAAGCAGAGATAATGATAGGATAAGAGTGATCATGGAAAAAGAATGCATATTTAAAGTGTTCAGGAAGAGGTTTCAGATCAGTCACATCTTTCATTTGTGAGTTAGAAAACTTAGGAATGGAGGAAGGGACTTCAGTTGCTTCAGATTCATTTTCCTTAATACTATCCAAGGTGGAGCATTAGAGATCAGAGTTGATGTGGGATTTAATAGATTTTTCAAGGTCCTATTGATTGATGGAGTGTATGAATGAAAGTTCTACATAAACTTCACCATTTATGACTTGGTTAATCATAGTGCATATTTCACAAGATTCTCTCTCATTAGAACATGATGAACGTGATGGAATGGGATTAAATTGACTCTCAGAAGTGTCCTTAGAAACATGAATTGAGAATGCACAGTGATCCTCATATGGGTATCGCACGGCTTGGAAAATGTTGAACTTGACCAATTGGTCACCAAATTCCATGGATAAGATGCCTGAATGGACATCAATTTTAGTTCTCACTGTCATTATGAATGGTCATCCTAGAATTAAGGGAGATCGAGAAGAGTTCGTCTCACCTTCCATGTCAAGAACATATAAATCAACTGGAAAGATAATATCATTAACACGAACAAGGACATCCTCTAGTATACCCTCCGGACTAGCTGTTATTTGATTGGATAACTGAATGACAAGACCCATTGGATGTAATGGACCTAGACCAAGGTTGGAGAAGATAGATTTGGGAATGAAATTAATGAGGCTCCTAGGTATATGAGTGCATCATCAAAGTTGTAACTTCAAATTTGGCCTAGAACCCTAAAGTTCCCTAGATCTTTGCACTTTATGGGAATAGACTGCTGGGTGGAAACATTTTCGAAGGTACTAAGTTTCCTCATGTGGGTGCATAATTCCTTAAGAAACATGGCATGCTTAGGGATTTTTTTATGGAATCTAATAGGGGAATTTTGACTTCAACACGTCTAAACATGTAAATTATTTCATGATTGGGTACAAAGGACTTATTTGGATTAGAAATGGCTTGAGGAAAAGGAATTGGGTTCCTAAGTGGAATGAAAGGAGGCGAGGAAATGGATTCAAATTCCTTTTCAAGTTTCTTTTTCTTTTTATTTTCTAGGTCATCATTTAAAGGGGGGTTGGAGGACTTATCTTGAAGATTAGAAATTTTCTTCCCTAATATAAGTGCAATTTCACATACATTACCCTTGGGGTTGGGTAATGGTTGAGCTGGGAGTTGGGAAGAATTTTATTTTTGCTACTGGCTCAGGTGGGATGCAAGTTAACCAATTTGTTTTTCAATGTTTTTTAGGAAAGAATGGGTGAATGAGGCAAGATCTTCCACAACACTTTCCCATGGTTCTTTGGAAGAAGAGGCTTGTCCCAAATTTGGATTACCTTGATTTTGGTTCTTGGGAAATCGATTGTATTGGTTTGGGAATTAAAAAGCCTCCCTAGAATAGTTGAATCCTGTAAAAGAAGGAGGATAATTTTTCCTTTTTTGTTAAGGAACAAACATATAAGGTTTTTGGAAGTTACCAAAAACTTGACCATATTGGAAATGGTTTGGTTTTTGAGGAGTAAATTGAGGGAAAAGGTTTATATACCTTAAGACTTGGTTATAAGAAGAAGAGAATGACTGAAAGTGAGGTTGTTTAGATGTTCTAATGAACTGACATGATAGTTTAGGGTTGGTGTTCTACTGAGCCTAGGATACATTGAGCTCCATTGGTCCAGATAAATCAGATGGATCTTCTTAAATTTGTGGGAAGGTGTTTGTTGGATGAGTTGGAGAGTTACAGATTCCACGGTTTTTGATAGGTCCTGGAAATATTGATTATGGAGAAGATGAGGTTGGGGATTTGGAAGCCACAGCTAGTTGTCTCACAAGACCTGTAAGTTCACTCATCCACTCGTTCATCTTGTTTGTCTCTATGGATTGATTGTATTGGACTTGTTTTACTTGAGCATGTGCTCGAGTATGCAATTTTTGTGTGTTTTCTTCCATATTACATATGAGATCTCTTACAGCTGCAGGAGTTTTATCTATAAGAGTACCGCCACTTGCGGCATCAATGAGAGTTCTCTCCATAGACAATAACCCCTTATTGATGTATTGTATCAAGATTTGGTCAGGGATTTGGTGGTGTGGGAAGGTTTCAAAAATATTTTTGAACCTCTCCAATACTCATGGAGTGATTCATTTGGGAATTGATGGATACAACTAATTTTTTTTTGGATAGAAGCAGTATGAGAAGCCGGATGGAATTTCTCTAAGAAGAGTCACTTCATGTCATTCCATGTGGTTATGGAACTCGGAGGGAGGTAGTAAAGCCTTGACTTGGAGGATTCATCTAGAGAGGATGGTAATTCTAGGAGTTTTATTTGTTCCTTAGAAACCCCTTGAGGATTCATGGTAGAGCACACCACTTGGAACTCTTTAAGGTAGAGATGTGGATCCTCACCAACTAGCCCATGGAAATGAGGGAGAAGATGAATCAAACTTTATTTGATATTGAATTCATCCTTTATTTCTAGATATTTAATACTAAGAGGTTGTTAATTCATATTAGGGGAAGCAAGTTCTTTAAGTATTTGTTCCCTAGGATTGGCCATCTCTAATTCAACTGGTTGGACAAGAACGGGTTCTTGAATTATTTGATTATCTCTTATGTTCCTCCAAAGTTGGTGAAGTGTTCGCTCAGTTTTAGGGTCAAAAAAATCAGAGGGATTGTTTGGGAGGATACAGGTCATTTAGAGAGATGTTGTAAGAAAGAGGGATATTGGTTTTTCTTTGTGTTTTTTTTCAATGTCTTTCAATTTTTTTTGGTTTTTTTACAATAACCAGAAACTAATGAATACATAAAGCACCATCCCCATAAATGGAACCATTTGAAAGTGCGGTTGATTGTCACCTATAGACCATTCAAGGTTCTGGTGCTCTGCTAATGTGTATAGCAGCACTCAGGTTGAATTATCAGCGATGATACTTTTTAATAGTCGATTGTTTTTAGTTGATTGTATTCTTTTTGGGGGGTTTGTTTGGAAAGAATATTAAATATTTATAGATTATGTTTGATTAAGATTTATTTAACAGTTTTATAAATTTTGGGGTGAGTTAATCAATAGGTATTTAAGATTGTTATATCCTTGATCCTTGCTTTGTATTGAATTAAATTAACACCCATGTCCTAAGTTGACGTTGATTGGAATTATTATGTGTTAAGGCTTTAATCCAATCCTAAAATTAACTCGGATTATAATCTAAATCAGTACATGATTATGCTATTGTATTTATGGTTCCAATAATCTATGGAATACATATGTTAAACAAAATATTTCATTAATCCATGACATGTTAAGTCCAACATACACAATGATAATTCAAAGAATACTCATCGAACAAAAGATATCAATCGCTTAACATCCCAAAATTATATCTTACCAAAATGATAGATTTCCTCATCCATTGGAATGATTAGTGATCTGGTTATAATGATTTTGATGATAAATTATGAAGATAAGAAAAAGAAAGGGATATAAAAAGACCGGTGTGTCTAACACACACACAAATGATGATGATAATTAAAAATGAACTTTATATTGAATGTGAAATAAAAAGAAGGGAAGGGTCTTCAAATGTATTTAAACTATTTTAAGAACATAAATATTAAACAAAAAAAGGTGGATGATAATAAGAGATATTTAAGAAGAAACTTTCATTAAATTAGAATTACAAAAAAATACTTACAAGATTATAATAATGAAGAACTCAAAAGTAAAAGGAATTAAAGAGAAGAGGAAGGGTATATCAAGTGAAAACATGAGTATGTAAGGTCCTCCAAAGACCTTGTAAAGGCTTTGGTCATTCCAATATATGATCATCTCTTCTGGAATTTCAACCATTTTGAAAGGAGAGGAGGTGATGTATTTATAGCCCAAGGTGGTGGACTGTTCACATTCCAAAACTACCCCTCAACTTGGATTGAGGATTTGGAAATACAGACCACTAAATCTAGAGGTACATCCTTCTTCCAAGTTGTAGATAATAATTTTTTCTGACTAATCTCAAAAGTAGGAGGAATTTGGACTTGTGGATCCAAAGTTATGGCAGTTTTCATAAACAGTGTTAAATTGTCTATTTCTATCCATGCTTTTTTGATGGCCAAAAGTTGAATGGATTTTTTAATAGGAAGATGCCTTAAAATCCGAATTATTTCTTCAAAAAATTCATCAGTCTATATCTCCTATTTCACATTGAAACATACCAGCTTGATTTTATTATTAGATATGGAGAAATGTCATGAATACTGTACTGATTTTATTTCCCCTCCAGAATGGTGGGATGAGTTTAATAGAATTAGTTTGGCCCCTTTCTTTGGATTTGGGCCATGAAATTTTTAACCAAAACTCCTTACATTTTCCCCAGAAGTTTTGAGGATAATTAATGAATTTTAACTTCTAGATTGAGCTCAGTAATTCAATATTTAGGGATGGTCCAGTTTCATAATATATTTTGTAGCCTGTCTTGTGTGATCTATATGACCCTTAAAATGGAATAATTGGCCCAAGATTCCTTATAATGAAATGTTTTATATTGAAATTGGAATCCTAAAAAATAATAACCATTCAATTTGGATCATTAAGGTGATAGGTATAAGAAAATAGTAAACTAACTCTATTGGGATACTTCTAAAAATCCTCAAAATTATATTTATTATTAAAACATCAATATTTCACACAAATTATGCATATTTCATATAAAATAAGTAAAGGGGGTATATAGTAAGTCATGAAAATATTAATAACAATAGAAGGATCTAGTGGAGTGATCCGAGAAGGATCCACTGGATCCAGGAAATGCAGTGGTGGTTCATGATATTGAATCCTTGAACACCAGAGCATTGTTAACATGCTTAGAGGTTTTCCTAGACCAAGAGGTGATTCCTTCTAAGGATTTAGAAATAAATGGTGGTGATAAGGATTGGGTTTTGTTATTGTTGGTTTAGGAAGGGATCTCAGATGATCCGAGAAGAGTGTTGGCGTAACGACCCAAACTTTTATGAATGCAATTTCTCTCTTCTTTTAGAAATTTCATAATCATATAAAACCACAATGGGAAAAAAAATTCAACATCATGATTAAATGAACTACTATGTGACCTTTAAACATAAACTTTACACTTCTATGTTTTGAATTTCGAAAATCTAACATACATAGTTGTGGTCAGTAAGATGTATGGAGCCCGATAAGGAAAACTTTATTTTTTGGTGAATAATAACCTACCATTATGAATATTAACCTACCCTTATGAATAGTAATATAACCTTTATGAATGGTAAATTTTACAAAAGAATAGTATCCTCACCCATGAATGTATAAATAAAATTTAGGCATCTTATAAGTGACAATATCACCATAGTAAAAGAATTGGTATTTTTGTAAGTCAAAAACAATAATTATAATTAATTAATTTAAAATAAAATATATTTTCCTAAAATATGTTCATAAATTAAAAAATTTATATATTCTATTATTAAGATAATTTTATAAGATCTTATGTAATTTTTAAAATCATTATAAAATCAGTTTTAATTTTAAAATTTGTATTTTTCAAGTAAATTATGATTTCTTTTAAAAATTAAATTAATCCTATTTAGAAATTTTTTTTGGAAAAATAGGGTTCATTTTTTTATTCTACACATTGAAAAATTTATAGGGTGAATTTTTGGGATTTTTCTTAAATACTTGAATTTTTATGAATAGTGAAATACTATAATTTACAAAAGAAGATAAATACATTAATTATAGAGTCATGGAATATGTTCTGATGATGTAATCCTAATTTTTTCAATCTAACATGCTCAATTTACTATTTTTAGTTATGGAATCATCATTATTTCTTATCTTGTGGATAAATAATAAATTAATGAATATAGTATTGTGAAAACCCCTCTCCCCTCCACTATAAATACATCCCCTCACACCCTCATTTATTAACACCTATAAAGCTACAATCCTTGTACAAATCCTATCCGAACCTCTTCCCTATATCCTCCCCCATTTCCAGAATCCCTTTTTCTCATAAAAAAACAAAAACCCCTTCCCTAAATATGCTCTCAAAGAAGATTTATTCAAGATGTAATTTCACTCTCTTTTCATTCAAATTCCATTCAAATTTCATTTATTTTCTTCTCTCATCCTAAAATTATCTTATCCAAATTTCATGATAACTATAGTATGATTTATATAATTTTATTATATCATGTTAATGGAGTATTATTCATTATACTCCTCCCTCTCCCTCTTTGTTTATAAAAATTAAATTGTTTCCAGTGATGTGTTAATTTACCTACATCATGGGAAATGCCCTTCCATTTCCTTTCCACTCATTCAAAGATATAAATAAATACATTAAATGGTTTAAAAAAATAATATTTATTTTTAACCCCTTTTATGTTTTGTAAAAAACTTTTATACATAATACTAAATGATAAAACAAAACATGTTCGTTGTGATCCAAAAACCACCCAAATTAACCTAAAACGATCATCATTAAATTTAACCTAATGATTAATCCACATGGAATATAAAATAATTCATTAAAATATCATTTTAAATCCAGGAATATAATTAATAACATGTAATATTAGTTCTTTATGTTTATCCATGTTCTACGCGATCTTTCATTCATGTGTACAAGTGAACCGTTCATGAAAACTAAGAAAAAGAACACACCCAAACAATGAATTAAAACTATATAACTCATTAAAAGGCCCATAAAAGAACTTAATGAAACCATAATGAACTATATTCATGTATAAAAGTTTCCTTAATTTCTAATTAATGAATATTATATCATTATATAGGACATTAAAGTGAATAAAGAGTCTGGATACAAGGTAAGGGGAAATTATTGAACCCAACTATCTTTCTTCGGGTTCACCCTCTTTCACTCCATTTTCAGTATGGTTACTCCATAAAAATAATTTTTTCATATTTATCTTATCTTTTATGTGATATAAATTTTTTCTAATGGAGTTTATGTCAAACATAATGTTTTCTAAAATAACTATTCTTTCAAAAACACACCTTTTACTTCTCACTCAGGGTTGATGGTTCTTGTATCAAGTATGTTATTCCCTCTTTATTTTATTAATCCATAGTTTGTGAATGTGATATTATGAGATGAAACCCATTCCTTTCCATGGTATATTTTTTTCATAATTGATATATGTTCTATGTGTCATTCATGATAATGAAAATGTTACACTACTGGAAAACTAACCTTTACCAACGGTTTGGAACCGTTGGTATAGGCCTCCAAACCATTGGTATAGCCTATACCAACGGTTTGGAGAACCATAGCCAAGTAAGCCGTTGGGATAGGTCTATACCAACGGTTTTTGGAAAACCGTTGGTATAGACCTATGCCAACGGTTTTGGAAACCATTGGTATAGGTAATATGAAATCTATACCAATGGTAATGGAACCGTTGGTATATAAATTCCAAAAATAAAACATCCGCTGGGATTTGATCCCAGGACCCCTCGTTTATAATCGAACGACTTAACCACTAAGATAACATCACTTTTGTAAACATAATTTCATAAATATATATATGTATTATCATAATTATTTAAAATTTTGATTTATATAATGTTCTCAGTTAGTAGATCTGGAAAAAAATCAAAGAACCTATCCCAACGGTTTTGAAAACCGTTGGGATAGACCTATCCCAATGGTTTTCAAAACCGTTGGGATAGGTTAGGGGTGGGTTGAATTCTTATGGCCGAATGTTGATTTTTTGGGTGGTTTTTCCCAATGGTTCACCAAAACCGTTGGGAAAGGCCACTCTTTCCCAACGGTTCACCAAAACCATTGGGAAAGGCCACTCTTTCCCAACGGTTCACCAAAACCGTTGGGAAATAGGCTCAAAAGACACCCTTTCCCAACGGTTTTGGTGAACCGTTGGGAAATAGGCTCAACGGTTTTGGTGAACCGTTGGGAAAGGTCACTCTTTCCCAACGGTTTACCAAACCGTTGGGAAAGGTGGGGAAATCTATGGATTTCCCAATGGTTTTGGTGAACCGTTGGGAAATGGTAGCTATACCAACGGTTTTTACAAACCTTTGGTATAGAAGTGTTGGGAAAGATCATCTTTCCAGTAGTGTTATGATGTGACAGGTGTGCTTGGAATTATATAGTGCAATATGAATGTTTGAATGTGACGGGTGCGCCCAGAATTATAAAATGATCCAATTCATTGGGTAAAGTGGTGAATCTCATAATTTAAATTTAAATGATGTGTGAACATGATGCTATATTTTTTCACAACTATGTGTGGTAGTTTACCATTAAGACATTATGTTTCATTTTTATGCATTTCAATAATCCATACCTTTACCTAATGATTCCTCTCTTGATTTTTATGATGATGATTTTATACTCACCCCATGTTACATTGTTTCATGTTCTTATCTATCCTCTTACTAGGATTTTATATCACCCATTTTTATGTATATCCTCATGTGAATACTTTTACTAAGGATAAGTCTAGATCCAATAATAATTTAGAGAAGAATGAATTAAATAAATGTTTATTCTTTATGTTGTAAATGTTAGGTATGGTCCTAGTTTTCCCAAGACACTAAACATTTGTATCCCCGTTGTGTAATGTATTAATGTTGTTTATTATTAAAATTATGTAATGGTAATGTAATAAAATAATGTTTGATATAGTTGTTATTAGAGGCAAGGTTTATTTAAATTGGGAATTAGGATTAGTGAACCCTAGAGAAAACCTCTACTATGAGACTAAGTACAAATATGCACAAAAAATGATTTTCTAAACATATGGATCCCATACGATATTATTTTAGTGTAAATTGAACAAATGCATAATTTTTTTATTCTTGACTCATTGAATTGTGTTTTGTTCTAACCTTGTATATTTTAGAAAATTGTGGGAACCAGGAGAAACTAGGCCAATAACCCATGTGAGGACCAATGAAATGATTGCCCGAATGACATCCCCAATGTTTTGGGAGGTGGAGTTAAAAAAATCATGGAGATTATTACCTATCTATTTCATTTTATGAACAATAACCTGAATAATTTGGAACATCCACCTTTCCCTAAGATGGAGCAATTTTCTATCAAGCGTTTTATGCGACAATGATCACCAAAGTTTAGTTGAACTTATGATTCACTAGTTTCAGAACAGTGGGTCAACTCCATGGAGAAGATCCTTTCTATGATTCAATGTTCTGATATAGAGAATGTGATTATGGCCATTTATTGTCTAGATAGAGAGGTCGATCAGAGTTGGGATTTGATTAAGAACACTAAGCCAGCTGATGAAATTGAAGATATAGAATGGGAAGACTATTAAGATCATGTTATTAATAAGTATTTACCAAGAAAGCTTTGTAAAAATGTGGAGATAGAATTCATAGAGCACAAGAAAAAGGAAGGATAATCTTTCATGAACTAGGAATTAAATTTCACAAGGCTCGCAAGGTATGCTTTAGGTTTTGTTATTAGCAATGATAAAAAAATTGATAGATTCTTTAGTGGGTTAAAACCACATCCTTGGAAGGCTCTTGCAATTTAATAATTTGAGAGTTATAAATAAGTTGTTCGATGTGATCTCAAAGTAGAGATGGAGTTTGTAGAATGGTCCCATGGAAATGGTGATAAGAAATGAATAGTGGATTTTCAAGCTAGAGGATCTAATGATAAAGGAGGGAAGAAAACTCAACCGCTCACATGATAATACTGTGGGAAGAAGAATCATGGGAATTTCCTCAAAGGTACAGGGACATGTTTCAAGTGTGGTAGAGAAGGCCACCAAGCTCTTGAATGTCAAAAATACAAGATAAGGCAGTAGAATGTGGTGGAAGAAAGGAAAGCCCCACCCATGGTTTAATACTGCAACTATAGGTAGCAAGGGAACTATGCAAGCTAGTGCACTAAACATTGAGCCCTTGAGGGTAATCAAGAGAAGCATTAACCAAAGCCAAAGGAACAAGGTAAGTCTTATACTGTCACTAATATGGAATTTTATCAAGAAAATTAAGTCATATAAGGTGTAATTCCTATTCACTATAGAATGGAAAATGTATTATTTATTATTGTTCTACGGATACCTTTATATCTTGTAAGTTTTCTAGAACTATAGAATTTAAGCCCCAAAACCTTGAAGTAGAGATATCGGTAAAAACACCAAGTGGTGAAATCATTGCAAACCAAGCATTGGACTCTTCTATTTTTGGCTTATGTGGGAAGATTCTTCCAATGAATCTCATAATACTTCCTTTGGTGGAATTCGACTCTGTAATGGGAATGGATTGGCTCTGTTATATAGATCACATATCAATTTTCAAGAAAAGGAATTATATTTTCATATTCCAAACCATACCATACTCTAAAAACGCAAGGAAGATCGTGAATATCACTTGAAAAATACTTCAACATTGTGGGTATTGATTCCATGTGAAGAGGCATACCTATCTCAAATTGTTATGTCAAAGGAAAGTTTCAAACTACCATAAATTCCCATTGTAAGAAAATATTGTGATGTATTTCCTAAAGTGTTGCCCAAAATTCCCTCAGATTGTGAGATGCAGTTCTAAATATAACTAATACATGGAGCTACTTCTATCTTAAAGTGTCCATATAGGATGGATCTGATAAAATTATAGGATTTAAAGACATAGATGAAAAAGAATTTGGACAAAGGGTTCATACCCCCTAGTGCATCACCTTGGGGTGTTCCAGTACTCTATAAAGAAGAAGGATGGATCAATGCAGTTGTTCATCGATTATCCTAAACTCAACTATATCACCATAAAGAACAATTATCCTCTTCCAAGGATAGATAACTTGTTTAATCAGCTTCAAGGAGATCAGTACTTCTCAAAGGTGGATCTTCATTTTGAATATCATCAGCTAAAGGGGAAAAAGGAAGATATACAAAATATTCCTACTGTACAAGGTATGAACACTATGAGTTTCTGGTGATGACCTTCAGACTAACTAATTCCCCTCCAAATATTCATGGATTGGATGAATAGAGTCTTTATACATTATATTGAAAAATTTGTGGTAGTGTTTATTGATGATATTCTCATCTAATCAAAAAGAAAGTAGGAACAAGAATAATATCTAAGACTTGTGTTAGTGAAATTGAGAAAGTAGATGTTGTATGAAAAATTCAGCACGTGTGACTTTTGGATTAATAAAGTCACATTTTTTGGATGTGTGATCACAAATGAGGTAATTTTTGTGGACCCTTTTTGAAAAAGGCGATTGAGGAATGGCCCAGACCCTCTATTATCAAAGAAATCTACAGTTTTCTTAGAATAGCTGGGTACTACCGAGGTTTTGTGAGAAATTTATCATGATTTTCAATCCATGTAACTAATTTAACAAGGAAATGGGTAATGTATGTCTATATGAAAGAATATGAAGAAAACTTCAACAAGCTAAAGAGGAGGCTAATCGCATCACCTGTACTCACATTACTGAAAAGTGGAGAATTTTTTTTGATATAAAATGGCTCTTTGAAGAAATTCTTGGGTTGTGTACTCATGAAAAATGATAATGTGATAGAATACACCTCACGACAGTTGAATATCCATGAGTAGAACTACCTAACACATGATCTGGAGCAAGCAGCTATGATTTTTGCCTTGAAAATATTGTAGCACTACCTCTACGGTGAGAAGTGTGACATATATACTGATCAAAAGAGTCTAAAGTATATATTCCCAAAAAATGATCTCAACATGAATAAAATGATATGGTTAGATCTAATAAATGACTATGATTTCTCTATTCACCATCATCCCGGCATGGCAAACAAGGTAGATGATGCCCTAAGTAGAAAAGAACCTACTACTCTATCCATGATGCAGATTGATAAAGAACATATTTTCATGGATATGCAAAGGATGTATTTGGAAATCATAATAGAAGGGAATACATACTACCTTGACCAAATGATTTCATAACTATCTATCCATGAGAATATTAAGGAGGTACAAAGGGATGATCTAGAGTTACAAAATAAGGTGAATGCAGTAAAGGAAGGGAAGCTCCAAGAGTTCCATATCGATGGTGATGGTGTGATTTGGTTTGGAATGTGGATTTGTGTGCCCAAATCACTAGGGATAAAGAAGGATATATTATACAATGCACATAGCACAACATTCACTATCCATCTGGGTAGCACCAAGATGTACCAAGATCTTTAAGAGCACTTTTGGTGGGATAACATGGAAAAGGGGATTGAGGAATATATGTAATGGTTCTTGGTATGTCATCAAGTTAAAGTAGAGTGACAAAGGTCCAAAGGGATGATGCAACCATTGCCTATACCCATGTGCGAATGGGAGAATATAATTATGGACTTTGTGATGGATCTCTTGAATACATCCAAGGGAAATAATTTGATATGGTTTTTGGTTGATCGACTCACCAAGACTCCCCAATTTATCACTATTCAAGAAGATCTCTCACTTGAACAAATTGAAAAGATATATGTGAAGGAAGTGGTGATATTTCGTGGTATTTCACTATTGATTGTCTCTAATCATGATCTAAGGTTCACATCAAAATTTTGGAGGAGTCTCCAATGTGCTTTGAGTACTAAATTAAATTTCAGCACGACCTATCACCCCAAAACTGATGGTTAATCTAAAAGAAAATTTCCGACGCTCGAAGATATGATAATAGACTACTCTTTATAATTAATATGGGTATGGGATCAACATCACCCATTAGTTGAGTTCTCATACAATAATAGATTCCAATCGAGTATTCAGATGGATCTATATGAAGCTCTGTATGGAAAGCGATGTAGAACTCCAACCGGTTGGGATGAAGTTGGAGAAATAAATCTATTTGGACCTGATATTGTTCAAGAGATGATAGAAAAGGTTCAAGTCATCCAGAAACATATCAAAACTGCTCAGAGTCAGAAAACTATCTATGCTATCAACCATATAAGGGGCTTAGAGTTTAATGTTGGAGATAAATTCTTCCTTCTAATATCACCATGGAAGAGAGTCATGCGGTTTGGAAAGAAAGGGAAGCTAAGCCCAAGGTATATTGGGACATTTGAGATCCTTGATCACATAGGAGTTGTGGCCTATCATCTTTCACTTCCAATGAATATGGATCAAGTTCACGATGTGTTTCACGTATCACTCCCGAGAAAGTAAATACCCGATCCCTCACATGTACTGAACTCAGAGGTGGTACAGCTGTAAGATGATCTCTCTTATGAGGAGCATCCAGTAATAATTTTGGACCCAAGAGATAAGGTTCTATTAAATAAGAAAACCCACCTTTTCAAAGTGTTGTTGAGGAACCATAAGTATGAATATGAAACATGGGAACCAGAGGATGTGATGAAGGAGAAGTACCCTCACCTGTTTATGTAAAATGAATTTTTGATGGAAAATTTTTAAAATGGGGGAAGAATGTAACGACCCAAACTTTTATCAATTCAATTTATCCCTTATTATAGTAATGTCATAATCATATAAAATCACATCAAGAAACACAATTCCACATTATGATTAAAAGAACTACTATGTTACATTTCAAGATACATTTTCCACTTCTGTTTTTTGAACTTTGAAAATTTGACATACACAATTGCAATCAGTAAGGTGTTTGGAGTCTGATAGGAAAGAATTAATTTTTTTGTGAATATTATCCTACCCTTATGAATAGTAACATACCCTTATGAATAGTAATATTACCCTTATGAATGGTAAATCATCCAAAATAATAGTAACCTCATCCATGAATGTATAAATAAAATTTAGGCATCTCATAAGTGATAATATGACTAGAGTAAAAGTGTTGATATTTTTTAAAATCATAAATAATAAATTATTTAATTTAAAAGAAATTTTATTTTCCTAAAATGTGTTCATAAATTAAAAAAATTATGTCTTTTTGTTTTAATATAATTTTATAAGACCATATGTAATTTTTAAAATCATTATAAAATTAGTTTTAATTTTAAAATTTGTAATTTTCTAGTAAATTATGTTTTCTATTGAAAATTAAATTAATAATATTTAGAAAATTATTTTTCAAAAATGGAGTTCATTTTTTGATTCTATATATCAAAAAAATTTCAGGGTGATTTTTTGGGATTTTTCTGGAATACATGAATTTTTTAGGAATAGTTAAATACTATAATTTACAAAATAAGCTAAATAAATTAATTATAGAGTCATGGATGATTTTATACTGATTTAAGCCCAATTTTTTCAAACTCACATGATCAAGTTACTATACTTATTCATGTAATCATCACTATTTCTTGTCTAGTTGAGAAATAATAAATTAATGAATATTGTATTGTGAAACCCCTCTCCCCTACACTATAAATACCACCCCTCACACCCACATTTCTTCACACCTCTCAATCTAAAAGACTTGTCCAAATTCTTCCAAAAGCTCTTTACTATACCCTCCCCCATGTTCAGAAGCCCTTTTTCTCATAAAAAGACCGAAACCTCTCCCCTAAAGAGGCTCTCAAAGAAGATTTATTCATGAGGTAATTTCTCTCTCTCGTTTCTTTCAAATTCCTTTCAAATTTCATTTATTTTCTACTCTTATCCTCAGATTATCTTATCCAAATGTAATTATAACTCCATTATTATTTATATAATGGTATTATATCATGTTAAAGGAATATTATTCATTATACTCCTCTCTCTCTCTCTCTTTGTTTATAAAAATGAAATTGTTTCTCGTGATGTGTTAATTTACCTACATCATGGGCGATGCACTTCTATTTCCCATCAAATCCTTCAATGATTTGAATAAAACCATTAAATGGTTGAAAAAAGATTTTAATATGTATTTTTTATCCAATATTATGTTCTGGAAACAACTATTATATATAACACTAAATGATAAAACAATACATGTTTGTTGTGATCCAAAAACTGTCCAAATTAACCTAAAATGATCATCATTAAATTTTAACTAACGATTCATCAACATGGTATACAAAATAATTAATTAAAAGCTAATTTCAAATCCTGTAATATGATTAATAACATGTAATATATGTTTTGTATGTTTATCCATGTTCTATATGAGCATCCATTCATGTGTACGAGTGAATTGTTCATGAAAACTAAGAAAAAGAACACTCCCAAACAATGAATTTAAACTTTATAACTCATTCAAAGGACCAAAAAAGAACTTAATGAAACCATAATGAACTATATTCATGTATGAAAGGTTATTTAATTTCTAATTATTTAATATAATGTTATTTTATAGTATATTAAAGTGAATAAAGTGTCTGGATACAAGGTAAGGGGAAATTCTCAAACCCAACTTTCTTTCTTTAGGTTCTCCCTCTTTCACTACATTTTCAAAATGGTTACTCCTTAAAAATATTTTCTTTCATAATTATCTCACCTTTTTTGGGATATAAATGTTTTACACTAGAGTTTATGTCTAACACAATGTTTCTCAAAATAAATCTTCTTTTGAAAATACACCTTTTACTTCTCACTCAAGGTTGCTGGTTCTTATATCAAGTATGTCATTCCTCTTTATTTTAGGAACCCAATTTTTATTAATTTTATCTTATGATATTAAACACATTACTTTACATGGGTTATTTATGTTCCTGATTTATATATTTTCTATCTTTCATGCATGACAATTAAAATGTAATGATGTGACGGGTGCGCCTAGAATTATATAGTGCAATATGAATATTTTAATGTGACGGGAGTTACTAGAATTATACATTGCTCCAATCCATTTGTTAAAGTGATTAATCACATGAGTTAAGTTTAAATGATTTATGAACATAATGCTAGATTTGTTTACAATTGTGTGTGGTATTTGACTACTAAGACATGATGTTTCATTTTTGTGCATTTCCACAATCCATGCCTTTACCTAATGATTCCTATCCTGATTTTTATGATGATGATGTTATTCTAACCACATGTTACATTGTTTCCTATTCTTATCTATCCTCTTACTGGGTTTTTATCTCACCCCTTTTTGATGTATATTCTTAGGTGACTACTTCTACTAAGGAGAATTCAAGAGCTAATAAGAATCTAGAGAAGAAGGAATTAAATAAATGATTAAGATTTATGTTGTAAATTTTATGTATGGTCCATGTTTTCCCAAGTCACTAAACCTTTTAATACTCATTGTGTAATTTTTTTATGTTTTTTATCATTAAAATGATGTAATAGTAATCTAAGAAAATCAGGGTCTCTATAGTTTGATCTTAGGGTGATGGATTTGAAGAAAACTGAGGGTGGAAGCTGTAACTTGTGTAATAATAAATCAATAAAGTGTACCCCTACCAAGATGGTCGGACATTGGGTAATATGATAATGATAGATCTAGGAGGCCATCCAAACTTGTAATCATTTTTCAAGTATGGAGGGATTGGATCCAGACTAAGATAATTCCATTTAAGTTGAAATAATAGGTGGGATAGAAGTTGATGAGGATCTCCTTGTCTATTTTTTAGAGAATAATATTGGAGGGAATCATAGTAAAATCCAATACAATTCACGGAATAAAAAGGGAGAGAAACCTACCCAGGACTCGGGAGGTTGGATCTTAACAATAGAGAAGAAGAAAAGGGTCCAAGGATTAATCATACCTTCCAAAACCAATGGAGACCAAGTCTTGTAAAAAAAATTAAATCAAAGGATATTGAATTCATTCCTAATTCTATTATTAATATGTAAGGAGACTCAAAAGAAGTGATGTCTAGTTCTGTTGAGGTCTGTATGTAAAAAACTAGTGTGGAGAATGTAATTAGTGGGAAATACCAAGGAATTATTGTCTAATCAGAAGAAGAAATGGTGTAGTAGTTTATTTATATTAATGTTATACAAGAAGAGGCAAACAAAATTATGGTTAGCCCGATTCAAGTGGTTTTCAATCGTGAGAAGGCTACATGGATCGATAAAGAGGAACTTATACTAATAAGGGGTTTTAATGAAGGTAAGTTAAGTAAAGAGTATTATAATAAAATATGGGATAAATTGGAAGATCACTTTTAAGACTTCATTAATGATGATCTAGATACACAGGTGCACTCTCCCTCCTAGAAACTATTTGTGGAGGAATAATCTAATAGGCTTAGGTTCTGTTTCAATGATTTTGTGATCTCTTATTAGGAATTTCCTCCAAGTTGAACCAATGTGGTTTCTCAATTTTCCTTATAATTTTTTTCTAAAAAAAATTTAATTTTCATTCAGACATTTGAATTTTATCAACTGGCTCTTGGAGTTCAGTCGACGACCCACACCTGAAAATATTTGGATGTGGGACCCCTTCTCCATAAGGTACGGTGTTTTTTCCATAATGTGTTTATCTATGTTTGTTAACCTGTTTTAGACAATAATGAAGTGACCTTTGGGTACATTGATAAAGGGGGAGAAATTCTGTCTATTAAAGGGGAGAAAATAGTATTAATCAAGATAGAGGAGAATCTTATATGGGGTAGGGAATAGGGTAGTATTAAATATGATGATGTTAAAGGTGATCGATCAAAGGTTATATATCATGAAAGATTAAGGTTTGTGTTGAAATTAGTTGAGGGGTTTTTGAATGAAGTGATTCATTGATGAACTATTCATGATACTCTTGTTTCTCACACTGAGCATGGATCATGTGGGCTTAGAGTATGTGTTGAGTAAATCATTGATCTCTATCTAAATCGAAAAAAGATAATGTTGGTGGAAGATGTAAGAATCTTTAATAAGGTATCAATATGTGAAGAGTTGTCAACAAACACAAAGGAGTGATTGTTGGGAAAAAATCCCCCAAGTTATCATTGAAGTGTTTTTGGGTTGATTGTGTTTGTTTAAAAAGAGGGTTTCTATGGTTGGTTGTGGATTTCTAGAGATATTTTTTACATAGTATGTTGACAAAGATACAAGATGGAGGAATGGATTCCCTAGAAGTGGTACAAAAAAATTAGAGGATGGCTAGAATTTGAAAGAGGTATTTCTTTGAAGGACATGTAAAAATATGGAAAATCCATGAGTTTCATAGAGAATGGGTTTCATGAAATAGATTTTGTAAAGGGTTGGATCATCATAAGTGGAGAATCATGAATACATGAATATTTGATGGTAATATTCGTGACTACGACAAGAATCATGAATGATGAATATTCTATACAGTTTCATGAAGTAAAGGGAATCATGAATAAAATGGGATATGATCTTGAAATAGTGATGAAATGGATAGAAGATTCTAGAATATGAGGAAATTTATATAAATAGTCCTCCACCCCTTCATAAAAGAAGTTATTCTTAATAATTATTTTAAGGGTAGGTATTTTCAATGTTTGTTTGTGAAGGTAGTTCTTGAGAAAATTTTTGTGAATAAAGTTTGTTCGCAAAGGTTATAAACACCGACCAACAATTATGAGATTCACAAAAAAATTAGAGTTTGTAAATGATATTAAAAGTAGTGAAAAAGAAGTGATCTTCACTAATGGTGGTTGCTTCACAAAGTCTATTTGAGCTTTTTGGAAGAGGTGTGATTCACGAAGGTAGCGTGCATCATGAAAGTGTTGAACACAGAATTTCCCACTAAACCTATGGTAATGTGGTATTCATCAATTGGAAGAAAGTGGGACTTCAATAGACTAGTTATATATAATTGAGGATGTATTCATTAGTGATGATGACTGGACCTACATGTCCATAAAATATGTGAGGATCCTTTATGGAGTAGTGAGTAAAGGAAGTGTAAGAAAGTGATCCTTTTTATAGGCAGTGAGCTAGAGAAAGATATTAGGGGATTAGACCTTGGGAAAGTAGTGAGCTGGCCCTAAACCTTATAAATGTAGTGAGCCTGGTCATACAAGTGATCTATCATGAACCTTGTATTTTGGTACTGAGACTTAGTGTATTTAGTGCATCGTTACATAGCCATTGTATGCTCTTATGGCATAGCCCAATGAGGATTAACCAAGTAAAATCATTATGTCTCATGCATTATTTTATTTTTTTCATAAATTTCTAGGGAATAAGAAGAGAAGTGTGTTTTTTTATGAAAAAAAAAGATCCAAAGGGGTATTTTTTTAATTATTCATACCTTGATTCACCCTAATCCCTCTTAAGAAATTTAACATAGTTGGGATAACACCTTTAGAGGCCCAAAAGATTCCCCCACAATGAAAATATTCTGGTCAGGCCAAATTGGACCACAATTCTATATTTGGTACATAACTTGGTTCTCAAACCTCTAATTAGTTTAATTCCACTTACATTGTAAATATAACTAGAAGGACCAACCCTAAAAATAATTTCATTAAAATTTAATGGGTTTTTTCTAATAAACCATCCGAATAAACTTGGTGGAAAAATACTTCATGAATATCTCACCTACACCCATAGACCATTGAATTTTATTGCATCCAACTTGCCAAAATTATCTATAAAAGAACTTCTTGGCTCATTAGAAATGTTGAAACGATCATGGGTAAAGGTGAGTCGAATTTGGGAGGTTTCTACATTTATTTCTATCCTATTCTACATCATGAACTTGTAAACCTGTCAGTGATCAATTTGGGGGGTGTTCTTTGTTATAATATCAATCTCTACAATGGTAATATTTGAAAAGTAATTGAATTTATAGGTTTCTTGTCTATTTTTCTTCATTTATACCTTTAAATTTTCTGGTATGATATAATACAAAAAAAGAACAATAATCCTCATGCTTCTATGAATAAATCATAACTTGTGGTGGTTTGACTGTTTTTGTCTCTTTTCTCTCCTCTTCTCTTTCATGAGTGTGCTTATGGATTTCATCATTTGATGAAATATAGAATGTATAACCCTTGATAATGTATTTTTTTTCTTGTAAATAATTTTGAGATAGACCCAAATCTACAAATCCCATCACGTTGTTGATGTGATTCCTTGACTGAGTTTGGTTCTTACATCAACATAATTTTATTGATTATGGGCCTATTTTGGTCCTCCAAATGGATAAATTGGGATCCGTGGTCTTATATAGATATTTATAACACTCATTTGTTCATTATTCCACCAATTTTCATCCTAATTTTTTGTTCATATTATCCAAAATAAATATTTAAGTCCACATGTGTGCTTGGGATCTTTCATGGTTTTACCCATTTTTCTCTAATTCCATAGTGGGATCTCAAAATCACCTCTTCCTACAATGAAACGATAAAAAAATTGAAAATTAACTTTCTAAAAATGAAAAACATTAAATTATTTAATAAAAAATTAAGTTAAATTTTTTATTATATTTGTAATTTTCAATACAAAACTAGTTTAAAACTGTGTTTTCATGGTGGAAATGAATATTGAATAGATACATGACTAGAATTGGGATCTATCATAATTCTACTAAGATAGTAGAGAATATTTTATTTCCAAAAATAATGTTTCTATTCAATAAGGGTCACAAGTGATCACTCCATTCTGGGAACATATAAGATAAGTGGCATACATTAGTTTAGTGGCATCAAGACCAGTGGGTATAGCAGATATCATTTCATATTTTCAAAGGCTTTGGTAAAGTCATCATCTAATTGGTAAGTGACTACCTTCTTCATAAAATTATTGAATTGGAGTAATTTTATATAAATTTTGGCTATAAAATACCAAATATTAGTAAGGTATACCTGAATCCCTCTCAACTATTTAATATTTCAAGGATGTGGTATTTCAAAGATCACACTAGTCTCCTTAGTGTCAGCTTCAGTGCCATGGTTGTGTACCATGATGCACAATAATTTTCCTAATTTAACCTCAAAGGAAAAATGAATTGGGTTCATCTTCATGATTTTTTGTTACATTTTATTAAAAAAGATTAAAGTTCACAAGATGATCGCAATGTTTCCAAGATTTTACCACCTGATCATCGACATAGCATTCCATAATATTTCAAAAAGATATCATGAATATACAATTGATGGAGTATTGATATGTTCTTCCATCATTATTAAAATAAGGTTATGAACAAATAAATGAATATCCCTTGGGGGTACTCTGAAGTTAGTGGATTTTTTTCCTTAGGGTCCATCTTGGTCTGATTGTAGCCTGAGTACCCATCAATGAAGGAAATGTATTGGAAGATTATGGATGATCGATTAGAATTTTTTTTAGTGTTTGGAAATCATCCTTTAAGTAGTATCAATTGCGGTCCCTAAAATCAATTTACACCCTGATTTTCCCTTTATTTTTTTAAATGGGGATGATGTTTCTGAGCTATATAGGGTAATGTACTTTCTATGAAGTTGGATTTAATAGTATTATCAACATTGGAATAACCATAGTGACATGGTATAGATGCATCATCATGTATTCCTTCTTGAAACAAAGATGATTATCTAGATGGCCCATATGAAGGGTGGACACATCAAAATCCAGTTTGAGCATGTTTTTATAATTCTAAGAGAAGATATAATATGTTGTTTCAACTATGAGATATGCATTTCATTTTCATAATGGGGAATGAAAACACTAATCAATGTGGTTCATGACTACTCTTATATACCAAATTTTATTTTTCTGGTTGTATCAATCATGGTGGATATACCCTCTTCATATAGGTAAATCTGTGAGGTTATCATCCTTTTCATCCTCCACCTCAGTAACATCATAAGTAGGGGAAAAAGTGACATCATGGGATCTAGAAGACAATATGGGGGTATTTTAAACACTTATTGATGATGAGGATATACATTTAAATTATATAAATGTTGATATGTGGAGATATTTGGATCTTGGAGATGATAGTAAAGCACCATATGACTATGGAGATGATATAAAGATCTTCAAGGGATTTAAAGAAAAAGTGGAGGAATGTTTAACTGGGGCATTGTCACCGATATTTTCATTATCTCTAGGTACATTCTGATTAGATTTTAATAGAATCACCTCAACTAAAATAGTTGTTACTATGTAAATAGGGTCTCATGAAGCCTTTAAAATATAATAGATCACTAGATCTAGGTTTTTTTCTTTTATCAAATTTACAAGAAATGTATAATTATCACTAATTAAATTCCAAATGATTGTGGGGTAGTTCTAAACTATTTGGAGCAGTGACCTGGGCATCACCTTCTATCATCACTTGTTTCCTTCCCTCTTTTTAAATCCCATTTTAGCATACTGAGATTCATAAGATTCAAAGGGGGAATTTTCACCATATTTCACTCCAATGTTTCCATTAATATGGTACTTTAATCATTTATTGTATAAAGATAGTATTATTTCATGGTTGTGAAGAAAAAATCTTCCAAATAGAACATTAAATGTTGTGTCCAATAGGATTACCCTAAAATTAGAGTAATATAACAAATATCTAAACTTTGATCTTAATTTGGTTCTCCCAAAGGGATTTTTATCAATTTTTCATACCCTTTAATGGGCAGTTTTGAGGAATATAAGTCTTTCTCGCCATAACCCAAGTGTCAAAGTGTATAGGATGGGATAATATTGATTCCAAGTCCATTATTTATTAGAGATTAAATAATTTTGATGTTTTGAAGACTTCCTAAGACATATAGGGGTCTGATATTTCTTATTCATTGGCCTATCAATACTAATATATAAATGAGATAGTTGTATGATTCTCTACTGAAGCAGTATCCATACAATTCACCTCAGTTGAATTGACTTTATTTTTGAATTATTGGGGGCTCTAAAGAGCCTTAAATAGTGTTTCATTGAGTTCTTTTGAGAGGTGAATATCATACAATATTGAAGATTTTTCTATGACAACATCCAACTATTTCAAGATATTGTACTTCTATACCAGGGGTAAGTTCTTCCCAACATGGGATTATTCTTCAACCTGTGACTTTGTGGTTAAGAAAATTTATGCTGATGGTCCTTTCACATGGTTAAAGTTTAAGGGTGTTATTTTTACTATTGGGTTGATCTGAACTGGCCTACCTAAACATTTGGGATGGTCAAATAGTTTTGTGCATATTAATAGGCCATCTAAGACAATTGTATTTGGATGGCCCCTAAAGGATCTAAGAGTGTCTACAATACCTTATTGGAATTTTTGGAGTGGTTTCACTTAATTTTTTTGTAAAACCCCCAAAATTTAGTTTACAAGATTTACAAGAACGATAGCTTTCTTAGCACGCAACACTAAACTTTAAGTGGATTACGTTATAGAATACAAATAATATTATTTAAATATTATCATTATAACATATCCATTAAATTATAAATTATGAATAGTAAAAATAAATCATTAAACATATTTATAAAGGTTTTATATAATTCAAATGTATTTATTTATGCATAATAAACAAGTATCCAATTTTCAGTAAAGTCATTTTATGCTTAAAAGAAGTGTCTTCTTCAAAAATTATTTTGTAGTATTTTTTGCATAGTTATTAAAATAAAATTCTAAAATTTTTAGAAATTTTATTTTAGGTAATTAAAATAACTATTAAAATCTTCATGTTAATATTATATTATGGTGATTTTTTAGATTTCTCTAAAAATAATTATTTTCCACTGAATAGTGAAAAATATCGATCTTTGTAAAAATGTCACTTATTTAAACTTATAAAGTCCCATTATGTTTTGAATTTGGTATTAAATTAAAATAGTCATTATTTAATTATAAATAATATAAATAATTAAAATGGAATCAATATTATAATTTAATTTGATTTAAGTTCTTTTTTAGGCTTAAAAACACATTTTTTCCTAAAAAATGTTTTCACGCGTGCAATGTATTTTTATCTTAATAAATTAAATTAATATATAATGATTAATATTATTAATGAAATATATAGATCATATATTCATTAAAATATTTTAACATTAATTTTCTGGTATTTAAAATGCATGTAATGGAAGTGAGTTTAGTTTCATGCCTAAAAATGAGTTTTCTAATAATGGATTTTCGTTGCAGTTTGCACATTTATTTAAATTAAATTCTATAAATAATATAAATTTAAATAGGTAAAATGTATTCCATATTTTTAATCATCATAATTTATATAATATAATAATTTCAACTTAATTTTTTGATATAATGAATACTAAAATAGTAAAGTTTTGTTGCCATAGTTAAGGTTAAAAGGGGTATATCGGGTGGTTTGACCAAGAGATAAGAATAATAATTCAACATAAACTTGTATAATTTTTATTCTATGAAAATATGTATACATAATAGTATCTTAACTCATAATTAATGGCCATTTTGATCCACTTTCATAGGAAAGTGACTCTATATCATTGAAATCTTTTAACAAATTCCATGTGTGTCCCTCCCCTCACTTATAAAAGGGAACCTATTCACCTCCCTTATTCCCACAATTTGAGCCTTGTATATCTACTAATACCTGATAAAAAATCATATATTCCTTCCCTTCATCTTATATCTTCTTTTCTTCTTCTACGACCAATCTTTCATGGCATAATGTGTAAGCCAATGGAGGTCTCTCAAAGAAGTGGTGTAAATATTCACCGAGATCATTCAATTTTATTTCTTATTATACATCCTATAAACCAATTTTATTTATCATAAAATTATTAATATAGTATCATAAATATACATATATTTTATTACGATGATTTTACAACCATTTCCCACCTATTTTATATTAAATGGGAGATGAAAGTATCGCTCGTGGGAATGTGTGGACTACATCCTCCACATAGCGATACGATTCATTTTTCATTTACATAATTAATGCATAGTTATTGTGATTTATCTAATGTTTATATATGATATTTATGACATATTTAAACTTATTTAATTATATTATTTTATCTAACATATTATCATTTTATCCGTTGTAAAATGATAAAGTCATTCGTGCGTACGTGTGGACTACCACCTCTATAAAGTGATGTGATTCTTTTTTCATTTATGATTTACATGTGTTGTAATAAGGATGATTTAATTAATATATATTATATTTATGATATTATAATGACTCTTGAAATTTGAATTATTATTTACCATTATTTCATTTCATCAATCAGAAAGTGGAAACATCACTCGTGTGTACGTACAGGTTATCGTCTCCACAAAGTGTTGTAATTCATTTTGCATCACCTCTTTATATGAAAGTTTAGAAAAGTTTATATGATGATTAAATATGATACTTATGAGATTATTAATATTCTAGATATATTTTTTCCCACATAAAAGTGACAGTACAGTGAGATCCAAACCAAATCATACATGAAAAATGAAACAGTTAACACCCAAAAATAGTGATTTAAATAAATAATTATTAATAAATAGGTGTTAAAATTTTATATGTGGATCATATATGATATTATAATAATTTATACGTTTCTGGTATTGAATTATGATAAATATAATTAATTATGTGTATATGATAATGGACCTATTTGTGATCGATGTTGTGTGAATAGCATAGTTGTTCAAACTTATAATATATTTCATTTAATTATAGAATGATTCTATTTTAGTTTACTTATTATTTATGTAGAATATGATGTGTATAATGTCTGGTTATTTAATTCTGGTTGTGAACTTTGATACGGTGTTATAGTCTCCTAACAATTCCACTATAGACACCCACTGCTAGCCTGTAGCCTCCGGCGTATGAGAAGGCATGCTTGAGGTCTTATGGAGAACTAGTTCAGGGAACTGGTTTGGTGGAATTTGGGATGAGAAATATCAAAGTGGCATCATAGGGGTTAATTTCCTATTATATTACTATTTTGGATTGGTATATTAGAGATATATGAATGTGTCAAAGCATATGATGGATATCAGTTAGTGTGTCACAAATACCTATTCCGGTAGGAAGTCCAGGTTACTAGGGTATGGGATTGATGTTCTTAATTTGCGATTGTATATGATTTTTACCTTGGTCAATGTATAGGTGTTTTAGATTTTATTTTTTATTATGGATTTTAGGATCTTGATCTATTGGAAGGAGGCTTAATATTTTATTTTAACTCTTGTCTTATATAGGTAATAGGTGTATCGTGAATAATGGTATGCATATAGTATCCACATGTTAAAGGTATGCTAGTGTGTGAATTTTCTAACGATTGAGGGATTAGTTGTTCAAAGTGTTAAAAAATGATTATATTAAGTCTTACCATATAATTACTTGGTGTAATTCTACTTAGATAGACCAACTTGTATATGAATCTCTTTATGAGGATAGTTTATGTTGATCTACAATGACATGCTCGATGATAAGGATTTTGACATGGTCCTCATGCATAGTAGGTGCAGTGACCCTGGTGGGTCGGCATGGTATAAGAATATAAGTTTCGGGCCTCTTGTGGATGGGGTTTTTTAGGATTGTTAGGTGGAATGGTTCTCTAGGGAGTGGTTTGATGTGATTATGCTTGGAGAGAACAGGTTCCCTAATTGCGAGTAGCTAGTTTTATTGATGACGTCCTTTATATGTGAGACCATAGAGATGGGTGTTTTGACCTGTTGATGTCAAGTAACATTAGGAAACGAGCATGTTGGATACCTCATTAATTCTATGCTTTTGTGAGTTTTCCTAGACCTTAGTGATAGATATTAATGACCTTCCTTAACATGACTCCAGCTTTGGGAGTTGGTGTCATTTTACTTTCAAGGGAGATCCATGAGAGGGGTCGGCTGAGTTATGTGTGTCTTGGAGTGTGTGATGCTTGGATAGATGTTTTGGGATTTTTTATGATGGTACATGAATTTTGAAACCTAGTATAGGGTTTAATCATGTTGGATGAATTCTTCTCTGAGAAGGACCAATTATAAGCTAGTGCTTTAGTTTTGTGGTTGGTTTAAGAGGGGAAGGTTCATTCAGGTGCCTTATAAAGGGAATAGTTGTGAAAGAAGGTTGTTCCTAGTGGTTATGAGATGTATTGGAAGGATATGAGGTTCTTGAGGGTTATGTGGGTAGTTCTTGTGAGATGAGTTTTCATGGGATGTGACTCGTTAGAGTCAGAATCAAGTTCTATGGTCAGGTTACACAAGAGATTGTAATGGATATGCATTAACGGGATCTTGGAGGCATGATCACATGGTGAATTTTTTTTGTCATTCATATTTTGATCGAATGTTATGAAATCATATTCCTAAGGTTCTTAATTAGATCAGGTATCCATGAGTAGGCTGAGAACCAAAGTGGGTGTGATGAGAGGCTTTTGGGTGGTGACCCAAATCCCTTAGGATAGAATTTTGATGTTGTAGGGATGGATGATGTTGTGGTGTTTTTCATCAATGAAATCATAGTATAATTATATTCTAGAGACGATCATTCCTAATATATTGACATAATCCTGGGTATGATAAAAGATCACTGGTTATATTCCAAGGTATCAAAAAGTAACTTCTAGTTTGATAAATCACCATATGGGAAGTTGTTCTCATGGATTGGTGTTTGAAAATACGTACAGTGGAAAAATCATTATCAATTTTCTATGAGTGAGGTCTGTTTGATTGATCATATTTCATTGAATACCAGGGGTTCCATTATAGAATTCTAGGAACATTAGATAATTGATGTTTCATTTTTTCACTCGGGTGAGAGTGATATGGACACATCTAGTTATGAGGCTTGGCCATGATTGTAACATGGGATGTGGTGTTGGTGTTCGATTGTGAGGAGATAGTAAGGATACTTCTATGAAGGTGGTATCATATTAATCATGGTTATGTGAACCTTGTGAGGTTAGCGTTGAGGATGTAGTGGGAACCACATCAAGTGGTTTAAGGGAATACTATAGATACGTTTCGGTAGGAAACTCCAATGGTGGGTAGTGTCATGGATCGAAATTGGTCCTTAGGGGTCGATTTCTATGGCAGGGAATACCAGGAGAAAAATGATGATTCTTGAATGATTTTTTGACTTCTTGGGATGGATGGGTGCAGTTAGGAACTATCTTAGTGGTTTTTTATGATTGAAGGAGTTTATTTATCCTTTGATGGGTTATACACTTTATCTTTGGAGTTATGTAGTAGAACTCAATTGGCATCCTAAAGTAGAAGACTACAAGTTGAAAATGAGGATGAGAAGACCAATAAGGATTCTTGAGGATGAGAAGTTTTATGGTGGTGTGGTTGTAAAGACCAATGTTTCCCCATATTCTGAATTTGAGTAGAAATTTAAATTTTTGGTTTTGGGAGCTCGTGAGGGGTAAAACTTCCATTTTACTCTATAATATGATCTTATATAGTTTTCTAGACCACTCCATTAGTCCTATAATAGGGATATTACACCATTATAGGAGTTTGGTGGAATTCTGAGTCGTTCATTTTTTGGAAAAATATTAAATATTTAATTAACTAAATATTAAATTTTTTGTGTGGATTTAGGTGGTGTTATCTTCAATCATAGAATCAAATTGAGATTTTAACTCTGTAGTTTAGTTCATGATGGGGGGTTTCTTAGGTGAGGTATAAACCCACTTTGGGTTATGGAATCAGAATAAGTATAAACTGGGTAATTAATTAATTAATTAATTAATTAGATATTCCCCCACACTTTAGGTTTTTATATGAATGGAAGGAGGGAGATAAAATAGACCTCACATTAAAATATTTCAAAGAGAATAAGGTGGAGGATATGATGCTAGAATTTATCCATAACTGCGATCAAGATCGGATTGAGGTGCAGTAGTTTTTGGGAGTTGATTTGGACATTAAGCTTATGTGTTTCTTCTACAAGGTGAGCCAATTTTTTATTTTAACACCATAATCCCCATTTTTGGGTTATTTTTATGTTTTAGAGACCTTTTATGTCTACTAAATACCCTCAGGGGATTGATAATGGGTTAATCGTGGAAAAATTGGGGTTTTAGAAGGTTTATAGAGTTTTCCCGTTATGAAACCCTAACTAAACAGAGTGTGGTTATAATAACACATGCCACATGTTATTCCCATTTGTAGATTATCAAGGTTTTGTAAGTATACTCAATGTACTAGGACTCAAAATCCTGTATCGACGCATGTTAATGTGTTGGTACATTTCCATGTGGCCTTGTAGCAGGGAATATGGAATTTTAGAACTATATGCCATGTACTTGGAGTACACATCATGTGGTAGGACGTGGTCATGTGGTTATGTACATGGTTAAACACCCCATGTAGAGGATATATCCATGTAGTAGTATACGGTCAAGTCACATGTATTCAAAGGACATGTTGTAGTACATGACCAAACTCAATGTGATCCAGGCCATGTAGAAGAACATGTGTAGACAATAGGTTTTGAAGTACACATCGTGTACTAGGGGTATATGTCGTGCACTTCCCCTTTGTTAATATTTAGATGTTTTTGAGTTATTTCATTACCTATTGTAAAAATTAGACATAAGAGAAATCCATTTTGAGATTTCCCCATATAAAACATAATGGTGGAGCCCTTGGTGTGTTTTTATGGATTTTATGATGCGTTTTATGTCAGATACTTATGAAATAGATGTTTTCCTCCATAAAGTAACTTCAAATGTCTCTTGGGAGTGAGAAATGGGATGAGACCAAGGATAGAGTCATAATAACGATTATGTGAGGCATCCTTGGTTCATTAGAATCCTTATTTAGTGTTAGATTGGGACAGTCACTGGTTAGTGGGACTGAGTTTCAATTCTTAGTGGGGGATAGGTTAGGCGCACAGGCCAACCTATGGTTGATTGGAAAGGGGTTTGGAATGAGCCCATCTCCCTTATTATGGTTTCTAATATTGAGGCTTTTGAGATTAGGATATTCTAGAGACTGGGTGGTGGGATATGTGATCCCTATAAGATAAGAATTTTCCTAATTTTTTGGTTGTTATTAAGGATTATAAAATGGATTTTTATGCTTATATTATGATCTAGGGGACCTCAAGAGGGATGCCTCCACCTGAGTGTCAATTATGATGATCCAAAGAGGGATGAGTCTATATATGTTTGTACCTAGAGGGAAAATTGGGTGATCTATTGATAATATGATCTTGATAAAATGCATGTGTTTGAGTAGTAATGGTTTCTGGTGTTCCTATGGGACCTGATTTGATGTATGAGTTGATCGGCCAGAGATATTGATGATGGTAATGGGTGTTTGGATATCCCTTGATATGATTTCATTGGTTAATTATAAGAATTTTTTCATGATATTGGGGATGTTGTGATTTGGTTTGGGGATGGAAGACCGACAATCTATATTTGTGGTTTAAGTGTTAGACTGACGCTCTAGTAACCATGTGTTATATATGGTTTGAATATGGTGGATTGTTTATCTTTTTCCATGGTTTTGGTTCTAGACTAATGATATAGGATAAATTTATTATATATGGTTTGGGGATGGAGGAATAAGGCTCTGTATCTATGGTTTAGGTTCCAGCCTGATTCTCTAGGAACCATGTGTTATATATATGGTTTGGGGATGGTATAATGATGATCTAAATCCATTATTCAGGTGTCAATCTAATTCTCTTTGAACCATGTATTATATATGGTTTAGGGTTATAAAAATTATGAAAAAAATCCATGTTACATGTTCTATATTGATTCTCTAGGAATCATTAATCATATTTTGTTTGGTGATAAAATATTGATGCTCTGTATCCATGGTTTTGGTGTCATACCAAATCTTTAGGCACCATGTGTTATAAATGGTCTGCGGATAGCGGACTGATGCTTTCCATTCATGATTCAAGTTCTAAATTGACACTATAGTATCCATGTATTATGTATGTTTTAAGTGTTGGATATATTCTCTAGGAACTATTGTTTATGAGAAATGGGTTAGATATCAGACTGACACTTTGGGTTTTGGTAGTACTTAAATGTGTTTTGAGTACCTAAGACTGATGTGTCTAGGTACCAAGGATGAGATAAAGAGGGGATTCATGGGAACATTGTAAGGCTTTCCTTATATTAAGAACCTGATTGGTAGGAATGTGGTGGGAAAGATCCTAAGTTTGAGAGGTTTAGTTGGGGCTACCATGGATGTGGCACCCATAGGTTAATTGGAATATATAGTCATCAAGATATGCTCAAAGATATTCTTGCAATAGTAAAATCAGGTATGGTTGATTGGTGTTGTGGAACCAAGGATATATGGTGGTTTTAATTTTATTGGTTTTATTTATGTTATAGCTATTATGAGTATAGTTAATGATCATGAACTTGTGGAAGAAAGTTTTAGGTTCGCCATTCGGGGTGGTTGACTAAGATTTATTTCTCACCCCCTATATGTGAACCTCGATCAGAGCTTGTGTATTCTTTCAAGATGAGCATAGATGTATGATGGATAGTGTGAAGGCTCATTATTTCATGATTGAGTGGGTTGATAATGTGGAGTTTGATGATCGGGTTGGAGAAGCCTGACATGGTAATGGAGACTAGGTATATGACATGGAGTAGAGTTAGCAGTAAAACCTAATTTATTAAACTCCTTTTGTTGTTTATTTTTATATGCGATTTTCCTAGTGGGTGATTGATGTTGTGTCTATGCCATGGTTATTCATTACATTACTACATATCATTTTATTAGAGCATGATATTATTTTATTTTATTTATTTGTTATAAATAATATGATGTGTAAGGTGTTTGGTTATTTACTTCTAGTTATGGACTCTGATATGGGGGTATAGTCTCCTCATAGTTCCACCATAGACCCCAACTAATAGTCAGTATCTTCTGATGTATAAGTAGGTTATCTTGATATATTTTGTAGAACTAGCTCAGGGCGCCAGTTTAGTTCCATCAGGGCCGATACATTACATGGATCATATTGATATATAACTATTATTAATCTTTTAAGATATAATATTTATGTATGAGAATTAAGGGTTATTATAGTTGGTATCAGAGAAAGTTTTAGTAATTTTTAGAAACATGGATGATGAAACTTTAGTGACAACCCATGGGATATTACTAAGTATAGAATAAAATTCAAAATATTTTATAAGGTAAATATTATGTGGTTTTCCAATAAATACATCTATATGTGGACACTATAAGTGGTCTTGGTTTTGGAATATATTAATATTTCGATGATAACCCCAAAACGAGTTGGCTGACTATATTTTGACCATCATTTTGGTGAATTTTCAATGGAATATTACTACATACCTAGTTTGACACTCCTGGTGGATATGATTAGGTTAATTTACATTTTAATTATGACCCATTATAAAGGATTTAAGTAGATAGTGACCATGTATTACATATGTTAATCCTAAAGTGTACCACATTGAAAATAATGTGTTATTATTTAGTCATCCTATGAATGTCTTTTCCGGATTATATGATTACTCATTGTGATTATTGTTGTTCATAATATGATTTTTGTTTTTATTCAATGTATAGAACCAAAATCAATTGTGTTAACACTGAATTTGTTGGACATTGAAGTGATTATCCTTATGAGAATCCAAATTAATTGGGATAAGAAATGTGAAAGATTGAGAGTATTCGTAACCATCTATCCTGAAATATTATTAACACCTGAACATCAGTGACTTTATGGATCAAAAAAATAACAGAAAAATAGAGTTTCATGAAGACCATAAAGGAAATATAATTCAGATTCCTACATTTCAATAATGTGGGAAGAATAACCCATGTAATTGTCTCAAAGGACTGGGGAGATGTTTTGGTTGAGGAAAATAAGGACATAGTGCAAGTAATTTTCAAGGAAAAAATAAATGCTCAGTTAAAACAATATATGGGAATAATGGTTTCCATAATGCATCAAATGTGGTTAAAGTTTTTAACTATAGAAAGTATGGTTGTTATTCCAATCAATTTCCTCAAAGAAAATCGTGATAGGGGGGTCGATAAGCTTGTATGAGTATAGTTTTTACTATTTATGATGAAGAGACTAAAATGGAATATGAAGGGAATGAATTATTTTAAGGATATTGGTTATTCTAGAAGTAAGAAGAATTACTAAATTGATGTTGATTAAACATAATACATGGTTTATATTTCATGTTACATGAAGGAATTACTAAATAATAATTGGACTGTGTCAGCTTAATGGTTTCTGAAGGAAGCGGAATAATTAAAGTATTTATGTATTGGGATAATAGAATTATGTTTTACCAATGATATTATAGTGTGTTATAAAATTTATAGAGATTATGAATTATCTTAGAAATTTTATGCAGTATTTTTTCATTAACAATTTTCGACCATATGTTTAATATATCGATAAACTATAAAATTAATTTAGTGATTAGTTGATATTTTTATAAAACACGTGATTGAGGGATAAATAACTCTTAATATGTGCCTAATATTAATATAATAATGTTTATTTAGGATAAATAGATGATTAATATATAAAAATAAACTAGATAGTATTGGTAATAATGAAATTAATTATTAATTTTATGAAAAAGTGATTTATGTTATCCTTGATGATGCTTATTGATTTTTTGGATTTATAGAATATATTGGATAGCCTATGATTCAATTTTAGGAATAAGGATATAGTTAATTTTTGGAAGAATATATGTTTTAATTGAGTTTTTATAAAGATTAAGGTTATTATATATTTTATTAGAATATATTATGAAGGTATTCACATGTTTGGTATGTGAAATTAAGATTTACTTTATATCATTTGGGGATAAATTTTAAAGTCTATCTCGTAAAAAATATGTTAAAAAAAGCCTTTTTTTGAGTTTTGAATTTGGTCAGATATTTTTCGAAGTATTTTTAAGGTTATATCTTTATGTAATGGTTTTATTTCAACTTTTTGTGTTATTTTTTAGGTTTTATAGATTAATGTTTTATTTCATCACATGAATATTTATCCATATTGGATAGCTTGTGCTAACCATCTTGGTTTCAAAAAATATCTAGAGATAGAATAAACTACATGTCATTATTTTATAGATATTATGATCAGTTAAAATTTAATTTTAGTTATTTGGGTATGCGAATTTCATCGTTGATATTCATTTTGTGGAGTGAGAGATGAGATTGAAGTAGAGATTAATTGAAACACAACCAAAGGATGAAATTATGTAATTATATTTTCTCATGTTAACTATCCAGATAGTAATATAATTCCTCAACTCTAGGGAAAAGGACATTGAAAATGAAAATTATTTCCTTTTATATTTATTTCTAAAGAATTGATTATTGTTTTCACCACTCACTAATTTATGGTTTTGTGATCATTAAATTTCTCATGTCTATGTTCTCTATAAATATATATTATTATTTGGACATTATCATTACCTTCCAGGTCTATATTTTCATATCCAATAAATGTTAACCTTATTTGGGAACCAAATTATGTGTAATTTAAGATAACCTTTATTTTTTCCACTTCTTCTTTCAATGGGAATTTCATTATTTAGTTGTACGGTGTGGGATTTCAATAAAGGTATTTTTAAATATTAAATTCTTAATTACAATGATAAAAATTGTTAGGATGCAATTTATTTAAGGTGGGGGAATATAACACCCCAAATATTTTTTTTAAAAATATTTATATGCTTTATATCTTTCTTTTCACAAACACCAAACTTTAAGAGAACTACGTTAAACAATAAAAATAATATTCTTAAAATGTAATAGTTATAACTTAGGCACTAAATTGGAAGGTATGAATAGTAATAAGAACATTATTAAAAATATTTATAAAGGTTTTATATAATTAAAATTTATATAATGATTCTTAATAAATAGGTATTCAATTTTTAATAGTCATTTTATGCTTTAAAAATGTGTTTTTCGAAAAAATAATTTTCATTATATTTTTTGATAGGAAACTATTATTAATTTCTAAAATTTTATATATTTTATTTTATTTTATTGATATCATTTTTAAAATTATAATTTCAATATTATATGAGGGTTCTTTTTTTATTTTTCTAAAAAGATTTATTTTTCTTTAAATAGTGAAAATACTATTTTTTGTAAAATTGTCATTTATTTTCATATAAAAAATATCATTATATTTTGAATTTTGTCTTAAAGTAAAATAATTATACATTAATTATAATTAATATAATTAATTACATTGAAATAAATATTATACTTGAATTTTATTTAAGTTCATTTTTAGCTTAAAACATGTTTTTTTCTAAAATCAATTTTCCTTAACGTATTGTGTTTTTACCATAATAAATTAAATTAATATCTATTTATTAATTTTTTTAATGAAAATTAAATATTATATATTCAATAAAATATTTTAGAAACCATTTAATGGTTTTTATATAGAAACTAATGGAAGTAAATTTAGTTTTATGGTTAAAATGAGTATTTCTAAAAATGGGTTTTTTATTGTGGATTGGGCTCTTATTTAGAACTGAATTATAAAACTTATGGAAATTAAATCTGGTAAAATTTATTACTTGTTTTTAATAAAAATAACTAATATAATTTAAAATTTTCAACTTAATTTTTGGACATAATCAATAGTAAAAACAGTAAAAATTTGTTACCATAATAATGGTTACCAAGATATAAGGGTATGAATGCCACATAAATATGTATAATTATTATTTTTTGAATTTATTTCAACATTTTATTATCCTTCCTTTTAATTAATGGCTGTTCGGATCAACTTTCACCTGAAATGGACCATATATCATTGAAATATTTTAAGAAATTTTGTGTGTGTCTCACCCTTCACTTATAAAAGGGTGCATATTCTCGTCTATTATTCACATAATTTGAGCCTTTAATAAAAGAAAATATCTAATAAAAAACATTATTATATTAATACCCTTAATATTATAGCTTATTTTATTCTCCGAATACCAATATTTCAAGGCTTAAGGTGTAAGTCAAAGAGGTCTCTCAAAGAAGATGTATAAATCTTAACTGAGATCTTTCAATTTTATTTATTATTTTACTTCATATAAACCTATTGTATCCATAATAACATCATGAATATAGTATCATAAATATAATAATATGTTATTATGATGATATAAAATCAATTTATTAACTATTATTCATCAAATTGGAGATGAAATTATCGGTCATACATATGTGTGGACTACTTCCATCACGTAGTGATATGATTTATTTTCCATAACCATATTTCATGGATTGTTATTATGATGGTTTTAATGTTTATATATGTTATTTATGATATAATTATGCTTCTTTAATTATAATATTTCATCTTCCTTCTTATCACCCCATCTGTTAGAAAATTATAACATCGCTCATTAATATGTGTGCACTACCACCACCACAAAGCGATGGGATTTGTTTTTCCTTTCCTCTTTACATGGACGGTGATAATAATTGATTTAATGAATAAATATGAAATTTATGATATAATAATGATTATTTAATGGTTATTTATTATTTATCTTTAATTTTTTTCATCTATTGAAAAGTGGAAACAACCCTTGTGTGTACATACAAACTATTATCGCCACGAAGTGATGCAATTTATTTTTCATCACTGATTTATATGAATGGTTATAAAAGTGTATATAATGATTATATATTATAATTATTACATTATTAATATTATATATAAGATTAAACCATGATCAAAGTGAATGGACCATAACTACTGAACTGGAAAATTCATAAAAATCGAAACCGTTAACACCCATAAACTATGATTTTAATAAATAATTATTAATAAACAGATGTTGAAATGTTCTAAGTGGATCATATATGGTATTATAAGTATTTATATGGTTTTTATATATAATTTTAATAAATATTAATTCATTATATAGGATTCTAGAGATCATTCCAATCAAATAGTATATAAGTTAAGGGTTCTCCATCCAAATTTTGTTTCATTGTGATATTGTTTCCGACGCTTTCGCCGGGGCGCGCACGCATCCGTCCGTCAGGGGGGGGGGGGGACGCGCGGCTTTGTTGCCCCGCATTCCCGCTTTACAAAGGTGGGCGACATTCGTTCCTTGTTCAGGTACGTTTGCTCCTTGATCGAAACGGGATGATGGGATGTCGGTTCTTCCTTCCGTGGATTCCTCCTCAGAACTCGTCACCTAGTCTGGGTCTCCCTCATAGATTTAATACGTATTTCGTGAAACTCTTCCTAGTGCCATGTTTCCATGGGCACCGGTTAATTACGCTGCTTCTGTCGGGACATTCCAAAGGGTCCAGTCAGGGCAGCAACCTTCGGTCAGGGGAGTAGTCATGTTGAGGCATCAGTAGCGTGTCTGGATGCTGGGTACCTGGCATGTCTGTCTGTTATCCTTGACCACAAGGCTTCTCGAGGGCGTGGAAGCCCGATGCATCCCACATCGAGCACGGGGAATTACATGTCATAGACACGTATCTGAGGTTTTCCTCAGCTTCCCGTGTTCAACACAGGGTATGCCGCGAGTTTAATGTCTAGCGGAGACGGATGAGAGTGAAATGGGACCATCGCAGGGGGGCGACAGTGAAGTTGGGCTTGAGCCTTGAAGAGGCTTCCTACGTATCCCTGTGGCAGGGAATCAAAGTCCGCATAGTTCGGGATGGTGCCGGTAAACCGACGTGAAGCTGGACCTTGGTCCGAGGGGAGTTGGGCTTGAACCTCTGGGAGGATTCCTACGTACCATGCCTTGACATGGATCAAAGTCCTCATAGTTCAAATGGGGTTTCGTCGGTGAACCGACGTGAAAGCCGACCTTGGTCCACTAGTGGTGGGCTTGAACCTCGTGGAGGCTTCCTACGTACCATGCCTTGACATGGATCAAAGACCTCGTAGTTCAGGTGGTTGGGTCGCAATGGCTTACCACTGGACCAGAGTGCAGTTTAACGTCATGCTGGACGTAGGTAGAACACGACGTGAATTGGGTGATGGGTGGGCTTGAACCTCGTGGAGGCTTCCTACGTACCATGCCTTGACATGGATCAAAGACCTCGTAGTTCAAAGGGGAATGTAGTTTAACGTCATGCCGGACGAAGATGGGATCCGGCGTGAAGAAACGACGGGTGGGTGTGTCGGTGAACCGACGTGAAAGTAGACCTTGGTCCACTATTGGTGGGCTTGAACCTCGTGGAGGCTTCCTACGTACCATGCCTTGGCACGGATCAAAGTCCCTGTAGTTCGTTGGGATGGATGGGTCGCAATGGCTTACCACTGGACTGGGGTGCAGTTTAACGTCGTGCTGGACGGGGGTGAAACTCGATGTGAATGAACGACCGAGAAATGTGGCTTGAACCTCGTAGAGGCTTCCTACGTACCATGCCTTGACATGGATCAAAGACCTCGTAGTTCAGGTGGTGGGTCGCAATGGCTTACCACTGGACCAGAATGGGACCCGACGTGAATGAGTGACGGGTGGGCTTGAACCTCGTAGAGGCTTCCTACGTACCATGCCTTGACATGGATCAAAGACCTCGTAGTTCAAATGGTGGGTCGCAATGGCTTACCACTGGACCAGAGTGGGACCCGACGTGAATGAGCGACGGGTGGGCTTGAACCTCGTAGAGGCTTCCTACGTACCATGCCTTGACATGGATCAAAGACCTCGTAGTTCAAATGGTGGGTCGTAATGGCTTACCACTGGACCAGAGTGGGACCCGACGTGAATGAGCGACGGGTGGGCTTGAACCTCGTAGAGGCTTCCTACGTACCATGCCTTAACATGGATCAAAGACCTCGTAGTTCAAATGGTGGGTCACAATGGCTTACCACTGGACCAGAGTGGGACCCGACGTGAATGAGCGACGGGTGGTCTTGAACCTCGTAGAGGCTTCCTACGTACCATTCCTTGACATGGATCAAAGACCTCGTAGTTCAAATGGGGTGGTTTTGTCAGGGTCGGTGCTCACTCTAAGCCCACGTGAGTCATGCTCGGTGTGGGAAACAAGAGGTTGCATGGACCTGACGATCACGTCGCGAAGGGTGCGTCCGTGAGAAGCGAAGAGGGGCTTACGCGTTGGGCGGCCCATGGTGTTGGGACTTACTCCAGGATGGAGGCCCATGGCGCGACAAAGCGCGGGGAAGATGGACCTTGGTCCGACGATGGGAGGTGCCTCGTTCCCTATCACGTCCTCCACTGACCTTGGTAGTGGGGAAGTACCGAGATGCACGGGTGCAATCATCCGTACCAAAGGTTAGGGACTTAGGCTCTGAGGAGACCCTTCCCCTGTGAACATACACCACTCCGACAAGGAGGATCTCATTCCATGTGCGGAAGAGTTCCATTCCCGTGGAGACGAGTGGTGTAATGATTGTTCGAGCTGGGGGGACCCTTCGTGGGGGAGACGAGGTTGGGTCACAGTTTAACGTCATGTGTTGAGGACGTGGTGCTTGGCAGTTTAACGTCCTGAAGCTCGGACGGGGTGGGTTCACTCCACACCCCTAGGGCTTACATAACCGGTACCCTCTGGTCCTTGGGGAAGGGAAGGTGTCGGTAAGGCCATGGTAAAGGGGGGTTGTGGGAGGAACCACCGAGGGGTCCACGTTAGCGTGGCTATGCGAAGAAGCAATAGCCGTTAGCGTGCCTATGCGAAGAAGCATTAGGCGAAGCAACGCTACGGAAGGTGTTGTCCATGGGACTTTGAAATCACATCGTGCAAACCTGGAGGGTCGCACGGAAAGAGGAATCGCTAAGCAGAGGAGTGTGCTTCGCGAAGTGGGGTGCCTTGGCCTTAGCATGGGGAATAGGTGGGAGTGGGAGGTGCTTCGCGAAGTGGAACAGTGTTCGTGGAGCACTGCCTCGCGAAGAAAGAGTGGTTCGCGAAGCAGGGTCCTGCGAAGCAGTGTACTTCGCGAAGTGGAGCGATCCTGCCTTAGCATAAGGATTACTCGTATGGGTTGGGTGTTTCGCGAAGCACAAATGCTCCGCGGCTGCCCGGGTTCCCTTGGGAATCCCCTTCCTTTGCGAACGCCCTTGAGCTTCGCGAAGGGCATCCCTCTCGAAAGAGGGGCTCAAAACGAAACAAATCAGAGTCGTCTCGCGAAGTAGAAATACCTCGTGGAGCTCATGATTCCCGGGGCAAAGCGTGCTTCGCGATTCGGGAGAGGAGAAGCCGAATGGTCGGATTGTCCGTTCCCGGGACTCAGGGGGAGTCGAGTATTTATAGGGAAGGGGCGCCGCGAAGCAGGGCTCGCGCGCCGCCTTCGGGGCTTCGCGGCGGCTCGCGAACGTCAAACGGGTTCGCGGAGGATTACCGCCTCTGGAGCTTCGTGGAGGCTCGCGAACGTCAAACCGGTTCGCGGAGGCTTACCGCCTCCGGAGCTTCGCGGGGCCGCCAAGGTTGGGAAGCTACGCGGCGGGGCTTCGCGGCTGTGCTTCGCGGCTGTGCTTCGCGAGGCAGCGCGCCGGCTGTCTTTTTCAGCCCTTCCTTTCGGGCCACATTTTTGGCACCAAAAAATTCCCCCCCTCAGACTTGGAGCCGCGGAGGGAGAAGGGTCGAAGTCTGAGGGAAAAATAGCCAAAATTGTCGGTGGTTCGCGATGCAGCATCGCAGAGGGGGGCCTGCACTGCTCGCCGGGGCCGCGGATCTGGACGCGCCGCGATGCTTCGCGCGGGTGAGGCGCGCCGCGATGCTCTGGGGTCGTCGCCTATAAATAGGGGGTCCGCCCACTTTTGTCTTCACGTGCCTTGTCTTTTTGTTCGCTCTCGATTTTGCAAAGCTCCGCGTACTCCGCGACAGCACTCCGCGAATCGAGCTTCGCGGCGAACCGCGGGTCTCCGACTCCGCGTCCGCGCTAGGCGAACTTCTTGTCGGGCTTGGCCAGACTTCGCGACTTGGTCTCGCGACCGATCTTCGTGATTCCAATTCGCGGTCGAGCTTCGCGATTCAACTTTGCGGTCGTGCTTCGCGATCCAGGGGAAAAACTTTTCTGAGGGTCGACATTAAAAATGGCCCATCAGGAGGCTGTGCTGGGAGTGCTTGTAGATTCCGCTCGCCGGGATGAGATGGCCAACCGTCCAGGCTTAGGGGAAATGTTTCGCAGCCATTCGGACCACACTTCCTTGACAGACCTGCTGTCGGAAGGTTAGAGGGAGTACCCGCAGTGCAAGAAACTGCCGTTGTACGGCTTCGAGCTGAGGGATGACGTCTTCATCCCTGAGGCAAGAAGGGATGAACCAGCTTGCTGGTTCAGGAGCACACCATGCCAGCACCAATGGTTCAGGGTGGCCGATGGTCACGCACAGGAGGATTTCACACCCGTCACCGCTGATTGCCTCTACAATCATGTGAACGACATTGACGGGAGGCCACTGCAACCGGAGACGTCCCCTCCTCTCTACCGCACCATGCTGAAGGCGGCTCTGCAGGATCCAAAGAAGGGATGGTCCGATGAGTGGGACCTACGCCAGGGCGGCAACTTCACCGATGACTGGGCCTGGGGCTACTGGGTAGGCGCCTCCTGCGAGGAGTTCGAGGCCGAGCTGAGGACAGTGGGATTGTATGAGGTGGCATGGGCCTCCCAGTTCCACATTTATCAACCGAAGCAACTGATGTCGGAACTGTTGAGTAGATGGTCATCCAGAACCAACACTTTTCACCTGCATCACGGGGAGGTGGGCATCAGTCTGTGGGATGTCCACCAGATTTCCGGGGTCCCGATCTTGGGGGCCATGTATGATGAGTTACGCCCCGCCGCTGCTGAAGAGGAGCGGGAGTTGAATCAGCGGCAACAGGCTTTGGACGCCGCAAGTCAACGGGTGGCAGAGCTGCAACGCTCCTTTGACGGGGTCAACCCGTCCATGGGGGAAGTCGACCCCCGAGTATTGTAACAAACCCGAAAGAAGTTTTTATTAACACTTTTGTGATTCAACTCTTTCTTTCTCCTTTGTTTTGAGTTCCGTGGCACGCACGATTTCAACTGTTGAATTGCCTTGTTACATCCCTACAATGTATGCGGGACGTTTGACGACAATTCCTCAAGCCAGTCCAGATTCCCAAAAGATGGGGAAGGCTTGATCGGAGGAGGAACTTCCAGGATAGCCGAATTACCGTTTCTCCAACGTGCTCTTATGCACGAATGGGGCAGCACCGGGGCGCTGAAATCGGTTCAAACGGGTGAAAATGGGAAGTGTGAATCACGATGCCCAAATTCCGAACACTGTGGGGATGGCGTGACAATAAAGGACAAACGCTAACCATGGCGGACAAACGGTATCCTTACTGCGTTAGCCTGAAATGGGGACAAAAAATGAGCATCGACCGCTGACCATATTCGCAACGCGGGATTTTATCGATTTGTTGTCGATCAATCTTCCAGGACATTGGCCCAGGACAGTTGGTGGACCATAGGTCAGACATCCATACTGTTAGGGGGTCCTTCCAGACATGACCAGTCTTACGGAACGTTGGCCCAGGACGGTAGGTGAGCCGATGCGGCATAAGACCAGGCCGTTAGGGGGTTCCTTCAGACATGAAAGAGGATGAGGGTCCGAATAAGGGACACGCAAAGCGTGGAACATGGAGTGGTGGTTTGTTCAAACAGAATCCAACACCTTGGTAGTTGCACCACCGTGGAGGGAGTACGCCAAATTGGGCGCATTGGCTTGATCATGGATCATTCCTTCTTCCAGACAGGGCCTCTGGAGAGGGCTGTAAATGGAGAGGAGCGAGATTTCGTGATTCCAGGGGCTAAACCCTAAGTGAAATGCCTGGGTGTCTCTACGTATCCCACGTGATGCTAGGAATCAAGCCGCACGTAGTTCTTGAAGCGCAGTTTAACGTCATACTGGACGAGGAGCAGCCTGACCGTGTTGGTACACATCCAGCCAAAACTACTAAGCCCACGTGAGTCGTGCTCGGTGTGGGAAACAAGCAGCAGTGGCGGGAATTTCCCGACGCAGAGAGGGGAAGGTTAGGGCAAAGGGATGCTCGGTGACTACCGGCCCGATGACACTAACACGATCATTCAGCGCACCTAGATGCGCGAAGAGAAAGATCCGAGTATGATGGAGTTTCACTTGAACATGAGGGAGTGGAAATCTGTGAATCATGACGCTCGAGATTCGGAACACGATGATGGCGGCGTGGCGATAGAGGATTACTGCTGACCGTGTTCGCAACACAGCATCCTATCGCATTAGCCTAAAATGGGGAAAAACAAATGAGGGTCGACCGTTGACCATGTTCGAAACACGGGACCATGTCACAAATGTTGTCGGAGATCCGTGGGGACGTTGGCCTGAAACGATCGAAGGGCCCTTAGGTCCATCATTCATGGAGAGCCCTTAAGCTTAGTATACCCGTCGTCCGAGGGTCCTTTTGGATGTGGAAGAGGATGAGGATCCAAATAGCGAGATCACGAAGCTTGGTCATGAGATGAGGGAAATGTCCCTGTGAAAATCCCATGCTTCGGGCTTTTCGTCAAAACACATCTGAATACGTCAACGAAACGTATTAGAGAGAGGGAGCAGATTCATTTCCCTTGGGGAGATCTTAGTTTATGGTCATAGAACTCGGACCATGGATGGGAAAAAGGGATCAGGGGACGCATGACATCAAAACCTGCCGTGAATAAGGACATGGTCCCACTTACCATGCGTTCTCTGGGGAAATGCTCGAGTCGAGGGACCGAACACCAGGGTTAGGCTGGGCCCGCGGGGAAGTACCCGGGTGCTCCTACGTATCTCATAAGGATGAGAATCAAGCCATACGTAGTTCTGGAAGGTGGCACGGTAAGGTACCAGTGCCAGGGGAAAAGGGAAGTGTGGGCATATCCCTTGCACTAAAGAAGCGGAATTTGATGTATCTTGTTTGTTCTTTAAGGTGAATGGTTTTTTTTTGTGAAGCGACAGGCCTAAAACGGTAGGTCGTGATGTCGCCACAAGAATCAAGCCGTGATGGGAATTGAAAAACGGTATGGCACATGACCAATACCCAACGTGATGTCCTCTACAGCGAGGTCACCACAATGCGGTGCCGTTTTTCGTCGTGCGGCCAGGACGATAATTTCACAGTTTAGGGTCGTATGATAGGACCAAGCATGCATTTTATCGTCATGCAGCGCAGACGTAGCAGAGACGATGCTAGGCGGGAAATGTGCGCAGTGTTATAAAACACAATTGACGGAGACATGATCCCACATCATATTGTATGCCATTTGGAGGGGGAAACCTTAGGCCGAGGGGCCTATATGGAGGGGAAACAGGGGGAGAGACTGGCTTCCTGAATGGGTTGTACCCGGAGATAGGGCGTCTGGGCGGTCCTACGTATCCCATGCGGATGGGAATCAAGTTGAACGCAGTCCCGAATGGATCTTAGTTTATAGTCTTAGAGCTCGGACCAGGGGAGCCCCAAAGGGCGCCAGATTGCAGCTTTGTCCCCCTAACATGAAAAGGTGCACTGAGGGATAGTGCAAAAAGTGTTGATATTCCACCTGGACATGATGGGGTGGAAAATGATGTGAATCATGCAACCAACATTCAAGGACTGAAGGGGCTGGCGTGACGACAAAGGATTACTGCTGACCATGTTCACAACACAGCATCCTGTCGCGTTAGCCTGAAATGAGGACTAACAAAACGAGCATCGACCGCTGACCATATTCGCAACGCGGGATTTTATTGATTTGTTGTCTGAAGCCTTGGAGGGCGTTGGCCCGTATCGGTAGGAGAGCCCTTGGGCGTAGTATCCAGGCCGTTCTTGGGGATCCCTCCGGGTTGTGAAAGATGATGGAAGTCCGAATAGAGGGGAACACGAAGCTTGACAAGTGGAAGGAACTTGATCAAGTTGAATCTGACACTCTTGGTCCTAGACTAGAGTGATCTTAATACATGGGTGAACCACTGCAAGGAGTCAAGGGACTCAACTTTGAGGGTGATCGGGAGATGGCAGATTCCCAGGGGAAGGGGGTATGGTGCCCAAAACCTTGTATCATACCTATACACCCCCCCCCCCCCCGCTGGAGAGGGATGGACCAAATGGCCTAGGTGATCGGGAAATCCGGAGATCCCACAGAGGTGGGGATGGACCCGAATCTTAGACATTCAGGTGGTCCTACGTATCCCATTAGGATGGGAATCAAGCCACACGTAGTTCTGAAGGGTGCCTTTTAATGTCATGCAGGACAGGGAATAGGAGGACTGAACCTCAGAATGGGGCGTGCGTGGTGAAGCTATTGCAAACCCGTCGTGAATGAGGACGTAGTCCTACACTACGCCACGCAGCCCTGTGATCAGGGTCCTGAAGGCAGGATTAGAGAGGTAAATTTTCTGAACTCAAGCTGGGTCCGAAGACAAGGAGTCTTGAACGTAGTTCCAGATGAGAGTCTTAGTTTATGGTCTTAGAGCTCGGACCATGGATGGTGACAACTCCCGAGTAAGCACAGATGTTAACCCAATCCCTAATCCCACGTGAGATAAACTCGGTGTGGGAAACAAGGGGGGTATCCTCATCGCAGTACTTGGGGCGTCCATCAAAGGGGAGTCAGCAGAGAGTTTCGAAGGACACCTTTGATGTAGCTTGTTCCTCGAACGCGCAGACGTGCACGGGGGAAAAGTACCAAGAGTCCCAAGACTCTACTTGGACACGATGAAGTGATGAAGGGTGTGAATTGTGTACCCGACATTTGGGCTTAATGGGTTGGCGTGACGACAGAGGAAAACTGTTATCCATGACGGAAACACAGCGTCTGTATTGCGTTAGCCTGAGGTGGTAACAACAAAAGAGCATCGACCGCTGACCATATTGGCAACACGGGATTTTATCGATTTGTTGTCTGAAACCCTGGAGGGCATTGGCCCGTATCGGTAGGAGATCCCTTGGGCATTGTATCCAGGCCGTTCTTGGGGGTCCCTCCGGGTGTGAAAGATGATGAAAGCCCTGATGCGAGGATACGCAAAGCCTGGAAAGCGAGTGCGGACGTGTCCGAGCAAAGCTTGGCATTCCAGGTAATAAACCAGAGTACTCTTAAGCACATTGGTGAACCGCCAAAGAAGAGGGATCGACGAAACAACTCAGTAGGGGGGTGGGAGCATGGTGTGGTCATCACGAGACCGTCGTGAATGAGGACATAATCCCACACTGCACCATATGATCCCCTCATGGAGGAAGGATGGGCCAAGGGGCCAAGATGGGATGGGGATTCCCGAGAGATGGGGCTGGACCCGAAGCATAGACGTTCAGGTGATCCTACGTATCCCATGGAGATGGGAATCAAGCCACACGTAGTTCTTGAAGTGCAGTTTAACGTCATGCAGAACGAGGAGGGGAGTAATATACTCCGAAACAAGGGAGGTGTGCGGTATGGCGAAGAAGCCTAAGTGAATGAGGACGTAGTCCTACACTGCGCCACGCACCCTGGGTAAGGGGGGAACCTGGGCCGTGGCCTGGAAAGGCCAAGGGGCCTAAGGTCAGGCATCAGTCTGGAAGACCTAACTGGTTTGTAGTTTAACGTCTTACATGAGGACGTGGGGCCAGGGGCCCAAGGAGGCCAAAGGGCCTGAGGCTGGGCCTCGTAAGGGGAGTTGTACGGCATGGTACATGATCCCGACGTGAATGAGGACGTAGTCCCACACCACACCGTACACTCCGGGTGAGGAATCCTGGACCGTGGCCCGGAGAAAAGGGGAAGTTATCAGTCAGAAAGGTCTGACTGGTTTGTAGTTTAACGTCTTACATGAGGACGGGGGGCCAGGGACCCAAGGAGGCCAAGGGGCCTGAGGCTGAGCCTCGTAAAGGGAGGGCGTACGGCATGGTACATGATCCCGACGTGAATGAGGACACAGTCCTACATCACACCGTACACCCTTATGAAGAATCCTGAGCCGTGGCCCGAATCGCTAGCACCACCTGGGGAAAGTTTGTCACCTTGGGACAGAATCCCAGTCAAGGAGCAGGTGAAGCTCAGTTGCGTTCATCCACGAAAGGGGCAAACACCTCCAGGGGGAATATGCAGCCGGGTCGAGGCTTGCTCGACGTGGTTCGGGGCAAAAGTGTGCGCCCTGCCATGTCTTGACCCGAGGGGAAGATTTTGGCTTTTGGGCTGGGCCAACGGACGAAATGTCCGGGCGTTCCTACATATCTCATAAGGATGAGAATCAAGCCATACGTAGTTCTTGAAGTCCATGCAGTTTAGCGTCATGCGGTGAGGACGTGGGAGGGTAGAAGAACAGGAGTGGGCGCATGGTGCGACCTTTACAATCTTTGCGTGAGTGGGGTTGCATGAGCGGGGCCAAGAAAGCCTACTGCCTTCTACACAAAGATCCTCCAAGGAGACTATCCCCAGGGGGAATAGTGGAAGAGAAAAACTTGGGGCTGGGCTCAGGACGAGGCGTCCGAGCGTTCCTACGTATCCCATAAAGATGGGAATCAAGCCGTACGTTGTTCTTGACATGCAGTTTAACGTCATGCGGGACGAGGGGCATCTCATTCGGGGATGTGTACGGTATGGTACATGATCCCAATGTGAGGACGTAGTCCTACACCGTACCGTACGATCCCGTAAGAGGGTAAGTCGGAGAGAAACGAGGGGGCCTGGGGCCAGACCGCGGTGGAGACGGAGCCAGGGGCCCAAAGAGGCCGAGGGGCCTGAGGCTGGGCCTCGGTCAGGAAGACCTGACTGGCTTGCAGTTTAACGTCTTGCAGTGAGGATGGAGAGGCAGTTTAAGGTCATGCGGGACCAAGTCGTAGTTTAGGGTCGTGCAGGACCACTGCAGTTTAATGTCGTGCGGGACCCTCTCGCAGTTTAGGGTCATGCAGGACAACTTTTTTTCCCTAGGCGAAGTATCGCTTGAGGAATTTGGCGTTGGTGGGAGGGGTTACACGCTCTCCATCTGTGGTCACCAAGGAGTATGCTCCATTAGGTTAAACCTTATGGATGATATAAGGCCCTTCCCATTTGGGTTCTAACTTGGGTGGTTTCCTACCAGGAATCATTGGCGCTCGAAGGGCCAATACCAGGTCACCCTGTAGAAAAGAGCGGAGACGAACCTTCTTGTCAAAAGCTCTCGCTATCTTGTCCTGATGCCTTTCCAGATTGTGCAGGGCACGAAGCCGGTTCTCGTCCAATGCCTCTAATTCAGCTAGACGGATCTCGGCTACCTCATCTGATGTCTGGTGATCATAAACTGCAGTGCGTAGCGACGACAGCTGGATCTCAATGGGTAGGACGGCCTCAGCTCCATACACCAGGGAATATGAGGTCACCTGGGTAGAGTTGCGAGTCGTCGTCCGGTAAGCCCAGAGGGAGTTGGGGAGCTTGTCTGGCCAACTCTTCTTGTTTTGACCAACCATCTTCTGCAGAATGTTAGAGAGGGTCTTGTTGAACGCCTCGATCTGCCCATTCGCCTGTGCGTGGTAGCGGGAGGTATGGTTCGACCGGATGTCGTACTTAGCGTACAATTTCTTCAATTCAGCTGCCTGGAAGTTGGTGCCGTTATCGGTGAGGACAGCGTGAGGGACTCCAAACCGGTGGATAATGTTGGAGATCACAAAGTCAACGATGGAACGGGCCTTGACCTCGTTGAGCGGAACTTCTTCTGCCCATTTGGAGAAGAAATCTGTAGCGGTCAGGATGAACCTGCACTGGCGGGCTGTTGCCGGCGGATACGGTCCCACTACATCAAGTCCCCATACCGCAAATGGCCAAGAGTACTTGGTGGGGTGGAGGGGTTCTGGCGGCCGATGCAAGAAGTTGGCGTGTACTTGGCACGCGTGGCATCTCTTGGCGTATCCAATACAATCGTGGATCATGGAGGGCCAGAAGTACCCTAACCTCCGGATTTGCTGGGACAGCTTCGGCCCAGCTTGATGGGCGCCATAGGAACCGGCGTGAACCTCTTGCATAACTTGAGGTATCTCTACTCCTTGGATGCAACGGAGGAGGACACCATCGAAACTCCGCTTATAGAGGATCTGCTCAAGACTGGGACCGCTCTGGAGGGTAAATTGCAGCGCGCGGCGTCGGATTCGCTCGCGTTCGGCCCGGTCGTCCGGGAGCTGACCATTTTGGAGATACTCGACAAAAGGTTCTCTCCAGTCGGGGGTGGTTTCAACCACTGCGTCTGACGAACCCGGGACTCCCGATATGGGGGGTCCGGCGGTGAGATGACTTACCCGCAGGCTATCACGGTCCTCTTGGGTGACGGGAGCAATGACTCTCCGGTGGGCCACGTGTATGACCAAATCATCTTGCTCGGGTTCTGCGAGCGACACGGCTAAGCCAGCCAGGGCGTCCGCTTGTCCGTTCTGCGATCTTGGGACATGGGTAACCTCTGGCCGAGGAGAGAACTGGGCCATTAGGAGGAGGGTGTACTCCAGTAACGGTGCAAGCTCTGGCTTCCTAACGACGTAGTCGCCATTAACCTATTTGATCACCAGCTCGGAATCTCCCTTCACATGTAGATGGGGTACATGGATCTCAAGGGCCAACTCGAGGCCGGTGATGAGAGCCTGCTACTCTACCTTGTTGTTTGTACAACCCTCTGACAGCAGGAACATGTACGGCAGGACGGCTTGCGCTGGGGTAATGAAAACAATGCCCAGACCCACCCTATTGAGCTTGGGGTCCTTGAGCCTTCTACCGGTGGGGCTCCGGGAGGCACCGTCGAAATGCATTTGCCAACATGGGGAAGCATGATCGACTGAGAGGATCGTCTCGTCTGGGAAATCCAGGTCCAGGGATTGATCCGTGGAGGTTGGATGAGCAGCTAAAAAGTCTGCCAACGCCTGTCCCTTAACGGCCTTCTAAGGCACGAACCTGATATCAAATTGCTGGAGAATCACCGCCCACCGTGCTAGTCGGCCAGTCAGCATGGGGCGGTTCAGGATGTACTTCAGCGGATCTACCCGAGAGATCAATTGTACCTCGTGGTGTTGCAGGTAGTGCCGCAACTTCTGCACAGCGAAGACGAGCGCGAGGCAGCTCTTTTCGATGGGGGATTATCTGACCTCCGTATCGAGAAGCATGCGGCTGAGATAGTAGAGACTGTTCTCAGTGCCCTCGTTATTCTTCTGGGCGAGCAGCGCACCGAGGGATCTCTCCAGGGCGGTCACATAAAGGACTAGAGGCTTTCCGGAGACGGGTGGCATCAAGACCGGAGGTTGGAGCAGATACTGCTTGATTTCCTCAAAGGCGGCCCGACATTCCTCATCCCATTCGTAGGCAGCGTCTTTCTTCATGATCCGGGAAAAGGGCTTACACTTGCCAGCCAAATTCGCAATGAATCGGCGTATATAGGTCAAGTGGCCTTGCAGGCCTCGAAGCTCCCAAATGTTGCTCGGGGGAGGCATTTGGCTGATGGCCTTGATCTTCTCCGGGTCGATCTCGATACCTCGGTATTTGACAACGAAGCCCAGAAACTTCCCGGAGGTGACTCCGAAGGCACACTTCAGCGGGTCCATCTTCAGGTGACGGGAACGGAGGAAACCGAACACTTTCTCAAGGTCTTTGATATGGTCCTGGCGCTGGCGTGATTTGACTACAAGGTCATCCACGTAGCATTCCACCAATGTCCCGAGGATCGGTTTGAATATGCGATGCATGGCCCTCTGATAAGTGGAACCTGCATTTTTCAAACCGAATGGCATTACCTGGTAGCAAAAGGTACCATGGGGAGCCCTAAAGGCAGTGGACTCCTCGTCTTCGGGGGCCATCCGGATCTGGTTATACCCAGAATACCCATCCATGAAAGAGAGGGCTTGGAACCCGGCCGTGGCGTCAATCAACAGCTCCGTCACTGGGAGTGGGAAGTAATCCTTTGGGCAGTGGCGATTGAGATCGCGGAAGTCGATGCAGACTCTGATCTGCCCATTCTTCTTCCTGACCGGCACAATGTTGGCGAGCCATTTGGGGTATTGGACCTCTTTGACGAAGTTGGCTTTGATTAGCTTATCAACTTCGGCCTCAACCATAGCGCCATGGGAAGGGTGCATTTTCCTGGGAGGCTGCTTGAACCCACGATGTTTTGCTGGGAGGCCCAGACGGTGGACGGACACTTGGGGATCCAGCCCTGGCATCTCATCGTAACTCCAGGCAAACATATCGCGGTGCTGTTTGAGGAAGTCTACATACTGCTGCCGCTCCTCGAGGGACATGGCCGCACTGATCAATGTGGGTCTTGGATCTGCCTCGCTACCAAGGTTCACCTGTACCATTTCATCGACCGTGGTAGAGACACCTTCTTCAAAGGCTGGGGGAGCATCCTCCAAGTCTTCCTCCCCAGTCGTGGGGGGACTTCCCGCGACGGAATATACTTCTGGGCTCTCGAAACCCGAGGGGCAGCTGGTGTCGGCTTGGGCAGCAGTGGTCATCAAATCAGGAGACTCACTTGTCGTTGAGACCATAGCAATGAATTCATTTGATCCGATCCCATCTGGCCTTCGGCCTAAGGGGCCACGCTTGATGATATCAAAGAAGTGGTGACATGTCGGCCTGAGTCGGTTAATTCCAGCCCGGCGAAAGAGACACGTATGGCGCATCGCCGTTGTCATCAGCTTGACGTCCCGGTACCGTACAGGGGTAGGAGGTTCCGGGATGACCCGAGCCTGGTTGATGTAGGAGTACGAGGTGATTCTCCGCCGTCGCTTGGACACGGGAACATGCCTTCCTTGCGTACCCGAAACAACGAAACATTGTCCCATGTCGGGCGCCGTGGCCTCCAACCGGTGGATCGGGAGGATGTAGGAGTCGTCCATGCTTGCCCAGGGATCACTTGTGATCGGGGCGGGCTCATCCTCGCTGACCAGGATTTGCTTGTCCTTACTTTTGTAATAACCCGCATCCAGATAGCGGGCCTCACAAGAAGCGAAAGGGGACGCGTCTCCTTGGAGCATGCCTACTCGACCGTTGAGCGAGTACTTAAGGCACTGGTGATACGAAGAGGGGACCGCTGCATGCAGATGGAGCCATGGCCTTCCCATCAATGCGTTGTAGGCGGTGTCCTGAGAAACAACCATGAACTCGGTGCTGGCAATTAAGCCACCAAACTGGGTCTTCAGGCGGATCTTGCCAACCGGGGTTTTCTCTGTCCTGTCGTACCCCTGGATCCTGAGGTCAGAGGGAGTTAAATCACCTTCGGATAGACCCAGCTTTCGCAGCGTCCGGGTCAGAATCAGGTTGATTCCAGAACCCGTGTCAACGAGGCATCGGTGGACTTCCACACCGTTGAAGTGGCCAGTGATATACAGTGGGCGAATGTGCCCCTGTATAGGAGGGTCCTCATCTTCACCGGAGAACGAGATAACCGCCTGGCATTCGGCGTTTTCAATCGTCTCGGTATGGAAGGCTTCCGCAGCTGCCACTTCCGTCTCAAACTGGAGGGGGCTCCTTAGGGCCTCGGCAAGTGCCTCGCGCATTTCAGATGATAGGAGAAGGGCCTCGAGGATGGAAAGCCTCGCCGGGATGCCGGCCAGGTGCTTCAGAACATCGTACTTTCGTGCCAAACGCGAACCTCTGCTTATAGGAGGTCGTTCGGCATTTGGATGCACAGCGGGTCCGGTTGGCTGAACCGGCGAGTAACTAGTACTGGGCACATCTTGCTGCCTACCAGTAGAAGCCTGAAGAGTAGTCGCCGGGCTAAGATCGGACAGCGGAGGCTGGCCTGTCGTCGGGCAAGACTGGCTGTGATACGAACGAGGCGGCTCCCCCCGATCCAGCAGCACGAACGGCGGTGGAGGTAGAGCCGAGGGTGCCGGATGGGTCTGCGCGTGCTGAGATCTGCGCTGAGCCTGCTGCCTGGTCTCGGTAGCGTGCACGGCTTGGCCGCAAATGCCGGATGACGTACCTCGATGACCGGTGCGGTTGCGATTCCGCTGACGTTGACGTCGGCTGGAAACATTGGGGAGGTCTGTCTGGGGTTCCCCCTCATCGGGGGTCATATAGGGATTTACCAGCTCCACGGTGTTAACCGAAGCGTACCCTTGACTGTCGCTCGAAGAGTCATCCACCGCTGGGCGGATTCTGGGAGGAATGCCCATTTCGGGAGGCATAAAGTCGCCAAGAGTGCGGGATGACGACGGCACTGGCGGTGCATGTTGCTTCTTCTTGCGTCACCGCTGCTTGCCCTTTTGGGCAGAGGTCGACTGGGAAGACGATGTTGAGGCACCGGCTACTTCTTCTGAAGGTTCCGACTGATTCAGGCGTGCCCGGATGATACCCTGGGAACGGACGACGGTTTTTCGAGCCATCCAGTTGTTGTATTTCTGGGACCCGCGGCTAGGGACCTGCTGCCACTCACCCTCGCTGTCACTGCCGATTTCCGATCCCGCAAAGACGCCTGCCACTTGTGCTGGCGCTGGGCCCAACTTGACTATGTTGTTTTTGACCTGGTCCTGAATCCAGTCTTTAAACACATAGCATCGCTTGAGGGTGTGCCCAAGGATCCGATGATAAGGGTAGTAGTTGGGGTGATCGGTGAGATGCGCCTCTGCCGGCCTTCTGCACTCAGGCAGACGCACGATCCCTTGCTCTAGAGCACTTCGGAAGTAACCAGGGACCTGATTTTCGTTGAACGAATAGGTATGGTACTTTATTTCCGGGTAAGGAGCCCTGGGGGCCTGGTCCTGTCGAGGGACCGGAGGGGCCTGCCGAGGAGGCGGCGCCTGGTTGTCTCTCCTAGGTGGCGGTGGCGCATTGCGCGGGGGAACCTGTCGGTTCTGAGGAGGTCGCTGCTGGGCAGGAGCCTGCGCTTGAGGTGGAGGACCTCTGCGGGGTTGCGGGGGTGGTTCCACCGGTAGCAATTCCAGCTGCCTCAGGGCTTCTATTTGAGCCACCGCGGCGGGTTCAGCCCTAGCGGCCCTCCTGGCTGGGATCATAGGGGGCAGCAAACGTGCCTGACTAGCCTGTTGCAGGGCCTCCTCGAGGCGCTGGGCCTTATCCGAGAAATCTCTGAACCCTCCGGGGTAGTTCTGGGTAATCAAGGAGGGTACCAACTCTATCTTGACGTTCCCCACACACATCGTCAGTAATTTCTCCTGAGTCAGTGGCATGTCGAGGGAATACGTAAGTCCTTTCCACCGGGCGATGAAGTCTGCAACCCGCTCATCAGGCCTCTGTTTGCACTTGAAGAGGTCCGCAATGCTGGTCTTTCGCGTGGTGGAGCTGAACTGGTATAAGAACTGCCGGCGAAGATCCTCCCAACCGGCCACTGATCCGATAGGGAGCTGGCTGTAACAGACGAATGCCGGACCTTCCAATGTCTGTACAAAACATCAGAGCTTAGCGGCTTCTTGCTAAGCCGGGGTCCCCAGCATGGGACCACACCTGGACGAGAAATGAGCCAAGTGCTGGGGTGGGTCCCCTGTCCCGTTAAATGGCGAGAAGGTGGGGTTCCCAAAACCCGGAGGCGCGGGCATATCATCCACCCACGCGGGATAAGGATTGACATCCGGTGGGACCGCCACCTGTCGTGTTTCCAATGCCTCGAGGCGGGCTGTGAGTGCCGCAATAAGGTCCTCCGGGTGGGGGTCCCTGTCTTTACGGGGATCCCTAACCACAAGCGCATTTCCAGGTTCTTCAACACGGTAGACGGCTTCGGCCGCTCGCGGGTCAACTGGCTGGACGACCTGCTGGGCGACCGGGGGAACCCGGGTTGGATTCTTCAGATTGCCTCGTCGCTCAGGGGGGTTTGGCGAGACATATCGCGCCCTCTTACCGTATGTTCCGGCTTCCGCCCTGTCCGCGGCAGTAGCATGATCAAGGTTGCCCGGAGGCATCTCACCGGGGGGGAGTTGTTCCTGCCCCTGCTGCCCCGGCCTGGGATTACCATAGTCGGGTCGTCGCTCTGCGGCGCGTTCAGCCAAGAGTTCGTCAACCAGCCTCTTCTGCTCAGCGAGCTGCTGGCGCAACGTGGCCTTCTCAGGATCCTCGTCTGTTTTCTGCACAGAGGCGGACGGGTCAGTGTGCTTGACGGTTCCGACGTGCTCTTTACCTTTGCCGGTGTTTCGACTGAGTACCAGCGACTCGGTGGGTACGGGCAGGCCTAGCAGGTTCCTCTGCTGACGGGTGACTCTCCCTGATGGGTCGAGTAGTGGCGGTGCACCGTCTGGGGGGAATTCTCCATCAAGGAGTTCCAGTTCGTCTTCCCTGTCCACAATGTCGGCCATGTGGACCGCGATTCCTCTCGAGGGCATGTCCTCGATGTCGCAGAGCGAATCGGGTTGTCGTCGAATAGGATCGAACAGAAGGGCAACATAGTGTCCCCAGCCACGGACTTGCACATGGGGGGTGGCTTCCCCGACGATTCTGCGGAGTGCTTTAAGACTCTGAATGCATTTTCGTTGAAGGGCGCTCGGGTGGCCTGGCGACTCAGGGTGCTGGAATGCAAGAAGTGCAGCTGCATCGATCAGGCGACATTACTCGCCGATTTCTTCGAAGTGCTCACGACTTCTGGGGTACTCCACCCGTTCAAAACGGAGGCGATAGTGTGTCGCCCGTAGGGTTCGACAAAGGCATCCCACTTCTTCAGGGGTAAGCGACTCGGGTACGCGGAAATTCAGCGCCGTCGTGGGCCAGAACTTCTCCGGGAAATAGTCCGCTGCAAGAATACTCTAGATGCTCCTGGGTTCGTCCTCGGGGTTCGGCCCTACATTACCCCACTCATCAACCGGGGAGGCTGAGGGACCGGTAGCGGTACCGAGGCGGACCTCTGGGATAGCAAACTCGGCGGTGGAGAATACGGTGAGCGAGCAGACTGGCCACCAAATTCTGGGCCTTCCTCTGAAGAGCGAGGTGACCTGACCACAATGTCGCGATAGGACGGGCTAACAGCCACTGCTTCGGGTACGGGAATCGCCGCTACCGGTGTCCGGTCATGTCGTGGCTCTACCGTCGTTGACCCCCAAAACAGCTCCTCGTGATCCCGAGTGGAGGTAGAGGGCGCTTCGGGTGACGATGGCGGTGGCCGCGCGGTCGAAACCTACGGAATTCCCAGGATTTCTTCCTCCTGGATGTACCTGCGGAGAGAGATGGGAATCCGGTGGACCTCAAATTCTGGGAGAACGAGGCTGACGCGTCTGGTTCCTGCCCCAGTCCTTGATACAGAGGAGCTGGGAGAAGGTTCCATCGCTGAATCGCATTCCGCTTCCGAATCGGAGAAGCGGGCAGGTTTGATCTCCGCCTGGTCCTTCCCAGGATTCTTCTTGTGGCGGCGACGACCCGCTCTTCTGCCTCTGGGTGGCTCTTCGGGACAGGGTTGACCCCTATCAGGCAGCCTTGGGGCGGTGCTGGCGCCGTGGCGGAGAGGGCCCCCACTCGAGACAGCCGGGGTGCGAGGGGAACCAGGGCAAATGTCAAAGGGTACATGGGGAGGACCTCCATGAACAGTACCCATGTGGGCGGGGCCTCTGTTGGAACTGGAAGGAGCATGGGGAAGACCTCCATGGTCGATGTGAGTGGAGCGAGGATGACCTTCACTCCTTGAGTTGCTGGGGCGAGGAGGACCTTCGCCAGTTGCAGAAAGGACGTAGGGGGGACTCCCACGTGGGAGAAGGAACGGATGGATGGTGCCTTCAGAAGGATGGGCTCCATACCCTGTACAGCGGGCGCGGGAAACGTTTTCGCGCTGAGCATCACTGCCACGGCGCAGGTCTTCCTGCAGGATGGGGGCAGCACGAGGCATGCCTCCATGACGAACCTCGGAGCGGGGAAGGCCCACGCTCTGTGGAGTAGTGGTACGGGGAGGACCTCCGTACGGGGTGGCATCACCGCAGGTTAGCTCGCGGCGATCACTACTTGGGCCTGCAACCCGGAGAGTCAACCCAGCCTGCCCGCGGGGCGGTTGGGGTCTCGATCCTGGTTGGGCGAAGGGGTGCCCCTGCTCAATGTACGCGGGGGCTTCATAATGTACGCCGGCGGTGGCTCGGGCCACTGTAGCTGTCGACGTGGACACGCCTAGGCGAGCGTCCTCAGCCCGGGCCCGGCGCTGACGTCGGGTCAGGCGGGCCGGTGCAGGTGGTGCAGGGACGTAGTCTTCCTGCTCTTCCTGCGGGGCCGGACGACGGCGCCGACGTGGCAGGACGGGAGCTCTCGCCTGGGGGCCCTGGGTCGGGGCCCTGAGCGGACTGAGCCGGACAGCGCCCGCCTCTTCAGCGTAAGGCGAAGAGTCGTCAAGGCGTTCCGAAGATAGGCTCCCGAAACGGTTGAATGTCTGGGTGGGGAGAAGGGGCTCCCTGCGCGGCCGGTTAGGGCGGCGTTGATGGCGGGGCCTGGAGGCCTCCAGGTCCAGGCGGGCCATATCCCTAGTCGGGATGACCCCTTCCTCCTCGTACCTGCGCACGAGGCTGTTGATCACCCTTCGTTGGATGACCTCTGATGGGGAAAGGGGATGCGGACGTCCCGTATTCCGTGATGCGGCAGCCGTCGTGGCAGTGGTGGTGCCATGTGGAGTGACCGTCGTGGTGTTGCCCCTGCCCTTGCGCGGGCGAGGAACGGATGGTGACCGCATCTCTGAAATAGAATCCTGGTTCCTGGCAAGCGAAGGGATCAACTCATCAGTACTGAGAGGAAAAGGATTGACAGCCAGTGCCCCAGCGTTCTTCCATCGTCCACTTCTGTGAGAAGGATCCATGCCAACGTGCTGCGGAGCGGAGTGCCCCGCGTTCTACTACCCCGACTGCCGGTGAGTTTCACGACAGGCCCGCCATTTGCGCGGCGGGACCAGGCAACAGATATCTGGATCCGGTGACACGTCAATCTACTGGTGTCTCGAACGCTACTAATCTCCATGCTGAGGAGAAGAATTTCACGTCGGGTTCAACATTTCTGTTTCCGACGCTTTCGCCAGGGCGCGCGCGCATCCGTCCATCAGGGGGGGGGGACACGCGGCTTTGTTGCCCTGCATTCCCGCTTTCCAAAGGTGGGCGACATTCGTTCCTTGTTCAGGTACGTTTTCTCCTTGATCGAAACAGGATGATGGGATGTCAGTTCTTCCTTCCGTGGATTCCTCCTCAGAACTCGTCACCTAGTCCGGGTCTCCCTCATAGATTTAATACGTAGTTCGTGAAACTCTTCCCAGTGCCATGTTTCCATGGGCGCCGGTTAATTACGCTGCTTCTGTCGGGACATTCCAAAGGGTCCAGTCAGGGCAGCAACCTTCGATCAGGGGAGTAGTCACGTTGAGGCATCAGTAGCGTGTCTGGATGCTGGGGTACCTGGCATGTCTGTCTGTTATCCTTGACCACAAGGCTTCTCGAGGGCGTGGAAGCCCGAGGCATCCCACATCGAGCGCGGGGAATTACATGTCATAGACACGTATCTGAGGTTTTCCTCAGCTTCCCGTGTTCAACACAGGGTATGCCGTGAGTTTAACGTCTAGCGGAGATGGATGAGAGTGAAATGGGACCATCGCAGGGGGGCTACAGTGAAGTTGGGCTTGAGCCTTGAAGAGGCTTCCTACGTATCCCCGTGGCAGGGAATCAAAGTCCGCGTAGTTCGGGATGGTGCCGGTAAACCGACGTGAAGCTAGACCTTGGTCCGAGGGGAGTTGGGCTTGAACCTCTGGGAGGATTCCTACATACCATGACTTGACATGGATCAAAGTCCTCGTAGTTCAAATGGGGTTTCGCCGGTGAACCGACGTGAAAGCAGACCTTGGTCCACTAGTGGTGGGCTTGAACCTCGTGGAGGATTCCTATGTACCATGCCTTGACATGGATCAAAGACCTCGTAGTTCAGGTGGTTGGGTCGCAATGGCTTACCACTGGACCAGAGTGCAGTTTAACGTCATGCTGGACGTAGGTAGAACACGACGTGAATTGGGTGATGGGTGGGCTTGAACCTCGTGGAGGCTTCCTACGTACCATGCCTTGACATGGATCAAAGACCTCGTAGTTCAAAGGGGAATGTAGTTTAACGTCATGCCGGACGAAGATGGGACCCGGCGTGAAGAAACGACGGGTGGGTGTGTCGGTGAACCGACGTGAAAGTAGACCTTGGTCCACTATTGGTGGGCTTGAACCTCGTGGAGGCTTCCTACGTACCATGCCTTGGCACGGATCAAAGTCCTCGTAGTTCGTTGGGATGGATGGGTCGCAATGGCTTACCACTGGACCGGGGTGCAGTTTAACGTCATGCTGGACGGGGGTGAAACTCGACGTGAATGAACGGTCGAGCAATGTGGCTTGAACCTCGTAGAGTCTTCCTACGTACCATGCCTTGACATGGATCAAAGACCTCGTAGTTTAGGTGGTGGGTCGCAATGTCTTACCACTGGACCAGAATGGGACCCGACTTGAATGAGCGATGGGTGGTCTTGAACCTCGTAGAGGCTTCCTACGTACCATGCCTTGACATGGATCAAAGACCTCGTAGTTCAAATGGTGGGTCGTAATGGCTTACCACTGGACCAGAGTGGGACCCGACGTGAATGAGCGACGGGTGGGCTTGAACCTCGTAGAGGCTTCCTACGTACCATGCCTTGACATGGATCAAAGACCTCGTAGTTCAAATGGTGGGTCGCAATGGCTTACCACTGGACCAGAGTGGGACCAGACGTGAATGAGCGACGGGTGGGCTTGAACCTCGTAGAGGCTTCCTACGTACCATGCCTTGGCATGGATCAAAGACCTCGTAGTTCAAATGGTGGGTCGTAATGGCTTACCACTGGACCAGAGTGGGACCCGACGTGAATGAGCGACGGGTGGGCTTGAACCTCGTAGAGGCTTCCTACGTACCATGCCTTGACATGGATCAAAGACCTCGTAGTTCAAATGGGGTGGTTTTGTCAGGGTCGGTGCTCACTCTAAGCCCACGTGAGTCATGCTTGGTGTGGGAAACAAGAGGTTGCATGGACCTGACGATCACGTCGCGAAGGGTTCGTCCGTGAGAAGCGAAGAGGGGCTTACGCGTTGGGCGGCCCATGGTGTTGGGACTTACTCCAGGATGGACGCCCATGGCGCGACAAAGCGCGGGGAAGATGGACCTTGGTCCGATGATGGGAGGTGCCTCGTTCCCTATCACGTCCTCCACTGACCTTGGTAGTGGGGAAGTACCGAGATGCACGGGTGCAATCATCCGTACCAAAGGTTAGGGACTTACGCTCTGAGGCGACCCTTCCCCTGCGAACATACACCACTCCGACAAGGAGGATCTCATTCCATGTGCGGAAGAGTTCCATTCCCGTGGAGACGAGTGGTGTAATGATTGTTCGAGCTGGGGGGACCCTTCGTGAGGGAGACGAGGTTGGGTCACAGTTTAACGTCATGTGTTGAGGACGTGGTGCTTGGCAGTTTAACGTCCTGCAGCTCGGACGAGGTGGGTTCACTCCACACCCCTAGGGCTTACATAACCGGTACCCTCTGGTCCTTGGGGAAGGGAAGGTGTCGGTAAGTCCATGGTAAAGGGGGGTCGTGGGAGGAACCACCGAGGGGTCCACGTTAGTGTGGCTATGCGAAGAAGCAATAGCCGTTAGCGTGCCTATGCGAAGAAGCATTAGGAGAAGCAACGCTACGGAAGGTGTTGTCCATGGGACTTTGAAATCACATCGTGCAAACCTGGAGGGTCGCACAGAAAGAGGAATCGCTAAGCAGAGGAGTGTGCTTCGCGAAGTGGGGTGCCTTGGCCTTAGCATGGGGCATAGGTGGGAGTGGGAGGTGCTTCGCGAAGTGGAACAGTGTTCGCGGAGCACTGCCTCGCGAAGAAAGAGTGGTTCGCGAAGCAGGGTCCTGCGAAGCAGTGTACTTTGCGAAGTGGAGCGATCCTGCCTTAGCATAAGGATTACTCGTATTGGTTGGGTGTTTCGCGAATCACAAATGCTCCGCGGCTGCCCGAGTTCCCTTGGGAATCCCCTTCCTTTGCGAACGCCCTTGAGCTTCGCGAAGGGCATCCCTCTCGAAAGAGGGGCTCAAAACGAAACAAATCAGAGTCGTCTCGCGAAGTAGAAATACCTCGCAGAGCTCATGATTCCCGGGGCAAAGCGTGCTTTGCGATTCGGGAGACTAGAAGCCGAAAGGTTGGATTGTCCGTTCCTGGGACTCAGGGGGAGTCGAGTATTTATAGGGAAGGGGCGCCGCGAAGCAGGGCTCGCGCGCCGCCTTCGGGGCTTCGCGGCGGCTCGCGAACGTCAAACGGGTTCGCGGAGGATTACCGCCTCTGGAGCTTCGCGGCGGCTCGCGAATGTCAAACCGGTTCGCGGAGGCTTACCGCCTCTGGAGCTTCGCGGGGCCGCCAAGGTTGAGATGCTTCGCGGCGGGGCTTCGCGGCTGTGCTTCGCGGCTGTGCTTCGCGAGGCAGCGCGCCGGCTGTCTTTTTCGGCCCTTCCTTTCGGGCCACATTTTTGGCGCCAACAGATATGCAAGATGTTACGAACCTATTTATATTTATAAGTGTTTTTATGTTATAGTATCATTTTTACAAAGATTTTTTATGATTAAATTTATTATGGTAAAATTATATGATACATATCTCCAAATAATATGTATTTAATTATCTAATGATTCATTCTAAAGAATACATGTTTTATTTTCATTTTCCTATCTTTAACAACTCAAGATATTGAAAGAATATTTTTCAAGAAAACCAAAATTATTTTTCTCTTTGTTCAGAAATATTTTAATTCTATATCCATATATTATATAAAATGTTTTCAATAATTTTTTACCATTACAAAATGAATTTATAAATTCACTTTTACCCATGTTGGACTATTTATATAAATGTTCAAAAAGAATCCTCTTACCATTTTCCGAATGAGGTAGTTGCTCCTTTTCAATGAAAATTTGAAAGGAATATTTATTTTAAAGTAAATTGTATGGATAAATTTTCCAAAAATCATTAATTATCTTTTCATTCAATATTACTTTACAAGTATCCATTTTTCATTAAAAATAAAATTTTTTCTTTAGTATCTTTGTAATTTTTATATTACAAGTAAGTTATTTAAAAATAAAAAGCATATTTTCTTCAAGAAAATTTCTAGTGATATGTTGAAGGTATTTACATCTATAACAACATCATTTTATGTTTCTTCTGATTTAATAGAGTCATAAACCAATGTTACTATCTTTATTCTTTCATTGTATGGTTCATGATTATGATTACGAAATATTAATGAAACCCATTTTTTACATGGGTTAATCTTTTATGTAATGAAAAAGGTTTTCATGCTCTTATGGCATACATATAAATGGATTATGATTATTTTATGGGAATTTATTCTATATAAATCTAATTCAATGGGTATATATTATTTTTTATGATCTCAATGGATACATGGGAGGTTATCCCAAGACTTAAATATGTCACATGAGAGATTATCTCAAGCCCAAAGTAGATACATAGGTGGTTAGCCCAATCCTAACATGTGATAAATGTCTTGGTGGGTATCCTTGACATAATATTTCTATGGTTGTGGTTATGAAACTCTTTTATGACATGATCTTATGCCAATTATATACTTTTTGGGATTATTTTATGTGATTCCTTTAGTATTAACATCTTATGAACTACCAATATTTATTCCTTGACTCATGATTATATATATTTTTGGGTATGAATTTCAATTTTTAAACTCATGTTCACATACCCTTATGCTTATGATATGCTTACATATGATTATTGATTGACATATCCCATTTTTACCCTTACTTATTATTTAAGATCACCCTTTATTATGTTTCATTTTCCCTAGAATATGAAGAAATGTTGAAAGAATGATTCATCTAATAAGGGTAATAGTTGTGAATAACTAAGTAGAATATGATGTAGATCTTTTATATACTAGTTTTTTATGCATCCCAATTTCCAAAGACACTAAACCTTTATGGTTTTGACATGGTTTTTATTGTTATATAATGAATATTCATTTAATTAGATGTCTTATTTATGTATGTAAATTTTTTGTTCTCCATATTTTTGTCCACATATATGGATTTAGTAGGGATGTGGTCTGGATACTGAGCTTATCCATGATTGCATCTCCCCTACTTGTTCAGTCTCTATGGAATCTTCCTTGATCTCCTCAGTTATACGTGAGGAACTCAGGTTTGTATTCATATTCTTTTTTAGATAAGGTATCATATAAGTTAATTATTTTTACTAAGACAAATTGTGACTTTTCATCTAATTATGGTTTCTTTTGGGGGTTGGTGGCTATGTTTTGAATGATGAGGGTAGGAAATCCATGAGAGTATGGAATAGTTTGGGAGTTGTTTGAAGTTCCTCATTATGTTCCATATTATTATTCCACTAATTATGTTTTCCTTTATTGGATGGATACAAATACATCTATTTGGAAAGTGAAAAGATAATTGGGGCCACAACCATATGACTGAGTTGTTCCTTGAGGATAAAATCATCTTGGTTTACTATCTTATGATTCATCCAATTATCAAACTTTCATTCTCATATAGCTATGACTTCTTTCCAATTGTCTTCTTCCTTTGGTTGTACATTTAACTTGTATGAAACTTTTTATAGAGATTTTATTAATTTCAACTATCTGGAATCAATAATTTTACAAATGATTTCTGTAGAGATAAAGTATTATTGTATGGGGCGACCAAACATCCAATGGAAAGGGAAATAGTCCGAATAATCATTGAGGCTAACTTCATTAGGTTTCATGGCCTCGAGAATCATGAGGATTTTATTCTCTATAGTTGTGAAAATATATATTAGAGCCTTCTCTTTTCAAAAATAGCTGATTCTTTTTCTTTAATCCCTATATCATGGATGACCATGGTTATTCCTTTCCACTATATGAGGTAAACCTTTCTATTATTATTTTAATGTGGGAGGTTTCAAGTGATATAGATATTTACATGGTACTACTATGGTTTCTTATGCTATTTTAAGGGTGAAAATGGTAGTTTCCCCCTTGCCATACTTTTTTTGCTGAGCAATAGGCATAAGTTATGATCTGACCATCCATGCCCCATTTTTTACTTATATTCCAAGAAAAATGTGTCACTCTTTAATCAATATACATTATTGTAAAATTTTATTCACTGTATAAAAAAAATATTTGTTTTTCATATTCTTGATAAATTTTAAAATTTTCCACTCAAATGGATAAAAATATGTGTAAATCAAGAGGACTTATATAAGGTTTATTTAGAAGATTAAGGTTTGGTGAGTAATTATTTTTAAAAAAAGGCATAATAAGGACGATTTATCTTAATTATAATTAATGATTAAGATCAATATCACTCAATTAAATTTATCATACTTGATTACCTTAAAAATTATATCACACAACATAAGTTCCTCCACATTTTTATATGATTCATAGTTCAATATGATAGATAAAATTATGAATACATCCTTATTGTTATCTATTTTTTATTTAAACCTTTTACCTTTTTCATATACATTTTTTATATGCATTTTTTATTTAGAGAATAAGAGATAAAAATATAATAATGATATTTGACTTGTGGTTTTCTTGACCTCATGGAAAAATATGCACAACCCATATATTATCCCTAACAATGTACTTCCTTAAAATAAATCCCATAAAATATCATCCCCCCGCAATTATCTTGAATAATATACATGAATTGGTACATAAGAGATGGATAATTAAAGATATATTAGCTTATATTATGGATCAAATATTTAGGTAGTCCATGGTATCTAATAGATTAAAAGAGGGGTAAATTAAATCAATTTATTTATAGAAAACCAAGGACTTTAGAAATGTACTTCAATAATATAAACATACATTTCAATCTCAAATTAGTTTTGAAAAATAATAAAATCAAGTTCAAACTCACAAAACATTTCCTAAGAGTCTCTTAAGAGACAGAGAAAATAATAAAGAATATTTTGAATTCTCTAGGAATACCTATCAATAGTAGGATTTTAATTTTTTACATTTACTAATAGGTATATAATTATATAATTGGAAAAAAAAAGAAAATTATTAAATATCAAGACTAAAGAACATTAGAAATATATCAAAAATAATTTAAAACATTAAATTCCAAAAATGTTAAAATATCCTTAAAAATAATTAGTCCTCAAAAATTATTTTGGATATTTTATTTCAAATCAAGAAAAATAGAAACCACAAAAAAATAAAATAGAATAAAAGGAAAATAAACCTAACCTAATGAACCGATTACCCCCCCCCCACACACACACATACAAACAGACACACACACACACTTATTTGAATGAATATTCTTAATGTATCTCATTCATGATTTATGGAAGTATTAACTAAAGGAAAAATATTGGATGAAAAATATATATAATGGAGTGATACAACTTTATGGAAATTTAGAAAACTTAGAGAAAAATAAGAGATTGTATAAGAAACATACTATTAACCTATAATTATTTGGCCTGAACCATTAGGTTATATCTAGAGAGACACAATACCTCATGCGTGCCTCCTTGTATACAAGAGGTCATCGACTAATAGTAAGTATATGAACATCATCAATGGTGAGAATATATATTCAGTATTAAATCCATAAATCAAAAATATAAATACAATATAGAACAAATCAGAGTAATAAAAGAATAAGATAAATCCTCAAAATTTAATAATAGAAGGTACACATGTCAAAAAAATTAACAAATCAAGCTCCCAGTGTAGAAATTCAAACTGGAGTATAAGGATTAAGTAAATAAAAAGAAAAGGTTTGGAATCATCCAGAGTCTATCCCAGTTCTACTATAATCTCCATTCTCTATTATTCAATTGTATTCCATGGCTCCCATTACCTTACCTAGATCTATATACATGAAGTTTTCATGAACATTGAGATGCATGTGCAGGGTGTGAGTAATAAACTCATTAGGACACCCCTAATACATCCTTAGCATGTTTTTAATAAGTATAACAAGTGTATTACATGCTATAGTAAATGTGAAAAAAAATCATATACTAATCACTAGTGTGCTAACAAATCCACCATGGGTCCCAAACACACCTTCTTCAACTCCATGCTAGAAGGATAATAATACTGGATGTCAAAAGTGATCAAGAGCAAGCCATATGGATAATGAACAAGTCACTCAGTTTCCACAAGGAATAAAGTCAACATATCACTTAACATCCATAACATCACAAACCCCTCCTCACAAAGATACCTCAATGAAGTGAGAGATATGGTGACTGCCTGAGTCCTATCATCAATAGGCCCTGAGTTGGTGACTATAAAAAAGGCTATAATAAAAATGCATATGGGAGGCATTACCATCTAAGAGAAACATATAGTAGAGATGTATAAGAAGGATACATCAAACAACACCTGCTCAAACACACACACACACACACACACACACACACATATATATATAAATCTCAAGTGAAAACATGAAATGGAATACAATACTATAATTACTAAAAGGGAAACTATAAGTACCAAAAAGGTAAAGAGAACATCAACCATGAATCCCAAACAACTTCTGCAAAATCATGAGCTAGTAATATACAGCCTGATCTCCAACCTTCTTTGGAATAATTGAAAAAAAAGTTTATATATACATATGGTGAGAATAATAGTATACTTCATAGGATCCTCATTGTAGCCTCTCATGAAAAATATAAATAAATCGTGCTAAATCACATTGAACAAAAAAAGAAACTAACTCATCACCAAAACAATTATACTATGTTCCCAGCCTCACCATGGCTAACTCTCACTAAGTATCTCATAAAATAGAGAATATAAAATAATAATGAAAAATCAATGGTACCTCCATATCACTTCTCACACTGGTTTTCCAATCTTCCCCAAAATCACACCATTTGATCCATCTCTCTTAAAATATAAGACAACCTGAAAACACCTAGGCAGGGCATTACAACATGTACATCATGCCTCGCATCATCACATCTTCTCATACCACATCACCATATATAGTAACAATGTAGTTAATAGATTCCACCAAAAATCACATGATTTTTATCATACATTGGGTATTATAACTCAAGGCATTACAACCCATACGCTGAGTATGTACTTTAATCCAATAGAGACTATACATGTCATACCTATAATAATATTTTGGATACTATATCTAGTAATACCTGTGTGTGAAATAACCACAATCCCTTATATCCCTCTACGCACATATACAGAAAAAAATAATCATCATCTATACCATCATATGTAACTACCAAGAGAAGAGATCAAGGATAGATGGGGTAGTTATCCATCCATCCTCCCATGGTGATTTTGGGGAAAACAACCTCTCATAGTTCATTGGGTGTCAAACACCCTAACCGACATAGGTGGGGTAGTGTATGAAATCACAGAATATGGAACATGTAATATAGATCACAAACACACTATGGTAACAACCTAGCCATAGGAAAAACTACAAATAATGTTGATCAGAATCTTGGAGGCCACTACTAAGACCAGATATCCTATAAGCACACAATCATTTAAAAGAGCTACATTAATTATTTATTTACTTTTTATAATTTCTTTCCACTAATTAATTCATTAGTCATTAATTTATCATTAACATTATTACATATTACATTAATTGTCAAATTAAATCTCATGCCCACCAAGAATAATCCAAACTGATTGCACAGTTTAACAAGATTAACATCTTTTATAATTTTCATTCCATAATCAACAAACCTCGTAGGTTAAACATTTATTCATTAATTATTAGTAGTATTACATAAATCAAGTACTCTAAGAAAGACATTCTAAGATAATACCAAGAGGAAACATGCAAAAAAGAACCTCCAATTACCTCAAATAGTGGGGAAAGGAATGAAAATAGGACAAGAAACTCATCCATCGGGCATCAAATAGATTAAAAGTGAGCATATAAGCTATCAACATCACATCAATAGGTAAGACTAGATTTAACATATTCCATCACCTCTAGTGTCATCCAGGACACCCACATGCATATACTAATATATTTATCCTTCACAGGTTTCAACTACTACCACATCATCCAGGCCTACCTGTCCACATCACATCACCCATCCCATGCTTGGTCATCCCATGCTCAACAATCCTAGGATCACATCACATTCGGGCCTCTTACACCATATCACATCATCCATCCCAGGATCATCCATCCTAGGCTCATATTAAAAGTATCATATCTAGATCACATCACAAAATTAGTAAGAAATAAACAAGAATAGTTGATTGGGCAATCTAGGCCCTAAAACAAGGCATCCAACATTCACATGAAATCATGCTCTCACGGATCCTAGACAAGGAACTCAAACTTCTTGATAAACCGGTAAAATCATACCCTAACAATTATCTTTTTCAAATAACCGATTCTTATTATATCTTTAATTAACTGATTCATTATTCACAAGTTCCATCTACGGATTACCAAAGGTATCAAGCTATAATGAGCTACAAAATTAATTAAACAATTACTTGAAACAAGTTTCCATGCACCCAACCATTCTCATTTATCATGACTTTTCAATTATTATCAGCAGGTATAAACATGCTTAACATTATTTATAAATTCCATTAATCACATGGAATATCACATTTAATTAAACATGCAAACTCGCGTCAATTTTATTATCATAAAATTACAAAAAAAAAAACATCTGATTTCAACATGCCTCTTCTTTAATTAATATTTATAATTAATTATCAATTAATTCATTATTTATGTTTGTTACCAATTTCAACATGATACTCTTAGAATAATAACATGCCAAAAAATTAGAGCACAGATATCATACGGTCAATAGAATCAAGAGGAAAACCACTATCACAGTGTAAAGCAATAAAACCAGCATGTGATCGTTGTCCAATTCCTTTAATGAGGAACAATGATTATTAGGTCAATTTCGTTATCATCCAAATGTCTAAAGAATGATCAATTTATGATTTTATGTAAATAAAATAGAAGCAATGAATCTCCAACCTCAAAGGTGTAAGAATTTTATGCGCAATAATGGACCAACATTGTGGATTCCAATCACCTCTCCAAAAAGAAGCTACCCCCATCCAAGGATGTTATGGAATAACCATACAAACAAAGAGTAAAGAAAACACCCATTATAAACATGGATATGATCCACCATTTCAAGGTAATAATAATGATTGGAAAAAAGACCAAATGATTAGAAACCAAAAGAAATAGTGGTAGAAATCATCCTGGATCACTATAGATTGAAGATGAAAGCCAAAGATCAATCCCATCAAATGAATACCCAAAACAATTGGAAGGAGGGTTGTGGAACACTTGGATTCTAAAGATAGATCTGATAGTCATAGGATTGAGAAAATACCTGAGGCACTTCTACATGTTATAAATTCACTGTAAATGGGATTTAAAAGGAATGTAATTCTTACATGTCATGTAATTATCAGGTTCTATATCTCACCAAAAAATCACATCGCCTCGAGGAATTTATCTCAAAATAAATACATGTCATGAATCACCTCATGAATCGTCCTTAGTAATCCTTGAATTACACATACATGATGTGAAAACCCCTTATATGTCATGTATTCTCCAAGCTTCTAGATTTTAACATCTGAACCCCTAATGAATCACTCTAAGCCTCCTCTAAGCACCATGATCCTAGAAAACACACAAAGTGTTGGAATACACATATACATGCCCTTATATTAGATACCTCCCAAATAGTTCTCATCCTAAACAATCCAAAACCAAACCCAAAGAGAAAATGAAAAGGGGTTCATCTGAACAACCACCCCATGAGATACCTCTCAAAGATATTGCCATTTTAGGAGTTTAGCTACCTCATTTAGAGGAAACATTCATAAAAACATTAAATGACAACAACCAGCTTCTGAACACTCTCATACGGGAGATACCTATCAAATGAGATTAAATACACAATAAGCAAAAAGATAAAATCATATTATAAATTATAAAGTCCAACATCAACAAAACGAACAATGTTATAAGAGAAGAGTTAAAAATGAAATATTTTGGGGTATTGAGTGTGCATCTAGAACTAACGTTCCTATGTACTCTCCTCCATGCCAATATACTTCCCCCAAACACAAACCAATATAATATCAGTCCCACACAACACCTTCTCCTAGAGGTCTTGGATCTACACAAGCTACTCTGTGAAGGTCACATTGTCATCAACATTAATCTCATCTAAATTAATGGAATGAGAGTTTTGATGAAGATAATGATAGGGCTGTGACATGTGAAAAAACCATGTATCTTGATCATCTATGGGGGGAATTTATATTTGATATTAAATTAATACAACATGATCAAACTCCTTGAAATTCCTAGCATCCTGGGGAGAAATCTTACTACCATGACCAAACCTTCACTACCCACGATAGGGAGATTCCTTCAATAACACATGATCTCCAACTTCAAACTCCATAGGTATCCTACTATAATCATCATAGGATTTATAATGATCCTGGGAGACTTTCGTCCTATCATGAATTTCTTGAACCATCTTTATCATACTGAATTAAAATTTTAACCCAAGAGTAGATGCCTCTATGACCCCATCCCAGCACAATGGAAAATGGAATGGTCGGTCGTACAAAGCTTCAAATAACGCTATATCAATTCTGGAGGGGAAGAAATTATTTTATGAAAACTAGAACAAAGGAGGGTTACTCATAAATGAACATCCAAAATTTAGGACATAAGAGTGAACCATGTCTTCAATAGTTTGTATGGTCTGATATGTTTGATCATCCATATTTAGAAAAAAGGAAGTGTTAAGTCATAAATAAGAACTAAAAGCATTTTGGAGACCTCTACACACCCTAGAGGTAAAATGAAGATCTTGATATGATATGACCATCCTCAGGACTCTATGGAGTCAAACCACATCCTCTAGATATTTCCTTGACAAAACTTCTTCTAAGATTGACTCCCTAATCCTTATAAAGTGGGATGATTTTATCAAATGATCAACTATCACCGATATAGCACCATAGACTCTCTGAGAATTATGTAAACTACTAATGAAGTCTATTAAGATGTCTTCCCAATTCCATTGGGTAACATCTAATGGCTAGATAAAAGCACTAGGAACATAGTGCTTGGACATCACTTTCTAGAAAACCAAACATTGAGAAACAAACTCTAAAATTGCATTCTTTAACCCACGCCACAAAAAATGACCTATAAAATTTCATTACATCTTTTCCATGATTGGATGTACTTCCAAAGATAAATTATGGAACTCCCAAAGAACCATATCACACATCACTGAAGGAATGAAAATATTTCCCTAAAACAACCCATGGTGTTTTCCATCCTCAAACCAACCATCAGTGGAATCACTAAAAATAACTCTATCTCTCTAAACCTCCACCTAAGAATACCTCAATCGGGACTCCTATACCTATATAACCAAAGATGAATGGACTTTCATCTAGAAAAGAAAACCTATACCCCCAACTTATCCCTTATCTAGATTCATCACTAAGAGTTATTACATCACTCCCTTGGAATCTCTATATTTATGCATGATATCACTACGTGACTACCTGCTCAGTGTATCAACCAAAACATTTCCCTTTCCTGGAATATATGAAATTTTAAATTCATAATCCTAAAATAATTACATAAACCAACACTGATGAAAGTTCAATTCATATTGGTAGAAGACATACATCAGGATCTTATGTTCAGTAAAATCAAAATAAAACATTCACTGATGTGGTAATGTCACCAAAACTTCAAAAAAAACATCATTTCCACCCAATTAAGATCATGGGTGGAATAGTTAAATTCATGGGGAAATAACTATCAATACCCATAAAAAACAAATAATCTATTATACATCAGAATACTTCCCAAGTGAATATGTGAAGCATTACAGAAAACCTCAAACTGACTCCCTCCACTAGAAAACAAATGACTGGAGCACTAAACAATTTCTCTTTTAGGTACTCAAAAATTCCTAACATAGGTCATTCCACAACAAACCATGATCCTTCCAGGTAAATACTTTCATATGATTCAAAAATTAAGAGAAATTGTCGATGAACCTCTTATAATATCTTAAAATACCAAAGAAACTCCTCACCTCTTCCACTATCATGATTCATCCCAAGACACAATTTCCTCTTTATTTGAAGGATCCATAACTACTCCCTATCGGGATATCATATTCCCCAATAAACATACTTTACGATGATATAACTCACAAATCAATAACTTTCCAAACAACTACTCATGATGAAGAACTCCCAAAATAGCAAGGATAAGCTATGCCTACACCTCCTCCGAAATGGAGTACACAAGGACGTCGTCAATGAAAACCACCATGAACCTATCTCAAAACTACCTAAACAATGGTTTCATCAATCCCATGAATACAGATGGAGAATTAATCACATTGAATTACATGCAAATGAACTCATAATTCCCATGAATAAAATTGAAATCATTCTTCTAAATATCATCATATTCCATTCTAATATGATGATATCCTAACCACAAATCAATATTTGAGAACCAAATTATTTGTAAGGACCCGAACCCAGTTGTCTGGAGTCGGTGCCTTATTTGATTACGTTGGAATACATACAAGGAATATGAATCCTGAAGGACCAAGTAGTTTAGTATTATTAGAAACAAGATATATACATAATTTCAACATTACATATGGAAATGAAAAACAACACTAATTTATTCCACTAGAGTCATCACATCTCCTAGATTATGCTTGTAAGTCATTTATTAATTACTTCTTCATGTCCTGAGAAAATGAAACATAAGAAAGGGGTGAGTTCAAATGCTCAGTAAGAGTAAGAAATAAAGCAGAAGATAATATAAACATTAGACATGGTGAATAATTGAAAGCACATTCCTTTAATAATAAACTTGAACACATTATGGCAGAAATATGAGCTGAGTAAATAATTCCATAATAAAACATAATCATGGGTATTCTAATAGTCGAATAAACACATGAAATTTCAATTACTAGATTCATTATTAGGGAAGTGCATATTCCGGACATCATAACCATACCGTTCAAGCCTCGTTCTAGGACCATAAAATAATCATTTTGTCAAGGCCCCGTGCCATGACCATAGTTTTTCTCATGAGACCTACCGATGCATCGAGAGGATATAGTGGGCCCCAACCATCACATAAGCAGTCCAATTCATTCCTAATATGAGTAGGTATAAACATAAACAACATATAAATTCATATTGAAACTATCATATGAAATGTAACTAACTTTCCCACACATTAAACATCAAACACTAACCATTCCAAGTAATATAGTGAATGGTTTTAGGATAGATCATCCACAATAGAGTTAGTCATAAAAAATTAAATAAAATATGTTATATGAATTCATAAATGATTAAACCCAATAATACCATGGGATAAACAAGAGTGTTTAATTAGACAAAAACACTCTTATAAAATCATTAAGCAATTCTTGAGATAAATACTCTTTTATTTTGAAAAGAAGATTTCTTTTGGAAAATCTTTCCATAAAACCAGAAGTGAAGTAAGATATTATTCTCATAATAAAATGAGTTATTTTATAAAGATAATGGTTTCCAAAAACATATTATATTGTTCCCTTGAAAATAGGTAAGAATTTGAGAAATTCCCTTGAATCGGGCTTGTATTTTTGAAACAATTTTGAAACTTCCTTTTAAAACATGTAAATATCCATAAAATAAGGAATTATTCTTGTTTGTAAACATATATATGATACTCACATAGAATATATTATAATTACATATCAATACATAATAAATTTATTGAGGTATTTAGACAATGAAAGTATCCCGAATGAAAATGGAAGTTCGGGTGGAAAAACCCTTACCTTAACTCCAAACATGTTCCCCTCTTGTACTTAATCTCCTGGAATATGAAATTATACTTTTTTATAACTTATTTAAAAACCTATTAGACATGTATTTACTTTACCATAATTCTGGTTAGTTCATTTATGTCTTTATTTATATGTTATTGTGTTGAGTTTTGTCGTTCTGGAGTGTTCGTTTACTTTATTTTCATATCTGGTTCACTTGTTTTTAAGTAATGAAGTTCATGTGGAATGGTTATACATCTCCGGGAATGGAATTATATATTATTAATAAACATAAATAATTTATAATGGTCATTTATATCATTTGGTTGCATGGAATGAGGATGAATCATTAGATGACAACCACTTCGATTATTCGGCGGTATTTGGAATATTATGAACTAGTTTTGTCATATGGCTTAATTATATGTACATAATATGGTTCATGAATATTAATTAGGTTATAACACATATATTATAGTCTTGTTAAACCATGAATATGGTTTCATGACTAGTAATTAAGAAGAAATTGAAGAACGAAACGTCATCGTCCATGAAGGTTATAAATCGGAACCTCATGGATTTCGATTTTGTTTATAAAAATAAAAGGGAGAGAGTAAGAATATTTATGATGGTTCTTCTATTGACATGATATAAATCCAGTATATATATGTTACTGGAGTTTTCATGGTCATTTGGAGATATTAGGTGAGTAGAGGATAGAAAAAGAAGATAAATTGAAATGAAATCAAATGAAAAAGAAGGGTGCTTTAGCTCTTGAAATAACTTCCTCGAGAACCTCCTTAAGGGAAGGGATTTAGGTCTTTTGGAAAGAACAAGAGCTTCCAGGTCGTGGGGAGGGACTAGGGAAGGGTATTTTGGCAGATCTTTGAGGAGCTTCAAGGCTTAGAGGAGTTAAGAGAAGAATGAGTGGTGAGTGGTTTTTATAGTGGAGGAGAGAGGTAATTTTTTAATATTTAATTCTTTATTTTATTATTTCCCTCAAGACAACCAATAGTATTGTTTAATGTGACCCCTAATAGTAATAAGTGCATGTGAGTTCGAACCAAGTGTCCTTTCATAACTTGTGGTGTCATAAATAGTGTATTTAACTGATAATTGGTATATGCGGTATTTTATCATATTTCACTATTCATAAAACATTCCAGAATTTCAAAAAAAATCCCCAAAATTCACCCCTACCATTTTTCGACATGTAGAATTAAAAAGTGCAATCAATTTTTTAAAAATAATTTTCTAAATATTATTAATTTAATTTTTAAATAAGTTCATAGTTAATTTTAAAAATAACAATCTTGAAGTGCATTTAGTTTTATGTGACATTGAAAAATTAATTAAGATCTCATTATCATATTTCATTAATAAAATAAAATAATATTATTATTTACTATTGATAAGGGTCATATTACTATTCATAAGGGTATGTTACTATTCACCAAAAATCAAGTTTGTTCTATCAGACTTCAAATGACTTACTGAACACAACTCTAGATGACCATTTTCCGAAATTCAAAACATAGAAGAGGAAAAGTTGTGTTTAATGGTTATATTATAAAATTTAATTCTATATTTATTTTCAAAACCTTGGGGTGTAACATTCTCCCCTCCTTACAAAAATGTCATCCTCGAAATTCACAAAATATTACCTAAAAGATTCGGGTATGTCTGTAACATAAGCTCCTCTGGCTCCTATGTTGCTTCCTCCATCTTATGGTTCCTCCATAGAACCTTCACTAGACAAGTCGTCTGATTTATCAATAATTGTTCTCTAGTATCAAGAATATTTATTGGATATTCATATTAAGATGGATCAGGCTCAAGTTTCACTTCTTCATAAGTGAGTACATGTGTTGGGTCTGGCATGTACTTTCTTAAAATTGACACATGGAACACATTGTGGACCTTGGAGAGACTTGGTGGCATTGACAAACGGTAAGCTATAGCTCCAATCCGGTCTAAAATTTCAAAAGGTATGGTGTAACTAGGACTTAATTTTCCCATCTTACCGAATCATACAATACCCTTCCATGGAGATACCTTTAAGAAAACGTGATCACCTTCTTGAAATTCCAAATCCTTCCTTCAATTATCAGCATAGATCTTTTGCCTACTTTGAGCTATTTTGATATGGTTCTGAATAATCTTCACCTTTTACATTGTCTCTTCAATAAGTTCTGGTCTTATGAGATTTCTTTCACCAACATCATCCCAGAAAGTTGGTGTACAACATCGCCTCCCATATAATGCTTCATAGGGTTCCATCTGTATACTTGAATGGAAGCTATTGTTGTAGGAAAATTATAACAGAGGTAAATACTAATCCCACATGCCTTGAAAATCATGTTAACAATACCTCAACATGTCTTCCAATGTTTGAATAGTTCGTTCTGATTGTCCATCAGTTTGTGGGTGGTAGGCAGTGCTCAAATGAAGATCAGTATCTAGGGACTTCTGACGACTTTTCCAGAATATTGATGTAAAATGTGGATCACGATCGAAAACAATCGATCGGGTTACTCCATGAAGTCTCACAAAATCATTGATATATAGTCTTTCAAGACGTTCAAGTGGTAGATCTTATCTTATGGAAATAAAATGTGCCGATGTGGTAAGACGATCAATAATGACCCATATTGCATCATTCCTTCTAGGAGTCTTTGGTAGTCCCATGACAAAGTCCATAGTGATATTATCCCATTTCCACTTAGGTATGGGAAGAGGTTGCAATACTCCTCCAGGCCATTGCCTTCCAGATTTTACTTGTTGACAAACCAAACATTGTGACACAAAATCAGAAATCTCCTTCTTCATGTTGTCCCACATAAAATGTTCCTTAAATTGAAGAAGAAATATCATATATAAAATTTTATTTCCAAAATTTCCAATTCAAACCAAAAATCATAAACTAAACTTGAAAAAAAAATATTTTATTACATCAAAGGGGTTAAAACTGGGTCTCCATTTATCAATTTGAAGAGCTCATGGTTTCATAGAAACTAAACCAAAGCCCTATGAATTATTTTTTGAATCTAAATCTGGGAAAAGAGTGTGGGGGAATACATAACCAATTTTTATACATTTATAGTCAAAAGAAACCCATATCGATAAAAATTTACTTATTATATCCACTAGTTTCCGCGGTTTTTCCCCTTCATAAACATAACACATCCAATGATAGAATGAAAAACAAATCAAGTCTCTATGATACCGAATATTTCCTTGAAATCACTCAAGAAGTGTCCCATTTTAAAAGTATCCACATAGAATTGGCATCATGGAAGGATGTTAAAATTATTTTGGAATAGAAAGACTTACTTTTATCCTCATTTATCAATATCTCTTCTCTAGAATAAGATCTGATAAGAATATTCTGATTTGGGTTGATATTCTTCAACGAGTATGGAATCTTGGAATCTTCACTCTAATAGATCATAACATCCTTATAGAAACTATACTCTTTAGAACATATAAAAACATCTTTAGCTTGATCCACTAGTGGAGGATTCCTATCAAAAATCAAATCAAATCCTAATAAGTTAGGTAGAGCAATGGAAAATGGGAAACATAGGTTCCAACTTCTTCAGTGTAGAGAATCTCTCAACACTACACTCATTCCATCCATCCTTATTTTGTTTTCTATTATAATAATATATTATTTTATATAAATTCATCTATAATTATCTTCTTATCATTATTATTCCCACACAATTGGAAAGTTGAGTGAACTCATCATCACTCATCTAGATATCACTACCATCATAAGAAATTTTAGTAGTTTTTTTCTTGAAAGATACTCCTTTCCTCTTATATTATTATTTTTCATCATCTATTTTTGAGTTTTATATCAAAATACATCAATATTATAATCATTTAATTATATTTTATATTTTCTATATGTATGGTGTCTTTAAGAGGTTTCCTATTTGATTCCCATTCTCTTTATATAATTATATGATCTTGTAAACTATATTTCTATCTATAATTTATGTTTAATTAGGTTTTCAATGTTAATTTTCTATCATAATAAACCCATAGTGCATATTTATAGTCTAATATATAAATAAAAAAGTAAAACTTTGATATTCAACCTAAATTATAGTAATTTCACTATCTAAAGATTTTTATCTACAAAAATGTCTAGTTTTATTATTTTTTATATCCCATTTATAGTTTTACCCTCTATATAATTCCTTTTTTTATTTTCTAATAAATAAACATGATAGTATTTTATGGAATCCCATTCAAGACCTTGAAAAAAGTTAAATTCACTAAAAAATCACCCAAAGAGTATAAAATCAAAAAAAAATGAGAATTAAAATAAGGCAGAGATCCATTGTAGGTTCAATCCACCTAGATACCAAAACCCTACCCAACGTACCGTCAAGATAAATAATTAGAACAACCTCGATATTCTACACTCACTCTTCCCGATAATTGGGACTACATGAACTCATCATCTAAGGAAGAAACCAATGAGCATGTCACAAAATAAGTTCTTATTTCTATTACATAAAGAAACACACCAAGGATATGAATCACAAGCTTCAAACAAACCTCACTAAAACCCAAAAAATTATATAAACCCACATCAAGGATAACCATTCAAAAAAACATTAAATTTTTATCATAATCCTAATACAACTCAGTAAAATTATGAAAAGAACCTTCATTGAACTGCATGACCAATAGGGACATCACACCCCATCCAAGATGAAATATAACTCACCTAAATCATGATTGTTGACAATCATAACGACACCTTCAGAGACAAAATCACCACCACCATCACACTACGTCAACCTCATATAAGGTTACTACTATTTAAACATCACACTACCACTATCATAGAAGATAAAATTTATTAAACATACCTAATAGAAACCCTAAAATTATGTTAGAGAGGGGGAACCAAAGAATAATGAAATAGACACAAGAGATCTAGGATAAGTAGCAAACTGCACTGAAAGCCCTTGATAATGGTAGAGGGATAGAGATTACTAGAAAAGGGGAATATTTAAATGAATAACAACCATCCCTAACAATTAACAAAAAATATATATTGGTAAAAATCTATAAAAAGAAGAAAAATATGGGTAAATCCCTAACCAATATAGATTGATCCTACTTCTATATTCCACATTATTCAAAACACCACTAGGAAAATGAATCCAAATCCACTATCACATCTTAATGGTGAACCAAACACCTTAAGAAAAATATAAACTATTCAAAAACACTTTGGGTTGGATGACCCATCACCAAGACTGAGAGACATCACCAAAGACGGGATCTGGGTTGATTTTTAATTGGAAATTCCACTTAGGAATCAGATACATGTAACTATACTCACTAGTAAAGAACTAATGATAGGGGTTAATAACTAATAATAAAACACTAGGAATCAGAGGTATCAACATCACTAATTAATGCATTTGAGACATTTATGGTGAAAATTCATGTGAAAACAACCAAAATTCCCAAAATGATATATGGAACTATAATAAAATCACCACTAATCCTTAAAATAACCAAAAAATAGAATTGAAATATAAACATAAAATCCAAATGGGATTATGGTATTCATCATCGTAGGATTTAGACATAAAGATCCACTCTTTAAGCCCCCACTTAGGGGGGAACCTAGTGGTGATAGAAAAATGAGGTAATGTTGCTCTAAGGCTCTCATTATTTTCAATTAAGGATGATGATTTAGATTCAAGATTTCTATTTTATAACTAGAATGTGAGTTGTTTTAAAAAATTTAATCTAAAAATACATTAGTGTCAAGAAAACATGGAGAAAATGTTTTATACAATTTTTATAAAAAAATAGTGTAAATCATGGTGAATTGAAGATTCAAAAGGTATTAATTTTAAAAATTATCATAAAGAAAAATTAATTATGAAAAAAATAAAATGATACAATAGTATAAACCTTTTATTTTACAATATAAATAAATTAAAGTTAAAATGGTTAGATAAAGAAAATAAATTCTGGAAGTTAATAAAAATTTTACAAAATTATAGGAGTTAAAAATGATTTTGAAAAATGGAAATACTAAAATATATTATATATTTAAAATTAAAGTTAAATAGTTATAATAATTCATATATAAAAATATAATGACATAATTATTACTAAATTTTATCAAGATAAGGAATCACTCATACCATATTTATCAAAAGTTTACATACAAAAAATTAATGGTATGAGTGGATCTAGTAGAGCTAGTTGAGTTGGTTCATAGTAGTGGTTGATGGAGTATGGTAGAGTTGTTTGTTGTTGGTGTTAACTTCTTAAACATTTGTGATGCATGAAGGTTATTTTCCTTACCATATAATGGTTATTTCAGGTGATATTTTCCATTGTATATTTACATTCTAGATTATTACATGTGTTGTTGTAATGGATAGTTGTTGTCTCATTTAAACATATATTAATAGTTAAAATATTTATTTATATTGTTAGTGGTCATTGGATATATCATGCTTATTTTTATTTTATATATGTTTTAGGTTTATATAGTTTAAGGAATCTCATGTGTGTATATACCTTTTTGGTTCTTGTTCCAAACCCCTAGCTTACTGGATGTGCTATTGTGGTGGCACACATAGTCTACTGTCATATTAAGTGAGGATATGGTAGTTTTTTTCATGCCCCCCCCCCCACCTCCAATCGATTAATGGGGTGGTGACTAACATAGTGGATATTAGAATCACTTTAGGTTAATAATTACACTATGTTTATTTTAAATCCAAATACCAATAAACAATAATAATTAGCAATGTTAAAACAAAAAATACAGAGAACATAACTAACCAAATATGTAAATGATATGTTCTAAAACCAAAAATTAAAATATCTTGGGCCACAAAATAACTTTATACAAATGATCTTCAACATAATATATATGAAAAGTAAATAAAATGAATACACTAAAAACTCTGAATCACCTCCATATACAATGAACAACTAAGTTCTATAAAAACCACTAACATGGTCTTAAATTTTTTAAATATAATAGATAAAATTACGGTTGAGTATACATTTTAATTATTATGTTCCTCATAAATCACTTTCATGTTTTAATTTTTATGAAGCATAATAAATCTACTATGAGTAAAATAAAAAACACGATGGTTTTATCTCAATCCCAATGGTAATTACACATCCCCCCATACTTCACCACAATCACACCCCCCTAAAACTCATCATACAATATAATACAACATTAATAAAATAGTATATCATAAAGGACCCTTGTAACCCCTTCCCCACCAAATTTGTTTCTACTAGTCAACATCATAATAAGGGAAAATAATATCCCTGGGGAAAAACATTATCACATGTATGATAATGAAACACCATTGAGAGGTAAAGTGGTTATAAATGAAATATAACATGGATGTTGGGTTATATCTAGATTCAAATACAAAATGTATGTTGTAATGTACTTCATCCAACTCAAATGGTGGTCACGTAGAGAATATAAAATATTTCCAAATCCACAAGTCAAATAAACAAATGTAAAATAATATAATCACAATATATATAGGTAGTGTTATATATCAATAATTCCATTAATTACCAATCCATTACTATTAATATTATTTCATTCATTTCACTACTCTCATCTCCCAATTTTCAATGTGATTTACAAATTCCATAAAAAGGTTTCTATAACCATGGAATATAATTAGTCTAATAACTTTATAAAATTTCATCTCAATATCTTCCCTCTAAATAGTCATTACCTCTAAAAATATCATAACTATATCATTCCATCATGTAATTTCATGAGTCATTATGTATTAATGGAACTGGTATATAATGGATTCCAATGGAGTGTAACCTAAGGGGAATTTAATTTTTTTTATCACCTCAAGATTGAGGTTGTTTTAGTAACTCTCTAGAATAAAAAAAAAATTAATTTGATAAAGTTTTCAGAAAAGTTTTATGAATGAAATTTGTGAATTTGATAAAAAATGAAAAACTATGAAAGTTCATGAAAAAATAATCAGTTACTCAGTATATTGTCATTGAGTAGCTGATAGAGTAACCAATGGGGGTATCCCATAGGTTTTTTCACCAAGTGACCAATATAGGAACACCGAGTACCAGGTTAACCCAAGGTAGTTTTTTTAATAGAGGAAAAAATAAATTTTTTATTTTTAAAATAAGATATCCCCTTGAAGTTACACTCATTACATCCATCCAAGAAAGGTGGAGACATCCTTATTTATTCTTTTCTCCCCTATATTCCTCCCTAAGATGTTCAAAATTATTTGGTTCATTCCTAGAGGTAAGAATCCTTATTTGTTTCATCTTATTCTATTATTCATCCATGTATTATAGTTTTTGGATGTTATTTCTAGGGGTTTAAAATGAAATGAGAAATTTGGTATTTTATTGTGGAGGTATCCAGATCCATCTATATGTTTTATGTACTTTTTTCATGAGGTTTCAATAATTTGGAACCACTCGTTGAGTATTATGTTTTTTATAACAATTATGAAAAAATTATAAAAATTAATTATAATTATTTTAAAATTAATTAATGGGTTCCTTGAATGAGATAAGGGAATGTGGTCATGATAATGATTAGGTTATCTTGGATTGAATGAACAAAAATCCTTAAAAATGGAAAAATACGTGAAATAGTTACTTGGTTATTAATGTTCTCAACTTTTATATATAATATCATGTGGTGTGTGATGTGAAAGCAGGGGTAAGAAAGTTAAACTATTATAAGTGATAAATTATTTAGAATAAATAGAAATGGAAAAATATATGCGACCTATTAGGTTCATAGTGGAAATATAAGACATTTTACCATAGAAATTGAGTCACTCTATAACTCTAGTTAGGTGATAATATTCGGATATAAATAGTGATTGACCCAGTGGAGGGTGTCCAATCTTTAGTAATGGATTGAGTTACCTAGTTAGGTCTTAGGTGTTAATGTTTAATTCTACATAGATAACCATAATCTATGTATAGTTTGAGTTATTGGTTTACTTGGGTTAATGTATAGGATATGGGATCACTCGGAGTAGAGATCAAAAAAATGGGATGGAGATCATCATGAGAGGCTATGGGAAGCATTATATAATTGTGAAAGAAATTTTTACTAAGGGTTGAATTATTGGTTATCTTCATAGTTATTGATTCACCTTAGGGTTTGTATAAAATATGAGATATTTATGATACTAAGGGATAAGTCATATCAAGAGATTTAGTTTATGATGTGGAAATGGGTTTAATAGTATAGAGTGAGATTGTTCTGGTATGACTGTGATTGATAGTTTGTTGATGGTTAAGTATCATGTTGGATAGAATTTGATGGGTATATCCCAAGACCAAAGATTTGGGAATATTATTTATTTTCAAGGGATTTTAAAATATGGTATAGTAAATGATAGATATAATTTAATCTTGGAATAATTTACTTCCATATAGAGTGTACCATAATAATCAATGTAGTTGATTTGATAATTGAGTTTAGATAAGGGATAAGAATTTGATATGTAAAAATATGGAATATAGGAGGTGTGGTAGAATATTATCCAAGGGAAAATATTGAGAAATTTGATTATGATATTTTGATTATATATCCTGGAATATTTTTATTGACTTGATGTGTCTCAAGCCTCATGGGTGGATTCCCAACCATGGAAGTTACAAAATGGTATGAAACTATTATTTTATTTATCCTTTGATGTGGGACTTGGTAGATGGATATAGGACTAGTTGGAACTTGTTATTGAAGTCATATGTGTATTTGGACAATATAAGTATGGGTATATGTCTAAATTATCTAGGAGTTTGGATTATGGTGATTACTTTTAATTATTAAAATTTAGTTTTTTTATGATGTGTGATTTTTATGAGTTATGATTTATTATTTTACACTTAGATTGCAGTGGCATGATGTGTGTATGCATTCATTATACTTGGCATGTTGGTTCCCCTAACATGTACATGACTCTTTGTATTTGATTAACAAATAAAAGATAATTTTGGGTTATTTAAGACATCAACAATAACTAATATTTTGTTTTCTTGAATAACTTAGTAGTGGAACATTACTTAACTGAACTTGATCATGATGACTTGTATGATAGGCATAACTCGATAGTGATGTCATCAATATGAATGTAGATGCGCTAATGACCCTAGAGTGTGTAGTTGGTATATCAATAGCACAATATAGATGAGAGACCTAGACTGGGTGTGTTGGAATATGGTTTTTCCTAAAGCCGTGTGAGATAGAATCATGGATGTTTCTTTCTAATTTGTGACATATATATGATGTATAGATTATAGGAGAGACTAGATAGCTTGAGGATGATAATGTATGACTCAAGATAACATGAATTGAGAACTTTTGTGGAGTAGTGGGGTTCTTTACTTGTTTTTTATAAACATGGGTGGTTATATGTGAGGATTGCATAGGTGAGGGGTTATTACAAGTATAGAAATGTCTAAATGTGAGAAGAGCATGAATAGATCCTTAATATGATAATAATACCACATGGGTGATGTGTGATCGAGTTAATTTCATAGTTATGTGGAGATAATTGAATATGTATTGGAATGAAATCATAGATAGTGATTTTTTAAAAGTTTATTAAAATGAATGAGAGATATGGCTAGTTACATAAAAATCTGATCCTTATATTAAGGGGATACGAACAATTATGGTGTTAGTTTTATTGAATAGAAGGGTATAAAGAGAGTTTATACCTACTCAAAAGTATTATTCAATGTAGAAAATTTATGGTTATGCATCATTGTGATGGTGGATATTTAGATTCTATCATTCTTGTGGATAAGAGAGTAGATATTCCAATGGAGTAAATGTTATGTGGAATGTTATTCTAAGATAGTATTTATGATGGAGAGTATATAAATCAGTTATTCATGATTGTAATTGAGTGTAATGGGATACATGTTGATTGAAGGGTGTTTAGGGATATCTTAAGAGGATATATTGTGCAAGATTTAGGAATTTTGATAATTTTTTAGAGTTAAATAAAGGGATTCTTGTGAGGTTATAGGAAATGATCACGCTTGTGGTGCGTTTGAGAAAGAGATGATAGTGGAAGGTGTGTGAAACCACATATTTAGAAATATATGATAGAATTATCTCTTATGATGTTGTAATGTGTTGAAGTTACATTGGAAACTTTTATGATAATATTGGAGTGTAGATTGACTAGAGATATAAGATCCCATCTTTTCCCAGGTATGTTTCTCTATAATGTTTTTGTTTGAACATCAACATAATTTTTTAGACCATTTTAAATTCTCATATTTAAGCCTATTAATTTTTTATAATTGATTTTCATAGGTGTATAATGGTTCAATGGAAGTTTTATAGGGGTGGTAGTGGTGGAATACATCATTGGATATGTTTTAGTGCCACTAATTGGTTGGTACGGTTCACTAGCTAACTAGTGGGATTACAGTAGTTAGGAAAATCTATAGGAATTCTGTCCACCAGCCAATGGGGTTCCAATTCAAGAAGTGACTCTGGAGGACATTGTTTTCCAGCCAGTAGAGCCCTCAAGTTACCCAGTGGTGTTGGGCTGGGCCAGGCAATGTAGGGGAAGAATCATATTTTCTATCCTAAACCCCTTGTGTAAGCCTCTTAATCACTTTTTTTGACCCTCATATAATATTATATGAATTTGAAAAGTTCTCTAAGAAATATTTGGATTCTACGTCACCTCTTCTTGATCTTTTTATCCTCTCTTCGATCTAGAAAACTTGAATTGGGATGTTCTTCTTAGTTTTTATGTTTTTCTCTTGTTCTTCCTTGGGTCTCCTTATTCCAACCATGATGTGATGTATAACCGTTTTCTATAGCATATCAATCTTTTTCACATTGATCTTGGCATTTTATGTCATGGTTTCTTCTTCATTTTTTGAGGTGGTTGGTCAAAAAAAGTTCTTATGGTCTGATTCAATTTTTTAGTATGCACAATATGTGAGATCATGTCAAAATTCCGTGTGCATAGCCATTAATAAATATAATCCCCTATATTGGCATTATTTCTCTTTCTTAGACATCCCACAGATCTCTTTGGGTCGGTTGGTATTGATACATGAACTTGTGGCCACCTGAGGGGTGTGCTTACTATTTACCCTAGGTAGGAACTTGGAATGTATGAACCCAGATCCCTATGTTGAATTGGGAATTGTTATTATAATGGTTTAATTTGTGATTTATTTTAACTTGTGAATTGATAAAATTATATTTCTTATCACTTGACATATAAGTGGTTAAAAGGTATAAAATTTGGATTTGTTTATGAAAAAATGGGGTGTGAAAGGGTAAGTAGGTTAACATGGAATGAGAATCTAAAATGATATACTTGTTATGTGATTTGTTAACTTGAAATGATAAGGTTAATGGATTATAGTTATAATTGGTAATATAATTAGAAAAAGGTATGAAGTAACCCATATGGAATATGTTAGCATGTTTGTAAAGTATAGTGATTTTATATGTTTGACTATTGTTTAGTTCCTAAGGGAGAGACACATGTTGGTTTGATTTTTGAGGGATAGATTCATGATAACATGATATATAAGGATGATAGGCATGGATATATGTTTTTTGAGGTTAAAAAGTGTAGTTTATTGATACTAGTGAGTGAAGGGATGGGTGGATTGATGCTTGAGGGAGAGGTGCATGATTTCTGAATGCTTGAGGGTGAGATTATTTATTTCAGAAGCAAATGATTAAATAATGTATGATTTTATATGTTTTTTAATGGAGATAATGGATAAAGGAAATGTCACTCATTTCTGGTTCATTATAATGGAGTGTAAGGATAGACACATTTGGCATCATGTTGAGGCAGGTTTGGGATTACCTCAGGTAGAGATTGAGGGTCAATGGTTTTACTTTGATATTTCATATTTATTTATGAAATTATTTCCTATTTAGTATAATATCTCATGCACTATGTTATTAGACTGTATTTGGTTACACATTGTGGGTGTCTTCTAACTAATTTTTACTCACACCCTATTCAGGAACGGTTTGGTACCTGGGAAGACTTCATGAACACTGGTTTGGACAAAGTCAAGGGTCCCTGTTCTTGATTTACTGATTACAGGATGTGATCAGAGCTGGAATATAGGACCAAGAATGGGTTTTGGGACTAGGTTTTTGGATTATTTATTTTTTATTCTATTTATAGTTGTTTACTTTTATAACTTTCAGCCTAACATTTAGTTGGCATATAGTATGACATGAAATTGTTTATTATTATTATTTGGATTGTTGGTATTAATTTTTTATATGATAGAGGTGTATGTTGTGATTTATTTATATTATTTTTGTCTTGATTGTTACTTTTTCTAGAGGGTGTAGTATCCCCAATATATTCCTTAGTCCCTCACAGCTAGCCAGAAGCCTCTATTATATGGGGAGGTGTTCCTAAGGCCTTGTGGAGACTTGTCTCAATCATGTGAGGGAGTACCAGGATTTGGATGTTACAAAATGGTTTCAAAGGTAGTATTTTTTATTTCTTTTCTATTTGTGGAAGGTATACATGAGACTAGGATGTGTCAGATCTTGGAAATAAGCTTTTTCATGGGAGTATATTACCCATGTGTGGGGGGAAACCCGAGTTACCAAGGATAGGATCATAGTCCTTGATGTTAATTTATTATATTTTTGATGTTATTTCACCTTGGTTGATGCACTTAATATGTGATGTTACTATTTTATGATATTTTATTCATGGTTCGTTATAGCATGAGGTGAGTATAGATGCATCATGTTTGGAAAATAAGGGGAATATGTTAACATGAATTGTTCATTCTAAGGGACATATTTACCAAATATGATGTATTTTTCTATCAAAATTGTAAAATAAATTACCTTGATGAATGTTATAAAAAGGAATGAGTGAATCTTCTATAAAATGTTAAATCACTGGTTAAGCCGGTGTAAAGTGACCCTTAATCTTGGTTATTTTTTGTAACATTGTTCTTCTAAGGTTAATATTGTTTTTTATCTCATGATATGAGGAGTGTGTTGACCCTTGAAGACAAAATTCATATATTTCATCTTATGTCTAAGTGTTATGAGAATGTTAACTAGAACACACATTATTTAGTGGAACCAAAACTTCCTACGGCCTTAGTAAATCAAATAGATGATCAGCTCTATGATAGTTTATTCAGAGTCATGAAATCATTAAAATGGTGGCTACTCACATTGTTCTATTTATGTCAGATATGATGAGAGAGTTTGAGCTACGACACCCACCCATATTTTTTTGGGGATGGAAGGCCCCAAGTAGTGGAGTTTTTGATTGAATTTTTTCATATGATCTTCAATTATCTAGAGACATACATGGATAGTAGGGTAAATCATTAGACTTGCATGCTATGGGGACCATCCAAGCACTAGTGGGTGATCTTAGTTGAGGATAATCAGTATGAGGGGATAACTTTAGTTGATTTCCCAATGAGGTTCCTAGGTAATTTATACCCAAAGATACCAAGAGAGGAGAGATCTTGGGAATTCATGAACCTGACACAAGGGGGTATGTTAGTTATGGATTACGCTAGACATTTCATGAACCTGCAATGTTTTTCTCTGATGATGGTTGGAGATGAGGCAGCTAGGGTGAATCTCTTACAGGAAGATTTTTTCTACGATATAAAGTATTAGGTGAATTTCTTTCAACTGACCAATTTATCAAAGATTGTGAATCAAGATTTTATTTTATAAGGGAACCTAAGGGGTGACCAGAGTGGTGGGTAGGAAGTTTTAGTTGGGTAGTCTGCTAGCACTTCCTCTTGTATAAGGAAGCATATTTTTGAGCGCTACCATCTAGATAGAAATGGGAATAGTATCTAGGGTAGTGGTTCATCCTTTCCTAGTGGTGACTAAGTATGTTGTTACTAGTGTGGTAAGTATATCCACAATAAAGATCAATCTACTTGACCACTGGTGGAGTGTTGTTCATATAGTAATATGGACCACCTACAGAGGTTCTATTAGAGCACTAGGTATTTGAGTGGTGGTAGAGGATCATGGAAAGAACTAGAGTCGAGGAAGGACTTAGTTTCACCTCATCATATAGATATCTAGAGTTCCACCAATTTATTAGGTTGAGGTAGGGGATATGGTACCCTGACATAGGAGTGATATACTAAGAAATAGGGATCCTTACAAGGGAGTCACACTAGGGCCTAGGTCAAAGGGGTGAGTCATATGATTTCATTATAGTATACTCCTACCAGTCTGTATGGGGGATTATCCATTATTTAGGGTATGATTTTAAAAACATATACCCTCATGTCTTTTCTCTTTGATATAGGGTAACCTTACTCTTACATATCTACCTAATTTTTCCATATCTTAAGTTTGACCATTAACTATCTATTTGGAGTTATGTTTATTGACATGTTGTTATGAGTGTGATCAATGGGTGTGAGATGCTACAATTTGTTTTCACTCGATATTGGTGGTTAATATTTTCACTGGGAATTTTTTTTGTTTTAAATTACAAGATTCTATTTCATTTTGGATATGGATTGGTTAGTTTTGTACCAGGATCATATAAAAAATTATTATTTGAGAATGGATTTCCTACTCTAAGATAGTATGGATATATCCATCATGGTGAATTGGATATTCAATCTAGTTGTGTTTTAAAAATTTAGTGTGGATTGAGTTATCTCATGTACTAGGAAGCAATCCTTGTGTTGGATGATGGTGAGTAATAGTAAATTACTTTTCCTCCAGTAGTGGACTATTTTTTGGACATCTTTAAAAAACAATTCTTCGACTTACCACCAGAGTAATAGATTACAATATTTATTAAGTTGGTATAAAGACCTGAACATGTTTCTACCACACCTTATAGTATGGAACCATGGGATATTCAAGAGTTGAAAATTTAGTTACAAGATCTGGAAGATAAAGGATTTAAATGTCCTATTACTTCACTGTTAGGTTCTCCTATCCTTTTTTCCAAGAAGAAGAATGGGACTTTTAATTTATGTGTAAATTATTATAGATTTAACTAGATTATGGAAAAGAAATGGTATTCCATTTTATGAATTAATGATATCTTCGATTAGCTGATAGGTGTATAGATTTTCACCATGATTGACTTGAGGTCAAGGTACAATAAATTAAGGGTGAGTACTTTTGACATTCCCCAGAATAATTTTAGCAATGGATATAGCTTTTATGAGTGTGTAGTTATGTTTTTTGGTCTAATGAATGCACTATTATTATTCATGGCATTGATTAATCATATCTTACTTCCATTTCTAAATCATTTTATGGTGGTCTTTGTAAATGAAATCTTGGATTAATTTCAGTCTAGATATGATCATGACTAATATCTTGAAATAACTTTTAGTATCTTAATAAAGAATTATATATATGAAAAACTATCTAAATTATATTTCTAGATTTAAAAACATAACTTCTTTGATCACGTTATCTTAGAGGATAGAGTGTTAATGGACCCATGGAAGGTGGTAGTCATGGATTCCTAGAAACTTCCTAAGAATTCATTTGATATTTTTAGATTTATGGGTTAAGTATCTATTACTGGTCTTCGATCCAAGACTTCTACCATCTAGATGAACTGATGTTCAAGATAACCAAGAAAGGGGTAAATTTTGTTTGGTCAAATTACTATGAGGATGATTTTTAGGAATTTAGGAGTAGGTTGACCTCATCCCTGATCCCCACCTTACCTAATAAAGGTAAGGATTATATAGTTTATTGTGTTCAATCTGGGGTCAGGTTCAAAGAAGTTCCAATGTAAGATCATCAGTTTGTTTCTTATGGATCTATGTAGATGATTTTTCACATGAATAACTACACTGCTCATGGTTTGGAGTTAGTTACGGTGGTAGAAACCCTGATATTCTGGTTCCATTATCTTTTGGTTGATATGACTATGGTGTACACAGATCACAAGATCCTCAGGTATATTTTTGTATAGTGGTACTTGAACCTTCATTTGATGAGGTGGTTTGAGTATCTAAAGTATTATGTATTTCTATTTGGAAAACACTCCAGACAAGGGAAATTTCATTATCCATGCCTTGAGTAGGAAGATAGGGATAAAGGTAGTGTAGTAACCTTTTGATTAGTGGTATTTGATGGAACTCTTTGTAGATATGAATCTAGATGTTTAGGAGTCCTAGGGACGAGTGACTTTAACTTTGAAATGTTTTTTCCGCATTATTCTAGGAGAGATAAAGAGATGGGAGTTATCAGATCTAGAGGTTTTATCTTTGAGGAATAGTATATATAGATGGGATCCACCATCGGATTGGTCTCTTGGTAGTGATGAGTTTCTTCCTATCCTTAGTTATATTTGGGTACCTATCGGTTTTTATGAGGAGATGATGATATAATTCCATACTTATAAATTGGAGGTACATCCTGATCTAGTAAATAAATATTGTGATCTCCATAGGAAATATTGTTGTCCGGGGATGAAGTGGGAGATAACTAGTTTTTAGGAGCAATTCTTCACCTATCACCTGGTTAATACCGGGCATCAGATGCTTGGTAGAATAATATAGCCTTTTCTCATTATATAATGGAAGTGAGATGATGTCACAATGAAATTCATGATAGAATTACCTAGGACATCTCAGAAAAATAATGCAATATGGGTGATAATGGACCAACTGATAATGTATCCCACTTCTTTCTTATCAGGGATACCGTCTTTATTAATGATCTAGGTAATCTCTATATGTGGGAGATGTGTTGATTACATGGTGTTCCAAGGAAAATCATTTTTTATAGAGATCCTAATTTCACATCACATTTCTAGTAGAGAATTTAGAAGGAACTTGGATCATAGGTTCTTATGAGTATAGATTACCATCCTCAGACTAATGTCTAATCTGATTAGACAATTAAGATTCTAGAGGACACATTATGAGCCTATTTTTTAAACTTGAGTGGTTCTTAGGGGCATGATCTGGAACTTATGGATATTGATTAATAAATATAGAATTTAGGTATACATCCAAATGGATCCTTTAGAGGCTCTATATTGGTGGTCATGTTGTTCATTTGTGTTTTTGTTAGAAGTGGGAGAGTCAATTCACATTGTAATTAGACTCATTCAGGATACATATAAGTAGGTTTAGTTGATTATAAATTTATTAGTAACAGCTAGAGCCTATAGAAATATTATTCTGACCAAAGGTTGGTAAATATAGATTTTGAGGTTGGTCAGTTGGTCTTCTTATGGGTGTTAATTTGGTTTGGGTAACACTGTATTTGGAAGAAAGAAAATATATTTCCTAGGTTCACTGGTCCAATTGAGAAAGTGAATAGAATTGTTCTAATGGCATACCAATTGGGTCTTCTGTAGTGCTACAGTGTCATGAACCATTTTTTTCACATTTCTCGACTTCAATGATATCACCTTGATCCTTATCATGTGATAAATATTGATGATGTTGAACTTTATGTAGATAAATCCTTTGAGGATCATTTAATTCATATCATGGACTATAGTAAGAATAATCTATGGGGAAAGACCTTTCATCTTGTGTGAGTGTAGTGGTATAATGGGTTTTTTCAAGAGGATACTTTTAAAAGAAATTTTGATATATGGGCCCAATGGCATAATTTTTGTGTTGATACCTCTTAATGATTATTAGGATCACATCTTTTGGATGAGATGAAATATGGTGGGGAGCATGTAAGCTCCCATATTTTCACAAGTATGCTTACCTTTAATCCTTTTTTTAAACTTCAAAAAGATTTTTTTGAAACATTTTAATTCCCCATAGTCGATCCCATTCTTATTTCAGAATAATTTTTCAAATGTGTAAGAGGTCTCAGTGGAAGTTGGATAGGGGTGGTAGCAATGGCATGAAGCATTGGAGATGTTTCTATGTCACTAGCTAGCTAGTGCAGCCCACTAGTTTTCTAGTGGGATTATAATGTCCAGAGAATCCATAGGAAGCCCACCAGCTGATTGTTAGGGTTCCCAACCTAGAAGTGGCTCTAGAGGACAACACCGAATAGCTAGTGGTGCACTCTGGAAACCCAGTGGTATCAAGATGGGATAGAATAAGTAGAGGAACAATCATATTAACTACCCATAAAACCCATTTTTAAGCCTCTTAATCCCTTATGTTGGCCCCAATATGGGATTTATAATATTAAATGGTTCTCTAAGGAATCTTGGGATTCTCTATCACCTCTTATTGATCTTTTGATCAAATCATCAATCTGAATTCCTTGAATCGATAAGTTCTTCTTAATTTTGATCTTTTCTTCTGGCTCTTCCATGGGTATTTATTCTTACACATGTGAAATTTTTTATCAACCGATATATATCGCAGATAAAGGTCTTTCAAATTAATCTATGCATTTTATCTCATGGTTTTTTATTAATTGCTTGAGGTAGGTGGTCTAAAACAAATATAAAAGGTCTGATTCAATTTTATAGTATGTGTAACCTGTGAAATCATGCTAGCACACCATGTGTGTGACCATTACTAATTAGAATCATATTTATTAGAATTATTTTTCATTCTTAGACCTCCCATAGATATCTTTTAATTTTTTGGCATTGTGATTGGAACTTGTGCCCTCCCAAGGGGTGTGTGTACCCTTTTCCCTATGTTAGAACATGAAATGTATGAACCTATATCCCTATATTGAATTGAGAATTTTTATTAGAATGGTTTAATTTTTTATTTTTTTCAACTTGTGAATTGATTAAATTGTCTTTATTATCACTTGGAATGTGAGTGGTTAAATGGTATAGAATTAGGATTGGAATGATGACATAATGGTTTGTTAAAGGGTGTGTGGGTTCACTTGGCAGGAGAATATGAACTTCTAGACTTTTTATGTGATTTTTTTAACTTAAAATGAAAACAATAATACCTTGTAACTAGAATTATCAAGATAATTGGTAAAATTTATGAATTAACCCATATGAAATCTATAAGCATGTTTGGAAAGAATGGTGATTTTATAAATTTGACTATTTATTGGTTCCTAAGGGTGATACACATGTTGGATTGATGTATATAGGTGATATACAAGCTATTGTGATACCTAAGGGTGAAATTCATGGATATATATAGTGACTAAGGATGATACTCATAGTTTCTTAATGCTAGTAGGTGAACGGTTGGGTGTCTTAATGTATACAGGAGAGGTGTATGATTTATGGATTCTTGATGGGGATATTATTGATTTATATGATTCTTGAGGGTGTGATGTATGGTTTTATGTATTTTTTAAGGAAAATAATGGATGATGGACATGTCACTTGATTCCTATTGATTGCACTAGAGTTCTAGGATAGATACATTTGGCATCATGTTGAGGGAGGTTTGGACTAACCCTGAGTTTCATCCCAGAGATCAAGGTTCAGTTTGATATTTCATGTTAATTTATGAATTAATGTTCTTTTTAATATATTATTGCACACAATATGTTCTCATAATGGATTTTTTAAACATTGTGGTTGTCTACCTACTGAGTTTTACTTGCACCCTTTTTAGGTGTCCTTTGGTCTTCGAGAAAACATTATGGATTTAGGTCTGGAAATAGGAAAGGGGACCTATGATTGATTGATTTTTTATTGTATGGGATTAGATAAGGGAGATAGGACAAGTAATAGGGTTTAGGACTGCGATTTTTGGAGTCTTTATTATTGAGTCTTTTTTTAGTTGTTTACTTATATGACTTACAATAAGTTGTTTATTTGTCTTATAGTGTAACATGAAATAGTTTTTTATTATTTTTTGGATAATTGGTATTCATATATTATCTACTAGATTTGTGTGTCATGATTTATTTATATTATTTTCCATTGTAATTTATACTATGTTCTAGAGGGTATAGTCTCCCCAATATATTTTTTAGAACCTCGCTACTAGTTAGCAGCCTATGACATATGGGGAGTTGTGCCTGATGTCTTATGGTGACCCATCTTAGTCATGTGAGATAATACTAGTATGGGGATGTTATAATATAGTACTATTTAAATGATATATGACTAGTGTAGCATTTTAATTTTTTTGTTGTTTCAAAATGGATAAGGGACTATGATGGATGAGGTTAACTTGAGATGGTCATCTCATATGGGTGATGATTTCAGACCCTTGATAAATGATAAATGTGGCAATATGGATAATAAATTATATAGAATTTAGATGGGAAAAGTGTATTGGAACATTTGTTGTAAAGTATAAGGGAAATCTAATGAAAGTAAGATACAATATCAATGGTGTTAGGATCCGATTATATCTTTGAGTGTGCGAGAGGTGAACTAGTGATCCACTTTTTATTTTATAGGTTTGTCCCTTTTGAACTCAACCACTTGAACTGGTGATATTTTTTAATCCAATCAATATAATCTCTCAAACTTTAATCAAATGAAATAATAAAAAAATATAGCAGATGATGTTTACAAGGTTCAGCTTCCCATGCATACATCTTACCATGTTGGTTAGTTCCCCCAACATGGATTCCACACTATATCATCAACATCTTATAAAATAGATTTTACTATTTCAACATAACTTATAAAGTCCACTAAAATATAAAACATCACTACAATGAATATCCAAATAATAAATAACTATGGTGATGTCCTCCTTTACAAATTTATAGATCAAAATGTCTACACATATACCTTCTTCAATGTCTTCGGTAGTCCTTGAATGTGGTTTTTTGTCTCTAAACACATTATAGATTTGGTGAAATCACTATTCTCCTTATCATCATGAATATCCATGGTCTCAAGACTTATCCTTCTCATGAATGTCTCATGTATTCACCTCATTCACTTCTCTCCTCGATATAGGGTGTATTGAACTCTTATCAGAATACTTATAGTCATAAGAACTACCAAGCTCCCCCCCCACCTTTCTAGGATTCAATTATACTGTGTTAAAATAGAGGAAAAAATACAATTAATGTGGTCACCTGTTATTGCATTATGGGTTCATAGATAAATCGCCCATAAATCATCTTCATAATCGCTCCATGATCTCAAAAAAAATTGATCAATCCATAACTACTTCATGGATAAATATTATCTCCATTTTCATGTGAATTAATTATATTTAATTCACTTAAATAACCACAACCTTTGAAATAAGATATAATCATGGCATAAAACCAAAGCCTGTAATTATGGAAGTAATTAATAATTGTTCATGAATTATCACAATTGGTTCTCTTTATTTTTATGTGGAACCTACTGACACACACTTCACTATAGTGTGGTGAATAATCTTTGGTCACTTTGTCCCCAATATACCAAACACTAAAGAGTTATCTTCTCCTTTTTCACATTTTTCATAGGAACTTCTCCATTATACCATGATCACCACTACCGTAGTTTTTCCTTCCCCATGTCTTATAGGGAGACATCTCAATCACCATGGCCATCTATATAGTGTTGGATAGGCAGTGTTGTATTTCAGCTCTTCCTATTAACCATGGCTTCCATCAGGTCGCATTATGCCTATTTTGGACTTCAACATATTTATCATTTTGAATGAAAAGGATTCACAATGGGGATTTCTAAGCTATGGTCCCTTTCTAGGTTTCCTGTTTTGGGAATTTTCTTCTCACCATACCTTAAACTATAGGTGTGTCCTACTCATGGATTATTCAATATATTATACCTTGGGCTAAGGCATGGTACTCCTCTTCCTTATCCGCGATGGTCTTCTTCAGACTTTAAACATTATTTTCAACAAATCCAATACATCTAACACAATCCTTTGGTAAACCTAATAATCACCCCTTTGTAATTTTTTTCCAAAATACTCATCTTCATCTCCCCAAAGTCCAACTCCCTCTTATTGAAAAAAAATTGAAAGTTAAAATAATGAGTTCTTATCATCTTTTCACAATAATATTCTCCTACCTTTTGATATTTCAAGGGGATGGGTGATATCACACATTTACTTAGCTGAGAGCCTTTGATTAATCCACTCTAAGTCTGTGTGGGTTAACTCGATGTAGAAAACATGAGAGATATAACCATGGTTATCTAATTTATCCATAAAATCTCATCATAGGATATCATTCTTAGAAAAAAATTATATATATCATCATGGGGAAACTATGAAAGAATAACATTGATCTTTTTCACACATCTCAATACACAATCCAAATAGTTCAAGTGCATGAAATAGAACTCCCTTTTGTTCTCACCCAAAGATCAACCAACACTCACACCTGGTAAATATATTGAATATAAATATGATAATTGAGGTAAGGGTTATTCTCATACATCATTTATATATTTTTTCCATGTTTCCAAAAATTCTATATTTGGAATCTTTCATCCTAAAATATATCCCCCTCAAGGGATGCACTCTTATCCTATTTTTCATGGAGAGGTACTCCATGAACTAACCTAAAACTTCTTTTTCTGATTTTTCAAATACGTCACTTTTTGGGTTAGTTATAACTGAACAAGAAAAGGTAATAACAATAAAAGGGAAACATAAGTGGGTCAAGATTAGAACCACACCCAAGTCCACACCTATCCAACAGAGAAACATGACAACAACAACCATATTCACTCTGAGGCAATGTGTTGTGGACGCAACACTCAGGACTAGACCTGCTGAACTACACCACGGAATTGTCGAGCCATTGAGAACCACACCACCATGCTAAAAAACACCCCAATAGATCCAACTTCACTGAAGCCACCAACATGATCCAAAACGTCATGAAATCCATCACACCTAACCAAGATGGGGTCATGTGTGAAGGAGGATGAGGAAGTTGTAGAGGAAACCAAGGAGAATCATTTCTATCCGGGCACAACAAAAGGAATAACAACAGAACAAATCAGAAAGGAAGGAGAATCCAACTGGCGAGGAGAAGCACCACCGACACTAATCATTCCTGCATCTACCATCTGCATCTTCATACTGACCTAGTAGTCGAAGACAAACCTACCACGGTCCGACTCACACAAAACCCAAATGTCTGTGCTGCAACAAGCCTCAAGAAAACTAGAGAGGGGAAGGACAAGCCGATTCCACAAACTCAGCCTAGGTAGAACTGTCATTATCTGTGTTTTCAACGGTGAGTGTTTCGCATCGCGGTTGCCCACAAACATCCAGGCGACGATCCTGTGCATTCCAAAGGACGTCGACTCTCCTGTGTACAAACAAAAACAACCCCCAAAAATCTAAATCCAGAATCAATCTCGTTCAATCATTCATTGATACCAACACGTCGCCTCCTATTTTCGAAGCCCACTGGATCCCTCGACACTAATTCCGACTCAGAGATGTAGACCGATGAAACATGAAGCTGCAACAGATCAGACAAAGCGCAGATCATGGTGGATAGAAGGCGGTGGTCATAGATGTTTTTCGAGGAGGATGAGAAATAGAGAAGCTTAGTTTACCGGTATCCAAATCAAGATCTCGTCGATGGAGGAACCAACAGTGATATGGAGGAGGCAGGGCAATCTGGAGACGAAAACCCTAGCCGCCCAAGGATGCTCTCCGGAGAGCTACATTGTGCCTCCTCCTTCTCTAGGTACTCCATTAACTAATCATGATCTTTTAAGTCTAGAAGTGATAGACTCGAAATTCTAATTCAATTTCATGAATTTTATCATAAGATATAAAAAATATTAAGGGAATAATAAGGTATATCTTATACCATTAGAGTCAACACTCTGGTTGAGAGATTCCTCTCAACCTTGTCCATTATTTCTTTCCAATCTCAACATCATTCTTGTGTGAAGAAATATTATTCATATTAGGTTTCACGGTGTTTCTACTTCCTTGTGGTTGAAGTGAATTATTTATTATTTCTTCTTGGTAATGGAAAATAGTCATGAAATTATTCTATACATTCCCCACTAGTTCAAAAATTTCACAAACTAATAGAGTTTTTAAATCACCACTTTTGGAAGACTTATCATGAGCTTTTACCTATTATTTAGAGACAACCTATTTTTTGATTTCTCTCCCAAGGATGCTTACTAAAACTTTCCCATTTATTCTTTATTTTTCCTACGTAAATACATATTAAAACAACATGAATAATATTTGTGTTCATACCTTATAAAAAACTAACAATATCCCTTAAATTTTGATTTCCTTTACTAATTCCAAACTTTTTTGTGATGATGTTGTCATTGTCCACCTTGATCCTTCCTATTCCTAGGGATGATGGTTTACTTGGAACATTCCTCTCTTCCTATGGTGTGGTGGAATTTTTCTCATCCTTCATTTTCTGAATCTTATTTTATTTTATTTAAACACATAAACCCTTAGGAAAAATAATTCTATTTTAAGTCTAAAAGGGTGTAGGCTTACATTTATCCTTTGATCCTCTATATTTTATAGTATGAAAAGATTCTCATATAATCTAAATAGATTTTTAAAAATATTCTATGACTGAATTCAACTCAATTTTAACTATAACAAAAAAAATATGTACTTAATAACTCAAATTATGTAGCATTCAACTTCTATTCAAGACCACATATCATATTTTATTATTCATCAATATTCAACTTGGGGGTTTTTATTTAATCAACATATGAGGATTCCTTTTTGATCATCACTTCCTTTTCATTATAAAAAAACACTTTTTCTTATTTATTAGATGAATTAATTTAATTCTTCATTGTCTTTTTCACTATCTCCATCTTTCTCTTATAATTCTTGAGTTGTGAAATCAACTCAAGATAGTATTACAACTTACCTTTTAGTTCTCATTAAAGTTTTATTCTCTATTATACATCATTATCACATCTTTATAAATGTAAACCTTTCTCTACATGAGAAAAAAGAGTTAATTCATTATAAAAATTGATTGATGAGTCTCAATCCTTACCTAAGAAGCTTCTTCTTTTGATGTCGGATTTTTTTCTCTTCTAATCTCCAATATTCCTTCATGAAATTTATTCTTCCTCCTCTAATTCAGATTCCTCAACCTACTTATTTGAGAAAAAAAATCAATATGACTAATAATATTACATTTAAAACATATAATAAATTTTTTTTAACTTTTCACGTCCTTCTTCCTTTTAAGAATATCTTTCAAAAGAGAGAAACAATTTGGTTGATATATTCATCACTCTCATCATCTGAATCAATAAAATCTTTATTCACATTTCCTTGTACTTTTCTCAGGAAATTAAATATTATCTCAAGTTTTTATTTATTTGTGATATTCAATTCATTACTCACTTTATATGAAATAAAAATATTGTGAAATTCATCTAATGAAATGTTTTCTTGATCTTACAAAGTTGATGCATTCGGATAAATCCAATCTTGAACTTTTCTCATAAGATTCTATAAAATTTTAGATTCTTCAAGTTTATCACTAAATCCATGAATATGATTGACTACTTCATTTATCCATGTGAAAAAAGATATCATTATCTTAATCGTTAACCATCCTAATATCCTAAAATCTACTCATCCAAATTGTATCTTGGATTCCTTCACTTCATTTTTTTCCTTTATAGATACTTATAAATTTTTACCATATCTCTTTTGTGGTTGTAAGACCCATTACCTTTCTATAATCCTTATTTGATAAATACATAAAAATTTAATTATGTGTCTTTAAATCCAACTCAAAATTCCTTTTATCATCATGTGTAATATAATAAGTTTTAGGAATGGTGGAAATCACACTATTGGAACAACTCTAACCTCAATTCCAAGTGGAAAAAGGTCAAGAAGAATCGTATTCCTATAACTATGGTAGTTCATTTAATAAAAGATAAGAACTCATTATCCATTCATAGAATTTATATTCTCTATTTCTCAATGAATTCTATTATATCTTTATAGGAACCTCCCTCTAATAACACTTGTTATAATCTGATGAGATCACTAAGAGGGGGAGGGGTGAACCAATGATCCAATTTTACTTTTATGAGTTTCTCCCTTTTGAACTCAACCTCTTGAACTGTTGTAGGTTATCAATCCACTAAATACAATATATCAAACTTTCCTTAAATATAAGAATAAAATATAAATCAAATAATTTGATGTTTAAAAGGTTATGCTACCCATTCCTACTCCTTTCCATGTTGGTTACCCCCTACCCCCCCTCCCATGGTATGGATTCTTCTCTATATCATAAACATATTACAACATATATCCAATTATTTCATCGCCACGTATAAAGTAAAATATAAGATAAAAGTTCAATAAAAATAAGATAAAAATGAGAAATAACTCTGATGATGTCCTCCAATAGGAAAATATTGATCTTTAGGTATATAAATGTATCTTCTTTAAGATAATCAATAGTCATTGAATGTGGATACTGGTCTTAGAACTTCTTCTAGATCTGGAATGATCTGGATTCTTCAAAACATCATGAATACTCAAGGTATCACAACTTATCTTCTTCATAAATTTCTTCTTTCTTTACCTCACTCACTTCAATCCTTGATACATGGTGTATTGGACTCTTCTGAGAATACTTCTGTTTATAGGAACTCTCATCCCCCCCTGCACTTCTAAGTGTCAATTATCCTATTTTAAAATATAGAAACACAAATGATAATTAATTTTTCCAATGTTTAACAAATTATGGTCCAAAAATAAACCACACATAACTCCTATTCATAACCACTCCATGATCTCCATCCATAACAACTTAATAGCTCAATATTATCTTCATTTCTAGGTGAATTAATTCCATTTAATTCACTTAAATAACCACTACTCACCACTTTGAAAACAATATTGAAACATGGCCTAAAACCAAATCCTTTGATTATGGAATCAATTAATAATCATTCATTCTTTATTATAATTTGTTATTTTTATTTTGACATGTCACCTATTGACATGACCTTCACTATAGTGTGGTGATGAATATTTTTCCATTTTAGACTCAATATGCCAAAAACTATGTAATGTTATTCTCATTTTTTCTATTTTTCATATACACTCCTTCATCATACAATGATCTCCACTACATCCATTTTTTCCTTCCCCATGTCTCAGAGGGAGACATGTCAATCACCATAATCACCTCTATGTTGTGGGATCTGTTGTGTTGTCTTTAGGATCTTCTTGTTGACCATGTCCTTCATCAGGTGGAACTAAACCTATTTTGTTCTTCCTTGTTTTGGACATTTTGAATACCATATCATCACAATGGGGACCAATAAATCATGGTCCCTACCCAGGTTTCCCATGTTGGTAATTTTCTTCTCACTATGCTCAATGTTATAGGTGTGTCATGCTCCTTTCTTCTTCAACACACCATGACTTGTGCTATGTCATGGTCCTCATATTCCTTATCTAATATGGTCTTATTTATTATTAAAAAATTATTTTCAACAAATATAGCACATCCAACACAATACTTTGGGAAACCTAACAAGTTGAAATTATAGAACTCCTTGAAGTATGGGTTGAAGATTATAGTAGATACAAATGTGAGAGTTACCTGGAAGTGATTTTAGTTTTTTATTTTAATGTTTTTTTAATACTTAGGTGTTTTAGTGATAATTATTAATATAGGGATATAAGAGAGTGGTGGCATAGAGTAATATATTTATTTTATATCTATAGCATGGCATGAATATAGAACACCCCATTTGTGGCCTCTTTATAACAACCCAGCTCTTTTATTAAAAACTTAAACATGATTTATTACATAAGCTATTCAATTGATAAAACATGGAAGATAAAGAGGTATCATGTCTTTTGGGCTTAGGAACTTTACATAATAACTTATAACATAAGACACACAACGTCTTTATTGAAAAATTCCTTTACATGACCACTACATTCCCTCGTACTTAGCATTTCATGGGATAACCTGAGGACATGCATAAGAAAAGGGTGAGCTATAAATCCCAGTAAGGGAATAAACATGGAATAACATGAGGAATAAAATACATGTTAGAAAATAGGCATATCAATGGAGAAAAATAAAAACATGAACATAAAGGCATGATGAATCATGATAATCATAACATGGAAATGTGGCAACGACACTTAACATGGAATTAACATGAACCAATGATCATTGCACATGGAGCATGAGTAAACCCTCATTGAACATAAATTACGAGTAAAACATCATTTCACTTTAATTAGAATGATTCAACACCCATTTCACATGAAGTATCATGACACTATACTTTACCCAGTACATTGGAGCGCTATCAGGGCACACCCTTCTTAAACATTTCATTTCATGCACAAGTGTGCCACATGGATCACATAACATGGAATCAATCATCATCACAAGTTATTCCACAATTAAGTGATGTGTAATAAATAAATTAAAGTTCCATTAAAAATTTATTTGTTCATAAAGATGAATACCCTTGATAGAGACATGGGTATGGTATTCACTACACAATGATCTTGGCTTGGAAAAGCACGGTGCAATTTCGGTATCATAACGACATGACATAAGGATTCATGAAAACGGTTGATGAGAGATAAAAGGGTGTATCATCATATTTATATGAAATGGAAAGTAAGGGGGTCATATAGATACAAGTACCAACAAAAATAATGGAATTTAGATGCATAATACAAAATAATTACTTGGATGTAAAAGAGGAGAGAGAAATCCCTCACGGAATTTCAGCATGGTAACGGGTGTACATGGGAGGCATTAATGAGAGAGAAAGGGGTATCCCATTATCCAAATACAAAATGGGCAGTATGTTGGTGGTGAAAAATAATACCCTAACATTTTTAATTAAAAACAAAACGGCATAAAAAGTTCAATAAAATTGGACAAAAATGAGAAATGAAGAAATCCCTTACTTGGAAGTGTGATCCCAAAGGCCTGGGAGAGGCTTGATAAGAGATTCTTGGGAGCTTGGGGAACCTTGGGAGGATTATAGAGAGAGTAGTTCGGGGTTTGGTCGAACTCCAAAGGCTTTGAGTGAAGATGAAGTGGGATCTTGGGTGGGTTTATAAAGGAAATGAGAGGGAATTCTTTATTATTTAGGTTTGGGACACCTCACATTAAACTAATCAATACCACAAACCAGCCCATGGTTTTGGCCCATGGGTTTTTCCAAAGGGCAGTGGAAAAAAATATTTTATAAGGCCAATGTCCCAACTTATTAAAATAATAGGTTTTCTTATGTGGAGGTGAGTCACACTCTCAAGGAAAACAATTTAAAAAGATAAAATGTTTTATAAGTCTTGGAGGGTCCAAAAAAGATTTGTAAAATGAATCCAACAAACCTAAAATTGCGTTATTTTAATTGTAAAACATATATTTTCGGAACATAATGTTTATATTATTTTATTACATCACTATTGGATCATTATGATGTCATAAAACACATTATATATTTAAACGATATTTATTTTTTACCCAAAAATTCAACTGTCTTGGAAAATTATGAAAAATTCACCATTGGATAATTTTTACACCATAATTCCAAAAATAATATTAATTTTATCTAAATAATTTTATAAATATGTGAATTTTTACATTTAAAATAAAAAATAATATTTACCGAAAATTCATGGGTTTTAACAAAAACAGTTTTCAAACCTAAATAAAATTTACAATTGCATTCATAAAATTATATGATCATTTAAATTTAATAAAAAGTAATTTAATAATAATAATATTTTATTAAAATATTGTTTAATTCAAAAATACATTAATTTATCAAAATAGATTTCTTAGTTGAATATTAACTAAAAATACTATTTGTGCTTTAAAAACTATTTACAAAGTAAAAATAATAAAATGAATGGACATTATTTATACAAAAAATAATGTACATAGTAATAGTGCTAGGGTCTTGTTACATAACCCCTTATAACACCCACATCAGACCGAAGGGTAAGGTGTGCGATGGTGAAAGACTCTTGGGGTGGCTCAGATAACATCGCCCGGGTGGTAATCTCTATTAACTTCCACTCCCCCGTAGTCGATTCCGCTCAAGATTAACGTGTCCAAGCTCGGCTTGGGATTGGTCAAGAGAGAAGACCAATGACGCCACCTCCTTTCTGATCTCCGACAAATTGTCTTCGTATGGGGAAAGTATACTAGATGAGGCCATCGCTTCCTTGGTTTGGGTAAATTGGATTTGTTAAAGCCCTAAATTTATACCAATCAAGTGATCATTGTTCAATGGCTATATTAGAAACGGTCACAATTAATAATGGTATTGTAAAATCCATAAACATAAAACCAATGAAGTTCACATTTTATATAACCATAATAATACATTTAATTATATCAAGAAGAATTTTCATTAATGAAAGTTTGGGTCGTTACAATCTTCCCCCCTTAAGAAAATTCACCCTCAAATTTTCCTTTTCCCACTCTAAAACAAATGTGGGTAACTCTACTTCCTCATTTTCTCTGATTCCCACATCGCTTCTTCAAACTTATGGTTTCACCGCAACACCTTGACGAGGGGCATTGTCTTATTTCGTAGAACTTTTTCTCTATAATCCAAGATTTTCACTAGTTCCTCCTCGTAAGAAAGAGAATCCTCTAGTTGTACTACCTCTGAAGAGAGTACATGTGAAGGGTCTGGTATGTACTTATTTAAGAGGGATACATGAAATACATCATTTACTTTTTCCATGGTAGGTGGAAGTACTAGTCAATAGGCCACAGCCCCAACATGATCAAGAATCTCTAAGCGGTCGATGTACCTAGGACTTAACTTACCTTTTTTCTAAACATCAAGAGATTATTCCCTGGAGATATGCATATAAATACCACTTATCCAGCTTTAAACTCAAGGTATCATTGACAGTTATCTGCATAACTCTTTTGTCAACTCTGGGCTTCCTTGATATGTTGTTGAATGGTTTTTACCTACTCCACCATTTCTTCGACCATTTCTGGTCCTAGAAGCTTTACCTCCCCGACTTCATTCCAATATGTCGGTGTTCTATGCCTCTTCCCATATAGGGCTTCATAAGGTTTCATTCAGATGCTTGGGTGGAAATTGTTATTGTAGGAGAATTCAACCAGTGGAAGATGCCGGTCCCACCTTCCATTGAAGTTCATAGAACATGATCTTAACATATCCTCTAGTGTCTAAATGGTTTGCTCATATTGGAAATCCGTTTGAGGATGATAGGTCATACTAAAGTTCAGTTCAGTATCCAGAGCAGGTTGAAGATTCTTCCAAAACATAGAGGTGAATCTTGGATCTTGATCGGATATAATAGATAGTGGTACTCCATGCATCCTTACCACTTCCCTGATGTATATCTTCACCAGTTGATCCAATGAGAAATCCTCCAGAATTTCAATAAAGTGTGCAGACTTTGTAAAACGGTCCACAACAACCCATATTTCATTGTTGTCTTTGGATTTCTTCGTAAGTCCTGTGACAAAGTCCATGGTGATGTTCTCCCTTTTCCATACTGGTATGGGCAATGGTTGCATCATCCCCTTAGACTTATTCCTATCTTCCTTCACTTGCTGACACACCAGTCACTTTGATTTATACTCAGAGATCTCTTTCTTAATATTATCCCACCAATAATTCTCTAAGATATCTCAATACATATTTGTGTTTCCTAGTTTAATAGAGAAATTTGAACTATGCACATCATCCAAAAGTTCTTTCTTCATCTCTGGACATGATGGAACACATAGTCTTTTACCAAATCTCACAATTACTTCTTAATTAACATTGAACTCCAAGTATTTCCCTTTTCTGATATATTCCACTCTCTTTTGAATTTCCACATCATCCTTTTGATAATCCTTTAACCTTTCCAAAAGATACGGTTGAGCAATCATTTGTGAAAGGATTAATGATTTTCCCTTCTTTATGACTCCCATGTCCACCTTCATCAAGTCTAAGAAGATTGGATCCTTCACAAATATCATAAATTATACAATTGATGGGTCCTTTCTACTTATATCATCTTCCACCTTATTTGCTTTCCCAAGGTGTTAATGGATTGAGCAGTCATAGTCATTGATCAGCTCTAACCATCTTCATTGGCACATGTTCAACTCTTTCTATGTGAATATATACTTGAGGCTTGTGTGGTCCGTATATATTTCACACTTCTCCCCAAAGAGATAATGCTGCAAAATTTTTAAATTGAAGATCACCACATCCAACTCCAAATCATGTGTTAGATAATTCTTCTCATTAACTTTCAATATCCTTGAATCATAGGCAATGACTTTGTCATTTTTCATCAACACACGTCACAGGACCTTCTTTGACACATCAGTGAATACCACAAAAAGTTATTCACTTGTGGGTAAAGTGAGCATGGCCTTAGTGATAAGCCTCCTTTTCAACTCCTTGAAGCTTTCTTTTCATTCATCACTTCAAGAAAACTTTACTCCCTTCCGAGTTAGCTTGGTAAGAGGTTTGGAAAATCATGAGAAATTTCTCACAAATCATCGATAATATCAAGTTAACCCCAAGAAGCTACGGATATCCGTTACTGATATTGGCCTCGGCCATCCCTCAATTGAATTTGTTTTTGAGGGATCCACAGATATCCTATTTCTTGTGATGATATAACCCAAGAATGAGACCTCCTTCAACTAGAACTCACACTTGTTTTACTATGCATAGATATTCTCCTTCCACAAGGTCTCTAGTATAGTTCTTAGATGTTCCTCATGATCCTCCTTGGTTTTGGAGTATATCAGAATATCATCTATAAAGACTATCACAAATTTTTCTAGGTAATCCCTAAAGACTCTATTCATCAAGTCCATAAAGATTGTTGGAGCATTGGTGAGTACGAAAGGAATTACTATGAATTCATAGTGCCCATATTTTGTACGAAATGCAGTCTTGGGGATATCTTCATTCTTCACCCTCACTTGATAATATCACGACCACAAATCCACCTTGGAGAATTATTGTGCTCCATGAAACTGATTGAACAAGTCATCAATTCATGGGAGAGGGTACTTGTTCTTTATCTGGTTTTTGTTAAGCTCATGATAATTGATGAAAATGCACATTGACCCATCATTCTTCTTGATGAATAGGACTGGTGTACCCCATGGTGAAGCACTTGGGAGTATAAACCCTTTATCAAGATTCTCTTGTAGTTGTTTCTTCAGCTCCACATCAGCCATTATATATAGAGTCTTGGATATTGGCAATTCCCCAGGTATAAGATCAATTGAGAATTCAACGTCTCTTCTAGGAGGAAGACCAAGAAATTCCTCTAGAAACACTTCATCGAATGCCCTCACAATAGGCATGTCTTCAAGGATGGTTGCTTCCTTGGACTCAATCATTTGATCTAGATACACATTCTCATAGGGTAGTAATATCAATGATTCAGATGATGTAGCTAAAGAAGATTCTTCCTCCTCCTTAAACTTGTACATAATCAGGGGTCGATTCTCCATGTGGAGAGTGATTTCATCTCATAGAAATTTATGTTGGATCTATTTAAGGAAAGTCAATCCATGCCAAGAATTACATCAAATTCCACTAGAGGGAGTTTGAAGAGGTTCGCTAGGAAATTCAATCCACATATTATGATAGGGGAGGAGTTATATTCATGGTATGCAATGATTTCCCCATTTTCCGTACTCACCGACATCTTTACTTCCATAATTTTTAATGATGATGGGATTGTTCTACAAAACATTCGGGATATAAAATAATGTGTAGAACTATGGATGATAACCCTACCTTTTACTTTTTATTATGGTTCTACTCTATCCTATATATACATAGGGATGAGTATATTAAAGTATTAACACATAAAGGGGAATTCAAGGACAAAAATAGATGACTTATAAATAACTTTTATTTACTTAACTTAGGAATCCATAGGCTTAAATCTATGCTATTCATGATCTACTTCCTAACATATATTCTTAGGGGAATTTTTTAATTCCCTTAATAAGGTTTAATACTAAGATTGTGAATTTACCAAAGCATATCCCTTGGGAGTGTCGTAACCAAGAGTGCAGCAAGGCCTGTTTTTGTGCACTAGTTCTTATTCAAGTCTAGCTCGAAGCGGTGTTTTCAGGTTTTACCCCTAGGGTACATCTATGCCAGAGCCACCTCTACCTTCTTGTATCCAAATAGGGATATATTTTCTTGATAAACCACTTTCTCAATACTAACCAATACTTAGGGATGTTTTTTATTAAACTTATTCTTGTCTCTAAGGTTTCACTAGGGTTTTCTAATCCTAATCCCAAAAATAACTAAACATATCCAATGATACCAACTATAACAACCCTATTCTTTTATTACAAACTTAAACATGATTTATTACATTAACTCTTCACTTGATACAACATGGAATATCGAGAGGTATAGTGTCTTTGGGGCTTAGGAACATTACATAACATCTTATAACATAAAACAAACAACATATTTATTAAAAACTTCCTTTACATGACCACTACATTCCCTCGTACTTAGCATTGCATGGGATAACCTGAGGACATTCATAAGAAAAGGGTGAGCTATAAAGCCCAGTAAGGGAATAAAAATTGAATAACATGAGAAATACAATACATGTTAGACAATAGGCATATCAATGGATCACAAGAGAAACATGAACACAAAGTCATGATAAATCTTGATAATCATAACATGGAAATGTGTCAACAACACTTAACATGGAATTAGCATGAGCCAAGGCTCATTACACATGGAGCATGAGAGAGCCCTCATTGCACATGAATAATGAGTAAAACCTTGTTGCACTTGAATTAGCATGATTCAACACCCATTTCACATGACGTATCATGACACTATACTTTACCCAATGCATTTGAGAACTATCAGGGCGCACCTTTCTTAAACATTTCATTTCATGCATAAGTGTGCCACATGGATCATATAACATGGAATCAATCAAAATCATAATTTATTCCATGATTAAGTAATTTGGAATAAATACATGAAAGTAACATTCAATATGTATATGTTTATAAAGTTGAATACCCTTGATAGAGACATGTGTATGGTATTCACTACACAATGATCTTGGATTGGAAAAACATGGTGCAATTTCGGCAGCATAACGGCGTGACATTATGATTCATAAAAATGGTTGATGAAATAGAAAAGGGTGTCTCATCATATTTACATGAAATGTAAAGTAAGGGGTCATATAGATATATGTCCCAACAAACGTAATGGAATTTAGATGCATAGTACAAAAGAATTACTTGGATGTAAAAGAGGAAAGATAAATCCCTCATAGAATTTTAGCATGGTAACAGGTGTACATGGGAGGAATTAATGAGAGATAAAGGGGTCTCCCATTATGCAAACATAAAGGGGGAAGTATGGGGGAGGTGAAAAATCATATCCCAACATTTTTAATTGAAAAAAGGTCATAACAACTTCAAGAAAATTGGACAAAAATGAGAAAGGAAGAAATCCCTTACTTGAAAGTGTGATCCCAAAGGCTTGGGAGAGGCTTGAGAGAGTCTTCATGGGATCTTGGGGTAGCTTGGGAGGATTATAGAGAGATGAGGTTAGGGGTTGGTTGAACTTTAAATGATTTTAGTGAAGAGAAAGTGGGAGCTTGGGTGGGTTTATATAGGAAATGAGATGGAATTCTTTATTATTTAGGTTTGGGACACCTCACATTAAACTAATCAATACCACAAAACATCCCATGGTTTTTGCTGAAGTTTTTCTCCAAAGGGGAGTGGAAAAAAATATTTTATAATTACAATGGCCAAAATTATTAAAATAATAGGGTTGCTTATGTGGAGGTGTGTCACACTCTCAAGGAAAACAATTTAAAAAGACAAAATGTTTTATAAGTCTTGGAGGGTCCACAAAAGCTTTGTAAAATAAATCAAAAAAAAAACTAAAAACACATTATTTTAATGATAAAACATATATTTGCCGAACATAATGTTTATAGTATTTTATTTCATCACTATTCGGTCATTATGATGTCATAAAATACAATATATATTTAAATGGTATTTAATTTTTACCCAAAAATTCGACTATCTCAGAAAATTATGAAAAAATAACCATTGGATAATTTCAACATCCTGATTCCAAAAATAATATTCATTTTATCTAAATTTTTTTATAAATATGTGAATTTTTACTTTTAAAATAAAAACTGACATTTATTGAAAATTCTTGGGTTTTGAAAAAAAAAACAGTTTTCAAACCTTAATAAAAATTACAATTGATTTCATAAAATTATATGATCATTTATATTGAATAAAAAGTAATTTAATGATAATAATATTTTATTAAAATATTATTTAATTCAAAAATCCATTAATTCATCAAAATATATTTCTTAGTTTAATATTAACTAAAAATACTATTTTTTCTTTAAAAACTATTTACAAAGTAACAATAATAAAATGAATGCACATTATTTATACAAAAAATAATGTAAATAGTCGTAGTACTAGGGTATTTTTACATTACCCCTTATAACACCCGCATAATACCTAAGGGTACGGTGTGCGATGGTGACAAACTCTTGGGGTGGCTTAGATAACATCGCTCAGGTGGTAATCTCTATTAACTTCCACTTCTCCTGTAGTCGGTTCCGCTCAAGATTAACATGTTCAAGCTCATATTAAGCTTGGTCAAGAGAGAATCCCAATGATGCCACCTCCTTTCTAAGCTCTAAAAATGGCTTCGTATGGGTAAAGTCTACTAGATGAGGTCATCACTTCCTTTGTTTGAGTAAATTGGATTTTTTAAAGCCCTGTATTTATACCAATCATGTGATCACTGTTCAATGGCTATATTATCAATGGTCACAATTCATGACGGTATTTTAAAATCCAGAAACATAAAAACAATGAATTTCAAATTTTATATAACCAAAATAAGGCATTTAATTATATCAATAGGAATTTTCATTAATGAAAGTTTTGGTCATTACACTCTTACTCTGCCCAATCATCCTCAATGCATACCAAGGAGATCATGAGGGGTTAAATTAATCATTTAACCAACCAATTTTACCATTTATCACTAAGGCATAAAAATCACAAAAATAAGTATCTAATAAAACAACCACATACACATAAACCAATATTAAGACTATGTGATATAACTTGTAGACCACCTACCTTGATTCTGAAGAATAATGATCAGTTAACTAGGTCCTTTGATTTGGATTTGAACACCCCTCGAATACCCAACCTAATATCCTCTAGAAAACGTGGGTTTTAGGGATTTAGAATAAGAATAATGTCTACACAAGCCCTAATCTAAAAAAGATAATAAAGAGGTGTATTAGACTCACCCAATGCTTTGATTCACAACAAACAGTGCTCCAAATGGCTTAGAAATTTTGGAGATTGATCCTTGGAAGGCCTTGGGAGATTTGGTTCATCACTAGGGTTGTTGGAGTAATAATAGAGAGAAATCTGGAGTTATAACACTTACGTCCTGAGAGGAAAAATGGTAAAATCCAAATTTCAAAGGGGTGCATGTTTTGTCTTCATGGTTTCTCAAACCATATGCCATCCATGTTCCACCCTCTATCCAAGAGTAGTCTAGGTCACATGGTTACCTTGGAAGCCCATATGGTTTGGAAAATCATGTCATGACCATTTTGAATGCCTTTGTCCATGATTTTATGGTCCTTCCTTCCCCCTAGCATGGTTTATTCAAGTTATGTATCCCTCCTCCAGGTATGAATGGTTTGGGAACATTGTTACTAATAATCATACACCAACAGTGAAACATGCACTGTATGGCCTTATTCTCCCTTATTTCATGTACTAAACACATGAAGCACCACTGAGCTACCTCATAGTCTTAAGAAACATTTCTCTAACCAAAAATAATAGACTTAAAGTAAAACATAAACAATAATGTACCTCAAGAAAGTTAGGGTCTTACAATACCTAATGAAAAAAATTTGAGGATATTTTTATGGAAATTTTTTTGGAAGGTTGAGATTTGAGTATACTAGGATATTCATGATTCAGAGGATGTCTTAAGACCAGAAGACTTTTCATAGATCTATTAAAGATCTTGAGGAATTATTTCAAAAACAATGGTGATCCAAATTTCTTGTGGAGTAATACCATCTAGAGAATAATATCTTTCTATGCTAGATCAACATTGAATAATGAGATTGTGGTTGGGGGTATAACTAGTTATTAGAGTATTTTAATTGGGGGTATAACCAATCACTGAAGAAGATTTTAACAGGGGGTATAACTGGTTAATGAAATTTATAATTATGGGTGTTATAACCAAAAAATATTGAAGTTAATAGATAACCCATGTTTAGGGGTATAACCAGTATGGAAAGGAGTAGGATTTGAATTAAGGTCAAACATTGTAAATATCATGTATGAATCTCTCTCTTTATATGTTATTTATATGAGGTGAAGTTGTAAGATATATTTGAGTGGATAGAAACTCTAACAAGTTTCATAGGTTTAATTTGAGAATATTTTTTAAAAATTAAGGGATCACTAATTCACTCATCCCATATTAGCGACTTTACACTGATCTAGGAACTTCAAATTGTATCAAAGGGATGGTTTACTTAGAAATATCAAACTATCTACTAATGATGGAAATATAAACTTATTGAACAATATGGGTGTTCCTGTATTTAATGGAAATAACTATCATAGTTAGTGGAATATGATTTCACCCTACCTTCTATCACTTGATCTAGAAATTATAGATAATGTTATAGTGGAATTTTTCCCCTTTAATGAGGTTTCTATGAAATTTTTATTATTATAGAAATCTATAAGTTGATTACAAAACTTAAAATTCTATTTTTATGGATCTCTTTATGAATTATTATACAAAATTTATGGGGTTTCCAACTAATAAAGAGATTTTTGATATGTTTAGAAGCATTTGTGAAGGAAACCTGAATGTTAAGAGGGATATGTTAGAAATTTGTAGAAGTGGGTTTAAAGATATCAAGATGGTTGATAATGAAAATATTGATGAGTAATTTACAAAGTTCAATCAAATTTTCAGAAATATTATATTTTTGGTGATAATCTAGAAGACTCTGCAATTGTTAATAAATTTATGATAAACTTTCTAGGAAGGTTTGATCTAAAGGTTTCATTTCTAAAGGATATAAAGGATATATATTTGGATGAACTTCATAACATTCCCATAACATATAAAATAAAAAAATTAATAGTATTTAATAGTAAGGGTTAGGATGATATAGATTTTTAATATATGTTAAAATGGAATTCCATATATGAAGAAATAAAATATGAATCCATTGATTTAGTTACTAAAGTGGAAAAAATGGTTTCAACAAAATTATAGCTCTTTTTTATAAGAGATACAGAGGTAAATTGTAAGGGAAAAGGTAAAAAATATCTTATGTAATGGAATTATAATAATAGTGTTAATTTTCTAGTAACATACCAAAGAATTATATTTTTTATTTTGGTTCATATGAAAAAGGTAAGTATCCTTAAAGTAGAATTTGAAAAAACACAAGAAAATATTTTCTATAAAAAATAATAATTCATTGAGAATAAAAGAGCAGGATGATTCATAATCTAGTAGTGAATTTGATGTTGAATTTTAGTTGTTATCTCATGTTAAAAATGGAATTATTTCATCAATTTGTGATGATGATAATGGAAAAAATATAAGAAAAGTGTAATGGATTCTAAAATAAAATTTACAAGCATATATTAAGAAAATTAGATAGCTCGATAAGGAGAAACAAATTTAAGGTGAAAAAATTTGATAATGATGAGAATATAAAAAAAGAGATGGCACATCTTAATGATATTAGAAGATATAAAGCTAAAATGGTTGATCTAGAAAAGAAGTTAAAATATCTTCAATAAAAACCCACCAGACATAAGGAGCTCAATAAGAAATAAACCACACTTATTGTGGAAACTGATAAAAATATATTGAATTTGGATTAATTTGAGAATATGGTAAAATATATTAAGGAAATATTGGGTGGGAAATAGGGATAGAGTTATAAGACACAATAAATTTTTCTTATATCACAAATTTGGTTATATAATATTAAAGAATACTTCACTAAAATATTTTATGTTAAAGGTGAATCTTCTCGAGCTAGTGAAAATAAGGGTCCAAGGAGGTAGGTTGATTCTATCCCTAAAAAATATCAATTTTCATATGTATATAATAACAATGAAAGTTTGAAAAATAATACTAAATCAGTTAAAACCAATAATATTAGTAATAAACCATCTTCTATAAAGAAATAGAGGAATAATTCAAGAGGATTTTCGCATGAATAAATACACTCATGATTTGTAAAGAGAAAAAAACAATAAAGCTTTAAATTAGAAATATAATTATTCTAAAAGATAAATATTCATAGGTAATTGTTTGCACTGTGTAGTATTTGGGCACAAATACTACTCATGTTGGTATAATATGTCTCTACTAGGAAAGAGGTTTGAATCAAGGGGGAGTTATGATAACAAAAAAGAACAAACTTATCAATAAATAAAGATAAGGAATAAAATATATTTAGAAGGTGAAAAATGTTAAAGTTTATAATAAGGAATGTGGGAAACTGGTTAAAGTATAGAAAGGAAATAAAACAAGATTATTAATTTGGAAAGATTAACTATACAAAGTTAGAAATATGAAGTAATTAAAAAAACCTATTGAATAAAAATGGAACAGGTAGACCTCAGAAGATAAGAATAAAGTTTATAATGATCTATCTATAAATATTGGTTTAAATACTCATAAGATATGTAAGATGTATGATAAATATGGGAATGTTAATAAAGACTATATGGCTATCTTATCAATCCATGTTTAAATCATGAAAAGGATATTGCAAACTCAAGGGAATAAATATATTTCAAAAACTAAAAAGAAGATGATAGATTCATTTTAAGACTCAACATATAAGAATAAATCCATTAAAAAATCTATATAGGCTTAACATAAAGAATAAATTACATCCCAAGATAAGTCTAAGAATAAGAATTATAGACTAATAGAATACACTTAGACTAAATGTTACTTCTAAGGAACATTCAGCTTCTTACTTATTCTCATTATTCTTTTTTATTTGAACTAAATTTCAGATAATTGAAGGAGAAGAATTAAAATATTTGTATTAGTGTTGTAGTTGTTTTACAATAATGATATATATCTATCATGAAACATTAAAATCACTATGATGGAGGATTTAATGATACCCTTAAGGGGGAGAAAAAACTAAAGCTGAGGTATGACTATCATACTTTATACACTTTCCTTGGTTGTGTCAAACTGATATTCAAGGAGGAGTGATGATTTTTTAGAAATATGAGATATAATAGGTGAGTTTTTCATATATACATAAAATATTTTTTATTTTTTTTTGAGATGGGTATAGTTTTTATATTAAAGAACATACTCAGATAGCCTGTGATATAAATATGATGGAGTAAGCTTGAGGAAAGTATTATATAAAATGAATTTTTATAGAAAAGATTTATCTCCATGATTATACAATATTGTTTTATATATTGGTTTCACCTATGTATACATAGATTTCTCTAATTAAAGGCTCCTTATTTAGATATTCATGTGATACTATTATTTTCAATAGAAAATTTTTCAAGATTATGAGATGAAAGAAGATATGTTGAGATTGACCCTATGTTTCCCTTTGACTTTTATTTTCAATAAGGTGTAAAAACAAAATATGAACACTTATGGGGGAGAAATAATTGTGCTTACATATTGACTTAGATAATTTGTGGGGATATTTACAATAAACAGAAAGGGGGAGATTGTTTTTCCAAAGTGTATGGGTTACATTTATTTTCAGTATGTAAATATGTTTTTATAGGAGAGGTATCTTGGATAAGTAAGAGAGAAGATTTATTGATTATTTTAGATAAAAATTATAATCCAGATGATTCCTTTTTGTTCATCGATGTTTCTAACATCATGAAAAAAATAAGGTTCAAGATTGGTTTTCTTTCATAAAGTCTCTGAATAGAGAACATTTTTATGAAGTCATGGATTTGCGATTGTATGAAGTTGTATTAGATAGAGGAGGTTTCAAAACTAATTTTAGAAGATTTTGATGACTAAAATAATTTATACTGGATATAGAGAAATATGAATACTACCATATAGAGAGATATGTTGATCACCAAATTAAGTTCCACCAGATAGTTAAGGAACTTAGGTACATTGGAAGCATGAAAAATAAGTAATTAATTTTTTTCATATAGATTCATGTTAAAAACATTAAATCCAAAAAAACCATTTCCCAAATTTTTAAACTATTTCCTGATATTAAATTTAATCATTAAAAATAAAATCAACTGAAAGCATAAATGGTACCCTGTTTGTTTGAATTTGAAATTTTGATTTTCTCACTATTAGCATGACATAGATTGAAGGTGTCAAATTAGGAATCCTCTAGATCATACACATGTGTACCATATCTCCTATATCATTTATCTTTGATTATAATGTTTTAGAATGTGAAATTTAAGAGCTTTACGATGTCCATTTGATAACATAAAGAACACAGACTTGATCAATAAGATGGGATTGATCTGACCTTGTCATTTCATTGGGATATTTCTCGAAGAGATTGAGAAGAAAAGTGAGGATATATTCTCTTAATAAATTTATCTAAATTATGTATCTACTTATTTAAGAGGCTGAAATTTGTTTTTATACTTAGGTTATACTTCTTAAAATTTCACTTTGGTCCTTGGAAAGTATTAACTATCATTTTAGACCCTTGTGAACACTTATTAAAAAATAAAATTTTTAAAAATTCCACAAATATTTTATAAATTTATTTTAACATTTTAAAATTTTAGATGATAAAATAAAAACCATTGACTCATTTAATAATCTCCCAAAATAATTTAATGAACCTTGAACATCCTATGTTGGTCTGAAAAATTATATTTTCTCATATTCACTTTTATGATCACAAAACTTTTGGATTCCTTGAGAAATAAATTCAATAATAATTATTCTATACTTTAATAATATAATTTAATTATTTTTAAGTGTACACATGGAAAATCTCCATCCCCTACACATGGGGCCCACTTCGTCCTAAACTATTATTCATCTGAATAGGTGGAACCTATGGATACACTTAGTGTGTGACCCTCTAGGTCCTTATCTCAATAGTAGTGATTCCAACCCATAGACCAAGAGAATATTCAAGAAACCCATCATGGTCCCTAAGGATATAAAGAATTTCATAGCTATGACTACCTCCTAAGAACACATTCTATGTAATACAATCACTTTTTCTCACAATATATCATAAAGTAGGATGCAAACTTGTTTCATTATCCTTTAGATGATTTATATATTTCATGACCATACTAGATAGACTTAACTTATTATACCTTGTCCATGGATTTAATTAAGGTACTACCATCCTGGTCAATCTGGTCATATGATATATCTCTTCCTCAACTCAGAATCGAAATTTTTTATCTTGATCATTCAACCAATTTCATGAAAATAAATATGAACCAAACACAAGATACCTTACCATGACTTCAATGTAAGTGGTTTTTACTTGCATAAAATTATGTGATCAAATGGAATGAATTGATAATGATATCACGTCTAAAGACCAATACACATGTTTATATATATGAATAAACAATGACACTCAAGACATGTGGTGTTCCTATTGCCAGTTCAGTCTTCCTGATCTCGTCTACTCAATATCACCATGTGAAAACTTCATGAGAAGAAGTCTCAATGCTTATGAGCCCCCATCACCTGATACTCAGACATCATCTACATCCCATCAGTATTATTTATCTTTAAAATATGAAATATATTTAATATTATTATCATGGTATCTCTAGATTCTCATTATAGCTGGGAACTATGATAAACTTATGATACAACACATAACCTAAGGACATTACCATATAAATTGTGGGTGTATAAATATCAATAGTATTATGGTAAGAATAAAAACATGCATATATAAAACTATATACCTGTAATGGTAATAAAAGTACATAGAGGATTTGGGTTTAGGGAACCCACTCACATCACCCCCACTTGCACTATACCCAACTGCTAAAAATTACCAACCTACTAGCTATCACATTAGAATCATGATTCTGCTGAGATATTTCTTTAGTCAAGGGGTCTACCACATTATCCTTTGTGGATACTTTAATAACAATGACTTCACCTATCTGAGTAGAATCTATCAAGAGTTAAAACTTTTGAAGTTTATGTGTTGTCTTAGGTCTAACATGGTCTCCTTGGAAGGTACCAATACTGTAGTATTATCACATTATATTGTAATATGGTCTACACTAATAAGTACAATGCCAATATTGAAAAAAAAGTTATGTATCCAAAATAATTCTTTTGCTATATCATAAGTTACTATATAATCGGACTGTGTTGTAGCTTTGGTAACCATGGATTGCTTCAAGCTCCTCCATGTCACTACACCACCATTCAGGAAAAATACATAGCCCAATTCTGATTTTATATCATCTTGATATATTTGAAATCTAGAATCAGTGTATATCTTCATGACTATCTCCTCATATCCTATATACACCAATAAAATATCATTTTTATATCTCAAGTACTTTATTATAGTTTTTATAGCTGTCTAATATATATCTCCATGATTGTCTTGATATCTTTCCATCATGCTTAAATAAAAGGCAACATCAAGCCTTTTACATATCATGACATACATTATATATACCATTGAAAATTTATAATGGATTCGACATATTATTTCAATAACTTCCTATGTTTTCCGACACATTTTCTTAGAGATATTGATACTATGTAATTTTTGAAACAACCCTATCTTGGATTATTCTATATTGTACCTTTTGAGTGACTTTTTAGTATAATTACTTTGACTATCCCAAGTAACCTTTGATATATATCTCAAAATATATTGATCCCTACAATGTAGACTTATTCACCTATGTTTTTCATGGAGAATAATTCATTTAACACTAACTGTAATACATTAACTTTATTTATCATTAATAATATGTCATCAACATATAATACTAGGAAAAATATGGCACTCCCACTAAACTTATTATAGAAACATAACTTGATTTCATTATTATTTAAACTAAGTAATTTTATTTACTCAAAAAAACTAACATTCTATGATCATGATTCCTACTTCAATATAAGAATTGATCTCTATAACTTTCATAATTTATTGGAACTCTCTGACATAGTAAACCCTTCGGTTTGTGTCATATAGACATATTCATCTAACTTCCCATTTGGAAAAGAAATTTTTACATACTTTTTTCCAATTTCATAATCATGGAAGGCTGTTATTTTAGGTAATATTCTAATGGATTTCAGTATTTCAAATGGACATAAGGTTTCATCATAGTCGATGCTGTAATTTTTCCTAAAACCCTTCACTAATAGCCTTTCCTTATAGGTTATTACTTGTCCATACTTGCCTATATTTTTCTTGAATACACATTTATACCCAATATTTATTACATAATCTGTCAGTCTACAAAAATTCAAACTGAGATTTGGTACATAGACTCTATTTCAGAATGCATTGATTCTTTCCATTTAGAAGAATATTTTCCATCTACTGTTTTCTTGCAGGCTAGAGGTTCATCATTCTCTACATGTACTATTTCATATAAATTAGTGATAATAAAACCAAACCTCTTTGGTCCTCAAACCACTTTATTATACCTATACATTACTTGTGTCTCAAGAAAATATTTCTCTCGCATTGCCTCTTATGGCGATTATTTCAGTACCAAATTATATGTATCTGGAGCAATAACATCATCAAATTAAATACTTATCCCACTATTTCCATTGTAAATGTGTTCCATTTATATAAATTTATAATTTATTTCAATAATAATATTTATATTCTAAATGGTTATATAGGTTATATCCTTTAGTCTCCTTAGGATAACTTATAAATATGGATTTCATGCTATGAGATTCCAATTTGTCACTAGGAATAGTATTTAACAAAACATTTCATCCCCATACATGTATTTTCAATAGATTGGGTTTCATTATATACCACAAATCATATGGTATCACATCTACTACATTATTTAGTACTCAGTTTAGTGTATATGTCATAGTTTATAGTGAATATCCCTTGAAGGATAATAGAAGTGTTTTCATGACTAATCATCGATATGACCGTGTCGAGAGGGGTATGATTCTTCCTTTCACTATCACCATTACACTATGGTGTATAATGAAAAGTGATTTAGGAAATTATCTCATGCTCCTTTAAATATTTGATGGAATCTTGGTTAAAATATTCCCCACCATGTTCTAATCTAAGTTTCTTAATATTTTTACCAAGTCGATTTCTAATTCATTATGATATTCCTTAAACATGCTAAAGGACTATTAATTATACCTCATTAAATATAAAAACACATATCTACTATAGTCATCGATAAAATTAATGAAGTAATAAGAACCACCCCTTACCTCTACTGGAAATGAACTGCATACATCAATATGAAATAATACCAATGGTTATTTGGCTCTTTCTCCTTTCCCACTAAAAGGATCTTTGGTAATTTTACCTTGTAAATAAGTGTGCCATAAATCCAAGGGTTTTACCTTAATGGAGTCTAAATACCCTTATTAATGTAATTTTTTAAAATTATTCTCATTTACATGACCTAGCCTAAAGTTACATAGGTGGGTAAGATATGAGTCATTATCATTGGAATTATCATTTATTTTCAAAACTGGATTTTATAGTTCAAGTATATACAACCAATTATTAAGATGTACCCTACAATAATATATCTTATCATTATACATAGGAAAATATTAATTTCCAAACTTGAAATAAAATCCAATAGTGTCTAAAATTGACATATATATTATGTTTCTGGTAATATATGGTATATCATAATTATTATTTAGTACATGAACAATCCCACTAGGAAATGTAAGATGATAATATCCCATAGTTAATGTTACAAGTCGCACACCATTTTCTATTTAGAGATATACTTCACCTTTTGAAATTATATTTAATCTACTTGGTTTCTATATTGGAATACAAATTTATGACCCACATGAATTATCCAATACCCAACTTGTATAAATTTAAATATTTCATTCAATGATAAATATAATTGAAGTAGAAGTTTCAACATGTTTCTTCTTCCCACATGTACAATTATTCTTCTAGTAGCCTTTATTTCCACATGAAAATAAAAATTCTTTCTTCTCATTCCTCTTCCTCTATATTTTTTTCTTATTAAAAGGGTGATGCATCACTTTCTTTGACTAAGAAATTTTATTTGACACTTTTTCCTTGCCTTTCTTCTACTTATTCTCCATAAGGACTGTTGAGTTGAAATTATTCATATCCTTATCTTCTTGAAAAATTAAAGCCAAAAAAATCTAGGAGTGAATTCATCATGTTATTCATATTATAATTAACAATGAAATTTGATAATCTATGTGGTTTTTAGTGCCAAAATATGCTCTACTAGAGAAATGGAGAAGTTTTCTGCTAGTTCGAATCCAATTTTGGCCCAAAACGGCCCCAAAATAAATAAAAGGATTCAAACTCATGAATATCCTTCATGTATATCCCTCTACATTGCATTTGGGAAGGAAGATAATGGTACTTTTGTGAGTCAAAAAATCATCATGACTATTTGAATGTCTTTAAAAGATGGATCCATGAGTCTGACAGAGTCGCGCCCCTTCATGAAATCATTTTTTCTTTCGTAGTGTTCCACATGAGAATTGAAAGCCATGTTTCCTATAAATATGAAACTCTCCCCTTCCTCAAAGGTACTGTTACTCTGACCTTTCTACTTATGGTATCCCATTTCGTGAAGCTTCTGAGCACTACAAAACTGACCCAAAAATGGATCACCCAAGGTACTTGAACATCACGATTCATGATTTTATTTATTCCTTTTAGCATCTACCTATAGTATGTATTCCTTTAATGATGGACTACTTCCTTCACAAAAGATTAATCCCCTTCGGGTTTCTCAAGGCATTGCGAATCATTAATCCTTTGTGAAGCACTCTTCTATTAAGTAAGGACTCTTTGCAAAGGCAAGGGCCCCATTCTTTGTGAGACCATTTCCTTTAAGAATACCCTTTCCTTCATGAAGAACTCAAGATTCACTAATCTCATCTTATCAAGGATCATTTTTTCATGATATCCTCTTTTATGCGGCCCTCCAGCCTTGCATGTAGTGATTTCTTTGTCCCTCTTGTAGTATCCCTTATTGTAATTCTATACCTCTTGATTTTTGGCATAAATACGTTAAAGGATCTTGATTTAATTCATATCCACACTAACTTGGACCCGATGAGTGACCAATCCTCCACACCTCTCCCTTAGGTCATTGCTGATTCCTTCCCTTCCCCAAGTGTGGGTTGTTATCATTTATGTAAGTCCAAGGGGTGATAAGAGAGTCCTCCTCGTTCAAGCTGTAGGATGTTAAACTACCAAGATCCATCATCCTTAGTACACAATGTTAAACTATATTATTTCCCTGTGAAATGTATATGGGTTTTCACACCTCATTCATTCTCCATGACCACTCATCTCCATGGGAGTGAGATATTTCTCACCCTCCTATAAGGGAATGATATCCTCCTTATGTGGAACGAGATCCTCTTTGAGAATACCTCTTAGAGTAAGACCCAATCTTTATCTCCCTGGGTTTTCATAGTGTGTAATCCCCACACTACCTCTCGTGATTTCACCTTTTACATCACGATCATAATTTATACTACTACCTCTTGTTTCTCACACTAAGTATGAATCACACGGGATTAGAGGTTAGTAGTATCTATGACACCTATCCACCTTGATCAACTCAATACGTAAGCCCCATTCCCCTCAATACCAGACTACATGGTTTTTAATCACTATATTCTAAATAGGGTACATAGTAAGCATCCCTGATGTTCAATCCCAATAAATGGTAAACTCTGGTCCTCCCTCCTAGTGATGTATCCTCATGACGAGACATATTCCCTTTATGGGACACATCCCCCAGATCCACCTCACTAAGGTATTTTGTTCCATTCAATATAAATTCATCCACCATATATCCCTTATCCCAAGGAGATCACTTTATCCACCTTTATCCATTTGGGCTACTAACCATGCGTAATACCCAACATGTCAAAGGTTAGCTAGCCATGTGTAAGCCCTGAGGTTCAAGCCCATCATCCATTCTCATCCTGGTCTTTCCCTGACTACTACACATAATATTTAGAATGCCTCCCTGACAACTACACATAATATTTAGAAATCATCCCTAAGGTTCAATCCCATCATCCATTCTCATCCTGGTCTTTCCCTTGAGTCTTCGTGCCTCTAGAGGATCATGCCCCCATCCTGGAGGTTACCCTTCTTTGGGTCCCTATCCATGCGCTCCATTCTCACGAGAGACATCCTTAGATATCTCATCGCCTCATACCAAAATATGTAGACTTTGATTCCAAGACATTGGGATATATAGGAAGCCTCCTAGAAGTTCAATACCAATAACCCCTCACACTCCATCCATTCCACCTGATCCATTTCAATAATTCCTCCATTTTCATCATGATTCTTACCTGGGCCACCACATATCAGTGGGATAATTCTATCCACCTAGGATATCTCTACATGTAATCCCCATATGCATAATCACTTCTTCTGTAAGCACTCCATTATCTAGCCATTCACAATCCAACAAAATCAACACCATCCAACCAAGATCAATCCTCTTGTGACGGGTAGTCTTAGTGCGTAAGCACCAAACCACCCCTTATAACTACATGGGTTTTTATTTCTATCTTCTAAACCAGGTATTTAGGAATCCTCCACAGGTTTTAATCCTATACAATGGTAAACCTTGGTGTCCACCTCCCTGATACTCCCTTAGTGGTTTTGAAATTATCCTTTTTGGTGTGACGTCTTTCCCTTTATGGGACACATCACCTAGGTTTGTTTTTAGAGGAATTACCACCCATAAAATGGTAAACCTAGGTTCCTCCCTACTTGGTATGTACCTATTCATGGTGTGAAACATTATCTTTATGGTACACACCATCCTTGGTCTATTCTCATTGGGTGTTCTGATCCATCCATGCGGTAAACTTTTCTAATGCTCCCTCCAAGGGATCCACCTCTCTAATCCACCTTCACTGGGAATCTTGATCAACCCCTCTCCATCTTCTCGAGATGTTAAACTCATGGTCTTCCCTATGCTAAAAATGGTATGCCTGAGGGAAACCATGGAAGTCATTTCTAGGTAATAGTATACCTTTTGATCACCATAGGATGCCTCAAGTTTTGTGCCCTTCAGAATCCCTCCTATGAGGAATAATACAAGTTCTCTAATGCTCCAGCATCCATACATGCCACTGATTCCCAACATGACTACTCTCCAAACTGAATGATGCTACCCTAACTAGACCTCATGGAATATCTAGACATAAGTAGTGTAATTGACCTACATCTAAGAAGATATGAAACTAGGAATGAGTTTCATGAACAACGTCTTAATCTATAAGGGTGACTCGGACTAGGTGATGAATTCCAAGGAGAAATCCATATAAGGAGAAATTGACATCCCATCATCCTGTTTTGATCAAGGAGAAGACATATCTAAAGAAGTGATGAATTTCATTCACCTTTGGAAAGTGGGAATTTGTTGTACAATGCAGTCTGTCAGTGAATGAAAATGACACACGATGAGCGGATGCACCCAGAAGAAGGCATCAGAAACAGAAATGGTGAACCCAATGTGAACTCTTATACTCAACATGGGATTATTAATGTTTTATACATTAGTAGATAATCATGTCACCATATCCATCTATCTAGTGCTATTTCCCACCAAGAAAATATTGGGCCTGGCATGGAACTCACTATAATTTGGGGTAGTTAATTGTTGGGCTTCCCGATTTATGGAATTGTCATCATGGATCTATCTTTCCAACCATGAAAGACTAAATGATGTTGGGGAATTAGGAATTTCTTTCCTATTATCTATACTGAGGGATAAATCTTAATAATTTATAGGCATCAATCCATAGGAAATCAATCTCCCTCTTCCTGCAGACACAGGGATGGGAGGAACAACAATGTGGCAATCCTACACGATTCCACCTCTACTACGATGACTTCCTCAACCATGGATATTGGGTGACCACACCCCATATAACCCTCTAAAACCATCCATAAGAGGGTGATAGATGCTTTCATATGATTATATGAGTAGGATAGTGTCATTCCCATGAAAGAAATGGCCCTCCAAGACCTAGAGGCTTCTACACCTCACTATCACCATCTCACCCAAGCGTCGTACAGGGAGCCACTTCCCCCAACTCCCACATTCAACTACTTCAGGAGCCTCTCCCCAGAGCAATCCTATAACTCACTTACCTAATCTAATGAGTTAAGGGATATCTGAGTCATCTTAAAAATGACAACTAACAAAGAGTTTCCAAGGAGGGATCCCATGAGGCCCTGTCAGCACCACCCACTGGTCCCTCAGGCTGAAGAACCGGTGGTCTATATCCTTACTCCGACATCCCCATTCTGGATAACTTGATGCCAAAATCAGACCCAAGATCAGAAATATTCCGTCTAGGGGACATCATCTTCAACATCTCCCATGGACCATGCAACCCCTAGTGCATTCTACCATATCCATGCCACAATAGAGCAGGGATTCACCAATGTCTGATCAGAAACGGGGCCTCAGCCACCCCACTGGAAATTTGGGTTGACTCTTTCGGTCACTAGAATCACCAATAGATATCATGGGCTGACACACGATGAGGATATCTAGTATAGAGTTCCTCCCCATATTGTAGCTGACCAGAGTGGAGGTCCTCCCCACTCCAAAAAAACAATAAAGGCAGAGGCCATCCCCGCTACATCCACAATCAGTAAGAAGTCCCTCTTCATGTGATCACTTCTAATCAGCATGGAGTGCCTCACCATGACACAAGTATCCATCGTGGAGGTCATCCCCATTTTCTCACCAGATCCAGTGGAGTTCCCCCCTACTTCAGCACCCACCACCATAGAGGTCCTCCCCATGTGTTCGGTGGGCAATACAGAGGCCCTTTCTATATAATGTTCGACATATTCCCAGGTGCTCCTAACCCCACATATCATCAAATTGAAGGTCCTATCCATTCTCACAACAATCCAAGAAAAGGTCCTCCCCAATTTAGTGACAATAGGTATGGTGGTCCTCCCTGTATCTTAAAAAATCAAAGTAGAGGTCCTCTCTATGCAATCAACCAGAAACATGAAGGTCCTCCTTATTCCAAAATAGTTCCTTGTCCTGATGAATCATCCGATGGGGGAATGGATAACCCTAAACTCTAAAGGAATAACTTTGGGAGGCCCCAAGTTTTTATGAATCCCGTTCTATTCTCTGATTCTGAAGTTGAATGGGACATGGTGATGGAGCCTTCCCCTTAGTCTTCTTCATCAAAGTCTGAGGTAGGTTTCCGGTGTGTATGTTTCATCATCCTAGAATGTGAGATGCACCAAATCCATGAATCCCTTCATAGGTACATGTAGGAGAAAGAATATTTCGCTCCCTTATAGGTTTTCATTGTACATTCCTTTCTATCATTGCCAATTTCATTCTCTACCTGAATGCAAGATCACGAAGGGTTATTCTAGGTCATGATATAATATGATCACCCAAAAAATACACCACCAAAAACTTCCATATTCTCACATGAATTAGTGGTCAGTACCCCATCCTATAGGGATATGATGATTTGGTTGGTACTGCCTTTGATAGATGACATGGTAAGTAGAGGCTAGTCATCCCGTATGGTGTTTTCTCCACCAGCTAGTCCACTACCACAAAAAATCCACCTAAGTGTCTTTTTGAGTTCCTCAACCAACCCTGATCAAAGAAAGGGGTAATGAGGGGTCAGACCCTGCTTTCAAACAGAGAATCATGTCGGACACTCTTATCACGAATCAGTTGTCCGAGATATTTTGTTGGATCGCTACTCCTGACTTTGACATTCTGATGTCCCTTACTCAGGATGAGGTTTTTTGCTTCTTTCAGAACTTATATGTGACACGTTTCAACCTCCTCAACCACCAGATGGATTATATGAAGAGTCAGGAGAATTTCAAAAAACTTGTCTACAAGGGTCGCATGGTTGATTTGGTAGTGCTCCTAGTGTCCCAACATCCCGTATCACCTAGCTACCACTGGAATATACTGTAAAGATGTGTTCATAGATTCAATGTTCTCTTTATAATTATCATGGAGGAATCCCAAAATGTACAGATCTAGGGTTGGGGACATTATGTTTTACTTCACTTCAGTCCCATTTTGCAGCATCCCAATTTACCTGCTGACATTAACATACGCCTCTGAGCACAATCCTGGTGAATATGTCTAACCTCGACACAATCAAAAAGAGGGACACTAAAGTAGGTTCCTAGGAAGAGGACCCACCCCCTGGAGTAGTATGTAATTAGTTGGACACTCATACAGGTATTATGACTCTCTTGTAGAGGTAGGTATGTGGCCTTGAGGACTCCTTCATCTCATTACTTTTTGATAAGAATTCCAACAAGGTTAAGGATCAGATCAAGACCTATAAACCATCGGACCTGACCAATATTGTGCAAGATAAAGAGTTTAACCTCTCTATGGATACCTTGCTATAACATATATTGGATCAAAGGAAGTTCATTGATGATCTTCTTATTGATAACCTTATATAATGATATCTATAATATAGTGATCCTCGACACAATCATGTCCCTCCATTACTGGGGTAGTAGGGGCATCCACAATCCCTTCTCGACCAGCTTCCCCCGACTGATTTGGATAATCCCATGCTTCCCAACAGGTTAGATTTCGGATTATATGGTAAACTTCTATGATATCTATCACTGAATCTGCCTAAGTGACATGATAACCCTCTTTATGATTTAGATCAAGTCATTCCATAGGCCATTATACAAACCATTCCACCGGACTCTCCACTAGGTACACCATGAGTCATTAGGCCTTCCTATAATATTGACGAACTTTTCAATGCACTAGTGTTAAAGAACCTTTTTTCCTAATAGGAACCCTCACCAAGAATACCTAGTAGTTTCTATCACTTATTGACTCGAATCCTTCAAAACATGATAGGTGGATATCCAACCTTATGGAAATCCATATCAAGTATGGGTGGACAACATGCGAGAACTCCCTGATTTTGGAAATCCTACATTCCCCCCCTTCAACATGATGGGTGACCTGCTGCAATATCTGGACTAATTCATGTCATGGTGTGGACCCATGTTGGGAACACCAAAGTGGCAAGAGACTTCCAATTTCTAGTCTTTTTTAGAGACATTGGAAGATGCTACATTGGTCTAGTATATTAAGTTATCCATTGGGTTCATCACTAATTGGGAAGATCTTTTCAGATTGTTTCATTAAAAATTCAGCTCCACAACACACAAGACAACTATCACTGACCACTTCAAGTGAAAGAAATTACCATATGAGAGATTCACAGACATTACCATTGGGTATAAAGGCCTCGCGTATTCACTCAATATGTCACTGACTCAAGATAAGCTTCTGAAGATGTGTTTGGGGAATGTTAACACTGAATGTGTTCGTTACCTCATCACTTAGAATTTTCTGGGTGGATTTCAGGACTTTTCTAAGAAATATTAACTCTTAGAGGAAGCCTTGTAGTAGGCTAATTAGGCACACCCATTTCCTCCTCCAACTACTAAAAGAATATCTACAAAGGCTGAGAATGCTATCCTCGCACAGATAGAGGCACCCAGGCCATTAGATTTGTTATGAAAAAGGCTCACCCATAGCCACACTTTGGGAAATAGCCTTGGGCCCAGCCTTAGTCTCAGCATCGCCCAACAAAAAATCAGCTGGAACTACCACACAATGAAATGTTGCCACCTAGGTGTGGAAATAAGGTTGTGGCCCCTTGTCAAGATTCATCCCCTCGTCAGGGGCCATATCCTAGAATTCTTTTCCCAAATAGGAGAAACTAGACCTATTCATTCAATGAGACTCAGGTTCCATGTTATTTTTAGAGTTCCCTTAATCAAGGGATTCTAAAGATACCAGAATGTAAGAAACCCCAGGAGGCTGAGCTCACTGATCACCCAGACTACTTCCCTTATCACAGAATCCTTGGAAATACCATCAAGCAATACTTTATGTTAAAGGACTAGCTCCAAGACTAGGTTTATAACAATGTAGTCAGATTGGTCCCCACCCCATTATAGGTGGAATGAATCTCTGTCATACCTAATAGTGATAATAAAGGTGAATAACAACAGGTCTCCAGCCATGGGTCTCATAAGTATGGTGATTGGTTAGCTCACAGAGTAGTTGCTTGCACCCCATGGTTTCATCTGTGTCTTTTTGAATCATCCCAAACCTCTTAAAGTTTCCACACCTCCTCTAGCTACCACTTCAGCATTCACATCTTAGAATTATACCTCACAGAAGAGAAGACGCTAGTGACATAATAGGAAACAAAGTCCCCCACTAGTGCCAAATTAATCTTACACCCTCGGCAATTTCATGCCTCTAGAGATAGTAATCACCCCCAGAATCCAACTAGTATTGGAATATTCCCCAGATGATGAGTAGGAATATGCCTCTATAAATACTATCGAGTTGGTGGATCCCTATAAGATTCCAAAAAAATAGGAGTATCAATTAAATCCTCCTAATGTTCCAAGTCGATTCCATAATCGACGAGTTTGTGGCTATGTGAATCATCAAAATGCCTAGGATAGTACTTTAGGACAATCCATACATGAAACTAAGACCAGATAGTAGGATCAATGTAGATCCCGGTAGGCATAGACCTCTAAATCCATCTTTTCAGATTCACTACCACTATTTTTCATGATTATTTACTAGATAGATCCACCATGACTGCATCATGATTTGTCATGCTTCACTGTGGCTAGGCTTTTTCCATCTAACAATCAGTCGGTAGTAATTTTTCATGGTTTATCTAGTGAGAAGATAGATATTCATAGTACTAGAAAGAATCCACCAGTTCAACTAGAAACACCTATCATACCTCTTTTCAAATAGTAACATCTTTCCAGAAGAAATGTACACCTCACACAGAATAATAATGTGCATAAGCACCATGACATCATTTTAGAAAATCTCTAGATTCTTGAGGGCCTCTGTCTATCATAAGATATTTGAGAATCTCCCAGAGAAGCCTTATAGAGCCCCCTCTAGTTTGAGAAAGAGGTTGCAGCAGTCGATATTTTACACATACTGTATATTGAGAAATCATAATTCCATGCCATCATCTCTTTCTCCGAAGAAGATGATAATTTACTCTTGTAGGGGAACATACACCCATTGTACATCCCAGGTTATTTCAATAGCATGTAATTCTATCATTGTATCGTCAACATAGGTTTCAGGATCAATATCATCCTAACCTAGATGCTCTTCAAGTTGGTATTGACTGAATCATATTTAATTCCCTAAAACCTAAAGATTTAGGGTTATAACAGGACCAAAAAGAGGGCATGTGTAAAAATCCACCTAATGTCCCAGTTTTGTGGCTTGATTGCAAGCACTTAGTCTATGGTCATCTTAGAGGATACCACCTACAATGCATTGATAGGTAGACCCTGGGTCTATCTTCATACAACAATTCCCTCCTCATATCACCAATTCCTCAAGTACTCACTCAACGGTTGAGTGGGTATTCTCCAAGGTTATGTTTACCCCCTTTCTTTTTGTGAATCTCCCTATATGTTCACACCTTATTACTAAATCAAGGAAAATCAAGATCAAACCAATGAGTTTGAGAACATAATAACTGTGGTTGACCTATGGATGGAATTGGATGATGCTTTCAACCATATGATTCATTAGTTGGAGGCTACAATTCCATAATTGGGACACTGCTTTATCATTTCTGAGATGAGTGGAAAACACATTCCCAAGTGCAAGTAACTTCAGAAGATTACCTCGTACTTCTACACATGACAAGATAGAGTTATTCCAGAACCTCTTACCCCTATGAGGTATCAGGATCTTCACCCCATGGTTACAACAATACTCTATACCTACGTGTTCTACCAATCTAGGTTCAGTCAACATATACTGACCCACCACCACTACTTTGACATCATCAAGTGTGGACCCCTTAGTCGAAGTCTTAATGGAATCAGATCAAAAACATTTATTTCCATGGTTTCAACAATTAAAGAGTCTCCTGATGAAGGTTTCACCACCACTCAAGTTGGAACCAGCATTCCTCCAAGTTCAGTGGACTTAGAATAATTACCTCTTTCCATTGATTATCACACCTTAGATAATGAAGAGGATTTGGAAGACACTCCTCCTACATTTGAGGAAGGAGTCTCCACCATTGTTGATGAGTTATTTCAGGTGAATCTTTCCATTGAGATAGATATAAGGCAACACTGATTAGTGGATCCATTTTTGTAGTGGAACAACAGTAGTATGTGGACTTCATGAAGAAATATCCTGATGTGATTTCCTAGAGTTATGATGAGATTATAGGGTTAGACCCTCGGGTTGTCATCCATCATCTTGGACTCCCATTAAGTCATCATGTGTTCAAATATCCTCCCAAGAAGATGTACCCATATCACGGTGTCATGGTCAAGGCTGGAGATAATGAACTCCTCAAGGCCAACTTTATCAAAGAAGTTATGTACCGTAGATGGTTGGCCAACATCGTTATCTTTAGAAAAAATAAGGTATAGATCATAGTATGAATCGAAATCTGGGATCTCAATCGCCACTACCTAAAGGATTATTTTCCCCTTCTGATGATGGATCTACTAGTCGATTCTACCATTGAATTTTAGGCTCTATCCTTTATGGATGGGTATTCTAGGTATAGTCAGATCTGAATGGACCCGAAATATAAGGATTATACCACCTTCAAATCACTACAAGGTATCTTCTGATATCATGTAATTCCTTTCATCCTGAAGAATTTAGGAGCCACCTATCAGCATTTCATGCACCACATCTTCAAACTAAACCATAGGAAACTAGTGGAATTCTATGTGGAAAATTTGGTGGTCCAATCCCTCCAGTGTTAAGACCATCTCAGAGACATTGAGAAATTTTTCATCTTCTTTCACTATTGGTAGTTGAAGATGAACCCCTTGAAATGTTCATTCAGGGTGACCTTTGGGAAGTTCCTTGGTTTTTTTGTGAGTTATAAAGGCATCTAGATTTACCCAGTGGATATGAAACCCATCATCTAGTTTACCCCTCTAATAAACCTCTGAGAACTCTAATATTTTCAAGTCCACTTAACCTACATATGCCAATTCATCATAAATATCGATGGTAAGTGTAATCCCTTTTCTAGGATCATGAAGAAAGGTTTCATCTAATAGAGGGATGAAGATTTCCTGAACACTTTTCATGAGATCAAGAAGTATCTACAAAAAACTCCAGTTCTAATTCCACCAATATTTGAGATTTTTTCAGTCCTCTATGTGACCTTCCTCGAATGATCCTTCAACACCCTTATCTCCCATAATATTAACAAAGGGATAGAGAACAATTTTTTCTATATCAATCACATGATCCTCGACACCGAGTCTATATATTCTTCTATCGAGAAGTGATGCCTCGCGCTATCTTTTATAGTGTAGAAGTTTAACCACTACTTACACACCATGATATATAGCTGGTTCCCCAGGTGGATCCACTAAAGTACTTTATAAACCACCCCATGTTGACAAGATGGCTAGCACATTGGGCGGTGATTCTTCAGCAGTTTGTAATTAGATTCCTTCTACAGAAGGCCATCAATGGGTCAAAAATTGGCAGATTTCTTGGATGCTCATTCGTCCCCCACAGAGTAGTATCAAGATCTTGATTTTCTATAATTGGTCATCCTCTTAGTGGATTAGTCTTTTCCATGTTGGAAGATACACTTCGACAGTGGCTCCCAGAGTCCCACTGGAAGAAGGCTCAATGATCCTAGGCTCAACATAGTATGCATGGGTATTGTCTTCATCACATCTAAATAGTTTGTACTAATTTATTTATTCTTGATATCATAGGGTTGTACCAACAATAAGGTAGAGTATCGGGATCTCATTATTGGTCTCGATTTGGCTCTCAATAATGATGTTCCCCACCTTCATGTGAAGGGGGACTCCAAGATTTTCATCAAGCATATTAATGGTGACTATATAATTAGGAAACCCTAGATTGTTTCCTTGCTCTAGAATGCTCACCATATAATGGACCAAATACCTTCTCAACTAGAGATGAATCATGTTCCTCATTCATAGAATGGTTGAGCTAATTACCTAACTGTTCTATCCACTTATCTCGAAGAGACTAACCAGGAAGATATGTTCACTCACGTGGTGCATTGACGATTCATCTCCCCTATCAGTTCAAGTGATAATGAAAACCAGCAGGTAAACCACCTTATCGTCGATGCTTCCAAATCAGGTCCTCAGGATCCCCCTGTACCTGAAGAAATCTCTAATTAGATGACTACTTTCATCAATTATATCCATCACAATAATCTCCCACCAGACATAGCTGAACCTGAGTGAATTTTTCGTTGTGTAGTTCAGTTCACCCTCCATAATAGTCTTATCCTATAGCATAATCTCTAAAAACATGGCTTTGATGGAATTATCCTCCACTGAATTACAGGAGACAAGATTCCCTAGGTTATATAAGAATTCAATGCTAGGTCTTGTGGTGCTCATTATGTATAGATGAAGCTCTCCCACCAGTTTCAAAGGTTGGACTACTTCTGGCCCACCATGGTCCATGACTATATTGAGTTCACCAAGAGGTGACACTCATGTGAAATCCATGAAAATTTTGTGAATCGAAATCCAGAGATCCTCTACACTACAAAGTACTCTTGGCCCTTTGTGGTCTGGGGACTCGATATTGTGGGACCATACCCACCAGCAATGATCACCAGTGAAGGTTCATTATAACTACAAAAAATTTCTTTTCCAAGTAAGAAGAAGCTATTCTACTCAAGGAATTAAAGTTCCAGTATATTTTTTAATTCATGAGCTCCAACATAATCCAACAATTTAGAGTCACTCATGATATTCTTACTGATAATGTCACCAACTTTCGAGCAGCTGAGTCGAAAAAGTTGTATGCAAAGTATATTATCTAATAAAACCACACTTCTCACTAACATGTTAAATAAAATGGATAGATTGAGGAATTTAATAAGACCCTCTTCAACATTTTACATAATATGGTGGTTCAAAACAAGATAATTTTTTTGAATAGGATCCCCAACTCTCTTTGGGATTATCATATGATGAGTCATAATTCCACCCAGGTGACTCCATATTCTTTGGTAAATGTAATAGAGATAGTCCTCCACATTTAGATTTATATTACATCACTCTGTATAGATGTCTATGATCAGCAAACATCATAAAGTGTAGTAAAAGTCCATCTAGATGAATTTGAAACTCTCAACAAAAATAGGATTTTGGCCTTTCATAATATAGATAGGCACCAGAAAAAGATATCTAGATATTTTAACAAGATAGTTCATCTCTTCTCCTTCCTTTAAGCTGATGTGGTATTGGCTCTAAGGATGATAATGATACTGGGTAGGAAACTACCAAAGTTGGAACCCAAATGGGAGGGACCCTACATCATTCACAAGGTCTATCCTAATGGTGCATAATCTTTAGTCACCATGGATGGTGAGTGAATTTATACTCCCACCAATTCCAAGTTCCTCAAAAATTACTTTGAATGAGATAATATTTCTTCCAAGAAACATGATGTTAAACTATGTTGCCTCATCCTGCATGATGTTAAACTGATACATCCTAGATGCAAGTTGTTAAATTGGATAGTATTGATGGTCCTTTCTACGTGACCTTAAAAATAAAGTGTGTATTGTCCTATATGATGTTAAATTTCTATTTCATATTTATTTCATGATGTTAAACTTATTTTTCTTCTTCGTTGAGTGACATTAAACTATAGAAAAAAAACAATGTCCTAATTCCATGATTATAAACTACATAATTCCCCTATGGGTCCAATATCTATAACCTTAAACTAAGATCTCTAGTATCTTTCATGATGTTAAAACTACTTCTTCCTAGATGAAAGATGTTAAACAGAACATCATTGATATTCCTTTCTTTAAGACCTTAAAAGGAAATTTCCCTTTTTCATGCATTATTCTAGGATTCTCTGTTATACATGACATTAAACTTTGATCTTTATCCTTACCGCATGATGTTAAACTGCACGGAGTTCAAGAACTATGTATGGATTGATACTCATTATTATAGGATACGTAGAGATTCCCAAACACTTTGTCTTTGCGCCCAAGAAAAAACTCTACCAAACATTTTTTCCTCATCCCGCGTGATGTTAAACTGTGTATAAGTTATTATTATGAATGTGTGTCTTGAAAGCTTCCTTAGTCCTCATTCACATCGGGTCACTTCATGGAACTACACTGCATATTTTTTCTTTAGAAGTCTCATCTTGTGGTCTGAGATCTATAACCTTAAACTAAGACCTTCAGTATCCTTATTGCATGATGTTAAACTACATAATAGCCCCCGTCCTTACTGTATGATGTCAAAATATATATTTTTTATCCTGGTTGAAAGATGACAGACTATATAGTTCTATTATTTCTTCACCTAATAATAAATTTCCCCTAGAATCGGTCCCCTACCATGACATCATCAAGAACTATGTATGTCTTGATTTCCATCCTCATGGGATACGTAGCGATGCACAATCATTTTTTCCCTAGGCTTAGCTATAGAATCACAAACTCATCCCTTTGGACCCTTGGCATGAGCATGATTTAGGAGTATATAGTGTGGCGTGTAGAACTCCTTGGCCCTCATTCAAGTTGGGTTGTCTCATGGAATTGCACTACACATCTCTGATTTAACCAGTCTAAACTCTATGAACTTAAACTAAGATTTTCAGTGTCCTAGTTTTCATGACAATAAACTGCGTAACAACAACAATATTCTCATTTTTGAGGATATCACCCAATTTTGGCACTATCCATTTTCCATGCCATTTCAAGAACTATATATGTCTTGATTCCCATCTTTATGGGATATGTAGTGATGCTCATGATTTTTTTCTATGGACCCAATTGAAAAATCACAAACTTTTTGGCCCCTTATCTTGATTTTCCCCCTCAAAATTGTGTGTTTTGGTTTGGATCTATTTGGTCCTCATTCACAAGGGGTTATGGTAATTTCAACACATGTGTTCCTTTCTAAGAACCCCTCTCATATTCATCCTTACCACATGATGTTAAATTTCACGGATCTCCAGAACTACACGTGGATTTATTTTCATCCTTATGAGATATGTAGCGATGCTTAGACATTTTTTCCTTGGGCCCATCCATAGAATCACAAATTCACCTTTTTGGCCCTTTTCCCTGAGTTCCCCTTTGAGAGTGTGTGTCTTGGTGTGGGCCTCTATGGCCCTCATTCACGTTGGGTTATTTTATGCACCATGCACTTCTCTTTTGGGATGTATCTCTCTTTCAAAATTTTCTAGTCTCACAATGATAAACTATGTGACATTATATTCTTATTGCATGACGTTAAAATAAATAGATACATCCTAGGAATATGATGTTAAACTGGGCACATATATTACAAGTAATATGACTCTAAACTATACAATGATTTTGGTCTGAGAAACATGACCTTAAAATATTTTCAATACCGGGGACCCTTACCCTGAATTCCATCTTGGCCTTCGGCCCCCCTTAGAAACTCGATCCGTGAGGATAGATCTGATCCCACCTACAGATGTTCCACACTAGAATGTTTGAATGTACGGTGGTATGATACCTAGAGTTTCGGATTCCACCAGGACATTCCTTTACTCTAGTATATGATTCATACATCCCTTTACCTAGATACCCATCCTCTTTCATCTCTAGAGGGACAAACTAATGGCTTGTCTATGTTGTATCGGCTCACCTACCATTCTAGGACAACACCCCAAAAGAATTTGGATGAAATTTTAATATAGGTTTCATGTTTCAAACAAGTTCAATGATCAACCCTAATTTGTTTTCCACATCCTTAGTAACACGATATGGATACTGTGTTTTGAACAAGGTTAGTAGTTATCCCCCATCATCACACCACCCTCATTGTGTTCCAGATATCAAGCGAGGTGATTCACACTTTCCACCTCCTTATGTTCTGGTGGATCTCCAACACTTATGGTGTTGTGCCTCCATACATTTTCACGCATTGAGTGGGAGTTTTAGTGTGGTTGAGACTTTCCAACCTGCCATTTCCTTTCCATTGTTGTGTGGTCCCATGTGATAGGTAAATCTTGACACCACTCCTTATTTCCCACAATGAGAAAGGATCATGTGGAATTAAGAGTCTTGGAAGGGTTTATTTCACATGGGGAAGTTGTGCAACCCCATGATCCAGACTCTATGACCATAAACTAAGAGCCCCCTCATGGTTATCTCAGGAATATGTTGTGTGGAATTGGGCCTCTTTGGCTCATTCTTGTCAAATTTTTCATTCTTCCACACTGCATATGTCTACCAGAGATACCCTCTATCTATTAGTCTAATGATTATTAACCTAAAATAAGAACTTTGTAGTCCAATATATATAACTCTAAACTATACAGTGCTTCATCCTTACCATAGGATGCTAAACTACACAGATACGTCCCACGCACATGACGTTAAACTGCACAAACCTACAATCCAAACACTATGACCTTTAAACTAAGAACCCTATGATCCAATAAATATGACCTTAAAATATTTTCAATATCAGGGTATTTAATCCTAGGTTCATTTGGATCCTACCACTAACATGTCCTAATGCATTGGGGTGAGAGACTAAAATTGTTGAGTTCCATGTGGATATCTCCCTGACCCATCTCCACACTTTGATTCTTTTCAATTTTAGATTTCTACTATATTTAACATCTATAAGGACCTAAAAATAGTGATGGTATCATGCTTCTTCATCTAACCTCCCATCCTCGTCCAATTAACTAATTTATTTTTGGAAACAAACATCAAATCCTATTTTTCTAAATTGCTCAATAGACAATTCTATGTTTGCGTGAATAACTCTTGATTAGTGAAGTTTTGGATCCTTTTTGTGAACATGGTAAATGGTGATCCCACACATCAGTCTCCCTTCCCTAATCCAGACCTTGTAAGTTTCAATTTTCATCATTTCCACTTCCCTATGTTCTAGTTGAACTCTAACACCCCTGGTGTTACTCCTTAGTGCATTTGTACACATCAAGTGAGATGATATTGTGTTGTACACTTATATATGTGATGGGGAAATCCTAAAACCACTCCTTGTTTCCCACACTGAGCATGGATCACGTGGGATTAGGAGTCTTGGTAGGATTTATACCCACATAGAGAAGCTTCATAACCCTATGGTCCAAACTCTATGACCTTAAACTAGGATCCCTATGGTCCAAACTCTATGACATTAAACTAATATCTTCTTTATGGTTTTATAAGAAGTGTGTGGTTTGGTGTGGACCTATTTTATCCTCATTCACATCGGTTTACCAATAGCCACACCATTCACAACCCTTTTGAGATACCTCCCCCAAATTCCTGACTGTATGATGTTAAAATACACGGACCATTCCTATCGTGCAACCTTAAACTGTGCCATTATCGTCCTGTCTACATGATGAAAAATGGAAAAATATTGTGGTGTTATCTCCTAAGAGGACATCACCCCTGAAACTAGTCATTTTCCATGCCACCTATCAATACCTACATATGGATTGACTTATGTAAAGACCCCCAGACTTTCCATCCTAGTCCATCCACTTGAAAAAAAGAGAGCAGACAAATGTAAAAATAATAAATATCTAGTGACCTATCCCTCTGTGAATGGGTCAGACCATCATAGGGAATTTTTACTTCAAGAGTTATCCTTGTCTTTATTCCCATCCTTATGGGATACGTAGTTATTCTCGGACAACCAATATTGGGTCTAGTTGTAAAATTATTTCCCTTTTTGTGATGATTCACCTTCTTCCTTACTGTATGATGTTAAACTATATAGATTTCAAGAACTATGTATGGATTTATTCCCATCCTTATGGGATATGTAGTGATTCTTGGACGCTTCATCTTCAGGCCCAGCCATAAATTCCATCAAACCATCAGCCCATTGGCCTCGATCATGGTTCAAGCTCTATGACCTTAAACTATATGTAGTTCATATTAAGGCATATACATGGCATGTGGGATCCCTTGGCCCTCATTCATGTCAGGTTTTACCTCTTATGTTTCACATGTTTACCCCTAGGATGATAATTAATATTTATAGTCAAATATGGACGACTTTTAACTATACACAAGCTTCCTCAGGAATGCATGTGTGGTTTGTGTGGCTCTCCTGGTCCTCATTCAGCTCGAGTTTGTTATGCCTCCACATTATGCACATTCATCTTAGAGAACCTCCCCTTACATTCAAGCTCAATGAATTTAAAATAAGAGTTGATGACCGAAATTTCTAGCAATAAAGATCCTACCCTAAGCAAGTTCATACTGCCCCATGATAATTATTGGATGTTTCAACTTCTTCTCCAGAAAATATTTCCTCCACCGGTGTTTCTATCTGATAGACCAAAATAATATGCAATTTTTTATTCAAATTTCCATCATTTTTAGGTGATTTTCAATGTTAAAACCCTTGTATTTATTTTGTAAATAAATTTGGGAATTTATGTTGATAGGAATCAAAATGATTTTAAGAAAAGTAAAAAGATTTTGGTTTTATATTAGGAATTTATTATGAAATCTTGTTTACGGTTTGGAATTTTTCTAAATATTTTAATGATTTTTGTGTTAAAAATAGGCCAGAAGGCAGGCCTGCCACCCCATTCATACACTGCCACTCGATGTTTCTTGTCACTCCATGCATGCACCACTGATCGCCACTCATCTCCACCTCATACATGCAACACTACTCATCACTTGACACTAACCCATGCATGCACTGCCGCTCGCCGCTCACTGCCACCCCAAGAATGAACTACCACTCTCCACTTTCCCCCACTCTATTCATGCATTATCACTCTCCCCTCACCACCACCCCATGCATGTACCATCGCTCTCTACTTGCTGCCACCCCATGCATGCATAGTTTCTCATCACTCCTTACCACTGCATGCGTACAGCCACCACATGTAGCCACTGCATGCATGCATCCCCCACAGCACCACCACATGCATGAAGCCACCACATGTTTCCACTACATGCATTCATCCCCCGCAGCACCACTGTATGGCATCACTGGATGCCACTTTCACTTCACCCCTCCACTCTCTGCCTCCATCAAGTGCCACTGCATGTATGTAATCACCACTAACCCACAATTCTCCAAAGCTGGGAAAACAACATTTCTACCACCTACCGTGTGGAACAACCCAAGACGAACCTCATTCTCTACCGCTACTTGAGATCCACCAGCCACCACTTCTTGTCCACCAATCGCCTGCTCACTAGTGCCACCTCATTAAGGATGCCTGTATAAATTCTTCCACATGGAAGAATTATTTACCCTATTCGATCGAGTAATTCTAAATTTATTCCGCATGGAATCTTCATTCATCATGGGTCTTGGGGTGATTTAAATCCCCCAAGATCTCCTCCCAGATTTGAGGGATCTTTGAATTTCATTTAGGCCGAGCCACTCCCCCTTTCCTATATAAAAGAGCCTTATCTCCTGCCCAAACCATCATTCGACCACCAAAGAGGATATCTCCTCTAAGGAGATGCACAACACTATCTTCTTCCTCCCCCATTTTTTAATCTTCTTCATTTTTCTATTTTTTTAATTTTTATTTTCGTTTTCATTTTTATTTTCAATTGTAATTTCAATTTTCATTTAGTTTTCAATAAAAAATTCATGCATTTTTTTTAATTGTTCCCCATACATTTTCTTCTTATTTTAACTTTCTTATTCTAATTATTATTATTATTATTATTATTATATAAATTAATATTAATATTAATAGTATTATTATTATTATTATTAAATTATTCTTACAATTATGTATATCATTTTAACATTTTTATTTTAAAATTTATTTTCATTTCTTATTTTCTTCTCCCTCTTCTTTTTAAAAAAAATATTATTTAAATAATAATAATAATAATAATAAGTATTATTATTATTCTAACATTATATATAATTTATATAAATTTACTACGTTTTTTTAATTTTTTTTCATTTCTTTTCTTTTATTTTCCTTTCTCTCTCTCTTTATCATCCTAATTCTATTTTACTTTAATATTTTATTTTATCATCACCATTATTTTTAAATTTTCTTCCTTTTTTTCTATTTCTTCTTCTTCTCTTCCACCCACTCCATCAAGTGATATCTTACTCTCAGAAATGAGAGGTTGACCCCAAATCTTGCCCTGGAGGAGGTCAAGGTGTTCATGAATTTTCTTTAAATTTTAATTTTAAGTGCGTAGATTTAATTGTGTAGCATATATAGGCAAAGAGAATGTCCCATATGTGGTGACTTCCCCAATCACATGCAACTAAATATACCTCTATTGTTTTATTTTAATCAATTTTCTCTCTCTCTATTGGTTAGTTCTTCACACGTTGGAGTTGAGATAATCCATGGATAAAACATCATCAATAGAGATGGGTCTCGGAAGATGGAACACCCTAAACTATGGTAAGTCATCAACCTTGATTATATAGGGAGGTAGAATTAAAATTATTAGGCTCTAAAATATTCCACAGTTTCTAAACAAAGAATATTAATTTAAACATGTGATTACATGTATGGATTATCAAACTAAAACCAAAAAATTAAAGAAGAATATTGATTGAACCCTAAAACAAACCCCAAATATAATTCCATTCTTCCTTAACTCATATAGATTAAAATTGCATGTTTTATTAAATTTCCATGTTTCACGTCATTAGAAAAGTACGCAAAAAACCCAAAAACATTGTGATTGTTTCCATAAATTAATCAAAATCACAAAAAGAAGTAATTTAGGTTGTTTTGAAGAAGTAGGTGAACCAAAATGAAAGAATCCTCAAGTGATATAGACCCGGTTAGCTAATGTTCTGTTTTAGGAAAAATATAATATTTCTTTTCCCATTCCCCATTATAGTCATGTATTAAAACCAGCATTCTTGTTGGGGATACAATCATATGTTTGATTACTTTTTCTATTTTCACACTTTAGATAGATTTAATTTATTTTTAAAAAATTAAAACTAAAAAAATTCCTTCCATTATGTTTTTATATGACAATTTTTTAATTCATGGAACAAAAAATACTCTCATGTGAAAGTACTAGTAGTGAAGCACCCTGGTCTATAGATGACGGTGTTGCATTATAGTCTAGACAGATCAGGGGGCCTGAATCCAAATTTGAAAAGCGGAGGAATTCAAGGACCTCATCCAAGATCTCAAGGAGACCCTCTAGAAACTAGTTGTTGAAGTATTGGCCAGAGAACTCACTCAATTAATGGAGTGATTCCTAGAATTCTACCAAGAAGAGGCTAAGAAACATGAAGAGTTCTCTTCTTTTCCGCCCAAAATTTTTGAAGAAGTTCCACCAGAATATTTCCTAGAGAAAATAGTGAAATAAAAACTCAAGTATGATATTCAAGAGCTTTATGAAAAGGTGAAAATTATACAAGGTAAAATGGATTGGATAACTAAATACTTCCAAATATCATTAGAAGAACTTGATCCTGAACTTGAACCAAAAGATGAGTCGCTTGTCTTACCTTAGGAGGAAAATGAGGAAGACATTACTACTGAACTACATGGGGAGATCAACAAGAACTGGATGAATTATAGAATAAATGTGAGGAACTACTTTATCTCCCTAAACCATAAAATGAATAAGATCTAGTATTAGTAAAGGAATACATCACCCAGATAGTGGAATTTGAAGTAAAATTGGAGGATCCTGACTACCTACCTCCATCCACTGAGAATTTACTCAAAGAGGTACATACCACTGAGGCATTGATTGAACCTAAACCAATCCAAAGATTTGATATTTTCTCATACTCTATCTCTTCTAACTTTATTGAAACTAGATTATGCACCACTCTCTATTGTTTTTAATTTTCAAATTCAGACAATCTGTTTCATTCCTTAGAGGAAAATGAAGAAAATAGACCTACTCATGTGGAGGAACACATGGAGCTCCCTAATTTTAATTAACATACATTTTAGGGGCCGCATTAGGAGATCCATGTAACTGAGCTTGAGGAAATTAGAAAAGAGTCCTATATTATTGAAGGGGTAAATTACTTAATAAAAATTAAAATTTTATTCAAGTAAAGATACATGTTTTCTTACCCTTTGATTATCCAATTCATGTAGCCCATGACAAGGCATCACTAGAAGAAGAAAATGTTTCACAAGTAGAAACTGAAAAGGGGGTTTATTTATACTCTATCATACCCCCTCCATGAAAGTTATACCTCATTATGAAGGGAGAGGATATGGTGCACTCTATCCATGGATAATTCCCCAAGTGCAAGGATGAAGCACAAGCTAGGAAAAGTCACATGTTGTGGTTAAAATCAAAGAAGCTTTATCCACCAAATGATTTTAGATAATATTATATACTTCACTCTAGAGCCAGTAAAAATTCAAGGCTCAATTGGGGGATCATACCAAGATTTATATTTACACGATTTCTATGAATTTAGATTTAAATTTCATTTATAATGAAGTATTTTATCACGCATCCCACTCCCTCTTATCTTTTTGAGAATTAATGACATGATCCTTGTGCTTAATTGGGTAGCTCTATTTTATAGGTTCAGGATGGTAGACGGTAGCTTCAGATAGTGAAGGGGAAGAGACAATATTCATGGTAAATGGAGTTCACTTTTTATTAACTTATAAACTCCATAAATGTTTTCCCAAATACATGTTTTATGATTTAAAGGTGAAATTACATGCCCACACTTTAATTATTCTTCAATTGACTTGTCTAAGAGACATGAGTTTCTTAGGAATACCGTGATTCCATGTTTTATATTTCAATGTTAACTAGATTGAATTATTAAAATATATAATTGAATGGTTAATGTGAATAATGGATATTAAAATAATGACTCGTGATTTGAAGGAATTAATTTATTCATGTAAATGAAATTTCCTAACCATTTTTCATACTTTGATTTAATAAAATTTGTATGAATTTATTTATTATTTTCAATCATGTCTTGAATGATTGTATCAAATCATATGTCCCATTCCGAAGAGGATTTCTAGACCAGGTACATCCTATTTTATCTTGAGCATATTTTTAGAGTGATCTTGGGACATGCCACCTACTAGAACTTGAATTTAAACTTTTCAAATATATTAGTGTACAAAAACATATTTAAAATTATTTAGGTATCATTTGATAATCCATGTATCCTTAAAATACCACATTTACATCAATATTTTTTTATCCCATAGAGACCATAAATGATCTTTAGAGGTATGAGCCATGTTTCAAGCTATTTTTATCCATTTCTACCCTCATCTTACTATTTTCATGATATTATAAAGTTGAAATGTGGGGGTGAAGGGAATCATGGTAAATTGGATTATTTACATTGTAAGTAATAAGGGTGGAGGTTATTATTATGGGAATCATAAAACGTTTTGTAATAATTCATTATACTCTATTTTTTCCCCTCTTGATTATAAAAAAATGAAAATGACAAAAAAACCAAAAAATGAGAAAAATGGGGTGTGATTTGGTTAAACAAAAAACCATAATTACTAGACCTATGATTTATATCATACCTATAAAGGTGGTGGATATGAGGTTTATTATAATCATATATTTTGAAAAAAAGAAAAAAATGAAAGGTTTTTTTAAAAAGAAAAACAGTAAAAAGTAGAAAATAAAATTTTCAAGAGGGTTCACAAATCATTCATTATTATTTATTTGATCATAACCTTTACTTTTACTTTTGGGGAAATTGGGAGTTGATATAAATTGAAGGGGATAATATCATTAAACACTTTAATTTGAATATCATGCCTTATGCTTTAAGAGTTAAACCTCCTATTGAGATTTATATTTTATAAAACATCAATTCCTACCAACCTTAAGCCTCAAAGGAATTGGAACCTTAATTACAACCCCTCTTGATTTTATGTGTCTTTTTTCTTTACAATGTAGTGAAATTAGTTCTCCTATAATTCTATAGATAATGAGTATGTTCTCATTATATGAGCATAAATATACTTGAATTTCATCATGAGAGATGAGTGAAAATATTATGGTGAGGTAAATTAGGATTTGGCATGTTTAATAATAATGAATTGAGGAACTTGAATGAATTAAAGGAGAAGTTACATAATTTTTCCAAGGGAAAAAATAAAATACATGAATTGAATATTTCTTTGAAAAATGGAAAATTGAATTGGTATTTTATGTAAATTTTTAGAATTTTATATAAAATTAATAATCATTTGATTTTATTAATTTGAAATTTTAATATTGATAAACACTAGTTCCCTATTTAACTTCTTGTTGAGATTTTTTTATCAAGGATAAGCATGGTTTAAGTGTCAGGGTATTTGATAGACCAAAATAATATGCAATTTTTCATTCAAATTTCCATCATTTTTGGGTGATTTTCAATGTTAAAACCCTTTTATTTCAATGTTTTAATTAAATTTGGGAATTGATGATGATAGGAATAAGAAAAACATTTAGAAAAGTGAAAATATGCTGGTTTTATATTTGGAATTTATTTTGACATCTCGATTATGGTTTTGAATTTTTATAACTCTTTTAATGATTTCTGTGATAAAAATAGGCCAACGGGAAGGCCCGCCACCCCATGCATGAGCTATTTCTCGCTTCTCGCTGTCACCTCGTGAATGCACCGCTACTCACCATTCACCACCACCCCATGAATACACCACTGCTTGCTACCACCCAATGAATGCACCACCGCTCGTCACCACCCCATGAATCCACTGCCTCTCACCGCTCCCTGCTACTGCATGCATGCATCCCCCATGGCACCGCCCCATGGAATCACGGGACGCCACTTCTGTTTCACCCCTCCACTCTTCGCCTCCATCGATCACTAGTGCATGCATTCAACAACCTCTTCCTAGCCATTATCCACATATTTTCCCTCACAATTTATACTGACTACCATGTGTAACATCCCACGACAAACCTCATTCTCTACCACTACTCTGGATCCACTGGCCACCACTACTTTCCCACTGACCACCTGCTCATCACTGCCACCTCACCAAGGATTCCTACATGAATTCTTCCATGCTGAATAATGATTAACCCTATTTCATCGAGTGATTTAATTCTATATTCATTTTATCTTTAATTATCATTCATCATGGGTCTTGAGGTGATTTAAATCCCCCAAGATCTTCTCCCCGATTTGAGGGATCTTTGAATGTTATTAAGGTTGAGCCCCCCCCCCCCCCCCTCTTATATGAAGGAGCCTTACCTACTTGTCAAACCATCAGTCAACCACTGAGGAGGAGATCTGCACCAAGGAGATACACTAAACCATCTTCATACTCCCCCATTTATTCTTCTTATTCATTTTTTCTGTTTTATTTTAATTTATTTTTGTTTTAGATTTCATTTTTATTTTTAATTGTAATTTCAATTTTCATTTAGTTTTAAATAAATAAATTCATGAATTTTTTTAAATTATTCTACAATCCATTTTCTTCTTCTTTTAACTTTGTTCTTCTAATTATTATTATTATTATTAGTACTATTAATATTAATATTAATATTATTTTTATTATTAAATTGTTATTATTATTATTTATAGCCTTTTAACATTCTTATTTTAAATTTTATTTTATTTTATTATTTTATTTCTCCCACTTATTTTTTAAAAAATTATTATTTTAATAATAATAATAATAAGTATTATTATTATTATTATTCTAACATTCGTTATAATTTATATAAATTTATTAATTTCTTTTAATTTCTTTTCTTTTCTTTTCTCTCTCTTTCTCATCCCAATTCTATTTTACTTTAATATTTTATTTTCTCATCACCATTATTTTTTAAATTTTATTTCTTTTATTATATTCTATTTCTTCTTCTTATCTTACGCTCACACCACTAAATGATCTCTTACTCTTGGAAATGAGAGACTGGCCCCAAGACTTGACCCGAGTGGAGGTAAAGGTGTTCATGAATTTTCTTTAAAGTTTAATTTTAAGTTTTTATATATAATTGAGTAAAATTCATGGGTGAGGTTAATATCCCCCAATGAAATGCAACTCGATCTATTTCTATTCTTTTATTTAATTGTTTTTTCCTCTCTACATTGGTTAGTTTTTCACACATTGGATTTGAGCTAATAAATAGATGAAATATCATCGATAGAGCTGGGTCCTAGAAGATGGAACACCCTAGACTAAGGTGTGTCATCATCCTTGATTATAAGGGTGTGTGGGATTAATATTTCTTAGGCTCTCAAATATTCCACAATTTTTAAATAAATAATAGTAATTTAAACATGAGATTACATGTTTGTATTATCAAACTAAAACCAAAAAATTAAAGGAGAATAATGATTGAACCTTAAACAAAAACCCCAAAGACAAGTCCATTCTTCCTTAAATGATCCAGTTTTGAATTTCACATTAGATTAAATTTCCATATTTCTTATCATTTGAAAAGTACTCAAAAAACACAAAAACATTGTGATTATTTTCATAAATAATTAAAAACTAGAAAAATAAGTAGTTTAGGTTATTTAGAAGTTGTAGGTGAACCAAACTGAAAGGATCCTCAAATGAGATGACCATATTCATCCACTATGTTGTATTAGGAAAAATATAATATTTCTTTTTCCACACCCTAAAATAGGCGTGTGTCAAAACAAGGAACTATAAATGCACTTGATTGAGTAAAAAATGGAAGTTATTTTGTTTTTATAATTCATTTTAAAAATTTAATGGTATTATTGATCTTCTATTGAATATTTTTCTAACACTTCCTTTGGATTTTGTGTAAATATATCAGGCTATCCCAAGAAAGTCATCAACTGGGCTTGTGTACCACTTAGACAGCCCACATGAGGTGTGTCGACTGGCCACATTGGCCTAAGAGGGCCCACAAGGACCAACACATGCATTGGGAATCAATCCCATGCACACACCCATGGGTGGTGATACCCCAAAGGCAGATCTACCGCACATCAACATGGTCCATGTGTGATAAAGACTCATAGCGACAGAGGTGTCATGACGGGCTTGGGTAGGCTACGTGTGTCATGGACCACATGAGTGTGGGGGGGGGGGGTCCCAGGAACCCACCCTCGAGTAGGAATGTGTGGGGATCCCAAATATGGAGTAATAATTGAGAGACACATGTGTCCCCATTTCGATGTAGGACATGAGCGACATCATGCTCCATCGTGGACACCTCACCGAGCACCCCGCCTTCACCTAGGCCAATGTGCTCTCTCACCTGAGATCCCTTTTCCATCTCCTTCACCTTCAGGATCCCTCCCTTCATTCCAGTGCCTCCTCCAGCCACTATAAAGGCCATAGGAGAAGGAGGGAATGCCACCACATCACCCTACCACCTAGCCACCTTTGTTTCACCTCGCTCCAGCTCCCTCGACTATTGTACCACACCACCATCCACCACTGTTGTGCTTGGGAGCCACCATCACTGCTCGCAGCAACCAAAGCCAGGAATCACTCCTCTTCTTTGTTGCCTGGCCACCACCACCCTTCTCTGGCTATTCTCTGCCTCGCTCTTAATTCCCCAATGACTATTTGAGACTCCTCTATCCACTGTGAAGGCCGGAGTAGGATGAGGATGACACTGACTCCACCTACTAATGCTCACCTCCTCTACCCTTAGCTTCATCACCAGACCACCATGGCTCCCCCTCCACACCAGAAGGAAATCACTTCCCCACTGTCGTCCCCTCATCACCAACACAGGACTGTCGCCAGCAGCATCAGTTTCCCCTCCTATGATATCTCATGCAACCTCCATCGATTATTTTTTCAAGGTTCATCACCCCCTCTTTCTTACTGCCACTGATGTTTCCCCACTCAGCATCACCACCCTCTCAATCGGCCATACAACACCTCCCTCAATTACCAACATCATTGTTGCTAACTCTTAGCCTTTCCACCCCTACATTCTTTTCCTGCACACTAGGATGCCTCCCATGAGATTCCCCCTACATGAAACCTTTGCACCCCAGGTTCCATGCATGCATCCGGGCACCTCCTCGCATCGATCCCACCCATGCAGGCCCTTGACACCTGTATTCATGGGTGTCCCTATCTCAAATAAGGGGAAGCCATGGGGGGGGGACCCCTCCCATGGTTTTCCTTTATAGAAAAGTAAGAAGGAGTCCCTCCCCCTCACCTATAAAATGGGTATATCTCCTTCTTCCAAATCACAAAATCCTCAACCCCCTCATATATGCAATGAAGAAGAAATACCACCACTGAGGAGGATCTCCTCCTCCTCTCCTCAAATATCCTACAATTTTTGATATCTTTTTCATTTTCTAATTCAATGACCCCTTCTTTCATGTAGGGTATAATTATTAGTGATTGGGTGAAGGAAATGGGATCTACTTTTTTTAATCTTGAGTTTCTAAAGTTTTAAATTAAAATGATTTCTTTGCTTTTAATTGAATGGTTTTCTATTTAATTTATTTTTGAATTTAAATTAAATATGATAGTATTTTAATTTTTTCTTAAATATTATGTTACTTTTATTTAAATATTATTCTACCCTTACTTGATATATTTATTTTTACACCAATTGGTTAATTTTTAAATAAAATCAAGTAAGGGAGTGGTTTAGTTATTACTAAAAAATGTGATGAAATTAAGATAGTCTAATTTAATTGTTTAGGGAAAATTAATAAAATATTTGGTATTTCTTAAGTAATTGAAAATGGTTTTTTAAGATTTCTACATTTTGACATATAATTAAAAAATGGTGAATCTAAGAAATAATTTTTATTCAATTTATTTAAATATTCTTTCAAAAAATAGAAGATTCATTTTTCTCAAAAACTATGATGGAATCTCAAAAAGGAAAACCCAACCAGAATCTAATCACTTCTCTCTCATTTTAAAATTCACCAAACTTCTCAAAATATCTGGTCTTTTAAAATCTTTCAAACTTGATATTTATTTTAAGAGACATCTAGATTAAAACGCTTCTCTTTGGAAGAACAAATTTCTAATTACCACTCATTCTACACCCTTAGGGGGATTAATTTGTTTTTTCCACACCTCATGAAAAGTGTGTGTTAGTACCCTAGTTTTTTTATCTACTTCATGGGTTTTTTCTAGTGAAACCCAGGGGTACTTACTAGGTCACTATCCCTTGGTTAAATAATGTGTGATAGGTTTCACACAGTATGAGATATTTTTCACTATGTGAAAACCCTAGTGGTGTAAGAGGGTATCACAATGTGTGTGTTCTTTAAGAGTACACATCATGTAGTTGGAACTTTTGAAAAAAAACCAAACCTTCATGCATCTTCTTCTCATGAAACATTCACTTCAATACAACATCCAATCACATCCAAATATCATGTATCATGTGTTGAAAATAATTCCATCATTGGTGGATGGATTCCAACAACATCCTCTCTCAATAATCAACTCCCATAAAACTATGGAATCACCATATTTCAAAACACTAATTGGGATATATAAATCTGAATTAAACCCTACTATGGTGATATTTCAACATCATTACTCATTTATCAATCCATAAATTGTGATCCCGAGACCATGGTATTGATTATTTGTTCTGAAATTTGTTTGTGAAATTATCGATTATTGGGCATTGGTCATACCCTCATCCAGAGGAATACTAGGATTGATCGTGTGATGAAGGGTTGGAGAAATCCACAAAACATAACAATATTAATGAAACTAAATTTTTTATTTGGTTATCCTTGATTCACTGCAATTAGAATGATGAATGGAGAACCAAAATTAAATAATATAAATTTCAAAAAACCCTAGAAGATAAGCCAACAACTACAAATCATGATCGTAACTAGAATAAATCATTCAGTGTAGTTCACTCAAATTTATCATGGGATAAATAGAAGTGGATGGTAGTGGATTTTTCTGAATATTTACATCTTTACATGGGAACATGATCCAAAGTTTCCTCATCACGCATGGTTTGTCTTCATGAAATACTCTCATATTCACCCTCGAGGTCTGCCTCAATAGACACCTAAATTTCCTCACAAATCAGTGCAGGTGTATGGTTCACATATCAGCTTGTAGTCCACACATTCCACCTGAACGCTTCCTCAAAATGATATAATACATGACCTCTTCTCTATAGTTCATCCACCATCAGTAGTTATTTCTCCTATCGGTAAAGGGAATGGGTGAAAGATGAACTGATATGCTCACCCAATCTTGCTCAACATTGCCACTAGGACTACCTTGATTGGAAAAATCCCTATGATATTCAGAATCACTGGTCGATTTTTTTAGGGGGATGATGGTATTTAGGTATTCATAACCTCCCATGTGTTCCACTATCAAACTATAAAAAATCTAAATATACCACACATGAATAGAGGCTTCTTCCCCTCACAGATATGTCAGGGTACCTTATAAAACTTCACCAGCACCAGGATCCCCATATTGATGTGATGCCTAGTGGACACCATCTCTATGATGATAAAATTGATTTTATCCACTCCCATATGTGCATCTCTCACCAATATCATCCACCAATATATGAGTGATGAAATGAATCCATACAACCTGACTATCATTCATTGCTCATCCTTGATGTTGTATCCCCACAACTGCCACTGTTTATCCTCTATAATATTCCAGTAAGAGTATTTCTTTGCCTCTATGGGGACCTATAGAATAGTTATGAGGTGTTTTTGGCATCTTCTTGGGCCACTCCTCACATTCATCTGGTAGCCTCACTGGAAATTTTAGAAAATAGCCAAACCATTTATTAAAATGGATCCCCCTTGTTGTTTTCTTATCGTTGTTTGTGCCTGACACCAGATCCAGCAACACCTTCACCATACATGGAATCTTCCTTTCATCCTCCCAAGTACACTTATGAGTGAGAAACTCATCATAAATTTCCCCCATAATTTGGATTCTAGAAATTTGATGGAGATCCCAGAGGTAGATGTCGATCTCCCCATAGTGAAGATGAAATGTTTTGGTGTATGGTGACCATCGGCTCAATAGTTCAGAAATGATGTCTTGTGGTTTAGATATGTTTAATTTGGAAGCCCATGTCACTTCATACAAACCCACTCACTTAAGAACCATCTTGAACTCTGCACAAGACATGCACACCCAGTAGGTCATGGCCAACTCATCTGTAAAGTTGTTTCCCTGGTGCAGATGCCAACCATCAATCCATCCCTTCTAAAGTTTCACAAGCATTGACTTGATGATTGTATTATTTTTTGATGGGGACAATATTCTATGATGGGGGAGTGATCCTTACCGATGTGGCCATCAGCATCCTTGTACCACTAATATTTCCTTATTATGCCCCTAAATAAGTAGGTAAGTTCATCCCTGCTTGCCTCTAGGATAAATACATCATCCCCCAATCTAATTGCATATAGTGTCAACCTCTTAAATAGGGAGTAATCTTTATGAGCATCCAAAAGAAGCTCCAACAGTGATTCATGGTATGAATAGGTCTAAACATATTCTACAATCATGATATTGTTCTCCATTTCTACTCATAGGGAAGCATCTGGAAAGACCTCCTGAGCAGCTTCTTGAGCAGTCATCTAATCCGAGACTTAATCAATTTTCTGGTATTATTTGTGAATATAACTTGTAAAATTGTTCATGAAGCTATGGATCACAAAGAAACTTTGGGATCTATACAAGTCTCCATGTAGTAGTGGTCACAATGCCTCGGTTTTCTAAATGAGCATTCACAAGGAAAAGGAATGTGAAACCCAGTTTGCAAAGATGAATTTGTTGGATGGATGTCTTCATGAAAAGTGATCTTCAACATAGTTTTTCATAATGATCTGGTATGTAAAATGGTCCCCTTGTGCCCTATTTATAGGTGGTGGCTGATCAATCATCGTGACGGCCTCAACACCCCTAATATTTTTGAAGAACACGTGTATGCATGTTCCACAACCCGTTAACATGAGCCAACTTCATAACCATCCATGTTTTTAAGAGATTAAGCCTTAGATTCAAACCCTCCTTTTTCCATTGACTCCCATTCTAAGGGGGGCATTTTTTGGGTGTTGAAATACATACTACTAGAGAAATGGAGAATTTTATGGATGGTTGGAAGCTAATTTGGGCTCAAAACAGACCCAAAATTTATCGAAGGAGCTTGCTTCTTGAATCTCCTTCATATAGACCCCTGGCCACCGTGAACATGAAGGTGGATGATGGTACTTCCAAAAGTCTAATAATACCCAAGACTACATGAACATCTTTGGTGGATGGATCTATGAGTCCAATTGAGCTACACCCCTTCACAAAATCATTTTTTCCTTCATAGTGCACCCTAAGATCATCACAAGCCTCATTTCCTATAAATATGCAGCTCTCCTCCACCTCAAAGGCACTATTACCCTGACCTTTCATCTTCTGTTCTACCATTTCATGAAGCTCTTGAGCACTAAAAACCTGACCCAAAATTTGATTTCCAAAGGTACATGATCTTCAGAATCCCTGATTTCTTTTATTCCTCATATCATCTACCTATGGTACGGATGAATTTCATGAATTCCTCCTCCCTTTGTGAAGTAGGGATCCCCTTCAGGTTGCTCGAGGATTCATGAAGCATTAAACCTTCATGAAGTTCTCTTCTATTAAGTCAAGACTCTATGCTAAGGAAATGGTCCCATGCTTTTTTAGACCCTTTCCTTCACAAAGCCCCTTTCCTTGGTGAATAACTCAAGATTCACAAAGCTCATCTAGGTGTGGATCCTTTCTTTGAGAGATCCTCTTCCATGCGGCCCTACAGGCTTCCGCTTAGTGATTTCTAAATCCCTCATGTGTTATCCCTAGTTGTGACAACCTACCTATTGATTTTCGGCATATGTATGCTAATGGATCTTGATTTTTAGCATGGACACACTAACATGGAACCCACGAGTGACCAATCCTCCACACCGCTCCCTTAGGGTGTTGTTGATTCCTTCCCTTCCCCAAGTTTGGGTTGGTATTAGTTATGTAAGTCCAAGGGGTAAGGAGAAAGTCCACCTCGTTTGAGATATAGGATGTTAAACTACCAAGCCTTATCATCCTCATCACAGAAGGTTAAACTATGGTCGCACCTTGTGAAATGAACATGGGGAATCACACCTCAGGAATTATCCACATCCACTCATCTCCATGAGATTGAGATCTTCCTCTCCATCCTAGTAGGGAATGATATCCTCCTCTCACAAAATGAGATCCTCTTCGGGCATCTCTTCTGGAGTAAGCCCCAATCTCCATCTCCTTGGGCCATCTCAATGAGTAATCCCCGCACCACCTCTGATGGCTGCAACTTTTTCACCATGATCATTAGGTATACTACTACCTTGTGTTTCTCCCACCGAGTATGAATTTCATGGGATTAGTGGTTAGTAGTTACCATGAAACCTATCCACCTAGGCCACCTCAGTGTGTAATCCCCTTTCCCCTCAATGCTGAACTACATGGGTTTTTATCCCTCTCTTCAAAATAGGGTATATAGAAAGCCTCCCCAAGGTTAAATCCCATTCAATAGTAAACTTTGGCACTCCATCATAGGTACATACCCTCATGATGTGACATCTTCCCTTTATGGGAAACATCCCCCAGATCCACCTCTCTAAGGTGTTTTGACCCATCATCCATCACTTCATCCATCACCTCACCCTTATCCCAGTGATATCACTTCATCCACCTCCATCCATTTGGGACTCTAACCATGAATAATCCCCAACATGTCAAATGGTAGCTATCCAGGTGTTATATCTGATGCCATCCAGAACTACATGAAATTTTATCCATGTCTTCTACACCGGGTACATAGGAAGTCTTCTTAAGGTTCAAAACTAGCATAAATTCATGTCCTCATCTTTCCCTTGAGTCACCATTTATTATGAGGATCATTACCGAGCCCCAAGGTTACACTTCCTTTGGGTCTCTATCCATGTTCTCTATTCTCACGAGCCTCCTACTTAGGTGTCTCAACGACCCATCCCAAACTATGTGGTATTTGGTTCTTATCCATTAGGATATATGTAGGAATCCCCCTAGAGGTTCAATCCCAACAACTCATCACACTCCATCCATTCCACCCACTCCATTTCAATAATTCATCCATTTACATCCTAACTCTTACTTGGGCCACCACATCTTGGTGGGATAGTGCCATCCATCGGGTCCATCTCAGCATGTAATCCCCATCCACATCATCGCTGCTTCTAGTAGCACTCATCCAGCTAACCATGCATAATCCCCACCCAATCCACACCATCCAACTAAGAAAAATCTCTTGTGATAGGAAATATCAGTGTGTAAGCCCCGAAAAACCCCTTCAAACTATGTTAGTTTTGATCCCTACCTTTAACACACAATACATAGAAGCCTCCACAAGGTTCAATCCTAGCCAATGGTAAACCTCTATGTCCCCCTCATTGGGTTCCACCTCCCTGATCTACCCTCAGTGGTGTCCAGATCAGTCTTCGCGGCATTACATCTTTCCCATTATAGATCACATCACTTGGGTTCATCGTCAAAGGTGTTCCCACCCATCCAATGGTAATCCTCAGTGCCTCCCCCTAGGTATGTACCCCTTCATGGTGTAAAATCTTACCCTTTATGGGACACACCATCTTGGGTCCACTCTCATGAGGCATTCTGATCCATCCATTTGGTAAAATTTCCTGGTGCTCCCTCCTAGAGATCCACCTCTATTATCCTCATTCATTGGGTGTCCTAATCAACCCCTCTCTACCTCTTGAATATGTTAAACTCACATCCAACCATTCTCTAAAAATGGGATGCCAAAGGAAAACCTCATAAGAAATTATTAGGGAATTAGATACCTTATGATCGACACAAGATGCCTTGGGTTTTACACCCATGATAAGCCCTCCTATGAGGAATAATATAGGTTCTCCATTGCTCTAGCATCCAGACATTCCACTGATTCCCAATGTGACTAATCTTTTAACTGAAGGTTGTTTCCCTAACCAGACCCCTTGGAATTTCCAGACATAAGTAGCATAATTAACCGACATCCACAAAGAGATGGCACTATTAATGAAATTCACAAACAACATCTTAATCTATAAGGGAGACTCGGACTTGGCGATGAATTCCAAGGAGGAATCCATGGAAGGAAAAATTGATATCCCATCATTACATTTCAATCAAGGAGTACACATATTTGAAGAAGTGATGAATGTTTCCCACCTTTGGAAAGTGGTAATGTGTGGTACAATGTATTCCATCAGTGAACATAAACGATACGTGAAGAGTGGACTCGACATGATAAAATTGTTGGAAACAGTAGTAAATGGGTAATAATTATATTAGTTTATAGTTATTGGTTCAGTTTGTACCCAAGGGTCTCTAGTCTCTCAATGTACCCAATCAACATGATTATATGAGGTATCACTAGATTCCCTTCTGCTAGCCAGCATCTATACATTGCACTTGGTATCTCATATCATTCTTGTTGAGCTATCTCCTAGTATAACTCTTGGAGATAAGATATCATTTGGAAAGAATATTTGTCCTCAAGCATTTTCTGTATCTCATTAGAAATAGATGGCATCATGAAGCATAGAACATCTAATGAATCATCCATATTCTTCTGGTATTTATCTTTATCCTATTTTATTCATCCCTAAGGGGTCTCAGTAGGAAGTGGAGATTCCAACACATAAATATTCCTCTCCTGGTGTAGTACTATGCACAATATCATATAGCACACTTGGAAGTTCTAGACAGTCATGATATCCTCTTTATCCAATATTGATCACCATAAAATTGGATTGGTGGTGGTTTCCATTTGATCTAAAACAAATAAACTTAGAATATTAGTACTTTATCTTGATTAACATTAGAAATTTTTAAATTATAAATTTTAAATGTCTCCCACTATTTTATAAAATAGTAATAATGCTCAACTACAAGATTTGAAATACTCAATATCTTAAGTATTCTAGTGGAAAGGATCCTTAAACAATTCTTTATAACCCAAGATATGTCATATTTGCTACTCTAAGAATCTAAGGTTGGATTTTGACTATCCAACTACAATAACTCATGGATCCTTTATCTTTTTAGTGTATTCCCATATCCTGCAAATAATTACATTAAATTTCTCAATGGTTTTCCTCTAAAGATACAAAATTCTAGTTATGGATAGTATTTTGAATCAAAATTTCGTTAATCCAACCCTCCACTCTCATAAGAACTCTCCAGTAGTAAGAGGCACCCTCAACTAGGGGTGACAAACACCTCAAGAAATTGGTCATGTCCAAATTCAAGTGATGGAAGGAATTTAATGACATGATATTTTCTTTTAGGTAATTATAAATATAATCTCAGTATAGCGACCCATACTTTACATACATGGTTAATAATTCAAAATTTAAGCATACTTATTATAACATATAACAAAACCACGAAAGGACCGTATAGGTATAGTGTCTTTAGAAACTGGGAAACATAAACAACTGGTTAATAAAGCATCTACACTGTCTCCCATTTATTTCATCATATCTATAGTCCATTTTTGGCATATCTTACTTAATACCCTTCTTCCTGACCTGGGGAAAGAAAACATAAAAAAGGGTGAGATCAAATGCTCAGTAAGGGTAAACAAAAGAAATATCAATCACATCAAATTCATAAGAACACATCATTTTGGAAATCTTACCCTGCAAAAGAGATCATAATTTCATAACATGGGATTAATCATGGTAGTGAAATGTAATCCCAAGAATCATAACTTAAAACATGAATATTTGTGTCATACACACATAATCATAGAGAATCATTTCTTATTGGTAAAGACTCATTGCCAAGACTATCTTAGTGGACAAATTCCATTTCTGAACAGAGTTCACTCCTCGTTTCAGTCCTGTTTCACTGAACCGGTTTAACCTGCCGTTCCATCCATGTCTATATCATGAGATATAAAATATTTACCCAATGCATTGGAGGTAGATATAGGTCCCACCGATCTCATAATGATACCATTCTTATGTGTGCTACAAAATCATAAATCATACATCATTGCATAACCCATGTAATAAAAATGGGATTCTTAAACATCATGACATCATAAAACAATTCATATAAGATAAAGGAATTAATAAAAATAATTCCATCACAACATAATCAAATAAATGTAATAATAGGGATAGAAACATAACCCTATATTATCTTAGATGGAAAATAATTTTGATAAAACACTTGAACCCCATTCTTGAGGAAAATATCCTTTCTACTTCAAAAATATTTTCATTTCTTAACATGTCATACAATTTTAAACTAAAATAAGTTGATTAAAAATAAACTTGAAAACTTGTAAAGGAAGATTCTTGTAAATAATGTTTTAAAATCCATTCATTCCGTATAAGTTAAAAGAAATATTCTTCTCGTACTTTTGTTGGAAAAGTCAAAAAGTACCTCGTACAAAAAACGATAAAAGATTCCTTTCATATCCTTTACTAAAAACTCACCGAAGGGTAAAATTGGATTTAAATAATTTTAGGTGGATGGAAACAATATTATATATTGAGGTAACATCTATGTTGATGATAAAATACACCCTAGTAAATACCAAAGTATAAACAACCTCGGATAAAAATGAGATTGTGATATTTTCCCTTACCTTAGGTCTGATTTGCTTCGTATGTGTATGAACCTCCTGTATAATGATTTAAATAATGTTATTGACTTATTAAAGAATCATACTTATTGTTATGATATCATATATGGTAATATTCTTAGCTTCATATTAGTAATATTTCATTACTACTTGTTATTCGGGTGTTTATTACTTTTTGTTCTTATGTGTGTTTTGTCGAATAAATTCTTATTATTATCTTTAGGTTATAGATACCTCATTTCAAGAATGTTATTAGTGTAATATATATCATATTAATTCATTCAATTCATTTATATAATCATTATGCAATGAATATCATGTAGAATTAATCGCATCACATCGTGGAGACGGTATTCCGTACGTACGCACGAGCGATGATATCGTTCCCATGATCGTGGAATTGTATTGGAGTGTATGTATACTATTTGAGAATCAATAACACTTTACAATAATCACATATAGTTATTATTTACACCATTATACCCATACAAGTAAGGTGGTGGTGGAAAATAGATTACACCACGGCGTGGAGACGGTATTCCGTACGTACGCACGCGCGGTGATTTCATTTTCCGTAGGATGGATAGATGGTGAAATAGGGTTGTTTAATACTTATAATAACATGTCAGTATATGAGTGATACTGATGTTATTAATTCATAATGAAACAAATAAATAAGAATAAGTGGAAGAATAAATAAAGTTGAAAGAATCGGTAACAGACATTACCTCTTCTTTGAAGCGCCTCTTTGAGACCTCCTCTTAGGGCACTAAAATTGGTCTTTGAAGGAGACCAGGACCTCTAAGATGTTTCTAGGGAAGTTTGGAAGTGAAATGGTTAGGTATTTTCCTATCTTGAAGGCTAAAATTGGTGTGAGGAGGAGAGGGAGTAGGTTCCCTTTTATAAGGGAGGAGAGGGGCACCTTTGGAAATATAAGAAATATTAGTTTATATTAAATCCAAACCCTACTTAAAAACTTCCAAAATGACTCATATCAAAATATTAGATGATATGGGGTTTTAATCTCATCAACCAATAAAATATAGACATGTTGGGAATTTATTTTAAACATTATCAACTTGATTTATCCTTATTTATCAATTTAATTTTATGTGTGGTAATAATATTATAAATTTTAAATTACTATAAATAATTACATATGTGTTGTTAATTTTACATAATTTGAAACTTTATAAAATTTTAGACCATATAAATTTTAATTTATAATTTTTAAATATTTTTGTGATTTTTAAACAATTTTAAAATATGTTATTTTTTTAAAATAACAATAGTGTCAATTTTGACACTATTCATTTATTTGAATTTAAATAAAATATATATAGAAGATATGTTAGAAATAAAAGCTTTAATATATTCATAAAATGTCATATGTATCTATAAAATCAGTGGAGAAGATTAAATAGTTCATATAATATTTATTTTAATATTTTTAAAACCATTTATTTGATATAAAATAATTTCAACATCACTATTATGTCATAATTAATGATAATTATTTAATACCTAAAAATTCTAAATAAATTTCTATGATATATATAATTTTATTATCTTTCTGGATACTATTCATGTTTGAAGTTTCATTAATTTTATCACTAAATTAAAATTATTATACTTATAAGATTTAAGAAAGTGACATGTTGTCACATTCTTTGGTTTTAACAATAATTAAATTATTTTCATAGACAAATGTCCATTAAATGAATATAATTAGACCCTTAGGTGATATGGGTCGACCTTTAGTCATCCAATAGGATTTTGGCAGGTGTTAGGGTAATTTTATAATCTTATATTTACCCTTAATTACCCGATTTACTTTTAACTATGGTAAATAAAATTTACCGTACTTACTATTCATAATGCCCAAAAATAAAAGTTAGCCTATTAACATAATTTGGAACCACTGATTCCAAATATGGAATCCATTTTTCAAAATTAAAAACATATAAGTTGCAGTAATTAATTTAAAATAAATCTCGTTGTTAAGAAAACGGGTTTTAAAAGTTAAAACATTGCCAAAGATTGAAATGTTTTTACCTATGAATTCAATGTGAAATTAATGATAATGACATACATTATATTAAATGGTAAAAATATATTATATTTATAATTTAAAACCATTAAATATTATAATATAACCATATAAATTATCTCAATGAAAAAAGTTGTTTTTAATTAAAAATTAGCGTATTTTTACTATTCATCAAAATATGAAAGTTATCAGAAAAATATCAAAAATTTATCCAAAGTAAATTTTTATATCCTGATTCAAAATAAGATTTTTTTTTTGCAAAATTGAACTTATAAACATGTCAAAAACTAGATTTAATGTGGGTGCGCCATCAAAAGGCGGCAAAACTGCATTTTTTGAAAAATACTTATTTTACCCGAAAAATTTATTTTGTTCTCTTACCATGTTCTAGAAAATGTGTAAAATGAATAATAATGTTATAAAATTCAAAATTTAGTTAATTATTCATAACTTCTAGTCCATAGTAATATATCGTTGTTTAGTGAAACCCGATATGGCGTACTACACACGCTATCGAGGAAGGTCGCAATTACGTGTAATGTAAGCCAAGTCCGTATTGTGTGCTGTGAAAGATTCCTTTGGTGTTGCGTATAACATAAGACATAAAAACATTTCTCATAAAATCTATGGGTGTTACATTCTACCCCCCTTAAAATGAATTTCACCCTCGAAATTCGTCACTTCATTACAAACAGGGGAGGATACATCTCCCTCATCATATCCTCAAGTTCCCATGTAGCTTCTTCTTATTGGTGGTTCCTCCATAAAACTTTCACCAAGATAGTGGTCTTGTTCCGTAGGACTTTTTCACTATGATCCGAAATCTCTATCGGTTGTTCTTCATAAGAAAGATCTTGCTCCAGCGGTACAACTTCTGAGCTGAGTACATGTGAAGGATAAGGTATGTACTTTCTCAGGAGAGATACATGGAACACATCGTGAACTTGAGAGAGATTCGGTCGAAGCGCCAATCGGTAAGATACCTTCCCAACATGATCCAGAATTTCAAAAGGAACGATATATCTAGGGCTCAACTTTCCCTTCTTTCCAAATTTCATGACCCCCTTCCAGGGAGATATTCGTAAAAACACTTTATCACCCACTTCAAACTCTAGGTCTTTTCTTCGGTTGTCGGCATAACTTTTTTGTCGACTCTGAGCTGCTCTTATGTGTTGTTGAATAGATCTGACCTTTTCTTCCATTTCATCAACAAGATCAGGTCCTAATAGATTTCTTTCCCCAACTTCATCCCAGCAAGTTGGAGTCGTGCATTTCTTTCCATAGAGAGCTTAATAAGGAGCCATCTGAATACTGGAGTGAAAGCTATTATTTTATGAAAATTACACCAAAGGTAGTTGTTGATCCCAACCACCTTTGAAATCTATAGAGAAAGCTCTCAACATATCTTCTAGTGTTTGAATTGTCCTCTCAGACTGACCATCTGTCTGAGGATGATAAGCAGTGCTGAAACTCAACTCTGTATCCAGAGTATGCTGAAGACTTCGCCAAAACATTGAGGTAAACCTCAGATCCCAATCAGATATAATAGAAATTGGTACTCCATGAAATCTTACCACTTCCTTTACATATATCCTGGCAAGATGATCTAGAGATAAATCCTCTCTAATAGCAATGAAGTGTGCAGACTTTGTAAGACGATCAACTATGACCCAGATGGCATTATTGCCTTTGGATGTTTTAGGAAGTCCAGTGACAAAGTCCATAGTGATGTTTTCCCATTTCCATTCTGGTATGGGTAATAGTTGTAACATCCCCTTAGACTTCTGTCTCTCATCTTTAACTTGCTGACAAACCAAGAATCAAGAGACATATTCAGCAACATCTCTTTTCATGCCATCCCACCAGAAGTACTCTTTTAGGTCCCTATACATCTTCGTGCTTCCAGGATGAATAGAGAATGAAGAACTATGAGCCTCATCCATCAGCTCCTTCTTTAATTTGGGGATGGGAGGAACACAAACCCGATTCCTGAACTATATTATCCCATCACAATCAAGGTTGAATTCAGTAACATTTCTCACCTTCTTTTGTAACTCTACATCTTCTTTCCGTGCCTCTTGAATATTCACATGTATAGATGGTTGAACATTCATTTGAGAAAGATAAGATTTATCCCCTTCCATTAAAATTCCAAGATCCATCCTTTGTAAATCCATAAATATTGGATCCTTTGTGATCCTCATCATGGATAAGCTAGCATGGTCTTGTCGACTTAATGCGGTTGCTACCTTTTTTACTTTCCCAAGGTGGTAATGGATTGAGTAGTCGTAATCCTTAATCAGCTCCAACCATCTTCTTTGACGCATATTCAGCTCCTTTTGTGTGAAAATATACTTTAAACTTTTATGATCAGTATAAATATCACACCTTTCACCATAAAGGTAATGCCTCCAAATCTTTAATGAAAAGATTACCGTAGCTAACTCCAAATCATGAGTTGGGTAATTTTTCTCATGGATTTTCAACTTTCGTGAGGCATAAGCTATCACCATATCATTTTGCATGAGAACACATCCCATTCCCTTCTTGGATGCATCACTATAGATCACAAACCTTTCTCCACTGCAAGGTAGTGTGAGAACAGGTGCACTGGCTAACCTTCTTTTTAGCTCTTTGACATTTTCTTCACATTCCTCCATCCAAACAAACTTAACTCCTTTTCGAGTCAACTTGGTGAGTGGGTAAGATAACCTTGAAAAATCTTTCACAAAACGTCGGTAATATCCAGCCAAACCAAGAAAACTTTGGATCTCAGTTACTGTTGTTGGTCTCAACCATCTTTCGATAACCTTTGTTTTTGCTAGATCCACAGATATCCCCTCTTTTGAGATTATGTGACACAAAAATGCAACTTTTTGAATCCAAAATTCACACTTGGTAAATTTGGAATAAAGCTTCTCCTATATTAGGGACTTTAATACAATTTTCAAGTGATCTTCATGTTCTTCCTTGATCTTTGAATAGACAAGAATATAATCTATAAATACTACCACAAACTGATCAAGATAGTCTCTAAAGACTCTATTCATCAGATCCATGAAGATAGCAGGGGAATTAGTAAGACCAAATGGCCTCACTATAAATTCATAGTGTCCATACCTTGTACGGAAAGTCATCTTTGGTACATCCTCCCTTTTGACCCTTAATTGCTGATACCCTTAATGGAGATCAATCTTGGATAAGTATTGAGCACCACGTAGTTGGTCAAATAGGCCATCAATGCGTGGGAGAGGATATTTTTTCTTGATAGTGATCTTGTTAAGTTCTCGATAATCAATGCAGAGTCTCATTGATCCATCTTTCTTCTTAACAAACAAAACAGGTGCTCCCCAAGGTGACGCACTAGGGCGTATGAATCCTTTATCAAGATTCTCTTGGAGTTTCTTCTTCAATTCATGCAACTCAATTGGGTCCATTCTATATGGTGTCTTTGAAATAGGCAAAGCACCCGGTATGAGTTATATTGAAAACTCAACTTCATGATTTGGTGGAAGACCTGGAAATTTCTCCGGAAAGACATCGTCAAACTCCCGTACAATGGGAATATTATTAATCGTGAGTTTCTCTCCAACCATTTGAGATAAATAACCTTCATTTAGTGGAATCAATACCCATAAGATGGATGAAATTTACACTGGAAGGTTATGTTCATCCTTGCATTGATAGATGATCATTGATTGATCTGGAATATGAAATGTGACTTCCCTTCTTTGGCAATTGATATGAGCTCCATATAAAGAAAGCCAATCCATTACAAGAATCACATAAAATTACACTATAGGAAGGACCAAAAGATTTGAATGAAGCACTTTCCCACAAACTTCAATCGGAGAAGAATTTTAAACTTTTGATGCGACTGTTGTGCCATTAGGAGTTGTCACAGCCAAATAAACATCTAATTGTTGAGGTAATACGGTGATACCCTTAGAAAATTCTTCAGAAATAAAAGAGTGGGTGGATCCAGAATCAAATAAAACATTTTCTACTTTAGAGTGGATGGTAAGTGTACCTTTCACCACTTCGTTGTCATACTCCACATCGCCGATAGTAATTGCATGTGACTTTCCTTTGTCTTTGGCCTTAGGAGTTTGTTGATGTCGATCATCATCATCAACCCTTGGATTTGGGAATTGATTGGCATAATGCCCTATCTCCTTGCACTTGAAACATTGAAGTGTAGTAGGTTCATTCTATGTATCCCTTCCTTTGTTTGTATCATTAGACATCTTCTTCCAATTATTTCGACATTCAATTGCCCAATGACCTTCTTTTCCACACTTATAACATTTTCTTGTCCCTTTAAGACAAGTTCCTCCATATTTCTTTCCACACTTTGAGCATAAGGTAAATCTCATCTTCTTTTCAGTGGGGTCTTTAGATTTTCTTTTGAATTCCATTTTCCTCTTCTTATCAAAACCATGTGACTGATGAGTTACACCAATCTCCATCTCAACCTTGAGAGCACATCGAACAATTTCCTTGTAGCTATTGAAGTCCCTTATGGATAACACCATTCTAAGACTTGGTTTTAAGCCACTAAAGAATCGATTGATCTTACTCTCATGTTAGATAATAATTCTGGAAGCGTACCTTGAAAGTCTTGTAAAATTTCTCTCGTAGGTACCAACGGATTCATCATCCTTTTTCTTCAGTTCAAGAAACTCCTTCTCCATCATTGTTCAAAGAATATGAGGGAAATACTTATTGAAAAATAAGTTCTTGAAATCGTCCCATTCCATGGACTCAATTTCATCCCTTTGACTCGTATTCTTAATAAGATTCCACCATTGATCAACATCACCTTCCAAACGATACACTACTAAGATGACTTTATCATGTTCAGAATATTGAAGAACTGAAAATATATTTTCAGTGGTACTGATCCATTGTTCAGCCACTAATGGATCAGAAGACACACTGAATGAATGTGGATGCTGCCTCATGAAGGATTCGACAGAATTTTGCTCCTTCCTTTGCTCATTTGGTAGTCCTACATGATTCATAGCTTGAGAAAGTTGTGTGAGCATGGCTACATGATTTTTCATTCCAGCTCCCATAACGTTTTTGTTGCTCAGGGGACAATCATTGCATTGCCCGTCGCATTCCGCATTAACACGGTTTCTTCGAGTTCCATCCATTGACTAAAACCAAGAAGAATAGTGTGAGAAACACTAATTATAATAGGAAAACCACATAATAAAATTTCACACTTAAGGTCTTATCATAGGTTGTTCATGGACATTTCTAAAACACTAAGATTTTTTTCTATGCTTAGACATATCCTTATGTTTCTTACTAAGTCTTTCACATCCTAGTTTCCAAAGGTTGACTATACCTTTCCCCTGATACCAACTATAGCGACCCATACTTTACATACATGGTTAATACTTCAAAATTGAAGAATACTTATTACAACATATAACAAAACCATGAAATTACCGTATAGCTATAGTGTCTTTAGAAACTGGGAAACATAAACAACTGGTTAATAAAGCATCTACACTGTCTCCCATTTATTTCATCATATCTATAGTCCATTTTTGGCATATCTTACTTAATACCCTTCTTCCTGACCTGGGGAAAGAAAACATAAAAAAGGGTGAGCTCAAATGCTCAGTAAGGGTAAACAAAAGAAATATCAATCACATCAAATTCATAAGAACACAACATTTTGTAAATCTTACCCTGCAAAAGAGATCATAATTTCATAACATGGGATAAATCATGGTAGTGAAATGTAATCCCAATAATCATAACTTAAAACATGAAACATTGTGTAATACACACATAATCGTAGAGAATCATTTCTTATTAGTTAAGACTCATTGCCAAGACTATCTTAGTGGACAAAGTCTATTTCTGAACTGAGTTCACTCCTCGTTTCAGTCTTGTTTCACTGAACCGGTTTAACCTGCCATTCCAGCCATGTCTATCTCATGAGATATAAAATCTTTACCCAATTAATTGGAGGGAGATATAGGTCCCACCCATCTCATAATGATACCATTCTTATGTGTTCCACAAAATCATAAATCATACATCATTGCATAACCCATGTAATAAAAATGGGATTCTTAAACATCATGACATCATAAAAAAATTCATATAAGATAAAGGAATTCATAAAAATAATTCCATCACAACATAATCAAATAAATGTAATAATAGGGATAGAAACAGAACCCTATATTATCTTAGATGGAAAATAATTTTGATAAAACACTTGAACTCCATTCTTGAGGAAAATATCCTTTCTACTTCAAAAACATTTTCCTTTCTTAACATGTCATACAATTTTAAACTAAAAGAAGTTGATTAAAAATAAACTTTAAAACTTGTAAAGGAATCTTCTTGGAAATAATTTTTTAAAAATCCATTCATGTCATATATGTTAAAAAAATATTCTTCTTGTACTTTTGTCGGAAAAGTCAAAAACGTACCTCATACGAAAAACGACAAAAGATTCGTTTCATATCCTTTACTAAAAACTCACCGAACGGTAAAATTGGATTTAAACAATTGTAGGTGGATGGAAAAAATATTAAATATTGAGGTAACATGAATGTGGATGATAAAATACACCCCATTAAATACCAACATATAAACAACCTTGGATAAAAATGAGATTGTGATATTTTCCCTTACCTTAGGTTCGATTTGCTTCGTAAGTGTCCGAACCTCCTATATAATGATTTAAATAATGTTATTGACTTATTCCAGAATCATACTTATTGTTATGATATCATATATATTCATATTCTTAGCTTCTGTTTAGTAATATTTCATTGCTACTTGTTATTCATGTGTTTATTACTTTTTGTTCTTATGCGTGTTTTGTCGAATAAATTCTTATTCTTCTCTTTAGGTTATTGATACCTCATTTACATAATGGTATTAGTGTAATATATATCATATTAATTCATTCAATTCATTTATATAATCATTATGCAATGAAGATCATGTAGAACGAATCACATCACATCGTGGAGACGGTATTCCGTACGTACGCACGAGCGATGATATCGTTCCCATGATCATGGAATTGTATTGGAGTGTATGTATACTATTTCAGAATCAATAACACTTTAAAATAATCACATATAGTTATTATTTACACCATTATACCCATCCAAGTATGGTGGTGGTGGAAAATATATTACACCACGGCGTGGAGACGGTATTCCGTACGTACGCACGCGTGGTGATTTCATTTTCCGTAGGATGGATAGATGGTGAAATAGGGTTGTTTCATACTTATAATAACATATCAGTATATGAGTGACATTGATGTTATTAATTCATAATGAAACAAATAAAGAAGAAGAAGTGTAAGAGAAATAAAGTTGAAAGAATCGGTAACGGACATTACCTCTTCTTTGAAGCGCCTCTTTGAGACCTCCTCTTAGGGAACTACAATTGGCCTTTGAAGGAGATCAGGACCTCTAACATGTTTCTAGGGAAGTGGGGAAGTGAAATGGGCAGGGATTGGCTGAGCTTGAAGGGTCAAATTTGTGTGAGGAGGAGAGGGAGGAGGTGCCCTTTTATAAGGGAGGAGAGGGGCACCTTTGAAAATATAAGAAATATTAGTTTATATTAAATCCCAACCCCACTTAAAAACTTCCAAAATGACTCATATCAGAATATTAGATGATATAGGGTTGTAATATCATCAAAAAATAAAATTTATACTTGTTAGGAATTTATTTTAAACATTATCAACTTGATTTATCCTTATATATCAATTTAATTTTATTTGTGGTAATAATATTATAAATTTTAAATTATTATAAATAATTACATATGTGTTGTGAATTTTCCATAATTTGACACTTTATGTCATTTTCGACCATATAAATTTTAATTTATAATTTTTAAATATTTTTGTGATTTTTAAACAATTTTATAATATGTTATGTTTATAAAATAACAGTAGTGTCAATTTTGACACTATTCATATATTTGAATTTAAATAATATATATATAGAATATATGTTCTAAATAAAAGCTTTAAAATATTCATAAGATGTCATATTTATCTAGAAAATTAGTGGAGCACATTAAATAGTTCATATAATATTTATTTTAATATTTTTAAAACCATTTATTTGATATAAAGTAATTTCAACATCACTATTGTGTCATAATTAATGATAATTATTTAATACCTAAAAATTCTAAATAAATTTATATGATGTATATAATTGTATTAGATTTCTGGAGACTATTCATGTTCGAAGTTTCATTAATTTTATCACTAAATTAAAATTATTATACTTATAAGATTTAAGAAATTGACATGTTGTCACATTCATTGGTTTTAATAATAATTAAATTATTTTCATGGAAAAAAGTCCATTAAATGAATATAATTCGACCCTTAGATGATATGGGTCGACTTTGAGTCATCCAATAGGATTTTGGCAGGTGTTAGGGTAATTTTGTAATCTTATATTTACCCTTAATTACCCGATTTACCTTTAACTATGGTAAATAAAATTTACCGTAGTTACAATTCATAATGCCCAAAAATAAAAAGTATCCTATTAACATAATTTGGACCCACTGATTCCAAATATGGAATCCATTTTTCAAAATTCAAAACATATAAGTTGCAGTAATTAATTTCAAATAAATCTTGTTGTTAAGAAAACGGGTTTTAAAAGTTAAAACATTGCCAAAGATTGAAATGTTTTTACCTATGAATTCAATGTGAAATTAATGCTAATGACATACATTATATTAATTGGTAAAAATATATTCTATTTATAATTTAAAACCATTCAATATTATAATATAACCATATAAATTATCTCAATGAAAAAAGTTGTTTTTAATTAAAAATTAGCGTATTTTTACTATTCATCAAAATATGAAAGTTATCAGAAAAATATTAACAATTTATCCAAAGTAAAATTTTATATCCTGATTCAAAAGAAGAATTTTATTTTGAAAAATTGAACTTATAAACATGTCAAAAACTAGATTTAATGTGGGTGCGCCATCAAAAGGCGGGAAAACTGCATTTTTTGAAAAATACTTATTTTACCCGAAACATTTATTTTGTTCTCTTACCAAGTTCTAGAAAATGTGTAAGATGAATAATAATGTTATATAATTAAAAATATAGTTAATACTACTCATAAAGTCTAGTCAATAATAATATATCATTGTTTAGTGAAACCCAGTATTGCGTACTACACATGCTATTGAGGAAGGTCGTGATTGCGTGTAATGCAAGCCAAGTCCGTATTGTGTGCTGTGAAAGATTCCTTTGGTGTTGCGTATAACATAAGACATAAACAAATTATCATAAAATCTCAGGGTGTTACACTTATTGAATCTAATATATTTTTATTTAACATTAATGTTCTATGTGATTTTACTCACAAATTAATCATATTTTCAATAGAAAACATTCACCTCACATGTTTATTTTATATTTTCCTTCTCATTTATTATTATACTATGTGATTTAATGTAATAAATACACATTCATGCACATGTTAAAATAAATAAATAAAAATTTTATAATGAGTAATTTACTATTTTTCAATCTATTAATTAATTAATGAATTAACTGAGACCCTAGGGGAATTTCTTAAGTCAATACCTGACTTGAATTACAACATCATCAACACATTTGCACTTCACTTATTTGTTTTACACCAGATCTCAACTTGAACTTCCTCTCCATGAACTCCTATGATATTTACAATGTACATTGACACGTAGACGAAGGAAAATTGAGGTGTAAAAATACATTTTATCTATTAAATGTGGACACACATACCCTTATACAAATCAAAGATAGAGGGAAGATGCGAAGATCATCAAAATAGAATAATTACTACATTTTATAACTTAAATTAAATAAATGATAAACTAAAAATGTGTGGGTTAGTCTTGGATCATGATTAGTAAATATGAAATTATATTTCATTAGAGAAATTATATTTTATAAAGTTCAACTTGATGCTATTTTTAATGCTTTAACTTGCATTAAAATAATTTTAATTAATTATCAATATGTCCCAATGAACCCAAAACATTTTTATTAAATTCCCAAGAATTAAATATAATTTTTGAAATTTTATCATAATTTTTGGGGTCCATTTGTACCTAAAGAATATCCTTTTATATTGATTTAGGTCTTGTGACTGAGTTGATGGTTTGGGATGGTCATACCTAGACTATACCACTCTAGCCCAAGTCTAATTTGGGAATTCGTTTTAAGGCACATATATATATGCACACAATATATATATATAATGATAATATATATATATATATATATTATTTTATAATATAATATATAATATATATAAACAAAAATCAAACATGTCACCTTCCCATAAAAGGGGGGGGGGACATTTCCACACATAAACAAAAGTGGCATGGAAATTTTTTTTTACTTTGTTTTTTGTTTTTTGTTTTTTTATAATCTTCTAATGGAAGCTTTGAGTTCCATTTTTTATTTTTGGAAATAGAATTAAGCTTCAAATGCATGCTTGTATTTCCAATGGACAACCCCAACTAGCTTCCAATATATCTGGAGATCTTGAAACATACTTACATCACACTTTTGATAATAAAATATTACACCAGTTTCCATTAAAGTAAGAAAAAAATAAAACTTTAATTTCTATCACAATTTTAACATAAAACCCATTGATCTCTAATTGTCCATATCTTGGTGGTAAAAATTCCTATCGATATATCATTATTTTCATTGGGACCGTATTGAAACCCTCTTTATGAATCATAAAAAGTTTAATTGAAAATTTAAAGTTTTCAAGTTAAAAAATTTCATGCTCTCATATACTAATTTAAGGATCCTAGTTCATATAGAAAGCATGAAAAATAGACAGTTAAAGTTTTGAGTTCAGATTAATGTAAAAACATTAAATCCAAAAAAACCCTTACCTTTATTTCTTAAAGGGTCACATGAAGTTCAACCTAATCATGAAAAATAAAATCAAATGAAAGTGTAAATGGTACACTGTTTGTTTGCAGTTGAGGATTTGATTCTCTCACTGTCAGCATGATGTGACTCAAAGGAGCCAAACTAGGTGTCATATAGATCTTCCACACATTTACCACATCTCTTGGATCATCAATATAGGATTCCAAAGTTCTATAATGGGAAATAAATGAGCTTTATAATGTCTTTTCGATCACGTGAAGAGCATGGACTCATTCGAGAAGGCAGGATTGGTCTGACATTGTTCATTCTTTGAAATCTCTCTCTAAGAGCTTGAGAGGAGAGGAGAGAAGAGATTATCTCTCTAAATTCGTCCAAATGATTGATCTACTTATTTAAGGGGCTAAAATGTGTTTTATACTTATTTTATACTTTCAAAAATATCACTTTGGTCCATATAAAGTAATAACCTTCATTGTAGACCTTTGCATGTGCTTATGACTTAATAAACTTGTCAAAAATGTAAAAAATATTTTATCACACACTTGTAACACATTAACATGTAATATGATAGAATAAAAACAATTGTCTTAGCTCAGAAACTCTAAAAAAAATTAATGAACCTTGAACATACTATATTCCTTTGAAAAATTATATTTTCTCTTATTAAATTTTATGACAACACAACTTGTGAATACCTTGAGAAATATATTCAATAATAATTATTTTATACTTTAATACTATAATAAAATTATTTTTAAATGTGATCGGTCACACTCAGATGCTCACCATCACTCTCACATGGGGCTCACTTCATCTTAAACACATATTTATCTGAATATGTGGACCTTGTGAATACACTTAGTATGGGACACTCTACATCCTTATCTCGGTAGCAGTTAGTACAACCCACAAACCATGAGTAGATTCTTGTAGCCCATCATGGACCCTAACAAGATAGAGAATGTCATAGATACAATTACCTCCTATAAACACATTCTGTGTAATAGAATCTCCTTGTCTCGCGATATCTCATAAAGAAGGATGCAAACTTGTGTCATCTTCCTTCTGATGATTTATATATTTCATGAACACACTGGATGGACTTAACTTCTTGTACCATGGACATAGATTTAAGTAATGTACTATCATCCTGGTCAACCTGGGCCCATGATATATCTCTTCCTCAACTCAGAAGCAACAAATTTTATCTTGATCATTCAACCAATGTCATACCACTAAAGATGAACCCAACACAAGATACCTCTCCATAACTTCAATGTCATGGTTTTTTTCTCACATAAATGTATGTGATAAATTGGTACACATTGATAAAAATCTCAAGTCCATAGACCAATACACATGTTTGTATATATGAATAACCAATGAAACCCAAAACTGTCATGTTCTTATTGTCATTTAATCCCTCATGACCTCATCAACTTGAGATCACCAAGTGAAAAATTCATGATAATAAGTCTCAATGCTTATGATCCCCTAGAACATGGTAGTCATAAATCATCTATGTCCCATCAGTATGACTTGTCTAGAAAATAGGAAATATATTTAATATTATTGTCATAGTATCTATAGGTTCTCATTATAGTTGGTAACTGCTATAACAATTTGACACAACACATAACCTAAGTACATTACCATATAAAAATTGGGTGTAGAAGTATTAACACTATTATGGTAATAATAAACACTTTCTTATATAAAATTGTATACATGTAATGGTAATTAAATTACATAGAGGTGTTGGGTCTAAGGCACCCAATCACAACACTCCCACTTATACTAAAGCCAACTACTAAAAATTATCAACCCACTAGCTATCACATGAGTATTGTGATTCTATTGAGATATTGATTTAGTTAGGGGTCTACCACGTTATCCTAGGTAGATACTCTTCTGACCATGAATTCACCTATTTGAGTAAAATCCATCAAGAGTTTAAACTTCTAAAGTGTATACTTTTTCCTATGGTGTGACCTCAGCTCCTTGGAAAGTGCCACTTCCATAGTATTATCAAAGTATACTATAATAGGGTATACATAACTAGGTACAATTCCAAGCTCAAAAATGATTTTTTGTATCCAAAACACCCCCTTATCTTCATAATAATCTTCTATATACTCATACTCTTTTGTAGTTTTCAGTAACCATGAACTTCTTTGAGTTCCTTTAGCTCCCTGCACCACTATTTAAGAAAAAGATATAGCCTAACTATGATTTCAGATCATCTTAATATATTTGGAATATATCATTAGTGTATCCCTTTAAGACTATCTCCTCATATCCTCCATACACAGGGAACATATACTTTGTACATCTCAAGTACTTTAGCATAGTTTTTATTGCTACCCAGTGTATCTCTCCTAGATAGTCTTGATATATTCCCATCATTATTAAATAATAGAAAACATCAAGCCTAGTATATATCATGACATACATGATAAATACAACTACCGAGGTATAATGGATTCAACTTATTCTTTCCATATCCTCATGTTTTTCCAGACAAGTTTTCTTGGAGAGATTGATACCTTGTAGTATTGGAAATAACCCTCTCTTGGATTATTCCTTATTTTTTATTTTGAGTTCCTTTCTAATATATGAACTTTGAATTATCCCATGAATCCTCTGAGATCTATCTCAATAGATCTTGATCCATAGAATGTGGACTGATTCACCTATGTTTTTTACGGAGAATCATTCATTTAACCAAGTATTCACTAACTGTAAGACTTTCTATTCATTTATCATTAATGATATGTTGTCAATATATAATACTAAGAAAATTATAGAACTCCCACTAACCTTATTATAGGTACATGGATTAATTCCATTCTTAATGAAACCAAATTCTCTTATGGACTCCTCAAAATTAACATTCTATTATTATGATGTCTATTTAAATAAAAAAATTCTATCTCTACATCTTACATGCTTTATTTTAACTCTTTGACATAATAAACCCTTTGGTATGTGTCATATATACATATCAAACTAACTTCCCATATAGAAAAGTTTTTTTGACAAGAATATTTTTAATTTCATAATCATGTAAGGATAATATTTCAAGTAATATTATAATATATTTTAGTATTGTGACTAGCGAGAAGGTTTCATCATAGTGTATGACTTAAAATTTCCTAAAACCCTTCACTACTAGCCATGCCTTATAGGTGATTACTTTGTTATCCATGCCTAAATTTTTATTTAATACCCAGTTACAAAAAATAGGTTTTACATCAGTTGGTGGGTGTACCAAAATCCAAACTTGATTTTGGTACATGGACTCCATTTCAAAATTCATGGCTTATTTCCATTTAGTAGTATCTTTTCCATCTACTATTTTCTTATCAGTCAGAGGTTCTTCATTCTCTAGGATTAATGTGTCACCTGCCATGGTGAGAAGAAAACCATTTATCTTTGGTTTTCTAATATCTATAGTAGACCTATGCAGTATTTGTGTCTTGGGAACATTTTTCTCTCCCATTGTCTCTTGTAGTGATTATTTCCATACCAACTCTTATGCATCTGGATCATCAAATTCGTCAAATTAAATCTTTGTCCCACTATTCCTAGTGTAAATGTGTTCCCTTTCTTGAAATGTTTCATTTTTTTCTATAATTACCTTTATATCTGAAAGGTTATATAGGTTATACCATTTTTTCTCCTTAGGATAAAATATAAAGATGAATTTTGTGCTTTGAAATGATAATTTTTCACTAGGAATAGTCTTGACCAAAACTTCACATCCCCATACATGTATGGGCAATAGATTGGGTTTCTTTTCATACCAAAACTAATATGGTATCCCATATACTGCTTTAGTTGGTACTCTGTTTATTTTATATGTTTTATTCTATAGTGCATATCCCCAAAAGGATAATGGTATAGTTTCATGACTAATAATAAATCTTACCATGTCAAGAAGGGTCTGATTCCTCCTTTCACTACCACCTTTACATTGTGGTTCATAAGGAGGAGTGATTTAGGAAACTATCCCATAATCCTTTAAATGGTTGATGAAAGTATAGTTTATATATTCCCCACCACTTTTTGAGTAGAGTTTCTTATTCTTTTTACTAAGTTTATTTTCTAATTCATTCTGATATTCCTTAAACATGCTAAAGGAATATGAATTATACATCATTAAGAATATATATCCATATCAACTATAGTCATCAGTAAAATAATTATGTATTAAAAAATGCCCCTTTCCTATACTATAAATAGACCACATACATTAGTATGAACCAATTCCAATGGTTCTTTGTCTCTTTCTCCTTTCCCATAGAAAGGTTCTTTTATAATTTTACCTTGTAAAGAAGTGTGACATCATCCAAGGTTTTTAACTCAATAGAGTCTAAATACACTACTTGATGTAATTTTTTTAAATTATTCTAATTTACATGACCTAGCCTAAAGCTCTATAGTCATATAGGATATTATTCATTATCATTGGAATTATCATTTATTTCGAAAATCAGATTTTTCTAGTTCAAGTATATGCAACCCATTGTTATGATGTGCCATATCATAACATAGGTTATCCTTATACATGAGACTATATAAATAAAATATCATAGTTTCTAAACTCGACCCTAATATTATGTTTCTAGTAACATATGGTATATGATAACAATAATTTAGTACAAGAACTATCCCATTAGGAAAAGTATGATCATAATCTCCCACTTTTAATGATACTAGTCTCACACCATTTTATGTTTAGATATATACACCACCCTTTTAAATTATATTGAATCTATTAATTTATTGTATTAGAATACAAATGTATGATCCACGTGTAGTATCCAATACCCAACTTTTAGAAATAGATAGATTTTATTCAATGAGAAATATACCTGAAGCAGAAGTGTCAACTTTTTTCTTCTTCATGTGGCCTTTCTTGACACATGAAAATCATAATTCCTCCTGCTCATTGATCTCCCTCTATATTTTTGTCTTCTTTAAAGGGTGATGCATCGGTGTCTTTCACTTGGAATTTTTCTTTTGAGAATTTTTCCTTTACTTTCTTCTTCTTATTCACCATAAGGAATGAAGATTTGAAAATTTTTATATCATTGTATTATTTGAATAATAAAGCCAAAAAATATGGGAGTGACTTATTCTTGTTATTCATATTATAATTATCAATGAAAGTGGAGAGAAGTTATGTTTTAAAGTGGAAAGAATGATATCATTTTCTAGTTCTTGGTTCAATTTAAAACCAAGGATCTCTAGTCTCTCAATGTACCTGATCATATTGAGTACATGAGGTCTTACTAGATTCCCTTATGTTATCATGAATCTCTATAGAGCACTTTATGTCTCATTTCATTTTTTCCAAGATCCCTCATTGTATTACTCTTGGATACCAGACAAAATTTAGAAATTATATTTTTTCTGATGCATTTTATGCATCTCATTGGACATAGATGACAATATGAAGCACTGAACATAGAATAAACCATCAATATACTTCTTATATTTATCTTTATCCATTTTTATTTCTCCCTGAGGGGGTTTATTAGGAAGTAGGGATTATAACACATAAATATTCCTCACTTGGTGTATTATTATGCACAAGGGGTTGTACCAATCCTAAAAGGTATGGCCAATCATGATATTCTCTTTATCCAATATTGATCATAGTGAAATTGAATTGGTAGTGCTTTCCATTTGATCTATAACAAATAAACTTAGTATATTATTACTTTACCTTGATTTCCATTAATTATGAAATTATTTATTTTACATATCTCCTACTATTTTATAAAATCCTTGTAAACCTCAACTACTAGATCAGGAATACTCAATATCTTGATTATTCTAGTGGAAAAGATCCTTAAACCTATCCTTATAGAAAAAAATATGGAATAAACACTACTCTAAGAGACTAAGGTAGTATTTTGAGTATCCAACTATAGTAAATCATGGATCCTTGACCTTTTTAGTGGAGTCTCATATCCTATAAAGAATTACTTTGAATTTTTCAACACTCTTCCTTTAAAATTGAAACAATATGGATTTGGATAGTATTTTGTTGCCAAATTTATTTAATCCAACCCACTGCTCTCATAATAAATATCTTAAAGTATTAGGCACCCTCAACTTGGGCTAACGAGAACCTCAAGTAATCAGTAATGTCCAAATTCAAGCAATGGAATACATTTAATGACTTGATATTTTCTTTTAGGGATTTATAAATTTAATCTCAATGAATGAAATCATTTTCTATTTAACATACTTGTTCTATGTTATTGTACTAACAAATTAATCATACTTTAAATAGAAAAAATTCATCGAACATATTAATTTTATCTTTTTATGCTCATTTATTATTATACTATGATATTTAACTTAATAAATACATAATCCAAAAATAATAAACCGTTTACACAATAAAATAAATAAATAATGATGTGTTCATGAGTCTTTAACTATTTTTTAACCCATTGAGCAATTAATGAATTAACCAAGACCCTAGGTTAATTTATTTAGTCAATACCTAACTTGAATTGCATCACCTGCAACTCCTATGCACTTCACTTGTTTGGTATACACTCGCTCTCAACTTGAAAAGTGATGACACAAAATCCTATGATCTTTAAAATGTACATTCACACACTGATGAGGGAAACTCTAGGTGAAAAAATACATTTTATCACTTAAATGTGGATGCATAGGCCATTATACAAATCAAATATAGAGGTATGATGTGAATAAAATCAAAATAAAATAATTATTACATTTTATAACATAATAAAATAATTAAATTAAATAAATGATAAACCAAACATGCATAGGTCGGTATCTTCTCATGATCATTCAACATGTAATAATACTACATTTGAAAAATTAAATCGTTGAAAATTCAGATCAATGGTATTTTTAATGTTTTAACTTGCATTAAAATAATTTTAATTAATTATCGATATTTCCATAGAAATCAAAATATGTTTATTAAATCCAAGATAACAAAATTTAATTTCTGAATTTTTTCCATAATTTTTTCCATAATTTTTGGGATCCATTTGGGCCAAAATAATATCCTTGGATATTGATTTAAGGCTTGTGATGGGGTTGATGGGTTGGTCTGGTCTGACCCATACTATACCAGTCTGGACCAAGTCTAATTTGGACATCTATTTAAGGTCACATATATATATATACATGCACAATATATATATAATGATATAATATATATAGTTTATAGTTTATATTTTATTATAATATATATATATATTAACAAAATTCAAACATTTCACCTTCCCATAAAAGGGGAGGGAAACATTTCCATGCCCAAACAAAAGTGGCATGGAATGTTTTGTTTTTTGTTTTGTTTTTTTGTTTTTCTTACAATCATCTAATGAAAGATTTGGGTTCCATTTTTTTATTTTTGGAAATATAATTAAGCTTCCAATGCAAGATTTTATTACCAATATACTACCCCAACCGGATTACAATATATCTAGAAAACATGTAACATACACAAATTGCACTCCGAATATAAATTTGTCACACCAGTAGACATTAAAGTAAAGAAAAAAATAAAACTTTAATTTCCATCAAAGATTTAATGTAAACCCCATCGATACTTGATTGGACATTACTTGGTGATAAAAAATCATATATATATTCTATCATTTGTGCTGGGATCATATCAAAACCCTATTTCTGAATCACAAGAAATTTAATTGAAATTTCAAAGTTTTCATCTTAAATAATTACATATTCTCTCCAATTCCAATTGAAGGAACCTGAGGCATAGGGAAAGTTTGAAAAATAGACAATTAAAATTTTGAGTTTCAATTAATGTTAAAAACATTGAATCCAAAAAACCCCTTATCTAGATTTCTTAAAGGATCACACAAAATTTATCTTAAGAAGGAAAAATAAAATTGAACAAAAGTGTCAATGGTACCTTGTTTGTTTGAAGTCAACAATTTGATTCGCTCACTGTTGGTGTGATGTGACTCAATGTAACAAAAATATATATCCTATAGATCATTCACACATACACTATAGTTTTTGGATAATTAATCTATGATTCTAGAGTTCTCTCATGGGAAATCAATGAGCTTTATGACATCCTTTCGATTACGTGAAGAATGTGTACTCAATCAAGAATATGGGATTGATCTGACCTTTTTATTTCTTTAGAATCTCTTTCAAAGATATTTAGAGGAGGGGAGAGAAGAAAGTATATCTCTAAATTCTTCTAAATGATGGATCTACCAATTCAAGAGGCTAAAATGTGTTTTTATACTTAGGTTATACTTTCCAAAATTGTACTTTGGTCCTTATAAAGTAATAACCTTAATTTTAGACCTTTATGCATAGTTATGACTTAATAAAATTTTCCAAAATGTCAAAAATATCTCACTTATAAAACTTTAAAATATTACATGATAAAATATGAACCATTGAATTATCCCGTAATCTCCCCAAATAATTTAATGAATCTTGAACATCCTATGTTCATTAGAAAATTTATATTTTCTCATATTCACTTCTATGATCAAAAAAATTACAAATACCTTGATAAATAAATTCAATAATAATTATTATATACTTTAATATTATAATTGAAATATTTTTATACATCATCAATCAGAATCAGACATTCATCAGCCCCTGTATGTGGGGCCAGCTTCATCCTAAACTCGCATTCGTCAGAAAGGGTGGAACTTGTGGATACAGTTAGTGTGTTGACCTCTAGGTCTATATCTTGATACCAGTGAGTCTAATACATATAACAAGATCATATTATAGAAACATATCAATTCCCTTAATGTGATAAGGAATTTTATATCTATGACTACATCCTACAAGCGTGTTTTGTGTAATATAATCTCTTTGTCTCATTATATCTCATAAGAATGATACACACTTCATTCATTATCATTTTGATGATTTATATATTTCATGACCTTTATGGATGTACTTAACTTATTAAACCTTGAACATGGATTTAGTGAAGGTATTACCTTTTCAGTCTGTAACACCCTAAGATTTCATAGTAAGTTATTTTCTATAAAGTAATTCAATAGATTGTGCTACATGCAACACCGAGTTCGAGCGCACCACGACTTACCAAACTAGCCGTACAAAAAGAGGTTATGAATAGTATTAACTAAATTTTGAATTTTATATACTCCATATAATTTTATAATCCATATTATGTGTTTCTTAGACATAATATAAGAACAAATTCATTTTTCAGATAAAAGAAGTATTTTTCAAAAAATGAAATTTTACCACCTTTTAATGGAAAACCCTTCTTTAAAAACAATATTTGATACTTTTATATATTAAATTAAATTAAATTAAATTATTCCTTATAATTGGGACATAAAAATTTATTTTGGATAAATTTTTGGTAATTTTCTGATAACTTTCATACTTTGATGAATACTGAAAAATACTAAATTTTAATTGAAAACATCTTTTTTAATCGACATAATTTATAGTGTTAAATTATGAATTTTAATGGTTTTGAAGTATAATTATATTATATTTTTATCATTTAATACAATTTATTTCATTATAAGTAATTTCACATTTAAATTTGACATAAACACATGTCAATCTTTTGATAGTTTTTACTTTTTAAAAAGTCCGCTTTTTGGTTTTGAAAACGGGAATTAATTTTAAATTAATTAATTAAACTTCTATTTTTTTATTTGGTAAAATAGAATTAATTTTTGAATTCTTAATATCAAAATTAGACTAGGGTGAATTTTTTTTTTCGGAAAACATTCAATTTTTCATTAATAGTGAAAAACATTGTGTTATAGTTTAAAACCGACTTTTTATTTAAATAATTATTTATTTTATTTATTTTAAATCAAAATAGATATATAATACCTATATATGTTCAATTTAATTTATTAGAGTCATTTTACAATAAGTTTAGATATATAAAATTTTATTGAACTTTTTACCGTCTTTCACCCACCTTCTAGGAGCATTTGAAAATTTGCATAAAACTTAATTGTACGGCATCTATGAGTTAAATTTCAAAAATCTAAGTGACACGGTTAACATAATTAAGTAAAATGTGGTTCAATAAGATGAAAATAATTTTTGTATAATAGTAACTTTTGACTTTTATTTACCGCGGTTAAAAGTAAATAGGGTAATTAAGGGTAAAAATGATATTATAATTACCCAAACACATGCCCTAATTCTATTGGATAAGTGTAATTAGACCAAAAAAAACCTTAGGAATAAAATTTGATCCTCTTTTCTCCACATAGATTAGATTAAGACATTTATTATTATTTTATTTAAAGAATAGTTAAAAGTGTTAAATTCAATGTTTAATAACTAAACTATTTTTAATTGAGGGTTAAACATAAGATAAATTCGACTATAAATATTTATTGAAAATCTAAAAATCTTTCCTACATAATGGTATTTTATTTATTATTTTTAGACATTAAATAATTTAATTTATTTATGACACAATGATGATGAAGTAATTACCTTATTAATGAAATATTAAAATAATTGATATTACAAATAAACAAATAAATGTAAATTGAGAATTATGATGGATTAAATTAATTCTCTAGATTAATATTACATGTTAGGGTTTATTAAATAATTTTTATTTGAATTTATAAAGTTTTTGTGGCTTTCAAAAAAATCAAATACTAAATAGTGTCAAAATTGACATAATTGAGTTTTTAAAACAAATACTATATTATTAATTGATATAATATTCCTAAAAATTTAAGGTTTAGAAAAATGACTTATATAATGTTATATATATTAATAATTAACCACTTGGGGTTCTCTTTGGAGTTTATAGTAAGTTTATTAACCATATAATATAAAAAACAAAGAGACATGGTAAATGTCAAACTATTTAACTAAGAGTTAAATCTAAAAGATAACGTTAATATGGTGAACTAAACCTGTATAAAACCTATTGGTTGAGATGGTTTCGACCCATAACCACCTTATATCAAAATAAATCTTTTTAGAGCTATTAGAAACTAAAAATGATTTTATCATAAAATAATATTTCAAGCTTTTCCTAAAGTGACCCTCGCCTCTCTTATAAAAGGGAACTTACCATTCTCTAAATTTCACACCTCCAAATCCATTTGGATCATCCAAAACCGGCCAAAATATCCTCCCAACTTCCCTCACATCAACCTCGAGTCCTTACTCTGATCAGAAAGCCAACCTATAGATCCCTTTCGATCAACTAAAGAGGAAACACCCGAAGAAGAGGTAATAATTTCACCACCCTCTTTCAATTTATTTTCTTTTTCCACTTCTTATTTCTTTGTTTATTACATAACAAAATAATAAATCCAGTACCTTATAAATATTTTGATGTTATTATAAATATGGTACAACCATATTCATTATTCTACCCATCTTATAAATGACAAAGTCACTATATGTGCATACGTATGGATTATCCTCTCCACGTCTTGGTGTAGATTGTTATTCAAACACTTCATTATTTTGGATGGGTATAATAATGAGTATAAATAATGTAAATAATAAATATAACATGTTAATAATTCTTCATATATGATATACCATCCAATTACATACAATTTAACCATCAATATAATGATATTGTTGCTTGTGCGTACGTACGGATTACCATCTCCACGAACGCGATTAGATTCATTCCTCATCGTAATAATTCAAGAATAATTTTCATTTTATGATTAAAAATAATTTTTATGAACATAATATCATTATGTATATGAATCAAATACATCATATCCATAACAAACATAGCTAATGTAACCAAGCATATAAAGGAAAACTAATCAGTTAACACCCAAAACTGTGAAACTAAAGAAATATCCTTAACAAACCAATATTAGAGGATCATATATGATATCATATTTATGTATATAGTTATTTTATATTTTAATAAAAAAAAATTAACTATTATACAGGAGGTTAAAATACCATCGACTAAGGAAAAGTACAAGGTAAGGGGTTTCTTTTATCACTTTTAATTCCGTGAGATTTCCATTGTTCACCACTTATTTATTTCATGTGGTGTATTATGTACTTCCATTTGTTATATATTATCATTATTCTCTTTATATTCCTGGTATTATATGATTAATTTGTTTTTTATTAACTTTTGGTCACACGAATCGATTGATTACAATATGGTAACGGGTTTTTATCTCACTTTTATTCCAATGAGATTCATGCTATATTTGCCATTATTACCTTTTGTGTGGTGTATGTACTGCCCTTGATTGTATTGTTTTCATAATATAATTTAATTTATGGGTATTTAAATCATCATTGTATGATCCTTCTTTCATGGGGTGTATGTTTTTTAAGTTACCAAATCGGTAAGGAAATTTCATTTTTCAATTTCTACTCATTCGGTTTTACGAAAACTTCATTGATTACTTTACTCCAAGATTATGTGGGAAATAACTATTTATTTACTTATGTAGTAATTTACGCTCCCCTTTTTGTGGATATACTTTTGATGAACATAATCACTCCATTGACAAATTCTCAAGTCATCGATATAAACTTGATAAGATTAATTTTAACTCAATTTCCATTCATTGAGTTTAACATCAAAGTCATTAGTGTTTTTTTATAAGAATACGTTTGAATGTCCTATGATTTATTTACACTTAATATCCAATCATATTGAGTGTATTTATATTTTTCACACATAAATATTTCATTGATTTATCCTTAACCTAAGGATATGGTCTTTATAAAGGAATTCATCTCAGCTTACATTCCATTGAGACTTTTTTGTTGTTATGAACCAATTCACTTTTATTTGGTGTATATACTATACTTTGACATAGTATATCATGACTCCCTTTATTCTCATGATATTATAAATTTTTTATTACCTCAATTATTTTTATTCAATCGTCTCTCATTTGGTTTGGAACTCTTACTAAAATATCATTTTAAATGTTTTAAAAATTTATTCTTTTAAATATTTATCATTAATGTCTGTGTTTTAAAAATGGTTTTAATGTTTTATTTATATGGAAATTAATGTTTTAAAATTGAAATTCCTTTTAAAAGTTTCTAATTGGTATGGTACACTTTGATTCAGAAATCTATTTTAAACAGCTTCTTGATAAATAGTGAGACTTTTAAATGTTTTCTTGAAAAAGGGATATTTTTCTCAAAGATTTTTACTGATCATTTTCAACTATGTCAACATCATTTAAGGAATATTATTCTTGATCGAGGTTTATTTATTATGATACAAATATTCTATACTGTATTGAAGATTCTGTGATATGTTTTTTTGTGGATGTTTTATTTTTATACCATTCATGGTTTATGGATATAGTATTGACATTTTGTATGCTAGTTTTAATACAAATGTTTATGTTATGTTTAAAAAATTTCATATGAGGAATGAATTGGACTTAGTAAGTGATGGTTGGAGCCCACTATAGCTCCTTGATACATCGCTAGGTCTCATGAGACAAACTAGTGTCATGGAATAAGGCCTTGACAAAATATTATTTGTAGTCTTGGTACAAGGCCTTGACTATGCGGTTATGAAGTCTGGCATTAAGCATTCCATAATTATGAAATTGGCTACTGATATTTCATGTGATTATTCGACTATTAGAATGTCCATGTGAATAAGTAAATGTAATTATTTGATTTATCTTGTACATATTATGCTGAAGTTTAAGTTTAAAAGGCTTGTGTTCTAGTCTTATACATTGCCTTAAATATTTATTCTTATTTATGATAGTTTCTGCTATATTGTTATCCTTACTAAGAATCTGAGATAAACAATTTATTATGTTTTATTTTTTCCAAGATTTAAAGAGTTATATTATGATTAACCTGCAGGAATATGCTAAGGGATATAAGAGTGTTCAAAGGGGACACAATGTTGTTGTTTTTTTATTTCATGATGTAATGTTAAACTTATGTATGTATCTATTACTTCCAAGGATACTAAACTAATTGGTCTTTTGGTACATGATTCCTTGTATCATGCCAATGTTATGTAATAATGCACCGATTCGAAGTGACTAGGGTCGGGGAGTTACAGTTGGTATCAGAGGAAGTTTATTACAAACCTTGAAAGGAAGATTTAAAAAAACTCTGATTAAGAAACACTACCCTAAGATATACATTGAGGACTAGTATATAAGAACATCCAAAAAATTTGGTAATGTAAATATTATGTGGGTTTTCTAAGAAATACATCCCTGTCTGGATATGAGCAAGTAGAGGCGGATTTGGCAAAAATGTACCTAGGAGTGAAAACTCTGACAACGATGTTTGGACTTAACCTGGGGTATCCTAGTATACTACAATGGGTCTTGCCACACTCTTCATTATGAAACTCCTGGGGGATATGCTTAGGATAATTTAAATTTTCTTTACAAACTGATTTGAATGATTTTAATATAATATGAGAATGAATAACCTTGGTTAATCCAAAGGTGTTTTATCTTGAAAATAATGTTTTATGATTTTCTCTAAATGATTTTATGACTCAGAGTATGCTTTCATGTGTTAGTCAATGGATGGATTCCCAGGAAGTCATAGTAACATTGAACGTGATGTACAAGGTGGGCACAGTGGTGGAAATGAGCAACAAAATGGAATGTTGATAGGTGTAAAAGATATCGTGTTCGTGCCGAATAAGTTTTCCAAAAATATGATCAACAACATATATATTAGCCAACTCCCGTACTCAAAAAAGAAAATAAATATGGTGAATGGTAAGAGCTCCAGCAGTGGAGACCATGGAGAAAAAAAGCTAAACTTCCATCATGTAGGAAATGTGGAAGGAGAAACCTAGGGAAGTGTCTCAATAGAACAAATAAATGCTTTATGTGTGGGAAATAAGGACATAAAGTAAATAATTGCTAAGTAAAAATGAAGAGTACTATGTAAGAAAATAAAAATGATCTCAAGAATCTATTTAATGTCATTTTCTATAAATGTAGGGGACCTGGGCATTACCCGAGTGAATTCCCTATTCTATAGGGTAACCTTTTGGCCAAGGAATAACCTACATGGAAATAAATGGATGATGAAATGTTTAAAAGTATTAGTGATCTTTTTTTATGGGATTACATTGGAAGACTTTTCTATTATATGTGTAACCCTGCAGTTTGTTATGTGAAAATGCTATTTTAGGAAGAATTGTATTTTTTATTGTTGATATAGTTATAAATAACTATTTTGGATTATATTATCCTTGAATTTGAGGTAATTACAAGTTATTAAATTTTGGGATGAAAATGAGAGGTGTGAGATAACATTTGTGGTAAAATTATGTTATGGTTATTTTGAGGAATTTATCTCATTTTGGGAATGTTATAAAATATAGTTTTTTGAAAAAAGGACAATACGCAAACCGTATGACAACCTGTCATGTCGAAAAAGCTGTAGGAATCGAACCCACAACCAGAGTGCGATTGGGATTTATCACCTACCACTGGACTACATGACGTCCCTCGTTGGTGTGACTAATTATTTTTAGTTAAATTATTTTATTGATCAATAATAATTTGATTTGGGATCTTATGTCTTATCAAATGGATATCCTTATTATAGGAAAATGATTTGGTTATTAAGTGATAAATGTTATTTTGGAAGATGTTCGCTCTGTTGGGAACACTATATACCTAAGGAAAATAGAATACTATGGGATTTAATTTGAGGAGTAATGGTGGATTTTTATCTATGTTTTTATTGTGGATTTATAGTGATTTGGGTTGTTTATATAAATGATTAACCTATCATAAAGAATATGTGATTAGGTTAATTACTTTTAAGTATGTGACTTTAAGAGTAGTCGATGTTATTTGGAAATACAATTTAACATGGAAGACTGTGCAATCAAATTCTTCTATGTTTTGGGTTTCAATATTATTTTGGATTATATTGAAGGATTTTAAGGACAACTGTTTATTGAATAGTATTTATTGAACTTTGGGTGTTGTTGGTTTAGTTTTAGTAATTATGATTAGTATTTATTTCTCTAAAGGATTATCCTTCTTAGGGATCATCTGATCTTGTACCAACCATTTTGGTTTTAGTTAATCTTTAAAGACAAGGTAAATATATAGTTTATCCTTTATGGATTATGTTATTCTCTAGAAGTTGATTCTAGCGCTTCAGGTGTGACCAAGTCATCTTGAATACTCATCATTTGAAAAAAAAAGATGATTTAGTTGTAGAAATATATTAAAGGATAAAAATCTACATAAAAAGTAAGTATATCTCTTTATTTTCTTAGTCAATCTCATAAATAAATTCCTCAACTTTATGAAATGGAACTTAAAACAAAAAATGTTGTCTGTTTACTTTTCCTACCGGGAAACTAATGATCGTTTATCCCATCACAAGTTTATGGTTTTCTTATTGTTAACTTTCTCCTAATATTGTTTTCTATCACTCTCCATTAGAACTTGACACTTATATTATCTTCAATATCCATGTTTTCCTACATTGAATCCTATTATGGGTTATCTCAAGTGACATTTTTACTTCTCTTTCTTTCTTTTAAAGTGATAGTTTTATTGACTCCTTTTCTAATGTGAGACTTTCAATGAAGTTCCAAAGCCCAATTTTAAAATTACGAGGATGCAATTTCAAAAGGGGGGGAATAATGTAACACCCCAATATTTCATAGTAAGTTATTTTCATTAAAGTAATTCAATATCTTGCGTTACACACAACACCGAGTTTGAGTGCACCATGACTTACCAAACTAGCCGTTCAAAAAGTGATTATGAATAGTATTAACTGAATTTTGAATTTTATATACTCCATATAATTTTAAAATCCATATTATGTGTTTCTTAGACATAATATAAGAACAAATTCCTTTTTTCAGATAAAAGAAGTATTTTTCAAAAATGAAATTTACCACCTTTTAATAGAAACCCCTTTTTTAAAACCAATATTTGACACTTTTATATATTCAACTTAATGAAATTAAATTTTTCTTTAGAATCGGGACATAAAAATTTATTTTGGATAAATTTTTGGTACTTTTCTAATAACTTTCATATTTTGATGAATACTGAAAAATACTAAATTTTAATTGAAAACTTTTTTAATCGAAATAATTTATAGTGTTAAATTATTCATTTTAGTGGTTTTGAAGTATAATTAGATTATATTTTTATCATTTAATACAATTTAGGTCATTATAAGTAATTTCAAATATAAATTTGACATAAACACATGTCAATCTTTTGATAGTTTTTACTTTTTTAAAAACCCGCTTTTTGGTTTTGACAATGGGAATTAATTTTAAATTAATTAATGAAACATATATATTTTTAATTTGGTAAAATATAATTAATTTTTGAATTCAAAATATCAAAATTATCTTAGGGTGAATTTTTGGTATTTTTCTGAAAACATTCAATTTTGATGAATAGTGAAAAACACTGCGTTATAGTTTAAAACCAACTTTTTATTTAAATAATTAATTATTTTATTCATTTTAAGTCAAAATAGATACATAATACCTATATATGTTCAATTTAATTCATTTGAGTTGTTTTATAATAAGTTTAGATATATAAATATTTATTGAACTTTTTACCATCTTTCACCCACTATCTAGGAGCATTTGAAAATTTGCATAAAACATAATTTTACCACTTCTGTGAGGTGAATTTAAAAAATAATAGAGACATGTTTAACATCATTAAGTAAAATTTGGTTCAATAAGATTAAAATAATTTTTTATGAATAGTAACTTTTGACTTATTTACCATGGTTAAAAGTAAATAGGGTAATTAAGGGTAAAAATGATATTATAATTACCCTAACACATGTACTAATTCTATTGGATAAGTGTAATTCGACCAAAAACAACCTTAGGAATAAAATATGATCCTCTTTTGGTCCACTTGGATTAGATTAGGACATTTATTATTATTTTATTTAAAGAAGAGTTAAAGTGTTAAATTCAATGTTTAAAAACTAAACCATTTTTAATATAGGGTTAAACATAAGATAAATTTAAATATAAATATTCATTAGAAATATAAAAATATTTCCTACATAATGGTATTTTATTTATAATTTTTATACATTAAATAATTTAATTTATTTTTGACATAATGATGATGCAGTAATTACCATATTAATGAAATATTAAAATAATTAATATTATAAATATCCCAATAAATGTAAATTGAGACTTCTGATGAATTCCAATAATTTTATAGGTTAATATGACATGTTAGGGTTGATTAAATAATTTTTTTTCTAAGTGAAAAAGTTTTTATGGCTTTCAAAAAAATAAAATACTAATTAGTGTCAAAATTGACATAATTGAGTTTTTAAAAACAAATACTATATTATTAATTGATATAATGTTCCTAAAAATATAAGGTTCTACCAAAGGACTTAGATAATGTGATATATATTAATAATTAACCACTTTGGGATCTCTTGGCAGTTTATCGTAAGTTTATTAACTATATAATATGAAAATACAAAGAGACATGGTAAATGTCAAACCACTTAACTAAGAGTTAAATCTAAAATGAAAGGTTAATATGGTGACATTAACCTATCTCAAACATATTGGTTGAGAGTTTTTCGACCCATACCCACCTTATCCTCTAAATAAATCATTTTGGAGCCATTAGAAACCGAAAATTATTTTATTATAAAATAATATTTCAAGCTTTTCCTAAAGTGACCCTCACCTCTCTTATAAAAGGGTACTTCCCCTTATCTCAATTTCACACCTCAAAATCCATTTTTCTTGGCCAAACCCTGCCCAAATATCCTCCCATATTCCCTCATATCAACCTAGAGTCCTTATTTTTATCATAAATTTAACCTAAGGATCCCTTTTGATCAACTCAAAAGGAAACACCCGAAGAAGAGGTAATAATTTCACCACCCTCTTTCAAGTTCTTTTCTTTTTCCACTTCATCTTTCTTTGTTTATTCCATACCAAAATAATAACTCCATTAACTTCTACATATTGTGATTTTATTATAAATATGGTACAACCATATTCATTATTGTACTCATCCTATAAATGACAAAGTCACCATACGTGCGTACGTACGACTTACCGTCTCCACGTTGTGGTGTAGTTTGTTATTCAAACACTTAATTATTTTGGATGGGTACAATAATGAGTATAAATTATGTAAATAATGAATATAACATGTTAATTATTATGTATATATGATATACCATCCAATTACATATGATTTCACCATCAATATAATGACATTGTTGCTCGTGCGTACGTACGGATTACCGTCTCCACGAACGAGATGAGATTCATTCCCCATTGTAATAATTCAAGAATAATTTTCATTTTATGATTAAAAATAATTTTTATTAACATAATATAATTATTTATATGAATCAAATACATCGTATCCATAACAAACATGGCTTACGTAACCAATAATATAAAGGAAAATGAATCAGTTAATACCTGAAACGATGAAACTACTAAAATATCATTAACAAAGAAATATTAGAGGATCATGTATGATATCATATTTATGTATATAGTTCTTTTAAAATTTAATAAAAATGTTTTAACTATTATACATGAGTTTAACATACCACCTACTAAATAAAAGTAGAAGGTAAGGGGTTTCTTAACTCACTTTTAATTTCGTGAGATTTCCATTGTTCACCAATTATTTATTTCATGTAGTGTATTTTTCACTACCATTTGATATATATTATCCTGATTATATTTATATTCATGTTATTATATTATTAATTTGGTTATTATTAACTTTTTTTCATATGACTCAATTGATTACAACATGGTAAGGGGTTTTCATATCACTTTTATTCCCATGAGATTCATGCTATATTTTCCACTATTACCTTTTGTGTGGTGTATGTACTTACCATGATTGTATTTTTTGAATAATATACTTTAATTTATGGGTATTTACATTATCATTTGATTATCCTTATGTCATGGGGTGTATGTTTTATAAGTTACCAAATCGGTAAAGAAATTTAAATTTTAAATTTCCACTCATTAGGTTTTACGCAAACTTCATTGATTACTTTACTCCAAGATTATGTGTGAAATAAAAATTTATTTACTTATGTAGTAATTTCCACTCCCCTTTTTTTGTATGTATTTTTGATACGCATAATCACTCCATTGATAAATTCTCAAGACATCGATATAAACTTGATAAGTGTCATTTTAACTCAATTTTCATTCATTGAGTTAAACATCCAAGTCATTAGTGTTGTTTTTATAAGAATATGTGTGAATGTCCTCTGATTTATTTACACTTAATATCCAATCATATTGATTGTATTTATATTTTTCACACATAATTTGGTCATTTATTTATCCTTAACCTAAGGATACGGTCTTTATAAATTAATTCATCTCAACTTACATTCCATTGAGACTTCTTTGTTGTTATACGCCAATTCACTTTTATTTGGTGTATATACTGTACTTTGACATAGTATATCATGAATCAATTTATTCTCATGATATTATAAAGTTTCAATTACCTAAATTATTTTTATTCAAGTATCTCTCATTTGGTTAGGAACACTTACTAAAATATCATTTTAAATGTTTTAAAATTTTATTCTTCTAAATATTTCTCATTAATGTCCATGTTTTAAAAATGGTTTTAAGGTTTTATTTATATGGACATTAATGTTTTAAAATTGAAATTCCTTTTAAAATTTTCAAATTGGTATGGGACAATTTGATTCATATATCTATTTTAAACAGCTTCTTGATAAATAGTGATACTTTTAAATGTTTTCATGAAAAATGGATACTTCCCTTGAAGATTTTTACTGATCATTTTCAACTATGTCAACATACTTTATGGGATATTATTCTTGATCAAGGTTGATTTATTATGATACAAATCTTCCATACTGTATTGAAGGTTTTGTGATATTTTTTTACTTTGGATGTGTTGTTTTTATATCATTCATGGTTTATAGATAAAGTATTGAAATTTCGTATGCTAGTTTAAATACGAATATTTATTTTATGTTTAAAACTTTTCATATGAGTAATGAATTGGACTTAGTAAGTGACAGGTGGAGCCTGCTATATCTCCTCGATGCAATGATAGGTCTCATGAGACAAACTAGTGTCTTGGCACAAGGCCTTGACAAAATCTTATTTGTAGTCTTGGCACAAGGCCTTGACTATGTGGTTATGAAGTCTGGCATTATGCATTCCATCATTATGAAATTGTCTATTAATATTACATGTGATTATTCAACTAGTAGAATATCCATGTGAATAAGTAAATGGAATTATTTTATTTATCTTTTCCATATTATGTTGAAGTTTAAGTTTAAAAGGCTTGCGATCTAGTCTTATACATTGCCTTAAATGATTATTCTTATTTATGATTGTTTCTGCTATATTGTTATCCTTACTGAGCATCTGAGCTCACCCCTTTATTATGTTTTATTTTTACTTAGATGTAAAGAAGTATATTAATTTTAACCTTTAGGAATAGGCTAAGGGATATAATAGTGTTCAAAGGGGACACAGTGTTTTTTTTATTTCATGATGTAATGTAATACTTATGTATGTATCTATTACTTACAAGGATACTAAACTGATCGGTCTTTCATGACATGATTTCTTGTTTCATTCCAATGTTATGTAATAATGCACTGATTTTGGGTAATTGGGGTTGGAGAATTACATAGTTAACATAGGCCCACAAGATATCTCTTCCTCAACTCGGAAGTGACAAATTCTATCTTCATCAATCAACCAATGCCATACCCCCAAAGGCACACCCAACACAAACTATCTCTCCTGACTTCAATGTCCTTGTTTTTTACTTACATAAAAGTAATCTATCAAATGGTACATATTGATAATGATCTAATGTTTTAAGACCAATACACATGTGCATAGATAGGAATAGTCAATTACACCCGAAACATGTAGTGTTCTTATTGGAGGGATAGTCCTCATGATCTCATCTACTTGAGATCACCAAGTGTAAACTTCACGAGAATAAGTGACAACGCTTCTGAGAACATAGAACCTAATAGTCATACATTATCTAGGTTCCATAGTTATGATGTATCTAAACCATATGAAATATATTGAAGATTACTATAATAGTATCTAGAGGTTCTCAGTATGGCCAGAAACTGTTATAATCTTGTGATAAGATATAAAATCTAAGGACATTACCATATAAACAGTGTATGTAGAAGTCTTAACAGTATTATGGTAAGAATAAACACATTAAAATATAAAATTTTATACTTTTGATGGTAATAAAATTACACATGAGAGTTGTTTCTTGGGAACCCACTCATAATAGATAGATCATTGTAAGTTCATTAGACAAATAACATTAGATAGACTCATAAGATATCATCAAATAGAAAAAAAATAATGAAGGAAATCTTTTGAGTTTATTAAAAAATTATCAGAGAGTAAAATCATGGAGAGCATCAGATGGAGAAAATCTAAAATCAGTAGATTAATAATTCTGAAGATATTTAGATAAAGAAATATGAATACATAAAATAGGGAAACCTTAGTCTTTGTAAACTCCAATATTGAGTAAATAAAAAATAGGTTTCTAGATAGAGTTTATTTTAATAAAGAAACATCGGATAGATAATTATCAGGTGGAGGGGTTCTTATGAAGGATTGGATGGAGAAGTTCTTACATTATATTGGATAGAGTTTTTTCATGTTTCTACACTCTAAAATTTCTAATGATACTGATTTGTATTTTTGACCATGTAATAATAAATAATATATAAGGAACATTTAAAGAATTCATTGACTCTGGGATATGAGGAAACTTTGTTGAAAAATGTTGACTCTAGTTTTTTCAAATGCTTTGAAGGCAGTAAAATGAAATTTGAGTTGATCAGGAAATTTAAATTTGTAACTTGTGGTTTTCCCTTACTTTTTAGAGGAATCTGATATTATAAAAGGAGGTTATATTATTCAGATATTATTGATGATTAATATTGAGAGGAAGTATTATTTTTCAATGTGAGTTTCAAACCAAGACTCTACTTGGTTGAACAATAAGAGAATCAGGTAGAATATCTTCATACGGATATACTCTATAAAAAGAAGTATCAGACAGATGGAGTACCAGATGAAGAAGGAAAAAAAGACTGGGTATAATTAGATAATAAAATAAAGGATAATTAGACCGAGGTGCTTCAGATATAGGAGTATCAGAGTGAGGTACATCAGACTGAGGTTCAATGAATTGAGGTACTTCGGACAGAGTTTCATTGGACAAAAGGAGTATCAGACAACAGTTCAACAAACTTAGGGATATCAAACCAATCATACTGGATTGATTATTATGGGATATAATTCGATTGAGGAAGAATTATAAAAATGTTTTTGAAAGTTTTATATATGAGTATATTCAGGTCTTTCAAGATTCAGAGAAAGTTTCAAGACCAGCAAACTTTTCAGAGTGTTGTTGAAGATCATAAAGAATTTTTACACAGGAAAAGGAAATAAAACATTATTATTGAGGAATATCATCTGAATAATAATAAATATATAAACTAGATCAAAACTAAATAATGAGTTTTTTACATTGGGTATAACTAACTACTGGAGACTTGTGATTAGGGGGTATAATCAATCACTAAAGAAGTTTGTAACAAAAAGGTATAACCAGTTATTGAAGCTTATAACTGGGTGGAATAACCAATTACTATTAAAGTTAGTAGAGAATCCATGTTGGGGGTATAAACAACATAGAATGGATTATATTCTCATATTAATTCAAAACCATATAACTACTATGAACTAGTCTCTCTCTTTATATTTTTTGCATACAAGGTGAGGTTGTGAGATATCATTGAGTGGATCAAAACTCTAACAAATTTTAGAGGTTGAAATTTTGAACAATTCTTAAAAATAAAGGGATCACTAATTCACACCCTCCCGCTCTTAGTGTCCTTATATATATTCAAGAACTTCAAAATGGAATAATAAAAAGTTGGTTTTTGATGTTTGAGATAGGGAGTTCATTAGGTCATTATTTGAGATTTATAATTGAGGTGAAGAAATCATTACGCCATAATGGAAATTACTTTAATGAAATGAATTTGAAATAGATATTAGTTTTAAGGAATTTTTTAACTATTACATAACTACTATCATTATGTTATAATGGAATATATTATGATAATATTTTCAAAATATCTATATATATTTCAAAATTCACTAGAATTCAGAAGAATGTGTGGAAGGGAAGTGTCTTCAACATTGGAAGAGACTAAGAGAGAGGTAATTTGGCCTAATTAAGATTATAGAGAAGAGATAAAAATGTTCTTGGAGTTTAAACATCAATTCATAAACTTATTAAGGATAGTAAAATCAATTTAATTTTGGTGATTCTACTTTTAATAAGGATGATGTTTTTTTATTGTGTAGAAATATTCAAAAAAAATTGGATGTTTTTTCTGCCACCTTTTGAATTGTGTTATTATTGTAGTAGTTTATTAACTGAGATTAAAGTTAGTTTTAAGTTTTGAAATCTTATTTCCATAATAGATCATATTAATTCAGGGAACAAAAAAAATATATTCCCATATTTTATAGTAACAATTAGAATGTTTAGAAGTTGATAGTGTTCTATTACTTATTTACATTGGACATGGATATATTAGATATTATAATTGATGGTTTCACTCCTATTTAATAAGGTGTTAAAATGAATTTGGTTAATAGTAATAACATTGAGAATGATGGTCATGTAAGAAATGATATTTTAAAATTTATTTCAAAAAATAAATTTATAAAATTTATGAGGATTTGGATATTGTAATGTGTTTTGGAAAAGATCTAGAATATTAATGAAGGTAATGTTCGAGTGTAGGAAGAAAAGTATCAAATCTAGCATACCCAATTTGAATATGTTTTAAAGCTTTAAGGATAAACATCATATGATTTCTTTAATAGAGAGAATGAAATTGTGAACTCTATAAGGGGATTTATATAAACTCAAGAATATTTCATGGTTATTAATAAGATAATTCATATCATATAATAGTTGTCTAATATAACATTTTTATCACATAAAAATCATAATTTAAATTAATTTTCACTGGATGACTTATATAATAAATTAATCATATATGTGATGAAAAAAGTGCTTCTTTAAAGAAAATAAGTAGTGGTGAGAAATGAATTTCTTTTAAAGATTTAAATAATAAGAATACTCTATAGGTGGGAAAAGAGGATGAAGACCTTTATGTTTCAAATGAATATATTGAGGTAAATTTTTATAAAACCATGTCTCTTATATCAAGGAATATTTGAAATGGAAATGGAAAATATTTTATTGAAATGTTTCAATTGTAAATAAACTAGTCTCTTTTTTCAAATTATCATATGATTAAATAAGATTAATATGATGATAATTTTGTTTCATAAAGGATTTTCCAAGTAAGAAATGTTTTAGATTCAAAAAATAAAAGTTTCTTTCTAAGGTAAAAATGAGGCTATCCAGAATGAAGAGAATAAATATATTATACATAATAAATGATGGTATTGAAAGAGAATATGGTTTATCACTTAGTGATAATTGTCAGAAATTATTTATTTCAAGGGTTAATGAAGAGGAGTTCTCTATTAAAGGTGAACAAGAGAAAATAAACATTGAATTTATACTAAATTTTGAATTAAAGTAATTTTAGGTGAAGATGTAAAAACTAAAGAAAGATAATAATATGTTGGTGAAGGTATATCAAACATAAAATGGGGTTGATAAATCCTCATTTTTCAATCACATGGAAATTAATTAATGGTTTAGTACAAGAAATTATAGTGGTTATGTAATATATAAAAGTCCAAAGTTAAGTGGGAGACAACCCTCTCTGAGAAAACATGGTCCAAAGGAAACTAAAACTTCACAAGTAAAAGTAGAGAATAAATTTTATTTGATGAAAGATCATTGTAGAATTTTGGACTAGTTGGTTCATTTTTTAGAGGATTTAATTACTATTTTACCTACATAATTTAATGTCAATAAAATTTCCAAGCATTTTAGAAAAAAAGTATAAGAGATGGATTATGTTGTTGAAGTTTCACTAGAATATTTAAAAAATAAACGAACTTATATTTTTTATATTGGTTTATCATCTCACATTACATGTGATATAATGATTTTAAATATTATTATGGGTTAAAATATGGTTTTGTTACATTTTTTAAGGATGGTTCACTCAGAATAAAAAGGTGGCAGGTCAGTGGAGATTGGGGAAAAAATGTGATGTCTAAGAACCCTATATTTTTTTAATGGTTTAGAGAATAACTTACTTAGTGTCTCTTGATTTTGTGATAAAGGAAATGAAGTGATCTTTGGGAAGGATGAATACTTAGTGAATTTATTAATAGATGGTAATATTTTAATAAGGGAAAAATAAAATGAGGAAACTTATTTTGAAAGGGATATGCTAAAAATCTGTGATATTTGAGTTAAAAGGAGGTAATTGGTTTGTGGAAATGAATAATTGGACATATTTATAGGTTATTATTTGGACTCAATCCCATGGGATAGGCCCACCATCTTGAATTTGTAGAGTGGTAAGGATTATAAAAATAAGACCCGTATTTTAAATGGGCTTAAATAGACTTGGGGAAAATGTTTGTGGGTTTAACCGGGATGGACTAAATATTTGGGGGTTAGCTAGTAGGGTAATAATAATTTTATTCTTTTTTATTTTTCATATTATTTAAATTAAATTAATTATTTTTTATAACATAATTTTATATTTTTTAAGAATGTGATTAATATGTATATTAATTACTATATGTGATAAAAATTATGTTTTTAATATTTAGTATTTCTGAATAATAGGTGTTTGTTTATTTTCTTAAAAAAATTAATAACAATTACAAATACATGTCATCCCATAGATTAATCTACTTAAAATTATGACTAAAATGGGATCAATTTTTTGAGCCCATAATAAATTAATGCTTAGATAGATCATGAATTTTTATGCCTAGTCTATGTAGTTTTAACCCACTCCTCCATGTTCCAACTCATTAATCACCCCTAATTGTATTTTACAAAGAAACATGAACAAGTTAAATAATTAAAAGTTTGTTTAATATATTACTATATTGAGAAGATAAAGTGAATGGATCTGTTTTACATGTCTAATAGATAATATAGTTAATTATTCACATAAGAAAGTGTGATTTCTAAGGACTCAGCCCTTTGAGTTGATTCACTATAATATTTTTGAATTGGTGCTGCAGAAATCAATGTATGGAGATAATTATTTTATCATATTTATTAAATATTTCACTTGGATCACATTTATTATGTTTATGTTACATAATTCTAATTCTCTAAATAGGTTTAATAGTTTCAAAATAAGTATAAAGAAATAATGTGGTTATTTGGTAAATCAGTTTATATTGGATGGTGGGGTTGAGTATTTGAGTGGGATGTTCAAGGTCTCTTTGAAGACGCATAGAATTCAACATGAATTTAGTACACCATACACCCCATAAAAATGTTGTTTATGAAATTATAAATGGTAGTTTAGTGGAGATATCTTAGACCATGTTAGTTGAATATAGAATGTCTCATTACTTCTGGAGGTGGGTGATTAGAGTAGTAATTCATTTTCAAAATTGATGTATTTTTCATCCAAATTCATACATGTATCTATATGAGATATATTATCAGAATACCCCTATTTTTAATTACTTATAATTCATTTTTTTCAAGGTTAAATGTGAAAACTTGAAAAAAATTGAGTTGCAAGGAGTTGATGGAAATTTTTTTGGGATATTCATCATATAGAAGAGGCTATCCTTATTAAAAAAATGAATAAATAAAGATCATTGATATCATTGATGTGAAGGTATTTGAGTAATATTTATATGTGTATATAAATAGGAAAATACAATTGATGTTTCAAGAAGAAGTTACTGATTTAGTAAAATGGAAAACTAAAATTTCAAAATATATTGATATTTCATGTAAAGAGAAGTGTAAGGAAGATTACTTAGATATTCTAAGTGAAGAGTAGTGACATGATTAAATACATCCTAGGTTGAGAAAATAAGTGTAAGCTTAAAATATCATTAGTGATCAACATTAAATATTTCAAACAATTGTATCTTTGAGGACAACATCGCATACCTCCTTTATTTATAAAGTTGAACTAAATGATGTGAATGGATCATTAAAGAATCATGAGTGGATTGAGGCAATAGATAATGATTTGGGTCATATCAAAAATAATAACACATGGGTGTTAGTTCCTAGACCAAGTGATAAGAATATTATTAGAACAAATTGGGTGATCCATATAAAATAAAAAAATAAGTGGTAAGGAATAAGGTTAGACTATTTTATATGGGATACTCTAAAATTTAAGGGGTTGACTTTGAAGATACATTTTATCCTATTTCAGGCCTTGATACCATTTTAATATTTATTATTATTTTAAATCAAAGTAAATATAGTATATTTAAAATAGATTCCAAATATGAATTTCTTAATGGGGATCTTGAAGAATATGACTATATTGATTAAATTTATGGATTTATAGTTTGTCAATATTGTAATTGTTAAATAATTTGGGTGAGTTATTTTAGTCCTAAACTTGGTCAAAACTTGTGTGTTTGAGTGTCTTTTAGTTTTTAAGGGGTTGATGAATGCCCTGAGATCGGTTTTGGGAAATTTGTCTCAATATATGACATATGTATTTGAATACAGATGCCACTAAGTACCTAATTGAAATGTAAAAGGTACCTAGTGTTCCTAGTAAAGATCTAGGAGGTTATATGAGGTACATTGGACACCTTGTGGACCTATCATGGGTACTTGATGATTAGTGGGTACCCAGGGTCTGGGGACTGGGGACCCGGTGTCCTTTTGCCTATTTTCTTGATTTAAATTAAATTATAATTAAATGTTTAAAAAAATATTAAAATGATGAAGCCCTAATTTTTTCTCCAACTATGTAGATAAACCCCTACCCCTTTCTCAATATCCTCTCTTACCAATGGTGGTATCTCACCCATTTTTTCCATTCCATGTGTGATCTATCACAGGGATTCATCATAGGTAAGGTGTGTCATCCACCTTCCTATATTTTTTTCATCATTGCAGTAGTTTTTAACCAAAATATTTATTTTAGGTCATTTTATATGGATTCTATATATCTTCTTCCTCAAGTTGAATAAGGTTATTCAATCTGATGAGAAGACTCCTTCTAGTACGAATTAGGTGTTACCTATGATTTTTTTTATAGTTTATATGTGTCTTTTAGGTTTCATATGTTATGTGAGAAACACTAAACTTGTGTGAATTACCTTTTTTATTTTCTAAAATTATCTTATTTGGAACCTACGGAATGATTAAGACCAATTAAGGTTATGTGTGGTTACTTGGGGTGGTTATTTGATTCCATGGTGACCAATGACTATGGTCCATATTTGATGTATTGTGTAAATGTGGTATGAAACTATGAGGGGTGTCTTTGGTCACAAAATGGAAATGATACTGATGGTTCTTAGTAAATAATGTTAATCAATATCAGGTGGGGTGTTTTTTATCACATCTAGTGGTGGAAACTAAAGTTCATCAAAAATATATTTGAGGATGTTGGTGTTGCCTCTCACCATTAGGGACAAGGTCATTGGTTTTTGTGCACAAAAGAGATAGTGGTTAGACCACAAATTATTGGAAGGATCCTCCATAAATTTTTTTTGTTTATGATGATGATGGTAATCATAAAATAGTTGGAGGGATTAACTGTAGATGTGGCCACGATATTATAGAGTGACAGTGACCATTTTTTGGGTCTATGATGCTTGTCATATGCGAGTTCATATGAATGAAATTGAGTTGAAGGTTAATATGTCTAATGGGTTAAAATGGTTGAGTGGTAATTTTGGATATGATTTACTAAATGTGATTTAGAAATACTAAAAGGTTCGTGGGAGCCTGCATGTGTATTCAAACTATTGGTGAATTATCCCATTCTTGAACTGGCCAAAACTGGTAGAGTTTCACATATTTTGGTTGATGAGAACTCCCTGATGTGAGGTGTTTGTTTTATTTTATTTTATTTTATTTTTTATGTTTTCATATTGATAATTCTTATGTTTTAACTGGATTTTTTTATAGACATCATTCATGGGAGTCTACTGGATTTTTTACTTACACACTACATGGGATCCTTAGTTTACGTGACAAATTTATACCTTATAACCCAGGAAAGGGAAAGGGCCCTAGGACTAGTTCCTGGGGATAAATAAGTTCCATATTGATAGTTTTGGAGTTAGGCCAGTTGGATACTCAGTACCATCTTAGATCTATTATTTTGGGTACTTTTTATTCATATGTATATAGTTGGCCCACTTTTGCAACCCACTACTTGTTTGTATATGACTATATGTCACCTATCCTTTTTTATGTCATGGTTTATAATGTGTTATTTGTTTTCCATTCCCTTTGGACATGATTTCATTTTTTTCATGTGATTTACTTATTTTAGTTATTTTTTCTTCTTGTTGAAACTTTAATATGAGGGTATAATCTCCCCATTATCTCCTCATGGGACCTCGCTTCTAGTCAAAAGCCTCTGACATATAGGGATCCACACAAAGATCATTTGGAGCCCTCCAACTTAAATCCCTTCAAGTAGACCAATCTAGGTGATGTCACGATAAAACTGAACATTTATGTAAGTTAATTAAGATTTTATATGGTTAGAATCAAGAATTGAGATCTCAGTACATGAATCTGGATGCATGTTTGAAGTAGATGGAATTTTGAAAAGGAAGAGTATAAATAAACCTTAATGTAAAGGATTTTTCATATAAATCACTCATCATCATTGTTTATGTTGATGGTAGTATTTTTAATATAAATAATGAATAAGTTTTCAAGTAATTATATACTCAAATTAAGAATAATTTTTTGAAGTCAATTAGAGGAGAAATGAGATATTTCTTAGGTTTACAAATTACTTAAGGGAATTTTTACTTTTATTTATTGATAAAAATACACTCAAGAAATACTAAGGAAATTAAAAATAGAATAATCTAATATTTTTTATACTCTAATACATTAGGACAAAACTTTAAAAATATGGAGAAATTAAATAATTTTTTCAAAAAAAGTTTAAAAAACTTATCAGAAGTTTGATCTAACTCAGTTATTTAAGACAAGAAAACATATATTTTTTATCATTATGTGTTCAATATTTAAGTACACCAAAGGTATCTCATTTCATTACAACAAATAGAATCTTTTGGTAAGTCAAAGTTACTATTTATTATGGACTTAAATTTTACAAAAAAAGTAAATATTGTTATTTTTTCATTTACTAATATTGTTTGATATGAAAGTTTTGATTATAAGAATCACCATTAGGTGGAGTGTTATTTTTAGGATAAAATTATATGAATTTTCATAAAAATAAATTTAATTATGTGATTATGAGTAAAAAATCAGAATATGTGTTTTTTACTCAAATGATGAATCAATTAATGTGGATGAGAACTTGATTAAAATACCTCATAGAAGATGTAAAGTTTCCTTTTTTAGATTACTATAATAATAAAAATGTTATAAAAAATCATAAAATATAGTTTAATTCTATTGATATGAAGTTCCACTTTTTAAAATAAAAGGTGGAACAAGTCATCTATAATTTGGAGTTTTTTCTTGCAAAGTAGAAAGTGGAATATGGATTTTCAAAACAATTCCCTAATCATGAATTTCCAAAATTGTGGTCGATGATGGGATTTCAACCTCATGTCTCATGAGGTTGAGGAATGTGTTATGTCCATTTCTCTCTTTTTTCATTTTTTTTTTTGATAAATTAAAATATAATAACATGAATCAAAATTTATATATATTTTCCTCAAAATGGTGATATAATAGAATGAATCAAAATAAAATTCTGTTTACCACAAAATGGATATAATATAATTAAGATAGAAGTTAAAAGGGGTAGTTGTGGCTTCATGTGGCATATGGTTATATGTGTGTGAAGCTATGAGTTTATAATCAAAAGGGTCATGAGTCAAGAAAATACCATTCCTAAAACATTTATTATAATAAAGGTAAATAATCATTATAAGGAGGTTTAAATAACTAATAATGAATAACACCATGCGCATCCAAATCAAAAAACTAAGAGAAAAAATATGGAATAATGAAAGACCATCTCAATATTTCCTCCTCAATTTCCATTTTTTACAGAGCATCAACAACTTTATTTTCTTCCCTGTAGACATGGGTGATATCCAAGTCAATTTGATCAATTAAATAAAGACATTAAATCCAAAAAGGGAACAATCAGCATGGAACAATTTGGGATCGAGTCTTTAAAATGTTTACAGTAGTAGTAGAATCTGATTCCACACAAATATGTCTCTAGTTATACTGGACTTCATATTTAATAGCCTTAATAATTTCCCTCAATTCATTTTTGATAACAAAACCATTACCAATAAAGTGATAGAAACATCCTTTAACAAATCCCTAATGAGTTTGAAATACACCACCACTACCCGAAGGCCCTGGATCACCTAAAGAAGCCCCATACACATTCACCTTCAACCATGTAGATATCATAGGTATCCATCTGTAATGTCTTGGTTCTGTAAGCCACCCATATGCGCCCCGTACCCAGTTGGTCACATGGCCTCAAGCGCATTTCCCCGAATGCCATAGACTGCCGAATAGCAGCAAGGGCCTTGGGTGTGATAGTGAGGAAACTATTCCCTCATTGGTAGAGTACACAGCAGAAGTAAACAAATACATACAAGAGTGTAAGCAGTAAATATCCAACAACCGTAAATAGTAGAAGACTAGAATAATAAACAACTAGAGCACATATATATATATATAATGATGCATGATACGTGTGTCTAGGAAAGCATCCAAACAAGTCACAATCCTAAAAATACAAACAGTGATAAACCAAAGTGAAAAAGAAAATAGATAAACTCCTCAGCATCGCAAGCCATAGCTTTTTCCCATTCCCTCCAACTCCACAAAAAGTTAAGTACCTGAAGTAGAAGGGAATTTTCCCTTATCTATAACTGCAACAATATAATCAGTTTGGGCCAAAAAACAGAGCCCAAATAGGGTGTGAGACTAAATCCCAGTAGGTGATAACCCGAAGATCTGTGCCTAACAGTCAGTGAATATATGGAAGGTAAAGTACATGAAACAGTAAACAAGTAAGTGCTCAGTAGTAAATAATCCACAGTTTCAATATCAAGAAATAGATAATAAAGCAGATAAACACAAATAGGTAACCCTCTAGGAAGTACTCACATCAATCCCCTCTGGTACTACCTAAAAAGTACCATCAACCCTCTAGGAAACACACTCGGTCTAACCCCTCTGGTTCTGTATATGAAGACTCTCTGAGGAAGCACTCACAGTCAATTCCCCTTATAGTCTAAAGTAGTCAGGAACTCTCTGAGGAAGCTCATGTTGTCAATTCCTCTTATATCCCCAAGGTCAAGGACTCTCTGAGGAAGCTCACTTAGTCAATTCCCCTTATAGCCCAGGTCGTTCATAGACTCTTCGAGGAAGCACTCACCATCAATCCCCCTTATAGTCTAAACAGTTCAAGAATAAAATCAAAGACTCTATGAGGAAGCTCACTCGGTCAGTTCCCCTTATAGTCTAAAGCATACAAGGACTCTCTGAGGAAACTCACTCAGTCAATTCCCCTTATATCCCCAAGTGGTTCTAGGCTCTCTAAGGAAGCTCACTTGGTCAACCCCCTTATAGCCTAAAGTGCTCAAAGACTCTCTGAGGAAGATCACTCAGTCAATTCCCCTTATATTCTACTACACCAGGTTCTCATGACCCTGTGTAGGTCAACGATCATAGCAGTGTAATATGGCCAAGTAAACCTACAGAACTAATTTTATAAACAGTCTATAGCATAAAAAGCATGTCAGAATACAAATTCTCCATCCTACAGCAACAGGCATGGAAAAGAGGCAAAGCATCCAAACTGTCTAAACAGGTCCAAATGGTCGTAAACATAACATGCAAGGGAAATAAATAAAAATCATCGAAATCAACCCTAGTCATATCCAAATTACCTCTACACAACCATACAAGCATGGTAGAAAACCAATAGGGGTAAAACGGTAAACACACAATACCCAGTTCAAGGGTATTGGTGGAATTTTCACATAATACTCAAAGACTTTAAATGGGAAGGTACAAACTACCTACCTTGGGGTTAGGATATTTCAATATGTGACCCTCGAAGCTTGAATCTCCTTATAACGTTGAAGATCTAAAAAAAATCTAAAATGTTCAACCCACGATATCTCACGAGAGAGGAGAAATCAGAAGATGATTCTCTAGGAGAAGAGAGTACTCATCAATTTGATTCCAACGCAACCAATGGTGTTTTATTTAGAGGATAGATGCACGCTCGGAGTTTCATCAAAGATTTGTGGTCGTACTATTCTCCTGGATGAGACAAATGTAGAAGGGGGTGTTTTTGTCGATTAGACATGACCTCGGTGCATTTAATGAAAGAATTCCATAGGGTGTACTTTTGAAGTACATGGTGTGTACTCGCCAATTTTGTAATCCTATTTAAGCGGCCTCCAATTCACTCCTACACGGCCGTGTGTGTGGATACTACATAGCCATCACATGACCTCCTACAGCAAGGAAGTACATGGCGTGTACTCATAAAGTACATAGTGTATACTTAGAAAATTTCCAGAATTTTCTTTTTCCTCAAAAACGAACATAAAAGTAAAAACATACCTGAAAAGAAGATTCTAGTTATTAAAAACTTCCCCCTTATAGAAATTTGTCCCCGAATTTCCCTAGCATGGCATAGAAGAAGAAACTTTGGATAGCTCCGGCCACTGTGATCGCACATCTACCTCCCTCTCTCAAGTCTCGTTCTGTACTCGCTCGTGCTTCCAAAGCACCCATACCAGAGGAACATACTACCCATGGAGAACCTTCACACTACGATCGATGATCTGGATAGGATGCTCCTCAAAGGATGTATCCACTTCCAACTGAACCTCCTCAGGTTGGAAGACGTGAGATGGTTCTGAGAAGTAACATCGAAGCTGAGAAACATGGAAGTCGTCGTGCATAGCTCGGTACCTCTGAGGTAACTGCAACTGATAGGAAACTGGCCCAACTCTCTCCAACACCTCAAATGGCTGGACGTACCTCGGCGAAATCTTACCCATTCTCCTAATCCTATTGTGTCCCAACCTCGGTGTGACACGCAGGAAAACCTGATCCCCAACCTCAAACTCCATAGGTCATCTCCTCTAATCACCATAAGACTTCTGTCAAGACTGCGTAGTATCCATCCTCTTCTGAGTCAACTCTATCTGCTCTATGGTCTCCTGAACAAGATGAGGTCCCAAAAAAGCTGCCACTCCTGCCTCCAGCCAACATAAGGGTGATCGACATGGCTTACCATACAAAGTCTCATAAGGTGCCATCTGAATAGTTGCTTGAAAACTATTATTGTAAGAAAACTCCACAAGAGGTATATGCTTCTCCCAAGAACCTCCAAAATCTAGAATGCATGCTTGGAGCATATCCTCAAGCACTTGAATCGTATGCTCGGACTGGCCATCTGTTTGGGGGTGGTAAGCTGTACTCCAAAGTACCTGTGTACCCAAAGCCTTCTAAATCCCCTGCTAGACCTGAGAAGTAAAACATTCATCCCTATCTGAAATAATGGAGTGTGGAACTCTATGAATACGTACGATCTCTTGGATGTACAACCATCACATCTCATCAACACTGAAAGTTTCCTTGATTGGCAAGAATTGATCAACCTTCATGAGTCTATCAATCACAACCCAAACTACAGCATTCCCCCAAGGCGACCTTGGAAAACTGATCACGAAGTCCATCGCGATGTTATTCCACTTCCACACGGGAATGGGTAACTATTTTAAAAGCCATGCTGGTCACTGATGCTCCACATTCACCTGATGACAAGTTTTACATCTCATGAAAAAACCAGCAACGTCCCTATTCATACCTGGCCACCAATACTAATGGTGTAGATCATGGTACATTTTGGTGACACCAGGATGAACTTCCCAAACTAAGGAATAAAAATCCCACATCATCTCCTTTTTTATATCTGTTAGAACCCAAACGCGCCCCTGGAAATGAAAGATCTCATCCTTGCCTATGGTCCATCCAAGAATAGGGTCCTCTCAGGACAAACTCTTCCTTAGGACTAGGACTTCAGGATCTGATAGTTGTCTCATCCGAACTCGATCAAGAAGAGTAGAGGTAACAACTAAAAAAGATATAAAAGTCTACCACTTTCTGTCGTGCAACCCCAAATGCATCTCAGAGAACAGAGCCATGAGATTCCACTTACTATTGGCCTCCTAAACTGCAAGTATTTGCATCCTCCTGCTCAATGAATCTTCCACCACATTTCCCTTCCCATACATATATGCAAACTCATTGTCAAAGGACTGTAGGTACTCAACCCACCTCCGATATCTAAAATTCAGATCATGCTGAGTGAATATGTACTTGAGACTCTTGTGGTCAGTGAAAACCACAAACTGCTCTCCCGGAAGATAATGTCTCCAGCAGCGTAGGGCATGAACAACAGCTGCCAAATCCAGATCATGCGTCTGGTAATTCCTCTCATGTGGCCTCAACTACCGAGACATGTATGCAACGACTCCATCTCCCTACATAAGAACATCTCCTAGCTCGATACCTGACACATCACAGTAAATAGTATATATCTTGCCCGGCTCTAGAAAGACTAGTATCAGTGCTGAAGTCATCCACCCTTTCATCTCCTGAAAGGATGACTCACAAGAATCTAACCATAAGAACTTCGCACCCTTCTTAGTCAGACCTGTAAGCGGTTCTAATAAGCGTCAAAAGTCCTGTATGAGACGTCTGTAGAATCTAGCCAGCCCTAGAAAGATCTGCACCTCGAAGACGTTCTTCGGCTTCTCCCAAGAGACTATAGCTACCACTTTATCTAGGTCTACTAATACTCCTTCCTCTGAGATAATATGACCTAGGAAGTGAATCTGATCCATCCAGAAGTGTCACTTTGAGAGCTTAGAATATAACTGATGGTCCCTCAGTGTACTCAAAACTATCTCAAGATGGGTAGCATGGTCGTGTCGAGTGTGAGAGTACACCAAGATATCATCCAAAAAAAACCATGAAGGAATCCAAGTATGGATGGAACACTCGGTTCATCTGTTCCATGAGAACTGTAGGTGCGTTCGTGAGACCTAACGGCATAACCATATACTCATATAGACCATACCTGCTCTGGAAGGCTGTAATAGGTATATTAGATGGTCTAACACACAACTGATGATAACTAAACCTCAATTCAGTCTTCGAGAACACCCAGAATCCTCAAAGCTGATCAGAGAGATCATAAATCCTAGGCAAGGGATATCGGTTCTTTACCATCAATTGGTTCAGCTTCTAATAATCTACAAAAAGCCTAAGGGTACCATCTGCCTTCTTCGCAAATAGGACAGGCGAACCCCAAGGAGAAGTATTGGGTCAGATAAAACCATTTTCCTACAACTACTCCAACTGTTTCTTGAGCTCCTGAAACTTTGGTGTAGCCATCATATAATGATGAATGGACACTGGTGCCACTCTTGGAACAATCTCAATAGAAAATTCTACCTCACGCTCTGAAGGAAAACCTGAAAAGTCTCTAGAAAGACATCTCTAAAATTATCCACCACTGGAGGAAAGTCAAAATGTGAAGTCCCTCAGTCATCCAGATATAGACAAGAAATCTGGGTTGTAACTCCTCCCAACCCATGATGCTCTAGACCGACTCTACTCACCTGGACATCCCATTCACCCTTATGACGAAAGGATCTACGCTCTGGTGATACGAAACTCACCCTACAACGATAAAAATCGACGACTGCCTCTAATGGAACTAGATAGTACATTCTGAGAATGACATAATATCCTGTCATATATAGGACATAGAGGTACCATAGAAAGTGACATCCACCAACCTCTAGTGGGACTCCTTGCACTAACGTACACTAGTCATTCTAGTCCCAAACAGTGTGTCTGGCGTCAATATATCGGCAGAGGAAAAGATACAGAGCCCAAGGCTCTCCATAACAGCAACAGATATAAAGATATGGGAATCCCCAATGTCAAAAAGAGTTGAAGATAAAACTGATGATACTAATATCGTACCTCAAATAGTGGAGGTTCTAGGATCCTGCTCCTACTGGGTCTGCTCCACTGCAAAAGTTCGGCCTATGTCATGGCCCTGTGACCCTACCTAACCGCTCTGAGCTGATCCACCTTGTTGTCACTAAAGAACCGGTGATTGACTACCATGTCCATGACCTCCACCTCGGCCTGAACGGCCAGAAGAACTCCAGTTTCCAGACTGGTGATAAACTGGTGGCGCTGCTCCTGAACGTGGGGTCATAGAAGAACCCATGTCACTAGATGTTGGTGAGAAGAACTTACAAAAGTGATGAAGATGGCCCATATTGCCACAAGATTATCACTCCACTAGGTCTCTTGGGAAACGTGGCCTTGTATTCCCGTTTCTCCGACACTGGTAGCACACCACCTGGCTACCGGATGATGCATCTCACCTTCTCTGATCTCCTCATGCAGCCTCCCCATGGCACTTCCTTCTATCAGCTGGCAGAGCACTAACTCTGGATGCTGAACCTCCCTGGCTCACAGCTCCAAAATCCCATAGATTGCGCTCTATGATCAGAGCCTGGTTGACGATAGAAGATATCTAAGTCAACCTGAAGATGTTCACCTAAAATAAGATTTCATGCCTCAGACCATCCTCAAACGTTTGTGCAAGGAACAACTCATCACCACCTGGAATAGGCATGAAATGTTGCAGATCTGTGAAGAGAGAGAAATACTCCATAACAGTAAGAGTACCCTGCTCTAGACTCCTGAACTCTCGGGCTCAATCAGCCCTCATGGTCTTCGGATAGAAGTAATCGTAGAAGATGTGCTGAAACTCTTCCAAAGCCATATTTTCCTGGTGGCCCTCCTGTGAGATCACATCCCACCATATCCTGATGGAGTCTCAAAGCATGTAGGTAGCGATCTTCACCCTCTTCTCTGGAGGTGTCTCTAGATGCTCGAAAATTGTCAGTGTGGCTTCTAGCCATGACTCTGCAGCTTGAGGTCATCCATCCCCTGAGAAAGTAGGAGGATGTTACTACTGGAAGATCGAAGTCAAATCAGTCGTCGATGGGGCAGGAGGCGGCACTCCCAGAAATGTATGCATCATCCTCAGAAATCCCTCCCTAAATTGTGCATCCACACCTTTGTCGGGTACAACGGTTGGTTCCAAGGTTGGCACAACTGGAGGATCTGTAGGTAGTCCCTGATCAGCCATGTCCGGTGTCTAATCACCATCTGGAAACTGGCGCAAAACCAAAGGACATCTCGGTGGCATGACTCTATAAGGTCAAGCACGCACCTTAGATCAAGGTTATCAAGGACTAAAAACAAGGATTGTAAGAAGGTAACAGGATAAATAAATCATTCGATTTTTACAAAACATGACTACACAGCATCTGTATTTCCTACACTGCATATTCCCTTAAGTCATTTACATGGGAGTGTACTCCTACCTAAACTAATCGTGTAACACCCCAAACACATGGCGTGTTGTCTTAACACACGATGTGTAATTGAATCCTCTTCCCCTTCCTGAGTCCTTCTACATGGTTAAGCCACATGGATCTCCTAATACATGATTACACGGCGTGTTCACGGTAGACACGGCGTGTACTAGACAAGATTCACCAGGCCTGTGTTGATTATGACACGGCCTAACACACGGCTCACACTACATGGCGTGTTCCGGATGGACATGGTGTGTATGTGAAGGGATAACACCAACCTGTGTTGTTCGTGACACGGTCGGGTACCTGGGTCTAACTACATGGTGTGTTCAATACTGACAGAGCATGTATAGATTAAGGTTTTATCTGTCTGTGTTATTAGTTATGTGGGCAGACACAGGGTCAACACTACAAGGCATGTTCAACTGGTACATGGTGTGTTTCCACCAGACTTTCCCTCATCCTGTGTCTCTATCCACATGGCCTACGACATGGTTAGAGACTACACGGTGTGTACATAAAGTACATGGCGTGTACATAATGTACATGGTCTGTACATAATGTACATGGCATGTACTTAAGAAAAATAATTTCTTCGCGAACAGAATAACACATGGCGTGTACTTAACACTACACGGTATGTATTCTAGGTTTTTCCAGATAGTAATCCTCATAAACTACTCTAGAACCCAGAAAACACTGAAACGAACAAAGAAAGTTCCAAATTCTGATCTGTGAGGGCCCATAGTCCAATCAAATCAAAGTTTGGTATCTTCTACATGCTATAGCAAGGAAAACAAAGAAATGATCCACCAAATTCTGGTCCATAAGGGCCTATAACACCTCAAGAACAAATGTTTGGAATTCACTCAAAAAAAACCTTACACAACAATACCCTATCAAAACAATAGGTATTCTTATCAAAGAATCTATCACAACATCATGCATATTCTACACAACGTCTATCAAAACAACATGAAATCACTAATTCATCCTAGATGACTCAGAAAGAATGCATGACATGTGATTTCTAGTAAGTGACTATATGATGAATGAGATGGCATACCCTCATCTCATCGGGTTGCGATAGAAATAAAACCTCAATAATGTCAACATTAATAACAAAAAAACATGTGATTCACCCAATGGTGAAAATCAGATAAACCATAAACTTGAAAAACAAGAATAAATTGCAATAAACTAGGTAGATTGGATTTTCCCTGTACACGGGTTAGCTACTCCCGGGCACAGCTTATTACAGAGTATCTATTTCTTCCTATCCCTGAATAAAGGCTCCAAATAGTAAATCAAGAGAAAAGAACCCTCTGATACCACTTTGTAATGTCCTGGTTCTTGAAGCCACCCAGAGGCACCCCGTACTTGGTTGGTCACATGGCCTCAAGCGCATTTCCCCGAAGGCTAGAGGCTACCGACTAGCAGCGAGGGCCTTGGGTGTGATAGTGGGGAAACTATGCCCTCATTGGAAGAGTACACAACAGAAGTAAACAAATACATACAATAGCAAAAGCAGTAAATATCCAACAATAGTAAACAGCAGAATACTGGAATAATAAACAACTAGAGAAAATATATATATATAATTATGCATGATACATATGTCTAGGAAATCATCCAAACAAGTCACAATGCTGGAAATGCAAACAGTGGTAAACCAAAGTGCAAAAGAAAATAGATAAACTCCTCAGCATCTCAAGACATAGCTTGTTCCCATTCTCTCCAACTCCATAGAAATTCAAGTACCTAAAGTAGAAGGTCGCTTATCCTTATCTATACCTGCAGTAATATAATATATTTGGGCCCAAAAAAATGGCCCAAATAGATTGTGAGACTAAATCTCAGTAGGCAAACACCCGAAGATATGTGCCTAAAATTCAATGAATGTATGGTAGGTAAAGTATAGGAAACAGTAAACAGGTAAGTACTCAGCAGTAAAAAATCCACAATTTCAATATCAAGTAACAGTTGAGCAAGTAGCTAAACATAAACAGGTAACCCTCTAGGAAGTACTCACGGCCATCCCCTTTGGTCCTACCTAACAAGTACAAGTAACCTTCTGGGAAACACACTCATTCTAACCCCTCTGGTTCTGTATATGAATAATCTTTGATGAAGCACTCACAGTCAATTCCGCTTATAGTCTAAGGTAGTCAGGAACTCTCCGAGGAAGCTCACGCGGTCAATTCCTCTTATAGCCCCAAGGTCAAGGACTCTCTGAGGAAGCTCACTCGGTTAATTCCCCTTATAGCCTAGGTAATTCATAGACTATATGAGAAATCACTCACTGTCAATTCCCCTTATAGTCTAAACAATTCAAGAATAAAATCAAAGACTCTATGAGGATACTCACTCGGTCAATTCCCCTTATAGTCTAAAGAAGATAAGAACTCTCTAAGTAAGCTGGCTTGGTTAATTCCCCTTATAGACCCAAGTGGTCCTAGGCTCTCTAAGGATGCTCACTCGGTCAATCCCCCTTATACCCTAAAGTTCTCAAAGACTCTCTGAGGAAGATCACGCGGTCAATTCCCCTTATAGTCTGCTACACCAGGTTCTCACGGCCCTGTGTAGGTCAACAAGCATAGTAGTGTAATATGGCCAAGTAAACCTATAGAAATACTTGGCTAAATAGTCTACAGCATAACAAGCATGTCAGAATACAAACTCTCTATCCTACAGCAACAGGCATGGAAAATAGGCAAAGCATCCAAACTAGCTAAACAGGACCAAACGGTCATAAACAGAACATGAAAGGGAAATACATCCAAAGAATAGAAATCAAACCTATTCATACCCAAATTACCTCTACATAAGAATACAAGCATGGCAGGAAATCAACAGGGGTAAAACGGTAAACACGCAATACACCGTTCAAGGGTATTGGTGGAATTTTCACATAATACTCGAAGAATTTAAACAGGAAGGCACAAACCACCTACCTAGGGGTTAGGAGATTTCTATAGGTGAACCTCAAAGCTTGAATCTCCTTAGAACATCGAAGATCAACAAAAATGTCTAAAACGTTCAACCCATGATATCTCACAAGAGAGGAGAAATCAGAATATGATGCTCAAAGAGAAGAGAGAACTCACCATTTTGATTCCAACACAACCAACGGTGTTCGATTCGGAGAACGAACGCATGCTCGGAGGTTCGTCGAAGATCTGCAGTTGTACGGTGCTCTTGGATGAGACAAACTAAGAAGGGGGTGTTTATGTCGATTACACGTGACCTCGGTGCGTTTAATGAAACAAAAGTACACAACGTGTACTTTTGAAGTACACGGTGTGTAATCGACTTTTTTGTACTCTGCTTTAAGCAGCCTCCAAGTCACTCCCACACGGTCATGTGTGTGGCTACTAAATGGCCAGCACACGACCTCCTACAGTAAGGAAGTACACGGCATGTACTCGTAAATTAAACGACGTGTACTTAGAAAATTTCCAGAATTTCCTTTTTCCTCAAAAACGACCAGAAAAGGAAAAACATACCTAAAAAAGATCCATGTTCTTACACCATCTAATTGACTTTAACACCAGTGGTTTCTTGACCCTATCAGTGACACCAAATGTTTTCAGTATAATAAGGTTAGAAAGATCATTATACATTGAACCTATTTATACCATTGAGGTATCCATGACCTCCCTATAAATGGAATTGGTTCTAGATTTCAATTAGAGGTGTTGATTATAAAAAGTAAGATAATTTATTTCTCTCTAAACATAGGCAATGATAGTAGAAGTTGTTGTGTACAGAATTCCTTGTATTTATAGACTGTGATTAGATTCGTAGATAGAGACCATTATTTCTTCAAATCTGTCCAGAATCAAGTTAATCCCTAACACATATTGAATATGTATCCACAGCCCACATGAGAAGATATAAGATATGAATACATGATTAATAGGTTCATTATATTTCAGGAAGAAGTAATAGATAGGTGTGATCTGATATCCTGGCCACTGTAATTGTCCCTGGAGTGGCAGCATACATCTCCAAATTCTCCAAAGAAGTTGTAGGTGAGATGGGGAGATAATATATTTCATTAATTTGTGCATCTACAATGGAATAGTGGGACTAGATGAAAATTTGAACCTGTAATAACCCTCAGTAGTGATCTATCCATCAAAATATGGAATTCACCTAACCATGTCTCTGTCAACATACACATACTGTTGGATTTCCAATAAGATATTGGGAGGTATAAGGTTTTATAGACAATCATTATACTGATCATCATAAATGGATAGTTGCTTAATGTAAGTAGGAGCATTCATACCATCACTAATTGGCATGTCTATCCATGGTGTGTTCCAAAAATTGAGTGTATAGTGCCTACAAACAATCCATTTTGATCACTGCATTAGCTCCCTATAAGAAAATTTAATGGATGTCTAGATTGATGAGGGAATGTACATAGAATACCCATTATGAAATTTTGATGTAAATATATTGGAGATAAATTCCAAAGAGCTATCAATAGATTTAAAGATATTCTATGTAAATTTACTAAGAATAGCCTCATTGAAAAGGTTCATATCTTTAATGACCAAAAATCACAAACTAATTGGCTTAACACACTCTTTTTAAGCCACCATAATGAGCTTTCTTTCATGTATTGAACCAATCCAAACACAATTTATTATCAATTCTTGAAGATCTTTTATGATAGATTTTGGCCATTTATAAACAGAGAAAGAATAAACAAACATTGAGGTTATCACTGAATTGACTAAACAAATCCTCCATGATTGAGACACGGTCTTCCCCTTCCGCATTTCCAACTGAATAATGATTCTAGAAAAAAATATTTCAAAATAAAATCTTTTGACTTTTCCCTAGAAAAGGGGAACCCCAAGGTAGATTAATGGAAGGGTTCCCTTTTTCACTCTAATAATTATGGAAATCATATTCTTTTTTAAGACAATTATTCCATTATCAAGAACCACAAAGGACTTCTTCCATTTTATGACCTAAATAGAAACTTCTTCATAGTGAGAAATGTTCTTTTGAATACAAGAAATTGTTTTCCTATTTTCATGTCCAAATAAGAGAATATCATCAGCATAAAAGAGATACAAAGGGTTGAAAACTCCCTTACAACCTTAATTGTTCTTTATAAACCAGATTAAACAAGATCATTAATAAAAACATTCAAATAATCCTCATCCATGGAAAAGAGAAGTCCTAAAATAGGATCCCCTTACCTGACTTCCCTAGAGCATTGAAAAAATCCTCTGGGGGATCTAGTAACAAGAATGGACAAACAAACACTTTTAAGAATAGTTCTGTATAATTTTATGATGGCACTATAAAACCATACTTTCAAATCATTTCAAAAATAATACTTCATTTAATGGTATTAAAAGTCATTGAGATATCAAGATTGAGGGAAACTTTACCATTTGTAGCCTTTTTCTTCATAATTTTGACATGTTCTGAGGTAGTGAATAGGAAATTTTTTATGCTTCTTCTAGGGATAAATCCAAATTGATTTGGTGAAATGAAACCTCTAGAAATAGACCCTATCCTCAAAGTAATTTTTTTCTGATCATTTTTGGAACTGTGTTCCAAATGGAAACATGCTTGAAATCTTTAATATCCACTACATTATCATTTTTTGGAATCAAAGAAATAAAATTGGCATTGATTCCATAAGGCATATATAGATGGTTAAATAAATCCCTAACTACATTGAGGACCTCAACATGTATTTTATCCCATTAAAACATTAAAAATTTATTAGTGAACTCATAAGGCCCTACCAAACTATCTAGATTTAAGGAAAATAGGGAATTATTTACCTTCTTATCATCAAGAGATTCAGTTAAAACCTTGTTTTGATGATCATCCACAACACAATTAATATTTTACATCACCCTATAGGTAAAATATTTCCCTTTTTCTGAGTATACCCTTTCAAAGTAGTTAACCAAAAAATTATAAATTTCATTTTCTGAATTGCATAAAAACCCATCAATTCTAAGGTAATTGACCTCTCTTCATATCTTCTTCTCCCTATGTAGACAATTAAAAAACCTGGTTTTTTTATCCCTCCAACAATCAAATTATTTTATATTGTTTTTAGGAAAACATTTCATTGAGGATCATAATTTCATTAAGATTAGATAGATATTTGATCTCATCACTAGAAGGATCATTCAAGTTTTGATAAAATTTTGGCATTGTTATAAGAGTTGTTCAGACTCTTTTATATCATTATCAATATTAGAGAATTATGCATTGATCCAATCATGAATCATATTTTTAACATTATTCAACTATGCGTCTAGGATTTGAAGAGGACATTAATAAGTTTCCATGTTATAAGAATTAATTATGAACTCCCTACAACTAGGCACAATAAGAAAATAATTTTTGAATCTAAAAGAAAGGGGAGTTGACCTAAATTTATTTTTAGAAATATCCACCATAATAGGGTTATGATCATAGTGACTATTTGGGAGATTCAAACCCAAGACATAAATAGCATCATTTTTATCATCACTATGAAGAAAACATATATCCAATTTTCTAGATTATATTCCATTGAGGGTGTATATGTTTCAAGTGTAGTTACCACCCACAATTGGTACTTAAACCATGATATATTTATCAATACTATAGAATAATTAAGAATATAACACCCTATTGAAGAGAGCGCTAGTTTTTTTATCAGGCCTTAAAATAGTATTAAAATCCCCCAGAATCGCCCAACTATGTGACCTCCGAGAAGATATCACTTCAAGGTTATCCCAAAGTTATCTTCTTTTGATACAAGAGTGCGAGGCATAGACAAAATTCAGGGACATTACAATTCATTGGATTTCAATATCAACTAAAATGTCTTAATGATTTTTTGTACAATATTGAAGGCTGATACTATCATGATTTAGATTCCAGATATGCTCAGGGTCATTCTAACTTGAATTTTTTGATACAAACGAATATCAAAGGGAGGCCCATTTAGAGTTAGTTTATCTATAAAAATTAATTTTAGGATTAGTAAGACCAATCATTAATGGTTTTTTGTCCATAATAAAGTGTCTTAAGGATGTGACCATGGGACAATTCCCAACACCTTGACAGTTCCAAAATATGATCTTCATTTATGAAAGGAAATCCTGGCCCTTGTTTGAGGCCCTTCCTCCTTTGGTAAATGTAAATTATTTTTCTTTAACTTCTAATTTCTCATCCTCTTTTCATTTCTCCTATTTAGTAGCTCATCATTTTACTGAAGGGGATTAGAGGAGGCATCATTGGATGGATGGATCTCATCATTGTCATCATCCCATAATTTCCCACTAAGAGGGATAAATTTGTTAAGGGAATGGTCAATACCCAAAGGTGTGACCTATAAAACTCTTCTCTTCAATTATTTGGTAGATTTAACCTGAGTAAAATGATTATTTTTCATGCTATTGGGACAATTGTTCAACCTTATAAGTAACAATAGGGATGGAATGCTCCTGTAATAGACCAGGTGCATCCTCTTATAATTCTATAACAAGGTAAATATTCATATTGGAGTCTACTACAGCCTCATAAAATGGGTATCAAGAAATTCCTAGAGACTTTATAGAACCAATAACATTATCCTAGTGATGATTGATATGTATACCATCTTGACCATCCATCTTCATAACTCTAACATGGGATTCCATCCTTTGACTTATCTTTCCCACTTGAACTTGCAATTCCATCCCAGAATGATCAGGAACTGGACTAGATTCCAATTTATGTTCTAGGTACTGTTCTTAACTGGAAACATTTTGATGAGAAGAAGAAGAAACCGCCATAACTAAAGGATAAGAACCCAATATTTTCTTGGGATATTAGTCACTATCAGGTGAAATCTGTTGAGTCTGTTCATTGACTTGTTTGGTTATGGTATCCTTCACAAGATGTGAAGATTCACAACTCACTAAAACAAGCCTATCATTACTCTAATCATTATAATTATCCTACACTATAATATCATTAGCCTTTTGAGATGGACTCGTAGCAAATTCCAAAGGTGTAATGGGTGTAGAAACCATTTCAGGGACATGCTTTAGAGAAGTTCCAACCACCCCTGCATCACCTAGATCATTCATAACATTTGTGTCATCAGAGGCCTCCACAATATGTGCACCATTATAAATTTACTTCATGTCAACAAAAACAAAAGGGGTGAAGTCATTCTATATAAATAATTTCTTATCATACACTTCCATCTCAAAACTTTCAACTAGAGAATCCAATTCAAAATCAAGTCTAAAATCCTCCTCATTATAGGGTGAGCTAATAGTCTCAAGAGCCTGTGAGAGTTGAGGGAGGCCTTTAGAAAAATTTAGGTTGGGATTCCATCATCATCATATTGGGACCTACATCAGAGTTAAGAATGGTTGGGGGTTGGGGCCTCCCCTTCCCTTTATTAGGGCCTCTTCTATATGAATGATCGTTATGACCCTTTAAGTTAAACTTTTCCCAGACCTTAGACCTGCTGCATTTAATCACCACAAATTTTTGGTTTCCTTTCATAAATAATCTCTAGATTAAAGCTTTCATCTCTTGTAGTGAGAACCACCTCCTCCATCAAGGTTACATCCATGTCCACTTCAACCAGGACTCTTAAAAAGTGATTAAACCTTGGGTTATTGGTTTTCTTATCAATCTTAGTCAGATTAAAAACTGATGAAGAAATGTCCCAGATAATACATGGATGAAAAAATATCCATTTAAGTTTACATATAATAATTCAATCATGTGTATATTTATTCCTAACATTGAAAGGATGTAAATTCTAGTCCCATTCTTGAATTCTTAAAATTCTAGGCCTCGGAGGTATAGATCCAAAACTCCATGATCACCTATTAATTTAATAAAAAGGGAATATAGTGTGAAAATATCATCACCCAATTGCATTCATCCATTAATCTTTAAAGACCCAAGACGTAGTAATTTGATTGACTAACTCATATAATCACCGCTTTTTTCAACCTTCAGAGTTAGGATGCATGCTATGATTGAGAATTATCAAATCTTTATCCTCTCCTAAACAGCCTCTTAGTTATATAAAACATATTTGGTTTTCCCATTCCTGATCACTATTCTAGGATAGGTAACCCAAAAGTCATATAAGGTAAAATTATCCATATATTTGATAAATTATGAAAAGTTCCTCTTCAAACCAGTTGAATACAAGGGGATATAAACACCCAATTAAAATTTCATTTGAGGTTCACATCAAGAGAATAGTTCTTTGTTCCCAAGAAGATCAAAAATATTTAGATCTAGATCTTCCTTGCTATGATCACTAGATTCACCATGTACTCAGATTCTATTCTTGTGAGAAGAACCCCCTTGATCTTCCATTTGAAATATCCTATTAGTTAATAAAGTGTGAGTTATATACAAAAAAAATTATTTTCGTGTAACATTGATTCATAATAGTTTTTCTCGTGAAAACTAAACTATTTTGATATGTTTATTCTATATATGTGAAAAAAATATTTTAAAATATATGGTGGGGGTTCTTGACAATGTTTATAAAAGAATTATTTGGTATCAATTGTTAAAGAATCAATTGGTATTCATTTGGTATTGAATCTAGAATAGTTATTTATGTGATTTTTTCTTTATATATAGCTCTAATGATTTATTTTAGTCATTCTTATTTCCTATAGTGAGTTATCTCATGTAGTAATATAATTGACTAAATTGAAATTTCATTAATAAAATGATATATTTCATTGAAGTTCTCATTGTGTTTTTATTGTTAAAAGAATAAGTCTAAAGAGTCGTGGAGATGCAAATCATGTTTGATTCATTGGTTTCCAAAAAAATGCATGGGAAAGACTATTTAACACCTTGTCTCATCATGTTTGAAAGGTTTTAAAGTGATATAAGAAGACTATGTTAAAGTAAATATGCATTTTATTTTAATAGATGATCTCTAGTTATATTCGTATTTTTTCAACTCAAAAAATGACTAAAATGGTCGATTTGGTTGATAAAAATGATTTATAATCTCCCATGAATATTTAGATGTAATTTGAAGTGTTAAATATGAGTTTGATGATGGATTAGTACTGTATAAGAAATAAAATCATGAATATATATATTTCATGCCTCAATATTTTTTTGGAGTTTCATTATAAATTGATTAGAAAAACATTACACTATTATTGATGCTCATGAAGTATCAATCATCAATTGGAGGGTTAGAAATTAAAACCTATAGAAAATTTGGAAAAGGATATTTTACCATAAAGAAAATCATTTACAGTCACATATAAATCCCATTCCATCCATGAATAAAATCCTTTATGACCACACAACAATATTGTACATTAAATTCATTCATGGTGGGGTGGTGTGGTCTGTTCATGCTCATGTTATTCCTTTACACTCCTGTACTTTCATAATAGTTGTGAAGTTCTATCATGAATGAAGGTTATTTATAGAGTGATGACCTGATCCCTTTTCACTCACATGGTTTCTTTGCGGACCATGTTTCATTCATGCCCACAACATAGGATTCATTTATGGCCATGTTCTTCCTAAATGGCCAACTATTTTGGTAAGGTGTTTCCTATAAATACCTGATATTCCATTCAGAATAACATCTTCTCCATTTTATAAAACCTTTATCTTAGATAAATAAAACTCATCCCTCTCGGTGATTACATTAATTGTGAACATCATACATAATTCCTAATCCAAATGTCAATAAGGAATAAGAAAAAGTACCTTAAAGCCCTTTGTGAAGTTCACTATGAAGAGAACTAATTGCGAATATCCTTATTGGAACCCTTTCATAAAGAATATCTATGAACCCCCTATGCATAATGTAGTTCATGAGGCTTCTCTATAAAACAACCCCATGAGCACAGTTTATGAAGGGCAGTTTGTGAGGATCCTTCATAGAGTGACCCAATGAGCATAGTTCACAGAGATAAATTTTTTAATCACTATCCATGAACTAAAATCCTTAAAATTTAATTCCATGTATATTTACATATCATACCAAATGTTATGAAAAATTGATACTTCCTAAAGTATATTTTAGCCTCCTAATAGTCTATGAGCATGAATCATATAACCTAAGGATAAACACTTTGAAAATAAACTCAATTATGGTTAATTAGGATATTTTAGCATCATTTATTCTAACTAGGTCATCTAATTTTGTTGGTTCCATACAAATAACCCTATGGGCCTTCTACTTCCAATGTTGAAGCCTCAAAAATACCATTCTAGTGAGGCCTCCACCATAGCCTCTTGAGATACATGATTGGGTCATGGACACCAGTGTTAACCCCTTTTATCATATATTTCATTGATAAAAGGCCTACCTTGGGTTTTTCTCCCTAACCAATAGGACCCTTGGGGTAATTATGATTATGTATTTCCTTGATAACGAGGGTCTCTATCATGAGAATACTGGTGAAACATTCCTTGTCTCATGTTTCTCATCTTAGTTGACCCATGTTCAAAATATGATCAATTAGAGCTTCTAAAAACCCCCTTGACACTAATCAATGCGATAAGGATATATCATGGGCCTCTTACTAGGTGTAATCCTAAAACCCCTACCTTCACCTAGTACACCTACTTTGTCACACATCTTCGGGTAGCCCATGCATAATCCACAAAGGTTCCCTTTCTAATCCCTTGAGGGGATTGGGATTTCTACTATGTGTAAGCCCCAACTCTTTCCTCATGGGGATATATCCCCCATACACCCAATTTTTATTCCTTATCCAACCATTAAACAGTGTGATGTAAATGTATATTTGAGCCTCCTCATTAGCCATAAACCCCAATCATTCCCTTATTAATGAATTCATCTCAGTGATCCATTATTGATCTATACCTATATGGGTAGCCCATGTGTATCCTCATAGTTTCATATCCTCCATGAAACCCATTCTTTAAGGTCCATACTTCTTGTAATCCATCGTATAACTTAATATTAATATACCTATTGAGAAACCATATCTTCACTAATTTCACTAATAAAAAAAAGTATGAACCCGAAAGGACATCATGTGTGTAATATCCAAAAGTATCCTTACAAATACTAAAAAAAATTGGGCTTCCTACAAAGAATAATCCATAATACTTCCTTGGGGGTCATATCATCCATTTTTCTAGTCATCCTTCTTTTTCCAACCATCTTTTGACAGGAAGTAGATGTGTATGTGGGCTTCCTCCTCCTTGGGTGTAATATCTAATCATGTCATCATTAATGATTTCATCCCAGTTATCAATTAGTGAGCCTCACCTGATGGGTATCCCATGTGTAAGACACAACTCATCCTCATGATTCTATATCCTCTATGAAACCCATATTCAAAGGGTCATACTCTCTGTGACCCATCATACACCTCAAAGAGAATATACATAGTAAGAAAATATATCTTTTCATATTTTGTTACTAAAAAACAAGATGAGAATGAAAGGTTTATTCATTAATAAGTATCACACTAAAAATTATTTGTCCCTTTCACCTAGAATTCCTAGTTGTAGGACATTAAATTATATAGCATACATCCATATTTCATGATATTGAACCACAAAGATCAGTACTATCACACAACTTTATTCTATATAAACTGAACTATGTGGCCCTTGATTCCTATTAATGAGGAAAAATATGATACCTCTTTGAGTTTCAATCCCAACACCCCATAGGTTTTGGATGCATGACCTTAAAAGTAGCTTCACTTGGTCAAGGTTTCATGACCTTAAAGGGAACCACATTGGTCATGTCACATGACCATAAAAGTTACAACATGTCCCGTTAAATGGAACCAAACTACATAGTTTTTTATTTCCTTTAAATATATATATTGGAATCCCTTCTCATGATAATGATCCTAACTTTGAAAAACATACCACTATCCTATATGGAAGTAAAATCCAAGCACTCAATTATGCATCTATAAATCATAGTATAATCACAAAGTAAAAGAAGTATTGAGAACCTTTAATATATACGGATGGTCCCATTGATTAAGAACCTATAAAATATACTAATAGTCCTATAAATATAGAACATATGATATATAAATATGTTCACATTGTTTGATGTTGATAATAAATTATTTTCATGAATGAACTAGTCATGCATAGGATTTTGGGAAGGATTCACTAACATGAATTAAATCTATAAAAGAGCCCCAAAGTTGGAAATAATTTCCCTTAAAAGGGTGAGGTGAGCCCAAAATCCCATACCCTTAGACAATGCACAACCCAAGTGTCATTTTATAAGTTTTAATGACCACCTACATATGGAAATAAGGTATATATTGACTCAAAAAAATGCATGCATAGTGTGCGTCAAAAGAAGAATGGATGATGTGGAATCCTTTAACTGAAAATGGTTGAGTGATTTAAGAATTAAAGAATTATAATTCTTACAATATGACCAAGGATCGCCGCATTGTTAAAATAAAATGGTGAACTTGATATAAATCATTTACCCATGAAAGTGATCGGTCAACCATGAAACTTTACTTGAGATGTTTCACTAGAAAGATTCATGATTATATTTTTGATATCTTTAGGCCTTTAAAACACCCCCTCTTAATTCCCTTCAATCCAAATGGTTACTTCATAGGAATCCCCATTCAACATTTTATTCCCTAGATATATATACACTTTATCCATGACAAAGTTTGTATCCCCACAACCTGAGATAATTTTATTACCAACACAACACCTTCAACAGTTGGTGGTGAATGACCTAGTTCAAGAATACCACCTCAATGGTGATATTATGAATTTGTAGGTATCTTAGGAAAGCCTCCAAGAAACTAATCCCTATAAACCATCTGACTAATGGAGGACTATAATGAAATTTGTGTCACTAGTGGTCACATTCAACCACTTTGAGAGTATCACCCCAGAGTGAGAAAAAACTCATCTCCATTACTTTATGGAGATGGATATTTTTATTGAAAAATCCACTAATATTCAAGAACCTCCTTTGATGGATTCTTCAAACCACTGATGTTGAAAAAATCATGAATCCCCTTCTACTAGGAACTTTATAAAGAGGCCACCATTGAGAAACTTACCCCAATCACCCAAACCAGGTAACCTAGGAGAAGGTATCACTGGGAGAATAGACCACTCTAGGGAGGTAACAGGCCCATATTCCCATTCCCATTGAATAATTGCATCTTAACATATTAGAGGCAACTAAAGTGTAGGCCCATATTTCTTCTCACACTCAACAAGCTTGTCAGCATACCCTAGTGGGAGAAGAAAACACCCATCGGTGTATTCCAATGTCCATCAGGGGGTGGGACCATATTCTTATTACCTTCAATGTCAAGGGAGATCTTTGGAATATCCTAGTAGATACATAGAAGGGAGTCCATATTACTAATCTCATATCGAATGATCATCAGTGCATCCTATTGAGGAATAACGATTGAGGGTAGGATTATATTCCCACATCTACTAGTGTTTATAGGTATATCTCATAAGTCACATAAGGGTAGGCTTATATCCCTGCCATTTCCAAAATAGCTCATCATTATATTCCAGTAATCACTCTAAAGTAGGATTATATCCATTCTCTGGTCATAGGAGTTTGACATCATGCTCTGGAAAAAACATAGGGTTAAGCTTGTACCTATTCCCATGAATATTAAGTTTATCAACATATCCCAGTGGTACCTATTAATGAGCAAGAAAATATTATTTTCCACACCCAAGAATCCTATAAATGTATCCTAATAGTGATTTCAGACTATAATTAGGCTTGTATACTCGTTATTATAACTACTTGTAAACCACACTAGCATATTTCAACATCTCAACAAGAAAATTATTAGCATATTCTAATGAAGATAAAAAGGTACCCTATGAGGTTTTTTATACATAATGTATGTTTCCCATACTATGTGAATCTAATTATGATCAAGGTTCTAGGCTTGATCACCCATGCATGAAGATCTAGAAGGTGTTGATGAGGGAATCATGTCATCCAAAATCAATCTCATATTCCTACCTAAACCAATGATAATATTATTAAGGTAAGTTTATTTTAATATCATATCAATAATATGTTGAGATCCCATAAAAATGATAAACTAGTAGTGAGGGTGGAGGTCCTCCCTGTAATATAGATATCAATGAATCTATAATCCCTCCCTAGAGTACCAACCATGGAGTTCCTCCCTATAGAAATATTAAGATCAACCAAAGAGGTCCTCCCCATGGTGAAACTGCAAAGGTTCCCCCTGTAACATGAAGTTCAATAGGTAGAAAGTTTATCGCCTTACCAATCCATTAGCATTCAATAAACATAGATGTACTCCCAATGGAAACCAATTTAGTATCCATAGAGGTCCTCTCAATGGTTATTATTATAAAGTCCCTCTATAAAATGATATCCCATCTCAGCATAAAGATTATACTCACATCAAAATCACCTCATGATTTCCCTCTTATCGAGAGGAACTCAAGAATTTTAGGATAGCTACACCAAGCACCACTTTAATGGTTATTTACAACTCATCTCAACTAAAGGATATTTTTAGGTGATGATCTTCATTTATGACTCCCCTATATTTCTTATCCTAAGATACAAATGAGGAGGCTCTGAATAATCCTACTCCCTCTAACAATTCATCAAGATAATGACCCCTATGGTTAGATCAAGTAGAGTAACTCCTCTATAAAGATAAGAAATATGGCATGGACATGTGGAATGAATTAGTTGAAGATAATATTTCAGTCATGTTCTAGACCATCACCACTTCCTGGTATGACATTTTGAAAGCATGAGAATATAAATACATGCCTTTTATGTATTAGAACCTATGGTCGACTCTCCACCCCCTATAGACCAAGAATCTATCTTCTGTGGATTTCACTAACCACATTATGGTGATAAGATATCAGAGTCTCTAAGTTGACTTTACTACACTTTTAGAAGCTCAAAACCCTAAGTCGGGGAATTAATATGGGAACCTTTAATATGTTTGTCTCAATTTCATTATTTCCCTCCACCAAATAGTAATTGAACCCCCCACTTTATGTATATATCATAGGATGTGGTTGGTATGAATAACTTCATTTTACTTTGCTTAATAGTCAGAAAAGTACCTTAGGGAAGATATCATACCTCATTATAGCTTCAATTCAAGTTATAGACCCAAGATTTATATATGATAACTATTATATCTAGAATAATTTTACCATCTTCAACGCCTAGAAATGGTGTACCCAGTGGGAGTAGGCCTTTGATAGGATCTTTCATCAAGACACTAAGTTAAATAGGCCTCTCACCAGAGTAAATTTAATCCCACTACTGGAAATCAATCCTTATTAGTGAGAATCTCTATTTCGACTTGATTCGCATCATATCCTCTTTACACAGAGGTGGTGTGAAAAGGTGGTCTCGTAGGGACTAGGTAGTGTGTCCTTTTTTATGTTATGAATGAGGTTCCACAATTTAATGGTCTCAGTGGGTGATTACAAGGGGTTAAGTATATGTGCAATCGGCCCATGTCAGATACTATTTCCTCATATAGTCTCCAACGGGTTCATTCACAAATCTAGAAACACTCAAAATCCATTTATCCATGATTCATGGACCTTCTTTCAAAAGGTAGGTACTCATTGGATGATTTGTACAACAACACTTAAGGACTGTATTGGTCGACAGGATGGGAGGTCGGACTCATCACACCCTTTTGGGGGAAATTATTTCCTATTTTGAGAATCTCTTATAGATTTATGAAATGTTCATATGTTCATGAATCCTTGGTTCATTCCCAATAATGTTTCTATGGATTACCCTTGGGTTGTAAAATCAATCATAGATATACATGGATCATGAATTACTGAGACAATGCCAGTTTAATCCATGAGATGAGGTGTTCTGTAATTTATCATCATCCAAGGGGGGACAGAAGTTATTTCACTATCAATATTAAACCCATAATATGGGATTCCTATGTATCCTTGTGAGAGGAATTAGAACCCACATAGTTTAGTGCTGCTTAATCGGACACATAGCCTTTTAAGTTTATGTGATGAGGACCCATCCCTGTAGTTTAACGTCATACGACAAAGACATATAGGTGGAAGATTCCTATTCAAGATTTCATGTGGGACTTACATTGAAGTGGCACAAGATTCCTAAAAGATATATGGTCTCCTTGGTATATATTAACCTACTAGGGTAATGGAACAGAGAATATTAGGGTGATTTGGGTATCGAGTTTGGACCTTAAGGAGGATTCCAATGTATACCAATTAGTTGGGAATCAAAGACCTCGTAGTTCAGTTTTATTTGGGACTTGTGCCTTTTGGGAGGCCCATTTGTGGGGTTATGATTGGGGCTTATGTGTGGGAGCTACCCATTTGAGGGAAATAAGCTAGGGCTTACTCCTGAAGATGATTCTCTAGCAAGTTCGGGGAAATTTTATTAGGGATAACTTCTAAAGAGAATGTTCATCAAGCTTGGGCCTTAGACAGGTGTCCTATGTATCCTGTCTGGGTTAAGAATCCAAGTTCTCATATTTCATTTCATTTGGTGATTATACCTAAGAGGAGGCCCATGATTTTGGGTTATAAAGATTTCATGATCACAAAAAACCTCTAAGCCCACATGAGTCATGCTCGGTGTGAGAAACAAGAGGAGGCAATGGATATGAATATTGCACGTCCCACATCATCTACTTATAGATGGTACTAGAGCCTAAATAGGGGGAGTGATAGGCGATTTGAGTGTGCCAATTTACTCTCCTATATTGATATCTAAAATATTCATATCTGATGATATATCTGGATGTGTCTCGGGCTGATCCTAATAGAAGAAAGAGATCCACCTCCCATGAAAAAATTTAGGGACCTATCTCAGGAGGAGTGCCCTGAAATGAGTTTTGGGAAAGTGGAGAAGCATCTCTCCTCATCAAAAGGAAAGGAAATCATAATACCTTTGAGTTATCAATGTCTCTTATTGAATGGAAAATCCAATGATTACCCTCAATCCCTAGAACGGGGAGGTTCATGTCAGTATTCTATGGTTGGACCCCGAGTTACCATGGGAATGTAAACTTATGGACATTTTGGGGGTCCACACCGTTATAGTGATTACCTACATGACTCTTCTTACCATGGGTATGTAAACTCAAATGGTCACACTGATGTGCCTGGAAGTTTTATCATATAGGTCTAGTGGATTTGGAAGAGGCTTTGTCATGATTTCATTAGACTGGTTCGTGGAGGGGATATATATGAGGTGACTGAAATGAAAGGAAATGTTTGGAGTCAGAGGGTGGATCTCCTAAAGGTACCTTATTTCACAAACCATTTGTTCTTGTGGGATGGTGACCTCCCTGCATAGCATATTTCTATGTGGGTGGGGGGGTCGTCTGCGTACCATGATGGTATGTGGACCTATATGCGGTCCGTGTAGTGTTTTTCTACACGGGACCAATTTCCATCCACATAGCATAATGCTACATGGCACCGATTTCAATCTGCATAGTGGGGTGTTAGGCAGTGTAGGGTTCGACCTACATATCCTTGTTCTACGTGGAGCATTGGAGTGAAAAAGGGTGCATTTATCCTTCATTTTAGAGGAAGTTCATCCTCCACCAGGATATTGTTCATGGTTTTCCAATTAGGTTCATAGTCTACCAATTAATATTATTTTTCCCTCTTTTTATGCTATGAGGTGGGTTTATACCTGTGGGAATTCCTTAGAATAGGCCATCTCCTCATCGATCAATCTATTCATAAATCCATCTCACAAGTCCATCCAATCCTCTGAAATCTGGTCCCTTTCTCAGCTCCCATTAGGTTCCTTTTAGAAAGTATTAGGGGAGATGGATCTATGTATCTCACGAAACCTTTTACTAAATCCCATGGTGATATCACTTGGCCTGCATATGACTCATTCAACAACGTCCCACGAGGTTTTGGTTTGTAGTAGCTAAAATCACCACCTCAATCCCATAAATGACTTCATCTTGTTCATGGGGGACTATTGTTTTACCTCATTTGTAAATTGTTGAGTTCATGGGGATAGTATGCGGGGATGGAATTCTCCACTACCATTTCACCAAAAACACAGTTTTTGGTGGGCATCGTACATGGGGGAGAAATTCTCTACCTTGATTCTTCCAAAAACATGATTCATGGTGAGCAGTTTCATTTTCATTTTTATACATACAGCTCAGTTCATGGGCGATTCCTTCCGCATACCGTTCCTAGGATTCAGTTGACAGACGAGTTTATTTGTCTTTTCCAACTTTGTCTTCTTCAAAAAATTTCTCTAAATCCTTTATCCAACTTGTATTATTTCCTTTTCAAAAATTATGGGAGTATTTAATTTCTATTTGTAAAGTTTTTAGGACCCTACAAACTCCACCCATCATAATAGGTTCTGATTGGGAGGAAGAAGAGGCTATTCTGATGTAGAAAGCGGTCCTGAACTGAACATTTTTATAGTAGAAAGATGGAAATGTGTGGGGAAAACGCCTATATATAGGGGGGACCTAGTTTATTTGTCTTTTACCTGAATTCTTGGTGAAAAGCGCTCTACAAACTGCTATCATATCTCCTTTATTCCACATATCGAGGATACTGCATGAAATCCTTCATCTGTGAACCGTGCCTTGTATCCTGCGAACTAAAAACCATTCATGGTCATCCTCATCCATGAAATGATTGATTTTTAAATCCATGAACTTAAATTTTGATTTTCAAACTGAAATTTAAGTCTTCTCATTATAATATTTGAATAACCTTGTAGCAAGAATCACTTCACGCCTCACCCAATCCCCAAACTATTTAGTTCACTAGCTGATGCTTTATGGGCCATTGCTTTGTAGGGAATTCCGTAAACTATCGGTTTACGGGGAATTCCTTCTAGGAACCATCTCTAGGGTTCAGTATATGGTATAATTCATTGATTTCCTTCATTGAACCATCTTCGGGGTTTAGTATGTGGACTACTTTGTTGTATGAACTTCCTTTAGTCCTTTGGCCATTTTTGGCCATTTTCCCAAATATTTTATTGGAATGACCTTTTGTATGGTATTTTAATGTAGGAATGAGATATATTTTCTATAGGATATTTCTAATGATCTTGTTTTCATTGTTACTGTCACCACTCCCCTTTTAGCTGCTAATGAAAAGAAAAAGAATGTGGAGAACTTTGTTGATGAAAAGATCCATATTGATCCACTGCATCAATCCTTAGAGAATCTACTTACTACAGGTTAGAGGGAGTATCCAATTTCAGAAAGGATACCTATTTATGTATTTGGTCTACATTCTGATACAATTATTATAAAACTATGTCGGGATGATCAACCTACTACTTGTATATTTGATAGCACTATTCCTATGGCCCTTATTTTGTCAAAAGGGCGATTCATACAGATGGATGTTGTTGTTGGGTCATTATTGAACTTTTCCCCTCAATATCTGGAGGTTTCCCAATGAAATCCAGATGAAAATTCCTATTTCTATCATAACATTGTATGGAGGTCCATAAAAAATGAACAAAATGGATGGTTATCAAAGTGGGACCTTCGCTCTGAAGGTTTGTTTAGTTTGTATTGGGGGTGGCCTTTCTGGGTTCGTCGGAGATATGAAGAATTCCAGGTTGAATTGCAGATAGTGCAGTCATATGATCTGGTCTAGGTATCCCAGACCTATGTTCATTAAACCAGCACCCAGATTCCACAACTTCTAAGTAGATGGAGTCCAGATACTAATACATTTCATTTAGTTCATGGGGAGTTCGACATTATCCTTTGAGATGTTCGACTAATTTTAGGGGTCCCCATTGTCAGGGATATGTATGATGAGATTCTACTTCCTCTTTCCACCTAGGATGATAATAAGAGGACTCCTCCTCTAGCTAATAGGCTCATTGCCGAAGAAAAAAAACTTTCAAAGGACATCAATCCTTTCCTAAAGTAAGACATTTCATTCTTAGACTAGATTAATTCCTTTTCTAAGAGAAGTGGTCAAGAGCTCGGTGCTTGTAGACCCAGGTCTTGACCAACCAAGGAAACCTAATGGAGAGCAGGTTCCTTCTATCCTACCTTGGAGGAGGGCCAGTTTCGTGAATGGGGATGGGAACTTGTTCCCGAAGTCAATTGATTTTTCAGATTGGTGGCCTTCTTGGATATGTTTCTAAGTGACTGAATTTCTTACTAGGGCAATTTAGGGAGGTTACTCTACCTCATCGAGTGGTTGGGCCCTTCCAAATCCTCTAGGGTTGGATAGGATCCCACATAGGGGGTTATACATTTATCATTTTTCTATCGATTCCACACATTGTTCTTTGGTCATATCTTCAAAGTACCAGTACGGTTATGCCGGTGCGTTGGGCATCACAGAATAAGAAGGAAGAACAGAACAAATGGAATGAACAATATTTTTTGACAATAATCAATTGTCATTGTAACACTCCAAGCTTTTACGATACACTTCTCTTTGAATAATGCAACAACTTGTATTGTACGCAACTTCGAGTTCTAACACACCACAACCAATCAAACTAGCAGCTATGAATAGTAATACCTACTTTTTAAAATTTTATAAATTTTATCTTTAAAAATGGACTTCATTTTTGGATTTGGAATATCGAAATTAGCTTAGGGTGAATTTTTGGTATCTTTCTGAAAACATTCAATTTTTCATGAATAGTGAAAAACACTGAGTTATTGGTTAAAACCAAATTATTATTTAAATAATTAGATATTTTATTTAAAAAAAATTAGGTCAAAATAGATACATAATACCTATATAAGTTCAATGTAATTCATTGGAGTCATTTTATAATAAGTTTAGATATAAAAAAAATTATTGAACTTTTTACCGTCTTTTACCCACCTCCTAGGAGATTTTGCAAATTTTCATAAAACTTAAATTTACCACTTCTATGAATTGAATTTCAAAAATCTAAGAGACATCGTTGATATCATTAAGTAAAATTTGATTCAATAAGATAAAAATAATTTTTTGGAGAATAGTAACATTTTACTTTTATTTACCACGGTTAAAAGTAAATAGGGTAATTAAGGGTAAAAATGATATTATAATTATCTTAACACATGTCCTAATTCTATTTTATAAGTGTTATTCTACCAAAAACAACCTTAGGAATAAAATATGATCCTTTATTTCCACTTGGATTAGATTAGGATATTTATTATTATTTTATTTAAAGAAGAGTTAAAAGAGTTAAAATCAAAGTTTAATAAATAAAAAAAATTAATATAGGGTTATACATAAGATAAATTAGATTATTAATATTAATTATAAATATAAAAATATTTCCTACATAATGTTATTTTATTTATAATTTTTATACATTAAATAATTTAATTTATTTACGACACAATGGTGATGCAGTAATTACCTTATTAATGAAATATTAAAATAATTGATATTTTAAATACCCAAATAAATGTAATTTGAGACTTTTAATGAATTAAAACAATTTTATAGGTTAATATGACATGTTAGGGTTTATTAAATGAATTTTTTTTGAAGTAATAATTTTTTTATCAATTTAACAAAAACAAAATACCAAATGGTGTCAAAATTGACATAAAAGAGTTTTTAAAACAAATATTATATTATTAATTGATATTCTATTCCAAAAAATTTAAGGTTCATCCAAATGACTTAGATAATGTTATATATATTAATAATGAACCACTTGGGGTTATCTTGGCTTGTTATAGTAAGTTTATTAACCATATAATATAAAAATACAAAGAGACATCGTAAATGTCAAAATATTTAACTAAGAGTTAAGTATAAATGATAAGGTTAATATGGTGACCTAAACCTGTATAAAATCTATTGGTTGAAATTATTTCGACCCACCTCAAATCTAGTCTCTAAATAAGTCACTTTGGATCCATTATAAACCAAATATGAATTTATTATAAAATAATATTTTAAGTTTTTCCTAAGGTGCCCCTCACCCCTCTTATAAAAGGGCACTTCTCCTTCTCTCAAATTCACACCATGAAAGCCTTTTGGCTTGAACAAACCATGCCCAAATATCCTCTCAACTTCCCTAAATTCATCCTAGAGGCCTTCCTTTAATCATAAATCCAACTTAAGGATCCCTTTTGATCAAATCAAAAGTAAGAACCCGAAGAAGAGGTAAATATTTCATCACCTCTTTCAAGTTCTTTTCTTCTTCCACTTCTTCTTTCCTTGTTGTTTCCATTATAAAATAATAACTCCAGTGTTTTCTATATACTTTGATGTTATTATAAATATGGTACAACTATATTCATTATTCTATTCATCCTTTTAAGTACATGCCACCATACGTGCGTACGTACGGCTTACCATCTCCACGTTGTGATGTGGTTGTTATTCAATACATTATTATTTGGATGGGTATAATAATGATGTATAATTGATGTAAATAATAAATATAACATTATAATGATTCTTTATACAAGATATACCATCCAATTATATAATATTTTCATATCAAAATAATGATATTGTCACTCGTGCGTACGTATGGATTACCATCTCCACGAACGCGATGAGATTCATTCCCAATCACATCCATTCAACACTAATTTTCATTTGATGATTAAAAATGATATTTAAATACTTGATATCATTCTGGATATTCATAATATACATCCCATTCATAACAAATATGACTCAAATAACAAAGAATAAAAAGGAAAATGAATCCGTTAACACCTGAAACAACGATAATACTAAGATATTATTAACAAAGAAATGTTAAAAGATCATATATGATATCATATTAATGTATATGATTATTTTATATTTTAATAACAATTATTTCACCATTATATAGGAGTTTAACCTACCCTCGACCAAGTAAAAGTACAAGGTAAGGGTTTATTTCACAATCTCTTCATTATCCGAGGTTGTTTATACATAATTATCTACTGGGACCTCTTTATCATCCACATCCATGTTTTCTTTAAAATGTATTTCAAAAAAATCTTACTATTTTATATACTATGGGTTAAATTCATTTATACCCTTATTTGAATTTTTATAAGATTTTTATAAAGGAATCTTTCTGTCGTTTTCCAAACAAGGTCCTTTTTAACCTTTTCAACAAAATTAAGCTAAGAATGTATTTTTTTCAACTTATACAGAGGGTGCAGCTATTTTCCACCATTATAAAATTGTCGAAGCTTCCCTTACAAGATTATAAGAATATTTTCAAAGTAAATATTTTATTTTATAATTATGTGACTTTTAAATGATTTCAAAAAAAGAGATATTTCTCTCAAATAGTTTTGATTTCATCTATGTCAACATCCTTTGATGGATTTTAATATTATTTGAAGTTGATTTATTATGATACAAAACTTTCATATTGTATTGAAGTTTTTGTGATACGATTTACTGTGGATGTTTTATTTTTATACCATTCATGGTTTATGGATAAAGTATTGACATTTCGTATGCTAGTTTTAATACGAATGTTTATGTTATGTTTAAACCTGTTCATATGAGGAATGCATTGGACTTAATAAGTGATGGGTGGAGCCCGCTATAGCTCCTCAATGCATCGTTAGGTCTCATGACAAAAACTAGTGTCTTGGCATAATTCCTTGAAAAAATATTATTTGTAGTCTTGGAACAAGGCCTTGACTATGTGGTTATGAAAGTCTGTCATTATGCATTCCATCATTATGAAAGTGGTTATTGATATTTCATGTGATTATTCGACTAGTAGAATATCCATTTGAATAATTAAATGGATTTATTTCATTTTATTTTTTCCATATTATTCTTAAGTTCAAGTTTAAAAGGCTTTTGTTTTAGTTATACATTGACTTAAATGTTTATTCTTATTTATGAAAGTTTTCGCTATATTGTTATCCTTACTGAGCATCTAAGCTCACCCCTTTCTATGTTTTATTTTTCCCTGGATGTGAAGAAGTATTTTATGACTGATCTATAGGGATAGTTTGAGAGGATATGAGTGTGTACTATGGAGACTATGTTGTTGTAGTTTTTCACTTTATTATGTAATGTAAGACTTATGAATGTATCTAGTGTTTCCAAGGCTACTAAACTAATCAGTCTTTCGAGACTTGATCTTTTGTGATCATGTCAACTTTATGTAATAATGCACCAACTCTGGGTAACTGGGGTCAGGGCATTACAGTTGGTATCAGAGGAAGTTTAGTATAAACATTGGAAGCTAGATTTAGTTAAACTCTGATTAGAGCACATAGACCTAAGATGGACTTTGAAGATTAGTATAGAAGAACTTCCTAGAATTTTGGTATTGTATAGATTTTGTGAGTTTTCCAAGAAAATACTTCCATGTCTGGATACGAGCTGGTAGAGGTGGATCTGGAACAGATGTACCTAGGGGTAAAACCCGAAAACACCGCTTTGAGCTAGACTTGAACGGAAACTGGTGCACGACAACGGTCCTTGCTGCACTCTTGGTTATGACACTACCAGGGGATATGCTTAGGATAATTCTAATTTTCTTTATAAACCATTATGAAGGGTTTATGAGTATATACTTCCTCAAAGAAAACATTTTTATGATTATGGATTTTGTCCATAAACTGTACAATTTATGTTAAGTGTTTTACAAGTTTGGATTTATGTATTGTGATTCATAAACTAATCTAGTTTATGCCATTGTTTAGAAATGGTTCCTAGTGGAAGGAATGGAAACCGTATCAATGCACGTAATCCATGTAGGGATTTCCCTCCTACTCAAGATAATTATGGTGAAGCTGGTGATACAACTAGTGATGATCAACATATCACCATACTGGGACAACTCACTCAGGTTATGAATAATAACCTTACCTGTATGGAGTACCCTGATCTGCAATGTGGAGGATCAATGTTAGAGAACTTCATGAGGAAACAACCACCAAAATTAAATGGGGGTACAAATCCATTAGTAGCTGAGCAATGGATAAATTCCTTAGAGAAAATATTACACGCCTTGGGGAGAAGCGAAAGGGAAAAAGTTGTTATGGTTGTTTACCGCCTTATTGGAGAAGCTGGTCAATGGTGGTCATTGATTCAAAACACAAAGGAAGATGATGAAGTATCAAATAAATAATGGAGGGAGTTTAATGAAGTTTTATTAGAAAAATAATTTCCTCATGACCATCAAACGGATATGGAAAGACAATTTCTGAGTGTGAGGCAAAAGGAGGACAAGAATGTTGCAAAGTATGAGTCTAACTTTACAAGGTTAGCAAGGAATGTTTCATATTATATATGTAACCTAAGAATTAATATTAATAATTTCATTGATGGGTTAAAACTATTTCTCAGTCGAGCATTAGTCTCACAATCCTTCTCGTCGTACAAAGATATTGTCTCATGTTCTATCAAGACGGAAAAGGAATTCTCTAAGTCTTATGACTTTGAAGCAAAGCAAGAGAAGAAGAGATCTGATGATCACTCTGGAAATGGAAATAAGGGAAATAAGGGAAAATTTGAATATCCATCCTACAGTTAATGTGGGAAGATACACCCCGGTAATTTCTTGAAGGGAATGGGAGTCTGTTACAAGTGTGGTGAAAAGGGCCACCAAGCTCGTGATTGCAAGGGGAATAGAGAAGCTAATGATTTTCAATGCTACAATTGCATGGAGATGGGACATTATGAAAATGAATATCCTAATAATCAAGGAAACATACCTCATAAAAGGTCAAGAGATCAAGTCCAAACTTATACGATCACTACTGCTAAGGTTAAAGCTTTGAAAGACGTGGTGGAAGGTAATCTAATGGTTTCCTCAAGTTTAGACAATGCTTTATTTGATTCTGGATCGGCGCATTGTTTCATGTCTTCCTAGTTTCTAAGAAAATTAGATATTTCTAATTTAATTTAACAACGGAGTTTTCATTCAAAACTCCTAAGGGAAGTATCATTGAAACAATGTTTTGTGAATTAGTTCTCATTAAGGAATATAAACATTATTTATCTGTTGATATCATCCTCTTACCCATGATTAAATTTGATATAATCCACAGTATGGATTGTCTTTCGGACCATGATGCAAAAATTTATTTTAAGAAGGAGGTTACTATTTTTGATGACGATGATAAAGAACATCTTATCTTTAGAGTAGAAACGTCACCTCCTAATTCTTATCTAGATCCACCCCTAGTAGCTCAACTAAATTCAATTATTGGGGAGGAAGAGAATGAAATAACTGTGGGTGAGGAAAGGAATGTTTGAATAGAGGATGTACCTATTGTAAAATAATATGTTGATGTTTTTCTATAGGATTTACTTGTACATCCTTCAGAACGAGAAATTGAGCTTTCTATTGACTTAATTCATGGTTCAAGGACCATATCAAAGACCCCTTATAGATTGGCCACTGTGGAATTAGTGGAACTAAAGAAACAACTAGAGGAATTGAGTAATAAGGGATTTATTTTCCCTAGTGTTTCTCCATGGGGGTCCCCTATTCTTTTTGTTAAGAAGAAAGATGGATATATGAGGTTGTGCATTGACTACAGGGAGATCAACGTTATAACAATAAAGAACAAGTATCCCCTACCTCGCATTGATGATTTATTTGACCAACTTCATAGAGCTCAATACTTTTCAAAGATTGACCTTTGATCTGGATATCATCAATTGTGTGTAAAGAAGGAAGACATTCCAAAAACAGTATTTTGAACCAGGTACAAGCATTATGAGTTTACAGTAATGCCTTTTGGGCTAACTAATACACCCTCTGTTTTTATGGATCTAATGAACAGAGTTTTGAAGGAATATCTTGATTAATTTATAGTGGTATTTATTGATGATATCTTGGTATACTCCAAAAGCTACGAAGATCATGAAAATCACTTGCGCATTATCCTAAATATGCTTCAAAGAAATGAATTATATGGGAAGTTTATCAAGTGTAAATTATGTATTCAAGAGATTTCTTTTCTTGGACATATTTTCTCTAAGGATGGAATCTTTGTTGATCCTTCTAAGACAAGAGCAATCCAAGAATAGCCAGCACTAATGAGTATAACCGAGGTACGTAGTTTTATTGGTTTAGCAGGTTATTATCAACGTTTCGTCCAGAATTTTTCCCGATTGGATAACCCATTAACAAAGATCACACGTAAAGGGGTTAAATTTGTTTGGACAAAAGAGTGTGAAGAAGTTTTCGAAGAACTGAAGAGATGTTAGTCAATGATCCTATCTTGAATCTACCATCGGGGAATGACGGGTTTGTTATTTATAGTGTTGCTTCAAAGAAATGACTTGGTTTTGTCCTTATGTAGAATGATAGGGTTATTTCTTATGCATCACGACAGTTAAAAATTCATGAGAAAACTATACTACTCATGATCTTGAGTTATCAGCTGTAATATTTTCTTTTAAGATACGGAGACATTATCTCTATAGTGAAAAATGTGAGATATATACCGATCACAGGAGTTTGAAGTATATTTTCTCATAGAAAGAACTCAACACGAGGAAAAGGATATGGCTTGAACTACTCAAGGATTATGATTTTACCATACACTATCACCTGGGGAAGGCAAATAAGGTGGAAGATGCTTTAAGTAGAAAGTATCATGGAGTTTAGAACAAGATGAGAGTTGAAAGGGATCCTATTTTCATAGATCTAGTGAAGATGGATATGGGAATTACCATGGAAGGTGAAACATCGATACTTTTTCAAATGGTTGTCAAACCATCCTTACTAGAAAAGATAAATATTTCTCAGACTAATGATGAATAATTTCCAAAGAAGATTAAAGCTGTGAATGATGGGAGATTGAGTGAATTTGTGTATGAAGATGGAATTTTGAAATTTGGGAAGAGAATTTGTGTTCCCGACGTACGTGATCTAAAAAGGTAATTTTTGGATGATGCTTATAGTTCCAATTTCTCTATACACCTTGGTAGCACTAAGATGTATAGAGATTTTAAGGAACATTTTTGGTGGGACAACATGAAGAGGGAGATTGCTGATTTTGTGTCAAGGTGTATAGTTTTTCAACAAGTGAAAGCTGGAAGGCAACAGCCTGGAGGAGTTATGAAACCTCTTCCCATACCTGAGTGGAAATGGGATAATATTACGATGGAATTTTTCATGGGACTACCAAAGACTACTAGAAGGAACTATTCAATATGGTTCATTGTTGATTGTCTTACCAAGTCAGCACATTTTCTTGCAATAAAGAAGATCTACCACTTGAACGTCTAGAAAGACTATATACTAATGAAGTTGTGAGACTTCATGGAGTTCCCCTATCGATTGTTTTTTATTGTGATCCCCGTTTTACTTCAATATTCTGGAAAATTCTTCAGAAAGCCCTGGATACTGAGCTTCATTTGAGCACTACCTAACACCCTCAAACAGATGGACAATCAGAATGAACTATTCAAACCTTAGAAGAATTTTTGATATCCTTATCACTTGACTTTCAGGGTATGTGGGATCAATATTTACCTTTGGTAGAATTTTCCTATAACAATATCTTCCATTCAAGTATTCAGATGGCACCATATAAAGCATTTTATGGAAAGAGATGTCGCACACCAACTTGTTGGGATGATGTTGGTGAAAGAAAACTTGTGGGCCCAGAACTTTTTGAGGAAAGGATGGAAAAGTTGAAGGTAATCCAAACCCACATCAAATCAGCTCAAAGTAGGTAGAAGAGCTATGCTGATAACTAAAGGAAAGATTTGGAATTTCAGGTAGGAGATCATGTCTTCTTGAAGGTATGTCCATGGAAGGTAGCTATACATTTCGATAAGAAAGGTAAATTGAGTCCCAGGTACATCGGACCTTTCGAAATTCTAGAACGAATTGGGGTTATAGCTTATCATTTGGAAATGCCACCAAATCTCTCCAAAGTTCACGATGTGTTCCACGTATCACTATTGAGAAAATACATGCCTGACCCAATGCATGTACTCACCTATGAGGAAGTAGAACTGGAACCCGATCTGCCTTATTGTGAAGAGCTCGTCTGAATTCTTGATACCAGAGAACAAGTGTTGAGAAACCGGACAACTCGTCTGGTAAAAGTTCTATGGAGAAACCATAACATGGAAGGGGCAACGTGGAAACTCAAGGAACTTATGATGAAAAACCACCCGAGTCTTTTTATGTAGTAATATTCTTGAAATTTCGAGGACGAAATTATTTGGAGGAGGGTAGAATGTAACACCCCAAGCTTCCACGGTATGCTTCTCTTTGAATAACGTAATAGCTTGCATTGTATGCAACTTCGAGTTCTAACACACCACAACCAATCAAACTAGCCATTATGAATATTAATACCCACTTTTTAAAATTTTATAAATTTTATCTTTAAAAATGGACTTCATTTTTTGATTCAGAATATCGATATTAGCTTAGGGTGAATTTTTGGTATTTTTCTGAAAACATTCAATTTTTGATGAATAGTGAAAAACACTGATTTATTGGTTGAAAACGAATATTTATTTAAATAATTATTTATTTTATTTAAATTTATTTTAGGTAAAAATAGCTACATAATACCTATATAAGTTCAATTTAATTAATTGGAGTCATTTTATAATAAGTTTAGATATATAAAAATTTTATTGAACTTTTTACCGTCTTTTACCCACCTCCTAGGAGCTTTTGAAAATTTGCATAAAACTAAATTTTACCGATTCTGTGAATTGAATTTCAAAAATCCAAGAGACATATTTGATATCAGTAATTAAAATTTGGTTGAATAAGATAAAAATAATTTTTGGTGAATAATAACTTTTTACTTTTATTTACCACGGTTAAAAATAAATAGGGTAATTAAGGGTAAAAATGATATTATTATTACCTTAACACATGTCATAATTCTATTGGATAAGTTTTATTTGACCAAAAACAACCTTAGGAATAAAATATTATCCTTTAGGTCCACTTGGATTAGATTAGGAAATTTATTATTATTTTATTTAAAGAAGAGTTAAAAAAGTTAAAATCAAAGTTTAATAACTAAAACATTTTTAATATAGGGTTATACATAAGATAAATTCGATTATAAATATTAATTAAAAGTATAAAAATATTTAATACATAATGGTATTTTATTGATAATTTTTACACATTAAATAATTTAATTTATTTATGACACAATGATGATGCAGTAATTACCTTATTAATGAAATATTAAAATAATTGATATTTTAAATAACCAAATAAATGTAATTTGAGACTTTTAATGAATTCCACTAATTTTATAGGTTAATATGACATGTTATGGTTGATTAAAGGAATTTTTTTTCGAGGTAATAATGTTGTTAAGAATTTAACAAAAACAAAATACCAAATAGTGTCAAAATTGTCATAAAAGAGTTTTAGAAACAAATATTATATTATTAATTTATATTCTATTCCTAAAAATATAAGGTTTGGCCAAATAACTTATATAAGATTATATATATTAATAATGAACCACTTGGTGTTCTCTTGGCTTTTTATAGTAAGTTTATTAACCATATAATATAAAACTACAAAGAGACATGGTAAATGTCAAAATATTTAACTAAGAGTTAAATATAAATGATAAGGTTAATATGGTGACCTAAACCTGTATAAAATATATTGGTTGAAAGGATTTCGACCCATCCCCACCCTAGCCTCGAAATAAGTCACTTTGGAGCCATTATAAACTGAATATGAATTTATTATAAAATAATATTTTAAGTTTTTCCAAAGGTGCCCTCACCCCTCTTATAAAAGGGCACTTCCCCTTATCTCACATTCACACCTTCAAAGCCTTTTGTATCGTCCAAAACCTGCCCAAATATCCTCTCAAATTCCCTCACTTCATCCTATAGTCCTTACTTTAGTTATAAATCCAACTTAAGGAGACATTTTGATCAAATCAAAAGGAAGAACCTGAAGAAGAGGTAAATATTTCATCACCTCTTTCAAGTTCTTTTCTTCTTCCACTTCTTCTTTACTTGTTGTTTCCATTATAAAATAATAAATCCAGTATCTTCTATATTCTATGATGTTATTATAAATATGGTACAACCATATTCATTATTATATCCATCTTTTTAATGACATGTCACCATACGTGCGTGCATACGGATTACCGTCTCCACGTTGTGGTGTAGTTGTTATTCAATACATTATTATTTGGATGGGTTCAATAATGATGTATAATTGATGAAAATAATAAATATAACATGATATTTATTATTTATATATGATATAACATCCAATTATATAAGATTTTAATATCAAAAGAATGATATTGTCGCTCATGCGTACGTACGGAATACCGTCTCCACGAACGCGATGAGATTAATTCCCAATCGTATCCATTAGAGAATAATTTTCATTTTATGATTAAAAAAAATATTTAAAGACTTTATATCATTCTGGATATGAATAATATACATCTCATCCATAATAAATATGACTCACAAAACAAATAATATAAAGGAAAATGAATCTGTTAACACCCGAAACAACGATAATACTAAGATATTATTAACAAAGCAATGTTAAAAGATCATATATGATATCATATTAATATATATTATTCTTTTATAATTTAATAAAAATTATTTCACCATTATATAGAAGTTTAACCTACCCTCGACCAAGGAAAATTACAAGGTAAGGGTTTATTTCACAATCTCTTCATTATCCGAGGTTGTTTATACGTAATTATCTACTGGGACCTCTTTATCATCCACATCTATGTTTTCTTAAAAATCTATTTCAAAACATTCTTACTATTTTATAGACTATGGGATAAATTCATTTTCACCCTTGTTTGCATTTTTTTAAGATTTTTATAAAGGAAACTTTCCATCATTTTTCAAACAAGGTCTTGTTTAACCATTTCGACAAAATTAAGGTAAGAATGTATTTTTTTAACTTATACAGCAGGTGTGGTTATTTTCTACCGTTATAAAATCGTCAAAGCTTCCCTTACAAGATTATAAGAATATTTTCAAAGTAAATGTTTTATTTTATAATTATGTGACTTTTAAATGATTTCAAAAAAAGAGATATTTCTCTCAAATAGTTTTGATTTTATCTATGTCAACATCCTTTGATGGATTTTAAGCTTATTTAAAGTTGATTTATTATGATACAAAACTTCCATATTGTATTGAAGGTTTTATGATATGATTGACTATGGATGTGTTATTTTTATACCATTCATGGTTTATGGATAAAGTATTGACATTTCGTATGCTAGTTTTAATACGAATGTTTATGTTATGTTTAAAACTGTTTATATGAGGATTGAATTGGACTTAGTAAGTGACGGGTGGAGCCTGCTATAGCTCCTATATGCATCGGTAGGTCTCATGAGACAAACTAGTGTCTTGGAACAAGGCCTTGAAAAAATATTACTTGTAGTCTTGGCACAAGGCATTGACTATGTGGTTATGAAAGTCTGGCATTATGCATTCCATCATTATGAAAGTGGTTATTGATATTGCATGTGATTATTCGACTAGTAGAATATCCATGTAAATAAGTAAATGGAATTATTTAATTGTATCTTTTCCATATTATGTTTAAGTTCAAGTTTAAAAGGATTTTTTTTAGTTATACATTACCTTAAATGTTTGTGCTTATTTATGAAAGTTTCTTCTATATTGTTATCCTTACTGAGCATCTGAGTTCACCCCTTTCTATGTTTTATTTTTTCCAGGATGTGAAGAAGTATTTTATGACTGACCTACAGGGATAGTCTTAGGGGATATGAGTGTGTAATATGGAGACTATGTTTTTGTATTTTTTCACTTTATGATGTAATGTAAGAATTATGAATGTATCTAGTGTTTCCAAGGATACTAAACTAATCGATATTTCAAGACTTGATCTTTTGTGATCATGACAATGTTATGTAATAATGCACTAACTCTGGGTAACTAGGGTCGGGGGAATTACATTCGTGATCATTTTACTTATCTTCCTTACACCTCCCCTACTGATACCATTGTGAATGCTGAATCATAGGATTTTTTTAACTAAGGCTACCTCTTTTATTTTAGATAGGTTATATTAGTTTCCCATATTGACAGGGAACTTATCTGTAAAGGATATGAACCTTTAAGATTTGTCTGCCAATTTAATTGTGCCCAGATGTTGTGTCACACTTCCCTTAATGGTGTGCGTTAGGAAAAACATATCATGATAGCCCAACAGTTGTGGATAATGGTTACCTGTGAGGATACTCAATGCAAGATTAATAATCCAGATTCTGAGGGTTTTTTTACCCTTCCTCACAAAGTTTTATGCTAATGCTTGGGTTCAATCATATCCAGACAGTCAGCTGGTAGAACTGGTTCCCATTGTTACGACCCCCAAGGCATCTTGGGATAAGGGGAAACAGAAGGAAACTACTGAGAATTCCCGACCAGGGAAATGTATTAAAAATTCCCTCAGTTCTAAACCCCTAAGGAAGGTCTTAATAAATTGGGGTTTTACTTCTTAGAATATCAAGGATTCCAGTGCTTCCACTGAGAATCAGATGTTCATCCTTCCTAATGTTGTCTTTCCAGTGTCCTGGAGACAATGGGATATTCTAATGGATCACCAATCATTTTGAACTAAGTCTCCTAAGGCTTTATTGATATTTCTCTAGGAGAGAGAAATTTCTATTATTGGGATTGGCCATGTGTCAGTTCTTGCTGAAATTTATTATGATAATAATCCTAAAAAGGTAAACCTTTACTTACAGAAACTTGAGACCCTGATCCATGCTCGATAGCACCGGTGTAAATATTCTCACTGATTTATGGCCATGATAAGCCCCAAGGTCCATGGGTATGAAGATGATACTTATGGAGGTGCTCACCTTTCTAACATTACAGGTCAGGTTGGAACTGAGTAAACTCTTCATCTGCACCCCGAATCTTGAAAGCACCCAGCCTCTGGGGGTTCTAGGGTTGTGGAGGCACCCAGGAAGTAGTTTCGGTTAATGGAACCCACTTCAGTTCCTTAGAATAATAGCCCATCACTAGACATTCCCATTACAGATGCCTTTCCAAGAGACTAGAAGGTTTGGTATAACTTGAGGGTAAATGTTTCTAATGAAGACAATTGGGAGCTTCTCCAAGAAGAATGCTTTGAACTTCTAGGATTTGGAGCTACCATTGATCCCTTATGGATTTATGTTTAGGAATATCCGAATGAAGTATCCTAATATCTAAAAAAAGGGTAGGTGCCTTCATTCTTCCAAATGTGGATTTATTGTTCTGATCAAGTAGCAGAGATGGAGATATACTCGGACTCAAGTGATATAGAATAAGAGGTAAATATGCTTATTGACCTTAACTTTTACTTTACCTTTTTTAAGGATCCTCACTATATTCCTTAATCTTGTAGGAGTTAGAGGATACCCCATAGATGATGCCTTCTCTAGTTTACACCCCCAAAGGTACTTCTATTAGGGAACGTGCCCCTTCAGATGTGGGGGTCACTACGGAAGGTTATCCTGGTGCTGTTGAACACATGGAGGTAGTTATTGTGAATCCTACCAGGGCATTCCCTCCTCTAGATCCTCTTGATATTCCCGTCAAGCCACCGTCCCCATAGCAAACTAAGAAACATCGACAGGCATCTCAACTATCATTATGCATCAAAATTGGGATTATAAGTAACCATCATATTTGTTTATCTATTTTTAACACTGAATACTTTCATATTTATGATTAGTTATTTTGTCCATGTTTTAATACAGAACCAATAAGTAATCAAGAGGCAGTTTCCCAGGTGTTTGTAGAACTTGTTCCTTCTATGGTAAAGGAAGTACCACTGACAATTGTGCTTGAATAGGGTATAGAGGCTAGGCATGTCGAGGAAGTTTTGGGTGTTGTTATCTCTCAGAGGGTGCATGTTTTGGATGAGCCTGCCTCTATCCCTATAGTGGGGGAATCCTTGGAGATCGAGGCCCCAACTGAGCGTGTTGATCTCGTATTCACAGAAAAGTATGGGACAACATTGATATCCATAGTTGATCTGGGATGGAAGCTCCAATTATCATAGGATATTAGGGGAACTCCTAACCTTGTGGAGTCAGCTACCCTAAACTAGTTGAACCCTACCCTTGTAGAGGTAATGTCCTTGGAGATCGATGATCTGATCGATCATGATGATCCTAATCTCCCAAAAATCACAACTATAGGGGAGGCCACTATACCCACTCTAGAAAATTTAGAATGGGATATCGTTCCTTTTTCCACATCCACATGAGAGGTCGTGATTCCGACTCCTAGAATTTTAGAGTTGTTCATTGTGGCTTGGTCAAAACTAATTATCCATGTGATCCTAATTTCTATAAGTGATCTTTTGGAGGTCTCTAGTATATTAGGGAATATACCCAAGTATTGGGTGCCCTTGGATGATCCTAAATCTCAATTATATATTTAATATGAAGTACCATATTCATCGGGTGGAAATTCCATAATGGAAGTTGAAGATATTAACACTCCAGTAGGGCGAGGTCAGTTTTCCACTCTTCCAACCATGTAATGTATACTTTTTTTGTTTATATTCAAGAGATAATGGTGCTTACTTATCTCACTCTTAACTTCAAGATCACAAACACAAGTGTTTTTAGTTACATTTGACACCTCGACCTTACCTCCTATTGACACTGCCAGAGATTCGGCTATCATAGGGTCAAGTCGTGTTGAAGTTATTAAGTAAAGGCCTCCTTTGGTGATGTTTATTCTGGAAAATGTTCCATCATCTGGGAGTGATTCTGAGACTAACATATAGGTCTTTTCTAGACTTCTTCTTGGCTGTCAAAGGGCATGAAAAAACATTTGAAGATTGATATCTCAAATATCACTGCTGATATGCTAATGAAACTGCCCAAATTACATCGCCAGTTTTTCATTCTAGGGTTTGGAGGATTTGATTACCATGGTATTTACGACATAGTAAAGTAGGTGGTCATGGACATGGAGAAAGTGGGCATGCTCAAGTCCCATATTTGTGCTGCAGAGTCTAGGGCTCATATTGCTGCAACCAAACAGATTATCATGAATGAAGTTGTTGACTAAGATGAAGTAGTCGCGAGGCTGCAGAGTGAAATCACAAAACAAAGGTCTTTAGTAGATCAGCTCAATTAGTAAGTGGAGAATTAGAGAAAAGAACTAGGGTGGCTTAAACAAGAACATGCCTATGTCATAGATGCAGTTGATGAGGGAAAAAAACTAGTGGATGAAGGGGAGAAGGGTAGCCTTGACACAGTGCAGGAGGCAGGGGAATTGTGGTTAGGTGTGGAGGCTGAAACCGCATTTTTTTAAAGCTTATCTAGGCCATTGAATATTCAACTCAGGCCTTGATGCAACTTTGTGAATCTTCTGAACATCTTTTGTAATGGTCATGTCTTTCCCATATATAGAGGATCTAGGTCATGGACGCCCTTTATACCTTTATGTAATGTAATGAGAATGTTTTTCTCTCCAATGTTTATCCTTCATTTTCTCCTTGAAATGTTAATGAATCATGATCAACTGTAATTGAAACCATAATATCAACCAGATAACAATTTGATTCACAATATATCATAAAGGAAATAATCAAATCATGCTCTAATGTTTGCCCAAACTGAGGGGCTCAGTGAGTGTAGTTTGACAATTTCTAGGGTTTAATGGGAAACTCCACAAACTTTATGTCTTTTTCTGTTATAATCCTAATTTTTTCCTAAGTCTGTTATGATGAGGGATTAGCGGTTATAACTTGAATTTTTCTTAGTCCTCCATTTGGGGGGTTTTGACATAACAATATTTATTTCTCTTTTGATTATTGATTGCTCAAAATGTTTTCTAAACCATATGTAGTGTAGATTTAGTGTGTTGGCATTCAAATTTTTTCAAGGACACCCATTTAGGGTTTTCATCCTGATGATTTTTTTCTCTTTGATGGTCATTTTAAAGTCTTTCAGACCAGACTATCATTACTGGTGTTTTAGGTCAAACATCTTTTACCATGACTGGTGTTTTAGGTCAAAAAGCTTTGACCATGACTGATGTTTTAGGTCGAACATTTTAGACCATGATTTGTAGGGAAAGGCCCCAATTTAAAACTGATTAACCAAGAATGTGCTAGAGACTTTTAGACATAGATAAGGGATTTTTCTTAATCCTAACTTGTGTTCTTAGAAATGGAACATGATATTGTGCATAGGATCCATTGGGTGTACAGAATTAGGGAAATCCTCTCTTAAAGATCAATTTTACTTTGGTTAATAGGTTGTTTTTGTGGTCCATTTATGTAGATCCATTGGGGAATTGTGTGCATAGTCAAGAAAATGTGTCCTTAAGACACTGGCCTCTCATTTATGATGGATAGGAAGGTTTATGGAAATGTGTATTTGTTTTGTTGGTGAATACCATACTGGGTGGCCTGTTGAGGTAAAGATTTCTGAAAGTATGGGGGAATTTATATTGGTTCTGATCTAGAAACCACTCCCTCATGAATTTGACTTGTGCAAAGGAGGGATAATGAATTGTGTAGTTTATCATTGTACAATCAGTAATTTTGAGACTTATGGTTTAAAGTCTTTTTTTAATATTTTTTTACTCTAACCAAAGGGAGTAAACAATTTTATTTTTCCATGAAAGTTTGACCATCAAAGTTATATCACCTTCAGGCATGATGATGGAAAGAGGATGTAAATTATCATCTAGGAGGTTTCTGAAACTGAGTAATGAGGTGAGATGTAAACATCATAGGGGAATAAAGAGGTTGGAAAATCCTCTCATGAGGAAGAATTTTCCTTTGTTTTATAGGCCATTTTTGTGGGAAACATATTCAGAGCTTCTAGGGAATTATGTGCATAGTCAAAAAATGTGTTTGTAGGATACTATCCATCCATTTCCAATGTCCATAGATGGTTATGGGGATTAGAACCTTTCTAAACTCAGAGTATGGTGTGTGAATAGGGGTGCATGAACATAAAAGGAGGAATTTTAGGTTGATCTTTATCAGGAATACTAGGAATAAGTGGAGGCATTTTATCCTATCCATATGAGTTGTTTCCTTACACAGGTATGACTCTTGCATAGGAAGGGATGAGATTATTTTGTTTCATGGATGGACCCGAAATATGAGATTTGAATGTCACTATGTATCTTGTGATGATAGTAATCAAGTCATATGTAATTATTTTGAAACTTTTAACCATATGAGGATCTGATTCATGCATATGAATGGATTGTCTTTATTTTGGATACAGATTCACCAATGTGGCGGGCCGTATGAAGAATCTTCCTGTGTGGATTCATTTTGTGTGTGGGTACATTAGGGGAAGTATCCTTTGACATGACTTCACCTAAGGGTAAATAATAGGTATTGATTATCATGCAGTTTAAATGTCATCCAATTAGTACATTGATATAGAATCCCTGAGTAACTGGGGGGTAATCAATCGAGGACACTCTAACATGTCTATGTCTTGGGTAGGGAGAAATTGTAAGCCGATATTTCAATGGATCTTGGATCAGGAGAGATGATATGGGTCTTAGAATCCATTGAGTGTATGAGAATAGGAAAATTCTCTCTCAGGGATTAATTTTCCTTTGGGTGATAGGCCATTTTTGTGGCAACATATGAAAATCCATCGGTGCATTATTTTCATAGTCAAGAAAAGGTGTCCATAGGATATCGTCTATCCATTTTCAATGGCCATGGAGGTATATGAGGATTCAAAATTGCTCAAAGTGTGGAGTTTGATGGGTGAAAAATATGTGTATGGATATGTTAGAAATGTTTAGGCTTTGATCATCCATATAGTTGGGAACTCTCTTACATAGATATAGCTTTCATATAGGATGAGGAATTTTGATTCCCTTACTAGAGCGGGGCCTGATTTTGAAGATTTCAGTGTCCAGAAATTAGGTTCCCTGCATAGGTTTGGCCCGTGCATAGGTAATATGTCATTTTAGAAATATTTGGGATACCTCATAGTTCAATTTCATATGGTTTAGCCATTAGGTTTCCCAATTTGGAGGGGAAAACACTAATATTTCTTTTAAAGTCATGCCACTAGGATCATTCATCATGGATTGATTTTCCATGTCTCTGTGGGGAATCCGAAATCGAATTTCCTAAGACCATGTGAGCTATGATCAGTGTGAGAAACAAGTGAGGAAAGGATTTCACTCCACCACCTAGGGATGAGAGGATCAAATAAGAGAGAATTTTTGGGCCATAAAGGTTTGCATCATGCGGTGAGGACGGGGGTGACTCAACTTGAATGAGATAGCTGTTGTGGGTCCATGTAGTTTTATGTATTGTAGAAAGGAAATTGATAATATAGTTTAACATAATGATGTAGGGACAAAAAATTAAAGGAATCAGGTGAAAACATGGGATAATTAGGCTATGATATCCTCGGTACACCATGAATGTGAGAAGGGGAAGAAAGTGTAAACCATGATTCTAAGACCCCTTGAATTATGAGGGATTATGTGATTATTAGGATCCAATGGGAATAAAAAAGTTGGAAAAACCTCTCATTAGGATAAATTTTCCTTTGGTTGATAGGAAATTTTTGGGGGAAACATATGTAAAGCCACTGAGGCATTATGTGCTTAGTCAAACAAAGGAGTCTGTAGGACAGTTTCCTCCCATATCTAATAGCGATAGGTGATTATGGGGATCTGAGATTTCCCAGGGAATGGAGTTTTATGGATGAAAATGGGATATTTAGGTAAGTGAGAAATATCCAGACCATGATTAGTTTCGAGGTATGAGATCCTTTACATAGATATGATTCATATGTAAGGGTAATCATGGTATTTTGAAAAGTTTTAGATCTAAGAGTATAGATTTGGAATCCATGCATCTATTTTTATTTCACATGCAGAAGATTGGTGGCATTTTTCTTTTTTATTCTATGTTGGTAGACTAGAGATTTTTGGATCGAGTGTTTCTATATATCATGTCATACTGATAATCTAGCCACATGTAGTTCTTGGGATACCTTACAGTTTAATGTCATGTGGTTAGGAATTTTTTGGACATTTATTTTTACATCATGTAGTTAGGACTCATGAATTTTCCTGCGCATGTATGACCTATACGTAGGGGGAAGCATTTTTTCCTATGGAATCTAGACTAGGATATGGGATCCAGGCATCACTAGATATCTTTCAAAGTCAGGAATAAAGCCATACATAGTTCTAGTATCCCATGTATTATAATTACATATGGTAAGGATGAGATTGAACCATTGTGAAAAGGATGAGGTGGGTGAAGTGTCGGTCTTAAACCTCAGGGAGGTTTCCTATATATCCCAGTTAGTTGGGAATAAAAGTCCACATAGTTCTAACAACACGTTCCCTATACTGGTCTGACCCATGTAGATCTAGGAGATTATTTTTTTTAATGGTGTCTTGGACTAGGATGAAGGATCCAGGTATCACTATATATCCTATATGGGCAGGAATCAAGCTATACATAGTTCTTGAGGTTCCTTGCAGTTTAACGTCATTTGGTTAGGACTCTGCATGGATTCCCCTATGAAGGTCTGACATTTATACAGGTAAAGAGGAATTATTGGATTTTACTGATGGATGGACTAGGATATAGGATCCGGGCATCACTATATATCTTATAAGGGAAGAAATCAAGCCATGTGCAATTCTAGAAAACATGTTCCATGTACCAGTCTTACCCATACATAGGGAAGGGAATCATTTTTTTTTTGTTTTCTAATGTTGGTTGATGGACCAAGATTTAGGATCTAGGTTTCAGTATATATCCCATTAACGAATGGGAATAAATCCATAATTATTTCTTGAGGTACCTCTATGTGCTGGTCTAACCCATACATAGAAAGGGGGAATTTTTATCTTTCCCTTACATGAATTTGGATCATGTTTAATAAATCATTATTCTGGACACAATGATCGCCATGAAGTTTAACATCATGTGGTAAGGATGATTGGGCCATGTAGTTTAATATCATGTGGTTAGGCCTTTTTAGACATGCAGTTTAACGTCATGTGGTTAGGATGATTTGGCCATGTAGTTAAACATCGGGCGACTAGGATGATTTGGTTTTTCAGTTTAACGTTGTGTGCTTAGGATGATTTGACCATAAATTTTAATTTCATGCAGTTAGGATGAAGGTGTTGAGTAGTTTTATGGATATAGGTGGTACTTTATAGTTTAACATTGTGAAGCTAAGACGAAGGTTGTATAATTACACAAAGTATTTTTCAGGAACCTTGCATTGGTGGGTGATGTGGTGAGTTTTCCATACACTGAAATTAAGGCATATAATCAGTTGGAGTAAACCTTGTTCATGACATATGGTCCTTCCCATTTTGGATCCAATTTAGGAGGTTTCTTTTAAAGTATCATCAAATTTCTAAGGACCAACACCATTTATCCTACGAGGAAGATCGAAAGTCAAACCTTTTTGTTGAAGGCTCATGTGATCCGATTATGGTAAACTTAATAATGGTGCAAGGTATGAAATCTTTTCTCATCCAGCTAATCCAACTCGTCCAATAATTTCTGAGATTGTTCATCTATATATAGTTGATCACATATGGCGATGTAGAGCAATGGTAATTGAATTTCAATAGGTAGAACCACCTCCATCCCATATACTAATGAGTATGGGGTTTCTTGAGGGGTGGTGTGAGTTTTGGTCCGATAAGCCCACAGATCATGGAGAAGCTTATCTGTCCATGATTTCTTATCCTTGTATACCAACTTTTTTAGTATATTGAATAGGTTATTCTTGAAGGAATTAATTTTCCCATTGGTTGTTGCATGGTAGTGGGATGAACTGTTTTCCTTGATGTCGTATTCCTGATATAGTTTTCCCAATTCAATAGAGAAAAAATTAGTGCCATTTTCCATTAGTATTTTATGAGGGACACCAAATTTGGTGATGATGTTGTATTTAATAAAGCTAAAAATGCTTCCTTCCCTGACCTCTTTAAGGGGTAAAACTTCTTCCAATTTGGAAAATAAGTTGGTTTCTGTGAGAATATATTTGAATTTCATGGATGTAGTGGGAGGGTATAGTCCCATGACGTCCATTACCTGTATGGAAAATTTCTAGGAGTACTTGGCTATATGAAGTAACTATGGGGTATGGTGGATGAAATTTTCATGAACATGGAAGGAAAAGAATTTTTTGGTGAATGTGGAATAATTTTTCATCATGGTGGTCCAATAGTACCCATGACTTTGAATCTACTACATGATCTTGGATGATAGTTGATGCACTCCACAAACTTCAGCATACACTTCCTTCATGATGGTGGCAGTCTCTTCTTCATCAATTCACCTGATAAGGACTCTATCGAGGAATCACTTATAGATATTATTTGGATATTTTTCACCATTGTATCGGAGTAAGTTGGTTTCCCATCTCTGGATCTATTCCCTTCCAGCCCTATCTGGTGGGAGCTCCCCCCTTTGAATGTAATCTGTAATAAAAGTCATCTAGCAAGTGGTAGGACCATATGGCTCAGAGATGGGATTGATTTCGTTGATTTCTTTTGTGTTGACCAGAATGAATGGTAATACTATCCAAAATTGTGTGATACTAATGATTATCTCATTCCAATATGGGTTAGCCAAAGCTATGACCACATTTTCCAATGCATCGTCTTGCGCATTTTTTCAATCGGGGGACATTAGTCAATGTTGGATCTAACATGAACTCTTCCATTAGTTCTCGAATATAGTTCCTCAAAGGGATCAACCCCACTTTCTTGATATAATAGTCACCATTGACTTTATTGATGACCAGTTCTAAATCGCCTTTTATCTTCAAGTGTTTGGCTTGCACATGGAGTGCTAGCTCCAAACCTATTATAAGGGACTAGTATTATACTTCATTGTTTGTGCATCCCTCTAATAGTAGGAAGTAATTTGGAAGAACTTTCTTTTCTGGGTATATGAGTATGACTCCCAACCCCACTTTATGGAACTTTGGGTCTTCCATCATTTTCCCTATCGGGCTTCTAGAGGCACCATTGAATTTCATTTCCCATATCTAGGAGTTCTCTTGAATAAAGAACACTTCTTCCTCAGGTATCTCAACATCTAATGGTGCCATCTCTATTGAGGTATTCTCTTCTAGAAAATTTGTTAACACCTGGCCTTTGATGGATTTCTATGGTATGAACTGTATATCGAACTATGACAAGATGACCACCCACTGTGACAGGCATCCAGTTAACATTGGACTGCTAAGAATATACTTAAGTAATTTTCTACATGAAGCCAAATAGACCTTGTGGTGATGCAAGTAATGTCCAGGATTCTAGACCACAAATATTAAGGCAAGGAAGCTATTCTAGATATTTTAATAATGAGTCTCATCATTGATCATGGTTTATATGAGGTAATAGAGACTATTATCACTGTCATAATCATTATTCTATGTGATGAAGGTACCGAATTATTTCTCCAAGGTGGTCACATATAGAATAAGTGGTATCCCTTCGATATATAGCCTTAGCATCGGTTTTCTTAAGTGATATCTCTTGAAATTGTAAAATTATACCTAACAATCATCATTCCATTGATATTATACAACTTTTTTCATCAACCTGGTGAAGGGAAAGCATTTTTATGTGAGGTTTTCTATGAAGCACTGAATTTAGGCCAGGTTTCCTTAGAGTTCTCTCAACTCAATGAGGTTACAAGGATGTGACATTCCAAGGATATTATTTTTCTTCTCAGGGATGACTTTGATTCCACGGTGGCATATGATGAAGTTGAGAAATTTCCCTGAGGTAAATCCAAAAGCACATTTCAAGGGGTTCATTTTCAGACAGTGCTATCATAGTTTGTTGAAAACTATTTCAAGATCTGGCAGGTGATCTAAGCTCTATCATGACTTAATCACCAAATCATCCACATAGAATTATATGAACTTTCCCATGAAGGGTTTGAAGATGTTGTTCATGGCACATTGATATGTGGTACCAGCTTTTTTTAAACCAAAGGGAATTACGTTATAGCAGAATACTCCTCCGAGTCCCTGAAGGTGGTGGATTCTTTCTCTTCTTGGACCATTTGGATTTGATTATAAACTGAATATTTTTCCGTGAAAGAGAGAGGCTCATATCTAGAAGCTACATAAATCAACAATTTTTTGATCGGGACTAGGAAATCATCTTTCATGAAATTTCTATTGAGATCCCTGAAATCAATGAAGAATTTGATCTGCCCATTTTTCTTTTTGTCTGGTGAAATATTTTCTAGATATATGGGGTATTGGACTTCCCAAATGAATTTATCTCTTATAATCTTGTCATCTTAAGCCTCTATTTTGGCAGCATATGTCAGGCGCGTCCTTTTGGCAGCTTTCTTGTAACCAAAGTGGTTTTCTGGCCGGCCCAGGTGGTGAGTGGCCACCTCTGGATCAAAGCTTGGAATTTTTATATAATTCTAGGTGAAAACATATTTATTATTGTTCATGAAGTAGGTATATACCTCTTTCTCTTCTTAAGGCATGGCCACACTAATTAGAGTGAGGCGTGGGTCTTCTTTCGTACCCAAGTTTATTTCCTTGAGTTCATCAATGGTGTTACAGATTCCTTCCTCAAATTCTGGAGGGGAATCCCTTAAGTATTTTTCTTCCTCTTCATCCTCTCCATCTTCCTCTTCATCTTATAATGGAGAAAAAATTATTGAGACGATTACTCCATAGTTGAGGTAAGAGTTTCAATTTTGGTGTTTGGGAGGTGAAGTTTCCTCTTCTTACTCAGTTTTTAGTGGGGGTTTCTCTAGAGAAGACGCAATGATGGGTGAGTTTCCTCATCTTATTTGAGTGAAAAGAAACTTCCTCCTTCCTCAGTGAGAGAGACAAGGATTTTCTAGAGTTTTGATAGTGGTTTGAAAGAATTTTTGGCTGAATCCCCACCATTGTCTTGGAAGTCAGTGAGATTTTCAACATTATCAAGCTTGGTGTCCATGACTAAAATCATGAGGACTACTGAATATGCATCTGAATTCATACCGGTGCACTCAATCAGATCGATGTGAAGTATATATTCTTCCCTGAGATTCTTGAGTGGATTAGTGGTAACCATTTATAAATCATTTGAGGTGGAAATCCAATCAACACCATCGATTGAAAGTCATTTTTTCCTAGGCTCCTAGAACCCTATATCAATATAGTGTGATTTCCAGAGGTAGAATGGGTAATTATCGGAATGAAGCATCCCATACTTTCCATTAATTCTATATTTGATGCACTGATGGTAAGAGGAGAGGATTTATGTGTTTTGATGCATCCAGGGCCTTCCTAGAAGGGTGTTGAAGGATGTATTATTTCAGACCACCAGAAATTATAGGTGATATATGAGGTCCCCAAATTGGGTTTTGAGCTTAATTTGTCCTAAAGGCTTCTAATTTCTTTTTTCATAGCCCAACAGAGTTGTGGTTCAAGGTGTTATATCATCCTCATTGCAACCCATTCGGCGAAGTGTCTATAGTATGAGGAGATTAACTCCAGAGCCATTATCAATGAAGACTTTTTTGGATATCAGCACCATTTATCCTTCTAGACACATATAAGGGTTTAATGTGTCATTTCATGATGGAATCTTCATATTTATTTGTGAAGGATATAACAATATGTCATTCTGCAAGATTGTTCTCTATTCGGTAGACTTCAGCGGCTGCTACCTTGGCTTCAAACTCCTGGGGACTTAAAAAAGCTTCAATGAGTGCTTAACTAAGATCTTTCAATAGATTTTGTGTATCCAAGATTGATATATTGGCTGGTACCAAAGATAAATACTTCATAATAACATATTTTTATTCTAAATTTCATCAATTCTCAGCTTGGGGATGCTCTTTCATAGGCACTTTTGGGGCATGAGCACTTGATGATGACGGTTCAGCCCTTGGGATTGGATCCAAATGAGATTTTGTACTTTATGGATTGGGCCAAGAAGGTCTACCCAAATTCTGAGGAAAATTAGTCATCTATTCTTCCTTTTATGGATATTCCAAAAGTATTGTAAAGGACTATATAATTGTGTGGGTAGAATAATTTTCTTATCCCTATTGGATTCGTTGGAGGGTCCTTCTGTGGGTTTCTGCAACACTGACGGTTTTCGCAGGGTTTTGGCAGTAAACTTGATTTATACCTTGGTTGTATCTCCCTTGATATCCTTGGCTCCTTTGGATTCTTCCTTGATCCCACCAATTGGGTGTGGTTAATTTTGGTTGATAATCGTATTCATCATCGGAGAACGGATCCATTAAGTGGATGACATTGAAGGAGCCAAATATCATCTCCACTTCTGGTGAGGAATCTACCTCATCATATTCCTCTGATGTTTCCATCTGGGGGTGGTTCCCATACTCTTATATTTGATGGAATGAAATTTGACAGTGTCAAATCCAACTTCTGCTTTGGTGTAAGTTCATCTTCATGCACTTGCTTTCCACCCTTATAATTGGACTATTTTTTGGGTGATCGGCCTTTGAAGGATTGTGGGGTTTAGGATGTCAGTTGTGTTGCATTAAGAGTTGTTGGAGGCATAGTCAATTTCTTAAACTATACTTGTAGGATCTTGTGGGCTCAGTTTATTGTTTTCCAGGTCATCTGATTATTGAAATTTTTCTCCTTTTTGTTAATAACATTTTTTCACTCCCCTCCTTTGTTTGGTTCAGTGGTGGAAACATATTCCACTTGCACTGGTGGTGGTCCCAGGTTGACCTGTCTGAAATATATCATTCATTATAGGAGGACCTTGATGATGAAGTTGGATGTTTTTCCCCAATATTTGGTGGAAATAATAGTAATCTGGTCGGTCATCATGACCCAATTCATCAGCCCTCTTCATCTCTGGTAGCTAAATCAAATTGAAATTCATGGAAGCTACAAATTAGCTACGGATTTTGTCATCCTGGAATGAATGCACTTTATTTCTTAATTCTTACAATAGATTCCTCATGGATCCCCTTCATTCATCTTGACAAGGTGGGGTCGGCTGCTAACATCCAGAAGGACCCACAATATTTTGTGTGGGCCTCAGATCTAGGGCTGGTGCAGGGGGTGTCTTAAGCATGACAGATGCTACGTCAACTCTTCTTACTCTTTTTACTATGGATGATGGGTCTTCCTGAGATTTGAGATTAGTCCATTTTAAGGAATATTTTATCCTTTTAATGACAGTGGAGAAGTCCTAAAACTAACTTGTATACTTCCCTAGGATGATTGGTGTTCGCAGCTCATCATGGATATTTTAGATGCACGTAGAAAGAATATCATCTTAGGGGAGCAGTTAGTTCATAGAGTAAGTCAAAACCTTCTATCTAACAATGAAGTATGAAACTATATCACTCTCTTGATGTTTTATATTTTTGAGGTCACTAACTATTGTTTTTGGAAACATCAAGCTGAACTGGAACAGGAACTAGTGATGGAGGTCCTCTCATCCTATTATCGAATTAGATGGCAAGATAGTATACCACACGAAGGCTGAACCTTGGAGGGTTCGCATGAAGAATCTGAATTTCACTACATCTGGATTCTCTAGGGTTTCCATAATGGTATCACAATATTATTTTTAGTGTATTATATGTTTTTCTAGGTCACCCAATCCATTGAATACTAGGAATACGGGGTTCCCGAAATTTGGCAGCTACAGGACGTTTCTCACTCAGTCATAGTAGGGCTTCTGTTCTAGCTATATTAGATCACTCCACCCCTCCATGGATTCTAATAAATTTGTCAATGACTTAATGATATTCATGATTCCTTGATGCATATCATGTTGGATCTGAGCATGAGTAGGTGCAGTAGGGGGAAATACTGGATGTGCCAGTGCTGCTGGAACTTGAGGCAGATACCTAGCCGGGGGCATCCTTTACAGATTTTCCTGAATTTGTTCTGGTTTCTTCCCCAATGGAGTGAAGTATTGATATCCTACTGGTATTGTGTTCGGGTAGACCGATGGTCCCAGTGCTACCATAAATAAGATTTTCAACCTTGATTCATATGTCAGAATGAGACCTAGTGGCAGAGGAACCTCTGTTGGAAGTGTGTAATGACACTCTACCTGAGGAGCATATCTGTAAGGACGGCTTGCTTATAGAAACTCAGTGTTGATTCACCTTATCTCTTTCATTTTTTCCTCCTGTTAGGTGAACCTCTTTTCAATTTTTAGGGACGCATTTACATTTGGGAGGAGGAGGGGGGTTGTATGTAACCTAGAAATTTTTCTTCTCCTTGTTGGGGATTCATGAAGGAGGAAATGATAGATTAGCTGAGGGAGATTCTAGATTTAAGATGACCCTTTGATTCTGAGTTTGTAAACCTTTAGGCTTGGTGTGGACCACCTCTAGAAGGGAACCACCTTCTATTACATCCTCTTCATTTGGATTATCTTCAGTAAGGTCTGTGGGATCAAAATCCATGACATTCACCAATGCATACTGCATGGGGTGGTGTACTAGGTTCTGAATATTAAGAGGGTGTATTTCATCCCTTGTTGGATCTTCTTCTACCATTATATTATAATCTTCAGGTTTCTTAGTGGAGAGTGACTCAAAGGGAGCCCTGGTATGACCTTATTTTACACTCCATCCTAGGGACATGAATCACGATATGGAGTAGAATGGGATACCTCTCTATTTACTATTCTTCACAAGTGGGAAAAGACTAAATTCCATTGGGAGGGTGGTTGACATAAAAATGCCCCAAACCCTGCAGGTTGGTGGATTCACCTACACGTGTTATTGGTTTCATACAGGAAGTGGTCAATTATAATTTGTGTGTCTCAAACTTTACTGAGTACAAAAGAATTGTATAGTTTAAGTGTGGGATCTAACCCACAAAAAGGAAGTTGTTTCAAAGGGGGATTCACTGGTTTTAGACCCTAATATAAGTCTTTTTAAGCTATATTAGTGTTTGAGAGTTTTACTTAATCTCTACTTGGGATTGAATTCATGTAATTAATGAGGGGTTAAGATCAATTTTGATTATCTAGAAAAGGATAGTCTTTAATTCTAATCTTGGAAGGATCCTAAGGATTAGGTTGTGAAGCAAGCAGTGGTCGCTAGCTAACTTTGTTCAAGTCACCTAGTTCTACCTAGGAAGTGAATATTCCATGACCAGGAGATAGTAACAGGCTAGGTACATTAAGTTTAGCTTCTTTGTTAGAAATTATCCTAGAATATTGATCGTAGACTAGTCTACTTAAATCAGGATAAGTTCATTTGGTTGAATATTCCATGGTTAGGGATGCTCGTACAAATTAAGTAGACTGTTATTGTTTATCCAGATTTCTAATCTATTAGGTTTTCCAATTTTATAATTAAAGATTAATTATGTATGCAGATACATATACTTTTGATCCCTACCCCTAGGATTTTTAACTACTCATAGAGGGTGGATATGGAATTAAATAAACAAAAGAAATCATGATTTACATGTTAATTGAAATTAATTGAATCATATGCATAGAGGGGTTTGAGAATAGAAGGGTAACAAGCAAGCAATTGGATTTGTAATAGATCAATCACATCTTTATTAAAATTCTTACTTCAAATCAAAAGAGGAATTGGATCTTAACATTTTTTGTGGAAATCGATGAAGAATGACGAGAATTGATGCGATGGGGACATGAAGTAATTGAAGAAAAACAAATCCATGACTCTTTGATTGATTTAAAAATGAAAAAGATGAATAAATTTAGATTTTAAAGGGAAAAGGGTGAGGGAACTCAAATGGGGATGAAAACAGAGAAGAATCCCATCCCGAATTACTATGAAATGCTCTATCACACCCCTATATTTTTAGGAGAATTTCCTAAGGACGTGTACTAAAGGTACATATCATGTATTATTGATCCACATGGATCTCTATGGATTTTGGATCTACTACATGCCTCACACATATCTAGCAGATTTATAAGGTTTTACTGACTACACGTCATGTACCGAGTGTTCACGATGTGTACTGACCTCCAGTTGTTCCTCCAAGTGGATTTCTCACTCAACTATTTTGACTGGTGCCACAACATGTAAAAATATTTCATGATGTGTACTAGCTATTTCCTATACTATCTCCCTGAATTAGTCATGTCTTGGATCATGACTTGGGTATGCTTTGAACTACCAGTATAAAATTTTTATTGATGAGTCACGACGTGTACTGGAAAAATCTTTATTTTTCTACACTTCTTCCTTTGAATCATGTGAATCCTTATTCCTATAAAATGAAGCATATACCACATTAATTATCAATTAAATAAATAAAACTCTAGAAATAAATGATAGTAAGGTGTGTATATAAATTGGGCTTATCAAATCCCCCCACACTTGACCAATTTCTTATCCTCAATCAAAAAGGTCTCAATAATGATTTAAAAAATAGATAAGAAATTTTTAAAATAGGAAATATTCATTATGACCAGGTAATTAAGGTTAAGTGTAAGCAGAAAAAGTAATACTCTAGAATTATAAATTCATAAAAAAACATTCATGCCACCTAGTACAACTTTTCAAAATAAATTCTAATCTTTAAATTACAACCTCTAAACTATTCCTTAAATTTTATACTCATTTTCAATTTACCTCTCAATGAATTTTCTCTCATCACTCTAGGTAAAATTAAAGTAGAGGTGTTCTCATACCCTGAGTGCATGTTTCTAACCATATACTTACATTGGTTCTATCATCTCCATGGTGTAAAGACAAGTACAACCTTAATCATAAGGGATTTAGAAATTAGGCTCAAATGAATCTGAGGCTGTGGGTAGGTAGGTAAGAAGTGAAAATCAAGCTCAAAAAGAGGGTAATATCTGAAGCATAATTCATGAGTGTCAAGACAAGTGTAAAAAAAATTTCCTTCTAGCTAATCAAGTCCACACTCCAGGAGCTCGGGTTGGATCCATAAATGTATCAAGTATGTAAATAGTGATGATTCTATTCCTTCCTTCTTCTTTTTAATTTCTTATTTTTTGAAATTCATGTATAAGACATATTTCACATCTATCCTCTAACCACATATGATCCTTTGTAGGATTCATCAGTTTGGAAAATGGTGATTTTTGACCTTCCTTATACACAACCCATTAGGAATTTTTCATTTATTTAGTATTTTTCAAATGAACAGAATGAAGATGAAATGCACTAAAATATATATAGATCACAAATCAATAGTCTAATAATCACACCATACATCTCTTTCTATTAAAATCATCTCGGTTATCTGAATGCCTCCTCCACACTTGTTCAAAAGTAGTATCATGCATTATACAAGGAGCAGGGTAGGAAGGGAAAAAGGCTTGGAATAGCTTCATCCTAAAAGGTTATTCATGGAAACTATGGGATAAACTAAAGAAATATGCAAGGTGGGTCTCAAGGAAAAATGGATAACATATAGTTCCAAAATTATTTTTAAATTTATACTTTTTCAGTCATCACTTCGATAATATCTCAATGCAAGTTTTGGTATTTTGACATGTCCTAGGTATCTCTAAATAAAAATTATCAGAAAAGAATATGAAATTGAAGTCTTATAATCCTATCAGGTAATGAGAATAAAATAAAAACTAGAAATTAAAATGGGTATAAAACTAAGTAATGGGTTAATTAATTATAATTTCAAAGGTGTTGAATTTGAATCAATTTTCTAAACATGGAAATCATTCTAAAATTTATAAATAGGAATAAAACATGGTTTTTAAAAATACTCCACTTAACGTTTTCTTTAATTTACATGGGAATAATTATTTTCAAGTTTAAATCATGCTTATAATTGGGAAAAATTTCTCGTAGACAAGTGAGAATAAAAAAAATCAAGTGTATCATCAGTGAAAATTGTGAGACCCCCCCCCCCACACAAACACACTTAGAAAGAGACAATGTCCTCATTGTCCATGAATTTTTTGTGAGAGTGGTATATCAAGGAAAAATTAATGAATTTGAAAAGGTATTTTGAAAAAAAAATGTAAATTATGGAATCGAGAGCTCCCCGAATAAAGTGTTATTCCATGAGGGAATTTGATCTATCTTAGTGTGAAGTCCATGTCACCTAAAAAATGGGTTAGGTAAAAAATATGGAATTAGATAAAACATTATTCCACAAGCTAAATAATTTTAATAGTAGAGTAATAGGTTGGTGAATAGAGTAATAAATAGAGATAACCATTTTATTGAAGTTTTTATGAAATGTCTACAATGTAGTTCAATAAAAGACTTAGAATGAAAAATTAAAAGAAACAAAAATGATAACTCAAACTAAACAAAATATCAATTATGGGTTGCCTCCCATAAAGCGCTAATAGGACGTCGTCGTCTAGACGGATGGACCAAGATATTCATTCGTGATTCCATCGGATCAGTTGCTTTGTTTCCTATTACAGCTAATGGAGGTTGTATCTTTGAGTTCTCATGGTCTCTTGGGTAGGTTGATAACTTCGGGTGGTGCATCATGAGTGTGAATGAGGAGAGGCATGAAAGAAATCACAGCTCTGGGTTGTTGTGGTTCTGCATGGATGTCCATGGAAAGTTCCTAAGTTGACATTCAATGTATATGATGTGTCAGAGTACCCTTTGTTCCAAAAATTATACTGGTACTGGACCATCAGGAACCATAGAATATTCAGAGGAGCTAGACATTTCTATATACAAAAATAAAGAAATAAAAATCAACACAAAAAGGAAGTTAAAATAAAATTCCATAAATAGATATCAATTGTTAGTACAAAAGAAGAGATACAAAGATGAAAAAAATGAATATCCATCCTAATCACAAGAAAGTTCAAAAAGACCAAAAGGTATGAAACTAAAATATCAGGTGTATGGGCCGAAGATCTCCTCCAGTGTCATCCTGCCATAAGGTGGTGAGACAAGCTATCCATCTGGTTCTTTTTCTGTAGTAGCAGCAGTAGTCAGTAGAGCGGAGATTATAGTGGATGGTGGGGTAGTGGAGGTAGGTATCTAGTCTGGGGTGGGTGGTGTAGATGTATTGATCCTTACAGAGGGAATGTGTCTGGAGGATGGATCCACAAAGGGTGCCTTAGTGGTAGAATCAGTGGATTTCCCCTTACCCCTCTAAGCCTGCTCTTCTAGAAAACCTCACTGGGCAGTGGGGTCAGTGAGGTCTGCGGGGAGGTCTAGATGGGTGGTAAGGGGTGGGAGAATGGTGGAAGATGAGGGGTCGAATATGGTATAGGTGGTAGTGTGGTAAACTTGTAAGGCTCTATAAAGGTAAGATAAAGGTGGGTGGAGATATGGCGCAGGCCCGTGAGTATAAACTGCTAGTTCATCCAAATATTGGAAAGGGTGGGTGGGGTGGGTTTCTAAGTGGTTGTGGGGTGAGGGATGGGTGGTGTAAGTGTGGGTGTAGAATGTGGCTGAACAGGTGGGTTTATTACTACTGTGGCAGCTGGTGGTAGTTCCTGCAGTGTTGGGTCCTGTACTCCTGGTGCCCAAAATTAGATTTCATCCTTCCTCAATAATATATTCATCTTTTGTAGCATCACATGATCTATCATATAGATAGGTCATAAAGATGTTTGGGGGTGTGAGGCATTGAAACACCTAGATACTGAGCCAAACTCATGATGAAGGAGTCACCCATCAAAGTTCCTTGATGCCTCTGGGCCTAAGTCTTGAAGTACAGGTCAAACTGGGCAGTCATGTTGATAGGTGGACTTCCCATGGATACAATAAGAATCAACATGTCCATCAATATGATGCTTCCATGAGTCTCACCCCGGGAAAACCAGCCATGTGTCATGGTTCTATGCAAGATATGCAGTGCCAGACCCCGCAGTCGAGTAGACTTCCTAAGGTGAGGGTCATGGTGTGACTAGAGGTCATGGACTATCATTGGCTGAAACTGTGGAACAGCTTCATGAGGTGAATGAAGATGAAGTGTAGGATAAATTTCTGAAATGACAAAATCCCCGGTGTAGATTCCAATCCCAACCCCAAATTCAAAAAAAGATAGTTCATGGGGTCTTCCACCTAATCGGAAATGTAGAAAGTTGATAGTTATCTCAAAAATGTCTAAGAACTCCATAAATAACTCCTGAAAGGTCTTCTACTATACATTGATAATTGTTTCAATGTTTAGTTTCTCTAAGAGGTCTAGGAAAACATCAAAAATATTCAATCGGTCCAGGACGTGCATGTCTAGAATCTTTTTGGTATGCATGGGTTTTTCCTGTAACTTGATAAGATTAACCCAATGTTTCAGGTTGGCGAAACAAATAATAGGGTGGAGGTGCATGTTTTCATCACTAGACATGAAGGTTGTCTCATACTGAGGAACAATTCTAGTGTTGGGGAACTTAGCGGCTGGTTATTTCTTTGAAGTTGAGGATGAGGACTTTTAGGAGGAGGACAAGGAGGGTTGGGGCCTTTTGGTGTGATCCATGTCAGTAGGAGGGAGGGTGTGTGGGTTGGGTGCAGTTTGTGAGAGAGGATGCTAGGGGTAATGGTTGTTCAGGTGATATAGGGTAGGGTGCTGGTAAGGTGGAAGGAGAGGGAGGTCGCGGGTTGGGTGGTGTCGAGTGGGAGAGGGGGGTCACAGGAGTTGAAGGGTCGGGGTGGGGTGTAGGGGTCGTGACCTACAGGTTTACAGCCTGTTCTTATTTTTAAAAACACACCTGACCTAGTACGTGATGTGTACTGATGGTTCATGTCATGTATGGGTAAAATAAAAGGGAAATTTGGTAAGGGTACACATTGTGAACCATAGGTGCACAATGTGTACTAAACTATTTTGGCTCTAAATCATACCCCTTCCTTGCCTTCAACTCCTGGCCTACACGAGAATTTTCTAAGACTCTTCTAAGAAAATACTACTCTTATAAGATGATCCTAATATAACTTATTCTAAATCATTCCCCAAGTCCAAATTTGTTTTCTTGATTTCCCATAATTAATGATGCTCCAGTTCCACCGGAAGATGACATGGTTTTTCATAAACCAATCTAAATGGGGTGATTCCTATGGGTGTCTTGTAGGAAGTTCTATATACCCATAGTGTATTGTCTATATTAAGGCTCTAATCACTACGAATTGTATTCACATCCTTCTCCAAGATTTTTTTGAGCTCCCTGTTAGAAAATTCTACTTGACCACTTGTTTATGGGTGGTAGGGAGTTTCAGTATTATATCGAATGTCATACCTTTATAGCATTCCTCTCATAGCTTGGTTTTTGAAATGTGTGTTGTGATCACTGATGAGTAATCTTGTAAACCCAAATCATGAAAACGCATTCTTCCTTAGAAATTTTATGATAACTTTATCTATATCATGTGTCGTAGCTTTGGATTCAACCTTTTTTGATATGTAATCAACTTCAACTAGAATATAGTTTCTTCCATGTGATGTAGGGAATGGTACCATTAATTCGATGCCCCAAAAGTAGAAAACTTTGACTTCCATGATGGGGTTTTTTGGAATCTCATTCCTTTTACTAATATTTCCCATTCATTGACATCTGTAAAATTGTTGGAAAAATCCCCTTGCATCTTGATGCAATGTGGTCTAGAAAAATCCACTTTTTAGAATCTTGGACAGTGTATGCTTGGGTCCATAATTTCCAATAGTTAGTGGTGTGTGACACATATAAATCACATTACAAGTTTCTTCTTCTAGGATGTAGCATCTTAAAATTCCATCAAAAAAATGCTTGAATAATAGAGGCTCATCCGAGTAGTAGTGCTTGGCATCTGACAAAAATTTATTTCACTACTGGTACGAGAGGTCTTAATGTAGGAATATCATTGAAAGATAATTATCTATATCTAAAAACCATGGATGGGACTTGATACTAAATATAGTCTCATCCATAAAGTCTAATTTGATATCAACCACATCTTCATCTTTAATGATGGAGAGAACGAGTCTGAAGAGATGATGTTCAATTATGTTCTCTATCCCTTTTGTATCTTTGATCATGACATAAAATTATTATAGAAGAAGGATCTGACGTATCAACCTCAGTTTTTCATCCTTTTTGGTTATAAAATACCTAAGGGTATCATGATTAGTGTGAACAATGACCACAGACAAAACAAGATAAGAACGGAATTTTTCAAAGTCATATAAAACGACTAAGATATCTTTCTCTGTAGTCATTTAATTGACCTAAGATTCATTCAATGTATGACCCTCATAATAAATTGGATATAATATGTTTCCAATGCAACGTCCTAGCACAAATCCCATAGAAAGGTCACTCTCATCACAAATTAGTTTGAATTCTTTCTCCAAATTCAGTGCAATAATGATTGGTGGTGCTATCATACTATTCTTGAGCATGATAAAAGCTTACCAACAGTCCTCATTGAATTATAAGGGAACATATTTTGAAAAAAAGTGTGTCAATAGATGTTAGACTTTAGAAAAATCCTCCACAAATCATCTATAAAATCCATCATGTCCTAGAAAACTTCTGACCCCCTTGACGGTTAAGGGTTCTGGTAGATCTTTGATGACTTTGATCTTGGATAGATCAACTTCAATGCCTTCCTTGGAAACTTTATGGCCAAGGACTATTCCTCATTGTACCATAAAGTGGAATTTCTCCCAATTTAGGACCAGGAATTTTTCTTCACAGTGTTAAAGAAATAATTCTTGATTTCTTAAACAAACATAAAATGATCTCTCATAAACTAAGAAATCATCCATGAAGATTTCTAGGAACTCCTTAACCATGTCATTTAAAATGTGCTTCATTCATCTCTAAAATCTTTTGGTATCATTTCACATTCCAAATTACATCCTTATATAAGCAAAGGTATTGAATGGTCAGGTGAAGGTGGTTTTTGGGTAATCATAGGGGTCAACAGCAATTTGATTGTATCCTAAATATCCATACAGGAAACAGTAAAATTCATACCCTATAAGTCTCTCTAGAATTTGGTCCATGAAAGGTAAACGAAAATGATCCTTTATTGTTTCTAAATTTAGAAATATTTAATCCATGCATAATCTCCATCCAGTGATGGTGTATGTTTAAATCAATTCATTTTAATCTTTCTTTTCTACTATGAGTCCTCCTTTCTTTGGAATAACTTAGAGGGGACACACCCATTCACTATCTGAAATTGGAAAGATTGTTCCTTCATCCATGATCTTCAGCACTTTTTTCTTGACGACATCCTTTATTGGTGGCATGATCTTCCTCTGAGGTTGTCATTTTTTATTTTCATCCTCTTCAAGTAAGATTATATGGGTTCATTTCATAGGATTGATCCCTTTAATGTCTTCCACTCCCCATGAAATTGATTTCCTGTGTATTTTCAGAACATTAACCAATTTTTCTTCATGTTCCTAGGACAGTTCTGAGTTGATAATGATTGAAAAATATGATGAATTTCCTAAGTATGAATACTTCAGTGTACTAGGTAGAGGTTTTAGCTCTAACTAGATAGGCTAAATGATGGAAGGAATAAAAGGTGGTATGGTGTCTCTTGTGAGTGGTTCAATAAATCTTACTTATTCAAAATCATACTCTTCTTTATTTTATGAGAAAAATTATTTTCTCTCTTCCTCAATGGTCATGTACTCATCTCCTTTCTGAGTGAGAGATATGGCGTTATAATACAAAGTATCATCTGAGCATTGGGTAGCTTTAATCAGGTTAAACACTACCATTTCTTCTCTAACTTTGAAGATCATACATCCTTGATTTACTTCTATCAAAGATTTTACTATTTCCAGAAATGTACTTCCAAGAATGATAGGGATGTCACCTTATTCTTCGGTGCTTAGCACTAGAAAGTCTGTTGGAAAGATAAATTTTCAGATCTTGACCAAAACATCTTCTTTAATTCCTCTATGATATTTCACTGAATTTTCAGCTAGCTACAATGCTACCCTTGTTTCTTTAAGTTCATGGAATCCAATCTTATGGAAAACACTCATCGAAATCGAGTTAATGTCTAATCCAAGATCGCATAGTGCTCTTCCAAACTTGCACTCTCCTATAGCACAGGGAATCAAGAAACTTCTAGGATATATCATTTTTTGGGGAATTTTATTTTTTACAATAGTAGTGAATTTCTCATTCAAAGAGATGAATCCTAGATCTTCTATTTTCCGTTTGTTTGATAATAAGTATTTGAGAAATTTGGAATAAACAGGAATCTGGGAAATGGATTCTGCAAATGGTATATTGATGTGCAGTTGCTTGAACATCTCTAAGAACATTTTTTATTGTTCTTCCTACCTACCTTGTCTTGATCTCTTTGGAAAGGGAAGATGTGGCTTGTATGGAGGTGGGGTAACATAGAAAGTTTCCTTTTATTCTTTTTCGGTTTATATACTTTTGACTGGAAATTCTTCTTGAGGTGAGATGATAATGGATTCATCAACTTCTTCATATGATACTAGTTGCTTCTTAGGATCTTCCTTTCACATTTCTTCTTTTGGATATTTAAAGTATAAAACGTTTCCTCTTTTCATCACTACTAAATTGGCTTCCTCTATTGGGTATATCTCAGTGTAACCAAGTAGAGTACCTGGTAATCTATCAGATAAGGTCTTTGAGATATGACCCATTTTGAAGTTCCAGGTTTCTCAAAGCAGCTCTCTAGTTTTTCATTTCTGTTTCATGGGTTTTCATTCTTTGATCAGACTTTTGGAAAAAAGTACGAAGGATATTTTCCAAGTTACTTTGAGGTGGTCAAAGTGGTTGTTGAGGTCTTGGTTGGGTGGGTTGGAATTGCTGTTGTTGGGGTCTTGGTTGGAAAGGTCATGTTTCATTTCCTGATACATCTGTTGTTGCAGTCGCAACACAGGTTTCATTGGTGGATACCCTAGTGGTCCTTGATTGTGGAATTGGGGTTGACTACTTCACAGTTGAAAATAACATTGACTATTTTGAGGCTACTGCTGAGAAACCCTCTTTTGATAATATTGTTTTTGTTATTTAAATGGCTAGTTCTGTTGATTGTAATTAACATAATTACAATTTTTTTGGTCTTCATATTCTACCTTGTAATCCTAATACAGGTGTGGGCCACCACACATCTCTCATGACTAGACTTCAATTATGGGAGAAGGAGGGGTTGTGTGGCTAGTATCTGAAAATATTCAAGTTTCTTTGTGAGCACCTCAACTTGTGCTGTTAATTGAGTGTTCTCATCAATCTAGTGGATAACAATCTAGGGTGTTCTATGATCACTCTTCTACATTATATAATTGTGAGAGACTTTATCTAGTATTTCTCATCCGGCTTCAGGGGTTCTGAACATCAAACCTCTATTAATGGTAGCATATACAACTATTTATGTTGCTGGCTGGAGTACTTGATAAACAATCTGCAACTGAATCCATATATTGAGTCCATGATGTGGAAACTTTCTCATAAGCTCCATAAATATGTCCCATGATTCCTACTCATATTATTTGTCTGTTTGATCGAAGTTTTGGATGTTATTCCAAAGTTTCTAGGTCCATATTGGTGGGAAATACTTGACTAAAAACTTCTTGGCTAGATCGTCCCAAGTCATGATCGACTCAAGAGCTTGGATTTTGAGCCATTCCTTAGCTCTATATCTTAGCAAGAATGGGATACATGTAGTCTTATGGCATCGGAAGAGACCCCCTAGTTGCGAAAAGTGTCGCAAACTTCCAAGAATTTGGCAATATGTTCATGGGGGTCTTCACTTTGGAGACCATTTAATTGTCCCATATTTTGGATCATGTGAATGAGTCCAAGATTGATCTTGAAGGTGTAGTCTTAGATTGGGGGGACGAATGATGATTGGGGTCGCACCATGGATTAATGGCAGACCATAATCCATGATGGTCTTTTCAGGGTGAATCATGTGTTTTCCTAGAATTATTTGATGGGGGTTTAGTGGGTTGGGACCCGCATGATTGTGATTCTCATCCATTGCTGGCCAGCGATGTAAAAATAAATACCTTTCAATCTCAGGATCGAAGACCATGGGTTATTTTAACTCAAGGTTCCTTGAATTATTCAAGGAACCTTGGTACATGCACTGGATCAAAAAATTAGGATACAAGGGAGTGTTGAAATAAAATAAAGAAAGGGAGTGAGGGAACGTTAATCCTAAGGCTTAGACCAAATTTATTTAAATAAATATCATCTCCATCCCCGGAAACAGTGCCAAAATTTGGTCATGCTTGCACACGTCGTTGGTTTCATACAGGTGGCATCCAAATTAGAATTTATGTATACCAAACTTTACTAACTACACAAGCATAGTATAGTGGAAGTTCACGGTTTAAAACACAATTAAGAATCTATTTCAAAGGTTTATTCAATGGTTTTAGACCCTAAGAGGAGTCCTTTCAAGCTATCTTGGTGTTTGGGAGTTTTACTTAATCTCTAGTTGGGAGTGACTTCAAGTAATTAATGAGTTATCAGGGTCATTTTTGAATATCTGGTTAAAGGATCATCTTTAATTATAATCATGGTATGGTCCTAAGGCTTAGGATGAGAAGCAAGTAGTGGTCTCTAGTTGAATTTACTCAATTCACCTAGTTTTACCTAAAAAGTGACAATTTTGTGATCTGGAGATAGTAACAGCCTAGGTGCATTAATTTTATCTTCTTTGGAAGAAAGTGTCCTAGGATAGTGATCGTAGCCTAGTCTACTTCAATTGGGATAGGGTCATTTGGTTGAATATCTTGTGGTCAGGGATTCTTGAACAAATTGGGTAGATTATTATTGTTTATCCTGATTACTAATCCATTAGGGTTTCCATGTTCAGAATTAAAGATTAATTATGTATGCAGATAAATCTACTTTTGATACCTACCCCTAAGAGGTTTAACTAGTAATAATAGGTATGGATTCAATTAAATAAACAAAATAAATCATGCTTGACATGTTAATTGAAATTAATTGAATCATACACATGGAGGGGTTCGGGAATGGAAAGGGAACAAGCATGCAATTGGATTTGTAATAGATCAATCATGGCCTGATTAAAATGCTTACTTGGAATCAAAAGAAGAATTGGATATTAACATGTTTTGTGGAAATTGATGAATAATGATGGGAATTTATGTGATGGGGACTTGAAGTCAATGGATCCACAACTCTTGAATTTATTTAAAAATGAAAAACATGATAAAATTTAGATTTTAAAGGAAAAAAGGGTGACGGAACTTGAAGGGGGATGAAAATAGTGAAGAATCCTATCAAGAATTACTATGAAATGCTCTTCCTCACCTATATATTTATAGGAGAATTTTATCATGGTGTGTATTAGAGGTACACGTCATATACCATTGATCCAGGTAGATCTCCATGGATTTTGGATCTCCCACATTCCTCATGAATATCTCGTAGATTTATGAAGTTTAACTTACTACAAGTCATGTACTGAGTGTTCACAACATGTACTAACCTCCATCTATTCTTCTACACATATTTCTTGCTCAACTATTTTGATTGTAATCACAACATGTACAAAGCCTTCACAATGTGTACGGGCTATTTCTTCTACTGGTTTCATGGCTTGGTCACAGCTTGGATCATGATATGGGCATGCTATGAACTTCTAGTACATGAAATATACTGATGAGTCATGATGTGTATTTTCTAAATCTAAATTTTTCTGAACTTCTTCCTTAGAATCTTCTGAATTCTTATTCCTGCAAAATGGAGCATATACCACGTGAATTATCAATTAAATAAATAAAAATATATAAATAAATGACAGAAAAGAGTGTATATAAATTGGGATTATCAGTTGGGGTTTCTCTCATTCTCTTGTTGATGTGTCTCATCCCATATTTTTTGGCCTTATGGGGGAACTTTGTGTTAAAAATTCACCCAGTCCTATAGGTTGGGGTCTCTCCCAAACTACAGCGATTGCTGATGCTATTATCTCCTTCTTGATATTGTGTATTCCAATGAGGGTGTGAGATGAATATGGTGTCAAATCTATATGTGAATTATTTGCTTCTAAGGACATGATCAATGCTCGTTGGTTGGCTTCCCTTATATGATAAGCCTGTTGAATATTCTAAGTGGCTTTGTTCAGGAGCTTCTCGATGGATTTCTCTTGTAGGGTCTGACACTTTTGAGACTTTCTCGAGGTTAGTTCTTGTCGAGAGAGACACTTTTCCTAAATAGGTGCTTCATTTGGATGCTGTATTGGGATGATGACATTGCAGGATTCCATTTCCATTGGGTTTTGTTATCCAAGATCTGGGCTGAAGTGTAGAGCTCCATGTTCTCCCCACCCTTGGATGGGAACACTAGACAGGGTGTCACTGATGAGGTGTCACAATTTGTGTAGTTCATGGATCCAATCCAACCCAAGGTTTTCTTTTAACTTTATGATTGTAGCTGTCATATAGATGGAAGGGTTTCGAGGTCAATTTTCTAATGAATATTCCTCAATATGCAGACATGGTATGCATACCCATCATAGGGTAGAAATTTCATTTTCAACTGGTGTACAGTTGTCCAGACATTAAGGCAAATGGTGTTCATACATTCTTCCAATAACTCATTTGGAATGGTGAACTGAGAAGTAGTTGTGGGCCAAAACATAATAGGTATGTCATCCCTAGATAGTTGTCTCATCATGAGAAACATATTCTATTGTTCTTCTTCCAGGGATTCCTCTACTTGTTTTTCCCAACTTGGATGCTTTGTGATGATTTCATCCTGAGGGGCAGGGCTAGTAGATATTTCATTGATGCGTGAATGGTGTGGGGGGGGGGATCAGAGGATGAGTGTGGCTCTGGGATGTCTCCTGGCAGATAAAGGATGTCACTTTTCATTGACATATCTTCTAGCCTATCTGATCCTATCCTTCCAAGTTCCTCAAAATATGAGGGTCTTATCATATTTGGACCAGCGGGGGGAGGACCTTCTCATTGATGTGAATTTTGACTATGGGGAGGGACTTCACAATCAGTGTCATGATGGTGAGAAATACCATTGCAGATTGGTGTCTGACCATAGAGAGAGTTTCTACAGTGTATACCCTAGGGAAGGCCTTCAGGGTGGACCGCAGTAAGGGGAGGTCATTCCTGCTGCCCAGCATAATTGAGGGGAGGGCCTTCACAGTGAATGCAATTATAGCAAGGAATACCATCATAACCCTGGATACAGGTAGAATCTCTGCATTGTACATTATGGGGAGGGCCTTCAGGATGTACTACAATGAGGGGAGGACCTTCTCATTTCTTTGTGTCACTATGGGGAGGGCCTTCGTAGTGACTTCCATCATGTAAAGGACTTCCATGATATTTTGATGCCAAACTACTGAGAGAATAATATCTGCAGTGTATACCCTGGGGAGGACCATCAGGGTGGATGATAGAAAGGGGAGTACCTTATTTTTTTTAGATCATCTTTTCAAGGGGATGGATACCCTAACACGCATCTAAAGATAGGCTCTCATGATTGGTCGTTTCTGTCCCACAGAGTAATCCCCTGTGGGTGATATGGGGAGGACCTTCAAAGATTCTAGTGGAAACATTGTAAGGAGGACATTCACAACTACTATTAGAACTTCCATAATTTGGTAATTTATTGGTAGGATCTTGAGATTCTATTGATAGATGTCTTATAAAATCAAGACCTTCAGCTTCCATCATAACAGTATCATGAGTATGCTCTTCATTTTCTAGATGCCTTTGGTGCCTTTTATTCTGGGGTGCTCTCTTACAGGTAACTAGGGATGCCTACTATTGGTAATGGCCTTCATATATGGGTTTCCATTTGGTTTGTTTCTACAGTGTCGTCGAGATATGCTGATGATCATCTTGAGTTCTGGTAGGGATATATGTCTGCCCTAGAGTGGCCACCACATTGTACTGGTGTCCCACAGTTGGAATGGGTTTTTTTCTTGATCTATTTGTTCGTATATTGTGGAATATATCCATCAACCCTCATGTACTAGAGTGGGATTTAAGTGTGCTCTAGAGTAACCATCTTTTTTTTGGATGAATCACCTTACTTTAGGAGACAAAATCATGGGCCTGAATCCTTTCTTTTTCTGTAGACATGATGAAGTCTTGACATATTTGGAGGATATGGTCTGGAATTTTTGTTTGATCCTCTATCATTTCAGGATGTGTTGAGATATGTCTTTGTATAGAACAGGTATAAATGTCTATTCTGATGTTTAATCAAGAGTTTGTGCCTGCTTCGATCCTCCATGTGTTTCTAGTGGGTACTAGTAGCTCTCCTATGTCGGAGTAGAGGAATGAGTCTTCCTATAACTTGTAGTTGGGATAAGTAAACTACTTTCTCTAGTTAAAACCATATTTGAATGGTGGGATTTATATTTTTGGGCAAGAATTTGTGTCTTCTCATTTTCCACTGTATTTGTCTCGTGATCTTGATGTGAATCCGTAGAAATTTGACTCTGCTTATATTTTCTCACCACCATATTTGGCTGGTGGGATTAAAATGCATTAGTAGTGTTGTACTAATGACCATAGTTTTCTACCCTATTTATATGGTGGGATTGGTATGTATCAGTAAGTATTTTCACATGCTTGTAGCGGGTTGTCATCCTATTTGGATGATGGGCTTCTTGTGCATCGGTAGATATTTGCATCTGCCAATAATTTTCCACTATGTCTACAGAGCGTGATTGGTGAGCACTGGCAGGAATGTGTGTTTTCTCGCATTTTTACACCCTACTTCCATGGTGGAATTCATAGGATAATGTTGGTATATACATTCACTCGTAGATTGTCGTTGTACTTCCATGGTGGACTTCAACAGAAGGGGAAGAATTGTATGTATTCCCATTTTATTCCACCATTTTTGTGTAGCAGATATCCTTTTTAGGAATCAAGGTGATGACCTACTCCTAATTTTTCATTTCTCACCCTTGTAGGGTAGCCTGAGGGGCCCTTATTCATTGGACTTTTTAAGGTTCTCTCAGTGTAAGATTCTCTTTAGATACAGAATATTGGGTTGTACGCCGCTGGTGGTGACATCCTCTAGCAGGAGCTCTCAAGTGGGGTTCTTGTGTAGCTGGGATGAATTCATAAATTTCGAATTCCTCCATCTCCCTAAGATAAAAGAGGTATTAATGGTCTTTTTTTGGGGACAATCTCCCAAATTATTTGAGACAGCCAATGGGTTTGTCCAGTGATGGATTTCTTGCTGTGGTTGAAGAGGAGGCTATAGAGCTTTCACCGATTGGAGGGCATACCTTGAGGCCTCCAACATGGGGAGAGTGCCATTTTGGTGGTAATCATTGATCAGTGCATTTGAGACCTAGTTTTGACGATGATGGGTTGGCGAGGGAGTCATGTTCTACATCGGGGACCCAACCACCTTTATGGTCGATGACACGCATGTCTGAGAAAACTGTTGGGACACCATTAGATTAAAGGTATATCTGTGTAATGCTTGAAACATATATGACATATATAGAAAACAAAACCTCATCAAAGTATCATCTCATAGTCACATTTATAATTTGATGGCCTTCCTTGTCCCTCTTCCTTTTGAATGCGAAAGGGTCTTGAGGTGGAGTAACCCACCACATTGGTTAAGGATTCATGTTAGGTTCACCATTTTTATTTTGACCTGATTTGCATCATATCATCTTTACAAAGAGGTGGTGTGAGATTTTGGTCCTACAGGGACTGGGAAGTGTGTCCTTTTTTTTGTTTTGAAGGAGTTTCCATAGTTGAATGGTCCAGCGTGCGATTACAAGGGGTTAAGTATCTTTGATATCAGCCCATGTCGGATATAATTTCCTCAGATGGTCTTAAAAGGGTTTATTCATGGATCTAGAAACACCCAAAGGCCCTTTAATCCATGATTCATGGACCTGCTTTCCAAAGACAAGCACTCATTGGATGATTTGGCCAGTGACACTTAAGGACTCCATTGGTCAAGAGGATGGGAGGTCGGGCTCATCACACCATTTTGGGGGAATTATTTCATATTCCATGACTCTCTTATAGATTTAAGAAATGTTCATATATTCATGAATCATTGGCTCTTTCCTAAGAATGTGTTGACAGATTACCCCTAGGTTGAAAAATAAATCATGGATATACATGTATTAGGAATTACTGAGACAATACTAGTTTAATCCATGTGATGAGGCATTCTAAAGTTTATCATCATCCAAGGGGGAAAATTTTATTTCTCTTTTAGGATTGAATCCATAAGATGGTCTTCCTACATATCCTCATGAGAGGAATCAGAACCCACATAGTTTGGTTCCACTTAACTAGACACGTTGTCTTTTAAGGTCATTCAACGAGGACCCATACATGTAGTTTAACGTCATGCGTTAAGGAAATTTATACGGAATATACCTAGTCAAGATTTCATATAGGACTTACTCTAAAGTAGACCAAGATTCCCAAATGAGATATGGTCTCTTGGGTAGATATGACCCTACTGATCGAATGTCTTGGAGAATATTATGGTGATCTGGGTTTTGGGTTTGGACCTCAGGGAGGCTTACAACATATCCCAAATAATTAGGAATCAAAGTCCTCTTAGTTTGGTTTCAGTTGGTACTTTCACCTTATGGGAGTTCCATTTGTGGGGGGTATTATTGGGGATTACATGTGGGAGAATTTCATTTTATATAAATAAGTTGGGGCTTACTCCTAAAGATGATTCTCTAGAGAGTTTAGGTAAATTTTATTGGGACTAACTTCTAAGGAGAACAACCCTCGAGCTCGGGCCTTAGATAAGAATCCTATGTATCATGATTGGGGAAGAAATAAGAGTTCTCATAGTTCATTTCATTTGAGGATTATACCTAATAGAAGGTCCATTTTTTGGGGTTATGTAGATTTCATGGTCTCCACCAACCTCTAAGCCCACATGAGTCATACTCAGTGTGAGAAACAAGAGGAGGCAGTGGATTGGAAGATCACACATCCCACATCATCTGATAATAGATGGTATTGGAGCCTAAAGGGAGGGAGAGATGGGGGATTTTAATGTGCTAATTTTATCTCTCGTGTTGACATCTAGGATATCCACATCCAATGATCTATTCGAATGTGTCTCAGGCTAAGCCTAAGAGGAGAAAGAGTGCCACATCCCATGAAAAGGTTAGGGACCTATCTCAAGACGAGTGCCCAGAAATGACTTCTAGGAAAGGGTAGAAGCATCACTCTTCGTCAAAAGGAAAGGCATGCATGATCCCTTTGACCTATCATTATCCCTCATTGAATGGAAAATCCAGTGATTACCCTCGATCCCTAGAATGGGAAGGTTCACGTCAGTATCCCAAGGTTAGACCCCAGGTTACCATGGGAATGTAAACTTATGGACATTCCGGGGGTCTGAATTGTTATGGGGATTACCAACATGACTCCTCTTACCATGGGTATGTAAACTCAAAAGGGTATTCTAATGTTCCTGACGGTTTTATAATAATGGTTTGGTGGCTTTGGAAGAGGATTTGGTCTGATTCCATTGGATTGGTTCATGGAGGGTCTATGGATGATGCAACAGAAATGGAGGGAAATGATCGGAGCCGGAGGGTGGAGCACCTGAAGGTACCCCATTAATTGTAGCATTTGTTCTTGAGGGATGGGGACCTCCCCACATATTGTATTTCTATGCATGTGGAGGGAACATCTGTATACCATGATGGTATGTGGACCTGTATGTGGTCTGCATAGTGTTTTTCTATGCAGGACCAGTTTCCAGCCACGTAGCATGATGCTATGCAGTGCCGAGTTCCATCTGCGTAGCGAGGTGCTATGTAGAATAGGGTTCCACCAATGTAGCCTTGTGCTATGTTGATTTTCATACTGAAGAAGGGGAATTGATCCTTCGGTTCTCAGGAAGTTCATCGGCCACCGGGATATGGTTCATAGTTTTCCAATTAGGTTCGTGATCTACCAATTAATATTATGTTTCCGTATTTTTATGCTATGTGGCGGGTTTATTCCTATGGGAATTTGATAGAATATGTACTCACCTCATCAATATATATCTTCAGAAATCTGTCTCACAAGTCCATCCAATCCTCTAAAATCGGATCCCTTTCTCAGCTCCCCTGAGGGTCCTTTTATAGAGTGTTGGGGGCTAGATCTATGGATCTCACAGAACGTTTTATTAAAGCCTATGGTGAGATCAACCAGCCCGTGGATGACTCAGTCAACAGAGGCCTATGGGGTTGTGGTTTGCAGAGGTGAAAATCACCACCACAATCCCATGAAAGACTTTGTCTTATTTGCAGGGTGCTTCCATTTTTTCCTTTTATGTGAATTGTTGATTTTTTGGGGACAATATGCGGGGGAAGAATTCTCCACTTCAATTTCACTAATAACGCGGTTATCGGTGGTAATTATACGCGGGGTCAAAATTATCCTCTTGGATTCAACCAATGACACGGTTTGTGGTTATAATTTCCTTTTTCTTCATTCCGTGTACCAATCGGTTCATAGGCGATTCCTTCCGCATACTGTTTCTGTCATTTAGTACACGAATAGGTTTATTTTTCTTTTCCAACATTGGATTCTTCAATAATTTTATCTAAATATTTCATCCAACTTATCTTATTTCCTTTACCAAAATTATGGGAGTATTTACTTTCCATTTACAAAGTTTTCAAGACCCTGCAATATTACACTCAGAACATGCACTGTAATCAACTCATGCTCGAGTGAAAGATCAAAAATCCAAAAAGGTTTTCAACTTCAACATCTTTTTTGGAAGTATAGAAGCAACCCCAAACCATGGGAATGGGAAAATTCTTACCAATAACACCACCCCTAATATTATCAAATCCATAGTGGCTCCATGATTTATTAGTGGAAGAAAAAAATCAACCGCATCCCATGGGGATGGGGGCATAATTACACCCTCTACCTTTAAGTAAGTTGGTATTCTTTGGATTGGGAACAACTTCATTAGATGCACCCATATAGTATCTACCACTTAACAATCAATATACTTCATTCAGAGTATGTTTGGTAAAAATGGTTGGGTTCTCCATTAGGATCACCATCCATAAAGGAGGGAAGGTTAATCCTCATAGCCAAAAGTTAAATTATTCCACTAAAAAGGTAAAGATTCGGAAGGATTATGATTTTTCCATTAAGAGATATTCAGAGGTTGAAAAATACCCTCAAAACCTTTAAGAAGATTAGGACAGGATTCATATAACATTATTCATTTTAGTTTATTTTATTAGTTTCAATTTAATATATAACTTAGAGCATGAAATTAATACAAAAGAACAAGGTGAGGAAGTATTCATCAAAAATATGGTTTACATTGAAATCCATGAAGAAGGTGTGTATACCTTGAATCATAGGTAGGATTTGAATCTAGGAGTTCCTAGTAATAACCAACAACAACTTCCTTATATATATTCATATAAATATAAATTAAAAGTTATGTAAACATACACACTCATCCCCCACCCCCACCCCCAAACCCTATGGACGTTTGACCTATTTCTTTCAAGGAATGGTTCATCTGTTATGAAGCTGAGTTGGAGGAGATAAAGTGACTCAATGTTGAAAAACTATAAGATCATATTACTAATAAGTACAATTTCAAAGAAGAGTAAAATTTCTCTTCTTTGATACATATCCAATAGTAAGGATCTACTCAAACCATAAGAGCAGAATCTATCCATCTAATTGGATCTGGGTCCAGACCACTAGTTTATATGAACTAGATATTCAAGGATCATTATGAATTTTATCCATTGGGGAAAAAACTATATAAGTTTAAAAAAATCCACCCTAGGCCAGCTTAAATGGGATATCAATAGTTTTAGAGGTGTGTCGATCATTTCAGGATCCACTCATGGATCCAACTATGGTGTCATCCCAGGTGAAATTTCCATTGGAGCTCCTTGACTCCATCAAGTCCATTGCTACTCAAATGGAAGAAATGGATGGATAAATCATGCTATTGCATCCATAGAGAAAGTTGTATCATGGTTAGTTGGAAACTACTCTTCCTCTTTCCAACTTTAGGAATAACATTGTTTCCATATTTAATGGAATGGGTGACCCAAAGCATCATCTCATGCACTTTGTATCTTAGTGTGGCCCCATGATGGGAACATTGGAGGAACATGAAATATTGAGGTATAGTTGTTTTTTCTAGACCCTAGAAGTAAAATATTTTTTTGGTGTAGCAATATATCGAAATTATCCATTTCTATTTGAAAAAATATATAAAAAAAGTTACATTTCAAATTCATCTCGGCACTAAAAAATAAAATTGTACATGAACTTTTGAATTAAAAATAGTGAAAATGATAGGGTTTAATATTTCATCCCCAAGTGGAAATTACTGACCTAGTATATGGGTATTTAGATTCCATAGGAATATATATTGGAGATATGTATAGAAATAATTTATGATTAGCTCTAGAAACTACTAATCCTATTTAATACCCTTATGGCCTCTGAGAGTTAGTAACATTTTTACAATGGATAGAGTGTGTGATATGATGTTCCAAGAAAAAATATCATCCAAAAACTTTATAAAAAGGAAAACATATTGGTAGAGTGGATAATATAACTATCATTCCCAAACCATCACCAATTCATATTCCAAAAACCAAACATGCTCAATATAATGTGGTGATTCTCCTTTAACAATAGAAGTAACAATATCACCCTCATCAGGATGGGAAGAGGGATAAACCTCACCCAAAGTTTTAGGATCAAAAAAATAAGAATTATGATTTCTATAGATATAAATTTTTGGTATATTTCATTACTAATTTAAAAAATAACTTTCTAAAATTTCTAAATTTCATGAATCTATATGAAATTAATCAAAATGACTACCTTGATTACTACACATTTCATCAAATAATGGGGAATAATATCCAAGACTAATTAATATTCAAATAAATCCATAAAAAATATTATTGACATCACGTAAGTGAAATTTTTTAAACCATTGGTACATGTAACTTATGTATTTGTCATCTCACGGGAGGAGAAAGAATAATGGAAATAAATTCCAAATAGACTTGCATAGAAATTTAATGATTGAATGACCACGAATTCAATTATTTAGGTGAATGTTATTCTTATGGAACAAATAAATAAACCAATTGTAACCCCATATCCCCATGTGAATTACAAAATGATATCTCCATCATCAAAATCTTCTAAAAATCAGAATAATCACTGGAAAATAGGACATAGGTGAAAGAGTCTAAACTGGTACCCATGATAGTCTAGAACCTCTTATACTTCCTTCCTCCATCATTAGAAGGATGGGAATCACCCCACCAAATAGAAACGTCATCAAATGAAGAACCAAAATATGGATTAGTAAATGATATCCACTTGACAGACCCCTTCATTGATGAAGGTGACACATATGATCCCAATATTCCTATCCACAATAGAGGAGGAGTTCATAGAGGTTGATTTTTTCAAGGAATATGAGGTTAGAGTGGACCTCGATGCTTAAGCATTGTTTCTATTGAGGATATATATTCCATAGAAACTCAAAGTTAGGTTCTCTAGAAATCTCAACAAGAACACAAATCTGCTCCTAAATCTTCCAAGGTAGGTTTAGATCTAATCATATTGTAAGGAAAACTATAAAAAATAAAATTATCTATTCAATGTGAAAATATGGGAAGTCCATCTTGACTGAACCTACAAATGATGAAAAATTACTCAGATTCAAATCAGGCATAATAGTCATCAGTACAATCAGAATTGTCTCTTAAGCCTCAGGCTAGGGAAAATCTCATGAAAAGAAGTGTAGTACCCTAGTCTAGAAGTATGATATCCTAAAATAGCCAGGTCTTGTCCCATCCAAAATCACAATTCTTTATACACTTCACTAATAAAATAAGCTCAAGGATGCACTAATTGAGGTTTTTTTAAGCTCTTAATAGGTCAAGGCATAAGTCACTATGGATGAAGTGTGAAGGGAAACTAGTTACATTGAATTTGACATGATCATTTCTTTTATAGAGAAAGACTGGGAAGCTACCATACATGGTCATATTAGAACCTTGTATATATCAGGAAATATGAATGATATTTATGTTCATCTAGATTTAATTGATAATTTTTGTGGGATCAAACTCATACTAGTATGTACCATTAAATTTTTAGGTCATAGTGAATATAGACTCCTTCAAACCTAAAAATTCAAGGATATAACAAAAGTGAGAATAAGCCTCTTAGGAAGATCATGTTGATGGACCAATTTGGTAACCTCATTTATGACTCTGAGTTCATGGTAGTCCTACCAGACACGACCTTCAACATCTTGTTAGGAAGTTTGTGGCTCCACTGCATAGGACAGTGTCATTTTTATATTATTAGTGCCTCAAGTAATCTATTAATAGAAAATTTGGGATACTATATGGTTATAATACCCCCCTTTAAGTCCAAAAAATCTTAGTATATAGATACAGGGTTCTACAATAGGGAGAGAAAGAAGTTGATCATAGATAACACCATATATATTATTGGTCCTAATGTGCTGGAAATGACCACTATCAATCCATGGAGAAAACTCAAAGAAGACTATTTTTTAACCATCAACAGAATTAAATAAACAAATCCCAATATAGAAATTCATCAGGTTATGTGGGTTCCATTTGATGATAAACTAAAATATCTGATCAATTTTCTTTCATATGCTAGTTTGGTGAATGTACCCATAGAGAAATAGCCACCAAGGAGAGAAAAGGCTGCTTCACAACCCAAGCACATCAACCTAACCCCAAGTGTAATTACTATCATGAAGGTTTTTATGATCTTCAGTCTTAGTCAACATAATAAAGACTCTTTGATCAAGTGGATATTAATACTTTTAGGAGAAGAAAAGCATAGTTTTTGGGCACATTTTCCAATATTCTCATGGTATCAATGGCATAAGATGAGTTCAACCATGTGAAATAAGGGTTTCACTCTAATAGGAATAATAAATATTACTATATATAATCTTCATGATCTAATTATTCCCCCATATTTTCTACCAGATCTCAAAATTACCATTCATTTTATGCTTCTAATATAATGAGGTGGAAGTGAAGGAAGAATATCTATGATATTCCCCTCCATTGTTTGAGAAAGGTTTCATTTCCACTAATGATAATCTCTGATAGGTTAATCTCAATACAAAGAAAGATTTATAAACTAATTTTATCAATGCATTTATGTCCCCTAAATAATAGGATATGTATATCTCCATCCTCAAATATAACTAAGATGTATTTTCATGGAACTATATAGAAATACTCTAATTGGATTCTAATGTGGCCACCCATCACTTGGGTTTTCCATATGTCCACCATGGATATAAAGGGGAAGTCGTGAGGATATTTTTAACTCATTATTCCAAGGTATAAGTTAAGTTTTAAAGGATTATCAAATAAAAAATAATCCTAGAAGTTCAATACCTTAAATGGATTTCCAATATTATCCCTATCAAAAAAATGAGTAGACCTGGGTTTTCATTAACTTCTAAGATCTCAACCAACATTTTAAAAAGAATGATTTCCCAGTTCCAATCATGAAGTTTCTAATTAATGTGATGGATGATTTCCATATTCTATCCTTTATGGATGTGTATTTAGACTATAACCAGATTTAGAAGTATCTCAATGAAAAAGAGGCTACTAATTTCAGGGCACCCCAAGGGGTATACTGCTATTTATTAATACCCTTTTTCTTAAATAATTTTTATTCCACAAATCAAAATACCATGCACTATATCATTAATTATTTCCTAAAAATACTATGGAATGTTGTATAGAAGATCTGGTTCTCAAGTCCCAATAATATAGTGATCATCTTTTTCATCCCAAATCATCTTTCAATGAACTACAGTAGCATAACTTCAATTTTAACCCCTAAAAATTTATTTTTAGAGTAACATCAATGAAATTTCTTAGCTTTGTGGTTTTTCATCATGGAGATAAAGTCAACCTAGAGAATACTAAGGAATTCCATGATATGCCTCCTCCTTGAAATATCAAGGATATGAGGAGACTCTAGGGACATATCCCTTATATCAGGCATTTCATATCTAATCTCCCTAGAAAATTATTTCCCTTTATAAAATTGTTGAAGAATGGATTCACCTATTAATGGGATAAAGATTTTCTAAAAGTTGTCAATAGTATCAGATAATATCTTCTACACCCACCATAATTAATTCTTCCAGTAGAAAGAAATATTCTCATCCTTTTTATGTGGTGACCTTAGAGTGATCTCTTAGCACACTCCTCACTCTGAAAAATGATACAGGAATGGAAAAAACAATGATTATCTTAGAAGAACTACATTGGATACCAAGGCCTGATACTTTAATATCAAAAATAATTTTTTGGAATTGATATTTGTAGTGCATAAACTAAGAACTTATATGTAACATCAGGAGGTTCATTTCATTTATCATATTGATAAACTAAATTTGATCCTAATTCGTCTAATGTTAACTAGACTTATGGAATTGTGGACGTCATTCTATAATATTTTGACATCAATTTTACATCTTATAAGGTGGTCAAAGGGTAGGCATTGAAAGATTTCCTTATAGAACACCCAGCACCATAAAGTTAATAGGTGGATACAAACATCCCTGATGAAGATGTATTTTTCATCCATGACACATACAAAACAAGATAGATGTACTTCGACAGTGATTTTAAGATCCTAACAGTGAAAAATATTGAAAACCCAAAGCTTAACTGGGTTGAATTGAGGATTTTACTCAACTCTCGAACCAAATAAGTTCTTACATATTATTTCATACTATCAAAAGGTTTCAAAAATAATGAGTCAGTATATCAAACCCTCATTTCAGGTTTAGAGCTAGCTCTGCAAATACCAGTAGCCTGATTGAACATCAAAGTGATTCAAAGTTGATAATCAAGAAAATTAATGGTGAATATTCTGTTAATAAGGAATAATTGATCCCATTAATTGATTATATATGAGGTTTGGTGGCTAAATTCCCCTTTGAGGTAACACTATCTCATATCCTTCATTTATAGAATAGTTATGATGATGTATTGGCTAGTGTAGCCATAGCCTTGGAAGATCTAGACTAATAGGAAACATTAATTCTCATGGAACATCTTGTAGTAGTATATCCATTCATCAATAATGATATGGAAGAGATTAATGAAATAAATACAATCCATGATCAAGGAGAACTATCATCCCCTCTTACTGATAATGTGATTGGATGGATGTATTCCATAATAGTCTACCTCAAAAATGGAATTCTCCCATATAATTAAGATAAGAAAGAATATTTATGAATATGGGTCAAAAAAATTGTATTTTATGATTTCCTAAATTCTAAAATGGTCCTATATAAGTGTATATTTTAGATATTCATCCATAAATGCATTGAAGGAGGAGATAGACCCTTACTATCATAAAGGAAGTCTATGTTGTTTCTTGTGATTATCATCATTCAAGATCCAATATCTTCAATCAAATCAAAAGACTTGGATATTTATAGCCATCAATGATACATGAATACATAGAGTTCATAAATAAATTTAATAATTTTTAGATACATTCCAACTGCATTCATCAAACCTAGTGTTTTTACACACCGCTAAATACTTTTGGTCATTTTATTTATAGGGAATTAATATCATGGGTCCATATCCCCCAGCTGCATCCAAGTTGTTCAAGTATATCCTTACTAACACTGATTTATTCTCTAAGTGGGTTAAGGTTATATTCCTCAAGGAAGTTGTGATAAAGGCTATCATCAACTTCGTTAATTCTAATATCATCACCATATTTGGTGTTACCCATATGATATTGATGGACAATGACGCAAATTTTTTCTATTTTGAGTTTATGTGGCTATATAAAAAATATAATATTTGGTCTAACCATCCATCCCACTGTCATGTAGTTTCAATTTATAGATAGAGGATTTTAACAAAAAATTGTCTAATATTTTTCATAAATTAGTGGATAAGGACATGAAGTTTTGTCCTGATAAAATCTTATATGCTTTGTGGGATTATCACACTACAATTTGTACTACTATAAAAGAAACCCTATACTCACTTGTATATTGGATAGAGTCAATATTTAAAATTGAGATTCAACTTCAATTACTTCACACCACCAACTACAATTATTTTTCTAAAGATTAATAGTCCCATATATAACTTGATGATTTTGAGTAACTTGATGAAAAAAGTCACAGTATTTCATAACCTGGAGATCCATTAGAATAGATTTGTTCAAGCGTTTAATAAGAAATTTTTCCTTTGCTCATTCCTCCAAGGAGTATTAGTTTTGGAACTAAGAACCCCAATGATACTCATAAAGATACCTCTAAAGCTGGATAAAAAATGGGAAGGACCTTATTCCATACCTAAATTCTATTCCAACGTAGCCTACTCCCTAATCACAATGGATAGAGAGTGTATCTTACCTGCCACAAATGTAAGGTTTCTCAAGAATTACTTTCTATGACTTCACATTGGGTTCAAAAATCCCTCACTACATATATTATACCCCACGTGATATCAAATTTTTATGAATAGTCTTGGTTTCTTAACTATAAAATATGGATCATTTCATCCTAGTTGTATTACATCAAACTGAAAAGCAGCTTAGGTCCATCCTAAAAGACCCTAAATTTCTTATTGTTATCCATTTTGTGAGACCTATATTTCTTATATACAATCTGGATCTACATAAGAATATTTATCATGTGTTTATTTATCCTTAAACATATCCTAAGACAAATTAAAATTTCCCCCACTTTTAGGAGTTCCACCTTAGTATTTTTTCCATCTCATTTACATCGGACTTCCCGATGGCCCTAAATTTAGATATAAAATATGAATTTCTTGTTTCATGACATTAAACTACAAAACATATAGCCGAACATGAATATATTTAAACTACTTATGATATAATATTCCATATTACCTAGATAAAAAAATACCCTCCCTTATGTAAGATCTTGATCTACATAGGAAACCTTGTTCTTTCATTGGGGATCTAATGGTTATGGATATAATAACCAACTATAATGTTATAGATCATCTAACCTATGACCAAAAATTACCCCATTTACATTAAATATGTGTGTCTTGATTCGTACCAACTCAGGATATATAGTGATTTCTGTCTCTCCTATCCTAGGCTCATATATAGCTTCCATTTCCCCACTTTCTCCTACTATGATGATGAGGCCTTATATAATTAAAGTTAGTTTTTCATAATTCTCTCTTACCATAAAATTCATTCATTTCTATCCTCCAATTCTATGCATGAGTCATATTTGTATGGTGAGATTCTATATAAAATATCTATGTGTGTCTTGGTTCCTATTATTACAAGATATGTAGTAATGCATGTATCTCATATCATATTCCCAGTTAAAATTCAATTAATGCTCAACTCCCCCTAGTGTCTGTTCCCCTCATTATCATTGAGTCTTTCTATATTAGACTATACTCAGGGGTGGTTTATCTCTTATAATAATAATGTGTGGCTTGATTATTGTTACTTTAGGATATATAGTGAAACTTTTATCCTCTATCCTAGGCCCACCTATGAATCTCCATCATGTTTATTCCCCTTTTAATCCTAGTGTTTAGGGCCTCTTCATTCACATTGGGTTTTCTCCGATGGACCCTATAATAATACCTTATAAGAAATATGTGTGTCTTGATTCCTATTATTTTATTATATATATAGTGACACATGAATCATTGATCTTGAAACCAGATAAAAATTATTAATAAACCCCAACTTTGTCCACATGTTTAAACCCTCCTCATTTACATCAGGTTTTCCTTAATTGGTTCAGCATTAAGGTGAATCCATTTTATTTTGTACACATTCCATATATTCAATAAAACCCCTTAATTAAGGGTCCTCATTGTACGACCGAAAAAATAAAAACACCTATGTATATTGTATATGGACATTGACTAGTTGGATTAGGTCCTTATCATATGACCCCAAACTATAAGGAATTCGATTCCTTATCATATGATGTAAAATTACATGGTACATGTTCCATCCTTTAAAACCTTAAACTATTTAGAGTGGCATGTCCTATACGAATAAACTTCTCTATATGAGATCTAGATCCATGTAAGAGTACTTAGAATATTGTTTCAACCCATAGACCCATGATAGGAAAAATTCCCTTTATTTATAAGGAAATCCCAGATCTCTTATCCTTATTACATACTTCATAGATTCTTATGGTTCAAATCCAATACCAAAATAAAAAATGTTCCTCCCTTGTATATGATCTATATTTTTATAGGGGTTACTTATAAAAACAATGTGTGTCTTGATTCTTAGTTTCATAGGATGCATAGTGAAATTTGAATAATATATTTTAAACCCATTAACAGATCATTGTCCACATCCATTTCAATTTATCATCCCAAAATATCCTAACCATGGTTAGTTTAGTATATAAGTTTCCCTATTACCCTTATAATATTCCCTTCCCACAAACCACACTTTATACCTCAAGAATTTTGAGTCATCAAAAATATTTCATGGATATTGATAACAAGTTAATTTATATACAAGGGACACATTTTCTTGGTAATTATCTTCATTATTACATATTTAGAACTACCATCCATAGTTATATTCCATCTTCATAGAAAGATCCTCTAATCTCTATACACCTCGATAGCATTTCCATGGGACCAATCATTCGAATATTGGTCAACAGTTGTCCTCAGTACACTTTTTTTATCTCATAATCTTGATTAAAATACCTCATATCATTATTTTCATCACCATTATTCCCTATTCAAATGTTTCAATGAACCCTCAACTCTTGAGCCCTATATGGGTTTTCATATCACACGCCTTATTGTTAGTCCAGCCACCACGACCTTAAAATGTGTACATGCCTGCTCGAGATAGTATATAGTATCATTAGGCTCTTTATTCACATTAGGTTTTTACTTTACCTTTTATATATAGACTATATCCCTCTTTGGTTCAAGAACTATGACCTTAAACTATGTAAACCTCTTCCAAGATGGTTTATATTAGAATGGGGCTCTTTCATTCACATTTGGTTTTACCCTAATCTTATTAAATAGAATATCTTACCATTTTCCAAATTTTTACAACCTTAAACTCCAAAAATGTTGGGTCAATGTTTTATGAGTTTAATCTCCAATGATATGTGGTCCAATTATCATTACCCTTAAACTACATATAAAAAATTATATAAATACTCTCCATGCTGAAAACTCATAAAGGTTTCCTAAGAAAAAATCAAGTCTCTAGTCACTAATTTATCATATTTTATAAATTAGGAAAAATTTGTACCACAAATAAAGTAAATAAAAAATATTGTATGGTCTACTGTATATCCCTATCAAAAAAAGTTTTGATCACTAGATCCATTGGTCCATGAAATTTTTTGAGCAAACCTTTTTACTTCTTCTCCACATGCATGTTTTAGAAATTACATGTCATATACTCATTCCCTGAGAATGTATTAAATGCATAGTTTTGTGACCTTTAGGGTTCTTATATCCTTCTTTAATATCCATTTCCCCAAAATACTACTTTATTCCTTGTATGTTTTAATCATCGTAAACCTTCCTTGGCTATCGGTAATGAGAACATTTGGCTCCAAGGAACACCTCTAATTGGTAATGATATTCATGTCATCTTATTTAGTACTGATGACAAAGATTCATATCCCATTCTAAGGATAAGGTCCTATGATATTTTCTTCCTTAACAACATTGGAGTGGAACTAATCATTTGAATGTGTTCAGCGGTTATCCCCTACATACTTGTTCCATCCCATCACTTCCAGATTCAAATGAATTAAATTATGATTTAAATATTACATAAATAAAAAGTTTAAATGGATTTGGATATCCTTTATGTTACACATTCTTGAATTTTAACCATTATCAAATCAAGGATATTAAATTTGATTCTTGATCCTTTTTTGGTCCTTTTCGTGTGACCATAAACTACAAGACATGATTGTCTAAGAATCATGGCCCTAAACTATATTCAACTAACCCATAGTCTATCTATGTTCAAGGAATTATAATCCTTATTTATGTTAGATTTATATCTCCCTTTCTACTAGGTATACAACATAAAATTTTGTTCAAATCTATATAACCTTAAACTTTGGAACAATTTGGTTAAATCTATACAACCTTAAACCCCAAAATTATTTGGTTAAATCTCTATGACCTTAAACCCTATTTCTCAATGGTCAAGCTTGCATAACCTTAAACTACCCATGAAAAAATATATAATATTCACCAGGTTGAATAATTTCAAAGGTAATATTAGAAAAAAATTGATACTCTACTCATAATACAAGAACCTCACATAAAATAGGAAAAATTTGAGCATTTTTGTAAGTGAAAGGAACAAATATAATTAGGTTAAAAAACCACAAAGTGTGGCCTGATAAAAACTCTAAGAACCTACCCATTAGGCCTCTCCCATCCAATGCATAGGAAAAATTTTGGGTTATATAATACAAAATACACAAGGCTTGTAGGGGTTCATCATATGACCCTAGAAAAAGTCAATGCATGCTTGTTAGGTCCCTATACCTAGAAAAGTATGAGGTCACCCCTATGTTTCTCACATATTGGTTTATATTATCCAATCAAAATATGAAAAGATATGATTTCAAGGTACTCTAACCCTCTTGAACATTGTAATTCTAATTCCAAGAACCCCCTTTAAATATTATCATATTGAGTCACTCGTCTCCCATATCTAAATGGGATAACTCTAATATACAGTGATGGTATATATGTCAGAATATATGACCCACCTAAACGTGTCTAAGATTATACATCCAAGAGGAAATCATATTTCATATCCAAGTGAGCTAACCTTGGATTACAATGATGGCACATATGTTATTATATCCAGATTCCCTATATTTTTCTAAGTGTGCACACTCAATAGGAAACCAAAATTCACAATCCCTTCTCTCAAAAACCAACCTCGGCTTATGGTGATGGTATAAATGAAACCATATTCAGCCTGCCTATATACATATGAGGGTTCATGTTTTATATATAATGAGTCTCATGCTTTTAACTCAATTATTTGAATATTTTGATTGAATTTATCTATATTCATACAATATTAAAGTGTATTAAATTATTTTAGATATTAATTCTCATGGGTATCATAGATTATCATGGATCAATCATAGAGATTATATCAAAAATTAAAAAAGGTCAAGTTAAAAAAATTATTTCCATTTAATAGAAGAAGAGAAGATAATACACATTTTGGAGTCTCTATCACCATATATGAGAAGAAAATTGAAAAAAATGATAATACAAGACACATAAGATGGAATCATGAAGTTAGATCAATATTTTCTCTAATTCACTCATAGACTAATGCAATTAAACTAGGGTGGTATTTTACACCTTTATATCATACCACAACATGTCTTCCCCTATATCAGTATCCATTCATACCCTCTTAACTTCTTCAACTAGTTTCCCCTGCTCTTAGGATTCTTTCTTGGCGATGGATAACTTCTAGAATAATTGGTCCAACTATTTTTAGAGTTGTTCTACCAAATACCGCTTCTATATAGCCCAACCTTGTTTCTCTTATACTACCCTTGCGTGTTAGGAGGGTTCTTTAAGTATAACAATTCTGATCTTGAAAAATTAGTCTATGGATTCTAAAGTCACAAGATTTGACTAAAGTTTGCTCATTATCTCCCAAGAAGTGACCACCTATTTTACCCTAGAATGGATTTGTTGGTAATTATACTCATAAAACCGCATAGAGATAAACATGTGTTAGAGGTGATGTAGTTATCCACCGAGTTCACTGATAGGATTCTCACATTTCAACTTTGAGATCTTCCTTCATACCTATTATTGCACCCATTGTTGGAGTGAGGTACCCTATGGGTCTAAATTAGAGTCAACTATAGGTTTTAAACACATAATCTAGGGAAAAAATCATTCGTGGGGTTTAGTCTAGACATCCTCCAAATGAGTTAGAACTAAAATAGTCTATGATTCTATAATTTATACAGAATGAGACACTAGATTAAAAATAACTTGGATCTTTATGTTTCATGATAAGTATACTAAAATTGACACTTAGAATATGATATATAGAAAACATGATAAGAGGAAAGTTAATAAGATGTGTGAATAGTCACCCTCAAACTTTTCTGACTCATTGGAAGATGAAATAATATAATCTTCCTATGGAAATACATCCTCCAGTGGAGCTACATGCCCAGAAGGCATATCGAACCCAAGAACACCCAAATCGTTGGAATAAAAGTTTGAACAAGGGATTCAATAATAGTTATCAAAAACCATTAAATTAAGTTCAAATATTAATATAACTTACATTCCTATAAAGATTCATATATCGTAGTGATATCAAATATGGAATATCCAGCTAGGTTTGGAAGCTCCATAAGTTTATCCAATAACCTTGAATCATCCAAGTTGATGGCTAGTGCATCCATATTGAGAGGCAGTTCTAGTATCTCATTAGATTTACTTGTTACTACTCCAATAATTTTTCCTTTTAGAAGTGTGGGAACTGTACGCTCTTGAAACGTTAACACCCTTATCCTCTAAATCTCAGAACAATGTTAAATCAAGCTAATGAAACACCATAGAGTTATAAAATAATCTCAAAATAAGAGTGTGTGGATATAATATTTATCTACTTGTTATAGTATAATACATATTTTTAATGAACTCACCCACTTCTACCTAAAAATATCCTCATAGGATAACTCTATATGAGGAGAAATTGGTGGTGGCACTAGGGACACTATCAAATTACTAGCAGCTACCACTTAAAGCTCTACCACCTGGGTAAGAGAACCTTCCTTCTCAGCCATGAGTAAGAACTTTTTCCAACTATTGTTCCTCAATTAAAATGTTATAGAGATGAAATGGGTTCCCAAGTACCTTTTGGATCCTTCAAAATTCAAGGAATAATTTAATAACAACATCAAAGATAGAATGGAAAGTGTAGATAGAAATTTATCTTAAATCTTCTTAGGATGAGATTTTGTTTTTATTGTCTTCTCCCACACTTGGATTTATCCAAAATATCTCAAATACTCAACCTGAGTAAAATTATATGATTTTAAATAAATGGATTGTAACTTTAAAATCTCTAATATAATTTTCCACTTCATTTGGTTGATCCTTGGAAAAACACCATTAGAAAAATCATTGACACTTGGAGTGAATCTCATACATACTTGGTGGATGAAGTTATATTCTATGATTCCCACTCTTTAAAGACCTATATATATCAGGAATCATTATGGACTATAGGAAGGGAAGTCATCCCACTCATCAAAGGGGTATTATTCACATGTTTCACTCATTTATTGGTCATTTGAGACACCAGACTTTCTCAGAGAAAATATTTTTTCAAGACATACTACCTACATAGATTTCTATCACTCTTCTCCACCTTCAGTAACTGGTGGACCCTTGAACTAGGGGACTTAGTCTACTATTTTTTAATATAGATATGACTAAATCCAAGAATAGGAATATTCATTCTTGGTCCTGGTAACAACATTAGTTTGCAGGATATTGAATCTGATACCTATATCTTCCCATGTTAGAATCATCCAGGACTAATGTCAAAGTAAAGGATGTTGTTGAGCCTCTATAGTCTAAGGAGGGGTAGGGAACTTCTACTATAAACATCTGAACTTCTACCAAAATCTAAAATGTCTATATCCATAAAAAATTATATGTCGATCAATTATAGTTACTAGTACACCCAATCTTAAAGATATTAGATATGTGTATTCTTCCAGGATTCTATTTGTGTCATCAATGATGGTGTTGGTTGGGTTTTTTTATGGTGAAAAGATAAATTGTTTGTGAAAATATATAATGCTTCCAAGTCTCATTCACTTAATGAGTGTGCCATAACACTAATAATGCTTTAAAGGTAGGTTCTGGATCAAGAATCCATAATTGGCTCATAATTGAGGAATTTGTATCCCCTTTTATATCTTAGGATTCATCCCAGCAACACTTGGAATTGACTGACATGTGGGAATGGTGCTTTCCCTCTATTGATATTCCTGAGCAGTTGGTACCACTTGGATAATAATGGAACTACTAATATTATTTGTTTATCACTATCTTTATTTTCTACTATTAGAAATGTACTTACCCTTACTCTAGTGTGTGACTCATAAACTGGGAGGAGAAACCTACTGATATATATTGCAAGGAAGGATACTAATAAGACCAACCAATTGAATTAGGGCATTTAATAATATCAACTTGAGTTAAATAAACACATTTATTTTATTATTTTACATGAATAATCATTCCAACTCATAAATAGTCACACAAATCAAAGAACTGAACTTATAGTTTCTAATAATATTAGCTATATAAACAACTTATTTTACAACACTTAACAACATTTATTCATAACCACTCAAATATAAACCCATTATAAACATATCACATGTAATAACTATATTTTTATATTGAGGAAATAAAACATAAGAAATGGGTGAGCTCAAATGCACAGTAAAGGAAACATAAGAGATAACCAATGATGATCATAATTGAGAAAAAAAAGATAAGTATATGTGTATAAGATCATAATCAAGATATATGGACATAACATTGAGAAAAAATACCCAGAAAAAACATAGAGCATAATACATGAGAAATCATAAAAAAAGTAAATTTTAGAATATAGGGATATGGAACAAACATGATCATGGAATCATAACATAGTGGATCAAGAATCATAACTAGTTTCCCTTAGTGTATTGGGCTTCACTCAACTATTTCTATTGATGGATCGGGTTTCACTCACTTGTTCCCCTTGGTGGATTAAACTTTACTCACCTATTTCCCTTGGTGGATCAAGAATCACAACCCATTTCCCATTATCTCATGAGATATAAAGCTTCACCCAATGCATTAGAGGAATATAAAGGTACCAACCCTTGCTTAATTAAAAAATATACATATGTGTTCCATAAGATATCAATCATTGAACATATCATGAAAACACATGGGAGAAAATGGGCTTCATTCATCACATCATAAAGAACCCAAGAAAGAAAAATGAGTTTCACAACATTTCAATATGGTATCACTAAAATTGACTTCAAGAATATAAACAATAGATAATCACAATTCAATCACCAAAAAGATTATTTTCTTAGAAAATTTAGAGCTTGATTCACGAAAAATAACTTCCATGGAAATAAACCCCTTATAAATAAAGAGGAAATGGAAGTAAAACAATAAAATATTTTTAGAAAACAAATAAATCTTCATAAAAGTATAAGTTATGAGTGATTTTGAAAATTTATTTTTGGAATTTTCACTTTTGAGAAATTTAAAATAAGGAATTTTCAAAATCAATATTTAGAAAGAAAAATCAATAATAAAGCCTTGAAAAAAATATAAAAGTTTTAAAAACATGAAGTGTATTTTTAAAAAAAATAACTTTTAATAATAATCTTCAATAATAGAACCTATAAAAATACATAAATGTTTCAAAAAGGTGATGTGAAATTTTTTTTGAAATAATTACTTTTAAATAAAATACTTAAAAATAAAACCATGAAAATTAAATAAATGTTTCAAAAATTTGAAGTGAAATATTTGGAAGATACTAAATTTTTTAAAATAAAATTTATTAATATATCCTTGAAATGGAATAAAGTTTATCAAAATAAATGTGAAGTGGATGAAAACCCATTTTATTTTGAAAAGAAGTAAAACCTTTTTAATATTTTGAAATACCTTTGTTGAAAACCCACATCATAAAAAAGAGTTAACAAAAGTTAATTTTGAAAAATTCGAAGGGAAAAATGAATGCCACATGATATAACACATAATTAGGTTTCCAGAACATTATAAGGAATGGAAAACATATACATGGAGAAGTAACCATAGTTAAAGAGGATGAGAATTATTCTTAACAATGATATACTTTTTATGAATAAATTAATCGAGGTAAAATATTTGAATTAAAAAATTGATTCTCCCTAGAGAGGTTGGTAATGTAACAAGAAATAAAATTATGGGCTTGAAGAAACAAAATTTGGAAGAAATAATTTCAAGAAAAAGCATTAAAACTCAATGAAATGAGTTGAGTTAACAAATACCCTTACAACCATGGTATCCTTTAAATCAAAATACAATTAAAGAAAGAACATGATGTGGATCTTTAAAACCCATTAATTTAATTAATATTGTAATATAAATTAATTATTTAGTAATAACACCATATCAAATATTTAATGGTGAACAATAATAAATATTTCTCAAGAAATTAAATTTTAGACAAATAATACCCTTAGTATAATTCATGACTTCTACTAAATCTCTTAAATATCCTGTATAAAAAATGACTAAATTAATCTCCAATTAAATAACCTTATTCAAATATATATACTTTTATAAAATTTATTTATTATTATTCTCTATATGCATACTAGTTAGTTATTATCTCTTTTCAATAGAGGGTATCAGTAATCTTGATCTTTTTTAACTAGTTTTATTATAGTGATGTAGTTATTCTTTCTTCTCCTAAATTTCATCATACCCAGATCATATAAGGTACTATAATTGATTTTTTATCATTATTTATACTATTATAATTTCCTTCCAATGGAATTTTTATTATGATCCTTAAAGATGAAATCGATGATGGAAATTTTTTGCTAATTTTTAATGAATGAATATTGGAATATAAATTAATGTGTTTAATATTAATGTTACCATTCCAAAAAAAATCTTTATTTACTTATTTATAACAAATATTATCAAAAATTAAATTTTCATAGTCATCCATGATATTATTTTACACATGATTCGAGTAGGTGGTTGGACCGACCCAAACATGAACATACCATAATTAATGGATGATTGTGATTATGAAAGTGGTTAATTTTGGAATAATATAATTATTAAATAATAATAATGATATTATTTAGATAATTTTAAGGTTTTGAATAATATTTTAAGATATTTTAAAAAACAATAAGAAATTATATATGTTACATAGTGGAGGTTGTTGGTCACACAACATATGGTTAACATCTTCATTTCACAAAAAATGAGAGGTAAAGAAAGTGAACTATAATTTATATCTTAATAATCATAATTATATTATATATTTCACATTTATTATTCAATTTGACCCTTATAATTAGTTAACATAGGTTATGGTGAAAAAAATGTGAGTTGTTGCTTCGTGGAGGTGATAGTTTGTGCAACGCACAAATGAAGGATTCATTTTTATTAATAGAAAAGAGAAAATATGGTTAATATTTATTACTATAGAATAATAAAATCCAATATAAAAACAATACTTATTAGTAATTATAAAATTATATTTGGAAAAATTAAGAAATAAAATAAAATATGTTAGAAAACAAAGTACTCACATTGAAATATTTTTGTTTTCCTTAGAATATTCCTCAAAATAGAGATCTTATGCCAATATATTGTGTTAATAGGCTCAAAGAAAATTAATTTGATTCTAGGATAAGATAAAATGGTAGATTTAAATTATAAAGAAAAATTTTTGTGTTCTTTAAAGGGTGTTGAGAGGCCCGTATTATAAGTAGTGAGAATGGAATGTTTGAAATTATTTCAACTTAATATAAAGAGAGAGAGAAATTCACATGTAAAGAAGACTAAAAAAGAGAAAATAATGGAGTTTGGGGTGATATAAGGTAAATAATTCCACAACCATTCATTTGACCACAATATTTAAAAATGTGTCTAAGTCCTTTACTCTTAGAATTTTCAATTTTACCATTTTTAGTTTTACCGTGATCTAATTTTTACCTATGTAATTTACTTTTAATGCCTAAAAATAAAATGGTACTTATTACATAATTTATAAATAATTATTAAAAACATGAGATCCATTTTATAAAATAATATTTCTATGTTTAATAAAAAATAATTTTAACATTAGCGCATGTAACGCGTAAAAACCCATTTTTAGAAAAAGTATATTTTTAAGCTTAAAACTTATATATCTGGTAAAACAATAAATGTATTTGAATTTAATGATATAAATTGGTTTATTACAATAAAAAAAATTATGTGTATTTCAAATCAATCCAAAACCTAATTTTACCAAAATATTATTTAATTAAAGGAAAAGATAAAAACAAATTTTATTGTAAAATATTAATTAAATTTTAAACATAGGTTTTCTAAATTTATAAAATTATTTTTTAAATATATATTTTTACTCTTTAAATACATATTTTTTATTAAAATTTTTTTATAAGTTTTTAAGTTATAATTACTTCTTGATATAGTCATAAAGGCTACGATTTTAGTAAAAAATGTATTTTTAATAATTCACCTAAAATTAATTATTTTAGAAAAATATAAAAAATAATCATAATATAATTTTGACTTTATAAATTCAAAAAAAATAATCTTTTTTCAAATTAAAATTATAAAATTTATATATTTTTTATTTAAATGAAAATACAAATATAAAAAAACTTGTTTTTATTGAAAATAACTTTTTAAACTTCAAGTGTATTTAATATTATTTCATATAAATTTATAAATAATTGAATGTTTATATAATAGTTTATAAATCTAAATATTTCCTATTATAATAAACTTATAACTATGATAAATTTAATTTATTAAGGTAAAATAAAATACCCCTTTTAAATGGTTCTTTGAAAGGAATCCATTTTTAAAAAATATTATCCAAAGAAAAAAATATATAGTTATTTTAATTGATTTTTATATTTTTCTTTACTAATTATTATATTCTTAAGGTAATTTTAATATACCACATCTCATTTTATTCAGGTGTTTCATTACTTTGGTGTTGCGTGTGGCACAAGCTATCGATGATAGTATTAATTTAAATGATCCAAAATCTCAGGTCATTACATTCTATCCCCTTTAAATAAATTCCATCCTCGAAATTTTAATTATTAATCACTAACAAAAGTCAGTGGGGGTATTCTGAATATATTTATAATTTGGGATATACTTATAATATGACATATAACTTACTATATTAGGCTATATCAAGTTACTTATCTCTCCTAAAAAACATTAATATTTAATAAAATCATATACCCAAGTATGTATTTACCCTAATCATATATTCTCCATAACCGTCCTTTCCCAAAACCATTTGAATATCCAATACATTAAACCATAGTGAAATATTATTTTCTTCCAAAAATTAACCATAATTATATAAGGCCACACAATAGTAAATATATATCATAATCCAAAAAATTAGATGAACATCACCAAAATTATCATGGATCGCCATTTTATTAAATAAATAATAAATTACAAGTATATAAATACTATCTAACTCACTTTTATCAAAACCAATCAACCCTTTATTACCTCAAAATCAAGAATATATTAAAACTAAGAGTTATCCATACCTCAATCATGTGTTCTTAAATAGTTATTCCCAAGGATATATACTTATCATAAAATTACTTTCATGGTTATTGATACCATTTAATATATATTTTCAAATCATTAAAATAGAATCTATGAAGAAAAATCCTTAGATGTTTTAAATATTCCTCATAACTTTTGGAATATAATATAATATCATCAATAAATATCACTCACTAATTAAAATATATAATATTATCAATATTTAATTTCTATTAAGATATATAAATCATTGTCTTGGCTCAGACTAGGAAACTCATACTTTCCATCATAACAGGAATATACTAAAATTATCAACCATTTAAGTTTGCTCTTTTATTTGGTTAATAGACCTAGTGGTTTATAGATGCATACCTTTCTTATCTACATTTTACTGATCCTATTTCAAATAAATAATAATACCAAAATGGTTATGATAATATCCAAAATTTGAATATGAAAACATCAATCTGAATATGCCTTACCATATGACACATTCATTTTTAACATATGGTACATTCAGTTCAACCTATAACTCTCTTTATTCAAACCTCAAATTTCTATGATCATTTTTCTATTATGTTTATTAACCTAATTATTTAACATCATAATCAAATCCTTCATAATGGTTCATTCAAGAGCATGTGAATTAACCATATAATATCCCTTGGGTATGTCAAACTAGGTGTGTAGTTGGGTCTCTTTTTCATGCACCGGTTGACGATCAATTTAAAACCCAATTCACCCTTTTCAGGGCTATTACCCCTAGGTAAATTTGTGTCAGAACCTATACCCAATTGTAGTATCCAAATAGGGATGTAATTTCTAGAAGAACCACATAATATCTACTTTACTAAAATTTTAGGATGTTATCTTATACTCAAACTTTTCCCTTAGACTTATCCTTAAGAATTTCACTAAAGTTTTCTAAACTACTCCACAAAGTAACTAAACTGTTATTTGATACCAACTATAGAGACCCAGGATAAAAAAACACTTTTATTACATCACTTTATATAAATTATCATTCCATATCATAAACAGTCTCACAAACTAGTGAACCAAAGGTTCAATGTCTTGGAATATTTGCTACATAAATAGCTTATTTTACAATCATCAACATTTTTTCATAACTACTCAACTCTAAAACCCCTTAAAACATCTCAAATTTAATACCAATATTTTTATCTTGTGGAAAGAAAACATAATAAAGGGGTGATATTCGTTTCTCAGTAGTACCAACATAATATAAAATAAATGACGATCATAACTGAGTAAAAGATAAGTATATGGGTATGAGAGGATAATCAAGATCCATGAACTAAACATTTGGAAAACACACCTAGATAAAACATGAATCATAATACATGACAAATAATAACATAATTATATTTCAAAACATATGAATATATAAAAAACAGGGACATAAGAATTGTAAAATAGAATATTATGCATCACAACCAATTTCTTATAGTGGATTAGGTTTTACTCACTTTTTTCCTTGGTGGATCAGGATTCCCTCACCTGTTACCCATGGTGGGTAGAGTATTACTGTAACATCCTAGGTAAATGAAGAATAAGACATATTTCATATTTATTAATATTTATGAATTAAATATTAATTTTACTTTAAAGGGGTTTCTATGTTCGATAGCGTACTCGATACGCAACAACAGGTTTCTTTGGAATCTTACGTTGCACACTAATAATATAATATTATTATTTTAAATGGTAGTTAAATCCTTGCCGTTGTATTGGCGGGAATTAATTAAACTAACTACAATATGATTATACATGTTTGTTAAATTTATTTACATTATCCAATAAAAAGTTAGAGGCTTAAAATGTGAATGAATCTAATTTTAAGCATAATTTACATTAAAAGGCCGATTTATCGCCTTTTAATGGCGAACCCTTTTTAAATATAGTTTTGTTTACTTTAATATATTTTATATGATCAAATAAAATCCTTATTTAGAATGGGGACATCAAATTTTACTTTGGGTATTTTTTTTTTGTATTTTACTGATAAAGTTCATTTTTTAATGAATAGTGAAAAATATTGTATTTTAATTCAAAAGTGCCTTTTAATCTAATTTATTTATATGGTTAGATTATATTTTTAATTGGTTTTAAAGTGAAAATAAAATATATTTTTATCATTTAATCTAATTTTGGTCATTGAAATTAATTTCACTTTGAAATTGGACATAAACAAGTATCAATCTTTTGATAGTTATTGTTTCTTAAAAACACACTATTTGTTTTAACAATGGGAACTAATTTTTAAATTAATTAATTCCACTTATATGTTTTGAATTTGGAAAAATATACATAAATTTTGAATTCGGAATATCAAATAATTCTTAGGCTGATTTTTTGGTATTTTTCTGAAAAACTTCAATTTTAGATGAATAGTGAAACCACTTAGTAGTAGTTAAAAAACTGACTTTTTCATTTAAATGAAATTTTACCACTTTTGTGAATTGAATTTTGAAAATCCAACATACATGGTTGTTATCAATAAGTAAAATTTGGTTCAATAAGATGAAAATAATTTTTGGTGAATAGTAACTTTTGACTTTTATTTACCGCAGTTAAAGGTAAGTATGGTAATTCATGGTTAAAAGAATATTATAATAATTCAAAATTACCTTAACACTTGTCCAAACCTTATTGGTTGAGTCATTTACGACCATGGACATCTTTGGGTCTATTTTAGGACCCCATTCAGCCACTTGGGAGTGATAATGACAATTTAGATTAATTAACTAAAAGTAAAGGAAAATATGATAAAAGAAAATATCTTTTAGTAAATTAATTTTTAGAAGGGGTAATATAAATTATCTTTTTGTCTATAAATATTCATTGTAAATGTAAAAGTATTTCCTATATCATGGTATTTTTTTTATAATTTTTAGACATCAAATAAATTAAATTATTTATGACACAATAATGATGAAGTATTTACCTCATTAATAAATGATTTAAATAAATAAGATTATAATGATTAAAATATTATCCAAAACATGTCCAATTATGATTGGATGATTTTATTTCGAATATTAGTCATCTTATATTCTTCTATAATGATTTTTGGACCTTTATAAACTGAATATCATTATATAATAAAATAATATTTTCACACTTTCCTAAAGAGCCCCTCCTCTCACTTATAAAAGGAGTCCACTTCTAACCAATTACTCACACCTCTAAAGCCATTTGTATCATCCAAACTCTGAAAAATTAATCTCCCTAAATCCCTCTCCTCCTCCTATAAGCCTTACCTTAGGAATAAGGCACTTCAAGAAGTCCTTTGGTTCAAACCAAAAGGAGTTACCCAAATTAAAGGTAACGATTTCTCTTAAATGGTTTTCTTTTATTTTACTTCTCCAACCCCTAAACTCTTTTTATTACTTTCTTTTGTAACAAAACCAGTATCCTAAATATACTAGGATGTTGTTATGAGAAGTATTTGAACTAAATTTTCACACACCTCCATCTAATGGATGAAGAACATAATGTTTCTATGGATGGAAAACTAAGGCCTCGCGAAATGATGATTGTTCAATTACATCTTACCGCCTCCCATGGTGGCCATTATGATGGAAATGTATTTATATATGATATATATTATGTTTATTATTTCCTTATTCTTCTGTAATTCCCATTTATATCATGCCTTTATAGTTTCCATAGTGGGTAAATACGATAATCTTATTTGAAGAAGTGTGAACTACCGCCCCCTCAAAGTGATTTGATTCGTTAATACCTTATATGGGATGTATAAAGGATAGAGTTAATGATATTATATATGATATTATATTGTAATTATAATATACCTATGTATAATTATGTTTTATTTCCATTAAAATAAAAAATAGAAATGAAATTAGCGTTCATGAGTACGTATGGATTACCGTCTCCAAGAACGGTGCATTTCATTTCTTACCTATAAATGTTATGTATTGTTATAAAAACATGTATATGCTGGATATATATGATATATATGATATCCAAATCATGAATATAATTCTGTATATAATGAACCTTTGACCACATGGACAACTTTTAAATATAAGGTGTTCATTTTTTTACTCAAGTACCCAATATTGACAAAATGAATGTTATTAACTTTAATGATTGCATAATGTTTATAACATGGTAATAAGTGGTATAAAAGGAATAATAAACTTGAAAAAAGGTTCTTAAGAAAGTAGAAATTAACTTTAGTTTATTATTCAGGATATTAAAGAATGATCGAGTCAAGTTGGACACGAGGTAAGGGACTTCGTCTCAATCTTCTTTCATTGAGGCATTTTTATTTTTATACACAACTTTATTTTATACGGTATATAAACCCATTTGACTTTTCATTTTATTCAAAGGAAATATTTTTATACAAATCATTTTACTAAACAACAAAAAGGACTATTTTTTTTACGTAAGCGGTGACAACAACCTTTCCACCACCGCGAGTATTATTTGACCTTTGGCTACCTTAACAAGCCAGAATATTTTTTAAAAGGAAAAATAATTACCATATACTCTTTTTATGTATTTTGGTATTGAAAATGATTTTGAGAATGGATTTATTATTTCAATATCTTCAAATGATATTTTATTATTTCAATGTGGAAATGTTATCTTTCCTTTATGCATATGTTATGTGTTATGATCATGTTATGATTCTTGGGCATTATTTACGTATACAGGTGGTTCTGTGATAAACCTAGGGCGGGTGAGCCCGAGATATCTCTCCAATGCATTGGGTAACGTGACGGAGGTAAACATGAATGTTTCTCCAAAGAGATTTAGGGAATATACTGTGATGGGTATTCCAAATTAACTCCCTATGTAACTGTGATAGCTACAATTTGAGTATGATATATATGCCACAAGTTACCTTTATGATTAATGATTTTTATGTGTCTTTTATAAATCTTATTGTTTCATGAGGTAAGTAAATGATTTCATGTTTTGTATGTATTTATGAACAAATGTTTTCATTCTTTGTTTTATAACCCTTATTGAGCTTTTTATGCTCATCCCAAGTTTTGAAATGTTTTCACAGGACTTAAAGATGAATAGGGTCAAGGATGGGATCAAGGAAAAGTCATGTTGTCTAAAACATGGAACTAGACATGACTTTTTGTTCAAGAGTTTTTATTTTATGAAAAAAATTGGAAACTATGTAGATATTTCTACCTTGTGTTATTTTGAGATGTAATAGTTATGTCCTAATTATCTAAAACTCTAAACCTGAAAAGATCCTCAATGTGAATTATTCATTTAATTCAATATTATGTAATGTTTAAGGGCGGGTCCTTATAGTTGGTATCATAGGTTGGTTTAGATAACTTTAGGTGTTATGGTATTGTTAAAGTAATATCCATAAAGTAATTTATGCTAATATTGACATCATATAGCATTTCCAGATTACCATGTTGCTTTGTCTAAGATATTTTTGTGTTCTGAATGGTTTTTTGCAGAGGAAACAGGGCAGTTGTGTTGGGATGACATCGGGAGGAAGACAACCTTCCAAATCAGCAACCTGGGATGGTCGGAATCGGAACTGAATAGTTTGTTACAATGATGGCACAGTTGACTCAGGCTATAAATAGTGGTGGTATCCATGTACGAGATCAGCCAGATCAACCACAGAGGAACATGTCAGTAGTGGAGCATTTCATGAGGCAACATCCCCCATCATTCAGAGGATCATCTGACCATGTGCTAGATGAAGGGTGGATTAAAGCAATAGAGAATATTTTTGATATCATGGGTTGTTCAGAAAATCAAAAGGTTAGTCTTTATATTTACCATTTTGAAGGTGAAGCTGATCAGTGGTTGTCGATGGTGAAAAATATCAAGGATAGTGAGGAGATTGATGCTCTCGATTAGGATGAATTCAAAGGTATGTTTCTTGAGAAATATTTTCCTATGTTGGTTTTTCTTAGGATGGAAAAACAATTCCTGGAATTGAGGAAGGAGGATGAATTAGTGGCTGCTTATGAAGAAAATTTCACTTGACTGGCAAGGTATGCTCCAAATTTCATACGGGATCTTGATAGTAAAATCAACCGTTTTTACTCAAGATTAAATCCAAAGTATCGAAGGGATTTATCTTCTCATGAGTTCAAAAGTTATGAAAAACTTGTTCGTTGTGTGGAGAATGTGGAAATGGAGTTTGATGATGATCAGGTATTTTTTGACAAACAACATAATAAGAGGTCGAGGTGGCAGGTGAAAGGGAAGAACTCTTCAAAAAAGTCTGATGGTAAGAAACTTAAGTTTATAGTTTGTGAAAATTGTGGTAAAAATCCTGTTGGAGAATGTCTTTTGAATTCTGGTAAGTGGTACCGATGTGGAAAAATGGGGCATAAGGCTCGTAATTGCACTGAAAAAGATCATGGTAATGGTAAGAAAAAATCTGATTTACAATCAGTAAAATGTTTTAAGTGTAGTGAAATGGGTCATTATGCAAATGAGTATCCAACAAAGAACTCAATCAAAGAAAAGCAGCCAGACTACAATTATAAAGGGGTAGTGAAATCCTTTGCAACTACTTCAGCAGATGTTGGGCCATCAAATGAAGTTTTGTCAGGTACACTTTTTTTTTGTTCAGATTTTTCCAATGTGTTGTTTGATTCAGGTTCTACACACTCTTTCATTTATGAGAAGTTTTCTAGTAAATTGGGAATTTTATCTCATGATATGAATACTGAACTTATGGTAAAAACACCTAGAGGAAATGTTGAGGAAAAAAAAGAAAACATAAGAACATTCCTATCCTTGTGTGCGGAAAGAATCTACATGCAAACCTTATTTTTTTCCTCTAGTAGAGTTTGATGTTATATTGGGCATGGATTGGCTTTCTGTTTATCATGCTAAGATTGACTGTAGAGATAAAGAGGTTTCTTTTCAGAATTATTTTCAGTTTGTATACAAAAATGAACCCTTGTTGTTGATAACATATCAGGAAGCTGAGAAACTAGTAAAATATGGAAATAAATGTTACCTTGCACATATTGTTGAAAACAAAGGAACTATTTAGATTAATGATGTGCTAGTGGTAAATGAGTACCTTAATGTTTTTTCTGATGATTTGACTGGTATTATACCTGATCAGGAAGTTGAATTTACTGTTGACTTAGTTCCTGATGCTAAGCCAATTTCAAAACCCCCTTATCGAATGGCTCAAATTGAACTTTTAGAGTTAAAGAAGCAATTGCAGGAGTTATTAGATAAAGGTTTTATTCAACCTAAAACATCACCATAGGGTGCTCCTGTCTTATTTGTTAAAAAGAAAGACTGTTAAATGATACTTTTCATTGATTATAGATCATTTAATAACATCACTATTAAGAATAAGTATCCTTTTCCTAATATCAATGATTTTTTTGATTAGCTCCAGGGAGCTCAGTATTTTTCAAAGATTGACTTGAGGTCGGGGTACCATTAATTGAAAGTAAAGGAAGAAGACGTTCCAAAGACCGCATTTCATACTAGATATAACCATTATGAATTTTTAGTTATGCCTTTTGGGTTAAACAATGCACCTGCTATATTCATGGATCTTATGAATAGAATTTTCCGTGAGTTCTTGGATAAGTTTGGGGTTGTGTTCATTGATGATATTTTGGTTTATTCCAAAAGTAAGGAGGAACATGAAAGTCATTTAAGGGTTGTATTGAAAACATTAAAAGAAAAGAAACTATTTGGGAAATTCAGCAAGTGTGAGTTTTGGTTACAACAAATTTCTTTCCTTGGTCACATTGTTTCGAAAAATGGAATAACTGTTGATCCTGTTAAAACAAAAGTTGTTGAAGAATGTCCAAGACCCACAAATATAACAGATATTCGTAGTTTTATTGGTTTGGCAGGTTATTACCGGAGGTTTGTTTAAAATTTTTCAAGGTTATCTAGTCCACTGACTAAGTTAACTCGAAAAGGTGTTAAGTTCATCTGGACAAAAGAATGTGATGATTGTTTTCAGGAATTGAAAAGAAGATTGGTGAATGCTCCAGTTTTGGCACTACCTTCCAAAAATGGTGAGTTTGTTATCTATAGTGATTCTTCGTTGAAAGGAAATGGTTGTGTCCTAATGAAAAATGATCAAGTAATTTCTTATGATTCACGTCAGTTGAAACCACATGAGTTAAATTACCCGACACATGATTTGGAATTATCTGTTGTTTTTTTTGCTTTAAAATTTTGGAGGCATCATTTGTATGGAGTGAAATGTAAAATATATACTGATCACAAAAGTTTGAAGTATATATTCACTTAGAAAGAATTAAACATGAGACAGAGGAGGTGTTTTGAATTAATCAAGGATTATGATTGCACGATCCTTTATCATACGGGGAAATCAAATAAAGTGATTGATGCTTTAAGTTGAAAAAGTAATACTTCATTAACTATGTTACGTTTGGAATGAGATCCTTTGGTTTTTGATTTGATGAACTTTGGAATAGAAGTTGTTGTTGCAGGAAATTTTTCTATTTTGTTTTAGGTGTCAGTGAAATCATCTCTATCAGACATAATTAAGTAAGCACAGAAGGAAGATAGTGAGTTGTAGAAAACGGTTATGTTGGTTCATAAGGGTAATTTGCCTACTTTTAACATTCATAATGATTGTGTTTTGAGATTTGGAAAGAGATTATGTGCTCCTTGTGATTCACAGTTGAAAAATGAGTTGTTATGTGAAGCTCATAGTTCTCCATTTTCAGTTCATCCTTGTAGTACTAAGATGTACAGAGATCTTCAGGAGTATTACTGGTGAGATGGAATGAAAAGAGATATTGTTGATTTTACTGTGAAGTGTTTGACTTGTCAGCAGGTTAAAGAAGAGTGACAGTTACCGAAAGGAATGCTTCAGCCTTTATCGGTGCCAGAGTGGAAATGGGAAAATATATCCATGGACTTTGTTGTGGGATTACCAAATACATCTCGAGGTAATAATGAAATCTTGGTTATAATTGACCGATTGACTAAATTTTCTCATTTCCTTCCTATTAGAGATACTTTGTCTCTAGATAAACTTGCTCGATTGTATGTTAAAGAGATAGTCAGATTGCATGGAGTTCCCCTCTCCATTGTATCTAATCATGATCACAGGTTCACTTCTAACTTTTGGAAAGGCCTTCAGAAGTCATTGGGTACTGAATAAAATTTTAGTACATCTTTTCATCCTCAATCAGATGGGAAGTTAGAACAAACAATTCAGACCTTAGAATATATGTTACATGCTTTCTTGATGGATTACCGGGGAAGTTGGGACCAACATCTTTCTTTGGTTTAATTTTCTTATAATAACAACTTTCATTCCAGTATACAGATGGCTCCATTTGAGGCATTATATGGAAAGCATTGTTAAACTCTATAATTCTAGGATGAAGTAGGTGAAAGGAAGCTAATGGGACCAGAATTGGTAGAAGAGATGGCAGATAAAGTTTAGTTGATTCAAAATCACATGAGAACAGCTCAGACCAGACAGGAAAGTTATGCAGATAACTGAAGGAAGGATATTTCCTTTTAAGTAGGTGATCATGTCTTACTCACAGTTTCTCTATGGAAAAATTTGATGCGTTTTGATAAGAAGGGAAAGTTGAGTACGAGGTTCATTAGACCTTATGAAATTCTGGAGAAAGTTGGATCAGTTACATATAGAGTGGATTTACCTCCAAGTCTATCCCAGGTACACAATTTTTTTCATGTTTCGATGTTGAGAAAGTATATACCAGATCCATCTCATGTTTTGAGCCCAGAGGTAGTTCAGTTGGAAGAGAATCTCTCTTATGAAGAACGACCTGTTCAGATTCTTGACCGTAGAGAGAAAGTGTTGCAGAATAATGTGATTCACCAGGTAAAGGTTTTGTAGAAAAAAATCATATGGTTGAAGAGGCAACGTGGGAATCTAAAAATTCTATGAGGGATAAATACCCCCACTTATTTTGATAAGTGAATAAAAATTGCGAGGACACAATTCCCAAAAGGGGGGAAAGATGTAACATCCCAGGTAAATGAAGAATAAGATATATTTCATATTTATTAATATTTGTGAATTAAATATTAATTTTAATTTAAAGGGGTTTCTATGTTCGATAGCATGCCCGATACGCAATAACGGGTTTCATTGGAATCTTACGTTGCACACTAATAATATAATATTATTATTTTAAATGGTAGTTAACTCATAGTCGTTGTATTGGAGAAAATGAATGAAACTAACTAAAATATGATTATACATGTTTGTTAAATGAATTTACATTATCCAATAAAAAGTTAGAGGCTTAAAATGTGAATGAATCTAATTTTAAGCATAATTTACATTAAAAGGCCGATTTATCACCTTTTAATGGCGAACCCTTTTTAAATATAGTTTTGTTTACTTTTATACATTCTATATTACCAAATAAAATCCTTATTTATAATGGGGATATCAAATTTTACTTTGGGTATTTTTTTGGTATTTTACTGATAAAGTTCATTTTTTAATGAATAGTGAAAAATATTGTATTTTAATTCAAAAGTGCATTTTAATATAATTTATTTATATGGTTAGATTATCTTTTTAATTAGTTTTAAAGTGAAACTAAAATATATTTTTACCATTTAATCTAATTTTGGTCATTGGAAGTAATTTAACTTTGAAATTGGACATAAACAAGTATCAATCTTTTGATAGTTATTGTTTCTTAAAAACATGCTATTTGTTTTAACAATGGGAATTAATTTTTAAATTAATTAATTCCAATTCTATGTTTTGAATTTGGAAAAATAGGCATCAATTTTGAATTTTTAATATCAAATAATTCTTAGGCTGAATTTTTGGTATTTTTCTGAAAAACATCAATTTTAGATGAATAGTGAAACCACTTAGTAGTAGTTAAAAAACTGACTTTTTCATCTAAATTAAATTTTACCACTTTTTGGAATTGAATTACAAAAATACGACATACATGGTTGTTATCAAGAAGTAAAATGTTGTTCAATAAGACGAAAATAATTTTTGATGAATAGTAACTTTTGACTTTTATTTACCGCAGTTAAAGGTAAGTATAGTAATTCAAGGTTAAAAGAATATTATAATAATTCAAAATTACCTTAACACTTGTCCAAACCTTATTGGTTGATTAATTTACAAACATGGGCATATTTGGGTCGATTTTGGGACCCCATTGAGCCACTTGGGAGTGATAATGACAATTTAGATTAATTAACTTAAAGTAAAGGAAAATATGATAAAAGAAAATATCTTTTATTAAATTAATTTTTATAAGGGTTAATATAAATTATCTTTTTGTCTATAAATATTAATTGTAAATATAAGAATATTTCCTATATCATGGTATTTTTTTTAAAATTTTTAGACATCAAATAAATTAAATTATTTATGACACAATAATGATGAAGTATTTACCTCATTAATAAATGATTTAAACAAATAAGATTATAATGATTAAAATATTATCCAAAACATGTAAAATTATTATTTTATGATTTTATCTCGAATATGAGTCATCTTATCTTCTTCTATAATGATTTTTGGACCTTTAGAAACCAAATATCATTATAAAATAAAATAATATTTTCACACTTTCTTAAAGAGCCCCTCCTCTCCCTTATAAAAGGAGTCCACTTATAACCAATTACTCACACCTATAAAGACATTTGGCTTGTCCAAACTCTTCCCAATTAATCTCCCTACATCCCTATCCTCCTCCTAGAATCCTTACCTTAGGCAGAAGGCACTTCAAGAATTCCTTTGGTTCAAACAAAAGAGAGTTACCCAAATTAAAGGTAACAATTTCTCTTAAATTGTTTTCTTTGATTTTACTTCTCCAACCCCTAAAATATTTTTATTAATTTCTTTTGTAACAACACCAGTATCCTCAATATACTAGTATGTTGTTATTATAAGTATTCAAACTACACTTACACACACCTCCATCTAATGGATGAAGAACATAATGTTTTTATAGATGGAAAACTAAGGCCTCACGAAATGATGATTGTTCAATTACATTTTACCACCTCTCATGGTGGAAATTATGATGGAAATGTATTTATATATGATATATATTATTTTTATTATTTCTTTATGCTTCTTTAATTCCCATTTATAGCACACCTTTATGGTCTCTATAGTGGGTAAATACGATAATCTCATTTGAGGAAGTGCGGACTACCGCCCCCTCAAAGTGATTTGATTCGTTAATGACTTATATGGGATGTATAAAGGATGTAGTTAATGATATTATATATGATATTATACTGGAATTATAATATACCTATTTATCATTATGTTTTATTTCCATTAAAATAATAAATAGAAATGAAAGTATCGTTCATGCGTACGTACGGCTTACCGTCTCTATGAATGGTGCATTTCATTTCTTACCTCTAAATGTTATGTACTATTATAAAAACATGTATATACTGAATATATAGGATATATATGATATCCAAATCATGAATATCATTTTTGATATAATGAACCTTTGACCAAATGGACAACTTGTAAATATAAGGTGTTCATTTTTTTACTCAAGTACCCAATATTGACAAAATGAGCATTATTAACTTAAATGATTTCATAATGTTTATAACATAGTAATAAGTGGTATAAAAGGAATAATAAACTTGAAAAAGGTTCTTAATATAGCATAAATTAACTTTAGTTTATTATTCAGGAGATTAAAGAACGATCGAGTCAAGTCGGACACGAGGTAAGGGACTTCATCTCAATATCCTTTCATTGAGGATTTTTTAGTTTTATACACGACTTTATTTTATACAGTGTATAAACCCCTTTGAATTTTAATTTTATTCAAAGGAAATCTTTTTATATGAAGTGTTTTACTAAATGACAAAAAGGAATATTTTTTTTACGTAATCGGTGACAATGACCTTTCCGCCGCCATGAGTATTATTTGATCTTTGGATTCCTTAACAAGACGAATGTTTTTTAAAAGGAAAAATAAATACCATATACTATTTTTATGTATTTTGGTATTGAAAATGATTTTGATAATGGATTTTTTATTTTAATATCTTGAAATGATATTTTATTATTACAATGTGGAAATGTTATCTTTTCTCTATGCTTATGTTATGTGTTATGATCATGTTATGGTTCTTGGGCATTATTTATGTATACAGGTGGTTCTGTAATAAACATAGGGCGGGTGAGCCCGAGATAGCTCTCCAATTCATTGGATAATGTGACAGAGGTAAACGTGAATGTTTCTCCCAATAGATTTAGGGAATATATTGTGATGGGTATTCCAAATTAACTCCCTATGTAATTGTGATAGCTACAATGTAAGTATGATATGGATGCCACAAGTTACCTTTATGATTAATTATTTCTATGTGTCTTTCATAAATCTTATGATTTAATGAGGTAAGTAAATGATTTCATTTTTTGTATATATTTATGAACAAACGTTTTCATTCTTTGTTTTATAACCCTTACTGAGCTTTTTATGCTCATCCCAAGTTTTGAAATGTTTTCAAAGGACTTAAATATGAATAGGGTCAAGGATGGGATCAAGGAAAAGTCATGTTGTCTAAAATATGGAACTATACCTAACTTTTTGTTCAAGAGTTTTTATTTTAGGAAAAAAATGGAAATTGTGTAGATATGTCTACCTTATAATCTTTTGAGACATAATAGTTATGTCCTAATTCTCTAAAACTCTAAACCTGAAAAGATCCTTAATGTGAATTATTCATTTAATTCAATATTATGTAATGTTTAAGGCCAGGTCCTTATAATTACAACTCATTCATCATTGTCTCATGAGATATAAATCTTTACACAATTAATTTTAGGGATATATAGGTCCCAACCATCACTTAATGAAAATCCATACATACGTGTTCCATAATATATCAATCATTCAACATATCATGAAAATGCATGAGAAAAAATTGGTTTCATTCATAACATCATAAATAACCCATAGAAAGAAAAATGGTCTTCACAAAATTTCTATATGGTATCACCAAATTGAAATAAATAATGTAAATAGTTGATACCCACAACTCAATCACCCAAAATTGTATTTTATAAGAACATTTAGAGGTTGATTCATGAAAAATAACATCCAAGTAAATGAAGCCTTTAAATATAAATTGGAAATAGAATAAAAACCAAAAAAGTGTTTTTAGAAAATTTATTTAAAATTTTCATAAAAGGATAAGCTAGAAATTTTATAAAAGTTCACTTTTGAGAAATCGAATGGAAATAATTTTTAAAATCAATATTTGGAAATAAATATCAATAATAAATACTTGAAAAATAAATAAATTTTTCAAAAATTTTAATTTAAAACATTTTGAAAACATTTACATTTAAAAATAATCTTCAATAATGTATCCTTTAAAAATACATAAAGGTTTCAAAAGGTTCAGGTGAAAAAAAATTTAAAACTTTAACTGTTAAAAAATATTCTTCAATATTGTTGCCTTAAAAATCATAAAGGTTTCAAAAATTTGAAGCAAAATCTTTAGAAAATTATTAATTTTGAAAAAGAAACTTCAATAATAGATCCTTTAAATAAAATAAAGGTTATAAAAATAAATGTGGAGTGGAATATAAAAAAAATTTATTTTGAAAGGATGGAAAACCATTTTAATATTTTGAAATATCTTTTATGAAAACCCACATCATAAAAAGAGTTAATAAAATTTAATTTTAATAATATGATAATGTAAAGATTAAGGTTACGTTAGATAACACATAATTAGGTTTCCAAATATAAAGGATATCATTGATGGTAAGTGAAAACATGGACATGGGTGGGAAACCATTGTTAAATAGAATAAGAATTATTCATAGAAAAGATATACTTATTGAGGAATAAATTAATCAAGGTAAAATATTTGGATTAAAAATTAATTCTAATCAAAGTGTAATAGAATATATTATTAAAGAAAATAATAGGTTGGAATCAACCAAACATGTAACAATGAAGTTTAATAAGAATAATTATAACTCAACAAAGGGAGTTGAGTTATTAAATACCCTTACAACCTTTGTATCCTTTGAATCGGAATCCAATTAAAGAAATTACAAAATATGGATCATTGAACCCCATTAATTAAATGAATATGGTAAAAAAATCATTAGTCATTAATCACACCATATAAAATATTTTATATTTCACAATAAGAAATATGTCTGAAGAAATTAAATTTGAGACAAACAATCCCCTTACCTTAATTTCAAACTTCCACTAAAGCGCTTGAATATCCTATATAAAAAAATAATTATATTAATAACCTATTTTGAAACCTTATTCATATTTATAACCATTTAAAAACTTTATTTATAACTATTCTATACATGTATATTAGTTACTTATTATCTATTTTAATAGAGGGTGTGGGTGATCTTGACCATTTTGAACTAGTTTTGTAATAGCAGTGTTATTCTTCATTCTTCTCCAAAATTTAAACTTTACCTTGTCATAAAAGGTATTTTAATTGATTTTTTATAAGTATTTATGATTTTATAATTTAATTCTATTAGTTTTTTTGTTATTATACTTAAATATTAAATCAATGATGATCATGTTTTGGTGCTTTTTAACGAATGGGCATTGGTATCTTAATTAATGAGTTTAATATTAATGTAACCATTCTATAACCAAAAATAAAATATTTATTTAATTTTTTATATCAAATATTATCAGTAATTAGGTTCTCATAGTCATCCATGATATTATTTTATATCATGTTTCAAGTTGGTTATTAGACCAACCCAAACAAGAACATAGCATAATCAATGGATTATTCTAATTACGAAACTAGTTTCTTTTGAAATAATATCATTATTATAAGAACTAGAGTTTTAATATGAGGTATGGGTCCTTTTTCATTTTAAATTCTTAATTATGGCCTAATGTGAATACCATTTGAGTTCGTGGGTGTATTGGGGTTTTCTAGAGCTTGTTCGGAGCCCGCACAGTTTAAAAAACCATGCAGATGGAGGCTCATGCATGTGCGACAATCTCTGTAGTTTTTTACAGTGGGCTGAGACATGGTTTGTGCATGGTTTGGAAAACCATGTGTAGTGACCAAGAGATGTGACCTTCCTTCCAGTAGTGGTCACATTATTGTCACATGATGTGGCCAACTATGAGGCCAAAACATACGGCCCAGTATTTTGGGTGAAATTAAAAAACCATCCTTAATGAGTTTATAACATTAAACATAATTAAATTTTATTTCTATGTTAGAATAACCTAATGTTTGGGAGCCTCCCCTTAAGGTTAAATCATAGTTTTTTATCCCTCACCTCTATATGATCTCAGAATCTGGCACTTTCAGTCTCGTTGTATCTGCTCCGATGAGTACTCAATTCATTTTGTGTCATTCTTCCTTTGACGTAGTATCAACGGAGTTATTTAGGTGAAATTAAATATGCCTTATTTCCAGGTTATTCATTCATTATTAATTTTTCTCCATGTCTGATTTAAATCAGAAGTTTATACCAGATGGTCACTCTACTGTGGACCTACAGTAGGTGTTCTATAATTTTCCCGAGTTGTTTGGTTATTTATTAAGTTGTTTGTCATTGTTCTACTCTCCATAATATCCAAAATGGACAAAAAAATTAAACTGATTAATTAAATCAAATGAAATGGAACCTGTTAGTGATTTCATTTAGCTTCCTTGAGACTTTTTAGAGGTTGTTTCACCAACCAAGGCCACCCATGGGGTGTGTCATGTTAATTTTCATTTCCATTTCCATTTTTAGAACACCCATGGGGTGAGTTTTTTACTTTACTAGTTAGATGAATCCCGTAATGAATGAATTGAGTTGAATTTCTTGAGTATGAGATGGTTTACCTTCTTTTCATGTTGATGCTTTTGTTTTAATGCTTTATATATGGAACCTGAATTGCTTAAATTAATTATTTATGAATTAAGGAAATGAGTGGGTGAACTCATGAAATTTTATTAATGGTGAATTGATATACGAGTGGTTAAACTCATGGAAAGAAATGGTAATTGAATTGAATGATTAATTTTTATATAGGATTCCATGTGTGTGCCACTCCATGGGTCATGTAAATGGTATAGAATTCCTTGGACCTATATTCTCCTTGGATTATAATTCTGTGGGATACATTGGACCTTGCTTCCCCTTAGATATGGTTTGGTTGGGATCATAGTGGAAATGGTTGATAGACATGCTCCTTGAACCCCAACTCAAGCCTAACCAAGTTTCCATTAAGATTATTCTGGGACTTGATGAGGATTCCTTGGTTTAATACACCTTGGATCCAACCCTGAGGGGTATTACATTACTAATTATGTGGAACGGTTGTGGTAAATGTGACTTTCATGATTATATGGCACAACCATGGTATTTTTGACTATTCTGTTTATACATAAAGGTTGTGATTATTAATACATAGGTTGTACAATATGGTCATGGTTGGTATGATATGTTTGGATGTTTGGTGAGGTCGTGTTGGTTGTTTCTATATTTTTGGTAGTTTCCTTGTTATAGGATCTTGACACTTGTTTTTTAGGGAGCCTAGTATAGCTATATAGTATCAATTGTCTTGTAGTATATACACCATGGGAACTTTACTTTTATTTACTATTTACCGATAATAAAAATTGTATGATGCTTTAGTTTGTTATATTGAACAGCTAGGACTTTCTATAGACCTTTGGGTGGTTACCTACTGCTATTATATCTCACGCCCTATTCAGGCTGTCGTTGGGTACCCGGACAGACTTTATTGATGCAGGTAGGGATCGGGGAAAGTGTCTATGGTTTGATGGTTGACTTTGTGCCATGATTAGGACTGGGGGAGAATGGGACTGATATGAGGCTCGTGATGCTATTTAGAGATAACACTTTTGGGTCATTTTTTGTATTTTGATACGTGTATTGTACTGACTACTCTATACCTATTTTGGATGCTTTATAGAGACATGTATCATCATATTTTGTATATGATATTTCTACTTGAATTATTTATCTATTCCTGCTATTAATCTATTGTACAATTGTTATACAACTTCCACTATTGATTTTTTATTTCTATTATGTTGTGTTACACTCTAGTAATGAAGGCATAGTCTCACCATAAACACACCCCAAGACCTCACTGCTAGTCGATAGCCTCTGGAATTCAAGAATATGTGCTTGATTCCATGTGTTCAACTAGGCTTTTGGCACTATTGAGTAGAATCTAGGTTTGATACATTACAAAGTGGTATTATAACATTTTTTCTGGATTATTATTTGGTGAAAAAGATAGGGATTTAAAGGAATTATAATTTGGTAATGATTTGTGTTTGGGAATAGCTAACCCACATATAGGAAAAATCCAAATTTCCTTGAATAAAAATAATTTTTTTTGGGATTTTGACTATTATAGTTGATTTGATTCCACCATTGGGGTGATGAACTTGAATTGTGAGGTTATTAGTTATACAATTGTGGGTTCTATTTTATTGAAACCTAATGAGATAATGGTATTCCATCTCATGCATCATTTTAAGAACTCAATAGGATTCACATTCCAAGCATTATTCCATGCCATATAGGATGAATTTCTTATTTTCATGATGTTGTGATAGGTTTTTTGATAGATATACCTACTACTGCGATAGATATCTAGGAAGTAAATTGGAAGAAATGATTGGTACTTAGTGTTACTTCCGCAACCTAAGTAGTGTTTTCCTGATTAGGCTACATCAGACACCCTAAGAATCCAATTGTGGCATGTATATTCCTGGACCATGATTCGCATGAACTATAACATGTTATGGTTTGGATTGAGTGGATGAAATATTTTAGTTCATGGGGATTATGAGACCTTATGGAAAGTGATACACCATTTGGTTCAACCATTTAAATTGAAATGTGAAAATAATATGGAAATTAAATGGAAAATTGAAATTATAAATAGAGAACTTGACTTAGAACCGGATTTTGAGTGGGAAAGAGGTAGTGTCTCTAGTGAATTTTATGACTATTATTTTTTATAAAGTCTTGGATTTAGGAGTAGGTTTTGTTGTATGACCTAGTTATAGGAAGGTTTTGACCTATCCAATTCTTTGAGCTGTGAAATTTTGATATCGATCTTTATGAGGCGTGTGTATGAAATTATAGAGACATGCCACCATGATGACATCTAATCATATTCCAGGAAGGTGGCGAATATCATGCTCTAGATGTGGTGGACCATGGGATACTTGTGGGTCCTTATTTATTTCCATATTTGTCCTCAATAGTTTTTTTGACACAGGTGTTGAGGCATAGTTTCATGATGTGTTTTTCCACTTCATGAAAACTTTTCAAGGAGTGTCATAGCCTGCCTTATCTATGGATGAGCTGACACATGTGTTCCAGTAGCAATATCCTACCATGTTTTCAAGGGATGGAATTATACAACCTACTAAGATGTGTCTTGAGACAACACTATCAATCTTCAAGCATCTATATACACCTACTAAGAGGAGAGTGAAGTTCGTGACTTATATGATTAAAGGACCATCAAAGTGATAGTGAGATGTTTTGAACCAAGTTAATAGGATTTGAGATATGGTTTGGGTTAAAATATAAACTAGGTTTTATGAATACTTTTACCCTGAGAATCTGAGGGTAGAGTATTCTAGTGAGTTCATGTGTTTGGAGAAGGTCACTATAATGATTATGGAGTACTCAACATTCTTTACAAAGTTGCAGTTTTTTGTGTCGAAATGCCTTTTGAATGAGTTATCAAGGGTGATATACTTCAAGAAAAGTCTCTGACATGCCATTTGATCTCAGGTCAACATGTTTTTATTGACCTCTATTACTAAAATTGTGAATAGAGAATTGATTATAGAGTGGAACCTGTGAAAGTCTAGGGGCGCAAAGAATAGTAGTGCAGTATTTCGACCTAGTGGTTCAGTATCTTCAGGTAGGAAGCATCATTTTGAGGCTTGCCAAGAGATGAGTACCATTCAATCTGTGAGTACCGGTAGCTTAGTTTTCTATCATCGGTGTGGCAGATGGAGACACGTGAAGAATTAGTGTGATCGTGACCTAGTTGAGTTCCTAGATTTCATTAGGATAGGTTGTGTGCAATGTTTCTGTAGGACCTTCCCTCTAGTAGTGATTCATATGGGGTCATCTCTAACAATAGGTTTGGGAGTGGGTTTCTCAACCCTATGTCATGTAGGGAGCTAGAGTAGTACCAATTGATTAGGATGAGGTGGAAATGGTTGTGGTTGAGGTATCCAGGAACCAGTTACACTAATACATCAGAGTGGGCTACTTCAAGTAGTGAGGTTGTGTAATAGGGTTTCAGTTTAGTCTAGATCTATTATTTATAGTCTACCCCTGAGGAGCAGGGTTCCAAAACATATACGGTGAGAGGTACGATCTTATTATCCTCTACTCATGTATATTCTCTCTTTAATATGGGTGCATCACATATTTTCATATCTATACCTGTGATAGAAATACTTAGGCTTGTGATTTAGTTTTTTGAGGTTTTTATAATGTTTTAAGATCCATTATGGATTAGGATGGAGGATGTATGTTAGTGAAGGGAGTTCTCTCTTGAGGTTTGTGAGTTTCACTTGGTCTAGAATCTTTCTTCCTCGAGCTGACCGGGTTTGACGTTATACTCGAGATGGACTGGCTAGTAGCTTTTCTAGCTTATGTTGAATGATATCATCATAGGGTGACTTTCACATCACTAGAGGGTGTAGTTTATATTCATAGGGGTGAATAGGATTTCCAAGCAATCAGATCTAGACTATAGTATCATGGGTTAGGCAGGATGATATCACAAATTTCTAGTTTGTATCTGGATGATCTGGAAGTGAATTAGGAATACCTTCCTCCAGTGTTTGATTGTTTTATGGATGTGTTCCTGGATGACTTTTATATTTTACCACCTATGATAGAGGTTGAGTTATCCATTGATCTAGTGACAGGAGATACATCAGATCCATTACTCTTTACAGGATGGCTACTATAGAGTTAAAGGAGCTCAAGAGGTAGCTATAGGATTTGAAGGGAAAGGGTTTTATTTGAACCAGTACTTATTTTTGGGGTTCACTGATTCTTTTTTGAAAAGGAAATATGGTAACCTTATGTTATGTGTGGATTATCAAAAATTGAACCAGTTGACGGTTAAGAACCGGTATCCCTTTCCACAGAAAGATGATCTTTTTTACCCTCTTAGAGAAGCTCAGGGGATCTCAAAAATTGATTTGAGATATAAAAACCATCGAGTGCATGTTATAAATGCATACATACCTCGTAAAACCTTTAATATATAGTATGTTCTATACGGGTATCTAGTTATGTCATTCAGTCACATGAATGAGCCAGGGTTTTACATGGAGCTAATGAACTAAGTCTTCAATCCTTATCTAGATTCATTAGTGGTGGTTTCTATGGATTATATCTTGGTGTATTATCAAAATCAATATGACCATAACAAAAATCTTGATATAATATTGGATACACTAAGAGAGCATCATTTATATGCTAATATCAGAAAGTTTTTCTTCTGGATGGATAAAATTAAGTTCATGTGTCATATTATTTCAGATATAGGAGTATCAATAGACCCAAAGAAGGTGATAGCTATAGTTTCCTGGGATCATCCCAAAAACTTCTTTGATATGCAGATTTTCTTAGGGCTAGATGGATATTACAGGAATTTTATACATGAATTCTCAGGTTTAGAAGCACTGCTAATGGGCTTGACTGAGAAGAGTGTGAAGTTTTTATGGGAAGATTCCTATGAGACATCCTTTCAGGAGCTAAAAGTGAGATTGACTTCAGCACTAGTCTTGATACTAACAGAGCAGGGAAAGATCTACATTGTGTATTGTGACACATCATGCATCATTCTTGGAGAAGTGATAATGCAAGGGGATAGAGTCATGGTGTACAAGTCTCGACAAATGAGGTTACATGAGGGGAATTACCCGATGCATGATCTCAAGTTAGCTGAAGTTGTTCATGTTTTACATTGTTGGAGGTAATACTTACTAGGAGAGTGTTTTGCAGTGTAAATAGACCACAAAATCCTCAAGTACATATTTACATAGTGTGATATAAATCTGAAGTAGTGAATATGGATTGAGTACCTATATTCTTTTGACTTTGAGATTTTCTACATGACTGGAAAGGGAAATGCAGTTAATGATGCACTGAGTATGAGGACTTAGATATAGAATGTTCAGGAGGCCAATAGTGAGTGGAAACTTATGGATTTGTTCTTTGAAATTCACTTGGAGGTGCAGGATAGTGAGGGGAAGACGTTTCTTTCATCATTAGCTATGACCTCTACACTACTAGATAGAGTGTGGATGAGGTAGCTATCAGATTCATAGGGCCTAGTCTTATGTGAGAGTGTCGTAGGTGAGGTCCCTCCTCTTGGTTGGACCATAGACGATGATGGTATCCTATGTATTCATGGTCGTGTTTGGGTTCTAGTGGACATACATGAAGATATGATGTTGGAGTTCCATGCCTCAGTTTGGGCAGTGAACCCCAGTGTCACCAAGATGTATCATGACTTAATACATTAGTATTGGTGGTTAGTTATGAAATGATATGTATCTATTATTGTTATGAAGTGTTCTACCTGTTAGTAGGTGAAGGAGGAACATCAGCGACCACATAGACTTTTACAGTAGTTACTAATTCTTGAGTGGAAATGAGATGATGTTGTGATGGATTCCATGGATGGTTTTCTGAGGTTTCCATAAGGTAGTGATATTGTTTGGTTTGTTGTTGAAAGTCTCACGAAGGATTATCATTTATTTCTAATCAAGTAGACCTTCAGTGTGGATGATATTGGGAGGTTGTATATCTATGAGATAGTATGACTTCATAGGGTCTTGCGCGCTATCATTTTAGATAGGTATGAATGGTTTATGTCTCATTTATAGAAGATTTTTCGAAGGGATCTAGGTACACAGGTTCTTATGATCACGGCATATCAGCCTCATACTAATTCCCAGTCAGAGTGTATGATATAGGTTCTTGAGGACATGTTACAAGAAAGAATTCTGTATTTTGGGGGCTCTTGGGAGATACATATACCCCTTAATTATTTTTCCGACAATAATATATATCAGGAGACTATAAATATTACACCTTATGATAATTTTTATGGTAGGCTATGTCTATCGACCCTGTACTGGTTAGAGGTAGGTGAGACATCTTTTCTGGGACCACATCTTGTGTAAGATAATTCTGAGAAGATCCAGTTGATTCGGAAGTAGAAGGCTATTGCACAATCTCAATAGAAATCTTACGTCAATCACCGTAGATGACCTCTATAGTTTTAAGACTAGGATCGGGAATTTTACATGTTTCTCTAAGACTGGGACACAGATGGATCGGGAGATAGGGTAAGCTTTCACCATGATATGTTAGGTCGTTTGAGATTTTAGGTGGAGTTGGTCTGGTAGCCTATCACTTTCAGTTACCTTAGAGGTACTAATCCATGCATGAAATCTTCCATGTATCTCAGATGCACTGTTATCATTTGGACCCATGTCATTATTTTCAACCTGAGGAGGTTGAGTTATAGGTAGATGCATCCTTTGAGTGGAATCTTATTCCTATCATTGATAGGAGTGTGAAGGTTCCATAAGGCCATTAAGTTCCTATAGTATGTATGCTATAGAAACACAACCATTTATAGGAAGATACTTGGGAGTGGGAGGCCGACGTACATGATCAGTGGTTGGAGTTATTCTTAGATGAATCTTGATCACCCTTAAGAGGGAAATTCTTGGATGAATTGCTTTAAGGGGGAAAGATCCTAAGAACCTGGGTTTTCATATGAGGTATAGATCCATTTTTTTCCAATTTAAATGATTAATTATAACCTAATGTGAATACTCTTTGAAAAAGACATAAATTTTTCAAAAGGGATATATGAATAAATTTTAAAAAAAATTACTTTTAAAAAATAATCTTAAATAAAGGGGCCTTAAAAAATCGTAAATGTTTCAAAAATTTGAAGTGAAATCTTTAGAAAACAGTTACTTTTGAAAAAGAAACTTAAATAATATATCCTATAAATAAAAAAATGTTATTAAAATAACTATAAGTACTCGGCCTTAAACATTACTTATTATTGAATTAAATGAATAATTCACATAGAGGATCTTTTCAGGTTTAGAGTTTTAGATAATTAGATCATAAATCATGCATTACATTCCACATTTAAATAATGTGGTTACATAAAAGATAGTATTAATTTTTTTCCCATCGACAGAAACATATTTAAAACAAAACATGGATTCTTTCATGAAACTTCCTTGACCCTATCATCACATCATGTACCTTTCCCTTGACCTATGAAAAACATTTCAAAAACTTTGGATGAGCATAAAAAGCTCAATAAGGGATATAAAAGTACAAAATGAAAACATTATTCCATGTATCAAATCATAGTTTACCCATAAAACATGATCACTTTAACATACCTCATCAAATCATGAATAAATCATAGAAATCATAAGACATAAAGGTAACTTGAGGCATTCATAACATTCTTACGTAGGGAGTAACCCTCTTGGTTACGTTTGGAATACCCATCATAGTATATTCTCTAAATATCTTCGGATAAACCTTAACGTTTAACTCCTTCACGTTACCCAATGCATTGGAGAGCTATATCGGGCTCACCAGCCCTTAGTTTATCACGGAACCACATGTATTCATAAACAATGCCCAAGAACCATAACATAATCATAGAACATAACTTAAGCACAATGGAAAGATAACATTACCACATTGTAATAACAATATAACATTTTAAGATATTGAAATAATGAATCCATTCTAAAAACCATTTTCAAAACCATTTAAAACATTTAATAAAGAAATTTTTTAATCAAAGTGTCCCATACCACTTTCAAGATTTTAAAATTTTAAACCATTAATATCCATATAAATAAATCCTTAAAACCATTTTGAAAACATGGATATTAATGAGAAATATTTATAAGTATAAATCATTAAAACATTTAAAATGATATTTTAGTTAAAGGGTTTTTAACAAAATTAGAGACAGTTGAATACAATAATTGAGGATAACATTTAATCATAACTTTATAATATCATGAGAATAAATGGATTCATGATATAATATTCCAAAGGACATTATATACACCATTATAATAGTGAATTGGTGCATAACAACAATGAAGTCTCAATATAAATGTAAAATGAGATGAAATCCCTTATAAAGAAAGGATAAATCAATCTCATAATTATGTGTGAAAAATATAAATAAACCCAATATAAGTGGATATTAAGTGTAAAATAATCAAATTTCATTCAAACATATTCAAAGGATTACATATTCAATAACTATAAGTTGAACCCAAAGAAATCGAAATTGGGTTAAGAAGTTCCCTTGGTAAAAATTAGACAGCCTAACGGCTTCACTTCCAACTTCAGAAAATGAGTTGATAAGAGATTAAAAGGGTATCTCATCACTTGGACATAAAATTTACATCAATAAGGATATATAAGAACATATCCCAACATTACAATATGTAAATTAAAAGACCCAACAAAAGAAGTATTTTAAAAAGAGGAGGGTGAAAGGTTCCCTTACCAACTTGGGTATCTTTCGAAACATACACCCCATGAAAGAAGGAAAATACAACATTGATGTAAATACTCATAAACAAAAGTATATTACACAAAGAGTAGAATAATGGGCAGTAAATATACCACTAAAAGTAAATGGTGGAAAATGTAGCATAAATCTCACGGGAATAAAAGTGAGATGAAAAATCCCTTACGAAAACTCGGCAGCCTAACGGCGCCACATAAAACTTCCAAAAATGGATTGATGAGATCAAATAGGTTATCTCATAATATTAACATAAAATTTACAGAAATAGGAATATAAAATAACATCCCCAACATAACAAAGAAGATCTTAAAAGAAGTGACATAAAGGAGAGTACTTAAAAAGAAAGAGAGAGGTTGGATCTCTTACGAAAATTCAGCAGCCTAACGACGCCACTCAAAACTTCCAAAATGGATTGATGATAGAAAATAGGTTGTCTCATAATATTAACATAAAAAAGTACAGTAATATTAATATAAAATAACATCCCAATCATTAGAAATATTATCTTAAAAGAAATGACATAAAATAGTATACTTAAAAATAAAGAGAGGGGTAGGATCCCTTACCTCGTGTCTGACATGACTCGATCGTTCTTTAATATCCTAAATAATAAAATTTGGTCAATTTATAATTTCTTAAGTACCTCCTTTAAATATTATTATTCAGTTCATATCACATATTATAATGTTATAATAATTGGTTAATAAAGTGAGTTCATATCAGACGTTTTTGTTGATGTTCGGTACATGAGTAAAAATTGAACTTGTTGGAAAAAAAAATTCCATGTAGTTATAGGTACATCATATCCAGAATAGTATTGATGTTTTAAATATCATATATATCCAGTATATATTTATTTTATACTATTCCATATCATTTTGAGATAAAAAAATTAAAAGCACCGTTCATGGAGATGGTAGGTCGTACGTACGCATGAACGCTACTTTCATTTTTTGTCATATTAATGGAATTAAAACAAAATGACAGATATATATATATTAATTCCAGAATTATATCCATCATTTAGATGTAATATATTACATATATATCCATTATATATATGTACTTATAATAGTACATAACATTTGGAGATAAGAAATGAAATGTACCGTTCATGGAGACGATAAGTCGTACGTGCGCATGAACGCTACTTTCATTTCTTTTTTTTGTATTCAATGGAATTAAATAATAATGATATAAAGGTATATTATAATTCCATTAGGATATCATATTTAATACCATTAATTCCATCCTTTATACGTCCCACATATAGCATTAACGAATCAAATCACTTTGAGGGGGCGGTAGTCCGCACTTCCTAAAATGAAGATATCGCGTTTACCCATAATGGAAACCATAAAGGTATGCCATAAATGAAAAATACAGAAGATTAAGGAAAAAATAAACATATTATATATCATATATAAATATATTGGCATCTTAATGTCCACCTTTGAAGGTGTTAAAAGAATATTGAACAATCATCGTTTCGTGAGGCAGTAATTCACCATCCACAGAAACAGTATGTTCTTTAACCATTAGACGGAGGTGTGTGAAATTTTAGCTTGAATACTTCTTATAAAAACATCCTATTATATTTAATATACTGGTTTTGTTACAAAAAAAAGTAATAAAAAGAGATTAGTGGTTTGGAGAAGCAAAATAAAACAAAAGAACACAAGGGAAGACATTACCTTTAAATCGGGTAACTCTCTTTGATTTGAGATCAAAGGCTTCCTTGGAAATGATTATTCCCAAAGTGAGGCTTCAATGATGAATATAGGGATGTTTAGAGACAAAATGGGCAGGGTTTGGCCAATCCAAAGGCTTTAGAGGTGTGGGTAAGGTGGTAGAGGTGGGGGCCTTTTTTAAGGGGAGAGGAGGGGCACTCATGGAAAGTTATAAAAGGATACTTTATTATAAAATTATTTTCGGATTTTAAAGGTCCCAAAATTATATATTTCGAGTATAAGGTGATAAGAGTTCTAAATACACCCATCCAATAGGTTTTTGACATGTTTAGGTCTTATATTTTACATTATCTTTTCATTTTATTTAAATTGTTAAATAATGAGGTAATCGCTGCATCATCATGGTGTCATAAATAAATTAATTTATTTAATGTCTAAAAATTATATAAAAAACTATCATGATGTATAAAATCTTTTTAGATTTCTAATTAATATTTATAGTCAAAAATATGACTTGTATAACCCCATTTAAAAAAAATAGTAAAAAAACTCATGTTTGTGACATTTTTATTTTAACTTTAAATAAAAAGTTATTTATGTCATTTTCCTACAAAAGTGCCTCCATGGGATCCCCAAGTTGACCCATGGATTTTATTGGTCGGCCATGACACATACAATGAGGGTAGGACATGTGTCTAGGTCATTTCATATTATTAAAACATTATTTTTACCTTAAATTTCACTAATTACCTTTAATCGCGATTAATAAAACTTAAAAGTTACTATTCACCAAAAATTATTTTAATCTCATTGAACCACATTTTAATTCTTAATGACAACCATGTATGTCGGATTTTTGAAAATCAAATCATAGAAGTGGCAAATTTTCATTCAAACGAAAAATCATTTTTTTAACTACCACTTAGTGGTTTCACTGTTCATCTAAAATTGAAGTTTTTCAGAAAAAATACCAAAAATTCACCCTAAGCTATATTTGAGATTCCGAATTCAAAAATGATGTCTATTTTAAAAAATTCAAAACATATAAGTTTCATTAATTAATTTAATAATTAATTCCCACTGTCAAAACAAATAGCCTGTTTTTAAGAAACAATATCTATTAAAAGGTTGACACTAGTTTAAGTCCAATTTCAAAATGAAATTAATTCCAACGACCAATATTGGATTAAATGGTAAAAATATATTCTAATTTCACTTTAAAAACAATTCAAAAGATAATCTAATCATATAAATAAATTAGATTAAAAAGATTTTTTGAATTAAAATACAACATTTTTCACTATTCATTAAAAATGAACTTCATCAGAAAAATACCAAAAATTTACACAAAGTAAATTTTGATGTCCCGATTCTAAAGAAGAATTTTATTTTTGTCAAATATAACACATAAAATTGTCAAAAAGTGGATTTAAAAGAGGTTCTCCATCAAAATATGGTTAATCGACCTTTTAAAGAATATTAGAATGTTTACGCTTAAAATTGGATTCGTTCGCATTTTTAATCCTTTAACATTTATTGTAAAAAGTAAAAATATTTGACAAACATATATAATCATTTTTTAGTTAGTTTTTTTCATTCCCGCCATTACAACGGCTAGGCGTTAACTACCATTTAAAATAATATTATTTTATTATTAGAGTGCAACGTAAGATTCCCAAGAAACTCGTTGTTGCGTATTGGGTACGCTATCGAGCATAGCGTCCCCTTTAAAGTAATATTAATATTTTATTCAAAAATATGGATAAATTTGAAAATTTCATATTCTTTATTTACCTGGGGTGTTACAATAACTATGGAGTGGAATATAAAACATGTAAGATAAAACATTTAATTTTGAAATGACGTAAAAACATTTTCATATTTTGAAATGTCTTTTATGAAAACCCACATCATAAAAAGAGTTAATAAAACTTAATTTTAATAATATGATAAGGGAAAGATGAAAGTTTCATTATATAACACATAATTAGGTTTCTAAATATAAAGGATAGAATTTGTGGGAAGGTAAAACATGGACATGGAAGGGAAATCATTGTTAAATAGAATAATAATTATTCTTAATAAAGATTTACTTTTTGAGGAAGAAATTAATCAAGGTAAAATATTTGGATTAAAAATTCATTATACTCAGAGAGGAATAGAATTTAATATGAAATTAAATATTAGGGATGAAGCAACCAAACATGAAATAATGAAGTTCAATATGAATAATTCTAACTCAACAAAGGGAGTTGAGTTAATAAAGACCCTTAAAAACTTGGTATCCTTTGAATCATGATCCAATTAAAGAAATAATAATATATTGATCATAAAACCCCATGAATTACATTAATATGGTAAAATACATTCATTTTAATGTAATCACATAATATAAATTATTTTATATTTAACAATAATAAATATATCGCAAGAAATTAAATTTGAGACAAAGAATCCCCCTACCTTAATTCTTGACTTCCACTAAAGCGCTTGAATTTACTATATAAAAAAATAACTATATTAATCACCTATTTAGAAAACTTATTCATATTTATAAACTTTTGTAAAAATTATTTATAACTATTCTCTAAATTTATATTATTTACTTATTATCTATTTCAATAGAGGGTGTGAGTAATCTTGACCATTTTGAACTAGTTTTGTAATAGCGGTGTTGTTTGTCATTCTTCTCCAAAATTTCATATTTCCCATATCATAAAAGGTATTATAATTGATGTTTTATAATTATTTATAATTTTATAATTTCATTATATTTATTTTTTGTTTAAGATATTTAAATATTAAATTGGTTATGATCATGTTTTGGTGATTTTTAATGAATGGAAATCGGTATCTTAATTAATGAGTTTAATATTAATGTAGGCATTAAAAAACAAAAAACAAAATATTTATTTACTTATTTATATCAAATATTATTTGTAATTAAGTTCCATATTCATCCATTATATCATTTTATATCATTGTTCAAGTAGGTGATTAGACCGACCCAAAAAAGGACATAGCATAATTAATGGATGATTTTAATGATGAATCTAGTTTCTTTTGGAATAATATTATTATTATAAGAACTAGGGTTTTCATATGAGGTAATAAACCTTTTTATTTTGGTTTAAATGATTAATTATGACCTAATTTGAATACTCTTTGAAGTCATGGGTGTATCAAGTCTGTTTGGAGATTTTTTCGAATCCTGGATTTTTGGAAGAAAATGGAAGGTGACACCATGTAAAACCATGTGGGGTAGGTCACATGGTTACCACTAACTGTGTAAGGAAGGATAGTGTTATGGAGGAGACTAAATGGTTTTATAAACCATGTGGATATATTACTACACCCATGTGGTAGTCTTTATAGTTTTTAATATGGGTTGATCATGGTTAGCGCATAGTTTGAAAAACTGTGTGCAATGATCGTGTGAGGTGACCCTCCTTCCAGTAGTGGTTGCACGATTGGCACATGGTGTGGCCAACCATGAAACCAAACCATGTGGCCCAGTATTTTGGGTGATATTAAAAAATATCCCTTAATGATTTTATAACTTTAAACCTAATTATATTTTCTTTTTCCATTGGAAGAACCTCATGTGTGGGAGCCTCCCTTGTAGGATAAATCATTGTTTTTTATCCCTCTCCCCCATCCAATATCTGAATTGAGCATCTCCAGTCTCATTTTATCTACTCCAATGAGTAATAAATTCATTTTGTGTCATTATTAATTTGACTTTGTTTCAACATCATTATTTAGGTGAAAGCTAATATTCCCTATTTCCATGTTCTTCATTCATTCTTTATTTTTCTCTTTATCTAAGTTGAATTAGGAGTTAATACTGGAAGATCACTCTATTACATAACTAAAGTAGGTGATCTATAATTTTCCCAAGTGGTTTGGTGCTTTATTAAGATATTTTTCATTATTCCACCCCCTATAATTTCTATTGTGTCCCCGAAATTGAACTAATTAATTAAATTAAATTAAATTAAACCTATTAGGGATTCCCTTTAGCTTCCTTGTGACTTGTTGGAGGTTTTTTTTCCAACCAAGGCCACCCATGGGGTGTTCTATGTGAATTTCCTTTTCCCTTTACATTATTAAACCACCCATGGGGTGAGTTTTGTGCTTTCCAAGTTAGATTAATTCCATAATAAATTAATTGAGTTGAATTGCTTGATTAGGAGATGGTTTTCCTCCTTTTCATGTTGATGCTTTTCTTTGAATTATTTATATATGGAACTTGAATTGCTTAAATGGATTACTAAGTAATTGAGGAAATTAGTGGGTAAACTCATGAAATATGATTGATGGTGAATTGATATATGAGTGGGTAAACTCATGGAATGAAATGGTAATTGAATTGAATAATGAATGAATATATAGGGAGCCATGTGTGTGTTATGCCATGGGTCATGGAAATGGTAGAGAATGACATGGACATGTATGATCCTTGGATTATGATTCTATGTGATTCTTTGGGCCTTACTACCCCTTGGATCTGGTTTGGTTAGACTCACAGTGGACATGGTCAGTAGAAATGATCCTTGGATCCCAACTCAAGCCTTTCCGAGTTTCCATTGAGATGCTCCTGGTACTCGATAAAGATTCCTTGGTTCACTGCACCTTGGATCTGGCCATGAGGGGTCTAACATTACTGATTACATGGCACATCTATGTTAAATGTGACCTATGTGATTATACGACATGACCATGCTATATGTGACTCTTCTAGTTATATGGAAAAGTTGTGATTGTTGATACAAAAGTTTTAAGACATGGATATGGTTAGTATGATATGTTTATATGTACAATTAGGTCATGTTATTTATTTCTATATTTTTGGTAGATACCTTGTTATAGGATCTTGAAAATTTTTTTGTGGGTATATTGTTATGGCTATATAGTATCACTTGTATTGTAGTATATATGCCATGGGCACTTTACTTTTATTTACTGCTTACTTGTGATATAAATTTCATATTGTTTTAGCATGTTATATTGCACATCCAGGGATTTCTATAGACCTTTAGGTGGTTACCTATTAGGATTGTATCCCATGCCCTGTCTGAGCCACCATTGGGTACCCAATAGAGTTTATGGATGTAGGTGGGGACTGGGGAAAGCACCAATAGTCCGATGCTTGAATTTCTTCCATGCTTAAGAGAAGGGGGTCATGGGATCGATCTAAGGCTCATAATACTATTCATATATAGAAATTTTGTTTATTTTTTAGTATTTTGATAAATGTATTTTATTTACTACTATATACTTATTTTATATTCTTTTTATAGACATGTATCATTATCTTTTGTATATGAGATTTGTGTTGTCATTATTTATCTATTCATGTTGTTAATATATTGTTTTAATGTTATACTACTTCCATTATTGATTTATAATTTTTATTACACTATGTTATACTCTGATAATTATTTCATACTCTCCACATAGACACACCCCAAAATCTCACTACTATTCGACAGCCTCTTGCATTTGGGAAGATGCGCTTGAGGCCATGTGGCCAACCGGGCTCGAGGCACTATTGGATGGAATATAGGTTTTGGATGTTACAATTATTGAAGAATAATGGTTATATTATTTAGATAATTTTATGGGGGAGAATAATATTTTAATAGTATTTAATAAATAATAAATAAACTTGATGAAAGGGTACATGTAACTTTGGAGAGGTGATAGTCCACACAGCACATGGTTAACAATTTCATTTCTTGAAGATTGAGAGGGAAAGAGGGTGGATTAAAAAATTTATACTCATAATCATAATTATTTTATATATTTCACATTAATTATTCAATTTCACCTTTTTAATCAGTGAAGAGATACAGTGGCGAAAAAAATAGAAGTCATCGCTTTGTGGAGGCGGTAGTCCGCACAACGCACAGAAAACGGTTTCATTATTCTTAGTAGAAAAGGGAAAAGGTAGTTAATATTTATTACCTTGGAATAATAATATTAATTATAAAAACAATATTTATTTTATTATATAGAATTTATAAAATTGGTTTTTGTAAAGTAAAAAATAAAAAAAATGAGGTTAGGAAAAAAAGTATTCACATTGAAATCTTTGAGTTTTCCTTAAAGGATTCCTCAAAAATAGAGGTATTAAGACAATATCATATGATCATATAATCAATAAAAGGAATAATATTATAGGTTAAGGAAAAAAGGATTATTTTAAAGAGTAAATTTAATAATTTTATGGGTATTGAAGGGGTGGTGAGAGGACCCTTTTATGAGTGGTGAGAATGGAATGTTTATAAATATTTCAAATTTATATAAAGAGAGTGCATGTTTCACATGTAAAGAATACTCCAAATGGATAATAATGGATTTTGGTATGAGATAATTATGATCATACCACAAACATTTATTTTAAAATATGTTTTAAATAAGTTTTTAAGTTCTTTACTCTTATAATTTTTACCTTTACCATTTTTTGTTTTACCATGGTAACTAATCTTTACCTCAGTATTTTACTTTTAATTCCTAAAAATAAAATCTCCCTTATGAAATAATTTTAACTTAATTATTAGAAATATGAAATTAGTTTCGTGAAATAAAATTTATATGTTTAATAAATTTAAATTTTAACATTATCTCAAGTAAAGCGTAAAACCCCGTTTTTCGAAAAAAGTGTATTTTTAAGCTTAATATTTATGTGTAGGATAAAATTATCAATATATTTTGTATTTATGATATAAATTGGTTTATTTTAAAATAAATAAAACTTATGTGGCTTTAAAATGAATCCAAAACTGGGTTTTACCAAAATAATTTTTAATTAAAAAAATGATCGAAAACAGTTTTTATTGGAAAATATTATTTAGGTTGTTAAATATAAGTTTTATAAATTCATAATGGTATTTTTAAATGTATAGTTTTACTCATTAAATTCATATTTTATTAGGAAAATTATTTTATAAGTTTTTTAATTATACTTACCACTTGATACAATCATAAATGCTATGATTTTAGTAAAAACTGTATTTTTAATTATTCACCTAAAATCAATTATTTTAGAAAAATATAAAAAATTAACTCTGAGAAAATTTTGAAATTATAAATTTAAAAAATTAATTTCTTTTTATCAAATTAAAATTATAAAATCTATATATTTTTTTATTTAAATTAAAATACAAAATATAAAGAAAGGTTGTTTTTTATTGAAAAATGACATTTTAAACTTCAAGTGTATTTAATATTATTTTATATAAATTTATAAAAAAAATAATTCTGAATAATAATTTATAAATACAAATATTTTATATTGTAATAAACTTTTAACTATGATCAATTTAATTTATTAAGGTAAAATATAATTCCACTTTTTAAAATGGCTCTTCGAAAGGAATTTTTTAAAATAGTTAGTTAAAGAAAAATAATAATATGAAATTATTTTAATTTATTATTATTTATTTATTTAAAAATTATTATATTATTCATGTAATTTTAATATGTCAAGTTCATTTTAGTCATGTTTTACATTCATTGTTGTGCGTGACACAAGCTATCGAAGATAGTATTAATTTAAAGGATTTGAAATATCAAGTCGTTACATTTTACCCCCTTAAATAAATTACATCATCATAATTAAAATCATTAATCCCTGATAAAATTGGGCAATTTTATTCTTAAAATATTTATAATTAAGGATATAACTTCTAATATGACATCTACCTTACTATCTTAGGTTATTTTTAAGTTACTTATCTTTCATCAAACAACAATAAGCTTTTATATAATTATATACCATAGATTGTATATACCCTAATAATATATTATATATTACATACCTTTCCAAAAACTATTTGAATCACCAAGAAATTAAATCATAGAAAAATCATATATTCTTACAAAAATTAACTCTATCTTTAACCCTCAATTGGTATTAACTACCTGTCCATAAGGTTACACACTAGTAAATATATATCATAATCCCAAAATGAGATAAACTTCACTAAAAATAGCCTAGATAACAATTTCATTAAATAAATAATAAATTTCAAGGCTATCAATACTATATTACTCACTTTCATCAAAATTAATCAGCCCTTTATTACCTCAACATCAAGAATATATTAAACCTAAGATTTATCCATACCTCAATCATATGTTCTTCAATAGTTATCCCCAAAAATATAACCATTTTATAAAATCACATTCCAAGGTTATTGATACAATTTAATATATGTTTCCAAACCTTTAAAGAAAAACTATTGAAGAAAAATCCTCATATATTTCATATAATCCTCATAAATTTTAGAATATACTAGAATATCATTGATAAATATCACTCAAGAATTAAAATAGATAAGAGTATCAAGATTTAATTTCCATTGAGATATCAACCTCACTATCTTATGTAATTCTAGGAAACTCACCCTTTCCATCATTATAAGAATATACTAAAATTAACAACTATTTAAGTATTCTCCATTATTAGTTAATAAATATAGCAGATTCTAGATACAAATCTTTATTAGCTTAATTTTCATGATTATATTTTAACTAATTACAAAAACCAAAATTTTTATAATAATATCCAAAATATGAATATAGAAACATCAATTTGAAGATGTATTCCCCTATGACACATTTTTTTAACATATGTTAATTTTAGTTCAACCAATTACTATCTTTATTCAATCCTTATTTATCCATGGTTATTTACTATTAGGTTCTCTAACTTAATTTGTTAAAATTATACTAAAATCCTTCATAATGGTTCAATAGAGAGGATTTGAATTAATCAGAGAATATCCCCCTAGAAAGTCAAACCAGGTTTACAGATGTTCCCCTTTTTCATGCACTGGGTGACGATCAAGTTAACACCAAATTAGACCTTCCCAAGGATATTAATCCTAGGTACATATATACCAGAACTTTAATACACTTGTAGTATCCAGATAGGTATGTAATTTTTAGGATAACCGCACAATCTCTGCTTTACCAAAATTTTGAGATTTTATCCTATACTTAGACTTATCCCTTAGACTTATCCTTAGGTTTTTCACTAATTTCCACTAAACTAATACCCAAAATAACTCAACCTCCATGTGATATCAACTATAGAAACCCAAGATAAATAAACACATTCATTTCATTATTTTACATGATCCTCCTATCTCACAAATAGTTTCCCAAACCAAACAATTAAAGGTTTAGTGTCTTGGAAGATTAGCTACATAAACAAATTATTTTACAACACTTGTCAACATTTAAACATAACCAATCAAATATAAACCCCCATCTAAACATCTAACATGTAATAAACATCTTCATATACTAGGTAAAGAAAACATAATAATGGGGTGATCTCCAATAATGAATAAGGGAAACATAATAGATAACCAATGATGATCATAAGTGAGAAAGATAAGTATATGGGTATGAGAGAATAATCAAGATATGTGAACATAAAATTAGGAAAACATACCTAGATAAAGCAAGGAGAATAATAAATGAGAAATCATAACATAAGTGTTTTTAAAAATATATGAATATGGAACAAACATGATCATATGAATCATAACATAGTGGATCAAGAATCAAAACATGTTTACTATAGTAGATCGAGATTTACTCGTCTGTTTCCCTTGGTGGATCAGGATTTACTCACCTTTTTACCTTAGTATATTAGGATTCACTCACCTATTTCCCCTTGTGGATCAAGAATCACAACTAATTTCCCATTATCTCATGAAATATAAAGCTTTATCAAATGAATTGGAGGGATATATAGGTCTCAATAATCTTCTAATGAAAAACCATATATATGTGTGTAATAAGATATTAACCATTAAACATATCTTGAAACCCATGGGAGAAATTGGGTTTCATTAATCACATCATAAATAACCCATGGAGGAAAATGGGTTTCAAAACATTTCTAGATGGTATCACCAAAATTGACCTCAAGAATGTAAATGTTTCATACCTACAATTTAATCACCAAAAATTGTATTTTTTAAGAACATTTGGAGGGTGATTCATAAAAAAACCTCCAAGGAAATGGTTCCTTCTGAGATATAAAGAAAATTGAAGTGAACCCATCAAAGATTATTTATAAAAAAATAAGTTTTTCATGAAAGAGAAAGTTATGGGTCATTTTGAAAATTCATTTTTATAATTTTCACTTTTTAGAAAATTAAAAGAAGGTTTTTTCAAAATAAATATTTTCAAAGAAACCTAAATAATAAATCCTTGAAAAAGATATAAGGTTTTTAACAAGTTTAAATTAATTTTTTTTTGAAAACTTTTATTTTTAAAAATAATATTTAATAATGGATACTTGAAAAAGACATAAAGGTTTAAAAATTTTAATTGAAAACATTTTGAAAAATTTTAATTTTAAAAAATTATATTCAATAATGGATCCTTAAAATAGACAAAAAGGTTTCAAAAATTTGAATTGAAAGTTTTATAAATCACTTACTTTTGAAAAATAAACTTCAATAATGGATCCTTGAGATGACATAAAGGTTATAAAAATAAATATATAGTGGAAGATAAAACATTTTATTTTCAAAGGATGGAAAATATTTTTAATATTTTCAAATGTATTTATTGAAAACCCACATCATAATAAGAATTAATAAAACTTAATTTTTAAAATAGGATGAGAGAAAGATTAAAGTCGCATGATATAACACATAATTAGGTTTCTAAAGATAAAGGAGAACATTAGAATAAATGGAAAACATGGATATAATGACCCTGAACCTAGTAGCTCAGGGATAGTGGTTACTTTATTACATTAGTACTAGATACAAGCAATCACATCCCAGATGACCAAATAGTTTAGTAGTCTTGGTAAACTAGATGAATTTATGATTCCCATATTACATTGAAAATATAAAAACATAGAATAAGAAATATTCTTTCAAATTTGATATATTTCACAATATCCTCCTTCATATCCTAGGTAAATTAAAACAAATAAAGGGTGAGTTTAGATTCTTATTAAGGGTTATGTAAAATAAAATTTATCAAAAAATAAATAAGTAATAATCAATATATCAAGGTAAATAACTGAAAAAACATTAAATTTAATCAATAACTTGATCATGAAGAATAGTATGATAGGAATCGATGATGATAAAAAAATGTCATATAACTAATCACATGAAATTGAAACTTATCCATGGATAACTATTCAAATAATCACCTGAACATTAATAACTAATGTTATAATGATAGAATGTATAATGTCGGAAATATTAAACATACCATTGAATCCTAATTATAAGAAATCTTAAATAAATGAGTAAGGCATCGACCAAATATCCAAAAAAAATATCTCATGAAACCTAGTTATGCATCAAGGGGGTATAATAGGCCCCTAAAATCACTTATGAAGTCCAATACATTCATCATATGAAAGGGGTGAATAACATGATCAACATAAACATTCATATTGAAATACTAGTATATGAAATATTAATATTTTTCCCATTCAAACTGATCATAAACCATCCAGATAAAGAATAAGGATGTCATCATTACAATATATCCTCATTGGAGTATAAATAAAATCATGTTTTGTTGTTGTAAATGAATAGAAATACCATAAATGATCATTAAAAACATTCTTGAGGAAAATATCATTTTCAATTTGAAAATTACTTTTAAAAACCAAAAATTTCCAAAATATTAGGAAAAAAAATTCTTTGAAACTTATCATGGAAAATTATAAATGAAGCTTCAAATAATTTAGTGGTCATGATAGTAGGAAATTCTATTCATTTTGACAAATTTAAAACAAATTTTTCTTTCACATTTTCAGAAAAAATTCCAAAAGTACCTCATTTGGAAAATGATAAGAATATTTCTTTTAAAACATTTTGTAATGTCAATCATAGTTAAAAATTAATTTAATTAATCATTTTATAATATTAAAAATGGTCTTTAAAATATTTTAAGGAAAATATTGACATGAGATAAAAATATTCACAACCGAGTAGAAAAATAGAGCTGGTTTTACTTAAAAAAATTATTTCAGTATATTGATTACTTAAAGAGAGTAAATTTATAGAAAGACTTTTAATTTCTAGAAAAAAAAAAGATATTAATAGATTGTGTTTAATATAAAAAGATCAAATAATTCTCCCAGTGGAGACTTTAACATAAACAATCACGAATAATGATGAGATTGTGAAATAAGACATTACCGCTTTAGTAACTTTCAAATCATAACTTCCATGAAAGAAATAACTTTAAATGAAACTTTAAATAATATAAATATAAATTGATTCATTATATAACATATAAAAGGGGTATTAGATATGTCACGACCCCCTCCCCAGAAAGTGTACCCCTCCTGGGTCGGCAATGTGAGAAGAGAGATAATGACCCCCGATTCCCACCTCCAGTAGGCCCCGGGTTGGTGACTAGTATCGAGGGTATAGTAAACACACATATAGGAGGAATTACCCTCTAAGAGAACACATGCAGAAGAGAGATAAGATAGACACCAATCAAATCCAACTCAAACAGCAATATAAAAGAAATCCCAAGTACACATGCGTAATTTCATGAAAAACTACTAAAACTGAAAGGGGAAAACTTCAAGTACCCAAAACAAAGTAAAAAACAGTAGCAAACCCAAGCCCGAACAACTCCTGTAACCCCAAGATAGTAGAAACTAGCTTGATCTCCAACCTGATCCAAGTGACCTGAAAAAATATTTTATATATACATAGGTTGAGTATAATAGTATACTCTGTAGGATCCTCCCTGAATCGTTTCGTGCAAAAGTAAAGAAATCATGATAAAGCACAGTGAACAACAATTGAAACTAACTCGTCACCAAAACAGGTATACAATGTTCCCAGCCTCACCATGGCTACTCTCACCAAGTAACACATATAGTAGTATATAATATAACAAAGAATATCTAGGGTACCCTGCTACTATTTCTTCACTGTTTTTCCACTTTGACCCAACATCGCACGTCCTTAGCATCTCTCTCCAAAAATTCTTGCCTGAAAACACCTGGGTGAAGCACCACAACATGCACCTCATGCAAAAAAACCACCACATCCACACAAGAAACTAACCAGGTAGTTTTCAGGAGCCATCACATCTCGCATAACGTATATCATACATTGGGCATTATACCTCGAGCCATTACAGCCCACACACCTAGTAAGAATTTTCAAGTCGTCACATCCTATACACGTTATGCCTATAGTAGTCCATAGGATACTATATCCAGGTTATATGTGTGTAAATAACCATAATCTATTATATCCCTCTACACACATATATAAGGAAAATTAACTTTTGTGCCTATCAGTACAAGTAACTACCAATATAAGAGAGTGGGGCCAAAGTGGGTAGTCATCCATCCATCCTCCCACCAGAATGTTGGGGAAAACACCCCCCAGGGCTCAGAATCCCCGGGGTGTTAGTTTCCCTAACTGACGGGGTGGAGTAACGTATAAAAACACAAAAAGTACAGAATATACTATAGCTCACAACCACACTATGGGCATAACCTAATCTTAGACTCAACTCCATCTAACGTCCCTCAGACTCCCGGTTTCCACTTCTAATACTATTAATCCTATAATCACACAACCATTTAAAGATATTTAATACATTAATTTGTTCCCTTTTTATCAGTTTCACTTTACACTAATTAATTCTTTAAAAATTAATTAACCATTAACAATTACACATTATATTTCATTAGAATCACACCCAAAGTCCTTTGTTACTTCAAATTATAACCCCAGCATTGCGCCCAAGCAAGTTCCAACCCCATGGGTTAACATAATTTATTCAATTATTTATTTACAGCATTACTTTCCCATATTCCCAGGCATTCTAGAAAACATTCTATGCTACTAAACTCAAGGGGGCTCAATATGGTGAGTAGATGAACTACCTGTCGAGTCTTTTCCGCCTATAGAAAGAGTGTAGAACCATCCTCCCTTGAGAATCTAAACATAGAAAGCACGTGGAATACCCTGCATGTCTTCGCCCCTTTCAAAAGAAGGATAAGAAAGACCATCTGTCTTGAGAAGTGGGGAAAGTAAAGTAGATAAAAACCCAATAAGAACCAGCAAGCATCCAAACATTCACATCCAACTCGTTCCATCATCCACGGTGTCCTCATCACCACCCACATGTATAAACCAATGCATCTCACCGCTCTAGGCGGCAACTGCTGCCACAAAAAATAGGCTATCATGCCCCCACATATCACAACAGCCATCCAGGCTCACATCACAACACAAGTATCAAGAAATCAAACATCATATCAATTGGGATCTTGGTCCTTAAACAAGAAATAGGGTAACTCATAACCCTATAAGGAATTATATTTTATCAAACAACCAGTTCTTTAATCCATATTGGATTAACCGATTTATTATTTGTAGGTTTCAAATTCAGGAAAACTAACTAGTAACCTATCACAAATAATTAAAAAATTACTGCACCAATTTGATTAACATCAAAGTACAACAAGAATAACCAGATTCATTTACATTCCTCTTTATATTTAACCAAATAATTATCAATTAATTCCAACTTTACATTCTTTACCAATTTACATCATTAAAGGAAAGCTAAACAAGCATGCATAGATATCACACTATCTAGAAAAACAAGAGGCAATAACATACGATCGATATCAATTTATTTATATGGTTCAAATATTTATTATGTCAATTCCATTATGATCCAGTGGAATAAAACATGATAACTCTACAGTTGAATGTAAAAGAAAAGAGAAGCAATGAATCCCCTGCCTCAAATGGTTCTTGTCATTCTTTATATGAGAACGATCCACACATAGGACCGTGATCGCCTCCTCTTGTGACAACTGTATCCACCTAAGGATGTCGCGGTATGAATGCACCAACCAAAATCCAAGAAAACTCCATTAGAAGTATAGTGATCACATACCATAATAGGGAAAGAAGAAATAGAAGGAGATGAACCCAAACAAATGATGATAAAACATACCTTATACTGATGAAGGATTGACACTGGATGCTTGCACCAAAATAGGGGGTGCACATGCAGTAGTAATAAACTTTAAGGAGAAACGATCTGAGGATTAAGGTTCGATCACACCGCTCCTATGGGAAGAAGGAAAGGTTCGAGCGTCTCGCACTAGGGAACAAGAAGGTATAACAAGGGAGAAAGATATCTCATCCCTTTAGATGATTTAATGGATAAACAGTTTAAGATACGCTGGATTTTCCATTAAAATTGGATCGCATTAAACCACACGGTTTGACTAGGTAAAGGCATCCCAGGACTTAGGAAAATTAATATAGGAGTTATGATATTTTATTTGGCCTTAAATCCCTTAAAACAGGGCCTTGAATGAGTTATATGTAAAAGAAAATGTCAAAGGGGAGAACTGTAGGAAGCTGGAAATATTGTTCATGATCCTAGAAACACTGTACACCTACTGATCCTGGAAACATTGTACATGATTCTGGAAACAATGTACACTCACTGATCCTGGACTCACCGATCCTGGAAACATTGTTCACAAAATGACTCACTGATCCTGGACTCATCGATATTGGACTCACCGATCTAGGAAACATTATTCACATAACGACTCACTGATCCTGGACTCATCGATCCTCGACTCACTGATCCTAGAAACATTGTTCATGGAATAACTCACTGATCCTAGACTCACCGATCTTGGAAACACTGTTCACAGAATGACTCACCGATCCTGGACTCACCGATCCTGGAAACACTATTCACGGAATGACACATCAATCTTGGACTCACCGATACTGGACTCACCGATCCTAGAAACACTGTTCACATAATGACTCACCGATCCTGGAAACACTATTCATAGAATGACTCACTGATCTTGGACTCACCGATCTGATGGTACTATTCACAGAACGACAGACCGATCTGATGGTATTGTTCACAGAATGACAGACTGGTCTAATGGTACTATTCATAGAATGACAGACCGATCTAATGGTACTATTCACAGAACGGCTCATTGATCCAATGGTACTATTCACAGAACGACTCATCGATCCGATGGTACTGTTCACAGAATGACAGACCGATCTGATGGTACTGTTCATAGAATAACAGACCAATATGATGGTACTGTTCATAGAATGACTGACCGGTCTGATGGTACTGTTCACAGAACGAATCACCAATCTGATGGTACTGTTCACATAATGACAGACTGATCTTATGGAACTATTCATAGAACGACAGACCGATCTGATGGAACTGTTCACAGAACAAAAGACCGATATGATGGTACTGTTCATAGAATGATAGATTGGTCTGATGGAACTGTTCACATCGGTCTCACCAATGGTACTATTCACATCAGTCTCACCGATGGAACTGTTCACATTGTTCTCATCGATGGAACTGTTCACATCAGTCTCACCGATGGAACTCTTCACATCGGTCTCACCGATTGAACTGTTCACATCGGTCTCACTGATGGAACTCTTCACATCGTTCTCATTGATGTAACTATTCACATCAGTCTCACCGATGGAACTCTTCACATTAGTCTCATCGATTGAACAGTTCACATTGGTCTCACTGATGGAACTGTTCACATCAGTCTCACCGATGGAACTATTTGCAGAATTCGAAAATTAGAAAAGTGTTGGGGATAAGTCACCTTGACCTCTTGAAACACTTCAGACACCAGAATTTCTCAAAGGAATGGACCATAGAGGTTCGACCCATTATATCATATACCTATTAAAACATTCTCGTCCTCGAGAATTCAAAACCAACCTAAAAGGAAACATAAAATAAGTCTGAACAACCACCCATTGAGATACCTCTCAAAAGAGAGTAAGCCACAAGAAGCAACCAAAGAAAGCCATCTCATAAACATGAAAGGTCCATAACCATAAAGAAAACATCATTACATGAAAAGAGTTAAACATCAAAAAACTTTGGGTACTGATCATGTATCTGTGACTCACGTTCCCAGGTACTCTCATCCATGCCATTTTGTCTCCACAAGACACAAATAAGGGGATAGAATGCCCACACAACACCTTCTCTTTGCGGTCTTAGATCTCCACAGGTCACTCCTCAAAGGTTTCATCATCATCAACATCAATCTATTCCCAATTGATGATGTGAGATTCATCATGAAGATAACAATGGAGTTGTGGTACATGAAAAACATCGTGTATCTGGCTCATATGTGGGGGATGTGCTGCTCGATATGCCACGGCTCCAACACAATCCAAAACCTCAAAATTCCCAACAAACTGGGGAGAAAGCTTACTACCATGACTAAACCTTTACCGCCTACTATGGGGAGTCACCTTCAGAAACATGTGATCCCTAACATCAAACTCTAAGGGTGTCCTCCTTTGATCGACATATGATTTCTGACGATCATGAATCACCTAAACCATCTCTGTTGTATTTTGTACTAGTTCCGGTCTGAGAATTTCTGACTCTCCAACCCCAATCCAGCACAACATAGAATGGAAAGGCCAGCCATACAAGGCTTCAAACAGTGTCATACTGATGGTGGAGTGAAGACTATTTTTGTAAGAGAACTCCACCAAGGGTAAGTGCCTCATTCATGAACCTCCAAAATCCAGGACACAAGATCGTAACATGTCTTCAAGAGTTTGGATGGTCCGCTCTGTCTAATTGTCCGTCTAAGGATGAAAATTAGTGTTAAGTAATAGCTGAGAACCAAAAGCATGATGGAGACCTCTCCACACCCTAGAGGTAAAACATGGATCTCGATCCGAAATGATCATCCTTGGGACTCCATGAATTCTCACCACCTCCTCCAGATACTACCTCGACAAAACATCCACTGATCTTGAATCCTTGGTTTCTATGAAGTGAGATGATTTTGTTAAACGATCCACTACCACCCAAATAGTGTCATGTCCTCCCTGAGCTCAAGGTAAACCAGTAACAAATTCCATTGAGATATCCTCCCACTTCCATTTAGGAACATCTAACGTCTGGAGAATACCACCAGGAACATGGTATTTGGCCTTCACCTTCTGGCAGACCAAACATCGAGACACAAACTCGACAACTGCATACTTTAGCCCTGGCCACCAAAATTGACTCCTCAAGGCTCGGTACATTTTTGTTACGCCAAGATGCACCGCTAAAGGAGAATTATGGAACTCTCTAAGAACCTTCTCGCACATTGTAAAAGGAACAAATATCCTTCTATGATACAACACTTAGTGTTGTTCATCCTTAGACCAACCATCAGATGCTTCGCCACAAACAACTCGGTCTCTCCAGACCTCCACCTCTAGATCTTCCAATTGGGACTCTTCCACCTTCTTCACTAGAGATGACTACACCATCATCTAAAAAGGACAACCTTTTCCCCCAACTTCTCCCATATCAAGATTTAATACTAACAGTTCTTCCATTACTCTTCAGGAGTCACCAGATTCATGCATTGCATCACTATGTGACTTCAAACTCAGTGCATCAGCTACAAAATTCCCATTTCTAGGTGTATAAAATATTTTGAAGTCATATTCCTGTAAGAACTCCATCCACCAACATTGTCGTAAATTCACATCACGCTAGGAGAAAACATACCTCAGGCTCTTATGATCGGTGAAAACCACAAAGCGCTCACCAATGTGGTAATGTCTCCACAACTTCAGAGAAAACACCATGGATACCAACTCAAGATCATGGGTGTCATAGTTACATTCATGGGGACATAACTACCAAGACCAATAAGAAACAACTAATATTTGCTGCATCAGAACACAGCCTAACCCCAGATGTGAATCATCGTAGAAAACATCAAACTGAACTCCCTCATCTAGAAGAAAAAGAACTATAGTACTTACTAACTTCTCCTTTAGATAATCAAAAGCTACCTAACATTGATCATTCTATATGAATGCATGATCCTTCCTGTTCAAATCTGTCAGAGGAGTCTCAACTCAAGATAAATGGGATATAAACCTCCTTTAGTAGCATGAGAGAGCAAGAAAACTTCGCACCTCTGACACTGTCTTGGGGGCTACCCAACACACAACTGCTTCTATATTCGATGGATCCATAGATAATCCCTATTTGGACACAACGTGCCCTAATAAACGGACTTCTCTAACCCAAAACTCACACTTTGAAAACTTCCCAAATAGATGATGTTGACAAAGAACTTCCAAAACGGCGTGTAGATGCTCTGCATTATCCTCCTCAGACGTGGATTACACAAGGATTTTGTCGATGAAAACCACCATGAAATTGTCCAAGAACTCATGAAACACAGCGTTCATCAATCCCATGAACACAGATGGAGAATTTGTCATGTTGAATAGAATTACAACGAACTCATAATTCCCATGACGACAATGGAAAGCAGTCTTCGGGATATCCTCATCCTTCACACACATCTGATGATATCCTGACCACAAGTCGATCTTTGAGAACCAAATTTCACCCTTCAGTTGATCGAATAAATCATCAATCCATGGAAGAGGATAGATATTCTTCACTGTCACTTTGTTTAAGTGCCGATAATTGACACACAACCGCAAAATTTTGTCAGCCTTCTTCATGAACAAAACCGGTGCACCCCATGGTGAAAAACTTGGCTAAAGAAAACTGCATTGTAATATACCATAAAGCTATATACGTAGCTCTCGTAACTCATAAGGGGCCATCCTATATGGATACATAGAGATAAGAGATGCTCATGGTTGTAGCTCGATCCCAAACTCGATCTCTCATCGAGGGGGTAATGCTACAACCTCTTCTGGAAAGACATCAGGGTACTCTTCTATGACCCTAGGAAATACCAACTATTGAACCTCTAAAGAACTCAGCATCAGCTCATCCATCATGGATGATAAGGACAAAACATGCCTCTGACCCATCTGAGGGTCTCGCTCACCATAAAAACACCACTATCTCTCCAACCGCAATGAAAAACACAACCTACCTCCTGAATAAATCCACGATAGCTTGAATTGAATACAACCAATCCATGCCAAAAATGAAATCATATGGTTGTATTCGTAAACATAGGAAATCTCCTCAAGAGCGGTGTTACCCCAACACTAGCTCATAGTCTCTACATACTTCAAACAAGTCAGCTCGACCTCCAACTGGCATAGTCAACGCCAAGGGCACTGGAAGCCTCTCTACCTCAAGTCCCAAAGCATGGAAAAGTGTATGTGATATTAAGGAGTGTTCACTCCTAAATCAAACAAGGCATACACCAAGGTAGAAAACAAGAAAAGGGTACCTCGAACGACATCTGGCTCACATGGTGCTAGCAATGCTAAAGCATGAAGCTGACCACGACCTCCTCCACAGCCTATCTGACCCTGATGATGACCACCACCATGGTCGTTCTCTACTCACTGAGGATGGGGAGCATCATGAGGTTGTCCTCTACCTACCTCATCTACCCTCTACTGGTCTAAAGCTAGTGAAACCTGCTACTACTGCCTCAACTAGAACTGCCTCAATGGAGGAACCTAGAGTGAAACACCTGGTGCACGATGACTTCTCTGAAAGTTCGGTAACTCTCACTACTGATGACCTCGACCACCACAATAAAAACAAGCGTTTGATCCCTTGGCATAGGCCTGAGAACTACTGCCCCTGAAGGTTGAGGGATGGGACCTACCCTCAGCCAAACAGAAACTCTTCTGCCCTAAAACCCAAGAACCCCAGACCACAGATCTGCTTTGTGAGTAATCATGACAACTCCCCTCTCATGATGATCTAGTTCTGGCCAATGTCCTCTCGATGACCTCTGCCCTCACCATCACCTCAAGATATGTCTTCAGCATAAATGGGGTGACCTAGCACTGGATCTCTGGATTCAAAGCCTCCTATAAATGCCTCTCCCTGGCCTCCTTATCTGGAAAAAGGTCCGAAGAATATCATAAAAGGTTCATGAAATAGATTCCAAACTCTCAGACACTGGAGCTCCCCAATCAAAGTGTAAGAAGCTCCTGGAGACTAGATGCCTTTTGTTCAAAGAAAGAAACTCGACTTTAAACTTGTCTCGGAACTCATCCCATGAGATCGCTGACTCCTTACGATCCCCGAGGAACAAAAACCACCACTTCCTCACTACTCCACGCAGCATCGTCACAACCAAAGACACCCAGTTCTCCTTCTGATCACAGATTTAACTAAAGCCTCTCTCAACCTCATGCAACCAGTCTTCCATGACTACATCTGAAACGGAGCCCTCGTACTTCTACAGACTCTAGTGATGAAACTCTTGGAGCGTCCTCCTCCAAGTGTTTTCGTCATCGTCAACCTCTACCCTGCGGTGATCTGCTAGCACAACCTGCTGGACATCTTCTATGTGATACTGATGAGGACGTAGACCTAGAACCATACCTATAAAATAGCAAACCCTTAGAGATCTTAAACCTGGAATATGGAAGACTCAACATTAATTAAATAATTTTTTTTCTTTTATTCATTTTAGGTTCTCTTATCCCAAGGTCTACCCATTCAAACATAGGAATATAGAAGAATGATGCATGATCCTTTCCCAGGTCTCTACCATGCAACTAATATCACCTTGTTTAGTAGCCATTGTAAAATTAAGGGTCCATACATTAGATCATAGGGGGACTAAATGCCTATGTATCAGTCAGTCTCCAGTGTTTTCATCACTTGCTAAACTTGACTAACACTATTTTCCTACCAACCCATGCAGCCTCACCTGTGCCTAACTGCAAACTCTATCCTATCCCTCAACCTCCCTCTGATACCACTCTGTCATGACCCCCTCTCTATAAAGTGTACCCCTCTTGGGCTGGAAATGTGAGAAGGAAGATAATGACCCCCGAGTCTTGCCTCCAGTGGGCCCCAGGTTGGCGACTAGCACTAAGGGTATAGTAAACACACAGATGGGAGGCATTACCCTCTAAGAAAACACATGTGGAAGAGAGTGATAAGATAGACACCAACCAACTCCAACTCAAATAGCAATATAAAATAAATCCCAAGTACGCATATGTAATGTCATGCAAAACTACTACAACCGAAAGGGGAAAACTGCAAGTACCCAAAAGAAAGTAAAAACAACAACAACCATAAGCCCGAATAACTCCTGCAACCCCAAGATAGTAGAAACTAGATTGATCTCCAACCTGCTCCAAGTGACCTGAAAATAGTTTATATATACATAGGGTGAGTATAATAGTATACTCAGTAGGATCCTCCCCAAATACCCTCATGAAAAAATAAAGAAAGCATGCTAAAGAACAGTGAACAAAAAAGTGAAACTAACTCGTCACTTAAATAGGTATACTATGTTCCCATCCTCACTATGGATACTCTCACTAATTAACACATACAAGAGTATATAATATAATAAAGAATATCAAGGGTACCCCGCTACTACTTCCCAACTGGTTTGCCGATTTGACCCAATGTTGCACCTCCTAAGCATCTCTCTCCAAAAAGGCTTTCCCACAAACACCTGGGTGAAGCACCACAACATGCACCTCATGCAACAAAACCACCATTTCCATACAAGAAATTAACCGAGTAGTTTCTAAGATCCACCACATCTTTCATAATGTGTATCATAAGTTAGGAATTATACCACAAGCTATTACATCCCACACACCAAGTAAGAATCCTCAAGTCATCACAGCCTATACACGTTACGCCTATAGTATTCCATAGGATACTATATTCAGGATATATGTGTGTGAATAACCACAAGCCATTACAGCCCTCTACACACATATATGGGTAAAACTAACTGTTGTGCCTACCAACACAAGTAACTACCAAGAGAAGAGAGTGGGGCCCAAGGGGGTAGTCGGTCATCCATCCTCCCACCGGAATGTTGGGGAAAACACCCCCCAGGGCTTAGAATCCATGGGGTTTCAGTTGCCCTAACTGACAGGGTGGAGTAGAATATAGAAACACAAAACGTATAGAATATACTATATCTCACAACCACACTATGGGAATAACCTAGTCTTAGACTCAACTGCAGCTAACGTCTCTCGGACTCTCGGCTGCCACTTCTAAGAATAGGTATCCTATAAGCACACAAGCATTTAAAGAGATTTAATACATTACTTCATTCCCTTTTCATCAATTTCACTTTATGTTAATTAATTCCATAAAAATTAATTAACCATTAACAATTCCACATTATATTTCATTAGCATCACACCCAAAGTCTGTTGTTCCTTCAAATTACAACCTCAGCATTCCACCACAGCAAGCTCCAACCCCATGGGTTAACATAATTTATTCAATTATTTATTTACATCATTAATTTCCCATATTCCCATGAATTATAGAAAAGATTATATGCTATTAAACTCAAGGGGTCTCAACACGGTGAGTAGATGAACTAATCGTCGAGTCTTTGCCGCTTATAGCAAGAGCAAAGACCCATCCTCCCTTGAGAATCTAAACACGGAAAGCATGCGGCATACCCCGCGCGTCTTCGCCCCTTTCAGAAGAAGGGTAAGCAAGACCATCTGCCTTGAGCAACGGGGAAATCAAAGCAGATAAACAACCAATAATAACCAGCAAGCATCCAAACATTAACATCTAACCCATTCCATCATCCACGGTGTCCTCCCCAATACCCACATGCATAAACTGATGCATCTCACCACTCTAGGTGTCAACTTCTGCCACAACCAATAGGCCTCCATGCCCCCACATATCACAACATCCATCCAGGATCACATCACAACACAAGCAGCAGGAAAACAAACATCATATCAATTGGTCTCTTGGCCCTTAAACAAGCAAGAGGGTAACTCAGAACCCTACAAGGAATTATCTTTTATCAAACAACCAGTTCTTTAATCCATCTTGGATTAACTGATTTATTATTCATAGGTTCCAAATTCGGGAAACCTAATTAGTAAGATATCACAGATAATTAAACATGCTTGATGCACTAATTTGATTAACATCAAAGTACAACAAGAAGAACCAGATTCATTTACACGGCTCTTTATATTTAGCCAAACAATTATCAATTAATTCCATCTTTACGTTCTTTACCAATTTCCATCATGAACAAAAAGGTAAATAAACATGCATAGATATCACACAATCTAGAAAAACAAGAGGCAATAACATACGATCGATATCAATTTATATATCTGGTTCAAATATTTATTATTTCAATTCCATTATGATCCAATGGGATAAAACATGCTAACTCTACAGTTGCACATAAAAGAAAAGAGAAGAAATGAATCCCCAACCTTAAACAGTTCTTGTCGTTCTTTATACAAGAATGATCGACATAAAGGATCATGGTTGCCTCCTCCCATGACAACTATATCCACCTGAGGATGTCGCGGTACGACCGCACCAACCGAAACCCAAGAAAACTCCATTAGAAGTATGGAGATCACATACCATAATAGTGAAAGGAGAAATAGAAGGAGATGAACCCAAATGAACGACGATAAAACATACCTTATATCGATGAAGGATCGACACTTGTTGTTTGCACCAAAATAGGGGGTACACATGCAGTAGTAAGAAACTTCAAGGGGAAATGATTTGAGGATTAAGGTTCGATCAAACCACTCCTATGGGAAGAATGAAAGGTTCGAGCGTCTCGCACTGGGGAATAAGAAGGTATAACAAGGGAGGAAGATATCTCATCCCTTTAGAAGATTTAATGGAGAAATAGTTTAAGATACGCTGAATTTTCTATTAAAACAAGATCACATTAAACCACACAGTTTGACCAAGTAAAGGCATCCCAGGACTTAGAAAAATTAATATAGGAGTTCTAAGATTTTATTTGGCCTTAAATCCGTTAAAACAAGGCCTTGAATGCATTATGCATCAAAGAAAACGTCAGAGAGGCGAAACTGTAGGAAGTTGGAAACACTGTTCATGATCCTGTAAACATTGTACACTTATCGATCCTAGAAACACTATACACGATTCTAGAAACATTGTACACTCACCGATCCTGGACTCACTGATCCTAGAAACACTATTCACGGAATGACTCACTGATCCTGGACTCACTGATCTTGGAAACACTATTTCACATAATGACTCACCGATCTTGGACTCACTGATCCTAGAAACATTGTTCATAGAATGACTCACTGATCCTGGACTCACCGATCCTAGAAACACTATTCACAAAATGACTCACTGATCCTGGACTCACCAATCCTAGAAACACTATTCACGAAATGACTCACCAGTCCTAGACTCACTGATCCAGGACTCACCGATCCTGGAAACACTGTTCACAGAATGACTCACTGATCCGAGACTCACTGATCTGATGGTACTGTTCACAGAATGACAGACTGATTCGATCGTATTGTTCAGAGAATGATAGACCGATCTGATGGTACTATTCACATAACGATAGACTGATCTGATGGTACTGTTCACAAAATGACTCACCAATCTGATGGTACTGTTCACAGAATGACTCACTGATTCGATGGTACTTTTGACAGAATGACAGACCGATTCGATGGTACTGTTCACAGAACGATAGACCGATCTGATGGTACTATTCACTGAATGACAGACCGATCTGATGGTACTATTCACAGAACGATAGACCGATCCAATGGTACTATTCACAAAACAACTCACTGATCTGATGGTACTGTTCATAGAATGGCAGACCAATCTTATGGAACTGTTCACAGAATGACAGACCGACCTGATGGAACTGTTCATAGAACGATAGACTGATCTGATGGTACTGTTCACAAAATGACAGACCGATCCGATGGAACCATTCACATCTATCTCACCAATGGAACTATTCACATCTGTCTCACCGATGGAACTGTTCACATCGGTCTCACCGATGGAACTATTCACATCGGTCTCACCGATGGAACTGTTCACATCGGTCTCACTGATGGACATATTCACATCGGTCTCATCGATTGAACTGTTCACATCGGTCTCACCTATTGAACTGTTCACATCGGTCTCACCAATGGAACTGTTCACATCGGTCTCACCAATGGAACTATTCACATCGGTCTCACCAATGGAACTCTTCACATCAGTCTCACCAGTAGAACTATTCACATCGGTCTCACTGATGGAACTCTTCACATCGGTCTCACTGATTGAACTGTTCACATCGGTCTCACCAATAGAACTATTTGAAAAATTGGAAAATTGTAAAAGTGTTGGGGATGAGTAACCTTGACCTCCCGGAACACCTCAGACACTAGATTTTCGCAAAGGAATGGACCATAGAGGTTCGGGGCATTACAAGATACATATTTTAAAATTAGATAGGTGTCTAACATAATATATGTCCCAAAATCATTTAAGTGAGAATTAATAAATGAATTGATTCTATGTGACAAATATAAATCCACATAAAACAAGTGTAAATAAAATATAATATATTCAAATATTATTTCACACATAAACATTTCATAACATAGTTAATTAAGTAAAAGTATAACCCAATGAATGGAAATTGAGTTAAGAAACCCTTTAACACTTGGTAACTTTCAAGTCAAATCCCCTTGGATGAAATAATTTGAATTGAAACTTAAAATACCATTATGTATTAAGGATTCATTATATAACATTTAAAGGGGTATTATATACACCATACAAAATAAATTGGATTTATAACATTAAAATATGCCTCAATGAAGGAAAATTGAGAGGAATTCCCTTACTTCGGGTCTAACTAATCACGTATGTTATTTATATTTATGAATAATAAACTTATGTTAATTATTTACTTTATTAATAAACTTTTTCAAGTTTATTATTTATTTATTTTATTTATTTCCATGTTATATTTATTTACATAATCAATTAAGTTCATGTTGGATGTTTTGACGATATTTAGTTCATGTGCCCAAAATGACTTCAATAGGTTGACCATTGATAAAAGGTCATTATTGCATAATATATAGAATAATAATCCTGATATAATTATAATTTTTATATGTCAATTATACTTTTAAAACCATCCATAAAATATGGTTATGAAAAATTAACTATGTTACAATCATGGAGAAGGTAAGTCATGCATACACATCAGTAACGTTTTCATTTTTCAACAATCATAATGGAAAAAAGGTAAGTATTATTTTATCTTACCAGAATTAAAATTATATCATAAATACTATATAATTTTTTTAAATAAACTTACATATATCATCCATGTGATGTTGGGAAGGAAAATGAATCACATCTCTTTGTGATGGTGGTAGTCTACATGTACGCATAAATAAAATTATAATTTTTAATGGATAGAAAGGTAATAAATTAGATGATATGTTATATTTTAATAATTATAGATATTTTATTAATATAATATATAAACATTTAATCTATCATTATAAATATCTATGAGATTCGGTGATGGAAAATTAATTACATTGGTTTGTGAGGCACTAGTTCAACGTACACATGAATGACAGTTTCATTTCACATTTGATAAAATAGAAGAAGGATATAGTCTATGATATTAACATAAAAATATCTCAGTATATGGAATATAATTTTTCATTATCTCATCATGTTTTGATAATATTTTAAAGAGGTATAAGATGAAATAAAACTAAAACATTAGGTTAAAATCTATACCTCTTCTTCAGACAACCTCCTTTTATTTACACCTTAAGCCCTCTAAGGTTGTTGTTATTCCCAAAATAAGACCTATATAATGTGGTAAGTTATGTAATTAATGGTATTTTCCAGTTATTGAATGAATAAAATGGTTCTTTAAGTGTGAATAAAAGAGTGTAGTCAGTGTCCTTTTATAATGAGGGGAGGGGAATTCTTGGAATATTTTAAAGTATTTAATTAATATAAATTAATTTTCAATTTAAAAAGGCTCCAAATTGATATAATTATAATATAATGTATTTATTAGTATAAATAATATTATAAAATAAAAAATTTGCATGTTTATGTGATGTTTTCACCCTTATATTTTTGTTTTAACCCTCTATTAACCCATTTGACAATTATCATGATAACAATTTTTTCCTCTTTAAAGGTAAATATAGTTACTATAAAAGGTTAATTAGACCATAAATGAAACTTAGTTGATATTTTAAACCATATCCCAATAAATTGATCATATATAGTATTTTTAAAATATTTAAATCATTTAATAAAACATTATTTATTATTAAATATCATTAATATCATTTTTGAACTATTAATTTAATTTTACTTTCAAAACAACATGATAGAAAAGGAATCCAAATATAATATTTTCAAACATCCATGATATGGTATGTTTATCTAAAAAATTCATGGAACACAATAATTCACAAAAATTATATTACTTTTAATATTTTTAATATCATTTATTTTATTTTTCTATTAATTAAATAAAAAACATGTCAGCGTTGCATAAGCATTTAAGGTAATTATTTCATAATTAAAAATTAGAAATAAATTACCATTAAAAAAATAACTAATATTTAAAATATCCATTTATAACTTAACATAATTATTTTATCTCTATCATAAAATATTATAGATATTAAAATCAAGAAAGTGACATTTTTTACTTTATCTTTTACTTAAATATTATAAAGGTCAAAATCAAAGAAATACAGCACTAAGTTGCCATATTTTTGAAAATTAGATTTAAATACCCAAAAAACTCATCAAATAGGATAAATTCAAGTTTTAGGTTCATTTTTTAGTCCTTATCATATTGTTTTTAACCTTAGTTACCCGATTTACACTTATCGTGGTGATAATTATTTACTATGGTTACTATTCATAATGACTAGAAATAAAAGGGAACTATTTACCAAATTTGGACCAAATAATTACAAATATAAAATCCATTTTTCAATATTCAATTTATATAAGTTTTAAAAATAAATTTAATATTAAAATTCAAAATGCAATGAAAAATGGTTTTTAGATAAATGCTTTTTTAACTATAAAAATGTTTTTATACCAAATTCTAACATAATATTGAATACAATGAACTAAATTGTATTATTCATAATATAAGTAAATAATTTTACTTTTAAACCATTTTAAAAAAATGTAACTTTGTACAATCTTGAAACAAAAATATAATTTTCAATAAAAATCCACATTTTCACTATTCACTAGAAAATCAATAATTTTAGAAAAATCCCAAAATTTTACCCTAAGTTAATTTTAATATGATGATTTTAAAAATTATACCCTTTATCATATTAAATTTCTTATATTTTCATAAATTAATTATAATATTCTATCATAAAAAGAAATAAAAACTATTTTTGAAAAAAAAATTGAAAAGTAGAATGTCTTTACTAAAAATTAAGCTCTTATTTTCTAAGAATTAATAAATAAATTTGTATTGAGTAGGATAATTATACATATATTTAATAATTTATTTAATAATATTTATATCATCTAATTAAATAGTTATGTTATAAAAAATATATTTAAATAATAATATTGTATGGTTTGTTTAAGCTCGGTGTTGAGTATTGTATAGGCTATCTAACATAGTGTTCTTTTAAAATATTGAGGTATCACATCCCCCCCCCACATTTAATAAATTTTTCCCTATATATTTTAACTTGTTCTTGGTAATCAAGGGTTTTTCATTTCAAAATAACTTTATTGAGAACCCATGACATAAAAAGGTTTAATACAACTTCCTCTTAAAAGAGGGAAAGGGAAAATACGAAGGTTGTCTGGAATAAAACATAAATAGGTTTCCAAATAGTAGAATATTAGTGGGAAATGAAACTATATACATGTAATAATGTCCACATGATGATGGAGAGTGAAAAATATCATTGATCACAAGAAATTTAATGATCAAGAGAAAGTTAACGACTATAAAATCATAAACCAAAGAGGTGTGAAAAGACCCTAATTTCATCATAAATGAAGGAAATATGATAAATTTTAAATTTCAAGATCCTTATTCTTATATTTTTAGAATTATTTTTCCATCTATATTAATAAAATAAGAAAATATATTTACTTGACAAGTATAATTTCATCCTTTAATCAATTTTCACTATAATATCATCTTTTTCTCTAAATGATGAGTATTCGAGATACATTTTTCATGACTGAAGAACTAAAAAATTATAATGGATCACATGATACATAAAATAATAAAAATTTATTCCTTATATCTTTACTAAAACCAAAATGGTTCTCATAAGGTAATGAAATTCATAAAATGAATAAACCTTCATATGAAGAATTGCAATATTAATCTCCAAAGCCTCAATAGTAATACCCAAAGTTCTACTTAGTACATTTTCTAACTAAATAACCTTATAAATTTTCAAAATATTCCCAACCAAGTTCAAAACTCAAAAATCAGAATGATTTGGTCACATATTTTTTATAGATTAATTTAGTGTTTATCTCCAATCAATATTAGTCACTCATAATGTTATATACCCAAAAATGTATATACCCTAATTATATAATCTATAAAATATGCTAATAATTTCCATAAATAAACTAATTAACAATAAATCCAAAAAATAATATATACTTTCAAAAGATAATTCAATATTTATTCCTCAAATAAAATATCATTTTTTCTAAAATCATTTCCATTTACTTTAATCATATAATACTCCCAAATATTTAGTTAACTTATTATAAAATAAAATTGATCACTTAGTAACCAAATCACTTTTCAATCTCATAGTTATCTATATGATATATTACCAAAATGGACTAACTCTTTTATCTCAATAAACTATAATTACATCAACATAAATGATCATATTAACCATAAATTTTATCAATAACTTTAAACTTATATCCACAAAATATAAAATCATTATTCCCTAAATAACCTTTTCACTAAAACATATACTAAACCAGAGGATTTTATTCCCATAAATGTCTCCCAAAATATCATTAAATAGGTTAAACTCCCATCATATAAAACCTAAAAATAGGTATCTGTGATTTTAAACATTTTATCAACCTTAGACTTATCAACCTATTACAAATTCACTTCATTGCATATTACTATAGAATATCATAGGTTTTCATAGGTTTTATCCTCTCATTCATCATAATAGTTCATAAATAAAAATTTAATTAACTTAAGAATATCCCCCAGGAGTTTCAAACCAGGTTCACAGTAAGATCACATTCACCATGCACCGGAATGATGAATGAGATATACTTAACCATATCTTTTTGGGGTTATTACCCCTAGATGCATTTTTTCCAAAACCAAATCCACTTGTAGTATCTAGAAATGTATTTATTTCTAGAAAAACCAAATAATATCTACATTTAAAAAACATTAGAATGTTTTCCTATAATTAAACTTATCCTAAAATTTAATCACAAGGTTATGTTCCCTAATCTATGTTTTCAAAAATATAGTTCCCAAGGTTTCTATTAAACTCCCTCTAATACCAACTGTAAAGACCATGAACCTAGTATACCAGAGTCGGTAGATACTTTATTACATTGGTAATAGATATAAGTGATCTCATCCTAAAGGACTGAATAGTTTAGTAGTCCTGGAAAACTAGATACATTCATGATTCCCATATTAAATTTGAAATATAAAAACATAGCATAAGAAACATTCTTTAATCTTAGATATCTTTCGCAATATTTATCTTTATATCTAGGGTAAAGGAAAAAAATAAAGGGTGAGATCATATTCTTAGTAAGGGTTATTTACAGTGGAAGTTATCATAGAATAAATAAGACATAATCAATATGGAACGGTAAATAATTGTAAACACATGTCATTTAATTAATAACTTGAGAATGAAGAATAATATGGCAGGAATAAATGACTATGAAATAATGTTATATAACTAATCACATGAACTTGAAACTTATCTATGTATAAATATTAAAATAATCACATGGACATTATTAAATAAATTTATAATGATAGAATTCATAATATAGGACATCTTAAACATATTGTTCAGGACTCGTTTTAGGAAATCTTACATAGATAGGAAATTATTTGGCCAAATACCCATACTATTTTGTTTCTTGAGACTTACTAATACATAGAGGGGCTATAACAGGCCCTTCCTATCACTTTATAGTTTGGTTCATTCATTATATGAAAGGGGTGCATAATATAATCAATATAAACATTCATATTGAAATACTGTAATAATAAATGTTAATATTTTTTCCAATCAAAATAATCATAAACCATTTGGATAAAGAATAAGGATAGTATCATTAAAACCTATACCTAGTGTTTTATTAATGAAATAAAGGTTTTTTTATCATTCATGAATAGAAATTCTATAAAATATCAATAAAAACATTCTTGCGGAAAATAACCATTCCACTTTGGAAATCATATTTAAAAACTAAAAAATTCCATGATATTAGGAAAACTATTTTATTTGAAAATAATCATGGAAAATTATAAAGTAATATTCAAATTGTTGATCAATCATGATGATGGGAAATTCTATTCATGCAGAGTGCATTAAAAAAAGATTTCTTTTAGATTTTCAGTCAAAAGTCAAAAAGTTCCTCATTCGAAAAATGACATGAAGAATCCATTTAAACCATTTTGTAAAAATTCAAGCATGGGTAAAAATTTCTTTGATAAATAATCGTATAATAGCAAAATCATTTTTTAAAACATTTTAGGAAAAATATGTACATGGAAGAAAAAGATTCCTGACCAAGTAGAAAAACAAAATCAGTTTTCCTTAAAAATTATTTTGGTATCTTGAATACTTAAAGAGAACAAAATGAAATGTACACTTGAAATTTATAAAACCAAATATATGAGAATATTTTAGTTTTAATATAGAAATACCAAATAATTCCCCAATTTGGGGCTTAAATATAAACAATCCCAAATAATAATGAGATTGTGAAATAAGCCTTCTTTGGTAACTTTCAAATCATAATTCCATGAAACAAATAACAACAAATAAAACCTTAAATAAAATGAATATAAAGATATTAATTATATAAAATTTAAAATGTGAATTATATACACCTCATAAAATTATATAGTTGTATAACATAATATATGTCCCAAAGAAGACAATTTGAGATAAAGAACCCTTATAAAGATTGTATCATTGAAGTTAGAATTAATCAATTAAGTGATTTTGTGTGAAAAATTTAAATCCACAAAAAACAATTTTAAATAAAATATAATATAATAAAAATTATTTTCACACATAATCATGGCATAAAATATCTAATTAAGTATAAGTATAACCAGATGAATGGAAATTGAGTTAAAAACCCCTTACTACTTGGTAACTTTTAATTAAAATCCCCTTTGATGAAATAATTTTAATTGAAAATTAAAATAAAATTAATTATGAATGATTTGTGATATAACATGTAAAATTTAATTATATACACCATATAAAATAAATTTTGTGCGTAATATTGAAATATGCCTCAATGAAGGAAAATTGAGATGAAATTCCTTACCTCAAGTTGACTCATCACATATATTCTTTATCTTCCTAAATAATAAACTTATGTTAATTATTTAAATTATTAAGAAACTTTTTCATGTTTATTATTTCTTTTATTTTATTTATTACCATGTTATATTTATTTACTTAGTCAATTAATTTCACATCAGATGTTTTGATGATATTCAGTTCATATGTCCAAAATGACTTTGGTAGGTTGATTGTGGTAAAAGAAGCCATTGTTACATGATCACTAAAATAATAATAATTATATAATTATAATTTTTTTTAAATCAATTATACTTTTAAAACCAACCATTATATATGGTTATGAAAAATGAACTATGTTACAATAGTGAAGATGGTAAGTCATACATACGCATGAGTAACGTTTCTATTTTTCAAATATCATGATGAAAATAAGTTAAGTATTATTTTATCTTTAAATAAGAATAATTTTATCATAAATACCATATTATTTATTTAAATAAACTTATATATATCATCCATGTGATGTGTTGATGGAAAATGAATCACATCGCTTCGTGGATGTGGTAGTACACACGTACGCAAAACGGTGTTATCATTTTTAGATAGATGTAAAGGTAAGAAATTAGATGATATATTATATTTAATAATGATAAATATGTTATTAATATTATATATAATCATTAAATCCATCATTATAACTATTGTGAGAGGCAGTGATGGAAAACAAATTACATTGGTTCGTGAGGCGGTAGTCCATCATCCACATGAACAACAGTTTTATTTCCCAATTAATGGAAGTAGATATGGATATAAGGTATTTAATTAACATAAAAAATATTATTATATTTAAGATACTATTTTTATTATTTAATATTATTTAAATAATATTTTAACGAGGTATAAGAAGAAATAAAACTAAAACATTCGGTTAAAAGTTATAACTCATCTTCAGACAACCACCTTTGTTTTACACCTTAATCCCTATAAGGTTGTTATTCTAACCAAAATTAGATCTCTATAATGTGTTAAGGGGAGTTAGGAAGGTATTTGGTCAGGTATTGGATAAAATAAATGGTCATTAATTGTAAATAAAATAGGATAAGGGGTGCCCTTTTATAATGAGGAGAGGGACATTCTTGGAATTTCATAAAGTATTAAATTAATATAAATTAATTTTTAAATTCAAATGGATAAAAAATTATATAATTTGAATATAAGATTATTATTATTCTAAATCCCCTCATATAATAAAAAATTTTCACATTTAGGTTATTTTTTCACCCTTATTTTCTTGTTTTAACCCTCTGTTAACCCTTTTGGTGATTACCATGATAACAAAGTTTTTTACTCTTTATGAGTCAATATAGTCACTATAAAAGGAAAATCGAACTGTAAAAGGACCATGGTTGATATGTTAAACTATATCTCAATCACTGGATGAATATAGATTTTTTTGGAATTTTAAATCATTTAATAAAATATTATTTATTATAAATTATCATTAATGAAGTTTTTGGAACTATGCATTTAATTTGACTTTGGAAACAACATGATAGAAAAGGAATCTGAATATAATATTTTGTAACATCCCTATTATGTTATATTTATCTAAATAAATTCATGTAACATAATAATTCATTCAAATTTTACTTGTTTTAAAATTTTAAAATCATTTATATTATTTTTCTATTAATTGAATAAATAATATGTCTGTGTTGCATAATCATTTAAGGTAATTATTTCATCACTAAAAATTAAAAATAATTTACCATGAAAAATATTATCTTTAAAATAACCATTTATAACTGAAAATAAGTTGGTTTTATCCCTACCACAAAATATTGTAGATATTAAAAGAAAGTAAATGACATTTATACTTTATCTTTTACATAAATATTATAAAGGTCCAAATCAAAGAAATATGAAATCAAGATTCCATATTTTACAAACTTGGATAGACATATCCAAACTCCACTCATCCAATAGGATAAATGAAAGTTTTGGGATCATTTTTTATCCCTTATCATATTATTTATAACCTTAATTACATGATTTAACCTTACTACTGTGACAATTATTTTATATAATGCCTTGACCCAAGAAGCCCAGAGTCGGTGCATTATTTTATTACATTGGAATGATTACAAGGAATCAAATCCCAGAGGATTGGTCAGTTTAGAAATCTTGGAAATCTAGATTAAATACATGATACCCATAATATATTGGGAAATAGGAAGTACAAATATGATACATAATAAAATGAAATAAAATGAATCCTTAAATGTTTATTCAAATATTTCTTCTTCATAACCTGGGGAAAGAAACATAATAAGGGTGAGCTCAAATGATCTATAAAGGTAAGTAAAGTGGAAGGAATAATGAATTTGTGATAATAAATAAATATGTAAAGGTAAATAGCTGATAACACATTCCATTCAAATAACTAGATAAGGAAAATTCAATATAGCAAGGTAAATAAACTGAAACACATACCATTTAATCAATGAACTAAAAATTAAATGTATCCATAGATATGTGGATGTAAAAATATCATGGATTAATAATAACTGAAACTAAATGAGGTAAATTCTTAATTATTGGATGTCATGTTTCCTAGTATATGGAACCATTACCATCAATACATTTCACAAGACAGTTTAGTTATCTGGTAAAAACCCATCTATTTTGGCCAATTATTTCATCTTATGAGACTATTGATGCATTGAGGGGATATCTATAACCCCCCCCCCCCCCCCCCATGTAATACCTATCCAAAGCATTCATAATATCTAATAATGGATTTAATAAATAAATGATTTGCCTTATCAAATATCCTTATTTAATAAAAGATACAGATTTATCAATAATTCTCCAGTTAATCAAATAACTATCAAATAAACACCATATGTAAAAATGATATACGGTTTAAGAAATAATAATACCCATTGTAGGTTAATATGGATATTAAAGTAAATTTCTAATTAAAAATGATTAAAATAAAGTGACTTCTTCAAGATAAAGTTAAAAATCACAAAAGGAAGTGATATTGCAAATATAATCATTAATAACATTCTTTAGGATAATAATGTTTAAACATTCCAAAGTGTCTCATACCACATTAAAACATTTAAATAACAATGCCCATGAAGTAATAATATTAAATGAAAATTATAATATCATTAGATTAATTATATTCATGATATAACATGTCAAAATTTGGTATATATACCAAATAAAAGTAAATTGGTGCATAATAACAAATTAGTCTCAATAGAATATAATTTGAGATAAAATTATCTTACCTTATCCTTCCTTTTTGTTGGGTTATCTTTAGACTCATATATAGTGGTTTAAAATATTTTAAAAACTAATATAATAACCATAATCATGTTTATAATACCATGCATTAACTTCTTATAATATCTCATTACCCTTTTGTTAACAAACTTTCATTAATTTCACTAGTTCATGTGTTAATTGCCCAGTTTTATCAAGTTTTAACTTGTTACGTGTTGTTCTTATTAATAGGATTGTGGTTTCATCGTCTCCATAATGTAAAACATGATTTAATTATAATATATAACAAGTATGTATGTATTTATAATAATTTATAATAATTGGAGATAGGAAAGAATGCATCATTCATGGAGACGGTCGGTCGTACGTTCGCATGAACACTACTTTCATTTCATTATCATATTTTAAAATAATGAAAATTAAATGATATGTATACTAATTTATATTGTAATTTGAGTATCATAAATATTTAATATATTCCATATATATTTATTAATATCATCCTTAATACTTTCCATGTATAATTTGAACGAATCATATCACATTGAGAAGGCAGTAGTCCACACTTCCACAAGCAATGTTATCGTATTTATGAAAAATAGAATGTATAGAAGTATTTGTTATAAAATAATTAAACAAGAATAAATATATTATAGATATCATATATATCATAAATAAATATATTGTACATCATAGTGTCCCCCATGAGAGATTGTAAAGGAAAAATGAACAATCATCATTTCGTGAGGCAGGAGTCCGCCGAACACAGAAATAGTTTGTTCATTACCCATTTGATAGAAGTGTGTGTAAGTGTATATATATCCCTTATCATAAAAAATACTAGTATATTTAGGATAATTTTTTTTATACAAGCATATAATAAGAATATTTTATGGGTTGGAGAATGTAAATAAAATTAAAGATCTTGAGGAAGTTTGTTACCTGTTAATAGGGTAACTACTTTTAGTTTATACCAAAATGCTTCCTTGTATTGATTTAGTACAAAGGGTGGGGTTCTAGGATGACTTTATGGATTTTGAGGAGCTATTTTTTTATATAATGGTCAATCTAAATTGGCTTTATGTATGTGAGTAAGGGGTAGAGTGCTTTCTATTTTATAGTGGAGGGGGAGTCGCACTCTTGTAAATACAAAAAGGTATTCATTAATGGGAGGTATAACTTTCCTAAAGTGCCTCAAAAATGGAAACATAATGGATTAAATGGGAATAATGTTTTATGAAAACCTCCACCACACAAAAATATGTGCATTTTAATAATTTAGTTCCTTAACATCTAAGATTCCCCAATTTTATCATTTTGGTTTTTATTAAAGTGTATAGTTTTCCAACCTAAGTAATTTAACCATTACGACTAAACTAAATTGATATTTATTAGAAAATAGAGATCCAATAAATTATTAATATGATAACATATTTATAAAATATAAATCCCATGTTTTTTGTAAATTAATTTTAAAACAAGCGCATGTGACGCGGTAAAGCATTGTTTAAACCCGAAGCATGTTAAGAAAGTTTTTACAATATATGGGTCAATATGTTAATTATAAAATATAAATTTGTATATTAATATATTATATTTAATATTTATTAAAACTAAAAAAATACTTGATATAATTTAGTATTTTTAATTATTTTAAATCATTTAATAAAATATCATTTATTTTAAAATAACAATAATGTCAATTTTGACATTATTTATTTAATTTTAATTTTAAAATATCAAAAAAAATTAAATTTAAATATATTAAGTTTAAATCTATGTAACATAATATATCCATTAAAAAAATAATTAAGGGCAATAATTCAATCAATATATTTCATGTTTAATATTTATAGTATCATTTAATTTAGTTAATTATTAACTAAATAATCATTATGTTGGTGTTTATTAAGCATTTTAAGTAACTAAATCACCTCTAAAAATTATTGATAAATAATTAGGATAAAAATAACTCATTTATATTTTAAAAAGATATGTATAACTGAAAATATTATTTTTTTTACGTATCTCAATGTTTTATAAATGTTAAAGGTAAGAAAAGTTCTCTTTTTGTCTTTTTCCTTAACCTTTAATATAGGGAACTTCCATTTAATAATATCCAAATAACCCATAAAATTAGAACCAATATGAGATATGTTTTAATTATTAAAATTCAATGGCCTTTGTACAAGTTTCTGTGTCATTTTGATCCTTAAGATTAAGTTTTAATCCCTTATTAAGCTTAATTTTACCTTAATCACCATTATTAATTTTAATCATTTTCACTAATATTTTTTGTTAAAAACTAATTTGATATTATTATACCAAAAATATAATAATTATTACAACCGTGTATTAAATTTTTTTAAAATTCAAATCATATAGGTGGAAAATTTTGGTTTAACATTAATCTCACAGACGTGGTGAGAAAGCAGGTTTTTAAAGTAAAAACATTCAAAAGTTCAATAAGTGTTTATATCTAATTTCAATATAAAAATGATTCAAACAACCTAAATTGGATTAATATATGTATAATTGATCTATTTTGACTTTAAGAACCAATTTAAAATATAATTTAACACTAATAATTATTTAAAAAAACATGTTTTTAATTGTTATGTAGTATTTTATTATTCAAAAAAAATAAACTTCTCAAAGAAATAACAAAAAATCGTCGTAAGATAATTTTGGCATTAAAAAACAAAAATTTATGTTTATTTTGACATATAAAATTTATAAAATTTTCACAATTTAGTTTTAAAATCAGTATTCCATTAAAAGGTGTAAAACTCAGTTTTGTATGTAACAAAACTAACTTAATGTTGTTGGTAGAGTAAGCTTATCATGGTGTTGTATATAAGAATGATAGAAAAAAATTAAATTTATTTTAAAAGGAAAAATATTTTTATCTCTTGTAGTTTTACATTCTCCCCACCTTAATTAAATTTTGTCCTTATAATTTAAACTTGATCTCAGAAATCAAAGGATTGATATTTGAAAATACTATTATTGAAAAACCCACATCGTAAATTGGGTTAATAACACATCTTCTTAATAAGAGGTAAAATGAAATGAAAAGTTCACCACAAAAATTTTCTTTAGAATAAGATAATATTAGTGAAAATATGGATATGGAAGAGAAATATAACTACCAAGTTCTAATAAATAGTGATAGAGAACATGTTCAACTAAAAGTTGTAAACCACAAAACCATATACCAGAGGTCTGAATAAAGTTCATTGATATCATCAAAAATTATGATAATAGGGAAATAATTTTTTTTCAATACCATTTTCCTATAGTTGATAAATTATTTCACACTCTAATAATATATGTAAATATACATTTCTATAATCATAATCTTTCCCTTTGATTACGTATTGAATTATTTATACTTCATCTCTTAGCATAAAATGGTTCATATATTGAATTAATACATTAATATCTAAAACCTCATTCAAATATCAACTTAAACCATTTCATAAATGGTAAATTTTCCAAAAATATTATGACAAAACACTTTATAAGGAAATTCAAAATGAACTTATCATTATCCTTTGATCAACTTGAAGTAGATCTTTAATCATCACATTCTGAACTTGTGAACACCTTTATCATGTATTCTTTTGAAATATTGTAATAACTTGAATTACCATAAAACTTTATTAGAAACAACCATTATTACTTATTAAATAAGTAAGAAACATGTTATTAGATATATTCCATAAATCCAAAAGTGATGTAAACTCCATCAATGATAGCATAAATCAGTACTCATTTCCTAGGTAATCAGCACTTATTTGATTTACATTATCTAATCCTAACATTTCTTTATCTAAAAATAATTATCTTAACATTATAAATAAATTAAGTGTTATATTTCCCTCAAACATGTGTCTTATAAAAAGTTTTACTTTCCACTGAATAACGTTTCTTGGCACCATTTAGCATATGATCTAAAATCCTTAATAAAAAATTATTGTAGTACAATCCTCATATATTCCTTAATTCTTATAACCAGTACATTATTGATAAAATTCCCAAATGAAATAATTATTTAATCCAAACATAAGCACACTAATCATTCCTCTTCATCTATGGTAGAATAAAAATCTTTACCATGATCCATTAGCCTCTTTTGAGATATATTACTTTCATGCATAAGACATTGATTTTCATAGTGTCCCATCTCCTCATAATGGAAGCATTGCACATTGGAATTTTATTTCATTCCCTTGAAATCACGAACATGGTATAATTTTTATCCATACTTATAACAAACTATCATTCCCTTCAAGCAGGTATTGGGGTGTTTCTTCCCATAATTATCAAATGTAGGAAAACACTTCTTTCTCTTCATCCCTTTATCCATATTTTTTACATCTTTACTCTTATTATCTTAATTTCTTATGAATCCATAATACTTATATTACTATTTAAACTATCCTATTATCACATGATACTATATCCTCATGTGATGATAATTCTTGGGAGATTACTTCCCTTTGAAATATTGGCTTAAAACTATGAATGATATGATCCTTATTACTCTTTGGATCTCGTGCATCAGTGAGGTTCACATTCCTTATAATAGATTCAATTTCTAAACAATGGAATATACTTGATTAGCTCATAAAATAATAATATATAATTCCATATATGGTAAATCCCATAACATAAATTTATGCATCATAAAACTTAGAATCGTAAACCTTGGCTACTTTGGGGACATATTTACTTTTAAATCATTCATAATGGTAGGTAAATAAAATGTGAATTATCCTAAGTGTATCCCCTAGTAGTATCAAAATTGTTGTGTGGTAAGTCTAATTGTTAGGTACTATGTTACCCAGAGTCATGCTTGGAATATGTTGTTTGAGTTATTACTCTTAGGTACATCTATGCCAGAACCACATTCACTTTTAGTATCCATATAGGGATGTTTTTTAGGAATACACACATAATCACTACCTTACCAAAATTCTAGGACATTCTGTTATACTTATCCTTATTGTCTATATTAGGTTTTTTCTCACAAATCTAATTTTTCTAAATCTATTATCCAAGGTTTCTTATAAACTTCCTTTGATACCAATTGTAATTCCCTGACCCTAGAAGCCTGGAGCTGGTGTATTATTTTATTACATTAGCATGATTACAATGAATCAAATCTGAAGGACCAATCAGTTTATCAATCTTGGAAATAAAAATTACATACATTATACCCATAATAAATTGGGAAATAGTAAATACAAACATGATACATAATAAAATGAAATAAATTTCATCCTTGAATGCTTATTCAAATATTTCTTCTTCATAACCTAGGGAAAGAAACATAATAAGGGTGAGCTCAAATGATTAGTAAGGATAAGTAAAGTGGAATAAATAATGAATAATGGATAATAAATAAACATGATAAGGTAAATAATTGATAACACATGTCATTAAAACAAATAGATAAGGAAAATCCAATATAGCAAGGTAAATAAATTGAAACACATTCCATTTAATCAATGAACTGAAAATTGAATGTATTCATAGATATGTTGACACAAAATACCATGGATGAATAATAACTGAAACTAAATTAGGGAAATTCTTAATTATTGGACACCATGTTTCTTAGGTATATTTGACCATTACTATCAAGACCATTCATAAGATGGTTTAGCTATCGGGTAAAACCCCATCTATTTTGGATGACTATTTTGTCTCATGATACTACTGATGCATCGAGGGGCTATTTATAACTGGTCCCCACCCATGTCATACTTTTCCAAAGAATTCCTTATATATAATAATGGATTTAATAAATAAAAAATATTCTTTATCAAATATTCATATTGAATAAAAGATACATATTTATCAATAATTCCTCTGTTAATCAAATAACTGTCAAATGAACATTGTATATAAAAATGATATACAATTTAGGAAATAATAATATATATTGTAGTATAATATGTATATTCAAGTAAAATTATAATAAAAATTATTAAAATAGATTTATTGTTTCAAGAAAAAGTTAACGAGAACAAATGTAAGTTAGATTTCAAAGATAATCATTAAGAACATTCTTTAGGAGAATAATCATTAAACATTCCAAAGTGTCTCATACCACTTTGAAACATTTAAATCATAATCCCCATGAAGTGATAATATTAAATGAAACTTATAATATCATTAGATTAATAATATTCATGATATATAATTTAAAAAGGTAGTATATACACCAAATAAAAGTGAATTGGTGCATAATAACAAATAAGTCTCAATATAATGTAATTTGAGATAAAATTCCCTTACCTTATCCTTCATTTTTGTTGTGTGGTCTTTATCCTCTTGTATATTGGTTTAAAATATGTTAATAACTAATATCATAACCATAATCATATTTATAATACCATATATTAACTTTTTATAATATCTCATTACTCATTTGTCATCAAACTTTCAATAATTTCACTATTTTGGGTGTTAATTGCCCAGTTTTCTTGAGTAAGTTGTAACTTGTTACTTGTTGTTATTATTAATTACATAATGGTTTCATCATATACATAATTTTACCATGACTTAATTTTCATATATAATCAGTATATGTTTATTTATAATAATCTATAATAATTTGAGATTGGAAATGGAATGCATCGTTCATGGAGATGGGAGGTCGTACGTACACATGAATGCTACTTTCATTTCATTGTCATCTTTTAAAATAATGACAAGTAAATGATATGTATAATCATTTATATTATAATTATAGTATCATACATATATAATATATTTCATATATTTTTATTAATATCATCCTTAATGTGTTCCATGTATAACGTGAACAAATCACATCGCATTGAGGGGGTGGTAGTCCACACTTCCACAAGCGATGTTATCATATTTAAAAAAAATTGAATGTATGGAGTTATGTGTTATAAAATAATTACAGAAGAATAAATATTCCATAAATATCATATAAATCATATATAATTATATTTTCCATCATAATGGCCTCTATGAGAGGTGTTAAAGGAAAAATGAACAATCATCGTTTCGTTAGGTGGTAGTTCACCATACACAGAAACAGTATGTATGTTACCAATTAGATGGAAGTGTGTGTAATTGTAGGTAAAACCCTTATTATAAAAAAATACTATTATATTTAGGATTATGTTTTTTTTATAAAATCATATAATAATAATATTTTAGGGGTTTTAGAATGGAAATAAAACTAAAGATCTTGAGGAAGTTTGTTACCTCTTAATTGGGTAACTACTTTTTGTTGGTATAAAAGGAATACTTGGATTGATTAATTCCCAAGGAGAGGCTTATATAATTAGTTTAGGGATTTTTATAATCTATTTTTTCAGATCTTGGTTGAGCCAAAGTGTCTTGATAGGTGTAAGGGGTAGAGTGTTTTTCTTCTTATAGTGGAGGGGGAGTGGCACTCCAGTAAATATCAAAAGGTATTCATTAAGGGGAAGTATACCTTACCTAAAGTGCCTTAAAAATGGAAAAATAATGGGGTAAAGGGAAATAATGGTTGATTAAAACATCCAAAATACAAAAATATGTTCATTTTAATAATAGGGTTCCTTAACTTCTAAGATTCCCTAATTTTATTATTTTGGTTTTTATTAAAGCATCTAGTTTTCCAACCTAAGTAATTTTACCATTAAGACTAAAATAAATTTATATTTATTGTAAAATATAGATATAATTAATTATTAATATGAGAAGACATTAATAAAATAAAAATCCCATATTTTTTGGGAATTAATTTTAAAACAAGTTCATGTGACGCGCTAAAGCATTGCTTAAACCTGGATCGTCTTAAGAACATTTTTACAATATATGGGTCAATATGTTGATTATAAAAGATAAATTGATATATTAATATACTATATTTAATATTTATTAACACTTAAAATCACTTGGTAGAATATAGTATTTTTATTAATTTTAAATCATTTAATAAAATATCATTTGTTGTAAAATAACAAAAATGTCAATTTTGACATTATTTATTTAATTTCAATTTTAAAATATCAAACCAATTTTTATAATTTAAATATATTAAGTTTAAAAATGTGTAACATGATATATTCATCTAAAAAATAATTAATGAAAATAACTCAATCAATATATTTCACTTTTAATATTTATATAATCATTTATTTTAGTTAATTACTAAATAAATAATCATTACGTTGGTGTTTCTTAAGCATTTTAAGTAACTAAATCACCTATAAAATTTTTTGATAAATAATTATGATAAAAATAACTCATTTATATTTAAAAAGGTTATGTATAACCTAAAAAATGATGTTTTGTGCATATCTTAATGTTTTATAAATATTAAAGGTAAGAAAGGTTTTTTTGTATTTTTCCTTACTTAAACCATAAAATTAGAACCAATAGGGTATATGGTCGAATTTTTGGTGTCCAATGACCTTTGGACAAGTGTCCAGGTAATTTTGGTCCTTAAGATTAAGTTTTAGTCCCTTATTAAGTTTAATTTTACCTTAATCTATGTAATTAATTTTAATCACTTTCACTAATTTTTTTGTGAAAAATTAATTTGATATTATTATACCAAAAATATCATACTAATTACAACCATGTATTTCCTTTTTTTTAATTAAAATCACATAAGTGGTGAAATTGAGTTTAATTTTAATCCGGTGGATGTGGCGAGAAAGGGGGGTTTTAATGTAAAAATGTTCTAAAAGTTCAATAAGTGTTTATATCTAATTTCAAAATAAAAATGATTCCAATAACCTACATTGTATTAATATATGTATAATTGATCTATTTTGACTGTAATAACCAATTTAAAACTAATAATTATTTAAATGAAAATCTCATTTTTAATTAAAACGTCGTATTTTTACTATTCATCAAAAAATGAAACTTCTCAAAAAAATTCCAAAAATTCAACCTAACCTGATTTCGACATTCCAAATCCAAAAATGATGTTTATTTTTACATATAAAATTTATAAAATTGTCAAATTTTAGTTTTAAAATAGGTACTCCATTAAAAGGTGGTAAAACTCAGTTTTTCATGTAACACAATTGACTTAGTGTTGTTAGTAGAGTAGGATTATCATGGTGTTTTATATAATCATGATAGTGAAAAAAATTAAATTTTATTTCAAAAGAAAAAATATTCTAATATCTTGAGGTGTTACATTTTCTATGGTTATTTTTCATAATAACCAAAAATAAATGATGCTTATTTCCAAATTTAGACCTCTTAATTAAGAATATAGAATCCATTTTTAAAGATTCAATTTTTATAAGTGGTAGAAATTAATTTCAAATTAAAACGCAAAAGGCAACAAAAAATAGTTTTTCAAAAAAAATCCTTTTTAAGTAAAAAAATGTTTTTATACCAAATTCTACCATAAAATTGATTCCAATAAACACAATTGGATTATTCATAATATAATATAACTAATTTTACTTTGAAAACATTTTAAAACAAAATTTTAATTTTTACATGCTTGAAACAAAATCACAGTTTTCAATAAAAAAATATTTTTCATTATTCACTGTAAAATAATTCATTTCAGAAAAATCCAAAATTTTCACCCTAATTTAATTTTGATATGATGATTTAAAAAATGATACCATTTTTATCACTTAAATTTCTAAAAGTGTTAGAAATTAATTATGATATTATATCACAAAAATAAATAAAACCCATTTTTAAAGAAAACAAATTTTGAAGAATAAAATGTCTACTAAAAAATAAGTTCTTATTTACTATGAATTATTCAATACATTTTCATTGAGTAGGAACATTATACATATATTTCATAATTCAGTTAATACTATTCATACCATCCAATTAAACAGCTTTGTTGTATCAGTTACATTTAAATAATAATATTCCATGGTTTGTTTAAGCTCTATATTGCATGTTTTATACATTATCAAACATAATGTTCTTTTAAAATCTTAAGGTGTGAAAATGTACATGGAGTGAAAACCATCTTTAAATATTATGAGAATTATTCTTAATAATGATATGCATTTTTAGGAATAAATTTATTAGGGTAAAATATTTGAATTAAAAAACCATTCTCCCCGAAGAGGAAGAGAAAGTACCGTGAAATAAAATATTAGGGTGGTAGAAACCAAACTTGGAATAAAGAAGTTCAATAAGAATCATTTTGACTCAATGAAGGTAGTTGATTTAACAAAGACCCTTACAATCTTCGTATCATTTGAATCGAATGTCATTTAAAAAAGAACATGATGTCACTATTTAAACCCTATAAATTACATGAATATGTTAAATAATATTCATTAGTAAGTAATCACACCATATCAAATATTTTATGGTATATAATAGGTAATGTATCTCAAGAAATTAAATTTGCGAAAAATAATCTCCTTACCCTAATTCCTAACTTCCAATAAAGTTCTTTAATCTTCTATATAACAAAAAAAATATCTTAATAACTCGTTTCAAAACATTATTCATATCTATAACCTTTTATAAACATTATTTATAATTATTCTCTATATGTATATTAGTTAGTTATTATTTATTTTCAATAGAGGGTATGAGTAACCTTGATCATTTTGAACTAGTTTTGTAATAGTGGCGTTGTTATTCATTATTCTCTAAAATTTAATCATTACCAAACCATAAAAGGTACTAGGATTTATGTTTTATAATTATTTATAATTTCATAATTTCATTCTATAGTAGTTTTGGTTATGATACTTAAATTTGAAATTGGCGATGAGCATGTTTCAATGATTTTTAACGAACGGATGTTGGTATCTTAATTAATGAGTTCAATATTAATGTTACTATTTCATAACCAAAAATAAAATATTTATTTAATTATTTATATTATATATTATTTTTAATTAATCTTTTATAGTCATCCATGATATTATTTTATAGCATGGTTCAAGTAGGTGGCTAGACCAACCCAACCAGAAACATACCATAATTAATGGATGATTATGACTATGAAAGTGGTTTATTCTTTGAGTAATATCATTATTATAGAAGAATAATGATATTATTTAGATTATTTTAGGTTTTTTAATTATATTTTATGATATTTTAATAAATAATAAAGAAACTAGATGAAAAATGAGACATGTTACTTTCTGGCAGTGGTAGTCTGCACAATGTAGGGTAATTATTTTCATTTCTCAGAGAATGAGAGAAAAAGAAGTTATATTATAATTTGTCTCTTAATAATCATAATTATATTATATATTTCACACTTATTCTTCAATTTAACCCTTATAATCAGTGAACTTAGTTGGTGTTGAAAAAAGAGGAAGCCATCGCTTCTTGGAGGCAATAGTCCACACAATGAACGAATGACATTTTTGTTTTTCATAATAGAAAAGGGAAAAGGTGGTTAATAATAATTCCCTTATAATAATAAAATTAAGTATAGAAAAATAATGATGTAATTATATAGTAATTATAGTATTATTTTTGGGAAATTAAGAAATAAAAGAAAAGAAATTAGGAAAAATAGTACTCATGTTGAAATTTTTGTGTTATCCTTGGAGGACTCCTCAAAAATAGAGGTATTAAGTAAATATATTGTGACTAGAGACTAAATTAAAAGTAATAGTATTATAGTGGAATTATAAATTAAATATTTTAAATATGAAATCAAATTAGTTTATTTTTATTAAATGGGTGGTGAGAGGCCCCTTTTATAAGTAGTGAGAATGACATTTTTGTAAATATTTCAACTTAATATAAAGATAAATGCTATTTCACATGTCAAGGAGACTCTAAAATTAAAAATAATATATTTTTTATGATATAAGACCTATCATAACTCAACCATTAATTTTAACACATGTTTTAAATATGTTTTTAAGTTCTTTACTCTTATAATTTTCACTTTTACCATTTTTTATTTTACTATGGTAACTAATTTTTACCTTAGTGATTTAACTTTAACACCTAAAAATAAAATGACCCTTATTACATTTTATGTAACTAAATATTAAAAAATTTAAATACATTTTATCAAATAAAATTTTTATATGTGAGAACAGTTAATTTTAACATTAGCGCATATAACGCATAAAACCCCATTTTTAGAAAGTGTATTTTTAAACATAAAATCTATATTTAGGATAAAATTATCAATTTATTTAATTTTAATGATATAAATTGGTTTATTATGAATAAAATAAAATTTATGTGGCTTTCAAATCAATCCAAAATTAAATTTTAACAAAATAATATTTAATTAAAAGAAAAGACCAAAAGGAGTTTTTATTATAAAATATTACTTAAGTTGTTAAACATAGGTTTTCTAAATTCATAATAATTTTTTAAAATGTATATTTAGTCCTTAAATAAATATATTATCATGAAAAAAATTAAGTGTTTAATTTATACTTAATTTTTAATATAGTCATAAACGATGTGATTTTAGTAAAAACTGTATTTTTAACTATTCATCTAAAAAACATTTATTTCATAAAAATATCAAAAATTAAACCTAATATAATTATGAAATTATAAATTAAAAAAATATATAATTATTTATCAAATTATAATTATAAAATTTATATATTTAATTATTTAAATGAAAATAAAAAAATATAAAGAAATTTTGTTTTATTGAAAAATGAATTTTTAAAATTCAAGTGTATTTAATCTTATTTAATATAAATTTATAAATAATTTTATGTTGAAATAATAGTTTATAAATATAAATATTGCCTATTATAATAAACTTGTAACTGTAATTAATTTAATTCATTAAGGTAAAATATAATACCCTCTTTTTAAATGGTTCTTCAAAAGGTATCCTTTTTAAAATTATTAGTCAAAGAAAAATAATAATAAGTAATTATTTTAATTAATTTTTATCTTTTTATTTACTAATGATTATATTATTCATGAAATTTTAATTTATCATGGTTCATTTTAGTTGGTTGTTTCATTAGTTTGGTGTTGTGTGTGACACACACTATTAAAGATAATAATAATTTAAAGAATATAAAATCTTGGGTCATTACTGACCTCCCAACACTATCCATTATAGAGACCATCGTCCAATGTAGGACAATAGAAATTTAGAATCCCATGGGTCTTGTGAGTCAGGAATGTGTAAGGACATCTTGTTTTTTGGATTCTGCCCATTCAGTAAGATAAACAACTCTGCCTAGACTCAAAAAGGGGTATTGATCCCCAGACAGAGGTTTTCACCCTTATAGCATCTCTCACCAAATGGTGAAACTCCCTTCTAAGTGGTGGGTTACTCTATTTTCCTGCTAATCATTTTCATTTCCCAAAACCTTAATTTGACCTATAAATGTACTATATATAATGTATTCACATCTAGACTCCAAGATGATATGTATGTTGCGATGGTAAAAGGACTGTGAAACCGAGATGTATTTTTAAAGATCCATTAATTGAGATCTTGTTCAAACTCCACATTGATTTGTCTAACCCATAATGGATAGCCTCAATCCATATTGAAAGATCCTCCAAAGTGGATTTCCAAACTCAATACCCAACCTATCCTCTGATATGCTATCGATTTCTTTAAGATGGACCCATAACTATGCACCTTCAACTATGATATGCATCATACTTCCTATAAATTCAAGGGAGTATATCCTGTATATAACCCACCAATCAGTTTTCCTTTTTGATAAAACGATTTCTTGGGGAAATATTAACTCTAAACAATTAATGATGGTGTTTTATCGAACTGATAAGTTGATTCCTCAATCATGGCACGGGAATGGGTGGGTCCCTTAGAATCTTGAACTCATATATGGGTAGCTTCTTTGATAATGGTTAGTCTTAGAGACCCACTCCCATGATCTCTAAAAGAAACATATTCTTTGAGCATACACGTTGGTATTTTCTATCCTCAACACTCTTAATCATTTTATTCTTCCTCGTGGTAATGTTATGGTAATTATCACATTATTCTGATATCATTTTTTAGAAGGATAGGAATAATTAGGGTCTGATGGAAGAAATCAAAAAAATTAAAAAGGACATATTTTTTCATAACAAGTGTATTATCATGTAGCACCTATGTGATCTCAAAGAATCTATGTGATTGTGTACCTGTAGAGACCTTAGTTTTCTTGAGAAAGATACATGGTTTGTTTTAGTGTTTCGAAGACCCAAGACTTTTAAAAAGGTATAAATGGTAATTTCCTATAACAAATGATCTCTGAAAAATTATCTAATAGTTCTAATGATTTTGGGTTGTTGTGTTTACCCCCAAACAGGTGGTCTTGGTAGGGCCTCGATAAAAATGTATAAAGTATAAAAATATATATTTTTGTTTGTGCTCACACTTTAGATATAATTGTGATTTTTATTCAAAATAAGGACTTAAATAGAAAATCTAAGACCTTATTTTTTTATGATACATGATTTTTACTCTAGGAACGCTATAATTTAAGTTTTCTTTGAGGTTCCTAGTCGAGGAAATCACTGGTAGAACCAATTAAATGGTAATTTTTATTTAATTTCTATTTTATTTAAATTTTATCCCTCTCCTAATTTCATCTCCATTGTTTTAAAAATGGGTAGGATACCACCCATATTTAACACCATTGAGGAGGATAGGTGGTGCAGAAGCTTCGATGGGGAGGTCGATCGGGGTCAGATTGGGACATGATGTCCTAGAATCCTTGGAGTTTCTCCATGACGTAGGACTTGATTTTTTATTCTCACCTAATTCTTAAATTTTGATTTGATTTATATTAATTCATCTATTTTATCATTCTAAATTTTTTTGTTTTCCCACCATTTTCAATTCCCCTAGAATCAATGTGTTTTTTGTTGATTGTTTTTGTTAGGAATGGTGGTTACGACATCGGAGGTGTCAGCGGTGGGTTCACATGGGACTACGGTGGTTGGGTGTGCGGGTTCACAGGGGTGAGGGATTGTTCATCCAAGAGCCTATGTGGAAGTAAAAAGGAGGTGGATCTTCAAAATTTTAGGTGAACCTTAGGTATATTTGAATCAGTAGTGGAGCCCTAACAAGGAATAACTTTGGGTGGAATTTGGGAGGAGGGGCATGGTGATGACCCACCGACTCAAAGTCATGTGAGTTGAGACTTGACCTACAAAGTGTGGGTGATGTCAGTATTGGCAGTAGTTGATAATTAGACTGTCATTGAAGGGTTTGACTATGGGGGTTAGTGATAAGAGGTGGCATGATAGGGAGCAGTAGTAGTATCGGTTGGGGTTGAACATAGTAGATGAAAACTTGAGAGGGTGATGGCCTTTTGGTAAAAGGCATAGGGGGAGTCGGTATGGGCCTCATGGGTTCTAGGAAGCATGAACTGGAAATAGGATAAGGCACATATAAAAAAATAATAAAAGATATTAATAAATAAATAAATAGATAATAAAAGATGAAAATGGGGGCATGATTGGAGAAAGAGGGTCGCACACCCCATACTTATTATATATAATGATTTTATATTAATAATAATGATTTTTTAATTCCCTCTACCTAATATATATTATTATTATTATAAATTCTTTTATAGGACCTATTGTTTTATCATGATGTCGAATTAATGATTTGTCTGTCAAGTTGTGATCTAGACGTTGATATGAGAGATTTGAGACCAATATGCATCATATAATTCAGACTCATGGCATGATATTTGGGTCCCACTATATAATGCCTCTCATATTTCTTAAAATTAAATTCATAATCTTTATTTGATGCATGTTTTCAATAAATGAATAGCTCATCCGGATTATTTTTTAGTTTGAATCGTGATAGTGAAATATGTTAGACCATTTGAGGCCGCTTTCAAGGTGATATAGGTAGATATTGGATTTATCCCCTTTGACTGACACTAGAGTTTGAGCTAGTCCAAAGTATTTCCCCCTATATAGTGAGGTATCTTGAAGGGTCTCATGAATGAATTTGAAACTTGATGAGTTTCCCTCCTTCCATTAAACCCTAAGTATAAGGACGGGTGCACATGGTTTGGATTGGATAATAAGGAGTTATCCATTTAATATTGTTATGTTGAGGAACTTTCATTGATAAAGGAAGTTCTCCCATGGATACATGGGGTTCAGGTACTCCATGTCATGTTGTTTCCTTTGATCTCTCTTTATATTATGGGATGTTTGTTACATAGACAATTTTGGAGTTTCACTCACTTAAAGTTTTGGGGAGTGGAACCCATATTTAACATGATATTTTCTTAGGGGCTCCCTTGAGGTGTGGGATAAACCTTATGTGGAAGGCTACAAGACTCTCTTATATTGATCATGGACTTAGGGGTGGTGTGAGTTCCCAGGTATGATATGGTATAACATCATGATGGTAGTTACTATTGAGAAGTAGGGGGCTCCCCCATGGAATTGGGTGTGAGTTACCTCTAGTGGGGATGGTATCCCTTGATTGTTGTATCACACTATGAGGTTTTAACACCCTACTTTAATAGACTATAAGTTCTAAGTTTTTATTTCTAGGTGTTTAGATTCCACCCTTGTGGCATGTGGTGAGGTTCCAAGAATAGTGATACACTAGTGAGTTTAATTATTTTTACCATGTGTTTAGTAGATGGTTATGTTGATGTAGGTGTAGTGGATCAAGGTCAATGAGCCTATTTGGTTTGGGATCTTCTTTATTAGGTCCCCTAGCTATGTTATGGTGGTTTGTTTTGTGTTTATACTCACGTATTCCAGTGTGGTTTGATCTCCTTCAAGGTGGACGATCATGGAGTTGTTTTCCCCTAAGGTGGGTAATTAGGGAGGTGTCTTCCCCTAAGGTAAGGGTGATGTTTATGGAGTCTTTATTCCATGAAACAAGTGGCCATTTGGTTTATCCCTTATCATCCTATTTGTGTGGGTTTTGTTTATGAATTCCTTACCCAACATTTTGATAAACCATCAAGGAATAGTTTCTTCCCTTTTGAGGCTCTTGTTGAGGTTATTGGGAAGTGAAGTCATAGATTCTTCCACATTTGTATTCTCCCATCTTGTTTAGAGTTAATATGTTTTGTGGTTTGTCCCTTGGTTGTGATCCAATCTACAACATAAATCCCATTTGTGTTTTTAGGGTATCCTATTGGGTATATTTATACTCACCCCAGTGTGCACTTTGTACCCACACTTGTTGTGTCTGTCGAGATGATATACAGGTCGATGGTTATATTGGTGGGAATGTTTCTAGTGGTGATCATGGTTCCCTATATTAGTGTATCCTAGAAAATTTATAGCCAACAGTTCTCGATATAGGTTTGGTGTGATGTGGTGATCCCCTTGCTTCGCAGTCACTTGAGTTCGGTTTGATATATTAAGGTTTTGGGCCTTTTATTTTTTCCCTTTTGTATTGAAACTTATCTTTTATGACCTGAGATATTTATTAGAAGTATGCATTCATATTTTATTCTCAATTAGATATTTATATCCTGTGTGGTTATGGATATTTTTGTCAGAGAGTGATATTTATCTATTATAGGTTATATAGGATAAGGCCTCACATTTCATGATATTCCTTCTTGGTGATAGTCTCCATCCCCTAGACTATTGGAGGTAGTTTTGGGGTGTTTCACTTGACTCATTATTGGCCTAAGAAGGGATTTTATGGGTTAGGTAGTGTCAGATTGATATCATAGATCATTTTTTATAGGAATGATTTCAGATATAGGAGTATCATGAGTTTGATTTGGGACATGTGAGGAGACGATGCTTGAAGGTTCATAGGTTTGGTTGATAGACTAGGGAAACCATTTAGGATGTGGTAATCAGTGAGTTCCTATGTAAGGACTATGATACTCAATTGTCCAACTTTAGTGCATAGGGAATTGGTTATAGGGTATAGTTGAGAAGGTTCATGAATCATATAGTGTTTAGTGCATTGTTTTTTTAATGTCTTAACATCCTACCTTATTGAGATACCATTGTGTAATGTGGATGTTGATTTCCCTCATGGAAATTATTTCTCTTGAGGTTTGAGATGGACTTTTGTGGATAATGATAGCAACAGGACTAATCACAAACATGTGAGTTTCCTAGGTGATGTGCACCCAATATTATAAGTGGTTTAGTCTCGAGAGGATTTTTCTCCATACTGAATGATGATTAGAGTTTTCTCAGTTTTTTTTACCCACCCTAATTATGTGGTTGTGTTAAGGTGTGGATTTACCCCACTATCATCAGAAATGTTTGGTTATTACCCTCATTTGAGGTGTCTTTCAATGATTTCGAGATCCTCTACCTATGGATCAGATAGGGTTGGTTATCCCCCCCGTATACTATGGGCCAAAATCCTCTCTCTATAGAGTCACTATTTCCCCCATCTAAGAACTTAATTGGGGTCAGTATCCTCCACTATATTTGTTATTATTTCCATATACCTAGGTTTGGTATCCTCCACAGTAGTTTTAAAGTGTTTACATTGTAAATTGGGTGGATATTATCTCTATATACATGAGGTGTGTGATCCTCTATATCATCCTTCAAGTAGGGTCAGGTATTCCCCATGTATACTCGAGGCATAGGATCCCCTATTTATGATTCTGTTTGTGTATAGGGTCATTATTCTCCCCATCTACTAGGGTGAAAGATTAACTATTTGGTCTTATAGAGGAGTTGGTACTCCCCTATGAGACTAGACATGGATCCTCCTTATTTAGAGGTTATATAGTAAATATTCACCACTGGTAAGGTTGGTTACCTACATGAATAGGTCATGTACACCTAGTGAGTCATTGTTCCCTCTCCATAGTTCAAAGATTTATAGAAGTTTGGATGATGCACAACTTATAATTGTGGTCTCTTGATTGAGAGCGTAGCACCAAGGTGATCTATTAATTGGGGTTAGAATAGCCTATTGGGTTCTTTCATGTTGATAATGATGACTATGATGAGCAAGATGATAGGATTGGGAGACTTAGATGGATTGGATGTTCATTATCGTGTGTGTGGGGCATTTTTTGTGTGGAGATCTTGAATTTTTGGTAGTAATCGGATGACATATGAGGATCTTCATGACAATTATCTCTTGGGGTGATCTATGGAGGGATTTGATCAGGTAGTTACTGATGTATCCCAAGGTATGATCTCTGACCTTTTTCATTAGCACTCATATTTATTATCACTAGTTCATTATTTACTCTCATTATTATATCATTGGTCCCAGAACTAGAGATCCTTGTGCAGTCTCTAAACCAGTGTGATGCAACTAGAGGCTCTTACTAGAGGTGACACTATTCCCTTATTTCTACTAACTAGAGATCCTTGTGCAGTCTCTAGACCAGTGTGATGCAACTAGAGGATCTTGCTAGAGGTGACACTATTCCCTTATTTCTACTAACTATGTGAGGCAAATTTGGATGATATTTTTCTTTTGGGATTATATTATGGATGAATGTGGTCCAGTGTTGATATCATTTGTGATAGATGATCACCCACAGTCTGAGTTTAGGTAGATGGCCATCCTTATGTTGTGTTTTGTGATCAAACAGATGAATCATTGTCTGCTTCCATTAGGAAGTTAGGACTAGATGATGATAGTTTCCAACCCCCAAGAAGCTAAAATTAGTTTACTCTATGGTTTGTTAGTGTATCTTCATGCAATTCAGTTTATTCAAAGGATTAGTATTATATTTTTAGATCAGGGGATGGTTATATTTTTAGGGTGATGTCTTGATTTGAGATTGGGTAGTTGGATGTTGAGTTTATGGATATATCCTTTTTTAGGGGTTGAAGTAGAGGTTGAGTTGTGTTATTGTTTTTCATTGGATAGAGGATAAAACTGTGTGCATATTGATATGTTTAGTCCTTGGCAATGGGCCTAGATATGTGCTAAGGTAGAGGTGGGATTGGCAGTGTGAGTTTAGATGATGTAAGTATCCAAATAGCCAGTATTAATTCATACACATAGTAATAATTTTGGTGAGATGCCACATGGAATATCAGTATATGTGATGAGTTTTAACATTATACAGTATTGTGGGTGTGGATGATTGAGTTTCAAGTAGAATTTAGCCTTAGATTATGAATTGTATAGATCAGGACATCTTCAATGGATGAGAACTTATCAAAGATCAGTGGTGTAGGTGTATTATTCTTGGTGATGTTGAAAAGGAATTAGAGAATGAGAGGGTCAATTTTATCCTTATTCCTTTATCTAGGCATCGTAAATTCAAACACATTTTAGTAGTGGATTCACAGTGGAAGTGTGGAAAGATCCTATGGTGTGTTATGGTGCTCTTATTGAGAAGATAGAAGGTGAAGTTTGATGAAATTAGGTTGTCTTGAAATAAAATTATTCTAGGTATCCCTTTAAAAGAAGGGTATCATGGTTTCCATATGGAAAATTCCGCCATATATGAACCTTATCTGATTAATACTTATGGTTTGTAGAATTTCTTGGTATGAGTTTTGATGGGTGTCTTGTGGTTGAGGGAAAAGGATTGTGATGTAAAGTCCTAATGGGATTTTTTAATGGAGAGTCGTGATGGTTTTAGGGTTTCCCATGAGGTGGTTTGAGTCTATTTTACATTCGTGGAGGAATGAGAATCTAAGATGTGGTGAACCTAATTTTAGTAATTAAAAAGGGATTTATTTCTGAGTGGGTTGTGTTCTAGGTCCTAGTGGATCTATGTATCTTCATAAGCTAGATTAGCTCATGCACGGGTGTGTTACCTTCCCGCATGATAACAATTTGTGGGATTCTTGAAGATCTATTTGGGAAATTTTCTTTCCTAGGATGAAAATTCTCAATGGTAGGAAGGATATAGTGACCTCATTTTTTCCACATAGAAGACTTGGTTTGTTTTAGAACTTTAGAGACCTGAGCCTTTTAAAAAGGGTAAAATGGTAATTTTCCCAAGAAAAATGATCTCAGAAAAATTATCCAATGGTTTTATTGATTAAATATTGGGGTTTTTACCCTCATAATTAGTTAGTGCTAAAAGTGTGGTGCAATAAGGTCTTGATAAAAATGTATAAATAATATATATATTTGGTCACATGCACACTTTAGAAAGAGTTATGATTTTCCTTTGAAATAAGGAATTGTATGAGAAACATGAGACCATGGTTTCATACAAGACATGTGTTTTACCCTTGTATCACTATAATTTTAAGTTTTCTTTGAGGTTTATGGGTCCTAGTCGTTATAGGGGGAACCGATTAATGGGAGTTTTAATTTAATTTTTTTATTATTTTAATTTTATCCCACACCCCCTTTTCTCTCATCTCTTATATAAAGGGTATGAGGATACCCCCCCCCCCTCTTTGACACCATGGTGGAGGGGATGTGGTGTGGGAACTTCGATAGGAAGACTAATCAGAGCCATATTGAGACATGGTAGCCTAGAAGCATCGATGTTTCTCCATAAGGTAGGACTCAATTTTTTATTCTCGCTTCATTTTTAAATTTTGATTTGATTTATGGTAATTTAATTACCCAATATTTCATAAATTTTATGTTTTAAAATCATTTTTTATTCCCCTTAAATCAACATGTTCTTCATATTCTTCATCGATCGGTTGTGCAAGGAATAGAAGTTATGAAATCGGAGGCATTGATAGTGAGTTTGCATGGGGCAACAGCGGTCAATCATAAAGGTTTGCATAAACTAGTGGAGGTTTGGGATTATTTAGCCAAGATAATATGAAGTAGTGATTAGTAGGTGATTCTATAGGAGTTAGGTGAAGCTCTAACCCATTTAAACCAGTGATGGAGCCTCGGTGAGGAATGTTGGTGGCCAGAATTTGGGAGGAGGGTCGTAGGGGTGACTTTCTAACACCAAGTCATGTCAACGGAGACTTGATCATAAAAGTGCAGGTGATGTCGATATAAGAGGAAATAGAGATCTAGATTTACATCAAGGGGAATGACCAGGTGGGTAGGTGATAGGAGAAGGTGTGATGGGAATGAGTAGCAGTGTTGGTTGGGGTCAACCATAGCAGACGACAGCTCAGGCAAGCAGTAGTCGATCAATAGACACCTTAGAGAAAGATGGTATAGGCGGTGAAGGTTTGAGGTAGTGTAGCCTGAAAACAAGAGGATTCACATAGAAAAATAATAATAATAAATAAAAATAAATGAAGAATATAGGGGATGGTTTGATTATAGAGAGTGGATCACATGCTCCCCCCCCCCCACACACACACACACTTATTGTTGCTATGCCCCCAAGGGTGTAGCCTAGTGGTTTCACCTCTATAGAGTCTCAGGGTAGTCTTGGGGTATAGTATACATAAATACATTATAGATGTTAGTAGATTATATTTTTAATTTGTAATTCCACCTCCACAACCACTTATAAATTATTATTATTATTATTATTATTATTATTAATTAATTAATTACTTATAGATGGTGGGGTTACAAAGCAAACAAAAACATGCACGCACTCGTTGGGTGTATAAATTATTGTATTAGGTGTATCTTTTTATCATGACATCATATTGATGATCTATTTATGGAATTATAATCAATACATTGAGATAAAAGATTCAATACCAATATGTGTTATATAATTCTGACTCATAGCATGATCCCTTGGTCCCTCCATGTAATGCCTCTCATCTATGTTATGATAAAATGAATAATTTTTATCTGATGTACATTTTCTATAAATAAATAACCTATCCTGAGTATTTTTTTCATATAGATCATGATGGTGTAGTTTATTATACCATTTCAGGTTGTTTGTAAGGTAAGATAGGAAGAACTTGAATTTATCCCTGTATAACTAACATCATAGTTAAGGCTAGTCCAAATGATGTTATTTATGAAATGAGGTGGCCTGAAGGGACTCATGGATGGATTATAAACTTAAGGATTTCCCCTTATTCTCATTCAAATCAGTGTTAGGGCTGGTACATGTGGTTTTGTAAAAGTGGATAGAGAATTTTTCATTTACTCTTATTACACTAGGGACCTTGTGTACAGTCTATGTAATGGTATATATTTATCTTCCCTACCTTATATCACCCTATGTATGGATATAGGAGATAGAGACTAGTGGTTTTAGAATAGTATCTATGGATCCTATTTTCAATCCTAGGGTTCCAGTGACTATTGATATGATAATGATTTGGAGGTGGATTTTGGATACTCCCTCAGGTCATCATTTTTTTAAGGTGTGGGTTGTCCCTTTTATTAATTAAGGAGGTTCTTCCTAAGAGACATGGGGTTCAATCCCTCCATGTCATGTGGTTTCCATATAGATTTCTTTGTGGTGCAGGTTATTTATTACATGGTTGATGTTGTAATTTCACTCCCTTAAATGTTTGGGGATCTGAACCTCTAATTGATGTAATGGTTTCTTAGGTCTCCCTTAAGGTGTGGGAAAACCCATGCGTGTAAGGATACAATACTCACTCTATCAACCATGAACTTCGATGTGGCATATGTTACTAGGTACGATATGTAATAATTTCATAGAGGTGCTAGCTATCAAGGAGTGGGGAACTCCACTATAGAATGAGGTGTGAATTACCCTCTCCTGGGGATAATATCCCTTCAGTTTTGATGAATCTAGTATTTTCAAACATTTTATATTGTAATTAAATGTTTTTAATCCCACAATTGTGTTATTTTATGGGAAATTGACACATTTTATGGTTTTATAGGTATTGGGAGTTTAAATTTTAAAATGTTCTATTTTATAATTTTAATTATTTTAAGTCACTTTTGTAATTTAGACATAAAATTCTCTACACTGATAAAAATTACAAATTTCCTTTTTTAGTATTCTATGTTCATTTAGATTCATTTCATTCAACAAGACCTAAATCCCAATCCAAAATTTTGAGGTCAAACCAATCTCATAAATCAAGCCTTGGAATTTGTGACCATATTAATATAATTTTGAATATGGGACTATATCTCACAAATTACCAACCAAAATAAGATGTAAATTCACATAGAGATATAAAATACTATGAGAATCATTTTTTATAACTATTTCCATGTATGATTATACATATTTCAATTCCATAAATACATGGGACCTCAGTATATGGAAATAATGTTGGAACCAAGTCTTTTATTTTCTAGTAAAAAAGTCTGGTTTTTGTTTGTTGTCAATTCACACTAGGTTGATCAAGGATTTTATAAGACAAGTGTTTTTACAGTGATTATGTCTTCAGTGTTGATGGTGGCATTGTTTCCCAATGTTTGAAAAAAAATTGGGTCTAAAATTTGTAGAATGGTGAAAGGTGTTTTTGGAAAAGGAAGTTTCACGTAAGGTTGAAGGTGAATCTGAAAGTTGCGCACAAGTTATGTTTTGGGATCATCTCATAAAAATACGGAAAAGGAAAAAAATTCACGCAATAATTTTTTTGCATGGAATAATCTTACACACCAAATGTAATATCAAAACTGACTTACGCACAAGTAGAGTTTTGAGTTCAACACTTCAAAATACAAAAAAGGCATGTGATGAGAGAAAAATATGAATTTTAGTGCAAGGCTCTTAAGTGATGAATGAGACATCAAATTAGAGCTTACATGCGTGTGGAAGGCGTGTAAGTAACTTATGTGTAGGGTCATTGAGGTCTATAATAAATATACAGCTACCCCAGTCCAATACATATAAATTTTTATAATGGATATTCGTTATATATATCATGTGAAATAGTTTCCTATAGAATGTTACTTGTGTATATCTAGACCAAGTGAAACTTATGGTGTAGTTGTGCGACAAGCCTAAAACTTTCTTGCAAGAACTGGTGTTGTGTGCAAGAGTTGAGTTAAGCTTATTTAAGGTTTTGAATATCTGGTTTGTTTGATCAGTTCTTTCAAGTGTATCAATTTAGGACTTCAATACAAGAAAATTATCATTATATTATAAGAAAAAGACTTAAATTATAATGTAATCAAGTGACCTTCAAGTCATTAAACTAATTAAGACTTCATCCAGAGTAGTGAGCTAAGGGAGTCGATGGAAGTGTTCTAAGGGAGGCAGTGTGATATCCTCTAAACGTTGTAAATTTAGTTTTCAGGGAATATATTGACTGTGTATGAACTTATATATTCCAAAAATAGTAAATATTATTGCATTATGTATTACTAAAACATTTTCAGAATATTCTTCTTGGACTATACCTTAGTGGTGAACCAAGTAAAACTTCTATTTTGTCTCTATTCATGTGAATGCTTAAATTACTGCTCATTACCATCATATTGGTTTACAGGTTTCTATCAACATAGGAACAAGATCTATCACTTGAGAAGAAAAATTTTACACCGTAATTCACCCCTCCCCTCTCATGGTGTTCTGGGGTCCTTAAAGTGGTATCAGACCCTATATGTTACTAGAGTAAAATATGTCCTCTTTTGTTTTCATAGAGAATTCAATAAATATTAGGGGATTCCCCCTCTTTGATGGAATAAAATTTCATATTTGGAATAACATGATGAGATTTCATCTAATATATCTTATAATGGAAGTTATTTCTTCCACTGCACAAGGGATATAGGTCATTGATGCAACAGGACTATCTTTGACTGAAACAAATAGAAAAATGCTTGATGCAGATTCCAAATCATAGAATGCCCTTACTGTAACTCTATCTGATCAAATCTATCTTAATGTGATGAGTTTCACTTCATCTAAGTATATGTGGGGAAAACTAGAAAACATATATGAAGGAAATAGCAAAGTGAAAGAGTAGAAACTATAAGTTTTTCACAATAGATTCGATGATCTAAAAATGAATTCTGATGAAAATATAGAAACCTTTTTTAATCGAACTATAGAAGTAGTTAAAGCAATACAAGGACTTGATGAATAAATCAAAGACATTGACATTGTGAATAAAATATTGAGAAGGATTCCTGTAATGCCCCAAAAAAACTTGTCTCTCATATAATAGTAATATTGAGGTTTTATTTTGTCATCTGAACAAAGTACAAACTTCAATGTAAATATTATCGCACTTTATTTAAGGAATAAAAAAAATAACTATTATTGTCGAACATAATTTATTCTTATCAAATAATTAATTAATATAATGTTTTAAATAATAACTATAATAATATAACTAATTGGTTTATTTTCCAAAAAAATGATATATATATATATATATATATATATTTCTATATTGGACTTGAATGAAAATACTATTATAAAATTATAATATAATATTGCGGTTATACATAACATTGAAAATCGTTGTTTCAAAATATTTTGATGAAATCATTTTGCGACGTTTTAACTAAGTAGATAGTTAATTAAACTATTATAGGAATGATTATATAGTGTTTTAAATATATTTGAAAATATGAAAATTATAAAATTATAATTTTGATTAAAGTTTCATAGCATCATTAACATTTTGAATATATAATAAAACTAATTTAATGGAGTGATTAAAATTTTACATATATGAATGATCTTTTAAAAAAAATTATTGTTACTTTAAAACATTTATATGTGTGTAATATTAACAAATATTTTGTAAAAAATTATAAAAATTATTATTTTGGAGTTAATAAATTTTCAAATATTAATTTAAATTATAATGTTATAGGTATATAATAAGAAATTTATATAAGAGTTAAATAATAAAAATCTTTACTTTTATGAAGAAATGATAAAAATATTTTAATTAAAATACTAGTTTTATACAACTTTTTACCTTGTGAATTAATGATAATGTAATATATGATAAAAGGGTATAAAACATAATGAAAATATAAATATATTATAATAATTATAAAGGGAATCGGATAAAAAAGGGGGGAATCCCATAGAGGGATTTTTGTATCTCGTGAAGTCCATGATAGGAGACTACCTCGAGAGTGGGGGTGCATTGCGCTCCAGGTACAGGCCGCAGACAAGTGTCTGTGTTTGTGTAGCACCGCGAAGAGGGAGAGAGGGTAGTTAGGCCATGTGAAGGGTCTCGAGCAGGTCTGGCGGCGTTCATCTTTGCGGAGAGTATTTGGTCAAAGATCCCTTGTCATGCGGCCGGGTGCTCTGTTTTGGACCGAAGGAACCGGGATCGAGGACGCACACCTGTCGGTGTCAAGCTGGGGAGTATGTCGCAGTCAAAGTAGTGGTCGAGATCCATGTTTGGATCTATAATCTCCGAGAAAATATTGTTGTACATCAGTCTTCAGTCTATGTGAGGTAGGGTTTTACTTCTGGTCTCAGGGTCTAGTTCTGGGGTTCCATTTATTCTTCAATCTTCTAAGTAGGTTTACTTCTTTTTCATTTTAGGTGTTTTTGTCTGTTTTCCATTGTCGGATCTTCTGAAATTTGTTCCAAGAGTTTTGTTTGTTATTCTTTGGATTTTCTAGTTTGAAGTATACTACAAACGTTTTTCTGTCCCAAGTATTGTTTTTATCTGATTAATTATCTAATAGGTTCCTGTATAGGTTCATTTTATATTGTTTATGTACCTTTTTGGTTGTCCACACCACAGATCCCAGCTTGTCCAACAATCTGAGTCATGCTCATTTATTTTCTTCCCACAAGGGAAGTCTATTAGTTTTTTTTTAAGGGCCACTTGGTCCTCTGTTTCCATACGCTAGCATTAAAATATGCACTATGGGTTATGTAAAAAAATACACCTGGGGCTTTCTGAAAAAAGATAAATCTCCTGTCTCTTCACTCTCAGCTTCCATCATACCCCAGTAAGTCTCCTTCATAATTTCCAATGCCTGCCCGAGCTCCTCTTCCTCCTCAAGTTAAGGTATGAGAATTATAATTGTCTTGATTGTAGAGTTTTAATTTTTATGTTTATATACATTTGTTATTTAAATACGCATCACCATGCGGTTGAGTCTGAACCCCTCTTTACCTGGATTAGAGCTTCAGGATTTTTCTTGTTTATAAAGAATTAGTGGATCCAAATAATATATATAACCCTTGAAAAATTATTTACATACCACTTCCACATGACTTAAACATAAAAATATATATAAATATATTTTCATGTACACATCCCTATGGATTTTCATAAAACCATATGTCCATAATTAAGTTTTACTAAAAACTTGAGTTTCAAAATTAACGAAGAAATATAAAATGCATGGAGTCATTTTTGTAAGGGTTTTATAATTTCCTCGTTTTTTTCTTTGAGAGTATATACATGTATATATATATACATTCTCGTGAAAGGATAACCTTGCGGTTTAGTTTAAAAATTCTTCTGCGTTTGAATCTGGGCCTTCGGGTTTTGGGTTCAGAAATTATGAAAGATGTATGGGTTTAATATATTTGGTCTTTCCTTTCAAAACATGAATATACATTAGTATATATATCATATATACATTTAAATAGTTTTATTTCACCCGGTTCTAAATTTTCTAAGTGATTATTTGCAATGATATTTTAGAATATGATGGGTGGAAATTATTTTCAATTACGGTTTTTGGTATTCAAATTGGGAATGAGGAGAGAATTATCAAATTTATCTTATTTATTTTAATTTATACAATTCATGTTTCATTTAAGGTGGTGTAAGGTTTATGTTTTAATATTCTTTATTAAATGTATATTTATAAGAGTTTAGTCAATTTGATCAACCTCGTCATCTATTTACAAAGGTATACGCATACATACTTATGTATAAATGTTTATATGAACCTAAATAACATATTATTTTCCGAACTGGGTTATGACTTTAAAATCCATGTGTTGAAAGGGTGTTAATTGTTTTTCTCAAATCATGTTGTTATAAAATTTTATATGTGTATATATATATATACACACATATATAACTTATTATTTTATGTGTACATAAGTTAAGGGTCATTTTTATTTTCTATACTTTTGGACATGTACACATAATTCAATCTATTTCTATTTTATATTATTAAAGATTTTATTACAATATTTGAATAGAGACTTGGATACGAATTAAGTTTTGGGTTCAAATGGATTAGCATATTTATTACACATACGCCCATAGAGTTTTAATCCACCCGGTTAATTTGCAAATGATGTAAGGTAAATTTATTTATATATATTTATACTCTCTAATTTTCTAGTTCTCGTAAAGGAGTTAATTTGATTAAAATATGAATTACTTTTATGATGTTAAGGTTGTAATTATTAAACAAATTACATTTATTATAAGGTGTTAATATAAATACACATATATATACATATATATATGTATATGTGTATATGCATATGTAATTTTTAGTTTTTAGAATTTATAAAGTAAGGGTGCGACATGTATATATTTTATGTATATATATATATAGTCATGTGTATGCACCTATAAGTTTTAATCATAACCCAAATTAACTTGGGTAAAATAAATTTTTGTGGTTAAATTATGTCTTTGATATGTTTACATTAATATATTCATTATATAAAACAAATGATGTGTTGCAAATTCATTGGCCTTATATGCCATGTAACATAAGTCATGGCTATTTATTAAGACATGATTGTTTATTAGCACATGCTTTGTGCACAGATGACATTTGTCTTGATTAAAAATTAATCATTTTAAACTATAAATATTCGTCTCCATAAATCAAGGATTTTGGAAATTAAGGAACTATCATTTTATATGGTAACCCCATCCATTTATTACTTATGTATTTTGAATCAATATCACATGTGAAAATAATTTTTACTATATATTTCATGTCGTTGAGAGATTTATTACCTAAATAATAACTGACACATTATAATTTAGTCCAACTTCATTTCTATTTATCAGCACATGAATTGAGTATAAATAATAATCATGTATGTTATTGCATTAAAATTTTATTACAATGGAAGAGTTGTAAAGTTGTTATTTTATGTGACTATCAAACAATTTTTTTATTAATAATTTATGAGATAAGAATTTAATTATTCAAGGTGGTATGAGACACTTTGAATAATTTGAATTAAGAAACCAAGTAATAAGTGTAATGGGAATGATAAGTGATTTAATAAATCAAAGTGGTATGTGCACTTTGATTTAAAGTTATGAGGAATGCATTGGACCTAGTATGTTCTGGGGTGGGGACCGATAAAAGTAAGCCCTCTGGGTTAGGGTCCGGTTACAGCAGACCCTCCAGGTTGGTGTCCGGTTACAGAGGCACTCTGGGTTGGTGTCCGGTTATTAGAGGCACTCCGGGTCGGATTCCCGTTACAGAGGATCTTCAGGTTGGGGTCCAGTTACAGTTATCCCCTAGGTGTTGGCATGAGGCCTTAGTCATTATATGTTTTGTCCATGGCCTTGACAATATGTTTCAAAATTTCTGGCATTATACATCATGTGTATGTTAATTAATTAACCAAATGGATATTCTTCTAGTATAATATCCATGGTTAAGAGCCATTACTTATGAGTATTAGAAAAGTAAAATCTTATGGAATGACATATGTATAGCACTCAGTGATTTTAGTATTTGATGTTTGAAATTGAACTGATTACTGTTATGCACAACTCTGATTATTCATTACCCTTAGCTATATAATTTGAGCTTACATATTATCATGACATACATGTTTAGAAATTCTTTTGTTCAGCATGCCAATGTTCGAATCGTGTGTCCGGGTAATTCTGCTAGCATGTTTCTAATTAAGAAATTTTATTATGACATTTCACTTGTGTTACAGTTTTTCTTTAAGAATATTGTTTTATGAATGGTTTAAAGAATGTTTTCAAAAGTTATTTTGGGTATAGTATGTTATTTTTAAACCCCTTACTGGGCATTCGTATGCTCACCCTACGTTTTTTATTAAAAAATTTCAGGTTACAGCTTTTAGCAGAAGAAACATTTCTGCAGTAGCTAGTTTCCGAGATCCTGAATCAAATTCTATCCTCTGTATGGCACCGACTCTGGGTACTCGGGAGCTGGAGCGTGACAGTTGGTATCATAGGATTTGGTTTTGTTAACTCTGGAAAACCGTTACTTAAAACAAGAAAAATTTATTTAAGCATTACTAAGTATGATGTTTTCTTATAAAACAAAAATACCAGTCCAATGTCTTTTCAGAGACATCCGATAATATTAGAACAATACTAAAAATTTGGTTATGTGTTAATAAGTAGTAGTTTCCTTAAATTTTTAGATGGCTATTGAATCATTTCTTCTGTCTCTCCCAACGAAGATAGTGGAAATCATAGTGGCCAAGTCATGTCCAGGGGACTACGAGAATTTCGAAAATATTCGATTGTCTTGTAAACAACTCCATCGGGTGTTAAACCGCCCAAATATCCTCCACTTTTACCAAGGATGCAATCTAGACTATTACCGTATTGCAATTGCATAATTTGCAGCTTATAGGCAGAGGGGAAAGTTTCATGAAGATCTTTTTCTATGTTTTACTTTGGTTGATAACTACCGAGCTGTCAGTAAATTTCTAGAAGCTTCTTTGGATGGTGACCATCGAGCAGCCTACCTATTCTAGGTCCTGAGTTTTAGTATGTACGGAGAACTCTACGACATCAATTTCTTCAAGAATGACGTGGTGTGTGGGTCTTATAGGGACTTAGTCCACTCAGAAATATCTGACCTCCACACCTCTTGTGACTCTTTATGGAAGGCTCAGTGCTTTAGGCACAGATTCGACCCAAGATGCTCACAGTGTGTCTGGGCCAGGGAAATCAAGCAGTTGAATACTACCTTAGGGATCCACCTGAGGTCGTCAGCACCCTACCATCGGTGGTGTTCCCGGTAAATGGACTTCAGGAGTGATGTGTGTCTGGTGTTACTGTGGTTTCTGTACGAGCATTTTAGAATTGTGAGGACACAATTCTTTGTAAGGGGGAATAATGTAATACCCCAAAAAAACTTGTTTCTCGTATAATAGTAATATTGAGGTTTTATTTTGTCATCCGAACAAAGTAAAAACTTCAAGGTAAATATTATCGCACTTTGCTTAAGGAATAAAAAAATAACTATTATTGTCGAACATAATTTATTCATATCAAATAATTAATTAATAGAATATTTTAAATACTAACTATAATAATATAACTAATTGGGTTGTTTTCTAAAAAAATGATATATATATATATATATTTATATATTGGACTTAAATGAAAATACTATTATAAAATTATAATATAATATTGCGGTTATACATAACATTGAAAATCGTTGTTTTAAAATATTTTGATGACATCATTTTGCGACGTTTTAACTAAGTAGATAGTTAATTAAGATATTATAGGAATGAGATTATATAGTGTTTTAAATATATTTTAAAATATGACAATTATAATATTATAAATTGGATTAAAGTTTCATAACATCATTAATATTTTGAATATATAATAAAACTAATTTAATGGAGTGATTAAAATTTTACATATACGAATGATCTTTTAATAAAAATTATTGTTACTTTAAAACATTTATATGTGTGTAATATTAAAAAATATTTTGTAACAAATTATAAAAATTATTATTTTGGAGTTAATAAATTTTTAAATACTAATTTAAATTATAACGTTATAGGTATATAATAATAAATTTATATAAGAGTTAAATAAAAAAACATTACTTTTAAGAAGAAATGATAAAAATATTTTGATTAAAATACTAGTTTTATACAACTTTTGACCTTGTGAATTAATGATAATGTAATATATGATAAAAAGGTATAAAACATAATGAAAGTATAAATATATTATAATAATAATAAAGGGAATCGGATAAAGAAAAAGAAGTGGTGGAAATCCCAAAGAGGGATTTGTGTATCCCATGAAGTCCATGATGGGAGACTGCCTCGGGAGTGGGGGGTGCGTCGCGCTCCAAGTACAGGCCACAGACAGGTGTTCGCATTTGTGTAGCACCGCAAAGAGGTAGAGAGGGTGGTTGGTCCGTTCGAAGGGTCTCGAGCAGGTCTGGCGGCGTTCGCCTTCGCGGAGAGGAGTTGGTCGAAGACCCCACATCGTGCGGCCAGGTGCTCCATTTCAAACCGAAGGAATCGGGATCAAGGCCGCACACCTATCGGTGTCAATCTGTGGAGTCCGTCGTAGTCAGAGCAGTGGTTGAGATCCATGTTTGGATATATAATCTCCGAGAAAATCATGTTGTACATCGGTCTTCGATATATGTGAGGTAGGGTTTTACTTCTGGTCCCAGGGTCTAGTTTTGGGGTTCCATTTATTCTTCAATCTTCTAGGTAGGTTTACTTCTTTTTAATTTTAGGTGTTTTTGTCCATTTTCCATTGTCGGATCTCCTGAAATTTTCTCCAAGCATTTTGTTTGTTATTGTTTGAATTTTTCGGTCTGAAGTATACTGCAAACATTTAATTTTCCAAAGTATTGTTTTTATCTGATTAATTATCTAATTGGTTCCTATATAGGTTCATTTTATATTGTTTATGTCCCTTTTTGGTTGTCCACACCTCAGATCCCAGCTTGTCCAACAATCTGAGTCTTTCACGTTTCTTTTTTTTTCACAAGGGCAGTCTATTAGTTTTTTTTAAAGGTCCCCTTGGTCCTTAGTTTCCATACTCTAGCATTAAAATATGCACTATGGGTTATGTAAAAAATCACAACTGGGGATTTCCAAAAAAAAGAGAAATCTCTTGTCTCTTAACTCTCAGCTTCCAGCATACCCCAGTAAGTCTCCTTCGGAATTTCCAGTGCCTACCCGAGCTCCTCTTCCTCCTCAAGTTAAGGTAGGGGAATTATAATTGTCTTGCTTGTAGAGTTTTAATTTTTATGTTTATATACATTTGTTACTTAAATACGCATCACCTTTCTGTTGAGTTTGAACCCCTCTTTACCTGGATTAGAGCTTCGGGATTTTTCGTGTTTATAAAGAATTAGCGGACCTGAAGCATATATATAACCCTTGAAAACTTATATACATACCACTTCCACATGCCTTAAACATCAAAATATATATAAATATATTTTCATGTTCACATCCCTACGGATTTTCATAAAACCATATGTCCATAATTAAGTTTTACTAAAAACTTGAGTTTCAAAATTAACGAAGAACTATAAAATACATGGAGTCATTTTTGTAAGGGTTTTATAATTGCCTTTCTTTCTTTCTTTGAGAGTATATACGTGTATATATATATACATTCTCATGAAAGGATAACCTTGCGGTTTAGTTTAAAAATTATTCCACATTTGAATCTGGGCCTTCGTGTTTTGGGTTCGGAAATTATGAAAGATGTAAGGGTTTAATATATTTTATATTTCCTTTGAAAACATGAATATACACTAGTATATATATCACATATACATTTAAATAGTTTTATTTCACCCGGTCATAAATCTCCTAAGTGATGATTTGCAATTATGTTTTAGAATATGATGGGTGGAAATTATTTTCAATTACGGTTTTTGGTATTCAAATTGGGAATGAGGAGAGAATTATCAAATTTATCTTATTTATTTTAATTTATACAAGTCATGTTTCATTTAAGGTGGTGTAAGGGTTATGTTTTAATAGTATTTATTGAATGTATATTTATAAGAGTTTAGTTAATTTGATCAACCTTTTCATCTATTTACAAAGGTATACACATAAATACTTGTGTATAAATGTTTATATGAACCTAAATAACATATTATTTTCTGAACTGGGTTATGATTTTAAAATCTATGAGTTGAAAGGGTGTTAATTTTTTTCTCAAACCATGTTGTTATAAAATGTTATATGTGTATATATATATATACACACACATGTATAACTTATTATTTTATGTGTACATAAGTTAAGGGTCATTTTTATTTTCTGCACTTTTGGACATGTACACATAATTCAATCCATTTCTATTTTATGTTATTAAAGATTTTATTACAATATTTGAATAGAGACTTGGATACGAATTAAGTTATGGGTTCAAATGGATAAGCATATTTATTACACATATTCCCATAGAGTTTTAATCCACCTGTTTAATTTGAAAATGATGTAAGGTAAATTTATTTATGTATATTTATACTCTATAATTTTCTAGTTCTTGCAAAGGAGTTCATTTTATTAAAATATGAATTAATTCTATGATGTTAAGGTTGTAATTATTAAACAAATTGCATTTCTTTTAAGGTGTTAATGTACATACACATATATTTTCATATATATATATATATATATATATATATATATATATGTATATGTAATTTTTAGTTTTCAGAATTTATAAAGAAAGGGTGAGACATGTACATGCTTTATGTGTGTATATATATATAGTCATGTGTAATCACCTATAAGTTTTAATCATAACCCTAATTAACTTGGATAAAATAAATTTTGGCGGTTAAAGTATGTCTTTGATATGTTTACTTTAATATATACATTATATAAAACAAATGATGATCTGCAAATTAATTGGCCTTATATGCCATGTAACATAAGACATGGATATTTATTAAGACATGACCTTTTATCAGTGCATGCTTTGTGCACAGATGACATTTGTCTTGATTAAAAATTAATTATTTTAAACTAAAAATATTTGTCTCCATAAATCAAGGATTTTTGGAAATTAAGGAACTATCATTTTATGTGGTAACCCTATCCATTTATTACTTACTTATTTTGAATCAATATGAAATGTGCAAATAAATTTTACTATATACTGCTTGTCATTGAGACATTTATTACCTAAATAATAACTGACACATTACAATTTAGTCTAATGTCATTTCCATTTATCAACACATGAATTGAGTATGAATAATAAGAATGTATGTTATTGCATTAAATGTTTATTACTATGGAAGAGTTGTAAAGTTATTATTTTATGTGACAATCAAACAATTTTTTTTATTAATAATTTATGAGATAAGCATTTAATTATTCAAGGTGGTATGAGACACTTTGAATAATGTGAATTAAGAAACCAAGTAATATGTATATTGGGAATGATAAGTGATTTAATAAATCAAAGTGGTACGTGCCCTTTGATTTAGAGTTATGATGAATGCATTGGACCTAGTATGTTCCGGGGTGGGGACCGGTAAAAGTAATCCCTCCAGGTTTGGGTCCAGTTACAGCAGACCATCCGGGTTGGTGTTTGGTTATAGAGGCACTCCGTGTTGGTGTCCAGTTATTAGAGGCACTCTGGGTTGGAGTCTGGTTATAGAGGCTCTCCGGGTTGGGGTCCGGTTACAATTAGCCCCCAGTTCTTGGCACGAGGCCTTGACACGGTCCAGCATATGCACTTTTCTAATTATGACTATGTAATTTAACAAACCAGAAAAATATTTTACTAGTACAATATTTGGTTAAAGAGCTTATGGATTTTGGCTGAGGCCTTAGTCATTAGATGTTTTGGTCAAGGCCTTAAAAATATTTTTCATAATTTCTGGTATTATAAATCATGTGTATGTTAATTAATTAACCAAATATATATTCATCTAGTAGAATATCCATGGTTAAGATCCATTACTTATGAGTATTAGAAAAGTAAAATCTTATGGCATGACATATGTATAGAACTCAGTGATTTTAGTATTTGATGTTTAAAATTGAACTGATTACCATAATGCGCAACTCTGATTATTTATTACCCTTAGCTGTTTAATTTGAGCTTACATATTCTCATGACATACATGTTTATAATTTCTTTTGTTCAGCATGCCTATGTTTGAATCGTGTCCTGGTAATTTTGCTAGCATGTTTCTAATTAAGCACTTTTTTATGGCATGTCACTTGTGTTACTGTTTTTCTTTAAGAATATTGTTTTATGAAAGGTTTAAAGAATTTTTTCAAAAGTTATTTTAGGTATAGTATGTTATTTTTAAACCCCTTACTGGGCATTCGTATGCTCACCCAACATTTTTTATTAAAATTTTTGAGGTTACAGCTTTTAGCAGAAGAAACATTTCAGCAGTAGCTGGTTTCCCAAAGCCTGAACCGAATTCAATCCTCTGTATGGAACCGGCTCTAGGTACTCGGGAGCTGGGGCCTGACAGTTGGTATCAGAGGATTCAGTTTAGTTAACTCTAGAAAACTGGAAGTTAAAACAAGAAAAAAATTATTTAAGCATTACTAAGTATGATGTTTTCTTGTAAAAGAAAAATACCAGTCCAATGTATTTTTGGAGATATCCGATAATATTAGAACAATACTAAAAAATTGGTTATTTGTTACTAAGTAGTAGTTTCCTTAAATTTTTAGATGGCTATTGAATCACGCCTTTTGTCTTTCCCAACGGAGATAGTGGAAATCATAGTGGCCAAGTCATGTCTAGGGGACTACGAGACTTTCGAAAACATTCGATTGTCTTGTAAACAACTCCATCAGATGTCGAACTGCCCAAATATCCTCCACCTTTACCAAGGATGAAATCTGGACAATTACCATATTTCAATTGCACAATTCGTAGTTTATAGGCAGAGGGGAAAGTTTCATGAAGCTCTTTTTCTATGTTTTACTTTGGCTGATAACTACCAAGATGTCGATAAATTTCTAGAAGCTGCTTTGGATGGTGACCATCGAGCGGCCTACTTATTCTAGGTCCTGAGTTTTAGTATGTACGGAGAACTCTATGACATCAATATATTCAAGAACGATGTGGTAAGTGGGGATTATAGGGACTTAGTCCACTCTTAAATATTTGACCTCCACACCTCTCATGCCTCTTTATGTAAGGTTGGGTGCTTTAAGCAAAGATTCGACCCAAGATGCTCACAGTGTGTCTGGGCCAGAGAAATCGAGCAGCTAAATACTACCTTAGGAATCCACCTGAGGTTGTCAGCACCCTAACATCGGTGGTGTTTCTGGTAAAGGGACTTCAGGAGTGATGTGTGTCTGGTGTTACTGTGGTTTGTGTACGACCATTTTAGAATTGCGAGGATGCAATTCTTTATAGGGGGGAATAATTTAATACCCCAAAAAAACTTGTTTCTTGTATAATAGTAATATTAAGATTTTATTTTGTCATCCGAACAAAGTACAAACTTCAATGTAAATATTATCGCACTTTTTTTAAGGAATAAAAAAAATAACTATTATTGTCAAACATAATTTATTCTTGTCGAATAATTAATTAATATTATATTTTCAATAATAACTATTATAATATAACTAACTGGGTTGTTTTCTAAAAAAATGATATATATATATATATATATATATATATATTTCTATATTGGACTTGAATGAAAATACTATTATAAAATTATAATATAATATTGCAGTTATACATAACATCAAAAATCGTTGTTTTAAAATATTTTGATGATATCATTTTGTGACATTTTAACTAAGAAGATAGTTAATTAAACTATTATAGGAATGATTATATAGTGTTTTAAATATATTTGAAAATATGACAATTATAATATTATAAATTGGATTAAAGTTTCATAACATCGTTAACATTTTGAATATATAATAAAACTAATTTAATGGAGTGATTAAAATTTTACAAATATGAATGATCTTTTAATAAAAATTATTGTTACTTTAAAACATTTATATGTGTGTAATATTAACAAATATTTTGTAACAAATTATAAAAATTATTATTTTGGAGTTAATAAATTTTAAAATATTAATTTAAATTATAACATTATAGGTATATAATAATGAATTTATATAAGAGTTAAATAATAAAAATCTTTACTTTTAAGAATAAATGATAAAAATATTTTGATTAAAATACTAGTTTTATACAAATTTTGACCTTGTGAATTAATGATAATGTAATATATAATAAAAGGGTATAAAACATAATGAAAATATAAATATATTACAATAATAATTAAGGGAATCAGATAAAGAAGAAAAGGGGGGAAATACCATAGAGGGATTTGTGTATCCTATGAAGTCCGTGATGGGAAACCGCCTTGGGAGTGGGGGGTATGTCGCGCTCTAGGTACAGGCCGCGGACAGGTGTCCACATTTTTGTAGCACCGAGAAGAGAGAGAGAGGGTGGTCAGGCCGTGCGAAGGGTCTCGAGCAGGTCCGGAGGCATTTGTCTTCGCGGAGAGGAGTTAGTCGAAGACCCCACGTCGTGCGGCTGGGTGCTCCATTTCGGACGGAAGGAACCGGGATGGAAGCCGCACACCTGTCGGTGTCAAGCTGGGGAGTCCGTCGCAGTCACAATAGTGGCCGAGATCCATGTTTGGATCTGTAATCTCCAAGAAAATCTTGTTGTACATCGGTCTTCAGTCTACGTGAGGTAGGGTTTTACTTCTGGTCTCAGGGTCTAGTTTCAGGGTTCCATTTATTCTTCAATCTTCTAGGTAGGTTTACTTATTTTTCATTTTAGGTGTTTTTTTCCTTTTTCCATTGTTGGATCTCCTGAAATTTTCTCTAAGTGTTTTGTTTGTTATTGTTTGAATTTTCTGGTCTGAAGTATACTACAAATGTTTTTCTGTCCCAAGTATCGTTTTTATCAGATTAATTATCGAATTGGTTCCTGAATAGGTTCAATTTATATTGTTTATGTCCCTTTTTGGTTGTCCACACCTTAGATCCCAGCTTGTCCATCAATCTGAGTCCTGCTCGTTTCTTTTTTTCCACAAGGGAATTCTATTAGTTTTTTTTAAAGGGGAACTTGATCCTCGGTTTCCATACGCTAGCATTAAAATATGCACTATGGGTTATGTAAAAAAACACACCTAGGGCTTTCCAAAAAAAGAAAAATCTCTTGTCTCTTCACTCTCAGCTTCCAGCATACCCCAGTAAGTCTCCTTCAGAATTTCCAGTGCCTACCCAAGCTCCTCTTCCTTCTCAAGTTAAGGTAGGGGTTTATAATTATATTGCTTTTAAAGTTTTAATTTGTATTTTTATATACATTTGTTATTTAAATACGCATCACCTTGTGGTTGAGTTTGAACCCCTCTTTACCTGGATTAGAGCTTCGGGATTTTTCATGTTTATAAAGAATTAGTGGACCCGAAGCATATATATAACCCTTAAAAACTTATTTACATACCACTTCCACAGGCCTTAAACATCAAAATATATATAAATATATTTTCATGTGCACATCCCTAAGGATTTTCATAAAACTGTTTTTCCAGAATTAATTTTTACTAAAAACTTGAGTATCAAAATTAACGAAGAAATATAAAATGCATGGAGTCTTTTTTTAAGGGTTTTATAATTGCCTTGTTTTTTTCTTAGATAGTATATATATGTGTATATATATATATACATTCTCATGAAAGGATAACCTTGCAGTTTAGTTTAAAAATTCTTCTGCGTTTGAATCTGGGCCTTCGGGTTTTGGGTTCGGAAATTATAAAAGATGTAAGGGTTTAATATATTTTGTCTTTCCTTTTAAAACATGAATATACACTAGTATATATATCATATATACATTTAAATAGTTTTATTTTACCCTCTTCTAAATATTATAAGTGATGATTTACAATGATGATTTAGAATATGATGGGTGGCAATTATTTTCAATTACAGTTTTTGGTATTCAAATTGGGAATGAGGAGAGAATTATCAAATTTATATTATTTATTTTAATTTATACAAGTCATGTTTCATTTAAGGTGGTGTAAGGTTTTTCTTTTAATATTCTTTATTAAATGTATATTTATAAGAGTTTAGTTAATTTGATCAACCTTTTCATCTATTTACAAAGGTATACACATACATACTTGTGTATAAATGTTTATATGAACCTAAATAACATATTATTTTCCGAACTGGGTTATGATTTAAAAATCTATGTGTTGAAAGGGTGTTAATTTTTTTTCTCAAACCATGTTGTTATAAAATGTTATATGTGTGTATATATATATAAACACATATATAACTTATTATTTTATGTGTACATAAGTTAAGGGTCATTTTTATTTTCTGCACTTTCGGACATGTACACATAATTCAATCCATTTCTATTTTATGTTATTAAAGATTTTATTACAATATTTGAATAGAGACTTGGATACAAATTAAGTTTTGGGTTAAAATGGATTAGCATATTTATTACACATACGCCCATTGAGTTTTAATCCACCCGGTTAATTTGAAAATAATGTAAGGTAAATTTATTTATATATATTTATACTCTATAATTTTCTAGTTCTCACAAAGGAGTTCATTTGATTAAAATATGAATTACTTTTATGATGTTAAGGTTGAAATTATTAAAAAAATTACATTTCTTGTAAGGTGTTAATGTACATACACAAATATATACATATATATATATGTATATGTATATGTATACGTAATTTTTAGTTTTCAAAATTTATAAAGTAAGGGTGTGACATGTACATATTTTATGTGTATATATATATATATATATATATTCATGTGTATGCACCTATAAGTTTTAATCATAACCCGAATTAACTTGGCTAAAATAAATTTAGCTGGTTAAAGTATGTCTTTGATATGTTTACATTAATATATGCATTATATAAAACAAATGATTCACTCAAAATTGATTGGCCTTATATGCCATGTAACATAAGGCATAGCTATTTATTAAGACATGACCATTTATCAGTGCATGATTTGTGCACAGATGAAATTTTTCTTGATTAAAAATTAATCATTTTAAACTATAAATATTCGTCTCCATAAATCAAGGATTCTGGAAATTAAGGAACTATCATTTTATGTGGTAACCCCATCCTTTTATTACTTACGTATTTTGAATCAATATCACATGTGCAAATAACATTTACTATATACTGCATGTCCTTGATACATTTATTACCTAAATAATAACTGACACATTATAATTTAGTCCAACGTCATTTCCATTTATCAGCACATGAATTTATTATGAATAATAAGCATATATGTTATTGCATTAAAAGTTTATTACTATGGAATAGTTGTAAAGTTATTATTTTATGTTACAATCAAACAATTTTTTTTATTAATAATTTATGAGATAATCATTTAATTATTTAAGTTGGAATGAGACACTTTGAATAATGTGACTTAAGAAACCAAGTAATATGTGTACTGGGAATGATAAGTGATTTAATAAATCAAAGTGGTATGTGCACTTTGATTTAGAGTTATGAGGAATGCATTGGACCTAGTATGTTCTGGGGTGGGGACTGGTAAAAGTAATCCCTCTGGGTTGGGGTCCGATTATAGCATACCCTCCGATTTGGTGTCCGGTTACAGAGGCACTTTGGGTTGGTGTCTGGTTATTAGAGGCACTCCGGGTTTGAGTCTGGTTACAGAGGCTCTCCGGGTTGGGGTCTAGTTATAGTTAGCCCCTAGGTCTTGGCAGGAGGCCTTGACACGATCCAGCATATTCAATTACCTCATTATGACTATATAATTTAACTAACCAAAAAAATATTCTACTAGTAGAATATTTGGTTAAAGAGCTTATGGATTTTGGTTGAGGCCTTAGTCATTAGATGTTTTGGACAAGGCCTTGAAAATATGTTTCAGAATTTCTGGCCTTATACATCATGAGTATTTTAATTAATTAACCAAATGGATATTCATTTAGTAGAATATCCATGTTTAAGATCCATTACTTATGAGTATTAGAAAATTAAAATCTTATGGCATGACATATTTATAGCACTCATTGATTTTAGTATTTGATGTTTGAAATTGAATTGATTACTGTTATGTGCAACTCTGATTATTCATTACCCTTAGCTATTTAATTTGAGCTTACATATTCTCATGACATACATGTTTAGAATTTATTTTGTTCAGCATTCCTATGTTTGAATTGTGTGTCCTAGTAATTCAGCTAACTTTTTTCTAATTAATCACTTTTATTATGACATGTCACTTGTGTTACAGTTTTTATTTAAGAAGATTGTTTTATGAATGGTTTAAAGAATGTTTTCAAAAGTTATTTTGGATATAGTATGCTATTTTTAAACCCCTTACTGGTCATTCCTATTCTCACCCTACATTTTTGAATAAAAATTTTTAGGTTACATCTTTTAACAGAAGAAACATTTCAGCAGTAGCTGGTTTCCGAGAGCCTAAACTGAATTTGATCCTTTGTATGGCACCGGCTCCAGGTACTCGGGAGCAGGGGTGTGACAATTCCACCCCTCTGTAATTAAAAAGTGTTAGTCCTTGAGGAAATTGATCTGTCTAAACTTTATTTGGATGGTCTACTATTCATTCTATTGGAATATGAAATGAGAGTCAAACCAGAAGATGTAACAAATCAAGTAAGAAAGGAAATGGATTTCAAATCCATTGAAAAACTTGATATTTTTTGAGATAGTGTTGATTAATATAATGAGGAAGATGAAATTATTTCTCTTTTTTCTAAGAAATTAAATAGAGGAAAGGTGGGATTTTAATAAAATCTTCCTTGCCATGTTTTCAATGTGGTAGAGTTGGGAACATTGCCTCTCGATTCTCAAATAAGTTCGGTGATGAATAAAGTGAAGTTGGAAATATGAAAAGGCCTCAAAAAAGGTTTCCCCAAAAGGTATACTTCAAATAAGAAAATCAATTATAGAGAAAGAGTTTTTTCTATAAATAAGAACAATATGATAATGAATTTTTTAAGGATTAATAACCTGAGTTCAAATATGGAACCCAAGCTTCCATGATGGCTATAGTTGAAAATTCAGAACCTTCAAAAGATAATCAGTTTATTGGTGTTTTTAATCCCAAGTTGGAACTTTAGGATTCTATTGATAATCTTGACAATCAAATAAATATAAATAGAAATATGAGAGCTATTCTGGAAGACTCGTCAGAGTATATTAATCTGATTGAAGCAAAAATTGATCATCGAGAAGAAGGAGAAAAAGAAAATTCAACAAATTATGAAAACTCATAAGATGTTGTGGAATTTAAGATTAGGATTGAAGAGAATTAAAAGTTCATTAATGACCTTACATATAGGATGGAGGATAACTCTAAAATAGTTTAGGGGCTTGAAGAAGCGTTTTTTACTCTAAGGAGTAAACTTGAAACTAAATCAAATTCAAGGGAAATAGAGAAGAAAATATATTTTTGAATATTCTAGGATGCAGAGCTATTATAGATAGCTAAGTGTAGTTTTGAAGGAGTAGAGAAGTATTTTAATGATCAAAGATCCACATTCATGGGAAAAAGTGGAATTGGTTGTGATATTGAAACATTAAATTCTAGAAACAAAATGAACCAAAATAAAGGAAATCATAAAGTTAGACATATCACAAAGGCTCCTGATGTCCTATCAAAGAAATATTTAAAACATATAGAAAAGTGATCAGAAAGTTATTTTTGAGTATCCATAGATGATCACCAGTAAAATATTATTTTTAAAGAAGGATACATGAGGATTAACATGAGTGAGAAGACATTTCCTCTTATTAAATGTCGATCGTGTGGTTATCTGGGCCATACCATGTCATACTTTAAAGAGGAAATGAGATATTTTAATGGGGAAGATCTATGAAGTCAAAAATGTAGAATTAAATCATATCCTTCATCTTATATAAGAAATAGTTTTTATGGATATTTTTTTCACTTCTCTAACTATGGCCATAAATCTATTGATTGCAGGCAGAGGAAAGGTGGGAATATTACCTACAGAACTTAGAGAAAACTCAATACCCACTAACCAAATGGATTTTCTCTTACAAATAGGTATTATACTATAGAGGAATAATATGAGTATAGTGAACCAATTCACATTGAATATAGATTTAAAAGTCCATCATTATCCTCTAGTAAATCAAATATTTCATAGAAGGAAAAGAATAAAATTGAGAAATCCAACCTTGTAAAAATAGCTCTCAAAGCTAAAAATAATATTATCACCTAGATTCTTGATAGAGGATTCTCATCATATGTGATGTGAAATTCATATTTATTGAAGAATGTTAAGAAAAGTTTTGATGTAAAGTAAGTTTTGGTAATGATGGTTCTTTGAAGGTCAAAGGAAGTGGGAGTATAGAACTGGAAAATGATGAGCTTAAGAAAACTAAAGTTATCTATGTGGAAGATTTTCATCAGAATCTCCTAAGTGTGAGAAAACTCTATGACTCAGGACTTACAGTGAAATTCAATCAAAAGGGATGAACTATCAAAGGAAAGATAGGGAATTATCTCATGAAAGGATGCAGAACATATAGAAATTTATACTAGGTTGACAGTAAAGAGAACATTTGTTTCTTAACTGTTGAAGAAGAAAACAACTTGTGGAACCATAGGTTGAGTCACATTAATAAAAAATGGATGGAAAAGATATCTAAGATGAAGATAGTCATGGATATATCTAATCTGAATCATGAACTAGAAAAGACATGTGATGCATGCATATGAGGAAGGTTAGTTTATAGTTCATATCATCTAAATAAGAAAAGGTCATCAAATATTCTTGATAACATACACACAAAAGTATGTGGTCCAATAAATGTGGATGGGACATATGGAGAAAGGTAATTCATTCTTTTTATAAATGATTATAGTATAATGGATTGTGTGATGATTATACATAGGAAACAACAAGTGTTTGATTATATGAAAAGTTATCACCAAATAACTGAGAATGATATTGGTTTCACAATAAAAGTTCTATGATCGGAAAATGGAGGGTAATATACATACATTAAATTTGAAAATTACCCAAAAAACATAGAATAAAGCATGGGGTGGTTTTAGTGAAAACCCCATAGAAAAATAGATTTGTTGAACACAGAAATAGACAAGTGGACAATATGACCATTACCATACTGATTGAGATTCATATCTCTCTTCATTACTGGAAAGAGGCTACTCAAGTATAAATGCACACTCAAAATAAAACAGGGATTTATATGGAAGAAAAAATAAACCATATGAGTTTTGGTATGGAAGAAATACCTCTATGAAGTATTTTCATGTTTTTTGAAGTAAATGTTTCATCAGAAACAAAGAACGAAATCAAGGAAAATATGGTGATGTTGTAGACAAGGGAATATTCATTGGATATTAAATGAAGATAAAATCCTAAAAATTCTACAATAATCATCTTGGAAGAATTATAGAAATTAGTGACATCAAGATCATTGAAGATAAAGACAAAGATACCTCAATAAGCCCATATATAGATATGGTAGAAGATAGAGAAGATAGTGAATAAGGGACAAATTCAAATGTTGAAATAGTAGAAGGCTTGTAAAAAATTCAGAGCATTCAAAACAAAGTTGATTCATAAGAATAATTAAAAGATGAAACCACGGCTAAAGAAACTTTATCATATCCTCACAAGGAAAATAAAAGAGCATAAATTGATCAATCCAACATCTTTGGGGATTGGAATACCCCCACATAGACAAGGAGAATTAGGAAAGAAGCACATTCTTTCATCCTATAAATTGTGGAACTAATCTTGTTTGAATAAGATGCAAAGGATGAATCATGGGTTAATGCCATGAATGAATAATTGGACCAGATTGATAAAAATAAGACATAGGATCTTGTTAAAAGACCTGAAAATCACAATGTGATTGGAAAAAGGTGTATCCTTAAAAACAAATTCAATGATCATGGAAATGTGATCAGAAACAAGGTGTGTTTATTCTATAAAGTCTATGAGCTGATTAAAGGTGTTAATGTTGAAGAAATTTTTGATCCAATAACAATAATAGAATCTATAATATTTTTCCTTAATATATAAATTCAAAGAGGATACAGAGGTTATCAGATGGATTTTAAAATAGAATTATTAAATGGAGTTCTTGAATAAGAAGTTTACATAGAAAAACTAGTGGTATTTATAATTGGAAATGATGAAGCAAAGGTTTTTAGGATAAATAAGGCCCTCTATGGTCTAAAGAATGCACCATGTGCATGGTATTCTCAACTATATTCTTATTTTAAGAAGCTACAATTCAAAATAAGAGGTTTTGATCATATTCTCTATGTGAATAATTCAAAGAAAGATCAATTTATGGTGATTTTTTACATGGATGATATTATATTTGGCAGAAGAAGGTAGGGATCAGTGGAAGAATTTTCTAACCACATGAAATCAGAATTTAAAATTTCTATGATTGGTGAAATCACATACTTCTTAGGGTTGAAAGTTATTTATAAGATGGATTACACTTTCATTTCTCATGCAAAATATGCAAGAGAGTTATTGAATAAATTAAACATACATGACTCCAAACCGATGTCTACTTCGATTTTGGTTGGGAAAAAATTTAAAAAGAATGAGGATGGGATTCCTGTGGATCCCAAAATATATAGGAGAATAATTGGAAGCTTATTATACTTGACTGAAACATGACCAGATATTATCTTTTCAATATTCTTAGTGTCCTGATTTCAAAGTAATCTAAAAGAATAGCATTTGGAAGCAGTTAAAAGAATCATGTTGTGCATTCAAAGTGCTATCAATTTTTCCTTATACCTTTCAGCAGGAAAAGATAATGAATAAAATAATTTTCCAATACTGACTAGGCTAGAGATGTGGTGGATAGAAAGCCCACAGGTGGTGGATCATTCTTTATTAGAAATAAATTTGTATGATGGTTGAGAAAGAAATAGGAAATCACTTCTCCTCGCATGGATGAATCAGAATATATCTCTACTATAAAGGCTTTCACTTAGCTATTATGGATGAAGAAACAACTGACTAATATTGATGATGAGGTGACACAACCAATAGTGATTCACTGTGACAAAAAGAGTGTGATTGATCTTATGAAGAACCTAGTTTAAAATTATCATACAAAACATATTGAGATCATGTATCACTTCATCAAGGAAAAATCTGAATAGGGTAAGGTTAAAATAGATCATGTTGGAGTTGATGACCAAGTGGATAACATTCTAACTAACCCATTAGTAGCCATGTGTTTGAGAAACATCGTTTGAACCTCAATGTTCAGCTATCTCCTGGTACTTGAGGAGGTTGTGTATGTTCCTCTCTCCCCATTTGTGTTAACTTTTTTAATATTTTTATAACTATGATGAAGGTTTATAGGGGATATATGATCCAAGGTGAGTGTGTTTTTTATCTCTTTAAGTACAAATATAGGTTCCATGGGTTTATTTCCAAAGGGGGGTAATAAATAAATCAATATTACAAAGGGGTAATGATAAATTAAACATTTTTAAGGTTTTCTAGTTACAAGTTCTCTGGAATAATGATAATTCCATCTTATGAGGAAATAGATAGATCTTAGCTTGGACATACTTAGTTATTCCAAAACATGAGAACCCAAGTCATGCTAAGTGTTATGAGGAAACATTCATAGCTTATCTTGGACATATTTAAGCATTCAAAAACATGAGAACCCAATTAATGTTTCCCCTGTTATTTTATACACTAATATTTTCTCACATAGAATTAGAGTGTTAGATGAATTTTCTCTCATGCTTTAGGTTTTGATAGTGGATATTTCTTAATTTAATTTATCTACAGATTTCCAACAAATCCAAAGGGGGAGATTATTAGAACCAAGGTTTTTCTTTACTGGTAATGGATTATGGTTTGTTTTTATTTTCAATCCACCCTGGGTTAATCAAGGAGTTTATAAGATAAGTGTTTTTACAATGTAAATGAATTTGGTTTTTAAGGTGGAATTATTTCCTAGTGTTTTCCAAATTTTTGGGTCCATAATTTTGAGGATGGAGAAAGGTGTTTTCGGAAAAGGAAGTTGCATGCAAGGTTGAAGGTGAATCTAAAAGTTATGCACAAGTTATGTTTCGATATCATATCATCAAAATATGAAAAAAGAAATAATTGCACACAAGAATTATTTTTTCATGGAATAATCTTACATGACAAATGAAACATCAAAATTGGATTATGTGCAAGTGGAATTTCAAGTTCATGAGTTCAAAGTACAAAAAAGGCATGAGATGCGCACAAAATATTAATTTGAGTGAAAGCCTATTATGTGTTGAATGCAATGTCAAATTTAGGATTATGAACATGGGGAAGGCATGAAATTAACTTCTGCGTAAGGTCATATAGGTATATAAATATTCATCTACCCCCATACAAGACTTATAAATTTTTCCAACAAATATTTGGTGTCTCTTCTTCATGAAATAGTTGCACAAAGAAGATTTATGCACAAAAAATCTTGTGCATGGAATGGTCCTTGTGTCTATCTAGACCAAGTAAAACTTGTAGTGTAGTTTCATGAAATATAAGTGTTATGTGAAATACATTTTGTGAGACAATCCTGAAACTTGTATGCAAGAACATGTGTTTCATGCAAGAGCTATGTTGAGATTCTTTCATGTTTTGAATATCTGGTTTGTTTGATCAGTGCATTCAAGTGCATCAATTCAGGAATTCGATGAAAGAAAATTATCATGCTAGTTGGAGACAAATACTTAAATTCTAATCTACTGAATCAACCTTCAAGTCGTTAAATTGAGTAAGACTTCACCCAGAGCAGTGAGATATCGGGATTTGATGGAAGTGTTTCGAGGGAGTTAGTATGCTACCCTTAAAACCTTGTAAAGGCAGTGTATCTGGAACAGAGTGACTATGTATGAACTTCTATATTCCACAAATAGTTAATATTAGTGGATTTAGGTATGACCAACACATTGTCGGCATATGCTCCTTGGACTATCCCTTATTGGTGAACCAAGTAAAACTGATGTGTTGTCTCTATGCATGTGAATGTTTAAATTACTAATCATTACCATCATATAGATTTAACAGGTTCCTATCAATGTGGGAACAATATTTGTTACTTTAGAATAAAAATTTGACACCCTGATTCACCCCTCTCCTCTCAAGGTGTTTCAGGGTCCTTCAAATATGACATGTCATCCGATCCAAAAAAATTGTTCATAGTAAATCAGTCATAATTAATGATATACATTGAAAATGAAGTTTAAATTTAGTGGTCACATGATAAATACATATAGAAACAATTTTCTAGAATAAAACTATTCTAATTCATCCATTTAATAGACCTACCATGTGAAAACTTTTAGAGTAAAAATCTGAAGTAAAAATGAGCTACCCTCTCCCTATAAATTTGTACTTCCATAACTTTTCAACGGATCAACCACTACACTAAAGATATGGATGAAGTTATTAAATAGTTTAGTTTAATTTTATTTTAATTATGTAATCACATTTAATATTTCATTTTTATTTTTCTCATTTCTCTCTTATTTTATCCCCCTCTCTTTATCTCTCCTTGTTCTCTTCTCACTGTGAACTATTATGCTCATGATCATGAGATCACCCAAGGAAATTCTTGGGGGATAAATAAAGTAATGAACAAAAGTATTCAAACTTTTAGTCTTAATATTTTTATTCACTTAGAGTTAATTCAATGGGGTTATTAGTGGTAAAGGAGTCGTGTCTCCACTTTCCACCCAAGGCTTAACTTTTTCTTCAGAATTATTTTCCCTCAACTGAGGAGGTGTATATGTGGTGTACATTTCAATATTTGAGTGCACCATATATTTAAAACTTGGGTATAATAGGATTTTCACACATATGATAGAGTTTTTTCATTAAGTATGAAATTAATAATGAGATAACGAAGGTTTACTCTGGGTGTTCTCCTGGGAGGATCACCTTTCTATCTAACTTCATTATGTTTTCATTGATTATGTTTTAATTTCATCTGTATATTTACTTTTAGTATTGAATTATATATTATCATACCCCTATTTATTTTTCTCTTATTTTATAAATATAAAACAAAAAATAAAATAAAAAGGTAATTGGAAGTATTGAGTTCTTGACTAAAACAACTCTTCAAGAGAGACGGCCTTGGTAATCCACTATTCTGCACTAGTAAAAATAAATTATAGATTTTTTACTAGCCTATGATAGGCATGTCAAAGAATATCCATTAGACCTATCGTGATCATTTCTATAATATTTTTGCGAATAAGACATTTCATCTAATGAAATTTTGGGATATCAAAATAAACTAGATGAGTATTGGTTAGACTTTGTAAAAGATTAAAATCTAAGTGATTATCCCATATGTGAAAATGAAAAATAAACTCATATCTACCTATCTCTTACTTTAGAAGAAGATAATAAAGATTCACCTACTGAGACAGAGTCACTATTGGCCCTTCCAGAAGATATTGAGTTTCATGATGCTCTAATTGAAGGGGAAGACTTCTATATTGATTCTTCTTGTTTTAATTTTGTTCAAATTGAGCTTTTCACTAACTTCTCTTTCAATGATATATTTTATACAGTAGATATAACTAAGTTGGCCCTGGATATTATGGAAGTGGACATGAAAATAGTGGTATAAGAAGGATAACTAGAGGAGCTCATGGTGATGCAACTTCCTCCTCTACAGCAACTTGTATATTATATGGTGGAGGACATCATGAAAGTCAATAGGGAGCACCCCTATCTCATTTTCACTCCCCTATGGACCTCAAATTATCTATTTATTCTTTCTTAGGGGTTAGGAATTTTTTTATATTATTTGGGGGTATCCATTCTCTGTGTATACTCATGGACACTAAGAAAAGTCACATGTGTTGTTTCATCTCAAAGAAACCACATCCACCTTTTAATTGGGGATAAAATTCTAAAACTACCTAACTAGTGGCAGTAAAAACCTAGCACCCGCTTGGGGGTCTAAACTAATATTTATACCTTTTATTTTATATTTCTATTTATTTTTATTTGTTTTTTTAAGTTTTATCCTTGATTTATTTTAGGTTTAATGTAGAAGAATCAAGGATCTTAAATCGAGGCTACCACTTAAAAATAAATTAGGTTGTGTCTTTAATTTTTTTATTTTACTTCTAACCCAATTAAAATTATGTATACAAATATTTCTTGATTCTATTTAAACTAAAAAGAGTATAGTAATTGTAATAAGTTTGGGGGAGGTATGTAAACCAATTTTAAAGAATTTTTTGTGTGTTTTTTTTATATTTTTTAATGAATTTTTCATGTTTTTTTTGTGTTTTTAGGATTATTGAGCAAAATAAAACACTTTGAAAAATTCAAACCATCTTGGTATTTTTCACATTTCTTGATTTTAATAACTAAGGATTTAAATTATTATTTAATGTATTTTTTTCCCTATTTCCAATATTTTCATTTAAAGAAGTTTGATTAATTATGAAACTCATGTTCATTAGTGTTTTCCAAATTGAAAATATTACCCAACCTAAGAGGTTTATAAAAAATTTTTGCATCTTATTAACATTTAAAATTTTCTTGAGATTCTTGAGTCATGTTGTGTGATATAAAAATTGTATTTTTTTCTCTTTTACAAAGCTATTAGAGTTCATTTAATTTGTTAAGTAAAATTGATGTAGTATTTTGAAAGTCACTTTTTATATTAAACTATTATTTTTTCCTACCTTTAAATTTAAATTTTATTAATCAATTAGTATCCATGAAATGCTTTTTTTGGAATCCACATTACAATACAATTATCCCTTTACAACCTTCTATAGAAGTTAAATTCATTATTATTGTTGAAATCAAGTGGGGAATTTGGTTATGTTATGTTTATTTGAAGTCTGTTTGAGTTGAAATGAAAAAAAATCGTTTTCATATTTATTACTACTTTTTTGGAAGAAATTTCATGATAAAAAGATGGATGTGTGGCCCAAATATCATTAAAAATATGGTCAGGGGTTCAACAATACTTGAAGATCAAAATTTTTCTCTCTTTTCCTCAAAAATATGATTCTGAAGAGAAATTTGCGATCTAAATTCAAGCTGAGACAATGATAAAAATTGGGGAAAAGAGAGAATGAATTTATTATTGCTACTAAAATGTATAGTGTGGACTACCCAATAATAGTAAAAGGTGTTTATAGGTGATTAATTTTCAAACTGATTAAGGATTACAACATTCTTGAGGAAAATGGTTTTCATGTATATACTTCACTTTAGAGTTTAACCCTCCAGATCCTACCATATATTTTTTTACATTTAAAACCTTACAGAATTCAGCCTTATAAAAACCCATGTAAAAGACCTCATGATTGGAAAATTTTGACTTTTTTAAGTGAATAAACTAGGAGGATATAAATCCTATGGAGATCACACATATTCTTGAGAATGAGAAAAACTCAACATCCAAATCCTTGAGTAAAGAGAGGAATATTTTTTGGGGAGAGGTATGTACAATATGCACATAAATATTAATATATGATTGAATATATTTTTATGATTTGTGAAGAGTTATATAATTTTGATCATTTTTGGAATAATGATATTTTCCTTTGATGTCATAATTGGGTAGTGTTGTCATTTATACCTTGGGAAGTTTTTTTATCTTAGTATAGCTGATTTCCCATGAGTACAATGTTTAAGCATGAGGGAGTGATGAAACTAGTATTTTCATACATTTTATGTTTTTATTAAATGTTTTTATTCCCACCATAGTGTTATTTTATATAAAATTGTCACATTTTATGGTTTTAGAAGTATTTTGAGCTTAATTATGAAAATAGACTATTTTTATAATTTTAATTATTTTAAGTCAGATTTTTTATTCAATCGTAGATTTATCTACACTAATTCAAATTAAAAAATTAATTTTGTTGGATTCTATGATCATTGGTATTTATTTCATTCAATTAGACCCAAATCGTAATCCAACATTTTGAGGCATGAATCAAGAACATAAGTTAGGCCTTGGAATCTATTCCCAGATCTAGAGAATTTTAAATATGGGCCTATGTCTCACAACATACCAACCCAAATAAGATAAACATTCACATGGATATATAAAACAAGACAAGAAATTTTTTTATAACTATGGACATGCATGATTATTCATTTTTCAAGGCCATAAATACATGGTAACTTGGCATATGGGAATACAAATAGTCATCCATTCTAGAAAAATTTTCCAGAGTAAATTGGCCATAACTCATTATATACATGGCCAATGAAGTTGATTTTTTTTTAAAATTAAAAATACATATAGGAAAATCTTTTCAAAAGATAAATTTTTTAAATTCAACCATTTATCATGTATACCATTCACAAACATTTAGAGTACAAATATAGAGAGAAAACGATCTACCCCTCTCCCTCTAAATTTGTAATTTCATAACATTTCAAGGGTTAAAATGCTACACCAGAGATATGGATGAATTTTTTTTAAATCATTTTATTTTTATTCTATAATTTCATTTCATATTTTAATTTGATTTTTCTCATTTCTCTCTTATTTTATCCCTCTCTTGTTTTCTCTCCTTGTTCTCTTCTCACTGTGAACTATTATTCTCATGATCATGAGTAGTTAACATAAGGAATTTACCTCGGGATAAATATAGTGTTGAATCAAATTATTATAACTTTAATGCTTAATTTTTCTTATTTACGTAGAGTTGGGTCTAGGGGGTATTAGTGGTAAAGTCATCTTTGTGTCTTCACTTTCCACCCAAGGCTTATCTTTTTCATCTGTATTATTTTCCCCCAATCGTGGAGGTGGATGTGTGTTGTACTTGGTAATCATTGAGTGAACCATATATTCACAACCTAGATAGAATAGTATATTCACACATATAAAAAATTTGTGCTCAATAATTAAGTATGAAATTAATAATGAGACGATGAAGGTTCACTCTGGGTGTTCTCCTGGGAGGATCTCCTTTCTGTCAAACTTCATTATGTTTGCATTCATTCTATTTGAATTACATCAAAATATTTAATTTTATTATTAAATTATATATTCTCAAATCCCCATTTATTTTACCTTGATTTCATAAATAGAAAAAAATAAACTAAAAATTTAATTAGAAGTAGTGAGTATTTGACTATAATAGCTCCTCAAGAGAGATGACCCTAGTCAGCCACTGTGCTACACTAGGAAAAATAAATTATAGATTTTACACTACCCTGTGATAGGTGTGTCGAGTGTTGTATCATACAAAGAGGTTATTACACCCCACTTCTATTAGAATATTGATTCTACTTTTCGAGTGTGAGGTGTTTATATGCCCCCTTTGTGTCATGAGGCGTTTCAGAGATAGTGATATAGCGGTGAGTCTAGACATTCACCATACATGTTTGGTAAGTGGTAATGATGACACAAGTGGAGTGGATCAAGGTCGATGAGCCTCTTCAGTTTTGGATCTTCCCAATTAGGTTCTTTTTCTATGTTGTGATGGTTCAGGTTACATTTATCCTTGTTCATTCTTATGTGTTTTGATCACCTCTAAGTCATATGATCAATGAGTTGGTTTTTCTATAAGGTATATGATCAGGGTGGTGTCTTCCTCTAAGGTATAAGATATGTTTTTAGAGTACTCCTTTTATAGAATGAGTGGAAATTTGGGTTGTCCCTTGTCTTCCGATTAGCATAGGTTTTTTTTATGAAGTCCTCATCCTGTAGTTTAGATAAACCGTTTGGGCATCTTCATTTTACCCTATGAGGCCCTGGTTGAGGTTATTGGGTAGTGAAGCCATAGATTCTTTACCATTTGTATTCTACCCTCTTATTTAGAGTTGGGAGGTTGGGAATTTCGACCCTTAGTTGTTATTTAACCTGTATCCTGAGGCCCCATTTGTGTTTTTGGGGCATCCTTTTAGGTATATTTAAATTCACTCATGTACAGGTTTTGTGCCCACACTTGTGTTTGTGAATAAATTGCATAGGTCGATGGAGATGCTTGTGGGTGTGGAGATAGTGGATCTTGTATATCCAAAGCATAATGGATCTTATAATATTCATAGATGTTTATTCTTAGGATGGGGTTAGCATGAAGTTGTGATCCCCTTGCTTCCCAATCACATGAGATCGGTGTGACATCATGGGGTTTTAAGCCTTGTATTTTTTTCCTTTTGTACTAACATTTATATTATACACCCTGATATTTTTATCAAATGTATGCATGAATATTTTATTCTTATTTATATATATACTTATTTCATAGTTGTGGGTATTTTGGTGGATGGTGATGTATATTAGCTATAGGTTGTATATTCTAAGGCCTCCTATTTTTTATTATGCCTTCTTGGTGCTATTTTTTATTCCATGACCTATTAGAGATGGGATTGAGGTGTCACACTTGGCTCACCTTTGACCCAGATAAGGAACTGATAGGTAGGGGAATGTCATTAGCACTTATGTGATCAAAAAGACCTTGTGAAAATATTTATAAGAAAAAATATTTACGTGAAGTTTTTGTGGCTACCTTAAATCCTTTACATAGTATTTCATTCATGTAGTAGATAAGTACATGGGGAGAACCATTCGTGAGAGACTATTTCATGGGGTAATTCACTCATCTAGTGACCGAGAGAGAGTATTTTTTTAATATATAGAATGAAGGGTTCCTACACCCTATTTATAGGGAGGATCCTCATATGTGAAGCATGAGGAAATTACACAAACTATTTCACTTCCCTGAAATTATCCCATATTTATTTTAATCAGACCCAATTCTGATGAGGGGAATTTTTTTACATCCAAAAAGTATCAATCATTAATTGTATGTTTGAAAAGTAAACCCTAGATAAAAATTTTGAAAAGGATATTTTACCATAAAGAAAATCATTTGAAATTGTATATCAAGCTCACAACAACTATAAAGAAAATCCTTTGTGATCATACAATAATCCCACACCTAGAATTCATTTATGGAAGGTTAAAATAATCCATTCACACTCACATAGTTCCTTCATGCTCATGTGGTCATTTTATGATTACAATGTTCATTCATTAATGAAGTTCATTTGTAGAGGGATGAGATGATCCCTTTATGATCACATAGTTTCTTTGCAGAACAAGTTATTTTGGTGCCCAAAACATGAGATTCTTGGATGGATGCATTCTTCCTATACAACCATATATTCTAGGAAGGTTTTTACTATAAATACCTAGCACACCATTCAAAAGAAACCTTTTCCATTTTGGTAAACTTTCAACTTAGAGAAAGAAAAATCCTCACTCTCAACAATCTCACTACTTGTGAAGAAATTTCACATGTAGTTTCTAAGGAAAAACCCATGAAATAATAATTAAAATTACTATAAATCCCTTTCATGAAGCACACTACATGGATTAGTGACCACAAATATCCTTTACAGAACCCTTTCATAAAGCACATCCATGACCCCCTATGTGTGGGGCATCTCAAGAGGCTTCTTCATGGAGTGACCCTACAAACATAGTTCATAGATGACAATTCATGAGGCTTCTTCATGTAAATACATTCACAAATCACTATTTATAAACTGAAAAACTTATAATGGCATTCCATGTCCATTCTCATAGCACACCAAATGTTATGTTAAAATGTGGATTCCTCCTCCCAATGGTCCATGAGTGTAAGTCATATGACCCAAGGATAACTACTTATGAAGAAAATCAATTATGGGTAATCAGGATCCTTTAGCTTTCTTTATTCTACCTAGGTCACCTACCTGGGTTATGCCCATCCAAATAACAATATTGGCCTTCTTCCACCAAGTTTGAAGCTATGAAAATATCATTCTAGTGAGTCCTCCCCCTTGACCTCTTGAGATACATGATCAATCATGCACATCAATGAACACCCATTAAAACATATATTTCATTGTTAAAATTCCTCTCTAGAGTTTTCCTACCATACCAATAGGACCCTCAGGGTAATTACAATCATGAATTCCCTTGATTACAAGAGTCTCTATCATAATAATACTAATTAAACCTTCCCTATATCATTTTGACCATCTTGGATGAACCATATCTAGTATCAGATCAATTGGAGTTGTTAGCTGACCTCTTGAGCCTAATCAATGAGTCAGGGAAATTTCATGGGGACCCTACTAGTTGTAATACTCAAAACCATACCTTCACCTAACTCACCTACTAGTTCAAGAATCTTTGATTAGCCTATAATTAAGTTTTATAGGTATCCTTCCTTCTTCCTAACAGGACCCGAGCTTCCTACTAGGTGTAATCCCCAACTCCTTCCTTATGAGGACATATCCCCCATGTGTCTAGTCATCCTTCCCTATTAAACCATAAATCAGAGGGAAGTAAACATTTATGTGGGGATCCTCTCTAATTATAAGATATAACCATTCCCTCATTAATGATTTCATCCTAATGATCCATTAGTGATCCATAACCATTTGGGAAGCCCGTGAGAAATCCCCAACTCATCCTCACAGGGTCATATCTTATGTGAAACCCATTCTCAAAGGTCCATACTCTATGAAATCCATCATACACCTCAATGGTAATATACCTAGTGAATAACCATATATTTTCACATTTCTTTATAAAAAAACATTATAAACCTGAAAGGGCAGTGTATGAGTAATCCCCACAGTTATCCTTCCAGATACCTAGCAAGACCTAAGCTTCCTACTAGGTGTAATCACCAACTCGATCATGGGGTTATATCCCCCTTGTGTCTAGATGTCCTTAATTGTATAACCATCAATTAGTTAGATGTATATGCATATGTGATCCTCCTCCTTAGGTGTAAACCCCAATCATTCCCTCATTAATGATTTCATACCGGTGAATCATTAGTGCACCACACTCGATTAGAAGCCCATGTGTAGGCCACAAATCATCCTCATGGGGCCATATCCCACAAAAAACTATTCTAAAAGGGTTATACTCCCTGAGAATCATCATATAACTCAATGGTAAAATGATCATTGAGAAACCATATCTTTCCATGTTTTGTCACCGAAAAATAGGATGAACCTGAAGGGTTATCCATGCATAAGTTCCACACCAATAATTTATGGTCCCCTTCACCTAGAAGTCCTAGCTACATGAATTTAAACTACATAGCATACATTTTCATCACATGATGTTAAACCACGTGGATCGGTCCTGTAACATTACCTTAAACTTTGAAAACTAAACCATATGGTATTTTATTATTGTTAAACAAGATATGTAGGATGCCTCTTTGAGGTTCAATCCCAGCACCCCATGGGTCCTAGATTTATGAACTTAAAAGACACTTCACTTTTTCATGGTTGTGCAGCCTTAAAAGGCACCACATTGTTCCTTGTCACATGACCTTAAAAGGTACAACATTTCCAGCTAAGTGGAACTAAACTACATGGGTTTTGATTCCCTTCATATGGATATGTAGGAATTCACTATTATGGACTTGATCCCAACTCCACAACACTTACCACCTCCCCATATGAAAATAAAGTCTAGAGAAACCTATTTTACAACTTTAAACCAGAGTATAATAACCAATTAAAAGAAATATAGAGAACCTATGATATATACATATGGTCCTATATATTGAGAAAATCTTATATTTATATATGGTTTTATTGATTGATAACCTCTGATACATACAAATGTTTACAAAAATTCATATTTATGATCGATCAAAGAACATAGGTAACCATCCCCACACTAGTATTTGGTAAGGATTTGAGAAAAATAATTAAATTTATAAGATATTATTGAAGTATGAAATAATTCCCCCCAAAAGGGTGAGATGAGCCTAACCTCTCATTCTCTTAGCTAATGCACAACCACAATGTCACTAGTAAAGACCCAGAAACTACCTACCTTTTGAAAAAAGTCTCACATAGACTCAAAAAAAATATAAGAACAATGAAAATCATAATAAAAATGAATAGTATGAAATCCTTTAACTATAACTGATTGAGTGATATCAAGCATCAAGCATTACATTTCTTATGAAACATCCAATGATCAACACATGTAAGAAACAACTGCAATGGTTATTTATTATGTTGTGATTTATATCCAGAGATACAGATGCTTGAGAGAGGTGATTGTATCATGGTTTGAAGGTTGTGAACTTGATAATGGATTTTTATAGTGGTTATGACTCTATATTACACAATAATGAAAGGGAATAATGGAAATTGGTGTTCAGATTTTTGATGTGGGGAGTTCATTAATCCATGATTTTCAAGACATAATTAAGGTAAAGAAAGCATTAAACCATAATGAAAATTACTATATCATAATTTATTTTAAATGGATTCATTTTTCAATATAGTTGTTTTTAACTATTTTGTAACTATTTTCATTATGCTTTGATTTTTTAAATGAATACATAAATTTCAAATTTCACTAGAATTCAATACAATAACTACATAAAAATACATATTTAGTGGTGGTTTCAAAAATATCTATTAAACTTTTATTTTCTCTCTTTTTAGTTGTGAATTTCAAAGGAATCTCTAAATCACATATTTATCATCATTTTTAATAAAAACTACCAGTAAATAATATTTAAGAGCATTTTCTATGAAAATTGTCACTGAGAGTTTTTTTAAAAAAACATTATTTTCCTTCCCCATCATCCTTAACACCCTCAGTTTTCCTCCCATCACACTCTCCTCTATAACCGACCTTTTCTCCTACATTTCCACCCTTTCCTTACCATCCTCCACATCATCATCATGCTCCACTATGAGCCTTAAGTTGTCTTCCCATCACTGCACTCCACTTTGAGCTATAAGTTGTCCAACCATCACTACAATCCCTAAGTAGTACTCTTATCATTGTATTGTGAGCCATAAACCTATGCCCATTATCGTGATCTATTGTGAGACCTAAGTCTCTCATGCTCCTAATCCCTCACTGAAATCCACTTCTAGTCTCTAGTTTTTTCACTATAAATATTTCCATATTTTCGTCCACCTATTCTTGTGTTCTTGTTTTCTTAATATTGATTATTTTTGTCAGATTCTTTAACTTAATCATTTCCATTTCTCCCAAATATATTTCTTATAATTTGATTATCCTTTATACGTTTTTTTCTACTAAAATAGTTTAGTTGATGTTGATATTTATCTCTATTTGAGTTAAAATTTTGTAATAATTATTTTAAAAACATCATTTTCCCTATGTGATTTGCACACAATACTTTACCAGTATGGTATAAATAGAATTTTTTCAGTTGCGATGACCAAAAAATATTGATGTTTTTCAAACAAAATTCAACTATTCGCCTAGGTTCCCTAATACCCAACAATACATTTTGTATCCCAACCTAAAAAATGATTTTTAGATAACTTATAGACCTCTTATGATATGATAAAATATCTAATAATTTTTTTACCCAAAATATACATATGTGGATCAATATAATTCATTCTATTTGATATCTCTAAAATCTAAAATATACCTTGAATGAAATTTTATTATAATTTAATTCCATCTAATATTTTGGGGTATTAATAAGTCATGTGTATGGTAGATTCAGTATGATATTTTCGTATGATAAGCCTACATTTCCTTTGAAACATCCAAAGAAATTATTACTTCCTAGGGAATAAATTAATGTTTACAAATTTATTATACTATTCTAATTACTAATTTTGTTAAATTTTTTAATAACATAAGTCTAAGGTTTAACCACATGGAACACTCATAACCCCATTATAATTTATTTTTAAAATTATTAAATCAAATATCACCTTGTCTAGAACATTTTATATTAAAAATTAAGAATGGGATGTTTTTTGACAAGAATGTTTAAATCTGATTTATAAAAAATGATTTTTGGTTTTTGTTTCTAATTATCATGTTTTATCTTGATCATAATTTAAAAATAATCTAAAATGGAAGGGGATGTGAACATGGGACTTCTGAATTTAATATGTGTTTTAATTTTCTGATGATTTTTTTAGAAATTGTTAAGGTGTATACTTAATCATGTTACCAGTTGTTTTTTATTGTAATTTTTATAATCATAATTGTTATGATTTAATATGTGTTTTCATTATATTACCTCAGAACACATCTCAGTATATCGTGGATTTAGATATGTTTTTGTATTTTTCTATTAAAAATAGATCTATGTATGGAAGAATAAAATTTTCATGTCCTAAATGTATATTCAAACACTATTGTAAAAGTACCCAATAACAACAGTTTTGAACCATTTGTATAAGCCACAGAACCATTATTATAGGCTATACTAATGTTTCTATGAACTATGGGGTATGTTTTCGTCTGTATAGAGCTATACCAATGGTTTCCTTTGAAAATGTTGGTACATCCCATGGAAAATTTGAATACCTACAATTTTTAGTAAACCATTGGTGTAGATATATACCAACAGTTCATGAAACCATGGGTATATCATGTTGTCCAGTATTAATGTATGTCAATGTTTCATAGAATCATTGGTATAACTGCCTCTCCCCAAAATGTATATCAGGTCCATCCAACACCTCTGCCAGAAATTGTAAACAAAATACAAACTCACAGTACACATTTAATGAATTATAAATATTATATATTTAATATTTAACCATATGCTTATCAATAATTTACAAACCATTTACAATAGAATAAAATACATATACAATCCACACAATCACTAATTTTTAGTAATAAAAGACTATCCACATATATGTCTCTTTACTGTCATCTCAAAAATGGATGGGATCAGTGTCTCCATCCTCACCATAAGATCCATAATAATCATCACCAACATCCTTATCAGTATCATCATTTAGAGAACTTGCGTCATCATTATAAGCTCAAATGCCACTAGGACCCTCATTAACATCACTCAATACATCATATAAAGAGAACATTATTTCCATACATGAATAAAAAACATTATAATCCTCTGATGCAAGTGATGGGAATATAATTTTCATAGATTTCAGGAACTATTTGGTGACCAATTTACCTATTTTAGGCTCCTTTATATATATTTTTTAGCCTCAACTACTTATATATGAAAAAAATTTATCTCAGTGGTGTGAGATCTTTGAGAGGCACTCGATTAGGTCCAATACCTAGTGGGGGATATGCTTTTCCCAGGCTGACATCAGACTCTCCCTTGGTGATCCTCACCTAATATCTATCTCAAATGATCATTTGGCCTAGATTTTTCATCTTCTTTCTCATTTAGGGCCTCCATGGGACACTTTTAAAAATATAAAAAATATATTTAATTATTAATAATGTATCAAAATTTGAAATATCAATAAAAAGACTTGCAATATTTTCCTATTTTTATGTATTTATAGCACTTCCATAATTTTTCCTCCTACTCGAGCAAAATATTTTTTCTTGAGACACACGGTCTTCGATGCCCAATGTAGCTTGATGAAAATGACATTTATTACTATAATATTACATTATTGAATAATATGAAATTGATAAACAAAACCAAAAAAAATTCAAATTTGAATACATGTGGGAGTAAAAATCTACTCACATCAAGATAAAACTTCCCCACATTAGATTTAATTATAGTAGTGAGTCACTATGTGGTATTAACTTCAGTTATCACATTAGATTAATCTTCAAGGGAATGAATCTACATGTGATTAAGTGAAATTCAAGCTCAAATGAGGATCATGGATAAGGAGGAATCTATATAATATTAATAATATAATGAGCGGATCATTTTAAAGTAACTAATTTAAGCTACATAGAAGTTCAGTACAACCTAAAATGAATTAAAATTTTATCTTTTGAAGAAATCCATAAAATGAAGAAGCATCTATAAGAATATAATATGATTAATGGAAGTGATGTTAACTAAAAATGAAGGAGGTTGGTTCAGTCCATATATAATGAACCAAAGTCGTCAATGTGGTTATTTGAGTATGTTGTAGCTGAAAAGGACACATGTTCTATCCATAATGAATATTTTTGTTGAGATAGATGATACAATATTTAATGATGATAAACGGGATTCATTGATTGGGGGAAACATGGACATAGGGAGAGAGATGGATCTCCATGAGGATGGGAAAAAATAGGAGAGGTCAAACATGAGGATCCTTTTAGGATATTATATCCTAGACATATATAAAAAAGACAAGAAACTTTTTAATGTTACTATTATGGAATTGTTCAACCTGATTAAGAGGAGAAAAAACTGTATCAGGTTTAATAATGGTAAAAGAATCAAGAAAAATATGACATGGGTTTTGATGATCAAAATAGATCGAGATAGAATCCTTGTAAGACAAAATGAGAGAAGATACAATAGTCATTCAAATATGATCTTCCAACTTCAATACTAATTTGAAAAAGAGTTTTTAAATACATGGAATAAAAAATAAAATAAAAATTTACCATTTTATTTAATTTTATGATGCTGTATGAAAGATAAAATAACCACTTATCAAAAAATTGTTCAAAATTTTATATTTATTCCAAATATTACAAGAATTATGTACATGAATACAATATAATCATGATATGTGATGTACTTTGAACTACATTTTGAGAATGAATCACCAGGAAATCATAGTATGAAATATCTATTTTGGTGGTTATGAGAGCTAGTTCATTCCATGTTTCGTATATATCCATTATGTTTCTTCTATATGCAATTTCTAATCACTCACACAAACTAAATCCATGCCTTTGATTTCATAAGATAATTATCATTTTTCTAAGTTGATTCCTCTATTTAGTATATGAAATATTTTGTGACAATGTATGTGGTGTAGTTGATGTAGGTAGTGTTTAAAAATTCAACACTTCCACATGATTTTACACTTTCACCATTGAGATTTTTTCACTACTTATATATCCAATACAGTCAAAATAATTGTTTTTGAATATCTATAGTTTTTAAAGATTCCAATATTAAATTATAATTATTTATTGAGTGAAAATAAAAAAAATACTTCATGTGATGTCTAAATAGGTACCAATATGGAAAATTAGTCTGTGTGATATTGATAAACAAAAAATATCTCTAATATAGATTTATTGCATATAATATTGAAATAGAATTTAAATAACAACATATATCCATCATTAAAATATTTATCCTCATATTTTCAAACATAGATTCATATAGGGGCATAGTAAATATATCTTCCTATTTATCCTAATTTAAAACATATTTTAAAGTAATGTTACCTTTTTGTACATGATTATGAATAAAATGGAATCTAGAATTGATGTTATTGGTTCTCAAATGATGAAGTGGATTATTATAAATTTATATAGCATAAGAATTATCAAATAGAATTATAATTTTATAATAGTGAATACCATATTCATATATTGTTTGACTTATCTAAATTTTTTGTGCACAACAACAAGCTTTTATCACATACTCTTCTTCCAATGTCAATAATTTTATTGAGTGGTGCTTCTTTGAATTCCATGAAGAAATTATTTTTTATATAAAATGAAACATACCGTATATAATTTTTTTCTATCCTTCATCCAAAAAAAATGAATCAAAATAACTCTCAACTCAAATGAATTATTCTTAGAGTATAATAACATGAGATTAAGTTTTTCATTCATATACTTAATAATCCTTTAAATTTTTGTTAGCTATCATTCATTATGATATTCCTAAAATCTATCACACATGAATACATTTTACAAAAAATATTATTTGATTTTAGAGGTGTTTTACATATAATATCATGTGTATTTTTTCATAATAAATGAATATATTTAAATAGTTTTTTAGGGATCATTCAAATGAAGAATATATATCATTTTTAATTAAATGTTCATCTTCCACTAAAAATCAAGGAATTTATATATTTAAAATATCTAAAAAATATTAAAAAGATTCAGGGAATATGAAAGTGAATAATATAGAATAAAAAGGAGTGTATTATGATTTCTATAATTGTATGAAGATGATTATGAGTACTCATGTGAGAACAGTGGAAGAGGAATGTTATTCCAAAATGTTAAACAAGAGGAAGAAGATATGCATTGAACTAGCCCATGTGGAGGATCATGCATATGTTAGAGATCATTCTTCAGAAGAAATGATTTTTTTTGTTGATGTAAGGTTCTAAATAATTGTAGTCAACCATTATAGTGGGTTCAAGATCATACCCTTACCTATATCAATTTATTGATAATAAGATTGGGGTTATGTGTGTGGGTTAAAAGATAAAACACAATGGAGATGTGGCCTTCCTTTAAAATGGAAACCCTCATTAACAAATGTGTTTTATTTATTTATTTTATGAATTATTGTGTGTATTAATAGAATATTATTGAATAAGAATGAGTACAAAGGAAAGGTTTTGTAAAAATATACAAAAATTGATCCCCCCCCTTTCAGTGTTTATTTCCCTTCATGTGATCCTAATTAGTTAATAGTAAAATTGTGCTGGTCATAAAAGTACTTGGTTCCTCTCATGCTCCTGCATTGTAGTGTTCCCCAAATTGTGCATATACTTCATAGAATCCTTGTTCTTTTTGTTTTTTTCTGACTCATCCTAAAAAAACAATACAATTAATAATAATTAAACTTTCAATACAAACCATTAATGATTAAGAATAAATTGCACTCATTACTCTTCTGATGTATGATCATTTATTAGTATTGTGTTATTGGAAAGTCATTGAATATTAGTACACCCTATAACTCATATTTAACTCTAGTATTCCAAACAACATATAACCCATGATTATATGATCGCCACAACTCCCCAAGTTCCATCAAACATGTATCCTTATTAGTTTGACTACCAGGAAAGTTAAACAAATGTTTCACTGAACATGTTAATTCATATAAATAAATAAAAATATATATATAAATTTAACAAATTTTCTTACCAATATCTATGTCCATGCATTCTTCTTGATTTCATTATCGATATTCCTCCATGAGACTACTTACACTAGAATGATATCATTGTATTTGGATAAAGTTTCCATAAAAATTATACATTGACTTGCATATTTACCTATCATTTGATTTTCTTCATTATAATCTTCCATTATTTGTGTCTGATGATTCTAGGCTTCATGCATACAAGTGTTCCAACATTTCCTATTAGAATATCCCACTGAATAAGATAAAATAAAAAAATAAAATTAAGTCATAATAAAACTAGAAAAAAACGATCTAATATAATTTGAGACACTTATAAAAAACTTGATACAGGCTAATCATTAGGCTTTGATAGATCTGTGGGTTATTATATATTAGTATCCTCTGAAGGATGTGCCTATTCCAATGCATGCACTAGGTTATCTACATGTAGTGGAGTGGAAGATGGAGGAGCACAATCATCGGATCTTGGATGTATAGTAGGAAATTTAGGTGGCATAGAAATGGTAGGATAAGTATATAAGGGATGGGGATACATCATAGGATATGGATATGGTATAAGTGGTAACATCCCTAGAGGTGGCATAGACATGGAATGAGAAGTAGAACTTAAATAAGATGATGATGGAGGCATAGGTGGGAACATACCTGGAGGCTCAAGTGGAGAAGGAAAAAGCATGGTAGATGTGATTTCCACTAGAAATCTTACTACTAGAATGAGAATAGGTCAACTCTAGTTTAGATGAATTCCCCTAAAAATTGATAAATAATAAGAACATGACATTAAATGTAATTCGGAAAAAAAAAATATTTCAATTATTATACTCACTAAGGGAACCAAAGGAGGCGGCCCTAGTTTTCACAATCATTGATCATTATCAAATAGTATCTTCATTTGAATTTATTCAATATCTTTCATAATATTTATAAGAATGAAATTTACATTTTTTAGAAATAGTTTTTAAAAAAATATACAAATTAGAAGTAAAAAAATACATAAACAATACCATAACATTTTTTATTAACTAAAATTTAAAACCAAGTTATACATGTTTTAAAAACCCATTTTAAAAAACCCATTTTAAGCCCATATTTCTGAATTGAAATAAATATAATTAAATGTAATGAAAATAAAAAAACTAAAACAAACATATCATTCTAAACTGAAACCAAATTAAAGTAAATACAGTATTATCAACTTGAGAAACCCAAATCAAGATAAACTGAATGAACTATGAACATATATGGTTTCTTTTATATATTACCCACCACTACTTCAGGTTCAACATCAATTCTCACAATTGAACAATTTGAGTCATCAAATACAATATTTTTTTCAACACTAATGGGGGAATAAATGGTTTAAATTTCATTCCCACTATCATAAAAAAATATGTTTTAGGATTACTTTAATAATGACACCATAATCAGGTCTCACATTATCTTTCACATAAAATAATTTTTTTACTTTGATGCCAGAATATATGGTTCATCAGTAACAAGGAAGTGTGTCATGTCATTACTCTAAATCTATAGTCATAAATAAATTTACCATTTCACATCATTGAATCAAACCATTTACATTTCTTCATAGTGACTCGATCATGATAGTAATAATCTAATAACAATATTTTCTCAACAAGTCCATAATAACACACATTTTTATATCAAGGCCTACTATATGATATACTATAATAATAGTACATTGTTTTAGTTAACATAATTCCATCATGATATGTTCTCGTATTCACCACTCGATTAGTTTTAAGAAAATTATACCCATTGATTATTAAATATTTTCATTCATGAGCCAAAGAATAGAGACCAAAATCCAACACTCTTAATTCTTGAGAGATAGATTCAACAGGTAAACTCAATACCATAAATATATTTTAATAATATAATGAAATTAATATCTATATTTTAAGTTAATTAATATAATTTTCATACCTTTGATTTCAACCATTCAGGAAACTCTTTGTTGTACAAAGTCTATCTTCTTATTAAAGGCAAAGATCGATGAACTCAAATTATAATTTTTTTATCTTCCCTACATAAAATGATAATAAAATTTTAAGGTATATTTGAAATGATATAGTATGAGATAAAATATAAATATTAAAATTTCTTACATGATATAGTCATTGAACAAACCACAATTAAACAAGACTGTGTGATGTGCCTTATATCGCTCTTCAAGGCTCAATGCAGCCAATGTACATGACCCAAGAATTCCTCCTATTTGGGGAAGAGATGGAAATCAAATCTCAATTTCTCCATACTACCCATATTTATTTCTCAATGTCTGGTTATGTCTTATATGCTCATTATAAAAATACATTGAATAAAAATACATACATTCATGGGTAAGATAACCACTCATAATGGAACCTTTAGGATGATTCTTGTTTTGCGCATAATATTTTATTGTGAACATATTTATGTCAGTAGGATACATCCACTAAAAATTAATAGGTCCCCCAATAAGTGTTTCAATTAGAATATGAACTGTTAAAGGAATCATGCAAGTGAAAATGATGGAGGAATCATTTTCTCCAACTCATAAAAATTTAATGGTGCCTCGTGCTATATTTTTTATCAAGAAGAAATTGGATAACATTTTAGTACAAAGGTATATATAAAAATGGAACAAGTGAATCACCATAACCCTTAAATTATTGGATAGTAAATCCCATATTTCTATTGGAATCAACATATGGAGAAGGATGTGATAATCATGATTTTTTAGGGATTTTAGTTTCAACACCCTTCTGTTGACTCATTTAGATATGTTGATAGAATATCCATAAAGCACATTGATATTATCCAATACTTTCAAAAATTTATTTTTCTCTAAATGTTTCATTGCATAAGAAGCATAAGGAACATTTCATTTGTTTTTAATGATTCACATAGGATACAGTTCAGGTCGAATACCCCAATCCAACAAGTTCCACTGAGATCGTAAGTCATCTTTGGTCTTCTCCTTGATATTTAGAATAATTTAAGGTAATATTTCATATATATTTTTCTCAATGTGCATTATGTCTAAAAAATGATGTAACAAATTGGTTGACCAATATAGAAATTCAAAAAATATAATTTTATTTTTCCAATTATAATTGGATTCGGTGTTAACATTCTTTATCTTTTTAGATTTTATCCAACCATTCCCTAATGAAAAACTAACATCTTTAAATTCATTATATAATACCCAAAAATTACATGTAAAATTTTTGAAAATTAAATGGGATTTTTTCGAGACCAGGCTCTGAGACGGAAAGAAATTCTGAGGCCTAGAGTGGTCGGAACATATTTTTGAACTTTTTTGAGGTTCATTAAATAATCATGCGAGTGGGTTTTTATAACTTTTAAACTGGTGCCCGGATTAAGAATCTGAGGGCACCTTTAAACTCAGAGTGTCATGATTCACCTAGAAAGGGCCTAACATTGGTCAGCAAGGGCCAACAGTGGAAGTTAGTTTTTTTCCATAAATAAAATAATTAATAAATATTTTATTTTAAAATCCTTATAACTACTAAATGGTAAATCTGATTGGAAATATGAGAGTACTTTTGATCTCATGAGGAAATTTTTCCCTTATTCATATCTTAACCTCGATTAGCATGGGTCAAGGGTGAAAATTAATTTTTTTTGGACTTTTTTTAAAAATAAAATAAAAAACTTAAAAGATTATTTTATTTGTTTTCTTTCGTCGTTAAGTAGTGGAAAATTAGTACTATGGTGTAGCGACGAGGTGGCATTGAATCTCATTAATGAATCATCATAACGATGCTGCAATGCAGCGATAATGGAAAGGTGTTCCCTCTTTTAATGTTTTAACTAGGGGGTGCATCATTGATGTGGTAGAAATGCTCTAGATCTCTGGGGGATCGTCGTTGACAAACAATGAATGATGATCGATGATCGAAAACAATGTTGAGAACTTTACACTCCTCTTCGATAGATCTTATCCTCGAGGACGGATCAAGGAACTTTGTGGACATATCGCCTTCAGCAATGGATTTGTCCTGTAATCGAACTCCAACTAGGTAGGGGTTTAAATTCTTAGTGAATTGTTTTTCCCCCATTCTCCCCTCTAAATGAATAACGTGGATCAACTCTCTAAAAATTTGATCCGTGGATGGTTAATATTTGTGGGGATGGGAAAAAATATTTGTGGGTTGATGTCGAGATTAAAAATCTTAGTGATTTTTGTAGATGCTTCGTGTTTCCGTTAACAGGAACAAATCTGAGCCAACACGAACAAAGGTCGTTTTGTTCCATTTGGGTGTTCAGGTGCTCTTCATGACTGAACCCCCAAACCGACAACAAGGAAACCTAAAGGCTATAGAAGGGATGGCGGTGACCTAAAAAGTTTGAGGACGTGAACGGTTTGAGAATCGGACCACCGAAGCAGACCTGATGGCTCGCGGAAGACACCGCCAGCGCAGTGGTGGAACCTGCGACTGGCGGCAGTGGCCCACAACAGCGACTATAGGTGGGAGGTGGCATGTCAGGCCGACGGAGGCCATGGAAAACTAGGACTATGATGGTGTAGTAGGGTGGCGCCATTTAGGAACTGTGTTGGAGGGGCGGCTCGCAAACATGGGCCACAATATGTATGGTACGCAGTCCCCATGGGACCGCCTGCGGAAGGAGGTGGACGGCCTTAGCTGGTCGCATTAGAGGACATGCCCGCCGACGTAGGTCACAGCATGCAAGTGGCACGTGGCCCATTCAGGACCGCGTGTAGGAAAAAGTTGGTTGGCCTCAGTTAGCCACGTGTGGTGCAAACCAGATTCCCAGTGAGTGTCCGGGTAGAGGGAAATCAGGCCGCCATGCGGGTCGGGCTGAGGGGAATAAGTCCGGCTGTTGGGCAGCCCGTCCTGGAGAAGAGCTAGCCCACCTTTGTGGGTAGGGCCGACAGGGTGAACCGAGCCACTGGGTGGCCCAGGCTGTGGATAGAACTGGTCCTCCAGTGCGGGTCGGGCTGGAAAAAACCAGGTTGTCGGGCAACCTAGGGGGCTGGACCCATGGCTGAACCAGGCTGGGTCCAGTAAGCCCTATGGGACTGGCCACTAGGTCAGGCTAGACTGGGTCAGCCCAGAACCAACCGAGACGGGTCGGGTCAACCAGAATGGGTCGGGTCATGTGAGACCCCCAGGTCATGTTGGTTGGGTCAGTCCAACCGAGTTGGACCGAGTTTGGGTGCAACCATCCCCTGATTACTAAAACTTCAATATCTCTCAGACCAAGAGTCTGATTGACACAACGTCTATGGAATTAGGACCCTTGCGATGAGGCGGTCCTTTGGAAATACTCTAAGTGAGATTATATGATATTCAAGTTATGAATGATGTCTTAAGGAGTATATTCTCCCAAAATCAAGCGTGCTACAGAGAAGGAATCCCATGGCTAGCTATGACCCAAAGGATATGACGAGCATATCTCAATGGTTTATCATAGGAGAAACCTTAGTGGTCATCTAGATGAGAGAACTCAGTGGTACGGTAGACAAGAGACCTCAGTGGTCAGCTAGATGAGCATCCTCAATGGTCCACTAGACGAGCGACCTCAGTTGTCTTCCAGACGAGTGACCTCCATGGTCCGCCAGATGAGCGAACTCAGTGGTTCAATAGAGGAGCAGACCTAAGTGGTCCAGTAGATGATCAAACCTTAGTGACTCATTGTGGATGAGTCCCTCATTAGTATAAGATGAATCATATCTATGACTGATAATCATAATTTCCATACCTTAAGTTGTACTTGGTGTGAGTTGTCTTTCTTTGTGATCATGCTTTGGGAATTTTCTTTGAGGTTATACTTTGTGGTATTTTCTTTGTGAATTGGGGTCCCTACTGATTATTATGTTACTCACCCTTTAATGGGATCCACCCGTACATTTCATGTCTTGTGCAGATGACCATCACCTTAATGGAGGACTCAGTGGCCTAGGACCAGGCAGTTCCCAATGATATCAGGCAGGCAAGACATACTTCTACAGCTTCTGGTAGCTGCTCTACACTTACCCATCAGGTGGGGTTTTTAGTAGATGGCTTATCAGATATATTGTACTTTATTTTTTTGTAGTTTTCATTTGTTGGATTTTTATTCTGGCCCATTTACTTTCAGTTTGTATTGTACTCACAGTAGTTTTCTTGTGATATTTTTGGTTTAATTAGTGTTTACCTGTCTACAGTTTTTTCTTTGTGAATGTGTACAGGTTTAAAGTCAAATGCCTTCCCTTTTTGGGATATGCCTTTTCAGTGCTAGTCAGCATCCCCTGGCCTATGGAAGGCAAGTTTGGGGTAGTCACAGTATGGGCCTTGGGGGATGGTTTATGACACATTAAGCACATAAGTTCCTAAAATATATTGAGATGGCTATTCAGAACCAACAGTATTATCAAACCTCTGGTGATTCTTCATGTATTAATGATTCATTAGAAAGAATCATTAATGCCCCATGAAAATGAAACTATAATTATATTTAAGTCTTCTAGATCATGTACTCTTCATACAAATAGGACATGATAGTTTTACCTTAATGATCCAACCATAAATCATTGCATAAGCATGGAAATAATTTATATTACACAAAAAGGAATCATGCATCAGAAATATATTTTTTGAAGAAGCGTCAAATGTGCACACACCCATATCCCAAAGTTTTTTCAACTCTTTTATTAAATGTTACAAGTATATGTCTATATCATTACCAGGATAAAAATATCTAGATATTAGTATACTCAATAAAGTGAAAGGTTTATTTATATACATACATTAATGAAGATTATAAACATGAATAAAAACTATCCACGTGCTGTGAGAATTAATTATATGACTAAATAAATTAAAACCATCACTGGATAGACTCAACCTAACATTATGAACCTTAGCTTCTAAATCAATATTTTTTTTATAAAATTACCTCCATGCTAATTCATATGTAGGATAAACCAACTCATCATTATTTTTAATCCTCTCGTCGTCATGTCATCGCATAATGGTTGATATTTCAATAGATATGAATAGATTTTGAATCATAGGAATCAATGAAAAATGAAACACAACTTTTTGTGGCACATGATATAATATCCCATCTACATTGGGCTTCCATAAAGATGTACCACATTCTTTACAGTGATTAAGTCCTTCTATTTGATACCAAAATAAACTACAATATTTCAGATAAGCATGAATTTTGTTAGTCAAAAATTCAAGATGGTTAATTAACTTCCATGCCATATAATGATTTGAGGGAATATCTATATCATCAGGAATAAAGTCCTTTGAAAGGGTAAGAATATAGTAAATGGAAGTATTAGAAATTACATACATGGTTTTTCTATGATATAACCACATTAAAAATTCTAACTTTTTCATTTTAGTATAGTCTTGATATACAGGAGTTCTGGAATCATCCATTAATTTTTTCACTCTCTAAACATCATCATTTTCATTCTTTTCCTCATGTGTATTGATGTCATTATCTTATTTCACTAGCATACTATCTTTCTCATGATGATTCACAAATGGAAACTGATCAAATATCATATTCTCCATACCACTTCTTTATTTCCAATTATGAATAATAGAAGATTGTCTCATCTCTCTATTGTGATACCAAACATAATAGTTTTTTTGAAATCTAGATTTTTTACATGGTAGATAACTTATTCTTGATATAACCAAGGTATTACAAAATAATTATAACATGTAAAACATATACACCGTACATTTATAACATTGTTAAATGAAAATTCTAAAATAATATCCAAAATCTTTTGAAACTCAGTTAAATTCGGATCAGTATAATACATCTAACGTCTATCCATTCTATTATAGAAAAAAATTTATATTCAAATAAATAATGTAAACCATAATTATAAAAAAATATAAATAATTTTAACATAAAAGTCATCAAATCATACTATTAATTATACAAACAAAGAATAATAGAAATAACATGTGTTATAACTGATTCCTACAAATAACAAACCAAACAAAGTATAAGACGTGGAATAGGAAACAACTATTACATAATCCAATTAAATATATATATATATATATATATATCTTTATGAAAAAACTATTTTTAAAACTTCCATATTCTGAATATGACATTAATCCAATTAAATACACTTGTCTTTATGATGGAAAATATTTAATCAATAATTACTACAGTGTGTCACCCAACATCAAAACCACAAAAACATGGTATATACAACAACTATGTTCTTTATTACACATTAATTCATGATTTATTACATAAAATTATACATAATATAACCTGAAAGATAAATAAGTCTAGTTTCTTTGTAAATTAGGTACATAGTATAATATCTTGAACATGGGATACAATAACATTATTGAAAACTTCCTTAACATTATTCTAAAATTCCATGTCTTTTAAAACTACTCAGGATAACCTAGGGACAATAATAATAAAGGGGTGAGCTATAAAGACTAGTGAGGGAATAAACATGGCATAAGGTGATAAATTTCAGATAATAGGAATGTCAATGGGGCATAAAAATAGTAGTAATCATAAACATAAACAATGAGACATGATATAGCATGATAATCATAATATGGGAGATGTGGAAACTGCTTAAAACACTGCATCACATAGGTCACAGCTAAACCACCAAGACATCATGGTGGAGAATGTCCCATAAAAAAATTAGGTTCACTCCCCATCACAACATGATATATCATGATACTAAACATTACCCAATGTATTGGATCTCCATATAATTTTGGGTTCACCCGTCACATTCATTTCATTCTCATGCTTAAGTGTGCCACATAGATCATACAACATGGATTTGTTCATCATCATAATTTATTCCACAATCAAGGACTGTGGAATAAATATATGTAAGTCCCCAATAAAAAATTATATGTGCATAAATTTGAACACCCTTGATAGGAAATGGGTATGGTATTCACTACACAATTGTTTTGGCATGGAAAAATCACGGTGAAATTTCGGCAGTATAACAACATCACTTAAAGATTCAAAAAAATGGGTTGATGAGAGAGAATGCAGTCTATAATCATATATAAATAAAATGGGAAGTAATAGAAACATGGAAAAACATATCCCGATATTAGAAATTGGAAATTAGATGCATAAGTTAATGAATAAACTTGAATAAAGAAAAAAATCCTAACTATATTTCATCATGGTAACAGGTGTACAAAAAGGATTGTGGGAGGATTAATGAGAGTGAAAGTGGATCTAATAATTTATAAATTAAATTTAAAGTAGTGGTAATATATATAAATATATCCCAATATAATCTAATGTAATTTAAGAGACATAACATAAAACAAGTGGTTGAATGAAAATGAGAATAGAGAAATCTCTCACTAAATTTCAGCATGGTAATGGGCGTACATAAAGGTTCTTCGGTGGACTTAATGAGAGTGAAATGGGAACCTCATAATTTATAAATTACATGGAAATTAAGGGTGATATGGAAAAACATATTCCAATATAATCAAATGGAAATTAATAGACATAACAAAAAAGAAGTGCTTGATAAAAAGAGGTGAATGGAAGATCCCTTACTTGAGTGTGTGATTCCAAATGCTTGGGATTGGATTTTTGAGAGCTTGGGGATGACTTAAGAGGACTCTAGAGATTATATGGAAGAGTATGGACATGATACAAGGAGTTTTAGTGAAGATAAATGGTAGATTGGGTGGGTTTATACAGGAAAAGAGGGGGATTTCTTATTATTCAGTTTTTGGACTCTACATAATCAAATAACCAAAACCACAAACCATACCATGGTTTCATCCAAATGGAATTAGTTTTTATTATTTTATAAGTAAAAGGGTATAAATTAATAAAATATTTTCCTTTCTTATGTAGAGTTGAGTCATACTCTTAAAGAAATGATTTTAAAACATTAAAATATATTAATGGTTTTGGAGGATTCGTAATGGATTTATAAAAATTAATAAAATAAAAATAAAATCACATTATTTTAAATTTAAAAGTATATTTGATCATGGATACCATTTATAGTATTTATTACATCACTTTTAGGTCATTATGATGTCATAATACACAAAAATATATTTATATGGTATTTAATTTTTACCTGAAAATTTGACTATCTCAAAAAATTATGAAAAGCTCATAGTTGGGTAATTTTGATGTTATGATTATAAAAATAATATTAATTTTATCTAAATAATTTTATAAATATGTGAATTTTCACTTTTAAAAATAAAATTGAAGTTTATTAAAAAATGATGGGTTTTTTACAATAACAGTTTCTGAGCACTTATAAAAATTACATTTGACTTCATAAAAATTATATGATAATTTATATATAATAAAAATTATTTGATAATAATATTTTATTAAAATAATATTTATTTCAAAAATTCATTAATTCATCAAAATAAATTCCTTAATTGAAATATTAACCAAAAATACTATTTTTGTTTTATTAAATCAAAATAAAAATTATTTATAAAGTAACAATAATATGATGAAAATATTTTCACTATACAATAAAAAATCATATATATACTAATATTTCTAGGATCTTGATACATATCCCTTTAATACACCATAAAATTCCTTAAGGGTAAGTTGTGCGATGGTGGGACTTTTATGGGGTGGTTCAGCGAACATGGTTTGGGTCGTGATCTCAATGAACTTGAAATTCTCTCGTAAATGGTTTCTCTCATGCTTAAGTTATTTGATCTTAGCTTGGGATTGGTCAAGTAAAAATATCAATGATTTTATCTCCCTCAGAATCTCTGATAAATGGTCTTCATAGGGTATGATCCTACTAGTTAAGGCCATCACTTCCTTTTTGTGTCAATTAAATTTTTTAAAACCCTATATTTATATTAATCATGTGATCAATGTTCAAAGGTTATATTATCAATATTAATTATTCTTAACATTCAATTAAATCTGATAGGATATAATACAACTAAATAAGTAGATGTGTTTTTTATAACTATATTACATAATAATACACTTAAATAAATTGTAAGGGGAATTTTATTATAGTTTGGGTCATTACAATCTTACCCCTTAAGAAATTTCTCCCTAAAAAATTTCTTTTCCCATACTAAAGTAGATGAGGGTAAATCTATTTCATCACCTCGTCTAGTTCCCACATTTCTTCTTCAAACTTTTGGTTTCTCCACAATACTTTGACAAGGTGTGTTGTCTTATTTTGTAGAACTCTTTCTCTACAGCCTAAGATCTTCACCGGTTGCTCCTCATCGGAAAGTTCATTATCCAATGGTACCACCTCTATATTGAGTACATGTGAGGGGTATGGTATGTGATTACTTAATAGGGATACATGGAATACATAATGTACTTGAGATAGGTTTGGTGGGAGTGTTAGTTGATAGGCCACTCCTCCTATGCGATCAAAGATATTAAAAAGGACAATATATCTTGGAATAAGATTTCCCTTATTATAAAATCTCATCACTTTCTTCCATGGAGATATGCGGAGGAATACCATGTCTCAAAAATCAAACTCTAGGTTTTGTCTATGATTGTCTTCATATTTATTTTGTCAACTCTAAGCATCCTTGATGTGCTAGTGAATGCTCTTAACCTTTTCCACCATTTCCTCGACCATTTTGGGACCTAGCAGTTTGTGTTCCCCAACTTCATCCTAGTATGCAGGTGTTCTAAACCTCTTCCCATAAAGATATTTGTAGGGATCCATTTGGATGCTCGATTGAAAACTATTGTTTTAAGAGAACTCAACTAGAGGAATATGTTGGTCACATTCTTCTTTCAAGTCAATTGAGCATTCTCTCAACATGTCCTCAAGTATCTGGAGAGTCCACTCAGATTTTCCATCAGTTTGAAGGTGATAAGTCATGTTGAATTTCAAATCAGTATTCAAAACATGTTGGAGACTCTTCTAGAACTTAGAGTTGAATTTTGGATCTCGATGGGATACAATCGATAGTATTACTCCATGTTGTATCACCACTTTTCTGATGTATATCCATTCAATTTGATCTAGTGATAAATCCTCTCAGATCGTAATAAATTGATCTATTTTTTTAAGATGATCAACAACAACCCATATAGCATTATTCACTATTGAGGTCTTTGGAAGACTAGTGAAAAATTACATGGTGATGTTTTCCCATTTCCATGAAGGTATGGGTAATGGTTGCATCATCCCCTTATAATTCTTCCTTTTAGACTTCACTTGCTGACATAACAGACATATTAATGTATATTCTATGATTTTCTTCTTCATATTTTCCCACTAATATCTCTCTTAGAGATATTGATACATATTTTTGCTTCCTGGGTGGATAGAGAAGGTTTATCTATGTGCATCATCCAACAACTCCTTCTTTAACTCAGGATTTGACAGTACACATAGTCTTGACCCGGATCTCACAACTTCTTCTTTATTAACATTTAACTCTGAGGATTTCTATTTTCTTATAGTTTCCACTTTCTTTTAAATTCCCACATCATCCTATTAGTCATATTTTAACCTCTCTGGAAGAGATAATTGAGCAATAATTTGTGAAAGGATTGATGATGTTCTTTCCTTTATGATTTCCATTTCCATCCATTCTAAATATAAGAAGATCAGATCCCTCTAAATTCTAATTAATGATAGAATTACTGGATCCTTTCTACTTAAATCATATTACACTTTATTCTATTTACCATGATGGTAGTGGAATGAGCAATTATATTCCTTGATTAGCTCTAACCATCTTTTTTGGCACATATTCAGCTCTTTCTGTATGAATATATATTTGATACTTTTGTGATCCATATAGATTTCACACTTCTCCCCAAAAAAATAATGCCGCCATATTTTCAAAGCGAATATTACTACATCCAACTCCATATCATGCATTTGGTAGTTCTTTTTGTGAACTTTCAACTACCTTGAATCATAATTTATGACTTTATCATTCTGAATTAACACACAACCCAAGACCTTCTTCGATGCATCGATGAATACCTTGAAAAGATCTCCACTTATGGGTAGTGTGAACATAGGGGTAGTGATAAGCCTCTTTTCCAACTACTTGAATCTCTCTTCACATTCATCATTCTAAGAAAACATTACTCCCTTCTGAGTTATCTTGGTTAGAGGGTTTGACAATCGTGATTAATTTATCACAAATTGATGATAGCACCCAGCTAATTCAAGGAAACTATAGATGTATGTCACATATGTTGTCCTCAGTCATCCTTCAACTTCTTTTCTCTTTTAAGGGTCCACATAAATCCCATTTCTTATGATCATATTCCCCAAGAATGGGACTTCCTTAAACTATATCTTACATTTACTATACTTGGAATAAATATTATCCTTTTGCAAGGTCTTTAGCACAATGCTCAAATGCTCCTCATGATCCTCCTTGGTTTTGGAGTATATTAGAATATAATCTATAAATACTACCACAAATTTTTTGAGGTAATCTCTAAAGACTCTATTCATCAAGTCCATGAATATTTTTGGAGAATTAGTTAGTCTGAATGGCATTACTATGAACTCATAGTGCCCGTACCATGTATGAAAATCAATTTTGGGGATATCCTCCTTCTTCATCCTAACTTGTTTGTAACATACCAAGATTTTTTGAGTTATTTTTTTCTAATTAATTGAATCTTTTGATATTTTTTATTTCATGAAACACTGAAAATACTTTATTTTATATTAAATCCCTATGTATGGCTTGCATTATATGAAACACCAAGTTAATTATGCACTATACACGACATAAATTTTATCTTTCTCTATATAGAACATATATGTTAGCTTACGTTTCATGTAATAATGACTTTCCTTGATGGATTGCATAACATGCAGGACTGAGTTTTACCAAACAATAATATATTATTAAAATGTTATTATTTAATATAATAAAATATAACATAGACATTAAATTAGAGGTTATGAATAGTATTAACTAATTTATGAAAAAATATTTTTTACACAAATATAAGATGAATTAATAGGTTACCAATTAATTAGTAATGAATATGAAAACCAATTGAATATAAAGAAAAATATTATTATTATTATGGTCACAAAGATGATTTACCCTAATAAATTAAATTAATTACAATTCGTAAGTGATATTAATTTAATATATATGTTATATATTCAATAAAATATTTTTTATATTCATCCAATATATTAGATAGACATAAGATAAGAACAAACCCAATTTTATGCTTAAAAACCTCTATTTTTATAAAAGCAGTTTTACCGCCTTTTAATAGAGAACATAATTTAAATATAAATTTTGGAAATTTTATAAATATAATATTTAAAAATAAAATTCATCTTTTAAATTTTAACATAAAAATTAGTTTGTGTTAAATTTTTGGTATTTTTCTGTGAAGTTTCATTTTTTAATGAATAGTGAAAAATACTGAATTTTAAATCAAAACTGCTTTTTCATATAATTTATTTATAAGGTTAAATTAAATTTTAAATTGTTTTAAAAGTTAAATTAGATCATATTTTTATCAATAAAACCAATTTGGGTTATTGTAATAAATTTCACTTTGAAGTTAAATATAAAAATATTGAAAAAATTTGAACGCTTTTACTTTAAAAACCTGCATTGTTGACCTGACTGTGGGATTAAATTTAAATTAATTTCTACTAATTATGTTATTTTAATTTGAAAAAATGGATGAAATGTTTTTAATAATCATACTTTATAATTTCTAATAAGTTCAACTTATTTTTTGACCAAAAAGATTAGTGAAAGTAATTAAAATTAATTATAATAATTAAGATAAAATTAAGCTTAATAAGGGACTAAACATTAATAATAAGGGCCCAAACGACCTAAAAACTTTTCCAAGATTCATTGTATGCCCATATTTAGAAAATATAATCCATTTTATTGACTTTTTACCATTATTATATCCACTTTACATGGGAAAAATATGGGTGGAATTCCCTTTCCCAAAATTTACAAGAGTGTCACTCCTCCGCTATAAAAAGGCCTCCTCTCCTCCCACTTCCTCAAAACTCTCAAACCAATTTGGATCAACCAATATCTTCCGAAGTATCTCCTAAAAATTCCTTCACTCATCCTAGAATCCTCCCATTGGGCATAAATAATTCCAAGGAATCCCTTTGGTGAAAACCAAAAGGAGTTGCCTGAATAAGAGGTAACATCCTTCCTCAAGTTCTTTTATGTTATTTCCATTGTCCACCCCCCATAAACTCTTATTATTACATTATTTTATAATAAAACCTGTATAATAAATATACTAGGATGTTTTTATTCTGATTTTTCTACCTACACTTACACACACTTCCATCTAATGGGTAATGAACATACTGTTTACATGTACTACAAACTACCTCTTCACGAAATGATGATTGTTCATTTTTTATTTACCACCTATCATGACGGAAATTGTGATGGAAAATATGTTTATATATGTTATATATTATATTTATTATGTCTTTAATCTTTTTTTATCCTTTTAAAACACTTATCTTTATACTTTCTATTTGGTGTAAATACGATAATTTTGTTTGAGAAAGTGTGGACTACTGCCCCCTCAAAGCGATGTGATTCGTTCACACACTACATAGAATGTATTAAGGATATATTTATTGAACCTATATGATATATATATTATATAATAATTTTAATTTAATGATATTATATACATATATACATATACATATACATATATTTCATTTACTTTCTTTCTTTCAATACGTCAATAAAATGGAAGCAACATTCATGCATACGTACGGTTTACCACCTCCATAAATCATGTATTCAATTTAATACTTTTATAGATTATTATAATATAAATATAAAAAATATTAATAACATTTATATCATTCATTACAGTATTTAAATAATGATATAAGTATAAGTACCAATGATATAAAAAATTAAGACACATGTGATAAACAAAGTGAATATTACCCGAAGCATAACCTTAACATAGAATTGTTAACAAGTGGGTAATATAAAGTAATAATAAACCCATATATGAAATTATATATAAGAATATATTTCTTTAAAATATTTATAATAGACTTATATTTATTATATAGTAAGTTCTTATGAGTATTAAGAGAGTCAAGACGCAAGGTAAGGGAATTTCATCTCACTTTTTATTTCCATGAGATACATGATTTATTCACCATCCATTCATTTTTCATGGTGTTTATACTGAACATGGATGAATTATATGATTATTATACTTAAATTTATTGGTATTTAAATATTCATTTGATGATATTTATTTCATGGGTTTTATGTTTCAAAAGTTTCAAAATCAGTAAAGTAATTTTGTTTCAATTTTCATTCTTTGAGACAAAAGCCATGTTATGCACCTATATTTTGTCATGAGGTTTATATAATTCCTTTGAAATGTTATATCATTAATAACATTATTTTCATAATATTTTAAGCTTCATATAATTTAATTTTCTTAAAAGCGGAGTATGGTTCAAAGTTACCAAGTGGTAAGAGTTTATTGAAACAGTCTCATCGCTTTTTGAGATTGTTTATGTTTATGCTTCCTTTGATGAAATCTTATGATCCATATCTTAATAACAGTCATGTTTTTATTCTCATCTATTTATTCATGATATAATCATATATCAGTACCATTTTTATACTCTTTTTTATATAATATAGTTAAGAAAGTGTTTTTAAGAAATCCTGACTTTGCCATCTCTTAGGTCGGAAATTTGTGTTCCATAAAAACCATGTCTTCTAAAAGGTTTCCAAAAATATTTTATTATTATCCTATGATTTTTAAAATAAATTTTTACCCATGTTTTAACTTTTTAAACAAAAGTGTTTTTAATAAGAAATTTTCTTATCATTTTCCAGTCTGGGAACTTTTCTAACTTTTTATAGTGTAGAAAAGGAATGTTTAGCATATATGGATTTATCCACCATCATGACCAATATTTCCTTGAATTTTCCTTTACAATATTAAAAATTTATTTTAAAAAAATATTAATATTCTTGAAATTATTTGTTTCAAATCATTTTAAAAGAAATGGTTTTCAAAAAAATCAATCTTTCTTTAAAAGTTTTCAAATTTATTTTTAAGAAAATGGTTTTCCAAATGGTTTTATATTTTAAAAAACATTTTCCAAAGTGGAAAGGATGTTTTTCTCAAGAAATTTTTTCAAAATATATTTCAAAGTTATTCTCCATCTAAGATGACATTTTTTTTATGTTACTCAATCCCTTCTAAGAAATTATCCAAAGTTTCATTTCATATTATTTATTGAATGGTTTATGTTTTGATGGAATAATGTTTATGAAACCTATTTCTATTACACAGGATATACGCTTTTGAAACCCACTTCTTTTCATGGGTTATTATTTGATGAAATAGTTATAAAACCTATTCCTTTTCCATAGTTTATGATGTGATGAAATTTTAATGATACCCATTTCATTTCATAGGTTATGATTTGATGTTTAGAAAACCCATCTCTTTTCATGGGTCATGATATGATGAATGTTTTGTTGCACATGTAGGTATTTTTTTATTATGTGATGGGTGAGACCTAAATATTCCTATAATTCATTGGGTAATGATAAGTTTTGTATGATCTCAAATTATACATGGGTTGTATCCCAATCCTGAAAAAAAGAAGGTACGTGGGTTTTATCCCAAGCATGAAAAAAATAAGTCACATGGGTTGTATCCCAAGCCTAAAAACAAGAAGTTACATGGGTTGTAGCCTAAGCCTAAAAGTAAGAGGGTACATAGATTGTTAGTCCAAGCCCAAAGCAGGTACACAGGTCGTAGTGCAAGAATAACTTGTTATAAAGGTCTTGGTAGGTATCCTTGACATAAGATTTTATATTCTTATATGTATGCCACAAATTCTATGTCTTATTCCTCAGTTATGATTTTATGGATTATGATATTTATTTCCTTATGATTCATTTCTTATGAACTTCCAAGCTTTATTACATAGTTAATTTTTATGATCTTTGGTATGCAGGTTATGATCTTCTAATGTTATGACCACATTATCATACCCCTATTCTCATGTTTATACTTACATGTATCCCTTGTTTTACCTTACTGAGCATCTAAGATTGCCATTTTTTATGTTACCTTCCCTAGGTTATGAAGATATATTTCATGTATGATATGTCTAAGAGGGGTGATAGTATTGTAGAACCTAGTGGGAGATAATGTTTCTCACTTATGTAATATTGTTTACATTTCCATGTTTCTAAAGGAACTAAAATAATACAGTCTTTGGGAATCTATTTGTAAAATGTTTTTAAGTATTTTTCAAAAGTTATGTAATGTCTATGTATGTTAATACCGGGTCACTGTATTAGTAATATCCCGACCAAAAATCCACCCTGGAGAAATATTGTGCTCCACATAGTTGATCGAACAATTCATCAATCTATGGAGGAGGATAATTTTTCTTTATCATGATCTTTTTGAGCTCACAATAATCAATGAAAATGTGTATTAACCCATCCTTCTTCTTGATGAAGAGGATTTGTTCACCCCAAGGTGAAGCACTTGGTCATATGAACCCTTTATCCAGATTCTCCTGTAGTTTTTTCTTCAGCTCCTTAATTTCCACAACATCCATTATATACGGAGTCTTGGATATTGGTAACACCCCAGGTATAATCTTGATTTAAAATTCAACCTCTCAACTAGGAGGAAGACCAGGCAATTTCTTAGTAAATGCATCAGCGTATTCCCTCACAATAGGCATGTCTTTAAGGATTTTTATTTCCATAGACTCAATAATTTTATCAAGATACACTTTCTCATAGGGAAATAATATCCATGCTTAATATGTTTTTTCTAAAAAAGATTCATCCTCATCCTTTCACTTGTATAGAATCGGGGGTCGATTTGCAATACAGAGATTGATTTCCTTCTCACGACAATCTATGTTATATCTATATAGGTAAAGTCAATCCATTCCTAGAATTGCATAAAATTACACAAAAGGGGGTATGATAAGGTTGACTGTGAAGTTCATCCCACAAATTTTGATAGGGGAGGAGTTATATAATTGGGATGCAATAATTGCCCTATTTTTTATTTTCACAAACAACTTTACTTCCATGCTTTATGGTGGTGTTTAAATAGTTCTACTAAACATTCATGATATTAAGGAATGCGTAGAACCAAAATCAAAAAGTATGTTCACTATTCTTGAATAAATAACAAGAATATATGTCACCACTTCATTTTTTGGATCCACATTAGTGGTTGTGATGGAAAAATCTCACCCTTACTACCTTGGAGGTTTTTGGTTGTCTCCCAAAACCCTTAGCTTAGTGTATTGGTTTGAAAAGTTCCCTGGTTCCTTATAGTTGAAGCAATGAACAATTCATTGAGGGTTTATTGGAGGATTCCTTTCCTCCATCGCATTAGTATGATTATTCTATTAGAAATTGTTAGCTGGGTTCCCTTTCTTCCCACAACTAAAGCATTTCTTTTCCCCCCTTAGTAAATTTTTGAGTTGCTTCTTTCCACACCTTTGACAAGTGGGATGATAAAATTTCTTGGCGCCATTAGATTTCTCCATCAAACCTCTATAATTAAACTCATCTTTCCACTTCTTATCCTCATGATACCCTTGAGATTCACTAACCTCCATTTCAAATTTTGGGGCACGTCATAAAATTTTCTCATAGTTATCAAAGTCACAGATCGCTATGGATTTTTATATACTATGTTTTATCCCATAAAAGAAGTGGTTAACCTTGCTTCAGTGGGGTAATGAAAAATATGGAGGCATGTCATGAAAGTATTATGAATTTTTCCGCATACACCCTGATAGATTCGTCATCTTTTTTCTTGAGGGAAAGGAAATCTCATTCCACTTTAAGATGGAGAGTGTGAGGAAAATATTTATCGAAAAACATTTTCCGAAATTCCTTCCACTCCATCGCTTTGATATCTTACTCAGGCTTTTTATTCTTGATCAATATCCACCACTAATCATCTTCTCCCTCCATACACTAAACAATCAGTAGAACCTTGTCTTGTTTATAACATTGAAGGATAGAGAAGATTTATCAATGGAGATGATCCATTGTTACATGATTAAGGGATAATATGATCCATTGAAAGTTAGAGGCCTTTATCACATAAAGGTGTCAATCATAGCTTGTTCTATATTATGGGTATTTTTATGCTCCTCCTTATCTTTCTTTCTATTTAGAACCTAAGTCAATTGAGAGAGTATCATCATAAAGTTCACGATTCCTGCTCCCATCGGGTTGGGAATCTCGTTGGGGTAGTCATCACATTTCTTGTTGCACTGATTGATTACATGATTTCTCCTATTTATGTCCATTAGATAGAATAAATGGAAAATTAGGGATAAGTATTTTTAAACTATTAAACACATAAAGGGTAATTTAATAACACTAAAGGTATAACTTATAAATTATATTTACTTTTTTAACTTATGGATTTCTAGGATTCAATCTATGTTATCCATGATCTATTTCCTAAAATATATTCATATGGGTTATTTTATTCCCAAAATAATGGTTTGTAATGATCTTATAAATTTTCCAAATAATATCCCCTAGGATTTTCAAACCAGGTGAACAGTAAGGCCCATTGTCGTGTACCAGGTTACACCAAGTCAGGCTGACACACCTTGTTGTAGTTGTTACCCCTAGGTATATTTATTCCATAACCAAGTCCAATTATAGCATCCATACAAGGTTTTATTTTCTTGATAAATCAATCAATATATACTTACCAAAATTTAGGGATGTTTTATTTTACTTAGTCTTATCCCTAAGGATTTCATTAGAGTTTTCTAATCCTAATCCCAAAAATAACTAAATTTTTTCTCTGATACCAACTATAACAACCATGTTCTTTATTACACATTAATTTATGATTTATTAAATAAAATTACACATAATTCAAGCCTAAATATACATAAGTATAGTCTCTTTGGTAATTAGGTACACATCATAACATGTTGAACATGGGATACAACAATATTATTGAAAGCTTCCTTAACATGCTTCTAAAATTCCATGGATTTTAAAATTACATGGGATAGCCTGTGGAAAAACAAAAGAAATGGGTGAGATATAAAGCCTAATAAAGGAATAAATATGGAATAAGGTGATATATTTTAGACAATAATCATGTCAATGGGGCATAAAAAGAGTAGGAATTGTAAACATGAACAATAAGACATGATATAGCATGATAATCATAACATGGGAAATGTAGCAACAACTTAAAACACTGAATCATAAACATTAGTGAGGGATAAATCACCATGAAATCATGGTAGAAAAATACCATAAAGGAATTAGGTTCACTTCTTGTCCCAACATGATGAATCATGATACTAAACATTACCCAATGCATTGTAGTGCTATATAATTCTGGGCGCACCCGTCACATTTATTTCATTCTCATGCTTAAATGTTCCACATAGATCTTAAAACATGGATTTGTTCATCATCATAATTTATTACATGATAAAGGAGTGTGGAATAAATATATATAAGTCCCAAATAAAAAGGTATATGTGCATAAATGTGAACACCCTTGATAGGAAATGGGTATAGTATTCACTACACAATTGTTTTGGCATGGAAAAATCAAAGTAAAATTTATCCAACATAACGATGTCACTTAAAGATTCATAAAAATGGTTGAATGAGAGAGAAGGGGGTATCTCATCACATATACATTAAATGGGAAGTAATAGTGTCACGACCCGACCCTACCCGGGCTCGAGCCGCAACTACCCCAAGCCTGCCTCCATAGGCCAGGGGCTGGCGACTAGCGCTGAAGGATATACAACTCAGGGAGGCCTTTGCCTAAGTACTTGTACACACACACACACAGCACACTCAATGCAAAAGTGCAGAGTAAAAGAAGAGACAAGTAAAGAAAAGGGAAACTGCTATAAATAAACCATAATGTGCATAGACCTCTAAAAGTACAAAGAAAGTGCTGAAGGTAAACTGAAAAAGGAAACGGGCAAACACGCTCCCAACCATAAAAGGTGTCACAGCCCGGAAATAGGTAAACAAAAAAAACATCTAGAAGGGTCCCCCACCTGGAACCCGACTCCGACCACCGCACACAGTCCAAGCTCCTGAACTCCTAAGCTCTGATGAAGTCACGACCAACCTGTCTGTCGTCTGCAAGGGCACACCAAGTGCGGGCAAAGCCCAAGAAGGGGTGAGTATAAGAATACTCAGTAGGATACCCTGAAGGATCGAGGGAGCAACAAAGGAGGTACCGAAGGGTGAGCTATAGATCGAACAGGGGAAAGTAAAGGAGTACAACCGAGAGTGCAGTAAAGAGTAACAATAAAGAGTACAGCTTAACCCAACAAGAGAAAGGAAGTAGACTCATACAAACACAAGAAGATGGAAATGGTGGGAATATGAACTTCTCGTCGAGTCTTCGCTGCCTACAGCAAGAGAGTATACTCGTCCAACCACGAGAAGCTAGACACGGAAAGCACGTGGCATACCCCACACGTCTTCGCCTCCCCTGGAAGGAGAGTAGCCAAAACCCAAGGAGTGGGTACTGGAACAAGGTATACATATACATATGCTCAATCAAGAAGCCCGAACAAGATCTTAAGGGGATATCCATCCCGTAGCTCAACCCAAGAAAGTGAGTAGCCAACAGTCCCAGAAGTAAACACCATCGATGCCCAGCATCCCGCACGTCTGCCCCGAACTGCAAGTCAAGGGGCTCAAATCACCGCACCTCGAAACTATCCGCTTTGGGCGGCACTGACTCGCCCGTACGGTTTTAGGTCGTGTCGCAAGGACGCGTCTCGGTGGGGAAAAATCCTCTCGTAGTTGAGAGTTCTGGGGAAATTCAAACCACACCTCGTCACTGCCCTGCAGTCGAAAGGTCTTCTCAAATTCAATCTGTCACAACACAAACCCATACAACCAAGGGTCTCGCTCCGGTAGTCACGGAGAGAAAAAAACACAGACTATCCTAGTAGAAAGGACTGAGTCTGAAATGCCAACAGGTGACCCACAGTCTAGCCCTGCTGGAGGGTAATTCATAATAAGATATCGGGTAACCCACTGTCCAGTCCTACTAGAGGGTAATCCCCAATACATCATCAGGCGACCCATTGCGCAGCCCTGCTGAAGGGTAGACCTGGAATAAGTCGATAGGAGACCCACTGCCCAGCCCTGCTGGAGGGTAGACCTGGAATAAGATGACGGGTGACCCACTGCCCAGTCCTGATGGAGGGTAGACCCTCAAGTCGTCGGGTGACCCACTGCCCAGTCATTACTCAAGGGTAAACCCTATAAGTCAGTGAGCAACCCACTACCCAGTCTCTACTGGAGGGTAAACCCAAAGAAGTCGATGAGAAACCCACTTCCCAGTCTCTACTGGAGGGTAAACCCGGAACTGCTTTGGCCATCCCTACTGGATGGTACAACACTGGCCAACAGATCTTAGAGTGGGTATCATGCAACCACCCAACTCCAGCACAAAACCAGGGGAAACTACTCAACCCTACTGGTCTAGACCATCATGAACAAGAGGACCCTCTATGTCGCAAGAGGTCAAAGGTACGCAAAGCATAACACGGCATGCACATGGGGCCCACATGACGTGTGGCCCCAAGTCAACTCCAACCAAGTGCACAAACATTCTCAGGTATAATCACAACATGTACCTCCAAGAAAACCCATATATTCCCAGGGTATACCACAATCCCAGCCCAAAGGCTATTGTGCACACAGCACCCAACGTCAACGCGAAGACGTAAACGTAATAAATCCAACTTTCCACCTCATCAACCTAGTCACGGCCGACCACATCTCTTCAAACATTTACTTCACTCTCACGGGAGTGAACGTAATCACACGCAAAGGTTTCTCTGCAATCACGGCAAGAAGAACCTCCACCGGTACACCTTTCATGCTTCCACATTAATAATATCGCATAAGAGGCTCTGATCGCCTGAATAGATTACACTGTTTTAATCCTCGTGGAAAAACATGCAAGATCAACAACTTACTCGCCTCCAACGGATATCTAACGGAAAAGTCACCAACACCGCTTTACGCCCAAATGGTATCTCGTGATCCCGAGCCTCGGCCCTGAAAACAGTCGAGTGCATCGCACCATTGCAATCCCCTTGAAAAAACATTTCAAAAGGACTACTCACTAGAGTGGAATGGATATCTGGAGAAAAAGATGCATTTCGGCGCACCGCACACGAGCGGTGCTTTATGGGACCCGCATCCCAGTCCCGAAACACAATGAACGGATCGCACCATTGCGATCCTCTCGAAAAAGTACACAAGATGTACTATTCATTTGTCCAAAACTGACACCCGGTGATAAAGCTGGAAATCACCGCCAACTCCCGAAACGGCCCCCATGGGGCCCACACAATAATGCGTAATTAAAGCGGGCAGACTGCACCAATGAAATTCCCTCGAAAAAACACCCAACAACGACTGCTCGCACGCCCTGAATGGATGTCCGATGAAAAGGTTACAAAACGCTGCTCGCAGCTCAACAGACGGGTCGTGGGGCCCACGTCTCAACTCCGGTTTCAATACCCAAAACCACCCTGGAAAACTCCGGCTCAATGCTAGGGTCGCAACACCACTGACGGTGCTCAAAACGGACGTCGGATGCGTCTGTGCCGTCCAAAATAAGAACCCCCAAGAAAGACGCTCATCCACTTAACGTCGTGTCGCGCCCCCAAGCCCCTGTCCTGGGAATTAAAAAAAATCCCCGAAATCATCTCAAAACTTACTCTTCAAGCTGAGGATCACACTGCGACAGATGACATGTAAAACGGACATCCGTAATGAAAATTAAGGATGTCCGAAGAGGGGATGAATTCCCCCTTGGGTTGGACCGGCCTGGACCGGTCGGTCCGCCCGGCCTGGGCCGGCCTGGCTCGCAGCGCCGGCCCGCGGCTCTGCCACGTGGGCCGGTCGTGGACTTACGGTCCATGCGCAGACCGGCCACGAGGACCGGTCGCGCCCGCCATGTAAAGACCAGCATCTCGCGGGTCTTGTCCCTGCGTGGGGGTTGCGTGCCACAACCCCATGGTCGTCGCGCCCCGGCGGCTCGGCCTCGCTGCCTGGAGCCGCCACCTCATGCGGTCAGCTCTGCCTCGCGCTGGCGGCTTCAGCCGCCGCACCTCCTGGGTGGTCGCCCTCTCCACCTGAGCCCGCTCACCCGGTACCTCCACTCGACCATCGGCGCCGCCTCGCTCTGATGCCGCTCCGCCTCATCCAACCGTCGACGTCGTCGCGCCCGCTCGTTGGACCGCCGCTGGATCCAGCTGAAATCGCCGGAAAACACCCAAGACACCCCAAAAACCCACAACCTTCGACGGACGCCCCCGGAATCGTCGGAACTCGGATTTTCAAACCGAAACGTGCGTTGGGAAGCTTAGAAAGAGTATTACGCATACATGGGCTTTGTTTGCAAATTCGATAGCAATTCAATGTTATAAAACGAGCTCAAAATAGATGTGGGAATTAAAAAACTATACACACGAGCCTACCTGCAGGGCTTCGCCCGACGCTTCCCGCACGATCCGCGCCTTGCCACCGTTGCTTCTGCCTTTACCGGAGGAAGAGGAGGAGGAGGAGGGGAGGTTGAGGGAGAGGCTTCGCTAGGGGGTGAAAATGGAGGAGGGAGGGGAGTGGTTTGGCTTAAGTAGTCTTAAAATAAAAATTAATTTAATTAATTTTTATTAATCACCCACGAAAGGACCCACCTCCGAAACTCCCGAAGATGTCAAGGTTAAGCCTCCCCTAGGGTAAAAACCACCTCCAGAGCACAACAGCAGTCTCGGAATTTTAATTTGAGACCCCGTTCAAAAGTTATTAAACTCAACGCCCGAGGTCGCCAAATTACGAAAACGCCCCCGGGGCCATATTTCACATATGGCCCGCGCCCGTGAAAATTACACCCCTCCTAGGTTAAACGGCACGTTCCAGACTCAACGGTGCCCTTGGTTTTCCAATTTGAGCCACCTTTTAAGAGATACTCTAGTTAAGCCATTAAACAAATAAATTAATTATTTAATTTATCAGTTTCACGTTCCGATAGCGAGCGAGGGGACCAAACATCCCGCGCTGACATGATTTATGTCGTTCCTAGGGTAAACACCCCATTACGGACCCATCCGTTCACTCAGATCTCTGATCCAAAACACCGTTTAGAATTTATCCCATTTATTTGGCATTCCCAGTGTGAACGCACTGAAAATTTAATTCCGGCCACACCGGGGCTCGGAATTGCATGTCGTCTAAAGGCGCTGCTCTGGAATAACATCAAGAATATTCCAAAGTCATTTATAGCCAAAAACTGGGTTCTTAAAGGATTCCCTCCTTCAATATTTTCATCCCCAAAAAAGCAAAACCAGGGAACAACTCAGGGTACTAAGCCCGCACCTGGCTCTCTTGTACCCAGAAGAACTCAAGCACAGTTCTGCGCCACCACACATAGACCAAAGGATTTGATCTGTTCACGCAAGGTCTGCCCTCGCCGATGTCATGCATAGGATCATGCACACTTCTTCTCGGGTGAGTCACGTGGGAGACGTCATGCACCCAAACCATCCTTTGGGGTTAGGGAAAGGCGGTAGGGAATCTTGCCATCCCTTAGCACGTTCTCAAACGGCCAAAAGGCTCTCGGGGGTTTCTCACCTCCCCGACTGAACCCCTACGTCACACGCCGCGATTGGAATCACCGCTTGAACCTAAGACAAGCCTGTTGATTCCCTCCTTCAGAATATCCATATGGTGAAACACCCAAGGATATCCGATTACGCAAGATTTCACAGTCGATGTCCCACAACCAAGACCCTCTTACACGCTCGGAAGCGAAGGAGTCAACACCATAGACTAAAGAGAAAGGTCCTACTCCTTTTACCTTACCAACACAGGGTTACACCGATGCCCCGCACCACCCTGGTAACAACTCAAACAAGGATCAGGGAGAAAAGAATTTCACACAGAGTCTAACAATTCTACTCCAAAAAGTAGAAGAGTTGTAGATCATACCTCTTATCACCTCATGCTCTGCAGAATTATAGACATACAAAGCTCGCGGCTGTACGCGGTCCCAACTGTCAGCTCCCGGAGCCTGACGTGGACCGCCTAGTGGTGATGGGAAGACCTTGTAAGGTCATCCTCCACTTCCATCTCTTTCCGCTCCTCTTCTAGCACCACCTATCTAGGTACTACTCCGATCATGGTGCTACCTCCGTCATAGTGGTGCACCTGCTGCCTGCCCGAAGCTCTCTGCATGCCTGGTCGGGCAGTCCCGTGTCAGGTGACCTTGCCCATCGCAAACATAGCACTGATGCTCTTTGGGCTGCACTGGTGCCCTCTAACACCACTATGGCGTACGACCACGCCCTTGAGTCCAGTTGTCATAAAACCACTAGCGTCGAGGTTCTGCTTGTCGACGCGCGCTAGCTGCAGCAGACGTCTCGACTCCAACGTGCCTGTTGCCACCACCAACTCTAGAACGTGACAGGAAGCTCTCTATCACCAGCACCTGCTCTAGCACCCTGGAATATGTGGAAATGTCCAAGGGTACTATGACAGAACCAATCTCTCTGCGGAGACCCTGCTCGAACTTCCGCGCTTGAAAGTTATCATCGTGGACCAAGTCTGGGTAAAAGCGTGCACGGTCTGCGAAACTAGTCGCATACTCAGCCACCATCATCCCTCACTGCTGAAACTGAAGGATCTCCTGAATCCAAATGGAGCGCAAGCAGGAGGGTAAAAACTCCTCACGAAACAACAACTGAAAGTCGCCCCACAAAAGTGACGACTCGTCAAGAAACTGAGTCACCAGACTCCACCAATGCCAAGTTGCCCTGCGAAAAAGGCTAGCGGCCAAATCCACCATAAGGTATACCGGAATCTGCACAATCCTAAAGAGGAAAACCACTATCTCTAGCCAAACCTCTGCTACTTGAGAGTCTAGCTCACCACTGAACCTCAGGGGTCTCTGCCGCTGGAACTCACGGAGCACGCTCAACCTGCGCTCAAGCCCCGTCTGCTCTGCTGAAGCTGTCTGCTGCTCAACAGGTGGGGGTGCTGCTACTGACCCACCCAGAGAAAGGGGCTTGCATGATGGGTCCTGGACTGAGGCCTCGTATCTCACAGGGTCATCATCACGAACCAAATCCGGTATCCTGGATGGCTGTCTTCACGGAGAAACCATGAATATTATCAAGGAGTGCCGCAATCAGATGAGCATATATGTATATCACAACAACAACAACGATGGGGAGATGACTCAAGAATTACAGTCAAAGACTCAATACTAAGTGATGCACAAACTAATTTTCCCTGCAAAGAGTGTCTCATCATGCCTAGTCGACAGGTGGGTTATCAGGGTCCTGGTGAATGGATATGTCGGCTGCCGCACCATCACTGGACTCTCTGGCCTGAGAGTTGCTCTCGAGATACGTTAACATTGTTGCCCTAAATCCCAACCAATTCCTTTTTAGAGACATCCGAACAACATTACAAGGAATGAACCACCTCTGATGCCACTTTGTCACGACCCGACCCTACCCAGGCTCGAGCCGCAACTACCCCAAGCCCGCCTCCATAGGCCAGGGGATAGCGACTAGTGCCGAAGGCTATACAACTCGGGGAGGCCCTTTCCAAAGTACGTGTACACACACACATGCATCACACTCAATGCAAAAGTGCATAGTAAAAGAATAGATAAATAAAGAAAAGGGAAACTGCTATAAATAAACCACAATGTTCATCGACCTCTAAAAGTACAAAGAAAGTGATGAAGGTAAACTGAAAAAGGAAAGGGGAAAACACCTGCCCAACCAGAAAAGGTGCCACAACCCGGAAATATGTAAACAAAAGAAAAATAGCTGGAAGGGTCCCCCACCAGGAACCTGACTTCGACCACCGCACGCGGTCCAAGATCCTGAACTCCTAAGCTCCGCTGAAGTCACGACTAACATGTATGTTGTCTGCAAGGGCACACCAAGTGTGGGAAAATCCCAAGCAGGGGTGAGTATAAGAATACTCAGTAGGATACCCTGAAGGCTCGAGGGAGCAACAAAGGAGGTACCGAAGGGTGAGCAATAGATCGAACATGGGAAAGTAAAGGAGTACAACTGAGAGTGTAGTAAAGAGTAACAGTAAATATTCCAGCTCAACCCAACAAGAGAAAGGAAGTAGACTCGTCCAAACACAAGGAGCTAGAAATGGTGAGAAGACGAACTTCTCTTCGAGTCTTCGCTGCCTACAGCAGGAGAGTAGACTCGTCCAACCATGAGAAGCTAGACACGGAAAGCATGTGGCATACCCCATGCGTCTTCACCTCCCCTGGAAGGAAAGAAGCCAAAACCCAAGGAGTGGGTACTGGAACAAGGTATACATATACATATGCTCAATCAAGAAACCCAAACAAGATCGTAAAGGAAACTCCATCCCGTAGCTCAGCCCAAGAAAGTGAGTAGCCAACAGTCCCAGAAGTAAACACCATCGATTCCCAACATCCCGCACGTTTTCCCCAAACTGCAAGTCAAGGGGCTCAAATCACCACACCTCGAAACTATACGCTTTGGGCGGCACTGACTCGCCCGCACGGTTTTAGGTCGCGTCACAAGGACGCATCTCGGTGGGGAAAGCGCCCCTCGTACTTGAGAGTTCTGGGGAAAGTCGAACCACACCTCATCATTGCCCTGCAATCAAGAGGTATTCTCAAATTCAATTCGTCACAACACTAACCCGTACAACCAAGGGTCCCGCTCCGGTAGTCACAGAGAGAAAAAAAACACAGACTAACCTAATAGAAAGGACTGAGTCTGAAATGCCAACGGGTGACCCACTGCCCAGCCCTGCTGGAGGGTAAACCCTAATACATCATCAGGTGACCCACTGCCCAGCCCTGCTGGAGGGTAGACCTGGAATAAGTCAACGGGCAACCCATTGCCCAGCCCTACTGGAGGGTAGACCTGGAATAAGTTGACAGGAGACCCACTTCCCAGCCCTGCTGGAGGGTAGACCTGGAACAAGAGGATGGGCGACCCACTGCCTAGCCCTGCTGGAGGGTTGACCCTCAAGTTGTCGGGTGACCCACTGCCCAGTATCTGTTGGAGGTTAAACCCTAAGTGGTCATCAGGTGACCCACTTCCCAATCTCTACAGGAGGGTAAACCCTAGAATTCAGTGAGCAACCCACTGCCCAGTCTCTACTGGAGGGTAAACCCGAAGAAGTCGATGAGCAACCCACTCCCCTGTCTCTACTGGAGGGTAAACCTGGAACTTCTCTGGCCATCCCTACTAGATGGTACAACACTGGCTAACATATCTCGGAGTGGGTATCGTGCAACCACCCAACTCCAGCACAAAACTAGGGGAAACAACTCAACCCTATTGGTCTAGACCATCGTGAACAGGAGGACCCTCTATGTCGTGAGAGGTCAAAGGTACGCAAAGTAGAACACGGAACGCACATGGGGCCCACAGGACGTGTGGCCCCAAGTCAACTCCAACCAAGCGCACAAACGTTCTCAGGTACAACCACAATGTGTACCTCCAAACAAACCCGTATACTCCCAGGGTATACCACAATCCCAGCCCAAAGGCTATCGTGCACATGGCACCCAATGTCAATGCAAAGGCGTAAACGTAACAACTCTAACTTTCCACCTCATCAACCTAGGCACGGCCAACCACATCTCTTCAAACATTTACTTCACTCTCACAGGAGCGAATTCGATCACATGCCAAGGGTTCTCTGCAATCACGGTAAGAAGAACCTCCACCGGTACACCTTTCATGCTTCCACATTAATAAGATCACGTAAGAGGATCTGCTTGCCTGAACAGATTACACCGTTGTAATCCTCGCAGAAAAACATGTGAGATCGACTACTTACTTGCCTCCAATGGATATCCGACAGAAAAGTCGCCAACACCGCTTTATGCCCGAACGGCGTTCCGTGATCCCGAGCCTCGGCCCCGAAAATAGTCGGGCGCATCGCACCATTGTCATACCCTAGGGAAAACACGTCAAAAGAACTAATCACTTGAGTGGAACGAATATCCGGAGAAAAAGATGCATTCTGGCGCACTGCACACGAACGGTGCTTCATGGGACCCACATCTCAGTCCCGAAACACAACTAACGAATCACACCGTTGCGATCCTCTCGAAAAATTACACAAGATGGACTATTCATTTGTCCAAAACGGACACCCGGTGATAAAGTTGGAAATCACCACCAACTCCCGAAACGGCCCCCGTGGGGCCCGCACCATCATGCGGAATTAAATCAAGAAGACTGCGCCAATGCAATTCCCTCGAAAAAATGCCCAACAACGACTGCTCGCACGCCCTGAACGGACGTCCGATGAAAAAGTTACAAAATGCTGCTCGCAGCTCAACAGACGGGTTGTGGGGCCCACGTCTCAACTCCGGTTTCAATGCCCGAAACCACCCTGAAAAACTCCAGCTCAATGTCAGGGTCACAACACCACTGACGGTGCTCAAAATGGACGTCAGATGCGTCTGTGCCGTCCAAAACAAGAACCCCCGAGAAAGACGCCCGTCCACTTAACGTCGTGTCGCGCCCCCGAGCCCCCATCCCAGGAATTAAAAAAAAATCCCCAAAATCATCTCAAAACTTACTCCTCGAGCCGAGGATCACACTTCCATAGACGGCATGTAAAACGTACATTCGTAATGATAATTACGGACGTCCGAAGAGGGGACAAATTCCCCCTTGGGCTGGACCGGCCTGGACCGGCCGGTCCGCCCGACCGTGGACTTGCGGTCCATGCGCAGACCGGCCACAAGGGCCGGTTGCGCCTGCCGTGTGAAGACTTGCGTCTTGTGGGTCTTGTCCCCTCACGGGGGTCACGCGCCGCGACCCCTCGGTCGCCGCGCCCCGGCGGCTTGGCCCCGCCGCCTGGAGCCGCCGCCTCGCGCGGCCGGCTCTGCCTCGCGCCGACGGCTTCAGCCACCCTCTCCGCCTGAGCCCGCTCGCCCAGCACCGCCACTAAACCATCGGCACCACCTCGCTCTACTACTGCTCCGCCTCAGCCCACCGCTGACGCCGCCGGGCCCGCTCACCTGACCGCCGCTGGATCCAGCTGAAATCGCCGGAAAACACCCAAGACACCCCAAAAACCCGCAACCTTCGACAGACGCCCCCGTACTCATCGGAACTCGGATTTTCAAACCTAAACGTGCCACGGGAAGATTAGAAAGAGTAATATTCATAAATGGGATTCATTTCGAAATTAGATAGCAATTCAATGTTATAAAATGAGCTCAAAAGAGATGCGGGAATTAAAAACTATACACACGAGCGTACCTGCAGGGCTTCACCCGACGCTTCCCGCGCGATCTGCGCCTTGACACCTTTGCTTCCACCTTGACCAAAGGAATATGAGAAGGAGGAGGGGAGTTTGAGGGAGTGGCTTATCCAGGGGGTGCAAATGGAGGAGGAAGGGGAGTGTTTTGGCTTAAGTAGTCTTAAAATAAAAATTAATTTAATTAATTTTTATTAATCACCCACAAAAGGACCCACCTCCGAAACTCTTGAAGGTGTCAAGGTTAAGCCTCCCCTGGGGTAAACACCACCTCTCGAGCACAACGACGGTCTCAGAATTTTAATCCGAGACCCCGTTCAAAATTTATTAAACTCAACGCCCGAGGCCGCCAAATTACGAAAACGCCCCCAGGGCCATATTTCACAGACGACCCGCACCCGCGAAAATTACACCCCTCATAGGGTAAACGGAACATTCCGGACTCAACGGTGCCCTTGGTTTTCTAATCAGATCCACCTTTGAAGAGATACTTGAGTTAAGCTGTTAAAAGAATAAATTAATTATTTAATTTATCTGTTTCACGTTCTGATAGCGAGCGAGGGGCCCAAACGTCATGCGCCGACTTGTTTTATGTCATTCCTAGGGTAAACACCCCATTCTGGACCCATCCGTTCACTCAGATCTCTGATCTGAAACACCATTTAGGAGTTATCCCATTTATTTGGCGTTCCCAGTGTGAACGCACTAAAAATTTAATTTCGGCCACACCGGGGCTCGGAATCGCACGCCGTCTGAAGGCGCTGCTCTAGAATAACATCAAGAATATTACAAAGTCCTTTATATCCAAAAACAGGGTTCTTACAAATATATACATGGAAAAACATATCCCATAATTAGAAATTGTAAATTGAAGGCATAAGTTAATGAAGAAACTTTAATAAAGAAAAGAATCCTAACTATATTTCAGCATAGTAATGAATGTACATAAAGGATCATGGGAGGATTAATGAGATTGAAAGGGGGATATCATGATTTATAAATTAAATGGAAAGTAATGGGGATATTTAATAACATATCCCAACATAAGAAAATGGAATTTAAGAGACATAACATAAAAGAAGTGCTTGAATGGAAATGAGAAGAGAGAAATCACTTACTAAATTTTAGCATGGTAACAGGTGTACACAAAGGTTCTTGAGAGGTATTAATGAGAGTAAAATGGGTACCTCATAATTTATACATAACATGGACAGTAATTTGGATATTGAAGAACATATCCCAACATATGTAAATGTAAATTAAGAGACATAACAAAAAGAAGTGCGTGATAAAAAGAGGAGAGTGGAAGATACCTTACTTGAGTGTGTGACTCCAAATGCTTGGGATGGAATTTTTGAGAGATTTTGATGCCTATGTAGGAATATAGAGTGGAGGTAATATTTTGGATGTGCTCCAAGGATTTTGAGTTAAAAGAAATGGGAGCTTGTGTGGGATTATATAGGAAAAGAGGTGGATTTCTTTATTATTTAGGTTTTGGACTCTACATAATAAAATAACCAAAACCACAAACCATCCCATAGTTTTTTACCAATATTTTCAGCCAAATGGGAGTTTTTTTTATTATTTTATAAGTACAAAGTCCTAAATTAATAAAATAATTTCCTTATTTATGTGGAGGTGAGTCATACTCTTAAAGAAATGATTTTAAAACCTTAAAATATATTAATGGTTTTGGAGGATTCATAATGGCTTTATAAAATTAATAAAATAAACATAAAATCAAATTATTTTAAATTTAAAACATATATTTGCTCGTGGATGCCATTTATAGTATTTATTACATCACTTTTGGGTCATTATGATGTCATAATACACAAAGTATATTTATATGGTATTTAATTTTTACCCAAAAATTCGACTACCTCTGAAAATTATGAAAAATTAACCATTTAATAATTTTTAAATTATGATTCAAAAAATAATATTTATTTTATCTAAATAATTTTCTAAATATGTTAATTTTCACTTTTAAAAATAAAATTGACATTTATTAATAAATTCTGGGTTTTTTGACAATAATAGTTTTCAAACCCTTATAAAAATTATATTTGACTTCATAAAAATTTTATGATCATTTATATTTAATAAATATTATTTAATAATAATATTTTATTAAAATATTATTTATTTCAAAAATCCATTAATTCATCAAAATAAATTCCTTAATTAAAATATTAACCAAAAATATTATTTGTGTTATATTGAATCAAAATAAAAAATCATTTATAAAGTAATAATAATAGGATGAGAATATATTCATTATTCAATAAAAAATAATATACATAATCATATTTATAGGGTCTTGATACTTATCCCTTTAGTGCACTAGAAAATTTTCTAAGGGTAAGGTGTGTGATGGTGGGCCTTTCATGGGTTTGTTCGGTGAACATGGTTTGGGCCATGATCTCGATGATCTTGAACTTATCCTTTAAACAGTTTCTCTCATACTTAAGTTTTCAGATCTCAACTTGGGATTGGTCAAGAGAAAATACCAGTGATTATATCTCCCTGGGAAGCTCTGATAAATGGGCTTCATAGGGTACGATCCTACTAGTTGAGGCCATCAATTCCTTTGTATGTGTCAATTGGATTTGTTAAACCCCTATATTTATACTAATCATGTTATCACTATTCAATGGTTATATTATCAATGGTAATGATTCTTAATAGTAAATTAAATCTGATAGGATATAATAAAACCAAATAATTTCATGTGTTTTCTATAACCATATTAAATAATAAGACATTTAAATAAATTGTAAGGGGGTTTTTATTTATAACAGTTTAGATCATTACAGTATAATAATATAATAGAAATTCTACTATAATTGATATAAATATAAATAATCATCCAATACTAATATCAAAGAAACTAAGATTTATAAAATAATAAAAGTATGTCTAAAATGTAATAATGGAGATAGAATCCTGAAGTTGTATGATATATGAAATGCAATACAAGATTTGTTATAAAAAATTACTCATCTCTAAGTGGAAATAAAAAATGTCAAAAATTACTCATTTCTAAGTGGAAATAAAAAATGTATCACTTTCCACCTTCCATAAGCCCAAATAATATCCAATGATCATCCACTAACTCAAACAGTAACTTTCAACTGCCAACATCAAAGTAAATTAGGTCTACATACACATAGAGTGTGTATAAATGGTGAAAAAAAAAAGATAACTTCTACTATGATTAAACTAAATTATCTATTTTAACAATTATAATATAATCCATGCTATGATAGTTTGAAATAAAACTATTAAACTAATATTTTATTTTACAATAATAAAAAAATAGGAGCATCAAAGAAGGCATTTTTATACATCTCTTTGAAGACATTCAAGTTATCCACTTTTAAAAAATATATATCAATTTTTTCCCTAATATTTAATAAAAGATAGACATATTAAGGAATTAGATTTAATTTATGAGGAGTCGAAGTTTCTTGTAAATAAAATGTTAATGAGGATTAAGGAATATCAAGAGACACGAATTAGATTTTCATTCATATAGAAACAACTTTGGACTGAATGGAAATAATAATTTCAAATAAAACATCACCTTATAGACAATGAATATGATTATAAAAAATAAAAATACCTTTTAAATTCCATTTCATATAGATATGTAGTGAATATAAAATCTAGAGGAATTAATAATCAACAATACCATTATGATGAACATAAGTTGTAATGTCCCAGAAATTCCATGTGATTTTTTAAATTATATGGAATTATTTTGAGACCAAGCGCTGAGGAAGCGTGCAATTCCAAGGCCTAAAGTTCCTGGAATGATCCATCGAAAAATGTTAAGCTTTAAATAGTGCTCCTGAGCAGTTTTCCTGAAAAGTGGAATAACTCTTAAACAGGTGCCCAGATCAGAAATCTGTAGCCATCGTTACGTCCAGGATGGTGGTTTTATCCTAGGTGTGACTTTAGTTCAGATAGAACAGGCTTACAATGAGAAAACTTGAAAATGGCATAACTGTACATAAAATAATTAAATAAAATTATTTTATTTTTCAAACTCTTATAACTCATGAATGATGACTCGGATTGAAAATACGAGACCACCATTGAGCTTATGAGGGTATGCTTTCCTTAGGCAGATCCTAACGTTGGATAGTGCATGTCACATACATGTCTTATTTTAAATGTTTTTTTAATTTAATTTTCATTATTTCTTTGTTTTGGGGGTTTCTCATGCATTTTGGTGGAAATGGTGGGTTTTCAAAATTTGGGCCAAACCATGAGCCCATTTCTAGATTTAAAAACCAACTTTTTTTTCTTTTATAACTCCTTTATTTTTCAAAAAATTTCATCCATTACAATTCCTACTTGTCCTACTCTGACCTATTAACACCACCATATCAATTTGGAGCCTTTAAAAATCCATAATAATGGTGTATTTGGGTTTTTATTTAAGGTATTGGGCCTGCCCGCAAGCCCATTTTCTGCTTTAAAATTTTTTTTAATTATTTAATATATCCTTAATTTTTTATTTTATTTTCAGTGATTTTACCTCCATATTTAATCCAATATCCCTAGGATCACCCCCATTATCGGTTTTGCATTTTTTGAGCTCATTTGAACCGTGAATTAGGGAGAATCTTCTTAGGGTTTTGCAAACTGTCCAAATTTGAGAGGGTAACTTGATTCCTTCATAAATCATTCATTTTTTACTCTTTTTTCCCCATTTTAGTCCCCACATGACCTCATCATCCTCATTCTAGCCTCACTATCAGGTTTTGTTGCTTGGAGAGTCCACATTTGGTTAATTTGGGGTGATTTCTTCAACTTCTCTTCAAGTAAGTGTTTCTCTATTTTATTTCTTACCTTTCATTAGGGTTTCTTCCACCTTTCATGAAGTTCCCTTATGTCCAAAATTTAGGGTTCTAACCTAGGTTTTTAGTTTGTGTATTTCTGGTGAAATATTGTGGATTTATGTTGGGTTTATCTCCCTTTTTGTGTTGTGGTGGTGTGGTTAATGTTTCACACCAAGATTCAAGGGTTTCGACTCAAAAGGTAGGTGGTTCCATGTGTAAGAAATTTTTGATGAGTTAGATTGATTTATTTACTGGTTTTAATTTTCATCATATTCTTCTTGTGGTGTGAAAACCGTTTTTGATGGATTTTCTTAAGCATTTAATTTTATAGTTGCATTATGGCTTGAAATTGGATTCTTTTCATGGGTGACTCTTGGGGTAATGTTTGGGTGTATTTTATAACACATGAAATTGAATTATGGGGGTTTAAAGGGGATTACAATTCTGTTTTATTAATTCCTTAGTGTCATTTGGGCCTTGAAATGGGGTTTTTGAATGGGTTCAAGGTGTAAAACCATGTTGTACTTCTTGGAAGTGATTTATGAAAACGTATGTTTTTCATGTGTGTCTTTTGTGGTGTTAATTGAGGTCTTTTTATAACACTTTGGGGTAGTTTAATAAATGTTTTTAGGGATTCCAATTATGTTATGTATTGGTATTGGTATGATTTTGGAATTTAATGATGTATTTGAAATGGGTTTTGTGTGCGAAGCATAGTTACACCCCTTGGGTTTTTTTATGAAAATTGTGAATGTTTTGTTTGGTTAAACAAAGTGGTAAAAAGGATGTATATGTACTGTTTGGTGGGTGTGTTCACTAAATATGGGTTTTCTAAAGGTAAGGTGGTCATTTAAGATGTCAAATATTTTTTTTAGAGTGTTTTATAAAGTGATGAAATTTCTTTTAGCAAATGGAAAGAGAGTTGCGAAACATGGTTGTGGGTTGTTTTGTGAGTGTGTTGTGCAAATGAATTTTGTTGATGAAAGAAGTATTATATGATATTTGATTGGGATTTTATGTGAGTTATAATTTCTTGTAATGGTTTTATAAAATTGTTTAAAGGGTTTGTGGAAGTGTTAAATAAATGTGAAAAGTGTTGTGGGCTTGTTTTGGTGTGAGTATGATTTCAAAATGCATTTGAATGAAAAAGTGGATTTTGTGACTTGTGTGATGTACATGTTGTATTTTTGGTGAAATTGTGATGTGGAAATGATATTTTCATGTGAAAATTATATTTCTTAACTTGTTTAACTTGTTTTATCATAAGGGGAAACCCAGGTATCTAGGTGGGTGGACGTGTACTAGTATGCTAGTGAATCCGTGGGGTTTGGCCTTAGTTTCACGTAGCAAGATTGACACTTACAACAATAACTAAACTATGATGTTGATGATTGGGGACCACTAGTTTATGGGTATGTTCCCTACTAGTGGATCATTCATGAGAATGGATATTTTGATGATTACTCTCACTGAGATACGAGGTACCTGGGACCCACAACGAGCTAGTGCCTAAGGGTTATTTCCTATTGCTTGTGCTCATTAGTTACTTTGTGCTTATTATCAGCATACGGTATGGTTGGATAGAAAATTAAGTAGTGTTGAAATTATTTTTTAAAGTGTTGACTCTTAATGATATACCACTTGAAAACTGTTTTAATTTTTAAGTTTCATCTTTTAGAAATTGTAACTAGCATTTTCTATTTATGAAAACTTACAAGATTTTCTTCTTTGAATGTTTATCACATGGAATATATTAGTGGTGGTATCCTACTAGGCATTGGTTCAAACCCTACTTACACCCTTGTGTGTGATTAGATTTGGTTATTTTTGTTGTCGCGGGTTGGGTACAGTTTTTAGTGCCAGTGGTTCGGATTTCTAGTAGGTCCTTAGTGGTGAAGTCTTGTGGAGATGGCTTGAGGGCAGTTCCCCTTGCCATGAGATTTATTGGGATTTTTCCTTTTGGTTTTGTACCTTTTTTATAGTCTTTTTTAGTTGTTTTAAACTATGTAATTCAATTATGGTTTTTTTGTAAAAGATGGTTTGTTTCGAAAAATCCAGATTCGTTTTATTGGATTCATTTGTTGTTTTAAGTTTATAAACTCGGGTAAATCCTTCCAAATTCTCATTTTATGATACCTGGGCACTTGTTCCATCCCGTGGGGATCGGTAACTCCCTTCGGGACCTATCACGGGCCGGGTTTGGTGCCGATTTCTGTGACGACCATATTTTATTCATGACAAAATGGTATCAAAGGAGGTTCTAGTTAACTCTTTGGGTCACGTTATTTAGGGAACAGTCGGTATAGTCTAGAGTTAGGATTGTTGGGACTTGGTATTTCAGTTATGGGTAGTGTGCCTTATCACACACCTCATGATGTGATTTGAGTCACTAGGGGAATTCAGGATTTATCTGAGTCCTTTGGTTTTCTTGGTTTGATGATGACTAAGGGAAATGAAAAGAGAGCTAGGTTAATGGTATCAGCAAGCTCGCAGGGCCAGGAAATCCATGTGGAGCTGGGGATATTTCCCTAGAACACTCTCTGTGATGGTGAAGTGATTGGCATATGGTCACCAACTAAAGAGGGAATGGTTAGATTTTTGAAATGGGAGAACTGAATTTTCAGAATTGTATTGGAATGGAAAATGGTGTGTTTTCACCTCTTTTGAAAGCATGAACTATCTCAAGGTTGGTTTTGAAAAAGTGTTTCTGATAGAGTTTTCTAAACTATTGAAAGGTTTTTTAATGGGATGATATGTTTTTAAATTTATTTGAATGGATTGAAAGTTATTTTTTATTTGAATGATTGTTCCTTTCTGAAAATTTTTGGTAAGCTATAAGTTGGGTTTGATTTCTTGGTTAGCAGTTTTGAGAAAAAGAGGTATTGGTTGACAGTTTTAGTTTTAAAAAGTGGAAATAATTTTTGTTTTAACCTTTGGTATTATCATTAGAGACCACATTCATGGGTTTATATGAGATGATAGATAGTTTATGGAATGGACGGATGGATTTTGGGATGGATATGAGGAGGGTGCCCATTGTGGCACAGAAACATGCATGTATGAGTCCCATGGGGTATCATAGGTGGGTATGCTAACCACTGAACATTTTTCTTTTCCAAGAAATGTTTTTAAAGGAAAACATGATGTTTTGATAACTAGATTGGGATGGTGTGTATTATGTGTTTTTTTAAAATTTTGATGATGTGGGATGTTTTGAGTCCAAGAACCCTTCCTGTTTGAATTTTTTTTTGGGTTTGTGTTTGTTTGGTAAGCTTGGTAGAAGTACCGGTTAGTAGTCTCTTCTGAGAAATGTTTTGGGATGCCTTTATGGTGGTTTCCATCATGTGGTTGGATCTGGTTTTTGGTACTTTTTGACCAATGGATCATCTTGGTTGGGTCCTTGGGTTTTCTCATTGGATAAGGTACACCCCCATTAAGGGTTAGTGCACAACTGAAGTGCAGCCCAGGATGTTTCACCATTATAAGATCCTCTAGTTGATCAATATAAGGAATCATTTTATTGAGCTTTGGAGATTTATTTTACACCTTTTCCTCTCTTTGTTTGGTGGACTCTATTTTAGTAGGAGAGTTCTTGTGGAAGGTTGAAAGAGACCTTAGCTTATTAAGCTACCTAATTCATCGAAGGTGAAAGTAGTCTGGGGTTGCTTGTGTGGATGGTGTCTAAGAGGGACTGTAGGTCCTTCATAGTCTCTTCGAAGAAAGGGTTTACATTAAACCACCAATGTGGAATATCTGGTCATGAGAGGCTATTATGTCCACTTTCTGTAATTGTGTGTTTTTTGGGGACTTCGTATAAGGTCTCTTTCCATGTATTGTTCTATCAGTCACAATGGTTATGTTTGGTAATGCCTTGTGCTGTCGTGTGCTCATTTAACTATAAAGGTGATGGTTGTGAAATCCACTCAGAGTATCTGTTATGTTGGAAGTATGTCTCCCTTAGAAATCATTAAAATCCTCTTTTTTAGATGAAGGTGTTTATATGTGTCATTTCCTACTATTGTTTCTTACCCAAAGAAACAATGTGTGATGTGTGTGCATCTTCTAAGCCCTTGTTTCAGTGAAATATTGGGTTAGGGTAAAGTGAGTGTGGATTGTGTCATGTATTGATAAACTTATCAGGGATTGTGGTGTAGTTTTTTTGTAGCACCGGTAGAAAATGTTATGTTCGGGGGTATCCAAATCCTAACTGCGAGGTAGAAGATGCTTCAATCATTTGAGCTCCAGCCATAGGTCCCGGAGAGAAGCTGGCGCGTAGTCAGGGGAAATCCCAGGGTCTTTCAAACCCTTGTACCAATTCCTATCCACATTATGAAATATGGAAAGATTTTAAACCACTAGTTTCATCATCTTTCTTTTTTTGTTCCTGTTCGGTGGAAATAGGTGGAGGTCCTTGTGTCCATGTTATCGTCCAATGTCATTCTTTTCCCCATTATTTTCCTTTGAGTTTTTGGAGCATGGTTGGGAATTTTTCTAGATAGGTTGAGCACACATTTTGTGCACGAATAGTAGTGACCATGTGCCAAGAGGCCATGAAAATAGAATGATCCCCATAGTTAGTGCATGGTTTCCCAAACTGTGTGGACTAACCGTGCAGTCATGCCAACTCTTTAATTTTGGGGTCTTTTCGTACCGGGTTGTGCTGGTCGGTTAAGATGGTTGGTTCTTATAGTGGGGAAACCCACTATGAGTCTCATGTAAGTTCTTTTGGAGAGGTATAATGGAATCCTAAACCTTGTACCAGGGAGTCCGTTCAGGCCTCCCCCTGTTGTTGTCCTGATTCTGTCTCGGGAAAAAAATTAAGTTGTCTCTTATGGTGGGGAGCCTATTTCTGCCTCCTCATGCTAGTAACTCAGTTTGGTCATTGGTCTTGGATTGGTGGTAGGTAGTCGTGTTCTGAGCTATCTAACTACCTACATCATCCTTGGGTAAATTTTGGGATTAGAGAACACCCAACGGTTTGGTTAAAGCAAGGTAAGTGTAACATTGTTCGTTTTTGTTGTTTGTTTGGGTAAATTTTTGGAACCTTGTTTGGATGGAGATTGAGGAGTTTTCTTTTGGGATAAAGTCTGAATGTGCTTAATCATTTCAGGATAGTGGTGTAAGTTTTGTTTTTTGAGATTATTCCTTCTCTAATTGATCACTGGAGGTGTTTTATCCTTTGGGGGTGAAGCTTGGCAAAGGAGTCCATTTTGGTCTTTCGATTGAGTTTGGTTTTTTCTTTTGGCCTTGTTGTGGATTTCTGAGGGAAAAAAGTTTTGTGGTGGGAATAATTGTCACATTAATGAATAATTTTAAAGGTATTTTTAATTTAATTTCTATTCTTTCTTTGTTTTGGGGGTTTCTCATGCATTTTGGTGGAAATGGTGGGTTTTCAAAATTTGGGCCAAACCATGAGCTCATTTCCAGATTTAAAAATCAACTTTGTTTCTTTTATAACTCCTTCATTTTTAAACATTTTTCATCCATTACAATTCCTACTTGGCCTCCCCTGACCTATTAACATCACCATGTCAATTTTGAGCCTTTATAAATCCATAATCATGGTGTATTTGGGTTTTTATTTAAGGTATTGGGCCTACTCGCAAGCCCATTTTCTACTTTAAATGATTTTTTAATTATTTAATATATCCTTCATTTTTTTTAGTGATTCCACCTCCCTCTCGAATCCAATATCCCTAGGATCACCCCCATTATTGGTTTTGAATTTTTGGAGCTCATTTGAACCGCGAATTAGGGTGAATCTTTTTAGCATTTTGCAAACCATCCAGATTTGAGAGGGTAACTTGCTTCCTTCATAAATCATTCATTTTTCAATCTTTTTCCCACATTTCAGTCCCCACATGACCTCCTCAGCCTCATTATATCCTCACTATCAGGTTATTTTTCTTGGAGATTCAACATTTGGTTGATTTGAGGTGATTTCTTCAACTTCTATTCAAGTAAGTGTTTCTCTATTTGATTTCTTCCATTTCATTAGAGTTTCTTCCACCTTTCATGAAGTTCTCTTATGTCCAGAAGTTAGGGTTCGAACCTAGATTTTGAGTTTGTTTATTTTTGGTGAAATATTATGGATTTAGGTTGGGTTTATCTCCCTTTTGGTGCGGTGGTGGTGTAATTAATGTTTCGCTACAATATTCAAGGGTTTTGACTCAAATGGTAGGTGGTTCCATGTGTAAGAAATTTTTGATGATTTAGATTGCTTGATTTACTGGTTTTAATGTTCATAATATTCTTCTTGTGGTGAGAAAACCGTTTTTGATGGATTTTCTTAAGCGTTTAATTTTATAGTTGCATTATGGCTTGAAATTGGGTGCTTTTCATGGGTGACTCTTAGGGTAATGTTTGGGTGTATTTTATAACACATGAAAGTGAATTATTGGGGTTTAAATTGGCTTCCAATTATTATTTTCTAATGCCTTAGTGTCATGTTGTCCTTGAAATGGGGTTTTTTAATGGGTTCAAGGTGTAAAACCATGTTGTACTTCTTGGAAGTTATTTATGAAAATGTATGTTTTTCATGTGTGTCTTTTGTGGTGTTAATTGAAGTCTTTTTATAACACTTGGGGGTAGTTTAATAAATATTGTTAGGGATTACAATTCTTTTATGGATTGGTATTGGTATGATTTTGTAATTTAATGAGTTATTTGAAATGGGTTTTGTGTGCGAAGCATAGTAACACCCCTTGGGTTTGTTTTATGAAAATTGGGATTGTTTTGTTTGGTTAAACAAAGTGGTAAAAAGGGTGTATATGTACTTTTTGGTGGTTGTGTTCACAAAATATGGGTTTTTTAAAGGTAAGGTGGTTATTTAGGATTTCAAATATTTTTTTCAAAATGTTTTATAAAGTGCTGAATTTTTTTTATCAAATAGAAAGAGAGTTTCCAAACATAGTTGTGGGCTGTTTTGTGTGAGTGTGTTGTGAAAAATGAAATTTGTTGATGAAAGAAGTATTATATGATATTTGATTGGGCTGTTATGTGAGTTATAATGTCTTGTAATGGTTTTATAAAAAAATTTAAAGGATTTGTGGAAGTGTTAAAGAAATTTGAAAAGTGTTGTGGGGTTTTTTTTGGTGTGAGTATGATTTCAAAATGCATTTGAATGAAAAGGTGGATTTTGTGACTTGTGTGATGTACATGTGGTCTTTTTGGTGAACTTGTGAGGTGGAAATTATATTTTCATGTGAAAATTATATTTCTTAACTTTTTGAACTTGTTTTAACACAAGGGGAAACCCAAGTATCTAGGTGGGTGGACGTGTACTAGTATGCTAGTGAATCCATGGGGTTTAACCTCAGTTTCATGTAGCAAGATTGACACTTAAAACAATAACTAAACTATGATTTTGATGATTTGGGACCACTAGGTTATGGTTATGTTCCCTACTAGTGGCTCGTGCACGTGAACGGATATTTTGATGGTTACTCTCACCGAGATAGGAGGTACCTAGGACCCACAATGAGCTAGTGCCTAGGGGTTATTTCCTATTATTTGTTCTCATTGGTTACTTTGTTCTTCCTGTCAGCATATGGTATGGTTGGCTGGAAAATTCAGTAGTTTTGATGTTACTTTTAAAAGTGTTGATTCTTAATGATATCCCACTTGAAAACTATTTTAATTTTTAAGTTGCATCTTTTAGAAATTATAACTGGCATTTTCTGTTTATGAAAACTTGCAAGCTTTTAGTATTTGAATGTTTATCACATGGAATCTCTTAGTGGTGGTATCCAAATGGGAATTGTATCACACCCTAATTACACCCTTGGGTGTAAGTAGACTTGGTTATTTTTGTTATCACGGGTTGGGTGCGGTTTTTAGTTCCATTGGTTCGGGTTTCTAGCAATTCCTTAGTGGTGAAGTCTTGTGGAGATGGCTTGAGGGCAGTGCCCCTTTCCATGAGGGTTCTTAGGATGTTTCCTTTTGGTTTTGTACCTTTGTTATAGTCTTTGTGATTTGTTTTAAACTATGTAATTCAGTTCTGGTTTTTTTGTAAAAGATGGTTTGTTTCAAAAAATCAAGATTCGTTTTATTGGATTCATTTGTTGTTTTAAGTTTATAAATTCGGGTAAATCATTCCCAATTCTCATTTTATGATACCTGGGAACTTGTGCCAGCACGTGGGGATCAGGAACGCCCTTTAGGTCCTATCACGGGCAGGGTTTGGTGCCAGTTTCGGTGGTGAACATATTTGGTTCGTGACAAAATGGTATCAAAGGAGGTTCTAGTTAACTCTTTGGGTCACATTATTTGGGGAACAGTCAGGATAGTCTAGAGTTAGGATTTTCGGGACTTGGTATTTCAGTTATGGGTAGTGTGCCTGATCACCACACCTCATGATGGGATTTGAGTCGCCAGGGGAATTCGGTATTTATCTGATTCCTTTGGTTTTCTTGGTTTGATGTTGACTACGGGAAATGAAAAGAGAGTTGGGTTAATGGTATCAGTAAGATCGCAGGGCCGGGAAAGCCACGTGGATTCGAGGATATTTACCTAGAACACTCTCTATGATAGTGAAGTTTTTGGCGTATGGATACCAACCATATGTCCAAGTCACCACCGGAACTAGTTTCCTCTCGCATTATCTTGTGTCATATAGTTTTTAAATCATGTAAGTTCAGTTTTAAAGAAAAAAATGACATGGTTTTAAGAATCATAAAGTTTTTGTGAAATTATTTTCTAGTAAAGAGGGAATTTTTAGATTTTTGAAATGGGAGAACTGAATTTTCAGAATTGTATTTGAATGGAAAATGGTGTGTTTTCACCCCTTTTAAAAGAAAGAACTATGTCAAGGTCGGTTTTGAAAAAGTGTTTCCAATAGAGTTTTCTAAACTATTGAAATGTGTTTTAATGGGATGAGATGTTTTGAAATTGATAAGAATGGATTGAAAGTTATTTTTCATTTTAATTATTGTTCCTTTCTAAAAAAATTTGGTAAGCTATAATTTGGGTTTGATTTCATGGTTAGCGGTTTTGAGAAAAAGTGGTATTGGTTGACAGTTTTGGTTTTGAAAAGTGGAAAGAATTTTTGTTTTAACCTTTTGTATTTCTATGAGAGACCACATGCATGGGGTTATATGGGATTATGGATGGTTTATGGCATGGATAGATGGATTTCGGGATGGATATGAGGAGGGTTCCTGTTGTGGCATAGAAACAATCATGTATGAGGCCCATGGGGTACCATAGGTGGATACGCTAACCGCTGAACAGTTTTATTTTCCAAGAAATGTTTTTAAAGGAAAACATGATGTTTTGATAACTGGATTGGGATGGTGTGCATTATGTGTTTCATTTATAAATGTTGATGTTGTGGGATGTTTTGAGTCCAAGAACCCTTCATGTTTGAACCATATTTTGGGTTTGTGTTTGGTCGGTAAGATGGGTAGAAGGACCGGTTAGTAGTCTCTTCTAATAAATGTTTTGGGATGCCTTTACGGTGGTTTCCTTCTTGTTTTTGGATCTAGTTTGTGGCACTTTTTGACCAATGGACCAGCTCGGTTGGGTCCTTGGGTTTTCTCATTGGATAAGGTACACCCCCATTAAGGGTTAGTGCACAACTAAAGTGAAGCCCAGGTTGTTTCGCTGTTGGAAGATCCTCTAGTTGATCAATATAAGGAATCATTTAATCGAGCTTTAGAGATTTAGTTTACACTTTTTCCTCTATTTTTTTGGTGAACCCTATTGTAGTAGGAGAGATCTCATGGAAGGTTGAAAGAGACCTTAGCTTCTTAAGCTACCTGATTCATTGAAGGTGAAAGCAGTCTGAGGTTGCTAGTCTGGATGGTGTCTAAGAGGAACTATAGGTCCTTCGTTGTCTCTTCGAAGAAAGGGTTTACATTAAACCACCGGTGCGGGAGATCTGGTCATGAGAGGATATTATGTCCACTTTCTGGAATTGTGTGTTGTTTGGGGACTTTTCATAAGGTCCCTTTCCATGTATTGTTTCTATCAGTCACAATGGTCATGTTTGGTGACGCCTTGTGATGTCGTGTGCTCATTTAACTGTAAAGGTGATGGTTGTGAAATCCTCTGAGAGTATCTATTATGTTGGGAGTATGTCTCCCTTGAAAAAACATTAAAATCCTCTATTTTAGAGGAATGTGTTTATATGTGTCCTTTCCTACTGTTGTATCTTACCCGAAGAAACAAGGTGTAATGTGTGTGCATCTTCTAAGCCCTTGTTTCAGTGAAATATCGGGTTAGGGTAGAGTGAGTATGGATTTTGTCATGTCTTGGTAAACTTATCAGGGATTGTGGTGTATTTTTTTTGTATCACTAGTATAAAATGTTGTGTTTGGGGGTTTCCAAATCCTAACTGGGAGGCCGAAGATGCTTCAATCATTTGAGCTCCAACCATAGGTCCCGGAGAGAAGTTGGCGCGTAGTCTGGGGAAATCCTAGGGTCTTTCAAACCCTTGTACAAAGTTCTATCCACAATATGAAATATGGGAAGAGTTTAAACAACTAGTTTCATCATCTTGCTTTTGTTTTTCTTGTTCGGTGGAAAGAGGTAGAGGGCCTTGTTCCCATGTTATCACCCAATGTCTTTCTTTTCCCCATTGTTTTCCTTTGAGTTATTGGATCATGGTTGGGAATTTGTCTAGATAGGTTGATCACACGGTTTATGCACAATTAGTAGTGACAGTGTGCCAGGAGGCCATGCAAATAGAATGATCCCCACGGTTAGCACACAGTTTCCCAAACTGTGCGGACTAATTGTGTGGTCGTTCCAACTCTTTAATTTCAGGGTCTTTTCGTACCGGCCTATGTCGGTCGGTTAAGATGGGTGGTTCTTATGGTTGGGAGACCCACTATGAGTCTCATATAAGTTATTTTCAAGAGGTATAATAGAAGTCTACCCCTTGTATCAGGGATTCTGTTTGGGCCTCCCCCTATTGGTGTCATGATTCTGTCTCGGGAAAAAAATTAGGTTGTCTCTTATGGTGGGGAGCCTATTTGTGCCTCCCCATGCTAGTAACTCAGTTTGGTCATTGGTCTTGGATTGGTGGTAGGTATTCTTGTTCAGAGAAATATAACTACCTACATCTTCCTTGGGTAAATGTTGGGATTAGAGAACACCCAATGGTTTGGTTAAAGCAAGGTAAGTGTAACATTATTCGTTGTTGTTGTTCGTGTGGGTAAATTTTTGGAATCTTGTTCGAATGGATATTGAGGAGTTTTCTTTTGGGATAAAGTCTGAATGTGCTTAACCATTTTAGGATATTGGTGTAAGTTTTTTTTGTGATATTATTCCTTCCCTAATTGATCACTATAGGTGTTTTGACCTTTGGGGGTGAAGCTTGGCAAAGGAGTCCATTTTGGTCTTTCAGTTGAGTTTGGTTTTTGCTTTTGGTCTTGCTGTGGATTTCCGAGGGAGGAAAGTTTTATGGGGGGGAGAATTTTCATATAAATAAATTATTTTAAAGGTATTTTTAATTTAATTTCCATTATTTCTTTGTTTTGGGGGTTTCTCGTGCATTTTTGTGGAAATGGTGGGTTTTCAAAATTTGGGTCAAACCGTGAGCCCATTTCCAAATTTAAAAACCAATATTGTTTGTTTTATAACTCCTTAATTTTTCAACATTTTTCATTCATTACAATTCCTACTTGGCCTCCCCTTACCTATTAACACCACTATGTCAATTTTGGAGCCTTTAGAAATCCATAATCATGGTGTATTTGGGTTTTTATTTAAGGTATTGGGCCTTCCCGCAAGCCCGTTTTCTGATTTAAATATTTTTTTAATTCTTTAATATATCCTTCATTTTTTATTTTTATTTTAGTGATTCCACCTCCCTCTCGAATCCAATATCCCTAGGATCACCCCCATTATCGGATTTGAATTTTTGGAGCTCATTTGTACCGCGAATTAGGGTGAATCTTTTTAGGGTTTTGCAAACCGTCCAGATTTGAGAGGGTAACTTGCTTCCTTCATAAATCATTCATTTTTCACTCTTTTTCCCACATTTCAGTCCCCACATGAATTCCTCAGCCCCATTATATCCTCACTATCATGTTTTTTTGCTTGTAGATTCAACATTTGGTTGATTTGGGGTGATTTCTTCAACTTCTCTTCAAGTAAGTGTTTCTCTATTTGATTTCTTCCCTTTCATTAGGGTTTCTTCCACCTTTCATGAAGTTCCCTCATGTCCATAAGTTAGGGTTCGAACCTAGGTTTTGAGTTTGTGTATTTTTGGTGAAATATTGTGGATTTAGGTTGGTTTTATCTCCATTTTGGTGCGGTGGTGGTGCAGTTAATGTTTCACACCAAGATTCAAGGGTTTTAACTCAAAAGGTAGGTGGTTCCATGTGTAAGAAATTTTTGATGAGTTATCTGCTTGATTGACTTGTTTTAATATTCATAATATGCTTCTTGTGGTGAGAAAACTGTTTTTGATGGATTTTATTAAGTTTTTAATTTTATAGTTGCATTATGGCTTGAAATTGGGTGCTTTTCATGGGTGACTCTTGGGGTAATGTTTGGGTGTATTTTATAACACATGAAAGTGACTTATTGGGGTTTAAAGGGGATGAAAATTCTATTTTGTTAATTCCTTAGTGTCATTTGGGCCTTAAAATAGGGTTTTTGAATGGGTTCAAGGTGTAAACCATGTTGTACTTCTTGGAAGTGATTTATGAAAACGTGTGTTTTTCATGTGTGTCTTTTGTGGTGTTAATTGAGGTATTTTTATAACACTTGGGGGTAGTTTAATAAATGTAGTTATGGATTCCAATTCTTTTATGGATTTTTATTGGTATGATTTTGGAATTTAATGAGGAATTTGAAATGGGTTTTGTGTGCGAAGCATAGTTACACCCCTTGGGTTTGTTTTGTGAAAATTGGGAATGTTTTGTTTGGTTAAACAAAGTGAGAAAAAGGGTATATATGTACTGTTTGGTAGGTTTGTTGACTAAATATAGGTTTTTTAAAGGTAAGGGGGCTATTTAAGATGTCAAATATTTTTTTTAGAATGTTTTATAAAGTGATGAAATTTTTTTTAGCAAATGGAAAGAGAGTTGTGAAACATGGTTGTGGGATGTTTTGTGTGAGTGTGTTGTGAAAAATGAATTTTATTGATGAAAAAAGTATTATATGATATTTGAGTGGGATTTTATATGAGTTATAATGTCTTGGAATGGTTTTATAAAATTGTTTAAAGGATTTTTGGATGTGTTAAATAAATGTGAAAAGTTTTGTGGGCTTTTTTTGGTGTGAGTATGATTTCAAAATGCATTTGAATGAAAAAGTGGATTTTGTGACTTGTGTGATGTACATGTGGGTTTTTTGGTGAACTTGTGATGTGGAAATGATATTTTCATGTGAAAATTATATTTCTTAACTTGTTGAACTTGTTTGAGAACAAGGGGAAACTCGGGTATCTAGGTGGGTGGACGTGTACTAGTATGCTAGTGAATCCGTGGGGTTTGGCCAGAGTTTCACGTAGCAAGATTGACACTTACAACACTGACTAAAATATGATGTTGATGATTTGGTACCTCTAGGTTATGGGTGTGTTCCCTACTAGTGGCTCGTGCAGGAGAACAGATATTGTGATGGTTACTCTCACCGAGATACGAGGTACCTAGGATCAACAACGAGCAAGTGCCTAGGGGTTATTACCTATTGCTTGTGCTCATTAGTTACTTTTTGATTACCATCGACATATGGTATGGTTGGCTGGAAAATTCAGTAGTGTTGAAATTATTTTTAAAAGTGCTGATTCTTAATGATATCCCACTTGAAAACTATTTTAATTTTTAAGTTTCATCTTTTAAAAATTATAACTAGCATTTTCTGTTTATGAAAACTTGAAATTTTTTCATCTTTGAATGTTTATCACATGGAATATCTTAGTGGTAGTATCCTACTGTGAATTGGCTCACACCCTACTTACACCCTTGTATGTAAGTAGACTTGGTTTTTTTGCCACTGGTTGGGTACAATTTTTAGTGCTAGTGGTTCGGGTTTCTATTAGGTCATTGGTGGTGAAGTCTTGTGGAGATAGCTTGAGGGCGGTGCCCCTTGCCATGAGGGTTCTTAGTCTATTTCCTTTTGGTTTTGTACCTTTTTTATAGTCTTTGTGAGTTGTTTTAAACTATGTAATTCAGTTCTGGTTTTTTTGTAAAAGGTGGTTTGTTTCAAAAAATCCAGATTCGTTTTATTGGATTAATTTGTTGTTTTAAGTTTATAATCTTGGTTAAATCATTCCCAATTCTCATTTTATGATACCCAGGCACTTGTGCTAGTCCATCGGAATCAGGAACGCCCTTCAGGCCCTATCACAGGCTGGGTTTGGTGCTGGTTTCGACGGAAACCAGATTTGGTTCGTGACAGTGCGGGCCAACGGTGGAAGTTGGTTTTTGGTTGTAAATAAAACAATTAAGTAATAATTATTTTATTGTCAAATACTTATAACTCCTAAATGGTAACTTGGATTGGAAATCCAAGAGTCCCGTTGAGCTCGTGAGGGCGTTTTTTCCTTAGGAAAAGCTTAAACTTGACTGGCGTGGGTTGAGGTTGAAAGATAGTTTTTGGAACTTTTTTTAAGATAATTAAAATGGTATGCGTGCGTGGTTTTTGGAAACTTCTAAATGGGTGCCCGGATTGAAAATTCAAGGGCATCGTTGCGTCGGAAGGGAAACCCGCACCGCGTGGGCCACGGTACGCTAGCACGTGATCCAGCGGGGACCGCGTGCAGGAGGAAGGGTGACTGGATCCTACCGGGTATGTGCAGCCGAACTGGGCTGCGGAGTGGCACGGGCTGGAGAAGATCGGGCCGACATGCGGGTTGGGCCACAAGATGCCGAACCGAACGCCACATGGCGTTCGGTCTGGAGGGGACCAGTCCGCTGAGTGGGTTGGACCAAGGCACGCAAACAGGGCCACTACGCAGCCTGGTTTGGAAATAAAGTCGACCCGCTATTGTGGGCCAAGACAGTGGGATAAAACTAGGTCGTTGGGTGGATCAAGGTGGTAACAAAGCAGCCCACTGGTTTTGGGCTGGGCCGGATGGAACCAGGTCGCTGGGCGACCAGGAAAGTTGGACTCCCGGTCGAACCGAGTCGGGTCCAGCAAGGCCCAATGGGCCTGGCCTAGTGACCAGGACGGATCGGGATGGATCAGACCCAAACTAGGTCAGTTTGGATCAATCGAACCGGGATGGGGCATGCAGGGCCCCCAGGCCGAGTTGGTCGGGTCGGTCTGATCGGGTCGGACCAGGCGTAGACATGACCGACCCCCGATTACTAAAACGCCAATATCTTTTAGATCGAGCATCTGATTGATGATCTGTTTATGAAAATGGAACCCTTGCTACAAGGATATTATTTTAGCATACTCTAAGGAGGTTTTCATGGAAGTTGAAATGTGATTAATGGCTTGAGGAGCGGTTACTCCCAAAATCAAGCACACTACGTGCGGGAATCCTATGGATGAGTGAGACCCAAAGACTGCTGACAAGAGAACCTGCGTGGATCAACTACAATTGAGCATGTGTAGATCAGTTACAATGGACCAGTGGGAAGTGTCTTTGTGTGACCCAGCAGGCCCACGGTGGGGAGCGGCTCTGTGTGACCCGGCAGACCCACGGTATTCATCAGGGATGAGTACCTCGGTACGATGGCCAAGGTGGGAAGTGGATCTATGTGACCCAGTAGACCCATGATGGGGAGAGGCTCTATGTGACCTAGTAGACCCATGGTACTCATCAGGGATGAGTACCTCAGTACGATGGCCAACGTAGGAAGCGGCTATGTGTTACCCGGCTAGCCCACAGTGGGGAGTGGCTTTATGTGACCCAACATACCCAAGATACTCATCAGGGATGATTACCCCAACAGTTCAAGGTGTTCATTGTTGTGACTGATGGTCTTGCTTTCTATACTCTAGATTATACATGTGTGATCTGTTTTGCTTTGTGATCATGCTTTATGGTTTACTTTGTGGATTGCTTTGTGGTCATTCCTTTGGGGTTTGGTGTCCCTACTAAGTATTGTGTTACTCACCCCTACACGGGCTTTGCCCGCATGTGTCATGTCCCATGCAGGTGATCGACGTTTTGACAAAGACCTTTGTGGTCTGGGACCAGGTGGTTCTCAGTGAGACAGGATGGGTGAACGCTTTGACGGAGACCTTGGTGGTCCGGGACCAGGTGTTTCTCAATGATATGGGATGAACGGTCATACTTCTATGGCTACAGGCAGCTACCCTTCACCTACCCTTCAGGTGGGGTCTTCTGCGGACGTCTTATAAAGATCTTTTGTACTTTCCATTTTCAGTTTGCCTTTTTTTGGGTTTATATTCTAGCCCATTTGACTTACAGCTTGTACCTTTACTCAGTGGTTGTTTAGTGGCATGCATGTTTTCCTTTCTAGATGTTTGGGTCGTGGTTGTGTGTGTGTGTGTGCATACAGGTACTCAGGAAAATTCCTCCCACTTATGGGATAATGTCTTTAGTGCTAGTCGTCAGCCCCTGGACTTTGGGAGGTGGGATTGGGGTAGTCATAGCACGGGCCCCGAGGGATGGGTCATGAAAAAGTGGTATCAGAGGTGATCATTTCTACATTAAAGACCAAGAATCTGTTGTTGTTTTTTTGGGAAATAGTGTTAAATGTTTTGAGTTCAACTTTCAGATTTGGGGAGTCCGATGTTGGTGTGACGGTTGACGTATCCATACACCAAGACCTTGAATTCTTCTTTTCAGCTCTATACATAAAAAACACTGGTTGCATGCATCATATAGGAATTGAGTGTTTCATCATGATCTTTTTGAGTCAAATTTATCTCACCAGGTATAATCTATTAATCGTGATTCATCTTGATCTCTTTCAAGATGCCCCCACATAGACAGCTAGCCAAGATTCCAGTGTGTGACCACGAGGATGGTCTATAGAGTGATGAGGCTTCGGTATAGAGAACATTTCCTAAGATGTCACCTTCAGGTGGTGTCCCAGCTTTTCCGCCACTCGTTAGTCAGCAGTTACTACTGGCGCTACCGGTAGAAGACACATGTAGGCTCAGTGCCTTACAATAGTTTCAGCGACAGAGACCCCTTAGGTTCTGAGGTGATCCCGACTCACAGGTGGATAAGGAATGGATTGAGATAGTGACTGAGTTATCCATCTAGTCAGGGCACTATTAGATTAGATGGTAGTCCGGGAAGTGAGCCTTCTACGTGGCTCAGCAGGGCGATGACGGGGTTTAGATTACCCGATCTTGTGATGAGGTGACTTTTTCATGGATAGAGCTTGAGAACCTCTCTCTAAGAAGGGGCTCTTGCCATAAAATCTAAAGTCTATGCATACCTAAGAGCTTCTCCAACTTCGAAGAGATTACATTTTGGTAGCAAAGTATTCATCGAGACATATCGGCCATTACAGGTACTTGATGAATACAATGTGACCAATTATTCAAGGCTCGAACCTCTGAGTGAGATGTGTTTAGGGACATCTGAGCCATCACTATTCCTTCGTACATTACTACTTATTCTAGGGTTGTAGAGAGAACCATTGTGGTTGAAAGTTCTTTGGCTGGGTAGATACAACCGGTGGATGTTAGCAGTGGGAAAGCAGAAAATCGACGTCAGTCTCCGAGACTTGGATGAGTATGAGGACATATTTCTAAAGGATGTTCCAATACTACCTCCTCTTAGAGAGGTATATTTATGCATTGATCTATACCCCAAGACATCACCGATATCTACACCTACATATCATATGGATTCTGCAGAGCTCCAGGAGCTGAGGGTACAGTAGGGAGACTTGTAGAGGAAGGGGTTCGTAAGGTCTAGCATTTCACATAGAGCAGCCCTAGTATTGTTTTCCAAGAAGGAAAATAGAAGCTTGAGGTTATTTGTGGATTATCGGTGCATGAACCAGGTAACTGTGAAGAACATGTATCCTCTACCGAGGATGGGTGACCTCTTCGATCAGCTGAAGGGAGTGAGATAGTTCTTGAAGATAGACCTCGGATCAAGTTATCACCAACTTCTAGTACGATATGAGGACATCTCGAAGACGGGTTTTAGATGTCTCTGCAGCCACTATGAGTATTTAGTGATGCCATTTTTCATGAAGAACGCCCCAGATTTATGAGTACTTAGTGTATTCAGTGTCTGAGGAGAAGTATGTGATACACCTGAGGATGGTTCTAGACACACTCTGAGAGCACCAGCTTTACATAAAGCTCTCAAAGTGTGAGTTCTGGATATGAAATGTCAACTTTATAGGACATGTCATCTTAGAGGCTAGAGTTGTGGTGGATCCAGCAAAGATTGAGGCAGTGCTTGCTTGGGATCCACCCAAGAGCGTTACCAAGGTGGGAGTTTACTTGGTTTGGATGGGTACTATCAGAGGTTTTTACCTAACTTCTCCAGAGAGGAAACACCCATGACATCATTGAGGAGGTTGAGGCATCAAGCATTCAGACTGTGACTCGATTATCATCAAGAGGCGACTAGCATGTCACTGTTATCAATATGTATTGCAACATGATAACATTAGTTTCTTAAACTTCATAAATTCACACTTTTGTTTTGTATTTTCTTATTTACATGTTTTTCAGTAGTGTCCTCATTCGTTGCACACACATAAACACATAACAACATGGAAGCCTTATATTATTTGGTTTGGTTTAGTTGGGGTCACATTAGTTCTTTTTTAGAATATTTTAAAGCAAACAATTCTACTCCTCGTCAACCCACTTTGATTCTCATTTCAACTTTTATTAAATGAGGAAAAAAGATTACTTCACTTGAAAACTTTATCATAGAAAGTTTAATCATTAAAGATGAAACAATATTTACATAACTCTTTAACATAGATCTTCACACCATAAAGGGTTATCCATATATCATTGATGTTTACAAACCATGCTAAGAATTTCAAGATAGTACATTCAATATACTCTTCAATTGTACTTGATCAACCAACAATATAAAAAATTATATCCCTTAAATGAAGTAAGGTCTTTTGGGTGTGAAAATAGGTCATAGAATGAATTTTCAATTTTTGGTGACGTAAAACACAAGATAAAAACTAACTACTAATAGAAAAAGGGAACTATAATAACATATCTATCCTAAGACAAAATAAAACCTCGTCATCTCAAGCAATAGAATTCATTTCAATCAAAGGGAAAACTTAAAGAAACTCCCAAAATTGACACACCATGGTCTTCATAATTTATTTGTTTCAATTAAGTGTTATTCAATTTGTTGGAACCCATTTAAGTTTAATGGGTATTTCTGAGTCCCACATCGGACTTACCCTCCTTGTAATTATTTTTACTCATCTATAAAAGAATGTCTCCACCTCACATTGAGGTAAGGGGGATTCACCAATAACATAGTATCAGAGGGAAATTAATCTCGAACCCTCCCTCCCCTGCGGATTCTCGGTTATGTCCGGCCCCGCCTCTCTCCCCTCTGCCTTTGCCCTTCCCGGCGGGCCTCCCTCCTCTGCCCGCGGCTCCCCTCCCGGCGTCTCCTCCCGGCGGCCCGGCGTCTCCTCCCGGCGGCCCGATCTCCCTCAGGCGGTGCCCCTCTCCTGCGCGGCTCCCCTCCCCGTCGCGGCAGCCCCCCGATGCGCCTTCCCTCCCGGAGCCTGCTCCTCCTGCGCACAATCCCTCCCGGCGCAGCTCCTCCTGCGCGCGCTCTTCCCGTCGCCACTCCTCCCGAGCGCGACACTCCCGACGCCCTGTTGCGGCTCCTCCCGACGACGACCCTCCCTTCACCCCGTCGCACCTCCACCCGAGCGCGCCTTCATCGCGGCTCCATCCGGCTCCCGCAGCACTCCCGGCGGCCTCCTATGCCCACAACCCCCCCCCCCCCGGTGGCCTCCGCTGTGCGCGGCTTCCGACCAACCGCGACCTGGTCCACGCGAACCAGCCCCGGCTGCTCCCTCCAGACGGATCGGCTCCATCTAGGCAACCTGGGCTCCTCCCGCTTCGTCTGATGCTCCTGCCCCGGCACCAGACGACTTGCCCATTGCACTTCGGAAAGGTACTCATTCATGTCAGAGTACACCTTTATTTGTATCTTCATACAGGGGTCTGTCAGCTCTGGAGACAGTATCGATTCCTCGAACCATTGGTGATGCAAAATCTCACCCGGGGTGGCTAGCAGCATGCGGGATGAATTGCAGGCTCTGGAAGACAGTCATACTTTGGAACTTGTCCCCCATCCAGCAGGCAAACAGACGGTTGGCAGCAAATGGATTTACATTGTCCGGTTAAATCCCGATGGCACTCTCCATCGACTCAAAGCCTGCCTTGTGACTAAGGGCTTTGCACAAACTTACGGGGTGGACTACTTTGATGCATTCTCTCCAGTAGCCAAGATGACCTCCGTCCGATTATTCATCTCTCTGGTGACACATCATCGTTGGCATCTTCATCAGCTGGATGTTAAGAATGCCTTCCTCCATGGCTTTCTTGAGGAAGAAGTTTATCTGCAACAGCCACCCGGCTTCTGTGCCTCCGGCGCCGAGTCTCAAGTCCGTCGACTCCACCGCTCTCTGTACGGCCTCAAGCAATCTCCTCGTGCTTGGTTCGGCCGCTTCAGCACTGTTGTCACTGATTTTGGCCTCTCTCGAAGTAGGAAGGATCACACAGTTTTTTACAGAATGACTCCTGCTGACTGTATCCTCTTGGTGGTCTATGTGGATAATATCATCATCACAAGGAGCGACTCCACAGGAATCGCCAACCTCAAGGCGCATCTTCACCACCACTTTCACACCAAAGATCTTGGTCCCCTCAACTACTTCCTTGGCATCGAGGTCTCTCGTTCTGAGGACACTATCTCTCTCTACCAACGCAAGTATGCTCTTGATATCTTGCAGGATGCAGGTTTGAGCACAGCAACTGCAGTGGACACTTCTCTTGAGCCTGGGAAACGCTCTCTCCATACCGACTCGGAACCATTTCCTCATCCCGAGAGCTATCGACGTTTGGTGGGTAAACTTAACTATCTCACCATGACGCGACCAGACATTGTCTGCGCCGTTGGAAAAGTCAGCCAGTTCATGGAGCATCCAACCAGATCTCGGTGGGATGATGTCCTCTGCATTGCCAAATACATCAAGAAAGATCATGCACGTGCCCTTCAGTACTCACATCATACTCATTTGGATGTTGAGGCCTTCTGTGATGCGGACTATGCAGGTTGTCTTGCTACCCACAAGTCTACTTCGGGATTCGCCATATTCTTCGTCGGTAACCTCATCTCCTGGCGCAGCAAGCAGACTGTCGTCTCCAGATCGAGTGCAGAGGCCGAATACCGCGCCATGACCACGGTCACCACTGAGATCATCTGGCTTCGTCGTCTCATCCATGAGCTCAGCTTCCCGGCACAAACCTCTGCTCATATCTGGTGTAACAGTCAGACAGCCACAAAGATTGTCTTGAATCCCGTCTTCCATGAACGGACGAAGCATATCAAGGTGGACTGCCACTTTCTTCGCCACCATCTGGAGCAGAAACATATCAGCTTTGGCCATATTCCGACAGCAGATCAGCTTGCAGACATCTTCACCAAAGGTCTCACAGGAGCTCATCTTGACTCTATCACTACCAAGCTAGGTATTCACAGCATCCATGGCCCAACTTGAGGGGGAGTATGAGATGATCTTTGTATCTTGTCATCTTTTTTCTTTGTGGGACTCAATCCAATCTGAGCATGTCCAGCTTGAGGGGGAGTGTTGGAACCCATTTAAGTTTAATGGGTATTTCTGAGTCCCACATCGGACTTACCCTCCTTGTAATTATTTTTACTCATCTATAAAAGAATGTCTGCACCTCACATTGAGTTAAGGGGAATTCACCAATAACACAATTAATTTAGCTTCAATTTTTTTTCAATTCTATTAAGTTATGTGTCATTCTTGTCTATTTGGCCCACTTATATTTGCAATTTTTGCATCCAAATCGCACAAACCACTTGTACAAAAAAAAATCATGATTTGGAAGAAGGGGGTCTGCTCTTATAAGCCCAAAGAATGGCTCAAAAAAGTGAACTTTTATATGCGTGTTTACGGAAATTGCAAATCATGGAACAAGAACTGAGACCGACTCGGGAGAAAACAAAAACCAAGTCCAATACTCATATGACTAGAATGATTCCATCAAACGGGGGTGGTCATAATTTATTTGCTTTGGTCAGGTTCCATTCAATTAATTCCAATTCAATTTTTTTGTTTCTATTCTATTAGGTTTTGTGTCATTCATGCCTATTTGGCGTACTTATATTCCATTTGGTTATATTCAGTTCATTTTTACTAAATTTCATTTTCCTTTGTTTCTATTTAGTTCAGTTTGGTCAGGGTCACGTTCGATTAGTTAATTTCCCCACAGCCCAATTAGATTTCTAAAACATCAAAATCTTTATCCAAACAATCATTTTGTAAAAATCACCTCAAGACACCAAAATTTCAGCATATCCTCGTTCAAAATCAACTTTCTAGCCACATGGCGCAACTTTTAGAATATTCATTCTAACCAATCAACACTTCTATAATTCAATCCAAACTACACATCAATACTAGGATATCAATACTAGGATGTGATACAATTTTTTCATTTTTAACTAATTATGACACATTCAATTGAATATTATTCTACAATAATTAAAAGGGGTGCCCTTCAAGAATCTAATTACACTGAAACTTTTAACAACTAGCCAAACATGTTTTAAATAGATGGAATAATTTCAATTTATGTAATTAAATCCAAACCTGCATTAAATCCACAATTCCATTTCAATTTAAACCAAATAGTCCCTAAATCAAAAAAAAAATCTCAAATCAATCTATAACATTCCCTATTAATTTAATCGTGTTGGAACCCATTTAAGTGTAAATGGGTGAGTCCCACATCGGACTTACCCGTCTTGTATATTGGTTTCCTAATCTATAAAAGAATATCCTCACCTCACATTGAGGTAAGGGGAATTCACCCAACAACATGGTATCAGAGGGATTTTAATCTCGACCCTCCCTCCCAGCGGCTTCCCGGTTCTGTCCGGCCCCGCCTTTCTTCCCCCTCTGGCCTTGCCCTTCCCGGCGGCCACCTCTCCTCCCGGCAGGCTCTCCCTCCCGGCAGGCTCTCCCTCCCGGCAGGCTCTCCCTCCCGGCGAAGCTCCTCCTCCCGGCAGACCCTCCCTCCCGGCGCCCCTCTGCTCACGGCGGTCCTCCCTCTCGGTGCGCCTCCACCTCCCGGCGGGCCTCCTTCCAGACTCGGCGCCCCTCCCGGCGCCCTTCCACGGCGGTGCGCCCTAGCCCTCGCGGCTCCCTCGCCCTCGCGGCTCCCTCGCCCCGTCGGCCCCCGCGCCCACGCCCGCGCGGCTCCCTCGCCCTCGCCCGCGCCCTAACCCCTGGCCACTCCCTCACCCGCCACCTTGCCCAACAGGCCTTCGCCCGGCGACCGGCGTCCGTCGTCCTCCCACGGTGCGCCCTCGTCCCAGCAAACCCTCGCCGGCCCTCCCTCGCGGCTCCCGGCTCCCGGCGGCATCTCCCGGCCCGCTCCCTCCTGCGCGCGCCATCTTCCGCCTCCCCGGCTCCCGGTGCCTCGCTGCGGCGCACCCCGCCCTCGACGTCCCGCTCTCGGCGGCTCGCCCTGCTTCGCCCCGGCACCCTCACCCTCACCTGGCGCGCTCCCGACACCCTCGCCTCCAGCGCCTCTCGCTGCCTCCCGCGCCTCCCGCTGCTCCCCGGCGTCTCCGCCAGCCTCCCTTCCCCAGCAACCCCCCCCCCCCCGCATTAATGGCTGGCGTGTCCGCCCGCGGCCCCCCGGCATCACCTCCGGACGACAGCATTCCGGCAGGGCCGCCCCCTCACTTCCATTGTCGGCCTTCCCGAGCACCTATGCACTCAGCCGCGCAGCTCTCCCATCCTCCATCATCGGCTCTACCGCGCCGCGGCCCTCCTTCATCCAGTACCTGTTACAGGACAACACTCTCGCCGGAGGAGATTGCTTTGGTAAAATCTTATCGAGCGACTGCGCCACCATCTTCTTCTCTCGCCCCACTTGCTCAGACTGGCAACTCCACCGCCTGTGTTTCTCATCGACATACAGCTTGGATGTTTGACTCCGGTGCGTCAGAACATCTCACAGGAGACTTTGGTATGTTCACTACCTATCATCCGTACACCGGTGCCTCTGTCATTACTGTTGCTAATGGCTCCACAATCCCTATTACCGGATATGGCACATGTTCCTTGACCCCGTCTCTTCCCCTGACGTCGGTCGCTCATGTTCCTCAAAGCCCCTTTAATCTTATCTCTGTCAGCAAACTCACCACAGATTTGAATTGTGTTGCTACTTTTAGCTCCTCTGGTGTTGTTTTTCAGGAGCAGAAGACGAATCGGGAAATTGGTCGAGGTTATCTTCGGGATGGGGTTTACCTGTTTGATACCTCATCATCCCTTGCTTGCTCATCCACCACAGCCCGAGCCCTTGACCTCCATTCCCGCCTTGGCCATCCACCACCTTCCACCCTCCATAAACTTTGCCCCCAATTCAGTTCTCACCTCTCCTTCCATTGTGAATCCTGCAAGTTTGCCAAACATCATCGGACGACGTATGCTCCTCGCCCGGAACCACGTGCAGCGGCTCCTTTCGCTCTTGTTCATTCCGATGTATGGGGTCCTTGCAGAGTTCCTAGCCAGTCAGGGTACAGTTATTATATCACCTTTATTGATGATTACTCCCGCATGACCTGGCTTTACCTTCTTCGAGATCGAACAGAGGTTCTCTCAACCTTTCAGACATTTTTTCAGGAAATCCAGACACAGTTTTCTCTCCCTGTGAAATGTCTCCGCTCTGACAATGGGCGAGAATACTTATCCACTCATTTTCAGCAGTTTATGAGGGCCCACGGCATCATCCATCAGACCTCCTGTCCTGATACCCCTCAGCAAAATGGGGTGGCCGAGCGGAAACACCAACATATCTTGGAAACCGCTCGTGCCCTCCTCTTCCACCGCCAGGTACCTCTTCTTTTCTGGGGGGATGCCATCCTCACTGCTACTTACCTTCTCAATCGTCTTCCCTCCTCCATCCTTCAGGGGGAGACTCCTTTTCATACCCTGTTTCCCTCTCTCCCTCCTCACTCTCTTCCACTCCGTGTCTTCGGATGTCTCTGTTATGTCCGGGACACTCGCCCCAATCTCTCCAAACTATCACCCAAATCTCTTCGCTGTATTTTTCTCGGGTATTCCCGCACTCAGCGCGGGTACCGCTGCTTCTCTCCAGACCTCCGCCGGTATATCACCTCTGCCGACGTTTCGTTGGTCGAGAGCTCTCCTTTCACTCTCCCCTCTCCTTCTCCTGACACTACCATCGATGACTGCCTTCCGCTCATGGTTCACCCGCCTCTGGTGTCTCCTCCGACCGGTCATCTCTTTGGACAGACCTACTCTCGTCGTCCTTCCACTGTACCTCCCGTCCCGGCCGAGGAAACCATTGTTCCCGCTTCGCCTGATGTTCCTGACGCAGCTCCCGATGATGTGCCGATTGCGCTCCGGAAAGGTACTCGCTCGTGTCGGAATGCTCCTCTCTTTGTATCTTCTTACAGGGGATTGTCCGCTCTGGAGACCGTGTCGCTTCCTCAAACGGTCGGTGAAGCCAAATCTCACCCCGAGTGGCTAGCCGCAATGAAAGATGAATTACAGGCTCTGGATGCCAACCATACTTGGGATCTTGTTCCCCTTCCGGCAAACAAACAGGCGGTCGGCTGTAAATGGATCTTCACGATCCGTCTCAATCCCGATGGCTCTCTCTGCCGCCTCAAAGCCCGGCTTGTCGCCAAGGGGTTTGCTCAGACATATGGCGTCGACTACTTTGAGACCTTCTCTCCAGTCGCCAAGATGGCATCGGTCCGCCTCTTCCTCTCTCTGGCTGCTCATCATCACTGGCCACTTCATCAGCTCGACGTTAAGAATGCTTTTCTCCATGGCTTTCTTGACGAGGAGGTCTACCTGCAGCAACCCCCTGGTTTCTCTGCCTCTGGTGCCGCCTCCCATGTTTGTCGTCTCCGTCGCTCCCTCTACGGCCTCAAACAGTCTCCTCACGCCTGGTTTGGCCGCTTCAGCACTGTCGTCACCGCCTTTGGCCTCTCTCGGAGTATGAAAGATCACACCATCTTCTTCCGTACGACAGCACACGGCTGTATCTTGCTTGTTGTTTATGTTGATGACATCATCATCACAGGGAGCGACTCCAGAGGCATCGCCAGCCTCAAGACGCATCTTCACCAACACTTTCACACCAAGGATCTTGGTCCCCTCACGTACTTTCTTGGCATCGAGGTCTCCCGAACTGCTGACACTATCTCTCTCTGTCAGTGCAAGTATGCTCTTGATATATTGCAGGATGCCGGGTTGAGCACCGCCACCACAGTTGACACTCCTCTTGAGCCTGGGGAACGCTCCCTTCATTCCGACTCGGAACTCTTCCTTCATCCTGAGAGCTATCGGCGCTTGGTTGGTAAACTCGACTACCTCACCATGACGCGTCCCGACATTGCATGTGTCGTTGGCAAAGTCAGTCAGTTCATGGAGCATCTCACCTGCTCTCAGTGGGATGCTGTCCTCCGCATTGCCAAGTACATCAAGAAAGACCCTGCACGCGGCCTTCGGTACTCACATCATGCTCACATGGATATTGAGGCTTTTTGTGATGCGGACTATGCCAGTTGCCTCGCTACCCGCAAGTCTACTTCGGGATTCGCCGTATTCTTCGCCGGTAATCTCATCTCTTGGCGCAGCAAGAAGCAGACTGTGGTCTCCCGTTCTAGTGCTGAGGCCGAGTATCGGGTCATGGCCACTGTCACTACTGAGATCCTCTGGCTTCGTCATCTTCTCCAGGAGCTCGGTTTCCCGGCGTCGACTCCTGCTCATATCTGGTGTGACAATCAGGCCGCCACGAAGATTGCCTCGAATCCCGTCTTCCATGAACGGACGAAACATATCGAGGTGGACTGTCACTTTCTCCGCCACCATCTGGAGCAGCACCATATCGGTTTCGGCCATATCCCGACGGCCGATCAGCTTGTCGATCTCTTCACCAAAGGTCTTCCCGGAGCTCGTCTTGAGTCTCTCACTTCCAGGCTGGGTGTTCACAGCCTCCATGGCCCAGCTTGAGGGGGCGTTTGAGATTGTCTTGTTATTCTTTCTATGTGGGACTCTATCCAATCTGGGCATGTCCAGCTTGAGGGGGAGTGTTGGAACCCATTTAAGTGTAAATGGGTGAGTCCCACATCGGACTTACCCGTCTTGTATATTGGTTTCCTAATCTATAAAAGAATATCCTCACCTCACATTGAGGTAAGGAGAATTCACCCAACAACAAATCGCATTACACTAAAACATCAAACTATCTGAAAACAAGGTTATATAAACATAAACATCAACCAAGTCATCATAGGATAATAGAATACATGCTATTCTCTCAGTTGAAGGTCTTATTGGATGTCATTTTTTATGACTTGAATGATTAGTTTATCAGTATAGTAGTGTACACAAATAGAGATGGTATCCTACCTTCAACAAATAATTTTGATCTCCTTTTTGAGAATCCATTATTAGGAAAACATTATCATTATCCACTTTCATACACTTTATGATGTCTTATTTTGTATTTATAACTTTGGTATATTTCATCGGTATAGTAGTGTAAACTAATAGATGCTTAATATTTTTAAAATATGTTTCTTCCCAATGTGCATTTAACTACTTTAAATGCAAACACTAGAAGCGGGAAGTAGGCAAGGAGATGGCGACCACCATGACCCATCTAGAGAGAGTGAAGGTGAGGGAGAGTGATGTTTGTGAACAATTACTGACTGAAATGTTGTATTACAAATTAACTTAATGGTGCATATTTTGTTAATTGTAATATAATGTAGTTATGTTGTAGAAAGTTTGTTGTATTTTAACCGACACCAACTATTTCACGATGGTTATGTAAACCACCACTAAATAAGCTGTGGAGGTTAAAAACACTGCTAAATATGGTACCTTGGGAAAAACTTTAACAGCTAGGTGAACCACCACAAATTGCCACTAAATATAGCGATATTTTCTAAACCTTCTAAACAAGAACTGATGCGAATTCTTTTTTCACAATGGTCGAGAAAAAGCATCATGAAACAATAACCGACATACAACTTGCCGACATTTGTTCACCACCGCCGCAAAATGATTTAGCAACCACCGTTAAGAGTGTATTTTCCTATAGTGAATGTGTGGAACGTGAGAGTTTCAAGTGTTGGAAGAAACTAAGAGAGTACAACTTACTTTTCTAGTACAGCCTCCTCAAATGAGATTTTAGACAAAATTAGAGTTCGCTAAATTCAGTCAGAATTTTATCTCCGAGTTGAGATGACTACATTGTGGGTCTTAAGAGCACCTCTGAACCCACATTCACAGATGTGGGCCTGTACCCCAAAGACGTCTACCATTTCATTGGGTCCACGGAAAACATTTTCAAATCCTCTCTAGACAAGAATGACCCTCGTTTTAATTCTCCAGATGTTAAAATCATTATTTCCATCAAATTTTTTAATAACATAATTTGTAGACGACATCCTGAAAAAAAAAGTGGCTATTGTGAAAATGCCCAATAAAATATTACAGATCTCAACAAAAAAAGAATTCAATCTTTAAAAAAATTAAATTTCCAAGATTAACCATTATTGAATATGATCACGCCATAGAAAATGCATGAGAAAAGAAAGCAATCAAAAGAAAAGAAAGCAATCAAAGCACGAGCCTTTTGTTAAACATCATAGGAGTCCCACTGTCTCACTCACAACACGAATGTAATGCCACGTGCCATGCAAATATCACCCCATGGGAGCTACTTGATAAATACGAGAAGCCAGGCAGCCACCAGAGAGGCCAAAAGGATGAGCACAGCAAAAACTAGGTTAATATCAGCTAACCTGGCAAACATGGAGGCGCTTCCTCTTTCTGACCTGTCAATGGTGCTTGCCTTTGTCGAACCAGCAGCATCCCAGAATGACCCAATCGCCATAGCCGGAGCATTTGCTTCAGGTTGCAGGACTGTGGACACGTCCGCCACAGCTTCCATGGACAACAGTTCCACGCAATGCTCCTTCACAACCTATAAGAGAAAAAGCAATGCTCAAGTCATCTTAAAACAACAAAATGCCTTTGGACAGTATCAAAACCAAAATAACCCGAAAAAAAACACGTCACTTATCAAACCTCAAGAGACTCAGACGACTGTATGTAGTCGCAGATATATGTACCCACCAACCAAGGAACAAACACTCTTCGAGGGAATGAAAGACAACACGGTTTTCTGTTGCACAAGCGTCACACTTTAAACAGAGATACATGCCTCAAGTTGTAATTCATGGTCAATATGAAACTTTTACACATCATGTTCTCGGATATGTGTTAACCATGCCTGATGATATGTGACGGTTTAAAGAATGTGAATTATGTTTTTACCTCAAATAGGATACTATTATTGCATGTCAATGTTAAGGAAAGGATATGATTTAATAATGCATGCTTTAATCATGTTTCATGCAAGAGATAGATTGAGAATGATATGATTATGAAGAATAATTATTGCATGAAATTCAAGGATTATAAATGCATGCCATGATGAAAAAAATATTGATCAAGGTCATGGAATCTACAGTGACATGAAGCAGACCATCCCTGGTCACGCATGCTAGACACACCAACCTTAGATACCACTTAGCAATAAATATTAATATTGGGTTGCTGTTCTATGTACAGATTCGCTTAGCGTACAGTAGTAAGAGAATTAGCAAAGTCATGAAAGTGGCAAACAGCGGCATCAATACTGGAGAAACCAATCATAAATGATCACATGAAAACTCAACAGAAAATAAAATGAGGTAGAACTTGTTGTCCAATACAGTACAACACTGAAAGCAAACAAACCTCAGTGAACGCAGAACAAGTTGAGGTGTAGGATTCTTAGTTGATATATCGTTGCTAGCTGGACCCATATCTTCTTCATCTACATCACAGAGGATATCCAATCTAGTTTGCAAGCTCTTGATAATATCTTCCTACAAACAAACAGCAAGTCCCGAGATTTTAGCACGCAAGCAACGTATTATTTGTATGTTTAATGTAAACAAGGCAAAACAATACAGTGACGTATTTTATGGCCAACCAACAAGGTATGGAACTAAGCTTTAGGGAAATTGTCAAACTACCAGAACATGACTTACATTAAAAATCAGAATCTAAAATGAAAATTCAAAAAGAACAACATTTTATAACCATCAGTTAGACACACCATATAATTAGAACATTGAACAACATCTAGCAGGCATAAAATCACTACTATACAGTTGGAGCATCAATGAAATATTGCACTCTTACAGAAGTTTATCAATTGAACTTCAAATTAGATGTACCATATGTTTTGTGTAAATGACTCACTTGGTTCAGCAAACAACGGGCTCAAAATAATATTTTAGAAATGGTTGAAAATTTGTATAAACATTTTATAAATGGTTGAAAATTTGTATAATCCCTTTATGGTTCCATTTTCCCAACTATTACTACTACAATCCTTCCCTTTACTCTGTTGAACAGTAAAGGATCAAATTTTGGTCTGGTTTTCTAATGTGTTCCATTTTTACTTCCAATTCATCCCCCTGATAAATCAAATGGCAAACTCCAGTACACAACTAATCCAAAAAATATTTATGACTTAATCATTGTTGGCGGTATTATTATTATTAGAGAAACATTATTGACATTATTAGTATATTATTAGAATGGTAGGTCAATCCTACATCGAATATGTACCTCATCCCCTTTCCTTCTCTTTCTGGTCTAGCAAGCCTTCACCAAGGAGAGGCACGCCCGACAGGACAGCGCCAGCCCCAGGCGCCCCAAACCCCAACCCCATGTGCCTCGCCTCTGTCCCGTGTGTTGTGCCCCAACCAGCTTTTGCCTCACCCCTGACTCACTAGTCTTACGGTGCACCTTTGGCCTGCTCACCTCACACCGCGCCCCTAGCCTGCTCACCTCGCCGCGCCATCCCCGATTCAACAACAAAAAAAATAATCTTCATTCATTCATATATATATCTGGCTTCAGTTTGTAATTAAACTTTAAAAAATCTGCTTTAATAAAAGTAGGGGTGTCACGACCCACCTTCACCAAGATGAGGAAAGGGACAGCAAACCGTCAGACCCTTCCTTCTTTAAGTTGAAGGAGAGATTATGACACTCGAGTCCCGCCTTCAATAGGCCCCGGAGTGGTGACTAGCACCAAGGGTATAGAATCACACGTAATATGGAAGGCATTACCCTTTTTATAGAAAAAGATCGGGAGATAAGATGGTAAATCCCAAACTCCAAATACTGAAAGTAAAAGTAAAACCAAAATCCATTTCCATATGCATGTCCAAAATAAACTGATACATAGTACAAGAAAACTCCAAAAGAAAGTACCAAAAGAAAGAAAAACAGCAAAGACAACTCCCGAAGCCCGAGATAGTAAGGTCTGACACAGTTCTCAAAGCTCTCCTGGAAACCTGAAAGCGGATTTATATACATAGAGTGAGTATAATGGTATACTCAGTAGGAAAAACCAAAAACTCTCGTGCACGAGTGGGGAGACATTCTAATGCCCCGTGAGAAATAGAGATAACCAAAACACCTAGCAAGGAAACTATCCACCCATCCTCACCAAGGCACACTCCCCAAATAACGTAAGTCAGGTAAAGTAATAGTAATAGCACATCGATATTTGGGTACCCCGCACCGCTTTCCCACTAGTTATTTAGGACATCATACACGTCAGACCTCCCCCACAAGTCTCACTACAGTCTCATTGTCGCCCCAACAACCTTATGGGTCATCACCACGCATCCCGCCAACACACACCTGGGCCACCACAACCACACATAACCACTCCCGCAAACACCTGGGCCACCACAACCACTGCCATGCCCGAAGACACCTGGGTCAGAACAACCATTGTCACGTCCGAAGACACCTAGGCCTCATCCCAAAAACACTTGGGAAAAAAACATGTCTGCACACACCTGGATCAATCACCACAACACACCATGCCCGAAGAGTCTTGGGTCATAATATACCTTAGGTCGTCACAGCCTGCTCGAAGAGTCGGGCTACCTAGGACTGAGAGCAGAAAGGAGCTAATAATCAGCCACTCATAAGAATATTGAGAAAAACACCCTCCCCGTGAAATGGGGGTGTTCAGCACGGAGTGCTCAACATGGGTGGGGTGCGAATAAGAAACACAAGAACTAAATTTATACATATAATTAAACAAACACTCATCCCAACCTAAGGGTTCCGAAACAGACAACCAGCCCATACACAACCAGAGCACAACCACCCTCGTTATTATCCCCACATGCACGAACACACAACAGCCACAACCAGAGAACAATCCATTTCTGGAAAACAATCCCCCAGTGTACCTATTCCCGTTATCATGTTCAAGTGATTCCATTTAAATATTTCTTCACTACCAGGCAACTAACAGGCATAGCCACAAGCCAAGACAACAACTGAAAGAAAACAGCCAAGCAGCAATTTAAGCATTCACACCCGGTTCTCTTGTAAAGTCACAACAACAAAAGGGACCAGTGAGATCCCTCGAAGTACTGGAACTAAACCAAGCCCCAACATACGGCCCCACACGGCCTCAAATCCACAACCAACAATTGAACAACAGAAGATCCCATCCCCATCCACGTCACCCCACAAGCATCAAGCAGAACAACCATGTGTATTAGCAGAACATAGCAAGGGAGTTTTCAAATTTTAACCACACCATTTATCAAGTTCCTTCTTTCCGTTTGGTTAACCGGGATGATCACACAAGGATCCTTATTCATTGGGCATCCATTTTATCGACCAACTTTACGTGATTAACCAGTTTCCATGTTACAGCCATTCAATCACAAGATTATCCAGAAAAACAGAGGTTCATTAGTGCGCAAGAAAAGACCACCAACGGCCACTATTTTTAATGAGCACAAGCCCATACAATTCACAATATAAAAACGAAGATAAAAGAAATACAGCAACATCATCATCAAACACACCCCTTCATTTTTTAGAGTCTGTTTATCATCTTCGTTAAGGTTTGGTTTCGTCCACATCCCGAGGAAAGCATTATCACACCTGCCACGCATGATACACAGTAAAGAGAGACGAAGGAAAACCCTACTTGGATGATCAAAGATCGAAGTTTTTATCCTCGCGTCAAGAACTGAGGGTGCACGACTTACAGGAAAGGAAAACTTGAGGGCTTCAAGGCTGAGCGGGAAGGGCTCCAGCACGGGCGCACGATTCGTCTCCAGAGTAAGTCTCTAGGGCGTACTTTAGAGAATGGAAAAGAATTATGAAGAGAGGGTCTCAGCTTAAGAAAATGTCAGACCCTAAAATCAGGAAAACGATTTCGAAGTACTTAAAAGTCGAATCGTGGCTCGACCACGCGGTTGGGCGATTTCACACGTTGGAAGTAACTGAGATTTAATAATTCTCCTCGGAGATGGTGGAGATAACGACTGTGAGTTAATAGATTTCCTTTAAACGGAGAAAAACACGTAAGAGAGGCGAAACTGTAGAACACGACAAAGGTGTGACACCGAGGAAAAAGACCACACGTTTTGGTAACTCAAGGGTCGCCCAACTATTGGGAGTTTAAAACATCTTTTACTGGCTTTAAATGGCTTTGAGAGGGGTATTAAAACACTTTTACGTCAGAAGATACGTTACTGGGGCAAAACTGGAAGGTCCTGGAAAAATAGGGAAGGACTCACCGTTAGTTGAGTCACCGTCGCCCTGGCACCGTCGCCCTGGCACCGTCGCCCTGGCACCGATGCCGATCGGTGCCACCGATAACCATCGATGCCACCGACGCCCATCAGTGTCACCGTTCGTTCAATCCTGAAATTTGGCAAACTCCTTAACGAGTCACCGATGGTCCCCAGGACACCCCAAACACCAGAATTTGGCAAAGTAATAGATCAGAAGGGTCTGAGCCATTACATCATATACCTCTCAAACTATTCTCGCCCTCGAGAATTCAAGAGTGAACCCGAAGAAAAGAGGGGGGTCCGAACAACCACCTCGCAAGATACCTCTCAGGGACAAACCACCCTATAGTTGTTCGAAAGCCGGAACAAGCCTCGATATCTAGGAACACCTCTCCCTCATCTATCTCTTGAACAACTACGGATATACTACTGCTCTTCTCCCCCGAGAAATCACACAAACATATAAAGGTCACACCGTCCAGACATATGGGTTAGGGAGTCTCTTCCTCCATGTCAAGATACTATCCACTTTGGGCGGCACTGACTCGCCTACGCGGATTTAATTGCATCCACCTTAATGCGTCTTGATTAGGGATCAGGTCCTCTCCTCCCCACAGTGAGGACTTTTACACGCATTCTGAGAAAGGAAAATAGCCCATCTTATAGTTAACAAGGTCAAACACTACATCACAGTCAAGTACAAAACAAACACAAAACAAAACTCAAAACAACTCTAGGTACTGGGTATGCATCTGTGTCTCCCGTTCCTAGGTACTCTCCTCGAGGCCACCATGCCTCCACAACACACGAACTAGGGGAATGATTCGTCCACGAAGCACCTTCTCTTCACGATCCTCGATCACCACTGGTCGCTCCACGAACGTTGTATCGTCCTCGATATCCAGCTCTCCCCAATCGAGGACGTACGAGTCATCGTGTAGATACCGACGGAGCTGAGACACATGGAAGACGTTGAGGACCCTCTGTAGCGGCGGTGGTAGCGCCAGCTGATAAGCCACTTTGCCGACCCGCCGCAACACCTCGAAGGGCCCGACGAACCTAGGAGAAAGCTTACTCCCCTTGCTGAACCTCTGCTGCCCACACCGAGGGGAGACCTTTAAGAACACGTGGTCCCCAACCTCGAACTCCAAGGGTCTCCTCCTATGATCGGCATACGACTTCTGCTGGTCCTGAGCCGCCTTCATCCTCTCACGCACAAGTTGAACCTTCTTTATCGTGATCTGCACTACCTCTGGGTCAAGAACACCTGCTTCTCCAACCTCGGTCCAGCACACGGGCGAACGACACGGCCTTCCATACAAGGCTTCGAACGGAGCCATGCCAATGGTAGAGTGATAGCTATTGTTGTAGGCAAACTCTACCAGTGGCAAGTGTCGTACCCATGATCCTCCGAAGTCCAGAACGCATGCCCGCAGCATATCCTCCAACGTATGGATGGTCCTCTCTGTCTGCCCATCCGTCTGAAGGTGGAAAGCAGTGCTAAGGCATAGTTGGGTGCCAAAAGCACGTTGTAATCCCCTCCAGACTCGGGAAGTAAAGCGTGTATAGTCCTGCGACAAAATTCATTGAAACGTCATCCCACTTCCACTCAAGAACGTCTAAGGGCTGCAACAGACCTCCCGAAACACGGTGCTCAGCCTTCACCTGCTGGCACACGAGGCACTTTGCCACAAACTCTGTCACTGTCTGCTTCACTCCGGGCCACCAAAACTTACCTCTCAAGCCCCGGTACATCTTGGAAACTCCTGGGTGTACCGCCAAGGGTGAGTTATGGAACTCACCAAGAACTCTCTCGCACGTTGCCACCGGAACAAACAGTTTTCCACGAAACGCCATCCGATTCTGACCATCTTCCGACCATCCTTCCGGAGCATTGTTCTGGCTAACACGATCACGCATCACTTTAGCTTCTATGTCTCCCCGTTGAGACACCTCCACCTGTCGTACCAAGGAAGACTACACCGTCATCTGAAACAAACAACCCCTACCATCCTCCATCCTTGCATCTAGGTGTAAGACAGCCAACTCCTCCATTGCTTTCCAAGCATCTGCTGACTCCCGAACCACATCCCTCTGTGACTTCCTGCTCAAGGCATCGGTCACCACGTTCCCCTTTCCTGAGGTATAGGAGATCTCGAAGTCGTAGTCCTGAAAAAACATCATCCACCTTCGCTGTCGCAAGTTCAGGTCTCGCTGGGAGAAGACATACCTCAAGCTCTTGTGATCTGTGAAGACCACGAAGCGTTCCCCGATGAGGTAATACTGCCACAACTTCAGTGCGAACACAACTGCTGCAAGCTCCAGGTCGTGGGTGGCATAGTTACGTTCGTGAGGACGTAACTGCCTAGACCCATAAGAGATCACTCTCTGCTGTTGCATCAGCACACACCCCAAGCCTAGATCGGAAGCATTACAGAACACTTCAAACGCTACCCCTTCCTCTGGCAACCTCAGTACTGGGGCACTGACCAGTTTTCCCTTTAGATAACTGAAGTCTGTCTGGCACTGCTCACTCCAAGCAAAAGTCTGGTCTTTCTTGGTCAAGGCTGTCAAAGGTGCTGCAACTTGAGAGAAGTCGGGAACGAACCTCCGGTAGTAACCTGCTGGACCCAAGAAACTACGAACCTCTGCCACGTTCTTAGGCGCTGCCCAAGAAACAACCGCTTCAACCTTTGACGGATCCACCGTTATTCCCTGCTGGGACACCACGTCTCCAAGGAAGTGCACCTCTCGTGTCCAGAACTTGCACTTGGACAACTTCCCGTAGAACTGGTAGTGTCGGAGGACCTCCAAAACTATCCTCAGATGCTCGGCGTGATCCTCATCTGATCTTGAGTAGATCAGGATGTCGTCAATAAACACGACTACGAATCGATTCAGATATTCGCGGAAAACGGAGTTCATGAGCCCCATGAACACAGCTGGTGCGTTCGTAACGCCAAACGGCATAACCACGAACTCAAAGTGCTCATATTTGCATCTGAAAGCAGTCTTCGAGATGTCACCCTCCTTCACCATCAACTGGTGATATCCAGACCGCAGGTCGATCTTAGAGAACCAACCTGCTCCTTTCAACTGGTCAAAAAGGTCGTCGATCCTCGGGAGGGGGTAACGGTCCTTGACCGTTACCTGATTCAGCCTTCGATAGTCTATACACAGTCTGAGACCACCGTCTGCCTTCTTCGCGAACAAGACTGGAGCACCCCATGGTGACGCGCTCGGTCGGGTAAAACCCTTCTTCATCAGGTCATCAACCTGAATCCGCAACTCAGAAGGCGTCATCCGATAGGGAGCCATCGAAATCGGACGGGCACCGGGTTGTAAATCTATCCCGAACTCAACATCACGTCGAGGGGGTAGGGTCACAACCTCTTCAGGGAAGACATCCAGGAACTCACTGACGATCCCCGGGACTTCCACCATCTTTGAGTCTGCTGGTTCCACTGACAGCTCGGCTAGCATGGAAAGAAGGGGCTTCAAACGTCGATTGCCCTCCCGGCAACCCCGCTCGCCGACAAAAGCTACACGCTGGCCGCCCATATCTAAGAACACGACCCTTCCCCGAAAGCAGTCGATAACGGCACACACCGAGAACAATCAGTCAATGCCTAAAATGACATCATATGGCTGCATCTGTAGCAAAAGAAGGTCGCCACTGGACTGATGTGGCCCCAACATCAGTCTGCATTCTCGACAAAGGTAAGACAAGCTGGTTTGACCTCCGACTGGCATACTCAATACCAGGGTCACGGGAAGTCTCTCTGCGTCTAAACCTAGAGCATGGGCTAGACTGGATGTAATGAAGGAGTGCGAAACTCCTGAATCAAACAAGGCAGAAGCAAGAGTACTAAACAAGTTGATCGTACCTCGAACGACCTCTGGCCCTGCTGGAACTGTTGCCTTTGCGGCGTGCAACTGCCCACGCCCAACTCCTCTGCCCCTCGGCTGTCGGCCGCATCCCCGACCACGCCCTGGTCAAGGTCCCTGAGGAGCGCCCTGAGATCGGCCTCCTCCTGCAACGTTTGCTCTCAGAGGAGCGGGAGCTCACTGTCCTTGCTGCTGCTGCTGAAAGGGTCTTGCTAGAAACTGTTGCTGCTGAGGTGGCTGCTGAGGTGGCCGCTGAACCTGCCCACCTCCACTGTACTGCACTCGGTCCGGGCACTGATTCTGAAGATGCTCATGGCTGCCACAGATAAAACACCTCGGTCCTAGGCTTGTGAAGAAAGGGCGAGGACCGGGAGATCGAAACTGGAACTGCTGAGGTCTGCTCCCCGTCGGTCGAAACCTGAAAGGCCCTGATGCTGGAGGCCTGCTGCTAACGGACTTCCCCTTCGACGAGCTCAACTGGCTCCCCTCTCGCGGCACACCTCCCAGCGTGTGCATCCTCTCCACCACTTCATCCTTCTTCCGGACCTCCAAGTACGTCGGTAGAGTGAAGGGAGTAACAGTGTACTGCAGGGAAGGTCGGAGTGCCACCTCTAAGCGCCTTGCCCGCGATTCCTCGTCCGGGAAGAGATCTGGAGCGAAACAAAGAAGATCCTTGAACTTGATCCCAACTTCCTTACTGACGTACTCCCCTCTGGTAGGGAGTGTAACTTCTGCCTCTTTTCAACCTCCATTGTAGAATAAAGGAATTCCACCCAAAACTCCCTCTCAAAGTCGGTCCACGAAACCTCAGCTTCATTCTTCTCCCTGAGATAGAGCGTCCACCACTGACGCGCCGCTCCCCGCAACTGGCTCACGGCTAGAGGAACCCAGTACTCTGTCGGAGCCCGGATCAAGCTGAAAGCTATCACCAACTCCTCAAGCCAGTTCTTCATCTCCGTGTCCGAGACGCTGCCCACGTACTTCCCGATGGTCTGCCGCTGAAAGGCGTGAAGCGTCTTCTGCCACTGGTCATCCTCCTCTCAGTCAACCCTCCGCTGATCAGCCAAATCAGCCTCCTGGTCCTCGATCGCCCGCACTACTCGTGGACGTCGTCCGGGTGCCATAGCTAGAAGGTAAACAAGGAAATGCCTAAGCCCAAGTAGTCTAGAAGATCTCTTAAATTTTGCTTAAACTTGTTATTCATTTTAAACTCCCAAAACACCCAGAACACACAAGAACACAAGTCATTATGATGATGTACCTTTCCTAGGATCTCTACCCTGCAATCAGTGTAGCCTCACTTGGTCGCTCGGTAGGCCCAGAGTCATTGCATCGGATCACGGGGGGCCCTTCCCATGTCCTAGCCGGTCTTCCCTGACCTATTTCACGCACCAAAATTGACTAACACCGTTGCCCTACCATCCCATGCAATCCTCACTGTGCCTAACCCCGAGCTTCATCCTATCTCTCAAACCTCCATTTGATATCATTCTGTCACAACCCATCTTTACCAAGATGAGGAAAGGGACGGCAAACTGTCAGACCCTTCTTCAAGTTGAAGGAGAGATAATGACCCCCGAGTCTCGCCTTCAGTAGGCCCCGGAGTGGTGACTAGCACCAAGGGTATAGAATCACACGTAATATGGAAGGCATTACTCTTTATAGAAAGAGATCGGGAGATAAGATGGCAAATCCCAAACAACTCCAAATGCTAAAAGTAAAAGTAAAGCCAAAATCCATTTCCATATGCATGTCCAAAATAAACTGACACATAGTACAAGAAAACTCCAAAGGAAAGTACCAAAAGAAAGAAAAGCAGTAAAGACAACTCCCGAAGCCCGAGCTAGTAAGGTCCACCACGGTCCTCAAAGTCCTACTGGAAACCTGAAAGCATATTAATATACGTAAGGTAAGTATACAGGTATACTCAGTAGGGAAAACCAAAAGCTCTCGTGCACAAGTGGGGAGGCATTCTAATGCCCCGTGAGAAATAGAGATAATCAAAACACCTAGCAAAAAAACTATCCACCCAACATCACCAAGACACACTCCCCAAATAACGCAAGTCAGGTAAAGTAATAATAATAGCACATCGATATTTGGGTACCTGCACCGCTTTCCCACTGGTTATTTAGGACATCCTACTCGTCAGACCTCCCCCACAAGTCTCACTGCAGTCTCACTGCCGCCCCAACAACAACCTTATGGGTCATCACCACGCATCCCGCCCGCACACAGCTGGGCCACCACAACCACACATAACCACGCCCGCAAACACCTGAGCCACCACAACCACTGTCACGCCCGAATACACCTGGGTCAGAACAACCATCGTCACGCCCGAAGACACCTGGGCCTCATCCCGAAGACACTTGGGAAACAAACCTGCCCGCACACACCTGGCCCAACCACCACAACACACCATGCCCGAAGAGTCTTGGGTCATAATATACCTTAGGTCGTCACAGCCTGCCCGAAGAGTCTTGGGCTACCTGGGAGTGGGAGCAGAAAGGAGCTAATAACCAGTCACTCATAAGAATGTTGGGAAAAACAACCTCCCCGTGAAATGGGGGTGTTCAGCACGGAGTGCTCAACATGGGTGAGGTGCAAATAAGAAACACAATAACTAAATTTATACATATAATTAAACAAACACTCATCCCAACCTAAGGGTTCCGAAATAGACAACCAGCCCATACACAACCTAAGCACAACCACCCTCGTTACTATCCCTACATGCACGAACACAAAACAGCCACAACCAGAGCACAACCCATTTTTGGAAAACAATCCCTCAGTGTACCAATTTCCGTTATCACGTTCAAGTGATTCCATTTAAATATTTCTTCATTACCGGGCAACTAACAGGCATAGCCACAAGCCAAGACAACAACTGAAGGAAAACAGCCAAACAGCAATTTAAGCATTCACACCCGGTTCTCTTGTAAAGTCACAACAAAAGGGACCAGTGAGATCCCTCGAAGTACTGGAACCAAACCAAACCCCAACATACGGCCCCCACACGGCCTAAAATCCACAACCAACAACTGAACAACAGGAGATCTCATCCCCGTCTACGTCACCCCACAAGCATCAAGCAGAACAACCATGTGTATTAACAAAACAGAGCAAGGGAGTTTTCAGATTTTAACCACACCATTTATCAAGTTCCTTCTTTCCGTTTGGTTAACCGAGGTGATCAAACAAGGATCCTTATTCATTGGGCATCCATTTTATCGACCAACTTTACGTGATTAACCAGTTTCCATGTTACAGCCATTCAATCACAAGATTATCCAAAAAAACAGAGGTTCATTAGTGCGCAAGAAAGGACCGCCAACAGCCACTATTTTTAGTGGGCACAGGCCCATACAATCCACAACATAAAAACGAAGATAAAAGAAATACAGCAACATCATCATCAAACGCACTCCTTCATTCTTTAGAGTCCGTTTATTATCTTCGTTAAGGTTTGGTTTCGTCCGCATCCCGAGGGAAGCATTATCATACCCGCCCCACATGATACACAGTAAAGAGAGACGAAGGAAAACCCTACCTGGATGATCAAGGATCGATGTTTTTATCCTCGCGTCAAGAACTGAGGGTGCGCGACTTGCGGGAAAGGAAAACTCGAGGGCTTCAAGGCTGAGCGGGAAGGGCTCCAGCACGGGCGCACAATTCGTCTCCGAAGTCTCTAGGGTGTACTTTAGAGAATGGAGAGGAATTATGAAGAGAGGATCTCGGCTTAAGAAAAAGCCAGATCCTAAAATCAGGAAGACGATTTCGAAGTACTTAAAAGTCAGATTGTGGCTCGACCACGCGGTTGGGCGGTTTCACACGTTGGGATTAATTGAGATTTAATAATTCTCCTCGGAGATGGTGGAGATAACAGCTGTGAGTTAATAGATTTTCTTTAAACGGAGAAAAAAGCGTAACAGGGGCGAAACTGTAAAACACGACAAAGATGTGACACCGAGGAAAAAGGCCACACGTTTTGGTAACTCAAGGGTCGCCCGACTATTGGGGATTTAATACATCTTTTACTGGCTTTAAATGGCTTTGAAAGTGGTATTAAAACACTTTTACGTCAAAAGATACTTTACTGGGGCAAAACTGGAAGGTCCTGGAAAAACAGGGAAGGACTCACCACTACGTGAGTCATCGTCGCCCTGGCACCAATGTCGATTGGTGCTATGGACGACCCATCGGTGCCATCGTTCATTCAATCCTGAAATTTGGCAAACTCCTTAATGAGTCACTGATAGTCCTCAAGACACCCCAAACACCAGAATTTGGCAAAGTAATGGACCGGGAGGGTCCGGACCATTACAAGGGGTCTCCACTGTCATTTCTTCTTGTTGTTGTTCCACTTAAGTCAATATTGTAAGTCATGTTTTGATCGACAACATTTATTTTCCTTTAATTCATAGCTTTCATCCCCGGCTTTTTTATTCTTGGTGCATGAGCCACTCTATTTGTGCAATATTGTTCACATAAATTGATTTTTTTTTTCTGTTACTCCTTGTTCATTATGGTTGTCATGTCGGGGACTAAAAGATTATTAAGGTTACCACGCGTCTAGTAGATGGGCGTCTCAATTCCACCAAATTTCAAATGTGGACAAATTCATCATAGTTTCTCAAAAGGGTATGAATAGTTATTCTCATATTGTTGATCCCCAACCTGATCAATCAGACACTATCAAATATGCCTTTTGGGAAATAGAGAACAATCGAATTTTTTCCCTTTAAAGTTCATGGATAAATCTATAAAGCATGTTGGCAAAAATATAAATACAATGAAGGGAACTCTAGGATAATCATCACATAATGTTCTCCGAAATCAAAAATTTATCATGGGCTTCATATTTATTTCAACAATTACTTTCAGTAAGTCAAAAGCAACATAGCTTTCTGACCAACTATTTTAAGTGAAAGAAAATCTTTGAAAAGCTTGTGGATATGTGGCCTATTCCCACCACCCGGATAGAGATCAAGGATCAAGCTTAGTTTGTTTTGTCTCCAAAAGGGCCTTGATACCGAGATTGACACAATGAAGACGAAAACATTGATCAGCACCACCTCAGTTCATATTTCACAAGTATATAGTCGCTTTAAAGAGGCAAATTGATCTTCCACCATTGGTGCTCTCTCTTCTGGCTCTAATATTCTCGATCATTCTGCACCTGCGTCTCGTAACAACCGAGTTGGAGAATGCCCTTGTGGTGGTGGATGTGATGCTCAACGGCACGCTATTCATCAGTGTTGCCATTGTGTACGGACTCGCCACGCGATCGAGACATTATGGCAACTGCATGGGACGGTTAACTAGGCTTCCTCTAATTCCTTTCGAAGTCATAGGCTATCACAGTTGACCCCCCTCTTAAATCCCAAAGAAAGGTTGAAGTTTCTAAAGACAGCTATCTTCGCATATAAGCATTAAAGGCGGATACCTCCTCTGGTAGTGCTTATGTTGCTCATGTCGGCTATTCTACTACTTGCCTATCTCATCACTCGACTACATAGTAGATTGATTCTGGCACTCCCACTACTATCCTGTTGTTGCAACCAAAGTCATTCCAAAGTTATCAGCATGGTCTGATTCAGGAGAGAGAGAGAGAGATTCTTTGACTTTGTCGGCAACGCCCATGATCACTGAAGTAGACGAAGGCATGCTCAAGACTGGCTGCAGGGCTGGCTGCACACGGCTTAGGCTTGGAGCAAGCCCCTCTTTTTTTCTTTTTCTTTTTTATTGTCGGCTGTTTTTTTCCTCTGTTTTTTTTCACGCTTTTTTTTGTTCCTTTTTTTTTGGTTGATGCTTTTATCTCCTGGTTGGGACCCACGTGCAAGGCACATCAGTCTGGGCGAGCACAAGACGTCTAGGCGCATAGGAGATGGGCGTGCACCGGGTGAGCTCGAAATACTGGGCGTGCACTGGGAGAGTTGCGCTTAGGGAAGGCCAAAGGGTGAGCGTGCGGGGGGGGGTCGCTCGCTAGGTGGTGTCGCACACTGGCGGAGGTCGCGCGAAGTAGGGGTAGTGCGCTCAAGAGAGTTGCACGCTAGTCGATGTCACGCAAAGCAAGGGGAGCACATGCGGGGGGCGTGCGCACTGGTGGATGTCGCGCAAAGCAGAGGTAGAGCGCGCAGGGGGGTGAATGATGGGGCCCGAATCGGTGTTGTATCACTCTCCCCTGCTTGGAAAGGACTCAACTTCGAGTTCTGCTAGGTGATAGTCATTTGGGTATAAGGGAAAGGTCTGTTAATCCATGCTTTGCAGTGGTAGCACCCTTAAAGAAAGTTAATCGGAAACGTTGAAGCGGAACCTCTGAGCATTGTTTAATGTCGGTTGTTGATACATGCACTCTGGTGGGATGAAATACTTTCACTGATTGCCAGAGAGCCTGAGTGTGAGCTCTTGTCTTCATTGTATACTCATTGCTTCACCACTCACCATCTCACCTTCTCCAGGTCCGATAGGTGTTTCCAATCAACACTGGTGACGTTTAGATGGTTGTCCCTCTTCAACGTTGGCTCAAAGCCTACTTTAATCTCGAGGTGAGAAATACGGAAATCAGTATTTTCGACCTCCGAAGAATATCGTCACACGCTCTGGGAGTCAGCGGAATATAACCAATAACTTTTATTGAGGGTGCGCGATCAAAGCCTTCTGGTGGTGGCAAACAGGAAGTGTCCCCAAACATTGGCGTAAGTGAAGCAGCTTCGCAAAGGGAGTCACGAACACCACGGTCTTGGTGTGTCTTCATGTTCATGCCCTCTTCAACATTCATGTCGAGGTCTGAATCCGTTGTCATCTATGTTGAGGGAGTGCAGGCAACAACCTCATTGTAAACAAGATCAACAGCAACATGGTGGAGTGCATGGGGCTGGAACCCGAGGCAGTGGCACAAGCACAACGCGAAGGTCACATGGTGCCCTCCTCCTTACACTCACGACTTTTTTCAACACACCCAGCCTCTTCACTGAATACTCATTGCTTCAGCACTCCACGTCTCACCTTCTCCAGGTCTGGTAGGTGTTTCCAATCACCGCTGGTGTTGTTCAGGTGATCGTCCCTCTTCAACGTTGGCTTAGAGCCCGCTTTAATCTCGGGAAAAACAGTATGTTCTTTTGGGTTTGTGGAAATTTTCTTCGATTTCATCGGACAGAGTTTCACCAACAAAGATCATCGGACAGAGATGATCGAACAAAGGTCATCGGACAGAGATGATCGGACGTCATCGGACAAAGATGGATAACAGAGGATTCCTGCATTGAGACTTTAGTGCAGTTGAGCGGAAGTTTCATCGGACAAAGTCCATCGAACATAGATGATCGGACATAGATCATCAGGCAGAGTTCCCTCAACTGTTGTTCACCAAAGTGATGTCTCTTTGCATGCACTGCTTGCATGATGACCAACTGTTGGCGGTTTCAACTGATGGTTCAACAATGTATCGGAGGTTGACCGCGAATCTCAGAGGTAGGTGTAACCTGTTCACCGGACGAAGACCTCTATAAATAGAGGTGGTGGTCTAGCTCTGATGGAGGTGTGATTCTTGAGCGTTTCCTATGTTGAACAGTGGGAGTTTTTTACTCAACTGTCTGAAACTTTGTAAACAGAGAGGAAGTGAGCGAAGAGTGTTGTATTCGCTTGCATCTCCTATGATGAAAATGCTTGCAGTGTTCTCCCGTGGATGTAGGACGTTTGTCCAAACCATGTAAATCCTATTTGTCCATTTGTTTTGTTGTTTGTGTGTGGAGTGTGTTGGTGGAGTTTCGTGTGGTGATTAGGTGGGCTCTCATCCTAGTCCCAGTGCACAAACTCAGTGAAGGTGATTATCGGACAAACCTTTGTTCGATAGCATTGTGGAGTTTTTCGTTGCGCAGACTAAGGTGATCAGATGAATGTTCATCCGGTATACGTGGTGCTTGCCAAGTTTGTCTGGTGGAACGGACGAAGTGTTGCGCTTTGCTTGCTTCCCCAATAAGTGGCATTAGAGGGATTTTTTTGTTCCACTACACTCACAGCATTCAGGTTTCCCCTCTCCTTGGTTTATAAGTTGTTTGATTTCAGTTGGTTTTATTGTTATCAGAATAATGACTTCAGAGGAAGAGAAGATCTATATCGACGAGGAAGAGAATATCTATATCGACGAGTTTGATGGGATGGACTTTGCCTTTTGGAGAATGCACCTGGAGGATCTTTTGATACAAAAAGATCTGGATGCTCCTTTGTCCGGTAAATGTCCTGAGAAGATAGAAAAATCAGAATGGGAGCGGTTGGATAGGAAGGTTTCAGCCTTGATCAGGATGTCACTTGCTCGGAATGTTGTCTTCAACATTAGAGAGAAGAAGACCACTGCAGAGGTTATGAAAGCTTTGGCCGACATGTATGAGAAGTCAACAGCTCTTAACAAAGTTTTCATGATCCGAAGATTGTTCGGCTTGAGGTTATCGGACGGAAGGCCGCAGCCGATCACATGAATGACTTCAATATGATCTAAGGGCAACTCGAGTCAGTGAAGGTAACTTTCAAAGACGATGTTTGGGCTTTGTTCTTCTTTCCTCACTTCCAGAGAGCTGGGATGACGTGGTGACACCAATGAGCAACTCCAATGGGAAGGCAGACCTTGTGTTTGATGATATTTGAAACTTGATCTTGAATGAGGAGTTGAGGTGGAATGAAGTTCAACCTCCGTCCGAAAGTGCTCTCAATGCTACCGTATAGGAACGGTCACCGCATCAGAAGGACCGCCTGAAGAATAAATCTTTAGAGAGCCAAGTCCCACCCACCGTGGCAAATTTTGTGGACAAAACAGCTCTTAAGCAAGCTTGGTTATCCAGTGAGGAAAGTCAAAACTCATCTCGTGTGACAATCAAGCAACAATAAAGATTGCCATAAATCCCATCTTTCATGCCCGTACAAAGCATATTGAAGGAAATTGTCACTTTGTGCACAAGAACATCAACAAAAAACCATGTATTAAATACATTCAACCAGAAGAGCAGTTCATTGATGCCTTCATAAAGGGAGTTCATCAGCCATGAGTGAGATTTTATGTAACCAGTCAGTATGATCAATATATATAACCCGGCTCAAGGGGAGTGTTGACAAATATCAATATTATTAGACGAATATTATTAATATTATTAGTATATTATTAGTATATTATTAGTATATTCTTAGAATCGTGGGTTTGCCCGCATCAAATATGTACCTCATTATATCTCTTTGACTCATTTATAAATAAAGTCCTCCGGGCTCAGTTGAAAGGCATGATATCTGCTATCCAGTTTTGAAAATCATGAATGATAAAAAACTAAAAAAAAAAAGGAAAAACAAGTTTTGTAAGCAGAAATACATTGTTCTCCAAAAAAAGAGCAAAACCAGAAATAGCACTGGCGATACCTTTATATCAAATATTGCTCGTGATATTTTCTCCCTTGAATTTGCATATGCAAATGAACACAACGAACCACTAAAAGCAAGAACACCAACAACCTCTCTTTCACTGCAAACTGAAAAAAAAAATGAGAACCATATGCCTGATTACAAAAGCAAGACAGAAAATATAAATCGAGCAAAAGAAGGAAAACAAACCTCCAGCTGGCATGTCACCCGTGAATGGTAAAAGAAATTCAACTTCATGCAAGTCATCAGAAGAACAAGGCTCGGATTCAAGCACCTGTAAAATATGAATTCAAAATCATTAAACAAAGTTGACATCAAAGAAACGAGTTGAGATTATGATAAAAAATGAGAAACTATTATTAGCTCAGAAGCTCTGCACCAAGTCGATGACAAAGAGAGTTCTTCAAAAGACAGAGACAGCTTGAGATACTCAAATTTCCATGCTCTATTTCAAATCACTTGGATTGAAAACCTTAACAAAATAAATGAAATCAATTGAATTTATTTAATTGGATCAAGCATATACGTAGAATTTAAAATTGCTCCAAGGTATGAGAATGGAGCATAAAATGGCTTAAATAATATTTATATTGTTCAGGTTCATTTCAAGACAGAAACAATAATCAATCACTTGGGCAATACACTGAAATGGCAAAAATAATTAAGCAGTGAAAAAGGAAAGGTGCACAAGGCAAGATGGTTGATGCTTGCAGTTCGCTTTATTTTGGATGGAGAGGAACAACAGAGTTCGAAGAGGGGAGTTTTTAGCAGTAGAAAGGTCGGCCCATGAAATCATGCAGCACTTCAGCCCGAGTTGCTATCTAAAAAGTATAAAGTTTTGGCTAGGACGGTCAAACAATTTGTAACATCTTTGGAAATAACCAAAGCACACTGTACATGTATTTTTCATTTAATGCAATATCTAACTTATTAAAACAAAAATATAGTCTTATTTTATTCCCCATTTGGGGTGGTTTCCTAGCACTATAGGTATAGATTGATATATGTAGAGGGTGAATTCCCCTTACCTCAATGTGAGGTGAGGACATCCTTTTATAGATTAGGAAACAAATGTACAGGACGGGTAAGTCCGATGTGGGACTCACCCATTTACACTTAAATGGGTTCCAACACTCCCCCTCAAGCCGGACATGCCCAGATTGGATAGAGTCCCACAAATAGAAAAAGACAACAAAGACACAGGACCATCTCAGACTCCCCCTCAAGCTGGGCCTGGGAGGCTGTGAATACCCAGCCGGGTAGTGAGAGACTCAAGGCGAGCTCCGGGAAGACCCTTGGTGAAGAGATCGGCAAGCTGATCGGCCGTCGGGATATGGCCGAAGCCGATATGGTGCTGCTCCAGATGGTGGCGGAGAAAGTGACAGTCCACCTCGATATGCTTCGTTCGTTCATGGAAGACGGGATTCGATGCAATCTTCGTGGCGGCCTGATTGTCACACCAGATATGAGCAGGAGTCGATGCGGGGAAACCGGGCTCATGGAGGAGATGACGAAGCCAGAGGATCTCAGTAGTGACGGTGGCCATGGCCCGATACTCGGCCTCGGCACTCGACCGGGAGACGACAGTCTGCTTCTTGCTGCGCCAAGAGATGAGATTGCCGGCAAAGAACACGGCGAAACCCGAAGTAGACCTGCGGGTAGCGAGGCAGCCGGCATAGTCCGCATCACAGAAGGCCTCAACATCCATGTGAGCATGATGGGAGTACTGAAGGCCACGGGCAGGGTCTTTCTTGATGTATTTGGCAATGCGAAGGACAGCATCCCACTGAGAGCGGGTGGGATGTTCCATGAACTGGCTGACTTTGCCAACGGCACAGGCAATGTCAGGACGTGTCATGGTGAGGTAGTTGAGTTTACCGACCAGGCGGCGATAGCTCTCGGGATGAGGAAAGGGTTCCGAGTCAGAATGAAGGGAGCGTTCCCCAGGCTCAAGGGGAGTGTCCACTGCAGTGGCGGTGCTCAACCCGGGAGCCGCGGGGAGCCGCGGGGAGGGAGAGGGCCGTCGGGTGAGGGCGAGGGAGCCGCGCGGGCGAGGGTGCGGGGGCGCTGGGGAGGGGCGCCGGGAGGGAGGGCCTGCCGGGAGCAGAGGAGCGCCGGGAGGGAGGGCCGGAGAGGAGAGGTGCGCCGGGAGGGAGGGCCTGCCGGGAAGACTAGGGCAGGAGTGAGAGAGGCGGGGCCGGGAGAATGCCGGGAATCCGCAAGGGAGGGAGGATGTGGGATAAAAATCCCTCTGATACCATGTAGAGGGTGAATTCCCCTTACCTCAATGTGAGGTGAGGACATCCTTTTATAGATTAGGAAACAAATGTACAGGACGGGTAAGTCCGATGTGGGACTCACCCATTTACACTTAAATGGGTTCCAACAATATATAACGGGTAGAACAACAAGAAACCTCGTTTTAATTATAAATCACATAATGAATTCCATAGCACAGATCGAAACAGTGAACAACATTGGAAAAGAAAGCTTCAACAACAACAAAATGCAGACGCTAGGAGTCTAAATCCAACCTAGAGGCCCAAGGCATGCCCGAGCCCACACAACAGACCAGCAAAGGCCAGGATTTATGAGTAATCACCATGGCCCAGGCTAAAGACCAATGAATTGAGTCCTGAGCAGCCAAAATTAGCCAAGCCTGACTTATTCGATATTGTTATAAAATTCTATATTGAAGTAAACCTCTTAAATTTTTTCTAGTTAAACTTCTAACTTTGTTTAATTTTCATTTCACTTGAATCGGTAACCAGGTACAATTAATTATATTCATTATTGCTAATTGTGAAGTAGTTGGGTTTTATAACATCTGCATTGAAATATGGAAATATTCAGGAGAGTTGGGTATTAATTGACTCACTAAGTTATTTAATGAGATTATGAAATCTAAGAAAATGAATGGAGGAAGAGTTCTCTAGTGCCTGTATATAAAAATAAAGGATACATTTTAAGTTGTGGGAATTATAGAGTCAATACGCTTATGAGTCATACCATGAAACTTTGGGAGAAAGTGATTGAACAAACGATTCAAAAGGAAACTAAAGTTTCAAATGATCAATTTGGTTTTATACCTACACATTCAACCACAGAAGCAATTTATTTGATTAGAGTTTTGATGGAGTACTATCGACAAAAAACTCAAGATTTGCATATGGTTTTCATTGATTCGGAAAAGGCATATGATAAAGTCCCTAGAGAGGTTTTATGGAAAGCTCTTGAAAGAAAAGGGATCAAACTCGTCTAAGACATGTATGGAGGGAGTTTGACTTGAGTTAGAACTTCAGTAGGTGACATTAAAGACTTCCCTATCTCGATAAGACTGCATCAAGGTTCGGCTTTAAGTCCATACCTTTTTGTACTGGTCATAGATGAACTTACTAAGCATATTCAAGATAAGATACCTAATTGTATGCTTGTTGCGGATGGTATAGTTCTCGTTGCAGAATCCAAAGAGACTATCAATTTAAAGTTGGAGCTTTGGAGAGAGACTTTAGAATCGAAAGGTTTTCGTCTTAATAGGGATAAGACAGAGTATATGGAGTGTCGTTTTAGCAAAGGATTGTCTAGTAATGTTAGGGATGTGAGATTGAGAGACCACTTTATTTCAAAAGTTGATCGTTTTCGATATTTAGGCTCATTTTTTTAATGTGATGGAGATGTTAATGCAGATGTCTCTCATAAGATTCAAAATGAATGGATAAAATGAAGAAAAACTTCTGGGGATAAGACAGAGTATATGGGGTATCGTTTTAGCAAAGGATTGTCTAGTAATGTCATGAATATGAGATTGAAAGGCTACTTTATTTCAAAGGTTGATCGTTTTCGATATTTAGGCTCATTTTTGTAATGTGATGGAAATATTAATCCAGATGTCTCTCATAGGATTCAAACTGAATGAATAAAATGAAGAAAAGCTTCTAGGGATAAGACAGAGTATATGGAGTATCGTTTTAGCAAAGGATTGTCTAGTAATGTCATGGATGTGAGATTGAGTAACTACTTTATTTCAAAAGTTTATCGTTTTCGATATTTAGGCTCATTTTTGTAATGTGATGGAGATATTAATGCAGATGTCTCTCATAGGATTCAAACTGAATGAATAAAATGAAGAAAAACTTCTAGGGTGTTTTGGGATCATAAAATTCCTTTCAAATTGAAGGGTAAATTTTATAGGACTATTATTAGACCAACTATTCTATATGGTAGTGAGTGTTGGTCTCTAACGGGACATCTTAAACAAAAAATAAGGGTAGTAGAAATGAAAATGATTAGATATTCATGTGGACATGCTATGATGGATAAGATTATAAATGGATGTGTTCGAAAGAAAATTAGAGTGGCTTTGATTGACGAGAAGATGATTGAGACTAGATTAAGATGATTTATACATGTTAGAGGAAGGCCTAGAGATGCACATGTTAATAGGGTAAACTTAATGACAAATTCAATTATTAAAAAATGTAGGGGTGGGCCTAAAAATACTCTTAAACAAATCATTCAAGATGATCTTGCTCTAAATGATTTCAATGAAAATATGGTCTTCAATAGAGCTAATTGACAACGTTTTATCCATGTAGTCAGCCTCATTTAATTGGGTTTAAGACATTGTTGTTGTTATTCTATTGCTAATTGCATTCACTTACTGCATATTTAGATGGTTTTAGATTGTAAGTCATTCAATAATCATTGTATATTTATAAGTTATATTTGCAATTAATTTGAATAATCATTATATATTACATAAATTGCATTTGATTAAATAAAAAATCATATTATTATTAAAAAAAAATTAGCCCCAACCCCCCAAAATCACCATAGGGCCTGGCCCTAAAATCACTATACTATACAGTGAGACTCCAGGCCAATGCCCTAAAATCCATGGCTTGGCCAACCCTAAAGCCGAGCAAGCCAAATTTACACTTCCGGCAGGAAGGACCCCCAAAAATTTTGTAGGACGCGGTGATTCATCCATATTTTTATATGTTTTATTTAAGTATATATTTCCCTTGTAAATAAATCATATATCATATTAAATATAGGAAATAATAATGTTTTGGTTTATAGTGTGTTTTTGGAGCTTAATGCAAATATGGCCTAAAATCATGATTGTGTTGATTAATTTGATAACCTGAGTTTCAGTGTCATAGTCGTACTTTAATTTTTGTACTTTGATAATTTTGCAGATGAAGAGGTCAAGCAAGCCATGAAGAGAATGAGAAATCAGTTGGGCTGATAAGGAAACCAATGAGCAACACAAACGGTGTTGGCTCCCCAGCGCCGCACTCGAGGCTATGTTGGCCTTCCAACATATTCTTGTGGAAGCCCCTCACTTGTCATTCTCATGCCAACGTACTCCCGCGATGGCATTTGACAAGGCATTAGACCACCAACGATGTCTTCTCATGCTCGGCACTCAAGGCTACGCCAGCATCCAACGGAAGCTGCGTCAACTAGTCGGGACAATGTCGCACACCCAACGTAGCCTCGCAAAGTACCCTCACACAGTGTCACCGCTCCCAACGGAGTCTTGCCATCCAACACGGTCTCGCATCGCCCGACCAACGTAGCTTTGCATCCCAACTCATATTACGTCTTCACCGCAACGTAATGAGCCGCTCCCAACGGAGTCTTGCCATTCAACACGGTCTCGCATCGCCCGACCAACGTAGCTTTGCAACCCAACTCACATTACGTCTTCACCGCAACGTAATGAGCATTGCAACGCTCTATTCTTGGGAATTCCATCCGCCACACCAATAGAGCATCCGTCGATGAGCCAACGCACTCTCGAGTCCTTGACGTAGTTGTCGCCCGCGCTCCAACGTAGTGTCAAACTGCAATGCAAGATTCGTTGCCACCCAATGTATCCTCGTCATCCGGTGCAGCGTCCGTTTGTCATCCAACACAGCTTTCATTGCCCCCCCTGGACACCTAGAACGCATATGAAACACGCGGTTGAGGATCAGGATCACTTGGGCGGGCCAAGAACATTCTCAAAGATCATTTTTGGCCATCGGATTTATCACCAATGCACATGGCAGCCATGCATGCAAGGTCGTACAAAAATGAATATTTTTGTTCATTTTGTTGGGCTAAATCAGGAAATGGATCTTCGTTGCCGCCACATGCTCTCATCTCATCCAAAGAAGCAGACGGCGGATCTTGGAGGAACATTGAGGAATAACAACTGAGGGAAGGATCCGGAATCACTCATACATTGAGGCAATCCCCTCTCAGTCATATCCGCGTGGAATCCATCTTATGTACTGCGAAGCAGGGAATCCATCTTATGTACTGCGAAGCACCCCTGCTGCCTATATAAACATCCCCACTCCCCACTTGTTAAGGGTTGGATATTTGGCCTTTTCCCACTCCATACAGTAGTATAGGATTTCATGCTTTGTAATTTCTTTTATGCAATTTCCATACAGTAGTTTACTTTTCTTTACAATAGTTTAGTATCAACTTCTCTCTTCACTGTTTCTTCTTGTTTTCTCCCTTCGTGCCTCTCAATGCCCACGATGTTGGGTAACTAACCCGAGGGAGTGAACCCCAGGGGGAGGTTCATGGAATTCCTGAATCCCCATTCTACATTCTCAATGTTTTCATTCCTTTTGTGATGAGAAAGAGGGTGTGTTGTGGTTTGGTGAGGCGATTGTCCGCCTTCCAGAGCATTCACACTGTCCCATTTCAACCTCTACCAAAATCTTTCTCCCTCCCTTGTCTCGGTTCACCTCATTTATGATGGAATGAGTGGGAACAAGGCATGAACAACGTGCAATGGGATTGGATGGAGTTTGGTGACATGTCTTGGCCATGGTGTGTTCATCATTCTCTACTGTGAAGGAGGTGAGATTTGGTTTACCTAGGAGATTTGTGCATTGGGTTTCACAGTCTAAGTAGAGGACGGTAATGCATGAATGATACTGATTGCATTATCAAATGGATGTTAAACAACTTAAATGGATAATGAAAGAAACCATAGGCCAAACCTAGGTTTCACTCCCGTTATTGTTAACATTTGTTGTTTTCTTTCATTTCATGCATTCACATCACACTACAAACCCACCACATTTCCCCTTGTTTTCCTATACTAAAAACACCAAAAACATAAATAAGTGAAGAGGACAGTGAGTGATTGGCAAAAGCTCCTTGAGAGAGACGATTATGGTCGGTCACTGTGTTGCATTCCAAATTTATAAATTGTATTGATTAGGCCCTATGGCAAGCCCTCCAATCACACGGCCTACACAATGACTCTAGGAAGCTGCCCAGAAGCCCGTGGCCCAACCAAAACCGGGCCGGGCAGGGCAGATTTTACATGGCTAGCAGCAGCCAAGTTTATATATTATTAAATATAATGATCCAACATATATCAAACCAAGATACAAATTGTTGTTGCAATAATCACAACCAGGAAATTAAAAAAATTCAATCCTTTGCATGATAGTAATAGCCATATGATCCTGATAAAAGAGCAAATATCCACAAATATCACCCACAAACCCACATAAACATGAGATATAATGTCTTCACATCCTTCCCCGCACAATGTCAAAAATTAAGTGGCATGCTAACATGAACAAGCTACTTTTCACCACACATCCTCCAACTGCCACCAGCATGCTACTTCTACATTATTGAATTCAACAACTTATATATTTTATTTTTCCAAGCCCTGAAAAAAAAATACTCAGAAATTTATGAGTTTCAGATTACTATTTTTAATAAACAAACTATTTCTAATTCTGGAGTTCTGGCTGAAAAATAGAAAAGGACCAGACAAGAAGCTTAAGATTGCATGCCACCTAAACTGCCATTCTCTTCATGATTAATAATTATAAGGGTTTATTAGGGAGCTTAATTTTTTGTGGTATGGATGGAATGGATGGAATGGAGTGCATCGGGATGATATACCATAGTTTGGAAGTTTTTTTTTTAGGAGGGAGCGAGATGGCCATTAATGGACTTTCAGGTCATCCCTTGCCCCCTGACTCCCTTTTTTCTAACCCATCAAATCGGGAGGATCAGCAGTGCAATGGAGTCATAATAACTAATTATAATATTTTTAAAATGTAAAAAATAATGTAGATAAAAATTATAATAAGAATTTTGAAAATTATAAATAAAAAATTAATTTATTGCATTTATTTTGTTAGACCTAGTTAATTGTATTTCCGGGTTAAGTGAATTTCTGAGCCCCACATCGGATTCTTCTGACTTGTAATTATTTTCCTCTATCTATAAAATAATGTCTCCACCTCTCCTTGAGATAGGGAATTCGTACAAATCTACATGGTATCAAAGGGATACATCCGATCCCCATCCGCTGCGCCCCGCCCTCGCATTCCCTGTGCCACAGTGCCCACCAGCGCCATCCGTTCGCCTGGGCCCGCTCTCGTCGGAGCCCGTCTCACGCCCGTGCCGCTGCCTCCCTCGTAAGCGGCGTCGGTCCGCAGCAATCCGCCTGCTGTTCCTATTGCGTCGCCTGTCCGCCTGGACTTGTACCCCGCCTTGTCGGCCACCTCCAACGCGATGACTCTTGCCCGATCCACTTCCTCGACGATGTTGGATTGGTATAGCCTGATCCGTTTCTGGATGATGTTTGGGTTGAATGCTTCCGGCTCATACTGCGCACCAGGCTGCAACTTTGCGGATCGAGCTTTGCGGTGAGCTCGTTGGGAGTTGCAGGGGCAACGCACCCCTGTTCCGAGGGTTCGGGGGCCGAAGGCCCTCGGCCCAAATTTTGGGCCACTGTAGAAGCTCTAACCGACTGTAGCAAAACCAACCGGGCGACACCGACAACGAACTGCAGACCTTTGGCACAACTGGTGTAGCAATGCGGACTTTCAACCGTCGATCATTATAGCACATTGGACTTGGGTGGTCGCTGCACTGTAGTGATGCGGACTTCTAGCCACCTTTTATTGTAGCACAACGGAATTTTTGTGCGGCTGGTGGAATAGTGTTTCGTCCTTTTTATTAGCTCATTTTGGGTTAGGGTTTTGTGTGTGATTGAGAACCCTAAAACTCCCTGTAATTTTATGCTCCCGACTATAGTGATATTTCTGTCTCTCCGTGGACATAGGGATCATTTCTCGAACCACGTAAATCTCTGTGTCCGGTGTTCTTCATTTGTCTCCGACTTTTCTTTATCCGCAAACTCGTATTGTCGCTGCAACTCGCGATGTTTTCGCAACAGTCGGCCCCCTGCTATTCCGCGCCCCTCCCATGCGAGGGCATCTCCAGCGCGTTGTTTCCCTGCGCGACAACCGGCAGTCGACGACCCCGACTCCCGCTCACAACCCCTCCTACCCGACCGCACGACAGATCGCACGCCCCCCCCCCCCCCCCGTCGACCCGATCGCACGGCAGCCCCGATGCCGACCCAATAGCGCGGCAGCCCCAGTGCCCGTTGATGATCGGCATTGCGCCCTTGCAGGCCTCCCTCGCTGCTTCAGACTCCTTAAACGTCACGAAGCTGTAGCCCCTGAATCAGCATGTGAGCTTATCGGAGATGACGATGGCTTTCATGATCTCACCAAACTACCGAAAGTAGTCACTCAGGGACTCTTTCGGCATCTCCCAAGCAAGACTTCCGCCTGCGGCCCTGCGCCTCTCCTGCGCGACTGCCTCCCTGCACCTCCGCCTCAGGCGCATCCCGACGCCCCTGCTGATGACGGTCCGTCCTGCGCACATCTTTCGACGCCGATTGTAATGCGCAGCCTGTTCCCGCGCGCCCCTACTGTCGTTTCACCACATCATTGATACACTCCGGCGGTTCCTGCCAGACATTTGATTAGTATCTGACTGCGTGTTGTTCCTACACACCTTTATACTATTGACTCGGCTATTCCTGCCGAAGCATTTCCAGATATACAGACCAGTCCCCTGCCACCCAAGCTAGGTTCTCTATCTTCATCCAGGCATGGCACCATCCTCGCCACCATCCAGTATCCGTCGCAACCTCGCACTCTCAATGGAGGAGATTGCACTTATATAATCTCATCGAGCTACTTTGCCACATGCCTCTTCTTCAGCCTCCATTTCTCAAACTGGTGACCCTACCGCTTGTATATCACGTCAACAGACAACTTGAATGCTTGATTCTGGTGCTTCTGATCATCTCACAGGTGATTTAGGTATGCTTACTACCTATCATCCATATATCGGTGCCGCTACAATTACTGTTGCTGATGATGAATCTATAATCTCTATTGCAGGATTTGGCACATGCTCCTTAACTGCGTCTATTCATCAGGCTTTAACAGCTCATATTCCTCGCAATCCTTTTAATCTTCTCTTCATCGATAAACTCACCAAGGACTTAAATTGTGTTATTATTTTTACGTCTTCTAGTGTTATTTTTCAGGAGCGGTCGACGAATCGGGAACTTGGTAGAAGTCGTCTTAGTGATGGGGTGTACATGTTCAATACACCATCATCTCTTGCTTGCTCATCAACCTTTATTCGTGCCCTCGACCTACATTCTCGACATGGTCATCCACCGGCTTTCATCTTACATAAACTTTTCCCCCATTTCAGTTGATAAACACTGAGAACTAACACTTTGGATTTAAGCAAAGAGCAACACAGAGAATTACAAAGAGGAGAAGAAAAGAAATGGAAGGAGAAGGGGATGGAGAACACTTCAGGAGTTCTCACTCCAGCTCAAGCCTAAGCCGAGTCCAAGCCAAAGGCCGATTTCCCAGAATAATCCCTTTTTTCCTTCTCTCACCCCCTTGCCTCATTCTTCATAACAGATTTTTCCACCTACGTGGCCCTAAAACCGTCTCCCCCTTAACCGCCTAACAAACTCCCATTTTCCCCATAACACCCTAACAATATCCCCCCACAACAGATTCCAAACTCCCAACAAACTATCCCTTACAAAGACATAAATGCCCCCTAACTACCTCCAGCTCATAAGTTCCTATCATTCGTCACCCCCTAAAACAATCATGTTCTCAAGAATGAAAAAAGGATTATCATCAGCGCCTTCTTCATCTTCGCCCAGCAGCACCACCTACAGTTTGGGATCAGCACAGCAATGCATGGGGTTAAAGGGTTGCCCACACCTGAAACACAGGCCTTTGCTCCGACAATCCTCCCATTCTTGGTTGGTTAAGTGTCGAGTGCCACGCCCGCCAGGACGTGTCTGAGTTGGAGGCTCCCGGCGAACTCCTATCCCACCACTGTCCCCTCGGCAAAGCAGTTGGGGATGGGTCCCAGTCAACGGTTGAGTCTCTGAATGGTCTGGTGGCCGCCATAGTTCAGCGTCGCGCACCCGACGAGGAGTCGACACCCCACTGTCGCGGTATTGGGTGCCCACACTACCTGTGAAAGCAAGCTCCACATGCCAAGCTAAGCGCATAACCTGCAGGCGAGTCTCGGGGTTGTGGATGCAAACCCAACTGCGAATGTCTTCTTGGAGTCCATGCAAGAAATACCCAACATATTGCGGCTCGGGCTGGCGAGAAAGTAAAGACGCCAAATATTTGAATTGCTCAATATATTCCTGGACAGACCCTATCTGATGTAGTGCGGCCAGTTCCTCATAAGGTTTTTGGATCTCGAACCCGCTAAACCGTTCCATAATCTTTGAAAGTTGTCCACGACTCTCCCGAATGAACCTCCTGCACGATGTTGAACCAATGGACCGCAACCCTTTCCATACTAATCTGCGTAAGCGGTACCTTAACAGCGCCTGGCATTTGATTGATGCGAAAGTTCGGCAAACGTGATCCAGCCCCTAGGGTCCCTGCCGTTGAACACCGGGAGTTCCACCCGGTTGGCAGTGGGGTGCTACTCGGTACCCATGTCAGTGGGGAGTGCAGGAAGACCAGTGTCCTCCCCGGGTTTTCCGAAGACGCTCGTTTCTACGGTGTGTGAAGCTAAAGGCACAGTGCAGGACGGTGGAGGTTCGGCTGCTAGCTACGGCGCCTTCTCCAGGCGGCGCAGAACACTGGTAATGTACGAGCACAATTCAGCTTGTTCCTTGCGGCATTCAGACAACTCCAACCACTCCTGCTCCCAGGTTTGTTGATGTGTCACGGTGATAGTCTATTCCCAACATCAGGTTGGAGACAAGAGTTTCAAAGCGGCCCAGTCGTTGGTCGATGTCATCTTGACGATTTTGCTTCCAAGTCTCCATCAGGTCGGTAGGCATTGGTTGGGGTGTGAAAAAAAACAGTGTTGGAGTTTAATATCAGACGGGAGTCTGGCACGGCTGGCACGGCTAAAAGAAAACAAAATCAGGCACGCTTTTTTTTTTTTTTTTTTTTGTCCTTCCGGTAGAAATCGAACCAATTGATAAACACTGAGAACTAACACTTTAAATTTAAGCAAGGAGCGACGCAGAGAATTACAAAGATGAGAAGAAAAGAAATGGAATGAGAAGGGGATAGAGAACACCTCGTGAGTTCACACTCCCGCCCAAGCCTAAGCCTGAGTCCAAGCCAAAGGCCGATTTCCCATAATACTCTTTTTTCCTTCTCTCACCCCCTGTCTCATTATTTATAACAGATTTCTCCACCCACGTGGCCCTAAAACCGTCTCCCCCTTAACCGCCTAACAAACTCCCCTTTTCCCCACAACACCCTAACAATATCCCCCCGCAACAGATCCAAACTCCCAACAAACTATCCCTTACAAAGACATAAATGCCCTCTAACTACCTCCAGCTCATAAGTTCCTATCATCAGTCTTCACATTTCCTTCCATTGTGAATCCTGTAAGTTTGCTAAACATCATCGGACGACATATGTTCCTCGATTGGTGACGCGTGCAACAAATCTTTTCAACCTAGTTCATTCTGATGTATGGGTCCTTGCAGGGTGCCTAACCAGTCAGGGTATCGTTATTATGCATCTTTTATTGATGACTTCTCTCAGATGACTTGGCTATATCTCCTTCGTGATCGTTCAGAGGTGTGATATTTTCAAAACTTTTTACCGTGAAATTCACACTCAATTCTTCAAGCCTATTAAATTTCTCCGCTCAAACAATGGTCGGGAATATTTATTTTCTCTTCAGCAATTTCTCAAAGATCACGGTATCCTCTATCAAACATCCTGCCCTGATACCCCTCAGCTGAATGGTGTGGTCGAACGTAAACATCGTCATGTTCTAGAAACTGCTCAGACCCTGTTATTTCACATGCAGGTACCTCTTCCTTTTTGGGGATGTTATTCTTACTGCCACCTATCTTATCAATCGTCTCCCTTTTTCTATCTTTCAGGAGCATACTCCTTTTCGAGCTTTGTTCTCCTCTCTCCCTCCTCACCCTCTGTCACTTCGTGTGCCTCCTCACCCTCTGTCACTTCGTGTGTTTAGGTGACTTTGTTATGTACGTGAAACCTGTCCTGACCTGTCTAAATTTTCTCCAAAATCCCTCCGCTGCATCTTCTTGGGCTATTTCCACACTCAGCGCGGATACCGCTGTTTCTCTCCAAACTTGCGGCGTTATATCATCTCTGCTGATGTTTCTTTTGTTGAGAACTTTTCATTCTCTCCACCCTCTTCCCACTCAGATACCATTATCGATGGTTGTCTTCCTCTCACCATCCACCCACCCCTGCCTCAGTTGCCCCAATCTGTTGATCGTCGCTTTGGCTTCGTCTATTCTCATTGACCATCAAATGTGTCCCCCATCCAGATTGAGGACACCATCTCCCAAGCTTCGTTCGACGTTCCTACTCCTGAAACAGACTGCTTGCCAATTGCATTACGGAAATGTACTCACTCTTGCCAGAATAATCCTCTTTACACAACTTCGTACAGAGGTCTCTCTGCTCTGGAGACGGTATTTGTTCCTTACACGGTTGCTGAAGTCAAATCTCACCCTCGGTGGCTTCAAGCAACGCAGGATGAATTGCAAGCCTTGGACGACAACCACACCTGGGATTTGGTCCCTCTTCCGGCAAGAGAACAGGTAGTCGGCAACAAATGGATTTATACGGTCAACCTAAATGCAGATGACACTCTTCATCGTCTTAAAGCCCAACTTGTGGCAAAAGGCTTCGCCCAGACATATGGTGTTGATTATTACGATACAGTCTCTCCGGTTGCGAAAATGGCATATGTCCGATTATCCATCTCTCTTGCCGCTGCTCATCATTGGCCCCTTTATCAACTTGATGTCAAAAATGTTTTTCTACATGGTTTTCTTGAAGAAGTATATCTGCAACAACATCCTGGCTTCCTTACCTCAGGAGTCAGTTCTCATGTTTGTCGACTTCGTCGTTCTCTTTATGGGCTCAAGAAGTCCAATCGTGCATGGTTTGACAGATTATACAATGTCATCACTACATTTGGTCTATTTCAAAGTATGAAGGACCACACTGTTTTCTGCTGCAACACATCCTCCAGCCGCATCCTGTTGGTTGTATATGTTGATGATATCATTATTACTGGTAGCGACTCACATGGTATTGTCCTTCTCAAGGTTTATCTTCAACAACAATTTCAAACCAAAGATTTGGCCCCTCTAACATATTTTCTTGGCATTGAAATCTCTCATTCTCCAAACATCTTTCTTTCCCAATGGAAATATGCATTGAATATCATGCAGAATGCTAGTTTGTCTCAGACAACTGTCGTTAACACTACTCTTGAACCCGGGGAACGGTCTCTACATGATGTCACGGATCCATATTCTCACCCAGAGAGGTATCGTCGTCTTGTAGGCAAACTCAATTATTTTATCATGACTCGTCCAGATATTGTCTGCACTATCAGCAAGGTTAGCCAATTCATGAAGAACCCAACGAAATCCCAATGGGATGTCGTCATTCGCATTATCAAGTACATTAAAAAGGACCCTGCTCGTGGTCTTCGGTATTCACATCTCGATCACCTAAATATTGAGGTCTTCTGTGATGCTGACTATACTGGCTGCTTAGCTACCCGGAAGTCTACTTCTGGGTTTGTCGTTTTCCTGGCTGGTAACTTAATCTCATGGCGAAGCAAGAAACAAATTGTCATCTCCAGATCCGATGTTGAATCAGAATATTGTGTGATAGCCACAGTCACTACTGAAATTCTTTGGCTTCGTCATCTTTTTCATGAAATTGGTTTCCCGCCACAGGCGTCTGTTCATATTTGGTGTGATAATCAGGCAACGAAGATTGCTTCTAATCCAGTCTTTCACGAACGCACAAAGCATATCGAGGTTGACTGTCACTTTCTTCGTCATCACCTCGAGCAACACCATATCAATTTCAACTACATTCTGACGACCGATCAGCTTGTCGACATCTTCACCAAAGGCCTACCGGGAGCTCGACTGGATCTCTGTAATGGTCCGGACCTCTCCGGTCCATTCCTTTGTGAAAATGCGGTACTAGAGGTGTTCCGGGAAGTCAAGGTGAGTTGGGGGTACGTTTGGGTGGACTTTTGAGGAAAGTTAAAGGGTAATAGCTTTCGCACGGTTGGCGCACGGTTTGCCTAAACCGTGCGGCCAAACCGTGCATGGCTGGTCTTAGAGGCAGTGGCTAACGCACGGTTAGCGCACGGTTTGTCTAACCGTGCGGACTAACCGTGCGAGGAGTGATTGTCGGGGCAGAAGCTAACGCACGGTTAGCGCACGGTTTGTTAAACTGTGCGGACTAACCGTACGAGCACTTAAAGTTAGATCCTAAAATTGTGGATCTAACTCGTTTTGCCTTTAATCACCTCGTTTAAGCCCCTAATCGGCCATAACTCGGGATTACCCTTCCTTGGAGGTGGAAGAACCTCTCCCAAGCATTTTGGAGGCGATCCGGAAGCTTCTCTTCGCGAATCGAAGCCAGTTTCTCAAGGTATGTGATCCTTTTGTTTGGTTTCTTAGATCTATCTAGATCTGCTCCTCCTCTTCTCTCGTCTTCTTAGATCTATACCCGTTATGGGTAGATCTAGGCGTGTGGATGTCGTTTGTGATGAGTTTTGGCCTTGGTTGTGTTAGGAGAGGAGATCTAAAGAGGATTCGTGGAGAATCGACCCGGTTTCTTGGGCGTTCATCGACCGTTGTGGTTTTCCTCGAAAACCCTTGAGGTAGGGGATTTGTGGCTTCTCTAATTGTTCATGTGCAATCGTAGAGCTAGCATGATTTAGCCCTTTGGATCACAATGAAATTGACCTAATTAAATACTTGAACCGGATTAAGAAATTGCATTGAACGCATGTTGTTGTCTCATGTTTGCTAGATAGTGTGATATCTATGTCTTGCTTGTTAGCATGTTGTTCTTGATGAATTTGATAAAGAACGTAAAGCCGGAATTAATTGATAATTAATTGGCTAAAAATAAAGAGGCGTGAAAAAGAATATGGTTCTTGTGGTAATTTGATATTGATTAAGTTGGCATAGTAAGCATGTTTAATCCTTGTGATAGCTTACTGTTTTGGTTCATTATGTTGGAACCAACGAATTGAATATGTTAATTCAAGATGGATTTATGAACTTGATTGATTGGATTCCCCGAAGAGTTCGGAGTTACCCTCTTGTTGTGAATTAGGGCTAAAAGTCCATTTGATGTGATTGTTGGTGTTTGTTGTTTGAAGGTCGGATGCCTTGTTAAAGGGCCAAGAGCTCATTTGTTGTAATGATTGTTTTCCTGCTGCTTGTGTTGTGTTGTGACCCTGGAAGGGGTGCTTGTTGTACCTCTCAAACCCCTCGAGGTTTAATTTTCATGATCACAATCACCCTCTTATGTTTCTAACATTGTTTCAAGTGTTTTTGATTGATAGGAATCAAATCAGGTGGCCAAGGAATTGGGCCAAGATAGAAAGAAGGCAGAACTGGTCTGAAATCCAGACCACCGGCCAGCCGGTGGAACCTGCACTCAGAGGGAAGCCACTGCCTCCACACCGGCCAACCGGTGGCCTTGTACCGGCCAGCCGGTGGCACCCAGACCAAACAGTTGAAGCTACTGTCTCTCCACCGGCCAGCCGGTGGCTCTGGCACCGGTCAGCCGGTGGTGCCTGGAAAAGAAGACTCAGCCACTGTCAAGGCACCGGCCAGCCGGTGGCCCTGCACCGGCCAGCCGGTATCACTGGTCAAACTAGCCGTTGGCTTTGACCAGTCAACTCCAAAAGCCTCCCAACGGCTCCGAGGCCTTTTCCAACGGCTCCAAAGCCCTCCAACGGATACTTGAAGGTTCCTAGCCTATAAATAAAGGCCTAGGAAGCACCGGAACATCACACAAGCCACCGGACACATTGTTGAACATTTGGCGAACCTCCGGCGCTCCACCTTCAAGGATCCCCAAGTGCTCCAACCATTTTCCAATCCAAGGAGCACCTCAAGAAGCTTGGGAGAGCACGCTACATCAGCTTCACCAATCCAATTGGCGCCCAAGTCTTCCTAATTACGGGTTTTATTGTTTTAATTTATTTTGAGCTCTAAATTTGGGTTTGTGCCTACAAACCCCAACCTTTTCTCATTCCCCCTTTTCTTTTGGGTTTCACATCACCACTAAGGTGTGAAAAGGTTGACAAGCCTTACCTTGTAAAAGGCTTGAGATCGGTGAGCTAGCCTTCACCCGTTAAAAAGGCTAGTGGGTTATTGCTTAACCATTAAAAGCATTGGGTTCTTGCTCAACCATCAAAAGCAAGCTGTAATAGGTCCTAGTGCTACCTCAAAGCCTAGTGGGTTTTTTGCTACAACCATTGAAAAGCAAGCGGTAGAATCTCTCAACGGTTGAGTTGGGAGCGGAGACGTAGGCCGGGTTTTGGCCGAACTCCGTTATCAATTTTTTGTGTCTTGCCTCTTTAATTTCCGCTGCATTTATACTTTGATTTTTAAATTGTTAATCAATTTTTTAAAAGGCAATTCACCCCCCTCTTGCCATCATTCCCTCCTTGGGGTGTTCTTCCGACCCAACAATTGGTATCAGAGGACGTGTTTGAATAATTCCCTAACCGGTTTCAAATTAAAGATCCTATTTTTTTTTGATGGCTTCTACCGCTTCTTCCTCTCAATCCCCCGAAGGTTTTTCTTTGGATCGTGCTCCATTCTTTGATGGAGCCGATTATTCTTTTTGGAAAACCCGCATGACCACATTTCTTAAAAGCATTAGTTATCCTATTTTTAAAATTGTCATGCATGGTTATTCACTTTCTACTCCCGATGAATCTAAATGGACCCCCGTAGATATTGCAAATTTCGAGCTTGATGGCAAAGCCATGAATGCTCTACATTGTGGGTTAGATCGTAATGTTTTTGATTGTATTTCTTCTTGCACATCTTCTCATGATATTTGGAAGTTTTTAGAACTAACCTATGAAGGTACTAGCGAGGCTCCAAAGCAAGAACCCGCTCAAAAGCAAGAACCCGATGAAAAATCCGTGCCCGCATGCCCACTTCACAAGAAAAGGGCCAAGAAAAAGGAGAAGAAGAAGGCTTCAAAGGCAACATGGAGTGATAGCTCCACCTCTTCATTCTCCTCCTTCTCCTCGAGCGACCAAGGTAAAAAATGCCTAATGGCAAAACATGAGGTATCTTCCTCCTCTTCCTCCTCCTCATCCTCATGTTCTTCAAACTCAAATTCTTTAAATCATTTGTCTTATGAGGATCTCCAATTTGCTAGAGACCAACTTGAAAATGGTTTTCATGAATTATCGTCAAAATTTGTTTCTTTAAAAAAGTCTTTCAAAAAACTTTCCTCCGAAAAAGACCAACTTCTCAAAGAGAAGGAGGAACTCACCCTTAAAATCCAAAATTTTCCAAATGTTGATTCCATGGAATCAACCATCAAAGATCTAAGAGAAACCCTAGCCAAGTTCACCCAAGGGGAACAAAATTTGAACAATATACTTGGTTCCCAAAGGGTTTCCCGAACCACCAATGGACTTGGCTATACCAACCAAGCCTCCTCCTCCCATGCACCCACTGTTTTTGTAAGGGGGAGCTCTAGCTTTAAATTTTGCAATTATTGTAAGAAAACCGGGCACCTTATTTATGAATGTAATTGTAAAAATGCCCGGTATGGCCAACCCAAATCTATTTTCTTTTCGGATGAATTTTATAGGAGAAGACCCGCCATGAGACAAGTATGGATTGAAAAATCCCTTCTAGCGAGTCTCTCCGGGCCTAAAATCATCTCTTTTCAAAATCCCACTCCCCGGTGATTCATTTTTTTTATTTAGGGGGAGAACTTTCTCATTTTTGATTCAAAATCTCAAAATTCAAAAATTACATTTGGTTTCAATTTTCAATTTTCAATTCTTATTCAATTTAGAATTTTCAATTTTCAATTGGTTTCCAACAGTTGGTATCGAATTTGTTTTTGTTTCAAAACTTTCAATTCAAACTGTTATTCAAATTTTCATTTCAATTTCAGAAATCTCAATTGATTTTCAAATCTCAAATCTTGTTTTTAAAATCTCAAATTCCCTCAATCAAGTTATATGCCCCACTCTATTTTGATAATCACAAAGGGGGAGAAATTTCTTGATTGATTGGGGGAGAATCCTTTTCATCTTGCTTAGCATTTCCTTTCAATTTCAGTATTTTACATTAATTGTTTTGGTGATTGTGATCATCAAAATAGGGGGAGATTGTTGTACCTCTCAAACCCCTCGAGGTTTAATTTTCATGATCACAATCACCCTCTTATGTTTCTAACATTGTTTCAAGTGTTTTTGATTGATAGGAATCAAATCAGGTGGCCAAGGAATTGGGCCAAGATAGAAAGAAGGCAGAACTGGTCTGAAATCCAGACCACCGGCCAGCCGGTGGCACACCAGCGGCCAGCCGGTGGAACCTGCACTCAGAGGGAAGCCACTGCCTCCACACCGGCCAACCGGTGGCCTTGTACCGGCCAGCCGGTGGCACCCAGACCAAACAGTTGAAGCTACTGTCTCTCCACCGGCCAGCCGGTGGCTCTGGCACCGGTCAGCCGGTGGTGCCTGGAAAAGAAGACTCAGCCACTGTCAAGGCACCGGCCAGCCGGTGGCCCTGCACCGGCCAGCCGGTATCACTGGTCAAACTAGCCGTTGGCTTTGACCAGTCAACTCCAAAAGCCTCCCAACGGCTCCGAGGCCTTTTCCAACGGCTCCAAAGCCCTCCAACGGATACTTGAAGGTTCCTAGCCTATAAATAAAGGCCTAGGAAGCACCGGAACATCACACAAGCCACCGGACACATTGTTGAACATTTGGCGAACCTCCGGCGCTCCACCTTCAAGGATCCCCAAGTGCTCCAACCATTTTCCAATCCAAGGAGCACCTCAAGAAGCTTGGGAGAGCACGCTACATCAGCTTCACCAATCCAATTGGCGCCCAAGTCTTCCTAATTACGGGTTTTATTGTTTTAATTTATTTTGAGCTCTAAATTTGGGTTTGTGCCTACAAACCCCAACCTTTTCTCATTCCCCCTTTTCTTTTGGGTTTCACATCACCACTAAGGTGTGAAAAGGTTGACAAGCCTTACCTTGTAAAAGGCTTGAGATCGGTGAGCTAGCCTTCACCCGTTAAAAAGGCTAGTGGGTTATTGCTTAACCATTAAAAGCATTGGGTTCTTGCTCAACCATCAAAAGCAAGCTGTAATAGGTCCTAGTGCTACCTCAAAGCCTAATGGGTTTCTTGCTACAACCATTGAAAAGCAAGCGGTAGAATCTCTCAACGGTTGAGTTGGGAGCGGAGACGTAGGCCGGGTTTTGGCCGAACTCCGTTATCAAGTTTTTGTGTCTTGCCTCTTTAATTTCCGCTGCATTTATACTTTGATTTTTAAATTGTTAATCAATTTTTTAAAAGGCAATTCACCCCCCTCTTGCCATCATTCCCTCCTTGGGGTGTTCTTCCGACCCAACAGTGCTGTGATATCTAGTGTTGTGATGTGACCCTAGAGGGGTCTTGTGATATGTGGAGGCAGGGAGGCCTTGTGGTTGTGGTAGCAGATGACGCCTAGAGTGGCGAGATGCATCGGTTTATGCATGTGGGTGTCAGGGAGGACACCGTGGATGATGGAATGGGATGGTTGTGATTGTTGGATGTTGTTGATCCTTGGTTGTTTATCTGCTTTACTTTTCCCACTGCTCAAGGCGGCTGGTTTTGCTTACCCTTCTTCCGAAAGGGGCAAAGACGCGCGGGGCATGTCACGTGTTTTCCGTGTTTAGTCTCTCGAGGGAGAATGGGCTTACGCTCTTGCTATAGGCGGCAAAGACTCGACTGGTAGTATATCTACTCACCGTGTTGAGCCCCCTTGTGTTTAGTAGCATAGGATGCTTTTCTAGAATGTCTGGGAATATGGGAAAGTAATTCTAAAATGAAAGTTTGATTAAATGGTGATAATCCACGGGGATGGAGATGCTGGTATTTAATGGTGATGTTGTAACTTTAAAGGAACAGTAAATTTTGAATGTAATGCCAAGAAAGTTTAAATGTGGTTTTTGTTCATGGTTAATTAATGTGCAAAGAATTAATCAACGTAAAGTGGAATTGATGAAAAAGGGAATGAAGTAACCTAATGAAGTTCTTTAACTGGTTGTGTGCTTATAGGATGCCTAGTCTTAGAAATAGCAGCCCGGAGTCCGATAGACGTTAGCTGCAGTTGAGGCTAAGACTAGTTTATGCCCATAGTGTGGTTGTGAGTTATATATATATTTTGTACTTTTGTGTTTCTATACGCTACTTCACCCTGTCGGTAAGGGCAACTGACACCCCGGGGATTCTGAGCCCTGGGGGGGTGTTTTCCCCAACATTCCGATGGGAGGGTGAATGGCTGACTACCCCCTTTGACCCCGCTCTCTTCTCTTGGTAGATACTAGTGTCGTTGGCACAGCGGTTAGTTTTCCCCATATATGAGTGTAGAGGGCTGTAATGGCTTGCGGTTATTTCCACACATATATTCTGGATGTAGTATCTTATGGACTACTATAGGTGTAACGTGTATAGGCTGTGATGGCTTGAGGATCCTTACGCGGTGTATGGGCTGTAATGGCTTGAGGTACAATACCCGGCGTATAATACACGTTATGCGGGCTGTGGTGGCTCCCGGAACCTACCTGGTTACTTTTGGTTGTGAGGATGGTGTGGTGCTTAGTCCAGGTGTCTGCGGGCAAGCCTTTGTGGTGCACGTGGTACAGATTGTGGAGCTTAGCCCAAGTTTATACGGGTAAGCCTTTGGAGAGAGATGTACAGGACGTATGTCGTTGAGGCAAAACGGCAAACCAGTGGGGAAGTAGTAGCGGGGTACCCTTGATATTCTTTACTATATGCTATATTCTTGTATGCGTTACTTGGAGAGAGTAGCCATGGTGAGGTTGGAAACATAGTATACCTGTTAGGTGACGAGTTAGTTTCACTGTTGTTCACTGTGCTTTAGCATGCTTTCCTTACTTTTGCACGAGAGGCTTCGGGGAGGATCCTACTGAGTATGCTGTTATACTCACCCTACGTATATATAAACTGTTTTTCAGGTCACTTGGAGCAGGTTGAAAATCAGACTGGTTACTACTAGCTTGTGGTTGCAGGAGCTGTTCGGGCTTGTGATCGCTGCTGATTTACTTTCTTTTGGGTACTTGCAGTTTTCCTCTTTTCGGTTGTAGTACTTTTGCATGACATTACATATGTACTTGGGTTTTCTTTTATACTTTAGTTCTGAGTTGGAGTTGGTTGGTGTCTATCTTATCTCTCTCTTCCGCATGTGTTCTTTTAGAGGGTAATGCCTCACATTTGTGTGTTTATTATACCATCGGTGCTAGTCGCCAACCCGGGACCTACTGGAGGCTGGACTCGGGGGTCATTATCTCCCTTTTCACATTGCCGGCCCAAGAGGGGTACACTTTGTGGGGAGGGGGTCGTGACAGAGTGGTATCAGAGGCAGGTTGAGGGATAGGATGGAGTTTGGAGTTAGGCACAGGTGAGGTTGCATGGGTTGGTAGGGCAACGGTGTCATTCATGTTTAGCAAGTGGGGTAAACACTGGAGACCGGCAGAGACATAGGCGTTTAGGGCCCCCTATGATCTGTTGCACGGACCTTTAAGTTAACAATGGCTACTAAACAGGGTGATACTGGTTGCAGGGTAGAGACCTAGGAAAGGATCATGCATCATTCTTCTTTGTGTCTGTGTTTGAATGGGTAGACCTTGGGATAGGTTAACCTAAAACAAATGAAAGAAAACAATTAATTAATTAATGTTGAGTCTTCCATATTCCAGGCTTAGGAGCTCTAATTGTTTGTTATTTTGCAGGTATGGCTCCAGGTCGACGTCCTCGTCAGGTTTGCGTAGAAGACGTCAGGTTTGCGTAGAAGACGTTCAGCAGGCTGTTCCAGCAGGTCGCCGCAGGGTAGAGGTTGACGACGACGATGCTTGGAGGAAGACACTCCGAGAGTTTCAGCGCCAGAGTCTGCAGAAGTATGAGGGCTCCGTTTCAGATGCAGTCACGGAAGACTGGTTAGAGGAGGTCGAGATAGGCTTCAGTTCGATCTGAGCTCGGAAGGAGCATTGGGTGTCCTTAGTTGTGACGATGCTGCGTGGAGTAGCAAGGCAGTGGTGGTTGTTATTCCTCGGGGATCGTGAGGAGTCGGCGATCTCATGGGAGGAGTTCCGAGACAAGTTTAGAGCCGAGTTCCTTTCTTCGACTGCGAAGACGTCTAGTCGCCAGGAGCTTCTTACCCTTCGGTAGGGGGGCTCCGGTGTTCGAGAGTTTGGAATATGTTTCAGGAACCTTCTACGATATGCTTCAGACCTGTTACCAGATGAGGAGGTCAGGGCGAGGCATTTCAAGGAGGCTTTGCGTCCAAAGATCCAGTGTCAGGTCACCCCATTTATGTTGAAGACATATCTTGAGGTGTTGGCGAGGGCAGAGGTTGTTGAGAGGACTTTGGCCATGACCGGATCGTCACGAGAGGGGAATCAGCACGATTCCTCACGGAGCAGAGCTGTGGTCCGGGGTTCCCGGTTTTCAGGGCAGAAGAGTTTCCGTTCAGCCAGGGGTAGGTCCCAGTCCTTCACATCTCGTTTCTCCGGAGGCAGCAACTCTCAGGCCTATGCCAAGGGATCAGGCGCTTGTTTTTCTTGTGGTGGTCGTGGCCATCAGCAGCGGGAGTGCCCGACCTTTCAGAGCGGTCATCGTGCACCGGGCGCTCCGCTCCAGGTTCCCCCATTGAGGCAGTTCCAGCCAAGGCAGCAACAGCAGGTTGCACCAGCTTTCGATCAGCAGAGGGGAGATGGGGCGGGCAGAGGACAGCCCCATGACGCTCCCCGTCCTCAGAGAGCAGAGCGCGGCTGTGGTGGTGGTCGTCATCAGGGTCAGAGAGGCCGTGGAGGAGGTCGTGGTCAGCTTCATGCTCTAGCGTTGTCAGCTCCAGACGAGTCAGATGTCATTCGAGGTACCCTTTGCTTGTTTTCTACCTTGGTGTATGCCTTATTTAATTCAGGAGCGACACACTCCTTCATATCACCTACCCTTGTCCACGCTTTGGGACTTGAGGTAAAGAGGCTTCCAGTGCCATTGGCGTTGACTACGCCAGTTGGAGGTCGAGCTAGCTTGTTTGAAGTATGTAGAGACTGTGAGCTAGTGTTGGGGCAACACCGCTCTTTGGGAGATTTCCTATGTTTACGGATACAACCATACGATGTCATCCTCGGCATGGATTGGTTGTATTCGGTGCAGGCTATCGTGGATTGCTTCAAGAAGAAGGTCATCTTCATCGGTGCGGATGGAGAGCAGGTGGTGTTTGTTGGTGAGAGAGATCCTCGGATGGGTCATAGGCGCGTTCCATCCTTATCAACCATGGCGGCTGAGATGATACCGAGTTCTTCAGAGGATCGGCAGTTGGCGTTTCCTAGGGTCGTAGAGGAGTACCCTGATGTTTTTCCAGAAGAGGTTGTAGCCTTACCCCCTCAGCGAGAGATCGAGTTTGGAATCGAGTTACAGCCAAGAGCGTCTCCTATATCTATAGCGATGCAAAGCGGGCTCGCGGCCCGCGGGCTTTGCGGGTATGGGGCGGATGTGGGGCGGGGCGGGCCTAAAAATTTTGACCGTTTAGAGTGCGGGCCAATGTGGGTTGAGCCCGCGCGGGTGCGGGCTTATGCGGGTTGAGCCCGCGCGGGTGCGGGCTTGCCCGCGGGCCTGATTTAAAAAAAATATATTATTTTTACAATATATGTTTCTTTAACATTTTAGTTTTTTTAATAAAAAAAATCATGGTTAAACGTTGACATATGATTTCTCACCGTAATTGCCATGTTAATTCACCATTTATTCACATGTGAATTTTAAATAGGCATATATTTATTTTTTTAATACGATGTTATATTATTTATATAGTAATTATTAACCATATTCACATGGTGTGTCAACCCATCTCTTGAAAAATGGAACTCATCGCCCCTGCGCATGGTTTCAATTCTATAAGAGTTATTATAATCATAATATTTTTAGGTCGATTTAATTTTGTTATTATTTAATTTTATTTTGTTATTAAGAGAATTTGATAGAACCTCGTGAAAACACTAATAGCTTCCTTTGAAACTGATCGTTACCTGGAAAGACTTCATTCATTCACAGGTTTAGTTGTTCATATCACCACACAACCAACATTATCATTCATCGCTCATCACCGATCACTCACCTACTTTCTATCGCAACAGTTCACCACCACATCGGCGTTACCGCATGCCACTATTAACCCACAAAAAAATGTTCCATCACATCCTTTAAAAATCTAGTTATTGTTAATTCATACTTCTCCCCACAAATACCTTTATGAATGATAAAAAATACAGTATTTAAATGATTATAAATGATATTTTTTTTGTAAATGTGGGAAAGCCCGCGGGCAACCCGCGGGTTTATGCGGGGCGGGGCGGGCTTGAAATTTTTTGTTCGCATTATATGCGGGCTTTTGCGGACAAACCCGCGCGGGTTCAAACCCGTGCGGGCTTGGCCCGCCCCGCCCCGCCCCGCCCGTTTCGCATTACTATATATCTATGTCTCCATATAGGATGGCCCCTTCTGAGTTACGAGAGCTACGTATACAGCTTGATGGTCTGTTGCAGTGCGGTTTTGTTCGACCAAGTGTGTCACCATGGGGTGCACCAGTTCTGTTCGTGAAGAAGGTCGACGGCAGTTTGCGGTTGTGTGTCGATTATCGTCACTTAAACAAAGTGACAATAAAGAACCGTTATCCTCTTCCGCGGATAGATGATTTATTCGATCAACTAAAAGGTGCAAGTTGGTTCTCAAAGATCGACTTGCGGTCAAGATATCATCAGATGCATGTAAAGGATGAAGATATCCCGAAGACTGCTTTTCGTTGTCGTCATGGGCATTATGAGTTCGTTGTAATGTCGTTCGGCGTGACGAATGCTCCAGCTGTGTTCATGGGATTGATGAATGTTGTGTTCCGTGAGTTCCTGGACAAGTTCGTTGTAGTTTTCATCGACGACATCCTTGTGTACTCCACGTCTGAAGAGGAGCATTTCAGAGCATCTACGAGCCGTTTTGGGAGTTCTTCGTCGACATCAGCTGTTCGGAAAGTTGTCGAAGTGTGAGTTTTGGGCTCGAGAAGTCCGTTTCTTTGGGCATGTTGTATCCCAACAAGGAGTAGTTGTGGATCCATCGAAGATAGAAGTTGTTGTGTCTTGGGCAGCCCCCAAGACAGTGTCAGAGGTGCGAAGTTCCCTTGGTCTCACAGGCTACTACAGGAGGTTCATAGCCAATTTCTCCCGAGTTGCAACTCCTCTGACAGCTTTGACCAGGAAAGACCAAGCTTTCATAAGGACTGATCAGTGTCAGGCAGCTTTCGAGTATCTAAAAGGAAAGTTAGTAAGTGCTCCAGTCCTTTGTCTTCCAGCTGAGGGAGTTCAGTTTGATGTTTTCTGCGATGCTTCACATCTGGGGTTAGGTTATGTCGTCATGCAGCAGAGGTCAGTTGTTTTTTATGAGTCTCGGCAGTTGCGTCCCCATGAACGTAACTATGTCACTCATGATCTTGAGTTGGCAGTCGTGGTGTTTGCTCTGAAGTTGTGAAGACATTACCTCATTGGTGAACGCTTTGTGTTCTTCACCGACCATAAGAGTTTGAGGTATGTTTTCTCCCAGCGTGACTTGAACTTGCGACAGCGTCGGTGGATGGAGTTCTTGCAGAAATAAGACTTCGATATATCGTATACACCTGGAAAAGGGAATGTTGTAGCTGATGCGCTGAGCCGAAAGTCACGTAGTGATGCTGTGCGTGAATCCGGTGATTCCTGGAGAGTAGTGGAGGAACTGTCAGCTTTGCATCTTGACATGGGAGAAGTTGGGGGTAGAGGTTGTCTTTTCCAGATGACGGTACAGTCATCCCTGATGCAGAGGGTAGAAGAGTCCCAGTTGGGGGATCTAGAGGTGGAGGTTTGGAGAGACCGAGTTGTTTGTAGTGAGGCCCCTGATGGTTGGTCTGAAGATGAACAACACAGAGTGTTGTATCATGGAAGGTTTTTTGTTCCCTTGGCGATGCGCGAGACGGTCCTCAGAGAGTTTCATGGTTCTCTTTTAGCGGTGCATCCTAGTGTGACAAAGATGTACCGATCCTTGAGGAGTCAGTTTTGGTGGCCTGGGCTGAAGCGTGCGGTTGCGGAGTTTGTGTCTCGATGTTTAGTCTGCCAGAAGGTGAAGGCCGAACACCGTATTCCTGGTGGTCTTCTCCAGCCATTAGAGATTCCTCAGTGGAAGTGGGAGGAGATCTCAATGGACTTTGTTACAGGTTTACCTCGAGCTCCGGGAGGACATGATGCTATATGGGTGGTCGTGGATCGTTTAACAAAATCGGCCCACTTCATAGCAATCAAGGAGTCGAGCTCAGTGGAAGTTTTGTCGAGGCAGTATCTGGAGGAGGTGGTGAGACTTCATGGAGTCTCAAGGACGATCATTTCTGATTGAGATCCTCGTTTTACCTCCAGGGTGTGGAGGGGTCTCCAACATGCTTTTGGTTCTCAACTCTGCCTTAGCACTGCTTTTCACCCTCAAACGGATGGTCAGACAGAGCGAACCATCCAGACTCTTGAAGACATGTTACGCTCTTGTGTTCTTGATTTTGGAGGTTCATGGATGAGGCACTTACCCTTGGTGGAGTTCGCTTACAATAATAGTTTTCACTCCACCATCGATATGGCGCCGTTTGAAGCCTTGTATGGCCGGCCTTGCCGTTCTCCGTTGTGCTGGACTGGGGTCGGAGAGTCAGCAATTCTCAGACCGGAACTAGTGCAGAATACAACAGAGATGGTTCAGGTGATTCGTGAGAGGATGAAGACAGCGCAAGATCGTCAAAAATCATATGTCGATCAAAGACGGAGACCCTTAGAGTTTGATGTTGGGGATCATGTGTTTCTGAAGGTGACTCCCCGTCGTGGGCAGCGAAGGTTTGGTCGTGGGAGTAAGCTTTCTCCCCGCTTTGTTGGGCCTTTCGAGGTGTTAGCTCGTGTTGGAGCTGTGGCGTATCGAGTAGCGTTTCCCCCTCAGATGAGTCGGATACATGACGTTTTCCATGTATCACAGCTACGTCGTTATCTTCATAACGACTCCCACATCATCGATTGGGGAGAGATCCATGTTGATGATGATGCCACCTTTGAGGAGCGACCTGTGGAGATCCAAGACCGCAAGGAGAAGGTGTTGCGCGGGCGATCCATCCCTTTAGTTCGTGTCTTGCGGCGACACGGCGGTTTGGAAGAGAGTACTTGGGAACGTGAGTCACAGATACGCGCTCAGTACCCAGAGTTGTTTGATGTTTAACTCTTTTCATGTATCGTTGTAACTTATGTGGTTGTGGAACTTTCATGTTTATGAGACGACATCCTTTGTTGCTTTGGTGACTTGATCTCTTTTGAGAGGTATCTCGGTGGGTGGTTGTTCAGACCCTGTTTCGTTTTCTCTTTAGGTGGGTTTTGGATTCTCGAGGATGAGAATGTTTTAAGAGGTATCTGAAGTAATGGCCCAGACCTCTCCGGTCCATTCCTTTGTGAAAATGCGGTACGAGAGGTGTTCCGGGAAGTCAAGGTGACTTGGGGGTGCGTTTGGGTGGACTTTTGAGGAAAGTTAAAGGGTAATAGCTTTCACACGGTTGGCGCACGGTTTGCCTAAACCGTGCGGCCAAACCGTGCAAGGCTGATCTTGGAGGCAGTGGCTAACGCACGGTTAGCGCACGGTTTGTCTAACCGTGCGGACTAACCGTGCGAGGAGTGATTGTCGAGGCAGAAGCTAACGCACGGTTAGCGCACGGTTTGTTTAACCGTGCGGGCACTTAAAGTTAGATCCTAAAATTGTGGATCTAACTCGTTTTGCCTTTAATCACCTCGTTTAAGCCCCTAATCGGCCATAACTCGGGATTACCCTTCCTTGGAGGTGGAAGAACCTCTCCCAAGCGTTTTGGAGGCGATCCGGAGGCTTCTCTTCGCGAATCGAAGCCGGTTTCTCAAGGTATGTGATCCTTTTGTTTGGTTTCTTAGATCTATCTAGATCTGCTCCTCTTCTCTCGTCTTCTTAGATTTATGCCCGTTATGGGTAGATCTAGGTGTGTGGATGTCGTTTGTGATGAGCTTTGGCCTTGATTGTGTTAGGAGAGGAGATCTAAGGAGGATTCGTGGAGAATCGACCCGGTTTCTTGGGCGTTCATCGACCGTTGTGGATTTCCTCGAAAACCCTTGAGGTAGGGGATTTGTGGCTTCTCTAATTGTTCATGTGCAATCGTAGAGCTAGCATGATTTAGCCCTTTGGATCACAATGAAATTGACCTAATTAAATACTTGAATCGGATTAAGAAATTGCATTGAACGCATGTTGTTGTCTCATGTTTGCTAGATAGTGTGATATCTATGCCTTGCTTGTTAGCATGTTGTTCTTGATGAATTTGATAAAGAACGTAAAGCCGGAATTAACTGATAATTAATTGGCTAAAAATAAAGAGGCATGAAAAAGAATCTGGTTCTTGTGGTAATTTGATATTGATTAAGTTGGCATAGTAAGCATGTTTAATCATTGTGATAGCTTACTGTTTTGGTTCATTATGTTGGAACCAACGAATTGAATATGTTAATTCAAGATGGATTTATGAACTTGATTGATTGGATTCCCTGAAGGGTTCGGAGTTACCCTCTTGTTGTGAATTAGGGCTAAAATCTCATTTGATGTGATTGTTGGTGTTTGTTGTTTGAAGGCGGATGCCTTGTTAAAGGGCCAAGAGCCCATTTGTTGTAATGATTGTTTTCCTGCTGTTTGTGTTGTGATGTGACCCTGGAAGGGGTGCTGTGATATCTGGTGTTGTGATGTGACCCTGGAGGGGTCTTGTGATATGTGGAGGCAGGGAGGCCTTGTGGTTGTGGCAGCGGATGACGCCTAGAGTGGCGAGATGCATCGTTTTATGCATGTGGGTGTCAGGGAGGACACCGTGGATGATGGAATGGGATGGTTGTGATTGTTGGATGTTGTTGATCCTTGGTTGTTTATCTGCTTTACTTTTCCCCACTGCTCAAGGCGGCTGGTTTTGCTTACCCTTCTTCCGAAAGGGGCAAAGACGCGCGGGGTATGTCACGTGCTTTCCATGTTTAGCCTCTCGATGGAGAATGGGCCTACGCTCTTGCTATAGGCGGCAAAGACTCGACGGGTAGTATGTCTACTCACCGTGTTGAGCCCCCTTGTGTTTAGTAGCATAGGATGCTTTTCTAGAATGTCTGGGAATATGGGAAAGTAATTCTAAAATGAAAGTTTGATTAAATGGTGATAATCCACGGGGATGGAGATGCTGGTATTTAATGGTGATGTTGTAACTTTAAAGGAATAGTAAATTTTGAATGTAATGCCAAGAAAGTTTAAATGTGGTTTTTGTTCATGGTTAATTAATGTGCAAAGAATTAATCAATGTAAAGTGGAATTGATGAAAAAGGGAATGAAGTAACCTAATGAAGTTCTTTAACTGGTTGTGTGCTTATAGGATGCCTAGTCTTAGAAATAGCAGCCCGGAGTCCGAGAGACGTTAGCTGCAGTTGAGGCTAAGACTAGGTTATGCCCATAGTGTGGTTCTGAGTTATATATATATTCTGTACTTTTGTGTTTCTATACGCTACTCCACTCTGTCGGTAAGGGCAACTGACACCCCGGGGATTCTGAGCCCTGGGGGGTGTTTTCCCCAACATTCTGATGGGAGGGTGAATGGCTGACTACCCCCTTTGACCCCGCTCTCTTCTCTTGGTAGATACTAGTGTCGTTGGCACAGCGGTTAGTGTAGGACCCCGGGACACCCTGAGAGGGGAGGGGTGAATCAGGGTGGCAACTTTTTCTTCTTTAAGTTGTAGATCTTGTTCCCACGTTGGTAGAAACTACTTAAACCTGTATGATGGATATGATCAGCAATTAAACATTCACATGCAGAGACAGATGACACGGCTATTTTTACTTGGTTCACCACTAAGGGCTACGTCCAAGGAGTATACGCCGGCAGGTTGTCGGTCGTACCTAAATCCACTATGCTTCACTAGCTGCGGATACAAATGTTCGGGTACAGACACTCTGTCCCAGGCTCACTGCCTTTACAATTGTTCAGGGATAGCTCACTGCGTCCCTCGGGTCACTCCCGTTGACTCCCCCTGGCTCACTGCCGTTGGTGAAGTCTCACTCAGTTTATAGACGTGAAGGTCCCTTCAATAAATGTGCATTGATGTTCTTTGTCTCCTGTTCAGCATGAGACTTTGCTTGCATCAGGGTTCAGAGTTGATGCTCTTTATAGTTCAATCTTTCTTCTTTAGTGCAATGATTGAATGCACTATATCCCCTTGTCTTCGTTTGCCTGAATCACAATCACTTATGCGATTGCTCAATAAATGATGTTCAGCTTACTCGGCATTCGTCAGAATCAATTCACCATGTATGCATGAGATCATGCATGTATCATTTATATTTCTTCTTTAATCTCGCTTTTCACCGAAAGTATCAGGCAATCTTTAGCTCTTGTGCAACTCCAGAAAGGCGGACATGCTTCAACAATATTCGGATCTCCTTTTCAAGCCCGGCGCGCAAGTCTCTATCTGGCGCGCAAGTCTTAGGCGCGCATGTATAACCTGGCGCGCAAGTGTCTCCAAAGCACCTGCGCGACTCTGCCTTCTTGAACTTCAAACCTGCGCGACTCACTTCCTTCCTTGCCCAAATCACCTGGGGCGCTCAACCATCAGTTGGCGCGCAACCTCTACTTGCGCGACCCAACTACCACTTTCGCGGCTCAACCACCTGCGCGACGAGAGCTCGAACAATCTCAAAGCCTTGAGCTCCGTAAGAAATGAGGAGGGGTGGTCCAGTATTTATAGGCAAACTGGACCCCCTGCGCGGCGGCGCGCAAGTCATCCATCGGCGCGCAAGTCTCGGCCCCTGCTAGGCACTTGCGCGATCAACATCCAAACTTGCGCGAACATCTTGCCTTTGCCAAATTTGGATCTTCTGATCTCGAAAAACCATAGGCGCGCAAGTTATAATGCATTCAAGGCGTCGGCGCGCAAGTCTCTTCCCGGCACATAATTCACCTGCGCGACCTCACCAAAACTTGCGCGACCCTTATCCCTTTGCCATATTTTGATGCTCTGATCTTCAAAAACATATGGCGCGCAAGTTTCCTATCCTCCAAGAGTATGGCGCGCAAGTCCCTTTGCCAAAATCACTCTTCTTCATTTGTTGATTTTGAGGCCCTGAAATTTGGCAAACACTGGAAAACGGCGCCACTTTGTATCTGCTCTTTTTGTACCGCCTCCAGATCATCCATTCCTCTGTCGATGTTCTTGAATCAAACATAGATCGTTGACCACAACTCTTGAACTCGACATGTCATCATGGAATCTCTTTTGTCAACAAATTTGTATGTCGTTTATTTGCTTTGTCAACAAGCACGATCACCTCGACATCACTTCTTCTTGGTGATCTGTATCCTTCAGCAACTCTTTTGCTTTTATCACAAACTCCACTATTGTGATATGTATTCTTTGAAGGATACAGCTTTAGTACCATCATCTTCTATGACAGTGTGATGTGCATGGCCATTTCATAAGTCAACTCATTGGCACATTGCCTCCTTCATCAACCGTCATGATCAACTTCATGCAAACCATGTGATTCAATCCGTCAAGAAGTCTCTAGCATGGTTCTCATGCAATCATGAGTAATTGCATGGTCTTCATCAAAACCCATTGTTCTCATGCAATAATGAGGAATTGCAAGGTCTTCATCAAAGCCCATGGTTCTTATGCAATAAGGAGGAATTGCATGGTCTTCATCCAAAAACACCATCCTGCTTTAATCCTTGGATGGATTACTCCTCACATTCTTCATTGTTGTAAACAATGTATCACCTTTGACACATGTTCTTTGAACTTACGATCAGCACAACAATCGTCTGAATCACTACTCCTCTACTTCATCGGAGTACTTCATGATCTCTTTCATTTTGATATTCCATTGACAACTATTGACAACAAATACAAACCTATACACAAAGTGGTTCCAACAATCACCCCCTTTGTATTTTGTTGTCAATACCTTAAACATCTTCTGGAATGAATTTGTCAATGTCAAAATGAGAATCTTCTATTCAATCAACTTTTCTTTTCAAATGTTCATTTCACTTTCTCTCCCCCTTATTGACAAGAAATACAAAGCACATGGTAGGGAGGGTATCAATCCACACTTAAGCAATGTTTCATTAATCATTTCACTCTAAGTCTACTTGAGCAATGCTCGATGTAGAAAACAAGAGGATTTGATTAAGTCAACAAGGGTGTCCATTATCCACAGATCATGATACCAACATGAGATGATAAATCATGTATCTTGTCTTCAAGGGTTTACCACTTTAATTTCAGGTAGAAGAAGATCAACTATGATAGAGAATAATCAACCTGAAACTCCTGCACTCACATCAGCAAATAGATCAAAAACATTCAAGTGCAATCGGCAGGATAAGTGACCTTGGGGCACTTCCATTCTCTTTATGTCACTGATCAATTCAGTTACTCCCCCTTTGTAGAATAATCTTTGATCTGAGTACCCAAGGGATAGAGATTGAGAAATGACAGACCTTCTCCATTGGTGTGTTCTTCAAGAAATTCACAGAATAACTGCTTTTGAGTCCACCTGGAGTTGATATTGATTGAAACAGTGATTAAGGATGCTTCTTCATTTTTCTCCCCCTCAAGGGAAAAACTCCTCATCATCTTCATCAAGAGTGATCCTTCATCATCATAATCTTTGAATATCAATTGAAGAATCTACTAAGGATGGAAAATTCTTCAGCTTGGCTATCAAGAGTTGACAGCATTCACTGCTTCTCAGGTTCTCCCCCTGAGAGTATGCTTCACCTTCAATTCCCTGCATTGATAGCACAAATACAATACACAAATTATTACAGGAATAAGGTGGATCATCCTTGCTTCATCAGCAAGACCTGCATGGTTGAGGTTCTTTTCTCAACCATGTTCCTTTGTTCGCTCCAGTCTTCATGCCTACACACTTAAACATATGTTCCGACATCTGTTGGTGTGGCATGGCTCTGTTCACATTCTCTTCTGCTTTGTGTGGAGAATTGTTCTGCTTAGCAGTCATCATGAATGATACATTCTTACTCCTCTTAAGGACTGCTTCTTGCTCTGGTATTAAGGTTAGGCAACCTTTTGCAATGTGACCAGATTTCTTGCATCTCTCACACAGAACATCTTTGACACGTGTGTTTCTCTTTGTTTGCAATCTCTCCTGCACTGTGTCTTCATCATGTGAAAGTTTTCCTTTTCCTTTGTCACCAACCCTGGCCTTTTCATCTTCAAGTTTCCTCATTCGTTTCAAATCTTCTGGTCAGATGACCAATATGTCATTTGGAACTTTTGCAGCTGGTTTAGGTCTTCCACATGGGTTCATCCGAGATTCATCCCACTTAGTGTTTCTTTGGGATGAATGACCCTTCAATTTCATGGATCTAAAATCCTGGGTCTTCTCAGCTTCCCTACTTGAGATCTTCTTGGGGAAGTGTGTGTTCACAACATTCTTCTGATTTCTCCCCAAGGTACTTTCTTCATACTTGGATGGCTTGTGTGGTCTTCTGTTCTTATCGGCTCTGGATATCTGTTGACCTAGGCATGCACCATTCTTGTGACCACTGTCGTTGCATACATCACAGATGTTATCAAGCATTCCAAATCTGTTTGCTGTAAACAGATGCTTCTGGACCTGTGGATGTTGCTTCTTCTTCTCTGGCTTCCTCCCCTTTGATATAGGCTTTCCCTGTGCTTTTCCATGAAAGGGATTATAAAAACAATCCAGTGCACAGTGCCCAAATCTATTGCAGCACCAACATTGGCCCAAAAATCTTTTCTTCTTTGTTTCTTCAGTATTAAGTTGTTGGGCCATCTGCTTAATCGTTTGTGCTCTATTTGAGGAAGAAGCTTCCTCCTTTTTCTTCCTATCCACCCTAGTCATGGTGGTAGGTTTCTTCTTCTCACCGATCCTCATCCATACTTGTTTAGAGCTTTTCTTCCCACCTGCACTGATTGTCGGAGTGTATTTAGAAACATGAGTGCAAGATGGTCTGGATGGTACCTTCACTTTCTCAGTTGTCTGTGATAGATCAATGAGCGAAGTCATGATCTTCTTATCACATTTTGGAGGTCTTTTGACAATAGAATCCTCCATTGAGCATTGAGTACCGGCAGCAACTGATTCTTGATGTGGATAATCAAGAGTTGTCATAATCTTCTTGTCACATGTTGGAGGCATTTCAGCTTTAGACTCCTCCAACGAACATTGAGTGCAAGCATCACTCATTTCATTCTTTTGTGAAGTCTCAATATGTGTGTTCTCAATCTTGGTCAATTGAGCTTCCAATTTTTGACCCACAATATTGAGGATGATCTTCTGATCTTCAATCGTGATCATCTTCTCTTCACAATTCTTCTTCAACCTTTCAACCTCATCTTCATGCATCTTAACTTTGTTTTGTAACAAAGAGTCAAGTTCCCTGAATTTAATGGAAGTTTATTCCAGACAAAAATTCTTGACTTCATTGTTCTTCTTCAGCTCAGCTTCAAGTGCATGGATCCGTTCTTCCAGAGTATTGCTGACTTCACCTTTTTCTTCAAGGGCTTTCACCCGTTTGGTGAGCTTCATACTTTCCATAATTTTTCCTTCCAGCCCCTTTTCCATATTGTCCGCTTCCCTTTCAAGTCTAGTGATCTCAACCTGCATAGATTGAAATCGGCTACAGATAATAACAGCCCTTTCTTCTGGAATATCATGCAGATATGTTTTGAGTTTTTCTTGAAAGCGTGAATTGGGGGTGTCATCCTTTCCTCTGGAAGAATTCTGAGTCACCTGCTCGATACTTTCCATGCCTGATGTTTCTTCATTTTTGGAATGGCATGGAGAACAAGACATTGCATCTTCTTTGGATATGAGGGACTTCTTTAGCTGCTTTTTCTCTTTCTTTTTCCTGTTTGTCATGGTCTTGCTAGATGTAGACGTCTGCTCAGAAACTTCATCAAGACTGCTCTTCATTGTTGACTTTAGGAAAGAAACTCAAATCCTCTTCTCAATAGAATTACTGGAGAATATCCAACATACGTCAACCTTTGGCTCTGATACCACTTGTAGGACCCCGGGACACCCTGAGAGGGGAGGGGTGAATCAGGGTGGCAACTTTTTCTTCTTTAAGTTGTGGATCTTGTTCCCACGTTGGTAGGAACTACTTAAACCTGTATGATGGATATGATCAGCAATTAAACATTCACATGCAGAGACAGATGACACAGTTATTTTTACTTGGTTCACCACTAAGGGCTACGTCCAAGGAGTATACGCCGGCAGGTTGCCGGTCGTACCTAAATCCACTATGCTTCACTAGCTGCGGATACAAATGTTCGGGTACAGACACTCTGTCCCAGGCTCACTGCCTTTACAATTGTTCAGGGATAGCTCACTGCGTCCCTCGGGTCACTCCCGTTGACTCCCCCTGGCTCACTGCCGTTGGTGAAGTCTCACTCAGTTTATAGACGTGAAGGTCTCTTCAATAAATGTGCATTGATGTTCTTTGTCTCCTGTTCAGCATGAGACTTTGCTTGCATCAGGGTTCAGAGTTGATGCTCTTTATAGTTCAATCTTTCTTCTTTAGTGCAATGACTGAATGCACTATATCCCCTTGTCTTCGTTTGCCTGAATCACAATCACTTATGCGATTGCTCAATAAATGATGTTCAGCTTACTCGGCATTCGTCAGAATCAATTCACCATGTATGCATGAGATCATGCATGTATCATTTATATTTCTTCTTTAATCTCGCTTTTCACCGAAAGTATCAGGCAATCTTTAGCTCTTGTGCAGCTCCAGAAAGGCGGGCATGCTTCAACAATATTCGGATCTCCTTTTCAAGCCCGGCGCGCAAGTCTCTATCTGGCGCGCAAGTCATAGGCGCGCAAGTATAACCTGGCGCGCAAGTGTCTCCAAAGCACCTGCGCGACTCTGCCTTCTTGAACTTCAAACCTGCGTGATTCACTTCCTTCCTTGCCCAAATCACCTGGGGCGCTCATCCATCAGTTGGCGTGCAACCTCTACTTGCACGACCCAACTACCACTTGCGCGGCTCAACCACCTGCGCGACGAGAGCTCGAACAATCTCAAAGCCTTGAGCTCCGTAAGAAATGAGGAGGGGTGGTCCAGTATTTATAGGCAAACTGGACCCCCTGCGCGGCGGCGCGCAAGTCATCCATCGGCGCGCAAGTCTCGGCCCCTGCTAGGCACTTGCGCGATCAACATCCAAACTTGCGCGAACATCTTGCCTTTGCCAAATTTGGATCTTCTGATCTCGAAAAACCATAGGCGCGCAAGTTATAATGCATTCAAGGCGTCGGCGCGCAAGTCTCTTCCCGGCACATAATTCACCTGTGCGACCTCACCAAAACTTGCGCGACCCTTATCCCTTTGCCATATTTTGATGCTCTGATCTTCAAAAACATATGGCGCGCAAGTTTCCTATCCTCCAAGAGTATGGCGCGCAAGTCCCTTTGCCAAAATCACTCTTCTTCATTTGTTGATTTTGAGGCCCTGAAATTTGGCAAACACTGGAAAACGGCGCCACCTTGTATCTGCTCTTTTTGTACCGCCTCCAGATCATCCATTCCTCTGTCGATGTTCTTGAATCAAACGTAGATCGTTGACCACAACTCTTGAACTCGACATGTCACCATGGAATCTCTTTTGTCAACAAATTTGTATGTCGTTTGTTTGCTTTGTCAACAAGCACGATCACCTCGACATCACTTCTTCTTGGTGATCTGTATCCTTCAGCAACTCTTTTGCTTTTATCACAAACTCCACTATTGTGATATGTATTCTTTGAAGGATACAGCTTTAGTACAATCATCTTCTATGACAGTGTGATGTGCATGGCCATTTCATAAGTCAACTCATTGGCACATTGCCTCCTTCATCAACCGTCATGATCAACTTCATGCAAACCATGTGATTCAATCCGTCAAGAAGTCTCTAGCATGGTTCTCATGCAATCATGAGTAATTGCATGGTCTTCATCAAAACCCATTGTTCTCATGCAATAATGAGGAATTGCAAGGTCTTCATCAAAGCCCATGGTTCTTATGCAATAAAGAGGAATTGCGTGGTCTTCATCCAAAAACACCATCCTGCTTTAATCATCCTTGGATGGATTACTCCTCACATTCTTCACTGTTGTAAACAATGTATCACATTTGACACATGTTCTTTGAACTTACGATCAGCACAACAATCGTCTAAATCACTACTCCTCTACTTCATCGGAGTACTTCATGATCTCTTTCATTTTGATATTCCATTGACAACTATTGACAACAAATACAAACCTATACACAAAGTGGTTCCAACAGTTAGTTTTCCCCATATATGTGTGTAGAGGGCTGTAATGGCTTGCGGTTATTTCCACACATATATTCTGGATGTAGTATCCTATGGACTACTATAGGTATAACGTGTATAGGCTGTGATGGCTTGAGGATCCTTACGCGGTGTATGGGCTGTAATGGCTTGAGGTACAATACCCGACGTATGATACACGTTATGCGGGTTGTGGTGGCTCCCGGAACCTACCTGGTTACTTTTGGTTGTGAGGATGTGTGGTGCTTAGCCCAGGTGTCTGCGGGCAAGCCTTTGTGGTGCACGTGGTGCAGATTGTGGAGCTTAGCCCAAGTTTATACGGGTAAGCCTTTGGAGAGAGATGCACAGGACGTATGTCGTTGGGGCAAAGCGACAAACCAGTGGGGAAGTAGTAGCGGGGTACCCTTGATATTTTTTACTATATGCTATATTCTTGTATGCGTTACTTGGATAGAGTAGTCATGGTGAGGTTGGGAACATAGTATACCTGTTAGGTGACGAGTAAGTTTCACTGTTGTTCACTGTGTTTTAGCATGCTTTCCTGGCTTCGGGGAGGATCCTACTGAGTATGTTGTTATACTCACCCTACATATATATAAACTGTTTTTCAGGTCACTTGGAGCAGATTGGAGATCAGGCTGGTTACTACTAGCTTGTGGTTGCAGGAGCTGTTCGGGCTTGTGATCGCTGCTGATTTACTTTCTTTTGGGTACTTGCAGTTTTCCCCTTTTCGGTTGTAGTACTTTTGCATGACATATGCACTTGGGTTTTTCTTTTATACTTTAGTTCTGAGTTGGAGTTGGTTGGTGTTTATCTTATCTCTCTCTTCTGCATGTGTTCTCTTAGAGGGTAATGCCTCCCATTTGTGTGTTTATTATACCCTCGGTGCTAGTCGTCAACCCGGGGCCTACTGGAGGCGGGACTCGGGGGTCATTATCTCCCTTTTCACATTGTCGGCCCAGGAGGGGTACACTTTGTGGGGAGGGGGTCGTGACGCTCTCTCTGCACCAAACTGGGCATCCACGGCATCAGTGACCCAGCTTGAGGGGGAGTGTCTATGGTCTTGTTTTTGGTGTCTTCATTTTTGGTGTCTTCTTTCTTTTTTGTGGGACTCTTATTCCAAGCTATACCTGTTTTAGCTTGAGGGATAGTGTTGGACCCGGTTAATTGTATTTTCGGGTTAAATGTATTTCCGAGTCCCAAATCGAATTCTTCCGACTTGTAATTATTTTCCTTCATCTATAAAAGAATGTCTCCACCTCTCCTTGGCGTAGGGAATTCGTACAAATCTACATATTTTATAACTTTTTTCAAATAATCATTGGATTTTATCATTTCATTATAAAAATTCCAAACAATAGAACATTAAATTCCATTCCATTATATTCCATTCCATCACATATAAACTCCCAAACACATGTTAAGACCGCTGAAATCATAACTTGTAAACTCAAAAGCCAAACAAGTTCTACTTCAGCGGAACTCATTGAGTCTCCAGTTTCCAGATGAGGATTACTACCTTCGTAACACATACCATAAAACTTGTATCAAGCCTGAAGTAACCATGGCATGCATTTAAATATAGATCAAACATCACATCAATGCAAAAGTAAACATTAGCATAGTTTTTTTTTCAATAAACAGCAACCAGCCAAAAATTTCCCCTTTTAAATTTTCATGTTGAATATCACATCAAAGAGTAGAAGCCAGGGGAGCTTCTAAACAAATTAATATGAAAAAAATGGCTTAGCTTAAGATTAGCAGACAAACAAAAGGCTTCAATTAGAATATAAATGATTTATAAATGCAAATTGTTTTTTTCTAAGCTGGCAGAAAGCAGAAAAGTACTTACACGACGCAGTACAGCAAAATAAACATATAGAATACTACTCGTACCAAATTCCCACCAATTACAGCCTTTGCCCCTGACAACTCCTTAGCAAGACTTGAAATTGCACGCCGTAAAAAATCTGCAAACGTTTTTAAGTCGGTAGAAGCCTCATGGTATATGGGTAATCTGCAAAATTATGACATCAATATCAACCATCATAACCAAAAAAAGGAGGGGTTTATTTCAGAAGCAAAACATTTTTTAAAAAAACAAAAAGTATACGCGATCTGGTTCAACCACATCCATCAAACAGATTTACGATGTTCAAAAACTTCATTAAGTCAACTGAAAATAGATTTTATGTATGTGGATGTGATTTGACTTATATGCCGAGTAACACCAGTATGGAAGAACTACGCCGAGTTGGTGACGTCCCAGTGGAAGAACTACTTGAAAATGTTGATGAAACTGCTCATATCAACAAGTTGCACATTTTTTTCAATAGTTTTATCATATAATAACTTTACAGTTGCGTATTTTTAGGCTGAAGCAATTCTGGGATGAGTGACTTCCTAGAAAGTACTTTCAGGAAAGGCATTAATGAAGATAGAACACACTGCATATGGCATCCCGCCTTTTTATTACATAACTTTTCATTACATTTTACAAACAGAGCATCTTTAAAGCCTAGTGTCTTGAAAATCAAGAACATAATACATGAAAACGACATAAAACATTCTTCTAAACCACTTGTAAGGCTTCATCGTAGGTTCATCCTATATACAATTACTGCATCTCATATCCCGGAGACATACATCAAAAGAAAGGGTGAGCATAAGGCTCAGTAAAGGGTAAACAGGGGAATCAGTTTACTTGTGATATCAATAAAAACTTGATGAAAAATATGAATACATGAGCAATGGAAAAAGAGGCATATCATAATAACAAGAACATGAATCATAACTTGAATATGTGGCTACAACGTTTCATTTAGACATTCATGAACATATCACCAAGGTTTATCCCCGAGATGTCATAAAAATTACCAAGGTATCGTGAAACTTGTCATCTCTAGAGATTAATTTTTTTACCCAATGCATTAGAGCGCTATCAGGGCGCACCCTTAATATGTCTTTATTTTCATGTGAGCCACCTAAATCATAATCAAACATTTCATAAATAACCCATGGAAAATAAAAGAAATGGGTTTCATTTCAAGATCGTGACGTTTTAAAAGTTCTTAAAAATAAGATCATTATGTCATTTATCACCCATGGAAAGGAAGTGAGGGTTATATATATGTCAATTCCAGAATCAAATATATCATATTTATATATTTATGAACACCCATAGAAACAAAATAGGTCTGGGTATTCACATAAATAAAACAAGAGAATTTCTGAAGAGAAAGAAATAGAAATTTTAAGGCGAAATTTCTGCAGCATAACGACTATATAACATGATTTTAGAAAACATTGAAAAGAGAGGAGACAAGGGTCACACACATAAATAATTCATAATACAGTATGGGTACATAATAAGATCATGGTATGGATATTTAAATGGCATACCACATGAAAAGGAAACATGAAAGAAAATAGAAGATGCGATTTCTTTTACGAGAAATTCGGCAGCCTAACAGCGTCACTTAAAAATTCAGAAAACAAATTGATGAAAGCGGAAAGGATCTCTCAACAATTAGACATGAAATGGACAGTAATGAGAACATACCCTCAACATAAAGAGATAGAAACTAGAAGACACAACATAAAGAAAGTCATACCTTAAAAGAGGAGGGTGAAAGATTCTCTTACCTTGAAGAGTAACTTCAAAAGCTTGAAGGTCGGGACCTTGGGAGGCTTGAGGGCACCTTGGGAGGACTTCTTGGAAGGTAAAGAGACCAGAACTTCGTTGGGGAGGATTTAAAAATGAAATGAATGAGGGAATGGCTTTGTATTTATAGGAGAAATGGGAGAATAAATTATTAATTTCCAAGGGACACCACATCGGTGGTATTAGTCACTTGCGACACCTCATAGCATATCTTACTATTCATAAGTCGACCAAAATGATTACATACTTATTACATCATTAATGATGTCATTAAACACCCGAAACTCAAAACTGTATTTTTACTATTCACCGAAAATTCAACTGTTTCAGAAAAATCCCAAAAATTCACCTTAACCTAATATCGATGCTCTGAATTCAAAAATGAACTCCATTTTATGAAAATAATTTTCTAATTATGAGATATTTAATTTTTAAGTAAAAACACTATTCACTGAAAATTCAACTGTTTCAGACAAATCCCCAAAAATTCACCTTAACCTAATATTGATGCTCTGAATTCAAAAATGAACTTCATTTGATGAAAATAATTTTCTAAATATTTTTAATTTAATTTTTAAATAAAAACACTATTCACCCGAAAAAAACTAATACTTAACTAATAATTTCTGAAACAGTTATTTATTTATTTTATTGAATCGCATTACCTAATCAAGGTGCCTAAATTATATTAATATTTTATTAAGGAGTTTACTATTCCATTTGGTCACATTACTATTCATAAGCGCAAAATTACTATTCATAAGCGCAAAATTACTATTCATAATTTACTATTCACCAAAAAAATAAGTTGATCTTATTAGACTCTAAATTTCTTACAACTGTAGAAGACCATTTTTTGAAAATCATTACAAATTATTTATTATTTAAGGTTTACATAAATATTTTAAAATATTCATTTTGTTTTCAAAATTCATCAATAATATACAAACTTTACCATAAGAAGAAATAACAATTTTATTTATATCAAAGGATTACACAAAGCAGCTAAGGTCTCGTTACATAGCCCCTTATAACACCAGCATAGGACCTAAGTGTAAGGTGTGCTAAGGTGACAGAATCTTGGGGCGGCTCAGCCAACATTACCCGAGTAGTGACTTCTATCGGCTTGAACTTCTCCCGTAGGCGATTCCGTTCAAACTTCACATGATGAAGTTCGGCTTGGGTTTGGTCCAGAGCAAAGCCCAGTGGTGCTACCTCCTTCCCAAGTTCCGTCAGATGGGCTTCGAACGGCCCGAGTCTACTGGATGAGGCCATCGAATCTTCTTTCTGTATTAATTAACCAAGATCACTTGTATTTATAAATGTAGAGAAATAAAAGAGAGACCCGAACCACCAAGATCCCTCTCCAAAGGAGCCCTTGGGGTGTATTTATAACAAATAATAAAGACCACACCAGACCTCAAGTCCGATGTGGGATGCAGACTCCAACACTCCCCCTCAAGCTAGGTGAACCTAGCTTGGACACATAATGAAAAGAAAACAATAAAACAGACGCTAACACTCCCCCTCAAGCTGGACATACCCAACTTGATGACAAAACATGACGAAATAAAAAGAAAGCTGCAAAAGTTGCTGCTCCCCCTCACGATCGAAGCTCCCCCGCAGGATGATTGATGGAAGATGTTGCGGGCGCAGCAGATGACCACGCAGACCGGCCAGTTGACGGAACGCCAGGAATGTCGCACTAGTGGGGCCGGTCGATGAAACGCCGGGAAATCCAAACTAGCACCGGGAAAACCGCACTTGCGGGGCCGGCGACGGGAGGCGGGGATTCCGCAGAAATGTTGCGGGAGCTGGCGGCGCCAACAGGGCCCGAATCCTAGGTGGTCGAGTTGCTGCGCTAACGAATGGACGTGCCGGCGGACAGAGATGCGGCTGCCGGGAGGTGCCGGGAGGTGCCGGGAGATGCCGGCGAGGCGGGGATGTCGCAGGAGGAGGCCGGCGATGGTGCAGGAGGCCGGGAGGCGGCGCTGGAAGCCGGAGGAGGCCACCTGCGTGGAGCGGCCGGCACGGGTGGAGGCCGGTTGCTGGTCGGAACAGTCCGGATCTGCCCGGATCTGCCCGGAACAGTCCGGATACCGCCGGATCCGGCCGGATCTGGCCGGATCTGGCCGAACATCACCGGATCTGGCCGGAGTAGCCTGGATCAGGCCGGAGCTGTCCGGACCGGGCCGGAAATCACCGGATCCGGCCGGAGCTGTCCAGATCTGGCCGAAAAATCAGGGAAGGGCCGGGAGGGCGCGCGGAGGGCCGGCCGGGAGGCGCGCGGAGGGCCACTGGACAGGAGGAGCGCCGCAAGACGGGGGTCGCCGGACTGAAGGGAGATCCGCCGGGAGCCGCGAGCGCGCAGGAGGCGCTGGAGCAGCGGGAGGCGCCGGGAGCAGCGGGGACGACGCCGGGAGCCGGGGCGAGGCGCGCCGAGGGCGAGGCGTTGGGGCGAGGGCGCTGTGGCGCGAAGGGAGGGCCGCCGTGACGGAGCCGCGCCAGGCAGAAGCGTCGCCGGACAGAGCCGGAGCGGAAGGCTGCCGCGCGGGAGGCTGCCGCGTCGGTAGGGAGAGCTGCCGGGGAGCCGCGCAGGGCAGAGGCGGGACACGAGGCGGAGGGCCACCGGGGAGCCGCGGGAGCAGGAGAGCTGCCGGAAGGGAGGAACGGCAGGAGCGGCGTGGGGCAGAGGCGGAGGGGCGGCGGCGGTAACCCTACGGGGCTGTGAGGCCGCCGCCCCCCGGACGGGGAAACCCTAAAAGAAGGGGGGGGGAAATAGGGAGGGAGGGATTGGGTTTCAAAAAACCTCCTCTGATACCATGTAGAGAAATAAAAGAGAGACCCGAACCCCCAAGATCCCTCTCCAAAGGAGCCCTTGGGGTGTATTTATAACAAATAATAAAGACCACACCGGACCTCAAGTCCGATGTGGGATGCAGACTCCAACAATAAACAATAATTGTAATGTTAAGAGTTTAGTTTCCAACAGTCATATTTACCAACGGTCGTATAACAGTCGAAACCCAATAGTCTCATTTAATTATACTCATTTCGTTAATTAAAGAATATAATTTTGTTAAGTATAAAATAAAATAACACACAAAATTAGGAAACAAAAATTATTCAAAATTTCGGGTCGTTACACTGCAAGAATTGTATTGGCCTATGAAACTAACCATTGGTCTGATAAGTGACTTTGAAAGGCAACAACTTGCAGTTGGCTGAGGAGATAGGATGTTATAAAAAAAGCACTTGGAACTAAACACGAAATTCTAACAAGAGGTGATAGGTCTAGAATTGGTCAGGAAGTACAACAGCTAGAAGTCAATGGATGGTCGGGATACTACAAGTCAATTTCATGTGATAAATTTAAAAAAAAAATCAATTCAATCTACAATACGGAATGATTTGGTAAATTACTTGAAGCAATCAAGTTACAATTAGAAAAGAAGAAACAGAAAAGATAAAAATAAAAACACAGGCTGTAAGGACATATCTAGTACAAAAGAATTCTAAAAAGGGTAACACTCACCAAAACCGGGGCAATTAAGCTAGCTCACTTTATGCTAAAAGTCCAAAAAGTCTTTCTTAAATTGAAAAATAATAATATTTATGTGGTTCCTGGAACTAGAATCAAGTACAAATCTAAAACGCAATGGAGCATTTGCTTGACAAAGCACATGAAATTATCACTCAAAATTACTACTAAGAATAAATATAAATGATTATACAGCAAGAGTAGTAATTCATAACAACTGTTACCTTATATCAAAATTATAGACACTTTTAAATGTTTGAAGAGATTTTAAGACCTTTCCCATTTTAAAGTCACAGGGGCAGAGACTGCTTGAAGAGATATTTGATGTCAGGATGCAACTACGACATGTCCACCTAAGAAAATGCAACCAATTGAACAGAATGTTATGAAAAGGGACACAATTGTACAAATAGTGCATCCGGGAAATAGTCAAATGAACTGAAAAGAAAAGAAAACCTCCTTGGGCTGTAACTAATGTGTATTATCAATTTTTGATCGGAATCAGTCATACTCGAAAAGGATGCTGCTTCTGCAACTCCACGCACCGTCTGCAAGAATCACATAAAAAAATAATTTATATGATTAAAAACCTTTAACTGAAGTATTTACTTGGCTGAGCTAGCGCAGCCATGAGACCAGGAGAGAAAAGACAAAAGATGCTACTTAAAGAGACAGAATACAAATCCAATCCCTGACAAATCAAAGCCAGTGCTTGGAAAAGACCACACCATAAAGCCACAAGGAATGACTTAGCATGAACAGTTTGCAGGTAAAACAATAGTATTTCACATATTTTTTCCAATTTTTTTTATCACAACAGCCACCCAATCATGTATTCAACATCACAGCATAAGCAATCATTTTGAACATGAAGAAAATTTATGGTGGTTTGTGCGTGCTTGAACTCTTCTTGCAGCTGAAAATTACCCATGGGTGGCAAACAGACTACACAAGCCAGTGAAGGTGGATCAAAAGAAAAACAGGTTGAAATCTTTCTGCCCAATGGTTACTGGAAATCACTAGAGACCTCGCGATTTCTATTTAGAACAGCTGGGGTAAATAGTGGATCACTTTATTTTGCAACATCAATTGGGAATTCTTGAAATAATTACGTGTAAATCACCAATTGATAATTACAGGTAAAAATAATGATAATAAATAAAATTAGGGGCCATCAATTCAAGGATTTTAGAATTATTTCCAGGAATCTTTTCCCCTAGAATCGGCGGGAATATTAATATCCAAAGTTTGATTTTATTGGGGTGGATGCTAATTTCTGTGTTTGGTTCAAGGAATCCAAAATTACCAAGAAACAAAATTTATTACATCAACGTTTCAAATTAATGAGTGTATTTAAGCTTCTATGTGTTTATAAATTTATTATATCATTTTATTTATCAAAAAAATAATCTGTATATCATAAATCAACTTGTTTGTAAAAAAAGATGCAAAACTTTATTTTATTTTATTTTATTTTTTGGGAAAGCTCTTTATCTTATTCTATTTATTTATACCCCCCAACCAAACACCGCCTGAAGGAAAAAGTAGATAGTAACTTTGAGAATAAACAGACATGCATTAAACCCTTCAAGATAATAAGACAACACCAAGAGCATGCACCATCCCCATCCAAATGTGCATTCCTAGGAAATTTGTTCTGAGTGTTCCATTTTTCAATTTCAAGCTCTGCTCACATCTCCATTAAACAATATTGATAATATGTTGAAATTAAATAAAACAGAATGAAAAAGAATACCTGACATAGTGTTGCAGTTGAGTTTTTGAATGAGTTGTCACTGGCCCAAACATACAAACCAATCACCTTCATGCCACCCAGTAGCATTCTTGAAACCTGAAAAAATAACCAATTATCTGGATGAGACCACCGAATGACCAGCTATAGAGTTGTTGATCAATTTAGAACACTTCAAAAAAAAAATAGTGGTTAAAATTGTGAATGATAACATAGAAACGGCCAGCAAGTTGCTTCTAAAGGTGAAGCCAACATCTGCAGTAGGATAGAATACACCACATAAAGCCAATCCACGTGCATAATTTCACTGACGGGATATATAAAAAGCTTTTCATTTTTTGTAACGACTTCTGAATGTATAAAATGCCATATTATGATCCAAATTTCCATAACCTAGCCTCCCCATTGTATCCAACTGAAATATCATGTTATGTGCTGCTCGGTTCAGCTGTTCTCCAGACACTGTCAAGTTTTTTTTTTTTCCATTTTAGAGTATAGATATAAGGCATGAAACAAAAATTAGGGTCTCTCGATATTTGCAGATACGGTCTCTGGGATGTGTTATGCTTAAATTTTACGTCTGCGCAATTAACTATTGTGCAATTATGTTTTCGCTCCATGTAAACCCGGAACTTTTAAAACCAGCAAGGATTATCGTTGCTCCCGTTTCCATCAATAAACGAATTCTCAGCATTAGTCATCACTATCAGCTCCCGTCAGATCAAAGAGGAGCAATAACTCAAAATCAAAACACGCTATGTGAGGGGAGACTCGGCTGGGGAGTGTTCTACCTGACGACCATGTTCCGCAACCCAGTCATGGTCGATGACCAGAGATGACGCCTCGGCTTGAGGTCTGCGCTTTGATCCTTTCTTCTCATTGTCCCGAGCTGTATCAATGAACAGAGAAGCGGGCTCTCCCGCATCGTTACGAGGCGTGGGAACCAAATCAAACACGAAACCCCGGTCTAAACCGGAACTGAGATTCCCGACTACAAGACCCACCTGTGAAACACCGCAGCCCAACAGTTCATAAAACCCAGGAAACAACCGCATACGCTGAAGGGAGAGGGGATACCTCGGAGAGGACTCCGGACTGGCTGAGGCGATCCTCCGCCAGTTTCAGTTGGGATTCTTCTCCGACCACCGCTTTCACCATTGTTTTTAGTTTTCCTTCTTCCTGTGTTTTTTTAATGACGATGATAATTTAAAATGTTAGGGAGATTAAAACCACTCAATCACGCATGCAAAATTCTTTGGCATCAAATTTTTTTGGGTATTAGTCATGGATTTCAAGGAACATATTTTGTGTATTGACATAAACATGTTTTAAAGTGTTAAGCATTTAAGATATTTACACGTCATATATAAATTTCAATATTCAATATGTTTTTTTAGCATTTATTGATATTTCACTCAACCATTTGTCTTTAAGATTATTGGTTTGTTAATTAAATGTTCAGTTAATTATAGGGTTGCCAGTGATGAGAAGTCTCTACAATGAGTGTTTATATCGATCATTACACAGCTAATGAAAGCAATTACAAAGATTAAATTTTTACTGTTGTAACCTGAACACCTCTCTTTCATTTTTCAGTTTCATAATACGTTACTGGCATGAATGTTATAAAGGAGAAAACACAAACTTCACTCAATCGGGGAGGTTTGTATTGATCAATAAGTTTCACTTTTTATAATGGTTATTGATAAGTCAAGTTTCCTTGCTCTTGATGACATGACTCGCCCTCATCAACCCTCATTGGGTTGGTGATGAGAATGAGTGTCACGCCAAACTCACCTTCAATGCCACGACCCGCCCCTACTCGGAACCCTTCAGGGTTTGTGGTAAAGATGGAAATGACCTATGAGACCCGATTCTAATAGATCTCAAGTTGATGATTAGCTTCGCAGTGATAAAACATGCATATGGGAGTCATTGCCCCTATATAAATCAAAAACATGATAAGAAACCCATTGATCAATGTCATAATATAAGATAAAATCAAGATCTCACAATAATCCATGATGCATGATATGTCATGCAAATACAAACTGTCTTGCCCCGGCCCGACTTACTCTATGAACAGTAGTCGAATCAGTTTGTGACAAGGTCTCAAGCACGCATTCTCATACACTAGAAGCTGTCGACTAGCAGCGAGAGCTCGGGATGTGTCCATAGGGAGACTATGCCCTCATATCAGAGTAATTGAAACAACAAAAATAACTAAACATCATCTAAAACAGTAAACAATCAGAGTGCAGAAGTGATACATACAGACAAAGCTGTAATAAAATAAAATGTAATAAAGGCAAAGGTCTGAACGACCATGTCATAAATACAACAATTGATCGCTCACTAGGTCGATCACATATACAACAGAAATAAGGAAAATAAATACAATAGGCTCTATAGCTAACTATGAGTCACGTCACATACCCAATACCCACGATCTTGTCAAACTGTTCCCGCCCAATCATAAGAATCCACACGAACGGCTCTGCTCGATCACGCAACCCTAGACCTCATCCCTATCCACCGTGCAATCGTGCTCAACTTGAAAGCAAACATAAGGTATGCACACACACCGAGGTGCATGTACATGAGGTGAGAAATAAATCTTAGTAGGTCACCCCCAACGGTGAACTTATAACCTGCTGTCAAAAGTGCATGCTCATGCAATATGCTAAGTCTAGCTGAGACACAACTGAAATAAAAATATATAAAATAAAACAGTAGTCAATCATTGGGCCCATGATCCCGATAGACCATATTTGCTTCGGTCAACGTCAAAAATGTCTCTGAGCAAGCTACATCGCCACAAGGGGGATACAAGTCATAGCCTTGAGATCACCCGTACTCGCCTCCAATAAATGTAATGAAAGATTCCGGGTATCAAGTGCACATCCAGTAAAATACAATACTGAGTTGGATGCCATACCGCTCAAGTCATGTGAAACCCAGTTCGATGTCGGGTTCCCGGGTCCCGATCTGTAGACAACCAAGACATTAGAGTTTTGATAATTCCTATGGGGGATGACCCTTAAATGATATGTAAGGAATACTCTCCAAATCCGAGATAACACTACTGAAAACTAGGTTATAGTCACGAACCTATAGCCACGATCTTCAAGAAATGTGACTATAGGTATTTATTCCAAGGCTATAGTCACGATTTATATAAAATCGCGGCTATAGGGTATATTTTCAAAGGCTATAGCCACGATTTAATGAAACTGTGGCTATATAGCCACGGTGTAGAACCTCCGGTTTCTGGTATGTAACCTTTTCTTTGTGCTTTTCATGTGTATAAAAGTTATGGGTGAAAATGGGGAGAGTTTTGAGTGCTTTTGGAGTGTTTGAGGCAAAGAAGGGGGCGCATGGGGTGCACACGATTTTTCCAAACCGTGTGACAAAACCGTGCGCACCCAGAAACCACTTCCTTAAAAAGTGGATTTGGTTTGTTTTACATTTCTATCAGCTATTTTTTAGCCTATAACTTCCCTAACATGAATTTTTTCTTCTCCAAAGGCCAAATAAGGTTCTCCCATCAATCCGGAAGCGATCCAAAAGCTTTCCTTGGCGATTCGAAGGCCGATTTTTGCGGTAAGTGCCCGTTCTTCATTGTTTTTGCCACGATTTCTTAGATATACTTCTCCTTTCTTCTTGTTTTATTAGATCTACACCCATTGTGAGTAGATATAAGATTTTTGACGCCAAATAAGGTTATATCTGGTGTTGTTCATGGAAGGGGAGGAGATCTAAGACGGTTTCTTGGAATCTTGATCTGGATTCTTGAGTGTTCTTCGTCTGTTTTCAGTTTTCGTCAAAACGATCGAGGTAGGTGGCTTCACTCTCAAATCCCCTTGCTGGAACTGTTAGGAATGCTTTAAAATTTAGTTTTGTGCATTATATTAATTATGAATTGGATGTTAAACATTGATTAGTAACCCTCTTTCGTGATGGTTTGAGGAATTATGAAATTTTGGAAAATTAGGCGTTCTTGAAATTGGCTTTGTTCTTGATTTTTAAATGAAGATTTTAAGTTGGGGATTTTCTAGAATTTTGGTAAGTTAATTTAATTTAAATTTTTTCAATAAAGGTATGAGTTTATTGAAATGCTTTGGTTGTTAAACTGGCTCATTGGAAAGTTTCAATAAACTGATGGTTTTTATTGAAATGAATGAAATTGTTGAAGTTGGCAAGGGTTTTTGGCAAACTTGGTGTGCGTATTCATATTACATTACAAGGCATGGTTGAAATAGGACATTGTGCTCGATTCCAAAGGTGTAATGACACATGAGATTTAATTACCTTATGAAGACTTGGTAGATCGATGAGAAACTGCTCCTAAGTATGAATCTGTCATAATGAAGCATGCATTGTTGGAATTGTAGATATGTGGAATTAAATGCTTATGACAAGATAGATATTTAAAAAGGGGTTTAAATATTTATTTGATTTTTTACATGGAAAATAACTTGTTGGAAAAATTGTTTAACATGGTTTTTTTATATTTAGTTATAAAATATTTTGAGAAGTGTTTATATTTTCTTATAAACGGTTTTTGGAAATTGTTTTGTATCATTTGTTTTATTTAAATGTTGCTAACTTTTCCATCCCAGTGTAGTGAGTAGGGAAGTCATTGGGGAAGACCTACTGATTTTTACACTCACCCTTGCTTTGACACTTTTTTGCTTTTGTAGATGTCATATTCTAGGAGGTGGGCAAAGGCAGAGTACCACAAGTTTTTAGCATTACTTCATGAGTTGTTGGGTTGTTTGGTGATGGCGGAACACATAGATAGTGGAGCATGGAGTCTTGTGGTTGTTTTGGTGTATTTTTTAGTTATCTTACTCTATTTTCTTTGAGGTTTAGTTGTCTTCCATTGTAGCACATTTTAGGTTCACTTTGGTATAAAATAAATTGTTGAGTTTTCTTTCTTTTGATCATGCATCATATAGTTATTATGGGTTGTGGTTTGTTTGGTTTGTCATTTATTATTAAAGGGTAAATCATCCTCCACTTGTATTTGAAACCCTTTGGCATTTATTGCTAGCCTTTGGAATCTTGGGGATGTCGCTTAAGTCCTAGTAATGATTCAAGGTATTCTCAAGCCAATGAAAATAGGTTGGTCATTACAAATGGTATCATCTTGGTCCTTTCTATGTGGAACAAGTAGTCTTAGATTTTATTGGTCTTGGAGTTGAAATTATTTCTTGTTTACTCCTTGGGTTGTGTTCTTAGAAAGGAGTAGGATTTTCAGGACTTGAAATGTAGAGCATAAAAAGACGTAGCTAACCTTTTTATGTTGAACTTAAAGTTACCATGGAGTTGGGTACATAAGTGTTTTGGAGACACTTATAGGATATTGCAATCTCATTGTAGTGGGTCTAGCCAACGAGATCATCATGGCATGAATTGTAGATTAATGACTTCCCTCTAGGATTCTATATCTCATTTTGAGTAATGACATATGATTTGAAGCATGATTTTGATTTTTGAAAAAAAAAATCAGAAACAATATTTTCAAATGAAAGACTTTGAAAAGGGAATGATTGATGTATTTTGAAAATGGTTTGATTTTCAAAAACAAGATTAGTTTTTTTTAAATGTTTAAATTTGTATAACAATGTTGTGATAGTTGACGTGATAGAATTTGAAATGCTAATCCTTCAGTTCATGGAGAGTGAGACTTTAAAATTTGTTGTTTGTTTAGAAAATGACACTTGGTCGGTGTCGTAGAAACCAACCGGATGAAGCTGTGGATAATGTGGTTGCACCTGAGCCACAAGTGAACTAAGATATGGTGCATAATATCATCCAAGCATTCCAAGCTATGGAAATTGGGAACCATATGGATGATACAAGACAGGTGGATCATTCCATCTAGTTTCAGAAGTAGAATCCACCCATCTTCTGGGGTGATTTAGAACCAGAAAGGGTAGAGGTGTGGCTGAATAGGATGAATCGTATATTCAATTTCATCGGCACACTGAAAAATTTGAAAGTAAAACTGACAACTTATATGTTCTAGGATCTTGCATGCCAGTGGTAGGATTTAGCGGTGCAGGCTAAACTAGACCAAGGCCTTAGTTGGGAGGATTTTGAGGAATTTTTCAACAAACAATTCTATCCTCACACGTCCATAATCTAGAGAACAACAAACTTATTCAGCCCGGAGTATAAAAATCTTCTTTTCGCTGAATATGCGGCTAAATTCATGAATTTAGTGTGCTTTTCACTAGAATTTGTGGCTAGTGCAGCCTTGAAGGGATGCATATTCGAATTAGGGATAAGGCAGGAAATTTGCTTGAAGATTGTGGTGCTCTGTATTACAGATTATACAGAGATGTTGAATAGAGCGACAGTGGCTGAACAAGACACATCAAGAGTTATGGGAGAAGGAAGCATGATTATACCTACAAGAAATGGTGGGAACTTGAATGCTAAGAGTAAGAGGAAGAGGGACACCTATTTCCAAGGTGGGAATGAGAATCAGAATCAAATAGCTGGATTAGTGAATCTTAATCCAAAACCAAAGAACCAGTTGGGATGTTTCCAATGTGGTTCATTCGATCACATGAAGTGAGACTATACAATACAATCTAGAGCATGCCATAATTGTAATAAGATGGGTCATCATCAGTTCTATTATCGCAATGCTCTGAGGTTGGGTCATCGAGACACTTATCAGGTGTCACAGGCATCGTATGCTTCGACAGGATAAGGCTAACAAAATCAGACTCATCAGTAGAGTGGATCTAACCATGGTGATTCTAGGAACACCATGACTACTCAGTAAGGGAAATCTCAGCAAGGAAACAAGGAGAAAAGTGCAATGATGAAGTAATTGTATGGAGCTGAATAGGTGATTGTGGATGATCAAGGTAGACCATCTACAGTGAGATGTACGATTCTATTGAATTATACCCTTATGAAATTGTTGTTTGATATTGGTGCATCTCATTCCTTCATTGATTCTCATGTTGTTGATTTTTTAAGTTTTAAACTTAAGATGATTCCCTCTGTGATAAAACTTCAAACCCCTCTCGGTGAAAGGGAATATTGAGCCTTTGTATGCAAAGCATGTTCTATAACTGTTGATGGAGATGAGCAGACATGAGATTTCTCGGTGTTATAAATAGATGTCTTTGATGTAATCCTAGGTATGGATTTATTGACAACGTTCAAGGGTCACATTGACTATTATAGAAGAACAATTAGTTTTACAACTGAAGACAGTGTCGAGCATCTCTTTAGAGGACAAAGGGTTGTAAACAGGTGCAATGGGCTAGTTGGCACCAGCGGTTGGAACAATCTCATATCAGTTGGTAGTGTTGACTTTAGCATCGATGGAAGAGATCGAGGTTAGTAGTTTTCTAGTAGTTTTGGATTTATTTATAGATGTATTTTCTAATAACTTCTTAGGGTTACCACCTATAAGAGAAGTGAATTTTACAATTGATCTCCTTTTGGGGACTAGTACTATTTGACTTTTGTCTTATAGGATAACACCAATAGAATTAAGAGATCTAAAAGTGCAGTTGGAGGAGATGGAAAGCAAAGGTTTCATTCAGCCAAGTACGTCTCTATGAGAAGCACCAGTCTTGTTTATAAAGAAAGCATATGGAACTCTGAGATCGTGCATTGATTATCGTAAGCTTAACTAAGTTACGATAAAGAATAGATATCCACTTTCACACATTGATGACCTATTTGATCAATTGAGGGGAGATCAATGGTTCTCTAAAATTGACTTTTGATCAGGATATCACCAATTGTGAGTTTGGAAATAAGATATTTTGAAGACAGTTTTTAGAAGTAGATATGACCACTATGAATATGTAGTCATGCCTTTTGGTATAACGAATGCACCATCAATTTTTATGGAATTGATGAATCAAATATTTTAGAGACATCTGGATTCTTTTTTTGTGGTGTTTGTGGATGACATATTAGTGTATTCAAGGATAAGGTATGAACACAAGAAACACTTGGAGACAGTGTTAGGAATCTCGAGAGATCATCATATGTATGCTAAATTGTCAAAGTTTAACTTTTGGATACAAGAGGTATGCTTTATTGGCCATGTGATTTCTGAAAAAGTTGTTTCAGTAGATCCTGAAAAGATAAAAGCTATTATCACTTGGAAACCACCAAAAAATGTCTTCGAGATACGTAACTTCCTTAGTATCACTGGTTATTATTGACATTTTGTTCGTGACTTCTCATGACTAGCATCACCTATGACAATGTTGATAGAGAAAAATGTTTCTTTCTAGTGGATCGAGGAATGCTAGAAGTCTTTTCAAGAGTTGGAAGTTCATCTTAAAATAACACCTATCTTGATTTTTCTATAATCGAGACATGGGTATGTGGTCTACTGTGATGCTTAGAGATCTAGGTTGAGATGTGTTCTCATGCAAGGAGACCATGTTGTTGCTTATGGTTTAAGGTAGTGCACGATAAAAATTACCCAACACATGACTTGGAGTTAGCTGCGGTCGTCCATGCTTTGAAGACTTGGAGACACTATCTCTTTGGTGATAAATTCACTGTGTTCACATATCATAAGAGTTTGAAGCATATTTTCTCACAACGAGATTTGAATATGTAGAAAAGGAGATGGATAAAGTATCTCTAGATGTTTGACTTTAATTTAATGTATACACCGGGAAACACTACTGGAATTCTTGGTATTTGCGACGTCTTATTTGCGATGGGAACCCGTCGCAAATAGCCCATTGCAGAAAACGCTGTCGCAAATACCATTATTTGCAACGGGTCCGCCGTCCCATCGCAAAAAAAATATATATATATATATATAAAACGTTCTGCGACGGGCCCGTCGCAACAACGTATTTGCGACGAGTAAGTAGTCTTGTCACAAATATGTTTTTTAAAAATATTTAGTTAGACTATTTGCGACGGGGTCCCATCGCAAAAGGTCCCGTCGCAAATAATAAATTAATTTAAAAAAAATAAATTTAATAAAATTGCGATTAATGAAAAAAAAATATTACTATTATTAAAAAAATATTAAAATTCTCAATATTCACAAAAAAAATCATAAAAAATCATTAATATTATTATTAGTAAATAAAAAAACATTAAAAAATATAATACAAAAAAAAAATTAATAAAATAATAATATTATTATTAAAATAAAAAAATATTAAAATTCTCAATATTCACAAAAAAATATAAAAAAATAAAAAAATATTAAAAATTAAATTATGTAATATTTGCACCGATATAAAAGACAGAAAATGTAAATATTTCATATTATAATTTTAAATTAAAATTTTTTTAACATAAAAAAATCACTAGAGGGGGTCATCTTCTGGAGGAGGTGGAGGAGCTGGTGGAGGAAACTCCATCCCTAAACTACGAGTCAGATGGTACATGTACTCCATCTGCTTGTGATGCTGCTGCTACCATCGATGCATCTCCTCCTCATGCTGCTGTCATCGATGCATCTGCTCCTCGTGATGTTGTTCCTGTTGCTGCTGCCGCTGACACATTTTTTCTTGCTACTTCTGCAAAGTCTCTATAAGCTCAGCCTGAGCTCGCAAATGCTCCTGATACTGTGAGGCAGAAGATGATGCCTCTCCACGAGCTCCTCTCGAGCTGGACGCCGACATCACAACAGTACCATAATAAGTACCAGGAGTCAAATGAGAGCCGATACCAACTACTTTTCCCTTCTCAAAGCTATACTGAGTCGCCTGCATCCATGCCGCCTCATCGAAATGGTGCGCACTGGTCGGCTCAGTCATCTCGTCCTAAACCTCATCCTGTGTCTGAGAGGTCGCAGCCTCATACGACTCCTTCAATTCCAATTTAAAATTAAAATTGTGAAAATATTATATGTAGTTAATTGTCAAACTAAAAAAATAATACTAACCACAATATGACGCTGGTGATCACCTCTAATCTCTCCAGTGGTTGGATCACTGTACATCCTCTGATAAATGTCGAACTCTGTAATATCGGGATGCTCGACTACCTACAGAAATATAAAATAAACTATTTATATTTAAAGTTATATAAAATATTTAAAAAATATACTTACCAGATAATCTCTATGCAAACTGAATGTACGACTACCAGCTCAATGCATCACCTCCTGTCTCCCCCGGTTATGTCGTCCCACTGAAGATCTCCTCTGAAATCCACCACTCAACCAGTGTAAACATAATCCATCCCAAACATGAGATGAAATGTGCTATGGTCGGTGGGCTCTACACGACTCATCAAATTATGTCACTTATGCTTTCTTAATGGCTGTCCTTCTCAAATTGTGCAAAAACTAATGAAAACGGTCACACATAGAAACCTGTCATGCCGTGTGGATAGCTTCACGCATGCTATCATCGATAGGATACCATAAACCCTACAAATAATTTATAATATCAAGTTGTTAATAAAATAAATTTCAAAATAAATATTATTTATTTATGTACCAACCAATGATGGAACATGTCGCGTAGCACATCAACAGGAATCTGTTCCCATGTGATCCATGGCTAAGAAAAATAATTGTGCAATATAGTGCTCCCCTGTCCAATAGCTACATGTGCAAAACTGTGAAAAAGGAATAAATAATCCAACAATTAGTATATATATAAATAAATTAATAAAATCTAACTAAAATATACAGGTTACCATACCTCCGTGTGCGTGGATCGAAACCAAGATGTGGACGTTGCTCAGGGATAGGGTCAAAAATCATCAGTTGCGCAAGACCGCGCCCCCTCCGCGTACCTCCGGAACCACCAGTAGGCTGAGGGTCAGATGATCCCACATCCCCATCATCCAAAGGTAGCTCAACCTCCTCTAACTCAAGCAATAGATCAGAGGTCATCTGAAACACAAAATGATTTTTGTTAGCAGATAGTTGAAAATAACTATTAAATATAGATATATATTAGTTATGATTATAAGCAACATTTAACTGTGTCAATGTTCATCTTCATACTCTTCTCCATAGCTGTTAATGTCAATGTCTTCATCTTCCTCCTCAACATCATCAATATCCATATGAGTTTCAGTTTCAACATCTCTTGTCATTTCAAATTCATTTGTAACATCATTAACATCTTCATCACCATTAATCCTTAATTGTGGGGTGTCATCATCGATATTCATGTCTCTTTGTGAATCAGATGGATTTTGAGAAGTCTCTTGAAAAATTTCAATTCCTTCCATTACAGCAGAACCACATTCAGTTTGAGTAAACTGATTTTCCCGAGATTTCATTTTTATTATGATCCACCAATCACTCAAGTCTCTTGAAGTAGCACAGTACTTTGCATAATAAATTTGATGTGCCTGTTGAGACAGTAAAAATGGTTCATTTACTACAAGAATACTTTTATATTTAATATCGGTGATTCCATGAGTCGGATGAACACACAAGCCTCTCTTAGTATCTAACCACCGACATTTAAACATTTTTATGTAATTCTGTCCTAGATAACACAACTCAATAATTTCATCCAAAATGCCATAAAAGTCAACTTCAGTTTCTCTGTGATGTGATCCTCTCAAGAAAACTCCACTGTTCATTGTTTGTTTTGATTCCCCATATGCATGTGTATGAAATCGAAAACCATTCACTACATATGCATTATAAGATTTAACCATTTTGGATGGTGGGTTACTCAATATACACAGTCGCTTATCAATTTTATCAGCATATTGAGACACCTGCAAATTTGTAAAACAATTATCAATATAATAAATAATAAATGTAATTGATATTAAACCATCAATAATTTATGTTACTAGTTTTTGAAACCATTGAGAAATTTTTTTTGTCTGCGTTCTTCAAGAGAAGCTGTTGTAATTTGTGGAAGTTGTACCTTGATATGATTATCATATAACCTACAAATAAAATAAGTTTAAATACTATAACATAAATTATAGAATAAGTGGTAGAAGCACTCACATGACAAATGATGTCATTTCTTCACAGTTGAGCAGAACGTATGTATGAGCTTTGTGATGTTCATCATCTGAAAGCCATCATTCATGAACTCCACCGAAACCAATATTTGGATGATTAAAAACTGTTAATTGATTGTCCATTTCATCATTAACATTCCTCTCGTTTCGTCCTGTGCGATTGTGTTTTGAGGGATATTGAGATTCAAAATACTGAGAGCAGAAAAAAGCAATTTCCTCTTGCAAATAAGCTTCAACAATTGAGCCTTCAACTGATGCTTTGTTATTTACTTTTTTCTTCAATTTCTGCATGCATCTCTTGAATGGGTACATCCATCAAAACTGTACTGGATCTCCACATTTAGCTTCATGTGGAAAATGTAATATCAGATGTTCCATTGAGTCAAAGAAAGCCGACGAAAAGATTTTTTCCAGTTTACATATAATTACAACAACATCTTCTTCCAGTTTTCTTAGTACATCGTAGTCTGTTATCACTGCACAAATGTTTCAAAAAAAATATGATATGTCTGTTATTGAATACCAAATCATAGAATTCAACAAACCTTTGAATCCAATTGGCATAAGTCTTTCCATTATAACATGACAATCATGTCTTTTTAATCCAGTAATATAACTATTCTTAACACATATGCCCAAATTGGAAGTATAGTCCTCTGGAAGTCTCAAATATGAAATCCACTGAAAAAATAATAAGCGACTCTCTTTGGACAGTGTATAAGCTGCTTTTGGCTTCATTAACCTCTATGATCTGATATTTTCAAATAGTTCAAGTTCTAGTCGCCTGCAAATTTGGGAAAGATCTAATCGTGCCTTTACAGTATCTTTGGTCTTACCTGGTGTATCCAAAACTGTACAAAATAAATTATCAAAATAGTTTTTCTCAATATGCATAACATACAACATGTGGAGGACCAACAAATCAGACCAATACAGAAGATCCCAAAAAATACTCCGTTTTATCCAATTATGTTCTTTCCCAAATCCATGAATTTTTTGTTGGTTTACTGTTGGTCCAAATGTGATGGGGGGTAATGAAAATACAACTGATTTTAACTATGTACCTGAGATCATCTTTGGAGGTTCATCCCTTTCAATTATACCTTTTCTGAAATGAGATTTGTTCCTCCGAAAAGGATGATCGGTTGGAAGAAATCTACAATGACAATCAAAATAGCAAGGTTTTTTTTCCATTGACGAGCATAAAGGCTTTGTTTTCTTTCATACAGTAAGGACATGATTTCAGACCATGTGTACTCCAACCAGATAACATGTCATATGCCAGAAAGTCACTAATCATCCACATCAATGTAGCTTTTAATATGAAATTTTGTTTCGTAGCAACATCATATGTATTAACACCATCACTCCATAATGAATTTAACTCATCAATCAATGGTTTCAAATAAACATCAATATTATTTTTCGGATGTCCTGGGATTAATAGAGTCAAAAAGATATAAGACTCCTTCATCAACATCCATGGAGGAAAATTGTACGGAGTTATAAAGACATGCCAACATGAATACTGACTACCCTAAGAACCAAACGAACAGAAATCGTCAGTAGAAAGACCCAATCACACGTTTTGGGATTCTATAGAAAAAGACGGATGTAGACGGTCAAAATGTTTCCATGAATCACCATCAGATGGATTATTCAAGCTTTTATCAGTTGAAATCTTGGTTTTGTGCCATGACATCATTGACGCTGTGTTCTGAGACATAAATAAACGCTACAACCTGGGTGTAAGGGGGAAATATCTCAACTGTTTTACTGGAATCGATATAGACTTCCCTGGTTGAGCTTCTTTATACCTCGATTGTCCACATGTGAGACAAATATCCAATGAATCATTTTCACCAGAATATAAGATGCAATCATTTGAACATGCATGAATCTTCCGATAACTAAGGCCCATATTACGAATCATCCTCTTACTCTTATAGTAATTTGCAGGCAACACATTTCCTTCAGGTAATAGTGTTTTAACCAAAGAAAATATCTGATCAAAATAGTTGTTTGACATTGCATTATCTGATTTAATAGCCATAAATTTTGCAATCGCTTCTAATTTGCTTATCTTACAACCAGGATATAATGCATCCTCAGCAGACCTCAACAACTTATAAAATTTGAATGATGCCAACTCAGGAGTTAAATCAATATCATCATGAGTTTCAGTTTGTTGCACAGATGGACCTGCAACATCATATACTAAATTTTGAAACCGTGATGGATCCAGAATCAAGTTATTAGGATCTTCTTTGGAACTATGTTCACTGTGTTGATACAAAAAAACCTAATCTGGTTGAAAACCAAACCGTAAGAGATGTCCCCCAACCTTTTCAAATGTGTCAAACGTTCTTAGAGCACATTTTTTACAAGGACACTTAATTATTCCTTCTGAAACATATTCTGATTTTGATGATGCAAATGCTAAGAAAGCTTCAACACCCTCAATATATACAGGATTTAAACTAGAACCATTTGGATTTCTGCGCTGATTTATCCAAGAGCGATCATCTAATAATGACTGATGTTGACTTCCTTGTTCCATATTTTTCTACATAAAATATAAAATCATCACTTCTTTTAAATAATTTGAAATTATAAAAACACTATATGAAAAAAGAAGATAAATAATTACAACTACTTAATAATTACCATTAATTAAGGGCGACACAATTTCCAGTGGATTGACGTCTACTCTTTTGCCTGACGGCTCATTTAATTGCATCTTTCTCACACTAATTATTGTTAATTATTTCTAATTATTTCTAATTATTCCTAATTATTCCTAATTATTACTAATTATATCTAATTATTACTAATTATCCCTAATTATTTCTAATTATTCATAATTATTCCTAATTATTGCTAATTATTGCTAATTATTCCTAATTATTACTAATTATTACTAATTATTACTAATTATTACTAATTATTACTAATTATTACAATTTATTACTAATTATTACAATTTATTACTAATTATTACTAATTATTATAATTTATTACAATTTATTACTAATTTAGAAATACTTAACAATACTTAGAAAAATGAAAACTGCTTGAATAATGAAAGAAAATTTGGTAATCATCGTTGTGGAGATGATTACAAATTTTCCCTTCATTATCCAAGAAGTTTTTATTTACTAATTATTACAAATAAAAAAAATTATATTATCAATATTTATGAAAAAACAATATTGATATAATTAAAATAATAAAAAATTTATAAAATATTAAAATTATCAATATTCGCAACAAACTTTGCTCTATTCTTAACATGTTCATATCTCAAAGGATCGCCACTTGTCAGGTCATGCATAATAAAAAGTTTGTCTCAACCATGTCCAATGTAAACTCTATAATTGTACTTGCATGGTTGATCACCTCACAAGTAGTGTTGCAATAGGATGACTAAAGTAATGTCGTTCTCGTCTCTAAGAATCATCTCTCTCCCTTTACATAGATTATTCTTCCTTAAAAATTTGAGGGGATATCAGTATCTTTCCCTTAAATTTTCAAGGAAGAATGGTCTATGTAAAAGGCCATGTGAGATAATTCTTATAGATGAGAAGGGCATGACTTAGGTTGTTCTATTGCAACACTACTTGCGAGGTGATCAACCATGCAAGGACAATTATAGAGTTTACATTGGATATGGCTGACACAAACTTTTTATTGCGCATGACCTGACAATTGGCGACCCTTTGAGATTTGAACATGTTAAGAATAGAGTAAATCCTGTTGTGAATATTGATAATTTTAATATTTTATAATTTTTTTAATATTTTATTAATATTAATATTGTTTTTTCATAAATATTGATAATATAATTTTTTATTACTAAATATACTAATTATTACTAATTATTACTAATTATTACTAATTATTACTAATTATTACGAATTATTACGAATTATTACGAATTATTACGAATTATTACCAATTATTACCAATTATTACCAATTATTACCAATTATTACTAATTATTACCAATTATTACTAATTATTACCAATTATTACTAATTATTACCAATTATTACTAATTATTACCAATTATTACTAATTATTACCAATTATTACTAATTATTACTAATTATACCTAATTATTACTAATTATTTCTAATTATATCTAATTATTACTAATTATTTCTAATTATATCTAATTATTACTAATTATTACTAATTATTACTAATTATTACTAATTATTACTAATTATTACTAATTATTACTAATTATATCTAATTATATCTAATTATATCTAATTATTACTAATTATATCTAATTATATCTAATTATTACTAATTATTACTAATTATTACTAATTAATTATTGCCAATTATTGCTAATTATTCCTAATTATTGCTAATTATTGCTAATTATTCCTAATTATCGCTAATTATCGCTAATTATTCCTAATTATTGCTAATTATTCCTAATTATTGCTAATTATTCCTAATTATTGCTAATTATTGGTAATTATTGGTAATTATTGCTAATTATTACTAATTATATCTAATTATTACTAATTATACCTAATTATTACTAATTATTGATAATATTACCAATTATATCTAATTATTAGTAATTATTACTAATTATATCTAATTATTTCTAATTATATCTAATTATTACTAATTATATCTATTTATTACTAATTATATCTAATTATGACTAATTATATCTAATTATTACTAATTGTATCTAATTATTACTAATTGTATCTAATTATTACTAATTGTATCTAATTATTACTAATTGTATCTAATTATTACTAATTGTATCTAATTATTACTAATTGTATCTAATTATTACTAATTATATCTAATTATTACTAATTATATCTATTTATTACTAATTATATCTATTTATTACTAATTATATCTATTTATTACTAATTATATCTAATTATTATTAATTATTACTAATTATTACTAATTATATCTAATTATTGAAAATTAACACTAATTATTTATAATTATCACTAACAATATCAATTTCTTACTAAAAATAAATATAAATAAAAATCAATTGAAATCTAATTTAATTACAACTAATAAACAACAATTAAAATCAACACAAAAAATAAAATAAATATAAATAAAATAAAATATAAATACCTTAAACTTTGATATTCTGAAGATATTGGCGCCCTCCAATTGCTCTCGTATAAAAAATTTTAACTCAAAGAAATTTTTTCCTTGAAACTGAAGAATGAAAAGAGAGAAAGAAGAAGATCTGAGTGATTTGGGAAAAAAACGGATGATGGTATATATAGGTTAAATTAGTTGCGACGGAGTTATTTTCGACGGTAAACCCGTCACAAATGGAGGTATTTGCGACGGGGCCCGTCGCAAATACCCTCACGCGCATTAATTATAGTCGGCGGTTAAAAACGTATTTGTGACGGTGCCCATCACAAATAGTTCCTGCCGACACTCGTTTTGCGACGAGACGACATTTGCAACGGGTCCCGTCGCAAATAGTTCCCGCCGATACCCTTTTTGCGACGGGCCCCGTCGCAAAACCCATACTTTCTAAATGCATTTTCATTTTAATTTTCCATTGGGAATAATTTGTTCCATTAAAGAATGGTGATTTGTTTATTGCAGCACCTTCCGGTCTATTATCCATAATAAATAAATACTTTGAAAGAGATAGAAATTTAGAATTAATAGAAATTTATAGATCTTTAAATTACAACTAAAATCATAGTTTAATAGTTTCAAAATAGAGGCTTAACAGAAAAAACAATATTCCTTTGATACCAAATGTTGGCCGGAGTAGAGTACTCAAGAGGGGGGTGAATTGAGTATTTATAAAAAAATTATGTTTAAAAAGCTTTCTTAAATGGTTCCCCAATAAAAATAAATACAACCCAGTTAATCAAAGTAATACGATTATGAAAGTTTGACTGTTCAAATAACTTCTTAGAAGATTGATTAATTCTCAGTAATTTCAATATCAGTTATTTATATTACTTTTGAAGCTATTCTAATAAAACAAAACAATTATAACTTCTGTCCAAGATTAACTATCAAAGTGAATCTAGTGATTTCTGAATTATACAATAAAACAAAGAAAACTAAATTAAACAACACAATGGATATAAAACAAGTGGTTCAGTCTCAAGCCAAGACCTAATCCACTCCACTTGGTGATCACCTACCACCAAGTGTAACGAACCGAAATTTTGAATAAATCTTGTTTTCTAATGTTGGGTGTTATTTTATTTTTATACTCAACAAAACTGTTTCATTTGATAACATGAGTATAATTAAAATGAGACCATTGGGTTTTGACTGTTATATGACCATTGGTCAATATGACTGCTGGAAACTAAACGTTTCTATTATTGTCTCTAAATACAAGTGATATTGGTTAATTAATATAGAAAGAAGATTTGATGACCTCATATAGTAGTCTCGGGCTAATCGAAGCCCATCTAACGGAACTTGGGAAGGAGGTAGCACCACTGGGCTTTGCTCTGGACCAAACCCAAGCCAAACTTCATCGTGTGAAGCTAGAACGGAATCACCTTCACGAGAAGTTCAAACTGATAGAAATTACTACTCATGTAATGTTGACTGAGCCGCCCTCAGATTCTCTCACCTTAGCACACCTTACACTTAGGTCCTATGCTGGGGTTATAAGGGGCTATGTAAGGAGACCGTAACTGCCTTGTGTAATCCTTTGTTTTAAATAAATTTTTTTATTTCTTCTTATGATGAAGTTTATGAATTTTCAAATGTCCGGATAAATATAATATGCATATTTTGATGAATTTTAGAGAAAGGATATTTTAAAAATGTTTATGTAAACCTTAAATAATTAAAAATGTGTAATGATTTTCAAAAAATGGTCTTCTACAATTATGTTCAGTACGAAATTTAGATTCTAATAAGATTAACTTAATTTTTGATGAATAGTAAATTATGAATAGTGATTTTATGCTTAGGATTAGTAATGTGACCAAATGGATTAGTAATCTCACTTAAAGAAATTATTAATATAATCTAGGCACTTTGATTAAGTAATGCGGTTCAATAAAATGGTTAAATAACAGTTTCATAAATTATTAGTCAAGTATTGGTTTTTTTCAGGTGAATAGTGTTTTTTAATTAAAAATATTTAGAAAATTATTTTTATAAAATGGACTTTATTTTTGAATCCTGAACATCGATATTATGCTAAGGTAATTTTTTGGGGATTTTTCTGAAAAAAATGAATTTTCGGTGAATAGTGTATTTATTTAAAAATTAAATTAAAAATATTTAGAAAATTATTTTTATAAAATGGAGTTCATTTTTGAAATCAGAGCATCGATATTTGGTTAAGGTGAAATTTTGGGATTTTTCTGAGAAAGTTGAATTTTTGATGAATAGTGAAAATACAATTTTTAAGTTACGAGTGTTTAATGACATAATTAAATGATGTATTAAGTATGTAATAAATATGGTCGACTTATGAATAGTAATATAAGGTATGAGGTGTCCCAAGTGGCCAATACCATGGGCAAATACCATGGGCAAGCCCATGGTTTTGCCAAAACCACCAATGAGGTGTCCCTTGACCATTAATGTCTTGTCCCCTCACTTTTTCTATAAATACCAAGTCATCCTCTCATCCATTCGACTCCAAAATCATCCTCAACGAATTTCTGGTCTCCTTACCTCCCAAGGAGTCCTCCCAAGGTGCCCCCAAGCCCTCAAGGTCCCAACCTTTGAGTTTTAAGAGATACGTTTTAAGGTAATGGATCCTACCTCTCTCTCTCTTTTTCAAGTAATCTCTTTTATGTCATTTCTTTTATGCTCCATGATCTTATGTTGGAGGATGTTTTTTTATATTCCTCTTACTTCCCTTTTCATGTTCATGTGATGAGATACCCCCTCTTTCTCTCATCAATTCGTTTTAAGAAAGTTTAAGTGACACCGTTAGGCTGTCAAATTTTTAAGGGATTCTTTCACCTTTCTCTTTTTTTCAAATTTCTACTTTCATGTCAAGTCTTTCAAGTTCCTTTTTATTATGTTGGGGTATGATCTCTATATCTATCATACTGATCTTTTATGTTCATATGATGAGAGACCCTATTTAATCTCTTCAATTCATTTTTTTTGAAGTTTAGGTGACGCCGTTAGGCTGCCGAATTTTTAAGGGATTCGTTCACCTTTCTCATTTTTCAAAGTTCTACTTTCATGTCAAGTCTTTCAAGTTAATTTTTATTATGTTAGGGTATAATCTCTATATCTATCATACTGATATTTTATGTTCATATGATGAGAGACCCTATTTGATCTCTTCAATTCATTTTTTTTGAAGTTTAGGTGACGCCGTTAGGCTGCCGAATTTTTAAGGGATTCGTTCACCTTTCTCAATTTTCAAAGTTCTACTTTCATATCAAGTCTTTCAAGTTCCTTTTTATTATGTTAGGGTATTATCTCTATATATATCATACTGATATTTTATTTTCATATTATAAGAGACCTTATTTGATCTCGTAAATTCATTTTTTTGAATTTTAAGTGACGCCGTTAGGCTGCTGAATTTTCATAAGAGAAATATTATTTTTGTCTTCCTTTCATGTTCTTCATTTAATATGGTATATCTTTAAAATTTCATTACCATGTTCTTAAATCCTTTATATTCTATCCCCTTACTGTTTTATGGATCATTTATGAGTGGGTGACCCATGTCCCCTCTCTTTTCAATGTTTTCTAAAACCTCGTAACATAGCCGTTATGCTACAGAATTTTCATCTCAAAATGTCTCTCTCTTATTCTCAAATTCATTTATTTTATTAAGTTAATAGTCAAAGATCTTTCTTCTAAAGGTTTATTCACATATATACCAAAATTTTCTATTTTAAATTATTGGATTTACATACATGAGACCCGCTTTCCCTTTCCGTGGGTTTAAAGTGACATAAAGATCATGTCTTTAAAGCAGTTTTTAAAACATTATGATTATGAAATGAAACCCATTTCTTTTATGCTATATGAGTTTTTTATGAAATGATTGATGATGATATATGTGGCTCAAATGATAATAAAGGAAAATTTAAAGGTGCGCCCTGATAGCGCTCCAATGCATTGGGTAAAGACTTAATCTCTAGAGATGACCATTTTTAACGACGCTTTGGTGAATAACCTTGGTAATTTTTAATGACACCTTGGGAATGGACCTTGGTGAAACAGAAATGATTTTCAATATTAAATGTTGTAGCCACATCTTCAAGTTATAAAATATGTTATTTTTATTATGATATGCCTTATGATTTCTTTCTCATGCCTTAAAGTTATTTTTCATGAGATTGTTGATGTATCTCAAGTTCACATGTTAAATGTTTCCCCTTGTTTCCCTTACTGGGCCTTCTACTCACCCTTTCTTTTGATGTATGTCCCCAGGTTATGAGATGTAGTAATGAACCTAGGATGAACATAAGGAGAAGCCTTTCAAGTGTTTAAGAAGAATGTTTTATGTTTTCATGTTTTAGGTTCCTCGTTTCCAAGACACTAAACCTTAAAGATCCTCGGTTTTGTAAAATGTAATGAAAAGTTATGTTATAAAAAGGTGGGATGCTATACCAAGAAATTTATATTAATAAACTTGATCCACACCCTATATTGGGGTAAAAAAAGTGCATAGTACTGTCCAGGTCACACGAACTCTTCCACAGTTTTTCATGGGTATAAAATAATAGGTTACACATGGACCTCTTCCACACTAATCCATGGGAGTAAAAAAGTGTAAAAATATATGAGAGGAATGATATCTTGTATCCTTTAGTTTAGTGAAAGAGACAATGTGTGTTTTAATACACACACACACACACACTACTCTAAAGCTAAAAATAATAAACAACAGAGCAAAGATTATGAGATAAGGTTAGAAGTGCTCCGAGTGTTATTCTATGCAGCTCTGGACTTCTTGGATGAAGCAGATGAAAGAATCGAGTCCTCTTGTGAGAAATAGAGTATCGCAAGTCTGATGCTCTGGTTTCCAGTTAGATCTGGCTCGTGTTCTTCATAGAGTTGGTATTGAAAATATATTCTTGACTCTAATCTATGGTATCCCACAGATTAGTGTGGAAGAGGTCCTTGTGTAACCTGTTAGTTTATACCCATGAAAAACTGTAGAAGAGTTCGTGTGACCTGGACCGTACTATGCACTTTTTTTACCCCAATCCTGGGTGTGGAATAAGTTTATTAATATAAATTGTTTGGTGGCAGGTGATCACCAAGTGGATTGGATTAGTTCTTGGCTTGAGACTGAACCACTTGTTTTATATCCATTGTGTTGTTTAATTTAGTTTTCTTTGTTTTATTGTATAATTCAGAAATCACTAGATTCACTTTGATAGTTAATCTTGGACAGAAGTTATAATTGTTTTTCTTTATTAGAATAGCTTCAAAAGTAATATAAATAATTGATATTGAAATTACTAAGAATTAATCAATCTTCTAAGAAGTTATTTTAATAGTCAAACTTTCATAACCGTATTACTTTGATTAACTGGGTTGTATTTATTTTTATTGGGGAACCGTTTAAGAAAACTTTTTAAACATAATTTTTTTATAAATACTCAATTCACCCCCTCTTGAGTACTCTACTCTGGCCAACATTTGGTATCAAAGGAATATTGTTTTTCCTATTAAGCCTCTATTTTGAAACTATTAAACTATGATTTTAGTTGTAATTTAAAGATCTATAAATTTCTATTAATTCTAAATTTCTATCTCTTTCAAAGTATTTATTTATTATGGATAATAGACTGGAAGGTGCTGTAATATATTTATACATAATATAAATGTAATTATAAATATATTTATTCAAATATATAAAATTTATAAATGGTTTTATAAATACAATACATTTATATTATGATTTATATTATACATATATTATATTAAATAATTTTTATTGTATATTTATGTATAAATATATTTATATTATATTATGCATACAAATATATACAATAAAAACAAAATCAAATATAAATATAAATATAAATATTATATATTATATATTATATATATTATACTATAAATATTTTATTATATATAAATTTATATATATTATATAATTATTTTGTATATATTGTAGTATACCATATTAATTATAAGTTAATTTAGTAAATATATATATATCATTTAATTATATTATATATTTCCAATTATATGAACATATTTAATTTTGTGTGTATATATATGTGTATACATTATATAATATAAATGTATATAATTACATACATTAATATATAATATAAATGTATTTAATATAATATATCTATAATATAAATCATAAAATATATAAATTTATAGTATTTATAAAACCAACATATAATTTCTATAGTTTAAAAAATATATGTAATAATAATAATAATTAATAATATTATTATTACAGACACACACACGCATATAAGTATATATATATACATTATAATTATATTATATAAATACATAAATACACACACACACAAATATAAATGTATAAATATATATTTATACATGTAAATATAATTATTTATATATATTATATATAAATATTATGTGAAAAATATATTATATATACCCAAATATGTTATATTATTTATATTTATATACACAAATATATATATAATATTTTTTTACATAAGTAAATATAACTTAATATATTTAAATAAATATAATATATTGTATATAATATAACAAAAATGATACAGGTTGGTTGGTTAAGGTTGTCCCCATATGAGGTGTCAGTACATACTTCGACTCCCCGCAGCGACAGTTTTTTTGGACTTCCCTCAGCCATGGGTTACAGGAGAGCGCGTGGGGTTTGTCGGTGGTCGGTGGGGTTTCCAGGGGTTTCTCCATGCGGGTGTTGGGGTGTCAGCCGGTGTGCGCTCAGAGGGTGTCTGGGGCATCCTCTTGCGTGTCAAGGGGTGTCTATGGGCGTGTCAGGCTGTCATGGGGCGTGTCCTGGTGTCTGTCGGGGGGTGTGTCATGGCGTGTCCATGGCGTGTCAAGTGGGTATCATGGGGTTGTCCCTAATTGACCTATTTCATATGAATTTTGGGTGATATTAGAGGGGGGTTAAACCCCCCTCTAATCTAACCACCACTAAACACAGAACCATTTTACCAGCGCTTACCCAAAACCGCCTCTAATCGGAGTAGGCGGGCACTTTAGCAGTGGTTCTGGGTAACCGCCACTAAAGTGTTTATAAGGGGTTATAACCCCTTCTAAATGAAAAAATCATTCTAATCACCAATTTTTTTATAGTGTATATATGTAATAGGTTTTAGTTTCTAAATTTACACTTAGACCCTTTAAGAAACCAAAACTTAAACATTTAACCCAAAAAATAACTTAAATGGCTTACTTAAACTTGTCATTTTCACCATAACATTTAATCACATACCCGTAACATCAAAATAATGTTGTGTGATTAAACACAAGTCATTAACTCAACTCATCCCTCCCATATCTATTTAATGAACCTTGAAGAAACAATATTTGTTTATTTTTTTTCTCATTTTCAATTGTTTTAACTTAAATAATTAACAAATACCTTAAAAATAAATTCACCTATTATTATTCTAAACTTGAATAATTTAACTAAATCAATTAATTTTTTGTTTTTCACACTCGTGCGTACATCGAACCTGCATGTGGGGCCCACTTAATCCTAAAATATCATTCATCTCAATAGGTGGAACTTGTGGATACACTTTATGTGTGCATTTATAGGTCCCTATCTTGATATAATTGGGTCATACTCATAGACCGAGAGAAGTATCTCACAACACATCATGACTCCTAAGGAGACAAAGATAAGTCATCTCCATTACAACCTCATATGAACATGCACTGTGTAATATAATCTCTTTATCTTGCAATATCCCATAAAGTAGAATGCATACTTTGTGTCTTCATCCTTCTTCAATTCATTATTTTATGACCTTACTATACGGACTTACCTTATTTTACCATGATCATGAATTTAGTAAAGGTATTACCATCTTGGTCAATTGGGCCCAGGATATCTCTTCCTTTATAGAAGTGATAAATCCTATCTTAATCATTCAAAAAATGACATGCCATAAATGGAATGCCCAACACAATATACCTCACCGCAAAATAAATATCATGGTTTTCATTTTGTATCAAAGCACACGATCAAGTGGTACACATTACTAATAATCTCAGGTCGAGAGACTAATACACATGCTTGTAAATAGGAACAACTAATGAAACCCAAAACATGTGGTATTCCAATTGGTGGGCCAGTCCTCATGATTTCCTCTACCTATGATCACCAAGTGCAAACTTTATTAGAAGAAGTATCAATACTTATGATCCCCCAACACATGATAGTTAGACATCATCTATGTCTGGTTGGTATGATGTATCTAGACCATGTGACATATGTTTTAAGATCATTATAATAGTATCTAAAGGTTCTCATTATAATTGGGAACCACTATAACTTATTGATACAATAAATAATATAAGGGAATTACCATATAAATAGTGGATATAGAAGTATCAACACTATTATGTTAATAATGCATCATGCACAACTTAGTGTATACATGACACACTAATCAAAAAATACTTCCCTAGTTTGGTATAGGTCACCCACTTTATCAACACTCTCAGTTGCACTTGATCCAACTTGATAAGCGTCAACCTGTTATCTCTCACATGATAAGATCATTCTTTTTCTGAGTTATAACTTTAGTCATCGGGCTTTCCATGTTTTATTACATGGCTACTCTACTATATATGACTTCATCTCCTTGAGTAAAACTCCTCAAGAGATGACATCCTTGTGTATATCCTTTATTTTCTCTATAACAACCTTGACATATTGGCTAGTACCATTATCATAATATTATCATAATTTATATTATGACAATACTTTACTTTCAAGGTATTATTCCAATAATTAGAACAAATTTTTATGTACTTAATGTTACTTCTTTAACTGCATCATAATTTCAAGTATACTTGAAATTTGTATATATGGACAACACTGGATTTAATGATCTTATATTACTTATTTACTTAGCCTAACTACGATATAATATCAATTGGTTCATAAGAAGACTTGTTTTATATCCCCTTACAACCAACATTTATACCTCTCCATATACCAGGTATATACCCCTTGTACTTTCTCAAGTACTATTGGATTGTTCTGACTGCTTCATGTGCAATACTATTGGTACTCAGGATAGGTTTACTATTGTGATATGATTATACCTTAGGCATTTTCTTCTGAGTTACTTTCCCTTGATACATCACTGGGAAAAAAAGTGGACCATCTTCAACAATTCCTGAAGTATCCTATAGTCATTATTGGTTATGAACATTTGTGGTACTTAATGATTATAGAGATAAAGAGCTTCACTGTGATTCTTGGAACGGACTGGTTGACTATATTATGAGATTACATTGATTGTTATTGGATATGGGTATCATTTAGATCACCCATGGGAGGGAAGTATATGATGAAAAAAGAGTGGGAAATGGGAGTAGGTGGAGTTGGTCCAGACTTGAGTCAGCTTAGGATGATCATAACATAGATTTTGGGCTTGTCTCTTTTAGAAGTATGAGTGGAAGCCCTCTCATTTTCCTCTCTAGTTTTGGATCTCTATTAAGACATATTCCCAAATTACTTCACAAGACTTACCCCTGATAGAGGACTTGAATTTGATATAGAGATCATGTTAGGTGCACAACCCATCTTGATACCCCCTTATTGTATGGTGCCAACTAAGTTGAAGAAGATCATGGTACTACTCAAGGACTTAGAGTAGAATAAATTTATCGGGTTGATTATTAACTATGGGGTGTACCAGTTTTTCTCTCCAAGATGGTGGATGGTAGTTTTCGACTATATGTAGATTACCAAAAGTTGAATATGGTGATAATTAAGAATAAATATTCTTTTCCCATCATCGACAATCTGATTAATCAGTTATAGGGAGCTCGATGGTTCTCTAAGATTAATATTTGATTGGGCTATCACTAGTTGTGGGTTAGAGAGGAGGACATCCTGAAGACAATGTTTTGGAGTAGGTATAGGCTATGTGATCACTTAGTGATTCTGTTTGGATTGAAAAATGTGCTAACAGTATTCATGGATCTCATGAACAAGATCTTCCACCCATATATTGACTTTTTTATCATGGTGTTCGTTGATGACATCCTCATCTACTCACCAACCTTGGAGAAGTATTACAGATATCTTGAGATAGTATTGAGTATTCTTTGAGCACATCAGCTATATACCAAGCGATTAAAGTGTAACTTTTGGATTTAGGTGGTCAAATTCTTGGGGCATGTTGTTTTTGAGATCGACATACCTATAGACCCGGAGAATGTGGAGGTAGTGATGTCTTGGGGACATACCTAGAACATGTTTGAGATTAGGATATTTTTGGTTTTAGAATGATACCACCAATGTATTATCCAATACTTATCCTATTTATCAGTACCCAAGACTACATAGACAAAGAAGGGAGTGAATATCTAGTGGTTGGACCAATGTGAATAGGCATTTCTTGAGATGAAGAGGAGGTTAATTACAACTATGGTGTTGATCCTTTCTAAGACTAAGATTAGATATAATATATATTGTGATGCTTCAGTTGTTGGTTTGGGAGAAGTACTGATGCAAAAGGAGTGGGTAGTAGCTGATGAGTCACGTCAATTGTGATCCCATGAGTAGAACTATCTTACTCATGACTTGGATTTGAAATCCATGGTCCATAACTTGAAGTTTTGGTGACACTATCTCTTTGGTGAGAGGTTTATTGTCTACACAAACCATAGGATCCTCCGTTATATCTTCACATGATAGAACCTCAATTTAAGGAAGGGATTCAAGGAAGAGTATCTACAAACATTCAAATTTCAGATGGATTATACACCAGGTAAAGGTAATTTTGTTTTAGATGCTATTAACCATAATACATAATTAGTGTAGGAGTTTGGTGAATGGACTTTGGAGGAACAATGTTTCCTGGTAATATTGTTGTCAGATTGGAGGATGGATGATTTTGAGGATTATGGATCGATGATGTCTTCTATATTGGTGGTCACATATTCTTTAGTAGACTAGGTAAAGTATAGACATGAGACTGACCTAGAGTGTGTTGTGATATGGGAACGACTAGTTGGAAGTGACCTGATACCCATGCGATTGTTGTATGGAGATGATGTGATCATACTATATGGGAGATTTTTAGTCCCTAATTTCATCATGGAAGAGTTAAAGAGATACTTTCATACCTCTAAGTGGGTGGTTAAAACTAGAGTGAATAAGATTTACCATGACTTTAAATGATAGTTCTAGTGGTCAGGGATGAATAGGAACATTGTTGTATTCATTTCTTGATGACTTACTTTACAAATGATAAAGGTCAAGCACCATCATACTAGTGGTTTACTTAAAAAACTTCCTATTCCCTTATGTAAGTGGGAGAACATCATGATGGACTTTATTATGGGGTTTTGTAGGACCCCAAGGATCCATTAATATGTTTGGGTGATTGTTGATCAGTGAATGAAAGTTGATCATTTTTACTAATCTGTGAGACTCACTTAGTAGACGAGCTAAGAAAATAGTATGGCCTTCGAGATTGTATACTTGCATGGAGTTATCTTGAGCATTGTATCAGATAGATATTCATGTTTTACATCAAATTTTTGGAAAGACTTGTATAATTCATTAGGTAATCAGCTAATATTGAGTGCAAAATACTATCCCTAGATAGATTTATAGTTAGAGCAGATGGTTCTCATAATAGATTATATGATTTGATCTTGTATTCTAGACTTCAGTGGAGTGTGGGATGATCATATAGACTTGTTTGAGTTTTCATACAACAAAAACTACTAGGATTTTATTCATATGGGAACTTATGAGGATCTTTATGAAAGGCCATGTCATTTACCACATTGTTGTCATGAGGCTAGATATGCAACAATTATGGGGCCCAGTTTGGTTCAAGAGACCTTCGAAAGAGTGTAGCTGATTTATAAGAGGTTGATTACAACTAAAAGTATAAAGATATATTATTTTTATCATATGAGGAGACCTTTGGAGTTTGTTGTTGGATAAAATTTTTTCTTGAGAGTGACTCCTCGGTTAGGCCATCTACATTTGAGTAAGCAAGGAAAACTTTATCTATATTTTGTTATACCCTTCAAGATCACCGATTGGGTTGGGATATTGGCATATCGTATGGATCTTCTTTCACATTACTGAGATATTCATTATGTGTTTCATGTGTCTCGTCTCTAGAGGTACATTCCCAATCCCTTTAATGTTATAGAATGTGAGGATATTGAACCATATCTTAATGTATCATACATTGAGTTCCTAATGTGGATTGTAAACCGGAGTAAAAAGGTCCTTCAAGGGAAGATAATACCACTACTCCAGATTATATGATGGCATGGACATATCCAAGAGGATACCTAGGAGAGAGAGGCCGGTGTTCAGGATTAATGGCCTAAGTTATTTGAGAAAAACCTTTTAAGGTACTTCTAAATTAAAGTAAGACATTAGAGACGGAGAATTGTAACATCCTCTCTTGATATGTTGTATGAGATGTTTAAATTTATTTAATTAGCCATTATCTTTTTTTGAATGAGTTTTGGGGGTTTTAGAGGGTATTATTTAAGATACGGGGGTCTTGGGATGAGTGTTTATAGAAGTGAATCTTAAAGGCTATAGGGTGGCTAAAACAAGTCCATCAGCTAGCTGGTGTGGACCACCAGCTGGCAGGTGCTCCTAGTCTGGGGGTATATTAAATGCACGCTGTGGGTTTTAACTCCACACAATTTTGACCATCCTTTTTACCCAATTCATACCTCAAGGGAATATTCTAAATTTTAAACCTTCTCTCTTGATTATTGGCCCGATCATTCATCTCCCATTGTATCTCCTTCATTGGAACAATTTGGTGTCACCTAAACACTGAATTTTTCTTAGATCCATGAAAAATACTTCTTCCTTGTTGAGATTTGAGAATGTATCAGTGATGGATCTATGGATTATATAATTATATAATAATGTTTTCTTCTTACCTTTATATATTGGGGATAGATCTAGCACATTGGTGACATTTCCTTGATCGAATTGAGATCCACCATCGACAACGAACATTCTATTTGTATGTGTTAATAAATCATATTATTAAAACCATTATTGGTGGTGGATTAATGATGTAACCATAATCCATTTATGATTCCTTGGTATATTAGTGGAAGATTCTATGTCTCAATAATAACTCCTTGACCGAAGCTTGAACTCTCAAGAACGGTGGACTATTTTGGGTAATTCATCTTAAATCGATTATCATGAGAATCCCTTATTCTTGAATCTCTTTTCCATTAAAATATTATTGATGGATCGATGTTTTTTAGTTAGTCCTAAGGCTCTCTTAAATAATCAATGATGAATTAATGATCCATTATTTAGTCGATAATGGATACAGTGAATTGGTGTCCCTTCCTTCAACATATTGCATAATTGGATCCATTGATGGACTTTGTAAGGTATATGATTCTAGAATCACCTTCTTGACATAGAATCTCCTTGAGTGTCATTATAAACCTATTTATTGAACTAAAATCTGAATTATGAATCCTTGATATGTGCACTATATTTTTGTGGGTGCACAATGTGATTCAGTATTTATTCCTTGATGGACTTTGAAGTTCTTCATCAACAACCTTAAGGTAGGAAGTTACTCACCATTTAGGGATATCGTATACAGTTGTTTCCATGGTATGATCATTTTATTGACATAATTTTAAAATTTATTGATTATTATTGCATGTGGGTGGGTTCATATACTATGATACCCATTTATGATGCTTATTTCCATGATTATTGCTAGAGAATCTTGTTAACATGCTTGATGTTGACACATGAGTTTATACTGCTACTACTTTCTCATGATGAAGCGTAACACTTTCTTTTATTATCTACCCTATCATGTGTGTTACCATGAATTTGGAGGTTTTTATTGGTAATTTGGATAAGTGTACCATCATGATATGATTATCCATTAGAGAGGAAGTGCACATAACTTGTGACAATGATAATGACGAACCTGAGAAGCGGGTAGGGGCATGACGACTTAGAGGTTTGACCCGAGACAATGAAATTAGGGGAATGAAGATGAGGATGCCTAACCAGAGGCATATACGAGGTGTGAAAACCTAGATACCTAAAACATGATGGATTCAGGGTACAACGTTCTAGAGGAATTACCGAAATCAATTCCTTAAGACTGCTGAGCGACATGTTCACTAGCCTTATGACTAGTTTTTGTTATTTCTGATGTATCCTCATTTATCCTTCTAGTATAGAGATAAAGTAGGTATTACTGGGGGTTTGTGTCAGCTTAGTTAATGCACGATTTCTTGGTATGTGATTTTATGATTTTTATCTTTGTTTTCGTATTTATTATTATCATGGAATACATCTGTTATACCTGCACACTTTTTTAAGGACATATTGGTGGTGTCATACTAGTTTTTATTACTCACACCCCACATGGGAATCTTGATGCACATGGAGAATCCATGTATAGGGATATTGGTAAAGGGAAATGGGCTCATTGATGATAGCTAATTAGTGTATCTTGGAGTTGGTAGAGAATTGAGATAAACTCTAGAGGATTCCACAATATTATTTATTATCTAATTGAACTTATACCTCAGTTTAGCTGAACACACTGGGAGACAAATTATTTATTTATATTACTTGTGTTCTATCTTAATGGTTTCCATATGTTACTCTGTTTATCATATTGTTATTATTTTCTGTTAAGTTTATTTTTGTATGGTTATGACATGACACTAAGGGTATAGTCCCCCTCATGACGGCATGCAAATCCTTACAACTAGTTGACATTCTCTTACATATGGGGAGGTACACATGGGGTCTTGTGACTCTCCAGACTAGTCTAGGTGGTTTGGGTCAGGGTGTTATAGGTAAGGTGGTCTTGATAATGTAGGATATGCATAAATATGAACACTCATGGACATGCATGACTTTATACATTTAAAGATGGATGGATGGTTCGTAGGCCCAACTTGAGTGTTATTTTCTGATTATCATATCATGTATGTAGTGATTTAAGCATGATGTATTATTACCATATTAGCGTTGATACTTATGCATCCATTATTTATATGTTAATTTCCCTAAATTATTTTTCATATAAAAATGTTATAGTAGTTCCTAGCTATAATGAGAACCATGAGATACCATGGAAGTAATCTTAAAACACTTGTCCTATGGTCTAGATACAACATACTAACTAGATATAAATGATTTATGAATATAAGGTGTAGGGGGATCATAAGTATTGAGACACCTTCTCATGACATTTTTACTCGGTGTTCTCAAGTAGAAGAGATCATGAGGACTGACCCGCCAATAGGAACACCACATGTTTTAGGTGTCATTGATTGTTCCTATTTATCTTTCAAACTGAGATCATTATCAACGTGTACCATTTTATTTCATGATTTGATTCAAGATGAAAACAATAACAACCCAAGTATAGTACATAATTTATTATATGGTTTTTTATATAAATATTTATAAAACACAATCCAAGGATCTGGAGGTTTAATGTCTTTGGCAAACTAGTTATAAAATAAATAAAATAAAAAATAAGATATATAATATTTATTTTAATATCTATAATGTGATCCTAGATACCTTTTCTAACAATTCATAGGATACCTTGGGGATATACTTAAATATAATGGTGAGATATAAATCACAGTAAGGGAATAATCATAGTAAAGCATGGTGAAAAGTAATACATATGAGATTAGAGGCACATCATGATGACATAAAATATGAGAATCATATATAATAACATAAAAATATTTCATGAAAATATGACATCATATGATCATGACACAATGATAATGTGAAAAAAATATAAAACATGACATCATAAGCATAAGTTAAGACTCACCGCTAAGACAACATACCATAGTGTGTTAGGCCAACCTCCCTTGCATCATATATGGCATATCATGAGATGAAAACATTACCCCATGAATTGGGGGGATCTATAATTATGGTCATAAACATCATATTCATAACATTTATATACATATGAGTTTTATATAAGGAAATCAATCATAAGACATAAGCATAAGTAAAACCCATGAAAAAGAAATAGGTTACATAATATTTTCTTAGAGCATAACCAAATGAAATATCATAAATATCCCCATGAAATAAGGGATTAAATAATTCTTGTACATTCATAAATTAATAAGGAATCATAGTTCATGAAGTTTAATTGAATTTAAGATATAAAAATGTGTAGAATTATGTTTGGAAATGAACTTCTTAAGCGGGGTTTTAAGAAAAGGGGTAAAGAGACTTTAAAGAAGGAAAACGAAAAATATTTCCTAAAAAAATGAAATGGTTCTTCATGAAATAGTGAATGTTTTTGGAAACTATATAAGGTTAAAAAAATTAAATGAATTTTTACCTGAAAATATATAATAATTAGACTAGTTCCCCTTTATCAAGTTTACTTAAAATAAGGAATTAATAAGGTAACTTAAAAGACATGTATTATACACAATAATGAGAGGTAAAGTAGGCTAGGTATATATGAAAGGAAAATATATATAGAATATATAAGAAACACATGAAAATAATATAATATGTAAAGGGTTAAAAATAAAGAGAACATGTAACCCAAAAATAATGAGGGTGGTTCAGAAGGCCCCTTGTCACGGGTCCTTAACTCACTCACTATAATCACCTAACTTACTGAATAATCATATTAAATTTATTAAATAATTGTTTCATAAAAATTTTAACCTATATTTTATTTATTACTATTGTTTTATGTTTATTTAAAATCATTTTATTATGGCATCATGTTTATTCTTACTCTCCCGAGGGTGTTCATTTCACAGTTCCAAAGCCTCTTTTGATTTTGGATAATTATAGAAGTTCTTTACAAATGGGAATACAACTATAAAAGTTAAATGAAATGATATTAATGTCATTATAAAATTTTAAATGGTATCAAATATCCATATGTGTTCTAACATTGTGATGATTCATTTAGTATAAATGTTATTGTTATACGGTTAGTTCATTTAGGTGGTTTTACCGACCATCATAAACTAGATTAATTTTATTTAATTAAATGATTATTCATACATTACATAATATGAAATAAGTTATAATATAGTTATTATCATAATATTTAACCATAAAATTATATATATAACTTTCCATAAAGGTGGTGGTGAAAAACAAAACGCGTCATCCTTGGAGGCGGTGAACCAACTAAAACATGGGTGACATTTTAATTTTAGAAAAGATGAAAGGAGGTTAGTTTATAGATATTACATTAATATAATAAAAATTTATAATATTAATAATACTAAAGTTATTATAAACACATGTATAGAATAGATTGGATGAGGAATAAGAAGTAAAGGATTTAAGATACTTCGATTGAGAGTATCACCTCTTCATTTGGATGTTAACTCTTAGGCTACCCATTAAGACTCCTTAGAATGGTATTTTGATAAGACTATAACTCCTTAAACATGGTAAGGATGTCCAGAAAGAGATTTGGGTAGATATTTGGAAAGGTAAGGAACTTAGAGTTTGAGGAGAAGAGGGGTGATATTTATAAGGGGAGGAGAGGGGTGTTTTTGAATATAATATTCATTAGTTTATTATTTTTTCTCAAGACTATCAATAGTGACAATTTATATGACTATATATATAAATTAGTGAATGTGAGGAAAAGTTAATGGTTTCTTAAAACACCCCTTATGCAATTAATCATGTATTTTACTTATAATGTAAAATACCATATTTTTTAATATAATACTATTAAAAAAAATCAATTTTTTATAAAAACACCAAAAATTAAACCAGATCCAATTTTAATGTGTTTATTACAAAAATAAAATCAATTTTATCAAAATAATTTTATAAATATGAGAAATTTAATATTAAAAAAAAATCCTTATTTATTGAAAAAACTGTTTTTAAGAAACAACCAAATTTCTAACACTTAGAAAAATTATTTATAATCTTGTAAAATTATATTATAATATTTATAAAAATATATATTACTCCATGAATTTTTTTTATTAAAGTTAAATTTTATTTAAAACTTTTAAATTTATCATAAAAATTTATTTTAATGAATATAAATCATATATATTTTGTCAAAAATATAATTATGATTTCATCATGTCAAACGTTTATTTTATCATATTTAACACTTTTATTTAATTATTTTATGATATAAAATCATTATATTATTTATTAAATATTATTTTACTATTCCCTTAGTCAGTTTACTATTCCTAAGGGTCAGATTACTTTTCCAATGATCAAATTACTATTATAACAGTCAATTTACTATTCCAATGGTCAAATAACTGTCATGTAATAGTTATATCCTAACGATTGAATTTCCCTTTAAACCCTATATATATAATCATTCTCATACATCATCATTAAAAACTTTACTTAAAAAGGTTCTTACTCTTCCCTTTAAAATAACTATCTCATTCCTAACAATTATTTTTCTTTTTTACAATCTTTATAGTAGGAGCGATCTTTGTGGTAGATTTCAGGCCTATGGAGTTTACCTTAGCGTTTTCACTATTATTTAGTGTTTATCTCCCCGAACCATTCTTTGATATTATAGAAAATATTATTTCATGATGTGTAACATTCTTATGAAATGTAACAGTCTTTTTACATGCTTTAATTGTAAAACATAATAAAATAGTCATTGTGAAACATGAGTTCTTTTACTAATAGAAGGAATTTTTGGGATGTTACATATTATCCGATGTATGTGTTTTATACTATTCTATATTATTAAATTTTACAAAAAAATATTTTAAAAGGGGGACTTCATATATAAAAGTTTGGGTCTTTATATACTTCTACCCTTAACAAATTTCACCCTCAAAATTTCATTTCATACACTAAGGTGAAAATAAATGAAGGTATTTTTACTTCACTTATTCTTCAGGTTCCCAAGTCACCTCTTCGTATTTATGATTCTGCTAAATTATTTTGACTAGGTGAGTTGTATTATTGTGAAAATTTTTGTCTCTATGGTCCAAGATCTTCACCGGCTACTACTTATAAGAAAGGTCATTATCCAACCATACCACCTCTAGATTATGTACATGTGAGGGATATGGTATGTGCTTCATCAAGAAGTATACACAGAACACATCATGTACTTGAGATAAGATTTCTGAGAGTTCTAGTTGATAGGTCACAAATCTAATGTGATCAAAAATTTCAAATGGGGCTAATATACTGAGGAGTTAGATTTCCTTTCTCCCCAAACCTCACAACTCTCTTCCATGAAGATATATAAAAGTATGGATTGTTACATTATTCCCCCTTAAAAAAATTTCACCCTTTACATTTTATTTCATACACAAAAGTGAAAATAAATGAGGGTATTTTTTCTTCATTTATTATTTAGGTTCACAAGTCATCTCTTCATATTTATGATTCCTCTAAATTACTTTGACTAGGAGATTTTTCTTGTTTCACAGAAATTTGTCTCTATGGTTCAAGATCCCCACCAGCTTCTCATCTTAATAAAGGTCATTCCCCAACCATACCACCTTTGGATTATGTACATGTGAGGGATCTGGTATATACTTTCTCAAGTGGGATATTTAGAACACATCATGTACTTGAGACAATAATGTTGGGACTGCTAGTCGATAGGGCACAACTTTGATGTGATCAAGAATCTCAAATGGGGATAATATATCTAGGACTTAGCTTTACCTTCTCCCCAAACCTCATGAATATCTTCCAAGGAGATATATAAATGAAAAATTTATCACCAACCTAAAACTCTAGGTCTCATCGACCATTATCAACATAACTCTTTATTTGACTTTATTCTATTCTAATGTGTTGTTGAATGACCTTGACCTTCTCAATCATTTCCTCGACCTGTTCAGATCCCAATAGCTTTTGTTCTCCAACTTAATCCCAAAATGCTATAGTTATGAATTTATTTTCATAGAGGGATTCATAAGGATTTGATAATCCAAAATCACATATAATTTTTTCTATCATAAAATTAAGGATTTTAAATGATATATTTGATAATTCACTTGGTATATGTTGAATTTTACAGGAAATAGGTTCCCATGGTTTCAAAAAATAAAATGCAGAATAAAAGTAGAAGTTGCCTTTTACATGTCGTGAAACATTAGTTCATGTTGTGTAACGAAGTCTCATATGATTTTGTATGTCACGAAGAAAGTCATGATTCAATTTGTGAAGTCTACATGAGAAGCATCCATTACACATTGTGAGTTGGGGATACACATCGTGAACCACTTGAATGGGAAATCTGCTATGAAGATTTAGCTGGAAAGAAGATACATGTCGTGAGGCTAGGATTCACATCATGAAAGTAGTCAAACTTTCAAATCTTGGATGATATACACATGAGATACACGTTGATACAAAAACTATAGAGATATAAAAGGATTCAGCATTACACAACATGAATCCCATTACACATCATGTATTTTTTTCGGATATAAATACAACACTAGACCAGTGGATTCTAGAGCTTCCAGAGTAGAAATTTATTGTTCTTTTTTGTTCCCTTCGAGTTTCCTTCTATTACCTTCCATCTAAACTTAAATTTCTTCACCGATTTCATTATTTTGTTTAAATACACATGTCATAGATCAATTCTCATAATCACCTTCATTAACTTTTCACATCACCACTATCATTCATCATCATTCATCAATGAATTCATGTTGAATCCATTTATGCTCTTATTCCAAGTAATTACATTATTGAATTGTGGTTTACATATATTTAATCACCAATTGCATGCTTGACCCTTTTTTTAATCTAAATCATTTCATGTGTATTAAATATTTAAATTCAAATTTTCATAGCATATCAAGTACAATTTCTATTATTCATTTGCTCACATTCATTCCTACCATGAGTGGTTAAAACACCCATGGTAGGGATCTAAAGTAGGTGTATCTGAATACATAATAAATATTTAATTCTTAACTTGGTAACATTAAGGGATAGTAATTAGGATATAAGTTAATTGTATTTCCAATTTATTTGAACATCCCTGACCATGGGGTATTCAAGTGAAGGCCCCTATCCTGGTTAGAGTAGATTAGGCTGCAAGCAATAGCCTAAAATGTTTTTTTCCTTAGAATCTAAGCTTAATGCATCTAGGTTGTCACTATCTCCTGAACAAGGAATAATTACCTCCTAGGTAGTACTAGTTGATTTGACCAAAATTGAATAGAGACCTATGCTTGCTTCGCAGCCTAAACCTTAGGATCTTACCAAGTTATAATTAAGATTATCCTTTGTACAGATACCAAAAATTGATCCCAATAACCATCTCATTCTTGAAGCAAACCATCAACTCTTAGAAATAATTCTTCCAAACTCAAACAAACTAGAAAGGAATCCTACCTCAAAAGGTCTTTAGTCATAAATTGTTAGTGCCAGCTTATGCTCCCCATGGGATCAACTTCAGAATTTCGCTATACTAAACCTTAGTAACAAGTGAAATTTGAAAAAAAAATACAATTCTAATCTAACTACAGCCCACAAGAATTCATCGACGTGTGAATGCGTGTAAAATTTTGGCATTGTTGCTGGGGAAGTAATGCTGTACTTACAAAGCCTCTGACAAAAAGACCTGGGACTACCTTTCCCTGACCCCCTTTCCTTCTTTATTTTTTCAAGATGACTTGGAATATCTGCTTCGCATTATAGTATATGTACCAAGGTCCTTTGACTCATTCAAAGATCCTTGAGACAAAAGAACAACTAGCCTTTGATCTCGAGATCGAACGATACCTTCTTTCATGCTGCCGGTCAACCATGGCCGATCAACACAGTCAAGCAAGACCTAACCCGCCAAACCCTCTAGATATGCATCAATTAGTTCATGGAGAGCACCCAACACATCAAGAAAAAACCATCATGGATTATGGCCTGCCATCATTCGTTGGTGCCACACTAAGCATCGTGTGTCCTCCAATCCAAGATCATAATTTTGAAATAAAACCTGGACTCATTCACATGATCTGAAACATGGGGAAATTCAGTGGACTTCAGAGCGAAGACCCGTATGAACATATCTCCAACTTCTTAGAAGTTTACGATACCTTTCGCAACCAGGTAGTATCATCAGATGCAATCAAGATCTGCATCTTTCCATTCTATCTAAGAGAAAAAGCCAAGGATTGGATCGAGGGTCAATCTCCCAAGTCAATCATGACTTGGGATGATCTAGCCAAGAAGTTGTTGGATAAATATTTTCCTTCGATTTGGACTTGGAAGCTTTGGAAAGACATTCAAAACTTCACTTAGACTGATGGAGAATCTGCATGGAAAGTGTGGGATAGATTCAAGGAGTTGATGATAAAATACCCACACCATGGACTGGACATGTAGATTCAGCTACAAACCTTCTAAAAAGGCCTCCAACTAGTTTCACAAATAGTTGTCTATGCTTTCGCCGACGGAGGACTGATGTTTAAGACACCAGAAGCTAGAATATCCATCTTATATGAAGTCTCACACAATGCCATCTTGTGGAAAAGTGATCATGGACCACCTAGACATGGTATTCACCAAGTGGATGAGAACACAAGATTAAAATCACAAGTTTAAGTGCTAACAAAAAAGATATAATCATTTCAGATGCTTTCTACACAACCCCCTCCTTCCCCTATAATGAAAATACAATCATGAGAAATGTGTGGTCGCCCGCACTTATACCAATACTGCAAGGTAATAGTTGAAGAACCACAAGCTCAATGTTGTAATTACTTCAATTATATCCAGAAGAACCCACCATTACAACAATAACATTAGTATTATCAATATAGGACAACTTAGCAGCCACCTCAGAACAACCAAGGCTATTATCAGCAGCGAAGTGTCCAAGAACCATTTCAAAATCAAGGAACATGAGGGTATCCTCCCATGAACCAAAAACTTTTCCTCCAAAGATCATAGCAGCGGTTTCAACCAGCTCAACCAAGACCTCAACAACAACCTAATCGTCTCCAAAGTAACTTAGAGAACCTCTTGTATACCTTTGTTCAAAAGGAAGACCATATAGTGAATACTCAAGAGATGAAGATGCAAAACCGATGAGTTGCCTTGCACAATCTCGAAGTTCAAATGGGTCAGATCTCAAAGACTTTTTCTGATAGATTACTAGGTACTTTACCTAGAAATATAGAGACATACCTTAGGGAAGAAGCTAAGGTTGTAGTGATAAGAAGTGAACAGATCTCATACTTTCAACAACCTAGAAAAAAAGATGAAAGATTACTCAAATATACTAAGAAGAAACTACCAGTATAAGAAGAAGTTGATAATTCCACACAAGTGACACCTTAAGAAGTATCACCATATGTAGAAACCTAAACTCTTGAGCACCCAAAGTAATAAGTTTATGTTTCCCCACCACCATACAAGCCACATATTTCTTTCCCAGAAAGATAAATATAAGGAAAACAGAAAGCACAATATAATAAGTTCCTAGAAATATTCAAGTATCTACATATCAACATACCATTTGCAGAAGCTATTACTTAAATTCCTAATTATGTTAAATTACTTAAGGATATATTTCCCAATAAAATAAAAATGTAATATCTTGGTTTCATCTCATTGAATGAAGAATTATCTACTTTATTTCAACATAAAATCTCACCAAATATGAGAGACCCTAAAAGTTTATCAATTCCATGTGCTATTGGAGAGTGAAAGTTTTGAAGAGATCTATTCGATCTTGGAGAAAACATAAAATTAATACCAATGAGTGTATTTTTCAAGTTGGAACTCCAAGAGCTCAAAACAACTCAAGTAGCACTATAACTTGTAGATCAATCAGTGAAGTATCCTAGAATAATTCTCGAATGTGTTTTAGTCAAAGTCAAAAAACTCATATTTCGAGTAGACTTTCTTGTTTTGGATATGGAAGAATAAGGTGACATCACCATTATTCTTGGAAGAGCATTATTAGAAACAAGAAAGGATCTGATAGATGTGAATCAATGACATATGATCTTTCGATTCAAAGAATAATAGGCAACCTTCAACCTTTTAGAAACTGCTAAACAAGTAAAGGATGCCATTGATTGTAATGCCATATATCTTACGTAATAAGGAAATGAATACATGGAAATAGAAGAATACAATGATGAGTCACTCTCAGATGAAGAAGAAGAGTATGATTTTGAGGAAGTAAGCTTCAATGAACCTCTCACAAGGTATACATTTCCACCCTTCACCCCCTCAGTTATTCAACCACAAGCACTGGAGTTAAATCCCCTACCCAGTACCCTTAAGTATTCATACTTAGGAGTTTAAACCTCCTTTCCAGTAATCATCAACTCTAAACTATCTTAGGCACAAGAAGAAAAATTAGTTGAAGTCTTAAAGAGACATAAGTAGTCAATTTCCTAGGGAGCAGCAGACATCAAAGGAATCGGTCCAACTGCATGAACTCATAATATTCTACTTTAAGAATATGTAAAACCCAAATGTAAACCTCAAAGGAGGTTCACACCACCCATGAAGGAAGTTTTCAAAAAGGAAGTACTGGAACTTCTAGATGTAGGGATAATATTTTCCATATCTGATAGCGAATGGGTGATCCCACTACAAGAAGTCCCCAAGAAAGGTGGACTTATAGTGGATAAGACTAATGATAATGAATTAATCTCAACACACACCATCATTGGATGAAGATTTTGCATGGATTATAGTATTCTGAATGTAGCAACAAGAAAAGATCATTTTACTTTACCCTTCAGGGATAAAATGTTATAAATACTTGTAGGACATGAATTATATTGTTTCCTAGATGGATATTCAGGATTCAACTGGATTGTAGTAGATCTAGCTGATTACCCAAAAACCACATTCACATGCCCAATTGGAACCTTCGCCTACAGGTACATGTCATTTGGAATGTGTAATGCTTTAGTAACATTTCAGAGATGCATGAAACATATTTTTCATGATATGGTAGAAGAATTATTATAAATATTCATGGATGAATTCTTTATCTATGGAAGATCATTTGAAGTCCACCTAAGAAATCTAGATCTATTCCTAAGATGGTGTCAAGAAAAATGCCCAGTCCTGAATTGGGAGAAGTGTCATTTTATGGTTCAAGGAGATGTATTCCCCAGGCATGCAATTTCCAAATAATTCATAGAAGTTTATCTATCCAAGATCAAATTCATCAAGGATTTACCCGAACCTACCTCAGTTAAGGGTATAAGAATCTTTTTGGGCCATGCTGGATTCTATAGGCCCTTTTTCAAAGACTTTGAAAAAGTTGTCTGACCATTGGCACACATGTAGTAAAAATAATTTCCATTTTAATTCACTGAGGAATGTCTAAATTCATTCAATACTTTGAATAATAGATTGATAACATCCCTGATAATCATTTAACCTAATTGGGATAAGGAATTTGAATTGATGTGTGACACCAGTGATTTTGCTATTGGCACTGTGTTAGGACAACGAGTTGGTCACATATTCTATCCTATGTAATATGCCAACCATACGCTGAATGAATCCCAAGTCAACTACAAAACTTTAGATAAAGAAATATTACCAATTGTGTATGCCTTTGAGAAATTCTATTCATATTTGGTCTTATCTAAAGTGATTGTGCACACTAATCATGTGGCCCTAAAGTATCTCAATGGTCCAACCCTTTTGAAGTCGTTAAAGTTTTTATGTATGAGACCATTGAAATTAAAAGAGTGGGTGGACCACCTTTTTAAGTGAACAACCAAATATTTAAAATATTTCAAGAACCCTTCCATGAAGGTTGTGTCATCAACCTTATGTTCAATTGAGACTTAATTGAGTCAAGATCTCAACTTAAAAGGAAGCGCTGACTGGGAGCCAACCAAGGATAGGACATATTAGACTAGGTTAGATTAGAATAAGCCTTAGGCAAGTTTTATATAGTCTAGGAGCTAAAGGCTACATATGAACAAATTTTTAATCTAAAATAGTAAATCACATGTCGTGCAACCCTGTTACACAACCTGTACCTTTTTTTGTCAAAAAATACATTTTAAGACACCATTACATGACATGAACCCTTTTTACATGTCATGTAACTCACTAGGTCTATTTTTTAAAACAAAAGTTGTGAACCCTAGGTTCATGACCCAACCCACGACCCCCCCTTCTTCTAACCATTCAACTCCCTCACTACTCAACTCTCCACCTCCTCCCCCTTGCTTGACCACACCTCTCCACCTTCTCCTCTCTCAGCAGCCCCAAACTGGACACCCCTCAACATCCTTCCTCAATGGAATAGACCAAGACACTATTCCCATATCCTTTTGACTCCTTATTCAACCATGAAGAGAAACCACCTACTAAGTGCCCATGTGGTACCACGCCACCCAAACCTTCTGCACCTCTTACAACAGCTCGTGTTGTGCCAGCTGCTCAGGACTCCTTCTCCTCCAACTTCAAGGACTCCTATAGTGATTAAAACCTCCATTTTCACCCCATCCTATGTTTTTATAACCCAAATCACTAAGTAAACCTCATCAGGCTGCATGCCAAGCCTATGCAGATGAACAAGACCATAGACCTGCCCATCCTGACCCGACTGAACATTAGCGATATTGTCCTCAACCTCCTGGAGACATTACACAAGGATTGTATCATTGAGGCATGAGAGGAGACATATAGGGAGTTATTTATAGAGTTCTTATCCACATTCGAGGTACCCATTGATAGCCTCAGATTCGACCTGGGTGGTCATCCACATGAGCTTTCCTTTGCTGAGTTCGGTATTGACCTCGACATCTATACAGATGAGTTTTCTGCATCAGAGGTCTTCCCAACACTTCATCTGGAGACACCCCAAGATGATTCACAATATCTATGGGAGATGATCGAACAGGACCCTCAACTACCCCATGACCCATGAATAACAAAGTCTACCCAGTTACAGAGCCCATCTCTACAGATTATTCATAGATCTTTGACATGTGGGTGGTTTTCCAGGGCCGATTCCCATGGGAGCGTCAGCCAAGTTGACACGTTCCTATTATGGGATGTGGAAAAAGCAATTATTTACTAAGTTAAAATATAGTATAGTGGTTAACCTAGGTTCTCTCCAAATAGGAGAGCACAACAATCATATTTGTCACTTTGTTTTTGAATTTATTTGGTTTAGAAATTGAGAGAAATGAAACAAAAGGAAGAAATTAATTAAAATATGTAAAATAAATTTAAATATCATGTGATTTAAAATAGCAATATAAAATTGGGTGATCAGGTCAGGGTTATATTTCCAATTGAAATGTTATCATAGTTCGATTTTATCCATTTCTCTTCTGCTAAGCCGATTAAAGTGAGATTCCACAATCGCTTCCTCTCACTTCTTTAGTCAATGGTGTTGGTGAGATTAAAACTTTACAAGAACTTATTTTTGTATACTATACTTAATTTTGTGAAAGAGTTGTAGTTAATACTCTCAATTAATTTAGGAAAATTTCGATCGAGTCTTGTTTATCCCAAGCAATCTTGAATATGCATTACAACTCTCACACGTATTGACAATCGCCAAATACTTCAACACTAAGCTCTGATCTATTTCGTCTTATATAGAAAAAAACTAGTGAGGGATATAATTTACATTAAATAAATAAATAATAACAACAGAATATAAAATCAAATACAATTGCATAAGATAATATAAACTGTTATTACAAATTGAAACCAACTTTACAGAATAGAGAAAACATTTTATAACTTAAAGCGCATGAACTCAAACATTACCAAATGGAAATCCTAACTTTTCCCAATCACTAATAAGATTTAACCCACCATGGTAAGGGTAATTTAGAATAATGGAGAGGAATAATACATTACAAAACTAAAAAGAAATAAAAGAGGGAAAAATAAGAACATGAACATTTCCTCTAGAATCTGTCCACCAGAAGTTCAACTTTGGTTCGTCCACCATATCATTTAATCAGGTTGAGATCCATTATTATAGGAGGTGAGAAATGTAGTTTTACATCTACCCACTGAGTTTCAAGGCATTTGGATCAGTTTTGAATGATTCATGGATGAATTAGTAAACCTGACTTTTTCTGGCCGCCAATCACTATTACACCAACCCTACTTTGACCGATTTAAGGGAAGACTAAATCAAATAATTTCTCCATTAAATTTATTAGAATATTCCTAGCTGAGTTTTATTTATAACCCAGCTAGAAGCACCCAATTTGGTGGTTGGTATCCCGAGATATGTATCATTTAATGAGGCATGGTCCATTTTGCCGACCAGATTATGTGTTCACATTGACTGGTTTGTTTTGGCTTGTTGGAGTTCGAATTCACTCTGGGTCTAGAAGAAATATTTGTAGCCCAAGAATCACATCATACTAAAAAAAATAAATCTCGTTAATTTGATGAATATTGTAGGATTTATGTTCTAAATACAGAAGTAACATAAAACTGTTAAATGTCCAGAATTAACCACTTTTCACATTTAAGCTCAAAACTCACAAAAAACATAAAATTATCCAAATAAGAACAAATTGGTTAATTGGAAGGTATTAAATAATTTAAATACATATAAATAATTATGAAAATATTAACTCTATCAATTCTCCCACACTTAGCACTTGGACTCCTGGACAAGTAAACATCAATATCAAATCAAAGCAAATTTTAAAACACATATCCTTGAGATCCAAAAATTTAATTACCAAGAAATAAAAGACATCATGTCTCATCAACAAAAATTATTCAAATTTCTCAATTCAGTTCATTAAATATATTTCCTCTTCATTTCTTCTCCAATTCACACAAAACTCTTACCTAAAACGCATTTTCTCTCATAACACAAATATCAATTTTCAATAATGTCTTTCTCATCCAATACTCATGCAAGGGTCACCATAGGCTTGATAAATTCATAAATATCCACTCAATGTGATTAAATGACATATTTTTATCATGAAGACTTTTAAGGGTTGTTATGTGGCTTTAGGTTGGTAGGATTTAGATGTGAAAACTTCTGAGGCTGAATGAGGAGGGATTGACTCTTTTTGAAGAAAAATTGAATTATTCTAATTTTTACTCAAATTTGGTCTCCTACTCACTTCCCTTAGTAGAAAATAAGCTCCATAAACATAAAAAATTAGTTAAATTTCACACCATTCATCATTTCATCAAAAAAAGTTTCAATCATATTAAACATAATTTTTCTTGAAATCTCCAGATAGGCACAACTTTTTTTTCATTAGAAGCTCCAGAAAGGCACAAATTCTAATATATGAAAGCTACAGAAAAGGAACAGATTTCAATAGAATGTTTTTTTTCAACAGAAATCACATCTCTTCAACATTTTATTTTCCACCCAAAGTATCACCAAATGAGGTAGCACAATACAAGACAACTTCCCCCACACTTAAGTTCAACTAGATTATGAAATTTCACTTCAAGAGAAGGTTGGATAGGGAAAATTGGCTTATGATGTGGCTAACCTAATAGAATGTTCATAGATTCTAAGGAATACAAGGATTAAATGTTCATGTTAGGCCATAATAAAAAGGATTCTTATGAAATAGGGGATTTAATACCAAATAAATGCCCCAATCATTTAAAACAAATGTACCTCACACCCTCAAGTTTTGATAGGAATAAATCAAATTATGGTTAAATAAAGAATGGTATGGTTCTCTCAATAAGTGAGGTGAATAAAAATAATATGAAAAAAATGATTTATAAGCCTCATAGGAAAGTGATTTCAATGATAAATACAGTGAGATGTGGCATGAGATTCAAAAATCAGTATAAATTTAATGAAATTCATAAAGATATAAACTTGAAAAAAATTCATTTTCAGCATTCATTTAAACTCATTTTCCTGGGATAATTTTTTTCTCATGGAAAAGAGTTTCAAAATTTTAAATGAGAATAATTTGAGCTCAAAAGTTTCAAAAACACACAAAAATTTGAAAAACACAAATTTTGTTTTGAAAAATAGAAAAAACAAACAATTGAAAATACTAAACTATAAAGGTTCCCTCCCCCACACTTAAATGATGTAGTGTCCGCAATGAATTCAAGTGGATTTAACATGTAATAATATTTTAAATTGAATAACAACTGGAAAGAAAGTGTTAAGGAGAGGTACAACCGGACTTATTGGTAGTGCATTATTGAGTTAAGCTCCTAAGTGCTGCACATATGAAATCATACAACCAAAGGTAGATAATAAAACATAATAAATTTATTGAAATACAATTAAAATATAAATAGAGTGAGAAAAGAAGGATAGATCTTGGTTTGATCCCCCAATTGGGCCCTGGGTTTTGACTGCCTCTGGATGGGAAGTTTCAGTTGGTTATCCCCAATCTGATGGTGGGTTGAGTTTCTTTAATATGAACCACCAGAACTTCTTCCTTCCATCATGGAAATCTTCTTTTTTGTTGAGGACTTCATGGATATAGTACACCAAATCCACCCCCATGAAAATGATATTAAACTTGAATGGTGGGGTTAAGACAAAGAATGATTCATCCTATTCCTCGGATTCCACTTTCACAACTTCTTCATTCTCCAGTGGTTGCACAAGGTAAGATTTATTAAAAGAATAATCAATGGGAGAATCATAAAGTAATTAAATTTGAATAAAATTAAAGTATGAAGAATCAAAATCAAATTCTTCCCTTTTAAAGTAAGAATCTTGAGTCACTTTTTCCTCAGGAAAACCCACTTTCATATCCTCTTGAAATTTCTACAATAAGCATTCATCAAGTTTTGGGAGCTCCATATGTTCCTTATGATGCACATCTTCTTTTTCTTCCTCATCCACCAAAACAATACAATTATTGGCCGAATATGAAAATTTATAACAAGGGGAGGTAATACTCAATTCAGATTTAATAAAATTAGAATGAAAAGATTCTAATAAAAAATTATCTCCCTAAGTTTTTTCACCTTCAATTGCTTCTTTAATTGGAGGTGCCTCTTGTAGTTGAATTTCACAAGATAAAGGTAGGTAGTGTGGCTCCTTCAACTTTTCTTTAAATTCCACCGCTTTGGTGGTGTCTTCCTTCAATGGTTCTGGTTCTTATACTTTGTAAGGAATATGTGGATCAAGTATTTATTCACACTCATTACAGAATCCATCTATAACTTTTTGATCTCCCACATGTAGCTCAATAGGAAATTATTCCTTCTTGGCCTCTTCAAGTTCGTGCTTAGGTTTTGGTTTTTCCATCAATGCACTGACATATTTGAATGCAAGTTCTAATTTGTTCTCTAGTTTTTCTATGTCATTTCTAAGTTCTTGAATATGAACTATATTATAACCAAACTCATCTTCGTGTTCCAATTGTGGGTAATTGTTCCATGAATTAAAGAGATGATCATTTGAAAACAACATGGAATTTTTTTTGTGTTTTTTTGAAAAGTGTCAAATATTTATAATGTGATTGTGTAACTACCTCCCCAGAAACGACACCAAGTTTTGACACATTCCTATCATGGGATGTATAAAAAGAAATTATTTACTAAGTTATAATATAGTATAGTGGTTAACCTAGGTTGTCTCCAGAGAGGAGCGCACAACAATCATATTTGTCACTTTGTTTTTGAATTTGTTTGGTTTATAAATTGAGAGAAATGAAACAAAAGGAAGAAATTAATTAAAATATGTAAAATAAATTGAAATATAATTTTATTTAAAATAGTAATATAAAATTGGGTGATCATTTCAAGGTTTGATTTCTAATTGCAATGTTATCATAGTTCGATTTTATCCATTTCTCTTCAGCTAAGCTGATTAAAGTGAGATTCCAAAATCGCTTCCTCTCACTTCTTTGATCAATGGTATTGGTGAGAGTAAACCTTAATAAGATATTATTTTTATATAATCTACTTACTTTTGTGAAATAGTTGCAGTGAATACTTTCAATTAATTTAGGCAATTCCTGATCGGGTCTTGTTTATCCCAAACAATCTTGAATATGCACTACAACTCTCACACATACTGACAATCGCCAAATACTTCAACACTAATATCTGATCTATTCCATTTTATATATAATAGAAACTAGTGTGTGAAATAATTTCCATTAAATAAATAACTAACAACAAAATAATATAAAATCAAATACAATCACATAAGATAATATAAACTGTTATTACAAATTGAAACCAACTTTACAAAATAGAGAAAAAAATTTATAACTTAAAGCGCATGAACTAAAACATTACCAAATGTAAATCCTAACCTTCCCCAATAAATCATAAGATTTACCCCACCATGGTAAGGGTAATTGATAATAATGGAGAGAAATAATACACTACAAAACTAAAAATAAATAAAATAGGAAAAAAGAAGAACATGAACATTTCCTCCAGAATCTGTCCACCAGAAGTTTAGCTTCGGTTCGTCCACTATATCATTGAATCATATAGAGATCCCTTCTTATAAGAGGTGATAAATGCATTTTTTCATCTACCCATAAAGTTTCAAGGCATTTGGAGCCGTGTTGAATGATTTATGTCCAAATTAGTAGACCTAACTTTCTATGGATGCCAATCACTATTCCACCAACCCTACTTTGAATGGTTTAAGGGCGGCCTTAATCAAATAATTTATCCATGAAATTTAATGGGAAGATTAATCGTCAAGTTTTATTTATAACCTAGCTAGAATCACCCCATTTTGTTGTTTTTATCCTGATATATGGATCATTTAATGAGGCATGGTTCATTCTGCCGACCAGATTATGTGTTCACATTGACTAATTTGTTTTGGCTTGTTGGAGTTCGAATTGGCTCTGGGTAAATAAGATGTATTTGTATCCCATGAATCATGTCAGCCTAAAAAAAGGAAATCAAATGAATTTGATGAATATTGTAGGATTTATGCTTGAAATACATAAGTAACATAAAATTGTTAAATTTCCAGAATTAACCACTTTTCACATTTAAACTCAAAACTCACAAAAAACATAAAATGATCCAAAGAAGATCAAATTGGTTAATTGGAATGTATTAAATAATTGAAATACATATGAATAATTATGAAAATATTAACTCTATCACAAGTCTATGTGCTTATTCTTGCAACATCCATGGACAGTCCACCCATCAACATGGCTGCACAGTTCTCGAACTGTTACAAGGCACATGCCCATCAGACTAGAGGTATTCTGATAGGAGGATCATTTATTATACACCTAGATAGAAACCTAGATGTTTTAGATACAAACCTTCCTCTTACCTCCCTAGGACCCATTGATATCATTGATTTTATGATGTTGCACAAGATTAAGTTTTTAGTGAAGGAGGATGATATATACCATTGGGCACTGGGCATGCATGAGACAACACCACCAGTAGAGGCCCCGCCACTAGTAGTAGCAGACCCACCAGTTTATCCATACACCACTTACACACCTCCACCACCCACCCATATTATTACCCCTAACACCACCACATCTACCATCCCCCCACCCACCCATCCCACCTTGAAAAATATCTAGAATTTGTAGTTATACATCCTAGAAAACCTGCGCCGAATATCCACCCATCCGCACCTTCCTTTTTCCAAGCCTCCCGATTTCACCACTCTACAACCACCATCCCCTGTTGAACCCTATTATATCGTTCCCTCACCACCCGAGACCCACCCTGACCTATACACTGATATCACTGACCCTGCTTCTTAATAGAAGTTCTTAGCTGAGTAGGCCCAATGTGGAAAGGGGCCGACCATTACTATATCCACATAGGTTCCCTTCATCAATCCAAATTCAAAACCCACACCCTCACTTCAGATCGGTACCTCTCCACCACCCACCCCATCCCATATATCCAACTCCGTGACTCCACCCTCCTTCACTACTTCTCCATCCTCTACTGTAGCCACTACCATTGAACCTTTACTGATGAAAACTGTCATGCGGATAGTTGGTGGGAATTAGGGTACGTTGGGTGTGTCATGGGTGACATGATATTAATAGATAAGTCGAAGAAGGATTTGTCCCTTCCATTTATAGAATTTGATATCTTGGCCCTTTGATTGAAATAGAACCGTCACGCGAAATTCTATGATCATGGTGTAACGATGAGTTTATTTTAGGTAGTCAAAGAACGACGTATCAAGCATAAAGGTTGATGAAACTATCATGAAACCCGCTTGATGAGATATTGAGATAAAGATATTATATTACACAGTGAGCGTTCTTATGTGGATGTTGTTGTTGAAACTTTACGTTCTTTCTCTTGGGTGACTTGACCCATTGCTGGACAATACTCTTGGACTTTAGGCAAGCCCACCTAATGCCAATGAGAAATAATCCTAGAGGGTCACACACTAAGTGTTTTTGGTGGTCTTAGTTAAATTCTATTTGAATTTAATTAATTAAATAAATATTATTCTCAAGACCGTGGAATAATGTTATTCAAGTTAAGATGATCACATAAATTAAATAAAATATATTTATTTAATTTATTGAACATTTAATAAATATTTATTTACTAGTTTGTAAATAAAATATTTATTTAAGAGAATAATTTATTTATTTATTTATTCAGGTGTTCAATAAATGGAAGTGGAGTTCAAGCGGACCAAGGCCGGTCTGGTAGTAAAATAATTATTTTCAAGATGGTAAATAATTATTATTCAGCACAAGTTAAAATAATAATGTCACTGTTATTATTTTGTGACACTGAATTTTATTCATAATTCCATTTTACGCAAGTTGGCACACCATAAATAATGATGTGGTATTATTATTATGAGCATGGGTTTTCCCTAAGTTCATGAATGTATTTAATTTCTCTTATGTAATTAAATATTGTAATTGAAGTTACATGCATATAAATAGACAAGTATGTCTATTGTGCCATAGAGAACACACCTCATTCTTGGTGAATTGAGAATTTTTGAGCTAAAAAATTTCTCTCTTGAATCCTCTTCCTTCCCCTCTTAAGAACGAGAGACATTATTCAAGGCCAAAGAACAATCAATCAAGAATGACCAACACAAGACACTCACTTAGCTGCACTAGCACTTGGAGAATGATTGGTGTCAATCGGAGGCCATCGAAGCATGTGTGGATCACTACTAGAGGGATTATAGTTTGGATCCTTGCAAGCACAACAAGATAATCTAGAAGGGTCATTCCGAATGATCAACATCATTAACGAAGAAAATGATGAAGATCCAAGTATTATTTTCTTTATGAAATTAATTAAATTAATTATAAATATGATGTGTAAAATCCTCTCTAAAGGTTTTAGGACTCTTACTTCTTTATCTAAATCTTTGATTCTATTCCGTGGAGACTGGCGTTCATCGTCGTATTGATCCCAGAATAATCACTGATCATGGTAAAAATTAAAGTTGGGTGTCAGCCCAACCGTGATTTCCCTACGTCCAGAACCTTCAAGTGGTATCAAAGGGGTTACATCATAGTTTATAATTATTTAAATATTTCATTGACGATTTACGTATTTAATAATTTAGTTGTTTTAATTCAAGTTAATCATTCTACAAATATGAATCTCAAGATCTGTTCCTCCTCTTTAATTTCTCGTTCACCTTATAGAAATGATATTTTCTTTTAATTTTTATTAAAATAAAATAGATGATCTCATCTAGAGGTGACAAAGGTTTCTGGTCACACAACACCAGAACACACGACGTGTATTCGGCAGTACATGCTATGTAGCCAAGGTTCAATGCACCAGATCTGGTCTGCCAAACCAAGCCCTGTCATTAGATTTTGTTTAATTCTTAAAGACTTTGTGTGTTGACCTGGAATAGGTGGCACTCAGTTTCTAGATTACACGCCGTGTAGCCAAATGGACACAACGTGTAATCCCTTTGGGTTAGGTTTGGACCGTGTACCCTTTACATGACTTACCCGACTGGAGACCGTATAATGAGGAACTACATGGAATGTGGTCCACTGGACATGCCGCGTACTCTGAAGATTTATGAAGTACACTCACACGCTATTTCCACGAGAATGTACTTCAGATGGACGATGGAAAATAGTACACGCCGTGTAATTGGAACCACACACCATGTACTCATCCAAATTACACAGATTTATTAAAATTTATTATTATATTATACAAACCCTTGAGATGTGTACCATCATGCAGGAATAAAACTGAGGCACAACACATGATGGATGTTTTATATATATGTGTTTAATTTAACATCTGTGTAATGTTCATTTCTACTCATTGGGTAGTTATGAATGGGAATTCACTAGGTTTCCTCCAAGGTAAAAGTTACATACAAAGATAATTTTAATTGAATTTATTTGTTTAAAATTATGATGGATGATAATCTTAAGGAAATTAAGAAAAGGGTTTAAGATAAATGGATTGATTAATTAAAGATAATAATTAATTGATTAGAGCATGATTTATCTTAAACAAGAACGATTAAATAATTGAATACTAGTTTTATTTATGCATAAATATCATTGCATGTATGTATGATCATGAGATAGACCAAGACCTTTGTATGTGGATGGTTTCTTTTAATTTATTTATTTAAATTAAATTTGTTGGTCTGCGAGCCTTCTCCTCATTAATATGTAGGGTCTGTGTACCCAGGGTTTCTTTTATGAAAAACCCCCTTTTACCCCTCACCTTCATGTGAATTAAAAAAGGCATATGTAATAGATAAAACTCCTAAGCTAGTGGAGGCGGTTCAAGATGAATCTAAGACGTAACCAATCCTAGGAGATACAGAGGTGGATAGGTGGAAAGCTGTAAACATGAACCCAAAAGGTTCAAGATGTTTCTCCCCTAGGTCAGGGTTAGTTTATCAACCACTAAATAAACTAACCACTAAAAAATCTCATGATCATGCCCTTTATTTTATTTCTGTCAGTTGCATGGTTTTATCATTATGGATTTTTTGTCATGATCACATAATTAATGAATTAAACAAGCATGCAAGATGGAAATAAAATAAACCAAACTTATGCGTAAATATTATCAAGACATGGGTTGTCACTTAAGTAAGTTCCACTTAATATTAAAAAGTATGTGATAATGATAATAAAAAATTCACGCATAAGAGATAAAAATACCTCAAATAAAATATCAAGTCAGACAAAGAATTCCGTTACTTGATTAAGGTCAAAACTCAATAAAACTATGTGTTTGACCAACCCTTTTTGGGACACTTACTTTTATACTGGAAGACCTTATGAAAGGTTTCAGGTTGACTTAACCATATTACATCAAGAGGAGTATCTGATTATCCACTAAATGAGGCTAATATTAATTGTTAATTTATATAATATCCATCTTATTTATTATTCATAAACACCATTTTAGTGCATTTTACACTTTGAACATCATTTCACATTATGATTGTAATACCTTCTTAAAATGCACTATTATGTGGTACATTTTTGAACATCATTTGAAGTACCCAATGATTCATATGATTATAAATATTTTAATTTGATATTTTTGGAAATTTATCTACAATTCAATATTAACATGTTTGATTCAGGGATCAATGGAGAATTTATGGAAGAAGATGGGGATATTTTGTGATGAAAGGAAACAATTCTGGAGAAGTCATATTGGACACCAGGCCACTGATGAGGCTGTGGGGCCCAACATACAGTCCCAATGAATCACAAATTTCGTTGGATGCTAGAAGACATGTATAGGAACAAATAACTATGTAGGATCCAATGCTAATCCGGCCTCCATAGTATCCATTTAGGCGGCCCAAGTTAGAGATAAAATTCTGGGACTGATTCTGTGGCCCAGAAAAACATCCCACTAATATGATCATATCTCCGAATATAAAACTCAAAATGGGCCCAAATTTTACAGGTGGTTAGGAGACATCTGGGGATAAATTTTATTCTGCTATGTCCTACTCTGATTCGTCCATATAGAAGGTCATCAAAGCACGTCTGTTCGGTGGATGAAAGATGGATGCCACCTCGGATCAAATGTGGAAAAATCTAAGTTCTACAAGATTTCCACAACCCTAGGCCTACCATAATCAAGTGGTATGCTTTTTTACTGTTGGAGGATCTACCCAAGTCTTCCAAAATTCCTATTTACGATAGTGGTGGTGGAGTAATTTATCATCTTTGAGCTTTGTTTTCATCTTAATGTTATGCTGCCAATTTCTCTTTGTAACGTTCTTTCATCACATGTAAGTTGTTTTAATTCATCCTAGTTTATTAATAAAAGTTATTCTTTTACTCTTTTTATGTTATTATACTTATCAAGTTGATACCTTTGGATCAAGGTGTGAATTTATTCACACCATAATTTGTGATATTTATCACACAACGGAGGACTGATAGATTTTTGTTGTTGTTTTTACTTCTTCAATTCCACCCTCGTAAGTCTACTTCCTGCTTCCGTTGAAGACATGTCATCAATGGAGGGCTAAATATTTTATGGGTTGATCCAAGGGAGTATCAAGGGGATGGATTGGATGTTTTTCATCACTCCATTAATGGTTAATAACTTATTTTAATGATATTTTTATTTGATGATTTTAAAACCTCTTCATCCTGATTGAATTTAAGGTCACACATTTCAAGTGCTAATACGAACCTCTACCTTGGAGTGCTCAAAACTTTGATCCTTCAAGTGTATAGGTGATTATTATTAGGGTGTGTAGGAATTAAACTAGTAAGTGATTATTTTGTTTGATCTCCTTAAATGAACCCATCTCAAATATAAGAAATTGAAATCATTGAAAAGGAAATGCGTCCAATCCACCTCGAGCGATAACCTAGGATCAACTCATTCTTTTAAATTGAATTCACTTAAATATGATAGTTATCCTTTAAAACCATATAAAATCAAACCTAGTTGGCCACTTCATAGCCAAAAATAGTCTATAGAATGTACATGTCTATAGGTACTTCTTAGGTCTCTGAGGATTCGATAACCCAAGCTAAACTACAAGGACCGTTCTACCTTCATCTCTTGGGTAAATTTGAGCGAGAATCAAATTTTGGCGCCATTTCCGGGGACCTAAGTAAGTTATATTAGACACTATCATCCTTTTTTTAATTCTACTTCTCTAATCTCATCCCCAATTTCATTCCTATGGAAAACCCTTTTGAACAAATCCAAACCAGAGGAACCTCTCCTTACTTTGATCACTCCACACCAAGTGTGATGTACAATGACCATCCTAGTTTCTAATGGTGGGATAATCAATAACATATTGAGCCACAAGTTTTTTAACTCCTATTCTACAGAAAACATTCCAACCTATTATGAGTTCCAATCCCAATAAGGCCATTCAAAACATCCTCCTGTGCAATTCAAACAACTTAATTATTCACCTGAAATATACCATTTGGAACAACACCTTATCCCTATTGATTAACATCCATTAATTGAAAAACTATGTCAACAAATTGAGATAATTAATTTTTAGGTTTCATCATTGAGGTTAGAAATAAAAAGCATTAAAACTTATGAGGAACCCATCCCTACACAAACTGTCCCTTCCATAACCTTATGTGAAGTGTCTAGTTTCCCACAAACCTCTCATGAATTTACTAAAGAGAAAAACTTTGGATTTGGGGAATATGGGGAGGATCAAGGAATTTTTGATAGGTGTTTAAATCAATAGGAAACTGATTTTTTGTATTCACAAGAGGATAATTTGACATCATGGATTGAGTGTCCTGAATATCACTCCATTGATTCTTCAGAACAAAAAATTACTGAACCATTGGGAGAAATCACAAACTTTGAGTCCATAAACATTCTTAACACTGATCTTTCCATTTTTTTGGTTGAATATTATATTCAAAAGGAACCAATTTTGTTGAGAAATTTGGAAAATGAAACTGATTTGGATTCAAAATCTCAACCTATGTTTGAATGTACTATCCAAACTGAGATCAAAATTATTATCCTTCCTTCCATGATAAAGTATACCTTCTTAGGATATAACCATGAACTTTTAGTTGTAATTCATTCGTCTCTTGAAACCAAAAAAGTTGGAATGACCATTGATGTCTTTTGAAAAACTACAGTGGAAACTGGATCAACCATTTCAAATATTCCTTGTATTTTCTCACTCATTGTAGAACATAGGTTTGTACATGACACAAATTATAAACATAAAATCAATATAAAACTAGTATAAGTGGTGAAACATGTGGTCCTTAAAATGTTTAAAGTTGTTATTGGGTAAGTTAGGGGTGTTCATGTCGGGCCAACGACATTAAACAAAGAGCTGCATGGGAGGAAACCCATGGTTTTTAAGTTTCCTATCATTTTTTTGATTTAATAAAATTTATATTTTAATTAATCATTTTTGTATTTAAAAAAATATACTATTGACCTGTTCTTCTATTATGAGTATGGATGGGTATGAAAGGGGAGCACCATATTCATCCGTGTCACGTGGTGTGATCCTTGAGTAATGCCTTACACAGAAATTTAAAAAGAATACAATGTATCATCAGTTTGTTTTATTTTAATGTTTTTGTAGGTTAAAATAAAAATACAAAAAATAAATAAATAAAAATACAATAATAATAATAATAATAAGGGACACGTCGTGGGTCGTGGGTCAAACCCCATCACAACTGGCAAAGCCTTGGGGATTCGAACCCAGGACCGAAGGGAGACAGGGGCGCGCGCTTACCACTGACCTACGGTTTTTTGTGCTTCCTTATTCTATAATTTTTATATATATACTTATATTTTACTTTCTTTATTATATATATATATATATATTGTTTTTTTTTGTTTTTTTGTTTTGTTTTTCTTTTTTCTACTAGGGAACTCTTCAAGTGACATGGATATCAAAGGATTAAAAGGGAGCAACAAGAATTTCAACTTCAACCACCAGGTGACTTCATTCCATGATCCTCATTTTCAATTTCCTTTTTGAACTTTCATTATCTACCTCTACCCCCTTCTAAATTTTCTTTTTTTAAAACACTGGGGACAATGTTATTTTAAGTTAGTGGGGGAGATAAAATAAAAAATGCTTTTGTGTCAAAAAAAAATGAATGATTTGAAAAAAAAAAGTGTAAATGGAAGGAAAAATTCCTTTAACTTTGAACATGGTAATATACATTGCACACTTTGAAACTGAATATAAAATAATTTAGCATGCCCTGATTCTGATTTTAATCCTTTTATAATTTCATGAGCGTAGATTTTGGAAAGTGTGGCTGTCCAATGTGATATTTCATCGTTTATATTTTCATCCAAATAAAAAAAAAGATCACAATGCATGTCCTTTGGATAGTGGGGTATTAGTTTGAGTTCATGGGGTCCCCCAAATAAATAGCATAGTTTTGGTGATCATTTTAGTTTTAGTATGAGTATTCAATAAAAAAAATAAAAAATAATAATAAATTTGCGCGTAGAGCAATGAAATGACCTAATGCGTGGCTTTCGGAACTTGGGGATCATGACTCCATAGTTGTCTGGACCAGAGTTAGTAATTTTATCTCTATTTTTGGTAATTTGATTTTTTTTTGACTGAGTTAACTTGAGATGATTCCCAAGTATGTGGGATTCACTTGGTTCCCTAAGGTATTTGAGCCTGGGAGTCATCGGCAAATTCTCGCTATAGGGGTTGACTCTTTTGAGTGTAATTTCAATTACCATGACAAAATTGAAAAAAAAAACAAAAAAAAAAACAAAAAAAATATGATACAATTTTTTTTAATACTCATATTAATATTGAAATGTTATTCCTCCTAGCGCTTCCTTAATTTCCCCCTTGAATAAAGATGAACCCCCATGTCTATTGTGATGCACAACACATCCTCATACTTAATTGATATTGGATGAAATATGGCAATGAATTTGAATAAAGGAATGAGCTTGGGATTGTGATCTGCTTATGAAACTATCTTGTATTAAAATATTTTGATGGGTTTCATGATTTTTTGTTATAGAAGTTTTTGGTGATCATTGTGTATTAAAATGTTTTTGGAAAAGGGAATTCGAATTTCATATTGTTGAGATATATTTTGCTCGGGACTAGAAAAACTCAAGTTGGGGGGTGTGATTAGCCACTAAATTAGGATAATATTAATTGTTAATTTATATAATATTCATGTTATTTATTATTCATAAACACCATTTTAGTGCATTTTACATTTTGAACATCATTTCACATTATGATTGTAATACCTTCTTAAAATGCACTATTATGTGGTACATTTTTGAACATAATTTGAAGTACCCAATGATTCATATGATTATACATATTTTAATTTAATATTTTTGTAAATTTATTTACTCTTCAATATGAACATATTTGATTCAGGGATCAATGGAGAATTCATGGAAGAAGATGGGGATATTTTGTGATGAAAGGAAACAATTCTGGAGAAGTCATATTGGACACCAGAACACTAACGAGACTGTGGGGCCCAACATACAGGCCCAATGAATCCCAAATTTCGTGGGATTCTATAAGACATGTATAGGAACAAATAACTCTTCAGTATCCAATGCTAATGCTTCCTCCATAGTGTCCATTTAGGCGGCCCAAGTTAGAGATAAAATCCTGGGCCAGATTCTGCGGCCCAGAAAAACATCCCACTAATCTGATCATATCTCCGAATCTACAACTCCAAATGGGTCCAAATTTTACAAGAGGTTAGTAGACATCTGGGGATACATTTTATTCTTATATGGTTAACTCTGATTCTGCCATCTAGAAGTTAATAAAAGCGCTTATTTTCGGTGGATGAAAGCTGGATGCCACCTCTGGTCAAATGTGGAAAAGTCTAAGTTCCACAAGATTTTCACCACCCTAGGCCTACCATAATCAAGTAGGATTATTTGTAATGTTGGAGGATCGACCCAAGGCTTCCAAAATGTCGATTTAAGGTAGTGGTGGTGGAGGAGTTTATCATATTTGAGCTTTGTTTTCATCTTAATGTTATGCTGCCAATTTCTCTTTGTAACGTTCTTCCATCACATATAAGTTGTTTTAATTCATCCTAGTTTCTTAATAAAAGTTATTCCTTTACTCTTATTATGTTCTTATAATTATAAAATTGATAACGTTTGATAAAGTTGTGAATTTATTCATACCATACTTTGTGATATTTATCACACAACGGAGGAGTGATCGATTTTTGTTGTTGTTTTTACTTCTTCAATTCCACCATCATAAGTCTACTTCCCGCTTCTGTTGAAGACATGTCATCAATAGAGGGATAAATATTTTATGGGTTGATACAAGATAGTATTAAGGGGCTTAATTTGATGTTTTTTATCACTCCATTAATGTCTAATCACTTCTTTTAAATGAGATTTTTATTTGATGATTTTAAAACCTCTTCATCCTTATTGAATTTAAGGTCACACATTTCAAGTGCTAATACGAACCTCTACCTTGGAGTGATCAAAACATTGATCCTTCAAGTTTATAGGTGATTAGTATTAGGGTGTGTAGGCATTAAACTAGTAAGTGATGATTTCGTTTGATCTCCTTAAATGAACCCATCTCAAATATAAGAAATTGAAATCATTGAAAAGGAAATGCGTCCAATCCACTGTGAGTGATAACCTAGGATCAACTCATTATTTTAAATTGAATTCAATTAAATCTGTTAGTTATCCTTTAAACCCATATAAAATAAACCCTAGTTGTCCACTTCATACCCAAAAACAGTCCATAGAATATACGTGTTTGTAGGTACTTCTTAGGTCTTTGAGGATTCGATAACCCAAGCTAAACTACAAGGACCGTTCTACCTTCATCTCTTGGGTAAATTTGAGCGAGAATCAGTATCCCTTGCTAGAATTGGTGTAATATTGAAGGCAAGAGTTGAGAAAATCCAAAATTATAATTTCAGGATTGGGGAGTCCACTCAACAGATCAAGGAGATTCAAGACCGCAGTTGGAAAAGATCTGCCTACCTAAATACCTTCTAATAGTTTGACCAAACCTTTTTGGGGTTATGCTAAGGGAAATATGGATCCTTTACACTAAAATGTCATGGAAACTGGACATTCCAAGTTCAATGGTAATAGCCATTATGACTTGATAAAATAGTGGGATACTTAATAAAATTTATTATTTATCATAAAATGTAATCAAGAAAGTACTAATGATTTGATATTTTAATTGTAGAATAAAAATGACAAGCTCATAAACCACACTATCCCTATGATCAATTTTGGATAAAGACAATATCCTCACCGACAATAAATTCCAGGAATGGTTTAGACGCCTTCGGGTTATCCTAATCTATGAACATAAGTCTTACGTGCTGGAGTCAGCATTACCTGATCCTCCTGCCAAAGAGGCGAGTGATGAGGATTTCTTGGTCTATGAGAAACATATGAATGATGCATCCTATGTTCAATGTTTGATTCTATCATCAATGTCTATTGAGATCATAAAGTCTCATGAAAACATGAATGCTTATAGCATGATCGAGAACCTCTGTGGTCTTTACCAGGAGAGAGAAATTGAAGAAAGGTTTGAGATATTTAAGGCACTCTTTCAAAGTAATATTGGAGAAGGTGACCCAACTAGGCCTCATGTAGTCAAGATCATTGGATACATTGAGCGCCTGGAGGTTCTAGGGTTTAAACTCCTCGAAGAACTGGGCATCGATCCCATTCTCACATCACTCCCTCAGATCTTCTCTAACTTTGTTGTCAATTTCAATATGAACATTATTGAGAAGTATCCATCTGGTATTCTTATCCTCATTCGCTAAGTGGAAAAAGATATGAAGTACGAAAAGCCTTCTATCCTTATGGTGAATAAGAGGAAAGATAAGGATAAGAGCATTAAGCCCAAATATTCTTCACGACCATCCAAGAAAAGAAAGACCAAAGGGGAGGCAAAGGAACAATAGGTTGTTTGTTTCACATGTGGCAAGAAGGGCCACTAGAAGAATAACTGCACCCAGCCTAAGAAGAAAGGGGAAGCTTCAGGTGCGCTTGTTATTGAATGAAATATTTCTATTTCTACAAATTGGGTATTATATATAGATTTTGGTGCTCACATATTTATCCAAATATAGGAACCAAGTATATTCAATAATATTGACTGAGGGGAGGTAGATCTACGAGCAGCCAACGGAGCCAGACTTTCTACTGTAGCTGTCAGGGATTACCACCTCACGTTGCCAACTGGGATGATCTTGGTGTTAAAGGGTTGTTATTATGTGTCGTCTGTTACTAAAAACATTATTTCTATATCTAGATTAGATACAGATAAATTTGTTTTCATGTTTGGAAATGAATGTTTCTTCTTTTACAAAGATAGCATTTGTTTTGGTAGGGCACATTTATACAACGGTCTTTACGTGTTGGATTACACAAACCAATTAATGACAATCGATAACAAAGATAATTCACATGACTCATACCACACTCAATTTTTGCATCACCAACTAAGTCATGTAAATGAGAAATACTTGACAAAGTTACATCAAGATAGATATTTAGATTCTTTCGAACTAAATCCAATTGGCGTATGTCATGCATTTTTACAAGGCAAAATGACCAAAGTGCCATTTAGTGGGAAATGTGAAAGGGCTAAAGAAATTCTTGAATTGGTTCATACCGACATGTGTGGACCATTTCTAGTTGAAGAAAGGGGAGGGTATTCATACTTCATAACTTTTACTGATGATTTTAGTAGATATGGATATATCTACTTAATGAGGTATAAGTCATATTCTTTTGATAAGTTCAAAGAATACAAGAATGAAGTTGAGAACCATCTTGGTAAGAATATTAAGAAACTCCACTTAGACCTAGGTGGAGAATATATTAATCAAGACTTCATTGATTACTTATGGGAGTTTGGGATCCTATCCCAACTTATTCCTCCATACACTCCCCAGTGGATTGGTGTGAGCGAAAGGAGGAACCACACCCTATTGGACATGGTGATATTAATGACGAATCATGCGAGTATTCTATTATCCTTTTGGGGATATTCATTACAAACAACAACACACATACTAAACCAAGTACCAACTAAATCGAAAAAAGGTATTCCAAACAAGTTATGGAGTGGAAGAAAATTCATGTTATCGAATTTACATGTGTGGGGTAGTGAAGCATTTGTTAAGGACTCTTCAGGTAACAAACTCACATCCTGAGGAACAAAGTGTACCTTTATAGGATACCCTAAGGAAACAAGGGGATATTACCTATCCAAACCCTCAGACAAAAAGGATATAGTGGGAAGACATGCCATATTCCTTGATAGGGAGCACATCTCCAAAAGAGATAGTCGGAGCGAGATAGACTTCGATGAAGTTGAGGCTCAAGGTACACAAAAATTGGTATAGGAATAGATTCTATAAAGCCCCGTGGAAGAAGAATCAGTTCCAGAGACACAAGTACTGCGTAGAAGTACAAGAGAGGTTAGGGAAATAGAATGGTGCAATTTTCTAGTTACTAAGGATGATGAATAATTATTAGTTGATAATAATGATCCTCTAACCTACAAGGAAGCAGTAAGTGGCACAGACGTTGTCAAGTGGCAAGAAGCTATGAATTCTGAAATAGATTCCATGTATCAAAACCAAGTCTAGATTTTGGTAGATCCTCCAGTTGATGTAAATCCTGTTGGTTTCAAATGGGTATTCAAGAAGAAAATGGACATGGAAGGACAAGTCAGTACCTATAAGGCATGACTAGTTGCAAAAGGGTTTAAACAACGTCAAGGAATTGACTACGATGAAACCTTTTCACCGGTTGCAATACTGAAATCCATTAGAATTACATTGGCCATTACCTCTTATCATGACTATGAGATTTGTAAAATGGATGTCAAAATAGAATTCCTTAACGGGAAAATTCAGGAAGATGTCTATAGGACACAACCTGAAGGATTTATGACTCCAAAGGATGCCAATAAGGTATGCAAGTTTCATAAATCTATTTATGGATTAAATCAAGAATCTAGGTCATGGAACATTAGTTTTGATGAATCCATAAAAAAATTTGGTTTTATCAAGAACTAATGTGAGTCTTGTGTCTAAAAACAGTTTAGTGGGAGTTTAGTCATTTTCCTAATAGTATATGTTGATGACATATTACTTATTGAAAATGATATACCAGTCTTACAGTCTGGTAAGGCATGGTTGAATCAATACTTCTCTATGAAGGACTTGGGTGAGGCAACATATATTCTTGGGATCAATATCCATCATTACAGATCTAATATATTTCTGGTCCTAAGTCAAAGTACATACATTGATAAGATACTAAAGATATTCAGTATGGAACAATCCAAAGGGGGATTGTTTCTAGTGTCACATGAAATTCATATTTCCAAGAAAACATTTCCTCAGAAACATGAGGAAAGAATGATAATGGAAAGGAATCCATACACATCAGCAATTGGGTCAGTCATGTATTCCATGCTATGTACTAGGATGGATGTCGTCTATGCATTAAGTGCGGTAGGTAGATATCAAGATAACCCAGGTGACTGCCATTGGATGGTAGTCAAGACTATCCTAAAGTATCTGAAGCATACTGATAAAACACTATTTTATTGAATATTTTATTGATAATAAATTATATAATTTCCTCAAATTGTGTTAAATATGTTTAATTAGAAAGTATTTGGGATTAGATCATTCATTTGAATATTTGATGAAAATTCCAGTTTTACCCTTTATATTTTACTGTAGTATTTCGAAGATAAATATTTTTATATTTATTATTTGAATTTGAAATTTTTTAATAGTTCTCCTAACTTAATTATATACAACTTTTATTCAGGACACTAGAACTAAATAGTGCATTTGTTTATTGAAAATGGGATTTGAAGTCAAAGTTGGGCTGGACTCACTAGAATGGAGAAGCTTCTATATTTCGGCCATAAATCCTTCATATGAACACTGGATTGAGCCCAAATTTGGATAGGAGATAGAGGACACATATACGCAAATTTTATACTTCTGGAAGGCTGGCCAATTAACTCGTTTTGGTGGTCAAATGGGCGGTGCAAGTTGGCATAAAATATTTGGCCGAGATTCTCCATTCACACTTGAAACCACTTTGAACCTAGCTTCCCTACCACTCTATAAATTGGTGTTTTTCTCATTTTGTGGGGTTGGGACGTGAATTGGGAAGTTGAGGTTAGATTAGAAGTGGATCCACTCCAATTCTCCAACCATTTCAATAAGGGTAGCTCTTGAAGCAAGGATCCCTTCGACGAAGCCTTATTCTTCTCCTTCATGTTGTAATGATTTTGTTTATGTAATAAACTTCGTTGTTATTATTTTATTTCTTCTATTTTCTTCTGTTTTGTTTAAATTTATTCTCTTAATCTTACTCTTTGGTCTGTAATTCTTTAGTAGAAGCGTTATTGGGTTATACCCATTATAAACCTTTGCACATGCAAAACGCTTCTACGATGATTACGCCACCCATGGAAGAGTAGTTCTTTTTAGTAATCGATCAACCTCTATCCTTCTTCATTCATTTATTTTGAATCAATGAGCTAATGTAATTCAAATATTATGATCTATTAATTGAGTTTTTAATTTAAATGAAACTAAACAAGCAATTGAATAGTTAACACAAAACACGTGAGGTCGGGAATTGTGTGAACTGTGAGAGCGCAACCTTAACCGGTAATTCAAAACCACACGGGATCAATTTGTAGAGTTCAAATATAATCCCTAAACTCAATTAATCCTCATTTACAGAGTTTTTATGTGCCTTAATTTACCACTAAACATAATCTAATTTTATAACATCAATCAAAGAAGGGTGTTGCGATTGCATGTTCTGAAGTTAGCCTAAGGTTAAATTCACTTCAATCTTTGTGGTAAAGTTAATTCATGTAGGGTTCGGGATTTAAAAAATTAAGGGATCATAATTAAGTGAATATTAATTTAAATGATAATGATTAATAAATGATTGAATAGGTAGAGTTAGATAGATTATGCCTTTTAAATATTGTCTAAAAAACATCTTTTTGTTGTGTCATTTTAATCGAACTTCATTTCAAAACTAAAAACAAAACAAAATACAATCTTCTTCCAGAAAACTTCTTCTAGATTAATAAACTATAACCAAAACCCATCCTTTCAAGTAGTTTTTTTATTATATTATATTTTATTTGTTTTAGAATACCTTTAATAAGTTGTTAAATTCACTTCCTCCTTTGAGAGACGACCTTGGTCAGCCACTCTGCCGCACCTAAGAACCCCAAAATCACATTAATCATTTGAGGGCGCCCACGACAGCGCTCTTACAAATTGGTGCCGTTTTTGGGGATGCAAGTAATTTATTCAACAATTTAGAGGTATTTCTTTTATTTTTCATTTTATTATTTTCTTCACCCCTCTCTTTCATCTTCCCCCTTTCTCTTGTTTTCATTTTTTTCATCCTCTTCTTTTCTTTTTGGACCATCAACTCAAACTTCTCATTTTTTATTTTACTATGGTCCACTTTCTTTCTTTTCATTTTTATTTGATTTATGACACGAACTAATCCCGAAGATCTCTTAGATCTTGACCCTGAGATTGAACGTAGCCTTAGGGCTCGAATCAGGCATTCTCAGTCTACGGGAAGTTTCAATATTCAACCAGTTGGTGAATTCCTCTCTTCTAGAAACATTGAAATTGGAAGAAATTCAAATTCAAACATAAAAGAGGAACTAATGGCTGTAAATAATGGAAATGAACTTAATAGAACCATTCGAGAATTGGCTACACCAGATATTAACTATCAACCAAATTGTATTGCATACCCAAACCTCGAATCGGACTTTGAATTAAAATCTGGATTAATTCACCTTCTTCCAAAGTTTCATGGCTTATCTGGTGAGGATCCCAATAAACACCTTAAAGAATTTAATGTGGTTTGCTCAACTTTAAAACCAAGAAATTTTTTCTGAAGATCAGATTAAATTAAGAGCATTCCCATTCTCACTTGATGGAGCTGCAAAGGATTGGATGTACTATTTACAACCTGAAGATGTAACATGTTGGAACGATTTGAAACGTCTTTTCTTGCAGAGATTTTTTCCATCATCAAGGACCACTTCTATTCGTAAGGAGATCTCGGGGATCAAGCAAGCACAATGGGAGTCAATGTATGAGTATTGGGAGTGATTCAAGAAGTTGTGTGCAAGCTTCCCACATCACCAAATCAGTGAGAAATTACTCATTCAGTACTTTTATGAAGGACTCACACCTATGGAGAGAAGCATGGTGGATGCTGCAGCTGGAGGAGCATTAGTGGACAAGACACCAGTAGCTGCACGAGCATTTATCGACAAAATGACCCAAAACTCCCAAAAATTTGGTGATCGAGGTACACCACATGTCAAGGGAGTACATCAGGTAATTCATTCTTCTCTTGAAAGTCATTTGATTGATACTAAGTTGGAAGAATTGACCATTATGGTGAGGCAAATTACTTTGGAACAAAAGACATCTCTACCCCCTCCTTCAAGGCCTTGTGGTATTTTCACTGAGACAAGCCACCCAACTGACTGTTGCCCACAACTACAAGAAACAGAAGATTGTGCAGCAGTGTTCCCTGGGAGACCATATCAGCAGCAACAACAACAACCATATCCCCAAAAGAAGTTTTATCTAGCATACAACCAAGGGTGGAAAGATCAGTCGGACATGAGGTATGGCTCTGGACAACAACAAAGGCCCCCTTTTCAACCAAACTTCAAGTAGCCTCCACCTTACCAACAGGGTTTCCAACAACCCCAAAGGAGATTCGAAGCTCAAACATCAACGAGTCAGCAATAAGGGAATCTCCAACACAAGGTAGACTCTAACACTGATGATATTTTGAAACAAATTGTTCTTAATCAACAGAATGAGATAAAGAGTCAAGGTTCAGAGCTGAGGGAGTTAAAGACTCAAATGATCCAGATTGCCACCACCCTCCATGAAATTGTAAGTAAGAATTCCAGAAATCTACCTTCCTAACCCACTCCAAATCCAAGGGGGAATGTTAGTGCCATCACATTGAGAAGTGGAAAGCAAATTAATAATAAATCTGTACCTACCATTCCACCGGGATTCACCTCAACTCCAGAGAATCCGCATTCCATACCAACTGATGAGAAATCCAAGGAGAAAGATAAAGGTAAGAAAAAGATTGATGATGTTCCTCTTAAAACCCTTCCTTTTCTAAATAGGGTTGTTCAAACCAAGAAGATGGATGAAGAAGCAATGCAAAAGGAGGTTTTGGACACATTCAAGCGTGTGGAGATCAACATTCCTCTACTTGAAGCCATTAAGAAAATCCCAAGGTATGTCAAATTATTAAAAGAACTCTACACCAATCTAAGAGGGATCAAGGGAAATGAGAGGATCAACCTTGTAAGGAATGTCTCGACACTCATTACACCAACTCTATCAATGACAACAAAGTGCATGGATCCCGGGAGATTCACCATCCCATGCACCATAGGGGAGTTGAACTTCTCTGATGCTCTTTTTGATTTGGGAGCTTCCATAAATGTGATGCCTCACTCTGTATTCTCTTCCTTGCAGGTTGGTGAGTTGAAGCCAACAAGAGTAGTGGTGCAGTTGGCAAATAGAGCTACAACATATCCAGCAGGAGTCCTTGAGGATGTACTTGTCCGGGTAAGAGACATGATCTTCCCAGAAGATTTCTACGTGCTTAACATGGAGGACGATCAGGTAAGTTCTCATGCCCCCATTATCTTAGGTATACCCTTCCTCAAAACTGCAAAAAGTATCATAAATGTCAATGAGGGTACACTTTCCATGGAATTTGGGGATGAAGTTGTGATATTCAATGTTATGGACTCCATGAAGTACCCCTCTGAGGACCATTCTGCTTTTGTTATCTCCCATTTTGAACCACCAAGTAAAAACTCCATGGATTTTTATTGTCCTATGCTTAGGGAGATTATGAGTATTGGTTCTGGTTTAATGTCTAAGAGAACTTCCACACCTGTTTATAATGAACAAGACTCTATAAGATTTGATTTTGAAATGAATTAATATTCTGATCTTGATCATGTGAACTCTGATTATGACATGGCTATTGAGTATGCTGATGGATTTGGTGATTTATTCTCTGATTATGATGATTTTTGTTCTGATACTGATGTTCATTGTGCAGATATGTCTGTTGCATCAATTTCTCCATCCATACATCACCCCCTACATTGGAACTCAAGCCATTGCCCCCAAATCTTAAATATACATACTTGCTGAGCGGTGATAGATTACCTGTTATCATTGCTAACAATATCTCTTTTGAACATGAAGAAAAACTTTTGAATCTATTGAGATATAACATTAGGGCAATTGGTTGGACATTGGCAGACATATCAGGTATTATCCCCTCCATTTGCATGCATAGGATTCTCTTAGAGGATGGGGCTAAACCGGTGAGACAACCACAAAGGAGAATCAATCCCACCCTCCTAGAAGTTATTAAAAAAGAAGTTGAGAAATTGCTCGAGGCATGTATAATCTTTCCCATTTCAGATTCTCAGTGGGTAAGTCCAATTCAGGTTGTGCCTAAGAAGAGTGGTGTTACTGTTGTTAAAAATGAGAAAGATGAGTTAGTTCCAATGAGGGTGCAAAACAGTTGGCGTGTGTGTATTGATTATAGGAAACTAAATCATTCCACTCTCAAAGACCATTTCCCCCGCCCATTTATTGATCAGATGCTTGAGAGACTAGCTGGGAAAACACACTATTGTTTCTTGGATGGATTTTCTAGATATTTTAAGGTTCCTATAGCTCCGGAGGATCAGGATAAGACTACATTCACCTGTCCCTTTGGCACATTTTCCTACCGGAGGATGCCATTTGGACTTTGCAACGCCCCAGGTACCTTCCAGAGATGCATGGTGAGTATTTTTTCTGATTTTATTGAGACCTGCATGGAGGTATTTATGGATGATTTTACAGTGTATGGATCCTCATTTGATGAATGTCTAAATAGTTTGGGAAAGGTATTGAATCGTTGTATTGAGAAGAATATGGTCCTAAACTTTGAAAAGTGTCATTTCATGGTAGAGCATGGCATTGTCTTAGGGCATGTAATGTCAAAAAATGTGATAGAGGTTTATAGATCAAAGGTAGATATTATTTCATCCTTACCATATCCTTCATGTGTGCATGATGTTAGATCTTTCCTAGGTCATGCATGATTTTATCGGCGCTTCATCAAAGATTTTAGTAAGATTTCTCTTCCTATGTCAAGATTACTTCAAAAGGATTCTGATTTTGTGTTTGATGTTTCTTGCAGGAATTCATTCGATGAGCTAAAACAACGTCTGACCACTCCACCTATCATATAGCCCCCACGGTGGGAGATTCCTTTTGAGCTTATGTGTGATGCCTCCAACTTCGCGGTTGGAGATGTCTTATCTCAAAGGGTGGAAGGACGTTCACATTTGATTGCCTATGCATCAAGGACATTGGATTCAGCCCAATAAAACTACACTACCACATAAAAGGAGTTTCTTGCTGTCATATTTGCTTTAGATAAATTCTGTTCATATTTATTGGGATCTAAAGTAGTTGTTTTTTTCTGACCATGCAGCTCTGAGGTACCTCTTGAAGAAGCCAGATGCAAAGCCACGACTTATCCATTGGATGCTCCTTCTTCAAGAGTTTGACATCGAGATAAAGAAAAAAAAGGGGTCAGAAAACTTGGTGGCGGACCACATGAGTAGGCTTACTCACACACTAGAGGATGACACCTTGGACCAGGTACCACTTCAGGACACTTTTCCCGATGAGCATCTTTATTCCATCTCAGGTACGCATCCTTGGTATGCTGATTTAGTGAACTACCTTGTTGCCTCTAAAATCCCCGCAAATTTAAAGAAACATCAAGTCCAAAAATTAAAGAGTGAGTCAAGATTTTATGTTTGGGATGATCCTTACCTCTGGCGCTTGTGTAGTGACCAAGTCATTAGGAGGTGTGTTCCCGATCATGAGTTTGAGTCTGTTTTGCATTTCTATCATACACTTGCTTGTGGTGGACACTTTGGACCCCAACGGACAGCTAGGAAGGTTTTGGACTCTGGATTATATTGGCCTAGCTTGTTCTATGATTCCCATGTGTTTTGTAAGTCATGCTCTCGTTGCCAACACACTGGAAATATTTCAAGGAGACACGAGATGCCCCAACAACACATTTTATTCTGTGAGATTTTTGATGTTTGGGGAATTGATTTTATGGGACCTTTTCCTAGTTCCTTTGGTTTTTTGTACATTTTGGTTTCTGTTGATTATGTGAGTAAATGGGTGGAGGCTAAGGCCACTAGGACTGATGATTCTCATGTTGTTGTGGACTTTGTCAAAGCACAATTTTTTTGCAGGTTTGGAGTACCAAAGGCCATCATCAGTGACCAAGGGACACACTTTTTAAATAGGAATTTTTCTTCCCTCCTTCTAAAGTATGGGGTGACACACAAAACATCAACACCATACCACCCCCAAACAAATGGTCAGGCTGAGGTTTCAAATCGTGAGTTGAAACAAATTTTGGAGAAAACTGTGCATCCAAATAGGAAGGATTGGAGCAAGCACTTGGATGATGCATTATGGGCTTATAGGACAGCATACAAGACCCCCATTGCTATGTCTCCATTTCGGATTGTTTTTGGGAAAGCATTTCATCTCCTAGTAGAAGTTGAGCATCGGGCTTATTGGGCTATAAAGAAATGCAACATGGATTTGGCCCAAGCTGGAATCCAAAGGAAGCTGCAAATTCAAGAGCTTTAGGTGATTAGATTGTCTTCATATGAGAACTCAAGGCTCTACAAGGAAAGATCAAAATAATCTCATGATATAATGATCCAACAAAGGGAGTTTCATGTTGGAGAGAAAGTCCTTCTCTACAGTTCACGACTGAAGATGATGCCTGGTAAGTTGCGTTCCAGATGGTTAGGTCCTTATATTGTATCTAATGTTTTTTTTATGGTGCAGTGGAGATCACACAAGAGGACACTAGAAGGAGCTTTACAGTCAATGGGCAACGTTTGAAGAGATACATTGAGGAACTTCCTACCAATGTAGTGGATTTTATCACACTGCATGACCCCATCATCACTTGAGCACATCAGGCTGTTCCTAACCCTTTCACTTTTATATTATTTTTCCTATTTAAAAATTCTGCATTTCATGTGCATATATCATCTCATGGGTTCACATTGAGGACAATGCAATATTTTAAGTGTGGGGGAGAGAACCTTTTAGTTTAGTAATTTCAATTTTTTTCCTATTTAAAAAAAACCCAAAAAAAATTGTGTGTTTTTCAAATTTTGTGTATTTATTTTACAATTTTTGTGTTTTTTTTGAAACTTTTGAGCTGAAATGATTCTCATCACCATTTTTAAATCTATATCAATAAGTTAAACAATTTACCCCTTGAAACTAAGCATAAATGAATGCTGAAATGACTTTGTTTCAAGTTCAAATATTTAGTAATTTCATGAAAAGTGCACTGAATTTTGAATCCCATGCCACATCTCACTGTCTTTATATTTGAAATCACTTTCCTGTTAGGCTTCTAAACCATTATTTTCATATTCTTTACATTCACCTCACTTCTTGATAGAACCAAACCATGCTTGATTTAACCATAATTTGATCTATTCCTATCAAAACTTGAGGGTTTGAGGTACTTATGTTTAAATGATTGAGGCATTTGTTTGGTATTAAAGCCCATATTTCAAAGAATCCTTTTTTATAATGGCCTACCTTGAATATTAAATCCTTTTATCCCTTATAATCCATGCACATCCTGTTAGGTTAGCCACATTACAAGCCAATTTTCCCTATCCAACCAACTCTTGAAGTTAAATTGCATAATCTAGTTGAGCTTAAGTGTGGGGGAAGCTGTATTGTGTTGTGCTACCACATTTTGTGATAATTTGGGTGGAAAATTAAATTCTGAAGAGATGTGTTTGCTGCTGAAGAAAGTAATTATATTGAAATATGTGCCTTTTCTGGAGCTTTCATGACAAGTGAAGCTGTGCCTTTTCTGGAGCTTCTAATTGAGGTGGAAAGCTGTGCCTATCTGGAGCTTTCAAGAAAATCATGTTTGAGAAGATTGACAATTTTTGATGATGAAATGAAGAATGGTGTAAAATTTTCATGAATTTTCATGATGATGGAGCTGAATTGATACTATGGGGATTAATGAGGAGACCATATTTAAGTGAAAATTAGATTAATGCAATTTTTCTTCAAAAAGAGTCAAGCCCTCCTTATTCAGCCTCAGAATTTTTCACATCTAAATCCTACCAACCGAAAGCCACAAAACAACCATGAAAAGTCCTCATGATAAATATATGTCCTTGACTCACATCGAGTAGCGATTTAGGAATCTATCAAGCCTATGGTGACCCTTGTATGAGTTTGGATGAGAAAGACATTGCAAAAAAATTGATATTTGAGTGATGAGAGAAAATTCAAGCGAGGTAAGTGTTTTGTGCATGGGAGGATAAATGAAGTGGAAATATATTGAATGATATAAATTGAGAACTTGAAATAAGGTTTTTTATGAGGCATGATATCTTTTTATTCTTGGTGTGAAATTTATTGATCTCAAGGATATGTGTTTTAAAATTGGTTTTGATTTGATATTGATGTTTACTTGATATGAGGTTTTTCCCAGGAGTGCAAAAGGGTAAGTGTGGGGGAGTTGATAAAACACTATTTTATTGAATATTTTATTGATAATAAATGATATAATTTCCTCACATTGTTTTAAATATGTTTAATTAGAAAGTATTTGGGATTAGATCATTCATTTGAATATTTGATGAAAATTCCAGTTTTACCCTTTATAGTTTACTGTAGTATTTCGAAGATAAATATTTTTATATTTATTATTTGAAATTTAAATTTTGTAACAGTGTTCCTAACTTAATTATCTACAACTTTTATGCAGGACACTAGAGCTAAAGAGTGCATTTGGTTGTTGAAAATGGGCCATGACGTCAAAGTTGGGCTGGACTCGCCAGAATAGAGAAGCTTCTGTATTTTGGCCATAACTCCTTCATATGGACACTGGATTGAGCCCAAATTTGGATAGGAGATATAGGATCCATATCCTCAAATTTTATCCTTCTGAAAGGCCGGCCAATTCACACGTTTTGGTGGTCAAATGGGCGGTGAAAGTTGGCATAAAATATTTGGCCGAGATTCCCCATTCACACTTGAAACCACTTTGAACCTAGCCTCCCCACCACTCTATAAATTTTTGTTTTTATCATTTGGTGGGGTTAGGACGTGCATTGGGAAGTTGAGGTCATAGGAGAAGTGGATCCACTCCAATTATTCAACCATTTAAATAAGGGTATCTCTTGAAGAAAGGATCCCTTCGACGAAGCCTTCTTCTTCTCCTTCATGTTGTAATGATTTTGTTTATGTAATAAACTTCCTTGTTATTCTTTTATTTCTTCTCTTTTCTTCTGTTTTGTTTAAATTTATTCTCTTAATCTTCCTCTTTGGGCTATAATTCTTGAGTAGAAGCGTTATTGTGTTATACCCATTATAAACCTTTGCACATGCAAAACGCTTCTACGATGATTACGCCACCCATGGAAGAATAGTTCTTTTTAGTAATCGATCGACCTCTATCCTTCTTCATTCATTTATTTTGAATCAATGAGCTACTTTAATTCACATATTATGATCTATTAATTTACTTTTTAATTTAAATGAAACTAAGAAAGCAATTGAATAGTTAACACAAAACACGCGAGGTCGGGAATTGTGTGAACTGTGAGAGCGCAACCTTAACCGGTAATTCAAAACCACACAGGATCAATTTGTAGAGTTCAAATATAATCCCTAAACTCAATTAATCCTCATTTACAGAGTGGTTATGTGCTTTAATTTACCACTGAACATAAGCTAATTTTAGAACATCAATCAAAGCAGGGTGTTGCGATTGCATGTTCCGAAGTAAGGTTAAATTCACTTCAATCTTCGTGGTAAAGTTAATTCTCGTAGGGTTAGGGATTTAAAAAATTAAGGGATCATAATTAAGTGAATATTAATTTAAATGATAATGATTAATAAATTATTGAAGAGGTAGTGTTAGATCGATTACGCCTTTTAAATATTGTCTAAAAAACATCTTTTTGTTGTGTCATTTTAATCGAACTTCATTTCAAAACTAAAAACAAAACAAAATACAATCTTCTTCCAGCAAACTTCTTCTAGATTCATAAACTATAACCAACCCCCATCCTTTCAAGTAGTGTTTTTATTATATTCTATTTTATTTGTTTTATAATACCTTTAATAAGTTGTTAAATTCACTTCCTCCTTTGAGAGACGACCTTGGTCAGCCACTCTGCTGCACCTAAGAACCCCAAAATCACATTAATCATTTGAGGGTGCCCACGACAGAGCTCTTACATACTAAGGATATGTTCCTAGTTTATGGAGGAGATGAGGAACTAGTTATCAGAGGATATACAGATGCTAGTTTCCAGACTGATCAAGATGACATGAAGTCACAAATGAGATACATCTTCACTTTGAATGGAGATGTAGTGAGATAGAAGAGATCAAAGAAAAGTGTGGTTGCATATTCTATAGTAGAGTCCTAGTATATCACAAATTCTGAGGCAAATAAAGAAGTAGTTTGGATGTGAAGCTTTGTCCAGGAGCTGGATGTGATACCTAGCAGTAAAGATCCCATCACACTATATTGTGATAATACTGCAGCGGTGGCTCTCACAAAAGAGCTAAGGTCACATCAGTGGATGAAGCACATACTTTTAAAGTATCATCTCTTGAGGAATTTTTATCATATAGGTGAAGTTACAGTGAGAAATATTTCCATGTAAGACAACTTGGCATACCCCTTGACTAAATCCTTGACTCAGTAGAAACATGATCACCATGTGAGGTCTAGCGGACTGAAAGTTGTAGGCAGTTGACTCTAGTCCAAGTGGGAGTTTGTAAGAGTTTATTTCCTAGAACCAACTAGTTGTACTTTTATTACATGGATAATTAATGTATTTAAATATTAGACATATTATTACATATTGTTCATTGTTCTACATGAATATGATGTAATAATGTCCTAGAGTATTTGTTGCATTGATAAGGTCATTGTAGTTCCCAACTATGATGAGAACCTTGAAATGATATAACAATATTCTTAAATATAGTTATATAGTTGTATGAAATACTATGAATGGACAAATATAATGCATACCATCAGGTGTGAGTACTCTTAAGAAGATGAGACTTCCTCTCATAAAGTTCTCACTTGGTAATCTCCAAGACAAGAGATTATGAGAACAGACCCGTCGGTAGGAATTCTGCATGTTTTGGTGTCATCACATATTTCTATCTTCAAGTGTGTGTAATGATCCTTAGACTTTAATATTATCATTAATACGTGTCACGACTCGCGCACTTTGATTTACTGACAAAAACATCACGAAGATAGTTGGAGGGAATTAGGGTACGTTGGGTGTGTCACGAGGGACATGATATTAATGGATAAGTCAATGAAGGATTTTCCCCTTCCATTTATGGAAGTTTATATCTCATCCTTTTGATTGAAATAGAACCATCACACAAAATTTCATGGCCATGGTATAACGATGAGTTTATTTTAGGTAGTCAAAGAATGAAATATGAAGAATAAAGGTTGATGACACTATCATGAAACCTGATTGATGAGATATTGAGACAAAGGGATTGTATTACATAGTGAGTGTTTGTATGTGGATTTCATTTTTGTAACTTTATGTTCTTTCTCTTGGGTTCCTTGACCCGTTGCTAGATAGTAATCTTGGACTTTAGGCAAGACCACCTAATGCCAATGAGAAAATATCCTAGAGGGTCACACACTAAGTGTTTTTGGTGGTCTCAGTTAAATTTTATTTGAATTTAATTAATGAAATAACTATTATTCTCAAGACTGCCAAATAATTTTATTCAAGTTAAGATGATCGCATAAATAAAATAAAATATATTTATTTAATTTATTGAAAATTTAATAAATATTTATTTACTAGTTTGTAAATGAAATATTTATTTAAGAGAATAATTTATTTATTTATTTATTCGGGTGTTCAATAAATGGAAGTGGAGTTCGAGCAGACCAAGTCCAGTCCAGTAGTAAAATAATTATTTGCAAGACGGTAAATAATTATTAGTTGGAACAAGTTAAAATAATAACGTCACTGCTATTATTTTGCGATGCAGAATTTTATTCATAATTCTGTTTTACGCAAGTTGGAACATCATAAATAATGACATGATATTATAATGATGAGCATGGGTTTTCTCTAAGTTCATGAATGTATTTAATTTCTGTTATGAAATTAAATATTGTAACTAAAGTTCCATTCATATAAATAGACAAGTATGTCTATTGTGACATAGAGAACACACTGCATGCTTGGTGAATTGAGAATTGTTGAGCTAAACAATTTCTCTCTCGAATCCTCTTCCTGCCCCTCTCAATAATGAGATACATTCTTCAAGGTTTAAGAACAAGCGATCAAGAACGACTGACACAAGACACTCATTTCACCGCGCTAGCACTCGGAGAATGAGTGGTGTCAATTAGAGGCCATCGGAGCACGTGTGGATCACCTCTAGAGGGATTGTAGTTTGGATCCTCACAAGTGCAACAAGATAATCCAGAAGGGTAATTTCGAATGATCAACATCATCAACTAAGAAAATATCAAAGATTTAGGTATTCTTTTCTTTACGAAATTAATTAAATTAATTATAAACATGATGTGAAAGATCCTCTCTAAAGGTTTCATGCCTCTTCCTTCTTTATCTAAATCTTTGATTCTATTCTGTGGAGACTGGCGTTCATCGTCGTATTGATCCTATAATAATCATTTATCATGGTAAAAATTAAAGTTCGGTGTCGTCTTAACCATGCTTCCACTGTTCCCAGAACCTTCAAACTCTTCCCATAGGTTTCCCTCGATCATACCAACAACTGACTCACTAGTGTTCAATTCAAAACTAAGGACCTCTAAGTCTCCCACCTAGCCCTACCAATCAAGTCTTGAGATGGGTCACTAGGTTAAACTATCTATCCCATAGGCTAAACCTTTCACCAAGTTCATATCTCATAGGGCGTCAACCATGATATCGTCTCAACTATTACACAATATCTAATGTGTTTCACAACTCTCTCTAAAAGAGGTAAAAACAAAGGCAAGTAAAAATATCATCGACCTATGAGGGTCAAAACTTGTCAACATGGGTTCCATTATATAGGTTTTAAATTCCATGTTATAGGGGAAAACACCCTTTAAGTTTTAATTAACAACCCATTTAAGTGCACCCATTGATAACCATTAACTTAAGGGAGGATTATAACAACATCACCTGCTAAGCATTGATCTACCAGGACCCGATCCTCTCTAAGCATAATCATAAGGGACTACTCCCTAGAGAGTCATAATGTAAACATATAAAACAAAGATAATGAACTGATTCTCACTGGAAATTAATATACGGTAATACCCCCTCGAGGTTCCAATTCATTAGAAATGTTATGATACCTATCAATATCACCCTTGATGATCTGACTAGATAACCATAAACAAAGGTTGGTTAAGTAAAATATCATAAAAATCTAGATGGTAAAACTCCATTTAGGTTTTTATGAATATTTAGTCAACCACACCTAAAAAATATACACCCACAAAGGGTCTACTAGAAGGAAATTAGCTATCAGCATTGACCTATAAGGGTTAAAAATACACACACAACATTGTCTCAAATGATCCGTGTCATACAACACTCACACAGTTCTATTAAGTAGAATGTCATTCTAAGTTATGTGGGAAAATTAAATATAGGTTGTTACTGGAATTTTAAATAATCAAACCTAAGTAAAAACACCCCATGGGGGGTCTATTACTCAAGCAATGTGTGCCATATCGACCCACTAGGGTCACCTCACTTCCCATGCATGAGGAATGAATCATCATCCGTACCATTGAATTTCTCACCATAGATCCAAATAACCTATCATCAGAAGAATATATATATATATATATATATATATATAAGTTAGTCTAACTGAGTATAATTCCACCAATAATCTATATGAGAAATCACCATTTATATTGTTAATAAAATCACACATTAGCGGTCCTATAACATGTGGACCCTATATGCCAAATATGATACATGGAAAAATGCCTCTTTCCTCTACCGACCAAGTGTCAAAATCAATAATTGGAATCTCACCAATGGGTTGAGAGATAGAAACACATAATAAATCATAAAATCCATGCCATAAGTGTGTCTCTCAAAGTGGAAATCATATACATATATAATAATGAAAACTAAGAAAAGTAATCCCATATCCCTGATAACCTATACTTCTCACTGAAACAAGTGTTCTCAATGCACTAGTCTAATATCCATCACAATCCTAGAGACATTATTAATAACCTTGTCTACTAAGTCCCAAATAGTAAAACAAAACTAAAGGAACTCCTCTGATACCACTTTGTCACATCTTGGCCCGAATCACTCTATGAACAATATTTGAACTGATTGGAAACAAGGCCTCAAGCATGCCTCCATATACACCAAAGGTTTCAAACTAGCAGTGAGGGCCTAAGGTGTGTCCATGGGGAGACTATGCCCTCATATCAGAGTGTGTGAAACAAAAAAATAACTAAAAATCATCCAAAGTAGTAAATAATCAGAGTACCAAAGCAATAAATATAAACCAATATGTAATAAAATGAAATGTAGTAATGGATCAAACAATCATGTAATACATACAACAATCGATCTCCCACAAGGCTGATCACATATACAATATAAATAAGAAAAATAAATATAATAGGATCTATTGATAACTTTAATCCATAGTCTCCATGACCCTATCAAGACTGATCATAAGAATCCACATGAGTGGATTTGCTTGATCATGCAACCCTAGGCCTCAAACCTATCCATCATGTATCCATTCTTAACTTGAAAGCATATATAAGGTCTGCACACACATTGAAGTTCAAGTATAAGGGGTGAGAAATAAATCTCAGTAGGTCACCCCCAATGTTGAACCTATAACACACTACCATAAGTTTATGGTAATGAAATATTATAATACTAGCTGAGACACAACTGAAATAAAATATACAAAATAAAACAAAAATTGATCCTTGGGTCTATGATCCTGATCAACCATACCTGCTTTGTCCAGTACCAAAAATATCTCTGAACAAGATATATAACCACAGGGGGATACAAGTGATAGCTCTGTGATCACCTGTACTCTCCTATAATAAGTATAATAAAGGATTCCATGTATCAACTAGATATCATATAAATACAACATTGAGTAGGATGTCATACCACTCAAGTCATGTGTAATTCAGTCCGATGTCAGGTTCCTAGGTCTCAGTTTATAGGTAACTAAGACATTGGAGCTCAGATAATCCCTATGGGGGATGGACCTTAGGTTATATATAAGGAATAATCTCCATAATTGATATAATAATTTGACATAATTCTATAATTGGATCAACAAACCATTCTTAAAAAAGTTTGGTAAATGAAGTAACAGTGCGTCCACCCGATCCTAGGTAGTATCCTAGGCCTTGATCGAGGAGATCATCATCAATCCTCAGGCATGTCAACAACATCTCATGCTTAGGAGAACCATGCCTAGTAATCAACCACTAGCATCACCAGTATCCTAGAAAGCTAGGAAATCCATAGGGTGACACCAACTAACAGGGGTTTTGAGATAAACTCAGCAACCTCCTCTATAATCTATATGAAGGGAGGAATCCCAGTGATAGTAGGAATTCCAGTAAAAGTAGAATTCAATCAAGTAAGGATAAAAATACAAATCCCATGGATCACCTATGGACATACCCACCATGACATCACATCCCATCAAGCCCATATCCCAAGTTCCAGGAAGTACTTCTGGCATCCGAAGTTGCATCAATAGTAACCAAGTAAAAGAAAAAAAATAATAGAGTAGGGTTGGAAAAACTCCCAAACCCATCTTTACTGCCATAACCTCTCATGATCACATGTTCAATATGGGTTATAGGTGACACTCTCTACCATCTCTACCCAAACCCATGAATCACTTTCTCAGGATCAACCAACCACTAGGACACCCACTAGGGTCACCTAGGCCAATACATAGGAGATACACCCCTTACATGATCCTTAGGGTCCACACATAAGTAGAGATATCCCTCGTGGATTCCTGAGTCACAATCATAGTCTCAGGTCAACACGTGACACACTAGAATGTCACGTCCCATGACATCAAGAATAGGCAGTGTGACCTGCTGACTGCACAAGGTATTTTCACTATGACCACCATTATGAGATGGGTCATGACCCAATATAGGCACCTAGGTATCTCTAGGATGGTCTACACACCCAAACCAGTCCCAGTTTGCCTAAAGTCCATCTACTTGGGTCAGTGCAAGGGATGAAATGTCTCACCAGGTGCAACCACACCTCCAAATAGGTATGGGGGCTACTCTATGTCATAATGGCCTTGGTCTCGACCACTAGGGTTCAAACCCCAAAGCTAATGCACATGGGTTTTTAATGGCCCTTGACATCCATACAATTTAATTAAGAAATTTTAATTAAAAAAGTCATTGGATTAAAATTAAATAGGTTGTGTTGACCTCAGGGGTGATCCTGAGCATGCACATACTACCATAAACATGCATAAATTCCATAGGTCAAGTATGAAAGACCACCTATCTCATAATAATCTTCCCATTTATTTTACAATGGTTGGAAATAGCTGCCAAGACTCGTCCAAGCTCATATGAGAGATGAAATATCTTGTATCACAACCATACCACCATAAGTTAATTAATTATAATAACATCATAATTAATCAATCAATCTCAAGAAGATATAAAAAATTAAAAAAATAATTATATAGGCATAAATCTAAAAACCTCACCAGACAATATCGTCACACCAGGACCATGAACAAACACTCTTTAACAACCCGAAACATATCTCCAACCTTTAACTGGGTATAATACCTAAGAAAATACATCAAAAAATACCCAACCAATTTAATTTAAGATTCAAAGATTTTGAAAATCACTACGGTGACATACCTCAATGAAACGACACACGACGAAGTGCAGACAGACTCCCAGGTCACCCTCTTCCTAGGAAGATCAAAATACCCATCACCAGTATCTGATTCCACCATGATTTAGTGGAATAAGAGTTGAAATCCCTAACTAGGGAACTAAAAAATTAAGAAAAAAGGGAGGAGAAGAGAAAAAGAGGCTATCAGAGGAGAAATCATACCTTAAAATGACATGGAAGGCCACCGATAACACCCCTTTATGGGGTTTGAAGAAGGGAAGCAGAGGTGAGTGGACTGACTCACTTGAGGGAGTAAAAGGTAAGAAAATTGTGGGCTTACATCTTAAAGCCTACAGGGGAAAAAGGGTAAAATCAACCTCTTTAATGGGTCACATGGTTTGGATTCACGGTTGAACAAACCATGCTTCCCCCATTGTTTGATCCTAACACACCTCACATAGACACACCACATAGTTTAACAGACCATGCGCCAACCGTAAAACATGTCTGCAATTAATTCCATACACTTTAATAGTTTCCCCTAGCTTGTTGCACAATTTCCCAACCCATGTTCCTATATAAGTTGGGTCACATGGTTAGGATGCATGATTATCACTAACCATGTGCCCTAGGCTTCACTTTTCAAAAAATTAAAATTTGTTCTATGAACCCTTAGGATGCTCAAGATACCTTCTAAGACTCATTAAACATCTAAAAAAATATTAATTTTAGGCATTCCAGTCTTTATAATTACTTTCTAAATCTTTGATCAAGATTTGAACCATCTGGTAATTAAAAATTTAAACTCTTTCTAAAATTTCCAACTTGTAAGACATGATATCTTAAATAAGTACTCAAAGTAAAGCACTAAAAGTAAACTCATGGGAAAAAAACCAACAACAACCTTGATCTCCAAGCTAGTACTATCCAACTAAGTCACTAAAGCCCTCCTGCAAACCTATAAAATAGATTTATATATATATGGGTGAACATACATGTATACTCAGTAGGATAGTCCTCATGACCTCTCTTACAAATGTGGAAGAATTACATCAATGGTTTAGCGAATAAACAACCAAACCAACAAGAACCTATAAAGGAATCTATTACTCATCAACACCAAGGCTTTCTTATCCAATAACACATCGAAGTATAATAACATAATAATGAAATAACATATCAAAAAGGATACCTCACAACAATTATTCACTAGTTTGTTTCTCTCATACCCCAACGCAAGTCACCATGTTCTCTAATATCTTACAAAATTGTTCCACAACACACCATACTAATATTTTTACGTCTAATGTGGGCTAGAATGCAACACTATTTACCCCAACCCGCGCAAGGTTTGTAGGTGCCCATGCTTTGCAAAAGCATGAAATATGGATATTTTAAAATTTCCTGGGCCAAGATTCATGATAAAAAATTATATTGACAATACTTATGCATGGATTCTCTCATGAATCATGTGTAATTTAATTTAAACATGAAGAATAAAAATTTAATGAAACCATAAACAATACCTTGTTCGTTCAGCAACATCGATGCGATCTGATCACCACCAGTGATTCAAACTTTAAGGTGTTAAGCAAGGCATCCAATAGATTATACACATGTTAAAAACAAATATTGGTTCATATTTATCCAACTCTTGGGTTCTATAGTGGTAAATTTATGTGCGTTACGATGTCCCTTTGATCACCGTAAGATCACGCATTCGACCCGTGAACTTGGATCGATGAAATATTGATCTCCTCTTAGGTTTCTCTCTCTAGAGCATGAGATAGAGGTTTGGGGGGAGAGGGGGAATTCAAATTCGATACATGAATATTATATCTCTTAAAAAAGATTAAAACTATAACTATAAAAAGAGCAGATTAGCAGCGGCTTTTTAGAGGGGGTTATGCACAACACCCTCTAAATTTTTTAAAATCATTTTTTTAATATTTGGTTAGATTTTAGAGACAGTTATGTCAAAACCATCGCTAATTTAATAATTATTGTTGCTATATGTTCATTTAGATTTTATAGGTTCTATATATATATATATATCCATTTGGATATTATAGGGGGTTTTGAACCCCCTTTAATGTATGAAATTAGAGGGGGTTGTGAACCCCCTCTAACATAAGAAATTAGATGGGTTCATGAACCATGGATAACCCCTTAGATTAGAGGGAGTTTTGAACCCCCTATAATATAATAAATTAGATGGGTTCATGAACCAGGGATAATCCCTTATATTATAGGGGGTTTTGAATCCCCTTTAATTTAAGAAATTAGAGGGAGTTGTGAACCCCATCTAATATATGACATTATAGGGGGTTGTGAACCCCCTTTAATCTATGACATTAGAGGGGGTTGTGAACCCCCTTTAATCTATGACATTAGAGGGAGTTGTGAACCCCCTATAATATATGAAATTAGAGGGGGGGTTTGAACCCCCTCTAATCTATGATATTTGAGGAGGTTCATGAATCGCCACTAATCCATTTGATTAGAGGGTTTTTTTAACCCAACTTAATTTTTATTTATTTTTTAAATAAATATCATATAAATTCAAATTTTATAATATATGTGTGTGTATGATCATGTGTGTGTGTGTATATATATGTATTACACAAGCACATTATATAAATGTATTTAAATGCATTATAAACACACACACCTATATATAAAGTCATTATATAAATACTTTAAATAAATACTTATACATATAAACAAAAATGTATACATATATAAATATCGGTATACATAATATAAATGTAATTATAAATATATTTTTTCAAATATATAAAATTTATAAATGGTTTTATAAATACAATACATTTATATTATGATTTATATTATACATATATTATATTAAATTAATTTTTATTGTATATTTATGTATAAATATATTTATATTATATTATGTATACAAATATATATAATACAAACAAAATTAAATATAAATACAAATATATATATTATATATTATATATTATATATATTATACTGTAAATATTTTATTATATATAAATTTATATATATTATATAATTATTTTATATATATTGTAGTATACCATATTAATTATAAGTTAATTTAGTAAATATATATATATCATTTAGTTATATTATATATTTCTAATTATATGAACGTATTTAATTTTGTGTGTATATATATGTGTATACATTATATAATATAAATGTATATAATTACATACATTAATATATAATATAAATGTATTTAATATAATATATCTATAATATAAATCATAAAATATATAAATTTATAGTATTTATAAAACCAACATATAATTTCTATAGCTTAAAAAATATATGTAATAATAATAATAATTAATAATATTATTATTACAGACACACACACGCATATAAGTATATATATATATATATATATATATATTATAATTATATTATATAAATACATAAATACACATACACACACAAATATAAATGTATAAATATATATTTATACATGTAAATATAATTATTTATATATATATTATATATAAATATTATGTGAAAATATATTATATATACCCAAATATGTTATATTATTTATATTTATACACACACACACACACACACATATATATATAATATTTTTTGTATATAAGTAAATATAACTTAATATATTTAAATAAATATAATATATTGTATATAATATAACAAAGATGATACAGGTTGGTTGGTTAAGGTTGTCCCCATATGAGGTGCCGGTACATACTTCGACTCCCCGCAGTGGTAGTTTTTTTGGACTTCCCTCGGCCATGGGTTATAGGCGAACGCGTGGGGTTTGTCAGCGGTCGATGGGCTTTCTAGGGGTTTCTCCATGCGGGTGTCGGGGTGTCAGCTGGTGTGTGCTTGGAGGGTGTTTGGGGCATCCTCTTGGGAATCAAGGGGTGTCCATGGGTGTGTCAGGTGGTCATGGGGCGTGTCCTGGTGTCTGTCGGGGGGTGTGTCATGGTGTGTCCATGGCGAGTCAAGTGGGTATCATGGGGTTATCCCTAATTGACCTATTTCAGATGAATTTTGGGTGATATTAGAGGGGGGGTTAAAACCCCCTCTAATCTAACCATCACTAAACACATAACCATTTTACCAGCGCTTATCCAAAACCGCCTTTAATCGGAGTACGCGGGCACTTTAGGAGTGGTTCTGGGTAACTACCGCTAAAGTGTTTAGAAGGGGTTATAACCCCTTCTAAATGAAAAAAAATCCTTCTAATCACCAATTTTTTTGTAGTGTATATATGTAATAGGTTTTAGTTTCTAAATTTACACTTAGACCCTTTAAGAAATCAAAACTTAAACATTTAACCCAAAAAATAACTTAAATGACTTGCTTAAACTTGTCATTTTCACCATAACATTTAATCACATACCTATAACATCAAAATAATGTTGTGTGATTAAACACAAGTCATTAACTCAACTCATCCCTCCCATATCTATTTAATGAACCTTGAAGAAACAATATTTGTTTATTTTTTTCTCATTTTCAATTGTTTTAACTTAAACAATTAACAAATACCTTAAAAATAAATTCACCTATTATTATTCTAAACTTGAATAATTTAAATAAATCAATTAATTTGTTGTTTTTCACACTCGGACGTACATCGACCCTGCATGTGGGGCCCACTTCATCCTAAAATATCATTCATCTCAATAGGTGGAACTTGTGGATACACTTTGTGTGTGAATTTATAGGTCCTTATCTTGATATAATTGGGTCATACTCATAGACCAATAGTAGTATCTAACAACACATCATGACCCCTAAAGAGACAAGGATAAGTCATATCCATTACAACCTCATATAAACATGCACCGTGTAATATAATCTCTTTATCTTGCAATATCCCATAATGTATAATGCACACTTTTTGTCTTCATCCTTCCTCAATTCATTATTTTATGACCTTACTAGATATACTTACCTTATTTTACCATGATCATGAATTTAGTAAAGCTATTACCATCTTGGTCAATTGGGCCCAGGATATCTCTTCCTTTATAGAAGTGATAAATCCTATCTTAATCATTCAAACAATGACATACCATAAATGGAATTCCCAACACAAGCTACCTCACCACAAAATAAATATCATGGTTTTCATTTTGTATCAAAGCATACGATCAAGTGGTACATATTGCTAATAATCTAAGGTTGAGATACTAATACACATTATTGTAAATAGGAACAACTAATGAAACCCGAAACATGTGGTATTCCAATTGGTGGGTCAGTCCTCATGATTTCCTCTACCTAAGATCACCAAGTGAAAACTTTATGAGAATAAGTATCAATGATTATGATCCCCCAACACATGATAGTTAGACATCATCTATGTCTGGTTGGTATGATGTATCTAGACCATGTGACATATGTTTTAAGATCATTATCATAGTATCTCAAGGTTCTCATTATAATTGGTAACCACTATAACTTATTGATACAATAAATAATATAAGGGAATTACCATATAAATAGTGGATGTAGAATTATCAACACTATTATGTTAATAATTCATCATGCGTAACTTAGTGTATACATGACACACTAATCAAAAAATACTTCCATAGTTTGGTATAGGTCACCCACTTTATCAACACTCTCAGTTGAACTGGATCCAACTTGATAACCATCAACCTGTTATCTCTCACATGATAAGATCACGATTTTTCTGAGTTATAACTTTAGTCATCGAGCTTTCTATGTTTTCTTACATGGCTACTCTACTATATATGACTTCATCTCCTTGAGTAAAACTCCTCAAGAGATGACATCCTAGTGTATATCCTTTATTTTCTCTATCATAACCTTGACATATTGGCTAGTACCATTATCATAATATTATCATAATTTATATTATGAAAATAATTTACTTTCGAGTTATGATTCTAATAATTAGAAAAAAAAATTATGTACTTAATGTTACTTCTTTAACAGCATCAGAATTTCAAGTATACTTGAAATTTGTTTATATGGCCAACACTGGATTTAATGATCTTATATTACTTATTTACTTAGCCTAACTATGATATAAGATCAATTAGTCCATAATAATACTTGTTTTATATCCCCTTACAACCAACATTTATACCTCTCTATATACCAGGTATATACCCCTTGTACTTTCTCGAGTACTATTGGATAGTTCTGACTGTTTCCTGTGCAATACTATTGGATTTATCTGATATTCTATTACCATAATACATGCGTTGTAAATATCATATCTAGTATATATCATGACATATGTGATAGATCCATCACCGAAGTTTATGTAATTATACTCACCATTTTAATCTTCTCCTCTGTCTTATACATGTCTTTTTGGAGAGACTTATGTCATATGACATTGGAAAAAATTCTCCATCGAATTATTACAACTTTTATTTTTCAATATTTTTAAATTTATGTACTTTGGCCTGGTCTAAGAAACAGATAAATCCACCTCAATATATATTGTTCCCTAGAACTTGGGTTACTACTTTAAAATAATCTTTATGGAGCTACTATAAATCTAGTCTTAACTGATTGTAAGAATAATAACCATTTTCTATATGTTATTAACATATCAAAATTCAAAAATTATAGAAACCCCACTAACTACTCATATTTTCCTAGAATACATTCATTCCAAATAAAAATTCTATGTTCAAGATGCTTGTAGTAATCCTTAAATGGATCTCTTGAACATGCATTCTTTATTGGAATTATATGGTGTCACTAACCCTTTATGGATGCATTGTACAAATACCTTCCAAGAAAGGTAGTTTTAACATCCAATTCCCAATATTATAATCATAGAAAGTTTCAATGACAATTATAATTCTAATATATTTAAGCATTATTGCTTGGTATAACCAATCACTCCTTTTTAGTACCACTCGTGTACCACCCATGTATGGTTTCTCTTAAATACCCACCGATGAATTTACATTAATCAGTGAAACTATCAAAATACTAACTTGATTTTTTTACATGAAATATATTTTCTTGAATTCATATGAACTTGTAAATTATAGATTGTTTTAATTTACTACCTCCTTATAGTATGGATATTCATTGTTCTTATGTGTCTCTGAAACACTCTCTTTCCACAAGCTCTTGTGGAACTCATTCCTATGGAAAAAATTGTGTATTTTCTACATTGAATTTATCCAAGTTTATCTCACCCTCAATATATCAAATAGAGATATTCACCCTTATTATATAAATATATTCCTTTACTTGACTATAACCTTTTCATATTAGGGATTTATGTAGTATTTTTTGAAGATTTTAAGATAAACTACTGAGATGCACTTTGTCTCTTCTTGATGCAAGTTTGTTTACTGACCCATACTTAACAAAATATTTGCATCTAAACTCACAAATTATTACATAATGGATTTATTTCATATCATAACTCATATGGTGTTTATTTGTTACTTTTTTTGGCATATAGTTAAGGGTTAACGTCACTATTTATTAAGAATGTCTCAAAAAGATAATGGAAGTCTTTGCATGACTTATAAGTATCATCATTGATCCTCATTGTACTCACATCATAGTTACTATGTGTGTAAGGAAATGTGAGTTTATGAATAAAACCACTCTACATTTTAACGATCAATTAATGTATGTAAGGGTATTCATTGATCCTCCCTTTACTAACATCATAGGTCTGATGCACATAATGAAATGTGAGTTTAGGAATAAATCCACTATACATTTTTAATGATCAATGAATGATTGATAATGATATAATATGATAGGACCACCCATAGGATTTGATATATTTTACCAAGTATATTCTTTTCTTCACTTTTACATTCCTTAAATTTATTAAAGGAATCTCATGAAGTATGTAAACTTATCTCTAGATTCTCTTTAAAATAGTTCATATGATCAAGATGAACCATCTCTAAAAGATTTTTGGTTTACCTTTATTTCAAAAAAATTATTTATCTCGAACTTGATAAGTAAGTATGTCAATAATGCTTAAGAATTTTAGCTCCAAGGAATCTAAATACCATACTCATTATATTCTTAAAAATTATTTTCAGTTTTACTTGAAAAAGTATTATCTTTCCACAAATGGGTATTACCAAGTCTTATATCTCAATCCATCATTTATTGTCAATGATTCAAGTATCACTAAACTGTTAATTGAGTATGTAACACTGCAAATACCATTTATTTAAAAATTAAATAATGTACCATTGTGACCAATAGAAAAATGAGATAAATTTTTCAATAATACTCAATAATAGTTCAACTACAACCAATGAACTAGTTAATTAGAAGTCATGTGCTTCTCACCACTGATGTAGGAATCACCCTTTCTTAGTCGCTTGGAGAATTATATTACTTATTGTAATGTTTTTTACTTGGTTATTTTATTTGGATATATATGTGTGACACATATAATATCTAATAACAAATAATTAAAACAAAATTATCACATGTAATGATGAATATATATGAAGCTGAAGTCCATTCTCTCTTATACTCCAATTCATTGCAATTTCTATTCTATCGACTAATCTTGTCACATGAAAATAAAATATCCACTTGTTTGATGCTCTCCCTTTTTATCTTTGGTTTCTTAGAAATACGTTGTAAAAGCTCCACTAACTTAGAAATAGTCATGATTTTTTGAACCATGTATTTTATATTGTTCACTATAAGAACTAAATATTTAACTTTCTTTAAGTTCTTAACAACTTGGATAACCTTACCCAAAAGTTATTGAAGTAGTTTATCAACATTGATCATTTTATATCCCTAAATTAAGTTTGAGTAACTAGGTAATAAGGATGGAATAATGATATATATTAAAATATCATGATGTATATTTCAATTTACATGAGTTTAGTGTAATCATAACCTCATTAATTTCTTACTTCACCTTCTATTCACAAGCTTCTTAGAGATGACACAACATGGTATAAATATCCATGAGTCTCCTATAAGCATCCTTTTCACCCCCACATTCTTCTTGATGTGGATCATTAGGTATTTGGGACTCTAACACATATAATTTTTGTTTATATTATAGTACTATGTGCAGGTTCTTGTACCACTCTTAGGAATTAGTATCAACAATGAGATGTTCATTATATATTATTGATCACAGTGTTTCTATGATATTACTTTCATATTTTCACAAAATGAAACTTTAGTATATTATTAATCTTATATTGATTACCAATTATTTGACATTATAGATTTTATTAATATTAAATGTATCCTGCTATTTTATGAAATCCTAGAAACCTTCAACTACTAGACTCAAAATACTCAGTCACTTGTGTATTATAGTGGAAAATATCCTTAAAATATCTCATTATAGTCCAAGCTATGACAACATAACTACTTGGAGAGTTTTGATTTAGGCATTTGGTTTTCCAACCGTATTATCCCACAAATTCTTGATCTGTTGTGCAGAGTTCCATATCCTACAAATGGAAACTTTTTCATAACTTAATACTTGTCTATAAAACATTAGAAGTATTTCTAGGTCTATTTATTTAATTCCAATTTTAGTTAATTCAATCCTCCACTTTTTTTAGAACTCTCCAATAGGAGGATACATCCTCAACTATGAATGGAAAGCTCCTCAAACTACAATTTTGATCAAATTCAAGTGATGGAAGAGATTAATGACTTAATATTTACTCTAAGGTATTTTAAGTTTTTATTTTATCTATGATTTAAACCCAATTATATTATCATGATTGTTACTATGTGATCACACTCATAAATTATCCATATTTAAACATAAAACATTCATTTTGCATTTTCATTTTATCCATGTATTCATGTTTATTATTATAAGTGATCACATCTAAAATGTGTGAACATAAAAATAATAAACCATGCATAAATAAATAAATAAATAAAATGAAATTATCATGATATTTTCTAATTATTAATCCATGAAGTGATTTATAGATCAATTGGTACCCTAGGGGTTACTCCATGAGTCACATCTGACTCAAGTTATAATGATCAACCCATCAAATGCATTCAACTCCAATTTAATATTTCACTAAATCTCAGTACAAAAAGAGTATTCATTCATCCTTATCATTATACATAAATACTCTCACAAAAGTGATGAAACATACTCACTTGATATGTTGTATGATATTTTTGAATTTATTTAATTCTCTGTTCTATTTTTTGACTTATTTTTGGGGGTTTAAGAGGTTGGTCTTTAAGATACGAGGGTATCAAGATGAGTATTTAAGGAAATGGTGATCAAATGTTGCATTGTGGATAAAACAAGGTCACTGGATATCTGGTGGAGATCCATCAGACAAACTATGGTACTGGAAGTGGGTCTGTGAAAGTGTAGAACCCACTGACTACATGGTGAGGCCCACCGGCTCACTAATGCACCTAGTCCATGGGTGCATTAAATTTACCCCATGAGTTTTAACTCTACATGTGTTTGACCATATTTATTAAAAAATTCCAAACCTCAAGGACCTATTCTGAATTTTAAACCAACTTTATTAATTTTTGGTCCTATCATCATTCTTCCCTTAGCTATAGTTTTTTATAATAATCCTATGACACCTAAATGGTGAGTTTTTCTTAGATCCATTTTAAATACTTCTTCCATTTTGAGAGTTAATCATGGATCAATGATATATATGTGGTTTATATGATGATTCAATGATGTTTCCTTCTTTAATTTGTATATTGATGATGGATCTATCATGTTGATGATATTTTCTTGATTAAATTGAGATTTATTATTCATAATGAATATTCTACGAGTATGTGTTAATAAATCATCTTCCTAAAACCCTTATTGGTGGAAGATTGATGATAGAACCTTAATATGTTGATGATTTCTCATTAGATTATTGGATGATTCGACATGTTAATGATGACCCCTATTGACCAAAGTTTGAACTCTCAATAATAGTGAATATTTATAAGCAAGTCAACCTAAATTGATCATCTTGAGAATCTATTCTTCTTGAATATATTTTCTTTTGATGTATTATTGATGGATAGATGTTTATTTAATAGACCTGAGGCTCTCTTCTATAATCAATGATGAATTCTCGATCCATTCTTCAATCGAAAACAGATCCAGTGAATTGGTGTCCCTTTGACATGTCTCAGAATTGGACCCATTGATGAACTCCATAAGCTATGTGATTCTAGAATCACCTTCTTGACATGTAATATTCTTGATTCTTATTCTAAACCTATTATTATGCTTTATTCCATGAGTATTACTAGAGAATATTATTACCATGATTGATGTTAATCACATGTTGTTTATATTTCTGCTACTTTATCATGATGATGTTCTACACTTTCTTATATGCTCAACCTTTTTATGTTTTTTACCATGCCTTTGAAGGTTATTCTTGGTACTCAGGATAGGTTTACTATTGTGATATGATTATACCTTAGGAATTGTCTTCTGAGTTAATTTACCTTGATACATCACTGGAAAAAAAGTGGACCATCTTCAACAATGCCTTAAGTATCCTATAGTCATTGTTGGTTATGAACATTTGTGGTACTTAATGATTATAGAGATAAAGAGCTTCACTGTGATGCTTGGAATGGATTGGTTGACTATATTATGAGATTACATTGATTGTTATTGGATATGGGTATCATTTACATCACCCATGGGAGGGAAGTATGTGATGAACAAAGAGTGGGAAATGGGAGTAGGTGGAGTTGGTCTAGACTTGAGTCATATTGGGATGATAATAACATAGATTTTGGGCTTGTATCTTTTAGAAGTATGAGTGGAAGCCCTCCCATTTTCCTCTCTAGTTGTGGATCTCTATGAAGACATATTCCCAAATTACTTCACAAGACTTACCCCTGATAGAGGACTTGAATTTGATATAGATATCATGTTAGGTGTAAAACCCATCTTGATACCCCCTTATTTTATGGTTCCAACTGAGTTGAAGAAGATCATGGTACTACTCAAGGACTTGGAGTATAATGAATTTATCGAGTTGATTATTAACTATGGGGTCCACCAGTTTTTCTTTCCAAGATTGTGGATGGTAGTTGTCGACTATATGTAGATTACAAGAAGTTGAATATGGCGATAATTAAGAATAAATATTCTTTTCCCATCATCGAAGATCTCATTAATCAGTTATAGGGAGCTCGATGATTCTCCAAGATTAATATTTGATTGGGCTATCACTAGTTGTGGGTTAGAGAGGAGGACATCCTGAAGACAATGTTTTTGATTAGGTATAGGCTATGTGAGTACTTAGTGATTCTTTTTGGATTGAAAAATGTGCTAACAGTATTCATGGATCTCATGAACAAGATCTTCCACCCATATATTGACTTGGTTATCATGGTGTTCATTGATGACATCCTCATCTACTCACCAACCTTGGAGAAGCATTAAAGATATCTTGAGATAGTATTGAGCATGCTTTGAGCACATCAGCTATATACCAAGATGTTAAAGTGTAACTTTTGGATTTAGGTGGTGAAATTCTTGGGGCATGTTGTTTTTGAGATCGACATACCTATATACCCGGAGAATGTAGAGGAAATGATGTCTTGGGGACATCCCCAGAACATGTTTGAGATTAGAATATTTTTGGTTTTAAAATGATACCACCAATGTATTATCCAAGACTTCTCCTATTTATCAGTACCCAATACTGCACTGGAAAAGAAGGGAGTTAAGCTCTAGTGTTTGGACCAATGTGAATAGGAATTTCTTGAGCTGAAGAGGAGGTTAATTACAACTATGGTGTTGATCCTTTTTAAGACTAATATTAGATATAATATATATTGTGATGCGTCGGTTTTTGGTTTGGGAGAAGTACTGTTGAAAAAGGAGTGGGTAGTAGCTGATGAGTCACATCAATTGTGACCCCATGAGTAGAACTATCCTACTCAGGACTTGGAGTTGGAATCCATGGTCCATGCCTTGAAGTTTTGGTGACACTATCTCTTTGGTGAGAGGTTTATTGTCTACACAAACCATAAGATCCTCCGTTATATCTTCACACGATAGAACCTCAATTTAAGGAAGGGATTTAGGGTAGAGTATCTACAAACATTAAAATTTCATATGGATTATACACCATGTAAAGGTAATGTTGTTTCAGATGTTATTAACCATAATACATTATTAGTGTAGGAGTTTGGTGAATGACCTTTGGAGGAACAATGGTGCCTCATAATATTGTTGTCAGATTGAAGGATGGATGATTTTGAGGATTATGGATCGATGATGTCTTCTATATTGGTGGTCACATCTTCTTTATTATACTAGGTAAAGTACAGACAAGATACTGAACTAGAGTGTGTTGTGATATGAGAACGACTAGCTGGAAGTGACCCGATACCCATGAGATTGTTGTATGGAGATGATATGATCATATTATATGGGATATTTTTAGTCCCTAATTTCATCATGGAAGAGTTAATGAGAGACTTTTATACCTCTAAGTGGGTGGTTCACACTAGAGTGAATAATATTTACCATGACTTTAAATGATAGTTCTAGTGGTCAGGGATGAATAAGGACATTGTTGGATTCATTTCTTAATGACTTACTTTCCAAATGATAAAGGTCAAGCACCATCATCCTAGTGGTTTACTTCAACAACTTCCTATTCCCTTATATAAGTGGGAGAACACCATGATGGACTTTGTTATGGGGTTTTGTAGGACCCCAAGGATCCATTAATATGTTTGGGTGATTGCTGATCAGATAATGAAAGTTGATCATTTTTACTGATCTGGGAGACTCACTCAGTAGACGAGCTAAGAAAATAGTATGTCCTTCAAGATTGTATACTTTCATGGAGTTATCTTGAGCATTGTATCAGATAGATATTCATGTTTTACATAAATTTTTTGGAAATACTTGTAGAATTCATTAGGGACTCAGCTAATATTGAGTGTAACATAACACCCCTAGATAGATGTATAGTTAGAGCAGATGGTTCTCATAATAGATTATATGCTTTGATCTTGTATCCTAGACTTCAGTGGAGTGTGGGATGATCATATATACTTGGTTGATTTTTCATACAACAAAAACTACTCAGATTTGATTCATATGGAAACTTATGAGGATCTTTTTGAAAGTCCATGTCATTTACCACTTTGTTGGCATGAGGCTGGAGATGAAACAATTATGGGGCCCAGTTTGGTTCAAGAGACCTTCTAAAGAGTGTAGCTAATTTATAAGAGGTTGATTACAACTCAAAGTAGAAAGAGATATTATTTTGAACATATGAGGATACCTTTGGAGTTTGTTGTTGGAGACAAATATTTCTTGAGAGTGACTCCTCGGTTAGGCCATCTACATTTGAGTAAGCAAGAAAAAATTTATCTATATTTTGTTAGACCCTTCAAGGTCACTGAGTGGGTTGGGATATTGGTATATCGTATAGATCTTCTTGAAAATTACTGATATATTCATGATGTGTTTCATGTGTCTCGTATCTAGAGGTACATTCCCAATCCCTTTAATGTTATCAAATGTGAGGATATTGAACCAGATCTTAATGTATCATACATTGAGTTCCTAATGTGGATTGTAGATCGGAGTAAAAAGGTCCTTCAAGGGAAGATGATACCACTACTCCAGATTATATGATGGAATGGAAAGATCCAGGAGGAGACCTAGGAGAGAGAGGCCGATGATCAGGATCAATGTCCTGAGTTATTTGAGAAAAACCTTTGAAGTTAATTGTAAATTAAAGTAAGACATTAGAGGCGGAGAATTGTAACATCCTCTCTTGATATGTTGTATGAGATGTTTGAATTTATTTAATTACCCATTATCTTTTTTTGAATGAGTTTTGGGGGTTTTAGATGGTATTCTTTAAGATATGGGGGTCTTGGGATGAGTGTTTATAGAAGTGAATCTTAAAGGCTATAGGGTGGCTAAAACAAGTCCATCAGCTAGCTGGTGTGGCCCACCAGCTGGCAGGTGCTCCTAGTCTGGGGGTATTTTAAATGCACCCTGTGGGTTTTAACTCCACACAATTTTGAACATCCTTTTTACCCAATTCATACCTTGAGGGAATATTCTAAATTTTAAACTTTCTCTCTTTATTATTGGCCCTATCATTCATCTCCCATTGTATCTCCTTCATTGGAACAATTTGGTGTCGTCGAAATAATGAATTTTTCTTAGATCCATGCTAAATACTTCTTCCTTGTTGAGATTTGAGCATGTATCAGTGATGGATATATGGATTATATAATGATATAATAATTTTTTATTCCTACCTTCATATATTGGGGATGGATCTAGCACATTGGTGACATTTCCTTGATCAAATTGAGATCCACCATCAACAACAAACGTTCTATTTGTATGTGTTAATAAATCATATTCTTAAAACCATTCTTGGCGGTGGATTGATTATGTGACCATAATCCATTTATTATTCCTTGGTATATTAGTGTAAGATTCTATGTCTCAATAATAACTCCTTGACCGAAGCTTGAACTCTCAAGAACAGTGGACTCTTTTGGGTAATTCATCTTAAATCGATTATCCTGAGAATCCCTTATTCTTGAATCTCTTTTCCACTAAAATATTATTGATGGATCAATGTTTTTTGGTTAGTCCTGAAGCTCTCTTAAATAATAAATTATGAATTAATGATCCTTTATTTAGTTGATAATGGATATAGTGAATTGGTGTCCCTTCCTTTAACATATTGCAGAATTGGATCCATTGATGGACTTTGTAAGGTATATGATTCTAGAATCACCTTCTTTACATAGAATCTCCTTGAGTGTCATTATAAACATATTTATTGAACTAAAATATGTATTATGAATCCTTGATATGTGCACTATCTTTACATGGGTGCACAATGTGATTCAGTCTTTATTCCTTGATGGACTTTGAAGTTCTTCATCAACAACCTTAAGGTAGGAAGTTACTGACCATTTAGGGATATCGTATAGAGTTGTTTCCATGGTATGATTATTTTATTGACATAATTTTAACATTTATTGATTATTATTGCATGTGGGTGGGTGGATATACTACGATACCCATTTATGATGCTTTTTGTGATGATTATTGCTAGAGAATCTTGTTAACATGCTTGATGTTGACACATGTAGTTTATACTGCTACTACTTTGTCATGATGACGCGTTACACTTGCTTGTATTATCTACCCTATTATGTGCATTACCATGAATTTGGAGGTTTTTATTGGTAATTTGGATAAGTTTACCATCATGATATGATTATCCCTTAGAGGGGTAGTTCTCACAACTTGTGATGATGATAATGACGAACCTGAGAAGCAGGCAGGGGCATGACGACTTAGAGGTCTGACCCGAGACAACGAAATTAGGGGAATGAAGACCAAGAGGCCTAACACAAGGAATATATGGGGTGTGAAAACCTAGATACCTAACCCATGATGGATCTGGGGTACAACAGTCTAGAGGAATTACCCAAATCAATTCCTTAAGACTGCTGAGTGACATGTTCACTAGCATTATGACTAGTTTTGGTTATTTCTGATGTATCCTCATTTATCCTTATGGTATAGAGCTAAAGTAGGTATTAATGGGGGTTTGTGTTATCTTGGTTAATGCACAATTTCTTGGTATGTGATTTTATGATTTTTATCTTTGTTTTCGTATTTATTATTATCATGGAATACATCTGTTATACCTGCACACTTTTTAAGGACATATTGGTGGTGTCATACTAGTTTTTATTACTCACACCCTACATGAGAATCTTTATGCGCATGGAGATTCCATGTATAGGGATCTTGGTAAGGGCAATGGGCTCATGGATGATAGCTAAGTTGTGTATCTTGGAGTTGGTAGAGAACTGAGACAAACTCTAGAGGATTCCACAATATTATTTATTATATAATTCAACTTATACCTCGGTTTAGCAGAACACACTGGGAGCCCAATTATTTATTTATATTGCTTGTGTTATATCTTAATGGTTTCTATATATTACTAAATTTATCATATTATTATTATTTTATGTTAAGTTTATTTTTGTATGGTTATGACAAGACACTAAGGGTATAGTCTCTCTCCCGACGACATGCAAATCCTTGCTACTAGTTGACATTCTATTGCATATGGGGAGGTATGCATGGGGTCTTATGAATATCCAGACCAGATTAGGTGGTTCGGGTCAGGGTGTTATAGGTAAGGTGGTCTTGATAATGCAGGATATGCATAAATATGAACACTCATGTACATGCATGCCTTTATACATTTAAAGATGGATGGATGGTTCGTAGGCCCAACTTGAGTTTTATTTTCTGATTATCATATCATGTATGTAGTGATTTAATCATGATGTATTATTACCATATTAGTGTTGATACTTATGCATCCATTATTTATATGTTAATTCCCTTAAATTATTTTTCATATAAAAATGTTATAGTAGTTCCTAGCTATAATGAGAACCATGAGATACCATGGAAGTAATCTTAAAACACTTGTCCTATGGTCTAGATACACCATACTAACTAGATATCAATGATTTCAGAATATCAAATGTAGGGGGATCATAAGTATTGAGACACCTTCTCATGAAGTTTTTACTCAGTGTTCTCAAGTAGAAGAGATCATGAGGACTGACCCGCCAATAAGAATACCACATGTTTTAGGTGTCATTGATTGTTCCTATTTATGAGTACATGTATTAGTCTTTCGAATTGAGATCATTATCAATGTGTACCATTTTATTTCATTATTTGATTCAAGATGAAAACAATAACAACCCAAGTATAGTACATAATTTATTAAATGGTTTTTTATATAAATATATATAAAACACAATCCAAGGATCTGGAGGTTTAGTGTCTTTGGGAGACTAGTTATGAAATACATAAAATTAAAAATAAGATATATAATATTTATTTTAATATCTATATTTTTCTCCTAGATACCTTTTCTAACAATTCATTGGATAACTTGGGGATATACGTAAAGAAAATGGTGAGCTATAAATCACAGTAAGGGAATAATCAGAGTAAAGCATGGTGAAAAGTAATACATATGAGATAAGGGGAACATCATGATGACATAAAATATGAGAATCATATATAATAAATTAAAAATATTTCATGAAAAGATGATATCATATTATCATGACACAACGGTAATGTGAAAAAATATAAAGCATGACATCATAAGTATAAGTTAAGACTCACCGCTAAGACAACATAACACAGTGTCTTAGGCCAACCTCCCTTGCATCATATATGGAATCTCATGAGATAAAAAAATTACCCCATGAATTGCGGGGATCTATAATTATGGTCCTAAACATAATATTTATAACATGTATATATATATGAGTTTTATATAAGGAAATTAATCATAAGACATAAGCATAAGTAAAACCCATGAAAAAGAAATGTCTTACATAATCTTTTCTTATAGAATAACCAAATGAAATATCATAAATATCCCCATGAAAAAAGGGATTAAATAATTCTTGGACATTCATAAATGAATAAGGAATCATAGTTCATGAATTTTAATTGAATTTAAGATATAAAAATGGGTAGAATTATGTTTGGAAATGAACTTCTTAAGCGGGGTTTTAAGAAAAGGGGTAAAGAGACTTTAAAGAAGGAAAATGAATAATATTTCCTAAAAAAATGAAATGTTTTTTCATGAAATAGTGAATGTTTTTGGAAACTATATAAGGTTAAAAAAATTAAATGAATTTTACCTGAAAATATATAATAATTAGACTAGTTCCCCTATATCAAGTTTACTTAAAATAATGAATTAATAGGGGGACTTAAAGGACATGTATTATCCACAATAATGAGAGGTAAAGTAGGATAAGTATATACGAAAGGAAAATATATATATAAAATATAAGAAACACATGAAAGTAATATAAGAGGTAAAGGGTTAAAAATAAAGAGAACATGTAACCCAAAAGTAATGAGGGTGGTTCAGAAGGCTCCTTATCACGGGTCCTTAACTCACTCACCATAATCACCTAACTTACTGAATAATCATATTAAATTTATTAAATAATTTTTTCATAAAAATTTTAACCTATATTTTATTTATTACTATTGTTTTATGTTTATTTAAAATCATTTTATTAAGGCATCATGTTTATTCTTACTCTCCCGAGGGTGTTCATTTCACAGTTCCAAAGCCTCTTTTGATTTTGGATAATTGTAGAAGTTCTTGAAAAATGGGAATATAACTATAGAAGTTAAATGAAATTATATTAATGTCATTATAAAATTTTAAATGGTCTCAAATATCCATTTGTTTTCTAACATTGTGATTATTCATTTAGTATAAATGTTATTGTTATACGGTTAGTTCATTTAGGTGGTTTTACCGACCATCATAAACTAGATTAATTTTATTTAATTAAATGATTATTAATACATTCCATAATATGAAATAAGTTATAATATACTTATTATCATCATATTTAACCAAAAAATTATATCTATAACTTTCCATAAAGGTGGTGGTGAAAAACAAAACACGTCATCCTTGGAGGCGGTGAACCAACTAAAACATGGGCGGCATTTTAATTTTAGAAAAGATGAAATGAGGTTAGTTTATAGATATTACATTAATATAATAAAAATTTAGAATATTAATAATACTAAAGTTATTATAAAAACATAGATAGAATATATTGGATGAGGAGTAAGAAGTAAAGGATTTTAGATACTTTGATTGAGAGTATCACCTCTTCATTTGGATGTTAACTCTTAGGCTACCCATTAAGACTCCTTAGAATGGTATTTTGATAAGACTATAACTCCTTAAACATGGTAAGGATGTCGAGGAAGATATTTGGGTAGATATTTGGAAAGGTAAGGAACTTATAGTTTGAGGAGAAGAGGGGTGATATTTATAAGGGGAGGAGAGGGGTGTTTTTGAATATAATATTCATTAGTTTATTATTTTTTCTCAAGACTATCAATAGTGACAATTTATATGACTATATATATAAATTAGTGCATTTGAGGCCAAGTTAATGTTTTCTTAAAACACCCCTTATGCAATTAATCATGTATTTTACTTATAATGTAAAATACCATATTTTTTAATATAATACTATTCACAAAAAATTCAATTTTTTTATAAAAATACTAAAAATTCAACCAGATTCAATTTTAATGTGTTTATTAAAAAAATAAAATCAATTTTATCAAAATAATTTTATATATATGAGAAATTTAAAATTAAAAAAAAATCCTTATTTATTGAAAAAACAGTTTTTAAGAAACGATCAAATTTCTAACACTTAGAAAAATTATTTATAATCTTGTAAAATTATATTATAATATTTATAAAAATATATATTACTCCATGAATTTTTTTTATTAAAGTTAAATTTTATTTAAAACTTTTAAATTTATCATAAAAATTTATTTTAATGAATATAAATCATATATATTTTTCCAAAAATATAATTATGATTTCATCATGTCAAACGTTTATTTAATCATATTTAACACTTTTATTTAACTATATTATGATATAAAATCAATATATTATTTCCTAAATATTATTTTTCTATTCCCTTAGTCAGTTTAATATTCCTAAGGGTCATATTACTTTTCCAATGATTAAATTACTATTCTAAAAGTCAAATTACTATTCCAATGGTCAAATATTTGTCATGTAATGGTTATATCCTAATGGTATCATTTAAATTTAAACCCTATATATATATAATCATTATCATACATCATCATTAAAAACTTTACTTACAAAGGTTCTTACTCTTCCCTTGAAAATACCTATCACATTCCTAACAATTATTTTTATTTTTTACAATTTTTATAGTAGGAGCGATCTTTATGGTAGATTTCAGTCATATGGAGTTTACCTTAGTGTTTTCCCTATTATTTAGTGTTTATCTCCCCTAACCAATCTTTTCTATTATAGAAAATATTATTTCATGATGTGTAACATTCTTATGAAATGTAATAGTCTTTTTACATGATTCAATTGTAAAACATAATAAAATATTCGTTGTGAAACAAGAGTTATTTTACTAATATAAGGAATTTTTGGGCTATTACATATTATCTGATTCATGTGTTTTATACTATTCTATATTATTAAATTTTACAAAAAATTATTTTAAAATGGGGATTTCATATATAAAAGTCTGGGTCTTTATATTCTTATCCCCATAATAAATTTCACCCTCAAAATTTCATTTCATACACTAAGGTGAAAATAAATGAAGGTATTTTTACTTCACTGCTTCTTCGGGTTCCCAAGTCACCTCTTCATATTTATGATTCTGCTAAATTACTTTGAATAGATGAGTTGTATTATTGTGAAAAAATTTGTCTCTATGGTCCAAGATCTTCACCGGCTACTCCTTATAAGAAAGGTCATTATCTAACCATACCACCTCTAGATTCTGTACATGTGAGGGATATGGTATGTGCTTCATCAAGAAGGATACACAGAACACATCATGTACTTGAGATAAGATTGCCGGGAGTTATAGTTGATAGGTCACAAATCTAATGTGATAAAAAATTTCAAATGGGGATAATATACCAAGGAATTAGATTTCCTTTCTCCCCAAACCGCACAACTATCTTCCATGAAGATATATAAAAGTATGGATTGTTACATTCTCCCCCCTTAATAAATTTCACCCTTTAAATTTTATTTCATACACAAAAGTGAAAATAAATTAGGGTATTTTTGCTTCATTTCTTAATTAGGTTCACAAGTCATCTCTTCATATTTATGATTCCTCTAAAGTACTTTGACTAGGAGAGTTTTCTTGTTTCACAGAAATTTGTCTCTATGGTTCAAGATCCCCACCATCTTCTCATCTTAATAAAGGTCATTCCCCAACCATACCACCTTTGGATTCTATACATGTGAGGGATCTGGTATATACTTTCTCAAGTGGGATATTTAGAACACATCATGTAGTTGAGAAAATAATGTTGGGACTGCAAGTCGATAGGGCACAACTTTGATGCGATCAAGAATCTCAAATGGGGATAATATATCTAGGACTTAGATTTACCTTCTCCCCAAACCTCATGAATCTCTTCCAAGGAGATATATAAATGAAAAATTTATTACCAACCTAAAACTTTAGGTCTCATCGACCATTATCAACATAACTCTTTATTTGACTTTATGCTATTCTAATGTGTTGTTGAATGACCTTGACCTTCTCAATCATTTCCTTGACCTCTTCAGATACCAATATCTTTTGTTCTCCAACTTAATCCCAAAATTCTAGAGTTATGAATTTATTTTCATAGAGGGATTCATAAGGATTTGATAATCCAAAATCATATATATTTTTTTCTATCATTTAATTAAGGATTTTAAATGATATATTTGATAGTGTACTTGGTATATGTTGAATTTTACAGGAAATAGGTTCCCAAGGTTTCAAAGAAGAAAATGCAGAAAAAAAGTAGAAGTTTCCTTTTACACATCGTGAAACATTAGTTCATGTTGTGTAACAGAGTCTCACAGGATGCTGGATGTCATGAAGCAAGTCATGATTCAATTTGTGAAGTCTGCAGGAGAAGCATCCATTACACATCGTGAGTTGGGGATACACATCGTGAACCACTTGAATGGGAAATCTACTATGAAGATTTAGCTGGAAAGAAGATACATGTTGTGAGGCTAGGATTCATGTCGTGAAAGTAGTCAAACATTCAAATCTTGGATGAGATACACATGAGATACGCATTAATACAAAAACTACAAAGATATAAAAGGATTATGCATTACACAACATGAATCCCATTACACATCATGTATTTTTTTGGCTATAAATACAACACTAGGCCAGTGAATTCTAGAGATTCCAGAGCAAAAATTTCTTGTTATTTTTTGTTCCCTTCGAGTTTCCTTCTATTCCCTGCCCTCTAAACTCAAATTTCTTCACCGATTTCATTATTTTGTTTAAATACACATGTCGTAGATCAATTTTCATCATCACCTTCATTACCTTTTCACATCACCACCGTCATTCATCATCATTCATCAATGAATTCATGTTGAATCCATTTATGCTCTTATTCCAAGTAAGTACATGATTGAATTGTGATTTACATATATTTAATCACCAATTGCATGCTTTCCCCCTTTTTTGAATCTAAATCATTGCATGTGCATTAAATATTTAAATTCAAATTTTCTTATCACATCAAGCACAATTTCTATTGTTAATTTGTTCAAATTCATTCCTACCACGAGTGGCTAAAACACCCATGGTAGGGATCAAAAGTATGTGTATCTGAATACGTAATAAATATTTAATTCTTAACTTGGTAACCTTAAGGGATAGTAATTAGGATATAAGTTAATTGTCTTTCCAATTCATTTGAAAATCCCTGACCATAGGGTATTCAAGTGAAGGACCCTATCCTGGTTGGAGTAGATTAGGCTACAACCAATAGCGTAAAATGTTTTTTCCTTAGAATCTAAGCTTAATGAATCTAGGTTGTCACTATATCCTGACCAAGGAATAGTTACCTCCTAGGTAGTACTAGTTGATTTGACCAAAATTGAATAGAGACCTATGCTTGCTTCACAGCCTAAACCTTAAGATCCTACCAAGTTATAATTAAGACCATCCTTTCTCAAGATATCCAAAATTGATCCCAATACCTATCTCATTCTTGAATCAAACCATCAACTCTTATAAATAATTCTTCCAAACTCAAACAAACTTGAAAGGAATCCTACCTCAAAAGGTCTTCATCCATCAATTGTTAGTGCCAGCTTACGCTCCCCATGGGATCAACTTCAGAATATCACTATACTACACCTTAATAATAAGTGAAATTTGAAAAAAATACACTTATAATCTAACTACAGCCCACAAAAATTCATTGACATGTGAAGGCGTGTAAAATTTTGGCACCGTTGTCGGGGAAGAAATGTTGTACTTAAAAATCCTCTGACAAAAAGACCTGGGACTACCTTTCCTTCTTTATTTTTCAAGATGACTTGGAATATATACTTCTCATTATATTATATGTACCAAGGTCCTTTGACTCATTCAAAGAGCCTTGAGACAAAATAACAACTATCCTTTGATCTCGAGATCGAAAGATACCTTCTTTCATGCTGCCAGTCAACCATGGTCGATCAACACAATCAAGCAAGACCTAACCCTCGAAACCCTCCGAATATGCATCAATTAGTTCATGGAGAGCACCCAACACATCAAGAAAAAACCATCATGGATTATGGCCTACCATCATTACTTGGTGCCACACTAAGCATCGTGTGTCCTCCGATCCAAGCTCATAATTTTGAAATCAAACCTGGACTCATTCACATGATCTGAAACATGGGGCAATTTAGTGGACTTTAGAGAGAAGACCCACATGAACATATCTCCAACTTCCTGGAAGTTTACGATACCTTTCGCAACTAGGGAGTATCATCATATGCAATCATGCTCCGTATCTTTCCATTATATCTAATATACAAATCCAAGGATTGGATCAAGGGTCAATATACTGAGTCAATCATGACTTGGGATGATCTATCCAAGAAGTTCTTGTATAAATATTTTCCTTCAATCCGGACTTGGAAGCTCTGGAACGACATTCAAAACATCACTCAAACTGATGGAGAATCTGCATGGAAAGTGTGGGATAGATTCAAGGAGTTGATGAGAAAATACCCACACCCTGGAATAGACATGTAGATTCAGCTAAAAACATTCTAACAAGGCCTCTAACTAGTTTCACAGATAGTTGTCTATGCTTTCTCTAATGGAAGACTTATGTTTAAGACACCAGAAGTTGGAAGATCCATCTTATATGAAGTCTCACACAATGCCATCTTGTGGAAAAGTGATCATGGACCACCTAGACATGGTATTCACCAAGTGTATGAGAACACAAGATTATCATCACAAGTTTAAGTGATAACAAAAAACATATAATCATTTAAGATTCTTTATACACAACCCCCTCCTTCCCCTATAATGAAAATACAATCATGCGAAATGTGTGGTGTCCCGCACTTATAACAATACTGCAAGGTAATAGTTGAAGAACCTCAAGATCAATGTTGTAATTATGTTAATTATATCCAGCAGAACCCACCATTCCAGCAACAAAAGTAGTATTATCAATAGAGGACAACTTAGCAGCCACCTCAGAACAACCAAGGATATTATCAGAAGCGAAGTGGCCAAGCACCATTTCAAAATGAAGTAACACCAGAGTATCCTCCGATGAACCAAAAAATTTTCCTCCAAAGATCATAGGAGCAGTTTCAAACAGCTCAACTAAGACCTCAGCAGCAACCTGTTCCTCTCCAAAGTAACTTATAGAACCTCTTGTATAACTTTGTTCAAAAGGCAGACCAGATAATGACTACTCAAGAGATGAATATGCGGAACCGATGAGCTGCCTTGCATAATCTCTAAGTTCAAATGGGTCAGATCTCAAAGGCTTTGTCTGATAGATTATTAGGTACTTTACCTAGAAATATAGAGACATAACTAAGGGAAGAATCTAAGTTTGTAGTGATAAGAAGTGAAAAGATATTGTACTTTCAACAACCTAGCACAAAAGATGAAAGATAACTCAAAGATCCTAAGAAGAAACCACCAGTAGAAGAATAAGTTGATAATTCCACACAAGTGACACCTTAAGAAGTATCACCAGATGTAGAAACCTAAACTCTTTAGAACCCAAAGGAACACATTGATGTTTCCCCACCACCATACAAGCTACATATTTCTTTCCCGGAAAGAGAAAGACAAGAAAAATAGAAGGCACAATATAATAAGTTCCTAGAAATATTCAAGCAGCTACATATCAACATACCATTTGCAGAAGCTATTACTTAAATTCCCAATTATGCTAAATTACTTAAGGATCTATTGTCCAACAAAATAAAAATGTAAGATCTTTGTTTCATCTCATTGAATGAAGAATTATCTAATTTATTTCAACATAAAATCTCACCAAAGATGAGAGACCCTGAAATTTTCTCAATTCCATGTGCTATTGGAGAGTGAAAGTTTTGAAGAGATCTGTTCGATCTTGGAGCAAACATCAAATTAATACCAATGAGTGTATTTTTTTAAGTTGGGACTCCAAGATCTCAAAACAAATAAAGTAGCACTATAACTTGTAGATCAATCAGTGAAGTATCCTAGAATAATTCTCGAATGTGTTCTAGTCAAATTCAAAAAACTCATCTTTCCAGTAGACTTCCTAGTTTTGGATATGGAAGAATAAGGTGACATCACCATTATTATTGGAAGACCATTATTAGACACAGTAAAGGCTCTGATAGATGTGAATCAAGGACATATGATCTTTTGATTCAAAGAATAATAGGTAGTATTCAACATTTTAGAAACTGCTAAACAAGTAAAGGATGCCATTGATTGTAATGACACATCTCTTACCTAATAAAGAAATGAATACATGGAAATAGGACAATGAGGAGTTACTCTCAGATGCAGAAGAAGAGTATGATTTTAAGGAATTAAGCTTAAATTAACCTCTCATGAGGTATAAATTTCCACCCTTCACCCCCTCAGTTATTAAACCACCAACACTGGAGTTAAATCCTTTACCCAGTACCCTTAAGTATTCATACTTAGGAGATTCAACCTCCTTTCCAGTAATCATAAACTCTGAACTATCTCAGGCACAAGAAGAAAAATTAGTTGAAGTCTTAAAGAGACACAAGTAGTCAATTTCCTAGGGAGTGGCAGAAATCAAAGGAATCATTCCAACTACATGAACTCATAAGATTCTACTTTAAGAATATGTAAAACCCAAATGTCAACCTCAAAGGAGGTTCACACCACCCATAAAGGAATCTGTCAAAAAGTATATACTGAAACTTCTAGATATAGGGATAATATTTTATATATCTGATAGCGAATGGGTGATCCCGCTACAAGTAGTCCCCAATAAAGGTGGACTTATAGTGGAGAAGACTAATGAGAATGAATTAATCTTAACACACACCATCATTAGATGAAGAGTTTGCATGGATTATAGAATCCTGAATGTAGAAACAAGAAAAGATCATTTTACTTTACCCTTTAGGGATCAAATGTTATAAAGACTTGTAGGACATGAATTCTATTGTTTCCTAGATGGACATTTAGGATACAACTGGATTGTATTAGATCCATCTGATTACCCAGAAACCACATTCACATGCCTAATTGGAGCCTTCACCTACAGGTACATGTCATTTGGAATGTGTAATGCTTTAGTAACATTTGAGAGATGCATGAAACATATTTTTCATGATATGGTAGAATAATTCTTATAAATATTCATGGATTAATTCTTTATCTATGGAAGATCATTTGAAGTCTGCCTAAGCAATCTAGATCTAGTCCTACGATGCTGTGAAGAAAAATGCCTAGTCTTGAATTGGGAGAAGTGTCATTTTATGGTTCAAGGAGGTGTATTCCCCAGGCATACAATTTCCAGAGAATTCATAGAAGTTGATCTATCCAAGATCAAATTCATCAAGTATTTACCTGAACCTACCTCAGTTAAGGATATAAGAATCTTTTTGGGCCATGCTGGATTCTATATGCCCTTTTTTAAAGACTTTGAAAAAGTTGTCTGACCATTGACACACCTATAGTAAAAATAATTTCCATTTGAATTCACTGAGGAATGTCTAAATGCATTCAATACTTTGAAGAATATATTGATAATAGCCCTGATAATCATTTAAACTAATTGGGATAAGGAATTCAAAATGATGTGTGACACTAGTGATTTTGTTATTGACACTGTGTTAGGAAAAAGAGTTGGTCACATCTTCTATCCTCTATAATATGACAGCCATACACTGAATGAATCCCAAGTCAACTACACAACTTCAGATAAATAAATCTTATCGATTTTGTATGCCTTTGAGAAATTCTGTTCATATTTGGTCTTATCTAAAGTGATTGTGCACACTGATCATGTGGCCCCAAAGTATCTAATGAACAAAAAGGATGCAAATAAAAGGATGATAAGGTGGATGCTACTACTATAATAATTTTATATTGTGATCAAAAACACCAAATGCATGGAAAATGTGACCGCTGATCATTTATCCCAACTTCCTCTACCCATCATCAAGGACGATGATGATACTGATATCGAAGTTAATTTCCCTGATGAAACCCTGTTCAACATTAAAGTGAAACCACAGTTTTATGATATTGATAATTACCTCGTCATAATATTATTACACCAAGACCTTTCACATAAATAGAGGAAAATATTTTTGGATGAAGTAAAACATTACTACTAGGATGAACCACTAATGTTCAAGCGTTGCGCAAATGACTTATTGCGACGTTGCATCCTCGAAAACAAAATCCCAAAAGTGATAGAAATGTGTCATACATCTCCAATATGAGGAAATCATGGAACCAAGTACACTATATCAAATATTTTTCAAATTTTAATTTTTTCCCCACGTTATACCAAGACATTAGGGGATTTTGTCGAAGCTGTGATAGGTTCCAGCAAACTGGGAATATTGGGAAAAGAAATGAAATGCCTAAAAATCCCATCATGGAAGTTGAAATCTTTAATGTATGGGAGATAGACTTCATGGTACCATTTACCACTTCACATGGAAAGTACTACATTCTGGTTGGTGTTTACTATATCTCAAAATGGGTAGAATCTAAAGCAAAATCACCCGACACAACAAAAGTAGTCATGAATTTTCTAAAAAAACAATGTATTTTCAAGATTTGGATTTCCAAGATTACTCATAAGTGATTGAGGAATACATTTCACCAACCAAATTGTGAAAGGATTACTTGAAAAGTATGAAATATGTTACAACATAAGAACTCTCTACCACCCGCAAACAAGTGGGTAAGTTGAACTTTCAAATATGGAGATCAAGAAAATCCTGGAGAAAAATGTGAACACAAGATGAAGCGATTGGGGTCTAAAACTAGATGATGAACTATGGGAATACCATACTATATACAAAACACCCATAGGGACAACACCGTTTAGATTAGTTTATGGGAAACCATGTCATCTCCTAGTTGAACTGGAGCATCACTTGTAATGGGAATTTATGAATCTGAATTTGGATTTTGAGAAAGATGGATAAGCTCAAATGCTATAATTGATTGAGTTAGAAGAAATTAGGAAGGATGCATATGAAAATGATAGGATCTAAAAATAAAAAACGAATAAATGGAATGATTAATGCATTTCAAGGAATATCTTTATCCTAGGGAATAAGGTCCTCTTATTCAACTCAAGACTGAATTTGTTCCCTGGTAAGCTGAAATCTCGATGGACTAACCCTTTTGAAGTCATTAAAGTTTTTCTGTATGAGAACATTGAAATTAAAAGAGAGGGTGGACCACCTTTTTAAGTGAACAACCAAATATTAAAAATATTTCAAGAACCCTTCTGTGAAGGCTGTGTCATCAACCTTAAGTTCAATTGAGACTTAATTGAGTCATGATCTCAACTTAAAAGGAAGCACTGACTGGGAGGCCACACAGGATAGGAAATCTTAGAATAGGTTAGATTAGAATAATCCTTAGGCAAGTTATAGATAGTATAGGAGATAAAGGCTACAAATGAACAAATTTTTAAGATAAAATAGTAAATCACATGTTGTGAAACCCAGTTACACGACATGTACCTTTTTTTGTCAAAAAATACATTTTAAGACACGATTACATGACATGAACCCTTTTTAAATTTCATATAACTCACTAGGTATATTTTTTAAAACATAAGTTGTGAACCATAGGTTCATGACCCAACCCACGAACCCCCCTCCTTCTCCTGACCATTCAACTCCCTTGCCACTCACCTCTCCACCTCCTCCCCCTCACTCGACCACACCTCTCCACCTCCTCCTCTGTCAGCAGCCCCAAAATGAACACCCCTCAACCTACTTCATCAATGGAATAGACCAAGACACTATTCCCATAGCCTTTTGACTCATCATTCGACCATTAAGAGCAACCACCTACTAAGAACCCATGTGGTACCACGCCACCCAAACCTTCTGCACCTCCTACAATAGCTCGTGCTATGCCAGCTACTCAGGACTCCTCCTCCTCTAACTTCAAAGACTCCTATAGTGATAAAAACCTCCATTTTCACCCTGTACTATGTTTTTCTAACCCAAATCACCAGGTAAACCTCATCAGGCTGCATGCCAAGCCTATGCAAATGAACAAGACCCCAGACCTGCCCATCCTGACCCGACTGAACATTAACAATATTTTCCTCGACCTCCTGGAGACATTACACATGGATTGTATCATTGAGGTATGAGAGGAGACATATAGGGAGTTATTTATAGAGTTCTTATCCACATTTGAGGTACCCATTGATAACCTCAGATTCTACCTGGGTGGTCATCCACATGAGCTTTCCTTTGTCTAATTTGGTATTGACCTAGACATTTATACAGATGAGTTTTCTGAATCAGAGGTCTTCCCAACACTTCATCTGGAGAAACCCTGAGCTGATTCACAACATCTATGGGAGATGATCACGCAGGAACCTCAACTACCCCATGACCCACAAATAACAAAGTCTACCCAGTTACAGAGCCCATCTCTATAGATTCTTCATAGGGCTTTGACATATGGGTGGTTTTCCAGGGCCGATTCCCATGGGAGCGTCGTCCAAGTTGACATGTTACTATTGTAGGATGTGTAAAAAGCAATTATTTACTAAGTTAAAATATAGTATAGTGGTTAACCTAGGTTGTCTCCAAAGAGGAGTGCATAACAATCATATTTGTCACTTTGTTTTTGAATTTATTTGGTTTAGAAATTGAGAGAAATGAAACAAAAGGAATAAATTAATTAAAATATGTAAAATAAATTGAAATATCATGTGATTTAAAATAGTAATATAAAATTGGATGATCAGGCCAGGGTTATATTTCCAATTGAAATTTTATCATAGTTTGATTTTATCGATTTCTCTTCTGCTAAGCTGATTAAAGTGAGATTCCACAATAGCTTCCTCTCACTTCTTTGGTAAATGGTGTTGGTGAGATTAGACCTTAACAAGATCTTATTTTTGTATACTCTACTTCCTTTTGTGAAAGAGTTGAAGTGAATACTTTCAATTAATTTAGGCAATTTCTGATCGGGTCTTGTTTATCCCAAATAATCTTGAATATGCATTACAACTCTCACACGTACTGACAATCACCAAATACTTCAACACTAAGCTCTGATCTATTTTGTCATATATAGAAAAAAAACAAGTGAGGGATATAATTTACATTAAATAAATAAATAATAATAAGAGAATATAAAATCAAATACAATTGCATAAGATAATATAAATTGTTATTACAAATTGAAACCAACTTTACAGAATAGAGAAAACATTTTATAACTTAAAGTGTATGAACTCAAACATTACCAAATGGAAATACTAACCTTACCCAATAACTAATAAGATTTAACCCACCATGGTAAGGGTAATTGGGAATAATGGAGAGGAATAATACAGTACAAAACTAAAAATAAATAAAAGAGGAAAAAATAAGAACACAGACATTTCCTCCATAATCTGTCCACCAAAAGTTCAGATTTTTTTCATCCACCATATCATTGAATCAGGTTGAGATAACTTCTTATAGGAGGTGATAAATGTAGTTTTCCATCTACCCATGAATTTTCAAGGCATTTGGATCCATGTTTAATGATTTATGGCCGAATTAGTAAACCTGACTTTTTCTTGCCGCCAATCACTATTCCACTAACCCAACTTTGACCGATTTAAGGGCAGCCTAAATCAAATAATTTCTACATTAAATTGAATGGGAAGATTCCCAGTCGAGTTTTATTTCTATCCCAGCTAGAAGAACCAAATTTGGTGGTCGGTAGCCCGAGATATGGATCATTTAATGAGGCATGGTCCATTTTGCTGACCAGATTATGTGTTCACATTGACCGATTTGTTTTGGCTTGTTGGAGTTCGAATTCACTTTGGGTCCAGTAGACGTATTTTTAGCCCAAGAATCATGTCATCCTAAAAAAAATAAATCACATGAATTTGATGAATATTGTAGGATTTATGTTCGAAATACAGAAGTAACATAGAACTGTTAAATGTCCAGAATTAACTACTTTTCACATTTAAGCTCAAAACTCACAAAAAACATAAAATGATCCAATGAAGCTAAAATTGGTTAATTGGAAGGTATTAAATAATTTAAAGACATATAAATAATTATGAAAATATTAACTCTATAAATTCTCCCACACTTAGTACTTGGACTCATGGACAAGTAAACATCAATATCAAATCAAAGAAAATTTTAAAACACATATCCTTGAGATCCAAAAATTTAATTACCAAGAAATAAAAGATATCATTCCTCATCAACAAAAATTATTAAAATTTCTCAATTCAGTTCATTAAATATATTTTCTCTCCATTTATTATCCCATTCACACAAAACACTTAACTAAAATGAATTTTCTCTCATCACAGAAATATTAATTTTCAACAATGTCTTTCTCATCCAATACTTATGAAAGGGTTACCATAGACTTGATAAATTCCTACATCTCCACTCAATGTGATTCAAGGACATATTTTTATCATGAGGACTTTTATGGGTTGTTCTGTGGCTTCAGGTTGGTAGGATTTAGATGTGAAAGCTTTTGAGGCTGAATGAGGAGGGCTTGGCTCTTTTTGAAGAAAAATTGAATTATTCTAATTTTTACTCAAATATGGTCTCCTTATCACTTCCCTTAGTAGAAAATAATCCCCATAAACATGAAAAATCAGTTAAATTTTACACCATTCATCATTTCATCAAAAAAGTTTCAATCATATCAAACATAATTTTTCTTGAAAGCTCCAGATAGGCACAACTTTTTTTTCATTAGAAGCTCTAGAAAGACACAACTTCTCATATATGAAAGCTCCAGAAAAGGAAAAACTTTCAACAAAATGTTTTTTTAGTAGCAATAACATATCTTCAACTTTTTATTTTCCACCCAAAGTATCACCAAATGAGGTATCACAATACAAGATAGCTTCCCCCACACTTAAGTTCAACTAGATTATTCAATTTCACTTCAAGAGCAGGTTGGATAGGGAAAATTGGCTTATGATGTGGCTAACCTAATAGAATGTTCATGGATTATAAGGGTTAAAAGGATTAAATGTTCATGGTAGGCCATAATAAAAAGGATTCGTATGAAATAGGGGCTTTAATACCAAATAAATGCCTCAATAATTTAAAACTAATGTACCTCACACCCTCAAGTTTTGATAGGAATAAATCAAATTATGGTAAAATCAAGCATGATATGGTTATCTCAAGAAGTGAGGTGAATAAAAAGAAGATGACAAAAATGGTTTAGAAGCATAACTGGAAAGTGATTTCAATGATAAATACAGTGAGATGTGGAATGGGATTCAAAAATCAGTATAAATTTAATGAAATTCATAAAGATATGAACTTGAAAAAAATTCATTTTCAGCATTCATTTAAACTCAGTTTACTAGTATATTTTTTTTCTCATGGGAATGAGTTTCAAAAATTGAAATGAGAATCATTTGAGTTCAAAAGTTTCAAAAACACACAAAAATTTGAAAAACACACATTTTGTTTTGAAAAATAGAAAAAACAAACAATTGAAAATAATAAACTATAAAGGTTCCCTCCCCCACACTTAAATGATGCAGTGTCCGCAATGCATTAAAGTGGATTTAACATGTAATTATATTTGAAATTGAATCACAATTGGCAAGAAATTGTTAAGGAGAGGTACAACCTGACTTATTGGTAGTGCATTATTGAGTTAAGCTCCTAAGTGATGCACATATGAAATCCTACAACCAAAGGTAGATAATAAAACATAATAAAATTTTAAAATAAAATTAAAATAGAAATAGAGTGAGAAAAGAAGGATAGATCTTGGTTTGATACCCCAATTGGGACCTGGGTTTTGACTGCCTCTATATGGGATGTTTCAGTTGGTTTCCCCAATATGATGGTGGGTTGAGTTTCTTTAATATGAACCACCAGAACTTCTTCCTTCCATCATGAAAATCTTCTTTTTTGTTGAGGAATTCATGGATATAGTACACCAAATCCACCCCCATGAAAATGATATTAAACTTAAATGGTGGGGTTAAGACAAAGAATGATTCATCCTATTCCTTGGATTCCACTTTCACAACTTCTTCTTCATTCTCCAGTGGTTGCACAAGGTAAGATGTATCAAAAGAATAATCAATGGTAAAATCAGAAAGTAATTAAATTTGAATAAAATTAAATCATGAAGAATCAAAATCAAATTCTTCCCTTTTAAAGTAAGAAGCTTGAGTCTATTTTTTATCAGGAAAACCCACTTGCATATCCTCTTGAAATTTATACAATAATAATTCATCAAGTTTAGGGAGCTTTATATGTTCCTTATGATGCACATCTTCTTTTTCTTCCTCATCCACCAAAACAATACAATTATTGGCTGAATATTAAAATTTATAACAAGGGGAGGTAATACTCAATTCAGATTTAATAAAATTAGAATGAAAAGATTCGAAGAAAAAATTATCTCCCTAAGTTTTTTTAGCTTCAATTGCTTCTTTAATTAGAGGTTCCTCTTGTAGTTGAATTTCACAAGATAAAGGTAGGTAGTGAGGCTCCTTCAACTTTTCTTTAAATTACACCACTTTGGTGGCATTTTCCTTTAATGGTTCTGGTTATTCTACTTTGTAATGAATATGTGGATCAAGTAGTTCTTCACACTCATTCCAGAATCCATCTTGAACTTTTTGATCTCCCACATGTAGCTCAATAGGAAATTCTTCCTTCTTGGCCTCTTCAATTTCGTGCTTATGTTCTGATTTTTCCATCAATGCACCGACATATTTGAATGAAAGTTATAATTTGTTCTCTAGTTTTTCTATGTCATTTATAAGTTCTTAAATCTGAACTATATTATAACCAAACTCATATTCGTGTTCCAATTGTGGGTAATTGTTCCATAAATTAAAGATATGATCATTTGAAAACATCATGGAAAAATATTTTTTTGTGTTTCTTTGAAAATTGTCAAATATTTATAATGTGATTGTGTAACTACCTCCCCAAAAACAGCACCAAGTTTTGACACGTTCCTATCTTGGGATGTAGAAAAAGAAATTATTTACTAAGTTAAAATATAGTATAGTGGTTAACCTAGGTTGTATCTAGATAGGATCGCACAACAATCATATTTGTCACTTTGTTTTTGAATTTGTTTGGTTTATAAATTGAGAGAAATGAAACAAAAGGAAGAAATTAATTAAAATATGTAAAATAAATTGAAATATCATGTGATTTAAAATATTAATATAAAATTGGGTGATCAGGTCAGGGTTTGATTTCTAATTTCAATGTTATCATAGTTCAATTTTATCCATTTCTCTTCTACTAAGCCGATTAAAGTGAGATTCCAAAATTGATTCCTCTCACTTCTTTGGTCAATGGTGTTGGTGAGAGGAAACCTTAATAAGATATTATTTTTGTATAATCTATTTACTTTTGTGAAAGTGTTTTAGTGAATACTTTCAATTAATTTAGGCAATTCCCGATCAGGTCTTTTTTATCCCAAACAATCTTGAATATGTACTACAACTCTCACACGTACTGACAATCGCCAAATAATTCAACACTAAGCTCTGATCTATTCCATTGTATATAGAATAGAAACTAGTGTGGGATATAATTTACATTAAATAAATCACTAATAACAATAGAATATAAAATCAAATACAATCGCATAAGATAATATAAACTGTTATTACAAATTGAAACCACCTTTACAAAATAGAGAAAAAAATTTATAACTTAAAGCGCATGAACTCAAACATTACCAAATGAAAATCCAAACCTTCCCCAACAACTCATAAGATTTACCCCACCATGTTAAGGGAAATTGAGAATAATAGAGAGGAAAAATACACTCAAAAACTAAAAATAAATAAAAGAGGAAAAAAAGAAGAACATGAACATTTCCTCAAGAATCTGTCCACCAGAAGTTTAGCTTCGGTTCATCCTCCATATCATTGAATCAGATCGAGATCCCTTCTTATAAGAGGTGATAAATGTATATTTCCATCTAACCATAAATTTTCAAGGAATTTGGAGCTGTGTTGAATGATTTATGGCTGAATTAGTAGACCTAACTTTCTATGGATGCCAATCACTATTCCACCAACCCTACTTTGACTGGTTTAAGGGTGGCCTTAATCAAATAATTTCTCCATGAAATTTAATGAGAAGATTCCTCATTGAGTTTTATTTCTAACCCAGCTAGAATCACCCCATTTTGTGGTTGTTAGCCTAATATATGGATCATTTAATGATGCATGGTTCATTCTGCGGACCAGATTATGTGTTCACATTGACCGATTTGTTTTGGCTTTTTGGAGTTCGAATTGGCTATAGGTACATAAGACGTATTTGTATCCCATGAATCATTTCATCCTAAAAAAATCATGTGAATTTGATGAATATTGTAGGATTTATACTTGAAATACATAAGTAACATAAAATTGTTAAATGTCCAGAATTAACCACTTTTCACATTTAAACCCAAAACTCACAAAAAACATAAAATGATCCAAAGAATCTCAAATTGGTTAATTAGAAGGTATTAAATCATTTAAATACATATGAATAATTATGAAAATATTAACTATATCACAAGTAGATGTGCTTATTCTTGCAACATCCATGGGTGTTCCACCCATCAACATGACTGCACAATTCTACAACTATTACAAGGCACATGCCCATCGGACTAGAGGTATTCTGATAGGAGGATAATTTATTATACACCTGGATAGAAACCTAGATGTTTTAGATACAACCCTTCATCTTACCTCCCTAGGACCCATTGAGCTCATTGATTTCATGATGTTGCACAAGATTAAGTTTTTAGTGAAGGAGGATGATATATACCATTGGGCACTAGGCATGCATGAGACAACACCACCAGTAAAGGCCCTGCCACCAGTAGTAGCAGACCCACTATTTTATCCATACACCACTTACACGCCTCCACCACCCACCCACATTCTTACTTCTACCACCACCACATCTACCATCCCTCCACCCACCCATCCCACCTTGAAAAATCTCTAGAATTTGTTATTATACATCCTGGAAAACCTGCGCTTAATATCTACCCATCTACACCTTCCTTTTTCCAAGCCTCTTGATTTCACCACTCTACCACCACCATCCCCTGTTGAAACTTATTATATTGTTACTTCGCCACCCAAGACCCACCTTGACCTACACACTGATATCACTGACCCTGCTTCTCAATAGGAGTTCTTAGTTGAGTATGCCCAATGTGGCAAGGGGCCAACCACTACTCTACCCACATAGGTTCCCTTAATCAATCCAACTGCCATACCCACACCCTCACTTCAGATCAATACCTCTCCACCACCCACCCCATCCCATATATCCAACTCCATGACTCCACCCTCCTTCACTACTTCCCCATCCTCTACTGTAGCCACTACCATTGATCCTATCGAATAAAAACCACCACCACCACATGATAGGGAGTTGACAATAAGAGATTTTTGGCTTGAATGACTGATCTTGTCAACCATTTTTTTCATTTTTTATTGTGTACTTTTTGTGATAGGGCTGGTTATTTTAATTTTTTCACCTGTGTATGCCCACTTTTTGTACTCCCCATTTATGTGTACAGGAATTGATCTTGTGTCACTTATAATTGGATTGATTTTGATATATTTTATTTTTAAATAGAAATGCATACATCCTCTATGTCATCCATGGTTATCGATGGAACTATTATACCATATGTTCTCATCCAAAGGGTGACCCAGCATGTCACATAAATAGAACACCAACTTCAGGACCTCTCACTAGAGATTCATGCCCAGCGACAACCACCTCGAGCCATGATTCCATTCCTTCCACATCGGGTTTATTCTCATTCTGCACCTGAAGTCATTAATCCAGTCAAGAGACCCCATGATCCAAAGGACAATGCCACTAGTAGTTGTAAATTTAAGAGGAAAAACAGAGTCAATGGACCCCACGATCCATCTATCTGGCTGATGACGTCCTGTTAGCACTTTATGGGAGGAAAACCATAGTTTATTTCTTATATATATTGAGTTTTAATTCTTGAGTCTTTTTATTATTTCATTTTTAGTCCCATTAAACTTTACTTTAAAACTCTAATAAATATAGATAAAATTAATTTCCCATGTTTATCATATCGTGCACCTACTTATTATTTCACTTATAAATGTTTTAAACCTATGGACTAATGTTTCATAGAGTGCAAGATTTTTTTCTAACCTATTTTTAGGTGACCTAAATTTAGAAAAGAACAACCCAAGTTCCCTCACGACATGCCACTTCTTACAAGGAGCTCTCGATTTCCCCAATTTTCAAATTTTCAAACTGCCATTTCAATTTTTTTGAGCTTTATTTTCTATAACACTCCCACAATAATTCCATGAATAGTGTGGACACTGTCTCTTTATAAGTATGGGGGATTTTTTCATAAGTTTCACTTTCGATACACTTGAATTATTTCATGTTCTCATCTATCTAGGAGACATTTTTCAAAATTATAAGCACGCTTTAAACCTGAAAAACATTATTCCCATTTAAATAAAAGAAAAAGTAAAGTTGGAATTGATAGAATCCATGTTTTTTCTATATTTATACTTTTAGAATGATTTATGGGATTATAAATTTAAGTCAAATTCAATTTTTTTGAAATTATGGTTAAATAGATTACTACTTGGTTTTATACCCATTGTGATTTCCAGTTTCTTTTGTTATTCTCATTAACCAAGAGTATTCTAAGATTACAATTACATATTCTTTCTGAGCATATTTTGTTAGGTCCAATAGGCTAGATACCCTAAGTGGGGGGGGGGGGGTGAATTAGGGTATGCCATATTAAAACAACTTCCCCTTTTGATCTTGTTTTGATATTATACAAAACCCTCTTCTCTCTTCTTCCTGATGCAGAGTATGAACAAAACTTAAAGCATGCACATGACACAACAATTTTTACTTGGTTCACCCTCACTGGGCTACATCCAAGGAGCATACACCGGTAGTGTGCTGATGTACCAATTCCACTATAAGTGAACTGCTATTTACAAGTTTGAAGTGGACTCACTATACCTCCTGGTTTACAACCACTCACAATTTGAGAACTCACTGCTCTCTCAACTGAAGTAAGATCACTGCTTGTTCAGACGATCCAATCACATTTTATAGACCTTCAAGTATCTTCATTTGCATGAATACATGAATCCTCAACTGTTGATAGATGCTCTGTTGAAGTCCAAATTTCATCCACATATGAATACCCCTTTTCCCTTGAACACTGTGAAACTCACTTTGGAAATACCTTTTCAAAGCACCCTACTTCGCGAGGCTCCCAATTTCACGAAGCTCAAACAAGCCTTCACGAAGCTCCTGACTTTTTGCAAAGCACTCTCGTGAAGCACTCTCGCAAAGCTCAAGTCATCGCAATGCGACTTCCCTCATGAATCTCACTGAGCCAACGCGGATCTCGCTAATTTCGCGGAGCTAGAATAGCCGCCATGAAGCTCCTTCCTTTCGCGAAGCACATTGCCTTCGTGAACTACCTTCGCGAACCAAGAGAAAAATATTTTCTCTAAAAAATCTCTCCTTCTCTTCTCTACTTCTATCGAGGGGGTTGAGGTCTATTTATTGGTGATTCTACCGACCCTCTAACTTTCCACATGAAGTCAACGCCACGTCATCTCAAATCGCAAAGCTCTGAAGTTCCCACCGAAATTCTCTCAAAATCGCGAAGCACCACTGAATTTTTTTGGATTTCGGAGCTTGACGTAATCGCAAATCATCACTGTAAATCCCTTCACACCTTCACTGTGAAGCTCCCTTGAAAATCCCTTCACTGCCGTGATGTGCTTCAACTCTGCCATTCGTGAAGTTTGACGTAATTGCAAAGAAACACCGCCATCATTTTTCTGGTCTTCACGAAATCCAATCAATGAAGCCTATCTTCACGAAACTCATGCCTTTTCCATATTTAAATAAGATCTTCAAGGATATCCAATTTTCACGATTCTCACCAAACTCCAAAATTTGGACCCCAAAAATTTGGTAAACATTGGAAAACGACGTCACCTTGTACTGCTCTTTTTGTA